>OY728136.1:894648015-899648015 GCA_963277665.1 Viscum album | reverse complement strand
TTATTTAATATTATATGTATGATATTTGGGTCATTATAATTGGATTTCAAGAAATTATTATCTATTTATTTGTGATTTTGTTTGGAAACCTAACAGAAAATACCTTTTTATTGATTTATATTGATACAAAAGAATTAATAAGTAAGTATTTACATGTGATAAATTATTTTTTCTTTATATATTCAAAATTATCCTTTTAGGTGTTGACTAATATGTATATTATCATACATAATTTTATTCTAGTTTTATTAAATTATTTGAAACTCAATTAAATAGAAAATATTATACTTATTATCTATTAATGAATATAATATATCTTCTTTTCTTATAGTTTCATTAATTCATTAATATAATAAAATACCTTTAGATATATTTACACAACGCCTTATGACATAAGGGTCATACATTCTGTGGAAACCATACGTTGTAAAATCATTGAATATCAAGTATATTACTCATCCCCAATTAGATTTTATGGGATTAATATTCCGAAAAACCATGTTTTACCCATATGTTAGAATTAAATGTTATGTTAAGAATGAAATATTTATCCTTTTAATGTGAAAATATTAACTTCAAAAAGAGGTAAATAACAATCCATATCTTGAACTATCTTATAGACTTAGAAAAGAACAAGGAGAATTATTGAAATTGTTTGTACATTCCATAACAATTATCGATATTTTTTCATTACAAATAATTATATCTATATCAAATGAGTAAGGTAAAAAAGAATATTTTCCTTATAGAAATACCTTTTGAATGAAAATATTTTTATTTATTCTATGATGTGTTACCTATAAATATTTTTGATCAATAAGTTAACATCCTAATAGAAATTATTATCATAGTTCTATGTATATATATAGTCCCTATATAATATACCCCATTAAATTTTAAAATTTAATGAAGCAACAAGAAGAACATGTGGAAAACAGTTTTATATACCATAGTTATTATTCATGACTATACCATACAACATATTCAAGAAGAAGGATGATTCAATTCATATATGTATTATTTATTGTATAGGTAAAAATATCATGATAATAAAAAATATCCTCTACCAAATCTTGAATATTCATTTAATGAATTGCAGGGGGATTAATATTTCTAAAATATTAATATTCATTCATGATATCATAAACTGATGGTAAAGAAGAAGGATATTACCAAAGATATTTCAGGTACTAATGCTTGAATCTAAAAATTTAATTAATTAAATCCCTAAAAAAATTTGGGTAGATTGAGGAATGGATAATCCATATCGAAGGAGGGACAATAGTTTTGAGTGACTAAGAGAAAGAAATTGAAAAAATCCCTAAGAAGTTAAGCAGAAAAATGATTAAACAATTGAGAATGAAATATGTGACTGTGTAATGATAATGTTAATAAAAACAAGTAGTTCAATAGGTAATAAGGATAGAAAAATAAGTTGACATCAAATATTTTAAGAGAAATGGGATTTTTTATTTATTGATAACTATTAAATATCCTTTTTTATATGAAATATACAACTCCAACATCCTCTAAAAATATCACTTATTGAATTTTTCATATACTATACATGAAAATCATAAACCCCAAAACATTTTATTTATGAATATTGATACTATAATGATGTAGGAGTGAACAAATTACATCGACTGAAAGATCAATCCAACATGGTGTTAATTCATTTTATTTATCGAAAAATTACCTGTAAAATTAATTTAAAATATATATTAACTTAACAATTTGAAAATTTTGGGATCAAGTCAAAATGTTTTTGATTATTTATCATTGAAAAAGTAACTACCAAAAATAATGCACAGATGGAAATAAATACAGTAATGATATGACGAATATATAGAAGTGAAATAAAATTTTCAATGAACATCTCATTCATGGGGACAAGTTTAACCAATAGAAATTTTAGAATCAATAATTTTAAATAATTTATTCCTTCAAATAGAACCAGACGTAGAAAATATAGATAATATAGAATGAATTTCTAGGAATGGAAACAAATATTCTCATTCGATTTAATTGTGATCCTATACATTATCTCGTACCACCACTATGATCTTCCTTGTATTTGTCACTTTCGTCACTATACCCAGCATTTTTTTACGTTTCTCTCGTGATTTTGTATTAAAAATATATTTTTTGGAAATCTCCAGGATAAATATCATAGTAGATTTCTCCATTATTATATATATAGGTTCTATATGGAGTTCCTATCATTGATCATCACTATCATCATTCATCTAAAGAAAATATCATAACTAAATTTTCTCCTCCCATACATGGCTAGTCTTTACCTCTACATTGGTCAGTTCAATCTCATCAACTCATCATTCAATCTCTAGAATCATCTTGTCCACTTACATAACTTCAATCTTAGACATTTTATTACCTTCGATTTCCAATAGTTTTTTGATTCTCCATCATTAATTTTGGGTATTTCAGCCCTAAAATTCATATTAAGTGAGCGGAATGTCATAGGAAAATAATCATTAAATCAACAAAAATAAAATCTACATCATGTTTCTCATCAATTTTCAAACAAAATTTTCTTCCAATAATTGATCATCCTAATTATATTATAGAATATTAGATGAGTTATTTTCAGGAAGGAAATCATTAAAAATTTACTTAAAAATGGTATTATAATGATTTTTAAAAAAATTAGGTATATATAACTTATAAAATTATATAAAAATGACCTTACCTCAAATATGTACAAAATGAAATCATTATAAATTAAATATTCATTGAATTATAAATCCTAGAGATGATTGAATAATACTAAAAATTCACTATTAAATTGAAATTTTAGAATAATATATTAAATTAATTCCTCAAAATTATGTAATGAATAGAATAAAAAATATTCCTTATAAAATTTCCCCAAAAAGTGAAGATTCCTTGTCATTATGATAACCATTTAAAAAGTTTTAAAGAAAAAAAATATATTCAATGATTGAAAAATTGAAATAATACAAATAACTGGTATTCAAATTTACTTCTTCCCATAAACTTTTTCATGTATTTAATATGACCTCCATCTAAAAATTACATCATTTTATTATTATTTTTAACTAAAATAAATAAATTATTATAATTTGAATTTTTTATAAGAATACGAGATACTTCAATTTGAATACAACCATATATTAAAAATATTACTTTATATCCAGGTGAACAAACATAGATAATTTTAGATATTTGAATAATTTAGACACACCATTGGATGTGAAAGGATGAGTAATTTATTAGAATAAATAACCTATGTGACAATAATATAATTTTCATTTACAAATTCAATAAGGATTAGGTTTTTTGTTTCATAGCCTATGTGGATGAATAACTTATGAGCAAATTTAAATTAAAAAGGTCAAATTTAATTATAATTGAAACAAAATATTCCAAAATATAACCTAGATATTGTTTTTTCAAGAGGAAAATAAATTGATATTCCAAATAAAATATATTATTCAATTGAAATATAACCTTTTCATAATGAAAAAATTACTTTTAATCCTCCCAAAACTTTTCTCCCATTGAATGTGAAATGTAATGCTTTATAAATATCAAAATTAAAATTTATGAGTCATTTTTAGGTTTATAGGATTGTAACATGCCTTTTTATATGAAAAAACCACTCTCCCCAAAACATAAAACTCAAAATGAACATTATTGTTAACTGAAGAGTGGGAGAAACATTTAAAATTGTTTGGTTTAAAATAATGTTCATTTATGATGTTTAAATAATATTTGAGGAGGTCATAAGAAATTTTAGAGTAGTACACTTTCCATATATTAAAAATATTTTTCAAAAAAGATTCTTTGTAATAGTATTTACATATAATACATGAATTTAATAATTTTCTCAAAGGGGTTATTAATGAATAATGATATATTTAGTATGAAATATTTGAAACCAAAGGATGTTTTATAGTACCAATAAAATATTGAATTTATCTCAATTTAATATTCAAAAAAGTTGATATTATCAATTTAAACATGCAATAATGACATATAGATTCACCCAATTCATGATTCTAAGGAGAACCCCCCAAACATAATAATAAAATGAAACGATGTTTTAAAATAGTTGTAAAAATTTCGTAAATTTGAACCAGATAGAAAATTATTTGAACATATATATTTAATAATTTTAATAAAAATTCAACTCAATATTTTTTTTACACATTAAAATAGTACACAATTTACCATACTAGAAAAAACCAGAAGGTCATAATTTACCATGTATTTTAGCTCAAGAGAAGAATGATTTGGGAGATATGTGATTAATTTTAGCTAATGTTATGAGGCTCATTTTATCTCTGGATAAAATTTTAAATTCATATTTTTATGACCAACACATGACTCCAATTGACCATATAAAGAACCCACCATGAGGGATTTGTAGTAAGTTAATTGAATGGGATTGTGAAAGGGATCGCAAGAACAAAATACCACAAGAAGAGAAACCCAATTAAACACACCATGTGATAAAATTATATGAAACTGCACAATGATAATATTATCCACTATTGGAAGAAGTAGTAATTGACCTCATAAAATAAATCAACCAAAAAGTAAAAATACCAATCAATCATGCAATCATACAAGTGACTATAAAGTATTGAATTAGATTAATTGTCCATAGTCTCATATGTTAAGTCAATAAACCATAAGAAGAAAATAACTACATAGTCAAAAATAAAAAATGGAAAATATCAACTAGGTAATGAAACTACTTGTGAGAAAAACCATTCAACTATAAATCCAAGATAAGAAACTGCATAATGAGAATTTCACAATGTCTCAGATTAACTGTTGCAAGATAATATCTATATAAAGACAACTAACTACGAGGGTATTATGATAGGTAATGGTTATGTATGTTGTAAATTTAATCAAACATAATGGGTGATATAATGTCAATATAAAATTTGAAAAATGATGAACAAACCACAAAAAGATAGGGATAATTGATCATGATTGGAAATCAAATCCAAAAAGAATATACTATATGAATAGAACATAATAGAATATATTTAAAGTTTTTATTTATATTATATAGGTTAAAATATAAATAATATACCATTGGTTATATCTCAAGAATCCCTTGGTTGATAGTTTTCAAATAGATTCAATGGAATTTCAAGAATCAAGGTAAAATAAACAACCAACACAATTGGATAACCCCCAAAGTAATGTTCACTTATTTTACCATTAACAAATAATGGTTTATTATCCCCACACATCAAATCACAACTCTATTAACTAATAAATGTAAGATAATAAAAGAAACATACCACTATGAAATCAACTTCCTAGGGAAACGTTAGAGCCTATACATGAGAGATAAAAAAAAAATTCCAATATTTAAAGCTTCTATTTTTAATAAATGAAACATGAAAGACTTAGTTACCTTATATATAATCAATTATTTTCTTAAAAAACCTTCTTATCTCATTTTTCATACACAACTGAACAAGTATTCTCTCACTAGATATCATAAAAAAAAATTCAAAGTCTCCATAACACACAAGAATATATAATAATGTTCTACAATATAATTAATTGTTTTCCTAAAAATAAGACTACAAAGATACATTACTATAATATTTTTGTATATATTTCTATATTACCATAAAGTGTCATCCCAAATTAAAGAAATTTTTTATAAAAATATGAAATTTTTTTATATAATTATTTTAAGATCCATCTTTCATTTGTTATCTAATCTAGTTGAAAATAATTGATATTTAGTTATTTTCCTATGAACATTTCCTTCATTAACTATTGAAGTTTTTTAATTTAATTTTTTTTAATGTATTCCATGTTAGTAATTAAATTTTTAGAACACCTAATAGAGAAAATAATTTCTTCTTGGTGAATTTAAAAGAACTTGATTAATCATTATTAAGAAGTTGCACTACCTCAACCCACATAGAACCATAGTATACAAAAACTAAAATCTACCCATTCCCACGAGAAGATGGGAAAGGTGTCCAGATGGTATTCCCATGAGTATTTACCATCCTATAAAATATAATCCCTATAAAAGTTAAATTATTACAAGAGGAGTATCCATATGATCAATCTTGTCTTAGATTCTTTCCTGGATATTAAATAGTTCTATACTAAATGATCAATAATTATAATCACTTTTCATCTAATCATGAACATGCTAAATTTTTTTAAAAAAAATAGACCCACTTATAATTACTTTTCAGTAGTATTTTATTGACATTCAGAACCATATAGTAACCTTGTTTCATAGTATACCATAAATAACCTCTTCTATTTTCATTTCCCCACGACTACACCCATAGCCACATCCCTCGTATCCAACATTTTTAAAAATCAATACTTACAATTAGGGTAAGTGATAATTAGTGAATATATGAGGTTTATCATAAGAATATTGAAATTTTCTATACATTTACCATAAAAATAATATATTTTATATTTAACCAATAGGGAAAAGGGTCTTTGTGATCATAAAAATACCCTTTTTAGACATCAGGTAGAGAATAACATACCGAAAGAAACTTCTACTTCTATTCAATTTTTTATATTGGGCAATATTTGAATGACCTTATTTTGTATAATATAAACATCAATTCCCATATTAGAGACTTTATGACAATGTATTGTTCCTTATGTGAGAATTCATTAGATTTGGTTTGTAATTAATCATAAGATTGGTTATTAGAAATATTCTCACTACTATTTCTGGATTCTGTGTATTGATTTCAAAATATCTTACAACAATGTAGAAATAATCCATGAAAATAATTATCATAACAACCATGTTGATGAAAATATCAATTATTCATCATTGAAAGGAGTCCAGGGAACCATATAAGGAAAATATATTTCATCAATAGGAAAATTTCCATATTTAATAGTGAAACTTGTATTTTTATAGTCTTAATGGTTTACTAGAATTTGGTAGTTACCAATATAGCCATTAGTAAAACCAAAAAATTATTCAAGCCTCTAAAAATATATTTATCGTACTTCTTATATCCTCTTTTTATGTTACAGAAAAGCATATTTTTTTCCATAAACCCTTGCTTTTTGATCTAGTTATATAGAGATTCTAATCATGAAATAATAAGGGATATTTCATTTGATATCAGAAAAGGTCTAGCCTTTAGAATATTAGAAATTTTTTCATACTCAACAACATTAAAACATTGATTTGATGAAGTTCATCCAAAATATATATATAAAGTGTTGAAATATTACAAAAAAATGAATATTTTAAATTTGAAGAGAGGGGGAGTTTTAACTCTACATGTGGTGTTTTTATACTTGAAGAGAGTCACCTAGGACTAGGTGGATAAAGGTATTTGATGTTTATTTTAAGAAAATAATTAGATGTGGGTAACCACAATTCTTTACTATGATCCATAGTTGAAAAATAACTCTACTAAAAACTCATATATTAAATAAATATGTGTTTATAATCATGATTATCTAAATGATCTAGAAATTTACCCTCATAATTTTAAATATATTTCTACACATCACATAAATTAACCTATAATAATTTTTCTTCAACTAAGTGTTTATATTCCATATATTCCATGAAATCTATAAATTTATCTTCTAGCATTCCAAAATGGGATTATTAGTCTAATAAATAAACAATTTAATAGTAAACCTCATTTTTTGGTTCCCTTTAATTCATAAAAACATCGAATTCCAACGTTTTCTCTACAAAATTGAAAAGAAATTTCCTTATAGAAATATTAATCATAGCTCCTCCATTAAAGAGTAAATTCTTACCCAAGATGATATAGGCAGTCTTATAACACTAAATGTCTACGATGATAAAAATAAAATGTTAAAAAAATCCATCCAATACTAAGTACAGGACCAAATTCCCTTATTATAATGTTTATGATTGAATAGCAAGTATGTTATACAATAGTGGTAGCAGAAGATCTCCCAATCTCAATTGTTTAAACAACGAGTACTGAATTAAATTCATACTTTCAATAAAATAAAATAAAAAATTTATTTGAACACAATTACATAAATTAAAATGAATTAAAAATATCTTAAAATAATTCAGTTTTAGTAGAATTTTATTGGGAAGGAAAACACTATATTATCCATTTAGGTAGTATTCAAAAAACTACATATGTTATTTTTATTTCGAAATAACTTTTTATGAGTTTTAAAATATATATGAATCTATAATAAATTTTATATGAAATGAATATTCACTGGGAGATTATTTAAAGTCAATATAAATTGATAATTAAATTTTTATAACTTTTCACTCTAGTTTTTTAGGGAATGAGATGAGTGGATCATGATTTATCAAAATATAGTGAATTCCCTCAATTTCTTCTTAAATATTTTTGTTCACTATATTTTTAATAATTTAAAAATACTCTTAATCTTTCTATTTAATTTTTTTAGAGTTACTGCCTTTAATACTACATTTTGGATGTTGTATATTATTTATTTGAATTTCATATAGAATTTTATTTTCAAGTATCTTTGGGATTATTCTCAATTCCTCCTGTGTTTTTATACAACTCCTTATACTTACATCCATGAAATTATCTCTCAATGTTACCTCTTTTGTACTAGGTATCTTACCTTTTTCTCTCCCTCTTAATTATACAGCCACATTATTAATTTGGATTAATAGGTTTTTCATGTAAATTCTTAAAGTAGTTCTTTGGGATTATATATATGATTTATGTATTTCATCTTGGGAATAAATAATACAAAAAAAAATTTATGGTACAGTCTATATTAGATGTTTAATATATGAAACAATACTATCTCTATATTTGAACTATTTGGTAGGTAGTGATGGAAATATTGGAGCTTAAATTTGTCTAAATAGTCATTTCTCTCTCCAGGATAGGTTAAGAATATTCTTATGGTCTTAGTTGTATAAATTAGAAAAAGGGATCATCCATTGGAAAAATAATTGGTTGATAAAGAAAATGTGAATTTTTAGGAATTCTAGTAGGCATATCAATGTTGAGAGTTTACGATTCACAATGACCAAACATACCACACCTGTGCAAGTTCCCCCAAATTGAGTTTTCATTAGAAATCATAGTAGCTTGTGGATATAATTCTTGAACAACATATTTTTTCTTTCCAATGTATAGTTATCCCTCAAAAATATTTGTGTTATGAATTTTTTGAACATTTATTTAAAATCAATTTACGTTATTTAATAATTTTATTTAATAATATTATATGGGGAAATGATAATTTTTATTGATTATATGGGGTAAAACAATTTTAAAAGCTTTTAAATATAAGTTTTGAGAAAAAATAGGTTTTAGTATTTTTCTTAAATACCCCTAAAAATATCCCATATTTCATGGATGAAATCACACTTATCATACACAAAACTAATGATATTATGTAAAATTTTAGATTCAATTATCCTAGTGAAGAATTTATTAAAAAAGGAATTAATGACCTAATTCAACGTGTTAAATATACCCACTATAAATTTTTGAAACCATAATTTAGTATTACCAATGATAATTAAATTAAAGACTCTGGGTTTCCACTATTTATCACCAATCGATCAATTTGGTAGCTATTGCACCATGGTGTAGAACTAATTAATGACGTCTAAATAGTTTTTATTGGTAATAATATTTAATTATGTAAGTATGGGAAAAAGGGAATATTTAATTATAGAAGGTTTTGGAAAAGGGGTAAATATAATGCATAAAGGGTTACTTCAAACAAAGGACATTAAAACATTCTAACCTTCTACCTCAAAATCAATTTTATTGTATGATAAGGTGGAATGGGATTTTATGGTGATTCAAAACTTCTCGATTATCTTCCGTTTTACCATATTTATTATAGTACTAAAGTTTTTCTATTTCATAATTAATTGGTTTATATTTGTATATGTTGTTCTTATTTTTATGAACACACACCATATTTAATAGTTCATCTATTTATTGAAAAAAAAATTATTTAATTTGTCCTGAGAAATATATTCTAGCACTAGTTTCTTGTGCCTTCCCCTAAAATGGTTCAAAAAAATTGTATAGGCTTGTTGTTCAACCCAAATAATTAAATAAGTTATGTTCATACATGAAACTAATATAGTGTGAGGTAGGGTCCATCCATAAGAATGTACAAACATTACATTTGAGGAACCAAGAGAAATAAATTAAAAATAATAAAATAATAGGAATTAATATATGAAACACCAGATGAAATAAATTGAAAAATAAATAGGTGAGTGGAAATGATGATGTTCTTTGAAACACATAGATCAAGGAGGAAGTAGCTCAGTTAAATTATTTTAAATCAAAAGTGTATGAGAAATGGGTTTTTTTATTATCTAATGATTCTTAAATCACATTAATCGTGGAAAACTCAAAACTAAAATAAAAGAAAATTGAATAAATCACATGAGTGAACAATCATTTATCCTTAGTGTAATTTCATTTGACTGAATTAAAATTTTCTTGTCATAAAAATTCAAAATAAATAGTCTCTTAAATTTTTTCACATTTTGAATCAAGACTAATAATGGTTTATTCTGGATCATTAATAAATTTTCTCCATGAAGAAGGACAAGTAGGATAGTGATCAAGTAATAAAAATAACAAAAGATTTAAGTTAAAAAATAATTTTATGAAAATATAATTCACCATACAAATTTTATCCAATTTTTTTTATAATCAATAATTTTGTACAATAACATCATTCAAATAAAATTACAATTATCAAAAAACATTATAGATAATAATGTTCTAGATGTGGACTCAAATATCCCATATTGAGTTGATTTTGAGCCTCTCCAAATCCCATTATAACTATCAAGTTCTTCAGGGTATGGGTGCCCAGATTTACGGTGTTCTCCCCATTTTTGAATTGTGTCTCCCCGTTTAGTTTTAAAAATAATTCATCCATCAATATTTTGCATTAACATCATAGTTAGCTACTCCGTACTCATCTCTTTTTCTTCCACGTGGTGTGCGTGTGGCTACTCATCATGATCTTCACATGACTCAATAAAATATCATAACTAATGGTGGTCGCCAACAAGTTGGTTATATTTATTGTTTAATAGATCTTTTAAATCCCATCACCTCTTCGAGTAATATCCAACGATTCTAACATATCTCATCATATTTGAGTTCGGCTCCCCTTTTTTCCTTTGATTTCTTACAAATTTTGATTTTTCATTATTAATTTTTATGATCGTAGACATGAAAGTCATTGAATTGAGAATAAATATAAAATAAAATAACTACGAAGTCAACTAAAAAAAGATCCACATAATGTTTGACAAGAATTTCCAACCTTAGAAATTAAATCCACTAATTTATTTTCAAAATTATATAATTTAATATTGATATAATTATTTTCAAGTTGAATCCCATTATAAATTTACTTCCAAATGATGTTACAATTAATTGTTTATTTATAAAAAATACAAATATATGTTCAAAAAAGATATAAAATTAAATAAAATTAAACATACAATAGATATTCACCAAAATCATATATCATTATTAAAATATTTAGTGAAGACCAAATCAAACAACTGATTGACCAATAATCATAAATTCACCTTCAACATCCAATTTTGATATAAAATAATCAATTCATTATTTAAAGGGATGTGGAAAAGTGCATAAAAAGTGGACACATATGTTACCTTAAAAACATTATATGGACACTTTTACTTCAAAATAATACATTTAAAATTTGTTAATTCTCAAATAAATTTTATAGAATTCATGGAAAATTGATTAAGTGAATACCTTGAAAACTTTTTGGTGGTGTTTATAGATTATAATTTCATATATTCCAGAATAATTAAAGATCATATAGAATACATGACCATTTTGTGAGACACATTGTAAAAAAAGAAGTTGTATACAGTGTATAGTAAATAAAGCCTATGGATAGAAAAAATATATTTTTTTGTGATATTTTATCACAAGAAAATATTTATAAATTGATCCTTCAGAGATAGTGAAAATTAATGAATTACTCAGACAAAAAATAGTGACAGATATTCATAGTTTTCATAAGGATAGACGTGTATTAACGATGGTTTGTGAGAAATCATGATTGTTAAACCAACTGACCAAGATAAATCTTAATGGTGTACAGATTATTTTGATAGATGAATGTGAATATAAATACATTGAGTAGAATAAGATACTATTATTAGGACTTGTACACACACTATAATTCCCTAGGTTTATTTGGAAGCATATTCCTTCCATAAACTACATGTTTATAATTAGAAATCATTGATTCTATTTTTTAAAATTAATTAAAATAAAATATGTAACAAGTTATAAAAGATTTTAATTTAACTAAAAATACTTTAATCATTCACAGTATAACTTTAAATAAAGGTACACAAATTAATTTTTTCACACCATATATCATTACACTGCATGTATTATTACATCCCTTACAAAACAATACATTTAATGTAGAAAATACATAAAGAAGACTAAAACAATCAACATTAAGAGATATATTGGATTATCTTCACCATTAAGGAGAAAAATTGGAAAAACCCTAAGAGTATGTAAAAGTCTTATAACAAGAATAAATATTATGAGATATAAATTGAAAATTTTGAAAAAGTTGATTGTAACATAAGATCTTAGAATATAATGTATGATTTTAGTGCGTCTATATATAAGAATGAAATATGGACACTATAAATATGGTCATTAGAAATATATTCATTGATAATATTGTTATGGGATATAAATGAATTTAATATTTACAATATATTTTTGTAATGTAATTATTAAATTTAGAATAAGATTACTCACAAAAAAATAAAAATATAATTTTAAAATATCATAAATAAGTAAATATAAATCTATGAATTATTTATTAAAATTTATATTAATAAAATAAATATATGATATTTTTTATTTTTAAAATTTAAGTAAATATATCAGTATAAATGAAATAAACAAAATACAATTTATATAATATACATTTAATTATAATGGTATTCTGTTAAAGATTATTTAATATAAATGTTTTTCTTCAATGAATTATTTTATTAATTATTATTAATTTTTTCTAATAAATTAAAATCCAAACTTTCAATATATTAATAAATTTTAACTAATATATTAATACTATTTAAATTTGAAATTCCTTTGAAATAATATTAAGAATATTTAATGTTCTAAAAGTTATTTTTTATAACACAGTTTTCATTGTATTTTGTATATGCATTTAACATATAAATTTTGAAATTTTTTTATTTAAATTTTAAAAAATGAAAATATGTTATTTATAAAACCACTAATATCATTGGATTAGTTTTCTATATTTTCCTAATTTTTTTTTGTAAATAATGAAAATACCTTTTTTTACCAAAAATGTAACATTATAATTATATTAGAAAGACATAAAGTAGATAAGAAATATAAATTGGAAATATATTTCTTTAATTATTAAAAATATACATTTTAAATATAGTATATTGATTTTAAAAAACATATGGTCAACATTTTTTGACACAACTAATATTATCCTATAAAAACTATTTTTGGTCTTTTCTTTTAATTAAATAATTTTTAGGAATAATTACTTTCTTGATTTATATAAAATAAATATAAAATTTATTAGTTTTATAGTAATCTAATTTTTTCATGAAACTACAATATATTGATAATATTATTCTACAAATCAATATTCAACATAATATAAACATTTTTTAAAAAACTGGTTTTTTATGCGTTACATATGCTAATGTTAAAATTTATTTTTAGTACAGATATAATTTTTATATTAAAAAATTTATTTCATATTTTGAATCTGTTGGTACAAATTATGTAATATTATATATTTTACATTTATTCATTAAATTTAATTTACATACATAAAAAATAGATAGCACGATAAAAGCAAAAACTTTAAAATTGAAAATTATAAGAGTAAAGAACATAGAAAAACAGTTAGATTTTTTTTCAAAATCATGGATGAGGGATTAAAGATATAGTATCATAAAAACTCCATTATTGTACACTTTTGAGTCCTCCTTACTTTTGAAACATGTTCTTTACTTATATTATGTTGAAATATTTTAAAAAAATGTCATTCTCCCAACTTATAAAGGGGCCTCTCACCACCACTTTAAGACCAAATTTTTTTCGACCCCTATAGAAAATATGACATTTTATCTTCCCCCAGAAAAATTGTCCACTTAATTGAGCCTCTATGAAGAATATATCTTCCTATGACATCCATTTCTAAGGATTATTTGAAAGGATTGTCCAAGCCGCCAATGTGAGTTTTTGTTTCATATATTAATTCCTTGAAATTAATACATTATGAAAACTAATTCTATATTTTTTATTTAATTATATATTTATTTTATTATTAATAATTTTTATAATTCAAAGGTAATTAATATTAATAAACTTTTAATTTTTCTATTATGAAAAATGAAATCGTCATTTGTTTATTCTGTGGATTACCACCTCTATGAGCATAAGACTACCATTTCTGCCAATGTCCTACATTTGAAAATTATAAGAGTGAAATTGATAAATAAATGTTATATATATGATATAATTTTTACTATTACTAGAAATATTATAATACACCATCTTTCCCTATCATCCCCTGAGAAAAAAAATTAATCATGTGTTGTGCAGACTACTGACTCCACAATGTAACATATCATTTTTTCATATAGATTCATTATTATCTATTAAAACCTATTAAAATATGATTCAAAATAATAATACCCTCTAAATAAAATAATTTTACATCTATAATAAATATATTATTCAAAATGAAACCACCTTGATAATCATAATCATCCATTACATATCATACATTAAAATTGGTTTTAATCATCAAACATAATTAAATAATGATGTAATATAATATCATGTTTGAATATGATAATATATTCATGGATAATTTATGATATAAATAATTAAAAAAATATTTTATTTTGGTTCATTAATGGTAAAAATAATATTAAACTCAGTAATTATATACCAACATCTATTCATTTAGAATCACCAAAACATGGTTATCACCGTTTTCAACTATAAGGGTCATAACCAAAACTCCAATAAAACGAAATAAAAAATTTATTAATAACTATAAAAAATTATTTCCAATACCTTGTATTTTCTTGGAATGATGGACATTGTGATAATAATGAATAAAAACACAACTATTATGAATCTAGTTACTAATGATAAAAATTAATCACAACCAATGTTGAAAATCGATATTAACTATCTAATATAAGTTTTGAAAATAATAAAAATTAATATCCTAAAAATTTATGGATATGAATAATGTTCTGAAATATGTGATTATGATGGATTTGATTTTATTCATGAAATTAGAGTTTGATCATCTCTAATGTAATTCAAGGGAATGGATTCATGGACTAAATTTTGGATTCATTGGTTCATAGTATTTTTTAATTAAATATAATATTAAATATTTCATTTATCCATATACTGAAATATTTTAATTATATTATGTCTTATTATCTTGGGATGTTACTTCTTATCATCAATAACAACTTATTTGATAAGTTGTTATAAGAAACAAAAGCATAACACTTTTATGAATGACTATCATTCTTACAAAAAGATATTTTTCTTCCATGACATTATTTATACTTTCTAATGTTTTTTCACTAATAAAATAAAAATAGGTTTTTATTTTATATTCATCATATATTCAGTAACCTATTTCATTAAATGAATTAATTTTAATATTTATTAGATATGGGGTCTTCTTTAAAATGACCGTAAAAAAATACTAAGGAATTTCATATCATTATTTGTTACTATGAATTTATATGACTGATTATTGTTTATTTTAAAGAATCTATTATTTATAAATATTTATAATAAGGTTTTAAAAAGTCTTATCTATAACTTGACTACTTTTTTTGAAAGAAATATTGTCACAACATTCCCTAGTGGGGCCCATGATGCGACCCCCATGAACTCCTCTAATAGGCCATGGATGGAAATTAGAATTGACTCGGAATATCACTAACATGGGAGGAATTTACTAAGCACACACACACACACATCTACATTCCCATAAAATGAGAAATTTTAAAAACAGTTGAATAACCAATGAATTCCTACATCATTGTCCAAAAAAGCAGTGCACGATAAGAAGTAAACAATGTAAATAAGGCCAATATAATCCCACCACAATGCAGTCTATAACACGAGTCCAATCTGAATGTAATGTTACTAGGATAGCTATGTAAAAGATGTAGGAACACATCTCATTCTGTCTGGACCCACAATGAACTATCTTGTCTTGGTCTTCCTAGGACTCCATCCAAAAGCCGATCATTTGGGCCCATGACTGCTGACTATCCAGGGTCAGTCCAACAATGTGGTGACCTTCCTAGTCTACCATACAATTTCTCCAATGGTTCCATACTGATGGTGGAATGGAATCTATTATGTCATGAAAACTCCACTACCAGTAGGTGATCCTCCTAACAATGAACAAAATCCATCATGCAAACTTGGAACATGTCCTCAAGGTCATGAAAGGTCCGCTCAGTTTTTCCATCAGTTTGGAGGTGAAATGATGTTCCCATCTTTATCTTTTTTCCAAATGCCTATTGTAATCCCTTCCACAATCGATGTTTAAATTGAGCATCATGATCCGAAACAATAATTGATGTAACTTCATGGAGTCAGACTATCTCTTGAACATAGAGGCTTTCCAAGGTCAATATTGATATCTACTCTTGTAGAGAAACGACGTGGGTTGAATTGATGAGTCAGTTTATGATCACCTAATGGCATTGTGTCACTTAGACATATGTGGTAATCATTTCTGGAAGTCCATAGAAATCCCATGCCACATAAATTCTGGCGCATCAATGGGTTGTGCTAAACTAGCTAGAATGTGGTGCTCATCCTTCAATTTCCGTCAATTAATGTATCAATAGATAAACAAAATAAATCATTTATTCATAATTAGACACCAAAACAGAGGTTGGAGGTCCCATTATATCATTTACACACCTAAAAGTACCTTCAATGGTTATTTATTAAAATATATCATAACCTCATCCTAAATTGTAATTGATACCATCATACATCCACTAAAAATAATGTTGTCCTACCCCCATTTAAAATATTCATCTGGAGCATGCCGTATGGATATCTGAGAACAGATGATATAACTATTGGTTTCCCCAATCTGTTACTCCCTAGATCACTTTAATAGTGGAGTGGTTAGAAAAAATTGACTGGAGGTAATAATCTCTATCTCCATCCACAAAGGATAACTACATTTAAGGAAACTACACTAATGCCTCACTCACGAACTACAAATAATATCTCTTGCAGTGAGTATCATCTACTATTCCCCCATTCCCAAGAGTGGTGATTGTTTTGATGTCATAATTCTAGAAAAACTCTAACCATATCCTCTACCTCAATTTAATATCTTTCTATGAGAAGATATACTAGGGACTCTTGGGATCAGAATAGATGATAAACTGCTCCCCCATCAGGTAGTGTCACCACATATTGCAAGTGAATACTACCACTGCTAACTCATGATCATGGGTTATATAGTTCTACTCATTTGGTATAAAATAGGGGGAACCATTGGAAATAACAAATTTCCTCTACATCAGAACACAACAAATACAGGTTCATGATGCATCACAAAACACTAAGTACTTCACACCCTCCTACAGAATTTTCATGATCAGAGCACCCATTAAACTCTGCCTCAACTACTTAATACCCAGTCGGATCATATTTTTCCATACTAAAGGAAGACCCTTTCAAGTCAAAGTATTTAACGGATATTATATCCAATATAAATTACGTATTAATTTCCATTAATACTATACAAACCCAAGGAAGATTCATACATTCATTATGCTCTTAAGTGGATCCCTTGGTACCACTGCCTCGATCTCTGCAAGGTCTGCTACCTATCCAGCCTCTATGATAAAATATCAAAAAATGTGGACAACCTAAATATACTACTGGAACATCATGAACATTCTAAAAATATATTGATCTTGAAGTATGTCCATAACTATCATTAAGTGTATTTTGTGATTCTTTGTGGACGTCAAATAGAGAAGGACAACATCGATAAAAACTACCATGAACTAGACTATAAATGGACGAAATATTGGGTTCATGACTCCCATGAACTCCCCATGTGTGTTTTCCATGACAAACAACATCACCATGTACTCATAGTGACTATATGAGCATCTGAATGATGTCTTCGGTATATCCTTGTCCCATACTCATAGCTAGTTATAGCCTGTTCTAGGGTCAATATTCTAGAACCATCGTGACCCTCTCAAATAATCTATGAGTTTATCAGTCCTTGGAAGTGGGTACATATTCTTTATGACCACGTGACTCAAGCACCGGTAGTACACAGAAAACATTAAACCCTTGTTTTCTTTATTCGAAAACAAAACTAAGGCTGAACAAGGTGAAATAGTAGGGCTAACAAATCATTTACCTTGTATGTCCACCAACTCCACCCATTGTTTGCGATGCTCTATGGGAGCCATCTGATATGTTGGAATTGAAATCATTGTAATCCTAGTGTTTAGATCAAATCATAGGTCTGTCTCTTGGCAGTGAGGTAACCTTGGAACATCTTCAGGGAAGAAATTCCTATTCTCTTCCTCTATTGAATGAAACTGGAATCTCATAATATCCACTAAAC
The DNA here is from genome assembly GCA_963277665.1 of Viscum album. Taxonomy (NCBI): domain Eukaryota; kingdom Viridiplantae; phylum Streptophyta; class Magnoliopsida; order Santalales; family Viscaceae; genus Viscum; species Viscum album. Next base: position 899,629,280 of record OY728136.1, on the reverse strand, counting down.
AAAGGGTTTGGCTAGAAAAACGATGAGTAGTAAGCTATTCCATTTATACACAAGTCCATCATACACTGAATGGGTTTTCATTTTAACAGAAAAGGAGAACATAGTTCTATCACTACAAACGCACCTCACCCTTCACCTCAAATAGTCAATAAAAGCATGAACTATGGAAGATTAGTCCATAATAAGAATTAATTCATAAGGAATCAATTCCACTACCAAGAAGTTCCAAATTATATTCTCATATACCAGAGTCAGGTCAAACTATTGGGATAGTATCATGATCACTGGGTCTTCTCAAGTAGTTGTCACTAAGTACAATAGTCGAGTTAATGGTTCTGAAAAATATATATTTCTTGATCAAGATATGTGGTGGGAAAATAATATCATGAACCTATGTATATCAATACTATAGATATGGTAAAAGACAAAGATCATACCTTGAATCATTCTTGGAGATCTTATGATGTAAGCCTCGATCTCCTATAGTTATCATCATCCCTGTTATATAGCTCCAAGAGCATCGTGTGGACCATGTGGGGGTGGTCATGATAAACTGTTGAAACATAGACCAACACCTACTACTCTACCAAATCCACTACCATATCTACAAACTTTAGAACATTTCTTCTCCTTCAAATACCCCTTCCTTGGGAGGCCATATACTGTTTCACTATTAGCTATATAAAATTTCAAACAAATTTGGGTGAGATTTCACTGACCATCACATGAGTAGTACCACTTCACTTTGGGTTGAGTCAACCTACCTTGTGATACCTAAATTTCATATCTTCTATCATGAGGCCCCATATTGAAATTTATACCTTGTCCAGGTCTCTGAGAATGATGTTGGCTCCCTTATTCCAAGGTACCTTCTCATACTTTACCACTGCTAACAACCACTTTTTGTATCTGCTCATGAATGAAACTATCAACCAACAAATCATTATCTAGATCCTTGGAATAGGTATGAATGAATAGTGTAATAGAATTGGATTATTTGTATCTATATATACCAATCTCAATGGTCTGATCCCTAAAGACCTAATCTCCAACCATTCCCATCGAGTATGTGGAATGGGTTTTAAAACTTGATAAATACTCAGCTACTGTCATGATACCCATCTTGAGCTGAAGAAGATCTTGGATACACACGTCCATCAACACAGAAACCAAGAAATCCTCTATAAAGGGACACATAGACTATATTAAAAAAAGATTCACCTAATCATAATACATGATATCTAACTCAACCATCAGACTACTAAGATGTGAATAAGGCCCACCACTAGGACTACAACCTGATCTAATGGAGTCATGACAAAATAGAAAACTCAGGTCACCATCACAAACCTGTCCTTAGAAACATGTGGGACCATCATGCCTTAGAACCCAAGGGTTCTATTTCTCAAAAACTCGGGAAGCCCTATCATACTACACACCTCATCCATTAAATCTATGAGTACCATGTAGTTTTCAATAGGAGGTGGTATGGCCGGTGCACCACTTGAAGGTAACATCTCTGGAACTAGTCCTTGTATTGATGTCTCCTCAATAAGAGTATCATACTCATGATAATCATGTTGAATCCATGTTGGTATACATCATGGGATAATCTTGATTGTAATCTTGATATACAAATTCAATGAGTATATCCCGAGAATTGAATCATTATGGAAATTGAAATCATTACCCATTCCCATATGATGCATGTACCATTATTTTCCCTATAACCAATGTTCTCATGTACCATGTGAAAATGATTGTGATTAGAGTCTGGGTCGATTGATACTTCAGTCACCCCACCTACACTGATTCCCTTGGCTGTAAATCTAATCTCAAATCACTTAACAATGTTTTCCCAAACCAAAATCATAGACTCAAACTTCTAAAGTAGAGCAAACTACAGATAATACCACTGCTTCGTGAACCTTCCTAGTGGGTCCCATGTCATGACTCTGCAAGACATCATCTAATAGGTTAGGGGAGGGGAGTAGAACTTGGTAGGACTAAAATTAGATACATTTAAAATGTACATGTACAAAAACACATATCTCCAAGGCCACAAAATTATGAAATGTTAAAACTACTGAACAAAAAATGAATTCAAAAATCTATATCCCATAACCAGAGTATAATAAGAAACAAAGAAAGTTATCATTTCAAAATAAAATCCCACCACAAAAAAGTCTGTAACAAAAGTCCCAATGTCAAGTAATGGTATTGGGACTGCTGTCTGAAAGCCATAGGAACAAAAATTAGTCTGTCCAATCTCACTAAGCCCCGTTTATTCCTGGTCCAACTAAGAATCCATCAATAGGTCGATCTTCTATATAAGACATGACATGACATGTGCATGTATGGACTGTGTGGTGGTGAGTATAAAAATACTTAGTAGGACACTTTGAAACCAAAAAACATATAACGAAAGAAATATATTCAGATCTACATAGGTGTAAGTCTACATAACATATAACAATAATATCTAGATATACTCAAAAATGACACATAGACTAGTAGTAATCCACAAACATAGTATACTATGCCTATGATTACAGTTCAAATTCTCCATGAAGCACTCATCTAGGAAAACACATATCCTAGTTTGATATTACTAATGATGTCCATCTGAGTGGTACTGATCATTGAGTCTGGTCATGATAAAGATATGATGATAGTCCAAAGAGATATGATACATGGTTGAGGATCATATCCAGATCAATGGGGTGATACTAACAACTCATTCTGGATTTACCCGCTAAGTAGAAGATCAGCCCTGATTGGATTGGTCATTTCGATACTCGGTACTCTACATAGGGAATGAATATGGATTGAGGATATGACTTCGTTCCTCTCAGGAGGGGGGATCTAAAAACTCTTTCCTTGAAGTCCCACAGAAATGATCATTACACTAGGTGTAGGAAATGAAACTATACCCACCTTCTGAGAAAGAATAAGGGAAACAAACCTGAATGAAACTTGTCCAAGAGTTGGAGGAAAGGAGATACATGACATGTAATAAGGATTACATGACATGTAGGTGGGTTAGACACCATGTACCTTGACCCCGGGTTCTACCCATTTAATCTTTCCATGTCATCCACACTGTTTCTGTGTAGAAGGAGAGTACACGGTGTGTAGAGGGGTCACATGTTGTGTCCCTAAATCCGGATTTCCTCCAATGTATCACAACCATGTGATTATACGTTGTTTTATAACATGTATCCATTCCCATTCTCTTGTATATGGGGTAGCCCATGAACATGGTCCAGGCCATGCCGTGTTGGGGAGTGGACTCCATGTAGGCTACCTGTGTACTCCACCACTAGTCTGTGTGATGTACAAAGTACACATCTAGTTAATCCAAGTGGACTACATGGTGTGTGGCTAGAGAAAACACACCGTGTGTATATGGGATTTTAAGAAACCATTCTTCTTCCTCCCACTTATTCAAGAATTACAATAGCCGCAAAATCTAGCTCCAATCACGCGCAAACAAATAGATCTACTCCAACTGAACTCTATTATGACCATTATCTAGAATTCAAGGTTTGAATGCATTCATAATATAGATTTAGTTTTTTTGAATTTTCTTCCACACATCTCACTCAATGATTGGGGGCTTTCAAACCAGCCAGATCCATTTTCAATAACTTCTGTCACACCTTGGATTCATTATAGTGATCTTAGATCTACAATCATGGATCATTGCACAAAAAACATGTTCGCAATGATGGATACATCGGTGTTCGTCGAACCAAAGGAAGAATGAATAATTACCTCAATGAATATAGAATGTTTGATGGGAATAAAAAAACATGAAAAATAAGAATGAACATTTCCCTCATTCTGTTAGCTTGGATTCATTTTTATTCAAACGATGAACAAAGAATCAATGAATAATAAAACCCCAAATTAATATCACCCAAAAATAAAATTGTCCCACATAACGATCAATACATGGATCAATATATTTGTTGATTGGTTGATGTTCATCATAGGAATGAAGAAAATGGATGAAATCCAAATAAAACACACACCCTACATTGATTCAGATTGTTCATAGACAAATAATAATTGATTCATTTTTATAGTTTTCAAGATCCATTGAATTAGAGAAGTTTCAATATTTGAACTAAAATGTTTTTCCATTCATTTAACGTAATTCTCTATAGACCTCCCTCTAATGGTACACTAGTTTCTCTAGGGTCGTGCAGATTACCCTGGGATTTCCCCATAATCTTCCCTTTAGAGATGAGTAAACTATAGAATTACCAAAATAGAATATATTAATTTTATTCAATTATATTAATCATTTATGTTCCCAGGATGAATTGTATACAAATGAGTCATGCTGGCTAATATTAATTCACATTTAATGTAAAATTAGCATTTTAAAATCAATAAAGCCCTCATATTTCTAATATAAGCACTTATTTGGAAGTTATTCTTATTTTTCAGGAAAACCACACACACATGTGTTATTTACTAAATTTAATATATTTCATAAATTTATAATGAGAAAACCAAGCCTCAAAATCACCCATTGTCTCATCACCTAGTCTAAAAAACAATCCATATAATATTTATAATTAATACACAGAAAATATGACTCCCGAAAAATTTTAACGTCATATTTTATGTTAATGTTTAATATATTCTCAGAAATTTTTTATTTTCACTTCTATATTTCTTGTAGGGTTTATCTCTTATGAAATAATGCTTTAATAACCATTTATATGTAATTATTTTATGGTTAATTTTTTAAAATGATATTTTCGATATCCTATTATTTATTAATTTCATGTTTTGTGATGTTTTTGAAATGGTAAAAATAATAAAATTATTATTCCTAGTGTTCATTAAGATATGATGACAATTGATTTTAAGTTGAAAAAATATTTATGGATGATGATGGGAAGGGTCTTATATCAATATCCAATGTTTATATTTATGATTCTATCTCAATTGATAGTTAGGCATGGACATAATGAGTTTGTTAACATATACATGGAAATAAAGAGTTTTCATTTACTTGTAGTCGTGAACACAATGAGTTTGACCACATAGGCATGGGCTTAGTGAGTATTATTATGGGGGTTTTCCTATACTTATGGTTCATCCACATTTACAAGTTTTTTATCCATTATGTACAATATTTCCATGTTGTTTAGAAAGTCATTCCAAATTTCAAAGATGATTACAATTTTCATTATATTCCATTTTTTCCCATTAATTATTATTTTTAAAATATTCCATGTTATCAAGTCATGTTCACATTTTTTTATTATCCAGATGTATTGTAATCCATTTCATCCGTTTTATGATTATTGATTTATCATTTTTTTGTTATTATGACTATATAACATGTTTTATTTTTATCATGTACGGTTTCATGATTTTTAAACAATATATTTGTCCACTCCTCATGTTCTGCATCATATTTATGATCTGGTACATTACGATACAATTTTCCCTTACAGATCATCCAAGGTCACCAATTTTAATTTTTTTCCATTTACCACGTTTTTATGATGATTATAACATATGATAATTCTCCAAAAGGTTTTATAATAGAATTCATTGGGATAAATTTTTTCAAGTGATGTAAAATAAGATGTCTAAGTTGTTAATTTCGATGAAACTAAACCAGAGGTCCTTGGGTTGTGGAAATATTTGTGATATAAATTATTTAAATTATGTGATTAATATAATATTTATGTTATGTTTTTATTGGGTGTCATTAGTTTTCATAAGGGAAGGGTTTAGTAATTTTTTGTATTAGTATAATTATTTTTTGGAATTTTGATATGATATCTTCAGTGAAAATGATTTGGATAATTATAAAGGATCATTATATGTTTAGGATAACATCCAATTTTTTTTAAGTTGATATTGCACGATACTATTAAAAATTACATTCCTTTGTGGATACTATATTGTTGAAGAGTCTATGAAACATATATATTTCTGGTATATCACATAAAAATGGCTGGTTTATCTTGGACTTATTCTATACATTAGTGCATGTTGTGTGGCCCCAAGACTATAGACATGGATAGAAAATCCTATGTGATATATTATATCTAAGAATATTATCTTTTTGAACCATTATAAATTATTTTGTTGATAATTACTAAGGGATCTTGTTATAATTATGAGACAACAACACATAATGTAACCATGGTTGAACTATGATATTTATATGATGAACCATCTGTGACATAGTTCAATTGAATGTATCATAGGATTAAATGGATGTTATATTGGTGAAAATATACCAGGTGTGATATTTTAAATTTATATGATCTTTTAAATAGATTTCATTGGATATTATGACAATCATTTTGGTTTTAATATTATGTTTGAAATAATATGTTAAAACTGATGTTCTAGAATGTATGTTTCTTGTAACTTCTTTGAATTAGATATAGAGGCATATTGGGATGAACTGGTCATGAAAATAATATATTCCGATAATGAGAAAAAAATTATATTACATATAATTATATAATATATAATCGGTATTATCACATAGAAGTGATATATACATTCATGATTATCTTCAGAAACCCATATGTGCTGTTATTAAAAAGTACCGGCCAAGCATTCCATTAGGACCAGCACTTGACTCAATCTCCCCCACGACCCAATGGAAATTTTTGAGTCTTATAGTATGGAATTTATTAACTTGGCATCTCATGAGTCCATTTGTTAAAGATTTAATCCAAATTAGAGTAAAAAAGATAGTTGAATAAATAAATATAAGAGAGAAAATAAATAAACATGGAAATTTTATAATAACCAACTAAAATGATCCAACCAGTTACCATATATATAAATAGCATCCATCAATATAAATCTACAACAAAAAATAACAGATACAAAACTAACTACAAGTAAATAATCTATAGACAAACTCAATCTAATCCAGAACCATCTTCATGGAACCACTTGTTTTTCATCACCACCCAACTCCCCCGACAATAGCCTCATGGAATGATGGAAATGTTTAATTGAAAACATATAACCTAAAATATATATCCATGAGATAAAAATGATAATAGGACACCACAACCTTCGAAATATATTCATTGTGATTCATTTATAAAGTCAATAAATCTTTTTTTGAAAAATTTCTTTAAATTAAACTCTCAATATACTTCATATGTAAGCCAAAACAATTCTATCATAGTCATTCAATATATTTCATCTTTTTACAATACCAAAATCAAATATTTTGAAAACAAGTACACCGACCTAATACATTACAAATCAAACAATAAAAATAAAAGTTTCTAAAAAATTACACATTTTTTTATTAAAATGAAACTAGTCACTTTAAAAAATTTTACCATCCAAAACCATCTCATATCACTCATTTGGAATTTCACATCAAGAACTCACAAAATAATATTATTTTTCAAAATGGGTTTCGAAACATTTTTGAAAACCTATTCTATAAAGGATACAACACAACATACACATAGGTCAATCTTAAAAATGTAAGAATCAAGTAGTGAAATGAATATATAAAATATAAATAATAAGAGGTTCCATATCAATAAATTCAAGGGATCTTATATGAACAAGAAATAAATCAAAATATAATAATAGAATAAAAAATAATTTTATGAAATGTTTCATGTGATCAATCCTAGGATTACTAACATGTGAAGAATATATCTACATAAGAGTATTCTAACTTCTGAACTAGCTACCAACAATCACAGCTGTTCAAACGAAAATTCAGGTTTCTATCACACATATGAATCATTGTTCTAAAAACCCCCCACAAATCCCTTTTTAACTAGAATTATTGGTTATATAATAGAGTAATGTTAACTAACTACCATGAAAAATGAAATATCTCACATAGTATTGGGTTTCCCATGAACAAAAACGATCTGATTCATATGAACAATTAAGCCAATTCTAACACAAACGACATTACCATAAATACCATGACCCCTAACACCCATCAATGAATAGACCCATATAACAAATGAATTAACTAATAATAGAACATTATTACCCAAATGGAGGAAAAATAATCACATATATATAAATAGAATCCACACAATGGGCAGTGAATCAAGGGTAAATCAAGGGGTGTCTCTCAAAACCTTCATTTTAAAAAAATTTAAAACAATGAATTTAATTTTAAAACATGGATTAAGGTTTCAAGTCACTATAAATTTCGTAATATAATATTGAAAACATTATCTTGAAGATGATTGAAATCATAGACACCATTTTAAAAAATTTAATTCCACCTTTTACATGGGCGTTCTTCTTTGAAAACCAAAACAAGGCTAAATTCCATGAATATCAATCAGAAATGTTTAAGTAATCCATTAAAGAATTTAATAATGGGGTAAACCAGACACACACATTTTAAATATCTATTTGAAATATATTAAATAAAACCATTTATATACAACATAGATAATACAAACTTATATAAAAAACAAATCATTTTAAAACATGGTATTGAAACATTGAAATAAACTAGATAAAAATCGAAAAATTTCGTTTATAATAATTTCAATGACCAGACATTCATTTAAAAAAATAATTCAACAATAAATCATTTCCTTATTAAAATGAGAATATGAAATTTTTAAGAGAATCCACTTATTCTAAGCACAAAATACAACTAAATGGTTTTGAAACATCACAAAAACATCACAATTATTCATACTTCTAAATTGTTGGAATATAGAAAGAAGAATAATGAATTTAATATCAAAATGAAACAATTTCATAGAAAAGAAAACCTCTAAGAGATTATAACCATGAAAAAACTTATTTCCTTTAACCACAAGAACACCCATAGGAAAAAAAGTCCATCTAATAACCCAATAAAAATACCCAAAAATTGGAACCGTCAAGAAACTTAAAATTAAACACATTAGATCAATGGTTTTTGGGTGAATCTGAAAATAAGAGGAAAGAGTGAGAGTAGAAAATAACAGTATAGAGTTGAAGAAATACCCCAAATCCACTCTTAAATCCCCAATGTAACAGTAAGGATCAGGGAAGGCGGATGTTGGATCTCCACCAATGGCTCTCAAGGGTTTTATGACATGAATGAGGGAGAATAGAGTTGAACCATATCTTGATTTGAAAAGTGGATTTTTAGAAGACTCCTAAAAATTAAACACCGGAATAGGTCACAAGGTTTAGGAACATGATTTACCAAATCATTCCCCAACTATGTGTTTGACATTTACTTGGACAGGAACCCCTCATACAGTTCTCATAGGGAACAACATGGTTAAAAAAATTCTCCAACAATGATATTCGGTAATGAAAAATAAGAGGCCAATCCTACGCCTTATAAACAATTTACCAAATCGTGCTCATGTTGTGCACCACATGATTTATGAGTATGGTCATTGAATAAAATAATATCCAATATTTATAATATACAATAATTATAAAAAATATATTCATTGTGAGTATGGTCATTAGATGAAATAATATTCAATATTTACAATAAATTTGTGTCTTGGTAGCAAAATGTTTAAAATAATAGGATTCATATTTGAATAAAAATATAATATTAAAATATTATATATATATATATATTTATGTATAAAGTATTAATATTAATATTATTAAAATATTTTATTATTTATTTATAAAATTAAAATAGATATTTTAATAACAATGTATTATTAAAATAAAAAATTATATATATAATCAATTTTAATTGTATTTTTATTATGTTTATTTATTATAATAGAAATATTTGTATAAAATATCTCTTATTTTAATTATTTTATATTTTATTCCAGTAAATTATATTTCAAAACTCAAATTATTGTTTAAAATTTAATAATATATTTATATAATTTAAATTTGAAACCAATATGAAATAATATTAGGAACATTCCATGTTTTAAAGTATCATTTCCCAATTAAATTTTTTATTTGTGTTTGGAATTTTAAATTAAAAAATAAATTTAATTTTTTTTAAAATTTCACTTTAATAAAAAGAAAAATATTATTTGATTTGTAATAATAATAATAAATGGCGATATTTTTTTTTATTTTTTTGAAAAGTCGAATTTTTGTTGAATAATTAAAATAATATTTTTACCAAAATAATAACTTTATAATTATACTGGAAAGACCTATAAGAGTATAAAACCATTTAACTCATAAAATATATTTTTATAAATTAAATCCATATATTTTGAAAATACTATATTTAATTTATAATGCCTATGAATAACAATTTAAGAAATCATAATATGTTTTCCAATAAAAACTATTTTTTGTCATTTTGTTTAATTAAATATTATTTATGTAAAAATAATTTTTGGATTGATTTTAAAATCCAATATTGTTTTAAAAAATAATCTAATTTTTTATATTAAAATTAGAATTCAATGATAATATTATGAGTCACCTAAATTTTATGTCCATAAACACACTATTTCTAAACACAGTTTTTTATGCATTACATGTTGTACATTTAAAATTACTTCTTATAACACATATAAATTTTATATTAAAAAGCGGAACTAGTATTGGGAATTATTATATTGAGATGATGGAATAAGGTCCGTTTTACTTTTTGGGATTACAAGTAAAAGGCCTAAGTAGAAATTAATAACGCGATAAAACCAAAAATAGTAAAAGTGATAATTCACAAAGTAAACTAAATATATAATTGTTTGACACAAATTTAAAAATAGATGGTTTAGGTTTTAACAACCATATTTAATCACCCAATCCATTATTGTACATTTTTTTCTCTTTATAACCCATTAAATAAATGCTATCATTTTATTAAGTCAAAATATTTACAAAAATGTCATTCCCACTTTTTATGAAAGGTTCCACTCACCACCCATCAATACAACAAAAAAAGATTAGTTTTACCTTGTAAATTTTAATTTTTTACCTTTAAATATAATCATATTCCATATCTATGATCCATTATTCATAAGATGTTTTTTAAGACCACCATTTCTTTGAAGTCTTCCAAGGGAAGCACAAGTCCCCAACGTGAGTACATTTTTTCCAAACATCTATTGATTACTTTATTAATTTTAAAAAAACTATTTTAATTAATATATTATGGTGTCATTACTTCTAATATATTTAATTTTATTATACTTAATTAATAAATTTTAACCACATTTCCCCTTTTTTATTATGAAAAATGAAATAATCATTCGTCCATTGTGTGAATTACCTCCTACACACAATGATAACATCCATTTTCCTCAACCACATATATTTTATAATTATAAGATTGGATTGAATAATAATTATAATATATATATATATTATAAAAATAATTATTAATATAAAAAATATTTCCAACCTTCGTTCCATATCATTTTTTGAGAAATGAACATGTCAACTGTTCGTTGTGTGAACTACATCCTCCATGAATTAACATATCTAATTTTTAATTTGGTTTCATTAATATTTATTAAATAAAATTAATATAATATTAAAGTATAGAAAATTATCTAAATTATAATATTATTCTTATATAATAATTTTATTTTTGGGCATGTAAAATGAATCTATAATTATAACCATCGATTAAGCATGGGGTGTTCATATTTAGGTCGGTCAAACCACATACTTGAAAATTCTATAAGATAATATCACGAATTACTATAAGAACATTATTACTAAAAATATATCATATAAATAAAAATATAATGATTTTTTTCCTATAATGTTAAAATTAATTTTAATCTCATTAATTAAGATAAAAACATCTATTCGTTTAAATTCACCAAAACATTTCCATCATTGATTCCATATTTATGGATAGTAACATAAAAACATTATAATTATATTATAAAATAATAAATAATTATAAAGAATCAGCTAAAGTACCTTTTATGAAGTGGTAATGATGAACATCAGGGAAAATATGATGAATAACACCACTATTATGAATTGTGTTCATAATGATCAAGAGTACTCACACCCGATATTATACATATTGAGAATATGTATAAATGTAGTGTATAAACTGATAAGGATATAAATAAGTTTCAAAAATATGAGATTAATATAGTTTTTTATACATGGGATTATATTTGGATCAATTCATTATCCATTCAAGGTACAGGTTACATCAAATCAATTTCAGATTTATTGGGTCATACTGCTTCATCCACAAATATAATCTTCATCATTTATTTTATACTAAAATTACAATATATTATATTTCATTTCGTATTATTATTTATGGATATTAATTCTCATCATCAACAATCACATGATAATTTCTTTATTCATATTTTTCAACCTTGGTAAGAATATTTTCCACACAAAAATATATATCTTTATCCGTATCAAAAAAAATTTAAGAATTTTTTTTGAAATAAAAATAAGTTTTTACTTTTATAATATTCAATTTTTATATTACCTCTTTAATGTGGATAAATTATTTGAATGTTTTTTCAATGTGAATTTTTAATTAAAAATGAAAAAAAAAATTAAATTAAGGAATTCATTTCATTACTTAACACTCCATATTTAATAGAACAATTCTATTTTCTTTCTGGGAACATTTATTTCAATCAAATTTTAATATGGTTTTTAATTTATTAACTTTACCTATACCAAATTTTTTTGGAAAGTAATTTTCACCTCATATTTTATAAAATGTATATATTGATTTTTGAAAATAATTTATTTCCACTTCAATTTTACCTCCATGTTATATCACACATGAATTGATGGCTTGGTCACCCTATTTTTTTTATTATGATATGATTTATTTTTGAAGAAGATATTTTTGACATCCTATAAATTTTTTTGTTCGTATTATCTAATATTTTTGTATATTTTTAAGAAAACAATTGTTTGTCCATGGTTTCATTTTGATAAAATACACATATATTTTATGTGAGAACCTGGATATTCTTTTTCAGGTATGTTTCTCCTTTTCTGGTTGTTTTTGGAGAAAAGATGAAATTCTGGGAATATTATAAGTACACGTCATGTAATTTAGGAGGACACACCGTGTACTTCCTTGCCGCAGCAGGCCATATAACTGCCATGTAATAGCCACACACACAACTGTGTGGGAGTGACTTCGAGGCCGCTTAAATTAGAGTACAGAAAAAGAGAGTACACATCGTGTACATCCAAATTGCAGGCCGTGTACTTTGTTTCTTTTTCATTAGACAATCTAGGGTCACATCTAATCGCCAGAACACACTATTATTAGGTCTCGTTCGACCAGGAGAACGTTTACGTCCGTGGTTCTTTGATGAACCCCTGAGCCTCCATCTGTATTTCTATTTGAATACCGTTGATTGTGTTGGAATCTCATCGGTGAGTTCTCTCTTCTGCTTGAGCATCATTGTTTGATTTTTCCTTTCTCATGAGATATCTTGGGTTGATCGTTTTAGAGGTTTTCATAGATATACACCGTTCTATGGAGAATTAAGCTTCGAGGATCAAATATATTGATCTTCTAACCCCGAGGTAGGTGGTTTGTGCCTTTATGTTGAAAGTCATTGAGATTTATGTGCAAATTTACCAATACCCATGAATATGGTATTGCTCGTTTACCTTTTTGGCTTTATTGTTTCTTTGCAATACGGGTATACCTAAGTAGATGATTATTGATTGTTAATAGGGTGAATTGTTGTGCTGTGGATGTATTTCCAATTCATGTTTTGATGTTTTTGACATTTGAGTCTTGTTTGGAAGTTAGTCGGCGGTCTACTTTCCCATGCCTAGTATTGTAGGATGGTGTGACTGTTGTTCTGTTATCCTATTGTGCTGTAAAATGCTATCCAAGTATTTTATGATGTTTACCTTGTCTGTTACATGCTTATACACTTTCTTGACTTATATAGGGCCGTGAGAACCTGGTGTATAGACCATAGGGAGGGTGGATGTAAGGGCTTCTCCAAAGTGTCTTTATAAATTACGATGCGATACCATAGGGGGGAATTGATGTTGATTGCTTCCCTAGAGTGTCTGTAGTTCCTCGACGTGGGCCACAGGGGGAATGCAACATTGAGTGCTTCCCTAGAGTGCCTTTAGTATCGATGTGACATTATAAGGGGAATTGATGGTGAGTGCTTCTTAAGATATTCTATGCTTAAGCAGATCAAGATGGGTTAGACTGAGTGTACTACCCAGAGGATTCCTTGTACTTGTTAGGTAGAACCATAGGAGATAGGTTGTGAGTACTTCCCAGAGGGTTACATTGTGTTTATCTACTTACTTATGTTTCTAGGTAGGACTAGAGGGGATAGTTTGTGGGTACATCCCAGAGGGTTACCTATTGTGTTTATCTAATTTGATTATCAGTTTCTTGTTGTGAGGTGATTTGAATTCATTGAAACTGTGGATTGTTTATTACTGAGTACTTTCCTATTTACTGATTCCATACTTTACCTTCCATATATTCACTGACTATTATGCACCGATCTTGTGGTGGTTTCCTACTGGGATTTTGTCTCACACCCTCTTTGGGCCATGCTTTTGGGACCAAACAGATTATATTATAGTAGGTATAGATAAAGGAAAGAGCCCTTCTACATCAGGTACATGACGTGTTGTGGAGTTGGGGAGCATGGGACCAAGCTATGGATTGCGATGCTGAGGATTTCATCTGATTAATTTTTCACATTGGTTTATTACTGTTGTATTCCAAAATTGTAAGTTGATTGGATGTTTTCCAAGACATATGTATCATGCATAATTTTATATATTTTCTCCAGTTTGTAGCTTCAGTTTTTGTTGTATATCATTATTAGTTCATCATCTCTTGTATGTATTTTTTTCTTCCACTGTGTACTCTTCCAATGATGGCATAGTTTTCCCACTATCCCACCCAAGGCCCTCACTGTTAGTCATTAGCCTCTACTGTTCGGGGAAATGCGCGTGAGGCCATGTGACCAGCCGGGTATGGGGCGCCTCTAGGTGGGTTTCGGAATCGGGACTCTACAATGTGGTATCAGAGGGTTTATTTTCTCTTGACATACAGTTTAGAGCCTTTAGTCAGGTATATGATAGAAATGGTACTCGTTATTAAGTTGTACCAGGGAGTAGCTAACCCATGTACAACGAAAATCCAACTACCTCATTTAATTGCAATTTTTTTTGGTTTTAGAATTATTATAGTTGATTTTATTTCAACATGAGTTATTCACATGATTTTTGTTGTTATTGTTGGTGTTTTTGAAGTTCTATTTTTGTTGCAATCGGTTGAGATGATGGTATTCCATCTCATGCATTGTATTGGCCCTTGCTAGAAACCACATGTCATGCATTTTGTCCATACAATCTAGGATGCATTAGTGGTTTCATGTTGTTGTGATAGATGATGTGTAAAATATTCTTGCTATTGTGATAATTTCCTTTTTAAAAAATATATGATGCTTGACTGGGAATTGTTTTGTGTATATATTTTCTTGAATGAACACCAAACATTGGTTCTTGATTTGTTATTGGCAATCATGGACTGGAATTCAGTGGATAATTGCCATATAGTCCATGTTATAATGTGTACAAGATGAAAACCTTTGATTCGTGGATAGTATGGCCCCTCATGGATCATAATTTGTCAATTTCATTGTTTTTTTAGCATTTTTCTGGGTTCCGGAGTAGTTATGAGGTTTATTGCCTGGAAAAACCCAGAATACATGCTGTGTAATGTTAAGCACATGGCATGTGTTCATCTGTTCAGGAAGAATTAGTTTTTATTATGTACATGCGATGTACTTTATGTACACGCCATGGAGTTTCTAACCATGTCTTATGCCATGTGGGTAGGGACACGGGATGGGGAAAAACTGGTGGAAACACACCATGTATAGTCCATACAGACCGTGTTGTGTCATCCCAGTGCCCACCTGTGTCACTAATAACACAGGTTGGCCGAGTATTGTCTAATACACGCTATGTGCCATATAAATACGCCATGTAGTCCGACCTAGGTACTCGGTCGTGTCACGAACAACACAGGTTGGTGTCATTCTTCCACGTACATACCGTGTCTGCCTTTAACATGCAGTTTTGTTGGACTCAGGTACTCGGCCATGTCACAAACAAAATGAACCAGTGTTATCTTTACACATACATGTAGTGTCTGTCTGGAACACGCCATGTAGTGTGAACCTTGTGATAGGCCATGTCACTAATAACACGGTTCATGTGGAACTTGTCTAGTACACGCCATGTTAGAATAGTACATGGCATGTAGTCTTGTCTTAGTAGAGTCGTGTGGCATAACTGTGTAGAAGGACTGTGTTATGGAAAAAAATATTCATGTTCACACCATGTGTTAAGACAACACACCATGTGTTTTTGGTGTTACACGACCATTTTAGGAAGGAGTACATGCCCATGTAAATGACTTAAGGGATCACATCGTGTTGGAAATGTTTACGCCATCTAGTCACATTTTAATAAACATGAGTGATTTATTTCTCCTATTTCCTTCTTACACTCCTTGCTTTTAGTCCTTGATATATTGATCTAAGGTGTGTGCTTGACATTGAAATGTTATGCCACCGAGACGTCCTCTGGTTGTACGCCAGTTTCCAGGTGGTGATTAGACACCAGACATGGCTGACCAGGGACAACCTGTAGATCCTCATGTTGTGACAACCTTTTCACCATATGTTGTACCAGACATAGGTGATGATATACAGTTTAGGGAGGGCATTCTAAGGATGATGGATAACTTTCAGGGAGAACCGTCTCCTACATCGTTGATGGCTGATTTGACGGGGGTCTTCCAGTAGTATCATCCTCCCACTTTCTCTGGGGAAGGAGGACCTCAGGATACGGAGTCATGGCTTGAAGCCATGCTGATGATCTTTGAGCATCTAGAGAAGTCTCCAAAGATAAGGGTGAAGCTCGCTACCTATATACTTCATGACTCCACCAAGAGGTGGTGGGATGTGATCTCACAGGTGGGACGACAGTAGGTTATGGCATGTGATGAGTTTTAGCGCATCTTCTTTGACTACTTCTATTTGGTGACACTGAGGGTCGATCAAGCAGAAATGTTTATGAGTCTGGAGTGGGGTCCTCTTTCTGTTATGGGGTATTCCTTATGATTTTTCAAGATTTAGTGCTTCATGCCAATTCCCAAATTTGATCATATGTTCATGGTAAGGAAATTCGAAGATGGTCTGAGGAACGACATCCGATTAGAGGTGAACATCCTTTGGTTGACTTCTATCACTTCTATAGTCAACAAGTAGTTGATCCCAAAGAACAATCCGAGGGATTCTGGAGTTGTGACCCAGGGAGGCCCTACATCTTGGGTTAATATCCCTCCAACGGAAAGAAGGAAGCACAGGAGGGAGTCATTTCACGACGATCTGAGGAGGCGAGACACTTATTCCAGTAGCCATGTATTGTGCTACCAATGTGGAAAGAGTGGGAATATGAGGCCACACTACTCGAGAGACCCAGTGGAGTGCTGATCTTCTAGAAATATGGGTCATCTTCAGTGCTTCTGTCAGATCATTTCACCACCAGCTGGTGACATGGGTTCTTCTATAACTCTTCATTCAAGAGCATCACTACCACATTCTCACTAGTCTGGGAACTGGAGTACTTCCGGCCCTTCAGGCTGAGGTGGGGGTCATGGCCATGGTAGTCTGTAACCCGGTTTTCTGCAACATCAGGTTAGATCAGCTCAAAGAGGTCATGTAGGGTCACAGGGCCGTGGTACGGGCTACGCATTTGCAGTGGAGTAAACCCAATTGGAGCAGGATCCCAGAACTTCCACAGTTCTGGGTATGATCTTAGTATCCTCAGTTTTAGCTTATACTCTTTTTTATATAGAGGATTCCCATAGCTTTATCTATGTTTCTATTGTGGAGAGCCTTGGGATCTGTATCTTTTCCTCTACTGATATCTTGATGCTAGACACTCCGTTGGGGACTAGAGAGGCTAGTATACATCAGTGCAGAGTGCGCCCTCTACAGGTTGGTGGGTGTCACTTTTTATGGGAACTCTATGTCCTAGAGATGACAGGCTATGATGTCATTTTCAAAATGGAATGGAATGTTCCCATCTAGGTAGTTGTTGACTATTATTGTCAAAAGATGAGTTTCATATCACTAGAAGGTGGATATTTTCTTTATAGGGGTGAATGGAATGTCCAGGTGAGTAGAGCGGGTACAGAGATTCATAGGTTGGGAAGAGTTACAACCGAGATTTATAGTCTATATCCGGATGACTAGGGGACTTCACAGTTAAACTTTGCTCTAGTGGTGGATCATTTCAGATATGTATTTCTGGAGTAATTTTAAGGTTTGACTTTAGAGAATGAGGTAGACTTCTTAATTGAGCTCGTTTAAAGAGCATCACCGATATCCATTCCTCCTTATAGGATTGATACACCTGATTTGCAGGAGATCAAGAAGTAGTTGGTGGAGTTACAGGGAATGTGTTTCATCCGACCCAGTACTTCTCCTTGGGGTTCGCCTGTCCTGTTCGTGAAGAAGGTAGACGGTACCCTCAGGCTTTGTGTGGACTATCAGAAGTTGAACCAGTTGATGGTCAAGAACTGATATCCCATCCCTAAGATTTATGATCTATTTGATCACCTTCGAAGAGCTTGGGTGTTGTTGAAGACTGACATGAGGTCCATTTATCATCAATTTCACATTAGACAATAAGATATTCCTCTTACAGCCTTCTGGAGCAGGTATGGTCTATACGAGTACTTGTTTATGTTGTTCGGTCTCACGAACACGCCTGGCGTTTTCATGGCACCAATGAACCATGTGATCCATCCATACTCGGATTCTTTTCTGGTGGTCTTTGTGGACGACATCTTGGTGTACTATCACACACGGCACATCCATGATACCCTTCTTGATATAGTTCTGAGTACACTGAGGGAGCATCATTTAAATGTTATGCTCTCAAAGTGCCACTTTTGGATGCATCAGATTCACTTCATAGGACATATTATCTTAGAAGATGGAGTATCAGTAGAACTAGAGAAAGTGAGAGCTATAGTTTTCTGGGAGTAGATGAAGAAAATCTTTGAGGTACAGAGTTTTCTAGGACTGGCTGGATACTACAGACGTTTCATACAAGACTTTTCATGCTTAGAAGCACCGTATATAGTTCTGACCAAGATAGGTGCGAATTTTTTGTGGTTAGATTCTTGTGAGTCGGCGTTTCAGAAGCTGAAAAAGAGGTTGACTTCATCACTGATACTAGTCTTTCCCAAGCTTGGAATAAGCTATAATCATTACTGTGATGCGTCAGGTATTGGGCTAGGAGTTGTTCTTATGCAGGGAGATAGAGTCATTGCATACGGGTCTCGGCAGTTGAGGCCACATGAGAGGAATTACCCGACACACGATTTGAAGTTGGAAACTGTTGTTCAGGAACTATGCTATTGGAGACATTATCTGTTGGGAGAGAATTTTTTGGTTTTCACCGACCACAAGAGTCTGATGTAAATCTTCACTCAACGTGATCTGAAGTTTAGACAACACATGTGTGTTGAGTACCTACAGTCATTTGATTTTGATCTTGCCTCTATGCCTAGGAATGGAAACGTAGT
This sequence comes from Viscum album, assembly GCA_963277665.1. Classification (NCBI taxonomy): domain Eukaryota; kingdom Viridiplantae; phylum Streptophyta; class Magnoliopsida; order Santalales; family Viscaceae; genus Viscum; species Viscum album. The sequence goes on along the minus strand of OY728136.1, from coordinate 899,609,731 downwards.
GGCTGATGCATTGAGCATGATAACTCAGATACATGCAGTTTGGGAAGCCAGTAGTGAGTGGCAGCCTATGGCTATATTCTCTGAGATGCATTTGGAGGTTCACGATAGTCAGAGGAATACATTAATATCTTCTATAGCTGTTACCTCTTCTCTTCTTGATCGAGTTCGAATTAGAAAACTATCTAATTATAAAGGCCAAGTATTAAGGGAAAGCATGTCAGGAGAGGACAATATTTCATGATGAACCATAGTCAAGTATGAGATCTTGTGTTTCCAGGGGCATGTATGGGCGACCGCAAACATACGCAAAGAGCTTATGCGAGATTTTCATTCCACAGTTTTGGCAGTTCATCCTAGTGTCACCAAGATGTATCGCGATTTACAATGTATGTATTGTTGGCCAGTTATGAAGAGGGACATTGTGGGTTTCATCATGAGGTGTTCCGGTTTTAAGAAGGTGAAGGTGGAGCATCAGCGAATAGCATGGCTTTTATAGTAGTTACCCATTCCCGAGTGGAAGTGAAATGACGTTGTGATGGACTTCGTGACCGGTTTGCTGAGGTCAGCTCGAGGGAATGATGTAGTTTGGGTTGTCATTGATAGACTCATGATGGTTTCTCATTTCTTGCCGATAAATGAGACCTTCAGTGTTGATGAACTAGGATGGTTGTACATCCGAGATATTATACGTCTACAAGGAGTTCCACACTCCATTGTTTGAGATAGGGATTCACGTTTTTCTTCTTTGGTCTGGAAGGGGATTAAGAAATCTTTGAGTACACATTTACTTTTGAGTACGACTTACCACCCCCAGACAGATGGCCAATCCGAGTGTATGATTAAGGTTCTTGAGGATATGATCCGACCATGCATTCTGGATTTTTAGGTTCTTGGTAGAATCACATACATCTTGTGAAGATTTCCTACAAAAATAGTTTTCAAGAAACTATTCAGATGGAACCTTATGAGCCTTTGTATAATAGGCCATGCCGATCACCCTTATGTTGGATAGAGGCAGGAGAGGCAGTTTTTTTGGGGCCTCGTTTTGTTCGAGAGACAACAAAGAAGATAGAGTTGGTTCAGAAGAGTATGGCTTCTGAACAGTCTAGACAGATGTCTTATGCTTATTAGTGGAGACGACCTCTATAGTTTGAGGTGAGGGATCAGGTTTTCCTGTGTGTCACACAAAGGATGGGACATAAGAGGATAATAAGAAAGGGTATGATTTTCCCGAGGAACGTTGGGTCGTTTGAGGTGTTGGAGAGATTTGGGCTGGTTTCTTATCAGTTTTATTTACCTCATAGGTACCATGCTATGAAAGACGTTTTCCATGTTTCTCAACTTCGAAGTTACTTTTCATACTTGTCTCATGTCTTTCAACTTAAGGAGGTTGAGCTCAAAGTGGATGTGTCGTTTGAGGGGCATCATATCTGGATTTTGGATCACAGTAAAATGGTTCTCTGTGGCAAGTTTGTTCCTTTGGTACGAGTGTTATGGCATCATGTGCGGGTGCAGGATGAGACTTGGGAGATGGAGGCCAATGTACGGGCACCGTGGCTAGAACGGTTTGTGGTTTCTTCTTCTATGATATGCTACGGAAATTCTGGGACAAATTTCATTATGGGGGGATGTTTGTAAGAAACTAGATCTTATTTTCAGGTATATTTTTCCTTTTCTGGTTGTTTTTGGAGAAAAGTGGAAATTATGGAAATTTTCCAAGTTCACGTCGTGTATGTTATAATTACACGCCCTGTACTTCATTGCCGCAGCAGGCCGTCTGCTGGCCATGTAATAGCCACTAAATTTTCATTCTGATAAATAATCATCATTGAAAATACGAAAAAATATATTTCATCCCTAATTATTTTGACGATCATGATCATGCCAAGATTATAAAAATGATAAGAAAATACATTAAAATTGATAGAATATTATTGATAAATTAATCATTATTGATAATATTCCTCACATTCATGGAATAATAAAATCATAAAAATTTTTATAAGGAACAATGTGTGGGAAAAAATTTGATTAGTCTATTCTATCTACGAATATTTTCAAAGGAATAAAGTATTAAATAGTCACCACCACCCAAATGATCATTCAATATAGGATATGATGTTATAAATAATGGATTTTTATGGACCAACCCATTTATCATTTAGATAATAAGTTATTATTATAATTTTTGATAAGATCATAATAATTATTTAGAAATGGTGGAGGACCCACACCTTACATAAAGAATCAATATCAGTCGATAAAGTAATTTACCATGATGGTGGATGAATCACACCCCCGTCATCAATGGAATACCTAACTACATTAATGGAGGACCCACAATCTTCTCATTGAAGGGGTACCTAATTCCATTGATTAAATATACCCACCATATTCATTAAGGGAGGATCAAACTCAACTGATAGATGATCCCCCACCCTAGTCACAGGGGAGTACATAAATCCACTGCCAGAGGACCCACTCCCCTGTCATTTGTAGTGTAAAAAACCACATCAAATATTCAACATACTTATTTCTAATTGATCATACATAAAACAAAGAAGTTCTTAAAATTGTTCAATATTTTGTGGACCCACACATAATTTATGATTGATTGAATAGAGAGTACCCAAAACAATTCTTACATCAAATACTATTTGTTATTAGATTCTAAGTCCTAGTAATAATTTTATTTTGATAAATTCTATAGGATATGAGTCACTAGAATATCAATAAAAAATAAAAAATATCAAATTATAGTGAGTAATTTATAAAATAACTTTTTGCAAAAAATATTCACACCACACCTCTAATAAAAATATTATCAAAAGAAATTCTATAACCATATCATAAAGTGACATCACAACCATTATGATGACATGACCTGAAAATCACAATGACTTTAATATTATATTTGGCATGAACCAACTTATCTATACCCTATTAAAAATTATCAAAAAATTCAATACATTATGTATATTATTAGACCGCTAAACTGATAAGGAATGAGTCACCAAATCTTATAGGTGGTATATGTGGTTTGAAAAATTTACTAAAGTATGTCAATCATTGATAATATAATTTATAATAAAAAAAATTATAATATATCTATAATCCAGATGGAGGGATACTATACTTGGTTTCTCATACCACTCTAACATAACATGAACCATCAATGAATTTACTATATTTCAAGAGAGGTTAGGTGTTACACCCCTTGATCACCTCTAATAGGCCAAGGGTTAAGGACTAGTGCCAAGATGGAATATATCTATGGGAAGTATATCCTAATTAAGACCAATAAGAACGTACATATATCTAAATTTAAATAAAAATACCAAACTACTATCAAAATAAAAAAAGAAATATCAACGAATATTAAAATGTAGGGATAAACATATCATTATCCATCACCGACTATAATAAAATCAACTTACAATGAAAGAAATCAAGGGACATAAAGACTATAAGAACATTAAAACCATATATAAAAGGTAAAAACCTCTTCCTCATGATTTGTTTTGTTATAATATCTAATATCTTACATCAATCACCATTATGCACTAGTAATACCCACTCATTTGTCTCCTAGATCACTAATATTCTATATATTGTGTTCAAAAATAGAACAATGGAAGGGAATATGTGACCAAAGATGGGTGAGTATAAAAATAATTAGCATGATGTTTTAAATAAAAAGGAACACCAATAAAATACCCATAAAAAACTAATTATATAAATGAATAATACATAAAATGTTGAGTTGAATTTATGACTTGACTCCACAATTGTATGATGTTAAACTCTATAATAGCAGAGAGTTATAGAAACCCTATAATTACTCCCTTCATTATAATGAAAAACCTAAAAGTCAAACCCTTTTTATGAAGAGAATAACTAAACCTCTATTCTCATCCCCAATATAGTAATGTAACAAAACAATTAAACTATATGAGAATGAGACACCCATTGGATTCCAATATATCACATGAGATAAATAGTCTTTTTGGAAACACATATATAATCTCTATATTATGAGTAATGTGAAATCACCACTAGGATCACCTCTCACTCTATAACAGGGTTAATGATATTGAAATACCATCATATCATAATTCTTGTAATAACATCATATGCTTTGATAACCAAATAGAACACCTCACCATATAATTTTTTAAACAAATTTTTTATTTTAGTATAGACCCTAGATCAAACCAAAGGGTCTAATGTTGGTTAAGGGAGTAGAAAACATTGTCCAATGGAGGAGTTTTATATCCTAAAAAATATATATAGAATTAATTTCAACCATAACTTCCCAAACATTACTTATAGTATTGAATTAGAGTGTTTAATTATTTCCCCAACATTTAGTGGATCTAGTTCACATGTTTTCAAGGACATAATAAAACTAGGAAAATAAAATGAATATATAACCCATCTTAAAGTGAAAGGTAAATAAAGATATGCTATGATGTTTTCTTAGTTCACCACTATGTGAAACTCCACAGAGAATAAAATGGTAATGTGTTAAGGTTTGTGACAGCTGGAACCAAAAACATGTATGATTGAGGATTAAATGTAAAATCCTTCCGTCTTTATGTTACTATTTAAAAGGGTTATCTATACCAAAAATCCATTTCTATCGGTCTTGTAATATCTTTTTCTCCTATAAGAACACCATATACCTGTTAACCCAATATTTTGGGACATGGGTTTCTTAACAACCATTAATTTATTGGATTATGTTCCTAAACTGACATAAAAAACAAAACCATAGACAATTTGATGTTTAAATTACAAATTATAGATGATGAAGGAATGTATGTAGAAAATTACAGATATATTTGAAACTCCAAGAATCATAAACTTGTTTTAGAGAAACTTACTACTTATTTTTCCTTTTCATAAATGTGTTTCAAAAAACAACATTTGTGCTACACACGACTCTTGTTTTTTATGATCATTCCCATGTTATTAAATAAAACCTTCCAATAATACCCTAAGATTACAAATCCCCTTGAAATTTCCAATTTTTTTATTCATCTTTTTAACTTATAGACCAAATCAATCATCTCATGAAACTTATACATTAATGAACGCGCATAACCAAGGAATGAAATTGATGTGTACGAGTGATGAATTTTCATGAATTACCTCATAAGAGTAATTTAATGTATTGGATCCTGTTTGAAATTATTCATTAATAACTCCCATACATTAAGAACACAATTTTATTAAGATTCAAAAATTCCATGAAATAAGAAATTTATTGAAACACCATTATTGGAGAAGTTGATTCCAAGTTAATATGTCTGGAACTCATGTTATATAGACCAATGTCTCAGAAAAATATATTTCTCTCACAATCACTAACTTATGTGATCCTCATAGAAGGATCATAAATTTATTTCTACCTTTCATCAAACATTACTATAAAATATTTGAGTTCCCATATACCCAAATTCCACTAGATGTGGTCTTACTCATGAAAAATCCATAAATAAAAGTATCATGATCTTTTAGGACTAAGACCATGACACCATGAATGGACTAAGAATACTCGAGGAAAATTACTCCTCAAAACTGGATGGGACGTCTCTATGGTTGTTAACAATTCTGAAGTATGTGTGTAATCCCTATTCATTCTCTCCAAACTCATGAGAGGCATTGATGGAATATTCTTAGGTATTATCCATAATCACAATATCATATCGGGAAACCATTGTTTCCCACCCATTGAATCATTCTACCTTTGGGAAACCTAATGCATAATCCCCACATGATCCCATGTTGTCTCTCCTTTCATTATAGAAGCATAATTACTACATGATGTTAAAAAACATGGTATAGTTTTTACACACGACTTAAAACTATGTCCCTTAAAGTAAAAGGGTTTTGATCAATGACTTCTTGTATTGCATGTAAGATATTTTTATGAGGTTTAATCGCAATATTACTACAATTATACCCCATATGAGATAGTGTCATTGAAGCCAGAAAATATTCATAGATAATTCCTCACATATATCCAAACCATCCATAAGTCTCATTAATAAATTATAATATAAGATACCCTCTATTAGATGTAAAATTTGTTCCCATCAATACATGATGATACTATATGAATTTTCTCCATTGGATTTTTACATGTTCATAGTTCATACATGATGAGAAAAAAGGAAGCATTCTTAATAAAATTTAAAACATGACCCTATCTTATTTGGCAAGCCTAATTGGTATTATGTGATTATCCTTCGATAACACTTCAAAAATTTATAATAATCCACAACCGTTGTGATGATCCTAGGGTTAATTACTTGATTAGAATAAGTATACTATATTATGAGAATATTATTTATTCATCATTTTCTTATTTGACCTTACCAGGTTCCTAACCTATTTTGATGTGCAGTTAATGCCTTATGCGTAGAATGTGAGACTCATAATGTGATAAGAATAATAATCCTGTTTGATGAGACTGGAATCTTTTTATCCTAACCTTTAGTGATAATCCGAACATTCTAACTTTCTAATGTGAATAATCGGGATTACTTTTATGTGATCACAATATATCTCCAATGATAAGCAAATTATACAATAGGTGATGAGCATTAATTCACTTTTTTATGAGAATAGGATAACTCATGTTATATGTAAGATTTTATATTAAAAAAATCTAGCATTTCAAAATTAAATTTTGTTAATGATCTTTATTTAATGAGAATCAATTTCCCTATTTAAGGATAACTATTTTCCTTAGATCCTAAACTAATTTTTTCCATCATAATTGGGTATATTAATCAATCATGGTTTATCTTGAGTTATATATTTATATATTAAAAAAATAATCAATAATGATCAATGATGTGTGGGGAGTGATGCACTTCAATAAAGGGTTTTACATAGCCAAGGAATCCAGTGACATAATTTGTTGGTGTCCACATGAAGATGAATATGATAAAGGGAGTCATGAGATTCTTCAAATAATATAATAGAGATCCATAAAACAAAATAATCTCTATAGAGTAATCCACTGAGAAAAGGTTTTATATTCTATAATCTTATTCCAATCAAGGAGCGGATATGTTCAATACCAATGGGGATAGGTCATCTTAAATTAGAATATGATATTTAATGTCGTAAATATCAGGAATATCTTAGGTATAGTCCAACGATGGAATTCCAATTAAAATGTAGTAGAAAAAAGGATATCAATAAAAATATAATTTGATCAACATGTTTAGGAAATGTTCGATTCCAATCATAGGTTCACATCCTCAACTCATCTGTTATACCACCACTTCAAGACAAGGTATATTGAGAATTTAACATAGCAGTATCTTATAAGATAATCTACATATTTATTATTAATTCAAAAAAAATATCATCATATTTTTTCCAATGAATAAATAAAAAAATATAAGCCCTTAATAGTTCTCTTCACAATATCCATTCCTATTTCATAATTCAAAATATTTTTTTCACTTTATATTCTCGATCTAACATTATATTATGTACTCATTTTTTCACTCCACATTGTAATAGATTATGAAAAAACTAATCCTTAATATTTTCTAAATATCATCAATTTATTAGTCCTCAAAATATCCCAACAGGGTGGTTCTAAACTACCAAATAGTTAAAAAATACCCATATTGTGAAAAAAATTAAAATATTCAAAATATGATGAAAACTACCATGGAATAGATTTATGTATGAAGCCTCTGTAATATAGTATGTTGAATCAAAAAAGTTAGAAAAAGTTTCTCTATTTTTCCTAGGAGTCAAGTTAATAAATAATGGCATGATTTTTATGGTGGAACATCTAGAATTATTGAATGACATAAGTCCCCCCATAAAAAATCTGAAGAAAAGTTTTCACAAGTTCATCCTTATTGGGTTAAAATTTCCTCATTTCCAAAAAAATGATAAATTGTGTAATGATGATCACTATTATAGAATGATAATTATCAATCACCATAAAATAAATATACTTTAAGAATTCATTTCTTCGTAACCGTGGAATGAATAATTCTCTTTCATCACAATTCATTACATTATGATATGATTGACGTTAAAAAATTCAGATTACTATTATGCATCCATTATTATTGGGTGACCACTATATTTTTACTATGATTTATTATCTTGTAAATAGGCCACCGCAATAACATATTTAATTATCATCTAGACCATTATAAGGCATCATGTCTTGAAAAAATGATATAAATCCAACAAAATTCGTAGTACTTCATGAAACTTATATTGAATAAATCTCAAAAAATTCCATGATATAAAAATAAATTTCAATTTCAAATAAAAAGAACATCATTTTTAGATTTTATTATAAAGTATCAACATTATACCTCTTAAACAACACATGTTCCAATAACCTTTTGTTTCCGATACATGGGTTCAAAAAATCTCTCTATTTAGGTTTGTTGGTAGTCAAATATATCTCCATGTACTAAAATAAAATTCCCACAAAAACAAAAAATAAATAAAATAACTCAAATACCATTATATTTCTTTATGATAATTTATTAACATAGAAAAACTAGATCACAGATGATATATATTCATCAATGCTTACATTTAATTTTCATCCTTGATAAACCAAATATTAAGTAGTACACCTATTGTAAACTATTATTTCTAACCAAATGATATTTCTATCTCATCCCCTTGGATCTTATCTCCCCTTATCTCATATAATAAAATACTACTAAAATCTAATGTCCCACTTATAGTGAAAATCATTATTTGATGTCACTAGTTCAACTCCTCTACGTTCAATAAATATATTAGTTCTTATAATATTCTATATCATACTATTAATTATTTCCATTTTCAAAAATACTCTTCCAATAATTAAATATCTAAATTAAATAATAAGTTCACTTTGCCAGAGGTAATTTTTTTTAAACCACATCAATTAGATGGAGGTGGATAACAATGAGGTTTAATAGATGATTTGTAATTGATTCCATTTCTAATGATTTGTTAGAATATAGACATGATGTTTATGTGTATAAATATACTTCTTATTGATAATTCCATTCTCCACATCTTATTTTGTTAAATTTATCCTCATACCGATATTCTTTATATGTGATTACTAAAATACATTATTTCTTAATTAAATTATAGTATTTGTGTCATAGTGAATTTCTATAACCACCTTTACAATTTACCAGGACCCTATAGTTATTCATTTATACATTTAAATAGAGAGTAAGAAATTTTTTAAATATAATCTACTTCTCTTATGCTAAGAGATTTTCTATCCCAATTATTACTTATCAAACCAGTTCACTTTCTACCTATGAATAATCCTCCACTACTATTGGATTCTTAGTCTATTATATATATATATATATATATATATATATATATCACTATGCAAATATTAAGATGCCATTAAATTTTTGTCCATCCATATATCCGAAACCAATATATAATTAAATTTCCCTTGAATGTAATTCATGATTATCTTTATAATAGTGACAAGTTACTCCTTCAAAATACAATGGATCCATGCAGAAAGACATATATAATATATGACATTCACCATTGATTCTGTCAGCTATAACAAGATTCCGATCATTATCAAGTATATTGTTTGATTGAAAACTCTCCCATCATTGTGATTTCTATGTTTTTATTCAACTGTAATTAGTTTTGAAACTATATTTTTGTCATGATTCTAAAAATTCGTCAAAAACTACATAAAATAATTAATTATTGAATAAAAGGACATTCATTTTATTCATTATCTTATAAACAATTACAATATATAGTCTCTCCATTAATTAGTATATTTAAATCTAAACAAATCAATTAATTAAATTTCTCTACTTCTATCCAATTTCTTTAAATATATATTTTAACTTCAATCTTATATGAGTACAATAAATTGATTCTCTAGGGATGAATTCATAGTGAGTCTGTGGTCAAAACCACCTCCCCTAAACTCCATCATCTTATAGTATGTTTATAGTCCATCGTACCAATATTGAAGGTCTTGTTTTAGTCCATAAAATTATTTTTTCAATAAAATACATTCTATTCTTTATTATCAATTTATATATGAAAATGTTTTTCACTTTACACTTCTTTAATTATAATTCCAATGAAAAATTTCATGATTAAATCCATATGAAACAAATATGAGCCAATTTAAATTTCAACAACTAAGAAGTGTAATATTGACTGAAGTATCAATACAAGTGTAAAATTTATCTCCATTTATATGCGTTCAATTTCATTATAACCATTTACAACAATATTTACCTATTGTTAAGTAAAATTCCATGATTAATATAGGTTTTCCGGAAAAATATTTCATTTCTTTGACATTTTGGTCAAACTATCTCCTCACAACCTACCATATATTACATTTATCAATTTATTCTAGCATCAAATTCATGGTCTTTACTCATAATTTATCCCTAATTTTTTTTTCAAATTGTGATTCAAATACACCGGATAATGGATATGTGTTCCCTATAGTAATGATCTATTGGTGTTTTTATTGGATTTGAGTTATCTATAATTATATTTTCATTATAAACCCAGACCCTTAATATTCTAATTTGAGTAAACAGTTGTCTTAATTTATAGGTCCTTTCTTCCCCTAATTGAACTTCAATATAATAATGGACCCTATGGGGACCACCATAATGGAAGGAAATTGGAAGGAATCCCTATATGGTGTTGTGAAATTTTTGGGATGTATAGTGAATACACCATACATGAAGCCACATGTACAAGGCTAATGGGTTTTACCCTATGAACACATGAAATGCACTTGGATTCCTTCTGTATGTGTTATTTTTAATCTTAACTACACATAATTAATTAATTATTATCATATATCATGACCTCCCTTTATCCAATTCAATTCGGTAAATCATTTTTTAGAGATACTGTTCATCTGTTTAATTCTCAGAAAGTAGCGGAGAGTCTTATTCACTCTTGGAGCTAATCTAATCTACCATTCATTCTGTTTTGATATCCCATTTATTTCAATTTTAAATCCCATTATCTATTCTATTCAAAATCATCTCATCATAAAACATATGTTCCTTATGGATCATCAATTTGTATAGCCTCTCCACCATGAATGTATGCGGATTTCGATGTCCTTCTTATATGTGATTACTATTCAAGATTGGGGAATTTTCTCTTACTGTATACAATAATATCTCTAATGTTTAATGGTGGATAATTTTATCAACAAATTGTTTATTTTCATATAATAATCCTTATCTTTTGATTGGTTTTATTTTTTTATCATTTTTTATATCTATTGGGTGCTCAATGAACCACCGTTGGAACCAAAAGGGATTTTTGTAATTGTTGAACTCAGCGGTGAGTCACGAGTACCCATTGGAACTGACAATGAGTTCAGAAACCATTAAACCCAATGGTGAGTCTTGATACACCATTGGATCCCAGTAGTGGGTCGATGTCTCAACACCAATCATCAATGTAGGGTTATTTTTTAACCCACTTGTTGTTTCAATTCTTGTGGTATTGAGTCTCCACAAGAGATTTTTCATTTAGATACTCTATTATTGGTTATTAATTTCTACTTTTATTATATATATATATTCCTTTTATTAATTAGTTTCTTATTTGGGAATATTATTTTCTATTACTGCTTATTTTTTGTTTTCATAGTTCTTAATTTGGAATAATTTCATCAAAGTTCCAACATGAGTTTATCTTTTTTTCTTCAATAAAATGATAGAGATAAATTTTTTTTGTTTAAGTGGTTATCAATTTTATTATATTATATTTATTCAATATTTTTAAAGGTGTTTTTCATCTGATGGCATATTCTTCATAATGATCTAACTAGATATCTCCCTTCCTGAAATAAATTCTATTAGTTTCAATTCTAGCTATTTGAAGTTGACTTACTATTTAATGTTGAATTGATTATATGTTTCTATTGATTTATATATTTTGGAAATAATATTCAATAAGTCATTGTTGAAACCTAATATTTTTTTGATGAGTTTCCTTTTTTACTTACAACTTTTAAAATATTTTTATTACTTCATATAAATACTTTTGCTTCATAAATACATGGATTTTTTTTAATTTTGATTAACTCTTTTTATTAATCATTAAATTAGAATGTTAGTTCATTATTTGTTTATGAATTATTGGACCTAGTGGTGGGTCATGATTCAAAATTATCTGTTCCAACTGTAGCCCAATGTCACACTATTAGTTAAAAATATCATGTTTCAAATTATTATTTATTATTTCAATTTATATTATTAAAAAATTTTCTTTTTAATAAATATTTATTATTTTATGTTGAAATAAATTTGTAGAGTTTAGTAAATTTAATTGTGACATAATTTTATGTAATTTCATTGATTAAGATTTAAGGTCATATGATTCTCTGTTTTACTGCATCTTTTTCTACATGAAAAACCTATATATTATATTTACTATTTCAGTTATTTTATATTTTTATATTGGAAATAATTTTTTTACATAAATAATAATATTTTATATTAATATTTAATGAAAAAAATAAAATCCTAGTTATATTTTAATACAGTTATGTGGGTCTATAAAAAAATATAGGTAACAATCATATTATTACATTGATGTGCACAAAAAAGTGTTGTGATGATATGGGATATGTAAACACTCCTCATAGATCTTGGTTTTAATGATCCACGGGAACTTTTGAAGGAATAAAATCAAATAAATATGAAAATATATGATTTAGAGATTACTTTTGATACATTTTCGACATTCTACTTCTCCAAAAAAATTTCATGATCTTCTACAATTATTATTTTCTTACTGTTAGCTTCAGCATACCCCATCATCCAAATTTACTCTTTTAAGTGTTCGATGATTATTGAGCTTCAAATTATTCAATATTATGGTCATCTATTGAATTTCATGTATTTGTTTAGTTCATGTAATCTATATTTCTTCTCTTTTTTTAATTTCTCAGCTCTATTTTACTATTACCACATAAAAACCAGGTTCTCCTATATCTAATTATTCTACTTGTTAAGAACAATTTTCATTAAATATTTAATTAAATGGATTCATGATAATGAATGTTCATCAATAATAACTGAACATTTTGGTCATACTAGGCCTTTTTTATCTGTCAATTTGTATTCAGATTCATCCTGAAGAAATGATTTGAAATATGTTTGGGTGGTCAAATGACCTTCTATAAATTCTATTGATCTTTTGAAAACATGAGAACCAACATAATGCAATACAAATCCTATTGGACTGTTGTTGTTCACCAGTCTTAGATAAATATTTTTTTTCCCAGAATACATACCATCTAATATAAAATGATTTTATATGATATCCTATAATTATATTTTTATTTCTAATTCCGGGCATGAGCATAAATTTTCTACATGTTTTTATTTAGAAAGAAAAATTGTAGAAGATTTAAAATTAAAATTTAAGTTCTTAATATACTACCTATATGATTAATTATTTATAAAGAGACAATAATGTATTATTTATTACTTTCCTTGAAGATAAAAATTTTGAGTGGGATTTACCAATTTTTGTTTCTTTTATAATAAAATCCACTTATATATATTGAAAATATGTGTTTAAACAATTATTTTATAATTTCTTAAATTTTTCATAGTCTATTTGAAATAATTCTTCAAAAAATAATATAGATATTACATTTATACTCTTCAAAACATATTTTTCTCAATTTTATTTATTTTTTTAATAGTTTTCTTAATTGAAATCATTTTTTAATTATTACTTAATTTAAATAATGAATATATTTAAAAATAGATTTATCTTTGATAATAAAATTTTATTTCATTGATCTCTATTAAATCTATAATTTTCGTGCTTAATCCCATATGGAGTTTGTTTTTAAAACCCTTTATCCAAAGAAAATAGTTATTTCTTTTAGAATCATAGCATTTTATCTATCTAATGAAAATTAGTTTTATTTTTTCATTGAGTATAACATTTTTCTAATATAATAGAGATTCATTATAACCTACAAGAAACAATAATTTTTTATCATTTTTATATTTCTGATAAATCTGTTCACTATGATTAAATTCTTATAAGATCATACTATTTGAATTTGAATCAGTCATATTTCTAATATCATTTTATAAATTATACCGTGCTTTAATTATTTATTTATTATGAATAATGAAACTATTTTTTACATTTATGTCGATTTAATACCTTGAAATTATTTAAAGAAGTTTATTTTATATAAGGGGACAATTTTTTGGTTTGAATTCTATCAATGAATTTTTTTATAAATTTCAAAAAGTGGGAGATTTATGTTGAAAATTTAATAAATGTTTTATTTTCCTATTTATAATTGAGGGAGTTTTTTAGTATTTTAAATTTTATAAATATTTAATAATTTTAATTGTTTTGATAAATTACTCAAAAAAAATATTAAATTATCTTATTATTATATATATATTTTTATTAACAATATAAAATTGCTAAGAATTTTAACTAATTACTTATTTTTTTATTTACATGTTATAACATGTTTATAAAAATTTCAAGGGTTTTATGTTCCCAATTTATTAATTTCTCATGTTTTTAATAAACTAAATTTTTCTGATATTGTAACCAATAATATTTTTTATGTAATTGTTTTAAATTCCTCATTCATGTTTTTTAATTACATAAGTTTAGATTTTTATGTAAAAATTAGGTGTCGTCCTTCAGGTGGATCATGGATAATCCTTAACCATATAAGGGAAACCTTGGATTCAACACTCTTGGAAGGCCAACTAAATTAAGCCTAACAAGGAGGATATAGATTTTTTGGTGTGTATATCACATGAACCATATATGAAGACCAGTGTATATGGCCAATGGGTCACACTTGAAGAGAAAAAGTAATGGGTTAGGTTACCCAATATGTGTGTTATTTTTTTCATCCCAATCGAGCATAACCACTGATCGGTTCTTATAAAACATGACCCCTATTTCACCAATTTGATGCGGGACATCAAATATTAGCATTATTGCTCATGTATTTAATTATTATACAATAGAGATTAGTCCTCACCCCAGTTGGATCTAATTTATTCTCTTTTTATATCCATGTTATTTCACATTGATATACCTTGATTTTAACTATTTGAAATACTATTATCTTCAACATATGGTTTCTTAGGGATCATCATTTTCAGATCGTATCCTCCATTATTATTTTCTACTTTTGACCGCATTCTTCTATAGACATCATATTCTAATTCATACACTCTTTCAGAAGTATCTTTGATAGAAACTGCACTATTCAATGGTGGATAATTTTATCCACTGGCTGTTTTGGTATCACCATATCATTATTCTATTTTTGTTTTTTTTCAGACTTCATCCATGATTGGTACTGGACGAGCCATAGTTTGACCCAATGGTCAGTTGAGTCACTATTGAACCCAATGGTTTTTACCAAGTCATTGTTAGTCCCAATGGTGGGTCTGGTGATTGTTGAACTGAAAAGTGAGTCAGGAATCCTTGTTGGAACCCAACTATGGGTTAGTGATCCACTCTTAGGAAACAATAGTAGTTGGTTTTTAACCCATTGTTTATTCAACATTTTTATATACAGATTCTCCTTATATGATTTTTCATTAAGATATCATTGTTTTTTTTATTCCTTTTTATTTTTATTTTTTTTGAAATATATTTCTTCATTTTCTCATTCTGTTTATCATTTTCTTATTTGGGTATTTTATTTTCTGTTAATGAGTGTTTTTTTCTAGAAATGTTTTGGATTAATTTCTCTAATGATCCTACATGTTTTTATCATTTTTATTAAATAAAATTCTCAAGAAACATTCATTATCTTTTTATTGGTTATTATTTTTTTGATTCAATATATTTATTGTTTTTATTTAATTTCACTTTTCATGTTCTTGAAGAAGCTTCATCAAGATCTAGTAAGAGCTCTTCCTTCTTCTTATGGATTAGAGTAGTTTTTATTCTTGTTGTTTGAAGTTACGTTATTATATATATTTTTGATTATCATTTTCTTTTGATTTTTATTTTTTTCAAATAAACATCAATGAGACACCATTTTAAGCCAACTATAAGTCAAGAGTAACCATTGGATATCCAATGCTGTCAAACTTTATATTTCTTCATAAGAAGAATTTTACTACATAGATGCTAAGGATGTTTTTAGGTTTTATTAAATCTTTTTATTTATAATTAAAATTGGGATGGGAAACCGTGCTCTATTTAGCCACCATTGGAACCTAGAAGTGGGTGATGTGTCACAATTCTTTATTTTAATGGTAAATCAATGAACCATCG
The DNA here is from genome assembly GCA_963277665.1 of Viscum album. NCBI lineage: Eukaryota > Viridiplantae > Streptophyta > Magnoliopsida > Santalales > Viscaceae > Viscum > Viscum album. Next base: position 899,593,399 of record OY728136.1, on the reverse strand, counting down.
TTAGTAAAAAAAATTACATTTCAAATTTTTATTTCATATTAAAATTTAATTTTTAAAAATTAATTATTTTTTAAATGTTTTTTTATGTTATGTTGAAATATATTTTTAGAGTGTTAAAATTTTAATTGTTGCATTATATTATGTATTTTCTACATGTAGACATAATGTTATACAATGATATGTTTTACTTCATCTTATTCCATATGTATAATATGTAAATGTTATTTTTTAGTTAAAGAATTTCATAATATTAAATTGTTTACAATTGTTTTACTTTTAATTTTAATTATTTTATATTAATATTTCATAAAGAAATATATATTTAAGTAATATATTAATTTTATTCACTAGGTATTTAACAAACTAAAAGTAAATATCATATTATTATATTGATGTTGACTAACATGTGTGATATAGATATTTTTCATGTACATGCGCCATGTAGTTCTTAGTTTTAATGATCTTGGAGATCTCTTGATTGAATAAAATCACCTATCTATGTACATATTTCATTAAGAGATTACTTGTGATACATATTTGATATTCAATTGTTCTGAAAATTATTGATGATATTTTGTGTCTTCTATATTACTGTTCTAATCACCGAAGGACTCTATATTTGACATTTGTTCCTTCAAGTGATAAAAAATCATCGAGAATCAAATTCTTTAACATTTTGACCATCTTCTATTTTTTATAGTATTTATTTATTCATGTAATCTCTATTTATTATGTTTTTAGTTTATAATATCTATTATATAAATAACCCATCAATAGAAGGTTTCTAATATTTAGTTATTCTACCACCCAAATGGAATTTTGGCCTATGACTCGTGATCAAAAGATAGTATACATACTAGGTAGAGGCTCATGTAAGAAGACTGGGTTTTCCTCCATGTTGTTTAAAAGGCTGTTTCTATAATATGTTTATAATGTCTTCAAAACAGATATAATTATTAGACAAGAGTCTCTTCATGGATTAGAGGAAATTTAGGAGTTGAGTTGGATATTTTTTAGCTATAAAAATATAAATCCTTGTGTTATATAATTCTTATTTCCACTGTAACTCAACTTAAGAACACTACAATGACTACTATTTAATATTTTATAGGCAATGGTTTTTTATCATTTAATTGTAAAAATATTTTTCATCCCCCTTCTAGTAAAATTTTTCATTAATAACATTCCAACACTGGTTTCATTAACCTATCGACAAAAAATATCACTCACTTCCATGTTATCATGGTTAGTGGGATGTATATTCATGAGATATATCTCCAAAATTAATGAATGTACATAGCTAATGAATGGAAACTATGGGTCCACATCACTTATTTTTGTCTCGAATATCATTCATATGAAAATATATTTGATGCATTTATAGATATCCGTTTTATTGTGATAACATATTTCATGACTGTAATATATCCCATAAAAATTCTGATTTACTATATTTCAAATATTACAATTCCATTAACAAAATTTTCATTTCAATGTATAAATAATCATCATGATAAATTATTTTTTTGTTGTAGATTATTATATCATATATAATCTCTACCAAACATTTATCATGTTAATCCCTAAAAACTCTAGTGATTCTGTCCCTGAATAATGTTGGAGCATTAGTGGTTCCAAATAGAATTACATTGAACTCATAGTGCCCATACCTTATACAAAATTATTTGTGAGAATATCCCCACATTAACCTTTATTTGATAATATCTCAACCATATTTCTATCTCATAGAAGTAATATGATTTGTATAGCTATTAAAATATGTTATCAATCTATGGTAGTGGATACTTTTTCTTTATTATGATATTGTTAAGACCACAATAATCAACACAATGGCTCTTTGACCCATCATTATTCATGATTAAAAGGACCAAAACGTCCCATGATAAAGTACATGGGTGTATATACCATTTACCATGACTATCCTATAGATTAATATTGATAAATCTTGTTTAAATAGTAGTCATTATATATATAGTATTGGATATTATAAAATATGTTGTTATATTTATAACTGAAAACTCATATTCTCAGTTAGGAGGAAGACCATAAAATTAATTAGGGAATATATCAACATATTCTCTGATAATGTGAATGTTTTCAAGGATGATATTTACCATTATTATTAATCATTTGAGATAGATATATGTTCTATTAAGTAAATATTATCCATTTTTATGAAGATGATTCTGATGTATTACTATCCTCCTCCTTAAATATGTATAGACTTGATGTGAGATTTCTATACAGAGGTTGATTTTATTTTCTCGGTAATTTTTGATGGATCTATACAATTAAATAAAATCCATAAAATATAGTACCAAATTCTATTAAAGGATGTATCACAATAGTCCCTGGGAAATTAAATCTGTAAATATTGATAAGTGATAAATTATATAATTTGGATAAAATAATTGACACATTTTCATTTAAATCGATAAATCAACATCTATATTTTGAGGTGGTGTTTTAACTATTCAACAAAAATTTCATGATTAAAAACTGAATATATCCAAAATAAAATATTAAACTAATTATTATTGAATGGATAACTAAAGATCCATTAATATCTTCATTTTTGGGATCAATCTCATTAGTTGAGATGACATATTATCATCCTTTCTTTTTAGACCATAGAGTTTTTTTCTCTGGTTATCTTGTAAAAACCATGGATTAGTGCATTTATTCACATAATTTTAAGGATCCATATAGTTGAAACATTGAAAAATAGGGTATGAGTTGACTGAGGTATTACTTTCTTCCATCACGTTATTAGATTCCTCCAATGGACATTCAGTTGCTTAGTGACACTTCTTACCACACCCATATCACTTCCATGTACCCATCATGAACATTCGCTGATGATTCTTCCTTTACTTTTAGAAAGAGATATTTTTACATTCTTACCACCATTATATTTACCCATCACTGAGCTTGAAAAAAACAAAATTATAAAGATGTTATCTCTTTTCCCATCTGACCCTTGATATTCACTAGTATTTATTTCAAATTTTTTAGAATATTGGAAAGTTTATTCATTGTTTTTAATGCCTCTTACCATGAATGTTTTTTGTGGGATTGGAATTATCCCACTAAAGAAGCAGTCAACATTAATTTTTGGGTAAATGTAAAATTGGAGGCATACCACTCAAATATTTTGAATTTGTCCTCATATGTATCAATGGTTTCATTATAGTTTCTCATAAGTCCAAGGAATTCCCTCTTCATTTCATATTCTAGAGTTCTAGAAAAATATTTATCAATTTCTTTATTAAATTATTTCCACTCCATCACATCGATCTCTAACTTGGGATTCATATTCTTAATCAATGCCACCATTGAACAACTTCTCCATACATGTGATAAAAATACATCATGGAATTATATTTCCTAGTGAGTTGTACTACATATTTGGTCTTTACAATATATATTTTTTTCATTTCATAGTGGTAAAGGGATCATATGATTCACTAAATGTTAGAGGGATTTTTCGTACAAATGTCTCAATTAAAACAATATCCTTATTTGTAGGATGTGAGTATAACTCTATATTAAATTTATAATTCATCAAATAAGTTAATTGTGTAAGTATTATCAATATGTTCTCGACTCATGATCTCGTTCGGCTAGGAATTTCATTTGGACAATCATCAAATTTTCCATCATATTGGTTGTCAAAACAATTCATCCCATTTAATTTAATTGATTAAAATAAATGGGAAGTCAGGGATAATATTTTTCAAAATATTTAATATATAAAAATTGAAACTATTATAATTGAATGGATTAATAAAAAATTAAATATATTCCTCAAACTATGAATTTATAATATTTAATATTATTTATCCACAATATATTTAAAAAAAATAAATTTCATTGGAAATATTTCTACTCATAAAGGTTCATAAAGAGTTTTTGAGTTTACTAAATCATATCCTATAGGAGTGTCAAACTAGGTGTGAAACAATGCCTATTTTCCATTTCATAAGTGATGATCTAGTTAATACTCAATCCACCATTTTATGGGTTATTATCCCAAGGTACTTCTATACTAGATCCACACCCACATATAGTATCTAACTAGAGAATTGTGTTCCTGGAATACACACACTCAATTATTTACTAGAATATATATATTTTACCTATATTTATTATTATCCCTATACTGTTTCCTATGGTTTCTAATTATAATCCCCAAAAATTATTAGAAATTTCTTGGATTCTATGTCTGATACCACATATATTTTATACACTCTATTTCAAGACCTATTAAATTAAGATACACATTACACCATCCCAAAAGATCGAGTAGTCTAGTGTCTTTGGATAATTAGATATATATCATACTAACTTGTAATATGGATACATTGATATAATTTAAAACTCTATAACATTTTCTTATATTTCATTAATACTACATAGGATATCACGGGGATGTAGATAAGAAATGGGTGTTTTATAAAGCCTAATAAGTGAATAATCATTGAATATTAAGATCTAATGTAGTATATGTAAGCTAGGAGGAATAAAATCATGATATCAAAATGTAATAATCACAATCATTAATATATAATCATAAAATAAGATGATATCATCATGTAATCATAGTAACGTGGAAAAAATATAAAACATGTAATCAGAAGAATAATTCAACGATAAGTACAAAGACATGATAACATAGGGTTTTTGAGATAACTTCCCATGCACCATACATGGTATCTCATAAGATAAAAAACTACCCGATGCATTTTATGACTGTATAATTCCTCCCCCTCCCATCATATTCATACCAGGTACATGTATTTCTTCACCACATAGATCATACAACATGAGAAAATAATTCATCACATTTAATCTAATAATTAAATAGTGTGGTTCACATATATAAGAGTCCCTGATCAATGAGAGATATGAAAAACATTGTGATTAGTATTGGGTAGAAAGGTGGATTAGTATTATCAACACATATCATTGTCATGGAAAATTAAATATTAATCTCAGTAGTTTACCAGGTGTACATAACAGTTCATGGAAGGGATTAGTGATAGTGAAAGGTTGTCTCTAATTACAATGTTAGAATAAGCATAGTTTTTAAATGTGTGAAAGTGTATTTAAAGAAGAACGAATTTAAATAAAATGTATTAATAAAAATAAAGTAATTGAATAAAGTTAATGCATAAGAGATTCCATAACATTGAGAGTGTGATTCTAAAATCTTGAGAGAAAATTATTAAGATCCTGAGAGGACGTTTTTTGAAATTAATATTATAATAGAGAGAGTAAGTTTATGATAAATTGGGTTTCAGTGAATAAGAAAGGGAGGCCTAGTGTGTATTTATCATAAAATACTGTACAATTATTTGTTACTTTATAAACATAGGTTTTTAGAATCTAAGTAATGTTATAATAAAAACCCCAATCCTTTAAATGGGTTCTATGAATAATTAGAGGTTTTCATTATTTTATTAGGATAGGATGTAATCTAATTAAAATAATATAATTCTTGACATGGAAGTGAGTCATATTCATAAAAACATATTTTCAAAAAACATAAAGTATAATATTGGTTTGGTCGGATTCATCATAGGTTTTTCAAATTAATCAACTACCATGAACAATGTATTATTTAAAATATTTTTTTGGATATTAATTAATTTATAGTTTTTATTACTTCACATTTGAGCTATTATGATTCCATTATAAATATATTAAAACTCATATTTATTGTATAATTCTAGTTTTTATGACACTAAGAACATTTTGAGCCTTAAAAACAATATAGGGTACTTTATTAAATAATAATATATTTTTTATTTAAGACAATAGTATCTAATAAAATTAATAAATTGATATAAAATTTCTTTAAAAACCCATGGATTTATAGGAAATTTTATTTTTTTAGATTATATATATATTTTCCAAAAATACAATTTAGGTTTCATCGTATCAAAATTTATTTTTACCAAACTAATTATATTATAATTTATATATAAAAAGTAGTAATGAAAAGGAAAAAATACAACCATTTTATTAAAATAATATATTCTAGTTTATAATATTATAGTGGAGATACATATCCCCTTATTATACCTGCATTATTCATAAGAGTAAGGTCTTTGACAGTGGTATTTTCTTAGGGTGACTAAGTGAACATGGCTTGGGAGGTGATACCTATAATCATAAACATCTCTCATAAATAGTTTCACTTGAGGTTTGATATTAAAATCATGTCTTGGGATTGGTTAAGTGAAAAATCTAGTGATTCCACCCATAATGAATCTATGATAAATGGTCTTCATTGGGTATGATCATACTAGTTGAGGCCATTACATCTACATTCTATATTAAATAGTTATTATCAAAACTATTAATGTATATTAATATTAACTATCATATAAGAATGATGATAATATCAAATATTATTGATTATTAGTGGAATTTTAAGCATGAAAAACAAATTATGTAATCATTTTATAATTACTGAAATTTAGAAATGATGTATTGTGTATATTTTTTCTATTACTACATTACATATTATGGAATTTATTCAATCAAAAGTGAATTTAAATGGTAACTGTTTTGGGTCATTACAAACAAGCTCTAATGATTGTTTAAAAAATACAAGAATATTACTATTTATTTTATCATTGTGGACAATTTTCCTCAAGATACCCACTTTGTTATACTTTAAAAACAAAAATAATCACTTCATTATAATTTCCTCTTATGTTTTAGTTCTAACTTCTTCGTTAATTGAACTCATTTCATCATCTGTATATGATGTAATCTTAATTTATCCTTCATTAAAATATTCCTCATCATCATTCATATTCATTATCATCAATATATTAAAGTAAACCGATTTTAGGTGTGTAATTGTATTTGAAAAATATTTATGAAGATAAATTATATTTTAATGAATAAATAATGTAACATTATTTAATATATTGATTAATCAAAAATAATACATGACATTTTAATACTCTCCACATTGAAAAAGTCTAAATAATGTCTTGATGTAAAATATTCCTTTTATTTACATGAAGTTTATTATTACATGTTATTGTAATTCATCACAAACACACTATTCTCTATTTATATATTTATTAATATCATTCTTTTCTATGGATTTAAATAACCTTTCTTTTGATGAATGATATGTTGAATTTTTTGATATCCCCATCTTTAAATTTGTAAAAAAACTAATATATAAGTAATCCAGAGATATTTATCTTATTATTCCTTATTTTATCATAAAAAACATTAGACTATAAAAATTTGGATATCTCATTAGTGTTTTCTTCACAATATTTACATCCTTCATCACATCCATGAGTGAACAAATATTAATAATAACCATGATGACCTAATAAATTAAACCATTGAAATTTTATCATATATTTATCTTTAATTAATTTGACAAATTTTGTTGAACTTGAAACATAGCCTCTTTTACATTATATTTTCTTCATAAACATTAGAGAACTTATCACAAAATACATTAATGGATATCAAACTCATCATGTTCATGTAAATATAACTAGAAAAATATCTAGGTAAGAATATTTCATATTTATATCAAATTTAGTAAATTTATTACCCCTTAAACTATATATTGCTTTATAGCATCACTAGAAAATATTCTATGAATAATATTAAAAAATATCAATTACATGTGTTTGTAAATGTGATAAAATTCGAATGTTCTTATTTTTATGATTATTTCCATTCATAATAATACTCCCATTTACTGAATAGTTGTTTCCATGAATATAATCAGTCACTAATTGATTATATATGATTAATTGTTGCATTTTATAGTACTTCTTATAACAATAACATCCCAAACACACCGTATGAGTGTGGAGGATGATGAATTAGGGGATAAATTATTTTTCAATAACACATAATACCAATCTTAATCAATTATATACCAACACATAGCAATATGAAAATTAAATGAAGCCTCGTAAACACATTTATTTTTATCACCATTAGGGGAAACTCTAAGTTCCATACACAAATAATATGTTCATTTAAAATTATATTAATATATACTTTATATTATTAGAATATTTAGGAATGGTTAATTTACTATCATAGAGACAATCCATCTACTTAATTCTCAAAAAATTTGTTCAAAACTATGAAAATTGATATGTCAAAACATTAGTCAATTACATGAGAATCTTCATAGAGATTAACAAAACAAAACCAATTTGTTTTTCTTTGTTGTGAATTTATTTACTAAAATAAATTGGGTTCACAATAGTGTTTTATACACCATATATTAATATTTTATTTTTCTATATATATATATATTCGCCAATTCATGTTCTATATCTTATTATGCATTTTTTCAAACTTTTCTTCCATATTCATTATTGTTTTTAAAAGAAATTTATTAAATTTTTTATCTGAATTCACCTTATTGGGAAACAAAACATCCTATAAAAGATTTACAAAATATTTTAATTAATGATGTAAATACATTAATTATGAAAAATATTCAAATATATAAAATAGTATAGTAACATCGAAGGTTATGGAATGGAAACCACTATTATGGTGTGAAACATATTAATATATTGCTTCATAAAAATCCTCAAGGTGTGTTATGATGTGATTTATGAATCTATATAATAACATATCAATTAAATCTTAGAGGATTTGAGATAATTTTTAATGGGGTAAGGTGATTTATTGAGGTGTCCATTATTATGACACAACCTTTTGAATTATGTTCGGAAATTAGTTTATACATTAAATAAATTTTAGTAAAACTTTTACAGGGACATATTAGAGATGTTATGTTTACCTCATTTCCATAATAATTCTTTATTACAGTGAAATATTCACCACTGCCATGTGATCTTCATTAATGATTTGTAGCCTATGTTGCTCTAAACATTTAGAGTCTTTATTTCCATTTGAATTATACTCTTATGGTATGAGGCCTTGTATTACAATATGATTTACTAACTAATAAATCAGTTAAATTTGACCCAAAATCCTTTATGTAATTACCATTTTAATATTTCAATGATTATAATTTTGTAACAACACCACCTATATTTTTTTAATTATATTCATGAAAATTTAAAAACATTTTTTTAAAAAATAATTATTAATAGCTACTAAAATACATGATCCAAAAAGAAAATGTGGTTTCACCAACCACTAATAATTCCATGATATCCCCAAAAAATGTCTATTTCCTATAATAACATCACCACATCCATCATTTAATCTCTTGTATCTATATTATACCAATTAAGAATATGATTTTTAATACCCACTAATTTAAATCAAGTTGGTTCCAAAAAAATATGCCTATTTGATAGTGGAAAAACCAAGGAATTAATTTAATACTCTGCATAATGTTTAGGATCTATCCCAATATTTTTTGGAGAACCAATATATAAAAGGATCCCATGTATTTTAAATGATATTTTTACCAAGTGTGTAATTATCCTCGATGTCACCCCACCCTATGCCATTCAATCACCATAATATAAAGATGAATGAATCTATATCATTGGGAATATTCCAATGTGGAGTCCCACTCATTCAATAAAATAACACTCCCAGGGATATGAGAATGCATACATAAATTTACCATCAACTTGTAAGTTAGTTTCCAAGAAAATAACATACAATGATCAAATATTTAATTTCATAACTTTTTCTCACGGATATAAGCGTGAATCGTATACAATAGATATAATAGGGTGAAATGAATTTAAATATAATATATTTTGATCTAATATTATCCTCTAATATACACTCCTCCATGGGAAAAACTCGTAAAACAATCCCATAAGAATATATATCCATGAAAATTTGTCCTCATAGTTAATTAATTTTCCATATTAATACAATATAGATGGGTTTTCTGAAAATATTTTAAATAAAAAATAATTAGGTGTCACGGAGGTAACTACGACATGTTTCATTGGAGAATATAATTTCCAATATATTAATTTGTAAAAATAATTATAAATGATCCCAAATGGGTATGGTGACATTAGAGATATGATATAGACTGGAAAAAATCATAAAATGAACATTTAATTTTCAATATTTTTAAATTAATATTTTTTTTGGAAATCACCCATAGTGGGATGTTTTAGGAAATATTTTTCTACTTGAGTGTTCCATGTGGAATGGATGAAAGGGTCTGGTAGTTCCGGAATTCACATGTGTGGTGATACATATGGGGGGTGTATATCCCATATGTGGTTCTCTCTAATCTAGTTGGATCATGATATAGTCTAATAAAATCCATGGTGTTCCAAGATTAATGTCATGGATATATGATGTTTCTATCCTAGAGGGACATAACACATCATTTAGTGTTGGTGGTGTAGTTCTTCTTTTAATTAGTTCAGGAACCTATCACATGTAGAAACACCATCCAATCCCTAATGGCTGAGCCAAATATCCTCTATGTATTAAGATTTACACTCTTTCATATTTCCTCCAGCTTAGGACATTAAAATGGGATATATTTTTAAAGAAAATGATGGGAATAACCTCCCTTAATTATTTAATATATTTTGAACATGGTTGATTTTTTTTACATTTCCCCCCATCGATCTATCATCTTGGAATTCTAACACGAAAACTACACCATATTCCCAAACACCCATTCACCACCACTAAGTGCTCGCGTCCGCCATTGTTTACCTGGTCATTAATTATCACATTGCCAAAAAAATTCAACTTAGAGGAACCACTATTTTACCGATCCACATTCTATATCACCAATGATATATCATATTCTTGCTTAATGGTCATTAATTAAAAAGGAAAATACATAAGATGGATTCCATAATAATAAATCCTTGTTAGGAGGAGGAAGAGAGGTTGATTAATTAATAGGTATAGGGATAAAGGATATCATGATCATAGTTAGGGAGGAATAATCACCCATCGATGAAATAGAATAGTGGTTATAAATTGTGTATTTTCGGGTCGATGTGGGTGATGATGGATAATGTAGGTTCAATCACTATTGTGTGTTTCCTTATTATCTTCCCACCAATTAAAAGTGTATAATCATCCTAATTTTAAAAAATGAAATAAAAATTAATTATAATATTTTAAATGAAAAAATAGAAAGTAAAATAAATCAAGAATAAGAAATAGATTATTAATAAAAAATCATTTTCTTACTACTAAGGGAAACCCATATCATCTATTCTATTTCCTTTGATGTCCTACAATTAGTTTCTTCAAAGAACATTACAAATATTTAATCTCCTTATTAGTTAGAATGAAAATAATATGTAAAGGATTATAGTGGCCTAGGATATGGCCCAAAACCAAATCCCAAATATATCATCCCCAGCTAAAACCCCCATTCGTAGAAAATATTTACTAATATATTTTCCACCAACTATCATGTTTTAATGAAATAAGTAATTTTTATAAATAATTTATTTAGGGGATAAATTTAACTACTTTATTTTTGATAATTAAATATTAAATAATTCATTAAAAGTTATGTGGTATATGAATATATTAAAATTATGATAAAAGATAAACACAATTCTTATAAGATTATTTACTATGTTAAATTTACCATTTTACATTTTAAGGGGATGAAAGCAATATGGCTTGGGTATTTCATAAAAAAATTTCATGATCCTCAACCAAGGCGATCCATTGTCTATTATAAATAAATAAATACCCACAAGTCATTAAATTTATCAGATGAATTTTACAAAAAATAAGATCATTTTAAATTATTATTAGAAGAAAATACATTATACAATAAAACATCCTACTCCTAGGTTACATTCGAGGTATAACAAAATACTTTTACCAAATGCTCAATACCATAAAATAAATTCATAGGGGTTTAATTGACATATTTTAATTTTTATTAAACTCCTCCTATATTCACACTTCACTATATCAGTTTCCCTTCCAGATCATCAATAGTTTAGTCAAGCCTAGTCAAGAGAGTCCTTATTCTTTTTAAACCATATCGTCCACATTTTTTATAGACAATGCATTTATCATATCATTTGAATTATAAAATGGTGGGGGTCCAGTTTTTTACTTCTAAGTTTTCCTCCCCCTTTCCACAATCACTCAGTCTTGAATGGAATGTTATATACTGTTGGGAAAATTTGTTTGGATTATTATCATACTCTATATTGGAAAATATCTATGATTTATAAAAATTTTATCGAGGTGGGAAACATAAAGAACTAACCATATCATATTAACATAAACATATACTCTAATATTTATTTTCAATAATTTTTTTATTTTAATTTTAATTTATATAGAAATAATCATTTTCTTCTTAAGTAGGAAAGAAATTATTATAATAGTTATCCCAATTATAATCATGATTTGAAGAATGTTATCCCAACTAATCCATCATTTTCGGGTCTAATTTCTCTTTTTCATGGTTCCAAACAAACCAATATAATATTTAATTATATGGGTAGTGTCTTATACAACAATGGTGGAAAATATAAATAAGTTTTTTTTAGGAATATATATCTTATCCTTATCTATTTTATTTTTCCTGGGTATCCAATTCCTTGAATGGTTCTTACAGTTTTAACACTGTTATACTAAAGCATCCCTTGATGATTGTGGTTTATGTTATCATTTTGACCTCATATAATGGTTTTATAGTTGATTTTAAATTGGTTAATATTGTCAATAATATTTAAGGTATTTCATTTACTAATACCCAGGGTTTTATTTTTATCTCATTAACATTCATACTAATTCATTGGGTTATATATCTATTATGGATAATCCTACAAGTGCTCGACTTATAGATGAGTATGGTTTCATCTGAGACCGTTCATAAGCTATCAGTTCTTTTCCACTAGATTATAACTTTAATTATCTAATATTGTTATTGAATTATGAACCTATAATGGGAATCCCCCCCCAATAATCCACCTACTATGGAATATTCAGTGTTCGATATAAGATATACTGGATCATTAACCCATTTAACCCATTTAGATTAAAATATTTATTCACAAATATAATTAGAATGAAATTCAATTGTTATAATAAAGAACATCATCATTTGTACCTAATGTTTATCCTCATATAAAATATAAATGAAATCAAATTACCAACCAAGTGGGATCTTGTGTGTAATGAGTTTTTACTTCTCCAGTTTTTATCATGGAACCTAAAATCTATATTGATGTTATAATTAGAAAAGTTAAATATTTGAATCAATAATTTTATGTGATTATACAAAAAACCTCTTTATATTAATTATCTATAAAATTAATATGTTGCTTATTATTGTGGCATTAATATACTATTTCATCACAATTTATATCGGGATTCTGAATTTTAAATTTTTCTTTTCAATTATTTACAACATGTATGATGTCTTCCTCATGAAACATCATTGAAACGATAGTGATTACCATATTCATGTTATTTTATCTCTGGTTATTAGAGGATATTTCAATAAAAATATAGATACATATGAATATTAAGAGAGCTGTAACATAGTTAAAACCTTATGGTTGACATCAATGCCTTTTCAGATAACATAAATCCCATAGATAAATATTACATAGGAGCACATTTAAAATATTGAAACGATACGAAACTATATAAGAACCCATGGGTTAGTATCAATATGTTCATTAAGAATCCCTTGACTCTAACCAACTTCTCCAATTCTATGGTGAATCACCTCCCTCACATTTTAATTGGTCATTCCCCCACCAGGGACTCCCTTTCTAATCTTTTTGGCTTACACAATTATTTATTTTTTCCCTAGGTTATCCAATATAGAATTAAGAGTTATAATGGATTTCAGGATCTCATTACGAAAATAAATTATATATTTCATGTTATAATTTTTATGATCCTTGTCTAAAAAAAACTATCACATTATGGTATTTCTGTAAAAATTATTCAATATTTATGTTTATGTATCATGTCAAATTATGTATAAATGGATTGTGTTTCTATAGTTGGTATCAGAGGAAAGGATTTGTAATCCATGAAAAATTAGGATGATAAAAAACTAGTGAGAACCATATTGAAAATTCTAAGGAAAAATTTAAATATAAGTCTATGTATATAAAAATATCATAGAATTTTTTAGGTTTTGGTGAGAGTGGTTTCTACGACATTAAATACTTGTCTCGATTATACAAGTGGATGTGTTTATTGAAAACATATACCAAGGGGTCATAACTATAACAATAGTAAGTTGGTTTTAACATGAGAATTACATGATATATTGTAAGAACAATTACCTTTCACAATTATTGAGACTCTCATATTATTTTTTTTGGAAATTCACAGACTATTTATGAAGAATCATGATGAATTTAAATAGATAATGACCACAGATAACATAGGTTAAACCTCAGGCATATTCGATTGAAATTAATGTTCCATTATTTAGAAATTGTATGAATAATTTTTTAAAATTAAATTGTTATCTATTATGAATATTGGTTCTCAATATATTATTTATTTTTTGAGTCAATGGAGGTACAAATAAAGAACGTGGTTAACATTGGATGTGATATGTAATGTGTTGATGAGATACTGGATGTGATGATGATGGGAGTAATGGATAGTGTGATTTTTCTAAACTAGTTATCATGATATTAGATTAACAACATGGACCATAAAATATATCAGACTCACTAAAGAAGATATGTATAGGGTTCACTGAGATTTTTGGTGGTTAATACGATAGGGGAATGAATAATCCATTTCTTACATGTAAAAATTTAGGAATAATAAGCTATAAGAATATAACAAAGTGAGGGGATGATGTAATATATGTGGAAATAACTGTCATAGAGAAACAAATTTCCATGGAATTCAATGTCTTATATTTGGGAAACACGTTTATTACAAGAATTAATTATATAAACTAAGGTTTATCCCCATAACCAAAGAAGGACGTTTGTTATATGAAATCATAAATGTAAAAGGGTTGAAGTATATTTGTATTAGTATTAATGAATTATGAAGTAGAAATAATTTTTCCAATGATATATCGGTTCTATAAATAATGAAACATATATAGATAGTGTTAATAGTTGGGGCATGTATGTCTTCATGTTAGTTTTAATTAATAGTTTTGGATACTATCATGGGTTTATAAATTTTAGGACGATCATTTGTTTTAATTATTAGAGATCATTTTCTGATGTTTTATGTAATTGGATTTCAAGGTGACTACTGATATTGCATAGCATTTTCTGTTAGGGTGAAGCATGTATACCATTTTAGTTTATCATAATAGTATATTTGGGAAGAATAAAATTTTTTATTTAGAGATATAAGATTAAGTGTTTAAGGATAAACATTTATGGAATTGATTAAGTAAAAATTTTGGGGTTACTTTCAAGGTATTTCATATTAATGGATTTAATTTGAAAACAGGAGTTGACTATTTTAGATTAAGTAAATCATGACACAATAAAATATTTTTATTTTGTGGAATATATGATCCATTAGAAGATTTTTTAGTAATTAGAGAATGAAAATTTATACATGAAAACTCTTAGATCAGAGATAAATGAGATTTTGTGGTGGACATTGGTTAAAAGAACAAATTATAATTTTCATGTTTTTATATATCATTATTACATAGTGATGATAGTAAAATTATCCCTTAAATATTAGAAAATTATTGGGGATGAAATATTTTTTACTATAAAATTCATGTATTATGAATCAATGGTTTTTTATCTCAACATATATTTATGGTTTTTAGTCCCTTAACTTTCCATTTATCATTCACATTCTTATGATCAATGTTATCTACTTCCCTCTATAATTATTTACTATTTTCATGAATGTTTATATATACATTCCACCAACATTATGGTTATGTTATGAGTTTTTAATTTCTATTTCCCTATTTTTAATAATATTTTTGTATTAAACCTTTCTAAAATGTGTGTTTTTCCACAATTAAATTTTTTTATGTCAAAAATTTTATTTCTGAGAAAATGATTAAATTATTAGGAAAAGATTTATTTAAGGGGTCATAATGTAACACCTTGAGATTTTAGAATGGAAACATGATGATTGATAGTGTATATGACCCACAACATGAAACATAGTTAAGCATTTACCGACATGATAATTTATGATGTCTTTATTTTTAAATGAATTTAATTTCATCTATAACTTCCAGAAAACATAACCAAAAATCAAAATGAACTATAATATAATAAACCATTATAGCCAAGTTTTCAAGATGGAGAGTATGATATCTGAAAAATAAATCATGAATATTATATGGTTTACACATGAAAAAAAATTCAAAGGTTATCTATTGATACAAAATTGAGTAAGAACCATTTGAAAGAAAAAGAAATTTCATCTAAAAACATTATTTTACTAAAAATATAGTTTTTTCATTCTTTGTAAACATAATTTAAAATTAATATGACTTATATTTTATAAGTATTATTTAATAAAACATAAATAATTATTTAAATCATCACCTCAATAATAACATTGAGTTAACATTTTTTATTTTTCATAAAATATTAATTCTTCATTGAATTGTGAATATACTAATTTTTAAAAAATTGTTATTTATTGTAAATATATAAATTATTAAAAAAAATTTAAATGATTTAAATTTAACATATTTCTTATTTAGTTTTCTGATATAAATATAATTATATTTAAATAAAATTTATAATAGATTTTATTACAAGTTTACATTATCGTTTAAAAACATATTTTGTAGAAATCGCTTTTAAAGTGAAAAATGTTTCCCCACATTAATAATTAAAAAATACAAATTTGCAATAATTTAAATTGAATTTTTATATTATATACATAAATATGAATCCATATTCATAAAATTATTATTATCTTTCATAGTATTAATATAAGATCATTTTTCATTAAAAAATAAATTTCTTAAAAAATCTTTTTCTGGCACGTCTGTGGGATTAATATTAAATTAAATTCTACCACTTGTGTGGGATGAATTTGGAAAAATGTATTCCTTATATTTAATCATCTAAATTTATATTATATAATAATTTTTCTATATTTTTTTCAATAAAAAATAGTGAATATTGTAAACATTATTTACTGCAATTAATGTAAAAACAGGTTTACCAGGGGGTTGAACTAAAATGGTAAGGTTTACAAATTAACCAAAACATGTCTAATAATTATATTATATTCATATTTATACATTATATATTATAAATATCTAAAATGTTCAATTTTAGACACGTTAAATGAAAAACATGTTTGTAGAATTATTTCTTTTCAGAAATTCAATGTTATTCCCCTCCGTCACATATAAATGGCCGCACATATCCCCTCAATTAAAAACATAAAAACACAATATTTAGCTACATAAATACTGATATAATTTCAATAATTCACTACATTAATACAATAAACATTTGTTTTCTCATAAATTCAACTTGGATGTCTTTTGGTGAAACCTAAAAGAAGTTGTTTAAAGAAGAGGTAACATCCTTAATCGAGTATTTTATTATATTTATTTCCCAACCTAATAAAAATATTATTAAAATATAATGATGAAATAAAATCAGTATATTTTATATACTTAGATGTATTTATGCTATGTTCAGGAACATCAACCATATTCTCCTCTCCTAAAAGGGAAACACACCCAATGATCATGTTTCTGGGAGACTACAACCTCTCAACCCATTGTAATTCATTTACCATCAAAACTTATAAAAAATGTATATAATGACAAATATAATTATTATATATTTAATTTATTATATAATTATAAATATTTAATTATATGATCACATAAACCCTCCTACTATCAAATTTATAGGAAATACCATAACTTCTCTTGTACCTTTAGCAAAATACCATCTCTTGAAGTGATGTGATCAGTTTTTTCACTTAAAAATTAAATGAAATTTAATAAGGATTAAATTAATGTTGATATGTTAAATTATTGAATTAATAATAAATCTATACATAAAATATATCATACAAATTCCTACCTTTCCATCAATTGAACAAATGATAATGTCGTTCATGTGTATGGTGGGCTACTACGCCGTGAAGTGATGTGATTCATTTTACACTATCAAACTAAATAGATGGTAATAGAGGATATATTTAATGAATGTACATGATAAATATAGATTTTTTTATTTTTTAAAATAAATATGAAATCCACTACAATACTCTTTTACCTATTTAGAAAATTAAAATGTTGTTTATTCCTGCGTACGATCTACCGTCTCTAAAAATACATGTGATTAATTATCCATGTTAAAAATTTATTAATTATTTTAAATATGATTAATATTTAGAAAAAGGATATCTATAAAACTAATATAATTAAATAAAATATATAAATATTCCGTATGTTCATGATCCAGATCTTCTGGATGAAATGTGCAGGGGGAAACAAGCTATCTAACACTCGTAACGATAGTGATAATGAATTATTATTAATGCATATATAATTAGATGTTAGAAAATATTCATATATGATACTATTATTAATAATATGATTATTTTTCAATGAAATAAAATTCATAAAACTATTGTAAATGAGGATAATGTCTGTTAAAATAAATGGGAGTTTAAGGTAAGGATTTTCTTAACTTAATTCTCATTCATTTAGTTATATGTCATCATCATTGATTATATAATCACAAGAATATGTGGGAAATGAAATTTGAATTATTTATGTTTTATTTAAAATTTAATTGTGTAGATTTAATTTTTTACACATAATCACCCTATTTATAAACACTCACCACAATGATACAAACATTGTAGGGGTTCTGTCTCAAACATTATTCTCTAAGACAAAAGTTCATTTAGTTACATAAATTTTTTTGAACGATGTATATACAAACAATTTATATAAAATATCATTAAAACATCATGTAATTCTAGATTTAATGTTTTATTTCTTATAATTTATTCATGGAAATTTATTATTTACCATTTACCAAATAGATAAGGGTTTATGTTTTAATATAAAATTAATGAGTAATAATTATTCTTGAATTTCCATTGAAGGAAATTATTTTATCAGTATATAATAAAACAATTGTATTTACTTCTACATTGTTTATTCATTATGTTTTCTTATAATATTTCCATTTCTCTTTCTTTTTTACTTAATATTATTGAGAAATAATAATTATGAAAAAATGACTTCATTTCTCTCTGTGGTTGAACGTTTTTTCGCATTCAAATGAATGTTTTTAAAAAAATGTTTCAAAAAGGATATAGTATTATTGTTTAAACTAAATTTTATGAATAATTGGTTTTTAGTAAAATTATTTAAAATGAATATTCCCTTTATTTTCTGAAAATTTAATTTTTGACTTTTCTTACATCAATATAAAATAAATCGTTGTTTTTTTTAATATATTCAGCATGAAAGGATATATTCCACCTTCCTAGACAATCAATGTTTTGAATACCACTATTTATGATTCAAAGGTTATTTTTAGAAAATTATTTATTTAATTATTGATAATGCTTTAGTTTTTAAATAGTTTTTTTTTCAAATTCGGAAGGATATTTTTCCCAAGAAATTTTTAAAGTGAAATTTAAAATTAATTTTTAATCTATAATGAGATCCTTTTATTTTAATAAAAGTGAAATGGTTATTTTTTCAATTATTTGTTTAATATTATTAATATTATTTTCATCCTTGACAAGAATATTTTATGTTATGGATTTCTTCTATGTTATTAATATATATCTCCCACTATTATAAACAGTTTATTTCCCTTCCATTAATGGGGTAATACACTCTTTATTACTGTCTATCAAATTAAATATATAAGGAATTTATGTTAATTATGTTTTGATAAAAAATTAGGTAAACCATTTCTTCCCATGCAAAATTTTTATGATTATTCCATATTATTGATATCTTTATGTGGCATAGATATGGACATATATGAAATTAATGTGATGGGTATGTCCAATATTATATAGATCAAAAATGAATTGGGAAATATTATAATATAATGAGATGTCATGTTTGGGATTAGGGAGTGAACCTTATACATTTTTGTACACTTTCTACAATGTGATGTTGTCTTCCAAGATAACCTCGACTTATACTTATGACATGTTTTAGGAAGTTATGACATTTCTTATGATTAAATGATCATATGAAACCATTTTATTTAGATTTTGATTCTATGTGATTACTTATGATCTTTATCTTTTATTCATATCATGTTATACATTTAACTCACTTGTTATACCTTTTACTCACATGTTATATTTAATTATTAGAATTTTTATATCATAAGGATTTTAGCTCACCCCTTTATTTATATATTATTTTGTTTATATGATTCTAATTTAGGGTTTGGAATAGATTTTAGGATATAACCTTGGAAAATAAAATAATTATTCCATGTTTTATTTATTAAATAACCCATTAATATAATGATACTAGGCCTTTATGTTCGTTATGTTATAATTATTTGATATTTATGTTTTTGAATCATGTAATATTATGGGTAAAAGGAATTTATCACCATAAAGAGTATATTGATATATATAAATTATAATTGTGACCTGATTAGGATTTATTATAAGATGGAATATTGAAATCATTGACCATGGTCATTTTGAGGTTATAAACCAGATGACACGAAAATGACAAATGTGAACATAACAATTTTAATAACTAAATAAAAGATGATAATAATTCAAATAAAAGTAATAATGTTAATTGAATGGATATGAAAAATCATGTTAAAAAATTAATTAACTTATAAAATTTCGTAATATTGTAGTTACCGAATTTAGGAAGAAATATGGTACATAAGGTAAGATATTTTTCATTAAAATGTTTTTTTAAAATACTCATTTAAACTATTTATTTTCAATATCCATGTTATTAGGAATGTTTTAATACTATTCCAATTTATACACCAATGATTGATAAATTTTGATGTCAACTATGTTTTTACATTTATTATATACATTTTAAAATGGATATGTTTACCAATTTCTATATATCTCATTTTGAATTTTTTTCCTACCAAAGTACGAAAGAATGTTTGTAAATGTATATAAAATGGACACATTTTCTCACCACCAAAGTTGTTTTTAAATATCACGATTACCCTTCAAGTGAAAATTATTTTCAAATATTATCATATTCCTAATATTTTAGGAATTGATTATATTTATTATTTTTTAAAATAATTGGAAATTTCATTGTGATATTAAGCAAAAAATGTAAGGTGGGTTTTCTTATGAATTCACATGAGTTTTTATAGGATTATATTGTGAAATAGTGAACTATTAAATTATGTTTTTTCAATATATAATAATTGAAGATAATAAATATTGATTGTTACCCTGATATTTCTCATGATGATAGTTGAGACCAACATAACTCTCTAATAAACTGGGTTTTGAATATTATTCAAAGGTAAAAAATAATGTAGATAACCCTATAGGTTACTCTTAGGGAATTAATTAGGCCTCCTTTAATAATGAAAATGGTAAAACATGTGCATATGTGTGTTTTTAAAATGATGCTGTGAGAATTATATTTCACTATTTTGATGATTTTTATAGAAATATTTTGATTTACTGAGTAACGAAAGGTTTAAAAAACTATCAAGTCAAATTTTTTTGTTTTCAATCATTTCTCAAATAATTCCTCATAAACATCATGTTAACATCATAATTTTAAATGTATTTTTTTGGATTAAAAGGTTTTATTTGAGAAAAGAAATATTTTCTCACATAAATGTGTTTAATTTATGTCCTTACTGGTTTATTGAGAAAATTTAAACATTTTTATGTTTATTTAGTTTATATACTAGACTAAAAGGATTTATTTTGTTTTACATCCAATATTGAGATTTCGTTTATCATCTAATGTTTTTGAATATTTTTCATTGAATCTAATGATTCTTATGAAGTATAAAATGTTTATTTTATTTTGTAGGATGAATCATCATAAAAATGAATAAGTTTCATCAATTATATTAGGGTGTACATTTATTTAATATTTTTTTTGAGAAATATACATTATACGTATATTGAAACATTTTTAGTTAATTTTTTTCTTAATTTTATAAAAAATAAAATAAAATATCCTAATAAATAAGAATGTGTAATGATAGTTATAAATTAAGTAATTACGGGTTGACTATATTACACAATGTAACGTAAAATTGGGTGAAAATGAGAATTAACCAAGATAAAGGTCCAATCAAACCACTAAAAAGGGTTATAAGCATCATAAACCACCAAAAACAAAATAAAAAGAATGGACCTAGTTTATGATAATAAATAAAATATATCATGATAATTATTGATCTGATGTCTTTCAATCTATATTTGAGAATGTATTATTGGATATTTTTTGGAGGAACTCTAGTATATATTGTATGAATTCTATGAGAATTATATCACCACATATATGACTTGATTATCAAAGAAAACATCTTGTTGTATTTTTATTATATTCGACGGATATGTTTATTGGTATTTTATTCATATTAATATTAATATTTTTTAAATTACATAAATTTTCTGTGATTTTTAAAAATGATTGTCTAACATTAGAATAGTTTAATTTATTTATTCATGTATAATTTATTGCCCTAAAATTTATTTGTTAACTTCCATAATAAATATTATTATGAATCATTATTTTACATGAATCATTGAACCAAAATGAACTATTCTACAATTTTGAAAGGACCATTGTAACATAGTCACTGAATAAACTAGTATAAATATATGTAACAAACTTATGAAATCTATATACAAATAAAACATATTTATATTTTTTATAAAATAATACATTCAGATATTTCAGTTAGTATATCCAAAAAAATAATTTTTCTTCTATAATATGATTTTTAGGCAATATGATTTCATATTTAAAAAAACAATGTATATTATGGTTAAATTATTATAAAATATATTATTGATATGAATAATATATTAACTATTATCTAATGGGTAATATCTCTAAAATGAAAATAAAAATAGTTATAAATAAAAAAAAATATTTCCATATAATTTTTTTTCATTATATATTTTGGTCAATTTTAATGTTAAATCAATAAGTTTATAATTTTATTCTAATAAATTAACATTATTTTTCTATCATAAAAATATTTTATAAGGGTGATTTTTGGTGATTATTATGATAATTTTTATTTTTAGGTAAATATTTGAAAAAAACAATTTTATAAATACCATGACTTTTCTGACATCATTGATATATAAGAATAAATTAAAATTTATAAATCCATTTTCAGGAAAATATATTTTTTTTATAATTAAAAATAATCATTTAAAATTATTAGGTTTAATTTCCAAAAAAATATTTGACCTTTTATAAGTAAAGTTAAATTTTTTCTATAGAACTATTTTTATAGGTTATTGATTTATTATTTTAGATTTATTATTTTCGACATTCAAAAATTGAAGCTAATGAAATTAATTTTATATTATATATCAAGATTTGAAAATTATTTAATAATATCTTTATTTTATTAGGGATAAAAATGAATTACATAGATAAGTATTATTTACCACTATTAATGTAAATAATGTTAAATTGGTCAAATCGAAGGGAAAAGACATAAAACATGTTAAAAAAAAGTTTTCAAATGAGTTGTTGAAGGATTTTTATACATTAATTATTCTAACCTCTATTAATTTCCACTCTGGTTCAATATTTGATGTTGAAAACGATTTCTTATTTATAATAAGAAACTATATTTATAAAAAATTACATTCCATACACTTATAAATGAAGCCTCCAACCACCCCTATAAAGCTACTCTAAAAAATCTAAATACTCCCATATAATATGAATCAGTTATTTTCCAAATAATACTCTCCATTTGTATTTATAATATTTACCCTATATATTTTCCAAATACCATGATAATCTAGGAGGTTTCTAAGAAGAAATCACATTCATCAATGTAAGTATTCTATCTGTTATAATCATTGTTCCATTTATTATACTTCTATAATTATTAAATTTATTTTACCAATTTTAATATAATGGATTCATTATTATAATTATACTGAAATATTTTCATGTCAATGCCGGAACCTCTATGTACCTTTTCCCATTTCATTGGAAAATATAGCATCATTTGTGTTACATGTAAACTATCTTTTCCATAAAATAGTTGTTTTATTATTCATCATCACCACATATGAATAATTGAAAGGATAATTTAATGAGTAAATATGATATTTAAAGAAAGAAAAATATTATCAAAATTTGACTCCATATCAATATTTTTACCATTTTATGGTAACAGAATGTGCCATCCATGTATCTATGCAGGCTATAGACACCATGAATGATGTATTTTTTTAATCACCCACACATAGATGTGTATGGTAATGAATTTAGTAAAAAAATATAGAATTTCTAACATTATTAATATTATATAAATATAAATTATGAATCTATTGATCATCAAATTCATTAAAAATGAAAATTCTATGCGCACAAACATTCAAACTAACACATTCATGGATGATGGGTTTTTTTCATCACCACCTTATATGAGTTGTTCGAGTATAATGTTTCTGAATATATGATATGAAATATTATTATATTTAATTTATATGATATTTAATGGATAGTATAAAAATATATGATCATTACAATGTAGTCATTTTATATCGATAAATTACCTAAAACAATCATATCATTGATCCATATCTTTCAAATCTTGCCCATAGTTGCAAAAGATTATTATGAGGATGCATGAAACATTGATATAAAATGATTTAAATATATTATGTAATCTTTGAATGATAAAATTTGTATCAAATAATGTGGTTCAATATCAATATAATGAAACATATGAGAAACAATTGAAATTACTCACATCTGATGATGAAAATAAATGATAAATTATTAATGAACGTATAAGTAATGATTTTAATTTATAAAAATAAAATGTTATAGATATGAATAACATTATTATTATTTATTTAAATTTTTTTATTATAAGTGATGTTAATCACACATGTGGAAGATAATATTTATGGAAATAGAATTTTTCAACTTCAATATCCCTTTTTTATGTAATGTTGTAATTGTTTCTACCTGTTTCATATATATTGGTTCATTACACCATAATATATAATTATATAATAAATTATATTTCTATCTATGGACACAAATATTCATAATTCCATGATAATTTTTTTGGTTAATTTATTTCTCATTATTGTACAAAAATGATCTATATCTCTCCCATTACTATTTTATTTATTACATCGAATTCTCACCTTTCATATATTAAAAAAATATTTCATATTTATTTTGAAATATATTTATACATATTTTAAAAAATAATCTTTTTTAGTCATTTTAAAATGTGGGTTTTAAGATGGGTTTAAAAAATAATAGGGGTTCTTCTTTTCATTGTTAGGTGTTTTATCTTCAACTCCAAATTCCCTATGTGAAATCCTAATGTTTGTTCATCAAATATCGAAGAATGATATTATTTTCTAAACTGTTTTTTAAAATTTTTTAATTTATACTTCTCAAGAGATTTATTTTAAAGATACTTTCAAATTCCATTTTTTAAAATGTTAAAAATGATACTTAAAATATATTTTCATGATTTCAATTTATACATCCTACTTTTCATTAAAATATAAATCTTTTTTATAATGTTTCATGAATTATAATTTAAATACACATTGAAATTAACATTTTGGATTATTGATTTTTATGTGTAAATTGATATAAATCTTAAGATGATATTATGGGAATCCATTAAAAAATGTTATGAAACCCTATTCATTCATTAATTATTCCTGATATATAATATAATGGATTTTTTGTAGCAAAAATTATTATGGAATATAGTAACGATTTTTGTGTTATACAATATAAGATTCAAATTCATTAGTTAAGGGTTTATATCTCATGATATAATGATTTTTATTAGGTAAGAGATGTTGTTAGATATTCTCTCCACTTTGGGCATAGACATGGAGTGATTAATTGTGATCACAAAATTGATTTTAAACATAATTTGTTTATCATTATTTATAAGAATAAGTGTAGAAATGAACTAGTTAGCGATGTTCATTTTTGGACCTAATGTATCACAAATGCGATTTAATATTTAGGTATTTTTCTCTTTTATTATTTTCTTAAAATTTCTGCATAGGTTTTATAAAAAAATTTCAAGAAAAGTGGTAGTTTTTCGGTATCATAGTGGGTGGAACACATTAAGTTATAGCCACAAACTGGACTATAAGAAAATGTGCACCCTAATTACTAGCCTAGATTAGATTGAGCAGCCTACTACATTGGCGTGCGAATATCCATTCACCCAGGACCTTAGGCCTGTATGAGTTTCATTAAATTCATCACAGGAAGGAGGCCTCACCATGATTACTATTAAGACCCATTTACATAATAATATATTATTTTTTATAGGATCATGGTTTGAAAGATCATGTGACCATCCGAGATCATTAAAATTAAGGAAATTCCATGTTTTCCCATCCCTGTTTTCTCCAAAAATCTCCCTAACAATCTTCATTTGACCACCCAATCTATAGGTAAAACTCCCCTTATTTTCTCCATTAGACTTCAATGTCATGGTTGATTTAGTCTAGAATATTAAAAAACATACCATGTAAGTTTGTCCCTTATTGTTTTCTCACTTCTTCTTGGTCTTCTATACCATTATTCTGGGTTATTTATTCCTCTAGTAGTTTGGATACACTAAATTTGATTTAAATTTTTTTATTTGAGTTAGATATTTCTTGCTATGTTTTTTATTTTACTTTATAAGGTCTCTGTGTCGTGGGTTTTTGTTTTTACACAAATTTTTTTGTGGTTTCATGTGAAATGTATATTATTCCATACTAACACATTTTTAGAGAATTGTGGTATGAAATCTATGAATTGACAATAGGTTATTTAATTTGATTGGGTGGTTTGTTTCTACATTTCAAATGAATTTGGTGTGAGTAAGGGATGGAATGTCATTTCCCGAAAGAAAATAGTTTTCTACCATCTATGTTACAATTATTGGAAGTGTGTGTGTATGAGGTTATTCTCATGAAATAGGGATGGAATTGAAAATAAATGGAATCCTTGGTAACTATGAAAGGAATAATAGGTCTAGTGTGCTAGGTGGTCTGATATGGTGGATGTTCATCTCCCCTAATAGGACTTATTCTACAACTCTAACAAAATATGTGATGATGATTAGAAACCACTATTCCATTGGATATGTTCCCCTCAATGGCTCATGCATGAGGATTTTGTGGGTTTTGGGTTACATTTATCACCAAGGCGAAAGGATCATAGGACCCCACTAACCATATTTCCATAGGAAATACCCATAGTGGCATTCTATTATGATGTTATAGATATCGCGTGACTTGTGGTCAAGTTTAGTATAGATTTTAATTTCAAATAATGTATCACATTAATTGTTACCATGTTTTCATGTTGATTTTTATTATTAACGTATAGAAAGGAATTTATTTTGGTTGATATCGTAATCAGTATTGGATCACAACCTACAAACACCCATGGGTGTTGTAGACCTTGTTATGCTTGAACTATGTAAAGAAATTTTTTTCCAAGGTGGTGATGGTGGATCTAGTTTCAACTAATTGATGTGTTTCAATTCATTATAGTTATTGGTGGAAATAATAATCATGTTATGTATGATTCAGTTTTGTTTATTTATTATGGGTAAAATCATTTCCAATATGACGTTTGATGATAAATCAGTTGTTTTAATCCTTTGGGGATCCAGAACACCCACCGCTCCTTTTGAATAGCCTGGCTAGGTTTTCGTTTTAATGAAATCCTGGAATAGTTCATTAAATATGGTACTAGAGAATGGTATTACCTTTCATAGTGTCATTATAATTTGGGAGAGTCATGATAGATAGGTGATAGTATGTTTGGGGATTCATGTTCTGGTTGCGAGTGGGGTATTTAGCCATCAAACCATATGATAGGCCTTGGGTCAACATGGGATGCCTAGATTTGGTTAGAATTAACAACATGGTGAGACTTAAATGCTATATACCATGCATGGTCACAGAGTGGTGGGGGATTGTTCTAAATTTTTATTTTAATTATTTTTGTTTTGTTTGGTTTTATTTTTTTTTATATTTTAGTAGTCACTGAATTTTTTTAAAATGGTGTATTATATATTTTTTCTTGGTTTGTTTTGGGATGTAGTATCATTCCTCCTTAGAGACTGATTGGGAAACCATAGGATGATGTCAGAAAATGTTTTCTATCACCAATTGATCAAATAATAATAGAGTCAATGGTTTTGGATGTCTACACATTAGATTAGAGAGCATTCTATGGCCATGATCATGTTAGGGAAACCAAAACAGGACTGACAATATTAAAATATAAAGAGTTTATCATGATTATTCTTTCATCACTCGGGGGTAGCATGAATCCCCATTAAAATGAGGATTGGACTAAAATGATCGAATAGATGTTTGGGTATTGTGACACACCTGAGGACATTAATGTGAAGTTTTATTCATTCATACTGAAGGGTCCAAGTTAGATGTGGTGGGACTAATTATTTTGGAATGATAAAAACGAGAATATGGGTTGGAAGACTTCATGGTCCACCTCAACGAGTATTATTTCTACAATTCCTATCCTTTTATAAGACATCAGAATTTCTGGATCTCCACCAAGGGGACAAATCCATGATAGAATATTCTTTCCATTTCACTGATTTGTTCATTTATACACCTGATGTAGTTTCAAAAGATCTAAAAAAGATAAACATTTTAAAATGGAGTGACATATTGATATCTGATCCCATGTATTCCATAATCATGTTCAAGATGAATGATTATGTGTTTGATCATGACATGAAAATATAGATAGAACATATTGGAAACCATGGTTTATTTAGAGTAGTTTTAGAATAGGGATAGGGAAGTAGTGGTTTTTATGAAAAGAAGAGTAGGCGGGATGATCAAGAAAATTTGGATGTGGTGTATTAGGCCATCCTTTCTGACCACCTTCATTGGTTGATTTAGGTGGTGGGTCATTTTTGTGACATCAGTGTGGAAGGACAGAACATATACATTGCCCCACCAAATAAATTCTATCTCTACAAATAAATGCATTTCAAGAAATTTTTAATGTTTTCACTCCCATATCTAGTGGCATAGGTTTTGTAGCCTCTAGAGAAATTTCAAACCTTTCAAAACCATCATGGATAGTGGGTTCTCAGTTTGGTGGTCATAGAGGTAAGGTTGGATCATCATTTGGTTATGGTCCAATTATAGCAGATCCATAGGTTAGTGGCCATCCTCAATTATAGCCAGAGATGAGGAACCATCATTCTAGGGATCAGACATTGGTGGAATCCAATGTAGAACCTAAAATGTTCTGATGGATAAACCTCACTGAATCATCCATAGATGTTGTTATATTTCATAATAGTGATTCTTACTTTCCTATTTTCTTCCCCTCTTGGGAATCTATTAGGTTTTTATAACAGATATACTATTATATGTGATATAGTTAGTAACTTTATTAGGGACAATGGGGGAGTAGGGTATTAGATGTTCATCCCATGTTCCCAATTTAATTGTGGTCATAATGTAATGGTATTTTATTTGTTTGTAAAGATAAATATTTGACATGACACTTAGTAAGGATTGGATGGTACACATTACGTGGAGATCAATTCATCCTTTTTTGTGAGGGAGCTTTATGAAACCTAATGGAAGATACTATGTAATGTTTGGTGAATGATAACCTTGGTCAGGGAGGGATAAAGCTAAAATTCTAGAGATGGGAAATTTTTTTTTTAATATTTCTTCACTGATGCCAGAGGAATATGGTTGGGGTTCCTCAGGTGGATTACCTCTTGTGGTGGATAACTTCCAAGAGGTATATTTATGTTAATTCTTATGATTTCCCCCATAACGAGATGTGGAGATTACCATCAATTTTTTTTACCAAGAATATAATCAGTATCTCTTAACTAAAGATGTATGTCCCCCATTTAATTAAGAGAATTAAATATACAGCTGGACGATTTTCAATCCAAAGGATTCATTTTCCTGAGCATCTTACTTGTATCCTCCTCAGTTTGATTTTTAATGATGGTTATTTGATCTATCTGGTTTATATAACAATTATTGGCCAATGAATATGGTTATGATCATGAATAAATACCTCTTGCCTATATTGATGAAATATTTGATCTGGTTAATTGGTAAATGTTTTTCTCAATGATCCTCTCGTGTTCTAGGATTCACTATGTTAGAGATAAATAGGAGGTTGTTCCCAAGACATCTATTTGAAGTAGAAATGACCATTTTGAGAATTTGGTCATTCCATTAGGGTTGAAGAATGATCAATAAGTCTTCATGGAACTTATTATTGGAGTGTAACAATATTATATTGATACAATTTTTTCTTATTTGGTTACGACATCCTGTTATACTACATAACTGAGGAAGATCATGAAAATATTGGAGGATCATGTTTTGAACTCTTCATGATCATAATATCTATGTAAAGTCCTCCAATGTACCTTTTAAAGAATGGAGGGGAAATTTCATGGCCATGTGATTTGAAAATATAGAGTTTTGGTAGAACTTGATAGTATAGATGTGGTCAATTCCTAAGAGCAGATAAAGAATGTCTTTCAGATTAGGATCTTCTTAGGCCATATTGGGTATTCTAGTGGTTTGTCAATGATTTTTTATAGTTTTAATTTCCCATTACTTCTATTACCTAAATGGGTTATGGATTGATTGGAGGCCAAAATTTTAATAATATTTTGGGGATCTCAATAAATTCTTATTGAAATCCCATATTTTTTTCTTTTGAGATTCCGAAAAGGGAGAGGTGTTATTTTACGATACATCAGGTATGGGTCTTGGGTGTGTGTTGATGACAGTTGACCACATGGGGGAATATGGATCACTCCATTTATAACCACATTAGTTGAATTACCCAATCCATGACCTAGAATGAGTGGTAGTGATACATGTTTTTAAGACGTGGAATCATTGTCTCTTTGGGTAAAAGTTTTTATTCTATTCAGACCATAAGAACATGGCCAATTTTTTATCCTAGATGGATCAAAATTTGAGGTAATTTGGTTTCCATGATCACCATTAGATTAATGATTTTGATACTGTATATAACCAATAAAGAGGTTATGTAGTAGAATATATCATGTGAAGGATAGTGCCAGTAGAATGTCTAAATGAGTAAAGTGATGAGTGTGATTTTATTGGGATTTTTTTCAGATGGATTTGGAGTCTGGGGAACATAGTGATGGTACATTATAAGATAGTGATCATTTGTATCCATCACATCAAGAGATTATTGGGAATGATAATCCAAGTGATGAGATATTATAGAGGTATAGGAATATTATTAATGGTTGGGAGGTTCCTAATAATTGTATTTATCTCAATATAGAATAATTACTTTAATGGTTGTTATGTCCGCGGAAGGTGGTGATGCAGGATGATGGAAAATATTAGTGGTATGTTTGACACAGAACCAGAGAAATGTTCAAAGATGTTCATAATAACCTATGTTTAAAAAGTATGAGGTTAAATATAGATTTCTTTGTCCCCAGGTTCAATAATTTTCAGAAGGATGAAGCGGAGTAGTAGAAGACCATGAGTTTTTTTCATCCACTACCCATTACTACCTATAAGTGGGACAAAGAAACCATGGATTTCACAAATTTATTTACTCATTCTCCCAAGGGTGTAATTCCATATTTTTGGTGATTGATATTCTGATAAAATCAGATCATTTAATTTTGATCATGAACTCGACCAATGTGGATGTGATGGGTTGATTGTTTTTTCTTGAGAGAGTGAGGCTTTATAGTATTTCATCAGTTGTTATTTTAGAGAGTGACCCTAGGTTTAATTCGTAGTTCTAGGAATTCCTTAAAATGAAATGGGGCATAGATCTAGTTGAGTATGGAATACCATCCTCAAATAGATGGATAGATGAAGAGGGAAAATTATATTATAGAAGAAACACTTCATGATTTTGTGCATGGCTTCACAGTCTCATGGGATAACCATTTTTTGCTGTCCATGTTTTCATATTAAATCATTTTCAAATACATGATAAGAATGGATCCATTTGAAGTTATTTTTGGTCGAATATTTTAGAAACCATTGTGCTAGATGGAGGTGGGTGAGAGCTCATTATTGGGATAGTGCCTTGTGTAGAATATGTATGACAAAGTTTAGATGATAAGAAATTAGTTTTTAATAACATAGAGTCGACACAACCATTATTCTAACTAGAATTATCGATCCTTGGAGTTATATGTGGGTGAATTGGTGTTTCTAAAGGCAACACCTCACTTGGTTCGTCATTGTTATAGAATGCATTGGATGCTTACAATGTGATATGTAGGAGCTTTTCAGATTACTAAAATACATGGTAATGTGGTATACAAGTTATATTTTCTATCTAAATTGAGAACGAACTATGATTTATTCCATATATTTCAAATGAAGATGTATAATATAGACCCCCACAAAATTTTCAATTGGGAAAAATTGTAGAATCAACCTTATTTTTATTGTGTTGAGTCTCCTACCCAAAATACAGATTCCCAAGAGAAACTAGTTCAAGGCAATTCTATACCATTATTTTGGGTTCATTAGAAACATAGTAATGGTTACAATGATACATGGGATAAGAAATTATGGGTTGAGGAGAAGTACACATTTTTTATCTAATCATACTTCAGAGTGACTTATCATGTGTAGAATGTTTTCATGGTGGTGAAAATTTTTACATCATTGATTCCATTTTGATGTATTTTTCTATTTTATTATGGTCATATCTTTATTGAATAAATTTTCATTGGAGTTTTCAAGTCCAATGGTGGTTTGTAGGTCCTGAATAAGGAGATGCATCATTGGATAATAAACAATATAAACTATGAACTTTCCAAGAGGAATCTATGCACCCTGATCGGTGGGAATAATCAGGACACAAGCCCCATCACACAAGAATGTGACAAACTAGACAACTAGTTCTATGTGAATATTTGAGATGAAAAATTGATTGATCAAGAATGTAACCTATCCTATATAACCATGATACTTTTTATGTAATTGAAAAAGGTGTCACATAGTTGGTTAATGGTTTGGAAATTGTGCAGCATGTGTTGGTCATTAAAAATTTTAAAACTCCACTTTTCTTTTCCCAATTTTAACAATAAACCACAATAAATTTTCCCATTCTTCCTCCCACTCCCTCGGAATGCCTCCCATTGAACCTAGATTCTATGGAATCTAATTTTTTGGTTGATTTGGTCTAGGATCTTCATGATATCACCATGAAAGATTTTTTTTCTTGTTTTCTTCCTTATTCTTGGTATTATATTTCAACCACTTGGTTTCTT
Organism: Viscum album; assembly: GCA_963277665.1. Lineage (NCBI taxonomy): Eukaryota > Viridiplantae > Streptophyta > Magnoliopsida > Santalales > Viscaceae > Viscum > Viscum album. The sequence continues at coordinate 899,559,944 of OY728136.1, read as the reverse complement.
CTATCTCTACAAGGTTTGTTATTCAAAATTGGGTTTAATATTGGTTCTTTGAGTAATATTTCGATGGTTTTTTTAAATTTTCATTTATAGGTTATCCTTATACCACGATTATGGGTTTCCACCCGTTTTCATACATTTCCATGTGATATTTTGGTGATTCCATTCTTAATAATTTTTATATGATTTTGTTACAATATATATGATTTTAAATGGGTTATATGGGTTTTAGGGGTGATTTGAATCATTATTTAAAATAGATTTGTTGTGAATAAGTGATTAAAGGTGGTTTTCCTAATGAAAATGGGTTTCATTATTATCTGTGTCAATTAAAAGATGTGTGTGTATGAGGCGATTCATGTGATGTTGGGGATGAAATTGGGAAAAAGGGAATCCTTGGTAACACTTTATAAAAAACTAGGTATATTATTCAAGTGGTCCTATAGGGCCTAGGCCTAGTTTCCATTGAAAGATTAATGCTACAAAACTATATAAACATACAATGACTATTAGTGACCAATATCCCTTTGGATGCAATCTGGTATAGTGGATTATGCATGAGGTTGTTATGGATTTTGGGTTACTTTTGTCATTGATGTACGAGGATTGTAGATCCCTGCTAACCCTAATTCATAAGTGATTTCCCATTATTCTCATTTAATTCGATCGTATACATTTCATAAGAATTATTTTACTTTTTGGATTTTATTAATTTCATATCACATAGATCATAAATTGTTATCCTTATTTTATATTAGAAGACATACATGTTTATTTTTATTATGATGTTATATTAGGGAATATCCTTTGGGTGATATCATATTGGGAATTCTTTCACACCATATATTCACCCTCATGTGTACGTAAACCATGTAATGATTTAACTAAGTATAGGAACACTATTTCAAGTTCGTGATGGTGTATCTAGTTGCTAGTTATTTCTCTCTAAGAAGGTGTTTGTGAAATTGGATTGAGCGTTGTGGTCCACATGTTAGATGGATTTGTGTGGATTATCTTGTTTCCCACCCCATTTCAGTATTTTGGTTTCTAAATTGAAATGTTAAATGTAATCTTTTTATAGTTGTATTTATATTGTCGATGTTTATTGATTAAGATATGATAAATGATTTATATGAGTTGATTATAATTATTTATTATGGTAGAAATCATTCCAAAATGTGATGTTTGATGAATTGGTAGTAGTTTCTAGTTTTTGGAGATCAAGAAAACCCTTTATTCCTTACCATAATCTTGGTCAAGTGTCAGGTTGGATGGAATCATTTACCAGTTCGTAACATAATATGGTTAGCTATGTTCCCAAGATTGAACATGGACATCATGGAGTTGTCTATTTACACAAGATTGGTCATGGAAAAAATATAGTTAGTTATGTTAGGAATGATGAGTATATACATTATGTTTTTAACTATATAGTTAACTATGATAAATTGATTGAGTTCAGATATTATAGGGTTAGCTATGTTCCCAAGAATTAGTGTGGATATGAGTTAAATAACTATGTTCACATTGTTTCTATTTCTATTGATCATGCTTATTGTCCATTTCATAGTTTTATTCCTCTAATATGATATATGGAATGTGTTTAATAACTCAGGATTTCACACTATTATTTTTTTTTATATTTTTTATATCATTTTAGATTACAAGGGAAATTCATAATATACATTTTACCATTTTATCATATATTTTTCATATTTCCATGTTTTATCATACATATAATCTAACCATGAAGACATGTTGATTTATTTTTCCCTTATTTTGTTTTTAACCTCACTCATATTTATGTTTTCTAATCTCTTGGTTATGAAAATGTATAAAACATATGGGTTTTCAAGATGGAGGTATAAAATGATAATATTTTGGAGATATGTTCACAATCATATGAAATAATATTTTTTTGTAGTTAATCTCTAAATATAAAAAACATTGGATTATGGGATTTTGATATGTAATGTTCAAATTATAGAATTTATTTGAAACATATGCATGTTTATCTTTGGACATCTCACACATAATCAATGCCCAAAATTATTATTTTTTGTTTTTAGAAATAGATATTGGAGTGCGGGTTTAGGGAGCCTTATTTCATATATTATACATTATATCAGCGAAAAAATATGATTAATCAACTTGAAATATTATTTACAAACCATTATATGATGTTATAATATAGAATACAAGAGCTATTAAATTAACTATAGATTGGTGATATTTATACTATTAGGAAGGTTCAAATATTACTAGACTTTAGAACATCCTAACTAATCTATATGACCAAATAACCTAGATACTCTTAAATTATTTTCAATTTTCCCAAGTTTCATGTATTTCAATAACAAGAATACTTATTATCTTATGAAAAAACACAAGTTCTTTCTTTTATATTCCATATAATCATCTTGGCCCACATATCAACATACTATTTTCCCACTCTGATGAGATTATTAGATTATGAATCATAAACAATTATATGGGAAATTCAACTAGAATACCATTATTTTATATAATATACTTTGTTCCCAACATAGATTACAAATCATCTTGGAATCAATGCAGTTTAATATAGAACATATTAGATCATTCTCAGAAGAAGATAGACTATGATATCTATATGTATAAAGTGGAAAATGATATTTCCTATACCTGTTTCAATGAATATATATTATCAGTGATTGTATTTAGATGATTCCTTCAAAATCACCAACCAGATCATATTTTTAGATTCATTTATCTTTCATGAAACCCTAATTAAATGGTGTTGCATATCTGTAAAATCTGTAAAACATCTCTACTCACTGACTCTAATGTTCATCATATATGGAAAAAATTAGATTTATAATTTTCATGATGATCTAATTCACCTAATATTTTTCCAATGATTTATCGGGATATTGAATTAATGATACAAGGAATGTAAATGGGAAAGTTGTTAGTTAAATTGAATATCACCCATAATTGTGTTTGAAATAATATATTTCACCACGAAACGACTTCAACCTATACACAATTTAGTGGTTGAGAAATTAATATTCCATGGAAATAAATAAGTGTGGGACTTCTCCTATTAGTAGTTTTTACAAATCATTATGGTTTAGGATAATGAACCCAGATAATAATTAAACAAAAAAGAAAATAGAATATAGAAATAAACATAAACTAAATATAAAATAATTTTATTGATATTTATAAACAATTTAAATTCTCATTCCCTTAATGGTATTAGATATAAATCAGGTCATGAAAATTCCCTTTCTCATATTTATTATAAAAGGCATAATTTATTGGAAGGATAGAATAATTAAATGAAAATTTAAAAACAAATTTTTAATTTACTTCAATCATTATTTATAATTTATTTCCACTTTTGATTTTTGAAAAATCTATCCTTTTAAATTGTTGAATAATTTTGAAAAAAATAACATAAATATCTATAAAAATATAACAAATATACCATTTAAAAATACCAATACATTTCATTATTTGATTCAAATACTTTGGAATGCTATAATTACATTCATACATCCATAAATTTATCTACCAAATTTCATATATAAATCCTCCCATAAAACATATGAATATTACATTTATTTAAAATTAGAGAAAACTTATACATCTTTGGGTCTCATATTTACGTGTCATTAGAAAAATTAACATCTATTTTTATAATAAGATATATAATATTTTTATATTTTATCGTATATTAAATCCACAAAATGAATTAGTATTTTATTCTTTCTAGATGTTGTTCCTGAGACTTATGACATTATGATTCATAACCTACAATTTATTTATAATTACAAATATTTCAAACATATTTAGTGATTAAAATGGATCAATCTCCTTCATTAATCATAATTGGATTATTCACATTATATAATTATTGAATCAATTGTGGATAAAATTTTATGAAATTTGGGTACATAAATATATAATAATAATGGAATATCATGAAGGATTATTGGGACATAAAAAAATATTCCATACTATCTTTAGAGATATTATATTTTACATTTCATTGTGAATCTATCAAATTAAATAATTTTTTTAATCTAGATATCATGATATAATCAAATGAAATTATAACTACATTATGAAATATCAAGTATCACCTTATAAAAAATTCATAGGTAGTGGTAATGTGATGTCACTACCTATGTTGTCATCCTTTTCATCATGCATGGATTATTAGGGTATTAAGGATATATTATATATTTTTCTTCTATAATCTATTCATATTAATTTAACCTAGTATTATAAATAATATCCAAGCTTCTTTAAAAGAATTCAAGGTTTTCCAAGATTAATTAACAGAATTCAAAAAATATCTGGACATTAAAGACTTCAAATGATCTCATTTTTCATAGATAATTCATATAGTGGATACCAACTGTATTCAACCAACATGATTATAAATTATCCATTATAATGAATATCCCTCTTCCTCACTTTCAAAAACATATGTTGATGTCATAAATATTACAACTCATGAAAATTGAGGTAATAATTTTATTTTTTCAATCATTCCTTTTATATTTTGGTGGGTTTTTATTTTGATAATTATATATGAATAATAAATATATTAATTAGATAAAACTTGTTTTTTTATATAAATGTATTACACTTAATAGATACCATTGAGTACCCAATGTTCTAAGACACGGTACTTAGTGGTGATGTGGTCTAGGGGGATTTAACTTATTTTACCCCCAATTGGTTAGTGTCCCATGGTTGAGTAATTTTTACTAACTTTGTATCAAATGTAGTTGAATTGTATACCCTCTGGCCCCAATGTTTCTTTTTTAGAAAATTTTATTTAAATTATTTTTAATCTATTCATTTTTTATAACATTTCATTACCATATTTTATGAAATACACACAATACATTCTCCTTTACATCATTTTTATCTTATCTAAAGTTGATATATCCCTTATCCATGCTTCAAATCGAGTATTATTCATCCCATTGGATCACTAGAAGTGTGTCTAGCTATCTAGTTCTTTTTTTTAATGATTTCTCTCGCTACAATGTTGTTCCTCAGATGAAACCCCATAAATAAGGTATTTTGTTATTTTTTATTATTAAATTCATTTGAGGTTTAAAATCTCCATGATATTTGATGATGAAGTGTTTTATACTATTGGGTAGGTGGATTATAGGTTTAAAATTTATTTTATAGGAGTTACAAACATCAATCGATATGTGAGTGTTAGAGAGTGAGAGTGGATGTTCTAGGATGGAATTAAAATTGGATTACCCTTCCACTAATAATGAAGTAGTAGTTCATAGGGTTGTAAGTGTTCATTTGGTGTTTATGATTTATCAAATGGTCATCAGTGATCATGTTCAATATAGAATTTGTTAAAATTAGATAAAATTTAAAACCATGAGGGGTTTTATTCTATATTTATTTAGTTAGTAAAATTATTATGGATCCCATTCATATTCATTGATTATAAGAAGCTAATATTTTTTATAGTATAATTATAATTAGACTTATTGTGAGATATTTAAATGATCATTGACATGGATGGATTATTTATCATGTCATATTTCTGAAATCACATTACTTTTAGAAAGTTAAATAACAAAATTATGTTTTGAATTATGATTAAATGTTAGAAAAAGGGTAGAGATATATTCCAATAGAAACTCTTGAGAAGTGAAGGGTTATGTGAGATTCTAACCCATTTATTCTTTTTTATAGATAGTTATGAAAATTTCACACAAATAATTCATTTTCCAGTTATATTAGATGTGATGCCAACACATTCCATTGAAATAAGTGAGGGGTGGGGTAAAGCATAATAAAATCTCATTCCGTTGATACTGATAATTGGTCTGGAATGATACTAATAGAGAATATAATTATTTTTCACTATTATTTTATGAAATATTGGTAATGTAGTGTTTTTGTTATCCATTTTATTTTTTTTGGCTGTTTTTCAAATAAAGATATATGATTTTTTATTTATGGTCTATGCACAGATGCTTTCTCCACCCACTATATTAATGGGTGATATTTTCAAATAAGACACCAATATTGGATAATGATGGAAGGGTCACTCATATGGGTGTATATTATCGATTAATGACATGAAAAGTATATAATATATATTTAATTTATTAATATATCAATCTATATATCAATATATATATACTTAAATTATTTTGGGTCGATGGTGGTGGTTTTATACTAATTATATTTCTCACACCCTATATGTGAACCATGCTAGTTGTCCAAACAACATGGTAAGGGATAAATGTAAGGAAAAGTTATTTGTGATAGATGATTGAGATGGTTAGATATCATAGATTGATATACTGGACGAATTGAATCCTTAGAACTTGATTATATTTATTTTCCCATAATATTGGTCATTTTCAGACTAAATTATTTATTATCAACCCAAAAAAGAGAACATCTAGGTAATTTATTATTATTTGAAATTTACATTGGGCTTATATTTTTTTAAAGAAAGTGATTTTTTATGACTGAATTATATTTGTAAAATAGATATTATTCTGTTATATTATGGATAATTAGCTATTATTTTTTACATTTTACTAAAGTTATCTGATGTGATAGTCTGGATTTAAAAATACTGCCTTCAATTTATTTATTGAAATTTTTTCATTTCAGACAATCCAATTAACATTTTGGATTATATATTTTGATATTTAATACACATCATTAAAAAACATACCCCATCCAATTTTCATAAAATTGAAATTTTCAATTATAATAGGTACGACTTATCTATAATAAGTCCTTAAAATCTCCCATGAAGTCTCATCACATGCTATTCTTTTAGAAAAATCATGTGTAACCCTTTTCTTCCCAATCTAGAGATATAGAAATATAATAAGGTTGATCTAAAACACTCAGTTAGGGGAATATGGTACCAAATGATGACATATAATAAACAAGGCTAGAATAATATTGATGGAAGTGAATGATAAGCACACATTTCCTTATAATGGAAAAGATAAGATTGAAAAAATCATTGTTTCATATAATGATATATAAACCTACATTGATATAAATAAATGCTTTCATAGTTGTAAATGAATAATTCCAAACGTAATTAACAAACCATTAAGGACATGTGAAAATATATCACAACTAAATAGGTGAGGGATATAGTGAACAATACTGTTGATGCATTAATATCATAAAATACATAAATTTATGATTCATGTTATAACCGTAAAGGGTTTGTGTCTTTGAAGAGAAGACACATGAACATATTATTTATGTATATTCATAAACATCTCCCATCATGTTCTTCTCAATTTTTACCCTTCTTGAAATAAGATAATTAAAAACATTCTTCATTACTGGGGGAAATTTAACACAAGAAATGGAGATATTAGTCTCCCAATAAGGGTGAAAATCAGAGATATCAACCAATTATAATAAGAAAGAATAAGAAATCATAATGGTATGAGTTCCCAATCATATCTTATAATGTTCAATCCCAATTTATTATGGATCAAAATCATGATTCATTTCATAACCCTTATCATTTTAAAAGACATGATCATAATATTAATAAAACTTCCTAATTTAATCATGAACCTTTCATTTAGATCATAATAATGACCTAGAAGGGTGTCACCATTATATGAATATAAACTATTTTATATGTCATGGTTAACAAATGAGACCAATAAATCATAGTGGATCTAGAATCAACACCACCTTCCAAAATCATAACATATGAGGCATCATCACTATTTTTCGACAGTGGATTATGACTCACCACATATTTCCGATATTGGATCAAGAATGCCATCCCATTTAACATAGTGGGATGAGAAGATAAAATCTCATCCCATGATTATCTCATGATATGTAAATCATTATAAAATTGATTTGATGAATATATAATTCTATGAGAACCAGTCACAACATGAAAACCATACTAACATGTTCCTCAAGATTATAAAATTTCATCTTATCATCATATCATAACCCTATAAAATAAAATAAGATTCATAAATATTTCCTAAATTCCTTATAGAATAACCCATAGAAAATAAATATGTTTCATGAAAATCTAATAGTCATAATCATAAATCATCTATAGAATGAATATAGATGGTATCATTGGATCATATTTTCATTAATGCATAATTAGAATCAAAGGATATCATCATTGAAGAAAATAACTTTAAATGATGTCTAGAATAACTCTTAAAGAAAAATATAGATTTTAATATAAAATAAACTATTTATAATCATAATATTTCTAAATTTTTTAAAAATATGATTCTTTCTTAAAAAACATTTATCATTTTTTCGGATTCTTTATAAAACTGAGTGAAAATGATGGTAGAATATTATATTCATATAGTATAGGTTATATCATTGATTCTTATCACATTTTATTTTAATCTTAAAAGAACCTCATCTGGAAAAAAATATTCATTTAAAATGATTTTTTAAACATTAAATATGGATTAATAATAAATTAATAAGATCTTATATAATTTTAAAAATGGTCTTTAAACCAATTTTATAAAATGTGGGCACGAAAAAAAAATCCAAACTGAATTGTAATACATTGGTAGTTTTTTGTAATATCATTATTTACTTATATTGAGTACTAAAAGTGAGTAAAATGAATGTAAAATATTGTTTATCAATAAATAATAAGATTTGAAAAAATATTCATGATATTATTGAGAGGTATATCATGAAATTTCATCATTTTAAACATAATCATAATAATACCAGTAAATAATGAGATCGTAATATTAACCCCTTAACTCAATTTCCACTAGATTCAAAATAGATCTAAACATTTTTATAATGAATTTTATTATTCAATAATTCAATAAAATAATCATTTAGATACATATAAAATAATATATTATCTAATTATAACATTTAAACACCAATTTATTAATTAATCATAATTAAAATTGTTGTTTTAGATCTAAACTTCTTTTTTTCATTGAAGATTCAGTTCTGTAGTTATGATCCTTTAAATTGATAATTATCATATAATATAAAAATTATTAATCATCATATAAATATATTATATATTCAACTTATATATATTTAGAGTCATCCATAGATGGTAGGGATATAAAAATGAATAACATCGTTCATGGAGGCGATATGCCCTAGGTATTGATGAATGATGTTCCCATTTTTCAAAGAATAGATGAAAATAATGGTAAATCTAATACAAAATTTAATTATCTTATATATTTCATAAATAAAATATATATTTATTAAATACATCATTATAAATATCAAGTGATGAGTTGATTATAATCAAATTAACCCACTATGTGGAGATGACAAGTCATTTATATACATGAGCAGTCATTCTGTATCCTGTAGGATGGATGTATGGTGGATAATTATGGATAATCCATAAAAATAACAATTTATTATAATAAATATACTTAAATATTTATTTTATAATGGATACCATATATCTAGATTAGGATGAATAAGAACTAAAATTCAAAATAATCGATAATATATTATACCTATTCGTTGAGAAACCTTTGATAAATAGCACCATAAGCCATGAATGGGTACACTTTTGGAAGGAAAATAAAATATATGTTGTGGATAAAGAATATAGAAGTATATTAGGGTTGTTATTGGCCAATATATAAGGCCAAAACATTATGAATATTGAATTAGAGGATGTTCCCTTGTACAAGTGAGTGGTGGGTAACCTTAGAAAGTACATAAAGTATTAAATTAATATATATTAATATTTAGAAATAATGTCTTAAAATTCATATTATTAGATTATAAGATGATTATAAGTCCTAATAATTTCCTAAAAAAATATTTATATCGTTTTAATTATTCTTATACCCTTACCTCTTAGTTTATCACCCCGTTAACCCTTTGGAAAATTACTGAGATATAAATGTTTTTTATTTTTAGGGATCAAAAAGTTTATTTTAAGAATATAATTTACCCATAAATGACAAATGATTTAAATTTTAAACTATATTAACATAAATTGGAAAAATATAATATTTTTATGATGTGAAATTAATTTTGAATATAATTATTATTAGGCAATATCATCAATGTCATTTTTTAAAATACCAAAAATATTATAACATAATTTGTGTCAAACTCGAATAAATTTTTTTAAAATGAAATATAATATAATATCCGTATGATATTGTCCTAATATAATCATAAAATAATTTTTTTTATTGGTTTAGATATTATTTTAAACTTTATGTTTTGGTTTAACCCCTTTGTTAACTAATTATTACCTTAACATGATTTCCTAGAATGGATGGCACCACACTGTCCAGGCGGAGATCTCCCTCCCTTATGTTTTCCTTGGTTTCCCCTATGGTTGTTTCCAAACCTCTCGTTTCTTGCTTTATTGGTGACTTCAATCATCAATAGTGTGTTGTGTGAGATTTTACCTCACTCCGTTCTTGGAGCTTCACTAGAGATTGTCCTATTTCCTGACTCATCTCGGTATTGCTTCTTCATCGTCGGCTGGATTCGTCTCCCTCGTTCCTGGTTCTAATTTGGGTAATGCCTCTTTCAATCATGATCTTATTCTCTCACATCTGTTGGTCTTGGAATCCCCGATGGACCCCCTTTTTCTATTGTGCAAAACCCCTCTATAGGATTCTATTAGATCTAGTCATCCATGTGTGGTTTCTGCTCATTCGAGACGTTGACTGGTGAGGACAACAACATCGGTATCCCTGGTTTCTTCATAGGCGATTCATGTCAATCTTGCATGGATATTGGCACAAATTGTGACCATATGATTTTGGCCATTGGGATTATGTGGTGGAGTCTCGTGGGTTGACGGGGTCGGTGGGATCTTGGGTGGTGGAAGATGAACTACTTCGGCTCTCCCCTCTGGGGATTCAACACCTACTGAGCATGTTCCGATGTGGTGTTCATTGATGGGGATCATCTTCCATGGGTAAAAGTGGATAAAATTTCAGGGGGTGGGTGCATTGAAGAGGTAGATTATAGACATGAAGGGCTCAAGGTTTGGGGCTACTCTGGCCCGATATGTTGAAGTAGTTTCGGGTTCGGCTTCTTTGGATTTCTTCACTTTTTTATTGTAGATCTGGATCAGATTCTGTGATTTTCGAAGAGGGGGCTCAGTCATTCTTTGTTTTGATGATTTGTGTTGGTTGTTCTTATGGTCGCACAGCTCATGAGTGATTCTCATAAATTTCATCCTACTTTTTTTGTTCTTCTTTTTCTTCTAAGGCATTTCTCTTCGTGGGTATTTGTTTCTCTTATTTCATTAGGATGGTGCTTCATTTTTATAGTACCGTTGGGTTGGTGACATAGAATGAGGTATGGGTGTTATGGAACCCATAATTATCCATGCATCATCTTTTGATGGAGGAATGGGTTCTTTTTCATGACTTTTACCCATTGTTTTTAAGTTTATTCTTGTGTTACAATAGCATGACACTGAAGATATTCTTCACATTCTTTGTCAGGTGGGAAGCACAAAAGAGAGAAAGGTGTGTTAGAACATTTCATCCAACTCTTCTCATCATTTCTCTATTGGTTGGAGAGATTCTCTGTCACATTGTGCTGCCAACTTATTGCAACTTTTTGACAGAGATGGTGACAGATTTTTTTGGGCTAATCTCACTGTTGTGTTGTCTGACGAGGGGGCAATGAGATTTTATAGTTCTTGCTTAGATAATTGTTTCATTAGAAATTGTTGTATCCACTTATTCTATGATTTAAATATTTTTTCTATTCTTGTAATGGGTTTCCCCGTTCATAGTTCTAAGAGATGTCTCATTTTTCATGATCAATAAAGCGTACTTGAGCCCCAAACATTTTAAAAAAATTATTACCTTAACTGTGGTAATGTATTTTTCAATATTAAAGGGTATTAATTTTACTTAATAGGTGAAAATAGATCATAAATTAAAAATGAATGAAATTTTAGACTATTTATAATCATATTTGTCTTATTGAAATATTTTTTATGATTTTTAATTAGTTTAATAAAATAAATTTAACATAGAATACTATTAATTTTATTTTAAGAACTCTTGATGTAAACTTATTTTGAATACATTACTAATATAATATAATTTGAATATAAATCATTAAAAAAATTAATATTTTATATTTATCTTTAAAATTAATAGGAAAATTTATATCACAAAAAAAAATTACATTATTATTTTTTAAATTATTTATTTCAATTTTTCACTACCTACACATCATCTATATTGGTGTTGCATACACATTTAATGTAATTATTTCATTACTAATAAAAAAATAAAAATAAAAATTTAAATATAATTCATTCATATTTAAAATAAAAATTTATTACCGAATATGTGATATTTTTACCCATGTTATAATATATTATTAACATTAAAATATAGAATGTGATATTTTTATCTTTATCTTCTACTTAAATATTATAATGTTAAAATCATTTCTATAATGAAAATAAGGTCTTATTTTCAATGTTTGGATGATTATAGATGAAATTTAATTATATAATAATTTAAATGAATGTTTTTAAGGAATTTTATGCGTTATTATATTATTTATAACCCTTATTAACCCATTTTAAATTTTCCATGGTAAAAAAATTGATTATGGTTATTATTCATAATAAAAAAATATAAGAGAAATATTAACAATGTTTTAAAATTATAATTACAAATATGAAATATACATTTCAATATTTAACTTATAGATAAGTATTAAATTAATTTAATATTTAAAAGTGAATCATAACCAAATACATTTTTTCATAAAAATGTATTTCTATGTATGAAAATATTTTAGAACCTAATTCAACCATTAAATTTATTCCATGTAACATAATTAGAATATTCAAAATATTATAAAAATAATTTTACATTTAAAATATTTTTTAAAAAATAACATTTTTATATGATTGAAAAAGTAATGTTTTTTAATAAAAATAAATTTTTTTCACTAATTACTGGAAAAATAATATTTTTAAAAAAATCCCAAAAAGTCACTATAAATATATTTTTATACAATAACTTTAAAAATTACATAATTTTTTGTTAAAGTAAATTTATAAAATTTCAACTAATTTATTATAATATTCACCCAGAAAAAGAAAAACCCATTTTTGATGAGAAAATACTTCTATAGAATAAAATGAATTTACTAAAAATTAAGTGATTATTTATTATGAATAAGTTAGAAAAAATTATTATGTGGGAACATTATATATATTAAAAAACGTGATTAATACTTTTCATAAATAGCAATTTAACACAATGATTATAATTTTCAGATTAAATAATAATATTTCAATAGTATTACAAAGTTTTTAATACACGGTGACTCATGGTACGAAATAATAAAACATTGAATTCATTTAAAATCATAGGGTGTTACATTTTACACCCTTTAATAAAAAATTTCAACAAAACACGAACATGAGCTATCTATATAATGGTATGAAATTTTAAGAATTATTGATTGAAACTCCTATTATAAATAAGGTTTAATAAAACATTGTCTTCATAAGCGTGAAAGAAAAATACAAATTCCACCAGAAATAATACAGAACATCATTTTAAAATAGGGGAACACTATTAGGAATCAAAAATATGGACATGGGTAAAAAAGATAAGGTAAAAATAATGATTTTGGGTGTAAGAAAACATTATAAAAAAATTGAATGATCAAGAGAAAATTAATAACCATGAAACCCTAAATAAATGAGTTTTGAAAAGGCAATACATTCATTATAAATGAATTTATTAGGGTAAATGTTTTGTTTCAAGATCTATTTTTATAGTTTATAAATTATTTCACTATTTAAACTAAGAATACAAAGAAATATACTGAATTTAAATGTATAATTTCATCCTTTAGTTAGTTTTCACCATATTCTAATTTTTCCCTAAATAGGGAGTATTAAAGGAAATTTATTTTTTTATATCTAAAAATATAAAATGAGCTTCTAACCAACCACAAAATCAAAAAAAGGGTAACACGGTATTCATCATAAGTTGGAAAATTAAATTAAACATAAATTATTAGAAAAATTTAATATACAATTAAAAAATTATAAACATTCATGTGAATAAATAATAAATTTTACTCAAAAATTTCTCCAATAACAACAAAGGTTTGACAAAGATCATTCCATAAATTAATATCCCAATGTCAAAAATTAGCTATATAACCTCAATATTGAGTAATGTTTTAACCAAAAAGGAGATCTTATTTCCTTTATCTAACATAACCCAAAATTTAGTTATATTATATTCCATATAATATTTCATGTCAAATTACATGTTAAACCAAAGGTCAATATACACATCAAACAAAATAATAATCTACTAAAAGTTATTAATCACCTTGATAAATCACAATATAATCTAATAATATGTTGAGTATCACAAAAATATCAAAAATAAAATTTAAATAATTACTTAAAAGGTAAAAAATTTCTTGACCATAAATATATCAGAAAATATCACATTATTAATGAATAACTTTTCAACCATAAATATTATCTATGTATCATTATCCAATAGACCATAACTTATTTAATGTACAATTATACATTAACATAAGGGTTATCAATACTCTATAAGATATTTTTTCCTAAAAACCTTGTAAAATTTCCAAATCTCCCCAAAATCCCAACACCTAAAACCTCAATGAATGTATAAATGTATAAAAATTGTCCATTGTACTAAATCTATCCAAAGTTTAGTAAACAACACCAAATATCAAAATAATAACATTTTTTATCAATTGTGTAATCAAATCCAAATTCATCTGGACTATCCAATTTCATTTTTCATATATTTACCCCATATAAAATGTATTATCTAATCATCAGGAATGTATCATGTGTTATCTGTTCTCCAATTATGTGTCTAATGAAAATATAACTATCACTAAATATGTTTTCTAATAATTAAATAAATTCTAATCTAGGAAAATACATAGATTCTTCATGATTTATATATCCAAAATATCATTGATTTTAAAAATTTATGAAATAATTCTCTATTACCAATAAAAACATTAATAATATAACTTAAATGATTGAAATAAAATTGTTTATTGTTTCATATATGAGTTAACCCTTGGTTTTGGGAATTAGTTTGGATAATTATCATTTTCTCCACTCATAATAAATTTAAATATAAATTGTACCTTATGATGAACTTCACATTCCTCCATCTAACTCCCCCTTTTCCAAAATAGTTAATTCTCTATGTCTTTTGTTTATATAATGAAATAATATTCTCATTTCTCTAAGAAAATTCCATAATTACCATATCCCACATACTTGACAAGTTGGATGCTAAATCTTCATTACTACACAGTCTTCATGAAACTCAATTTTTTTGGTCTGTTAGACAACTAACCCTTGTTGATATAATTAATCAAATAAAATAATATATAAATGGACATAATCAAATGGTTTTTACTTCCAACTCCCATTTAATTTAATTTCAGGTGACAAAAGTAATATAATTTTCCATCACGTTGAGCATTATCATGAATCATCTTAGTACCTGTGATTGACTATAACAACATTTAGTATGAAGAGCACCAATAATATTAGTGAGGAATCATATTATAATGAAAAATAATTTATAGAATTTATGATTCATGAAACCATATTTTCAATCTTTGAAACTTTATTCTTAGGTACACAAATCCTTGATTTTCATATATTCAAAAATTTCAAAATTGTATATAAGGAAAATTTGAGATAACCTAAGAATATACCCTAGGAGTGTCAATCATGGTGCGTAGTAGTGGAATAATCACAGTGAAAAGTATATATGATGGATATATACACCAAAAACTCTTTTGAGGGTTATTAACACTAGATACATGTATACCAAAACCACATCCAGTAGTAGTACCATGATTGAGATATATTTCTTGGAGAACCACATGATTTATAACATAATAAAACATTAGGGTCTTATCCTATACTTTAAATTATCCCCAAGGTTCTCGCCTAATGTATATAATCATAATATCTAATGATCCATTAATTCCTACAGTAATACTAACTATGTGTACCCATATTTTTCATACATTAATATCACATCATTTTATATAAATATTCAATATATAAAAGTGTGGTCAATAAAAAAACCCTAAAGGATTAGTGTTTTGGATACTAGATACGTGAATATATTATTTAGATAAAATATTTATCATATCATGATATGTTCTTGTCAATTTTAACCCCTATTGGTATACCATCCTTAAACAAGTTCTATTTAAAATGGGGAATTTAAACATAATAAATATTTAGCCCATATTCTAA
Organism: Viscum album; assembly: GCA_963277665.1. Classification (NCBI taxonomy): domain Eukaryota; kingdom Viridiplantae; phylum Streptophyta; class Magnoliopsida; order Santalales; family Viscaceae; genus Viscum; species Viscum album. Next base: position 899,543,620 of record OY728136.1, on the reverse strand, counting down.
GTAAGGGAAAATATTGGAGATGTAAATAGATGATCATAAACAAGCATAAGACAATCATAATTTTTTGATCTCATGAACATGATGTGAAAACATTATATCCAATCTCCAAATGATCATAATTGTGATTCATTGAATTGAACCGTATTATTTGAAAGTACATGAATAATTGGTATTAGAAAACATCATAAATCAATAATGAACAAAAAGTTCAAATCAAAATGACTTCCTTATAGTGTTGCACCATTATATACATAGAAACCATTTCATATACCAAGGATAATTACAAATACCATAATATCAAAGAATATTAGTTCTTAGAATCTATTTTCCAAATCATAAAAGAGCATTAATAAACACCAATTATCTATAGTAGATCAGGAATCACCATTTTTTCCCCTATTTGATCATGCCTCTCTACCTATTTTCATTGTCGATCGAGCACATCAATAGAAATTCCAAAAACTTTTATGGAGATAATAATCATTACCCAAAGCATTAAAACGTTATAAAATTTAATACCAACCCATCACATAATAGAAACCATACATAGTTCTACCTAATGATCATAAAATATTCAAATTATCATTATATCATGACCCACACAATAAAATGGGTTTCATTAAAATTTCATAAATTCATCACAGAAAAACCCATGGAAAATAAATGAGTTCTGCTAAAATATTATCATAATATTAATATACCATATGAAAAAAATAAGGTTGTAATCAATGGATCACACCCCTATTAAATCATAATTATTATATAATGATATCATATTAGATGAAAAATCCTTTTAAAAAATCATGGAATATTTGTTTGGAAGAAAATACACTTTTTAATTTTAAACGTCTTATTTAAAATCTAAACAATTGTACAATATTAATGAAACAATTTTCTCTCAAAATTAACATGGAATCCATTAGGTAAATATTAAAAATATGTATTTGTCATGAAGGATTCATATTTAGTTAATGTTGTTTATGATAAGAAATATTATCTTTACATTTTTTGAAAAAAACAAAAGTACCTCATTTGAAAATTTAATAGAATATTAATTTAAAATAATATTCCAAAAAGATAAATAGTGGTGAAAATTACATTAAAAATAATTTCATAATAGTAAAAACCGTACATAAAACATTATTAGAGAACATATACATGGGAAAAATGATTATTGATTGAATACAAAAAACATAGTTATTTTTTCTTCACAAGATTTATTTCAGTCTCTTGAGAACTTATGGTATAGCATCCCACATTTTTATCACATAATCTTTCATTACATTTTACAAAACCGATGATCTTTATGGTTTAGTGTCATGGAAACCAGGAACATAAAACATGAAAACATAAAACATTTTATTAAACACTTGAAAGGCTTCTCCTCATGTTCATCCTAGGTTCATTACTGTATCTCATAACCTGGGGACATACATCAAAAGAAAGGGTGAGCAGAAGGCCTAGTAAGGGAAACAAGAGAAACATTTTTACATGTGAACTTGATATACTTAAATAAGGTCATGAAAAAGAACTTTAAGGCATGAGAAAGAAATCATGAGGCATATCATAATAAAAATAACATTTTTCATAACATTAATATGTTTCTACAACATTTAATATTGACAATAACATTGTTTCACCAAGGTCCATCCCCAAGGTGTCATTAAAAATTACCAAAGTTATTCACCATGGTATCAGTCTAAAAAGTCATCTCTAGAGATTAAGTCTTTACCCAATGCATTGGAGCGCTATCTGGGCGCACCCTTGACATGTCTTTATTATCATGTGATCCACATATATCATTATCAATCATTTCATAAACAACCCATATAGCATAAAAGAAATTGGTTTCATTTCATAATCATAACGTTTTAAAAACTGCATTAAAGACGTGATCTTTATGTCACTTTAAACCCACGGAAAGGGAAAGTGGGTTTCATGTATGTAAATACCAGAATATAAAATAGAAAATTTTGATATATATGTGAATACCCCTGTAGAAATAATAGCTTTGAGTATTAACTTTATAACATAAAATAATTTTTAGAAAAGAGAGCGGCATTTTGAGACGAAAATTCTGCAGCATAATGGCTATGTTTTGGGGTTTTAGAAAACATTGAAAAGAGAGAGGACATGGGTAGAACATTAATAAATGACCCATAAAACAGTATAGGGATAAAATATAATGGATTTAAGAACATGGTAATGAAATTTGAAAATATACCATATGAAATGATGAACATGAAGGGAAGACAAAATAAGATTTCTCTTATGAAAATTCTGCATCCTAACAGCGTCACATAAACTTCAACCAAAAATGAATTGATGAGATCAAATAGGGTCTCTAATCATTTGAACATAAAAGACCTGTATGATAGATATACATATCTTACCCCAACATAATAGAAAAGAACGTTCAAGACTTGACATGGAATTAGAACTTTGAAAAATGAAAAAGGTGAACGAATCCCTTAAAAATTCGGTAGCCTAACGACGCCACATAAACATCAACAAAAATGAATTGATTAGATCACAAAAGCCTCTCATAAATGATCAGTATGATATATATTGAGATCATACCCCAAAATAATGTAACTTGAAATACTTGACAAGAAAATAGATCTTAAAAATGAGAAGGGTGAAATAATCCCTTAAAAATTCGGCAGCATAACGGCGTCACTTAAACTTCAACAAAAATGAATTGACGAGTTCAAAAAAAGTCTCTCATAAATGATCAGTATGATATATATATAGATCATACCCCAAAATAATGTAACTTTAAAGACTTGAAAAGAAAATATAAATTCAAAATGAGAAGGGTGAATGAATCCCTTAAAAATTCGGCAGCCTAATGGCGTCACTTAAACTTGAACAAAAATGAATTGATGAGATCAACGAGGGTCTCTCATAATATGAACATAAATGATAATTATGATAGATATATAGATCATACCCGAACAAAACAAAAAGTAACTTGAAAGAATTGACATGAAAGTAGAATTTCAAATCGAGAAGGGTGAAGAACGACTTAAAAATTTGGCACCCTAACGACACCACTTAATACTTAAAAATACTGAATTAAAGGGATCAAATGGGGTCTCCCATCATATAATCATAAAATATCAGTATGATAAATATAGATATCATACCCCAACATAATAAAAAGGATCTTGAAATACTTTACATGGAAATAGATCTTGAAAAATGATAAGGGAGAAAGAATCTGTTACAAAAGTTTCGGCAGCCTAACGACGCTACTTAAAACTTCATAAAACGAAATAATGAGAGTTATAGGGGATATCTCATTATGTGAACATGAAAAGGGCAGTAAGAGGAGTATAAAAGAACACCCTTTAACATAAAAACTAGGAGCATAAAATAAATTACATAAAAGATATTTCTTGAAAAGAAAGAGAGAGATCGGATCCCTTACCATAAAACGTAACTCTTAAAACTCAAAGGTTGGAACCTTGAGGGCTTGGGGAACCTTGGGAGGACTCCTTGGGAGGTAATGAGACCAGAACGTAGTTGGGGGAGAGTGGGGAGTCGAATGGATGAGAGGATGTCTTGGTATTTATAGGGAATGTGAGGGGACAAGGCATTAATGGCCAAGGGACACCTCATTAGTGGTTTTGGCAAAACCATGGGCTTGCTCATGGTATTTTCCCATTGTATTGGCCACTTTGGACAACTAATACATTATCGTACTATTCATAAGTTTACCATATTGATTACATACTTAATACATCATTTAATGATGTCATTAAACACCCGTAACTTAAAAACTGTATTTTCACTATTCATCGAAAATTCAACTTTCTCAGAATAATCCCAAAATTTCACCTTAACCAAATATCAATGCTCGGATTTCAAAAATGAACACCATTTTATAAAAAAAAATTCTAAAAATTTTTAATTTTTTTTATATAAAAACACTATTCACTGAAAATTCATTTTTTCAGAAAAAACCCCAAAAATTACCATAACATAATATCGATGCTATGAGTTCAATAATGAAATCCATTTTATAAAAATAATTTTTTAAATATTTTTAATTTAATTTTTAATTAAAAAACTCTATTCACTTGAAAAAACTAATACTTGATTAATAATTTATGAAATCGTTATTTAACCATTTTATTGAATCACATTACTTAATCAAGGTGCCTAGATTATATTAATACTTTCTTTAAATGAGATTACTAATCCATTTGGACACATTACTAATCCTAATCATAAAATCACTATTCATAATTTACTATTCATCAAAATTTAATTTTATCTTGTTAGACTCTAAATTTCGTACTGAGCATAATTGTAGAAGACCATTTTTTTGAATATCATTACACATTTTTAATTATTTAAGGTTTACATAAACATTTTTTAAATATCCTTTTTCTAAAATTCTTAAAAAATTTGCATACTATATTTATCCGTTCATTTGAAAATTCATAAACATCATCATAAGAAGAAATCCCAATTTTTATTTAAATCAAAGGATTACAAAAGGCAGTTACGGTCTCCTTACATAGCCCCTTAACACACCAGCATAGGAGCTAAGTGTAATGTGTGCTACGGTGAGGGAATCTGAGGGAGGCTCGGCTAACATCGCACGTGTAGTAATTTCTATCAGTTTGAATTTCTCGCAAAGGCGATTCCGTTCTAGCTTCAAATGATGAAGTTCATCTTGAGTTTGGTCCAGAGCAAAGCCCAATGGTGCTACCTCCTTCCCCAGTTCTGTTAGATGGGCTTCGATCGGTCCAAGACAACAGGGTGAGGCCATCAAATCTTCTTTCTATATAAATTAACCAAGATTACTTGTATTTATAGACAATAATCAAAACGTTTAGTTCCTAGTGGTCATATTGACCAATGGTCATATAACAGTCAAAACCCAACAGTCTCATTTTAATTATACTCATGTTATCAAATGAAACAGTTTTGTTGAGTATCAAAAATAAAATAACATAAAAAATTAGGAAACAAGATTTATTCAAAATTTCGGGTCGTTACAATCTTCCTCCCTTAAGAAATTGCGTCCTCACAATTTTTTTTAAATTTAGTTTTGAAATTTCATTGAAAGTCCCACATCGGAAAAGGAGTCAGAAAAACAATTACTTTAAAAAAAAGGTAAGTACAAAGGTCACCTGAGTTAACCCATACTAGGATTCCATGGAGGAAAACATGGATATGGAATAAAAAACAAAGGGTCATGTTCTGGGGGAGATTGATAGAAAACATGAATAAGAGAAAGTTAACCATATGAAAATCCCAAACTTATGATTTGTGTAAACAGTCTTTGATTACCTAGTAGGAAACGTAAACCAACAACGTTTTTGATTTATGTTCCTTTTCATAATTTTGAGGAATTCATTTACTACATAGAACAAAAACATAAGAAAATATACCTATATTCAAGTAGAGTTTTATCCTTTAATAAGTCTCTACAAAAACTAATCTTTTCTCCAAATTATGAGAATTCAAAAACACTTGGACTCATAAAAACACACGAATGATCTTCTAGAGAATCACGTATTCCACAAAAGAAAAACTATCTATCTTTAAACATTACTCCCAAAAACAGAAAGGGTAAGATAAAACAACTCTTCAAAAAGAATTAATCCCATAGAAATGGAAACTACTTTTAAATCATCAAAGATCCATGGTACTACCCAAAGATCATCACAGACCATTCCATAAATAATAGTCCTTAAAATTCCTCATAATAAACCAAACTAAGATTGAAACCCAAATACAAGAAGGACTTGATAACATAGTATTCCAAAATAAACTTCATTGTTCATCTCAAAACAACATCAACCACTCCTAACATCTTATAAAAAAAGTAGCTAACCTAAACATATTTTACCCAAAATAGGTTAATCATTTCCATAAGTAACCTAAATTACTATAAGTCCACATTAAATTCATCGATTCTTCAAAATATAAGTTATCCTTACTCCACAATGAAAATACCATAGTAATATATTTACCTCGATCATATAGGGTCCCCAAAATAGTGAACATATTCCAAAATAAAAATCATCTTTTAATACCCCAATCATCTCTGTCATATTAATATGACAATCATCGCATTTCCTATCACATTGGTTGTTGGGACATATTCCTCCATTTCTCACCATTAACTAAGAAGTGAAAGCATTATTAGGGTCATAAGTAATTAGCCGATAATCATGAAAAAGAACTGAAAGTGTAACATCCCATGTAAGAAATGAATAATAGATATTTTTATCTATGTCTATTAGTGAATTAGATAGTGTTTTAGAGGCTTAAAATGAAAATAAATCCAACCATAAGCATGAAATACACTAATATTTTTAAAAGATTGTTTTACTGACTAATAATGGAAAACCATTTTTAAATCTATATTTTGACAATTTTATAAGCTATGTTTGTCAAAATAAAATTATTCTTTATGATTGGGACATCAAAATTTACTTTGTGTGGATTTTTTGTATTTTGCGTACAATGTTCATTTTTTAATGAATAGTGAAAAATACTGCATTTTACATCAAAACTGCTTTTTAATCTAATTTATTTGTATGATTAGATTATCTTTTGAATTTTTTTTTGCAGTGAAATTAGAATATATTTTTACCATTTAATCCAATGGTGGTCATTGGAATCAATTTCACTTTGAAATTGGACTTAAACTGGTGTCAATCTTTTGATACTTATTGTTTCATAGAAACACGCTATTTGTCATGACAGCGGGAATTAATTATTAAATTAATTAATGTGACTTATATGTTTTGAATTTTGTAAAATAGACATCATTTTTGAATTCAGAATATCAAATATAGCTTAGGGTGAAGTTTTGGTATTTTTCTAAAAAACATCAATTTTTGATCAATAGTGAAACCACTAAGTGGTAGTTAAAGAAACTGATTTTTCGTTTAAATGAAACTTTGTCACTTCTGTGATTTTAATTTCAAAAATCCAAAATACATGGTTGTCATTAAGAAGTAAAATGTGGTTCAATGAGAGTAAAATAATTTTTTGGTGAATAGTAACTTTTATGTTTTTAATCGCGATTAGATGTAATTAGTGTAGTTTAAAATAAAAATAATGTTATAATAATATGAGATGAGCATGACACATATCCTAACCTTATTGGATTTGTCATGGACGACCATGAAAATCCATGGGTCAACTTGGGGACCCCATGGAGCCACTTTGGTGGGAAATGACATAAATAACTTTTTATTTAATGTAAAAGTAAAAATGACACAAACATGAGATGTTTTACTAAAACAATTTTTACGTGGAGTTATAAAGATAATATTTTTGATTATAAATATTCATTGGAAAGATACAAATATTTCCTACATCATAGTATTTTTTTTATAATTTTTAGACTTTAAATAAATTAAATTATTTATGACATCATGATGATGCACTGATGACCTCATTATTTAACGATTTAAATAAAATGTAATGATAATGTAAAATATAAGACCTAAACAAGGACAAAACCAATTGTATGGGTGGAATTAGAACCCTTATCACCTTATACTTAAAAAAAATCAATGTGGGACCTCTTAAAACCTAATACCATTTTAAAATAATGTGACTTTTTTACTTTCCATGAGTGCCCCTCCTCTCCTCTTATAAAAGGCCCCCACATCTACCACCTTACCCACACTCCCAAAGCCTTTGTCTCGGCCATCCCCAGCCCATTATGTCTATCCACTTCCCTCTATTACTCTTTGAAGCCTCAATTTGGGCAGAAGTCTTCCCAAGGAAGCCTTTGAGCTCAAACTAAAGGGAGTTACCTGATTTTGAGGTAATGTCTTAACTTGTGTCCTTTTGTTTTATTTTGCTTCTCTAAACCCCTAAAATCTTTTATTAATTTCTTTTGTAACAACTCCAGTATCTTAAATATAATAGGATGTTGTTATAATAAGGATTCGAGTAAAACTTACACACACCTACATCTAATGGTTAAAGAACATACTGTTTCCATGGATGGCGAATTTATGCCTCCTGAAACGATGATTGTTCAACATTCTTTTAACACCTTCAATGGTGGCCATTAAGATGTAACTATATTTATATATGATATATATTATGTTTATGTTTTCTATAAGCTTCTGTATTTTTCAATTTGGGCATACCTTTATGGTTTCCATTATGGGTAAACGCGATATCTTCATTTAAGGAAGTGCTGACTACCGCCCCTCTAAGTGATTTGATTCGTTAAATACAATATGTAGGATGTATAAAGGATAGAACTATGATATTATATTTGATCATATACTGTAATTATAATACACCTTTATATCATTATGATTCCATTCTATAAAATATGAAATAGAAATGAAAGTAGCCTTCATGCGTACGTACGGCTTACCGTCTCCATGAACGGTGCATTTCATTTCTTACCTCTAAATGATTATGTAATATTATAAATGCATGAATTTACTGGATATATATGACATATATGATATCTACATCATGAATACCATTCTGGATATAATTGATACATGAACAACTTGTAATTATAAAGGGTTTATTTTTTACTTAAGTACCAATGATCATTAAAACGACCATTATTAACTTAAATAATTACATAGTGTTCATGACATGGAAATAAGTGATATAAAAGGAATAATGAACTTGAAAAAGTTTATTAAACAAGTATAAATTAACTCAAGTTTATTATTCAGGACATTAAAGAACGATCGAGTCAAGTCGGACCCGAGGTATGGGACTTCGTCTCAATCTCCTTTCATTGAGGAAAATTTTGTTTTATACACAACCTTTTTTTTATATGCTGTATAAACACCTTTGACTTATTCAAAAGGAAGATTTTTTATACGAAGTGTTTTACTAAATGACAAAAGGGAATGTTTTTGTCGTATGTATGCGGTGACAACGACTTCTCCGCCTCCGTGACCATTATTTGAGTTTCGGCTTCCTCTACAAGCCATACCTTATTTTTAAAAGAAAAATAAATACCATGTTTTACTTTTATTTTATTTTTGTATTGAAAATAGTTTTCATAATGTTTTTATATCAATGTGATGTATTGATATTTGTGATTGAAAGGTGGAAATGTTATGTTTCCTATATGCATGTTTTATGTGATAAGATTATGTTGAGGTTCTTGGCCATTATTATGAAGACGGGTGGTTCCGTGATAAACTAAGGGAGGGTGATCCCGATATAGCTCTCCAATGCATTGGGTAACACGAAGGAGTGAAACTTTAAGGTTTCTCCGAAGAGATTTAGGGAATATACTGTGATGGGTTTTCCAAACGTAACCAAGAGGGTTACTCCCTACATAAGAATGTTATGAATGCCTCAAGTTACCTTTATGTCTTATGATTTCTATGATTTATTCATGATTTGATGAGGTATGTTGAAGTGCTTATGTTTTATGGGTAATGTATGATTTCATTCTTATGAATATATGAACTCATGTTCCCTTTACATATTTTTTATATATAACACATACTGAGCTTTTTTATGCTCATCCCAAGTCTTTTTTGAAATGTTTTTCACAGGTCAAGGGAAAGGTACATGATATGATGATACTATCAAGAAAGTGTCATGATAGAATCCATGTTTTATTTTAAATATGTTCCGTTGATGAATACTATCTTTATGTAACCACTTTGTTTAAATGTGGAATGTAATGCATGTTTTTTGATATAATTCTCTAAAACTCTAAACGTGAAAAGATCCTCAATGTATAATCTTGTAATAACTCAAGATTAAGTAAGGTTTAAGGTTGGGGCCTTATAGTTGGTATCAAAGGTCAGTTTAGATAACTTTAGGAGTTATAATTCTGTTAAATGATTATCCAAAAAATAGTTTTTTGAAATGATATAGCATTTGAAGATTGCCATGTTGCTTCATCTAAGACATGTTTGTTCAGAATGGTTTTCCGTAGAGGAAACAGGGAAGCAGTGCTAGGAAGTCATACAGAAGGAAATAACCTTCCGAATCAGCATCCTGAGATGGTTAGAATTGGAACTGAACTGTTTGTTACAGTAATGGCGTAGTTGACTCAAGCGATAAATGGCGGTGGTATCCATACAAGAGATCAGCCAGATCAAACCCAGAGGAACATGTCAGTGGTGGAAAATTTCATGAGGCAACATCCCGCATCATTCAGAGGATCATCTGACCTTGTGCTAGCTGAAGGGTGGATTATAGCACTGGAGAAGATTTTCTATGTCATGGGGTGTTCAGACAATCCAAAGGTTATTATTGCTATTTATCGTTTGGAGGGTGAAGCAGATCAGTGGTGGTCGATGGTTAAAATATCAGGGACGCTGATAAGATTGATGCTCTCGACTGGGATGAATTCAAAGGTATGTTTCTTGAGAAGTATTTTCCTAAGGCTGTTTGACTTAGGCTGGAAATGCAATTCTGGGAATTGAGGAAAGAGGAAGACTCAATGGCTGCCTATGAAGAAAGGTTCACTCGATTGGCAAGGAATAATCCAAATTTTATCCGAGACCTTGATAGTAAAATCAATAGTTTTTACTCAGGATTAAAGCCAAAATATCGAAGGGCATTAGCTTCTTGTGAGTTTAAATGTTATGAAAAGCTTGTTAGATTTGCTGAGAAGGTGGAAATGGAGTTTTCCGATGACCAAGTGTTCTATAACAACCAACAGAAGAAGAGACCGAGGTGGCAGGAGAAAGTTAAGAATTCTTCAAAAAAGTCTAATGGTAAGAAATCTAAGTTTCTAGTTTGGGATAAATGTGGAAAAAGGCATGCTGGGGAATGTCTTCTGAATTCTGGAAAGTGCTACCGATGTCGTAAGATGGGACATAAGGCTCGTGATTGCACTGAAAAAGATCAGGTTGATGGTAAGACCAAATTTGATTTACAGTCAGTGAAATGTTATATGTGCAATGAGATGGGTCACTATGCAAACGAGTGTCCGACAAAGAGCTTGGGTGATGGGAAGCTGTTAGACTACAAGGAGAAAGGGGTGGACAAATCCTTTGCAACTACTTCAGTAGATGTCGGGCCATCAAATGAAGTTGTATCAGGTACTTTTTTTGTTTTTTCAGATTATTCCATTGTATTGTTTGATTCAGGGTCTACACATTCTTTCATCTCTGAATCCTTTTCTAGTAAAATGGGAATACCATCTCAAGAAATGACTCCTGAAATTTTGGTAAAAACAACTGGGGGAAATGTTGATGAAAAAAAGAATTTATAAGAATCTTCTTATCCTTATCTTTGGAAAGAACCTACTTGCAAACCTTATTGTTCTACATCTAGTAGAGTTTGATGTTATCCTGGGTATGAATTGGCTCTCTATTTACCATGCTAAGATTGACTGTAGATCTAAAGAAGTTTCTTTTCAGAAAGGCTTTCATTTTTTGTACAAGAATGAACCCTTACTGTTGATTACTTATCAAGAGGCCAAGAAACTTGTAAAAGATGGAAATGAATGTTACCTTGCACACATCGTTGAAAATAAAGGAACTGTTCAGATTAATGATGTGCCAGTGGTAAATGAGTATCCTGATGTTTTTCCTGGTGAGTTTCCTGGAATAATACCAGATCGGGAAGTTGAGTTTACTGTTGACTAAGTTCTTGATTCTAAGCCAATTTCAAAACCCCCTTATTGAATGGCTCAAATTGAACTTTTAGAGTTGAAGGATCAATTGAATGATTTATTAGAAAAAGGTTTCATTCGACCTAGCACATCACCATGGGGTGCTCCTGTTTTATTTGTTAAAAAGAAAGATTGTTCGATGAGACTTTGCATTGATTATAGTTCCTTGAATAACAAAATTGTAAAGAACAAATATCCTTTGCCCCATATCGATGATTTGTTTGATCAGCTCCAGGGAGATCAGTATTTTTCAAAGATTGACTTGAGATCGGGGTACCATCAGCTGAAGGTAATGGATGAAGATGTTCCGAAGACCACGTTCCGTACAAGATATGGCCATTATGAATTTGTAGTATTGCCTTTTGGGCTAACCAATGCACCTGTTGTATTCATGGACATATGGAATAGAATTTTCCATGAGTTCTTGGATTAGTTTGTGGTGGTTTTCATTGATGATATTTTGGTGTTTTCTAAAAGTAAAGAGGAGCATGAAAGACATTTAAGGGTTATCTTGCAAACCTTAAAAGAAAAGAAACTGTATGGAAAATTCAGCAAGTGTGAATTTTGGTTGCAACAAATTTCTTTCCTTGGTCATATTTTTTCTAAAGATAGGATAACTGTTGATCCTGCAAAAAAAAAGGTTGTTTAAGAATGGACAAGACCCACAAATATAACTGAGATTCGTAGCATCCTTGGTTTGGCAGGCTATTACCGATGGTTTGTTAGAAATTTTTCACGGTTACCTAGTCCAATGACTAAGCTAACTCGGAAGGGTGTTAAGTTTATCTGGGCAAAATAATGTGATGATTGTTTTTAAGAAATGAAAAGAAGATTGGTTAATGCTCCAGTTTTGGCACTACCTTCCAGGAATGGTGATTTTGTTATTTACAGTGATGCTTCATTGAATGGACTTGGTTGCGTCTTAATGCAGAATGATCAGATAATTGCTTATGCTTCACAATAGTTGAAAACTCATGAGGTAAATTACCCTACACATGATTTGGAATTAGCTGCTATTGTTTTCTCTTTAAAAATTTGGAGGCATCATTTGTATAGAGTAAAGTGTGAAATATACACTGATCACATAAGTTTAACGTATATATTCACTCAGAAAGTGTTAAACATCAGACAGAGGAGATGGCTGGAATTAATCAAGGATTATGATTGTACAATTCATTACCATCCGGGAAAAGAAAATAAAGTGGCTGATGCTTTGAGTCTAAAAAGTAATGCTTCATTAGCAATATGGTTCTTGGAATGAGATCCTTTGTTTAATAATTTGATGAACTTTGGCATAGAAGTTGTTGGTGCAGGAAGTTCTTCTATTTTATTTCAGTTATCAGTGAGATCATCTCTATCAAATAGAATCAAGCAAGCACAAAAGCAAGACAGTGAGTTGCAGAAAAAGGTAGAGCTCGTTCAGAAGGATAAGTTTCCTAAATTCAACATTGATAATGATTGTGTTTTGAGATTTGGGAAGATATTGTGTGTTCCTTGTGATTCAAAGTTGAAGAGGGAGTTGTTATGTGAAGCTCATAGTTCTCCGTTTTAAGTCCATCCTGGCAGTACTAAGATGTACAGAGATCTGCGGGAGTATTTCTGGTGGGATGGAATGAAAAGAGATATTGCTGATTTTACTGTGAAGTGTTTGACTTGTAAGCAGGTTAAAGAATAGCGGTAGTTACCGAAAGGGATGCTTCATCCTTTACCAGTGCCAGTGTAGAAATGGGAGAATATATCAATGGACAATGTTGTGGGTTACCGAAGACATCTCGAGGTCATAATGCAATCTGGGTTATTGTTGATCACTTGACTAAATCTGCTCATTTCCTTTCTATACGAGATACTTTTTCCCTAGATCAACTTTCCCGTTTGTATTTTAAAGAGATAGTCAGGTTACATGGATTTCCCCTCTCTATTGTATCTTACCATGATCTCAGGTTCACCTCTAACTTTTGGAAAGGCCTTCAGACGTCATTGGGTACTGAATTAAATTTTAGTACAACTTTTCATCCTCAATCAGATGGGCAGTCAGAACAAACAATTCAGACATTGGAGGATATGATACGCTCTTTCTCTATGGATTATTAGGGAAGTTGGGACCAACATCTTTCTTTGGTTGAATTTTCATATAATATGAGTTTTTATACCAGTATACATATGGCACCATTTCAGGCATTATATGGGAAGTGGTGATGAACTCCAGCATTCTGGGATGAAGTGGGTGAAAGGATGATGATGGGACCAGAATTGGTTGAAGAGATGGAAGAAAAAGTTCAGCTGATTGAGAAGCACATGAGAACAGCTGAGAGTAGGCAGAAGAGTTATGCGGACAACAGGAGGAAGGATCTCCCTTTTGAGGTAGGTGATCATGTTTTTCTCAAAGTCTCACCATGGAAAAGTGTGATGAGATTTGGTAAGAAAGGAATGCTGATTCCAAGGTTCATTGAACCATATGAAATTATGGAGAGAGTTAGATCAGCTGCTTACCGAGGGGCTTTACCTCCGAGTTTATCTCAGGTACACAATGTTTTTCATGTTTCGATGTTGAGAAAATATATGCGAGATCTATCTCATGTTTTGAGTCCAGAGGTAGTTCAGCTGGAAGATAACATATCATATGAGGAACAACCAGTCTAGATTCTTGACCACAGGGAGAAAGTATTACGGAATAAGGTGATTAATCAGGTAACGGTTTTGTGGAAAAACCACATGATGGAAGAGGGAACATGGGAATCTGAAAATGTAATGAGGGATAAGTACCCCCATTTATTCCATATGTAAATAAATTTCGGGGACACAATTTTCAAAAGGGGGGAAGGATGTAACATCCCAAGTAAGTAATGAATAATAGATATTTTTATCTATGTCTATTAGTGAATTATATAGTGTTTTAGAGGCTTCAAATTAAAAATAAATCCAATCTTAAGCATGGAATACACTAATATTTTTAAAAGATTGTTTTACTGCCTTTTGATGGAATACCATTTTTAAATCTATATTTTGACAATTTTATAAGATATATTTGTCAAAATAAACTTATTCTTTATGATTGGGACATCAAAATTTACTTAGTTTGAATTTTTGGTATTTTTCGGACAAAGTTCATTTTTTAATGAATAGTGAAAAATACTACATTTTACATCAAAACTGCTTTTTAATCTAATTTATTTATATGAATAGATTATCTTTTGAATTTGTTTTGAAGTGAAATTATAATATATTTTTACCATTTAATCCAATGGTGTTCATTGGAATCAATTTCACTTTGAAATTGGACTAAAAATGGTGTCAATCTTTTGATACTTACTGTTTCATAGAAACACGCTATTTGTCATGACAACGGAATTAATTATTAAATTAATTAATGTGAATTATATGTTTTAAATTTTGTAAAATAGACATCATTTTTGAATTCAGAATATAAAATATAGCTTAGGGTGAAGTTTTGGTATTTTTCTGAAAAACTTCAATTTTTGATGAATAGTGAAACCACTAAGTGGTAGTTACAAAAACTGATTTTTCGTTTAAATGAAACTTTGTCACTTCTGTGATATGATTTTCAAAAAACCTACATACATGGTTTTCATTAAGAATTAAAATGTGGTTCAATGAGATTAAAATAATTTTTTGGTGAATAGTAATTTTTATGTTTTTAATCGCGATTAGAGGTAATTAGTGTAGTTTAAGGTAAAAATAATGTTATAATAATATGAGATGAGCTTCAAACATGTCCTACCCTTATTGGATGTGTCATGGCCGACCAAGAAAATCCATCGGTCAACTTGGGGACCCCATGGAGCCACATTGGTTGGGAAATGACATAAATAACTTTTTATTTAATGTAAAAGTAAAAATGACACAAACATGAAATGTTTTACTAAAACAAATTTTAAGTGGGGTTATAAAGATCAGATATTTGATTATAAATAGTCATTGTAAAGATAAAAATATTTCCTACATAATAGTATTTTGTTTATAATTTTTATACTTTAAAAAAATTAAATTATTTATGACATCATGATGATGGAGTGATGACCTCATTATTTAACGATTTAAATTAAATGGAATGATAATGTAAAATCTAAGACCTACACATGGCCAAAAGCTATTGGATGGGTGTATTTAGAACCCTTATCACCTTATCCTCAAAACACATCAATGTGGGACCTCTTAAATCCTAATACCATTTTAAAATAAAGTTACTTTTCTTTACTTTCCATGAGTGCCCCTCCTCTGCTCTTATAAAAGGCCCACACCTCTACCACATTACCAACACTCCCAAAGCCATTGGCTCGGACAACCCCTACCCAGTTTGTCTCTCCACTTCCCTCTATTACTCCTTGAAGCCTCACTTTGGGCAGAAGTCTTCCAAGGAAGCTTTTGAGATCAAACGAAAGGGAGTTACCCGATTTTAAGGTAATGTCTTCATTTGTGTCCTTTTGTTTTATTTCGCTTCTCCTACCCCCTAAAATATTTTATTCATTTCTTTTGTAACAACTCCAGAATCTTCAATATAATAGGATGTTTTTATAAGAATTATTCTAGCAACACTTACACACACCTACATCCAATCGTTAAAGAACATACTGTTTCCGTGGATGGTGAATTTATGCCTCCCGAAACGAAGATTGTTCAACATTCTTTTAACCCCTTCAAAGGTGGCCATTAAGATGTCACTATATTTATATATGATATATAATTTATTATGTTTTCCTTAAGCTTCTGTATTTTTTAATTTGGGCATACCTTTATGGTTTCCATTATGGGTAAACATGATATCTTCATTTAAGGAAGTGCAGACTACCGCCCCCTCAAAGTGATTTGATTCGTTAAATACCATATGTGGGATGTATAAAGGATGGAACTATGATATTATATATGATATTATAATGGAATTATAATATACTTTTATATCATTATGATTCCATTATATAAAATACGAAATAGAAATGAAAGAAGCGTTCATGCGTACGTACGGCTTACCGTCTCCATGAACGGTGCCTTTCATTTCTTACTTCTAAATGATTATGTAATATTATAAATTCATTCATGTACTAGATATATATGTCATATATTATATCTACATCATGAATACCATTCTGGATATAATGGATACATGAAAAACTTGAAATTATAAAGGGTATATTTTTTACTCAAGTACTAATGATCGTTAAAACGACCGTTATTAACTTAAATAGTTACATAGTGTTCATGAAATGTAAATAAGTGATATTGATGGAATAATGAACATGAAAAAGGTTCTTAAACAAGTATAAATTAACTCATGTTTATTATTCAGTACATTATAGAACGATCGTGTCAAGTCGGACCCGAGGTATGGGACTTCGTCTCAATCTCGTTTCATTGAGGCATATTTTGTTTTATACACAACCTTTTTTTATATGGTGTATAAACCCCTTTTACTTTTACGTTTATTAGAAAGGAATCTTTTTTATACGAAGCGTTTTACTAAACGAAAAAAGGGAATGTTTTTGTCGTACGTATGTGGCGACAACGACTTCTCCGCCGCCGTGACCATTATTTGAGTTTCGGCTTCCTCTACAAGCCATACCTTCTTTTTAAAAGAAAAAGAAATACCATGTTTTACTTTTATTTTATTTTGGTATTGAAAATAGTTTTCATAATGTTTTTATATCAATGTGTTGTATTGATATTTTGTGATTGAAAGGTGGAGATGTTATATTTCCTATATGCATGTTTTAGGTGATATGATTATGTTGAGGTTCTTTGGCATTATTATGAAGACGGGTGGTTCCGTGATAAACTATGGGCGGGTGAGCCCGATATAGCTCTCCAATGCATTGGGTAACGTGAAGGAGTGAAACGTTAAGGTTTCTCTAAAGATATTTAGGGAATATACTGTGATGGGTATTCCAAACGTAACCAAGAGGGTTACTCCCTACGTAAGAATGTTATGAATGCCTCAAGTTACCTTTATGTCTTATGATTTCTATGATTTATTCATTTTTTATGAGGTATGTTAAAGTGCTTATGTTTTATGGGTAAAGTATGATTTCATTCTTATGTATATATGAACTCATGTTCCCTTTCCATATTTTTTTTATATAACCTATACTGAGCTATTTATGCTCATCCCAAGTCTTTTTTGAAATGTTTTTCAGAGGTCAAGGTAAAGGTACATGATATGATGATAGTGTCAAGGAAGTGTCAAGAAAGAATCCATGTTTTTTCTAAATATGTTCTGATGATGAATACTATCTTTATGTAACCACTTTGTTTATATGTGGAATGTAATGAATGTTTTATGATCTAATTCTCTAAAACTCTAAACCTGAAAAGATCCTCAATGTGTAATCTTGTAATAACTCAAGATTAAGTAAGGTTTAAGGCTGAGGGCTTATATATTGTATCAAAGGTCGGTTTAGATAACATTTGGAGTTAGAATTCTGTTAAATGATTATCCCAAAAATATTTTTTTGAAATGATATAGCATTTGAAGATTACCATGTTGCTTCATCTAAGACATGTTTGTTCAGAATGGTTTTCCGCAGAGGAAATAGGGAAGCAGTGCTAGGAAGCCATACAGAAGGAAATAACCTTCCGAATCAGCATCCTAAGATGATCAGAATTGGATCAGAATAGTTTTTTGCAGTAATGACGCAGTTTACTAAAGCGATAAATGGCGGTGGTATCCATACACGAGATCAGCCATATCAACCGCAGAGGAACATGTCAGTGGTGGGACATTTCATGAGGCAAAATCCCCCATCATTCAGAGGATCATCTGAACCTGTGCTAGCTGAAGGGTGGATTAAAGCATTGGAGAAGATTTTCTATGTCATGGGGTGTTCAGACAATCAAAAGGTTAGTCTTGCTATTTATCGTTTGGAGGGTGAAGCAGATCAGTGGTGGTCGATGGTAAAAATATCAGGGACGCTGATGAGATTGATGCTCAAGACTGGGATGAATTCAAAGGTATGTTTCTTGAGAAGTATTTTCCTAAGGTTGTTCGACTTAGGATGGAAAATAAATTCTTGGAATTGAGGAAAGAGGAAGACTCAATGGCTATCTATGAAGAAAGGTTCACTCGATTGGCATGGTATGATCCAAATTTTATCCGAGACCTTGATAGTAAAATCAATTGTTTTTACTCAGGATTAAAGGAAAAATATTGAATGGAATTAGCTTCTCGTGAGTTTAAAAGTTATGAAAATCGTGTACGATGTGCTGAGAAGGTGGAAATGGAGTTTGACGATGATCAAGTGTTCTATAACAACCAACAGAAGAAGAGACCGAGGTGGCAGGAGAAAGGTAATAATTCTTCAAAAAAGTCTGATGGTAAGAAATCTAAGTTTTCAGTTTGGGATAAATGTGGAAAAAGGCATGCTGGGGAATGTCTTCTTAATTCTGGAAAGTGCTACCGATGTGGTAAGATGGGACACAAGGCTCGTGATTGCACTGAAAATGATCTCGGTGATGGTAAGACCAAATTTGATTTACAGTTAGTGAAATTTTATAAGTGCTATGAGATGGGTCACTATGCAAATGAGTGTCCGACAAAGAGCTTGGGTGATGGGAAGCAGTTAGAATACAAGCAGAAAGGGGTGGTGAAATATTTTGCAACTACTTTAGCAGATGCTGGACCATCAATTGAAGTTGTATCAGGTACTTTGTTTGTTTTTTCAGATTATGCCAGTGTATTGTTTGATTCAGGGTCTACACATTCTTTCATCTCTAAAACCTTTTCTAGTAAAATAGGAATACCATCTCAAGAAATGACTCATTAACTTTTGGTAAAAACAACTGGGGGAAATGTTGAGGCAAAAATATTTTATAGGAATCTTCTTATCCT
Organism: Viscum album; assembly: GCA_963277665.1. Lineage (NCBI taxonomy): Eukaryota > Viridiplantae > Streptophyta > Magnoliopsida > Santalales > Viscaceae > Viscum > Viscum album. The sequence continues at coordinate 899,524,175 of OY728136.1, read as the reverse complement.
TATCTGTGGAATGAACCTACTTGCAAACCTTATTGTTCTACCTCTAGTAGAGTTTGATGTTATCCTGGTTATGTATTGGCTCTCTATTTACAATGCTAAGATTTACTGAAGAGATAAAGATGTTTCTTTTCAGAAAGACGTTCAGTTTGTGTACAAGAATGAACCCTTACTGTTGATAACTTATCAAGAGGCCAAGAAACTTGTAAAAGATGGAAATGAAAGTTACCTTGCACACATCGTTGAAAATAAAGGAACTGTTCAGATTAATGATGTGCCAGTGGTAAATGAGTATCCTGATAATTTTACTGATGAGTTTCCTAGAATAATACCAGATCGGGAAGTTGAGTTTACTGTTGACTTAGTTCCTGATGCTAATCCAATTTCAAAACCCCCTTATCGAATGGCTCAAATTGAACTTTTAGAGTTGAAGGAGAAATTGCAGGATTTATTAGAGAAAGGTTTCATTCGTCCAAGCACATCACCATTGGGTGCTCCTATTTTATTTGTTAAAAAGAAAGACGGTTCAATGAGACTTTGCATTGATTATAGAGCCTTGAATAACATCACTGTTAAGAAAAAATATTCTTTGCCTCATATCGATGATTTGATTGATCAGCACCAGGGAGCTCAGTACTTTTCAAAGATTGACTTGAGATCGGGGTACCATCAGCTGAAGGTAAAGGAATCAGATGTTCTGTAGACCGTGTTCCGTACAAGATATGGCCATTATGAATTTGTAAAAATGCCTTTTGGGATAACCATTGCACCTTCTGTATTCATGGACTCAATGAATAGAATTTTCCATGAGTTCGTGGATAAGTTTTTTGTGGTTTTCATTGATGATATTTTGGTGTTTTATAAAAGTAAAGAGGATCATGAAAGACATTTAAGGGTTATCTTGCAAACCTTAAAAGAAAAGAAACTGTTTGGAAAATTCAGCAAGTGTGAATTTTGGTTGTAGCAAATTTCTTTCCACAGTCATATTATTTCTAAAGATGGGATAACTGTAGATCCTACAAAAATATAGGTTTTTGAAGAATGGACAAGACCCAAAAATGTAACTGAGATTCGTAGCTTCCTTGGTTTGGAAGGCTATTACCGAAGGTTTGTTAGAAATTTTTCACGGTTATCTAGTCCAATGACTAAGCTCACTCGGAAGGGTGTTAAGTTTATCTAGAAAAAAATGTGATGATTGTTTTCAAGAATTGAAAAGAAGATTGGTGAATGCTCCAGTTTTGGCACTACCTTCCAGGAATGGTGAGTTTGTTATATACAATGATACTTCATTGAAAGGACTTGGTTGCGTCCTAATGCAGAATGATCAGGTAATTGCTTATGCTTCACGATAGTTGAAAACTCATGAGGTAAATTACCCTACACATGATTTGGAATTAGCTGCTGTTGTTTTCACTTTAAAAATTTGGTGGCATCATTTGTATGGATTAAAGTGTGAAATATATACAGATCACAAAAGTTTAAAGTATATATTCACTCAGAAAGAGTTAAACATGAGACAGAGGAGATGGCTGGAATTAATCAAGGATTATGATTGTACAATTCATTACCATCCGGGAAAAGAAAATAAAGTGGATGATTCTTTGAGTCTAAAAAGTAATGTCTCATTAGCAATATTGTGCTTGGAACGTGATCCTTTGGTTAAGGATTTGATGAAATTTGGCATAGAAGTTGTTGGTGCAGGGTGTTCTTCTGTTTTATTTCAGGTATCAGTGAGATCATCTCTATCAGATAGAATCAAGCAAGCATAGAAGCAATACAGTGAGTTGCAGAAAAAGGTAGAGCTGGTTCAGAAGGGTAAGTTGTCTGAATTCAACATTGATAATGATTGCGTTTTGAGATTTGGGAAGAGATTGTGTGTTCCTTATGATTCACAGTTGAAGAGAAAGTTGTTATGTGAAGCTCATAGTTCTCCATTTTCAGTTCATCCTGGCAGTACTAAGATGTACAGAGATCTGCGGTAGTATTACTAGTTGGATGAAATGAAAAGAGTTATTGCTGATTTTACTGTGAAGTGTTTGACTTGTCAGTAGGTCAAAGCAGAGTGGCAGTTACTGAAAGGGATACTTCAGGCTTTACCAGTGCCAGAGTGGAAATGGGAGAATATATAAATGGACTTTGTTGTGGGATTACCGAAGATATCTCGAGGTAATAATGCAATCTGGGTTATTGTTGATCGCTTGACTAAATCTACTCATTTTCTTTCTATACGAGATACTTTTTCCCTAGATCAACTTTCCCGTTTGTATCTTAAAGAGATGGTCAGGTTACATGGAGTTCCCCTCTCCATTGTATCTGACCGTGATCCCAGGTTCACTTCTAACTTTTTGAAAGGCCTTTAGAAGTCGTTGGGTACTGAATTTAATTTTAGTACAACTTTTCATCCTCAATCAGATGGGAAGTCAGAAAGAAAAATTCAGAAATTGGAGGATATGATACGTTCTTTCTCTATGGATTATCAGGGAATTTGGAACCAACATCTTTCTTTGGTTGAATTTTCATATAATTACAGTTTTCATACTAGTATATAGATGGAACCATTTCCGGCATTATATGGGAAGCGGTGTCAAACTCCAGCTTTCTGGGATGAAGTGGGTGAAATGAAGTTGACGGGAGCAGAATTGATAGAAGAGATGGCAGAAAAAGATCAAATGATTCAGAAGCACATGAGAACAGCTCAGAGTAGGCAGAAGAGTTATGCGGACAACAGGAGGAAGGATCTCTCTTTTGAGGTAGGTGATCATGTTTTTCTCAAAGTCTCACCATGGAAAAGTGTGATGAGATTTGGTACGAAAGGAAAGATGATTCCAAGGTTCATTGGACAATATGAAATTCTGGAGAGAGTTGGATCAGTTGCTTACCGAGTGGCTTTACCTCCAAGTTTATCTCAGGTACACAATGTTTTTCATGTTTCAATGTTGAGAAAATATAAGCTAGATCCATCTCATGTTTTGAGTCCAGAGGTAGTTTAGCTGGAAGAGAACCTATCATATAAGGAACAACTGGTCCAGATTCTTGACCACTGGGAGAAAGTGTTACGAAGTAAGGTGATTAATTAGGTAAAGGTTTTGTGGAAAAACCACAGGATGGAAGAGGCAACATGGGAATCTGAAAATGCAATGAGGGATAAGTACCCCCATTTATTCGATATGTAAATAAATTGCGGGGCACAATTTTCAAAAGGGGGGAAGGATGTAACATCCCATGTAAGTAATGAATAATAGATATTTTTATCAATATCTATTAGTGAATTAGATAGTGTTTTAGAGGATTAAAATGAAAATAAATCCAATCTTAAGCATGGAATACCCTAATATTTTTAAAAGATTGTTTTACTGCCTTTTGATGGAAAACCATTTTTAAATCTATCTTTTGACAATTTTATAAGCTATGTTTGTCAAAATAAACTTATTCTTTATTATTGGGATATCGAAATTTACTTTGTGTGAATTTTTGGTATTTTTCGGACAATGTTCATTTTTTAATGAATAGTGAAAAATACTGCATTTTACATCAAAACTGCTTTTTAATCTAATTTATTTATATGATTAGATTATCTTTTGAATTGGTTTTGAAGGTAAATTAGAATATATTTTTACCATTTAATCCAATGGTTTTCATTGGAATCAATTTCACTTTGAAATTGGACTTAAACTGGTGTCAATCTTTTGATACTTATTGTTTCATAGAAACACGCTATTTGTCATGACAACGGGAATTAATTATTAAATTAATTATTGTGACTTATATGTTTTGAATTTTGTAAAATAGACATCATTTTTGAATTCAGAATATCAAATATAGCTTAGGGTGAAGTTTTGGTATTTTTCTGAAAAACATCAATTTTTGATGAATTGTGAAACCACTAAGTGGTAGTTAAATAAATTGATTGTTCGTCTAAATGAAACATTGTCACTTATGCGATTTTATTTTCAAAAATCAGACATACATAGTTTTCATTAAGAAGTAAAATGTGGTTCAATGAGATTAAAATAATTTTTTGGTGAATAGTAACTATTGTGTTTTTAATCGCGATTTGAGGTAATTAGTGTAGTTTAAGGTAAAAATAATGTTATAATAATATTCAATGAGGTTGAAACATGTATTACCCTTATTGGATGTGTCATGGCCTACCAATAAAATCCATGGGACAACTTGGGGACCCCATGGAGCCACTTTGGTTGGGAAATGACATAAATAACTTTTTATTTAATGTAAAAGTAAAAATGACACAAACATGAGATATTTTACTAAAATAATTTTTACGTGGGGTTATAAAGATCAGATTTTTAATTATAAATATTAATTGGAAAGCTAAAAATATTTCCTACATCATAGTATTTTTTTTTTAATTTTTAGACTTTAAATAAATTAAATTATTTATGACATCATGATAATACAGTGATGACCTCATTATTTAATGATTTAAATAAAATGGAATGATAATGTAAAATCTAAGACCTAAACATGGCAAAAACCTATTGGATGGGTGGATTGAAATCCCTTATCACCTTATCCTCAAAACACATCATTGTGGGACCTCTTAAATCCGAATACCATTTTAAAATAAAGTGACTTCTATTTACTTTCCATTAGTGCCCCTCCTCTCCTCTTATAAAAGGCCCCCACCTCTACCACCTTACCACCACTCCCAAAGCCTTTGGTTCGGCCAACCCCTGCCCATTTTGTCTCTCAAAATCCCTCTCTTACTCCTTGAAGCCTCACTTTGGGAATAAGTCTTCCCAAAAAATCCTTTGATCTCAAACCAAAAGGAGTTACCCGATTTTAAGGTAATGTCTTCACTTGTGTCCTTTTGTTTTATTTTGCTTCTCCAACCCCCTAAAATATTTTATTCATTTATTTAATAACAACTCCAATATATTCAATATACTATGATGTTTTTATAAGATGTATTCGAGCAACACTTACACACACCTACATCTAATGGTTAAAGAACATACTGTTTCGATGGATGACAAATTTACGCCTCCTAAAACGATGATTATTCAACATTATTTTAACACCTTCAAAGGTGGCCATTAATATGTCACTATATTTATATATGATATATTATATTTTTATGTTTTAATTAAGCTTCTGTATTTTTCAATTTGGGCATACCTTTATGTTTTCCATTAAGGGTAAATGTGATATCTTCATTTAAGGAAGTGCAGACTACCGCACCCTCAAAGTGATTTTATTCGTTAAATACCATATGTGGGATGTATAAAGGATGGAACTATGACATTATATATGATATTATACTGTAATTATAATATACCTTTATATCATTATTATTCCATTATATAAAATACTAAATAGAAATGAAAGTAGCGTTCATGCGTACGTACGGCTTACCATCTTCATGAACAGTGCATTTCATTTCTTACCTCTAAATGATTATGTAATATTATAAATGCATGAATGTGCTGGATATATATGACATATATGATATCTAAATCATGAATACCATTCTGGATATAATGGATACACGAAGAACTTGTAATTATAAAGGGTTTATTTTTTACTCAAGTACCAATGATCGTTAAAATGACAGTTATTAACTTAAATAATTATATAGTGTTCATGACATGGAAATAAGTGATATAAAAGGAATAATGAACTTGAAAAAAGGTTATTAAACAAGTATAAATTAACTCAAGTTTATTATTCATGACATTAAAGAACGATCGAGTCAAGTCAGTCCTGAGGTATGGGACTTCGTCTCAATCTCCTTTCATTGAGGCATATTTTGTTTTATACACAACCATTTTTTATATGGTGTATAAACCCCTTTTACTTTTACGTTTATTCAAAAGGAATCTTTTTTATATGAAGTGTTTTACTAAATGAAAAAAGGGAATGTTTTTTTCATATGTATGCGGAAACAACGACTTCTCCGCCGCCGTGACCATTATATGAGTATCGGCTTCCACTACAAGCCATACCTTCTTTTTAAAAGAAAAATAAATTTCATGTTTTACTTTTCTTTTATTTTGGTATTGAAAATAGTTTTCATAATGTTTTTATATCAATGTGTTGTATTGATATCATGTGATTGAAATGTGTAAATGTTATGTTTCCTATATGCATGTTTTATGTGATACGATTATGTTGAGGTTCTTGGGAAATATTATGAAGATGGGAGGTTCCGTGATAATCTAAGGGCGGGTGAGCCTGATATAGCTCTCCAATGCATTGGCTAACGCGAAGGAGTGAAACGTTAAGGTTTCTCCGAAGAGATTTAGGGAATATACTGTGATGGATATTCCAAACGTAACCAAGAGGGTTACTCCCTACGTAAGAATGTTATGAATTCCTCAAGTTACCTTTATGTCTTATGATTTCTATGATTTATTCATGATTTGATGAGCTATGTTAAAGTGATTATGTTTTATGGGTAAAGTATGATTTCATTATTATGTATATTTGAACTCATGTTCCCTTTCCATATTTTTTTTATATAACCCATACTGAGCTTTTTATGCTCATCCCAAGTATTTTTTGAAATATGTTTCACAGGTCAAGGGAAAGGTACATGATATGATGATAGTGTCAAGGAAGTGTCAAGAAAGACTCCATGTTTTATTTTAAATATGTTATGTTGATGAATACTATCTTTATGTAACCACTTTGTTTAAATGTGGAATGTAATGTAAGTTTTATGATCTAATTCTCTAAAACTCTAAACCTGAAAAGATCCTCAATGTGTAATCTTGTAATAACTCAAGATTAAGTATGGTTTAAGGCTGGGGACTTATAGAAAGAATATATGGATAAATTGTAGAAGAAAAGTATACCCTAACTTGTGATCCCCTAGGTTCCCATCTAGGTTATCCATGATCATATATTCTTATGTGAATTTTATTTTATTTTATCTTTGTTCCTTTAACAATGGTTCATACTAAGCTTATGAATTTACCAAAGCATATCCCCCGGGAGTGTCGTAACTAAGAGTGCAGCAAGGCCCGTTGCTGTGTACCAGTTCCCGTTTGAGTCTATCTCAAAGCGGTGTTTTCGGGTTTTACCCCTATGTACATCTGTGCCAGAACCACCTCTACCTGCTCGTATCCAGACATGGATATATTTGCTTGGCAACCCATGACTCAATACTCACCAAAATACCAGGAATATTTCCTATATTTAAACTTTTCTATAGGGTTATTCCTAGAGTTTTCATATCCTAATTTCAACAAATAACTAAACCATCCTTTGATACCAACTATAGCATCCCACCTTTTTATCACATAAAATTTCATTACATTTTACAAAACAGAGGATCTTTAAGGTTTAGTGTCTTGGAAACCAGGAACTTAAAACATGAAAACATAAAACATTCTTCTTAAAAATTTGAAAGGCTTCTCCTCATGTTCATCCTAGGTTCATTACTGCATCTCATAACCTGGGGACATACATTAAAATAAAGGGCAAGCAGTTTTGTTGAGTATCAAAAATATAATAACACAAAAAAATTAGGAAACAAGATTTATTCAAAATTTCGGGTCGTTAGATATGGTGAGGAAAATTTTAGTAACTCCTATTTTTCATGAAATATAAATATCATATTAAACTTATTGTGATTCATGATAGGTATATTATTTTATTTAATCACCATAAAAATAATCATAAACAATATTTGTATATAATGAGATTGTATCATAAAACACTTACCTCATCTTCAACATTCTTCAAAAGTGATCTAAACTCTTATATATAGAATATAAAATATTTATAGTAATTTACTAGATTTATTTATATTCATAAAAGGTAAAAAATGATCCACTAATAAAAATTATATATCTATTTCAGAATATTTATTTATTAAAATCGTCATTTCGAGGTGTTGACTATATTGTTTTTATGGAAGTTTAGTTCTGTAGTTCTTCTCCATGTACTTTGGTCGTGGTTCAAAAATCTACATAATTTTAATCATTATGTAAATATAATATATATGAATCACACAAACATATATATATAAAAAAATTCATAAAAGGTAGTAATAGAAAAATGAATTATATTATATATGGATAGGGTATACTGTACGTCCACATGAACATTGTTTCCAGTTTTCAAACGATGAAACGTTTGCAAGGTAAATAATAATTAAACATCATAAAATAATTTATATATTATAAATAACAATATTATTTATTAAATACATCATTATAACCATCCAAATAAATTTGTGATAGAAAACGAATTTCACTGCTTTGTGGAGATGGTAAGCAGTATGTATTCATGCATGTTGTTTTTTCCTTTCATAGGGTGGAAAGAAGCTGGATAATGTATTTTTGAACATAATAAAGAAATTAGTATATTTAATATACAAAGTTCATTATTTTATATTGGATTCAAAGGATTTAGAATAAGAGTAATGTGAAATAACATTGAAAATGATCGGTTAAGAGTTATACCTATTCATTGAGAATCCTCTTTCATATTACAGATTATGTATTTAACGAATTGTATTTTGGAAATAAGAGAATCTATCGGATGTGGTTAAAGAATATAACATGATATTAATGAATTTTTTTTGAGAGATAAAATAATAACAATTCATGATTAATGAATAAGATGAGGTTCTCTATCAAACAATTGTGAGTACGATCACACTTGGGATTAGTTAATGTATTATATAAATATAAAATAATTTTCTTTGAAAAATGAATTAGAAATTATATAATTAGAAATTTATATTTTTTTATGTCTAAATCCGATCACAAATAAAAATTTGGACAACATTTGTTTATTTTTATACCCTAATCTCTTTATTTTAACTCCAGACAATCCCTTTTCACAATTAACATTATATAAATGTTTCAAATCATTAGGTGTCAAGAAAACAACTATAAAAGAAAAAGTGACACATAATATCTAATATAAAAGATGAATATATATTTTTTTATTTCTTAATCATTTTTTTTCAAAATCTCATTAATTTCATTTTTCGAAATATGGAAAAATTGTAAAAAAATATCATTATTACTCATGTGATGTGGCTCTAAAATAATATGAATTGAAAGATAAGGAATTTTTTAATCTAATATAATCATTAAATGAAATAATAATAATTTTAGAGATTATTTTAAACCCTAAATATTGTTGTAACACCCAAATTATCAAATTTTAACCTTAACCATGGCAATTCCCTTTCCTATATTAAAGGGATAAAGTATTACATATAAATTTAAAAATGGATCAAAATTGAAAATTGGGTAAAATTTGAGACCATATTATACTCATAATTTTCCAATATTAATATTTTTATTATTTTTATATAATTTAATAAATTATATTAAACATTAAGTACAATAAATTTAATTTTAAGAACTATTCTTATATTTTGATATAGAATATAAAATTGTAGTAATTAAAATCATATATTGACCATTAATAAAAAACTAATATATTATATTAATCTTTAAAATTTATGGGTCACTTTTAATCACATAAACAATTATTCTTATACAGTATTTTGAAATCATTTACTTTATTTTTTACAGTTTTCATTTGTACTGTTTCATCATTGACTAAGAATTTATGGTAATAATTTCATCACTAAAAATTAAAAATAATTTGAAATTTTAATAAAAATGTAATTATATTTATAATAATAATTTATAAAACAATAAAATATATTTTTAATATTTTCATAAATTATTTAAATAATAATTGTATGAAAGTGACATTTTTTAGATTAGATATTACGTAAATATCATGACGGTGAAAATCAATGTGAAATGGAAAATAGTCATATATTATAATTTTGTATGATTATGGATGATATATAATTAGAAAATTAAATAAATAAAACCATTTTAATATATTTATAGAATTATCATTTTACTTTTAATGCAAATAAATCCATTTTACACTTCTGTGGTACTAAAAATTTAATATGGTTACTATTTATAATGAAAAAAATAAAAGGGACCTATTTTAAATATTTAGACCTATTAATTAATAATATGAAATCAATTTTTAAATATTAAATTTCTATATGTTAAATAAATTCTTATTAGACCAAAATGGAGAATGCAATGAAAAGAAGTTTTACCAAAAAATGTCTTTTAATTTATAAATTTTTTTAATACCAAATTCAAATAAATTTATTATTCAAATAATCCCAACTATATTATTAATAATTAAATATAAATAATGTTACATGGATGAAAAATTTTAATTGAAAAATTAACTTCTTAAATTATTTAAAGATAAATAATCTTTTCATTAAAACTTTCTATTTTTAGTATTCAATGGAAAAAGCATATTCTAAAAAATCCCAAACACATAACCTACGATAATCATGAAATTATCAACAAAAAAATTATATTTTTTGTGGAAAATAATGTTTCTAAAATTTCTAATAAATAATTTTGATATTCATTCAGAAAAATTAGTAAAAATGGGTTTTGAAGAAAAATTATTTTAACGAATAAAATGACCTTACTAAAAATTGAGTTGTTATTTCTTTAGAAATAATTATTAAATTTTTTATTTAGCAAAAATTTTATATATATTTAATAATTTGGTTAATCCAATTAATACCCTCTAATTTAATAGAGTTGTGATAACTATTAGATTAATAAAAAATAATTCAATAGTATAATGTAGGATGTTTAAACATGGGGTTTTATGAATAGAAATATATCAAATATTTTTTTCATTTTAAATTTCTATGTGTTACATGTAATAAACCAAATATATATAATATTTTATCGAATGTGGCCCATCGATTTCTCAAGGGACTGTTACGAGTCCTAGCCATTAGTAATTTCATCTAATACATTCATTATATGAAGGAATGAAAAAGATAAACAATAAGAAAAAACTCCCCTGCATTAGGAATCATTAAGAACCCATAGAGAAATTAAAATTATACCCATTTAATATATTTTCCAAATCATTTAATCTAATAAATTTATATGTAACCATACTTCAAACTTACAACATATAGAGTAATTTATATGCAGTAATGTAAATAGCTTCAAAAGTAAATAAATATAATTATATGATAATATTCCATAAATAGAAAGAAGGTGAATACTATTATTATGGAATATAACAAGTATTACATAATAACTTAAATGATAATGATAAATATGAAAACTCAATCCTATGAAGAACACTTCATAATTTATCATATTAAAAAGGATCTCATATGGCAAGATCATCAATATGATTTTATAAAACATTTTCAACCCTCCCATAAAAATAGTAATTTACAACTCCAATTAAAATATTCAATTTTAGCATGTAACCTGAAAAATATATAAATAAATCTAAATTTAAAATAATTATACTAATTTAAACATGAATATTACATAACGCTTTCTGAAGGAAATTTTTATTGGAAGATAAACAATTTATCATAGATGGAAAACAATTTTAACTTTTTAAAATACCATTATTGAATCAAAAAACATGAAAATGAAAAATAAGAAGTTAATATGGAAATAGAAGAATAAAAATATTAATTTCACATGAGATAACACATTAATATGTTTTCAAATACAATGGGGACCATTGTAATGATATGAAAATAAGTGTATGGAGGAAAAACATCATTAAATTGAATGAAAAGTATTATTATCAATGAAATATTTTATGGTGATGAAATTCATGAAGGAAGAATATTTCTAACAAAAAATACATTTCCTCTATGATTAATAAATTTTACTATAATAATAATTTTGGGGGAATAATATCAGCTTATAAATAATATTTTAATGAAGAAATATTATAATTAAAAAAAGGGCGATGTGTTTTGAAACCCATTACAATGAACATATTTTGATGGAAGAGTCATTGTTAATGGAATTTTTATGAAGAAATTTAAATAAATATAATGAATAAGAGATATATCATATCAAAATTATAGTTAATAATATGCCATTACTATGATAATATATTTGGAAAAAGAATAATCATAACACAATGAATGAAAATTGAGTTAAGAAAAACCTTTAAACAATCATTATCTTTCATATAGAAAACCCAATAATTGTTGAACATGAAATGTTATTTTAAATATTTCATATTTATTTAAAATTTATGATTAATAAGAATCCATGTCCAATATATATAACATTAAAAAAATAGTTGAGAATACATATCATCTCTCAATTAAAAAATGATATAGAATAAATGATAACATTAATCCATGTTATCCAAACATCCTTTAACCTCATATATACCAAAAATAATAATATTAATCCAAAATTTCATAACATTATTCATACCTTTACAATTTTAAATTCATAATTTTTATTCAGTACTTAAAAATATAATAGTTTATTATATTATGTTTTCATCATCAGGTGTTACCAGATTTCAATTTTTGTTTAGTTCTTATTTCTTAATAGCAGCGTTAACTATTTTATATTTATTAGAACTTCATTACTCACGTATCATTATATGTATTTAAATTAATTTTTATAAAAACTTTTAATGTTATATTTTCATTTAATGTTTTTTGGGTTTTGATGTTTGACAACAAATTTCCTGGGGAGTTTATTTTTGGTAATTTAAACAAAACAAGTGGTGGAATAATAATAATAAATTAAATTTTAATATAACAATTATAACACCATAAATGAATAGGCATTTATCATCAATTTCCAATTACACTAATAGTTATTTCTCAATATTCAATAATGGTTAAAATTTCATCATTGTTAAAGTGGACGGTTAAACCGACCCAAATAATGACAACATTTAATATATATGTAAATCTTGTAAAAAAGAATTTTATTTTGGAATACTATACTTATTAATGAAAAATTATAATATTATTTATATGTGATTTATCTATTAAAACATATTTCTTAGGGATTTTTGAATAATAAAATACTATAAAGTAAAATTAAATATATCACTTTGTGGGGGTGGGTTAATTCACCTATAGGCATGAGCAGAATATTCATTTTCAATTGATCTGAAAGAAGATAGGGAATGGTTTAACATTTAAACATCCAAAAAAATTATAAATATTATATTAATTCATTATATATAATTTCAAAACCATATCTATTTTATAGTGAAGAAAAATCACGCATTTTGTTCATAGAGGGAGTAGTCTGCACATATACATGATGATGTCTTCATTTTTCAATTATTTTTGGAGGAAGGTAATAAGGGATAATAAATTAGTTTTATAAGATTTAATAATTTTAATAATACTATTTTTATAATAATTTAATTGATAAAATATTTCATTGGGGGGTTTTTGAAGAAGAAAATTTAGAGAGTTCAATTCACAACATTATTTATCTCTTTGGATGTTCTCTTTAGGTTAAACCCATAAGTATCATTATCTAGATATGTTTGAAAGAAAATATATTATTGGAAATTTGAATAAATACGAATTGAATATATTTCATTGTTTTTATCAAGATTAAATTTTATAATTAGTGGAGAAAAAAGGTGGATTTAGTATCCTTTTATAGTTGAAGGGAAATAAATTTTTTGTAAATATAATTATTTTTATATAGAAAGCACATATTTCAAATTGGAAGTAGAGAAATATTTGAAATATATAAATTTTGGAATTATTCTAGGGTTATAATACAGAATAAATCAATTTAAAATATGTTTTAAATATAATTTTTATGTCATTCACTATTTTGTTTTTCACTATTACCATTTTAGTTATTACTATAGTAATTTATTTTAACCTATATAATTAACATTTAATGGATTAAAATAAAACGGTAGATATTAAACAATTTGGTCATAATATATAAAAATATTAAATGCCTATATCCTATAAAATTTATTTGAGTATGAAAAATTATTTTTAAAATTAGATCATGAAACCCATAGAAACCCATTTTTAGAAAAAGTGTCTTTTATGCATGAATATTATGTTCATAAATAATTTATCAACCTTATTGATTTTATTGGAAATTTATTATTTTTAAAAAATTATATTTATGTTACTTTTTTAGATATAGAAAACCAAAATTTCCATGTGAAATATTAATTAATTTTAAAATATTAAAGACGGATTTTATTAGGATATTGTTACAAAATGATCAAAATATTTAATATTCATTTTAAAAATCCAAAATAGTTTTTTTAAATCATAATTTATCTTCATAAATAAATCATCATCCTGGCATTTTTTTATAAATTTTTATGTTATTATTACATATTTTATATAGTCATAAACAATGTGGTTTTTGTATAAAATGTAATTTTTTTACTATCCACCTAAAAATCAATTATTTAAAAAAATTAGAAAATCATCTTTATCAATTATTTTTATTATAATTAAATTAATTTAATTTAATTTTTTCAATTTCAAATGATAAAATTTCGGAATTTAATTGTAAAATAAATAAAATATATAATAAAAGGTTTTTCATATGAAAATATCAGTTTAAAATATTAACTTTTCTCATTCTTATATCTTATAAATTACTAATTAAATTTCTAGTAATATATTATTTGTTTTAATAACATAATTTTTATATGATATATTTATTTTCACAGTATATAATTGATAGAAATCTAATTTTATAAAAAATTAAATTTTAAGCTTAAATGTTCTTACTAGTTATTTAGCTAGGATAATTGAATATCATTAGTGAATTAATATGAAATGTTTTCTTTATATATATATTTTTATTTCATAATTTTTTTTCCTTTATTACTATCCAACAATTGATAAAAAACATTATGATGGTAATATAATGTCTCTCAGTTTGTTTTGGTTAAGTGTTACATATGTCACAATCCATTAAACATTTCAAGTTCTAGTTGAAATATAATTTTAAATCTTAGGGTTTTACATTGAACCTATTAAATTCTTTGAAAAAAAATTTAATCAAGACATACATATAAAAAATATTATGATATTGAAAATTTTGGAATTATTTTTTAATTAGGGTATACGATTATTATGTTATATAAGACTACGAAAATAATGTTTTACATCTTTATAATCACATCTATATATTTTCATTTGTCACAAATAATTTTTCTAGGTATGATTCATTGGATGGATTCTAACACGCATGGTTTTCTCGAGATATAACATTCCTAGGTTCTTTTTAAAGATTCCATTTCCATCCAAATAAGAAACAAAAAATGCTTATGATAATATATACATAGAGTAAATAACAACTTGAATACAAAAAAAATTAATATTAAGATTCATCCAACTATTAAAACTTCATTTAATCTGATAAAAATTTTGGATAAATCTCGTTAGTTTTAAAAAATGGGTATCTTTAATTTATTAACCTACTCCTACAAATAGATATCCATAAATTGTCTTGAACTTACATATAATATTCTAAACCCCAAAATAAATGATACATATTCTCTCAAACATCAATATAACATTTATCCATAAAATCACATTTTTTTTATATATTCCAAAACATATGTATCTATATATTTTAATCTATTTAATCCATTATAATTTCTTTTTATGATTTATACCCCAGACATTTATATATTTAAATATATTATAATAGTTCAAAAAAAATGTATTGTCAATATTCCATCCACATATAATGCATTAGAAGGTTTACAAATGTATGCCCACTCATAATCCACTAAGTAAAGATTTGGTCGGTAATCAACTAGCCATTTTTTTGTTGATAAATCCTAGGTGAATCTATGACAATACCATTTCCCCATGCTATTATATATAAATATATGTACTTTACCTGCGGGTACATGCTCCACACATTAAAAAAAATTAAACATATTTCCTATACTAAGTTTCATCCCTAGAGTCTGCTTTAGTGTTCTATTATCATAATACCAAAACCATATAATGAATCAAATATTAATTTATTATTAAATTTTATAACCAACCAATGTGTTATTTATACCTATAAATTATATCAAATCATAACTAATCAATATTTCATGAAATATATTGCTCTTAAATTATCCTCAACTAAAACATTGTAATATATAAAGTATCTAAAACCAAATAAAATAATAAATATGACCAAAAAATATAATTTCAATAAAATTAAATGATTTAAAGAAAATATATCATTACCAAAAAACCTATGAACATGGGGATTTAGATATATAGATAATTGATAAACTTAATTTTCTAATATAGACCATATATTTTTTCATTAAATTGATATTATTACAACTATATTTGAAATAACATAATCCATAAATAGTCCCCAACATCTCTCATAAATTCCTCAAACATGATATTCTAATATAAATGTCATGTGTAATACCATTCATCATTACATTGAGAAATTTAATCATTTGGAGTGTGAATTAAAATTATTAGTAAGGGAAAGAATATTCAATATGAAATCATATGATAACAAAGGAATGACTAATATGAATGGATTTAAATGGTAATAAAATAGTCCAATATAACTAATATTATGATAATGATATATATCCATTGATGAAGAAATTTTATAAATAATCACATGGATAAAAATATAAAATATTTTGAGGTCAAATCCTCTTGTTAAGAAAAATTGAAAAAAACCAGAGGCCAATGAAAAGTAGGCGACATACAAGACTTTTTTTCCCTAAATCAGAATAGTAATATGGAAATAATGAAAGATATGCCTAAATAAATCAATGATAATAACATAATGAATATAACCTAGGGCCCCTCATAGATTTTTATGATCCCCTAGTATAGAGACTATGATGAAATACTCATATTGTGATATGACCCACGACCTCCCTCAACCCAAGGGTGTATTATTATCTTCTATGTTTTAACTAATTTTCACTTATTTTCTTAATTATCTGAGTTTATATCCTTTAACACATAAATTTTTTTTGAAACCACCACCAACAGCTTAGAAGAATTAATTAAATAAATATAAATCAAAAACATTATTTAAACATTAGAATATGGATAAATCAGGTGAAATGAGTTATACGTAGATATATGAATTCTTAACATCCCATTAGTTGGTTGGGAAATATCATTAATCCCTTTCAAGGAGGATTTATTTTAGGAAAATATTAATGTTAGAGTTCCCATCATAGATGTGAAAGCATAAGAAATTTTTGGAGTACCTTGTTCAGTTGTTCTCATGGATTGAATAAGGTTAACATAATTCAATATTAAGGTAGTTCATTCATTGGAATAATAACTAGCCTATTCCTCTTTTGAAACCTCTTATATTCAGATTTTCTATTCATATGATAAAATATAGGGATTCCAAATGAATACTGCTTGAATGAAAATCCTCCAGTCTCAGTAACTATAACATATTGACATCCAAAAAATTCAAAATCTATATCCACTAACCAAAAATATTGAAAAACCATATTAAAGTTTCCCTTGGAAGTTAAATAATGAGTGTTATAGTCACAAAAAACATTTCTAATCTCACCATATTCAATGGATGAAACAACCACACTATAGGACCCCTGGTTTCTTTATTGTACCCCATCTTGTTATAGTTTATATATATAATGCATAATGGAGTGGTTTTATAGAGTATAGAGATAATTTGAGTCATTTTTTTGGATATTCTATAAATTCCAGAGTGGTGTAAATTTTCTTGTAAATCGTGCTACACCTACAAGAATCCATGCATAGTGAAATAGTTGTTAAAGAAAGGCGTACGAGTTTCCCACAGTTTTCCCCAACCATTTGGAGTCCTAAGAGAAACATTTTTTGTTGTTCATTTTTTGGACGGTGATATTTTCATTGTTGATTCATTGTTCGGTAATTATGTGATCCAATCTTGTGATGTCCATCCATATGGTAGTGGTTGGAGCAGGGTAAGAGCCCAGTTTGACGAACCCTCCAACTAAACCTTGTGTGGGTTAATAGTTAGATCCCTAAATTATGGATCTAACTCATTTAACCGCTAATTTCCTTTATTCCATCAAAACAGCCCTTACCTAGTATCTTTCTCTCTAATGTGTGAAGGTTGGTTCTCCCATTGATATAGAGGTTATCCAAATGCTTCCATTGCTGATTTGAAGCCGGATTCTTGCGGTGTGCGATCGTTCTTGGTTGTTCTTAACATTTTTCATAGATCTAATTTTTTTTCTCTCTCTAACATTCATAGATAATCATTTTTGTGGACATATGAAAGGTTTTGGATTCCAATTATGTCTATATTGGGAATATATTATTTTGGCGCAGGAGATCTAAGTCAGGTTCGTAGAGAATCAACCCGGTTTGGATTGTTTTTCATGTCCTTTAACTTTTTTGGAAAACAATATCGAGGTAGGTGGCTTCAATATGGAATCCTTTTTCTAGAAACGATTAGGATAGATTCATATTTATTGAATTTGATGAAATTAATTGTGAATTTTTTGTGAAAATCATGATATAAATCTTTTTTAGAAATGATTTTTGGTTTCTAGTGAAATTGTGGAATTGTGGTAAATTGTTGGGAAATGTTCTATGGTTTTACCATTTTAAAATGTTTATTTAAAAAATATAATTTAACCATAAGATTTAAATATCTTTTTAGGAAAAAAAAATTCAATAAAAAGTTTCTATTTTTGAAATGGGTTTGACATGTTTGAATTGACATTGATTTTGGGAATACTTGGTTTGTGTGTTTATGTTTTCATTTATGAGGCTTGGTTAAAATATGACCTTCTGTTCAATGAAAATGTTGTAATGGAACATGGGATATAATTACATTGTGATGCTATGGTAGATTGATGCTAAATTCCTCATGAGTATGAAACTATGAAAACAAATCATGCAGGGTTCATTATTGTGATTTGAGAAATAAATTGTTTATTCCAAAGGGAACTTCTGGAATGTTTTTAAATAATTTGTTGGTTTCATTCATTTAAAAATATCATTTTTTATAAAACTAGTTGTTATGACCATTTTTATATTTAGTTATATATTTTTTCAATTTTTTTTGTATAAACTATTTTATATAAATTTTTCTAACTTTACAATCATTTTGGTTTTAGTAGTGACGCCATTGGAGAAAACCAACCGAGTTTTAGTAATCACCACTTCATTGTTAGTAAGGATCTTTTACATATGTATTCAACTGAGATATGAGAAAAGGCAATGTATCATACGTATTTATCACTTCTTATTGATACATGGGATTTTTGGTGACTTAGTAGCATGGAAATTGTGGATCTTGGATTCTTTTGGATGTATAAGAGTCTCTTTAGTTTGTTCTATGCTTTTTCATTGATAATATAGTCTTACATTGTCTTACATAATTTTAGATTGATTTTGATAAAAGAAATGTGAGTTTCCATTCATTTTTATCTTTTATTATATAGTGGTTAGAGGGTTTTGATTAGTATGGATTTTGGTTTTATTTTCAAAGGGAAAATCATCCGCCACATTAGTTGAAGCCCTTTCGAATTCATTTCTATCCTTTAGTATCATGGGGATTTTTATTAAGTCCTAGTAATTTCAATGCATCCTCTCAATCCAATTAGAATAAGTGGAATTTCCTAGTAATGTTAGAATACCATATGAACATCATGTTTCCAAGATGTTGTGTACGTAAGTGTTTTAGAGACACTTATAGGTATGGAATCTAATTTTCAGGGTTTTATCTAATGAGACGAGCATGACATTAATTAGAGGGATGAATTTACACCAGGAGTACATATATCATTGGGAGTAAGGATATTTGATTTGGTGAATCAATTTTTTTTGAAAATTGATGAAATAGTTTTTAAACGAAATATTTTGTAGGTTGTGTTATTTTGAAAATAGTTTGATTTCTAAAATAATGTTATATTCTTCAAAAAATGGTTGAAACGTTTAAGGATTATTTTGGAAAGAAATACTATGATAGATGATGTGATAGAATTTTAAGTGTTAAGACATTTTTTTAGAGTGTGATATTTTTGGAGTTTCTTATACGTATGGAAAATGGAACCTGATAGGCTTTGTAGAAACCATATAGATAGGTAAGGCATAGGTGAACAAAAAATTGGTTCAAGGTATTGTCCAGGTATTTCAGGTTATAGAATTAGGTAACCAGGGGGATGAGAATAGACAATTCAATCATTCAATTCAGCTCTTGAAGCAGAATCCACCAATCTTCTGTGGTTATATTGAACCAAAAAGGAATGAGGTGTGTCTAAACAAAATAAATCATATCTTTTATTTCATTAGAAAACCAACAAAGTTGAATGTTAAGCAGGTGATATAGATTCTATAATATCATGCACCCTAGTGGTGGGACATAGTAGTGTAGGGTAAATTGGATTAAGGACTAGTTTTTCTGGATTTTGAGAAATTGTTCAATAAAAAATTCTATCCTCAAAAGATAATGATTAAAAGCATGGAATTCCTCTTCAACGTGAAGTAGGAAAATCTCTCTAGCATAATGTATATGGATAAATTCATTTATATAGTGTGCTTTTCACCTGATGATTATACTAGTGCATCCTCTACTGAATGGATCTTTGAATCAGGGATAAGGACATAGATTCACATGAATATAGTTTTGATATGTTTTAAAGATTATATATAAATAGTGAATATGGTGATGGTGGATAAATGTGAAATCTTAAGAGAAATGGGAAAAGGAAGTATGTTGATAACCATGGGAACTTCTGGGAAATCTAATTCTAGTAGAAAGCGTAAGGGGGACACATGATTCCATTTTGGGATCAAGAATCAAATTTAAATGGTTGTATCATTGAATATTCCACTGATACCCACGAAAAAGAAGGATGTTTCCAATGTGGTTCACTGGACCACATTAAGAGAGAGTGTATAGAACCCCCAAGGGAATTCCACAATTTCAACAAGATAGAACATCTTGAATGATATTTATGTAGTGGTCTGAGGTCAGGTGTTTGGGAATCTTTTCAAGCATCACATGTGTCATATGCTTCGATGGGGAGAGGGAATCAAAATACCTCTCTTCCATATAGAATATCTTGCAATGGTGATTTATTTTAGTGACTAAAACATTTATTAATTAAAATTAATCTTCAACTAATTAAATGTATTATTATGTAAAATTGTTATATAACTTCTATAAATCTATGGTTTTTGTTTTTTATTTTAAAATACAATTGACAAATTTTACCATTGAAAATATAACCATTGAATATTGATCATGTGATTAGTATAAATATATAGAATAAAAACCCAATTTACTCATATGAAGGAATCTATGACCTCATCCATCATAAGTTATCCATATGAAGCCCATTTTTCGGAGATCAGGAAGAATGTAGTGTAATTGGGCTTCGCTCTTGACCAACAACAAGCTGAGCATCAACACGTTAAGCTTGAATGAAACCACCTACCAGAGAGGTGGAGGTTAATAAAGATTACCACCCGAGCAATGTTATCTGAGCCATCCCAAGAGTCTATCACTATCGCATACCTTACCCTCAGGTATTATGTGGGGGTTTATATGGGTATATGTGAAAAGACCCTAGTACCTTGATCATGTGCTTTATTTTTGTATAAAGAATATTCCTTTATTTTATTGATACATAGTAAATGGGTTTCAATAAGTAATTAATATTTTTATTTAATTGTTAATATATGAATATATTTATTTTTTAATTAAATAATATATTAATAAAATATTTTTAATAAATTACTTTTTAGAAAATATAAATTATCTTATTATTTTTAAGAATACATCTATAATTTTTATTAATGATTGAAAGCTATTTTTGTCATAACCCTTGAATTTCAAATAAATGTGAGTTTTTATTTTAAAAGAAAAAATTCACATATATAGAAAATTATTTAGATAAAATGAATATTATTTTTTGAATCAGGACATAGAAATTCTCTAGTGGTGAATTTTTCATAATTTTATTATATAAATGAATTTTTGGGTAAAAATTAAATTCCGTTTAAATATATAATGTATTTTATGACAAAATAATGACCCAATAGTGACCTAATAAAACAATATAATTTTTTTTGACAATATATATTTTTTAACATTAAAATAAATTTATTTTAGATTTGTTTGATTAATATTATGGTTCCGTAGTGGACCCTCCAAGACTTATAAAATATTTTATCTTTTTAAAATGATTTCCCTTGAGAGTGCCACTCACCTCCACATAAACAAATACTAATATTTTTATATTTTAGTCCATTGGACTTATGAAATAATTTTTTCCAAAACCATTTTGAAAAAACCATGGGCAAAAACCATGTGTTGGTTTTTGGTTTTGATTAGTTTAATCTGTAGTGTCCCAGACCTAAATAATAAATAATTTCACACTTTTCCTATATAAACTCACCCAAGATCCCACTTTTCTTCACTAAAAACACTTCTATCACGTCCCTACCCCACCCTCCTCCCTCTAAAAACATCCCAAGGTGCCATATTCTCTTATGAAGCCTCTCTCAATCCATTCCCAAGCCTTTGGAATCACACTTCTATGTAATGGATTTCTTCCATTCTCAATTTTGTCCAAATTTTATTATATTGTTATACCCTTTTATTTTCAATTAAAAATTATGGGCTTTGATTTATCACCTTCTATATACATACCTCATTATTATTGAATGATGGAATACCCCTTTCTATCCCATTAATATCTCCCATGTACACCCATTAACATGTTGAAATTCCATAAGGGATTTCTCTCTCCTTATTTACGGTCATGAAATTATTTTTATATTATGCATATATATTTAATTACATTTGTTGGGATATGTATCGATATGACCCCCTTACAATCCATTTCATGTATATATGATGATATACCCCTTTCTCTCTCATCATTCATTTTTATGATTTCTTATTTCACGCTGTTATGCTGCCAAAATTGCCCCGTGATTTTCCAAGACAAAGTCATTATGTAGCGAATAC
Organism: Viscum album; assembly: GCA_963277665.1. NCBI lineage: Eukaryota > Viridiplantae > Streptophyta > Magnoliopsida > Santalales > Viscaceae > Viscum > Viscum album. The sequence goes on along the minus strand of OY728136.1, from coordinate 899,501,388 downwards.
CATTCCCATTTCTCTATCAAAGGTATTCACCATTAATAACATTTACTTATTGATTATATAGTTTTATTTTTTTATTCCACATTCCTTTATCGTGGAATAATTGATGGTGTTGAAGGGCTCCATGTTGTATGATCCATGTGGAAAACATATGAAGAAATGAAATGATTAAGAAGGGTGCACCTGGATTGCACTTCAATGAATTATGTAAAGAGTAGTATCATGATACATCTAGTTAAATGGATGTATACTCTTGATAAATAAATTTAAATTGGGGTTTAGTCATGATCCATGTGCAATGAGCCTTGGATCATACTATTATCATATTAAATATTATTGCCACATTTCAATGTTATGATAATCATACTATATCATGCCTTTATGTTCATGTTTCTCTTATGCTTCATTAAAATCCCTATTGTCTAACATGTACCATAATTTTCATTTCATTACTTTTTTACTCCTTTTCTAGGCTTTATAGCTCACCCTTTTCTTATTCATTACTCAAGTTATCCCATGTAATTCTATGTACGATGGAATGTGTGTGGTCATGTAAAAGAAGTTTTCAATAAAGATGTTGGATTTTATGTTCTAAGATGTTATGTAATATTCTTAATTTCCCAAGACACTAGACCTATCAATTCTCATTGTTTAATTAAGTGCATGTTCATGTAATGAATCATGTTTAAGAGTGTAATGAAAAGAAGGGTTGTTATAGTTGGTATTAGAGGATAGGTTTAGTGATTTGTGGGATTATGATTATAAAACCCTAGTGAAATCCTTAGGTATAAGACTAAGTATAATAAAAAACAACCGTATATTTTTGTGAGTATTTAGAAAGTGGTTTATCAAAAAAATACATCCCTATATGTATATGAGTTGGTAGAGGTGGAGTTAGAACAGATGTAACTAGGGGTAAAACCTGAAAACCCTACTTTGAGATAAACATGAATGAGAACTGGTGCCTGAAAAACGTCCTCAATTAACTATTGGTTATTACACTCCTGTGGGATATGATTTGGTAAATTCATAAGCTTAGTGTGAACTATTATTAAGGGAATAAACGAAATTACACTAAGAATTTATGATGGGATGTAGATCATGGATAATATAGATTTAAGCCTATAAATTCATAAGATAATGAAATAAATGTAATTTATAATTTATCCCTTTCTATCATTGGATTCCCCATTATTTTTTACCCCTAACAATTATTATTATTCCATCCAATTGATGGTAATATGAGGAATATGGATAACAACCGATGTGAAGGGAAATGTGATGAATGTCAGAGTGATATTCCCAATCAAATGGGATCTCAAGTAGGACATATCAAGATTTTTTCAAACCAGTTATAAAAAATCAAGATAAAAAATTTGTAATTTTTTGAATGCCAAGGGAAATCAAGAAAAATGAAGATTAAATCTCTTGAAGTCCATCTAATAATGGTGAAAAGGGATAGAATAACCAATTACCTTCATGCAATAATTGTTGAAAGATGCACCAAGGGAAACGTCACAAAGGGGCTAGGATATTCTTTATGTGTGGTATGGAAAGGAAAAAAGTATCAAATTACCATGAAATAATTTATAATATGATGGATGGAAGTAAATCACCGTCTATGGATTCTTATAAAGTTCAATGTATTAGATTTGGAGAAGTGAGGCATTATCCAAGAGCATTCTCTTTTTCAAGTGATGAGAATCATGATGAGTATCATCAATCTCCTTGATCTATGGAGAAATGAAGGTCATGGTCTAATATGGATAATGAGGAATGAATTACTTGTAACCACTACTTCATATTAGTGTATGTCATAATGAATTTCAATTCATGTCCTATTAGTATATCTGTAATGTTTTCTAAGAACATTAAACCCCCAACCGAAATGATATTAAATCATTTATGAAAAAACATATTATTTGTGTTGCATCACATGTTGATGTTTAGGGGAATTTTATTATGGTATATATAATAAGGCCCCGTTTAATGGGATTTTAGGGAAAAAATGAAAAAGTCATTGCATATGCCTCAAGGTAGTCCCACACATGATCTGGAGTTGGCAGAAGTGATCTTCTCTATAAAAATTAACTAACATTAACTCCTTGGGGAGAAGTGAAAAATATATATGGATAAGAAAATCCTCAAGTATATATTCACACAAAAAGAGATGAATATGTGCTAATGAAGATGGTTAGAGCTGATTAAAGTCTACGACTGCTCAATCCATTACCACCCTGTGAAAGAGAACAAGGTGGAAAATGCTCTATGTAGAAACTACCTAGAAATTCTATCATTGATAAGAATTGAATAGGATTAAATATTCTTATATTTGATTAATAATGAAATGGGAATCATAAAAAAGGGAACATCTTCAATCCTTTAACTAATTATTTCTCAACCATCTCTTTTGGAAAGTTTAAAGGATGATCAAAATCATGATGTGGGAATTCAAAAGAATGTGGAAACTATCAAAAAGAGAAATCCTTATAGTTCAATGTTAATGAAGGAGGAATTGTGAGGTACATGTCATGAATATGTGTTCAAATAAATTCGAATATAATGAATAAAATTTTAGATGATTCGTATAGTTTAAATTTTTCAATAAACACAAGATACACAAAAATGTATCAAGATCTTCGAGATCCATATTGGTGGGATAAGATGTTGAAGGAGATCAATGATTATATATCAAAGTTCTTTGTATGTTAGGAAGTGAAGGCTGAGAGGTAGAATTCTATGGGTATGATGAAACCATTACCCATTCCAACATAGAAATGGGAAAACATTACCATGGACTTTGTCTCCACACATCTAAAGAGATCCAAACAAAACAATGCTATATAGGTTGTTGTGGATCACCATATAAAGGCGACACTCTTCATTGAAATTTAATAGTATTTGTCATTGGATCAACTTGAATGAATATATGCAGAGAATTGGTAAGGGTGAATGGAGTACCACAATAGATTTTATCAAATCGAGATCTAAGATTCACCTCTATGTTTTGGAAGTGTCTCTGACACGCTCTGAATACTGATATGAAACTTAGTACATCTTATCATCCTCAAATTGATGGTGAATCTGATTGGAATATCCAAACACATTAGGATATGTTGAGAGCATTCTTAATGTATGTAAAAATAAAATGGGATCAACCTATTTCCCTAGATGAGTTCTCTTACAATAACAGTTTCCACTAAAGCATCAAAATGCCTTCTTATTAATTACTTTGTGGGCTGAGGTGTAGAACATCGACATGTTCGGATGAAATTGGGGAGAGAAACAACTAGTTCCTAAAAGGGTCAAAGTAATGGTGGAGAAGGTTAAGACCATTTAGTATCACATTAATGCTTTTTAGAGTTGAAAAATGAATAATAATAATTATTATTTTAGATGAGAGATGTATATTCCTGTCAGAGACATGGTATTCCTCCGCATATTATTGTTGAAGAGAGATATGAGATTTAAGAAGAATCGAAATCTTAGTCCAAAAAACATCAACACATTTGAGATCCTTGATCGCATTATATAAATGTCATATCGACTAGAACTCCAACTGTACCAATCTCAAGTACACGATGTTTTCCATGTATCACTCTTGGAGAAGTACATACCAGACCCATCTCATATACTAAATCCACAGGTGGTAGCATTCGAGAGTAAAATATCTTATTAAGGGATGTTAGAGAATATCATAGATCGTAGGGATAAAGTTCTAAGAAATAACACAACACCCCTTATCAATGTGATTTGGAAAAACCACATGATTGAAGAAGCAATATGGGAATCATAGGGAGTGATAAAAAAATTTACCCTCATCTGTTTTAGTATGGGAAAAAGAAAGATCGACGGAAAAATTTCTTAAGAGGGGAAGATTGTAATGAACCAAACATTTAGTTATGAAAATTCTTCTAGATATAATTAAATGTAAAATTATGTATAATGGTTATATAACAAATGATCATAATTTGTTTTATGTTTTTTGATTTTAAAATATCATTGAGTGTTATTACCATTGCTAGTATAGCTGTTGAACATTGATCACATGATTAGTATAAATACATAGCTTAAAAAATTCCAATTTACTGAGAAAAATGAAACAATAACCTCATCAAGTAGAATTACTCTGTAAAAGCCCATTTTTCAGAGCTTGGAAATGAGGTAGTGTGACTTGGATTTTAACTTGTCCAATCCCATGCCGAGCATCAACACGTTATGCTTGTATGGAACCTCCTATGGGAGAAGTGCAAGTTAAAAGAGATTACCACCCGAGCGATGTTATCTGATACACCCCAAGAGTCTATCACTACCCCACACCATACCCTCAAGTCTTATCTGTGTGTTATAATGGGATATGTAACAAGACCCCATAACCATTATTGTGTTCTTTATTTTGGTATAAATAATAGACATTTATTTTATTGTAACATTATAAAATGTTTTAAAGCACCAATAATATATTTACTGAATTCGAAATTTATGAATTAATGGATTTTGGAATTAAATAATATTTTAATAAAATATAATTACTAAATCAATTTATAATGAATATAAAAGATCATATAATTTTAATGAATACAATTGTAATTTTTATTAAGGATTTAAAGATGTTTTGTGAAAACCCATGAATTTTCTAAAAATGTATTTTTTATTTTAAAAGTAAAAACTAAAATATTTATAAATTCATTTATATAAAATTAATATCATTTTTGGAATCAATACTACAAAATTATCCAATTTGGAAAATTTTTCACAATTTTCTGAGATAGTAGAATTTTTCGAGAAAAATTAAATTCTATTTAAATATATAATGTATTTTATGACAACATAATGACCCTATAGTGATGTAATAAAATACAATAAATATGATGTTCATCAAAAATATGTTTTAACATTATAATATTGTAATTTTAAATTTGTTTGATTAATTTTATGATGCCTTAGTGGTCACTCCGAGACTGATAAAACATTTTAACTTTTAAAATGATTTTCCTTGATAGTGTGACTCACCTCCACATAAGAAAGACTAATAATTTTAAAAAAATCGATCATTGACATAATAAAGTAATGTTTTCCACTCCCCTTATAAAAAATCATGGAAAAAATAATATGGTGGTTTGTGGTTTTGATTATTTTTATGTGTAGAGACCAAAACCTAAATAATATATACTTAGCTCTATTTTATTAAATAAACCCACCCAAACCCCCACTTATCTTCACTGAAAACGACATGGAGCATGTCCCTACCCTTCCATCCTCTTTTTAAAATCTTCATAAGGTGCTCCAATCTATATTGATGCCTCTCTCAAGCCCCTCCCAAGACTTCGAGATCACACTTCCAAGTAAGGGATTTCTTCGTTTCTCATTCTTGTCCAATTTTTTATGTTTTTATACCCTTTTATTTTAAATTTAAATTGTTGAGGTATGACATCTCACCTTCCCTATATTGATCCACTTATGTTTGAATGATGGTATACCCCTTTCACTCCCATTAATGCCTCCTATGTGCACCTGTTACCAGGCCAAAATTTATTAATGGATTTCTCTTTCCTCATTTATATTCCAGAAATTATTTTATATTATGCATATAAATTCCATTATATATGTTGCGACAGGTAACTATATGACCAAAATACTATCTATTTCATTTATATGTTATGGGATACCCCTTTATCTCCCATCAATCATTTTTATGAATTCTTATGTCATGTCGTTATGCTTCCGAAATTGCACCATAATTTTCCAATAGAAAGTAATTGTGTAGTGAATACCATGCCAATTTCACTATCAATGGCATTAACCTTTATACATATTTACACAATTTTTATATAGTTTAATGTATATATTCCTCATTCTATTATCATGGAATAAATGATTATTTTGAATGATTCTATGTTGTACGATCCATGTGACACAGATATTCATGAAATGAAAATATTAAGAAAGGTGCACCCTGATAGCACTACAATGCATTGGGTAAAGAGAAGTTTCATGAAAAGTCATGACAAATGAGATTTTACTTATGATAATTCAATTTCTATTAGGGTTTACAAACAATCCATACACAATGAGCCTTGGCTCATACAAAAATCACGTTAAATGTTGTTTCCACATTTCCATGCTATGATAATTAGGCTAAATCATACCTTTATGTTCATGTTTCTCTTATATTCCATTGATATTCCTATTTCCTAAAATGTACCGCATTCTTCAAGTAATCCCTAGTGTAATCCCTTTCTAGGATTTATAGCACACCGTATTCATATGCATATCCTCAATTTATTCCATTCAATGCTAAGTACGAGGGAATTTGTGTGGTCATGTAAAAGACGTTATCAATAAAGATGTTGGGTTTTATGTTTAAGTTGTTATGTAAGGTTCTTAATTTCCCAAGACACTAGACCTCTTTATCTTTAGAGTTGTCTTAAGTGAACGTTTATGTAATAAAGCATGTACGAGTGTGAAATAATGATTAGGGTTGTAATATTTCATGAATACCATGCCTCCTAAATAAGGGAAATATGGACAAGGAAATAGAAAACATTTTGTAGTGATGATCCAACTATATGATGCTGAGCAGGTTATTATGGATGACATTCTATACCATATATAGTGTGAGGTGTGATTCTATTTAATTTTAACCCCATTCAAGTGTTGTTTGATGTTGGTGCATCAAAATTCCTCTATTTACTCTCCTGTTGTACATATACTATGTTTAAGACTTTAGAAGATAACTTCTACGATAAATAATCAAACAAATCTTGAACTAAGAGAATTTTGACCCTTTTTATGTTGATCATGATCTATAACATTTGATGGGGGATAAGATGAAAAGGTATTTCAATATGTAGGAGATGTATTTATCTGATGTACTCTAGGGTATGGATTTGATTACATCTTTCAACATTCACATCGACTTTTATAGAATAATAGTTAGTTTTGAGATAGAGGATGGTATATAGAACCTATTTAGAGGAGTAAAATAAGTGATAAAATGTGCAATGGGCTTGTTTTCAATGGCAGTGGGAACAATATCTTACTATTTGGTAGTGTTAATATTTGAATTGATAGAAGATATGGAGAATGGTAGATTTCTAGAAGTGGTAGAAAATGTTATAGATTGGTTTTTCGAATGTTTCTTTGAATTTACACTAGTAAGGGACGTTGAGTTTACTTTTGATCTCCTAATAGATACCAACACAATCTCACTCCCTTCAAATAAAATGGAACCTATAGAATTAAGGGAGTTGAATGAGTAGGTTGATGATCTATAATGTAGGGGTTTCATTTGACCTAGGACATTCTATTGGTTAACACTAGTTTTTTGTGATGAAAGCAGACGAAACTCTAAGGGTTTTTGTGTATTATCATAATCTTAACTTTTAAATGATAAATAATTAGAATCTAATTACATGCATTAATGATCTATTTGACTAATTAAGGGGAGATCATAGGTTATGTAAAAATTAATTTTGATCATGATATCACTAATTGTGAGTTTGGAAGGAGGATATCCCAAATGGATCATTAAGATGTTGATATTGACATTATAAATATTTGGTTATGACTATCAGTATTACGAATGAACTGGAGGTCACTATGGAATTTTTGAATTGGATTTTTCAATGATGGATTCTTTTATGGTTGTGTTTGTGGGTGACATGTTGGCGTATTCATTGATAAGAGACGATCAAGAGAAAAATATGAGTATGGTGCTGGATATTTTGAGATGTCATCATTTTTATACCAAATTATCAAAGAGTGGTTTTTGGATACCAGAGGCATGCTTTCTAATCCATGTAATTTCTGAAAGTCTTATTTTAGTGGACCCATAAAATATCGATGTTATAATCTCTGCCTACCAACGAAGTCTGCCATCGAGATTCGATGTTTTCCTGGTCTATCTGGTTATTACTGAGACATTGATTTTTATTTTTCAGGTCTATATTGGCATATGTCAGCCTTTAAAATGAAGTGTGTTTTATTTCAATAGATATTGAAATTCTAGAAATCTTTTCAGGTTTCGAAAGTTTGAGATACTTCAACACTTAACGTGAGATTTACTAAACTAGGATGAAGGTACATGGTGTATTGGGGTACTTCATGATTTGGGATGGGGTGTGTTCTTATCATGGGAGACCATTTTTTTCTTATGGCTCAAGGGAGTTGATAGTCCATGAGAAATAATAAATAACACATGATTTGGAGTTAGTTGCAGTTGTCCATGATTGGAAGACATGGAGTCATTATCTCTTTGGTGAGAGACTTAGAGTATTTACAGATCAGAAGAGATTACAATATATTTTATCACTGTGGGATTTGAATCTATGGTATATAAGATGGATGGAGTATCTCAAAATGTTCAAATTTGACTTGATGTAACCATCGAGAAAAAAGGATTTATTGCTCAATGCATTAATCAGAATTTCATGTGCTTAAATGGAAAAATAATCGATAGATGAGTGTCAGTTTATGTCAGTCCTCGCCGATATGCATGTGGAATGTGAATATTGAGTTGAAGATGCAATTTTCTTTATATTTTTTCTTGTTCAAGATTTATTAAATATTGAAAATAACTTACAAACATCCAATGAATAAAGTGATTCGATGAGTTTAATACTCGATATTGGGAAAACTATTTAGGGATGGATACTAGATTGATGTTCATTATTGGTGTTCAGAGATTAGATGGTTGTACATATGGATTTTTAGGAACAAGTTCTTTATGCTTATCAACAGTCAAGATGGTATTTCCATCCTGGAATATAGAATATGTATAAGGCATTGAAAGCATAGTTGCTGTTGATCAACATGAAATAGAAGGTGGTTGAGTCTGTTTCTATATTCATAATACTCCATAATGATAAGGAATAATATTAGCCACTTGAAGGTATGTTCTATTATATACATATTCAGATGTATAATTGGGAGCAGATAGCTATGGATTTTGTTACATGTCTCTCTAGAAATGTTTTGAATAACCATGTTATATGGGTGATAGTTTATTGTCTTATCAGGTCAAAAAAATTTATCACTATTAATGAAACTCATATGATGGAGGATCAAATAGAGATATTTATCTAAGAATTTTTACAGAGATATGTATTACTAGTTTCGATTGTATCAATAAAATATTTGAGGATCACGTCTCATTTCGTGAAATCCTTACAAAAATACACGGTGCTGTGTTGACTTTGAGTATGGTGTATCATCCTTAGATGGATGAAAATTCCTAAATGAAAATAAAAGCATTGGAAGACATGTTACAGGATTGTTTAATGTATATTGGTGGACAATGGGTAGTTAATTTCTATTAGTGTAGTTATCATATAAGAAATATTATCAAGCCTCAACAAATATGGATCATTTGAAATAATTTCATGGACATCCTTCTTGTCTTCCACACTATTGTGGGAAAATAGGTGATACATCACTAGTTGGGATGAGTATTGTACAATAAAAATCAAATAAAACATAGTTTATGAGATAGAGGATGGGGACAGCTCTAGGTCGTTATAAATCTTATGCGGATCATCATAGATGTCCATTGTCGTTCACAATATGTGATCATTTGTTAATAATTATCTCTATAAGTCTAGTACATCAGCATTTTATGAAGAATGGATTGTTATTTCCTCGATAAATAGACCCTTTTGAGATACTAGAATGGTTTGGAGTGTTTGAATATCAATTTTCAATACCAACTTGGTTTTGTGTGGTGCACAATGTGTTACATGTTTCTTTGTTAGAAAACTATTGGCCTGACCCAATCCATGTGATCATTTGGGATTATGTTGACTTTTATTTGTATTCATTGTTTGTACATATCCCGATGCAGATTATAAATATTCAAGATAAAGCCTTTCATGGAAAATTCATCAATACTGTATAGGTTTTGTGGAAACATGGTCAGATTCCTAAGGAGCCTTGGGAATTAGAGAATGAAATTAATGAGTAAGGGATGAAACACTTTCATAGAATCATTTATTTTTTAATTTCTAGAGATGTAAATACAAATGGTATGGAGAATGTAGAACCCCTAGTTTCTAGCATGTACCCCATTTCATTATGTTTTTTAAGTATATAAAGTATATGAGTAAGGATTGGGAGAATTTGGAGAACTTTTGAGAGTTTTTTTTGGATTTTATACATGTTCATGGGTGATGCACGCTTTGCAGAAACCCTGAAACTCCTATAAGAAACCATAGATGGTGAAACAATTGGAAAATTTATGGTGTCAGGACTATGCATGATTTTAAAAATAGTGAAAAATCATAGGAGAAATTGTGCGTTGTTGTGCATTTTTTGGACATTGATCATTGTCATGGTTTGGCAACAGTGCAAGCCAACCATGTGATGTTCGTAATTATGGTAGTGGATGGAGCACCATAAGAACATGGTTTGACTAAATGTGTGACTAAATTGTTCTTTGGTCAAAAGTTAGATCCTTAAATTGTGGATCTAAATTTTTATACCTCTAATGCCTCATTTTTTACCCCAAAACATCCCTAACTCATGTTTTTTCTCTCTCAAAGGTCATCGAAGGTTCTTCTATTGGCCTGAAGGGGAACAGAAGGCTTCCTATAGTTATTTGATGCTGAATTCTTATGGTATGTGATATTTAATGGTCATTCATGATTTTTTATATCTACTTCACTATCTCAATATTTTTTCATGATCTACACATGTTGTGGGGAGAATTAAGGTTGTGGATTCCAAATATTGATATATTTGTCTTTTTGAATTTTAGGGGTAAGGATCTAAGGTGGGTCTAGGGAGATTCAACCTGATTTTGTGATGTTTTTCCTATTATTTATAAGTTTTATCAAAACAATGAAGGTAAGATTCTTAACTCTTGTGTCCTATTTCTTGATCAGATTTTATTAGTTTCGAATTGATTTAGTTTAATGAAATGAATTGTGAATTTAGTGCAAAAATCAATGATGATTTATGGTTTTTTGTGAAATTGTAGAATTATGGTAAATTTTTTTGCAATGTGAATTTGTTTCATTATTTTAAAATACTGATTTAAAAAATATTACTCAATATATATTTTTAATGTATTTTTGGGGTAATGGTTTTAAAAAAAATATAGTTTCATTGCAATGGGTTTGGCATGTTTGGACTGTCAGGTTTTTTTGTTGAATACTTGGTGTGAATGTTCATATTTTCATTTACGAGTCTTGGTTTAATTTTGATTGTGTGATTTATGAAAAGGTGTAATAGAAAATGGGATATAATTACCTTTTAATTTCATGGTTGGTTGGTGAGAAAGCACTCTTGATTATGGAATGGTAGCAAAGAAGCATGCAAGGTTTGTTGTGTTGAAATGATAAACAGAATGGTTATGCCAAACGAAACATATGGAACGGTTTAAAATCATTGTGTGGTTTCCTTACCTAAAAATGATTTTTTTGGAAGACCTGTTTATTTGATCCTTATTTATATTTAGTTATAAAATTTTTTAAAATATTTTTAATAAATATTTTTATATAATTTTTTATATAAATTTTTCCAGGTTTTCTATTATTATGGCTTGGGTAGGGACGTTATTACGGAAAACCTTCTGCATTTTAGTAATCAACCCTGATTTGGTATTTTCATGATTTTGAAGATGTTATCTACCATGACATGGAAAATGTTAAAGAATCAAACTTCAATACTAGTACTTCCTGATACATGGGTTGTTTATTGATGTTTGAGTATAGATCTTTTGGTTTTTATAGTCTTTGTGGTTGTCTTGGGGTTTTATTAGTTTATGTTCAGATGTTTACTTTTATATTGTAGCCATCCATTGTGGAACATAATTTTATAATGACTTTGATAAATTAAATTTGATTTTATTTAATTTTCATCATGCATCATAATGTGGATTGCTAGATATGGTTTGATTAGTTAGTGGTTTTATTCTTAAAGGGAAAATCACCCATCACATGTATTGAAGTCCTTCAACATTCATTGTGAAAAATGTAATATTTTTATATTTATGGATATTTTTTTCATTGATTTTTTCCCATCTTATTAATTAATTTGAGATGATTTTTATCATTTTTTAAATTTTTGTGGAGTTTGGGTGTAAATGTGAAAATTTGCAAATTTCTGAAATTTATTAGATTTTTATTGATTCTATATTTTGACTGTATAATCTAAAATTCTGATCCAATTCTAATAATTATTTTTTACTGCTTTTAGTATTTGTAGGACAAAAATTCTCCTTCTATCCTAATATCCCCTTATAACATCTATAAGCCCAAAAAAATCGATCAATGTGAAAACTTATTCTCATCGGTAGAATAGACCCTACATCATTAAATGAGTAATATCATGGGATGCAGGCGTCAGAATGGGTTGAATATAGTCGGGATAGAATTAATACAATAATGGAATGTTTTAAATTAAATGTAAAACTGAAATTGTTTCATTAATACTACCCTTGAACCATTCAAAGTGAGGTACGAGGAATATAACCAGCTACCAAAAAATGCCAATTTTGTTAATTGAGACATAAAATCTCGTAAAAAACTAAAAAATGATTGAAATTTGTATGTTATATAGATAAATTAATTAATCTCATATTATAAAAAGGTACTACGGCCTGTTTTTTCTATATGGTAGGCAGAAAAAATGCAAACGTATAGTAGACAAATTCTAGAGTAGCAAATTTTCTTTTCGTTTTTTTCTTTGTTTTCAATCTTTTATTCATGTTATTTATGTAATAGATTCTTTTTCATAATTATTTAATTATACCCTTCACATGGTGGGGTAATCATATATGTGGTCGGGGAAGGATTTATTTTCCCTTCATTAATTCATGAGTTCTTTCAATTAATATTTTAAGATCCTTTTATCTATTTTTTATGAAATTAGTTTCAATTTCATAGAAAGGTTTTTATTATCTTGTACGAGTGTATTTAATTTTAGATTCAATTGTTTTTTATTGATTTGGTAAATGATAAATTTATCCCTCAACTTGGTTAGGGTTTTTGTATGATTGAATAGACAAGGTATCAGTGGCGATGTTCTCAATGATCCCTAGTGCATGTGTGAGTAGTAGTGAACATTCCGAATTGATTGGGATTACTAAAACCAGATTGGGAACTTCCTATGAAAAATGGTGGAATTTAGTACAACACTATTAAAAATTGGAAGAATATTATACAAATATGATATTTCAGTAAGGTTTATTCTAACCATTATCATTTGACCAAGGGAGTTAGATCAAAATATTGTTTATTTATACTTTTATTAACATAACAGACAATAATTGGATAAATTAGAACTATAATTGAATTATAATTGGGGAACCAATCCTGTTCTGATACCTATATCATATAATAGCAATCAGTCACTTGTTTTTTCAATTTTTATCATAATATTTTTTTTTAATTTCTTTCCATTTTTAATTTTCATCTATTATATTTACAAAATCAAAAGTATAAAAAACAATCTCAATTATTTCCTTATTTTTATGGATTCAACTCAATTATTGTAAGATCACCTCAGTAGAAAACCAATATTTACCAATGTAATACATTTTAACTTACAAAGTAATTATTTTTTCTCAAACACCATGATAGGAATCTGTCAGAAGATGGTTCCTTTTCTTGTCAGGGTGTTCCAAAAAAAATTTCTATTACATTACATGACTAGAAGTACAAATTCTGACCCTTACTCTTTAGATTATAAAGTTTAAATAACATTTCTAAATAGACATAGAAAATTACTGTTCAATATTAATTTGAGTAAATTTCTCTTGCAGAATCATGGGAAACATCATGTGTTTACCCTGAGCCTATCATCATGGATGGAAATCTAACCAAACACATAGAGACATTTGTGTACCGTAATTAGATAATCAAAATAGTCAACTTTCTATACAAGTGTTACAAAATGATAGGAGATTAAACCTTTCATGATTTCATTTCTCCAAAAATTTCATGGATTCTAAGGTGAAGATCCCAAAAAATATATTTATGAGTTCAAAAATGTATTCTCTACTTTTAGATCTCGATGAGTAGCTGAGGAGAATGAAAAGTGGAAGGCGACCCCATTATCACTAGTATGATTTTCCAAAAAAAATTTGTAATGAATATAACATGTATATGGGAATGATTTTAATGAATTGGAAATATTATTTGTGTAAATATTATTCCCCAAACCTAGAATCTCATCCATTATAATGGAAATATATACTAGCATATAGTCATATAGAGGAACATTTTACAAGTACTGGGGAATATATAATAAACTATGTGCCTGCTACCCACATTAAAAAAATTTAGGAGCACCACATTTTTTTCAAATTTTATAAATTTTTTCTTGATAAAGATATAAGCATTCAGGATGAATCAAATAGAGGAACATTTATCGAAAAGTGACTAAAATAATCTAATGTCTTGATTGAGAAAATTTCTCATAACTCACAAAAAATTTCTACAACAGGAACTGTCATAAGAGGTATTTATTAGGTATGTAATTCTTGTCCATCACAAATATTAGAAACTATAATTGAAGAGACAACTAGTTTGGTGATACAGATGGCCATGTAACTAGTGAGTGAATAAAATGCACTGGTTAAGTTATGTGGTTTATTCTCATCACCTGATAATTTCAATAACCAATGTGCTGAAATTTAAAGAATGGAATGATATATAGAATCTTTTCAGCCAAGACAGTTGCATAAAAATATAGTATAGAGTGATCCTAACTATGTCTATTATAGGTTTGGAACTCATCAGACTGAAGCAAAACCCCCATACAAAAATAATTTCCAAAATTGACCACCTATTCAGAATCAATTGTAGAAATGACCACCATTTCAAAAAATTCAATCTTATAACAAGTCTTCATACCAATAACCAAAAATATTCAAAATATCCTATGAGAGTCCATCGATTAGTGAAAAACTCCAAATCAAAACTGATAGCATAAAGTTGAGTTTAAGGGGCTGAAGGAATCCATAAAATATACCATGATCTTAATTAACCCGTTTTAAGGTATTTTCCTATAGTTTGAATCCATTTGCCTTATTTCAGTGATAATTAACGAATTTTATAACCATTAATATACCCTGATCTTAATAGTCACTTCATAACAAATATATTACCACTAATCATAATAATCAATTTTCGTAATGAATATTCATCATAATTCCCAATACTCATAACGAACAATAGTAAAATAAAATGAATTTTCTTCTTATAAATTGAATCTCACAAATAATAAATCACATTATCAAATTATAAAAATTCATTTCTTACAGTATTCTTAAATTATCCTCTTCTTATTATACTTATGATGTATATTAGAGAATATGTTCAAAGATACATATAAATTATACTTCAATTATATCTTATTATTTTCTCCATTATTATATATATCAGACATATAATATTTATACCATTTTTTATAATTCATAAATATGTAATAAAATTTGTTTATTATATACTTGAATTTATTTGGCTGTTATACCGTTGTATCCTTTTTAGAAGTTGTTTTGGTTTCCTGGTTTATTTGGAATAATTTTACATAGTATTACTAACTTGTGGTTCAAGATAACTTAAATTATTAGTTCAATTGACTCTAATAGTTTTAAATAATCTTTTAACTTATTCATGTCTGATCATGATGTTCAAAATTGTAATCTTCAAGATCATTTTAATTACACTACACAGTTGACTTGAGCTAGTTCTCAATTGAGAGACACATTGATAATTTATCTCTAAAATAAATAAAACCATATGTTAAGAAAAACAACCATAAAAATTTTATATATAAACAAAAAATTTTAAAAAATTAAAGACTAAAAAAATAAAAACAATTTCAAACAAAAGTTTTTAGAAACATAGAAATGCTAGTTTTTAGGTTATTTCTATAATTAAGCAACAACAACATAATAACAATTTAAATTCTGTTAAGTTGAAAAAACTTATTATTGTATACTCCTATAATAAAATATTAAATTTCCCTTAGTACAAAATTTTGAATAATAAATATAATTTATAACTCTCACAATATTTCGAAACAATTATATGATTTTTAAAAAATTAATTTTTTTTTGTTTTCAGACATCATCAATTGCATGTTTTCAAGTCACTACAACTAAATTATCCATTTAAATTGAATTTTTAGTTCTTTATTAATTCCAAATACAAATAGGATGAATTTAATAAAAAAAAATTATCTTTTATCTATTGAATAAGTTATACCTGTTTTCTTTAAAATTCTATAACAATCATGAACACAGGCTCTCATTAATATTAGTATTTGATATATATAATTAAATCTCATTAATCCCTTCTACACAATATTAAATACTCATATAAGGAGACATGTTTTATTTATGTATTAAGGTGAGGGTTAGAATGACTTTATTCATTCAAATTATTAGTCTAATCCACTAGAACTACGTTAATATCTATTTTCATTGACCCAGATGAATTGTAAAAATTCACGAATTTATTTCCAATGATGTAATACATCTCAAAAAATTTATTAATTTTAATCATTATAATATTTTCATATTTATAGAAACAAAAGGCCAAAATTGAAATCAATATCATTGAAATTAGGTTCCAGTATGTTCATACTTCTCCATACTCATTTTATACGAGGATTTTTCTATCTAGAAAAGTATTTTGGGAAAATATTTACCAATATTTATATTAATTAACTCAATTTATATTTTTTCCAATAAATTTATATAAATAATAAAATTCCCCCATACATTAAATAATTATACTAAATATTCTTGATGCTCCCATATATCTATAATTTGAATTATAATTGATATCATCTCTACAGTCAGGATGTATAATAATGTTCATTTTGTGAATTATATTCATTACCCTATACAATAAAGTAATTATATATATGTTCAAATGTATAGAGAATTTTACATTAGATAAAAAGTATTTCTGTTCCTGATTTAAGAATAAATAAATAAATACGGGATGCTGAATACTCTCTTTCAATCCATTCTTTAAACTATGGAAAAAACCAACATCCATCATGCATACACGCATGGTACCACCTCTACAAAGGGAAGTAATTTATTTTTCATCACATACCATAATGGTTTATTAAAGGATAGAATTTATTAATCACTATTCTGAAAATTTCAGAATTATAATTTTGAAATGATAATTGATCAAATAATTTCATTACATCCCATTCAGTTAGAATGTGAATCGTTAATTTTTCATAAATGTTGACTACTGCCTCCACCGATGATGAATTTAATTTTTTGTAATCAAACTCCATGGGTGGTTATAAGAATGAATTTAATGTTGATAAATAATAATTATTATATTCTCAATATTTGTTAGATGTTATATTAAAAATTTATAAAATCATTCCCTTTCATGTTAAAACATTATTACATGCTATCATTTGGGACAGTTTTCCAACCATTGTGGTTAATGTTATATTTTTTATATCAGTAATTAGTAAGAAATGATATATATTATAATATGATATAATAATAATTAATGTAATAATGTCGAATTATTTTGGTAATTTTTTATTAATATCTAATATATATATATATATATATTGATATTCTACATTTTGATCGATAAATACATAGAAATTAGTTCATCCCAATTTCCTTTCTCATGAACCATATATAGGTATTTTTATATTGAAGTGAGAATTTTGTAATAATTGAAAAAATGCTTATTATATCTTGATTAATATGAGAGTATTGATCAATTAAAAAATATTTTAGAATCAACAATGTCATAATGAAACATTTATCGAACCAATAATAAAACATTCCAGTCATCTGATGCTAAAAATAAACTCCAAACTTGTGAATATTTGAGATATATGTTTATAAATGCTGTGAAAATTGTAATGGGTCTATAAAACTAGTAATTAAGATATTTTAGTTCATTTTATTAGTGTTTAGATAATGTTTGACTGAGAAAGATTTAAAGTATGATGTTCATCAAGACTCAACTTCTTATCTTTATGCATTATGATTATATTTTTACTACATTTTTAAGTTAAGGTTTAATTATATTATATTAGGGTAATATAATACATTTTCACTCTATAAAAAATTTGTTTTAAATAAAAATATATTACCCTGATGAGTCTGTTTCTCAAAATTATATCATTATTAATAAAAATTCTTATCCTATTTATAAATGGTTACTCCACTATGTCCAGATATTTCTCTTCCTTTTAATGTTATCCATTCTATTTGTTAACGTAATTTCATTATATCTCCTGTGACCATCACATTTCTCTTATCCATATTTAAAAATTATGTTTTATTATACATTTTTTTGATACGAGGTTTTAGCAACGTTATTTTAGAATATTCAGAAGGTTTTTAATTCAAGACCATTTTTTATTTTCTACATTAAATTTCATCTAAAAAATGTGTTATAATTTTTAATTTTCAAATAAAAAAATCATTTTTATAAGTTAAATTTTTGAAAATTATACATATTATCTTTTAGAAAATGTACATTATTTATTACTCATAGCCTATTCTTTTACGAGAATGTTGATTTTTTTATGAAATCTAATTATTGGTTCCCTTAACTAATGAGTATACATCTTTATAATGTTTACAATAAATGATTCAAAATGATTTTCTAAATTATTTTAACTCCTGATGTTTTTTAAATGAAAAATAATTGTTGTTATGTTTTATAAAAGAAAATTTTTTATTTTAAAAAGGTATTCATTGTTTATAATGGAATTATAATGTATAATGTTTTTATGAATGGAATTATTATTATTTTTATCTATTATCAATAAATTATATTAAAATAATCATTCTATTAAAAAAATTTCTTTCTTAAAATAGTACACAATATTTTTAAATGATAATTTTTAAATGTTTTATCACTCTTGATTATTTCATTTTAAATTTTAAAATTTTTAGGATTTTTCATCCCCATCAAAAAGTTACATTTCATCCTATTTTTCATGTAATTTATCCAAAGTTAATTAAATTTTATCTGCATATATGAACATATTCTTATTGATACATATGTTAGACTAAGGATACTTTTAAACTACTGTCCTAATTTGGTCTTTGAATTTCTTATAGAATGGTCTAGGATAGTTTCTTATTAACCCCATCTCATTTAGATGGGTTCAATATTTGAATTCCAATATTTCATAAATGGAATGGATACATATTCGTGACTATTATAATGATTTTTGGGGTCATACATTTTGATTCAATGAACTGGTTAAGAATTTATAACAAAGAGATAATTAGTAAAATAAACAATTTATGCACTCTACACTATTATAATCATAATGAAATTTCATACCTACAATGTTATAGGAATAACGTAGTTATAGATATTCTAATATAATTAAGGGAATAAAAAATCGAGACCCAATCCACGATCAGAGTCAATTATTGGTGTTTAGTGCATCATTTTATTGAAATCATGTATTAGTCTCCCATTTACAATTTTATGATTTTGTGCTTATTTTAGTGTCAAATATTACAACTAATATTTATTTCCATTAAAAGACATATATTTATGTCTATGATTATAATTTTTGGTTCATGTATTTTTTTCTCATTTAATATCCCATTACATTCATTTAGGAACTTATTGACCATTGTTCTATCTTTGAATTTATTGGATTTTATTCTGGGGTCATTTTATGTGTTTTTATAAAAATTTTATTCCCAAGGTGATATTCTATGTTGGTTCATAGTTATGGTAAATTGTGTGTTTTGTAGAAGATACTTTTGAGAACTTTTGAGACAATATGGAGGGTGGTACAATTTTAGAGCATAGTTCTTCCAAAACGTGATGCTACACTATCAAACTATGACCCCGAAGACATTGAGGGTTTTCATTTTCAGTTAATGGTTAAAGTAATAATATGGACATACCATGCACACAACCATAATTCTAGTAGGTGTTCATAGTTAAGTCACACAATTACTACTAACTATGTATCCTCTCGAAATAATCATGCATACTATTTTAATTCCCTTAAAATCATTATTAATAATCTCTATATCCTTGGGTTAAACATTAACCATCAAAATTCAACTGTAATTTGATTCATTGTTTGTTAAAGGATCTTTAGATGTCATTTTGACTCCTGCAATCCCTTAAAAGTGTGGAATAAAGAACTAATGATCATTTTGGATCTTCTTTTAGTGAGAAAATCTCATCTTGTGTAGTTTCTTGTGATCTCATATTCTATCCTCCATGGATTGGGTATGATTATCACATTGTGGAAATATCTAATTTTTTATGAATATTTATTATTGGTTTGATTTTATTCTCTGATATGAATTCATTCTATATATGAGGATCCTCTACCTTTTGTTCTATTATTTAGGATCACGAGATTAAATATAAGTGGTTCTATATTTATTTTCCCTCAATTGATACTATTATTTTTTTATTTATTAGGAATAATATTTTGAATTATTTAAAAACCCAATATTTGAGATTTATGATATTTTATTTTGAAATGGTAATAGAAATTATTGAAACTCTCCATTTTCAATGGAATCGATATTATTGGGTGGATTTAAGAAAATTGAGGGCCATATTTGGAAATTGATTTAATGAGATTAATTTTTTGATGCTTCATGAGAAAAATTACATAAATTTAATGATGATATGAAAATTTATTAATTAATTAAAACCAATATTTTGATTTTTAAAAGAGAAAATATTATTGAAAATGGTAATTGGGAATTATCATTTTACCCTGATCTCAAATGATTGGTTTTCCCAATGTTGATTTATTGATTGATTGAATAACATGTAGTACTGGGTAGTTAGCTCTAATTGGGAGAATCATGAAATAAATATTATTCAATTGTAATGGATTAATAATGAAAATACAAATTAATCCTTGTTTAGAATGATTTTTTATAACATGAACCCCTAAGTGGGTATTGATTCATGTTTTCAAACCAATTTTTACATGTATATTGTTAAGATGTGTGAGGATCTTATTTACAAAAACTAACATAATACAGGGCTTATTACATTGTGCTATTAAATGTTTTTATTTGATGTTTACATTCCTTAATTGTTGAACTATTTCATTCATGAAAATTAATCATATAAATATTTTATATAAAATTTTCTTTTAAGAGTGTTTTGATTTATATTCCATATTTTTTGATATGAATTTTTTTTTCAAAAAATATGTATATACCCCGACATTCATTGATTTATTTAAATTAGAATAGAAATAGATTATTTTTTATGCAATTTATTATAGAAGAATTTGTGATACTCTGATGGGATATATAGATCACACCATACATTTTCGTTTATATTATTTTATATTATCTTTTTCTATGTCCATGTAATGTTAGTTAGCCCATTGGAGGTGGTGTATATTCATTATTTTTGAGACCTAGAGTGAGAATTTGGAATAGTGGAGATGTGATTCAAAAATTTCATATGATTTCAATGTTTTAATACTACTAGATGTTATAGAATTAATGATGAAATGTTTTTGGTATCATATTACATATTTCATTTTTTAAATTTCTTCTTGATTAGAGTTGAAAAAACAACTTTTATTTTTTATTATTTGAGGCTTAAAGGAAAAATATTTGGACACAATTCATGTATGATGCCAATTTCTAATCACTAACTCATAGGGACAAAAAATACACTTTGAGCTATGTATGTTATGAGATAGGTACCAATGTATCATAGTTGGATTGCGACAATGTGATGTAATAGGTAAAAGTTGGTAATATTTTATTTATTTTAGTGTTCAGTTTATGTAATATTGTTTAATTGCAGATACGAATGTCAGAACCTATGAGGTAGTTATGAGTGGGTACCAGTCAAGATCACATCAATATGTGCCTTCCATAACCAGGGGTGTCTAGGAAAATGTATTTTAGAAATTTTTTAATCTTATTATACTCTTTTCAATGCTTCTGATCCAAGTATCTTGAAAATTCACAATATTTAAATCTATAGAATGAATTGAATTTCATTAAAAATATTATTTTAGTTGAGGATCTATATATCATGGCTAATGTATCAGTGTATTATATTTATGATATGTTGTATCATCCCTATGTGATGAATTTTCATTAGGCTATACGAGGAAGCTATGGGTAAACTATTTTTGGGAAATCCTCCACTTCAGTAAAATATTATAGAGATTGAGGAATGTGCTATAAAACATTAGAATAAGAACCTTCACATATTCTTATTCAATCTATGATATTGGAACCTTGAATGGATGACTTTTATAATCAATCTCATGTGTTTCGTAATTAAAAACCACCAACATTCCATGGATCTAATTTACCTCATGATACCGTGGATTGGTTGAAAATAAATATATTTGCATCTGGAGTCTAGGTACATTCTTGATTTGGTAAAAGTGAAATGTGCTTTGTTAAAGATTTAGCGATCTATCTAGAAATGGTGGGATTCTATGGCGATGATGATGAAAAATGAAGTACTAAAATTGAAATAATTTAGAGTTATTTTAACTGATCATAAATATATAGATTATATGGTCTTGTAAAACTCCACATAGTTTCTTAAACTCTTGTAGAGTGACAAGACATTGAAATAATATGAAAACAATTCTATTGATCCTCATTACATTTCTCTGGTAGGGTTGAAAATGAGAAATTAAAGGATCAAAAGATGGATAGGGGTCATAAATTTTTTATTCAATACATTTATTTCACAATAAAGATCACATTTTGTGCTGATGACTTGTATAGAGCATTGACAAAAAATCATGATTTGACTAGTACATCATAGTTGAATGGATTTCTCCTTTATACTAGTGGAAATTCATTGAGTTATATGAAAGGAAAGAAAATTTATGATGAATGTCAGGGTATATATTAATAGAAGGTTTCATCTAGAATTCTAGTAGTTCATAGAAGAGGTCTGTTAAATTTTTTTAAGGTTGTGCCTTGGTGAAATGACCAAAAAACTAATTATCTCATAAATAAAAATGGGGTTAGAAGAGAAAAAAAGATGCGAGTTTTCTGTAATATTTATGATTAAAATGAAACAAATCTGGAGGCAAGGCATCCATCCACGTCAGAACCTGGTTGAAACCTTTATTAGAAAGAGAATATGAAACCTCATTGGCTTCACAGAAAACGTGTGTAGCAATGAAGTTTATTTCTAGTAGAAAATCAATACATTTCATCCATCTAGTGGTGAGTGTATAGGTAAGATGAGTCACTCTATTCCATAATGCTTGAACAATGGTCGTTGAGTCACTTTCTAACCAGATGTTCATCCAACCTTTTTAAAGGGAAAAGGTGACAACATTGATGACACCCATCATTTCTGCTTCAAGCGATAAAGCAGTGCCACAACTACTAAAAAAGAAACCATGTCACTACCCACGATAATCTCTAAAAATCACATCGTTTCCCACCAAAGTAGGATTTCCCTTTGAGTCACCATCAACATTAACTTTAATCCATCTTGGAATCGGGGTTTTCCAGAATACTTTAAGAGTGCACTTAGGTGGATTGTAAATGCCATCAATCCAAAGTTTGAAAATAATTTCAAAGCCTCCAACCATGTTGTTACATTACGCTTTTTGAATTGAGGCAACTTCTTGAATCACAATGAGAATCCGAACTTTACCTTCATTTAAGTTTAATGATCATTTTTTGAAAATGATACTATTTTTGTCATAACATAAAACATGAAGAATTTTTGCAACAGTAGTGAGAAAAATGTTTTTAATTTGCGGCGAGGCATCATGATCCACACATATCTTTAGATGAAAATCAAATAGTATCAAAAAACATACATCTGAAATTAAAAATAACAAAAATGTAGTTCCACAAAGCAGAGGAAGTAGAATAGGACCAAAAATGATGATCAACATCTTCCCAATTTTGATTGCATAAATTTCATTTGGAGCATAGTTCAAAACCAAAAGATTGAAGACAGACCTCATTGGGAATTATTTTATGAGAAATAAGCCAAATAATAGTGAGACTTGTTGGTTTAATCCATGGTTTGTTAAAGTAATTCAACTAGTCAAAGTTGGACTCAAGCCTTGAAAATATGTATACAAAAAAAATTTGATTCAGGAATGCCATTATGAGCAAGTTACCAGATGAGTAAATCCCCGACATTAGAAAAGGGATTGATTTCAGCAATTTGAGAAATGTTGTTAGGGAGATCATGTGTCTGGGATTGATGAAATTCCCATAGAGTGGAGTTGATATTCTCAAGAGGGTATTCAGAATATAACCAAGAGATGAGAGGAGGACCAGTCCAATAATCCATCTAGAAGTTTATATTATAATTCTCATTAACCATCCAACTAGTGTTATCTATGATGTTGATGAAGGTTTGTCTAATGCAGGGCCAAATTGAGGAGGTAATATGATTAAAATTTATTTTTTTATTCCTAGAAATAAATCATTGTTAAAAAAAACAATCACATCAGAGTTTCTATTGATTAAACTCAAGGTGAGCCTGGCCCGGAGAGCTTAATTAAAAAATTTGAGTTTTTTTATTCCAATAATGCCCTTATCAATTAGCTTACAACAGGTGGACCAAGGGATGGCGACAATTTTTCATCAAATAATACTTCTAGTCTAAACAATATTTTTTATGTAAGTGTTCAGCCTTTTTTTGACACCATCTGAACATTTATAAATCATCAAAGAGTAAACCATTTTTGAGAAAATAGATGATTTAACCAGACAGATTCTACCTGCCATGGAGAGGGATTTACCCTTCCAGGAAGAGATTTGGTTGATGATTTGATCCACAATTCCATTAATGAAGATTGATTTTGGTCTTCCCCAAAATATAAGAACTCCAAGTTTAGTGAACGGGAGAAATCCTTCTTAAATTCCAAAACTGATGATGATATGGCTTTTCCTATTTGAATTCAAAAAAATTCCAAAGAAAATCGATGATTTATCCCAACATATGGACTAACCTGATATTTCTTCATAATGAGACAAAGCATATTTAAGAGCCTCAGTATACTTACTCCCTTCATGAAGGAACAAAATAATATCATCAAAACATATGAGGTGAGTGTGGACATTTAGATTCATGGTGGCCTGTATGGGCATAAGCTTGTTCTGATTAACAAGATGAGAGAGCATTCTCCAAAGATAATCCTAAGCAATAACAAAGAGGATAGTTGATAAGGGGTCTCCCTGTCTAACACCTTTGTTGCAATTAAAATATCTTTTATTAAAACCATTTATTAGAATAGAGATGGAAGCATAATTAAATAAGTTGTTAATTATTTTGATAAATATAGCATTAAAAACAAAACTCTGAATCACACTGAATAAAAAAACCCAATCAATCATGTCGAAAGATTTTTTAATGTCATGATTTATAGAAACATTCCCCCCTCTGGTAACTTTATTAAGAATTTTGGTGAATTAAAAGGCCAGGCAGATGCAATCTTGAATAGAACTTCCTTTATTAAAACCAAATTGATTCCAAGAAACAATTCTGTTGTATATGGTAGTGAGTCTATTTGCTAATATTTTAGAAATTATCTTGTAGAAAGTATTTCTTAATCTCTGAGGCATTATCAACATTAAGAATAAGATAGAGGAACTGAGCATTAATGCCATGGGGGATAACAGCATTGGATAAAAAGGATCTAAAAATATTACAAACATCCACGTGAATGAAATCCCAGTATTTCAGGAAAAACCATTATTAAACCCATCAGGTCCTAGAGCACAATCAGGCTTTAAACTAAATATAGTATCTTTAATTTCATGCTCAAGGGGGGTTCTAAGAAGATAGGTATTGACATTTTCCACAATCAAGGATGGGATAATATCAGGCCTGGGGTCCTTATTGTTATTAACACCATTGAAGATGTTGTGAAAATAGTAAACCACATGGTTTGAAAGTCCTCCTCAGAATAAATAAGAATTCCATTATGCGTAAGAGTGGTGAGAGGTCAACAACCCTTCTTTATCCATTTAAGAGAATTGTAAAATTTGGGGTTTCTGTCTCCATTAGATATCAATTTTGTTTTCACATGTTATCTTTGAGGGTGAGAAGAGAGTTATGTTTCATTGAGATTTCAATTTTCGGTTGCAGATCACATGAAAAATAAAAGGTGGTGTTATTGATTTGATTTTGAGAAAGTTCGTTTTAAATATAAGCGATATCTAAGTAAATTTTCTTAATTTTGGTTCTAAACCAGCATTTAAGGGCATGTTTTAGCTTCTTGAGTTTAATAACTCAAGAAAAGGCATCAAGTTGATGGTTCATAGATTTCCAAAAATCATTAATAAAAGCAGTGCAATTAGGGTCATCAGACCAAGAAATATTAATCCTAATGTGGAGGATGGGTATTGAAGCCATGTTGATCATATTGACAAGAATAGGATGATGATATGAATTTAACATATAAAGGGTATTTCTATAAATATTATCCCATTTTTCAAGAGCAGAAGAATTCACAAAATCTCTATCAAGTTTGCTCACCACTACTTTGTTGTAGTATCTTATGTACCGAGTATAGCTGGCACCGATAAGATTTATTTATATAAGGTCGGTTTCCTCAATATTAGCTCTAAATTCACTGGAGTAAATGGAAGACTGAGAAGGTCCCAACTTCTCACTAGTGGAAAGAATGACATTGAAGTCTCCAATAACAATCCAAGTGTCATGTATATTGTGATCCATCATGAGAAGGTCATGCCAAAGAGATCATCTCTCTCAATATTATTCTTAGCATAGATCATAGTGCAAAAAAATGACTATCATCATGACAAAAATCAGAAGAAAAATTTTCATCTCATGTTGTGACAATGTTCACGTTTTGAAGAGATGAATGGTAAAAAATCCATAAGGAGTCAGTTAAGGATCCATCTTTACAAACACCTCGAAAATTATAGTTCAGTGTGAAATGGTGCATAAAATTAGTGGTAAAATGAATTTTAGGTTCTTCTATAGCAAATAAATAAGGCTTATGAGTGTTTAAAAGATTCGTTAAAACATTTACAGTGTTAGAGTTTTAAATACCCTGATGGATCCAGAATAAAAGATTCATTTGGAATTATGTTTTTGGTTAGATCACCATTTTTTTTTGTACCCATGTCCTTTTATCTCTAAGATCATCTGATTACTAGAGTGAAGTTCAGTTTAGATTCCTTTAAATTTGATGCAGGACATGTGGAGGTTGTCTTAGTCTTCTTTGGAGCAGAATTTTGATTATGTGAAGGCAGAAAATTAGTGCAAATAGAACTATCAATATTCTATCCTTTTAAATCGAAAATAGATGCATGGAATTGTGCACTATCAATAACAGAATTCTTTTCCATAGCAGGTTCAGCAGATTTTATGTGTTCTATGGTGACACAAACTTCATCTAATATAGGCGAAACTAATGAAACAACATTAAGAACATTGTATTTTTCATCAAAGATGAGAGAATGATGAATCTCACCAACCAAAATACTAGAGTATGCAAAGTTACCTGGAAGCAAGAACTTTGGATGAGTACCTTGCAGCTCATTTGGATCAAAAGCCTTTTGAGACCAGGAAAAAGTGGTAGCATTGCTGGAATGAGTTGTTATGTCCAAAAGGTTTATTTGATTACCTATGGGCTTCAATCCAGTAATATCCAGATCATGAGAGGGGGATTTTGGGTCACAAACCTCCACTTTTTCCACTGCGCATATAGGAGAACCGGTTGTGGTAGTGTCCCTACAAGGCTCATTATCTATGTTTGAATCAAAAACCATGTTAGAGTTCATAATGCCAAGGACCATATCCTAAATTTCTTTACCTATTTTATGCTCAATAATGAGGGATTGATCATCATCTACCATTTCACCACAGGATATACCTTACAGGGGGGAAAAAGAATTAGGTTTTTTACCCATATTTCATTTTTCTTTTTATAAGTTTTAGGAATGTCAGTTACTCATTTTTTGTTTCTATTATTGTACCTTACATCCTTCCAGCCATTTTCAATTGGAGGAACAACCTGTTTTCTCACAATTTGACACTCTGAAATAATGAGACCAATAATTTTTTATACCTCACAAAAGGGGGTAATCTCTCATATTCCACTTTAATTATAGTTTTATATTCTTGAGCACAGAAATTAATAATGTTTGGTAGTTTGGAGTCATGATTAAACTCTACCATGAATCTTGAATATAGACCATGTTCAGCATTTAAATTCCTTTGGTCTAACATTATAGGTAAACCAATACAACATACTATGTCATAGAAAATTTTGGGATGCCATAAATACCAATTAATTCCATGCAGTCTAACCCAAAGTTGAGCAGTTAAATTCTTATACTTTTTTGGATTAAAAGGGACATCCCACTCACTCAATTGATGTAAACTAGGCTTGAGGTTAATGTTTCTAGTCATCCAAGCCTAGTTAAGATCATCTTGTAAGTTTAAAAAAATGTGATAATAACCATTAGCAACAGGAAACAATTTCCCATTAAATAAATTCCACAAATTCAAAATCCTAGTTTTAAGATCAGATAATGACAATGGAAGATCACCTTTATAGTATAAAACTCAGCCAAGGATGAAAATTTTAATCAGTTGTACTCACTGCCGAAGAGCTTCTGGATCAGCCTCAACAAGAAAGCGACCATCATCAAGCTTTTTGCAGAGGGAAGGCTACATCGCCTTCGTGCTACATAGCTCTGGACCTTTGAGAACATCGCGGAAGGAACCCGCATTAGGCCACTCACTAGCCGCATGAATGCGTAGATCTTGAGAAGGAGTTCCAACATCTATAGAAGCAGGGATGGCGAGATCATATGCGTAATGGTGGAAATTTTGAAATGGTATTTCAATAAGGAAACCAAAAATTTATTGTTCAACCTGTCCCTCTAGTCACCTACAGACGTTCATCCATCTACTATCATCCACATAAAAGGGAATAAGATCCTCAGAACTAGAAAAAATATAGTTAAATAATATACATCAACAATTAAGGGGTCCATCCAAAGATATACAGAATGAAACTTCATCAATCATTGGAAGAGTCTCTAGAGGAAGCTTAAATGGGGCCATCCAAATTTATAGGTAAAATAAACAAAAATTAATATTATATGACTATTTTAATTGATATATGTGCATCTAAAAATTCTATATCAACTCATATTATTATCTTGATAAATCAACTTACATACATTTTTTCACATTTGATGGATATTAGTACAACTATAAGAATTAAGAGAGAGCATGGATTCTATTATCACTATGATTCTTCCATCTAATAGAAATTGAGATTACATTGGATTTCATAGATATCTATATGTAACCTATAGACATAATTTTCTTGATAGACAGCCTAATGGATCATAAGGTTTCGATTGCCTGTTATCATCAACATCTCTCCTTTACTACGCTTGATGGGGTGTGCCAGGCTATTTAGGGAGAATTGGACCAGAGGTTGAGCAGAGACGGAATTTATTTTCTAGATAAAGGAATGTAATATTATTTCTTTCATTTTATCTATCATGAAAATTACTTATTTTTGATCTCCCTCCATCATTCATTGAGTTTCTAAATGGTTTTTTATTTTATTTCAATCGATTTCCACCAGTAGTAGAGCTACTGTTTTAAATTTATTTAGAAAATGGAACTCATCCAATATCTGTTCTTTCTAAATATATTAAACAATGTTAAATGATGTATTTGAATAACTTAGTTGGATGATCTTCTTTATAAATGAATTATAAACCTGATTGTGTTACCTTGGAAGGCTCTTATACCCTTTATAATGAAATCAAATGGGACACCTCACTTATGTATTGATTATCAGAGACTCAATAATGTTAAAATGAATAGTAAATATTTATTTACTAAGATAGTTGATATATTTTATTATATTAAATTGGTGAAGTGGCTGTCAATGAATGATATTCTATATAGTTACAATCATTTGATAATTAATGAATATTAAATTAATAAGACATCTTTCAAGAGATGGTACATTCATTATGAGTGTCTTGTCATGCCATTTGATTTCACCAAGTCTCATTTTATTTCTATATATTTGATGGACATGATATTAATTTATTACCTCAATTCTTTCATGGGGGAATTTTATGACAAATCCTTGTTTTACAAAATATTTTAGGAAGATAATGGGCATAATTTTAGAGGAAATATTAATATTTTTAAAAATCACTATATTTACAATAATATTCCATATTGAAATTTATAGAATTGGGAAGTGAAGTATTTGTGAAACATACTCTTAGAACAAGTTATTTCCTTTAATCCTAAGAAGGTTAAGGCTGTTTGTACATGGGAGAATAATTTCAATGTATTTGATATTCAGATCTTCTTTGGATTTTTAGGGTACTATTATAGGCAAGATACATATTTTGTGAAGCTAGATTCTCCAATGATTGTTGTCACTCAGAAAGAGATGATGTAGTAATGGGATGTAAAGTATTAAATTTAATTAGATGACTTAAAACTTATTAACAATTTTATATCGATGTTGACCCCTCCATTGGTTAAAAAGGGGTATGTGGTCTTTTTAAATACATCAGTTTATAGTTTGGGATGTGTTCAAATACATGGTGATCATGTTGTAACCTATAGTTCTAATAATATTAGATCTCTTGAGAATAATTATCAGACCCATGATCTTATACTATCTATCGTTTTGAATTCACTGTAATGTTAACAAAATTTCATTTTTTATGAAATAATTACCATCTGTTATGATAATAAAATAATTAGTTATATCTTCTATAAAAAAGATTTGATCCTTATGTGGAGAAATTTGGTGGAGTAACTATAACCCCATGGTTTTTATATATTATATACCCATAGAAAGGGGAATTTCATTGTTAATGAATTTATGAAGAAATTTATGACCTATTCGATGAATGAGTCAACATTATGATGGAATCTAGTGGCTCTCTTTACCTAGTAATATTTTATAGTTTTTGAGGATGTGACTGAGTTTTTTCATAAATGTTTATTTTAACTACACTCTTCATGATTTGATTATTTAAGAACATAACCACTATATTCCATTACATCTGATTAGTTATACTCATTGTTTTGGGAAACCCATAAGTCAGTGGTCATTATCCTTTGAGGGTTCTATATATTTTTTAAACTAGTATGTTGTTCCTTCACCTATGAAAAAGGATATATTGATGGATTTTTCTAATTCCCTGTATGAATAGAACCCCAGAACCAACAAGATATTATATGAAATATGATGAGGATTCTAGAAGATGTTTATGAAACAAGACATAATTATTTTTTTTATTATTATTACACATTGCAACAGTTCAAGGATATTTATATGAGACATTTGATATTTATCCAATTCTAGTGGTAACATGGATGTGAGAAGTGATATATATATTTTATGGTTGGGTTTCCATGTACCCATTCGATGAAGAATATGGTGTGGCTTGTGATCAATATGATGAATAATCCGGATCACATTATAATTATTCAAGATACAACCAAATTTGATGACTTTTGATGTATCTATGTGAAAGAGCTCATTTGATTTAATTGGTTTCTTATATGTTAAAGTCTGTAATAGTTAACCTAATTTTACATTTCATTTTTGGGAGGAAGCTATTAGGAATAGGGATACCATGTACATTTGATTTCAACATATCTTCTATAGAAAAATTTCTAGATATAATGATCTATATATATTATTTAGTATATTATATATTCTTTTGTTCTTGAAATTGGTGGAGAAAATGATGATGATTTGTGAGTAGTTCAGTTTTCATATAATATTATTAACTATTCCGGAACTGGGATGTAACCTTTTGAGGCCTCGTATGTCAAATAATTCCCAGTCATCATTTTGTTGGTCATAGATGGTTGAAGATACCATAGTGGGACTACATATTATCCAAGAGATGATAGAAATGAGTCAGTCTATTCATTAAAAAACAGTGACATAACATGGCTAGTATAAATTCTATTCTAATCACTATCAATGATCAGTGAGGTTTTTAGTTGGTGACTATGTGTTCTTGAGATCTTCCCGTCAGTTGGGTCACCTATGGCTTGGGAAACACAGAAATATATCACAATGTTTTATGGGTCTTTTGATACTGTGTATTAGGTGTGGAAAGTCAGATACCATATGATATATCCATTATAGTTGACTTCGATACAAATTTTTTTTTAGGCATCATAGCTTTGGATGTACCTTTCTGACAATTCTTATATCTTGATTACGGATGATCATAATGTTGAACCTGATTTATCTATAACTAAGTATCCAGAAAATATTTATTATTCTGATAAGTATAGCCTTTTTAAAATATCAAACCCCTTTTCCATGTTTTAGAGAATAATGGTTCCAATATACATGATAATTGGGAGCATGTGGCACAAATTAGAGTAAATTGGACTCAATTATAAAAAATTTAATATTTTTAACCTTCTTCATGGGGATAGAAAGTGTTTATGGTAGAGAGGTTGTAACACATCAATACAATACATTTTTATTTATCAAATATCATTTTTATCATGCATTGATTTAATATTACTTTGGTGTTAAAATAATATTGTTGTGAAAATTAAGGAATCACAGGGGCGGGGCACATTTGATGCAGAGTTATGGTAAATTGTGATGTTTGACCAATAAAAATGTGCCCCTAATTATGAAGGTCTAGTGGGTAGAAAATGGTTAGTGGATAGTTTTCCAAACCATTTGACTAGCCCAACAAACCATGGAAAAGTGAAATGGGAGGGTTTTCCTGGTAAGATAATGATTAATGTAATTATGTTTCCACGCTAATAAACCTCTCTTGAATTATTGAAAGAGATCATGGTTATGGAACGTGAATAATACTTTCCTTGTAGCTTCTTCTGTTAAGTGTGCACACCGTTTTTAATTCACATGATTTTTTTATTAAAAACCCCGAGACCCACGGTTTAATCCCAAGACACCACCATTCGAACCGAATATGAATCTCTGGTCATTAAAGGCTCTCTAGAGGTGGTTTTGAATCCTATAACCAATTCTATTTCTAATAAAAATATTAGTGATCACATAGGTTCTTCTTCTGGTGAGTAAATATCCTATCCTATTATTTCATCAATATAATAATATATCCTCCATAGATCATGTTAGATCATAAGGTTATTGATTTATCATATATTTGTTGTTATATATCATGAATTCATGTTTTTTCTTGATCTCCTATACCATCATTCTTCGTTGGTGGATCTTTTAGCTACTGATGTGTTCTTTTTGATATTGTGAATTAATGTGGGTGGTTCCATATTTTTTTGTTCAATTGGGATTCTAGTTTTCCTGATTGATTGTACATGAGTTTTTAAGTTGTATAAAACCTCAGATAGATATTCTTTTGTTTTTTTGAAATGCGAATGAAAATTGTTGGATCTATTTGATAAAAAATTATGGCATGATTCAAGAATTGAGTTGATTAGATGATTCAGTTGATTATTCATGAGAAAAATAAATTATATTTAAATATTATTTAAGAAATTGATGAATTATTGAAAACCAATGATCTAGTTTTGAAATGATAAAGGCATGTTGAAGACTGAAATTAGGAAATTTCATATAAATTAATTTTAAATTATTGATTTCCCATGATTGATTGATTGAAGCACATGTGAGCGTTGGTTTTTAGCAGTAATTGGGAGATAATGATAGGATTATTACTCCCTAGAAATGGATTTATTATGAAAATAGTTACTAAACATAGTTTGGAAAGACATCCTGTAATGTGATCATCAATGGTGGATTGATTCATGTGTGCACACCTATCATGATCCGTTATTGTGACTGTGATGTGTAAGGATCATATTTCCTAAAACTAATACACTGAAGGGCTCGTTACATGGTTCTATGTTATGTTATTATATGATGATTACATTCTATTTATTTTAGACCTATTAAAATAATTCAAATAGATTTAAATAATTGTTTTATATAAAACATTAAATTAAGGCTATTTTGATATATCTTCCATCTTTTTTATTTTGAATTATTTTTTTATGAAAATATATATATTTCTTGTAATGCCTTTTTTTATTTAAATGGAATGAATAAATGAGTAAAATTTTATGGAAATTCATATAGAACACTTGGTGAATCCCCACAATGATTTATATAATACACCCAACCACTTCTTTCAGGTTCATTTGGCTTATCATTTTCTACGTCCATAAAAATTAATAGCACCAGTTAGATGTGGATGGTGTTTTTGATAGTTGGGAACCATAGTGAATAAGGTGACCCCTTTAGATGTGATCCATATGTTACCTGATATTTAAGATATTTTATATTGAAATTA
This sequence comes from Viscum album, assembly GCA_963277665.1. NCBI lineage: Eukaryota > Viridiplantae > Streptophyta > Magnoliopsida > Santalales > Viscaceae > Viscum > Viscum album. Next base: position 899,467,106 of record OY728136.1, on the reverse strand, counting down.
GTTTTTTATTTGAATATTTATTATTTAGGGTATTATTTTACATTTTTTATTATTGTACGTTCCACTTGAGGATTGTTGAATTGCATATTTTTATCTTTTATATTATACTATTTTGAGTAAAAAAACATTCTAACATGATTTGTGGATTATTCTTAGTGCTAGTATCTGACCTATGGGGATTAAGAATACTCTTATGCCATGTTAAGGAAAGATCATTTATCATGGTAATTGGGAATTCGTGTTGTTTTGTGACATCTCATGATTCCAAACTCTTTTCCCAGGGTACACGTCTCTTCATTTTGAGATTACATGTCCTTATTTTTATCTTATAGACATAAAATATTGATCAATGTTATATTTAATAACATATATATCCCCATATAATTTTTCTCATATTATTATGATCCAACCCTATATGAAGTGTTGATATTATTTCCCCTACTATGTGTTTGAGATCACTAATTTCTTATGTTTCCATTCCCATGATATTAATATGTGTATTGAAACATTCCAACTAGGATTTCCCTGAATATTTTCTCTAAGAGGGATTTGTATTTGGCATTAAGCATGCCTCCTTGTAAGTGAGAGTCTACCTAAAAGTATGACGAATCTATACATCAAATGTTTGGGTGAGTATAACCTCTATTTTGAGATAAAAAATGATAAAATGTTGAGAACTTAATATAAAATCACATCCATAAGATAGGATATAGGTCATAAAATTCCAAATCACATCCCGTTGAGTAAAAAAATTATGCTACTTCATTAATAAATTGATAATACCAGTCGTAAAACTCAATTATAAATGGAAAAAAAAGTAAATAAAATTTTTAGAGAGGAAAAAAAGTTACATGAAAACATATATTCTACCCTCTAGATTAAAACCCATATCCAATGATCCTTCATGACCATAAAATATAGCGTCAACCATTGGGCACTTTCCCATATTTGGATCTTCATCTATTAAATCAATTCAAGAAAAAAATGTAGCCAGAATATGGTGTGACTAAAACTAATTTTCACCACTAATTTCATCTAATGAAAATATAGTCATTATATGTAATGAATAATAGTGGTAAATTATTATTGGAAGCAAAAATAATGGTAATATGTTTAAATATATGGGACCAACCCAGTAATTGGTTATCTATGAAAAAAGATGGGTTAACCCTACCAACATTGGCATGCAATGAAATCTATTAACATAGAGGATGTATCACTGATCAATCCAGTTCCATGGCACATCACTGAGGAACTAATTATCACGTACCCTTGGGAATCCATCTGAGTCATATAATAATTCCTTTCAATAAATCTTAATAATTTCTATTTTTTTTGAACTTAAGTAAATATAATTCCCAATCAAAGGCAAGACAAAATATGAATCAAAGGACCAAAACAAAGGCATTCCAAACAAATAATGTTTAGCCAAATCTGGGAAGATCATTACATAACATTAAAAAATGGCATGCCTTACGAGAAAAATTGATTAATAATTGGAATTTAATAAGTGTAGAATTTTCCTTACTCTTTAGGGGATCTACCCAATGGCCTTAACGACAATGAGTCTAACTATAATTCACTAGCTCACTGAATACATTCCATATTTTTGAACCAATTTGAATCTAAAATTTTATTCAAATTTTTTCATTCACAAGAGTAATCTAATGAAATCCTAGCCTTACCCGCAGAATTCTCTTAAATAATAGTTCTTGAAGAATCCATGTAACCTCCCATGGAATTCAAGACCTCTCCATCAATTCATGAATTTCAATTAATCGATTTTTTCCAAATTTCACGTAAATAAAATTATTATTAAAATACCAGATCATCATATGGTTCAATATAAAAAGTCATTCATGATTTTTATGTATATAAACACTACTTGTTTCTAATTTTTACATTTATAAACACAAAATCCACATTATCTTATTTAAATACCAAGGGAAGACCTAATCTACCACATTTAATTCATCCTTTCACTATGTGAAATCCTAAAAGAACTATTTAAATGTTTTGAAAAATTGATACTGAAACCAACATTATTTTCTATGTCCATAGGAGTTCAAAGGAGTCACAATGATTGAAAAACATTTTAAATTAATTTTATGTCAAGGATTTGATTAGTAAATATGGCCATCAAACTTAAAAATGTAATCCAATGGTGAGAATTAAATGGAAATACATTATTCCATGCAACTTAGTTTGTTATACATACACTTGTCAGGTAATAGACCTCAATTCTAGTGTATGTGATATAAATATAGAAACAACAAATATCCAAAAAAGCGGGAATTAATTTTATATAAGGATGTAGATATTTTGGTGTATTTATTTTAAATATTGGAAGCTAGAGGAGTTTCAAATGTAACAATAGTTTTCTAATGAAATATAAATATGTAAAATTAGTGGTATATTTATAGAGAAGAACCCAGAAATCCATGGGTGGAGATAAGGGATACCATATAGAATAATCTTTCTTCAATGAGGCTAAAATTTGGTTTAAGATGAAACGGAGGTAAAGTGAAAAATTTTACACCCCAAAATTTAAAAATAAATCCTAAAACAGAATGACTATCTGATGGAACTAAAACCATTAGGCTATACAACAGGACATCCTCCAAGGGCTCATAAATAGCTATGTGATTTCTTTAACCCTATTAAACCTTTCATTAATGAGAAAATTTAGGTGTTTTGTGAAAATTTAATATAATTCATAACTCAAAATAAGGGATGGAGCATACAACATTCCCACTACAAGACATGTTATCTTCATGTTGCACTATCAATTGTCACTATCCTTCCAAATGAATAAATATAGACACTTTTACCACATGTCTGATTTATTCTCCCATGTTTCCTTTTAACAACTCCCCTGCTTCAATAGTAACTTTACACGAAGAATATATTTCCAATGAAGTGTATTATCACTACAGACTATAACACTAATCAAATAGTCCTCAAAGGATGCATCGACCTCAAGGTGAAGATGCACAATATTGATCATTTGTGATAGACATGGAATGTAAAATTGAAGTGTATATACAATAAATATTTCATCCATGGAAAAATTCAATATAGATGTTATAGTAGGTATGGCATTGGGATGATCTTCTCAATATTCACAAATGACCTCACATACTTGGGTAAAAACATCCCCTACATTTTTATATGATGATTTTACAACATATTTGATATATATAAAAACACTCCATGAATATTCTCCAACATATGGAGTTCATGATGCCAATATGCATATGATTTCTTCATATTTTTATTCATATACATCATCTACTAAATCAAATGGACATCCTATGGCATATTTAGAATGAGACCAATCTTAACCTCCACCACCTCATATTCCTCAATTCAAAAATATATTGACCCTCATGGTCTCCCATATAAATAATTGTAATGGTTAATATGAATGATTCTTAAATAACTATTGTTGAAATAAATTCCATTACATTAATGATGGTTCTCTTAAGAGAATCAATAATATTTCACACACTCCTTAAATATGTCCTCCAACATAAGGGCAGCCTATTATGTTAGTACAACAATCTTAGGGTGGTACACTATACTCAAAATCACATTAGTTACCATTTATTTCAGTAATACAATCCATAATTGTAACAAAAACATAGAATATTTATTAGAAATGATTCTATGTGGAGACCTATATAGATATATAACCTCTCATTTAAACAAACATCCTAGACCTTCCATGATATGGTTCTCTAAGATCAATTTAAAATGGGACCCCATTATCATATGATCCATGATTAATCCTAAAACATCATTCCCTCTAGGTAACTATTGTAAAATCATAATTATGGTCGTGTTTTGACTTTCCCATTTTCACTATGGAATGGGAAGAGATGGAAAAAGACTAACACATTACTAATTCTCAGTATTTACCAACTAAAAATTTGATCACCATGTAATTAACTCTAATATTCACTTTTCATGTCTAGCTAGAAATATATTATATGGATAACATGTTTCCATTTTTATATATAGAGTATATTTGCCACTTAAATGTAAAATATTTTCTTTTTAAATACTCTCAAATACTTTTAAACACTAATACACACCCATGAGAATGAATAATATCATCATCATCATCTATATTTCAATGTGTGGTGGTAGTTCCCCTAGATCAAAGTAGACCCTGAGGTCCTAGAACTCATGATTTAAATGATTACTCATCTATATCTCATATATAAGTGACAACACCATAAATAATTATGCATGAACTACTGAACCCCAATCCCCCCAAACATACGATTTATTTTTACTGAATCCTGTGTCATTTTTTACTCACTGGTAAAATAAAAAATAATATGAGGTTTTGTCTTCTTGATTATGGGATCAGAAATTACATTTACTATCCTTGGTGTATAGGATACAATTGATTAAAAATACTTGAGTTACTCAACCCTACTTCACTACCAATGAATTAGACCCCGATGAGTAATTATGTACCTCAAACAGTTATAGTCTTTATATACCACTAGAATTCCACTAAATAGGATGTTTCATTTAAAAAATAAGCAGTGTTCTACTATTGATAAATTGAGATCATTTAAATTATGATTTTGGTCATGAGGCCACTCCAACTGATACCGGCATTTCATGATTCAACCCCCCAACATCAGAATTTCACCATGTTTAATACCTAATGATTCACAATATACAACAAAATTACTTCCTAGATTAAGAAATATCAATATTGGTGTTGTTTTTAATCACCATTTAGACTCCAAAATAAAATTATATCAAGTCTTTTAACTAGAAAAATTCCCAACATTATATCTATTAATATTAGTGGAACATTGAGTTGGAAAATTTACTATATAAATTATTAATATTACCACACAAGTCCGAATAATCCTTGGATATTGAAAACATTTTTGGGTTTCTCCGAAAAACAAATCTCTCACTTTACCATTGTGGACATTGACATAAATTTATAACAAAATAAAACCCAAAATTTGTACTTGGTCTATCCAAGAATAATAATTCCAGACCATGTCATACATGAAATGATTCTATACTGTATCCAAAATGACACCCAGATTTTGTTGATTATACTCACTCATTTTGGAATACAAGAGAGTATCATCAATTTTTTTTTTCCAAATATATTTTTTAAATGGAAAAATATACTCATCAAGGCCATAAACACTTATGTTGTGATCTTCATGACAAGAAGAATTGAAAAAGTAATTATGGAGGACATGCATACTTTGTAAGGAAGTATATGGTATATCAGACAGTCTCAATCTAACATGGTGAAAACCTGATCTCATGTTGATCTTTTAGGATATCATGTATAAAATATGTTGATCAGAATGATCATTAATACATGGTAGAAGATAACAGTTCTTCATTGTCACTTGATTCATCTTTAAATAGTTTTCATCCAAGAATAAGGTACTATATGACTTAATATAAAATATGAAAAGATAACCATAATGAGATTTACTATAAATGATAATCCCCTTGTTCTCCATATAATATGAAATAATTTAAATAGTAATATCTCATATAAAATAATTCATGGTGATATACACAACTGTCTAGAGTGACAAACTTTAGAATTTATCAAGGACAAATTCCACAAACGGTACCACAGAAGGAATGTAAATAATCTTCATATCCACTACATCATCCAACACAAGTATGAACATCTCATTTTGAAACCAACATAACATCCATTAATAATGCCATGATCAACTATCTTTAATATATCACTCTCACTCATAAACAAAACTACCAACTTCTAGTGAAATGAGGGATGGTTATTTGTGATAGAAATCAACATGATATCAAAATAATCCAACCTTTCCATTCCATCAATAATTTCAAACCCAATAATATATTTCATGAAAACGTATCACAATAACTGGAAACCTCTAAAATCATGATCATACACTATAAAATTATTGAATACTTTAGATTAGACTCCCAAATGGGTGCTGATGGTAAGCACTACATACATATTCTTGTTGGTTAAACCTAGATAATACACAAAATGAGTAGATATGAATCAATGTGAGGCATATGTATCAAATAAATATGAATCTGAGATAGAAGCCACTAATATTGTAAATCTCATAGTATAATGCCCAACATCATGATCTGTAGAAGTATTCATCACTATAATCATTATCCATGACCCTCGACCCTACATCCCTCCTATAAATTTTGGTACATCACTACTCCTCTAGCTATACTGACTCTATATCTACACACCCCTTACACTAAATTTTCATATGCGACCAATAAAACATTTACAAAACATCTTTGTAGAGACCCGAAGCCTGACGTACATTGACATTACATTACTTTTTCGGAATACTTAGTACATAACAAAAACACACACACAAGGATCATAATAGTTTAGTGTCTTTGGAAAAACGGAACGTAATCTTCTAATCGTGGTGAAAGATCTTCAATATCTCCCATAAAGATCTTCCCTTTTTTTTACCTACAACCTTTCTTTATATCCTGGGGAAAATAAAACATAAAAGGGTGAGCTCAAATGCTCAGTAAGGGTAAACAACAGAAAAAAAATCAATTACATCATATTCATAAGAACATAACTTTTGGAAATCTTAACCTGCAAAATAGAGAATAATTTCATAACATGGGATAAATCATAGTAGTGAAATGAAATCTCAATAAGCATAACATAAAACTTGAAACATTGTGGCATACACACATAATCATAGAGAATCATTTCTTTTTAGTCAAGACTCATCGCCAAGACTATCTTAGTGGACAAAGTCCCTTTCTGAATCGAGTAACCCTCGTTTCAGTCCTGTTTCACTGAACCGGTATAACCTACCATTCCAGCCATGTCTATCTCATGAGATATAAAATCTTTACCCAATGCATTGGAGGGAGATATAGGTCCCACCCATCTTATAATGAATCCTTTCTTATGTGTGCCACAAAATCATAAACCATACATCATAGCATAACCCATGTAATAAAAATGGGATTCTTAAACAACATGACATCATAAAACAATTCATATAAGATAAAGGAATTCATAAAAATAATTTCATAACAACATTAATCAAATCAATGTAATAATAGGGAATAAAAACAGAACCCTTTATTATCTTAGATGGAAAATAGTTTTGATAAAACAGTTGAACTCCATTCTTGAGGAAAATATCCTTTCTACCTTAAAAACATTTTTCCGTTCTTAACATGTCATAAAATTTTAAACTAAAAGAATTTGATTAAAAATAAACTTGAAAACTTGTAAAGGAAGCATCTTGGAAATAATGTTTTAAAAATCCATTCATGCTGTATAAGTTAAAAAAAACATTCTTCTCTTACTTTTGTCGGAAAAGTCAAAAAATACCTCGTATGAAAAACACCAAAAGATTCCTTTAATATCTTTCACTAAAATCTCACCGAAGGGTAAAATTTGATATAAACTATTGTAGAAGGATATAAATATTAAATATTGGGGAAACATGGATGTGGATGTTAAAATACACCCCAGTAAATACTAAAGTATAAACAATCTCGGATAAAAATGAGATTGTGATATTTCCCTTACCTTAGGTCCGATTTGCTTCGTATGTGTCCGAACCTCCTGTATAATGATTTAAATAATGTCATTGAATTATTACAGAACCATATTCATTTTTATTATATCATATATGGTTCACTTATGACTTTATATTACCCGTTCTTTTGTAAATTCTATGTTAAAGAAGCGTTTTGGGTAAAATCGTTTCATTTATCGTAGGTGTTTTGACTTGTTGTTCTTGACATTATTATTACTTATATCATGATTTACTTACTTCCAGAATATAAAATATGATTTATATATCATATATATTCAGTATATATATATATAATAGAAAGATAAATGAAATGAAAAACACCGCTCATGGAGACGGTTGTCCGTACGTACGCATGAGCGCTGTTTTACTTTCCTTATTGTCTTGAAATGGAAGTAAGGAGATGACATACATATATATATACATAAATCTAGTAGCTTTATAATGTCATATATTTCATTATTATTTCTTATATATACTTTATAATCATTCTTAAATTGGTTAACATGGAGAATGAATCTCATCGCGTCGTGGAGACGGTATTCCGTACGTACGCACGAGCGATGATATCATTTCCATAAATATTGAACTGAATTGGATTGGATTATACAATATATCAAAATCAATATGATGTTGTAATAACTATGTATAGTTATTCTTTACACCATTATACCCATCGATGTAAGGTGGTGGTGGAAAATAGATTACACCACGGCGTGGAGACGGTATTCCGTACGTACGCATGCACGGTGATTTCTTTTTCCGTAGGATGGATAGATGGTGAAATAGGGTTGTTTCATACATATAATAACATATCAGTATATGAGTGATACTGATGTTATTACTTCATAATGAAACAACCTAAGAAGAAGAAGTGGAAGAAGAAATAAAGATGAAAGAATTGGTAACGGTAATTACCTCTTCTTTGAAGCGCCTCTTTGAGACCTCCTCTTAGGGAACTAAAATTGGTCTTTGAGGAAGACCAGAACCTCTAGGATGTTTCTAGGGAAGTGGAGAAGAGATTTTGGCAGGGGTTGGCCGAGCTTGAGTGCTTAAATTGGTGTGAGGAGGAGGGGGAGGAGGTGTCCTTTTATAAGGGAGGAGAGGGGCAGCTTAGGAATATCTCAAAATATTATTTTATATTAAAGTCAAAATCGGTTTATAATGGATCCAAAGGGTCTTATTTCGAATATAAAGTGGGGATGGGTCGAAATCCTATCAACCAATAGGATTTAGACAAGTTTAGGGTATTATGTTAACCTTATCAATTAGATTTAACTCTAAGTTAAATAATTTAACTTTTACCGTGTCTTTTTGTAGTCTTTCACTATATGGTTAATACACTTACTATAACATGCCAAAAGAACCCCAAATTGTTTATTATTAATATATATATCCTTATATAAGTCCTTTTTCCGAACCTTAGATTTTTAGGAATAAAATAACAATTTATAATATAATATTTTATTTAAAAACTATTTTGTGTCAATTTTGACACTATTTGATATATGATTTTTGTGAAAGTCATAACAGAATTATATGTTCGAATAAAGTTGATTAAATCAACATTAATATATCATAGTAACCTATAAAATTAGTGTAATTCATAAAAAATCTCAAATTATTTTTAGTTTGGTGTTTATAACATCAATTATGTCAATTTTTCATTAATAAGATAATTACTTCATCATCATTGTGTCATAAATAAATTAACTTATTTGATGTCTAAAAATTACAAATAAAATACCATCATGTAGGAAATCGTTTTATCTTTCTAATTAATATTTACAATCGAATTTATCTTATGTATAACCCCATATTAAAAATGATTTACTTATTAAACTTTGATTTTAACTATTTTAACCCTTCTTTAAATAAATTAATAATAAATGTCCTAATCTAATCCATGTGGGCCTAAATGGTCATATTTTATTCCTAAGTTTGTTTTTGGTCGAATTACACTTTTCCAATAGAATTAGGACATGTGTTAGGGTAATATTAATATCATATTTACCTTTAGTTACCCTATTTACTATTAACCGCGGTAAAAATAGTAAAAAGTTACTATTCACCAAAAATTATTTTCATCTCATTGAACCACATTTTACTTACTGACATCAACCGTGTCTCTCGGATTTTTGAAATTCCATTCACAGAAGCGGTAAAATTAAGTTTTATGAAAAATTCAGTTTTTTTAACTACCACTTAGTAGTTTCACTATTCATCAAAAATTGAAGGTTTTCAGAAAAATGCCAAAATTTCATCCTACGCTATATTTCATATTCCGAATTCAAAAATGAAGTCTATTTTACCAAATTCATAACATAGAAGTTGCATTAATTAATTTTATAATTAAATCCCGCTATTAAAACAAATAGCGTGTTTTTAAGAAACAATATTTATCAAAAGATTGACATTTGTTTATGTCTGGTTTAAATCTGAAATTACAACCAATGACCAACATTGTATTAAATTGTAAAAATATATTCTAAATATACTTTAAAACCACTCAAATTAATAATTTATCACTATTAATTATTTCGATTAAAAAAGTTGTTTTTAATTAAAATTTAGTAATTTTCACTATTCATCGGAATATGAAAGTTATCTGAAAAGTACCAAAATTTCACCTTAGGCTAAATTCGATACTCCGAATCTAAAAATGAATTCCATTTTGAAAAATAAAATTTACAAAATTTCAAAAAGTGGTTATTACTATTCATAACGGCTAGTATTAATAATATTATAATAGCATATCGTTGTTTCGTGAAACTCAGTATTGCGTACTACACACGCTATCGAGAAAGGTTGCGATTGCGTGTAATGCAAGGAAAGTCAAGGATGCGTGTTTTGAAAGCTCCTTTTGGTGTAGCGTACAACACAAGATATTAATAAAATTAAAAAGAATATATTTCATAAAATCTCGGGCTGTTACATTCTACCCCCCTTAAAATGAATTTCGCCCTCGAAATTCGTCAGGGTTATAAATGGTTTACTATTTGAAAGTTTATTTAATAGAAACCCACATTGTAAAAAGGAATATCAAAACCAATCTTTAAAAACAAAATTATGAAACGTAACTGTTACCCAAATAAACTAATCACTGGGTTTCCACATAGGTGAAAATATGGATATGAAAGAGAAATCTAACCATCATGTTCTGATGGAGAGTGGTATAGAACATGGCTATGGAAAAGCTAGCAATCACAAAGCCATAAATTTGTGATGATCTAAGGTACCATCTGATTCATCAGATATAAGAGCATTAAGACAACATTTTTGGTTTTCAAGATCATTTCCCTGAAGTTGATGAAACTGGAATTAGAAGAAATACTTTCATGATTTTGGTATAGTCTCACCATTTGTCGTTCTTTGGACAATTTTCACTTCATCACTTAAAGAAATGAAGTTGAATTTGTCATTCGTGATGCATTAGCAGATCATGTGATAGAAGGATGGGTCATTCCATCTATTTCAAACAAAAGTTTAGCAAAAGTTATAAGTCCATCTTATAGTGAGATTAATCGTATATGGTTCCAAAAATGAACTTATACTTCATATATCATACCGCTTAATAAAATAAAACTACTTTCTACTAAACAGGGACTTCCTGTAGGCCAGTGGTAGGCGATAAAGGCCAGTCGTACTTCGGTTGTGGGTTCGATTCCCATATCCTTGTCCGATGTGATGGGCTGTCGCCAGTCCTGCAGGTTGTCCTTTTTCTAAAACTATATTACTATAACATCCCATCAATAATATCGAGAGAACTTCTATTCTTAATCAATAATAACTTATGTACAACATAATCCATTCCAATTCTTTAGGCTTATCCATAATACTGCAGTCCACTCTCATAACATAGTGAAATTGATTACCAGAGATTTAACACCATCGTCGATCCCCATATATCATAAGATATGTTTTGTTGGTCACATTCCAAACATTCAAAGTCCTTAATCATGTATTCTATTGAATACCTTAGTGAAAACATGAATTCAGTTAAACTCTAACACTTTCCACATACCAAAATCCTCAAATTCTATATACTCAAACCATGATATCACTTAGTCCTTATATCAATCATGAGCTCATGAATACTGTTAAACATTTCATTTTCTTGTTTTCCCTTCATTATGCGCATAATATCTCAATTACTTTGAATACCACATTAGACAAATACATTAATATTCCAATACTACATGATACAACATTATTTTGGAATCCCATTACATAAACACTTAATAATTCCACCACATCATTGTCATATTCAACATTGCCAATAGAGATCGCATGTGACTTCCCTTTGTCCTTTGCCTTATGTGTTTGCTCATGTTGATCGTCACTAACCCTTGGATTAGGGAATTTATTGGCATAATGTCCCATCTCCTTGCACTTGAAACATTGAAGTGTTGGCGGTGCGTTCTCTGCAGTGTTTGCTTTGTTCACATCATTAGAAACCCTTTTTCCATTACTTCGACACTCAGCTACTCGATGACCTTATTTTCCACACTTAAAACATTTTCTAGTCCCTTTAAGACAATCTCCACCATGCTTCTTTCCACACTTTGTGCATAAGGGAACATTCATCTTCTTTTCACCATTATTTTGAGATTTCTCCTTGAACTCCATCTTTCGTTTCTTTTCAAAACCATGAGATGGATATGCAACACCAACTTCCATTTCTACCTTGATAGCACAACGCACAATTTCTTCATAGCTACTGAAGTCTCTTATAGCTAACGCCCTTCGAAGACTTGGTTTTAAGCCACTGAAAAATCGATCAACTTTACTTTCAGGTTGGATGATAATGTCAGATGCATACCTTGCGAGTCTTGTAAAATTTGCTTCGTATATACCAAAAGATTCCTCATCCTTCTGCTTCAGCTCAAGAAACTCCTTTTCCATCTTGTTTCGAAGAATACAAGGGAAGTACTTACTGAAAAACAATTTCTTGAACTCGTCCCATTCCATGGACTCAATTTCATCTCTTGGCCTCGTATTCTTGATAAGATTCCACCATTGATCAGCATCACCTTCCAAACGATACACTGCTAAGATGACTTTATCATGTTCAAAACTTTGATGAACTGAAAATATCTTTTCAGTAGTATTGATCCAATGTTCAGCAACAAGTGGATCGGAAGTCCCACTGAAAGAAGGTGGACGTTGCCTCATGAAGGTCTCAATAGAATACTGTTCCCTTCTCTGCTCATTTGGAAGTCCAGAATGATTCATAGCTTGTGTAAGTATAGAAATAATATTTTCCACTCTATCTCCCATAACATTTGTTTGTTCAGGAGGGAAATCATTGCATTGTCCATTTCATTGATCAACATGGTTCCTTCGGGTTCCAGCCATCGTCTAAAACCCAAAAAGAATAGTGTGAGAGGCAAAAATCATGCTTGGGAAAACAACATAATAAAGGTGGAGTATCCTCAATATCTATCATCTTAGGTTAAATTCTATGATCGTTACCGTAGTTCTAGGACTGTATCCTATACGTATACCTATCCATAAGGCCATCCCTAGACATACCTTATAAATATATCTAGGGATCTCACTAAAGTTCTCGCATCCTAGTTTCCAAAGGATGACTAAACCTTTCCTCTGATACCAACTGTAGAGACCCGAAGCCTGATGTACATTGACATTACATTACTTTTGCGGAATACTTAGTACATAACAAAAACACACACACAAGGATCGTAATAGTTTAGTGTCTTTGGAAACTCGGAACGTAATCTTCTAATCGTGGTGAAAGATCTTCAATATCTCCCATTAAGATCTTCCCTTTTTTTTTACCAAAAACCTTTCTTTATATCCTGGGGAAAATAAAACATAAAAGGGTGAGCTCAAATGCTCAGTAAGGGCAAACAAAAGAAAAAAAATCAATTACTTCATATTCATAAGAACATAACTTTTGGAAATCTTAACCTGCAAAATAGAGCATAATTTCATAACATGGGATAAATCATAGTAGTGAAATGAAATCCCAATAAGCATAACATAAAACTTTAAACATTGTGGCATACAAACATAATCATAGAGAATCATTTATTGTTAGTCAAGACTCATTTCCAAGACTATCTTAGTGGACAAAGTCCCTTTCTGAATCGAGTAACCCTCGTTTCAGTCCTGTTTCACTGAACCGGTATAACATACCATTCCAGCCATGTCTATCTCATGAGATATAAAATCTTTACCCCATGAATTGGAGGGAGATATAGGTCCCACCCATATTATAATGAATCCTTTCTTATGTGTGCCACAAAATCATAAACCATACATCATAGCATAACCCATGTAATAAAAATGGGATTCTTAAACAACATGACATCATAAAACAATTCATATAAGATAAAGGAATTCATAAAAATAATTTCATCACAACATTAATCAAATCAATGTAATAATAGGGAATAAAAACAGAACCCTTTATTATCTTAGATGGAAAATAGTTTTGATAAAACACTTGAACTCCATTCTTGAGGAAAATATCCTTTCTACCTTAAAAACATTTTTCCTTTCTTAACATGTCATAAAATTTTAAACTAAAAGAATTTGATTAAAAATAAACTTGAAAACTTGTAAAGGAAGCATCTTGGAAATAATGTTTTAAAAATCCATTCATGCTGTATATGTTAAAAAAAAAATTCTTCTCGTACTTTTGTCGGAAAAGTCAAAAAATACCTCGTACGAAAAACGCCAAAAGATTCCTTTAATATCTTTTACTAAAATCTCACTGAAGGGTAAAATTTGATATAAACTAATGTAGAAGGATATAAATATTACATATTGGGGAAACATGGATGTGGATGTTAAAATACACCCCAGTAAATACTAAAGTATAAACACTCTCGGATAAAAATGAGATTGTGATATTTCCCTTACCTTAGGTCCGATTTGCTTCGTATGTGTCCGAACCTCCTGTATAATGATTTAAATAATGTCATTGACTTATTACAGAATCATATTCATTTTTATGATATCATATATGGTTCACTTATGACTTTATATTACCCGTTCTTTTGTAAATTCTATGTTAAAGAAGCGTTTTGGGTAAAATCGTTTCATTTATCGTAGGTGTTTTGACTTTTTGTTCTTGGCATTATTATTACTTATATCATGATTTACTTACTTCCAGAATATAAAATATGATTTATATATCATATATATTCAATATATATATATATAATAGATAGATAAATGAAATGAAAAACACCGCTCATGGAGACGGTAGTCCGGACGTAATCAAGAGCGCTGTTTTACTTTCCTTATTGTCTTGAAATGGAAGTAAGTAGATGACATACATATATATATACATAAATCCAGTAGTTTTATAATGTCATATATTTCATTATTATTTCTTATATATACTTTATAATCATTCTTAAATTGGTTAACATGGAGAATGAATCTCATCGCGTCGTGGAGATGGTATTCCGTACGTACGCACGAGCGATGATATCATTTCCATAAATATTGAACTGAATTGGAATGGATTATACAATATATCAGAATCAATATGATGTTTTAATAACTATGTATAGTTATTCATTACACCATTATACCCATCCATGTAAGGTGGTGGTGGAAAATAGATTACACCACGGCGTGGAGACGGTATTCCGTACGTACGTACGCGCGGTGATTTCTTTTTCCGTAGGATGGATAGATGGTGAAATAGGGTTGTTTAATAATTATAATAACATATCAGTATATGAGTGATACTGATGTTATTACTTCATAATGAAACAACCTAAGAAGAAGAAGTGGAAGAAGAAATAAAGATGAAAGAATTGGTAACGGTAATTACCTCTTCTTTGAAGCGCCTCTTTGAGACCTCCTCTTAGGGCACTAAAATTGGTCTTTGAGGAAGACCAGAACCTCTAGGATGTTTCTAGGGAAGTGGAGAAGAGATTTTGGCAGGGTTTGGCCGAGCTTGAGTGCTTAAATTGGTGTGAGGAGGAGGGGGAGGAGGTGTCCTTTTATAAGGGAGGAGAGGGGCACCTTAGGAATATCTCAAAATATTATTTTATATTAAAGTCAAAATCGGTTTATAATGGTTCCAAAGGGTCTTATTTAGAAGATAAAGTGGGGATGGGTAGAAATCCTATCAACCAATAGGATTTAGACAAGTTTAGGGTATTATGTTAACCTTATCAATTAGATTTAACTCTAAGTTAAATAATTTAACTTTTACCGTGTCTTTTTGTATTCTTTCACTATATGGTTAATACACTTACTATAACATGCCAAACGAACCCCAAATTGTTTATTATTAATATATATATCCTTATCTAAGTCATTTGGCCGAACCTTATATTTTTAGGAATAAAATAACAATTTATAATATAATATTTGATTTAAAAACTATTTTGTGTCAATTTTGACACTATTTGATATATGATTTTTGTGAAAGTCATAACAGAATTATATGTTCGAATAAAGTTGATTAAATCAACATTAATATATCATAGTGACCTAGAAAATTAGTTTAATTCATAAAAAGTCTCAAATTATTTTTATTTTGGTGTTTATAACATCAATTATGTCAATATTTCATTAATAAGATAATTACTTAATCATCTTTGTGTCATAAATAAATTAACCTATATGATGTCTAAAAATTACAAATAAAATACAACCATGTATGAAATCTTTTTATCTTTCTAATGAATATTTACAATCGAATTTAGCTTATGTATAACCCCATATTAAAAATTATTTACTTATTAAACTTTGATTTTAACTATTTTAACCCTTCTTTAAATAAATTAATAATAAATGTCCTAATCTAATCCAAGTGGGCCTAAATGGTCATATTTTATTCCTAAGTTTGTTTTTGGTCGAATTACACTTGTCCAATAGAATTAGGACATGTGTTAGGGTAATATTAATATCATATTTACCCTTAGTTACCCTATTTACTATTAACCGCGGTAAAAATAGTAAAAAGTTACTATTCACCAAAAATTATTTTCATCTCATTGAACCACAATTTACTTACTGACATCAACCGTGTCTCTCAGATTTTTGAAATTCCATTCACAGAAGCGGTAAAATTAAGTTTTATGAAAAATTCAGTTTTTTTAACTACCACTTAGTAGTTTCACTATTCATCAAAAATTGACGGTTTTCAGAAAAATGCCAAAATTTCATCCTAAGCTATATTTCATATTCCGAATTCAAAAATGAAGTCTATTTTACCAAATTCATAACATAGAAGTTGCATTAATTAATTTTATAATTAAATCCTGCTGTTAAAACAAATAGCGTGTTTTTAAGAAACAATATCTATCAAAAGATTGACATTTGTTTATGTCTGGTTTAAATCTGAAATTACAACCAATGACCAACATTGTATTAAATTGTAAAAATATATTCTAAATATACTTTAAAACCACTCAAATTAATAATTTATCACTATTAATTATTTTGATTAAAAATGTTGTTTTTAATTATAATTTAGTAATTTTCACTATTCATCAGAATATGAAAGTTATCCGAAAAGTACCAAAATTTCACCTTAGGCTAAATTCGATACTCCGAATCTAAAAATGAATTCCATTTTGAAAAATAAAATTTACAAAATTTCAAAAAGTGGTTATTACTATTCATAACGGCTAGTTTTAATAATATTTTAATAGCATATCGTTGTTTCGTGAAACTCAGTATTGCGTACTACACACGCTATCGAGGAAGGTTGCGATTGCGTGTAATGCAAGGCAAGTCAAGGATGCGTGTTGTGAAAGCTCCTTTTGGTGTAGCGTACAACACAAGACATTAATAAAATTAAAAAGAATATTTTTCATAAAATCTCGGGCTGTTACAATCTTCCACTATGTAGTATTTAGTGTTTTAAGGCCCCGATCTAGCCTAAAAGATATATCATTGGGTTTTTATGATTTATTCCTATAAAACTTCTGGATAGAACTATACAACCTAATGATCGGAACCTAACTAGGGGATTTCAAAATGCCAATGGTAAGGGACATCATTTCCAATTTGATGACATACTCCTTCACAATATCCCATGAATCTAGATTCCCCACCACTTTATCAGGACCCATCAGAGTGGTTCTTACTACCACCAAATGATCCAATACCAGATGGGGCTACTATCTTTAAGTACGAATCTCACATAGATTCCTAACAAAAATCATGGTTTTATTCACCATATCTATGAATGTGGCCATAAATATTACATTCATAAATATGATTATCTCTTTCCTAATTCCATCCTAGTGGTAAATTTATCTATATAACTATTAACTTTCCATTGATGGGGTGAACATCTATAATTCAATAAATTGAAACTCATACTTCATGATAGTGAAACTCCCCTACTCCATGTGAATGAAATCTCTATCTCTATAAGAACATAGGGTCTTGGGGAAATTTG
The DNA here is from genome assembly GCA_963277665.1 of Viscum album. Lineage (NCBI taxonomy): Eukaryota > Viridiplantae > Streptophyta > Magnoliopsida > Santalales > Viscaceae > Viscum > Viscum album. Next base: position 899,449,109 of record OY728136.1, on the reverse strand, counting down.
TATTAAGAAAATAGTTTAGAAATAATTCCAGAACCTGCCTCTATTTCAACGATTGAACTCAATGAATATATGAATTAATCATTACCCTCCAATATGGGATTGTCTTTATATTCTCAAAGATTTTAGGCATAGAATAAATCCATGTCAATGAATCCTATAGGATACCTTCCCTAGAAAAACTAGCTGTATATAGATGTTGGAAATCCATGGTCAACTAATACATCATCAACACATCTTGAGTTTCAGCTCCCTCTATATACTACATCACCTGATGAAAAATAACCCTAATTTGAGCATCCATACCCTAGGCAGGTGCTATAGGAGGCTCGTTCCCATTCACCTTAAGTGTATTCATTATAGTCCCCTTATTGTTCTCACTAAGAGATTGATAAGGATGAATTTATCTCTAAATTTAAAGGAATATATCAGAATAAATTACAAAAAAAATTATTCATATAATAGTTTAGAGAAAGTGTTAATAGGCATGGACACCAGAACTCCCTTCTATGGTTTTAACAAAATCCACTGCCATCTCTTACTAGGTTCAATTCACATAAATTAGAAAGTATAATGTAATCAAATTATAGTTTGTCTCACTATAGATATAGTTCAAAAAGATATAATCTTTATATTTTACCATGCCCCAAGGCATTGTTAATTAAGATTTCATTCACAATTTATGAGGAAAATTCATGGTAAGTTTTTTACAGTCTTTTAACGGAACCAAAAAATAATTTAATTTGATAATGGTCTAATATATCATGTTAATTTAAGTATTATTCATTTTTATTTCCCTTTTATTTTTAAATTATATCCCCATGAAGACATTATATGATGTTTCAATCGAAATATATAAAGGAAAACACTATTATTGTTATAATTCACATTCCATTAAACTGGCATGAATTCAGATGCCATGTTCAAAGATCACATTTTAAAATCTTCATTTATTTATTGAATGGGTGTATAGAGACAAAAAAATAATATATATAGAAAATAAATTAGTGTAATGGATACACTTAAAATAAACAACAATTGTCATAAAAATCACCATTTATAATTAAGAAAAGAAATAAGAATACTTGAATGTAATTACAATTTTTCCTAATAAGGTATATGTATGAACATTCTTATCATGCCATATTATGATTAGATATCCCATAAAATATACCATCATAAAATATGTACCTTAGTATAGGTGAATATATATTTATAGTAACCCTGATATCTATGAATAGTAATCCATAACCCTAAAAACTATTTTTTTCCCTAATATGTGTGTTAGGTACTCACATGAGAGAGAACATTACAAAGTCTCGACACATCCAACCACTTGTCTTCAAAAAAATATTTATAAAAAATCACTTATACCATTTTGTAATGTGTTGACCTAGATTAATCTAAATCGATTCCATATGTTGGTTTTCCAAATATCCTTATGCACGCATCCTCAATGACAATATATTTCTATCAATAAGTAATGGTCTATAAGTGGTATGTTGGAGGGAAAATACCTTATTAAAAACATTTAAATAGGGGAAATAAATAATAAATCAAAAAACGTCACTTCTTAAAAAATTATATAGTTTCCAAAATAAAAAATTACATTACATGAAATATCATTATGATACTACACCTAAAATAAGTAGATGATACATATCATACATTTATAGTAAAACAATCCAAAAAGTAAATAAAGAAGGGAAAAATATATCATTACACTCAAATCCCAAACATCTATCCATGAACCTAGCTCCCAATATCCTTCTTAACTATACAATTAGGCATCTGTATGATGGAACATTCCATTATCCCACCCTACATCCATGGAATCTCTCGAGGTAGAAAAATGATTTCTAAAACTATGTGTGAGTTGAACTCATTAGGCCCACCCCAATTTTGTATAATAATAATCAAATATTTTAGATTATATCATAGTGTTGTTTAGTAAATAAATGAATCAGTTTGAATATTAATAAACTATAGAAATAAATAGATATAAGAAGTTACTCGGGCCTCAATGAGATACCCTTATCCGACCCTACTTTGTTGGATCAATGTCAATATCTCTTTAAATATAGGTGGTATCATGGGACAATATTTTTCTAGATCATTACAAAGAGGAAAAAATAATTAAGTACATGAGGGTATTCAAATGGATTATCCATGGATTGAATTTCAGAAATTCCCAATAAAATCCATTTTTATTGTCTAAACTCATGTAGCATTCATTAAAATTTTGATGCATGACTCTACTACAATCCATGACTCATATTCGAGGTGTTTGAAAATAATTATATCAAGCTAAATAATAGGATATCATCCCATTACATTGAATAAGGGAACCACTAAATAATCTAAAACATTAATCTGCGAGATTCATTACATTCAATACCTGAATATAAGGGGGACCTTTCCCATATATTTTGTGATAATAAAAATATGTAGAATCCACTGAATCCCATGAGTCATTCAGTAACATTGTAAATCAGTGAATAGAAGAGTTTCCTTACACCACTATCTTAAATGAGTCCACTAATTGAATCATATGATCTCTTATGGAAGTCTATTTTAATGAGATTGATTTGTAATCTATGTTATCTCACAATAAATTCTCACAATATCCATCAATTCAATTATTTACCTTAAAGAATTTATTCATGGTTCACATATATTTTTTTTAAATCATTACAAGATTATTATTTTGTTTCATTAACACCTTCATTTGTGGTTTCAATGACCATATACCTGAACAGCTTCTTGGGTTCATCTAATGAATCACAAAATATATGCAAACATATTACATTAAAAATAAAATCCCTAAACTAAAAAAAATAATTCATATATTGTATTAGTTAAATTTTTTGCCAAATTTTTAATTTTTTCAACAAAATCCCACTCAATAAAAATTATTTTCTATGTATAATTGCGTTTCAATTCAAAACATAAGTAGTAAAATGATTTTATTTATTTTCTAGATGAATCAGTTGATGTGTTGGTGAGATCATAGAATAAAAACACTCTATTTAAAAAATTGATAATTTAAGGGAATATCACATGACCACTGACCATAAGACTGTATAATTCCAGATTTAAATAATCAACAATTGATTTAATAAAAAAACGTGAGAAAAAGAGAAACCAGATAAAATAATTGAAAATTGGAAAATTATGTAATAAGATGTTGGATATAATTATATTTAACGAAAAACTATTGGAATATGGATGGGTTTTAAAATTTCGAAGAGACTTATAACAATTTTTATGGAATAAATATCAGAGGTGGATGGATGGGGAATCACACAAGAATACAAGTGTAGACAAAGGGAACCCATGATACACATTTTAGCTCAAATGAGTACAACATCCATGTTCACAATATATTGTGGTACAATGTTAAAAGGATATATTAACCCCCCCCCCCCCGACTAAATATTCCCATAACTAACTGACTAGATGGTGGGACTCATTGGCATTCTAGTGGAATTCCATTTCAACAACATACAAACAAGAATATAACAAACTTACTGGTGGCACTACAATAGTTATGTTGTTTTCCCTAGAATCTTTTATGGCCCCCAAAGAAATCTATGCCCTAAGACCCCCCTTTTATGATTTTTGAAGGCAATAATAAGGGTATTTAACATAATTTATGGGTGTTTGTACCTTAAAATGATGGAGGGAATTAGAGATATAACATCTAATAAGTCTAGAAGGAATTCTTATGTGGTACTATTATGGAGAAATGTTCATATGTTTTTTAAAATAAGATTCCAATATTACTTGTTGTAGAAGGAAATATATATTATTTTTCTGTTAATGTGTGATGATTTGTGTTTTTTAATAATTTAAATATTTAAATTTTTATAAATTAAGATATGTTTATCTCAATTTTAATCGAAAATAGATTTTATTGATTTTTTTAGAATCTGATCTAGGGGTGTGGCTTTGGGTCACAATAGTGGGTATCAGATAATGGTTTAGGTATTCATATGGATTGGTCTAGTAATTTTTGAGATTCATATGAGAGAGTATTTTTGATAAATCATGAGATAATACATTGAAAAAGATAACATAATTTAGTTATTGTAAATAGAGAAGGTTTTGTTCTAAAAAAATGCATCCCTTTGGATACTGGAATGTTAATGTTTCTATAGAAGAGATTCACTGAGGTCTAATAACACTAAAATAATGGAAGAGTATTAATTATGTCCTTAATATATTAAATGATGAGTGGGCCTAATACTTCCCACCTAGGTAGAATCCTCAATAGTATATTCTTTGTTAAATAGAATTCTATTTACAGTCCATTGTGAAGGAATTATTACGTTTATGAGGTAGTTTAATGAGTATGAGATAAAATTACAGAATGAATCTGAGTTTGAATTGAGAATTATTTATATTATACAAAATGTTAATGTGATGGTACTAAAGAGAATGACATGTCGATATAGAGTTTTTATTATTGTTCCTTAATTTTATTTTATTATGATGTTAATTATTCTTCAATAAAATTAAACAATTTTGGTATTAGTAATGGATAATACCCAATGGATATATTTTAAAAATGGTTTCCATGGAAAATTAAAATATTATCAAAATGAAAATCCTCATGGGATATGATTCAGAGTACGAAATTGTACATACCCAAACTACTCATACATCAGTATTACAAATTTTTAGATGAATATTATTGACATTAAAAAAATCTTAAGGATCATAGAGGAATATTGCCTTTATAAACATGGATATATAAATGACTGGTCCAAAATTTAGTTACACAATTTCCTAATTTAATATTAACAGCTATCACACTTCCTAGACACCTCATACATAATTCTATTAATTATAACTAGGGGAATGCTACTATAAGAATGTGTTTTTAAGATTCTTAGTAAGATTAAAATAGAGAGATGTAATCATATTAGGAGCATAATGCAATGAGAAAATGAGAAAGAAATTCTAAAGAATATCATGCATATCATAGATTCTAAACATGTGTAGTGGATTAAATCATGGTAGTTTATAGGAAATGAATCATAATGGAATAATAGAATATATACCATTATAACATAATATTATAACATGTCATAGATTTTTGGAATACAAATAAGAATTGAATATATTTTCTTTAATAGTCAAGTATTTTTTATGAAACTATCATAGTTGAATTAGTTCACTCCCTAAACCATCATATTTGTGATGGCTGACTCCTAAGACTATAATATTGAAGAAATACCCTAACTAAACTGGGATAACTTCACATTCCATTCCTTTTTACCTCATGAGATACCAATCATTACCATATGCATTGGAGGTATAATTGGGTACCACCATTCACCAAATGAAAATAATTCATACATGGAACATAAGATCATAAAACATTCATCATATCACAACCAATTAAAAGAAATGGGTTTCATAAATATTTCACCAAAACATAACCTATAGAAAATAAATTTGTTTCATAATCATTTCATCATTCATCATAGAATACATTATAGATAAATAATAAATTTTCAGAAACATTTTACCATTTAATAACCCATTAATGTGAAATGGGTTTCATCAACATCTCATATTCATAAACATAATTAATTTAGAGTTTGACTAAGAAAAATATCCTTGGATCATATATACAATATTGAAAAGGTAAAATCAAATAATCTAATCCTAAAAGAGAATGATCTTGAACGATCACATCAAATTTTTTCTAAGATAAATAGAATTTCCAATATTATAAAACTTTTAAAAAACATAATACATATTAGAAAACATTTTCATTCAGAATAAAATTTAAAACATATAAAATTAGAATTAAAATCATTTAAAATATTTTTTTAAGAAAATACCATTTCCTATTGAGAAAGTCTATATAAAAAATTATATTTTAATTGTTCCAAAAAACTATCATTAAAATAAAATATAAAACTTATAAAGGAATATTTTAAAAAAAATATGTTGTCTTAATTGATAAGAATTATATACACATTAAAACAATGTTTCCTTACAAATATTATATAAATGTCAAATGGCACTTCTTTTGAAAATGACATGAATATTCCTATAAAAATTTATAATGAAAAGTAAAAAACGGGTAAACATTCATTTATTAATTCATTTTTTGAATTTGAATAATATTGTTTTAGAAATTTGTATAAATCATTATTTCAGAATAGAATATGTTTTCGAAAGTAACGAGAAATAATGTCGATTTTCATTGAAAAAATTATTTTTTAATGTTATTGTGTAAAAAGAGGAAAATTGAGGGGAAACATGTATTCATAGGAAATAGATATATTAAAATAATATTCTTGGGTTTCTTTTGGTATGGATTATTTTATTTAGTCATTATTTTCATAAACAAAAAAAATTATAGTAAATGATGTGATTATTTCATAATGAAAATAACTCATTGGTAAAATTGAATTGTAAGACCCATGAAATAAAAAAATAAAAAATAAAACATCATTAATTTAAGGAGATTAATGATATTACATATCAAATATGTAGGGTATAATCTTCATAAAATATTCTATATGCATGACATAACTTATATCTCAAATAATGAGGATTAAGACAAAGATGCCTTACCACTTCAGTTATTTTTTACCTATAAACCCCTTAAAAAGACATCCTTCAATTTTTATTAAAATAAAATAATTTTCCTTATACGAATTAAAAAATACATTCATGTTTAGAATATTTATCACATAAAATCTATAGGTGGTAAATATGGATCTTGTCTCATAGAAGAAAAAAAGTGATTTGGTAATCACATACCTTAACACTTTACTTCCCTCATACATGTTCAAACATACTATATAATAAATATATTTTTATTATGTATATATAAAATAGCTATAATAAAATATAATACCATATATGATTTACTTATGATCTTTTATTACACTTTTATTAACAAATTCATGTTAAAGATAGACTTCAGGAAATAACTTCTTTTTTTCACATACGTTTAGATTTGTTAAATGTTTTTGTCCTAAAACATTGATCATGGTACAATAATATACATAAAGTTATTCATGATATAAGTATCATATATATTCCTCATATATGTATTTATAGTCATTTATAAAATTTAGAGATAGAAAATGAAATACATTATCCAATGAGACAGTATAAAGTATGTACACATCAATATTGTATTAATTTTATCAATGGATTGAATGGAAAAAAGGTAAAAATATATTAACTTTTCATAATAATTTTAATTTTACATATAAAAAACATTTTCAATAAACCCATCATTATTACATGTCTTGTAAATCATTAATGAATCAAATGGCTTCACGAGGTGATAGTTCTCCAGACACAAGAGTGACATTATCATATACACATCATTGGAAAGTAAGAAGTTAGAAGAGGATTAATAATTCATCAAGTATAATAATATCATAAATATAATATATAAATACATATTCACTCATTATATAAAACTATGAGTTTTTGTAATAGAAAAACAAATGAGATCGGTTCACGATGCGGTTGTTCATCGTAGCACAAATAATGAATTCATATTCCATTTTATGGATTATTATAGGGATTAGGGTTAGGAAATTAATATAACAAGGTATTGGAATATTTAATATTGTGATTTTTTATTTCCTCATGGATTAATAATAATTAAATGAGATGTACCAAATAAAATAAAACGCTTGGTAAGGGACCTTCACTTTTATAAAGAAAACTTTTTTTATTGAACCAAAAGGAATCATAAGTATTAATATTGATGAAAATAAGGATTATATGATGAAATGAGTGAATTAAGTAATTTATTGGGTTAAAGATATACCTAACCCAATGGTTATGGATTTGTTAATATGAGCTATGAGGTAGTGTCCATTTATATGTGAGGTGAGTGGTTCAATTGTAATGTTCAAGAAAAATGGTGTGAAGATATATTTCACATTCCCGAAGGCTCAAAAATCACATATTCAGAAACAGTAGGTTTAATAAGGTATAAATATTATCATAAAATTTCTATTAGAAATGTTTATAGCTTATTTTACACCTTATAATTCTAGATTAACACCCTCTGGTAAACCAATTTTCACCTTAACTATGGTAGATAATATTCATTTATGTTTCCATTCATAAAGATTAAAAATTATGTATATTATATTATAAAATATAAATTTTTATTATTTAAAATTTGGAATAATTTTTTTTTCTATTTTATTCTTATGTGGAAAATTATAATTTAAAATTAAACCTACAGACGTGATGAAAAAGATTTTTTTAATGGGAAAATGTACATAAGATTTAAGAGTAATTTTTTTAATATTAAATATATAATAGATTCAAATTTCCTAAATTGTATTAATAGATATATAATTGAACTAATTATACATTTAAAACTATATTATTTTTAATTCAATGTTTTTAAATGCAATAATAGATAATAAAATTCATAATAAAACTAGTATTTCTCACTATACATCGACAAGTTTTTCTTATAAAAAAGTTTACAATAATTTCACCTAATATAATTCTGAAATTGTGGTTTAGAAAAAATTAATTATTTGAAATTTTTTTTATAAAATCATAAAAATTATATTGTAAAATTTATTTATAAAATTTTAATAATGTAAATTTTACAAAAATCTAATTTTTGTGCATATAATCAGATTTTTAACCATTTAGCGGAGAATCCCCCCATTTTTAAATCCAAAAAACCCCATGTATGATTGGGAATATAGATCCCATTACATGAACCGTTGGCCTATTAAATGCAAAACACATGAAAACATGACTTGAAACCCCAAACCCCCAAAGATCACCCTACACAACAACATGGACCACACAATGACCACTCCATAGCTGTACACTCCATCCCCCCTCACACCACTCATTTTCACACAGTTTCACATCATACACAATACCACTATCCAACCATGTGATTAGTTAACACCTTCTTCCACCATGTACCATTCCATTATAGTATATTCGACATGTATCGTGGTCTTTCATGATCAACCACTGTTGTAGTTCCCTATCTATCATCATAATAATACCACCCACACCCCTGCCACTAATGCCCATGCCCAAATTTACCTATGACATCGACTTCATCAACCCACCAAACCCAAGAAACCAAATATAAATCTACCCATATCACAAATAGAGGGGAATATACTCACTGTTTGTGGGAGTCAAACCATAACTCCATACTAGTTAGACACCATAGATAGGCACAAGACACAAACTGAACCACACCCCTTTAGAAAGTATAAAATTAGATTTCTTATTATCTATTTTTTAATAAGATATTATATGAATGTGAAACAATTTAATGGATATAAAATACAAAAAATTATTCAAAAAAATCAACAAATGTGATTTTATGAATTTATTGAGTTAAAATACATTTTTTCATAAAAATAATTTTTATAAAATGATTTCTATTATTTTCAAATTGTTTTCATATTCACTTATAATTACTTTTTCAGGAAATAATTAATTATATATAATTTTGTAAACCACATATCATTATAATTTATTTAATATTATTCATACTCTCCATTCCAATGGCTAGGTGATGACAATCATATTGAAGAATAATATGTTATTAGTATGTTAGTTTTAGGTTTATCTTGATGTCACTTATACTGAATGGTACACTTACTGTTGGATGAAACAAAAGATAAACACAATGTTTCACATAATGAATAATACTTATAAGAATAAATTTATATGAAAAAATATTATAAAATATCATAGTATTACAATCTACCCGCCTTAAATAAATCACAACCTCATAATTTAAACATGTTCTATTTAGAAAAGTTTTTATAATTTGAAAATCCATTTCTGGGAAACCCACATCATGAAAAAGGGATAATAAAGATTCCACATGAAAAGAGAGAAAGATATATATATGTAGTTAATCATGATTATTACATTCTATTTTTCAAAATTGGATAATATAGGTGGGAAGGGATTAGTTGGAAATTTATGAAAAACAAAATGTGCAAATAATTATAGTTGGTGACAAAGATCAGTGATCACAATAAATTGAATGATCATCGGAAAAATCACAACAAAAATACCTTAAATTAAGTAGGCATGAAAAGGTCATTGATAACCTAATAAATTATGGTGTTTTGAAAAACATTTCATTTCAATATTCTTTCAAACTGTTTGGTAATTTTCAAAAGAATATATAATTACTTGATATTATTCAATTTCATAATAAAAATATAATAATTAATATATTTTCCAATCAATTTCCACATCATTTCATACATAATGAAATTAAGTTGAATTTTTTTCATCAAGCACCAATGGATCATGAGAACAATAAAATAATGATAAGTCATTCCTTTTTTTATTTAGTTATTATAAAAAATAGAATTGTTAGCATATATTATCCATTAACTTATAGTGTTCAAAATAATAAATTTAATTAATAGTTATGTGTAAGGATCCTTCATCTATGATCAAATTTGAAATTGAGATAAATTTAGAAATAAGGTCACTAGATATCTTAAATAAAAATATCATTAAACCTCAAACAACATGAAGTAGCTATTGATTTTACATATCACAAATGTGAATACATTGATCATTTATTTCATAAAACATGATAATGACCATAATTACCCATGATCCTTAATTAAATCATATATACAGACTCATCCCTCTAATAGAAATACATATTATTGAATAAGTTCCATTAACCCAAAAATTTTGTAAATTACATCAATGATAAAATAAACCACATTGTCCAAAAATCGGTAATCAGTAAAAAGGTAATCAGTAAAAAGGTAATCAGTAATATCTAATTTACTTTTTTCATATCTATCATCATTTTATCCTAGCATAATTATCTTAACAAAAGTTACATAATAAGGGGTATCATTCCTTAATCATGTGTTCTCTGTTTAATATCACATTTCAATTCAATCACCCTTCACGATCCACCACATCATTCAATATATCATTGTCAATTCGTAATGAAATATTATACTGAACAAATATTTATATATTTCATAATTCAGGATTTAAAATACATAATAAAATTATTAAATATACATAATTTGTAAAGCATTATCCAGAATTTATCATCTTATTCCATAAAACCTCTTTCCTTTTATATTTGATTTTAAGTATATTTAAAATAATAAAATTACTTATAGAACCATGAAGATATTCTTCATGATATTTCCCCATAGGACATAATTTTTTTATAATTACCACACATTAAAATTTTAAAATACTAAACCATTAATTATTCTTTATGGAAACCATTCTTTCAACCATTGGGTAAACTGAAAATTTAATTTTTTACTTGAAAATTACATTATTTGTGACATTATTTTACACACTAAATAAATAAACTTATCCCTTTTGGAAATTACATTCAGTTATTATTACCAAATTCTTGAAATATGGGTAACTGAGAATTCCATCATCGGCTGTCCATGCTACCTCAGATCTATGTGAGCTCTATCCTTCTATTTCTTTGTGAGTCACATTATTTTTGATGGGAATGTTTTTAATAATTTATCTTGGTGACTGATTTGGAATAATCATAATATCATTCTCTATATTCATCATCACATTTGGTTTAAAGTCAAAAAACTATCAATCATATTCAATATTAACAATGTTTTATCTACTTAACTCCATTGAGTAAAACCAAAAATAATAGTGTGATCAATAATAATTAGAATGGGATGCCACATAATCCTGAAAATTTTTTTCTATGATTCCCAAATAATGACACTATATTTTCAATATATGACACCATAGTATTAACCAATGTTATTAATTGTCATTTTTTAAAATATCAATGTAGGTAAATGAAGTGTTTTTGAATTTCAAATGAATATCCCCAAGGAGTGTCAAACCTGATATTGAGAAAGGAACACTGTTTTATACTTCTATGATAATTGATTCCAAATAAATGAACACTTTTTTAATGTTATATCTATTAAGAGACACTGTCATAGAGCCACATCAACCTGTTGTAAACATACATGTATTTAATTTCTAGTAAACCAATCATTATATCCATTACCAATATTCTATGCAATTTTTCTATTCTTCGACATATCCATAGACATATCCCTAGATATACACCCAAACATTTCCTTAGACATAAACATATGGATCTCACTAAATAATTATCATTATAGTTTACAAAGGATAATTAAAATCCCTCTAATAAAAACTATAGATATCCAAATATCTCATTTATAGATAAAAAATAATTTTAGATAAATATTTATTAAAAATAAAAAACACACTTGAGGATAATAATGGTATAGTTTCTTTAGAAATATGGACACATGAACAAGTAGTCCATATTTGAGATATAATATCTACTATTATGTTCTTCAGAAATAGAAACCTACTTTGATATAGCATATATTAAAATATTCATCAAAACTAGGGGAAAGGAAACATAATAAAGGGTGACGTCCATTGCCATGTAATGGAAAACCCTAGAGATATCAAGATATCATGAGTATAAGTAAATGAATATATTATAATAACATTATAAATCGATACCCTACATATCATATATCATAAACATGATTCGTGGAAAAAATCATGGTTGTTTGTAAGACATGAATCAGTATGGAATTAATAAACATGTACCATGAGAGAATAACATTGGAAAACAATTAGATTTTTGCATAAAAATAATCATATAAAATAATTTCCTTTGTATTGAATCGTTATTATCAAAACAATCAGCATGGAAATGGTTCACCTCTCAAAACATCATAGTAGTCATGGTTCACCCTCAAGGATATCATAGTGGAAAAAGTCCCTTAGTGAACTTTGATCAATACCCATTCCAAATATATTTATATAATATGATATTTGGAATTAACTAATGTATTATATAGATATATATGTCCCACCTATCCCATAATGATAATCATACATTCATGTGAAATAAGATAAGATAAAATTCATCATATAAGAAAACAATTAAATAAATAGTCTTCATTAAAATTTAATAATAACATAACCCTTGGAGAAGAAAAATATTGTATACTAATTTTATTTATTATTCATTGTATAAAATATTGGAAAGTAATGACGATTCATACTAATTTTATTATGGTATAATCAGCTGAATAATAATGGTTATAATAAACATATTTTAATAGTAAAAATAAACTTTTCATAAAATTAATAATAGTGGTATCCTTGGACTAAATCACCAGTAATGTATAAGTAACATCATAAGTTGTAATCATAGATTGAAAATGGTTTTCAAATATCACATGGAACATTTCTAGATAAAAATAGGCTTCAATGTTTTATGTTTTTTAAAACATAAATCATTCTCATAATATATTTCTTTGAAAATAAACACGAGAATTATAATGGAAGTCTTAAAATAATTTTAAAAAACGTCATTGGGAAATATACTTGTATAATTGAAAAATGATGGTTAAGACATAAAAAAAACAAAAATACATTTTTTAATATTAACCATAGAACCAGAAAAATATTATTTAAAACATTGAGTTTTCATGAATTGGGAGAATTCCATACACGTTAAAAATGATTCATTTCATGTTTTTGGTAAAACACAAATGAACCTTGTGTTAAAAAAGAAATGAAATTTCCATTCATAATATTGTGTAAAAACTAAGAAATTTCTAAAAATGTTTGTGATAAATATTTAGGATAATATTAAAAACAATTTTGAAGCCATTTTTAGTAATCATGGTTTTGGAAGTAAAATGGTTTTTGACCAAAGTGAAATACGACCGACTTTCTTGAAAAACATTATTTCGGAATATAGACTATATAAAAAGTGAAAAATGATTCCGAAAAATTATTTATCATGAAATATAGATATTAAGAAAAAATTTACACGTTTCTAGTGGTATGTATCATAATATTTTATCATCATATGAATAAACATAAACAATCTCAACAAACAATGATATTTTATCAAAAAACAATTACCACTTTAGTGACATTAAATCAAAATGAAAATGAAAGAAATGTATAAAATTAATATTAAATTATAAATAATATAATGAGATTATGGATATAACATGTAAGGATATCATTTTATACACCTTATAAAATAATATTCGTTCATAACACATCATATGTCTTGAAGTAATAATACATGGGAAAAAAATCCATTTCCACTTTGGTATCTTCTGATTCATAAACCATGTAAAATAGATACCATAAAATTCATATGTAAATAGACATAAAATTTATGATAATAATCATAAACTATATTCATTGGAATTATATAAACTATATCAAATAAACAATTGTGAATATGAATATGTGTCACAAAATTAAAATCTAAGAGTCAAAACCATCACCACATGTTTCAAATTCCTTTTATACATGTTCAAAAATATTTAATAATAAATATAAATTCCTTACACATAAATTATAGAAAAATATATATATAACACCATATATTAAACATAATTACCATTTATTACCAATTTATAAAACATTTCTTGTTAAAGTCGCGTTTCAGGCAATACTTGTTTTGTTTTTCATGTATTATTAGTTTTTGTAAACTTTTTGGTCCTATTAATATAATAATTGATATATAATCTCAGTAATTTTAACCACTATATAGATATAATATATATTTATTATATATTAATTGATAATAGTCTATAAATGTTATAAAATAGAAAATTAAATACACTATTCATGGAGACGGTAGACCATAGATATGTATGAACACTATTTCCATTTTCTCAAATGATTGGAACAAAATAATGTGAAATAATATAATACCATTAAATAATAATTTTTACGTTATATATATCATATATTTTCATTAAACTAATCCTTATTATCTTACATATAATTATTGAATAAATCAAACCACTTCGTGAGGTGGTAGATTTTCATACACAAGAGTGAGAATATCATATTTCAATGGATTTGAAAGTAAGAAGGGGTATGTGTTATTAAACATGTAAAAGTGTAATAATATTATAAATGTCATATATTAAAATTTAATCCATCATTATATTTACCAGTGACATGTGGTAATAATATAATGAATGACATCTGTTCACTAGGTTCTTGCCCAACATAATCATGAATACTGATTTCATATCCCAATTGTTGAATGATTAGATAGATTTAGGATTATATATATTCCTAATAAAATATTAATATAATAAATATAATTTATTATATCATCAATATTTAATAACAACTGAAGGAGGTGGATAAATAAATAAAATAAAATGATCTGTTAGGGTATTACCTCTTATTTGGAACACATCTCTTGGTTTCGAATAAATGAATTCTAAAGTTAGATATCTAAAAAAATTATGATTATTGTATGAGATCATAAAATAAGTTTTTTATTTGTGTAGGTATTTTCTGGACCAATGGTCTCTGGTAGCATTAAAAAGAGAGGAGTGGGGGTTTCATTTTATAAGTCAAGTGTGTGTCATACTTATAATTTTTGAAAGAAATATTTTCACACACATTTTTAAAATTCCAAAATTATACAAAATGGACCATTATCAAACTAAGTGATCTTTTGGGGTTGAAATATTTCCGCAAAATGTATTTTAGGAAATGCTTAAATTTCATTTTACCTGTAATATTACTTTTTTAACCCCTTGGTAAACCGATTTTCACCTTATATGTAATTAATGATATTTATTTATTTAATTAATCAAAATTTTAAAGGATTATTTGGAACTGATTTGATGATATAAATTATTCTGATTCAAAAAATATAATCCAATTTTTTAATTACATTCAAATAGCTGGAAAAATTATATTTAAATTTTTACACGTAGACAAGATGAAAAAACGGATTTTGAAAAAGAAAATATTCTAATGTTTAAGAAGTTTTATAAAAAAAAATTAAAATTAAAATTATTAATATTACCTGAATTTGATAAATTTATATGTAATATTACTTATTTCACTTTTAAAACAATATTAAAATTATTCAGTTTTATTAAAATACATTAAAGGAAATTATAATTCATAATAAATACTCCTATTTTTTGTATTCATCAAAAAATTATGGTATCAAAATATTATAAGAAATTTATAAGAATATTATTTTTACATGATTGTTTAAAAAATTAATTTTAACTTTTTAAAAAATGATTTTGAAATATTTTAACAATTATTTTCAAAATAATTGTGAAAAAATGAGATAAACTAGTTTTTAGAAAACTACTGGTTGATGCATAAAATTGTATTTAATATTATCTTTTTTCTAAAAACAAATAATACAAAAATTAAAATAATTGGATATATTATATAATAATTCTATTAATATAATTCCCCAAAAATGATTTTATTAATTTATTGACATTTTACTCATTCTATAATATAATTATAGTCTTTTATAAAATGACTTTTTTAAAATTATTTTTTTTTCATTTCTAATTTATTAGTCACCCAATAATTCATTATATATAAATATATACCCTATATATTTTCATAATTGAGTTAATACTATTCAAACCCACCATTCTAACTATTAATTGATAAATATCAAATTAAATGATAATATTATAATAATACATCACATTTCCTTGAAACTATGAGTTTCATGAAATGATTGGAACACTTAATGTTTCAAAAAAAATAAGTTAAAATCATTATCCCTTCTTTAAAAATATTATAAAATGTTTAAATTTATTTGAATTTTTTTAACAAATTCACGGGGTTTTACAGAAATCACATGATTATTCCAAAAAAGCTTTAAGGAAATATAATTAACAACATCATCATAGTTGAGCTAAAAACATACTATATAAGAGAATGATTGAGTTTCATGAAAGTTCAGGAGATGAATTTGATGAAGGAACAAATATTCAATTTCATTGATGTAAACAATATGTGAAGATTCCCCCATGAGATTTTATTAATGGAATGATACGTTGTTTTATCATGAGTAAAGGAGTTAATTAAGAAAAATGATTCAATAGAAAAATGTAATTGATCAATTAATACTATAGTGAAATTTATTTTCCTTATAGTGGTCTAATAAAAATTTGATATTTTAGATGTTATTAATTTTGGACACTATATATACCAGTGAACTAATCCATGGTATTATGATGAAAATAGAAACAAAAGAACTTTTGGACTATTGTATAAAATGATAAACTTTGTAATGATTACTATTGAAGTATATATTTATAATTGTGTGTTGTTACATAAATACATTCATCACTTCAGATTTACAAATGTTGGATGTTTCAATGATTTCAAAAAATATTACCAACAAAATTAAAAAAATATTGGTGGTATCATTATTGTATCCATGGTATAATAATATTTTATAAAGATTATATAGACCCCATATTGACATGTCTTAAATAAAAATATAATTTATCGATTAAAATAACACATCATAGAAACAACCCCATAACTTAATGAATGAAAGTTAAAATGTCATGTAGATTAATGATATAGGAACATTTCCCTAAAATCGTTAGTCCATAATTGTTCTTCAATAGACCCTATTATAGTAATCTAATATGATATAATCATCTTCATAACATGGGTAATTAAAAAATTACAAAGGGGTAACATATATTTTATGTATGATAGAAAACATTATCATTTTATCTAGGGTAATATCAAAAGAATATGAGGGAATTTGGACAACAATGAAATTTAATATAATGCATATCATGGGAATATAATAATGGTTTATAATACCTAATTGAAGAAAATTTAATCTCTAATGAACCATCCAATCGATTATAAAATTTGTAAAAAATATTCATAATATAAAAAAGAGTGAAGGAGCATTACAATATGCATAATTAATTATGTAATTTAAGAAAAACCAATAATTATGGGAAAAATAATAATTTATAGAAATTATAGTAATTTAAAATAACAAATTTCTGTACTTCATGTTTTGAATACACAATATTCCAATGAAACATGTTGTGAACAAAAAAAATTCAAATGTTTCGTATTATAAACAAAAAAAATTCCCATTCTTCATGTTTTGGAATGACAAAATCAGCACACTATATATTGTGGATAAAAATTATCATTCTTTATGGTGTTAAAAAACCCCACACAAGAACTTTTTGAACAAAAAAACCTCCCACACTTCATGTTATAAAAAAACACTTCTCTTGATGTCATTTTCTCTTGAGATATAAATCCTTATCAAATTCATTACAGGATTATAGAAGAACCCACCCTTCGTAATCCAAACAAGTGTTTTCGATTAAAAAATAAATAACAAAAAAATATTATTTAACCCATATAATGGTAATCGATTACATGAAACATTTAAAATCACTATAATACATTAACATAATAAATAATAAGGTATCAACCCTCTAATTTTTAAATTGATATAATCTCATAAGAATATATAAAAGCTATTCAAAATATCCCTTCATGAAATTTAAACCCTGGAGGGTAAATATAATTTAATATAAAAATGACTTAAAAAAATTATTTAAATAATTATTTTAAAATATAATGTGAAATTTACTTTAAAAAGAAATTTCTTGATAAGGGAAAAAAATTTATTTTGGGAGACCTCAAAAAGATTAAAATATAATATCCCAAAAATTTCAGAAGGTTTCAAAAATAATAATTTAAAATACATTGAATTTTGGTCCTTTTGAGAACAATATTTAATAACTAAAACATGAAAAATACATAAATATTCCTTAATGGAATGTGATAATACATTGAAAAAAATTTCTTTTATAATAAATATTTAATATTATAAATTAGAAAAAGTCACAAATTTTATCAAACTAAATTTTTTGGTTGATAATAAAAATAAGTATTTTAAAAATATTTTAATAAACTTGGAACATTTTCAGATATCCTTTTTTAATAGTCATAAATACAAAAAACATAAAATATTTTTTAAAAAATTGAGTAAAGATGAATAAAGTTTTTATTGGAAATAAAAAGAATTTTTTTTCACTACTTGAAAGAGAACATTGGCGGGGAGTAAAAACATGTGGATGGATGAAAAATATACTAAATGAAATTGGAATTATTCTTACAACAAAATGAAATTACTGAAATAATTTAATCATATTGGTAAATGAATTTGGTGTGAAATATGATTTCATAAGAAATATAGGTGGAAATAAATCATGAATACATCATAGTGTACAATAGATCATACCTATAATATTATATTCAAATAATAGTAATTACAACCCAAGGAAAATATATATGTCACATTAACTCCCTGAAACCTTTAGAACAATTAAATAAAACCCCATAAGAGGTATAATAATAAATAGAATAATGCATATCATTAATACAATATAATAATTTAAAAAATTATAATTTGTATGTATTTATAAAATTGAGAAGAATTACTGTTTTCAAATTAATCATATCTCAAAGTATTCAAATTTGAGACAGTGAAATAGTTACTATGATTACTTGCTTAGTCGATGACACTCTGAATTCTACATTAGAGAATTTCTAATTCTTTGAATCTTCACATAAAATAGAATTTATTACTCTAAAAATGAGTTTCTTGGGGGAATATATTTATTTTATAGGGATATATATAGAGTAATAGAACATATTATTAATGGGGAATTTTAAGGATAGGTTTTGTGTCTGTGAAAGGGTGTTAGTGACACCCTTTTATTAGATAAGAATAGGGAACTCTTTGTTATACCATTTATATATTAGTAATTCCATGAAAAAAAAAAATTCAAGTTCATTAGTTCCAAAGTTTCATGATAATTTAATTTTGTTTATTTTTAGGTTGATCAATGGTCAAACATGTTTTCCCTAAAAAATTTACATATTTTAGAGTGTTTTTACCTTTAAATTACTATATTAAAATGTTTTACAATTAATCTATGTCATGATTTTTTAACTGATTTATTTTATGTTTAATGTAAAATATAATATAACCCATATAAAAAAATTTGTTTGTGGTGGAGCTGAATTTAATATCTAATAAATGTTGTTCATTTTTTAAATATTATAAAATTTACTTTTAACTTTAATTATATAATGTGTAGAGAATCACTTTTAATAAAAAATAGATATTTAGTCCATTTTTAATTCATAATCGTATTTAAAATTTATTAAATAATAAATTAGTGTTAATATTCTTATTTATGTGCAAATAGAGCATAATATATTTATAATTAAATTAAATTTAATTATATTCATTCAATATAAATTTATTTATATGAATATTTTTTGTTAAATAATTATTTCGTTATTATCTTGGCAATTTTCAATACCCTAAATAATCAATGATTTGTACGTGAAAATTGAAACTGCCCATATGAAATGGTATGAAAATTTATATCTCCAATATAATAACCATATAATCAAGTTAACTTCTTATGTGTATGAAAAACCAATCATAATGTTATTGAATATAATGTGTAAAAACGTGATTTTTAAAAGAGGTAAATGTTTAGAAAAATCATATTTATGATTATGATTAAATTATAAATTTAATTAATTTAAATGAATTTAAAATAATTATTATCATTCAAATATTATTTATTTCCCAATGAAATAAACCGAAAACATCCACTTTTCTTGTCATAATTTTTTATAACAGAGTCAAAAAAGTGTTTAATTAAAACTATAAATAAAATTATAAAATGTTGAGAATGAGTTTATAAATTTCAAGGAGAATTATAAAAGGATATATTATAAATTTAAATTTATTATTTTATTGGAAAAGGTTGAAAAAAAATCCCTTTTCCATATACACATAGGGGTTTCATAAAAATCATCATTTTCATTATTACTCTAACAATAAATCATTTTTAACAAATACAAAAAATAGATCCAAAGATAATTTTTTTGAGGAATAAAAAATTTAATTTCAATCAATTAAAAATACATTATAAAATTAGTTATTTTTAATTTATAAAAAAAAATTCATATTATAAATGAAGTATATTATACTGAAAATAGTTTTTTAAATGTTAACTTATATTAATTGTTTACCTTCTAAATGTAAAAAAATTTATCTTTTAATATCCTTGTATTTTTATTTATTTTTAATATTTCCTTTAAAAACACATTTCTGGTCAACTGAAAAAGCTAACGTAGATGGACCTTCACATAGTGAGCTGAAAAAAGTAACATGAGTCTCATTAATATATAATGAAAAAATATAGAACAAAAAGGATGATATTTGAATATCCATGTGACATACACTGTCAAACCACAGAAGTATGAATATAAAATCCATATAAGTGAACCTAAAAGTTAGAAACCACATGTGACTATCTATTTACACCAAAATAGAACATTTAAGAGGAATAAACATCGTAGATTATCTATTGAACTACCTGATCTGTTATCTTTTTCAGAGTCTTGAGAAACAAAATTTAGAAAGGCTCAAAAGACAATTAGGGTGAACCGCCTGATCTGTTATCTGTTTTCGATTGATGAACCGCCTATGACGATGGAATTATTTGAGCAGGATGGATATTTTGGCATAATTCACTTGAGGTTTGGACGTATTTGGCGTACAATCTTGTGGTTTGAGACTAAAAACCAACCGGTCCCCTGGAATAGAAATGCCAATAACACACAAACCAGACGTCTGATTGACACACCGTCTATCGCATTGGGTTTTTTGTGATAAGACAGAACTACGGGATATATCAACTAAGGACTTTGTGATAGTTTATGTATCTACACTTGGCTCTATGAGCAGACCCTCCTGAAATCGAGGGAGCTGTGTGTGAGAACCCTAGGGCGGGATGCGACGATACTGTACCGGAATCCACCATGGGTTTGACATCGATGACTACATTACCAGATTCCTCCGTGGGTTCGAGAACCATGACTAATGTACCAGAATACAATGTGGGTTCAACAACGATTACTAATGTACCAGGATCCTCTGTGGGTCCGACAGTTCTTACTTCTGTTCCTGTATCCTCTGTGAGTCTGACAAAATAGCTGGTCCTGTATCATGTGTGGTCCGACAGCTTAGCTGGTCCTGTATCCTGTGTGGCTCCAACAGCTTATATGATTCACTAACTATATCTGATCATCTCTGTCACCATACAAAAGATTTATACCTATGTGAGTTGAGTCATTTATTTCAACCATTATCATCATGGTGATTTACATTACATCCTTTTGAAAATGGTTTGTGCTTGGGCTCGAGAGTTGCAGTCGGATTGTGATTTATAACATAGGTATATGTATTTCCATATATCTACGTAAGGTTGGTTGATACTTCGTGATTGTATATTACTTCTGTGGTTTAACCATTGTGTATTCTGGGAGACCTTCGGGGGTCTCGGGTTCCCCTACTCTGTATTGTTATACTCACCCCTGCACGGGTTTCGCCCACAACTTGTTGTGTTCTCTGCAGAAGACGGTCAGCAGAGATCGAGGCTAAGGGTGACAGATGAGAGGCTTCTCGGAGCTGGACTAGACGGGATGTACCACATGGATGAGTTGTCCATGTTCTGTACCTATCCTTCAGGCAGAATTCCCCTGGGGGATGCTCTAGGAGCGATTTTACTTTTTTTACTTGTACTTATTGATTCAGTTGGGTTTGTATTCTGGCCCACTAACTTTCAGCACCGTTTTCTTTTCAATTTTAGTATTTTTTTCTTCTACAGCATGTGTTCAGACATTTTATATTACAGGTTTAAAGGAAATCTCTTCCCTTTTTATCGGGATTACGCCTTTGGTGGTAGTCGCTATCCCCTATCATTTGGAAGGCGAGATTGGGGTAGTCACGGCATGGGCCTCGAGGACGGGTCGTGAAAAATTGGTATTAAAGGAGTTGGTTATACCACAGAACTTGTACAGTAATTCATTTAATGGCAGCAATGTTAAGTGTTTTGGGTGTGGATATCAGTTTAGGGAAACTGATGTTAGTGCGGTGGCCGAAGTATGCATACAATAGGACTCTGACTTCTAATCTCCGACTCAGTGAAAAAAAACACTGATTGTGTGTGTGTTTACTTTGAAAAAGTTTTCTTAATGATTAAATTGTGTCAGCTCACCAGTTATACTGTTTTAACCGCGGTGCTCCTTTTTCATTTCAGGATGGCCCCACGAAGGAATCCACCTAGAGTTCCGAGTTTCGTATGAGATGGTAGCCCACAGAGCGATGAGGCCTCGGTTCAGGGCCCCATCACAAAGGAGGTACCAGCATTACCTCTACCCACTGGGCCACCGATACCAATAGCTCTAGTAGCAGAGAGTGCAGCCTTCTGAGTGTGTTGCAAGACTTCCAGCGCCAGAGGACGCCCAAGTTCCAGGGAGAGAAAAACCCACATGTAGTTGAGGATTGGTTGGAGGCTGTCGTGAGTGTTTCCAGATTGGAAGGGACAACAGCCGACCTCATTACAATCCTTACTTCTAGTTTTCTTCATGTTGAATCAGGCAGATGGTGGAGCCTGATGCTTCA
Organism: Viscum album; assembly: GCA_963277665.1. Classification (NCBI taxonomy): domain Eukaryota; kingdom Viridiplantae; phylum Streptophyta; class Magnoliopsida; order Santalales; family Viscaceae; genus Viscum; species Viscum album. The sequence goes on along the minus strand of OY728136.1, from coordinate 899,425,720 downwards.
GGTGAATGACGAGGCGTCATTACTCTAGACAGACTTGGAGAGTCTCTTCCTCTGAGAATTTGTTCCAGCCAACCTTCTTATGGTAAAGGTTCATGAGTTACTTCATCTATTGCAGGGAAACATGACATTAGCTCAGTACTCAGCGAGGTTCATCGCCCTCTCAGGCTACTCCACAGATATGGTATGGGACCCGTTATTCAGGGCCCAGACATTCGAGCAGCGACTCATGCATGAGATCAGGTCTTCGTTGATCCCCCTCAACATCCCGACACAGGCAGGGGTTCAGGAATGAGCCCTTCTAGTGGAGATTTTTCTCACTGAGCAGACACCAGTAGCGAGACCCACCACTGGGCAACACATCGCGGAGTCTTCAGCAGCCGGCAGAAGACAGATGTCGTAGAGGTCCAAATGGGCCAGGCCATCAGGTGGGCAACCCCAAGATATTGGTTCGGCTGTGCAGGGCACACGAGATAGATCCAGCTATACAAGGAGCAGGTAGTCAGTAGAGGAACCTCCCAGGTAGAGGTAGAGGTTCAACCATGGTGGTCCATCGGGAGAAGGCAGAGGTGGCAGAGGAGATAGCCGAGCAGCGGGTGGTGGATGGCGTTTCGAGGCTCTACCACCACCACCGTCAAAAGATCCACCCCGGCCACAGGGATCTGGAGGATAGATGTGGTATCAACTCCATGAATTCGAGGACTACGACCACGGTGCATCTAAGATGATTCTAGGTACAATCTGTGTCTACTTCACCCTTGCTGCAGTACTTATAGACACATGTGCGAGTAATTCTTTTATTGCCACAGCCCTCGTTCGGAACTCGGAGATTCCGACAGATCTTTTGGCTCCATCCTTACGACTAGAGACTCCTACAAGAGTAGTATAACATCCCAAGTATGAAATGAATAATATATATTTTTATCTATGTCTATAAATGAATTAGATAGTGTTTCAGAGGCTTATATTGAAAATAAATCCAATCTTAAACATGGAATACACTAATATTTTTAAAAGAGTGTTTTACTGACTTTTGATGGAAACCAATTTTTAAATATATCTTTTGTCAATTTTATAATCTATTTTTTTCAAAATAAACTTATTCTTTATGATTGGGACATCAAAATTTACTTTTTATGAATTTTTGGTAATTTTCGGACAATGTTCATTTTTTAATGAATAGTGAAAAATACTGCATTTTATATCAAAACTACTTTTTAATCTAATTTATTTATATGATTAGATTAAATTTTTAATTGGTTTTCAAGTGATATTAGAATATATTTTAACCATTTAATCCAATTGTGGTCATTGGAATCAATTTCACCCTGAAATTGGACTTAAACTGGTGTCAATCTTTTGATACTTATTGTTTCATAAAAACACGCTATTTGTCATGACAACGAGAATTAATTATTAAATTAATTAATTTGACTTATATGTTTTCAATTATGTAAAATAGATTTCATTTTTTAATTCGGAATATCAAATATATCTTAGGGTGAATTTGTGGTATTTTTCTGAAAAACATCAATTTTTGATGAATAGTGAAACCACTAAGTGGTACTTATAAAAACTAATTTTTCGTTTAAATGAAATTTTACCACTTTTGTGTTTTGAATTTCAATAATCCGACATACATGGTTGTCATTAAGAAGTAAAATTTGGTTCAATGAGATTAAAATAATTTTTTGGTGAATAGTAACTCTTAAGTTCTTAATCGCGATTAGAGGTAATTAGTGTAGTTTAAGGTAAAAATAATGTTTTAATAATATTAGATGAGCGTGACACATGGACTACCCTTATTGGATGTGTCATGGCCGACCAAAAAAATTCATGGGTCAACTTGGGGACCCCATGGAGCCACTTTGGTTGGGAAATGACATAAATAACTTTTTATTTAATGTAAAAGTAAAAATGACACAAACATGAGATGTTTTACTAAAACAATTTTTACATGGGGTTATAAAGATCAGATTTTTGATTTTAAATAGTAATTGAAAATCTAAAAAGACTTCCCACATGATAGTATTTTTTTTTTAATTTTTAGACTTTAAATAAACTAAATTATTAATGACATCATGATGATGCAACGATGTCCTCATTATTTAATGATTTAAGTAAAATGGAATGATAATGTAAAATCTAAGACCTACACATGGAAAAAACCTATTCTAGGGGTGGATTTCGAACCCTTATCACCTTATCCTCGAAATACATCAATGTGGTACCTCTTAAATCTGAATTCCATTTTAAAATAAAGTGACTTTTCTTTACCTTCCAAGAGTGCCCCTCCTCTCCTCTTATAAAAGGCCCCCACCTCTACCTCCTTACCCACACTGCCAAAGCCTTTGGCTTGGCCAAAACCTACCCATTTTGGCTATCCACATCCCTCTCTTACTCCTTGAATCCTCAATTTGGGCATAAGGCTTCCCAAGGAAGCCTTTGAGCTCAAATCTAAGAGAGTTACCCGATTTTAAGGTAATGTATTATTTTGAGTCCTTTTGTTTGATTTTTCTTCTCCAACCCCATAAACTCTTTTTATTCTTTTCGTTTGTAACAACTACAGTATCCTCAATATACTAGTATGTTTTTATAATAAGTATTCGAGCTACACATACACACACCTACATCTAATGGTTAAAGGACATACTATTTCCGTGGATGGTGAATTTATGCCTCCTGAAACGATGATTGTTCAACATTAATTTAACACCTTCATAGGTGGCCATTAAGATGTCACTATATTTATATATGATATATAATATGTTTATTTTTTCCTTAATCTTCTGTATTTTTCATTTTGGGTATACCTTTATGGTTTCCATTATGGGTAATTGTGATATCTTCATTTAAGGAAGTGCGGACTACCGCCCCCTCAAACTGATTTGATTTGTTAAATACCATATTTGGGACGTATAAAGGATGGAACTATGATATTATATATGATATTATACTGGAATTATAATATACCCTTATATCATTATGATTCCATTCTATAAAATACGAAATAGAAATGAATGTAGCGTTCATGCGTACGTACGGCTTACCGTCTCCATGAACGGTGCATTTCATTTCTTACCTATAAATGATTATGTAATATTATAAATGCATGTATATATACTGGATATATATGATATATACATCATGATTATAATTCTGGATATAATGGATACATGAACAACATGTAATTATAAAGGGTTTATTTTTGACTCAAGTACCAAAGATCGTTAAAATGACAGTTATTAACTTAAATAATTACATAGTGTACATGACATGGAAATAAGTGATATAAAAGGAATGATGAATTAAAAAAAGGTTCTTAAGAAAGTATAAATTAACTCAAGTTTATTATTCAGGACATTAAAGAACGATCGAGTCAATTCGGACCTGAGGTATGGGACTTCGTCTCAATCTCCTTTCATTGAGTAATATTTTGTTTCATACACAACCTTTTTTATATGGTGTATAAACCCCTTTGACTTTTACGTTTATTCAAAAGGAATCTTCTTTATAAGAAGCATTTACTAAACGACAAAAGGGAATGTTTTTTTCATACGTATGCGGCGACAATGACTTCTCTGCCGTCGTGACCGTTATTTGAGTTTCGACTTCCTCTACAATCCATACCTTCTTTTTAAAAGAAAAATAAATAGAATATTTTAATTTTGTTTTATTTTGGTATTGAAATTGGTTTTCATAATGTTTTTATATCAATGTGTTCTATTGATATATTGTGATTGAAAGGTGGAAAAATTATGTTAATTTATGAATGTTTTATGTGATACGATTATGTTGAGGTTCTTGGGAATAATTATGAAGACGGGTGGTTCCTTGATAAACTAAGGGCGGGTGAGCCTGATATATCTCTCCAATGCATTGGGTAATGTGAAGGAGTGTAACGTTACGGTTTCTCCAAAGAGATTTAGGGAATATACTGTAATGGGTATTCCAAACATAACCAAGAGGATTACTCCCTACGTAAGAATGTTATGAATGCCTCAAGTTACCTTTACGTATTATGATTTCAATTATTTATTCATGATTTGATGAGGTATGTTGATGTGCGTATGTTTTATGGGTAAAATATGATTTCATTCTTATGTATATATGTACCCATGTTTCCTTCCCATATATTTTTATATCCCTTACTGAGCTTTTTATACTCATCCCATGTTTTTTTTGAAATGTTTTTCACAGGTCAAGGGAAAGGTAAATGATATGATGTTAGTGTCATGGAAGTTTCAAGAAAGAATCCATGTTTTATTTTAAATATGTTTCCATTGATGGGAAAGAAGAATACTATCTTTATGTAACCACTTTGTTTATATGTGGAATGTAATGCAGGTTTTATGATCTAATTCTCTAAAACTCTAAACCTGAAAATATCCTCAATGTGTATTCTTTTAATAACTCAAGATTAAGTAAGGTTTAGGGTTGGGGACTTATAACTAGATTCGATGATTAAGCACTGGTTTCAACAGTGTGAGCTTACTCTAGGAGATGAGAGCTTCGACTGGGATCTCCTCGTAGCAGCGTCAAGGCCTTACGACATCATCATGGGTATGGACTGGTTATCCACAGTTCATGCTCAGATTGAATGTATTAGGCACAATTTGTGGTGTATCCACATGTATGGGACCAAGTTCACCTTTACCAGCGAGAAGGGAACCTTTGCAGTGTAGGATGGACTTACACTGAGGAGGGGTCAGTCGATCACACATTAGTTGGCTAGTCTCATCCTCGGAGCGGTTGATGTGCGGAGTCTGAGTTTTCCTGTTGTGGTGGATCAGTACGTAGATGTTTTCCCTGATGATGTTCTAGGACTACCCCCTCACAGGAAGGTGGACATGTACATTGAACTGTATCCTGGGACAACACCGATAACTTCTCCATCATATTGGATGGCTCCCTCCGAGCTTCATGAGATGCGGGTACAGCTGGAGCATTTATAGTTGAAGCGATTTATCTGACCTTGTGTTTCACCATGGGCATCCCCAATTTTGATCACCAAGAAGGTGGATGAGAGCTTGTGACTGTGTGTTGACTACCGTCGCCTGATTCAGGTGATCGTGATAAACATGTACCCACTTCTGAGGATTGATGACCTCTTTGATCAGCATAAGGGAGACCGTTGGTTCTCGAAGATAGATCTTTGGTCAGGCTATCACCAGCTCATAGTATGCGATGAGGATATAAAAAAGACAGCCTTCAGATGTCGGTATGGCCACTATGAGTTCTTGGATATTCCTTTCTGTGTAACCAACACTCTAGCAGTGTTCATGAGTCTCAGGAACATGATCTTCCAGCCTTACCTCGATTGCTTTGTCGTAGTCTTCATCGATGAAATACTGATCTACTCGACTACCGATGAGGATCATGCCTAACATTATCATTAAGTACTGGACACACTCCGATAGTACCATATTTATGGTAAGATCTTGAAGTTCCATTTCTGGATTCGAGAGGTTCACTACTTGGGACACATCATCTCGGAGGCTATAGTTGTAGTAGATCCAACGACGATCGAGGCAGTACTTGCATGGGATCCATCCAGGAGTGTGATGGAGGTACATAGTTTTCTAGGACTGGCTGGGTAATATCGGAGATTTGTTCCATATTTTTCCAGAGTTGCATCACTCCTTTAAACTTTGATGAAGAAGGGGAAACCCATCGTGTGGTACAAGAGATGCCAACAGAGCTTTTAGGAGCTGAGGAATAGGTTGACATGTTCACCCATCATTAATATACCATAGGAGGGAGTTGTGTACATTGTTTACTACGACACATCAGGTAACAAACTCAGGTGTGTCCTAATGCAGGAGCGAGCGGTGATCGCATATGGTTCTCGGTAGTTGAGACAACAATAGGAAAACTATGCTACCCATGACCTGGAGTTAGCAGCAGTGATATTCTCCATGAAGATTTGGTGACACTATCTTATGGGTGAATTCTTTACAGTCTACTCTGACCACTAGAGACTCAAGTACATCTTCACACAGTAGGACCTGAACCTAAGACAACGACTATGGCTTGAGTTCCTCCATGACTATGACTCCGAGATAGTATATACTCCTGTCAAGGGGAACGTTGTAGCAGATGATCTCAACATGAGATCAGGCATTCAACTACTAGGAGAGGCAACAGAGCAGCTGGCCGCATTGCAGATATACTTTGTGGATAGATATGGAGCATCCTTTTGCAGTCTCTCATAGTCACTCATTATAACATCCCAGGTAAATAAAGAATATTAAATTTTCATATTTATCTATTTTTGTGAATAAAAATGTTAATATTAATTTAAAGGGAATGCTATGCTTGAGGGCGTACCCAATACACAACAACGAGTTTCTTTGAAATCTTACGTTGCACTATAATAATAAAATAATATTATTTTAAATGGTAGTTAATGCCTAGCCGTTGTAATGGCAGGAATGAACAGAACTAACTACAAAATGATTATATATTTATGTCAAATATTTTTACTTTTTTTCCAATAAATGTTAGAGGCTTAAAACGTGAATGAATCCAATTTTAAGCATAAATCTTCTAATATTATTTAAAAGGTCGATTAACAAACTTTTGATGGAGAACCCTTTTTAAATATACTTTTGATGATTTTATATGTTATATTTGACAAAATAAAACCCATCTTGTGAATCTGGACAACAAAATTTACTTTGTGTACATTTTTGTTATTTTTTCAATAAAGATCAGTTTTAGTGAAAATGTTTTATTGTAATTCAAATCCTCTTTTTAATCTAATTTACTTATATGATTAGATCATATTTTTAATTGGTTTTAAAGTGAAATTAGAATATATTTTTACCATTTAATCCCATAGTGGTCATTGGAATTAATTTCGCTTTGAAATTGGAGTTAAACTAGTGTCAATCTTTTAATAAGGTATTATTTCTTAAAAACATGCTATTTGTTTTGATAGCGGGAATTAATTATTAAATAAATTAATACAAATTTTATGTTTTTAATTTTGTAAAATATACATCATTTTTTAATTCGGAATATCAAATATAGCTTAGGGTGAATTTTTGGTATTTTTCTGAAAAACTTCAATTTTTGATGAATAATGAAAAAACTAAGCGGTAGTTAAAAAACTGATTTTTTGTTTAAATGAAACTTTATCACTATTGTAATTTTAATTTAAATAATCCAACATACATGGTTTTAATTAATATGTAAATTTTGGTTCAATGGGATGAAAATAATTTTTTTGGTGAATAGTAACTTTTAATTTTTCTTAATCACGATTAAAGGTAATTAGTGTAATTTAAGGTAAAGATAATGTTATAATAATATGAAATGACCTTGACACATGTTATACCCTTATTGTATGATTCTTGTCTGACCAAGAAAATCCATGGGTCAACTTGGGGACCCCATGGAGCCACATTGGTAGGAAAATGACATTAATAACTTTTTATTTAATGTTAAAATAAAAATGTCACAAACATGTATTGTTTTAGTAAAACAATTTTTACATGGGGATATACAAGTCATATTTTTGACTATAAATATACTTTAGAAAGATAAATATATTTACTACATCATAGTATTTGTTTTATAATTTTTAGACATTGAATAAATTAATTTATTTATGACACCATGATGATGAAGTGATTACCTCATTAATAAACGATATAAATAAAATGAAAAGATAATGTTAAATCTAAGAAATAAACATGTCCAAACACTATTGGATGAGTATAGTTCTAACCCTTATCACCGTATCCTTGAAATATATCAATGTAGGACCTTTAAAATCCGAAAATCAGTTTAATATAATGTAACATTTCTTCACTTTCCTAGAGTGCCCCTCCTCCCTCTTATAAAAGGCCCCCACCTCTACCTCCTTACCAACACCTCTCAAGCCATTGGCTCGGCAAAACTCTACTAATTTTGACTCTCCACATATCTTTATTACTCATAGAATCCTCACATTGGGAAAAATCTATTCCAAGGAAGCCTTTGGGCTCAAATCAAAAAGAGTTAACCAATTTTATGGTAATGTTTTCACTTTTGTTATTTTGTTTTATTTTGCTACTCCTACCCCCTAAAATCTTTTTATTAAATTTTTTTTGTAACAACATCAGTATCTTTAACATACTAGGATGTTTTTATATGATGTATTTGAGCTACATATTCACACACCTCCATCTAATGGTTAAAGAACATACTATTTCTGTGGATGGCGACTTACTGCCTCACAAAACATTTATTGTTCAATATTCTTTTAACACCTTAAAAGGTGGCCATAAAATGTCACTATATTTTATATGATATATAATATGTTTATTTTCTCCTTAATATTCTTTATTTTTCATTTATGGCATACCATTATTGTTTCCATTATGGGTAAATGCAGTATCTTCATTTTAAGAAGTGCAGACTACCGCCCCCTCAAAGTGATTTGATTCGTTAATGCCATGTGTGGGACGAGTAAAGGATGGAATTAATGGTATTACATATGATATCCTACTAGAATTATATTATACCTTTATATAATTATTATTTCATTCCAATGAATACAAACGAAAAATAAATGAACGTAGTGTTCATGCGTACGTACCGCTTACCGTCTCCATGAACGGTACATTTCATTTCTTATATCCAAATGTTATGTATTGTTATAAGTACATATATATAATGGATATATATGTCATATATTACATATAAATTATGGATATAATTTTGGAATTATAATATATATCTCTCTCATTTAGCATTAATTGCATTAATATGACAACAAAATAAAAGTAGCGTTCATGCGTACGTACGGCCTACCGTCTCCATGAATGGTGTATTTAATTTTTTATCTCAAAATGTTATGGAATAGTATAAAATGAATATATACTGGATATATATGATATTTAAATAATTTATAATACTCTAGAGATGATGTAATTATAACTTCATGGAAAATTCTATTCCAACAAGCTTAATTTTGACTCATGTACCGAACATCGACCAAAAACGTTTGATATGAACTCACAATATTAACCCATTATTATAAAATTTTAATATGTGGTATGAAATAGATAATAATATTTATATGAGGTACTTAAGAAATTATAAATTGACAAATGTTTATTATTCAGGAATATAAAGAAACGAACAAGGCAAGTCGGACTTGAGGTAAGGTATCCTACCTCTCTCTTTCTTTTTAAGCACTCTCTTTTATGTCATTTCATTTAAGCTCGTCTTTCTTATGTTTGGGAATGTTATATTATATTCCTTATACTATAATATTTATGTTCATATTATGAGAGACCCTATTTGATCTCGTAAATCCATTTCTGGATGTTTTAAGTGGCGCCGTTAGGCTGTCGAGTTTTCTTAAGGAATTTTTCATCTCACTTTTATTCCCGTGAAATTTATGCTACATTTTACACCATTTCCATTGAGTGGTTCATGTACTACCCATTATTCTACTATTTTTGTAATATAATTTCGTTTATGGGTATTTACATCAATGTTGTATAGTCCTTCTTTCATGGGGTGTACGTTTTGGAAGTTACCCAATTCGGTAAGGGAACTTTTCACCCTCCTCATTTTAAAAGACTACATTATGATAGGTCTTTTAATCATATTATGATGGAATATGTTCTTATATATCCTTATTTCTATAAATTTTATTTCCAATTAATGAGATACCCCTTTTTATCTCTCATCATCTCATTTTATGAATTCTAAAGTGACTCTGTTAGGCTGTCAGATTTTTGTAAGGGAACTTCTTAACCCACATTCAATTCTTTGGGTTAAACATATACTTCTTTATTTTATTATGACAAGATTATGTGTGGAATCTCTATGTTGTAATTTACAGAAACCTTTGTGTGGATATAATATTTCTACACATAATAATCTCATTGATAAATTCTTACGTCATTTATACGAACTTTTATGGGAAATCATAACTCAATCTCAATTCATTGTGTTAAATATCAATGTCATTGGATTTGTTTTTTTTCAAGAGTATGCGTGAATGAACTCTGATTGTTTTACACTTAATATTCACATATATATTTTGTATTTATATTTTTCACACATAATCATGTAATTGATTTATCCTTAATCTAAGGATATCGACTTTGTAAGGGACTTCGTCTCAATCTCCTTTCATTGAGGCATATTTTGTTTTATACACAACTTTATTTTCTACGGTGTATAAACCACTTTGACTTCTAATTTTATTCAGAAGGAATATTTTCTATACTAAGTATTTTACTAAATGACAAATAGTATGTTTCTTTTTAATGTACGCGGTGACAACGACCTTTCTACCATCACGAGTATTATTTGATCTTTGTCTTCTTCAACAAGCCATTATATTTTTAAATGTAAATAAATACCATATACTATTTTATTTATTTTGGTATTGAAAATGGTTTTGATAATGGGTTTTTTATGTCGATATATTTAATCAATATGTTGTGCTTCAAATGTGGAAATGTTTTCATTCCTTTATAATTGTTTTATGTGTTATGATTTTATAATGGTACATGGACATTTGAAAGGTGGTTAAATGATAAAACATATGATGGTTGGTACCGTGAATACCAGGACGGGTGGTTACGTTATAACCTCCAATGCATTGGTTATGGAAGTCGGCCGTATGGCTATTCTATTTAGTGAAATATGTGGAAGTTGACCGTATGGTTATTCCATTTAAATATGTTTATGTACCAAGTTACCTTATAAGATATGTTCTATTTATATGGGTTTTATGGTAATCTATTGGTTACAAAAATGGTAAGTAATGATCTTTTATTTAGTGAAGAGTATTTTCTACTTCATAAAGGTGAAAATTATTACTTATGATAAATTATTCATGGTTTACTTGATGTGTTTGAAAACTAACAATTTTCCTTCTTTGTATCCCTTACTGAGATTTTTATGCTCATCCCAAGTTTTTTTTGAAATGTTTCTCATAGGACATAAAGTGGAATAGGATCAAGGATGGGATAAAGGAAATTTTATTCTATCTAAAACAAGGAACTAGACATGATTCTTTTGTTCAGGAGTATGTTTTTTTGTGGAAAAAAATGGAAGCTGAGTAGATGATTCTGCTTTGTAATCTTTGAGATGTAATAGTTATGATCTAATTCTCTAAAACTCTAAACATGAAAAGACCCTCAATTTGAATTATTCATTTAATTCAATATGAAATATTGTATTAAGGCTGGGTCCTTATAGTTGGTATCAAAGGACCGTTTAGATAACTTTAGAGGTTAGAGTGTTGCTTAAGAATAAGTGACAAGTTGTGTATAACCACAATGGGTAATATATTAGATGGAGTCATTGTTGTTTTTTGAAATTTAGAATTATTTTGAGATAACTTGGATAACTATATCTTAGTGTTTATCTTCCTCATTATTATATGATGATTTTACGGATATGCTCACACTGACCTTTTTTGTTTTAGTAAATGGATGGATCTAGCAGGCACCAAAGTAATAGTGGATGTGAAGGAAACAATGACAGTTTTTTGAGCGAGCAACTGAATGATATGGGAGATGTAATTAGAACTCTAATGTTTATCCTCAACCAACTATCTGGAGTAATTAATGACCACCTAAACCTTGGTGATTTTTTTAAGGCATCATATATGGATGAAACAAATCCCTACGGAACTTCAGGTAATAATCATAAAGGTATGTGTGTTCAAAAACCTATGTGTCAAAAATGTGGAAATAAACACCTAGGAAAATGTTTCAAAGGGACAGAAATATGCTATAGATGTGGAAATGTATGTCATAAAGTAAGAACATGTCATGGAAAAAGGAACCATCCAGTTGACTTGAGGAAAGGGAAAGAAGTTCTTTTTGAGGGATCAATTGAATGCTTTAAATGTGTTGTGCATGGTAATTATGCAAACACATGTCCATTGAAGAAGTTTCGGGACTGGGATCACCAATATCGAACAAATATTTTGTTACAAATGCCTAAATACATTCCAATTGAAGATGAAGAAACTAACAATGACCAATCCAGGGTATGGATTATTTCTTAACATTTGTTTTCCTATTTTGTAATCTTAGGATATGATTCATGATTTTGTTTGTAGGAAAGCAGTATTTCAGAATAATTTGGAAAGGAATGGTTAATGCATCATGAAAAATGTCGAATGAGTAAGAAGTCAACATACAAGGGCTTCAAGAGTTATGGTGAAATTCTTACATGTATTAAGTCTGTTTTGATGATGGTGTTACGTTAGAATAATTTTTATAGTATGTGTAACCCTGATGTTTGATATATGAAAATTTTATGCAAGGAATATTTATCTGTTCTTTTGTGGACATAGTTATAAAGAACCATTTGGGTTCATATGATCCTTACTTTTGAGGTAATTAGGGGTTACTATATGTTATGATGGAAAATGAAATGCATGAGATAAAATTGAAGTTATATTATGTTATGGTTATTTTTGATGATTTTATGCCTTTTTGGGGAATGTTTTGAGAATTATGTAGTTTGGAAAAAGGACACCACACAGCCCATGTGTCAACCCGTCGCATCGGACAAAGCTGAAGGAATCGAACCCACAACCAAAGTGCAACTGGTATTTATCACCTACCACTGGACTACGTGAATCCCCTGGTTAGTTTGACTAATTTTTTTTAGTTAGATAATTTTATGAATCAAGAGTAAGTTTATTTTTGGTTATCTATGGAAATTATTAACATATCATGGAGGATATGTGATTAGGTTAATTATTTTTCAATATGAGACTTTAAGAGAAACAGATGGAATTTGGAGATAAATTTTAATTTGTACCTTGGAATACTATGTGATTAAATCCTTCAAATAGTTGGGTTTCAATCTCAGCTTGGTTTACTTTGAAAAATTTTACAGAAATTTTTTTTATCGAATGGTCTCCGTTGAACTTTGGGTTTTGTTGGAAAAATTTTGGAGATTAAGAATAGATTTTCTTTTTATAAAAGATTATCCTTTTGTGGATTATCTGATCTTGTTTTAACAATTTTCGTTTTGGATAAGGTCTTATGACAGGAGAAATATATAGCTCTCTTTTTTGGATTAGGTGATCCTCTAGATTTTGATTATAGCACTCTTAATGTGAACAAGTGATCCTAAATACTCATCTTTTGGAGAAAATATGAGTTTTTGTAAGAAATATATTAGGAGATGAGAGTATAAACGACAAGTAAGTATGTTTCCATATGATTTAGTTAAGCTCATAAATAAATTTCTCTATGAAAAGTAACTTAAAAACAAAAATGATGTCTATTAACTTTTCCTACTAGGGAATCAAATATCGTTTAACCCATCACTAGTTAGTCATTTTCTGGTGGTTAACTTTCTCCTTTACATGTTTTCTATCACTCTCCCTTAGAACATAACCCTTTTTTCTCCTCCATATCCATGTTTTTATGTAATCCATGTATGGTTTAACTTGGGTTACCTTTGAACTTCTCTTTCTTTATTTTAAAGTGATAGTTTTACTGACTCCTGTTCTAATGTGGGACTTTCAATGAAGTTTCCGAGCCCAATTTTAAAATTGCGATGATGCAATTCCCAAAAGGGGGGAAGGATGTAACATCCCAGGTAAATAAAGAATATAAATTTTTCATATTTATCCATTTTTGTTAATTAAAATGTTATTATTAATTTAAAGGGAATTCTAAGCTCGATTGTGTACCCAATACGCAACAACAAGTTTCTTTGAAATCATACGTTGCACTCTAATAATAAAATAATATTATATTAAATGGTAGTTAACGGCTAGCCATTGCAATGGTGGGAATGAATAGAACCAACTACAAAATGATTATATATATTTTTCAAATAGTTTTTCATTTTTTCCAAAAAATGTTAGAGGCTTAAAATGTGAATGAATCCAATTTTAAGCATAAATATTCTCATATTCTTTAAAAGGTTGATTTACCTCCTTTTTATGGGGAACCATTTTTAAATATAATTTTGAAGATTTTATATGTTATATTTGACAAAATAAAATGCTTATTTATAATCTGGACATCAATATTTAGTTTGTGTAAATTGTTGTTATTTTTCCGATAAAGATCGGTTTTAATGAAAATGATGTATTTTAATTCAAATATTCTTTTTAATATAATTTATATATATGATTAGATAATATTTTGAATTGGTTTTAAAGTTCAATTAGAATATATTTTTACCATTTAATCCAATGGTGGTCATTGGAATTAATTTCACTTTGAAATTGGACTTAAACTAGTGTCAATCTTTTAATAGAAATTGTTTCTTAAAAACAAGCTATTTGTTTTGACAGCAAGAATTAAATATTAAATTAATTAATGCAACTTTTATGTTTTTTATTTTTTAAAATAGACATCATTTTTTAATTTGGAATAAAAAATATAGCTTAGGGTGAATTTTTGGTATTTTTCTGAAAAACATCAATTTCTGATGAATAGTGAAACCACTAAGTGGTAGTTAAAAAACTGATTTTTTGTTTAAATGAAACATTACCATTTCATTTATTTGAATTTCAAAAATCCGACATACATGGTTTTAATTAAGATTTAAAATGTGTTTCAATTGAATTAAAATAATTTTTTTGGTGAATAGTGAATTTTATGTTTTATTAATCACAATTAAAGGTAATTAGTGTAATTTAAGCTAAAGATAATGTTATAATAATATGAGATGACTTTGAAACATGTCCTAGCATTATTGGATGAGTAATTTCCATCCAATAAAATCCATGGGTCAACTTGGGGACCCCATGGTGCCACTTTGGTAGGAAAATTACACTAATAACATTTTATTTAAAGTTAAAATAAAAATGTCACAAACAAGTATTGTTTTACTAAAACTATTTTTACATGGGGTTATAAAAGTAATATTTTTGACTATAAATATCCATTAGAAATATAAAAATATTTCCTACATAATATTATTTTTTTATAATTTTTTGACATTATATAAATTAATTTATTTATGACACCATGATGATGCATGATTACCTCATTAATAAACTATTTAAATAAAATGAAAAGATAATATAAACTATAAGACATAAACTTGACCAAAAACTTTTGGATGAGTATATTTAGAACACTTATCACCTTATCCTCGAAATATATCAATGTGGGATCTTGAATATCTGAAACTCAATTTAATATAAAGTATCATTTATTTACTTTCGAAGAGTGCCCCCCCTCTTATAAAAGTCACCCACCTCTACCTCCTTACCAACACCTCTGAAGCCATTGGATCGGCCAAACTCTGCTCTTTTTGTCTCTCCACAAATATCTCTTACTCTTAGAAGCCTCACATTGGTTATAATTCTTTCCAAGTAATCCTTTGGGCTCAAATCAAAAAGAGTTACCCAATTTTAAGGTAATGTCTTCAGTTTTGTTCTTTTGTTTCATTTTGCTTCTCCAACCCCATAAACTCTTTTTATTAATTTTTTTTGTAAGAAACCCAGTATATTAAATATACAAGGATGTTTTTATAATAATTATTCTATCTACACATTCACACACCTCCATCTAATGGTTAAAGAACATACTGTTTCTGTGGATGGAGAATTACTGCCTCACGAAACGATGATTGTTCTATATTATTTTAACACCTTCAAAGTTGGACATTAAGATGTCACTACATTTATAAATGATTTATAATATTTTTATGTTTTCCTTAATCTTCTGTATTTTTCATTTATTTCATACCTTTATGGTTTCCATCATGGGAAAATGCGATATCTTCATTTTAGGTAGTGCAGACTACCGCCCACTCAAAGTGATTTGATTTGTTAATGCCATATGTGGGACGTATAAAGGATAGAATTAATGATATCACATATTATATACTACTGGAATTATAATATACCATAATATAATAATTATTTAATTCCATTGAATACAAAAAAAAGAAATGAAAGTAGCATTCATGCATATGTACGGCTTACCATCTCCATGAACGGTACATTTCATTTCTTATCTCCAAATGTTATGTACTATTATAAGTACATATATATAATGGATATATATTTCATATATTACATCTAAATGGTGGATATAATTATGTAATTATAATATATATATCTCTCATTTATTTTTAATCCCATTAATATGACAAAGAAATGAAAGTAGCGTTCATGCGTACGTACGGCCTACCGTCTCCATGAACGATGCATTTCATTCTTTATCTCAAAATTTTATGGAATAGTATAAAATTAATATATAGTGGATATATATTATATTTAATTAATTGATAATATTCTAGAGATGATGTACCTTTAACTTCATGGAAAAATCTTTTCCAACAAGCTCAATGTTGACTCATGTACCGAACATCGACAAAAACATTTGATATGAACTCATATTATTAACCCATTATTAGAACATTTTAATATGTGATATACACTGAATAATAATATTTAAAGGAGGTCCTTAAGCAATTATAAATTTTCCAATGTTTATTATTCAGGAATATAATGAAATGAACAAGGAAAGTTGGACTTGAGGTAAGGGATCCTACCTTTCTATTTCTTTTTAAGCACTCACTTTTATGTCATTTCTTTTAAGCTAATATTTATTATGATTGGGGATGCTATTTTATATTATTCATACTTTAATTTTTATGTTCATATTATAAGAGACCCTATTTGATCTTGTAAATCCATTTTTGGATGTTTTAAGTGGCGTTGTTAGGCTGCTAAGTTTCTGTAAGGGATTTTTCATCTCACTTTTATTCTCGTGAGATTTATGCTACCTTTTCCATCATTTCATTTTATTAGTGTATGTTCTTCCCATTATTCTACACTTTGTGTAATATAATTTCAATTATGGGTATTTAAATCAATGTTTTATAGTCCTTATTTCATGGGGTGTACGTTTCGGATGTTACCCAAATTGGTAAGGGAACCTTTCACCCTCTTCATTTTAAATGACTTCTTTTTGTTAGTTATTTTTATCTTATTATGATGGGATATTTTCCTATATAGCCTTATTGATATAAATTTTATGTCCAAGTGATAAGATACCCCTTTTTATCTATAATCATCTCATTTTATGAATTCTAATGTGACGATGTTAAGATGTCAGATTTCTCTAAGGGAACTTCTTAACCCACTTTCAATTCTTTGGGTTAAACCTATACCTCTTGATTTTATTTTTCCAATATTATGTGTGGAATATCTATGTTGTAATTTCCACAAACCTATGTCTGGATATACTATTTATACAGATAATCATCTCATTTTCAAATTCGTCTGTCATTTATACGAACTTGTATGGGAAATCATAAATCAATCTCATTTCATTGAGTTAAATATCTATGTCATTTGTTTTGTTTTTTAAAGAGTATGTGGGAATGAACTATGACTATTTTACACTTAATACTCACTTATATTTGGTGTATTTATATTTTTCACACATAATCATGTAATTTATTTATCTTTAATCTAATGATAACGACTTTGTAAGGGACTTCGTCTCAATCTCCTATCATTGAGGAATATTTTGTTTTATACACAACTTTCTTTTATACGGTGTATAGTACCCTTTGACTTCAACTTTTATTTGGAAGGAATATTTTCTATACAAAGCTTTTTACTAAACGACAAAAATTAGGTTTCTTTTTAACGTATGCAGTGACAACGACCTTTCCGCCGCTGGGAGTATTATTTGATCTTTGGCTTCCTCAACAAACCGTTATATTTTTTTAAGTAAATAAATACCATATACTCTTTTATGTATATTGGTATTGAATATTTTTTTCATAATGCATTTGTTATGCCAATATATTTAAGTGATATATTGTGCTTGAAATGTGGAAATGTTTTCTTTCCATTATAATTGTATTATGTGTTATGATTTTATAATGGTACTTGGACATTTGACGGGTGGATACGTGATAAACAATATGACAGGTGGTGCCGTGAATACCAGGACGGGTAGTTACGTTATAACCTCCAAGTAATTGGGTATGGAAGTTGGCCGTATGGAAATTCCATTTAGTGAAATGTGTGGAAGTCGACCGAATGGTTATTCCATTTAAGTATGTTTATGTCCTAAGTAACCTTATATGATTTGTGCTCTTTATATGGGTTTTATGGTAATATATTGGTTACAAAAATGGTATGTAATGATATTTTATTCAGTGAAGAGTATTTACTACTTCATAAAGGTGAAAATTGTTACTTATGATAAGGTATTCATGGTTTACTTGATGTGTTTGAAAACATACAATTTCCCTTATTTTTATCCCTTACTGAGTTTTTTATGCTCGTCACACGTTTTTTTAAATGTTTTTCATAGGACATATAGTGGAATAGGGTAAAGAATGGTATCAAGAAAATTTCATACTGTCTAAAACAAGTAACTAGACATGAATGTTTTGTTCAGGAGTTTATTTTTTGTGTGGAAAAAATGGAAGCTGAGTAGATGTGTCTACTTTGTAATCATTGGGATGTAATAGTTATGATCTGATTCTATAAAACTCTAAACCTGTAAAGATTCTCAATGTGAATTAATAATTTAATTTGATATTAAGTAATGTTTTAATGTCGAGACCTTATAATCATCCACTTCTTCTGTGAGTTAGATAGGCACACCGTGGGGATATTGACTGTGAGATGCGACCTGCTCAGATATCCATGGGGCAGGCACCTGATGTATTTTCTAACAGTAGGGACCACGTCATTATCTTTAGAGGATGGACTATGGTACCGTTGCACTTCATGAGGAAGTGTTGTGGGTGTTCCACTCATGTCCTTTATCGGTACATCCAGGAGTGTCGAAGTTGTATCAGGACCTCCGACGACAGCACTAGTGGCTAGGTATGAATAAGGAAATACTAGAGTTTTTCTCACGATGCCTCACTTATCAGTAAGTGAGGGTGGTGAACCAGGTTTCATTAGGCTTGGTCCAACCCTTAGAAGTTCTAGAGTGGATGTTGGAAGGGATATCCTTGGATTTCATGATGGGACTTCCACATACATCAAGAGGACACGACTATATCTGGGTGATCGTAGACCAACTCCCCAAGTCGGCCCACTTCCAACTGACCAGAGAGAAGGGATCTGTAGAGCTCATGGGATACCTCTACATATAGAATATTTTATGGCTCCATGGTGTTCCATAGACGATTGTCACCGATTGAGATGCTCGTTTCACTTCCCAACTATGGAAGGGGTTGCTGGAGGCTTCAAGACACAACTTCACTTGAGCACCTCCTTCCATAACATGATGAATGGTCAGACTGAGAGGACCATTCAGACTCTCTAGGACATGCTCCGAGCATGCGTCCTCGACTTTGGTTGCAGCTGGGAGGATCACTTACCCTTGGTGGAGTTTTTTTATACCAACAGATACCACTCCACCATCGGGATGGCACCTTTTGAGGAACATTACGGCCGACCTGGAAGACCGCCTCTGTGCTGGACTGACCCAGGGGAGTCAGCACTTTTCAGACTAGAGATGGTATAGGCTATGACGAAGAAGGTGTAGATCATCTAGGAGCAGATGAAGACTGCACAGAGTAGATATAAGTCCTATGCAGATAAGAGACATAGACCATTGGAGTTTGAGGATAGCAACCACGTCTTTCTACTGGTCTCACCTCCAATAGTCCTATGGAGATTTGGCCAATGTGGAATGTTATCTCTACGGTTCATCAAACCTTTTTAGGTCCTCATCAGGGTAGGTGAGGTGTCTTACCGCTTGGTTCTTCCACCTCAGTTGCACCGGGTGCAAGACGTCTTCCACGTATCTCAGCTGAGGAGATACATGCACAACAAATCCCACATCATCAACCATGGGGAGATGGACGTCGATGACATGACGACTTTCACAAAGGTTCTAGTAGATATTGAGGTTAGACAGGAGCGAGTCCTATGTGGACAGTCGATTCCTCTGGTGCACATTCGCTGGCAGCACGAGAACCTTCAGGAGAGCTCATGGGTATATGTGGCTCAGATGCATGCACATTACCTCCATTTGTTTCATTGTGTGAGTTGTAGCTTACAGGGACATAAATACATGAGGTGGGGAGAATGTAAAGACCCTAAATTATTGTGGAATTATTTTCTAAAAATACATGGGAATTTTACGAGACTGTAGTTTCTGACGACGCCTGATTCTGATGCACGGTGTGCCAGGAATCATTTTCAGAAGTTTTTTTCAGTTACGTACAGTAAAAGTACATGCGTGGTTTTATATCTTTTTAACTGGTACTCGGAATTGAAATATGAGGGCACCGTTGAACTCACAGTGCTGGTATTCTCTTAAGGAGACCATTACCGCAGTTCCATTTTATTGAGATTAGATTTTAATAAGTGGGGTTTCTAATTAAAATTAGATAAAAATATGTCTAGAATATTTATATTTGAATGGTAGTTAAAACCTCCAAAGAGAGGTTGGAGGTGGGGCCCACCCACGCATAACCTCCCTTGGGAGGATATTATGTTGTGGGGCGCACACATGCTCAAAACCCCCCTTATTCCCCCTTTAACTCTTGTAACTCCCAATTTACTGTGGAGCCTTTCCACCATCCCTCATAATGGTGCCAACACAACTAAGGATTATTTAATGCCTTAATTAATTAATTTTTAGTGATATGAATTCTTTTGAATTATTTTGAAATGAATGAAAACATTAAAATAATATAGAATAAATTATTTTATTTTGGAATAGCGATTGTTCTTTGGTGGAGCATTGAGCGAACTCATGGAAGAAGGATTTCCACCCAACAAAGAATGCTCCTCATCTCCGTAGAACGAAGAAGTCCTCCGTTGATCTTCGACCAAGCTAAAAGAGAAGGATTTTCCTACGATGAATGTCAGTGACACTTCTTCCTCAGATGCTTCCTGATGTCAACAAAATGACGCCGATGTCAACAAACAATCTTCAATTCAAGGTAGGGGTATTTGATTATTTTAATGTATTAATTATACCATCGTTCTTTGACGTTTATTTTGGTTCGAAGGTGGCCAATTGTTATCACCTAATACAGAGGGTGTGGGCCGAACAAACATAGCCCGACGTCCCTCCATTGAATCTTGTTTGATTGATGTCATAGATGGATCCAGAAGGGTGCGGTGCCATCGCACCGCACTAGAGAAGAACCGCAGTGGACAAAAGAGGCGCGACACCATCGCGCTGCGCTGTTCTGAAGGTGTGGAACTGTGGCCTGGGCGTGCCACCGAAAAAGGGTGTGGCACCTTCGTGCCACACCGAAGAGGAAATGAGGTCGTGAGGGTCATGGTGGATGGAGAAGTATGACACCATCACGCGACGCGGTGGAGCCGAAGGTCGCGGCCAGGTCTGGCCAAGACGGTGATAGTGCATCGTCGTCACACCGCATATATAGTAGGAGGACCACGGTGTCATCGCGCTGTGGAGGAGGAGTGGTGGCGGTCGGCCGAGATGGCTACCATGGAGATGGACACGCGGGACCACCCAGTTCGTCCCGCTTCAGCTAGGCCGCCCGCGGCCTTGGCTGGGCCGCCCCTCGGCCAAGCCGCCACGGGCCGCGCCGTGCCTTCGGGTCGGGCTGCATCTTTGGGTTGGGCCACTCCGTTGGTTCGGGCCGCCCACTCGGGACGGGCTGACCATTCAGGTCAGGCCGCACCCGCGGAACAGGTTAGACCACAGTTTGGACTGGACCCAGACCCGCTATGGCCATTTTCAACTTTTCACCCCCATCTAGGGCTTCAGATGTCCGATTGATGAACCATATATGGTGATGGAATTATTAGACCAGAAAGGATCTTTTTGAATACTCCACATGATGTTCGGTTGTAGTTGGTGTACGGTCAGGTTTGTTTGAGGTTAAAAACCAACTCGGCCCCCAGAACAGAAACACCAATAACTCACAGTCCATGCATCCGATTGATGCACCGTCTGTCGCGTTGGGTTCCTTATGATGATAGGGAACTACAGGATACATCAAATCAGGAATTTGTAATAGTTAATGTATCGACACTTGTCTTGAAGAGTGGTCCCACCCAGAATCGAGCGTACTATGTGCGGGAACCCTAGGGATAGTTGCGACGATACTATAATGGAATCCTGCATTAGTTTTACAGTGATGACTACTGTAGTAGAATCATATGTGGTTTTTTCAACAATGACTATTGTACCGGAATCCTCTGTGGGTTCGACAATTATTACAACTATACCTGGATCCTCTGTGGCTCTGACAGTTCTGACTTCTGTTCCTGTATCTTGTGTGGGTCTGACAGAATAGATGGTCATGTATCCTATGTGGGTCTGACAGCTTAGGTTGTCCTGTATCATGTGTGGGTCCAATAGCTTAGATGAATCAGTTACTACATATTATCATCTCTATCACTCTAAAAAAGATGTATACCTATGTGAGTTGAGTTATGTCTATCAACCATTATCATCATGCCGATTGACTATACTTCCATTGTGGAATGGTTTGTGCTTGGGCTCAAGAGTTGGAGCAGAACAGTGATTGATAACTTAGGTATATGTATTGGCATATACATAAGTAAGGTTGGTTGATACTTTATCATTGTATCTTACTTCTGTGGTTTATCTTTTGTGGATTCTTTGAGACCTTCAGGGGTCTCTAGGTCCCCTACTGAGTATTTTTATACTCACCCTGGACGGGCTTTTCCCGTACCTTGTTGTGTTCTGTGTGGACAAAAACCAGCAGTGATCGAGGCTGAGGGTGAGGGACGGGAGGCTGCTCAGAGCTAGACTAGACGGGCTGTACCACATGGACGAGTTGTTTGAGTTCTGTACCTACCCTTCAGGTAGGATTCCCCCGGTGGACGATCTAGGTGTTCTTTTCCTTTTTTTTCTTGTACTTGTTGTTTCAGTTGGGTTTGTATATTGGACCACATACATTCAGGACACATTTCTTATCTATATTAGTACTTTTTTACTTCTATAGCTTGTGTTCGGACAGTGTGTGTTACACGTTTAAAGGCAATGCCTTTTCTTGTTATAGGGATTACGCCATTGGTGTTAGTCATCAGCCCCTGGCCTATGGAAGGCGGGCTGGGGGTAGTCACGACACGAGCCCAAGGACGGGTCGTGACACTGTAATTGTCTCAAAATCAAGGATCATATAAACCCCAGTGGTTATTTATAACAACATTCAGAAATAAAATATAATTATTCCTCAATTAAAATGATTATATAAAAATATTATGGGTTAAAAATACTATAATTCTTCTAAAGAAATCCCCTCATTTAAATGTATCGTCATCCAAAGATCCAACAAAACTCTTTAATTACTAAAATATAGACAACATAATCATCGAACATTCCTCATGATCATTTTTCCATGTTTTCCATCTTATAGTTTTATAATTCATTCCTACATTCAAAATCATGGGCAATGAAATATGATTTCAATAATTTCAAAACATGTGCTATGAAATAATCGATATCATTGATATGTCATTTTATGTTTTCTCATATTCACTGGAAATGAAATTCAGAATTGGTAATCATATATTTTTATGGATATTATGAACTCATTCCTGAACCTTCTTCGTTGGAAATCTATTTGTATAATTACTATGAATACCGTGTTTGAAAATTTCAATTGATCCCACCGAATGAAATTCTTTCCCTTTCCTAGATTCAGCTGATTGTTTACTTTTTCCCTAATAGGCTAGTAGTTTATGAACATCATTACCACATCTATAACATCTCTCCATCCCATTTAATCATTTTCCAAGGTATTTATCTCCACATCCATGACACATAGGTTTTATAATATACATACCTCTATGATTATTACCTAAACTCCCATATGGATTAGTTTCTCACATATATTATGCCTTTGAATAATCCCCAAGGTTCAAGTGGTCAATCATGACTCCTAATAGTTGGTTGAATATACACAAAAGTGTTTTCATTGAATCTCCCCTTTCATTCAACTTCTTATTCAATAAACCACCATAATTTCCTTCATATCCATTGTAACATTTGTGCCTGCTAGATCCATCCATTTTCTCATTCCAAAAAAGTTCATTGTGAGTATATCATTAAAATCATCATACACTATCTTATTTAGGGGGTATACACTAATATGTACTTATTCATGTTATTTTAAAATCATCCATTTTATATTAAAGTAAATATAAATCTTTCTAATATGATAACAATTATGGTTATATAACATATGCTTAAATAAGACCCTAACCTCTAATGTTATCTAAACAACCCTCTAATAACAACTATAACACCCAATCCTTTAACATTGCATAATCTTGAATAATGTAAATAATTCAAATTGAGGATATTTTCAATTTTATAGTTTTATAGAAATAGGTCATAACATATATATAACAACATGTATATTATAGGTATACACTTCTACTCACTATCCATTTTTTCATAAAATAAAGTATAAAAAACATGGTTAATTTTATTTTTTAGATTACATGAAATTTTATTGATCCCATCCTAGACCCTATTAATCTTTATATCCTCTAAAAAACATTTAAAAACATTGGATGAGAAGAAAAGGATTATTGTGAGATAAATAATGAATGAAAAAAGTTATATTATAAAAATAATAAGTCAATTAATAATACATTATCATACCTGCAAATCATTGGTTTCATTTTTTTATAAAGCCGGCTTAGTGTTGTCCGGTGCCCAAAAAACAAGATCTAGCAAACCAATACAAAGAGGAAAACTAAAAACCACAATGTTAAAAGTCATAGTACCCGAAGTCTTCACGGCAACCCAAACTAGATTTCTCGTCCCTAGTGGCTGATTCCCACTCCGGGATTCTCCAATAACTCACACTTTGAACACGATTTCTAAGTTTCTCCATGGCAGCCATGTCTGGTGAAGTCTTCTTAGTCCCATTGCCCTTCTTGACTGCAAGAGTCACCTTGTTATTCCTTTTTGAAGTAGACCTGGTCCGCATTGGTCACGGGAAATAGGAATAATCCTTCCTTGATCTCATAGTTGCAGTTTCAGTCAACAGTTCTTCCCCTGCTATTTCTTTTTTGCATGCCATGTTGAAAAATCTCACTGAAGGACCAGCCAACCGGGGCACTCAGGATTTCCTTATCCTTAGAACTTTCCTTTCCCACCCCGAGCTGTTCAAAATTGTAGTCCCTCCATTGCTCTAGCGTTCTATTCTCTCTCAAAGGAAGACGCACATCCTCCAAAGGAATAATCTCCTCAACCGTGGAGTGTGCTTCTGTCCCTAAGCCACCAGCCTGTGGATTCCCTGACCTCTGGTCTGCACGTACCACCAGAGAGTCGCTCCTGACAATACTGAATATAAACTCATTACATATCATTTATGTTACCAAAAGATTACAATATATCCCATAGAAAGAAACATATATCATATAATGTAACTTGAGGAATAAATATACATAAAGGGAATAACCATATGGTCGACTTCCACTCCTATCAAAAAATTGGAAGAGCCATATGGATGACTTCCATACCCAATGCATTGGATGTTATAATGTAACCCCCTATACATGGTATATCCTGAACCCACCCATAATTTGGTTTATCACCTTACCACCCATCATTGGATTATCACGTTACCACCCATCAAATGTCTAAGTACCATTATATAATCATAACACGAAAAAATTCAAATATCCACAGTTCAATAATAATATTTTTTTGAAATCACAATAAATAATTGCATGATAGTGGAATACTCAATCCATTTTAGAAACCATTTTTTTTACCAAGAAATCTAAATTGGAAAAACGGTATTTTTTCCATTTAAATACATTAAGGTTTATATAGGAATAAAAATATCAAATAATTATTATAACGACAGGGAGGTTATCATGACCACCTACATTAAAAACATTCATGTTCTTTTTTAGTAAAACACTTAATAGAAAAATGATTCCCATTGAATTAAATTAATAGTGAATGGATTTTATTATACACCGTATGAATTAAGGACATGTATATTAACAAAAAATTGCCTTAATGAAAGGAGATTATGATGAAGTCCTTTACAACGATTATATCCTTAGATTATGGATAAAAAATGGCATAATTATGTTTGAATGATATAAATATACACAATATAAGTGAATATTCATTGTAAAACAATCATAGTTCATTCAAACATATTCTTGGAAAAACAAAACCAATTACATGGATATTTCACTCAAGGAATTGAAATTTAGTTAAGATTTATGAAAAAATCTGTGTACAAATGATTTAAGAATTTATAAATGGGGTGATTATGTGTATAGAAAGTATATCCACAAAAAGGTAAGTAGAAATTAGAACATAAATAAATAAACAAGGATTCCACAAATAATCTTGGCTTAATATAATCAACATTGTGTGCATAAAACTCAATGAGAGGAAATTGAGTTTTGAATATACCTTTCCAAGATCATCTTGTTAATCAAATAGATTGATTTTGTGTATTCTATATAAATAAAATTATTAAAGTATAAATAAAATATAATATATCTAAATTAATTTCATACATAATCAAAGCATGACATACTCATGATGTAGAAGATCAACCCAAAGAATGGAAACTGAGTTAAGAAGTTCCCTTATGAAAATTCAGCAGCCTAGCAGTGTCACTTAAGAATTCAGAAAATGGGTTGATGAGAGAGAAAAGGGTCTATAATCACTTGGAAATAAAATATACATTAATAAGGATATATAATAACATATCCCAACATAATAAAATGGAAATTAAAAGACATAACATAAAAAATTCTGACAAAAAATAAGCGGGTGAAAGGTTCCCATAACACCAGTCTAATTTGTCACGTATGAACCATGTTGTTCCTGAGAAATAAAATTTAGTTAATTTATACATTAATAAAAAACTTTTTAAAGTTTATTATTCCTTTTATATAACTTATTTCCATTTTATAAATTTCATATAATAATTTATGTTAATATAGGTTGTTTTGTTGATTTTCGATACTTGAGTGGGAAAAGAACTTTTATAATTACAAATTATATTTGTGGTCAAAAGTTCATTATCTATATAATATTATTAATGATTTACATATCATATATATATATATATTTAGTATATGTGTATTTATAATATTAAAAAACAATTGGTTATATGAAATCAAATGCACCATTAATGGAGATGGTAAGCTGTACGCAAACATGAACACAACATTCATTTATTTGTAATATTAAAGAAATAAAAACAAAATGATACATAGGTATATTATAATTCCAATAAAATATAATATAATATATAATATAAATATTTTAATTAAGTCTATATTTAATAAATTCCATGGATGGAATGAATGAGTCATATCACATTGAGGGGGAGGTAGTCCACACTTCCCCAAATGACATTATCGTGTTAACACATAATCAATAGAATAAAGGTATGTTGTAAATAAAAATTGAAAAATAAAAATGTAATATATATCATATATATATAAATTTTAATCACAATGGACACCACAATCGGTGGTAGGGGAAAATCAAACAATCATCATTTCATGAAGCCGAAGTTCTCCGTACACTGAAACAGTATGTTCATATCCATTAGATGGAGGTGTGTAAAAGTGTTGTTCGAATGATTATTATAAAAACATACATGTATATTGAGAATAATTTTATATTACTTTAATCAATGAATAATAATAGAATATGGTGTGAATAAGTAAAATATTGGAACGAAACTTTAGAGAAGGCATTACCTCTTAAAACAGTTAACTCTATCTGATTTGAGCCAAAAGGCTTTCTTGAATTACCCTATTCTTAAGGCAAGGCTTCTAATAAAAAGAGAGGGATGTTGGGAGAATATTGGTTTAGAGTAAGTATGTTCCATTATGCTTTATAGGTGTGATTAAGGGGTTAGAGTGGATTCCCTTATATAAGAGGGAGGATGGCTACATTATGAATTTCCGGAAAGATTTTTTTATTATAAACTGAAATTCGATTTCAAAAAGTCCAAAACACATTAAATTAGATTTTAATTCTGTTATTGGTATAAATAATCTCAACTAATATGGTTTAGACTAGATTTAGTTTCATATTTAACCATATTATTTAGCTTTATCCCTTCATTAACTAGTTTAACTCTTACCATGTCTTCCTATATATTCATACTATAAGGTTAGTATGGCTAAAATAAAATGAAAAAATAACCCCAAGTGGTTCATTAATGACATTTGAAACAGTATAAATTAAATTTTGTAGAATCTTATAAATTTTGGACTGTAAAATCATTTAATAAAATAGTGTTTTTTAAAACTAATTTATGTCATTTTTTATACTATTCATATTGGGATTTTTTTTAAAAATAACACATTTATTATTTTGAATAAAACCTAATTAATTAAAATATAAAAAGTCATAATCATAACTAAAATTTTGGATGGAATAAAAAGTTTAAAAAAAATTATTTTAATATTTATAAGCTCATTTATTTAAATCATCCATTATTATGGTAATCAGTACATCATCATTGTGTCATTAATATATTTATTTATATGATGTATGAAAATTATAAATAAAATACCATGAAGTAGAAAATATTTTTAGCTTTATAATAAATATTTATTTTATAAATTATCACTTATATAACCCCACATAAAAATTTCATTACAAAAATATACATGTTTATTTAACATTTTTCATTAATTTAAATTAATTATTATAAAATGTCATTTTAACATCCACGTGGACCCATGGGGTCCCCAATATACCCATTTATTTCCATGGTCAGAAATATATCATACAATATCAGTAGGATGTGTTTTAGGGTAGTTTTATTTGGTATTATTATTATTATATTACCATTATTAACCAGATTTACCCTTTAACCATGGTAAATAAAATAATTACTGAAGTTACTATTCATAATGTCTAAAAATAAAAGGTACCAGTTTACAAAATTTGGACATCATTATAACAAATATGGAATATATTTTTTTAAATTCGATACACAGAAGTGGGATAAATTAATTTAAAATTAATTCCCATTTTCAAACCAAAAAAAAAGATTCATAAGAAGTAATAACTATCATAAGATTGAGATGTGTTTAGGCCTAATTCAAAAGTTAAACAAATTAAAATGACCAAACAAACAATAAATGTTAAAAATCTAATCTAAATAACCATTAAAAATAATAAATAAGATTATATAACCATATAAATAAATTATATGAAAGGAAAATATTGACATAAGATACAGTATTTTTTAACATTCATTGAAAATAAACTTTATCATTGAAATACAAAATATTTACACAAATTAAATTTTTGTATCCCAATTATAAAAAGAGATGTTTATTTTATCAAATTAAACATTTAAATGTGACAAAAACTATATTTATAAATGGATCTCCCTCAAAAGGCGGTAAAACAGTATATTTAGAAAAATACTTATTTTATAAGAAAAATTGAATTCGATTATCATATTATATCTACAAAAAATTTAAGATAAATTTAAAACATTAAATTGAATATATAACAAATATTCTTTCATTAAATAAAAATCCATAATGAGTGTTATGATTTTATAAACACAATTATTCTCTTTAAAAAATGTTTTTATAAAAATGCATTCTTTATATCCATTTGGTTTTTATTAAAATTTAAAAAAAAATTGGTAATCATTATTTAAATATGTGTAAACCATATTTCAAAACTCATTTGATAATTTAAATTCCTTCCATACCAATTGATTGGCGTTAACTACCATTTAAAATAATAATATTATTATTGTATTATATTTTGGTATAACTCATAGTTGTGTGCAATGTAAGATATCGAAGAAACCCATTATTGTGTGTCATGTACACTATCATAAGAAGCATCAAATTAACATAAAATTAATATCTCATTTTAATTTATTAATAGAAGTAAAAAAGAATATTTCTATAAATACCTAGGTCATTACAGTTTTACTTATTAAAAAATATTTTTTTAAAAAAAACATGCCATAATGTTTGTAGTTGAGAGGTGGATTGGAAAATATCCTCCCCTCAATCATTTATAAATTTACAATCCCCAAACCTTTAATAGTAACATTCTATTATTTAAATTTTATTTCAACTTTCAATATTACCCTCATATTCACATATAAAAGGGGACCATATCCACCACATCTAGCTACAAATTTCCCTTACAAATTCATCTTAACATTATACTGATTTTCACCTCCTATACTAACCTTTAATTTTATAATAACATTGGTGTCAATTATATATCTTATAGACTTCATATTTATGGATATTTTTGAATAAATATGATGTTCTCAAATAGAGTAGTTCTTACTCTATGTCTTTTCTTCTCAATCAAAATCTTATAAACATTATTTAGAATCCCTAATATAATAAAATAATTATTATCAACTAGTATTAAATAATAAACCATAATTCAGTTCTTTCCTTTCACTATAAAAAAAAGAAATCATTAATAATTCTTACACGCAACAAACATCCTACATGAAGTAATGAAGTATGGTCTTCATCAGAAATTTTAATGGTTGTAAACGAGGATGGATTGGTTGAATTAATATTTTGATCATTTTATAATTATATTTATAAAATTATAATGTATCATATACCTTAATTGGAACCAATTTTTTGAGAAATTGAATCATTAATCATCCAAATGTGAGGACTTCCACCACCACGAACAATGAATTTCATTTTTCATCCCACCCACTATGAATGGTTAGAATAATTAACTTTATAATGGTTAATGATATTTATGATATTTTAAATCTTAATTAAAATTTATATTATCAATATATAACACATTCCCATACTCATTAAATCAGTATAATATTCTATTGTTTTGGTTAGTTTTACCACCGATGTGAATTCTTGTATACTTTATCTGTTAAGAATGAATATAGAATAATAAATAATGATAATATAATGTAATAATAGTATTTTGTTTAATATTATTTCCTGATTTTTAAATGTTTTATTTAAATATATTATATTTATTTATATACCACCATTCGATTTTTAATCCTTACAAAACTAGTTCATCAAAATTTCTTTATTCATGAACCATATTCATGTCATTCACCTATTAAAAAGGGACTTAAGAAATCATTGAAAAAAATGATTATTCTACCTTATATAATTACTGAATAATGATATCTTAATTAATATGTTTAAATCAACCACATCAATGAGACACGTTTACATAACAGTCAATTAAAACACATAACATATGAGGATAAATATAAACTATAATCAGGCTAAATATTTGTGATAAGTGGTTATAAATGATGTATATAAAATGTAATATATTTTAATAAGCTTATCAAATAAGTTATTAATATAGTTTTGTTTATGGTGTCAAAGGTTATAGAACCTTCAACAATGATTGATTTATGATAGGGGTTATTCATGGATTGAATTCTTTTCATGAGTCATTATGAATCCATATTGAAAATGGTTTAACAAGATTTTTTTCTTCTGTTCAATTTTGAAAATATATTTCATTTTATCCGTATAGTAAAAATAATTTAAAATAAGAATATGTTTACATGGTGAATTTCTACCCAAAAGTATATCATAGTTAGGAGTAATTCCCAACTTTA
The DNA here is from genome assembly GCA_963277665.1 of Viscum album. NCBI lineage: Eukaryota > Viridiplantae > Streptophyta > Magnoliopsida > Santalales > Viscaceae > Viscum > Viscum album. The sequence continues at coordinate 899,394,205 of OY728136.1, read as the reverse complement.
TTAATGATGGGTTCTTCTCCATGCATATATTTTCCCATTCATGATAATATTATCTTTTATATTTTGAAACCTAATTATCATTTATCTCACGTGAACTTAAGGACTTCCCTGTAAACATTACAAATTTATGTATCCAAAAATATTTTAATGTTTTTAATTTTTATAAACTATTTTTTAAATTATTCAAAAGAAATTATATTCATGATCCTAAGTCTTATCAACCACTACAAATTTATTCTAATTTTCTTACATTTTGTTGATTCGTTATTGAATATATTTCTCCAAATAATTGTATTAAAAACTATTATCATTAATTTTCTGGGAAAATATTTTTTAATATATCTTATAATTATGTGTTTCATATGCATAGAGAAAAAGTTTTATAAATCCTATTTTAAGTTTTATCTAATCCTATGAGATTTATTCTTTATGACTCTTTGTTTACATGTTGTAAAATAATTTTCCAATTTATTTTATATATTTACGATTTTATAATGAACATGAAATTTTATTATTTAATCTAAAAGTAAATTTATTATTTTAAAATAGAATTCATAATTTTCAATGTAATTTAGAAGGGTTTTGTTTTTTATTAAGAATAAATTATTTGGTGATTTTTTCCTTTCCAATTTTTGCATTTAAATCATATTTATCTTATAAATTTTAAAATAATATTATTTAGTTTTAATGTATAATTTTTATATGTTTTATGAAGCTTAAGTATTTTTTTTTTCAGTATATAATATTATAATGTTTTCATGCATTCCAAAAAGGTTTATTCCCTCTTATTTTCATATGAATTTTCAAAAGATGATATGATGATAGTTTTTAAAAGAGAATATCCTTAATGATATTTATGTCACATTTCTAATATATTCATTCCACTATACCACTTCATTCTTCAGATGTCATATTATTGTTCTAGGAATTTTCTTCGAGATTCATTTCCTATTTTCAAGAGTTATTTATGTGATGTATAATGTATGAATGATTTTATGTTTTAATGACACACATATGCATATATGATTACTATTATAATGGTGGAGGTCCTATATTAAAATATAATGAATTGGTTAAGGATTCCAATATCATCAGATAATTATGGAAATCAGATATTAATGTTTACTCAACTACATGAATCATTAAGTGATTTATAGTAATCAATGATATGGGAATAAGGTAGTGGTATAAGATCCATTATGATTTTGGCAATCTAGTTTTGATGTATATTCTATTATTTGAATTATGTAGTGATTCTTAATAACCCTCGTTTTGGGAAATATGTAATGAGTTATTCTACAACATTTTATTATTAATATTACTATTTTATTCTATAATATTATACAATTATTAATTTACATGAAATTAAATATCGTTTTGAAGTCGTTTTTTATGTGTTATGATAATTTTATCATTATTCCACATTATTTCTCCATGGTATATTTGATATTACATGTCATTAATATATGAATTAATAATGAACAGTACTTTAAATTATAAATTTTAATAATATATATTTCATTTGTAAATGGTTCCTTATAATATTATGATATAACAGTTGATGAAATGTTGATAAACATTCCCCTATTAAGTGTTTAAGGTAACACATTGGTTATGTTTCCTTGGACTAGGATTTGAAGATGGGTCTAACATATGATAAATCTAGAAAGATTTATTATTGTGACCTAAGATTAATATATAGTCATATTGCATCAATTTATTTTAATCTTCATCATATTAAAAAAAATGTATGAGGACCATAATAATTTGGTGTCTTTGGAAACATAGAACACATTCTTCCAGTTTTGTTAAAGTTATTTAATATTTACCTTAAATATATTCCCCTTTAGTAATCCTACATAAAAACTTTATTCATAACTTAGGGAAAGTAATCATACGAAATGGGGGAGATATAATTATAAATATACACATATCAAGGAAATATGTAAGCATAACATGAACATATGGGTATGAGAACATGAGAAGAACATTTTAAGAGAATAACTTACATAAAATGGTCATAATCATGAGAAATAGAATTATAATTATCACTTCATTACACATGAATCATAATAGAATCATGTTTGTAAACCATTAATTAATAACGTAGTAATAATTCATTGAATTTTTTGTAGTCACATAAGAATATAAAAAGATTTTCATAATAGTCAATTCATCACTATCATGTTGATATTAGTAGTATGGGTTCACTCCCCATACCCAAATAGAATTAATTGTTCACTTCGATGAGCATATTAGTTCTCATGGTTTCCACCCAAAATAATCTTAGAAGAAAAATCCCATTACTGAACTAAGTTCACTCTCTATACCATCCATGTATATCTAATAAGATATAAATCCTCAAATAATGCATGGAAGGGGGATATAGGTCCCACCGATATCATATTGGAATCATACATACATATTCCACAAGAACATAAAAAATCATATCATAACCTATGGAATTAAATGGGTATCATAAAATTTAAATAATATCATAACCTATAAAAAATATAAAGGTTTAATGATCATTTAATCAAATAATAACCTAAAAAAGATGAATGTTCCGTTAGAAAAGAACATGTGAAAGGGAATGGGTTTCATAAACATATAACATGTTAAATGATAACATGTTTCATAAACATCATGAAACAAATACATAATCCATATAAAAAAATAATATGAATGAAAACACTGGATCATTTACCTATAAAGGCATGATAAAAACAACATATGTCATCTTAAATGGGAAAAAATTTTGGAATATCATTTAAAACAATTTATGAGGAAATTATCTTTTCTTCATTGAAAAATGGTTTTTAAAACATAATATTTGTTGAAAAATTTTTTAGGTTAAATAAACATGAAAAAATATAATTTAATCATTAATAAAATGTTTATTTTTTGGAAAACATATATATAATGCAATAAACCCATTAAAAATCCATTTCAATGGAAAAAATATAAAAGTAGTATGAAAATATTTTGAAAACAGTTTTTTAAAACAAGTGAATCATATAATGAAATACTGTTATGTTTTTGAAAACCTTTTTATTTTAAAAATTAAAATGAAATATTCAAAATATTTGAAAAATATTTTATTTGAAATCTTATAAAAGAAGCTTGATAACATTTTGAAAACCAGTTTTTGGAAAATAAGATAAAAAATAATGAAATCCTAAATTAATTTTGAAAACCTTTTGGTTTGAAAGTAATATAAAAGCATTTAAATAATAACAGAAAATATTTTGAAATCCATTTTCTGTGAAATGTTTTAGAAGAATATTGAAATCATTTTTTGTACCATTGTTTTGTAGGAACACATATTTTTGACCTCCGATATAGGTAATGTATGATATACATAAAAATAATAAATTATATTATGTAAGAAATAGTGGAAAAAATGGAACCAAATCATTAGTATATCATTGATATACAATGGATAAGAAAATATGGGAGTGTTATTATGTTATGTATAATATTAATTCATCAATTGTTTAATAATCATAAAAAATATAGATAAATGATGAGATTGTTTCAATAAAATCATACTATATGGTATCTTTAAATCATAATATAAATGAAAGAAAATGAAATTAAATGAACATTAAATCCTATTTAAAAAATGGGGAATCATGATTTAAAATGTAAATATTAAATTTATATGGCTAGTAGAAGGATATTGGTACATAATATTTCTTGTGTCTCGAAGAAGGGAAATTAAGTCAAAATTACATTATATAATTGGTATGTTTTGAAACATAAATCACATTAAAGAGTGATCATAAAAATTAATTTTAAACACACATAAATTTACTGATAATTTTCATTAAATATAATAATGTTCATTATATACACCACACAAATAATTAGTGGTGAATAAGGCATAAATCTAATTGAAATATAAGATAGAAGAGAAAACTCTTACTACATGGGTAACATTTTAATCAAGATCATAATAATATAATAATATCAATTAAATAAATAAATATCATTTAATAAAGAATCTTCATGACATAACATGTTATAAGATAGTGTATACCCTACAAAAAATACGTGACTGGTGAATATGGGATATATCTCACGGAAATAAAAAGTGAGATGAAATTCCATTACTTGATCTATTTAATTTCATTATACTCATTAAGAACTCCTATAGAATAAATATATTTTTATTATATATCAATCATGAAAACATATTATAACAACCCGGCTTTTATTACAAACATTAACAAGATTTATTACATAAAATTCATGTGATAAAACAATGAAGATTGAGAGGTCTAGTGTCTTTGGTACTGAAGATCATTAGATACCAACATAAAACAAGAAATAAAACATCTTTATTGAAAATTTCTTTAAATGACCACTATATTCCCTAATACATATAATTTCACTGGATAACTTGAGGACATGCATAGGAAAAAGGTGAGCAATAAATCCAAGTAAGGGAATGAACATTGAATAACATGAGGAATACAATAAATGTTATAAAATAGGAATATAGATGGATCACAAGTGAAACATTAATATAAAGTCATGATACATCATGATAATCATAACATGGAAATGTGTCAACAACAGATCACATAGAATTAGCATGAGCCAAGGCTCATTGCACATGGAGCATGTGTAAACCCTCATTGAACATTAAGCACACATAAAACCAAGTTGAACATGAATTAGCAATATTAAACACCCATTTCAAATGATGTATTATGATATTATACTTACGCAAGGCTTCAGAGAGCTATTAGGGTGCACCCTTCTTAAACGTTTCATTTCATGTATAAGTGTTCCACATGGATCATAAAACAAGAAATCAAATAGTATCATAAGTTATTCTAGGACTAAGTAATGTGGAATAAATAAATGAAGTAATTATTAAATATTTATATGTGAATACAATAGAATATCCTTGATAGAGACAAGGGTATGGTATTCACTTCACAATGATCATGGCTATGAAAAATGCGATGCTATTTCGAAAGAAAAACGGTGTGTCATAAGGATTCATAAAAATGGTTGATGAGAGAGAATTGGGTGTCTCCACATATTTACATTAAATGGAAAGTAAGGGGGGAATATAGATATATGTCCCAAAAATTGTATTGAAATTTAGATTCATAATACAAAATAATTACATGTATGTAATAGAAGAGAGAGGAATCCCTCATGGAATTTTAGCATTGAAACAAGTGTACATGGATGGCATTACTGATAGATAAATTGATATCCCATAATCCAAACATTAATATTTCATTATGGGGGAGGTGTGAAATCACATCCCAACATTTTTAATTGAAATCAAAAGGGCATAGAAACTTAATGAAAATTGGACAAAAATGATAAAAAATAAATCCCTTACATGGAAGTGTAATCTCAAAGGCTTTAGAGTGACTTGAGAGAGGCATATTGGGATCTTGGAGAACCTTGGGAGGATTCTAGAGAGTTTAGGGAAGGGTTTTGTGGAACTCCAAAGGGATTGTATAAAGAGGAAGTGGGAGCATGGGTGGGTTTATATAGGAAAGTATAGGGAATTCTTTATTATTTAGGTTTGGGACACCTCACATTAAACTAATCAAAACCACAAACCAAACCATAGTTTTTGAGCATGCGTTTTTCCAAAGGGGAGTGTATTACAATATTTTATAAGTCCAATGTCCTAACTTCTTAAAATAATAGGGTTTCTTATGTGGAGGTGAGTAACACTCTCAAGGAAAAAAATTTGAAAAGACAAAATGTTTTATAACCTTGACGGGTCCACTAATACTCTGTAAAATATATCAATCTTCCCCAAAATCAAATTATTTTAATGGAAAAACATATATTGGCCAAAAATAATGTTTATATTATTTTATTACACCACTATTGGGTCGTTATGATGTCATAAAACAAATTATATATTTATCTGATATTTAATTTTTTCCCAAAAATTCATATGTCTGATGAAAATTATAAAAATTCACTGTTGGATAATTCTGATGCCCTGATATAGAAAATAATATTCATATTATATAAATAATTTTATAAATATGTTAATTTTTACTTTTCAAATAATAAATGACATTTTACTAAAATTCAAGTGTTTTGACCAAAAATTTCTTTTAAACCTTAATAAAAATCTCAATTGCCTTCATAAAATAATATGATCATTAATAGAAAGTAATTTAATGATAATAAAATTTTATTAAATAATTATTTAACTCAAAAATATATTAATTGATCACAATATATTTCTTAGTTGAATATTAACTAAAATTACTATTTGTTCTTTAAAAAATAACAATAATATAATGAATGCACATTCTTTATACAAAAATAATTTACATAGTCATAGTGCTAGGGTCGTGTTAAACATCCCCTTATAACACCCACATAAGTCTGAAGGGTAAGGTGTGCGATGTTGACAAACTCTTAAGGTGGCTCGGATAACATCGCTCGGGTGGTAATTTCATTTAACTTCCACTTCTCCCGTAGTCAGTTACGCCAAAGATTAATCTGTTCAAGCACAGATTGGTCTTGGTCATGATTGAATCCCAATGTCTCCAAATACTTTCTGAGCTCCAACAAATGGGCTTCGTATAAGGAAATTCTATTGTATGAAGTCATCGCTTACTTTGTCTGAGTAAATTTAATTTTTTAAAGCCATATATATATACTAATCATGTTATCATTGTTAAACAAATATATTAGCAATGGTCATAATTCATAATGGTATTTTAAAATACAGAAACATAAAACCAATGAAGTTCACCATTTATATAACCAGAATAAGACATTTATTTAGATTAGGAGGAATTTCTATTAATGAATGTTTTGGTCATTACAATATTCCCCTTAAGATGTTCTTCCCTCAAAATTTCATTTTCCAACTCTAAAAAAAGTCGGTTACTCTACTTCATCACTTCCTATAATTCCACATTGCTTCTTCAAACATGTGTTTTTTTCACAACACCTTGACATAGGGCATTGTCTTATTTCGTAGAACTTTTTCTCTGTGATCTAAGATCTTAACTGATTTCTACTAATAAGAAAGATCATCCTCTAGATGTACTACTCATAAAGATAATAATGTGAAGGGTATGGTATGTACTTCATTAAGAAGGATTAATGAAAGACACCATGTACTTTTCCCATGGTAGGTGTAAGTGCTAGTCGATAGGCCACAAACCCAACTCAATCAAGAATCACAAAGGGGACGATGTACCTAGGACTTAACTTCCATTAGCTTATAAACCTCATTACCTTCTTCCTCATGAATATTTGTAGAAATACCATGTCTCCATCTTTAAAATAAAGGTCTCGTCGACAGTTATCTGCATAACTCTTCTATTGACTTTGGGATACCTCGATATGTTGATGAATGGTTTTCACCTTCTCCATCATTTCATCGACCATTTCTGGTCCTAGTTTCTTATGCTCACCGACTTCATCCCCACATGCCGGTGTTCTCCACCTCTTCCCATAGAGGGATTCATATGGTTCCATTCAAATGCTCGAGTAGAAACTGTTCTTATAGGGGAATTCAACTTGAGGAATATTTTGATCATGTCCTCCATTGATTTACATTGAGCATGCTCTCTACTTGTCATCATGTTTTTGGATATTTTTCTTGGATTAGCCATCAGTTTAAGGGTGATAAGTTGTACTGAAGTTCAGCACAGTATCTAGTGCATGTTGAAGACTCTTCCAAAACATAGATGTGAATCATGGAACTCGATTGGATAAAATCGACAGTGGTACCCCATGTATCCTTACCACATCTCTAATATATATTTGTGCCAGTTAATCCAATGAGAAACCCTCCCAAATTGAAATGAAGTGTGCATATATTGTAAGAAGATCCACCATATCCTAGATTGAATTGTTTCCTTTTGATGTCTTCGAAAGTCTGGTGACAAAGTCTATGGTGATGTTCTCTCATTTCCATGCTGGTATGTGCAATGGTTTCATCATCCCCTTAGAATTCTGTCTCTCTGCCTTCATTTGTTGAAGAAAATGGCATTTTGATGTATACTCAGTGATCACCATCTTCTTATTATCCCATCAACAATTCACTTGGAGAACTAAATACATATTAGTGCTTCCTGGGCGAAAAGACAAATTTGAACTATGTCCATCATCCAAAAGATCCTTCTTTATCTCTGGACTTGATGGAACACATAGTCCTTTACCAAATATCACAATTCCATCACTATAAACATTGAAATCTGAGGATTTCCCTTTTCCAATAGCTTCAAATTTATTCTGAATTCCCACATCATCTTTTTTAGAATCCTTTATCCTTTCTTAAAGACATAGTTGAGCAATCATTAGTGAATTGATTGATGATGATCCCTTCTTTACGATTCCCATGTTCAACTTCATCATGCCTAAGAAGATTGCATACTTATCAATTCTATTCAATGATAGAATCATTGGGTCTTTACTACTCAGAGCATCCTCTACCTTGTTTTTTTTCCAGGGTGGTAATGGATTGAGCAGTCATATTCACTGATCAGCTATAACCATCTTAATTTTCACATGATCAACTCTTTCTGTGTGAATATATACTTGCAGCTTTCCTAGTCTGTATATATTTCACACTTCTCCCCAAATATATAATTTCTCCATATTTTTAAAGTGAATATCACCAAAACCACCTCCATATCATGTGTTGGATAATTCTACTCATGAACTTTCAATTGCCTTGAAGCATAGGCAATGACATTTTCATTTTGCAACAACACACAACCTAGGACCTTCTTTGAAGAATCATTGAATTCCAAAAAAAGTTCTCCTCCTATGGTTAAAGTGAGCATGGGCATAGTTATAAGCCTCTTTTTAACTCTATGATGTTTTCTTCACATTCATCACTCTAAGAAATCATTACTCCATTTTGAGTTATCTTGGTAAGAGGGTTGTACAATCATGAGAATCTCTCACCAATCATCGATAATATCCGGCTAACCCCATGAAGCTATGGATATTCATTATTGATGTTGGCCTTGGACATCCCTCAATTGCTTCTATTTTGGAGGGATCCATAGATATATCATTGCTTGTGATGATATGGGACAAGAATGAGACCACATTCTACAAGAACTAACTCTTGATTTACTTTTCATAGAGCTTATCCTTCCTCAAGGTCAATATTACAGTACTTAGATACTCCTCATGATCCTCTGTGGTATTAGAGTATATCATAATATCATCTGTAAAGACTACCACAAATTTATCGAGGTAATACCTATAGATTATATTCATCAAGTCCACGAAGATTTATAGAGAATTAGTGAGTCCGAAAGGAATTACAATGAATTCGTTGTGCCCGTATCTGGTTTGAAAAGTAGTCTTGGGAATCTCTTCTTTATTTACACTTACTAGATAATATCCTGACCCAAGTCTACCTTCGTAATGTATTGTGCTCCATGCAATTGATCGCACACATAATCAATTTTGTGGGAGAGGATACTTGTTCTTTATCATAATTCTGTTAAGATCACGATAATCGATGCAAAGGCACATTGACCAATCCTTCTTCTTGAAAAAGAGGACTGGTGCACCCCATTGTGAAGCAGTTGGGTATATCAACCCTTTATCCAGAATCTTCTTTAGTTATTTCATCACCTCCTCAAGCTCTACAATATCTATTCTATATAGATTCATGTATATTGGCAATGACCCAGGTATAATATCAATTGAGAATTCAACATATCTTCTAGGATGAAGACAATACAATTACTTGGTAAACACTTAAGCAAATTCCCTCAGAATAGGAATTTCTTTATGGATGGTTGAATCCTTAGACTCAATAATCTGATCAAGATATGCGTTATCATAGTGTAGTAATACCCACACTTGAGATGACTGAGAAAAAGAAAATTCATCTTTCTCCTTGCACTTTTATAGAATTAGGTGTCGATTCTCTACATGGTGAGTGATTTCCCTCTATATAGAATTAATGCAGGCTCTATATAAGGAAAGAATATCCAGACCATGAATTGGATAAAATTCCACCATAGTGAGTATGACGAGGTTCACTAGGAAATTCAATCACCAGATTATGACAAGGGAGGAGTTATATTCATGGAATGCAATGATCTCTCCCTTTTTTGTACTCATTGACATAATTACTTCCATGATTTATGGTGGTATTGGGATTGTTGTACTAAACTTTTGGAATATAAAAGAATGCGTAAAACATGAATCAAAAAAGTATATTTGTAATTCATGAATGAATCACAAGCATACCTATCACGACATCAATGTCGGGGTTCACTTTGACATTACTGATGGAAATATCTCTCCCTTTCTTCCTCAGAGGTTGTTGGTTGCATCCAAAAACCCTTGGCTTAGGGAACTAATTTTCATGAAGCACCAGTTCATTGTAGTTGTACCAAAGAACATTGTGTTGTTGTTCGAGTGGATCATTCTTCTCTTCTTTGTTAGCCACATGTTTTTCTTGTTAGCAGTTAATATATAGGTTCCCTTATATTCCTCACCAAATGAATGTCCCCTTCCCCTTCATGCAATTTCCGTGATTATTCTTTCTACACCTCTGTCAAGTGGGGTGCTAGATCTTCTTAGAATTGTTGGATTTATCCATCAGATCACCAACATTGAAGTCTATGTTACGCTTTGTAGCGCCATGATATCCTTGAGATTCTAAGATCTCCATTTCAACATTGAGACCACATCAGAAAATTACGTCATAGGTATCAATGTCATGGATTGGTAGTGCATTCCGCAAGATAGGTTTCATCCCACCAAAGAAGCACTCAACCTTGCATTCAAGGGTAAGGACAAAGATGGAGGGGTATCATGAAATACTTGTGATGTTTTCCTTGTACTCTCCAAGAGATTAGTTTTCCTTTCACTTGAGGGCAAGGAAGTTCATTTCCTTCTAATGTTAGTGGGTGCACTAAAAAATTTTATCAAAAAAATCTTCCAGAAATTCATCCATTCTAACACATGAATTTTCTCCTCAGGCTTCGTAATTTTGATCAACGTCTACCATTGATCAGCTTCACCCTCCAAATGACAAGAATCTTGTAGAACGTTATCTTGGTGAGAATATTAAATGATGTAGATGATATTTTCTATGGAGTTGATCTATTGTTCGGTGATTGAGGTATATGATGATCCATTAAAATTAGGAGGACTCTGTCTCATTAAGTTATCTATAGTTACTTGTTCCTTCTTGGGGGGGGGGGGGTGAACATTTCTCTTGACCCATTTTTCACTTCAAAACATGATTTAACTGAGATATAGGCATGAAAATGTTTGCGATTCCTGCTCCAATCGGATTGGGCATCTCATTTGCACAGTAATCAAATTGATATTCACATTGATTGTTATCTTGAGTCCTCCAATCACCATACATTGTCTAGAATAAATGGAAAGTTATGGGTAACACATAAAGGGAAATTCAAATAAAAAATGGAAAACTTATAAAAAACATTTATTTCCTCATCTTAATAATCCATAGGCTTCAATCTATGTTATTCATGATCTACTTTCTAACATATATTCCCTATGGTAGTTTTTTAATTCATTTAATAAGGATTCATACTAATCTTGTGAATTTACCAAATCGTGTCACCTAGGAGTGTCATATCCAAGAGTGTATCAAGGCCCATTGTCCTGAACCAGTTCTCTTTTGAGTCTATCTCAAAGCTCTGTTTTTGGGTTTTACATCTAGTATACAACTGTGCGAGAGTCGCCTCGACGTACTTGTATCCGGACAGGGATGTATTTTTTTGATAAACCATTTACTCGAAACTCACCAATACGTAGGGATGTTTTTATTATACGTATTCTTGTATCTAAGTCTTCACTAGGGTTTTTTAATCATAATTCCAAAATTAACTAAACCTATCCTCTGATACAAACAATAACAACCTTTCTTTTATTACAAACATAAACATAAATTATTGCATAAAATTCACTTGATACAAGATTGATGATCGATAGGTCTGGTATCTTTAGGGATTAGGATCATTAAATAACAAATAAAAACATGAAATACAACATCTTTATTGAAAAAATCCTATACATGACCACTATATTCCCTCATACATAACATTGCATGGGATAACCTCCGGGCATGCATAAGAAAAGGTTGAGCTATAAGGCCCAGTAAGGGAATGAACATGGAATAAGATGAGGAATACAATATATGTTAGGAAATAGGCATATCAATGGAGAAAAAGAGAAACATGAATATAAAGTTATGATAAAATATGATAATCATAACATGGAAATGGGGTAACAATACTTAACATGGAATTAGAATGAGCCAAGGCTCATTGCACATGGAGCATGAGTAAACCCTCATTACACATGAAGAACGAGTAAAACATTGATGAAATTGAATTGTCATGTTTCAAAACCCATTTCACATGATTTATCAAGATAATATACTTTACCCAATGCATTGAAGCGCTATCAGGGCACACCCTTCTTAAACATTTCATTTCATGCATAAGTGTGTCACATGAATCATATAAAATGGAATCCATCAAAATCAAAAGTTATTCCCCAATTAAGTAATGTGGAATAAATAAATTAATGTAACATTCAATATGAATATGTGCATAAAGGTGAATAACATTGATAAATTCATGGGTATGGTATTCACTACACATTGATCTTGCCTTGGAAAAATGCGGTGCAACATCGGCAGCATAACGACATGACATAAGGATTCATGAAAATGGTTGATGAGAGGAAATGAGTGTCTCATCATTTGTAGATGAAATGTATAGTATGGGGACATATAGATACATGTATCAACAAGTGTAATGGAATGGATATTCATAATACAAAATAATTACTTGGATGTTATATAGGAGAGAGAAATCAGTCACGAAATTTCTACATGGTAACATGTGTACATGTGTGGCATTAATGAGGGAGTAAGGGGTATCCCATCATCCAAACATAAAGAGGGAAGTATGGGGTAGGTGAGGAATCATACCCCAACATTTATATTATAAAACAAAACAGAATAACAACTTAATGAAAATTGGATAAAATGAGAAAGGAAGGGATATTTTACTTTGAATTGTGATCCCAAAGTCTTGGGAAAGGCTTTAGAGAGGTTTCATGGGAGCTTGGGGCACCTTGGAAAGATTATAGAGAGAGTAGGGCCGGGGTTGGTCAATCCTAAAAGGCTTTGAGTGATAAGGAAGTGGAATATTTGGTGGGATTATAAAATAAATGAGAGGGAATTCATTATTATCTAGGTTTGAAACAACTCATATTAAACTAATCAAAACCACAAACCGGCCCACGGTTTTTTCCAATGGTTTTTTCTTTAGGGGAGTGGAAAAAAATATTTTATAAGGTCAATGGCCGAACATCTTAAAATAAAATGGTTTCTTATGTGGAGGTGAGTCACACTCTCACGGAAAATAATTTAAAGATACCAATTGTTTTATAAGCCTTGAATGTTCAACTAAAGCATTGTAAAATAAATAAAAATAACCCAAACTCACATTATTTAAATAGAAAAAATATATATTGTCCTAAAATAATGTTTATATTATTTTATTTCATCACTATTGTGTCATTATGATGTCATATAATAAATTATAAATTTAAATAGTATTTAATTTTTACCGAAAAATTCAATGTCTCGGAAAATTATGATAAATTCACCGTTGGATAATTTTAACATCCTAATTCCAAAAATAAAATTAATTTTATGTAAATTTTTTTATAAATATCTGAATTTTTTGTTTTAAAATGAAAACTGACATTTACAGATGATTCATGGGTTTTGACATAAATTTATTTCAAACCGTAATAAAAATTACAATTGCATTCATAAAATTATATGATCATTAATATAAAGTAATTGAATAAAAATAATATATTATTAAAATATTATTTAATTAAATATTATATTAATTCATCAAAATACATTTCTTAGATGAATATTAACTAAAAATACTATATATGCATTAAAAACTAACAATAATAAAAAGAACGCACATTAATTATACTATAATAATATACATAGTCATACTGCTAGGGTCATATTACATAACCTGTTATAACACCAGTATAATACCAAAGGGTAAGGTTGCGATGGTGACAGACTCTTGGGGTGGCTCAGATAACATCACATGGGTGGTAATCTCTATTTCCTTCCACTTCCCTAGTAGTCAGTTATGCTCAAGCTTAACATGTTCAAGATCATCTTGGGATTGGTCAAGAGAGAAGCCCAATGACATCACCACCTTTCTGAGATCAGATAAATGGGATTCGTATGGGGAAAGTCTACTGGATGAGGTCATCACATCCTTTGTCTATGTAAATGGGATTTGTTAAAGCCATATATTTATACTAATCATGTGATCACTTTTAAATGGCTATATTAGCAACAGTCACAATTCATACCTATATTATAAAATCCATAAACATAAATCCAATGAGGTTTACATTTTATATAACCATAATAGGACACTTAATTTTATCAAGTGGAATTTACATTAATGAAAGTTTGGGTCGTTACACATATTATAACCTATGATACTATTTATGAGTTTTTTTGGAAATTATATTATTTTTGATCAATAGGATGGCATTACTTTTATGATTCAAATAATATATCCAATGTTTTTTATTTATGTTTCGGCTTGTTATTATTGATCCTATTACATAGATAATGATTTACTTATTTATGTAATTTAATTCATGATATAAATAAAATATATATTCAATATATATTTATTTTTAATAATATATAAATATAGAAATATGAAATGGAATACACCATTACTGGAGACGGTATATCGTACATACACATGAATGATGCTTCCAATTTTTTATTTTATTGAATGAATTAATGTAAATTAATTATATGTATAAATTTATAAAATAGTTTGAGTAGAATTAATATATATATATATATCAGATAATTTCACTATAATATTCTTTAATACATTCCATATTGTGTAAGCGAATCACATCACTTAGATGAGGTGATAATCCACACTTCCTGAAACAAAATTATCTTATTAACAAATAAATAGAAAGAATGATTGTATGTGTTACATAACAAATAAATAAGTAAAAATACAACATAAAAATGATATATATGATATAAATATAAATTTTTCTTCCAAATACCAAACCATGAGATGTGATAAAGGAAAAAGAAACAACATCATTTTATGAGGTGGTAGTTTGTCGTACACAAGAATAGTAAATTCTTCTCCCATTATATGGAAGTTAGTGTAAGTGAATGTAAAACCCTTGGAATTAAAAAAACTCAATATATGTATTATAATTGAATTATTATATGGGCATTGGATGATGATATTTTAAAAAACTATGAAATTAATAAAACTAAAGAAATTGTTGAAGAAGGTTGCCTAATTTTTGGGTAACTCCTTTTGGTTTTAACTAAAGGAAATACTTAAATATTTTTAGTCCTAAATTGAGCCATAAAATATGATATTATATATTTTTTTATATTATATGAGTAGATTTTTGGTGTTAAAAATGTCTTTAAAGGAGTGAATAAGTGGTAGGGTTGAGTTCATTTTTATAGTTGATGAGGAGTTTCATTCTTGTAATATTTTTCCAAATGAAATCCACCAACATTTTTCCCATCTTATGTGTCTCAAATAATTTACCTAATTCAGGAAACGTTCATATATAGTCTAAATATGGACATATAATGGATTTTTGACATGTTTTTAGGTCATTTTAGTCATTCAGTGTAAGGTGTTGTCTTCTGTTAAGCTAATTTTTCTCTTAATCACTATAATTACTTTTAATCACTTCCACTAATTTTTTAAAGTAATATTTACTTATATGAAATTATAAATAAATATAAAACCAAACATAGAATATAAATTTCAATATTCCAATCATATAATTTTTTGAAATTAGTTTAAATTTAATCCTGCAGATGGGACAACAAAACATGTTTTTAATGTAAAAATGCTCAAATGTTTTGTCTGTATAATATCATATTTAAAATAAATACTTATTAAAATGTACTAAATTTGACTAATTTTTGTATAATTTATCAATTATAACATAAAAAATAATCAAAAAAATAATTCTTCCTTGTAGAAAAATTTAATGAAAATAATTTTTGAATTAAAATTTATTATTATTCACTATTCATCAAAAAATGAAACATTACAAAAAATAAAAAACATTCACACAAATATATTTTTATTTTCCAATTTAAATTTTTATTCCTATTTTTTCATATATAAATTTGAAACGTGTCAAAAATAAGAGTTAAAATGGGTTATCCATTAAAAGGCTGTAAAATATCTTTTTCGATAAATACATATTTTTATTTAAAAAATTTTATTTATTTATTATATGATATCAATCAAATTTACTTTATCATCATAATTTGTTTTATTAATATATATAATACAAAATTTATTTATATTAATAATCATAAGTAGTTTGTTTAAATTATTGAGATTATATTTTTCTTATACTTTGAAAAATATTTTTCTTAGAAATGCAAATTCATTATTTTAAAATAGTTCTGACATTAACTTATACTAATTGAAAACAAAATCATTCATTTAATATAAATGTTTAATACATATTTTCAAAATATATTTAATCTTATTCATAACTTATATTCCAACCACAAGGTTGTAGAAACATAAATATCGTACTACATATATTAATAGTATAATGTCATTCTGTAAAATTTGTCATTTCAAGTAACAGAAGATATGAAAGTGACTCGTTATTCGAAATAATAAAATCCAAACATAGTGTTTCATGTACCAAATTATCATATATGTGTATTCTGTAGTGCGGTCATGAGCCGGTGTTTCGTATAACGCAAGACACAGTAAAAACTTTTATATAACAATAGCAATACGTTGTATTCTGTGATATATAAAATATAAATGGATTTCCTTAATTAGAAAAAATAATGAACTAAATCATGGGGTGTCACAATTAACCCCCTTAAAATTAATTTCACCTTCACTATTTTTTGAATCTATTAATGGTTAAATACATAAAATTTCATTTTATAAAAATCCACATTATAAAAATGATTTTTAAAACTCCTTGAAAAAGGGAATGTATCAAACCTGAAAGTTACCAAAACTAACTCTTAACTAGGTTTAAATATGGTATAAAATTCTTATATAGGGAAAATATATAATTATACGAAAAGAATATATATTTATTTTGAGTGATTTAGGTCATCAATTACTAACTATTGAATTTGTAATTGAATGTTGAATGCATAAAAGTCTTCTATAATTGACATTTTAAAAGGGAAATAGTTCAATAAGAAGTAATATATAAGGAAAACCATTATTTCTTGATCATTTTCCAATGATTGAATAAATTTTATGAAAATATATATTTCTTGATATTTGGACAAACTCACCGTTTTTCTATGATAAATATCATCTTCCAATATTTATCCAAAAGGAAGGTGAATGTTACATTCATCAGATAATGATATCCATGATAAACCATCATATATATCCCATGTTATAATCAACACACTATTGCTTAATTATATTATACAATATGCAAAAATCTTTATGTAGTGATGTCACGACTTGTCCCCTAAGGCCCGTTTCATGACTACCCCAAGCCCGCCTACGATAGGCCAGGGGATGGCGACTATCACCGAAGGCATATTCCCTATATGTGGGAAGGCATTGCCCTTATAACCTGCAAGAACACTTAACCAAGAACACATCAAGATAGGAACACATGTAATATGAACTGTAAATAGAGTGTGCGCAGCAAGTAAAAGAGACCAGAATACAAGACCAACTGGAAAGTACAAGTACACTTGGGATAAAATACAACTGAAGAAAAGGGAATATTAGCTGCTGGGTTATCCCCCGGGGATCCTACCTAAAGGGTAGGTACATATCGCCTCATCATCAATAAATGCTCGTCCGTATCCTCCGTGAATCGATAAGTCGTATGGCCCACCTCTGGGCACCATCTAGTCGTAGTACTCACATCCCCAGTCAGCGTTGTCTGTCGTCTCCACCAAACAAAACGAACTGTGGGTATAACCCGTGTAGGGGTGTGTATAATGATACTTAGTAGGGTCCCTGAGACCCTCAAGGTCACACAAAATCTACAAAAGATAAACCACAAAGTATAAAATAAACAGAAATCACTACTTAGGTATATGCCCATATATATATAGTAGTTATCAAGGAATCCATATCAGTCATGTGGAAAACATAGAGATACTAACTCAGATCACACCATGATTTATTCTAGGGATAGTAACAAGTAACATCTCTTGTCACTTCGTGGAACACATCAGATTCTAGGGAACCACTCCACTATCGAGTATAGTGGGCCAGCCGTGTCACACAGAGGCACATCACTGCACTCTTGGATTGTTAAGGTATTCCTACTGTCGAGTACCGTGGGTTTGCCGCATCACACAGAGGCGCTCCCCACCATTATTTTGCCATGTCACACAGAGGTGCTCCACACCGTGAGTCTATCACATCACACAGAGGTGCTTCTCATTGGACCTGTCAAGTTACTCTTTGTCGAAAAGGTCAATAGTCGTCAAGTCTCAGCGAACTACTGGGTTCCCAAACTATGATCACTCATATCCGGGAGGATCTACTTCACAAGATCCTTCTCTATACTACATCATCCAAGAAGTCCCCAAAAAAATCTCAATGGTCTGTCACGTCATAGGGGTCTCAACGTAACAGACGGTGCATCAATAGGACGCGAGGTCTTTGAGTTATTAGCCTTTTAGTACTGGGCACCCGGTTGAATTCATTCTCGATCCAACCTGACTATTCCCCATCTTAATTCAAAACACTCTGGGGTATCACTCAAAGGGACTGACTCGCTCCGTGGTTCCGAACACCATTGATGGTTCGTCTAACGGACGTCTTGTGGCAAACTTAATGCCAAATGAATCTAATTGGGTCGTAGAGGGCCCGGGTCTGGTCCGACCCGGTCGGATAGACCTGGCCCGACCCAGCCTAGGCCAACCCTGCTCGGGTCGACCCAGCGTGACCCGTTGGGTCCGTCCTGGCCTACGAGGGACATTAGGGAAATGTGAGGGAATATCATTCGCAGGGTACTGTGAGGGAACGGGGAGGCCCCACCCCAGGTAGCTCGGCCGAGGGCAGAGTGAGAGTGTGGGATAACGGTCCAGCAGCCGCACAACGGCCACAAGGTGGTGGTCCTGCTGCGGGGCGATGGTCCAGCCGTGGGGTGGCGGTCTGGAAAGACGGCGATGGTCAGGCAGTGGGCGGGCATTCCAGCTGTGGGGTGGCGGTCTGGCCGCGGGGCGGAGGTCCGGCCGCGGGGAGGCGGTCTGACCGCGGGGTGGCGTCGTCACCTTCATCGTGGCTAGTGGTGGCACTTGCCTCTTTTCTCATGTACCAACCATGGATGGTTTCCATCATCCTTTTTCGCAAAAACACCACATTATTTGGGGAAGTTTCATGCCATGTTGGTTTTTCACATACCCATTGTGTTAGAGTGATATCATAAGGCTCAATAAGAACATTAAAGAAGAACGTAAATCCTTACAACCTCTCGTAATGTTCTATTACCAAACGGAAAAAGAAACCAAGGAAATAAATAGGGAAAAAATATTCACACCCAAATAAAACCATTCCTCGGGTTTTTGGTTGAAGTTGGCACAAGAAAGAAGTACAGATGTCAATTCATTATAGATGAAGCTGTCCCACATCAGAGGAAGTTGATGATATCTGTGATCGTCGCGCCCGCCACACGCTTCTGATCCCAGTCTCGTTCATTGGTTCCTCATCATCAAAGGCGTTCTTTTTCGGTCACAGGGTTCCTCGTTGAAGAATACATTATTCATTGGATAGATTTCTCCCAATATTTCCCCATTCCCAATTCCATCAAACATGAAATGTATCAAAAATGTGATATGTTTTCCACAATTTAATTATTGGAAAAATTTCAAATTGGTTTAATTAATCACATACATTGGCATAATTATGTTTGGTGTGTTTGCATAATTAATGTGGAGGAAGATCAAGAGGCTCCTCCAAATTAATGAGGGTGTTGGGATGTATCTCCGACATTAAGATGTTCTTGTGGTCCCCACGTCTTATATAAAACTTGGGAGGTTTGGGGATCGGGTGTTCCCTACCACATAATATCCATAAGAGGGTGGTTACAAGAAAATAAACTAAAATGTTAAATAATTTTATATTTTTATTCCGATGAAAATCCCAAAATCTATCATTCTCCCTCGACCTACTATAGTCGAGGTGATGGTCTCCTTAAGAGAATATCGGTGCTGTGAGTTCAACAGTGCCCTCAGATTTCAGTTTCGAGCACCGGTTCAAGAGTTAGAAAAACCTGATCGCATGTTTATTGAACGTACCTGAAAAAAAGTTCATAAATTCATTCCGGGAACACCGGTCCTTGGGATCACACATAGTCAATTATCGAGGACTCGTAAAATTCCCATTTTATTAAAAAAATTACATGAAAATTATGGTTCTTTACATTCTCCCCACATCTGGATTTACGTCCCCGTAAGCCACTATTCAAACTAAGGAAACAAGTGAGGGTACTGAGCACGCATATAATCCTCCCGCTCCCATGTTCTCTCCTGGATATTCCCTTGTTACCAGTGAACGCGAACCAGAGGTATAGACTATCCATGAAGGACCCGCTACTGTCGATCCTCAATCTCTACTGGAACCTCCGTAAAATCCACCCCATCGTCGACGTCCATCTCTCCATGGTCGATGATGTGAGATGGGTCGTGCACGCATCACATCAGCTTAGGATACATGGAATATGTCATGCACCCGGTGGAACTAAGGTGGTAGAGCTAAGTGGTATGCCACCACACAGAATCTACTAAGGACCAGAAAAGGTCCGATGAACCTCAGAGATAACTTCCCACCTCTGCCAAATTTCCATAGACCTCTTTACGGTGAGAACCATAGAAAGACATGTTCTCCATCCTTGAACTCATGTGGTGACCATCTCATGTTGGCATATGACTTTTTTCTACCCTTTACAGACTTCATCCTCTCCAAGATGATCTTCACCTTCTCTGTGGTAGCCCGTACCATCTCTGGTCTAACGAGTGTTGACACCCTAGGGTCAGTATAGCACAAAGGTGATCTGTAAGGTCGCATGTACAATGCCTCAAAAGGTGCCATCCATATAGTGGATTGATAGCTGTTGTTGTATGAAAACTCCACAAAAAGTATGTGATCCTCCAAGATGTGACCAAAGTCGAGGATACAAGAATGCAAAATGAACTCAAGGGTCTGAATTCTCTGCTCAGTCTGGCCATTCGTATGAGGATGGAAGGTGGTGATCAAATAAAGTTGTATCCCAAAATCTTCATGCAACCCCTTCCATAGCAGGGAAGTAATACGTGGGTCATATTCAGAGACAATTGTCGATGGTAATCCATGTAGCCTTATAATCTCTTACACATTGAGGAACCCCATTCTCTCTACTGATCCCTTCTCTCTAATCAGTAGAAAGTGGGTCGACATGGTGAGTCAGTCGACGAACACCCAGGTAGATTCATGACCTCTAGATGTATGTGGAAGTCTTGTCACGAAGTATATGGGTATCTCATCCCACTTCAACTCTGGTACCTCTAAAGGATGAAAAAGCCTTCTGGTACATGATGCCCCGCCTTCACTTGCTGACATGTGAGCCACCGAGAGACAAAATCTTCTACTACTTTCTTTATTCCCATCCACTAGTACTATCGTTAGAGATCCTAGTACATATTCACCACTATTGGATGTAACACTAGAGGGGATGTGTGGAACTCCCTCAATAATTCCTTCTGACATGACACTGGTACCATGGTATGTTCTCTAAAGGGGATGACATGCTCCCCACCTTCAAAAAATTCATTAGGTGCATGTCTTGTGGATATCTGAGCATGTCATGTCTCATAGTTAGTGTCCCCATGCTGCACCACCCTAACTCATTGAAGATGAGGGAGAGTGACTGTATGAGACTGAAGAGAATTTGTTCCATCTCTATCCATAATGGATAACTGAAAAGCAACAAGCTAATCTGTCACCTCACCAAGTAGTTGTATACCAGATCTCTTGCTGAGTGCATCTTCAACAATGTTCAACTTCCGAGGAGTATTGACTATCTCTATGTCATAGTCCTAGATAAATTCAAGCCAACATCATTATCTCAGGTTCAGGTCCTTCTGAGAAAAGATATACCTGAGACTCTTTTGATCAGATTTTATGGTAAAACACTCTCCCATCAAATAGTGTTTCCATAGTTTCAATGCAATGACCACTGTTGCTAACTCCAGTTCATGGGTAGTGTAGTTTTTCTTTTGTTGTCTTAGTTGTTGAAAACCATATGCGATCAAATCACGCTCCTGCATTAAGACACATCGATGTCTGATCCCTGATGTGTCATAGTAGACTACGTACCCTATGCCCTCCTCTAGAAGCATCAAAATTGGGTCACTGGTCATCCTCTACCTCAGCTCCGGAAAAATCAGCTGGCATTTATATGACCAAACGAAGGGTTTCCCCTTCTTCATAAACACTCATAGTGGTGCTAAAATTCTAGAGAAGTCTGGAACAAACCTCCAGTAATATCCATCCAGACCAAGAAACATCGTACCTCCGTCACACTCATGGGTGGCTACCAAGAATGTACCGCCTCAATCATCACTGGATATACTACAAATCCAACCTCTGATATGACTGTCCTAGAATGTGAAACTCTCAAATCCAGAACTATAACATTTAGGTATTACCATAAAGCTAGTGATCTCAGAGTGTATCTAGTACTACCTACAAATGATAGGCATGCTCCTCCTCAGTAGTCAAGTAGATCTGAATGTCTTCGATGAATACCACTACAAAACGATCATGGTATGGATGAAATATACTATTCATGAGTCCAATAAACACTAATGGAGAATTCGTTATGCTGAATAGAATATCCAAGAACAATTAATGGCCGTAACGACACAATAAGGTCATATTCTACCCATCCTCATCTTGTAATATGAGATGTTGACAGCTTGACGTGATTTCTATCTTCAGGAACCACCATTCTCCCTTCAGCTGATCAAAGATGTCCTCAATCCTTGGGAGTAGGTACTTGTTCTTCACGGTCACCTGGTTCAGGCGACGGTAGTCGACACATAGTCTCAAGCTCCCATCCTCCATCTTAGACAACAAAATTGGGGCTGTACAAGGAGAATCACTAGGCCAAATGAATTCATTCCCCTGCAAGTCCTCTAGTTGTACCTGCATCTCACGAAGCTCATTAGGAGGCATTCGATATGCTGGGGGTAGATATCGGTGTCGTCTAGGGATTAATGTAAATTTCAAATACCACCTCTCTACAAGGAGGTAGACCTAAAACATCATCAGGGAAACCATCCACTTACTAGTCCACCAATATTGGATAGATTATACTCTCCATATCAATAGCTATAAGGGTAAGGTAAGCCAACTGATGATTGATCAGCTGCACTCTCCTCCGGGTAAGTCCATCATGTGATGAAAATGCACCCTTCTATCCTGTGATGCTAAACCCTGTCCCATATATCAGGAAACACCACACTTTGTGCCAAATACTGTCTATCTAAACATGTAATGTAGATAACTAGTACATACCAAAGATGATGTTGTAAGGTCACGACGTTGCTACTAGGGGATCCCAGCCAAATCTCTCACCTCCTTGAGTAATCTCACACTGTCGACACCTATTTGTAATCCTCGAATCTGCTCCAGTAGGAGTCTCGATCCATAAAGATCGAGCCAATGGCTCTGTCGAAATCTTAGAGCTACGAACAAGGGTAGTGGTGATAAAAGAATGACTGGAACCTTTGTCTATAAGAACTGCAACTAAGGTGGAGTAGACACAGATCATACCTCGTATCATCTCCAGAGCACCATGATCGTAAGACTCCATAGCTTGGAGCTGAGCTCTACCTTGTCCACCTGCTCCCTAAAGTCAGGGTGGACCTCCTGGTGGGGGTGGGGGTAACATCTTGAATTGTTTCCCATAGCCATATGCATGACCAACTCCTCTGCCACGTCTGACTTCTCTATACAGACCTCCTCGATCGAACCTCTATCGCGGTATGGGTGGTCCTTCGACCTTATGACGATTATCCATATGCCGGGTCAGATTATCAAGAGACATGTGACCTTTCCCACCGCAAGAGTCACAATGCATGATCCTTACCTTACTGGTTCTGCCTCGGGTGCCCCTCACAATCGATCCTCAGTCATGCGGTCATCCTTTATTTAGGTATGGTCCTCATGGACCTCTACGACGTCCATCTACTACAAGATGAAGAAGAATCTGCTATGTGATGACTGGTTGTGTGTCTCGCTGCTGGAGACTGCTTAGTAAGGAAACTCTCTACTAAGAGGGCTCTCACTGACACCCTCACCTACATCAGGATGCTGAGTGAGATCATCGAAGCCATGATCTCCCACCTAAGCCCCTACTCAATGTTCTGGGAACTGATGAATTGGTTCCATTCCATATCTTTGGAGTAGCATGATAGGTTAGTGAACCTCACTATGTACTAAGATATAGTCATTCTACCCAGCTGCAGATGAAGAAGCTCCGGTATGCGCACTACGTGAAGAGTCACTGGGACAAACTATGCCCGAAATAGGCTCTCGAAGTCAATCCAATGAAGCATCACCTAGTTGTGAACCTGGAGCATCATGCTCCACCATCTTCTGGTCGTTTCATGTAGAAGGATGGTGGAAATGATCTCCATGAAATCAGCTAGTGTCACTATCAGTTGAAAGACTCTCACCACAGCCTACAGCCAATCCTCAACCACCTATGGGTCCATATCTCCCCTGAACTTGGGTGGCCTCTGGTGCAAGATCACGTGTAATTCTTTCAAGTGGCATACAATCTCTGTTTTAGGGGATGCTGTCATCGGTGGCATAATGGGTAACGGTCCAGCTGCCGCCTCCGTGGGAAAAGGGACCTACAATGAGGAATCATCGTTCGGTGGACTATTAGTGCATAAAACTCTTGAATCCTAGATGGCTATCTGCATGGAGGAATCCTGAAATGAAACAGGTGTTCCATAGTTATTAAGTTATAACTGGTGATTTGACTCAAGAGATAACAAAGAAAACTCTTGGAAACACACACACAATCAGTGTTTTCATGCACTTATTCAGAAATCAGAAGTTAGGGTCCTCATGTATGGATGCGTTGGTGGCTGCACCGACACTGGATTCCATGAACTGAACATCGCACTCAAAACCATTAACACTATTGATTTATAGAAAAGATCGGAGTCCTAGTTCCTCCGTAGAACCAACTTCTCTGAAAACAATTTGTCATGACCCGTCCCTCGGGGATCGTGCAGTGACTACTCCATGCTTGCCTTCCATAGGCTAGGGGCTGGTGAATAGCACCGAAGGTGTATACCCTAAAACTGGGATGGAATTTCCTTTATAACACGCAAGCACACGTAACCACACACATAGAAAGATACAGGAACTAGTAAACTGAACAACAAACAGAGTGCATGCAGTAAGTAAAAGGGTCCAGAATACAAGCCCAACTGGAAAGTACAAGTGAAAATATTATAAAATACATCTGATGAAAAGGGAAAGTCAGATGATGGGTCATCCCATGTGGATCCTACTAGAAGGGTAGGTACAAATCTCCTCCTCAGCACTCCACTTCCAACCATCTCCTCTACGAATCGATATGTCGTATGGTCCAACACCGGGCACCGTCCAGTCCTGGTACTCACATCGATAGTCAGTGTTGTCTGTCACCTACACTGAACACAACGAAGTGTTGGCATAGCCCGTGCAGGGATGAGTATAATGATACTTAGTTGGGACCCCGAGACCATCAAGGTCTCACAAAATGCACAATGGATAAACCACAAAGTATGAAATCAATAGATATCCCAACATAGGTATATACCAATACATATACCAATGTTTTCATGTAATACATCTCAATCATGAGGAAAACACAGAGATACTGACTCAGCTCACAGAAGGATTTATTCTATTTGTAGTTACAAGTAACATCTCTAGTCACATCATAGAATACATCTGCTGCTAGAGAACCTCTCCTCTATCGAGTATAGTGGGCATGCCGCGTCACACATAGGTGCTTCCTACTAATCTTGGAATGATGAGATACTCCTCATATCAAGTATCCTGGGTATGCCAAATAACACATAAGAACACCCCACCATGTGTCTGCCACATCACACAGAGGTGCTCCCCTCTATGGGTCTGCCGCTTCACCCAGAGATGCTCCCCACGTGGCATGTCAAGTCACACCAAGTCGAAAAGTTCAGTAGTCATCAAGTATCGGCCCGATACTGGGTTCCCGTACTATGCTCACTCATCTCCAAGAGGATCCAATCCACGAGCTTCTGGTTGATACTCAATCTTCCTTGATGTCCCATGAAGAAGTTTTTCACAACCCATCCTTGGAGCCCATGTCGTGACTACCCCAATCCCGCCTTCCATAGGCCAGGGGGCTGGCGACTAGCACCCAAGGCGTAAATTCCGATAACAGGGAAGGCATTGACTTTATAAAAGAAAAATAACACCACAGAGTACAAGCGGAAGTAACACACTATGTAAAAAAGAATGTGCTGAAAAGTATGTGGGACAGAATAAAAACCCAACTGAAGGTACAGCTACAACTGAACGAAAGTACAACAGAAAAGACAAACAGCTGGAAGAATAAAAGCATCTCCTAGGTCATCCACCTCAGATCCTACCTAAAGGGTAGGTACAGATAGTGCAGCTCCTGGATCGTCCACCACAGAACCTACCTGAAGGGTAGGTACAGATAGACTCCACAACGCTCTCTCCCGTCAACCTCCTCCGAGTATCATCTCGTCGTGAAGTACACCTCCGGATACTGACTCATCGTGAGGTCCACCTTTGGGTACCGTCCAGTCCTCGAACACTCAGCCTCTGTCAGCGCTGCCTGTTGTCTGCAACCAACACAACGAGGTGCGGGCATATCCCATGCCGGGGTGAGTATTCGATACTCAGTAGGGACCCCGAGACCCTCAAGGTCTCACTAAATCCAACAAGAATAATCACAAAGAAGGATCTCAACAGATAACCCTTACTTAGGTATAAGCCCATACATATACCTAAGTTATCAATTAACCCATCTCAATCATGAGGAAACACAATGGTTATGAAATCAATGGCTAACCACTACCTAGGTATATGCCCATACATATACCTAAGTTATTAGGTGACCCATCTCAATCATGAGGTAAACACAAAGGTCATAGACTCACCTCAAACCAGGATTTTTCATTATCGAAACCGTAACTGCTGAAGATCCCCATCTCTGATGAGTACAGTGATCCTGTCACGACTCTGAGGTACTGCTCACTTACCTAAGACTTCTAAGATACTCCTCCTATCGAGTACCATAGGTCAGCCACCCAAACACAGTAGTGCTTCCTGCCGGGGTCTGCCACCCAAACATAGCAGTGCATCTTCCCTAATAGCCTACAGAGGTACTCCTCCTGTCGAGTACCACAGGTCTGCTTCCTGCTACCAGGCACTCCATCCACATTGGGTTTTCACCCAAATATAGTAGTTCACCATCCACTGGTTTAGTCGACTCACTCAAAGTCGAGTCGGTCAAGCAGTCATCAGGTCTCAGCTGGCTACACGGTCTCTGTACTCCATACGCTCGTCTCCTGGAGGGTCCGCTTCATGAGTTACAGATCGATACTTGAAGTATCAAAGAGTCCAATGAAGAAGTATCTCAAACTACCGCCTCGTCATAGGGGTATCAATGCAACAGACGGCACGTCAATCGTACGCCCGGTCTGTGAGTTATTAGCCTTTTCGTCCCCGGGGCCCGGTTGGTTTCGTGTGCAAACCAACCCGGTCGTATCCCAACTGTACCCCGAACTCTCATAGGGTATACTCGTAGGGACCGTTTCTCAACGTGATCACCAACTCCACTGGCGGTTTGTCAAACGAACGTCTGGTCTGAATGTTATTAGCTTTTCCATTTCAGGGGCCCGGTTGGATTTCGGGTTCAATCCAACCCGGCCACTATACAACTTCTTCCAATCCTCAGGTGAAGTATGCCAAAAGTTCCATCTTATCAAGAGGAATCCAACAATGTTGATGACACATCTATCAGATGTCCGGAGCTCATGTTATAAGCATTTCCGCTCCGAGGTCGCGGTTGGTTTCGTGCTCGAACCAACGGGGCCGTATCCAATGTTCTCAGAAACCTTGAGTGTAATATACTGAAATGACCGTCTAGAACCAAGGATCGTATATCAAATAACAGTGCGTAGATCATAGGTATGTAGCCCAAGTTATTGGTGTTTGAAAAAAAACTGCCCAAAAATAGGGGGTTCGGGCCCGGTCCGACTCGGCCCGAGACCCCAATGGGTCGGCCCGGCGCCGCCGGAGCGACTCGTTTCGGCTGGCGCGGCCCGGCCTGGCCAGGGCGGGCACACCCCGCTCGGCCAAGCTGCCTGTGCCACTGCGAATGGGGTGGGGGGGGGGCTGCCCCCCTTAAATGATCTGCATCCCACACATGGGTGGCCGCTCCCTTTGACAGTCGGGGGTTACGACCCCCGGTCTCCCCTAGTCCCACGCGGTCGTGGGACTGATTTCCTACCACTACGGTGGTCCCTCCTGGCGGCGCGCAGGAATGTCGCCACGTCCGGGTGGCCGGCCAGTGTCGCAGTTCCACTAGGCTCTTTCGCGGACCACCAGACGTGCTCTATTGGTCTGTTTTGCCTGCGGTCTTCGCCAACGGTCCTCTCAGGACCGACTCTTCACTGTGATGTCTTCAAATCGCCTCTGCGGACTGTTCTGTCATTGCCCGTCGATCCGCACGTCAAATAAAAAAACCACAACCTCTTCTTGGTTTTATGGCACGGCACGACGATGTCATGACTTTGTTCGGCCACCACAGCACGGTGCGACAATGCCACACTTCATTGCCCGTTCTTCTTTGTTTCTGCGCGGTGCAATGGTACCACTTCACCTTCGTTCGAGCTGCAACGAGTATGATAGTAAAGGGGGAGGAGGGTCGGCCGTGTTTGTGTGGTTCAACCTCCTCCCGTTATAATTATAGCATGTGGCCAACAATTATCAACGATGTTCGTTAAATAAAACTTGATTGAAGGTTAAACCCCTTCCTCGATGAGGTCCGTTCATCATCGGCACAGAAATCAGCATCGCAAAAGATGGTCTCATTCCATCAACGACAATGGAAAAATAACGCTCTCGTTGGTGACGATCACCGTAGTCAGCATCTTCTATCTTGACGCGTAGGAAGATAAGAGAAAAGGGGCATTCTTCATGGGTTCCGTCCTTATTCGATGAAGGCGTCTCTCACCGGTTGCAGAGAGGGATGAATAACAACAAGTTATTCACTCCTTTTGGTGACGACGTTCTTCGTCGGGTTCATGACGTTATTCACGTTCTCCAACGAAGAAGACAATTTCAATCTACTCCATTTCTCACACAACCAATCAACCAATATAAATTAAGAATTTTTCCTAATTTATTCACACAAGCCAACACTTTTAAAATTTAAAACTAATTCAATTAATTAATGTGTTCAATTAATTGAGTAGAGAGTGTGTTGGCATTCATTAAAAGAGAAGAGGTAAAGTCACAACATTAAAGAGGAGTTTCAAGGGGTTATAGGAAATGTGAAAAGGTTGGGAATAATGTGGGCCCCACCTCTCATTTATTCTCTCAAGGGAAGTTATCAACCCAACTTCCACACAAAGGATAAAATCTACATAGAAGAAAAATAAAATTGGATTACAAATTTTATTTTATTCTTCACTTACACCTCAAAATTTAAACAACTCCTCCTGTGGAAACTCACCATTAGAAAAGGTCTTCTTAAGCAATTATCGGCGCTTCGATTCCATCGGTGCCCTCAGATTTCGTTTATGAGCACCAGTTCAAATGTAAGAAAAACTCGCTCGTTCGTTCACTGAACGTACTCGAGCTGAACTTCTGAACTTGATTCCGGGCACACCGGGCCCCAGAATCCGGTGCCGTCAGAAGCCGCAGTCCAATAAAATTCTAAAGAAATTTAGATAAAAATTTCCTTGAAATTTCCCGGTCATTAAATTACTCCCACCTCAGGGATTTACGTCCCCAAAAATCTTTAACACAAACTAGAGATACAAAAGTGGTACTGAGAACGCATCTGAGCCTTACGCTCCCATGTGCCCACCTGGAGGTTCCCATACTGCCAGTGAAAACACACCTGAGGAATTGACTGTCTACGTAGGATCTGCTCTTGTCGATCCTCAATCCCCACTGGAACCTCCGTGAGTTCACCCCATCGCTAATGTCCATCTCACCATGGTCGATGATATGTGAAGGATCATGCACGTATCTCCTTAGCTAAGATACGTGGACGAAATCATGCACCTGGTGCAACTTAGGAGGAAAGGTCAAGAAGTAAACTACCTATCCTACCCTGTTGAGGACCTAGAAAGGTCTATTGAACCTCAGAGATAACTTGTCGCCTCAGCCACATGTCTGTAAACATCGTCGAGCTGAGACCCGTATAAGGACGTGGTCGTCATCCTCGAACTCTGGTGGCCTCCGGTCAGCTCTGTGCAGTCTCATCTGCCGTGATCTAGGGGTGTTCACTGCCCACTCCTATATTAGGCCAAACTCGAATCTGGTCCCTAATACGTCGCAGTCAACTATGTAACCAATGCCCACAGGTTGGGCGCACCGGACAACCCAGCTCTTGAAAGCTATGCTGGAAGTGGTGCCACAACTCTGGCGAATCCTGGAATAAAGGTATGTTTGGCCATCTCCTGAGTGATTGAATGCACCCCATATGAATTATTCCATCCTGTGCTGCATGGGTTTTCATTTTCACCGACCAATGAAAACACCATCCCAACGTTGTAGATAATCCACAACCTTTTTTATTAATACAGTTAATCTGAGCATGAACTGTGAATCCAATCCATACCGAGACCAACATCATAAGGCTTAAACGCTACCAACAAGAGATTCCAACCGAATCTCTCGCCTCGTGGGTCAGATCATACAATCGGCTTAAGTGTGATTATCGAGTCTCCTCCCAAAGGTGTCTCCAGACGTGAGGGTCAAGTCTACGGCTTACCGGAAACTCCAGTCTTGGGAC
Organism: Viscum album; assembly: GCA_963277665.1. Taxonomy (NCBI): domain Eukaryota; kingdom Viridiplantae; phylum Streptophyta; class Magnoliopsida; order Santalales; family Viscaceae; genus Viscum; species Viscum album. The sequence goes on along the minus strand of OY728136.1, from coordinate 899,363,053 downwards.
ATGATTCGTGGAAGGAATGAATGATTCGTATCAATGTCTTGTTGTTACGACATCTAGTAGAATACACAGTCCGTACTTCGAATCATCCTTAGAGCCTTTCGGTCGCACTCCTTGACCGCATGCAGCAACTCTCTTCCCCTTCCCTCCATCTCCCTGAGCCTGGAGGGGACTACAAAGGTGGGTGATTATAACATGTTGAAATGTAAACCACCTCATGCTACTATCCTAGTTTGACCTCCACGTCTGCTGCTTTTCAGAATCATCTATCCTTTTTTACTTCCTCTACATGAAACATTTTACACGCCCAAGTCTCTGAGACTGGTGCCAGTTTCTAGCTTTCAAACTGCTAACCTTCTCTAACTGCATCCATTCGGCAAAAGAATTCTCAACCAGAAAGGTTCTTTCTAGCACCGTAGCATAATTATGAATGCATAGAGAAAAGGTGATGGCTCAGATGTCCGAGCCCTGAAGCATCAATCACATCACATTCATCGAGTACCATGAATGGTTTGGTACGCCTCAATGAATTCTTAGCTACCGACAAGTTGTCCTGCCGAAGCTGTAGAAGTTCTTGAAAACTCTCATCCACCATCTCAAGCCAGTCCTCAGCTGCCTGTGAGTCAGGCTCACCTTGGAACATGATGGTATCTGATGTTAAAACATGTGTAAGGCAGTAAGTCTACATGTGTCACATACTGTTACTGCCGGTTGTAATTGCTGACCAATAGGTAGTGATGTATAGCTGGAACACAACCTGAAGCCACTATCTCAGGAATTGGTCCACATACCAAATCCTCATCACTATACAGACCATCCTCATGGTCATTCACTGGAAAACACTAGTATCCAAGTCCACCATCCACTCTACTGATGTCTTAGATAGGCGAAAAACTCTAGAAATCGCCTCCAGCCAGTGCTCTACTGTCTGGGAATCTGCCTCGCCTCATAACCTCGGAGGCCGCTGCTACTAGAACTCATGAAACGTGCTCTTCTAGCGTGCACATTCCACTAGTACAGCTGGTGGCATCTACCGCCTAATGGGTGGTGGTGGTGCTGGTACACCACCCGAAGGAGCCAACATAGAAAGAGGGCCCTGCACCGGAGCCTCATCGCTTAGTGAGCCGTTATCAAATACTCTCTCGGAAACTCCAAGTGACTATTACCGTGGAGACATCTTGAACAGATGTGACAGGCTCAATGATTTATACAAGGTGAGATGACCTGGTTTGAGCTGACTTTAAAACATTTCGAAAAACACACGTAATCATTCTTTTCATGCACAAAGTCGGAAATAAGATGTTAGGGTCCTGGTGTACAGATACGTTGGCCGCTGCACCAACACAGGACTCCCTGAACTGAAGACCACACTCGGTACCCTTAACAGTATTGCATCACAAAATGAAAATATTAGAGTTATAAGTTCTACGGTAGATCTGAATCCTCTGATACCAATTTGTCACGACCCGTCCTCAGGGCCCGTTCTGTGACTACCCCAAGCCCGCCTTCCATATGCCAGGGGCTGGCGACTAGCACCCAAGGCGTAAACCCTGGTATCTGGGAAGGCATTGCCTTTATAAAGGTAAACAAAACACCACATAGTACAAGCAGAAGTAATACACTAAGTACAAAAGAAAGTGCTGAAAAGTAAGTGGGCCAGAATACAAACCCAACTGAAAGTACAACTACTACTGAATGAAAGTACAACAGAAAAGAAAATATTCTGCCAGAATAAAAGAAGATCCTAGGTCATCCACCTCAGATCCTACATGAAGGGTAGGTACAGATAGTGCAGCTCCTAGATCGTCCACCACAGATCCTAACTGATGGGTAGGTACAAATAGCCTCCAAAACACACTCGCCTGTCATCCTCCTCTGAGTATCATATTGTCGTAATGTCCACCTCCGGATACTGACTCGTCGTGAGGTCCACCTCCAGGTACCGTCTAGTCCTCGAACACTCGGCCTCTGTCTGTGCTGTCCACCATCTGCAACCAGCACAATGAGGTGCGGGCATAGCCCATGCAGGGGTGAGTATACGATACTACATAAGGACCCTGAGACCCTCATGGTCTCACAAAATCCAACAAGGAAAACCACAAATAAGGATCTCAAAAGATAACCCTTACTTAGGTATAATCCCATACTTATACATAAGCTATCGAGTAACCCATCTCAATCATTAGGAAACACAATGGTTATGAAATCAATGGATAACCACTACCTATATATATGCACATACATATACCTAATTTATCAAGTGACCCATCCCAATCATGAGGTAAACACAAAGGTCATAGATTCATCTCAAACCAGGATTTTTAATTATCGAAACCGTAACTGCTGAAGAGCACCGTCTCTGACGAGTATAGTGATCATGTCATGACTTAGAGGTACTTCTCACTAACCTAAGACTGATGAGGTACTCCTCCTGTCAAGTACCACAGGTTAGCCACCAAAACATAGTAGTGATTCCTGCCGGGGTCTGCCACCCAAACATTGTAGTGAATCCCCCCTAATAGCTTGCAGAGGTACTCCTCCTATCGAGTACCACTGGTCTGCTGCCTGCTACCGGGCGCTCTGTTCGTTGTGGGTCTGCACCCAAACACAGTAGTGCTCCATCCACTAGGCCAGTCGACTGGCTCCAAGTCGAGTCAGTCAAGCAGTCATCAGGTTTCCGCTGGCTACACAGTCTCCATACTCCGTACGCTCCTCTTCTGGAGGGTCCGCTCCACGAGTTACAGGTCGATACTCCAAGTATCACAAATTCCCACGAAAATTTATCTCAATGCACCACCTCGTCATGGGGTCTCAACGCAACAGACTGCGCGTCAATCAGACGCCCGATCTGTGAGTTATTATCATTTTCGTCCCAGGGGCCCGGTTGGTTTCGTGTGTGAACCAACCCGACCATAACTCAACTGTACCCCGAACATTCATATGGTATACTCATATGGACCGTTTCTCACCGTGATCACCAACGCCGCTGACGGTTTGTCAAACAGTCATCCGGTCTGAAAGTTATCAACTTTTCCATTCTAGGGGCCCGGTTGGATTTCGGGTTCAATCCAACCCATCCACTATCCAACTACATCTAATCCTCAGGATAAGTATTCCAAAAGTTCCATCCCATCAAGAGGAATCCAACAAAGTCGAAGGCACATCTATCAGACGTCCGGAGCTCATGTTATAAGCGTTTCTACTCTGAGGGCCCGGTTGGTTTCATGCTCGAACCAACCCGGTCGAAAACAAAGTTTTCTAAAACCTTGAATGTAATGTATCAAAACGACCGTCTCAATCCAAGTATCGCATTTCAACTGACGGTGCGTCGATCGGAGGTCCATAGCCCATGTTATAGGCGTTTGAACAAAAACTGCCCGAAAATAGGGGGTTGCGGCCCGGTCCGACCTGGCCCGAGTCCCCCTGGGTCGGCCCAAACCGGGTCTGGTTCTGGCCCACTAGGGCACTTCCCGGCCAGACGGGCATGGACTGTCCCCGCCAGCGCGGCCCAGCCCGGCCGACGTGGCCCGAACCGGCCTTGGCGGCGCGGCCCGGCCTAGGCGGGTGTGGCCCGCACGACCAAGCTGGTCGTGCCTTTATGAAGGGGGGGGGGGGGTTCTTCCCCCCATAAATGATCTGCGGCCCCCACGTGGGGGCCGCTCTATTTGATAGCCGGGGGTTACGACCCCCGGTCTCCCCTGGTCCCCCGCGGCCACGGGACCGATCGCCTGCCGCCACGACTTCAGCCGCAGCGATCCCTCCTAGCAGCGTGACGGAACATTGCCACCTCCTACCACCGGTGCCGCCGTGCCGGTGTGGCGAACCGACAATCTCTTATACAGACTATCGGACGTGCTCCGGTGGTCCTTTTTTCCGGAAGTCTTTTCCAGTGGTCCTCCCGGGACTGGCTCTTCACTACCAAGACTTCAAATCGCCTCTGCGGCCCGTTCCGTCATCACCCGTCGACCCTCACGTCAAATAAACAAACTGAGACCTCTTCGTGGTTTTCCAGCACGGCGCGATGGCGCCGAAGCTTTGTTCGGCCTCCACGGCGTGGCGTGATGGCGCCACACTTCTTCTCATGTTCTTCTTTGTTTCCGCACGGTGCGATGGCACCACGTCACCTTCGTTCGAGCCGCAACGAGTATGCCAACAAGGGGGGAGGAGGGTCGGCCATGTTTGTGCGGTCTGACCTCCTCCCGTTATAATGAAAGCAAGTGACCAAAAATTATCAATGAAGTTTGTTAAATAAAACTTGAGCGATGATTAAACCCCTACCTCGATGAGGTTTGTTTGTCATCTGTGCTGAAATCGGAGTCGCGGAAGACAGTCTCGTTCCATCAATGAAAAGGGAAAAAGAATGCTATCATTGGTGACGATCACCACGGTCGGCGTCTTCTATCTTGACACGAAGTAAGATAAGTGAAAAAAGGGTGTTCTTCATGGGTGTTGTCATTCTTCGACGAAGGAGTCTCTCACCGGCTGCGGATAGGGAAGAAGAATGACATGTTATTCACTCCTTGCGATGACGACGTTCTTCGTCGGGTTCTTGACGTTCTTCGTGTTCTCCAACGAAGAAGATGAGTTCTATCTTCTCCATTTCCCACACAACCCATCAACTAAAATAAATTAAGACTTTTTCTTAATTTATTCACACAAGCCAACACTTATAAAATTCAAAATTAATTCAATGAATTAATGTGTTCAATTAATTGAGTAGAGAGTGTGTTGGAATTCATTAAAAGAGAAGAGGTAAAGTCACATCATTAAGGAGGAGTTTCAAGGGGATATGGGGAATGTGAAAAGGTGGGGGCTCGTGTGGGCCCCAACTCTCCTTATTCTCCCAAGGGATGTTACCAACCCAACTTCCACAGAAATGATAAAATATACTTAGAAGAAAAAAAAATTGGATCAAAAAGTTTATTTTATTCTTCACTTACACCTCAAAATTTAAACAACTCCTCCCGAGAAAACACACCTTCGGAAAAGGTCTTCTTATGAAATTAACGGTACTGCGGTTCCATCAGTGCCCTCATATTTTCATTCCGAGCACCGGTGAAAAAGTTAGAAAACCCGCTCGTTCGTTCACTGAACGTACCTGAGCTAAACTTCGGAACTCGATTCCGGGCACACCGGGCCTCGAAATCAGGTGCCGTTAGAAGCCGAAGTCCCGTAAAATTACAAATCAATTAAGAAAAAAATTTCCTTCAAATTTCCCAGTCTTTAAAAAGTATCTCAAAGGTCCTCCATGTCATAGGGGTCTCAACATAATAGACGGTGCATCAATTGGACATCGGGTTTGTGAGTTATTACCCTTTTTGTCCTAGAGGTCCGGTGGGATATGTGCTTGATCCAACCTGACCATTACCCATAATAATCCAAAACACAGTGGGGAATTAATCAAAGGGACCAACTCTCTTCATGGTTCCCAACTTCATTTGAAAGTTCACCTAATAGAAGTTTGGTGCGAAAGTTATGGCCAAAAGAATGTAATTGGGTCGTAGTGGGCCTAGGTCCGGTCCGACCAAGTCAGACCGACCCGGCCCGACCCGGCACATGCCAACCCAGATCAGGTCAACCCGACATGAACTGCTAGGGCCGGACCATCACGCGAGGTCCACAATGGTGCTGTGAGGGTGTCTCAACCGAGGGGTACCACAAGGGCGTGAGGCGGCTTGGCTAGGCTCGGCCCGGGGTGGTTCGACTATGGGCAGCGCGAGACCACGGTGTGGCAGCCCGACCATGGGGAGGAACCCAACCTAGGGGTGGCCGTCTAGCAGTTGGAGGGTGGTATGGCCGCGAGGCGGTGGTCCGACCATGGGGAGGCAGTCTAGCAGTATTGGCGATAGTGGTGGACACGGGGAAGCACCGTTGCGTCGTCTCCTTCGTCGTGGCCGATGGTGGCGCCGACTGCTATTCGCGTGCCCCATCCATGGATGGATTTCATCCGCCTACTTTTCGAAGAACACCACAAGATTTTCGGAGGGTCGGCCCATTTTGGTTTGACCGTACCATCTACATTAGGCTGATAGCATATGGCTCAACAAGAGCATGAATGAAGAACGTCAACCCTTACAACTTCCCGCAACGTTTCATTCCCTAAGAGTAAAAGAAACCATGAAAGGTAATATGGAAAAAATATTCTCAGACAAATAAACCCCTACCTCAGATTGTAAGTTGACATTTGCATGTGAAGTAATTATGTACTTGAATTTCTCATCGATGAAGACATCTCACGCCGGAGGAAGTCAAAGATATTGACATTCGGCATGCCCGCTACATGATTCCGATCCTAGGCTCATTTTTTGGTTCTTTATAGTCCAAGGTGTTCTTCTTCGGAAATAGTGACCTTTGTGAAAATACTTGTTCTTCATTGGAGAGCTTTCTCCCAATATTTCTCCTCTCCCAATTCCACCAAGCTTTGAAAGTAGCTAAAATTTGATATGTTTCCCCCAATTTAATTGTTTTCACAATTTCAAATTGGGTTAATTAATAACATAGGTTGGAATAATTATGTATGGTGTGTTAGTTTAATTAATGTGGCGGAAGATCAAGAGGATTCTCCACATTAATGAGGGAGTTGGAAGTATTCTCCTTCATTAAGATGATCTTGTGGTCACAGCCTCTTAAATCAAACATTGGAGGTTTTGGGCTCGGGTGGTCCCCACCCTATAATAACAACAAAAGGGTGGTTACAACAAAATAAAATTAATTGATAAATAATATTATTTTTATCTTCCCATGAAAAGATGAAAATATATCTTTCACCATCGACCTACTGCAGTCGAGGTGAATGTCACTTTAAGTGAATACCCACAATACGAGTTCAACGGTGCCCTTAGATTTCAATTCTGAGAACCAGTTAAAAAGTTAGAAAAACCCGCTCTCATATTAACAAAATGTACACGAAAAAATGTTTAGAAATTAATTATGGGCACTCCTGGACTCAGAAACACGTGGCATCAATTTTCACAGACTCAAAAAATTCCCAATTAATTAAAAAAGAATTACATGAATTTCTTGTGTCTTTACAGATGAGATAATAATTTATCCTCACAAACATTATCATAATATTAAATTAAACATTCCATAAATAGTTAACCCTAAAACACATCTAAACAATGAAAATAAGAAAAATTAGTATACAAGTTCATGAAATAAGATTAACATCAACCCTCATATGTCACAACATATCCTGTGAATACCATCATCCAATATTATCTTGAAATATGATATAACACGAATTCCCATAAATCTATTTTGAAAAAAAAACTTGGATAATTATTCCAATGAATTCAAGATATATAACACATATCTAATATGTTTAAGACATCATCCAAAATTACATAGAATAATTTTCCCATAAATGCCTAAGAGGTTATATGGTCATTAAAATTATCAAATTTATTTTATCCAAATGAGTCATCTCTTTATCCCTGATAAACATAATTTTATAAACATCTTTTATACATTAAGGGTTACCTTAACTTAATCAAAATATCACATTTCATAGCCATTTCCAACATTCAAAATATCCTTTTAAATACTAGATGAAAATATTATACTGAGATTTATTACATATATATTTCATGATTTTTTTAACATAGCCACCGAATTCAAAAAATATACACATTAACCATACTACATTTTTCTAAACCATTACTTATGATTCATAATTTTATTCATTAATACTTCATTCCTATAATATGAAATATGAATAATTTTTTAATGTTCCTTATTCCTGATCTAATAAACCTAATTACATTTAATGTATATAATATTTAAATAATATCAAATACCTTTCTGATGTCATTTTTGGTCCCTTTATCTTTAACTGTATAACCAATACTCATAGACCTTCCTAATTTTCATCATGTTATACCAACTTATGTTGTCAATTTTTATCATGACTATACATATTACATAAAAAACATTCAACATCTACCCCATTTCTCTTAATTACCCCTATTGACTATATCTATAAGCATATGTGTGAAACACTTATAATAGTATAAAAACACATAATCATGATATATTACTTATAGAATATCTAAATAATGAAAAATAATTATTTAATCTATGAAAACATAGTATAATTATAGTTTATTCAAAATAATTTTTTACTTGATTCCATCATGATGATTTGTAATGAGTTTGTGAATCCCCAAAGCATATCCCCTGAGAGTTTCAATCTAGGTGTGCAATAAATATTGTTGTCATGTAAAAAGTTACACTTGATTATAGATGGATACATCTAATTAGTGTGGTTACTACAAGGTAAATCTATTCCAAAACCATTACGACTTTTTGTGTCAAGAGAGGGTTGTATTTCAAGAAGACCACTCATTCTAACATGTACAAAAAAGTTGGGAAAATTTCATTAAATTTTCCATATCTTTATACTTATCCTTATAGACATCTGTATACATATTTGTAGAAATATCCCAACGGAAATTAGTAATTTTTTATCTCCCCATTTTCAAAAGGATAAACAAACCAATCATTTCATACAAAATATAGTGAAATATGATTAACATACATGGGTAATATACAATTTTAGATAAATATTAAACATATTACAAAAATTCATTCTTGAAGATTAAAATAGTTTTGGGTCATTTGAAACATGTAACACATTCTTCTAGTTCAGTGAAAGATCATCAATATCATTCTTATAGATCATACCCTATAGTTATTCTAAAAAAAATTCCTAACTTTTGAAAAGAAATCATATGAAAATGATTATCTTGAATGCCATGTATGGGTAAATAAAGGGAATACGTAGCACCACATGAACATAAGTGTTTGAGTAATTTAGCATAACATTTTATGATAATACCTTTTATATAAATTTCATAATCATTAGACATTGAATAGTTATTGATAATTCATAAGAGAAGAATCATAATAGAATAATGATCATAATACATGAAATAAAAAAAAGGAATAATACTTATAATTTTTTCCAGACACATAAGTAAATAAAAATATTTCAATAGTAGTCAAGGAATCTCTTACAAGGACTTATTAGTTGTATGTCTTTACTCCCAATACAATATTACTAGTCATGGTTCACTCACATGACCTATTTAGTTGTCTTTGTTTACTCTCAAGAGCATCGTAGCAGATAGCCTCATTTATTTAACTATGTTTACTCCTCTTTATATCCATTTCAATCATATGAGATATAAATTTTTACCCATTTCATTATAGGGAGATATACGTCCCACCCATATCATTATGAAATCATAAACACATCTTCCAAAAGACCACAAATAATCATTTCATGCCCCATGAAATGAGATAGGCATCGTAAACATGTAAGGATATCATAAATTATGAAAAAGTGACATATTTTATAATCATTTCTTGAAATTATAACCCATTAAATGAATCATGTTATATAAGCATATAACCAGTGAAAGGGTACGATGTTTCCTAAACAGACATCTTGTGAAAGAAAAATGGTTTTCATAAAAATCATTCAATCAATAAATAAACCATTCATATAATGAATATGAATAGATACTTTTGATCATTTCTCTATAAAGGCATTAATAACCCCAATATATGTCATCTTTTATGGGAAATAAATTGGAATGTTCATTTAAAATCATTTCATGAGGAAGTTATCAATTCCTCTTAAAAAAATTGAAACATACAATCATTTGAAAATGATGTTTTAGAATATAATATTTATAAATTTTATATTTTTCATTTAAAAAACTTTTAAAATCATTATATATGAACAATTATTAATAAATATTGAAAACATTTTGAAAACCATTTACCTTTAATACATATAACAGAAGGCTGACTATGTTTTGAAAACAATTTTTTTTATACATTGATAACATATAAAAAAATATTGAATTTTTTTTTGAAACCAATGTTATTTGAAAACATATAATTAAATATTTTATTCATTTTGAAAACAATTTTCCTTGAAAACATGTAAAATATTTTTGAAACTATTTTTGAAATGATTTCTTTTTTAAATACATTGGATAAATATAAATAATTCTTCAAAAAAGTGTGAAAAAAGTTTCCATTGAATATAATTTGGAAAATTATAAATAATTTGTGAAAAATTAAAAACATTTTTCTTTGATAATAAATAAAATATTATTGATTTTTTTAGAATCATTATTTTGAAACAACACAAATATCCAATAGAAGAGAGAGATAAAGTCAAGTTTTATTAAAAAAATAAAAATTACCATATGTACAAAATGGTGGTAAAATGATACCAATATATGAATATGCTGTGAATAAATAGAGGTTAATAAATCTCACATGATTTATTGAGATATGGATCGTATGATTTCATTAATGTAAGAATAATCTTAAATAATCATGATAAAAAATGAGAATGTTTCAATAAACGCATACCACCTGGTAACTTTGAATAAAACACCCCATGTAAGAAAATAAAATTACATGAATATTAACCCATAGTAAAATGACATATATTCGTGATATGATATAAAAATTTTCATTGTATAAACATTGTTAAAGGACATTGGTGCATAACATTGAATATGATTGAAAGAATGAAAATTGAGAAAAAATTACGTTATCATTTTGGTATCCATTGACACATAAACCCCATAGAGTATTGAAAAAAATATGTAAATACCAATATATTTAATCATAAAATTCATATAATATAATCATGTTTAGTATATACACCACACAAAACATAGTAGTGTTGTATAGGGCCTAAATCACACAAAATAACAGTGAGATGAGAAAACTATTACTACATGGGATGCAATTGTATCATGATCCCCATTATATAAAACTAGAAAAAAATATACAATATTATTAAATAATTTAAATAAATTAAATATAATTTTAAAATTCATAATATTCACCACAAAAAAGTGTTATTTGAACATCCCATATATCTCATGAAAATATGAAGTTAGATGAAATTATCTTACCTTCAATAATGAATTTCTTCGTACACATTAAAACATCCATTATAATAATTATATGTTTATTATAAATCTAAATAATAAATATATTGTTATATTTCATAAAATATATGAATTTTTATGACTTCATATTACCTATTTTTTAACAACACTATGTTAATATTATGTATTGGGTAATATCTTCTTTGTTTTCATATATTGTAAGGCTAATTAATCTTGATAATATTAAATATATAATGATTTAATTATTTTTGGATTTTAAATTATGATATTAATATCATATATATTAATTATTTATGTATTTATAATAATTTAGAAAAATTTTAAATATGAAATGGAATAAACCCTTCATAGAAATGGTAGCCCTTATGTACACATGAACGTTGTTTTCATATTATTGTTGCATTGAAAGAATGAAATTAAATGAAATATATGTATATATATATATATAATATCATTATATTATAATTAGTATTATATATATATCATATAATTTCATATAATCCATCCTTTATACATCCCATGTAGAGTGTGAATGAATCATTTTACATTGAGGAGGTGGTTGTAGACACTTCCCAAAATGAAATTATTATATTTAATCAAAATGTAAAACATGAAGTTTGTTATTATATAATAATTCTGAAAGAATACATATATCATATATATCATATAAATATATATTTTCAATCATAATTACCATCTACAAGATGTGGTGAAGGAAAAACGAACACCATTGTTTTTTGAGGTGGTAGTTCTCCAACCATAGGAATAGTAAGTTCCTTACCCTTTAGATGGAAGTGTGTGTAAGTGAATATATAAATATTATAATAAAACAACATAATTATAATTATTATAATTTTATTCTTTATATGAGTATCAAATATTGATAATTTAAGGAGTGGGGAAGGAAATAAATATAAATTAATTGATGAAGAATGTTACCTAATTTCCGGGTAACCACTTTTAGTTTTCACTAAAGGTGATCCTTGGATCCCTTTATTAAATACATAGGCTCATAGTTTGAGGGGAGAGATGTTGGGAGGGTGATTTAGAAGAGTTGTCCGAGATAAAGTGCCTTACAGTTTTTAATATCTAGGATGAGTTAGTTCCTTTCTATAGGTCATGATGGGGTGGCATTCATGGAAATATTTAAAAATTAAATTTCAACCTTGTTTTTTTTTCATGTAATGTGACTCCAATAATTTCCATAATTCGTGTAAATTGAGTATAAGGTTTAAATATGGCCATCCAATGGATTTTTTCAAATGTTACTATGTAATATTTCCCCTTAGCTATATGGTTTCATCCCTAGTTAATCTAATTTTTATCTTCATCTCTATAACTAATTTTATTCAATTTCACTAATTTTTTTTAAAAAAATATGTTTCCCTTATTGGGAATTATATATTATTATGATCCCAAACAAGGAATTTGTTTTTCCAAATCCCTATCTCATAATTAGAAGAAATTAATTTATTTTTAATCCATTAGACCATATTACCTAATGTGTTTCTAATTAAAAATGATTAGAAGTTGGGTATGTTTTTATATCAAATATAAAAATGAAATTTATTAAAATGGATTAAATAAAATTAATTGATGTATAATTGATCTATTTTAACATAAAAATTATTTAGAGGCATAATTTTTCCTTATAAATAAATTTAACGAAATGTTTTTTAATTAAAATATAGTATTATTCAATATTCATCAAACAATCAAACATCCTAGAAAAATACCATTAATTCACCATATACTATTTTTTATGTTTTTATTTCAAAAAAGACGTTTTTACCTAAATTAATCTTTATATAAGTGTCAAAAATAATATTTAGAATGTTTTATCCATTAAAAGGTTATATAATTACATTTTATATATATACATAATTTTATAAATAAAATTGGATTCATTATTATCTAATAAAATTTCAATCAATTAAATGAGTATAAAATATATTGATCACATATATAATATAAATTTTTTTTAAAAAAATAATCAAAATTAATTTTTGGAAATTATAAAGAAATTTTTTTTTCAGTACATATAAAAACTATTTCCATTGAAAATTAAATTCTTTCTATTGAAATAGTTATTACATTACCTTCTACTAGTTGATAACCAATTTATTAATTTTATATACATGTCTAAATCATATTTTCACAATTTTTTAGTCTTAATCATAAAATATATTCCAATGACTATTTGTTAGATATAATAATATATTTATAACATTCTTAATAGTATATTTTCATTTAGTAGTTTTCGGTATTGCGTGTAATGAATCCTATATAAGGGACTCATTATTTTGTTTAATAAATGAAAAACAAATTGATCTATTTCACAAAATCTAATCTATATTATTCATGTAGTGATATATTAACTTGGTTTATCATATAACATAAGACTGAATCAGTTCATTTATAAAATTGAGGTTATATTATATGTTGTGTGAACAAATTAATATAAGATAAAATTAATTGGAAAAAAACAATTCACAAAACATAGCGGTGTAACAATAATAGTGTGGTATGATTATAGATAAAATTTAAAAAGTATTTTAGAATATGTTCCCTATGCAACTGGTCATAAAATAATATAAACATTACAATCATGGGTTTATGAGATAATTTGTGTGTTTTATTGTCTGCCTTGTAAAAATATTGTAAAATAAAGAAACAAAAATCTCAATTTATTTAAAATATAATTTTTCAATAATTTTTTAGAACTAGATATGGGAGTGTGGGTCTAGAGAATTATAGTACTGTTATGAAAGCATGAAATATATTTTTTAAATAATATTCTTCTAATGTAAATAATACTTGGTAAACATCTCATACCTTTCCCATTCCATTTGTGATCCCTTTATATTCCACTGTATAATCAAAACTCAAGGACCTTCCTGATTTTCATTAGGTGATTTCAACATTGGAAGTTTATTTTCATTATTCCTCTAAATTACACATATGAAACTTTCAATATTTTCCCATTTTCTTATAATTCATGATATTGGATAAATCATTAAAGCATAGGTGAGAAATACATATCATAGTAAAAAACACATAATCATGAAATATTACTTATACGATATCTAAATAATGACACCAACTTATTGATTCTATTAAACATTAGTATTATACAAGTTTATTCAAAATCATTTTTATTAGATTCCTTCATGATGTTCTGTAATGAGTCTGAGAGTTACCAATGCATATACCATGAGTCTTTCAATCCAGGTTTGAATTGAGGATTGTTGTCATAAAAAAAGTTACACTTGAGTCAATCCAGATTCAACTTGTTAGAGTTGTTAATCCTAAGTACATAAATTCCTTATCCCCATTGACTTGTATTATCCGTAGAGGGATGTATTTATAGAAAAACAGTCATTCTATCCTATATAGAAAATCTAGGAAATTTTCATTTAATTTTCCATATCTTTATACTTATCCATAGAGACATACCTATACATATTCGTAGAAACATCCCTATGGATCTCACTAATGTTTTTTCATCCCAGCTTCCAGAGAATTAACAAACCAATCCTCTCGTATAATCTATAGTGACATAGAATTAACATTCATGGATAATATATCATTTTATATAAATATTCAACATAATACAAAAAACCATTCTTGACGATCGTAATAGTTTCATGCCTTTGGAAACATGGAACACATTCTTATAGTTTGGTGAAAGATATTTAGTATAATTCATAAATATCTTCCCCTTTAGTACTTCTACATAAAAACATTATTTATATCCTTGGGAAGGGAATCAAAAGAAAATGATGATCTTGAATGGTCTGTAAGTATAAATAATGTGAATACATAAGAAAAACAAGAACATAAGTGTTTGAGAAAATGATATTAACATTTTATGATAGTACCTTTTATACCAATAAAAAAATCATGAGACATTGAATAATGATTGATAGTTCATAAGACATGAATAATAATGGAATGAAGACAATAATATATGAATACCTAACATAGGAATAAGAAATATAATTTTTTTAGATACATAAGAATGTAATTTTTTTCAATAGTAGTAAGGATATTTCTATCAAGGCCATATTATTAGTATGGAATCACTCCCCCACATAATACTGGTAGTCATGGATGACTCACATGACCAATTTAGTTGTCAAGGTTCACTCCCAGAATCATTATAACAATCAACGTCCATTATTTATCTGAGTTCACTCCTTTTTCTATCCTTGTGAATATCACGAGTTATAGATATTTTCCCAATTAATTAGAGGGAGATACAGGTCCCACCCATATCAAATGAAATCATACATACATTTTCAAAATGATCAAAAATAATCATTTCATATTCCATGAAATAAAATGGGTATCATAAAAATGTATGGATATAATAACCTATAAAAAAATACATAGTTTATTATCATTTCATGAAATCATAACCCAATAAAGGAATTAGGTTTCATAAGAATATAACTAGAGAAAATGAATCATGTTTCATAAACATACTTCTCATGAAAGAGAAATAGTTTTCATAAACATCATTATATCAATATACAAATCATTCATCGAATAAATATGAATGGATCCTTTTGATCATTTCCATATTAATTCCTGAGTAAAACCAATAGATATCATATTTTATGGGAAATAAATTGGAAATATATTTAAAAAAATTTATGAGGAAATTATCTATTCCACTTTAAAAAATAATCTCTAAACATAAAACCATTTGAAAACACTATTTTTGAAAATAATTATGATAATTTATAAATTATTCATTTAAAAAACTTTTAAAACAATTATCTTTGAAAAATTATTAATAAATACTGGAAATTTTTTGAAAACCACATTACTAGAATATATATAAAAGAATCCACAAAATTTTTTGAAAACCAATTTTTTTAAATACATCGAAAATATATTAAGAAATTCTGAAATCATATTGAAACCCATTTAATTTGAAAACTTCTAATGAAATATTTTAACCATTTTGATAACCATTTTCCTTGAAAAAATGTACAAGATGATTGAAAATATAATTTAAAACATGTTTTTAAAATACATTGATAAAATATAAATAATGCTTAAAAAATACATGAAAACAAATTTCATTGAAAATAATTTAGAAAATTTTATATAATTTTTGAAAGAATGATGAAAAAAACTCCCTTTGAAAAATATAAATTTTTATTGAATCCTTTTAGGAATTAGTGTTTTAAAAAAATACAAAAATCCAATAGGAGAGAGAGATAATGTCTGATTTAATCAAAAACATTCTAAATTACCATATGTACAAAATGGTGGTAAACGTTTACCAATATATTAATTCATCCAGAGTAAATAGAGGCTAATAATTATCACAAAATTTATCTAGACATGGGTCATATTATTTCATCAATTGAATCATAATCATAAATAATCCTGATAAATGATGAGAATGTTTCAATAAACTCTTACCACATGGTAACATTGAATCAAACTCCCCCGAAAGAAAATGAAATTACCTGAATCTTAACATATATTAAAATCAATTATATTAATTATATAATATATGAAATTATAGTGTGTAGAAATTTAAGATGGATATTGATGCATAACTTGGAATATGTCTCAAAGAAGGAAAATTGACAAAAAATTACATTACCATTTTGGTATCATTTGAAACATAAACCCACTAATGTATATTCAATAAAAAAAATAAGTAAATACCAATAAATTTAATCATAACATTCATACAATATAATCATGTTCAGTATGTAAACCACACCAAATAAAGTAGTGGTCTGTGGGGTTTAAATCACATAAAAATAAAATGAGATGAGAAAAATTTTACTACATGGGTAACGTATGAATAATTATATCTATTAAATAATAATATAAATAAATATTCCAATATCATTAAATACTTCAAATAAATAATATAAAATTTCACAAGGCATAATATCTTCCACACAGAAGATGTGATATTTGAATATCCTATATATCTCATGAAAACAAGAAGTTAGATGAAATTCTGTTACCTTTAGTAATGAAATTATTCATACACATTAAAATATTAATTAAAATAAATATATGATTCTTATAAATCTATATAATAAACATATTGTCATATCTCATACCATATATGATTTTTAATGAATTTGTATTACCTATTTGTTGACAACTCCATGTTAATATTACGTATTAGGTAATTTCTTCTTTTTTGATATATTGTTAGGATAATTATTATTGATCTTATTACTCAGATAATGATTTATTTATTTACAGAATGTAATGTTTGATATAAGTATCATATATATTAATTATATACATATTTATATTAATCTATAAAATTTGAAATGTTAAGTGAATAAACTATTCATTGTGATGGTAGGCCATATGTATACATGAACATTGTTTTTGTTTTATAGTCGCATTTAAATAATGAATGTAAATGAAATATTTGTATACATATAACAAAATTAAATTATAATTAGTAATATATATATATATATATCATATAATTACATATAACCCATCAATAATAAATCCCATATAGAGTGTTAATGAATCACATTACATTGAGGTGGTCGTAGTTCACACTTCCGCAAATGAAATTATCGTATTTACACAAAATAGATGTCATGATGTTTTGTGGTATATAATAATTAATATATAACAAATATAAAATAAATATAATATATAAATATAATTTTATAATATATTTTCAATCATAATTACCATCAATGATAGGTGGTAATGGATAAAAAACATCATTGTTTCGTGAGGCAGTAGTTCTCTATACATTAGAAGAGTATGTTCATTTCCCATTGGATGTAAGTGTGTGTAAGTGAAGGTATAACCCTTATAATAAAAAATATAAATATTATTGTGATAATTATTTCAATATATGAGATTAAAATATTGATAGTTTAAGCAGTGTGAAAATATATAAATCTAAATTGATTGTTGAATAAAGTTACCTCTTTTTCTTGTGTCCACTTTTAGTTTAACCAAATGAGATCCATTGAATTATTTCATCCAAAATTTAGGCTCATAGTGTGAGGGGAGAGATGTTAAGAGAGTAATTTTGAAGAGTTTGGTTCAGAGAAGGAGCATGAATGGTGTGAATATCTTTGATGGGTGAGTTTATTTTAATAGTGTTGGATGGGGAGGCATTCAAGTAAATATTTTAAAAATAAATTTTAACGATTTTTTCCCATGTCATGTGGCTCCAATAATTGACATAATTCAAGTATATATATTATATGGTATAAATATGGGCATCCAATGGATTTTTGAAATGTTTCTAGGTCATTCTGTCTGTTAACTGTAAGGTTTAATCCCTAGTTAAGCAAAGTATTTTCCTAACCTTTATAACTATTTTTAATAAATTTCATTAATTTTTATTCAAAAGATAAATTTCCCTCATTATAAATTATAAATTATTATTATCCCAAAGATGGAATTCATTTTTTCAAATTCCTATCACATTATTGGAAGAAAATAAATTAAATTTAATCCTACAAACCAGGCGAGATAATGGGTTTTTATAGTAAAAACGATCAAAAGTTGCGTATATTCTTATATCAAATATAAAAATAAAATTTATTACAATGAATTAAAATGTTTTCTCAAAGAATGAATTCACCATAATCTAATTTTTTATGTAGTATTTTCCAAAATAAACTGTAGAAAATTACCAAAAATATTATCTAAAATGTGTTCTCCACTAAAAGGTAGTAAAATTACCTTTTTTATATATACATCATTTCATTCATAAAATTGGATTCATTATTATCTTATACATTTCGAGTCAATCAGATGAGTATACAAAATATTTATCTCATATATAATATAAATCGTTTTTCAAAAACCTTAATGAAATTTTTTTTTAGAAATTAGTGAGAAAAAATGTGTTATTACATAGAATAATTGTTTTCATAGAAAAGTAAATTATTTCTTTTTCAGATTTGTCTTATTTTCAATTATATAAATTCATAACCAAATGATTAATTCTACTTACATCGGTAAATAAAAGTTTCCCATTATTTTTAGTCTTATTCATAAACTGTATTCCAATTACTAGTTGTTAGATAAAATAATATATCAATATCAATATTAATAGTATATTGTAGTTTTGTAGAAGTCATTATTATGTGTAATGAAAGATATCTTAGTGAATCGATATTGTGTGTAATAAAATAAAAACATATTGTTATGTTTAACAAAATCTAGGATATATTTTTCAAGTATTGACATAGTGAAATGATTTTGCATACAACACAATCCACACGTAGTGCATTAATATAATAGAAGCTATATTCTATGTTTTGTAAAATAAAAAATATCAAAAGATTAAATTTATTGGAAAAAAATAATTCAGAAAATATAGAGGTGTTATAATTATTTTGTTGTACGGTTGTAGATAAATAATCATACTTTTTTTAAAATATATTCCCTATGTAAATATTCATTAATTAATCTGAACATTATGATCCTTGGTTTATGAGATGATTTTTGAGTTATATTTTCAACGTTATAGATATGTAGTAAAATAAAGATACAGTAATCTTAATTTATTTTAAATATAGTTTTTAAATAATATTTTTAGAACAAGATATGTGAGTATAGGACTAGAGCATCATATTCTTAATATTAATGCATAAAATATAGTTTTAAATTAATATAATTCTAATATAAATAATATTTGAATAACTTACCATACCTTTCAAATTCTATTTCGAGTTCAATTATCTTCAACTGTATAACCAATTGTCATGGACCTTCTGGATTTTCTTCAGGTGATTTCAACATAGGATGTTCATTTTTATCATACTTATAAATTACACATTTGAAACATTCAATATTTTCCTAGTTTCTTATAATTCATACTATTGAGTAAATCTATAAAGAATAGGTGAGAAACACTTATCAAAGTATAACAACATATAATCATGGAATATTACTTTTAGTATATCTAAATAACAAAAACTACTTATTTAATCAATGAAACCTTAGTATAATCCAAGATTGTTCAAAATAATTTTTAATTTGATTCCATAATTTTGATTTGTAATAATTTTGTGAATTTAAAAATCATATCCCATGAGAGTTTCAATCCAGGTGTGCTGTAAGTATTTTTCAGGTAAAATGATACACTTGACTCAAGCCTAATTCACCTTGTCGTTGTTGTTAATCCTAGGTACATTTATTCCATACTTACACTGAATAGTAGTATCCATATAGGGATGCATTTCTAAAAAAACATTCATTCCATCCTGTATAAAAAATTGAATTAAATTTTATTTAGTTTTCCATAAAATTATACATATCCTTAGATACAACACTATACATATTTGTAGAAAATCCCCAGGTATCTCACTAATGTTTTATCATCCCATAACTTCTACAAATACAACTTTTATCATCACTAAAAATGTTTATTACCAAAACTAGAAAATCACTGTTAATGACGATGAAGATAGGGGGTCCGGTTTGTCACCACTCCAAAAATCGCTGATAAAGACCCCTTTTATCAGTGCTAAAAAAAGCTCTGATAAAAAAATTACAAAAAATAAAAAAAATACTGCCAATCTTGGGGGGGGGGCTTTATACAGCACTTGAGTCCCCCTTTATCAGCACTTTCTTGCACCTCCAGTGCCTGCACGCACCACCTACACCCTTTATCAGTGTTAGCCCCTCTAAATCACCCTTGTTTGTGTGCCCCTGCCTCCACTCAGATTTGATCTCGAGACCTCCCCTTATGCGCCTAAAGCCTTTGCCACTCCCCTATATTGATTTGTTCTCTTATTTATGATATATCTATTTATTTATATATATATATAGTTATATTTATTCTTATAGTAATATATATTTATATTAATATATATATATATAGTTATATTGATATATATATATATTTATAGTTATATTAATATATATATTTATAGTTATATAAATATATATATATATATATATAGTTATATTAATATATATTTATATAAATATTTATATATTGGTATTTTAAATAAAATGGATATTAGTTATTATTTAGATAAATCTATTATATTTTATATGTAAATATGTTGAATTATTTATTTAAAAAATAAAAATTTTACGTGTGAATATATAAAAAATATGTACATTTAGTTATATATTTGATTATAAATAGCATTTCATTATAAAAAATGATAAAATTTCCAATTCATAATATCAATATGAATTTAATAACTTCGAATAATTTCAGTCCCCATTAAAAAAAGACAGTAATACCCCCTTAAAAGTGGCTGAAAATCCATAAAATGTTAATTAATTAGGGTACCCCACCTAAAAACTCAGTTTTTGAGGCCTTATGGGCCTTTTTTGGCCATGAAATAATCATGAACGAGGTCCCTTTGGGCATTAGAGATGTATATCTCATCACATTTTTCGATTTGATATGTGGTACTGCTCAAACAGACACTTGGATCAAAAGTTATGGCCGTTTGAAGTTCGAGTTGCGTTTTCAACATATGTTGGATCGTTTTTTAATTTTTTTTAAATTTTTTAGTCTTTAAATTGTTATTAAATGACTATTAATCCATAATAATTACAAATTATTAATTAATAATGTTTTATTTAAATATTTCTATAATCCATTTTCACTAAATATCTTATATATTAAGTATATTAAGTGTAAATGTATATTTATACTTATCTGAAATATATTTAGCTATTATATATTATATTTATATCAATACTACTATATGGATATATTTATATACTAATATATTATTTTTGATTTATTTTTTTTGATGTCAAACCCTTTATAAGTGCTTCTAAAAAAAACACTGATAAAGGACCCCCCCATTATCAGCGCTACTAAAAAAGCACTGATAAAGGGGGTCCCTTTATCAGCAATAAAAATATGTGCTGATAAAGGGTACCTTTTTCACTGCTAAAAAATTAGAAGATAATGTTGTACATTTATCAGCACTTTTTAGCGCCGATAAAGATACCCCCCCTTTATCAGCACTTTTTCGTTTGTGCTGATAAAGGGGTGGCACTGGCCTTGCCCAGTTTTGTGTTAGTGCATTTTCTATTGGACAAACAAACCTATCCTTTCATAGAAACTATAGTGGCATAGTATTAACATACATGGATAATATATCATTTTTGATAAATTTTCAACATATTACAGAAATTCATGCTTGGCGATTATAATAGTTTTGTGTCATTAAAAACATGGAAGACATTACTTGTTGTTTAGTGAAAGATATTCAATATAATTCATAATGATTTTCACCATTATTAATTCTACTTTAAAATTTTATTCATATCCTTTGTAATGAAAACATAAGAAAATGATAATCTTGAATTCTCTATAAGGGTAAATAAACGTAACATGTAAGCATAATATTAACATATGTGTTTGAGAAAATGAGATAAAAATTTTATGATTATACATTTATTACAAATATCTTAATCAAGGGGCATAGAATAATGATTCGCAGTTCATAAGACATGATTAATAATTAAATGTAAACCATAATACAAAAAAGTTTAATAGAGGAAGAAGGAATTTAATTTTTTTCATAAACATAAACATATAAAATAATTTCAAGAGTAGTCAAGGAATCTATTTGAAGGTCATCTTAGTAGAATTGGTTCACTCCCCCTACAGTATTGGTAGTCATGTTTGTAACACCCCATGCTTCCATTGTACATTTTTCTTGGAATAGTGCAATAGCTTACATAGCAAACAACATCGAGTTCTTTAACAACACGAACAATCAAACTAGTAGTTCAAAAAGATGGTGTGAATTGTAATATCTACCTTTTGAAAATGTGTAATTTTTTTTTCAAAATGGACTTCATTTCCTGATTTGGAATATCAAAATTATATTAGGGTGAATTTTTGGTATTTTTATAAAAACATTCAATTTTTGATAAATAGTGAAAAGCACATCATTATTCTTTAAAACTGAATAATATTTAAATAATTATTATTTGTATTTAAATTTATTTTAATGTAAAAATAGATACATATTGCCTATATGGGTCCAATGTAAATCATTGGAGAGTTTTTATAATATGATTAGATATATAAAATTTTATTGAACTATTTAACACTTTTATCCACCTTCTAGAAACATATACAAATATTCATAAAGTGTAAATTAACCTCTTATATGAATCAACCTTAAAAAATATGAGAGAAGAAATTGATATCATTAAGTAAAATGTGGTTCAATTGGATAATTTTTTTTTGTGAATAGTAACTTTTGAATTTTATTTACCTCGTTTAAAAGTAAATTTGTTATTTAAGGTAAAAAATATATTATAATTTCACCAAACAAGTCCTAATTATATTGGATATTTTTATTTAGACCAAAATGAACATCAGGTCAAATATTTGATCCACTGTTATCCGTGTGGATTCCACTAGGACATTAATTTTTTTATTTAAAAAAGAGTTAAAAGATTAAAATTCAATGTTTAATAACTATATCATTTTTTATATGGGGATAAACTTAAGATAAATTCGTCAATAAATATTAATTATAATGATAAAAATATTTCCTACATCGTGGTATTTTATTTATTATTTTTAGACATTAAATATTTAATTTAATTTTTGACACAATGATGACAGAGAAATTATCTTATTAATAAATGATTAAAATAATTGATATAATATATATAAAAAAAATGTAAATTAAGAAATTTTATTACATACAAGAATTTTATAGGTGGAAGTTACTTGTTTGGGTTGATTTAATGTGTTTTTTGGTAGTTATCATGTTTTTTTGACTTCCACAAACATCAAATACTAAATAGTATCGAACTAGACATAACTACATTTAAAAAATATTATTAAAATATTAAATATCCCTAGAAATCTATGATTCGGCCAAGGGACTTATATATTGATAAATATTTCATTATTGAACCACTTTAGGTTTTCTTGGAATTTTATAGTAAGTTTATTAACCATGTATTATAAAAATACATGAATACATGGTAAAAGTTAAACTACTTAACTAAGAGTTAAATCTAAAATATAAGGTTAATATTATAACCTAAACATTTATAAAACCTATTGGTTGAGAGAATTTAGACCCTTCCCGAAATTATCATCTAAATATTTTTTTAGCCATTAAAAACTTAAAATGACTTTAAAATAAATTAATATGTCAAGCATTTTTTAAAGTGAACATCATCTCTCTTATAAAAGGGTACTTCCCATTATCTTAATTTCATGCATCCAAATACATTTGGATCGGCCATAACATACTCAAATAACCTCCCAACTATCTTAACATCAACCTAGAGGCCTTACATTGATCATAAAGTCATCCGAAGGGGCCCTTTGGATCAAATCAAGAAGTTAGAACCCAAAGAAGAGGTTATAATTCCATCACCTAATTCGATGTTCTTTTCTTCCTACACTTCCTCTTTCTTTGTTGTTTCCATATCAAAATATTACTTCCAATACCATATACATACTATGATGTTATTATAAATATGTTACAACAATATTGATTATTTTCTCAATCCTATGAATGAAAAAGTCACCGAACATGTTTATGTATGACTTATCATATCCACGTCGTGGTGTAGTTTGTAATTGAACACTTAATTATGTTTATGAGTATAATAATTAGTGTAAATGATGAAAATAAAATATTTAACATGTTAATTATTAGTTATATATTATATAACATCCAATTACATATTATTTTACCATCAATAAGATGATATTGTCTCTTGTTCGTATGTACGGATTACCGACTCCACGAACGCGATAAGATTCATTCTCTATAATAACCATTCATGTGTAATCTTCATCTGATGATTTAAATGTTTGTAAAGATAATATAATTATGTATATGAATCAAATGCATCCTATCCATATCAAATAAGGCATACATAACAAAACATATAAAGGAAAACAAATCTGTTAACACACGAAGCAATGATACTACTAAAATATTATTAACAAACCAATATTACAAGATAATATATGATATCATATTTATGTATGTGGTTATTTTATAATTTAATACCAATTATTTAACTATTATAAAGATGTTTAATGAACCCTATACTAATGAAAAGTGCAAGGTAAGGGTTAATTAACCAATCTTTTTATTATGCATGGTTGTTTATTCCTAAATATCTACTGGGACATCATTATCATCCACATCTGTGTTTCATATTAATGCATCTGAAAACATTTTTTATATTTCCATTAATATGGTTTAAAGTCATTTATACCCTTTTGTGACTTTTCATAATTTTTTAAAAGAATCATTCAATCATTTTCCAAACAGGTTAGTTTGTGATATTTTAGACCAATTAAAGAAAGAATGTGTTTTGAACTTATACGGAGGGTGAAAAAATTTTCTTCCATTATAAAACTTTTGAAGAATCCCTTACAAAATAATAAGAATGTTTTAAAATTAAATGTTTTATTTTATATTTATGTATCTTTTAAATTAATATAGTTATATATTTCACTCAAATAGTTTTTTGGATTGATTTCATCATGTCGACATACATTATTAGAATTTACATTTGTTTGAAGCTGATTTATTATAATAAAATCATTCATATTATATTGAAGAATTTGTGATATGTTTGACTGTGGATTTTCTATTTTTATATCATTAATGTTTTATGATTAAAATATTGACATAAATATGAATGTTTTAATAAGAATGTTTATTTTATGTTTCAACATTTTCATATAAGGAATGAATTTGACTTTGTATGTGATGGGTGGATCCCACTATATCTCATCTATGAATTAGTAGGTCTCATATGAAAAATTAGTGTCTTGTAAAATGGCCTTGAGAAAATATTATTTGTAGTCTTGGCACGACACCTTGACTAGGAGTTTATGATGTCCGACATTATGCATTCTGTCATTATGAAATTAGTTGTTGACATTACATGTGATTATTTGACTAGTATAATATCTTTGTGAATAAGTAATTAAATTATTAGAT
Organism: Viscum album; assembly: GCA_963277665.1. Lineage (NCBI taxonomy): Eukaryota > Viridiplantae > Streptophyta > Magnoliopsida > Santalales > Viscaceae > Viscum > Viscum album. The sequence continues at coordinate 899,337,156 of OY728136.1, read as the reverse complement.
TTAACATTTCCATATAATGCTGATGTTTATGCATTGATGGCTGGTGTATCAGTCTTATACATTGTGTTAACTATTTATTCTTATTTATGATAGTTTCCAATATATTGTTATCCTTACGAAGGATCTGAGCTCACCCCTTTATTATGTTTTCTTTTTCCAGGATGTGAAAAAAGTATATTATGGTTGACCTACAGGGATATGTTAATGGATATAAGTGTGTTCAAAGGGGAAACACTATTGTTGTTTTTTTATTTGACGATGTAATGAAAAACTTATGTATGTATCTAGTACTTCCAAGGCTACTAAACTAATCTGTCTTTATAGACATTATCACTTGTGATCATGAAAATGTTATGTAATATTGCACAAACTCTGGATAACTAATGTTGGGGCATTATAGTCGGTATTAGTGGAAGTTTAGTAGAAACCTTGTAAACGAGATTAAGAAAAACCATGACTAGAGAACATTACCATATGATACACATTGAGGATTAGTATAGAAGATCTTCCCCGATTTATTATTATATAGAGATTTTGTCTATTTTCCATGCAATAAATCTCTATATGAATACAAGAACATAGTGGTGGATCTGGCACAGATGTATCATGGAGTAAAACATGAAAACACATCTTTTAGATAGACTGAAACAAGAAATGGTTCAGGACAATGGTTCTTGCTGCACTCTTGGTTTTGACACTCCCATGAGATATGGTCAGGATAAGTCACATTTTAAATACAAACAAATACGAAATATTTATGAGTGAATAAATTCTCATAGAAAACATTTTTTATGATTATAGATTATATTCCAAAACCATTCAATTTATATTAGTCATTTTACATGTTTGGAATTATGTATTGTGATTCATAAACTAACCTAGTGTATGCATTTTTTTAGAAAAGGCACCATGTCAATGAAATTAATATTGTATCAATGAATGTTATACATGTAGGGATTTCCATTATAATCAATATAATTATATTTCATATGGTGATGCAACTGGTGTTTATCAGCTTATATCCATGCTGAGACAACTCACTCAGGTCATGAAAAATAACATTACCCTTATAGAGCTACCTGATCCATAATGTGGAGGATCAATGTTAGATCTCTTAATGAAGACACAACCAACAACAATTAATATATCCAACAATACATTTTTATTTAAAAAATTGATATGTTCCTTAGGGAAAATATTTCATGCATTAGGGAGTAACGAAAAATAAAAAGTTTTCTTCGATGTTTATCACCTAACAAGAGATGGAAATCAGTTGTGGTCATTAATTCAAAACCCAATGGAGGATGAAGAAGTATCAAATATGTAATGGAGTGAGTTTAAAGATATTTTATAAGAGAAAAATATTCTTCATGACCATCAAGTTGATATGGAAATTAAATTTCTGAATATGATGCAATAGGAGGATAAGAATGTCATAATGTATGAAGATAACTTTTAATCGATTGCAAGGAAGTCTACATATTATATATGTAACCTGATTTGTAATATTGATCCATCCTTTGATAGGTTAGAACCATTTTTCCACCAAGAATTAATCTCATAATCCTTCTCGTCGTATGATGATATAGTTTCATGTGCTATCAAGACAGAAAATGAATTCTCTAATTCCTACAAAAATAATGAAAATCATGAGAAGAATAGATCTGATGAACACTCTAGAAATAAAAATAAACGGAATAAGGGAAAAGTTTAATTTCCATCTTACCATAAATTTTGGTAGAAACACACCGGTACTTTATTGAAGGGAATGGGAGTTTGTTAGAAGTGTGGTGAAAATGTTCACCTAGCACGTGATTACAAGGGAAAGAAAGAGGCTGTCAATTTTGAGTGATAAAATTTTAGTGAAGTAGTGAATTTTGAAAATGAATTTCCTAATACTCAAGTAATCCGACCTCAGAAAAGGCTATGAGAGAAAGGACAAGCTTATGCGATCAATACTGCTAATTTTAAAGATCTGAATGACTTGGTGGTACGTACGTTAATCAATTCCTCAAAATTTGTCAATGCTTTATTTGATTAGGGATCATTGCATTATTTTATATCTTCTCAGTTTTCCAAGAAATTTTGATATTTATAATTTGAATGATTGATGGATTTATTGGTCAAAAATCTCTAGGAAAGTATCATTGAAACAATGTTTTGTGAATGAGTTACCATTATGGCATATAAACATGCTTTATCTGCTGAACATATTGTCATACTGATGATTGAATTTTATGTAATACTCAGTATAGATTGCCTTTCAGATCATGATGTGAAATATTTATTTTAATAATATGGAGGTAATTTTTTTTATGATGATAAAAAATACATTATCATTAGAGAAAAAATGTCACAATCTGATTCTTATCTATATCCACCCCCAGTAGATCTACTAAATTAAATTATGGGCGGGGGGGAAGGGAGTGAAATAAATATGAGTTTGGAAATGTATTTTCAAATAATTGATGTACCTATAGTTCAAGAATATGATGATGTATTTCTATAGGATTTACCTGGACATCCTCTAGAAATGAAAAATGAGTTTTCCATGGACTTAATTTCTAGTTCACGGCCCATATTGAAGACCCCTTATAGAATGGCCACTAAAGAATTAGTGGAACAAAATAAACAACAAGAAGAATTGAGTAATAATGGATTTATTCTCCCTGTTGTTTCTCCATGCAGAGCCCATGTTCATTTTGTTAATAAGATATATGGATCTATGAGGTTGTGTATTGAGTACATGGAGATCAATTCTATAACAATAAAGAAGAAGTTCCCCTACCTAACATTGATGAATTATTCAATAAAAATCATGGAGAACAATTTTTTGGATTGATTGACCTTCGATCTGGATATCATCAGATGAGCTTGAAAAAAGAAGACATTCCAAAGATAGAATTTCGAACTAGGTATGTGCATTACGAGTTTATAGTAATTTTTTGGGATTTACTAATGCACCCTCTATTTTCCTAATGAATTTAATTTTTAAGGAATATCTTGAAGACTTTTTAGTGAAATTTATTGATGATATATTGGTTTACTACAAATGTTAAAAAAACATCTAATTCACTATGGCATTATTCTGAAGAAACATGGAAGAAATGAGTAATATGAGTTGATTATTAAGTGTGAATTCTGGCATTAGGAGATTTCTTTTCCAAGACATACTGTCTATAAGGATAGAATTTATTTTTATAAATTAATGGAAAATATCATTCCATGAATGCCTAGAACTAATGAATATAACAAAGGTACATAGTTTTATTGCTTTAGCAAGTTACTATCTATGTTTCATTAAGAAATTTTCCAGATTGGCTAAACCATTTTACAAGATCACACGTAAACGGGTTAAATTAGTTTAGAAAAAGGTTTGTGAATAATATTTTGAATTATTGAAGAGAAAATTAGTCCACGCTCCTATCATGAATCTACCATCAGGGATTGATGCATATGGTATTTATAGTGATGCCTCAAAGAACGGTCTTTGTTGTGCCCTTATACAGAATGAGAGAATTATTGAATATGCATCACAACAGCTATAAATTCATGAACAAAACTATACCGATCATGATATTGGTTTCAAATCGGTAATCTTTGCTCTGAATATATGGATAAAATATTTGTATTGTGAAAAATGTGATATATATACTGATCATATGAGCCTAAATTATATTTTTTCACAGAAAGAACTCAAGATGAGGAAAATGAGATGGATTGAATTACTCATAGATTATGATTTCACTATACACTACCACTGAGAGAATGAAATTTAGGTGGAATATAAATTGAGCAGAAAGGATCATAGAGTTATTAACAAGATGATAGTTGAAAAGGAACCTATGTATAAGGGTCTAATATAAATGGATATGGGAATAATCATGGAAGGAGAATCATTGGAATGTTTTAAAATTGATTCCAATCCATCTTTACTATAAAGGGTAAAATGTTCTTAGACTCTGGATGATGAGTTTTAAAAGAAAATTAAATCTTTGAATGATGGGAGAATGATCGAATTTGTATATGAAGATAGAATTTTGAAATCTGGAAAGATACTTTGTGTTCCCGATATACCTGATATAAAAAGGCAATTGTTAGATGATGCTCATAACTCCAATTTTCCTATACACCCTAGTATCAATATGATATATAGAGATTTGAAGAATTTTTTTTGGTGGGACAACATTAAGATATAGATTTTGGATTATGTGTCATGATGTATTGTTTGTCAACTGGTGATGGCTGGAAGACAACATCCTGGAGGAGTTATGAAACATCTTCCCATACCTAAGTGGAAATGGGATGATATTACGGTGGAATATTTCATGGTGCTACCAAAGACTCATAGAAAGAATGATGCAATATGGGTCATTGTTGATCTTATTACTAGGTCATCACATTTTCTGGATATAAGAGAAGATTTTACACTTGAACATTTAGAATGGCTATATATCAATGAAGTTTTAAGAATTCACGGTGTACCTTTAGCGATTGTTTGGGATCATGATCCCCAGTTTACATCAAGATTTTAAAGAAGTCTTCAGAAATCCCTAGATTCTGAAATATGTTTAAGAACATCCTACGACCCTCAAACTGATGGGCAATCATAACTGACTATTCAATGTTTAGAAGACAAGTTGATATCTTTCTCACTTGACTTTCAAGGTATGTGGGATCAATATTTACCTTTGGAAGAAATTTACTATAATAATAGCTTCCATTAAAGTATTCAGATGGCACTATATGAAGCATTACATTGAAAGAGATGTCGCACACCAACTTATTGTGATGATGTTGGTGAAAGAAAACATTTTGGCTCAGAACTTATTGAGGAAACAATGGAATGAGTGAATATTATCCAAACCCACAGCAAAGCAGATCAAACTTGGAATAAGATCTATGTCGATAACCGAAGGAAGTATTTGAAATTTAAAGTAGAATATCATATTTTCATGAATGTTATCTCCATAGAAGGTTGTTATATGATTATGTAAGAAGGTTAAATTATGTCCCAGGTACATTTGACCATTTGAAATTCTAGAACAAATTGGAGTTGTAGCTTACCATTTGGAAATGCCTCCAAGTCTCTACAAAGTTCATGATGTGTTCCATGTATCAAAATTAAGAATATACATGACTGACCCAGTGCATGTACTCACATACGATGAAATAAATCTAGTACTCAATCTGTCTTATTGTGAATAGACTATCATGAATCTTGATACTAGAGAACAAGTTTTGAGAAACTGGATGACTCATATGGTAAACTTTCTTTGGTGAAACCATAAAATGGAAGAGGCAACTTAGGATCCTGAGAAACTCATAATGAAGAACCACAGAAAGCCTCTTATGCAGCAATATTCTCAAAATTTCGAGGATAAAATTATTTGAAGGAGGAAATAATATAACACCCCATGCTTCCACGATATGTTTCTCATTGAATAAAGCAATAGCTTACGCTCTATGCATCTTCGAGTTATAGCACACCACGACCAATCAACCTAGCCATTTAAAAAGTAGTTATTAATAGCAAGACACACTTTTTAAAATTTTATAATTTTTTTTCAAAATGGACATCAATTTTGGGTTTGTAATATGAAAATTATCTTAGGGTGATATTTTGTTATTTTTCTAAAAACATTCTATTTTTGAGGTATATTGAAAAAAATGTGTTATTGTTTAAAATCGACTAATATTTATATCATTATTATTCATATTTAAATATATTTTAATGTCCAAAGAGATACATAATACCTATATTAGTCAAATGTAATTCATTGGAGTCATTTTATAATAAATTTATATATATAAAATTTTATCGAATTACTTATCATCGTTTACCCACCATCTAAGAACATTTAAAATTTTTCAGAAAATTTAATTTTACCACTTTTTTGAATTGAATTTCAAAAATCTGAGGGGCATGGATTTTATTAGTAGGTAAAATGTGGATCAATAGGATGAAAATATTTTTTGGTGAATAATATGTTTTGAATTTTATTTACGACGCTTAAATGTAAATAGGGTAATTAATGTTTAAATTGATATTATAATTATCCCAACACATGTCCTAATTTTATTGTATAACCTTATTTCTATCAAAATGAACGTTAGGGAAAAAATATCATCCTATTTGATCTAGATGGATTATATTAGGAAATTTATTCTTATTTTATTTAAAGAATAGGTAAAAGCGTAAAATTCAAAGTTTAACAACTAAACCATTTTTAATATTTGGTTATATATAAGATAAATTAGTCTATTAATATAAATTATAAATTTAAAATGATTTCATCTAACATGGTATTTTATTTATAAATTTTATCCATTAAATAATTAAAATTTTTTATGACACAATGATGACGCAGGAGTTACATTATTAATAAAATATTAACAGATTTAATATCATAAATATTAAAATAAAATTAAATTTAGAATTTTTATGCCATAAAATAAATTTTTAGGTGAATATGACATGATAGAGATTATTTATTTGATTTTTTCAAATTAATCATCTTTTTTTGACTTTCACAAAATCCAAATACTAAATACAGACAAAAATTGATATAAATGAGTTTTTGAAACAAATACAATATAATTAAATGATATAATATTTCTAACAATCAAGGATTAGTGAAATAACTTATATGATGATATATGTGTCCTTAAGGAACTACTTGAGGTTCTCTTGACCATTTATAATATGTTTATTAACCATGTATTCTAAAAATAAAAGAAGACAATGTAAAAGTTAAACTATTATACTTAGAGTTAAATCTAAAAGATAAGGTTAATATGGTGACCTAAACTTGTCTAAAACCAATTGGTTGAGATTATTTCGTCCCATTCCCACCTTAGTCAAGAAATTAATCATTTTGGAGCCATTAGAAACCAAAAATGACTTAATAATAAATTAATATTTCAAGATTTTCCTAAAGTGACCCTGACCTCTCTTATTAATGGTTTCTTCCCTTTCTATTAATTCCACACCTCCAAAAACATATTTCTTAGCCATACCCTATTCAAATATCCTCCCAACTACCCTCACTTCATCCTAGAGTATATAAATTGATCAGAAAGCCAACCTATGGATCTCTTTTGATCAAATCAAAAGGAACCACCTGAAGAAGTGCTGATAATTTAATCAACTCTTTCAAATATCATTTCTTATTCCACTTCCTATTTCGTTTTTTTTCATAAGAAAATAATAACTCCAGAACCCTGTACATAATGTGATGTTATTAAAAATATTTTACAACCATATTCATTATTCTTTCCTTCATATGAATCACAAAGTCAGCATACATGCGTATGTACAACTTACCATCTTGATGTCATGGTGTAGTTTGTTATTCAACACTTCAATATTTAGATGGGTATAATAATGAGAATAATTGATGTAAATAATAAATATAACATTTTAACAGATTTTAATATCATATATACCATCAAATTACATATTATTTGACCATCAATATAATGATATTTTCACACATGCGTATGTATGGATAACCGTCTCCACAGACGTGATATGATTCATTCCCCATCATAAAAATTCAAGGATAATTTTCATTTGATGATTTAAAAATAATTTTTTTGAACATAATAGAATTATGTATATTAATAAAATAGAACCTATCCCTAATAATCATGACCTATGTGACAAAACATTTAAAGAAAAATGAATCGTTTAACACCCAAAACAAAGATACTACTAAAATAATATTAACAACGACATATTAGAAGAGCATATTTGATATCATATTTATGTATACAGTTACTTTTTAATTTAACCAGAATTATTTAACTATTATACTGGTTGTTATTGTACCATCTATTATGGGAAAGTGAAATATAAGGGTAAATTTTACAATAACTTTATTATCTATGGTTTTTTGTACGTAAGTATCTACTATGACTTCTCTATCATACACATCCATGTTTCGTAAAAATGTATTTCAAAACATTTTTACTATTTCAAAGAATATAGGTTAAATACATTTATACCCTTATTTAATTTTTTGTAAAATGTTTTGAATAGAATGTTATCATCGTTTTCCAAACATGGTACTTTATGAGCTTTTCGACAAATTAAGGTAAGAATAATTTTTTAACTTATACAGCGGGTGTGTCAATTTTCCATTGTTATAACACATTTGAAGATCACATAAAAACTAATAAGAATATTTTCCAAATAATATTTTTCTTTTATAATAACATTACTTTTAAATGATTACAAAGATATATTTCGCTGAAATAGTTTTTTGGATTGATTTCATCTTTGTCAACATCCTTAGTTGTATTTTACATTTGTTTTTATATTTATTTATTAGGATACAATCTTCAATATTATATTAATGTTTTTGGGATATGTTTGACTGTGGATATGAAATTTCTATAGCATTCATTTTTTATTGTTAAAATATTGAAATTTTGTAATCTAATTTTAATATGAATTTTTATATTATGTTTCACATTTTCATATGGGGAATGCATTGGAATTTTTAATTGATGGGTGGAGCCTTCTATAGCTCCTCGATGAATTGGTAGGTCTCAGGAAGCAAACTAGTGTCTGGGAACAAGGCCTTGGAAAAAATTTATTTGTATTCTAGGCATGAGGGTGTGACTCTGTGGTTATGACATCCAACATTATGCATTCCATCATTATAAAATTAGCTATTGATATGAAATGTGATTTTTATGCTAGTAGAATATCCCTTTGAATAATTAAATGGATGTATTTGATTTATATTTTTCATATTATACATAAGTATAAGTTTAAAGGATTGTGTTTTAGTCATATACATTTCCTTAAATGATTAATCTTATGTATGGTAGTTTCTGCTATATTGTTATCTTTACTGAGAATCTGAGCTCACCCCTTTCTTTTGTTTTCTTTTCCTAGGATGTTAAGAAGTATATTATGATGGACCTGCAAGGATATTCTAAGCGATATAAGTTTGTTGAAAGGGGACCCGATGTTGTTTTTTATTTATTTCATGTTGTAATGGGAATCTTATGTATATATCTAGTACATCTATGGCAACTAAACTAATTGACCTTTTGAGACTTGATTTCTTGTGATCATTCCGATGTTATGTAATAATGCACTGACTCTGTGTAACTATGGGTTGGGCATTAAAATGGTTCACTCACATGACTGATTTTTCTGTCTCTTTTCACTCACAAGAACATCATAGAAGAAAAAGTCCTTTATTTAACTGAGTTCACTCCACATCCAATCCATGACAATAACATGAGATATAAATATTTACCTAATGTATTAAAGAGATATATATGTCCCACCCATCCCATAATGATGCCATATTCATTTTAAAAAAGATAACAAAGAATCATTTCATTTCCCATGAAATGATATGGGTATCATAAATATTTTAGGATATAGTAACCTTTGAAAAAGAGACTTGTTTTAAAATCATTTCATGAAATCATAACCCATTAAATGAATCAGGTTTTATAAGAATATAACCAGTGAAAGGGAAAAGGTTTCTTAACCATACTTCTCATTAAAGATAAATGTTTTTTCACAAACATCATTATATCAATACATAAACTTTTAATACAATGAATATAAATGGATCTTTTTTATAATTTCTCTATAAAGGCATGAGTAACCACAATATATCATCTTTTATCAGAAATAATTATGGAAGATATTTTAAAAACATTTCCTGAGGATGTTATCAATTCCTCATAAAAAATCATTTTTAAACATAAATATATTTGCAAACAATTTTTGGAAAATAATTGTGATAAATTATAAATTATTCATTCGATACACATTTAAAACCATTATTTTTGAAATTTTGTTATAAATATTGTAAAAAATATAAAAACCATTTTCCTTGAACACATATTAATGAAGTATGAATATTTTTTGAAAACCAATATTTTATATACATTGAAATCTTATAAAAAAACATTGAAAACAATTAGAAACCCATTTTATTTCAAAAAATATAAAGAATTATTTTAATCATTTTGAAAAAAAAAATCATTGAAAACTTGTAAAATAATTTTGAAAACATTTTTAAAAGAATTTTTAAAAAATATACTGATAAAATATAAATAATGATTCAAAAAATGGTGAAAACAATTTTCATTGAAACAAATTTGGAAACAAATAAATAATTCCTAAAAATAGGTTTAATAAATCTTTCCTTGAAAACATATGAATTAAGGTTGAATTTTTTAGGAAAGATGGTTTTGAAACAACACTAACATCCAATAGAAGAGAGTTATAATGTCTGATTATATTAAAAAAAATTCTAAATTATTTTTTTAACAAATGGTGGTAAAATTTTAACACTATATTAATATTTCATGAATAAATAGAGTATAATAAATCTAAAATGATTTATTGAGATATTAATGACTTGATTTCATCAATGGAAGAATGATTATAAATAATCATGATAAACGATGAGAATGTTTCAATAATCTCTAACAACATAGTAACATTTAATGAAACAACCCAAGTATGAAAATGAAATCACATGAAGCTTAACATATACTACAATTAATTATACACATGATATAATATGTAAAATTTTAGTGTATACCCAACATAAGAGGATATTGGATCATAACATGGAATTTGTCGCAATGAATAAAAATTTATAAATCATTTAATTAACATTTTTTGTAAATTTTGAAACATAAACCCCGAAAAGTATAGACAATAAAAATGACTTGTAAATACCAATAAATTAAATCAAAATATTCATATAATATAATCATGTTCAGTATGTAAAAAATTAATATTTATTTATTTAATTATAGGGAATTAATCACATAGAAGTAAAAGTGAGATGAGGAAAAAGTTAATATGTGGTAAACGATTGAATCATGATCCCCATTAAAGAATAAAATAAGAAAACTATTCCAATATTTCTAAATAATTTATGTTTATGAAATAAAATTTAGAAATGAATAATATCTTCCCCCAAAAAAGAAGCGATATGTTAACATACCATATATCTCATGAAAATATGATGTAAGATAAAATCCCTTACCATCATAAATGACATTATTCAATCAAATTCAAACATAAATTATAATAAATATAAGTTTTTTATAATTTTATATTGTGAACATATTTTTTTTATCTCATACCACATATGATGCTTAATACAAATTTATTAACAACTCTGTGTTAATATTATGTATTGGGTAATATCTACATTGTTTTTTATATATTGTTTGGGTAATTATTCTTGATCCTATTTCATAGATAATGATTAACTTATTCATAAAATGTAAATTATGATATAAATATCATATATATTAATTATATATGTATTTATAATAATATTTAAAAAATTTGAACATGAAATGGAATATACTATTCATTGAGATGGTAGGCCTTATGTACACATGAACGTTGTATTCGTCGTACTTTTCCATTGAACGAATGAAAGTAAATGAATTATATATATATATATATGTATATATATATAATAACATTAAATTATAATTATTTATACATATATATCATATAAATTCATATAACCTAAACCCCAATACATCCCATTTGAGTGTGAATGAATCAAATTACACTGAGTAGGTGGTTATCCACACTTCCCTAAAAAAATTATCGTATTTACACTAAATGGAAAACATAATGTTTTGTGTTATAAAATAATTAAATAGAATAAATATATCATATATCTTATATATCATATAAAAATATATTTTCAATAGTAATTTCCATCCTGAGAGGTGGTAAAGAAAGAACAAACACCATTGTTTCGTGAGGCGGTAGTTGCCTTACATAAGAAAAATAAATTCATTAACCATTAGATCGAAGTTTGTGTAAGTATAGGTATAACCAATCTAATAAACAAATTTGATTATATTAATTATAATTTTTTATTATATTATCATCAAATATGGGTAATTTAGTGACTGGGGAAAGAAATTAATATAAATTTATTGTTGAAGAAGGATCCCTCGTTTTCATGTAACCACTTTTTGTTTTCACAAAAGGAGATCCTTGTATCTCTTTATTCCCAATTTTAGGATCATAGTGCGAGGGTAGATATTTTGGGAGAGTAATTTAGTAGTTTTTGGGTGATATAATGTTCCAAAGAGGTGGGAATACTAGGGATGGTTCAGTGCCTTTTTATAGTGCATGATTGGGTGACATTCGTGTAAATATTTTAAAATAAAATTTCAGCCATGTTTTTCCCATGTCCAGTGGCTGCAACAATTTCCATAATTCATATAAATGGAGTATAAATAATAAATATGAACATACAATGTATTTTTTATATTTTTATATGGTTTTACCTTAATTTTAATGTTTAATCCATAGTTAATATAATTTTTCCCTTAATATCTATAACTAATTTTAATCAATATCCGTAATATTTTTATAAAAAATAATTTTCCATTACTTGAAATTATAAATTATTAATATCCCATATATGGAATTCATATTTACAAATTAATATAACATAATTGGATGAATATAATTTAAATGTAATCTGGAAGGCCAGGCGACATAAAGGTGTTTTAATGTAAATTTGATAAAAAGTATGTTATGTTTTTATATCAAATCTAAAAATAAAATTGATTATAATGAATTAAATTGGATCAATTTATGTATAAGTGATTTATTTTAACAATAAAATACTTCAAAAAGATATTTTTTCATATAAATAAATTATATGAAAATTAGTATGAAATTAAAAATCGGAATTATTCACTATTCACCAAAAATGAAACTTTCTAGAAAAATAAAAGTAATTCACCAATGTCAAATTTTTTATGATACTTTTTCAAAAAAAGAACTGTATTTTCTAAAATAAAAATTACAAAAGTGTCAAATAAAATTAAAATTCCTTCTCCATTAAAAGGTAGTAAAATTAACTTATATATATATACAACATTTTATTCATAAAACAGGATTTATTTTTATCTTATACATTTAAAATTAAATAGATGAGTGTAAAAAATATTGATCTCATATATAATATAAAAATTTTTGTTTAAAAAATCAATCAAATGTTATTTTTAGAAATTAATGATAAAAAAATGGTTTATTACATTGACCAATTTTTTTCATTGAAAATTCAATTCACACATTTCAAAAAGGACATACAATAACTCCTACAAATTGATAACCAAATGATTGATTTTATATTCATGTATAAATAAAATTTTCACAATTTTTGTTACTTTGATTCATAATCACAATTCCAATGACTAGTTTACATATATATTAATATTGTAATAACAATATTAATAGTATAGAGTATTTTAATGAAGTGGGTATTGCATTCAACAAAATCTATATAACTGATTCAGAATTGTGTGTAATAAAATAAATACAAATTTTTCTGTGTAACAAAATATAATAAATGTTTTTTTGGTATTAAATGATTGACATGGTTTTTCATATAACACAACCCACACTTAGAGAATTCGTATAAAAAATCTATATTCTATGTTGTGTGAAATAAAAATATCAAATGAATATATTAATTAAAAAAATTCACAAAATATAGAGGTGTTACAATTATAGTGTAGTACAATTATAGATAAATTTTCATAAGTTTTTTAAAATATGTTCCCTATTTAACTATCCATCAAAGAATCTAAACATTATGATCGTGGGTTTATGAGATGATTTTTTTGTTGTATTCTCTGAATTATAGAAACATTGTATAATAAAGATACAATCATCTCAATTTAATTAAAAAAGAGTTTTTAGATAATATTTTTAGATCTATATATGGGAGGGTGGGTCTAGGTCTTTACAGTTCTATTATGCAAGAACATCTTTTATTTTGTTGTTGTACCATTTAAGTTGGTATGTTTCCTTGATGGTTCCAAACAGAAGGAGAAGTCTGAAAACATTCTATAATAGGTTCCATTTATTTTTCTAGAATACATATTTCTTAATTTATTATTAAATAATTTTTTTGAATGAGAAATACATGATTTCATAAATTAGGTTTAAATATTTTAATATATAATGGGGGTACAGTTTCCCAACTTTTGTATTCATGCATGATGTTACACACCCATGCACACACGCACCTCCACAACTATGTGTGAACTCTATTCGACATGTGCACATAACCATTTCAATTGATGAAAGTGTGACCACATAGAAAACTAATAACATATGGTATTTAACAAAAAATATTGATGTTTTGATTTCCTTTTTTATTAAAAGGACCCCATCATACAGTTTTTATAAAAACATCCACAAAAATTCATCTTGAAAAATAAAGTGCATGGATCAATAACCTATAATCCCATGATTTCCAATGATATCCCAATAATGTTTCTGAGAACAAAATTTATGCTAGAAATGGAAAATGAGGGTACTAGGGTTATCTGATTGATTTGTACTAATAAAACTAATTAGATATAACTTCACTCAGTCCTACAAAAACATTAGGGTGAAGGAAACTATTAAAGGACAAACTCCATATAAGAATAATAAACTACCTTGATTCCTTGATCCCTCAAACCATAGTAGTCCATGACCAACCCTTAAGGGATAATTTAGGTTCCCTACACATTTGAGTTAGTTTCATGGGATAATACACAACTATTCACCCTAGTAACTTCAAAAAAATATTGGCACCCTTTCCCCTTGGTCAAAATCCGAAGATATTCATTTAACCCATTTCAAATCCTTCTTCGACAGGTATATATATTGATTATTGTTTCTAATATTCATGTGGTCCTTATGATCATGAATATATTTAAAAATGGAAATATCTCATAATTTATGATATCTCCCCCATTTTGTTAAATTTATCAAAGAATTAATATAATAATATCAATCAAGTATTCCTTTCATAATGAGGATCCCTCCACATAGTTATTCCATGGTATCCCTCATAGTCCCAAATACCAATATTTATTATTAAGAATCGGAACTCGTATATCTAAAGTATTTTTCTAGACTCCTTAGATCAATTCAAGGTTTTATAAGTGAATATATGAAACTATATCATTATAATATCCTTTATGAATTCACCTAAATTATTTATCATGTTAAACCGAAAGGACTACTCATTCATAAGTACAAAAATAAATAATTTATAGCAGATTTCTCCAAGTTGTCTACTTATCATGAATTTAAAATAATTCTATGGATTATTATTCATATTAACTTAAATTAAAATATATAATGTTTTGGTCTTCATGAACTTAAATGGAATTCAATTTGTCCATGATACATGAATTTAACAATAACTATTTTAGTACTAGCTGTACGAACATAAAAACTAACACAATCTGTGTTTGATTCTTGAACATAAGATGTCCATAATTAGTCATTATCACATGATCATAAAATTTTTAATGTGTCTCATTTTATGATATTTAATATTAATGTTTTTATTACGTTCATAGAGAAACATAGAAAGACCAATTTTGGGACCCCATCATTGGATCATAATATATAACACCTCCATTCATTAGAGTTTTATAACTCCCATGATAAAGTTAAATTGTATATTTTCTTCGTATATTTTTTCACGCTATAGGGAAACCAAAAAAGGAATAAACTTTGAGATAGTACAAATCACCCAAAATAATTTCATTTTAAATTTGAGGTATCACCAATTCACTTTCACCAAACCCCGAATTGTATTCTTACTATGAATGATTTAAAAAGATATAAATATATAATATAGTCCAATATAAGAAAATAAGATCCATTATTAGATATATGTACCTCCCATTATCTTTATCAAAACAGTACATTCATAGGGAAAAAAATGAGTTCATGAAATGTTAACACTGGAATGAGAAATTGTGAAGCAAACATGAAATCTGTATAATATAAAGATGATTGATTTAAAATTAATTCTAAAATGTAATATAATACACATGAGTTTATTTTAATTTTTCTATGAAACTAGAATAGAATATTCACTTAATATACAATTATCAATTATCATCCCTATTCAACAATGTGGTGTACAAGAATGAAATCCATTGTTGACATTAATCTCAAAAAATGTGTCTCAATCCCATAATACTATTATTAATGTCTCAATCTTAAAGAACTAATGTAATTTGTTTCATAATCATTTTCTGATGCGGATGATTTTTAATGTATTGGTGAATGACTACCTTAAAAATCATATAACTCTAACTTTGGAAATGGGATTTTTAATCATTTGGAGGTACATATGTGAGATCTATAACTAAATCAACAAAAAACATTTCAATGGACTCAACCATCAAAACAATAAATGGATTTGGGAGTCCTCCTAAATAGATTGAAAACACACAACTCCATTTAATTGGTGAAATTTATAATTTTATCTAATATATTTTACTAAAATCATTATAGTTTTTAGGATGGATCTTAACAATCATGATAATTGACATTACCACAAGAGCTCAATACCATGACTGACTACCGAGGAATATGTTCCATCCTTTGTCATCAATAATAGGGAACCCAATAAAATATCCCATTAATAGTAATAAGATTTTTAGGTTTAGAAATAGGTTTGTGGTCCACTCAATGTAACAATACAAATGATTTTCCACTATAAGTTGATGATAAAATAAAAAATATTCCATATATCTATCAGTAAGAGTACATACTTATTTTCATGTTCATTTTTATTGGATCAAACCACCAATTCTTCCCCAATGTGGTAAATAATCATCCACTTTAAAGGACCTCCCAATTGTAAAATAATATTAATATATAGAGGTCCTCCATAGAGTGTGGATATAATAGGTCATCCACATGAGAAATTTGAAAACCACTATGGTATCCATCCTCATACAGATTAAAACTCAAATATAAATGGATGTCATAACCCGTTTTATTAATCATTGAGGCCCTCTCTATATCAATTATTCATAAAAAAAATTATCAGTCATTGTCCTCCTTAGAGTACCCACTATAAAGTTCATTGTTTTAATGAAGTAAATATTACCCATTAAGTTGTTTCATATGGATGTCACCATGAATGAAATAGTTATGGAGGTCCTCCTTACAAAAAAACAATAAGATGAAATATTTTTACTCCCAATGCTAGACACCCCGAAGGCTCAAAATCTATAGGTCCATCCTAGTGTTCCAATTATAGAATTCCCCCCTTAATTGAATATCCATCTAACATTGTGGTATTATATATAATAAATAAGACCAAATAAAAATCCATAAAGTTCATTCCAATGGTAATGAATAATTCAATAATCACATCATTCCCGGATCACCATGATGAATCAATCCACAACCATGGAGGTTTTACCAATGATGATCAATAACCCATATTCACAAAGTTCCTCTATATAATGACCAGTATTAAAAAAATCTAAATTTATTCCTTACTATATTCGATAATAAAACCCTCCTCATTCCATAAATATTTTGAACCCACACTATTATTGAGAGATAAAATGATAAATAAATTCTATCAAAACATATAGATCATCCCATATTTTGTTAATATAATAGAATCAGTATTGGATCCATTTCCAGTTTAAAAGTTCATAACCAAATACTGGTCAAACAATGTATTTCCACTCTAATGTAAAAGAGTATTCTTTAACCATACACTTGTAAATATCCAAGAATGAAATAGTTATTATTTTTTCTTGATGGAAGGGACTCACATATTCTATAGAATTATTACTTAAAAAATTAAAGTTAAAGAATATTAGAGTATAGAATATTAATGATGTGGTTGTAACCAGACATATTCCATAAAAACATCATATTGGTTTCTAATAGTTTCCCATAAAAACATAATAGTTCTAATATTCCATTTGGAAAAATAATAAAAGAATATAAAATACCACTATCATGGTAAAGGATGTTCCGAAATGTACCTAAAAAAACTATAACTCTACTCTTATTGATAATTCCAATGATATCCCATAAGCATATCCATTTTAATATACTGTATTTTGATAGTAAAAATAAATAATAACCTCATACCAAACCCAACACATAAGATGTGAACGAGGAGGAATGTTTATGAACTTTAAAAATATGAAGAAAAATGTATGTTCCGTTATAAATTAATATGTAAATAGATAATTATTCATATTGTTTGGAAAAATACAAGATCACATTCCAAGAGACCAAAAAACTATATGTGGAATGGGTAAATGATTTCACTATTAATTTTTCATATAATTGGTTGATAGCTTATAAAATCTAGTATTGTATCGTATTTAATAATTGTTTTTTGAAAGTCGATAAATTAGTGTCAAATAACCATAGATCATTCTAAGAAACACAGGACGTGTGTTTTAGACACCACCCTCTATGAATAAGTATTTATGTAGGTTCAACAAATGAAAAAAATTATTGATAACTCTACGACCTTAAAAATTGCTAAACCATGAACATGAGGTTATCGACAAATGAAAAAAATAAACCATTAATGATCGCAAATCCCTCTTTATATAATATAAAAACATCTTTTGTTTCAATGAAAACCATGATCTAACACAATAGTTGTTAATGAAATAAGTAGAAATATAGAAACCCAATTTTGTCTAAAAACCCATCCAAACGCTATGGGAATGATGTCTTTACCATAAGGATGTCAATTATGACCCATAAAATGGAACCTTCCCATAGTGAAGAAAAACAACACAAATCAGTCAATGTTATCTAATTGGTATATTATTTACTTGATAAATGGAATTTTTTGAAATAAATAATCCAATAAATCATTATAATGTACTTCATCGTGGTTATAAAAAAAACCAAATATTTTCCCATAATCTAGGTGTAATCCCTCTTGAAAATTATAAATAATGAATGAATGGGTAAATGTTACATCATCAAGCCCATTAGGAGAATCATCTTGACTATAGATCCTCAAAGCCTCATTTCACTCATATTTTACTATTAGACTAATTTATCGATATATTGTAACCAAATCTATGATAAAATTAGAAAATATAATCTCAACATAGATTATAGATAACAAATCATATTTATAATTATATTTCAGGAGAATTACTTTTAAATCCAACTCAATCTCACATTGCACATGATTTTGAATAGTTATAGATAATAAAGCTATATATTATTATCATAAATATAATGTGTTGAGTATATTTATTTTTTTAGAATTTATTTCAATTAAATTCACCTTTCTCTCTTCCTAATTACTTAGATATTCCCCTATTAACGCTTTATGAAATCCTACTATTTTTGAAACTAACGTGGATACTTATGAGAAATATAATTCCACAAATATATCCATTATAAGTCACTCTATAAATTTATTCATTGAACATGATTGGGAAGAAACCAAAAAAAGAATCATTAGACCATTGTATGTATATTAAAATTTTAATATTTTAGCAATTATCTTTATTTCATAGAAAATGGATATGGGGTCAATTTTATCCTACATCAACCCCTTTGTCACTTGGGATTCAAATAATCTAATATATCCCTATTCTAAATGAAAATTCTTGTCTATAATAAGAGAACCCAAAAAAATCATGGAATACTAGATTAAAATCCAAATTCAATGTTCTCATATCAAACTATTGGTTTATTGTGTAAATTAAGATACTTTATTGAATTCAGAATTTCATATTCCATGGAATCATATTTATTATGAAGTTCCCTAATACCAATAAAAATTAGTAATGTATTCCTTTGAATAATTGGTAATATTTATTTATGCTGATAGGTCCCATGTCTCCTTCTATAATGGTTAATAAATCAATACAAGCTATAATAAGTTAGAGGAGAAATAACCACTGATAGATAGTTAAATTCATATTTTTACCCATTATATAGTGGTGACATCTTTTATAATGAATTAATGACATGATTCTTACTCTAGGATAATTATATTAAAGTGATAAATATTGTTTTGTTAAGTCATATGGTTTTAACAGGAAAAGAAAAATGTCCCATAAATCATCATCTTCTCATAAAATGGGTTTGAAGATGTAATTATTAGACAATCTATAACAAAAAAGTGTAATCTTATCTTTTCATTCCACATTGAACATATATTTGAGTGAATTTTTTATAATATAGGTTTAAATAAATCCCAATCACTAAACACCAAAAATATTTTTAAAAATGAAAATATTATTGAAATAAATGCCAAATGGATGGGTGGCATTCATCTCCATTCACATGGGATTTTAAAAATACAATAATCATGTATCTATATTAGATGGGAATTTTTTATATACTTTAAGTTAGTCTAAAAAATCATGGGAAAGTGAAAATGTTTATCCATCATCTCTACCTAATGGTGATATCAAAAGAAGAACCTAAGGATGTATAAACTATATTCAAGGAATATCTTTCTATGACTATTTAATAGATGAAACAAGTGAATTCAAGTAAAAAAGAGGACCCATTAACTACACTAATAAGATAAACCATGACTCCTGGGTTGTTGAAATAATTAATAAATATGAATAAATTACAATAGGATATGATTTCCTGAAATTACATAAAAATACATAGACTATATCCCTAGTTATAAATTTATCATATATGATAACCAAATATCCAATGTATTTATAAATGAAATTCGAGGAGGATGAATATGCCTCATTTCGACATGGTGGAAGATGTTGTTTATAAAATGATAAATGCAATTTTTATTTAGGAGGCCTATCATAGATAGTAGATTGGAAATATTTTCTATTTAAAGAACAATAAAAAAATAGTTGTTTAATATGATATTATTGATTTTATATATAATTTCCCAAAATTATTTCATCCCTATAATAATTATTGAATTATTAACTGATTCAATTACTATTATTTAGGATTTATCCTTCATAGATGGTAATTTTGGACACTATTAAATTTGGATGTCTCGATAAGATGATTATGGGGGTTTACTGTAATAGAATAATTCCCTTTATTCTAAATAAATTCATTTCCACATATCAAATAGAGATAATCTACATGTTCTAATACATTTTCGATAAACCATATAAAGTAATATTTGTGAAATGGTTGATGAATTATTATAGTTTTAAGATTATTCACTCACATGCATGTGGAATTCTCTAAACCTCGATAATAAAATATCGAAATGAAATGACGGAAGAGAATATTAGGGGTTTTTACTTGAGAATAATTAGTATTTTTTAAACATTATATTCATATTTTATCTTTTCAAAAAGAAGTTAATATATGAAATACCACCTCTTCTGAATCCTTATGAAGTAAGTTATTTTTTGGATCCGTTATTATATTAATGGGTTTGTTTTAAATAACTCCAGAAAGAGTTTATCCCTTAAAAAATTGATGAAATAAGTTAATCCTAATTCCAAGATAAGTATATAAATTAATATTTTTATATTATCATGAATATCATTTATCCCTTTTTTGATGTCTACCATTATAGGAATATAATTTTTCCATTTATAGAATATATTTAGAGTGGTTACATGGTTATATTATAGATGAAATAATTATACTAGAAATTGAAATATCATTTATTATCACTGTGAAAAAATAATCAATTTGGAAATATGATAAACCAATATTGAGAATAATTTACTTTTTCTGATCAATTCTATGATGTAGATATGAATGTACCCGAAACACCATAAGGTTACTTAATTTCCCACATGGTTCTACTCTAATAAATCCTTGTTCATCCTATATTGATTTTTCTCAATATAAAGATGTATTTTTATCAATTAACAATTCACATCCAATTTTTGTCTTAAAAGTTATTAAAAGTACAATTATTGGTACACTTTATGATTACACAACCATTCCTAGAAAAGTTACCTTTATACTCGTGACTCCTTACTAAAGGGGTATAGTTTATTCATGAAGATGTTTTTATGTAGGAAATTTAAATTGATATTTCTTCATGAATTGTAACAAAGATGATCACGGCGAAGATAAAACATTATAGATTCATTTTGGGAATTTTTTTTATATCAAAATAATGGATCTTTTATAAAAATCACTCCTTATCTTATAAAAGCTCAAAAAAAATGGCAATGAATACAAAGTACATATAATAGGATTATATATTTCCTTTTTTAACCAAATAAATATTTTTACAAAAAATGATTCTTTTATTTTGTGAAAAAATATTAATTGGTATCATTCTATTATGTGGGAGGAATTGCTACCCTTTCATGATTATTGTAACAACTTGAAAATTATAAATGAAAAATATTTTATTTGATTGATTATGCTACACACAACAATGAGGTTCCTTTAATTACATGAAATAATGAGTTTAAATTTATTTACATGAATAACTGATATTATATTTCATTACATGAAAAAGTTAGTTCCTTAGATAGCTTCCTTAACATGCAAGACTATGTTTTAACGAACAACAATTCACTATTAATATTATTGATTAACATGATAGTTACCAAAGATATTAGAATACAATGCATGAATATGATTAACTAGATTTTGAATATATATATTTATATTCTAAAAAGATTCATTTTTTATCTACTTATATAAAAAATAGGACTCATTTGAAATAATAAAAAATGATTTATGAAAACAATATTTTTCGTAAAATATTTTTAAATTGTGTTTGGAAAAAATAATTAAAATAAATTGTTACTAATTTTAGAAAATTTATATTTCAAAATCAACAAAATGTTTTAAAACAGTATAAAAATATTATCTTAGGATGATTTTTTGGTATTCTTCTGAGAATTATAATTTTTTTGTAGAATAGTGAAAAATGATGAAATTAAATTGAAAATCGCATTAAATTTAAATAATATATAATATGAAATTATATGTTCAATTGGTTTTGAGCTATATATATATATATATTTTATGTAAATTTATTAAATTTCATTCATTGAAATCATTTTTATATTCAAATCATATATGAAAACATCTCTAACATTTGAACATTTTCACTTTAAAATCCCGATTTCTCATCATGTTTACAGAATATATTTAAAATAAAATTATTAATTTGGTTTTGTGATTTTATTTTTTCAAAATCGATTATATGTTTTTAATTAATATAATATATAAATTTTAATTATTCCAACATAATTTTTTCCCAATGTGTTTTGTGAATGTATCCAAAACTAATTATTGAAGTTAATGTCTATACGAGTTTAAATAGTGGTTAAACGTATTATATAGGGTGTAAAATTACCTACCAAAATTTAAGAAAACCAATTTATTTGAATATTGATACCCTTAACATTTTATTCAATATATTAACGAGTTATTGGTAAACTATTATCAAAATGTGACCTATATAATAAGTTATGGAATGTAAATGATAAACAAAGAATCTTCTTTACCATTGATATTTATAAATATCTGAGAGGGAAAATATATATTGCAGGTTATAAATTTTTTTAAGATAAATATGTTTTCATATAATGATATTATATTTAAATTTTTTTGAGATTAAATAATTACATTAAATTCCAAAGAAATGTCTATTTTTGAATTATTCAGTTATGAATGAACAAAAATAAATGACACTAAAAATATTAACAAAGAATTAGAATGATTTAATTATCATATTAAATTAATAATATATATGAATAAATCATTCTAAATGTTATGAACAAAATATATTAAAATTATATCATTATATTGAATTTTAAAAAATTAAATTATACTAAATAATGAAAAAGATGACATTAATTCTATATTCATAATAATTTATATTTTACTAAATGATTTAGATTTTCTAAAAATACCATCTTATTCGAAGTGAAATTTAAATGTTATTAAATTTAAAATATGGGAAATTAATGGACCAATTGATTTTTAATAAATAAATAATTGTTCCAAAAATATCAAAAATATTTTTAGCACCATTAGGGTTAAATTATTGATTTGGTGCGTTACTTGTGGTTTTGTAAAAGAATTTCTATCACACATAAAAGTTTTATTTATTAAATTATAATTAACATTAAAAAAAAAGGGTCCAAATTTTCTAAATATTATCACTCTAATTAAGTCTTAATATAAACCTTATATTCACCAGAAATACTGTTAACATGCTGAAAAAAATAAAAATGGTAAGTTATGGAAACATATATGTTAATGAATTAAACTATAAGAATGAATTATTTTCGTAGAGATGCAGTTTTGTCTCATACACACCAAATATTTAATCAATTATTATTCTATTTTGGAGCAACATGAGGTAAGGTATATGTCCCAATAGTGGATAATTTTAAATTTTTAAATGAATACCACACCTCCTCAACCATAATGGGCACTGACTCCACCTAATCTTCCCATATATTAATCAATTTTTTGTTCCCAAACACTTCCAGTATAAATTTAAAAAAATATTTCCTTAATTCAATATAGCGTATATTGCATATAAATAAATCATTTTAATATTTTAGTGAAAACCTTAGGAGGATACCCGAGGAAGAAGTAATGTTCTTCTAAAAGTGATTCTATCTTATTTGCTTCTCTACCTCCATTAATTAAAATTATACGATTATTATATAATAATTGAATTAAATCCAATATAATGATATTTTTATTTTATGTTTAATTCCTATAACTACAAGCACTTCTATAAAATGGGTTTGTAAATCATCATTCGTGTCTAGAGTGGACTATCACTGATGAACTTGTGTTGTTTTTTTTTCCATTGAAACCATTTTGGGTTTCAAAAAATGAGGTATTATTAGAAAATATATAACACATATGATATTTAGGATGTTTTTATAAGTTTATTATTTATTATGTCACAGATAAAATCATGAATTCTTTTTATAGGGATTACTATATCATTGATCATGTGTATCAAACACATGAACCACGTGATGTGATGTGATTCCTTTACTATTTACAAGGCATGGATTATTGGAGAGTCTAATAAACATATTTGATATATATGAAATTATAATGACAATGGAATTATAATTTTTATTTGTAATTTACTTCTATTACGTTTAATACAACATGAAAATGAAAATAGTGTTCATGAGTATGTATGGCCTACCCTCTTAATGAATGGTGTATTTCACTTCACATCTACAAATTTTTTGGATTACATTAAATACATATATAATGAATATATATAATATTTCAATAATGGACTAATTTATAGAGATTATTAAATCATGATTAATGTAATAGGAACATTAAACCAAATGTCAAAACATACTCGTATAAATGGATATTAACACCTAAAAAATGAAAATAATGAATGATTTTTATCGAACACGTGATATGATTCTAGAAAATGATAATACATGATATTATAAATATTAATACAGTTATGTTATAAGTTAATAACATTATAAAAAAAATCTGTAATAGATTAATTAGTGATTATCTAAAAGAATGTGTAAAGTAATCAATTTCGACTCAATTAACATTGCATTGAGACTTATATGTTTTTATGAACCTATTCACTATTCTATGGTTTATTTACTAGAAATGTTTCATGAAATACCATGTTTCATTAATAATTCAAGATATTTAATTATTCATATATATTTATCTAATCCAATGGGATTTTTCTAAAAAATTACCAAGTGTTAAATTTTATCATAAAATTTAAATTCCTTTTGTGATAGATAACTTATCATGAAAGAATAATATTATTTTAATAATTATAATTGGAAATTACATTTCATTTAAATATAAATATTCTTTTATTATGGATATAATTATTTC
Organism: Viscum album; assembly: GCA_963277665.1. Taxonomy (NCBI): domain Eukaryota; kingdom Viridiplantae; phylum Streptophyta; class Magnoliopsida; order Santalales; family Viscaceae; genus Viscum; species Viscum album. The sequence continues at coordinate 899,311,520 of OY728136.1, read as the reverse complement.
CTAAACTGCATACATTTTTTACATTGAGTGTACATTTAGTGTTATTTGATTTATTGGAGAAATATTATTAAATATGAATCCTTTAATCAATATAGATTTTTGGAATGGAACAATTTGAAGGATTTTAATTGATTATTATGTATATAATTAATGTTTTTGAAATTAATTAGACAAGATAGGGACTAGTTAATACAATCCACTTTATATATTGGTAGTCTCCTAAGATAAACCAGTTGGGAAAATCATACGGGTTTTACCGACACACATAAACTGAATTGATAATAGATATTGACTATAACTATATTGAGGAAAGATCTTGATATCATTGAAATCAAAAATTATACTTCAAATAATTTTTTTAATTCTATTTTATTATTTACTTGTAAAAATATGTATAGTCATGTTTAACGCTCATGTGATTATTTATGGCGAATAATCTTTCCATATTTTTTTCCTTTCATATTATATTAATATAATTTTTTAATTGGAACATGATTGGATAATTCACCTTTCAATGATGAATATTATATATTTATTTGTGATATATTTTATTGTATATAAACATTAATGATCATTTTATATCACCATTATATGTTTTTCATTCAATAAGATAATAAGATGAATTCTTGGAATGAGTTTTCATGGTTACTGATCATTGTATGTTGTTATAGATTATGTTTTATTTGTTATTCCCAATGTAAAATGGGAATTAGGTATGTATCAAGTATCCAATACTACAAAAACATTCATTACCTTAGTAATTTATTCCGTATATCTCTGAAATTGTAATCAAGTAAGACATTGGATTTGGGATACTAGTCTTAGGGACATTAACGCTGATATCAAATGATGTTTAGCAGAAACCATCATAGAGAGATTTAATATAACATACATTATGGGGAATCAACATATAATATAATTTAGGGATAATAATATACGATAATTAAACCATTTGTATTCTTACAATTACATGCTTTTCCTAAAAATACATCCCTATTGATATCCATGTAGGGTTTCGTTAATTCCATATGAGTATATGGATTTTTTTTATAAAACTCCCACTATTATACAAGATTAATCAAAATTTTTTAATTAGGTATGTTCTAGGTTCATCTACATAGGTGTAATATTATTTTTATTAGGTTTTAAAAACATATAATTGTAAGAAATTAGAAAACATGGTAAAAAACCAATTTGTGAAATTGATTTGATGAAAAAAAATAAATACAATGAAGATCGATTGGTTGGAAAAAAGATATTCAAAAGAACACTAATGTTTATTAAATTTATGGTTTATGCGATGTTTTGTTTTAGAGAATATTTTTATAATTTATGATTGGTGTAAGAGTCGATATGTGGAAGATGAAATGTTCACAGTATCACCCCCTCAACACAATAATACCCTATATCCACTGTAATTGTAATTTAGGGTTTCACCCAATCATGTTTGTCTTGATACCATGATTAAAAATGATTTAACATAATGTTGAAAATGATCATTAATCCATTAGGGTTTTTGGTTAACAATTATAAAGTCCCTTTTTAATTCTATTATTAATGGTCATGACGTAAGTAAAATAAATAGATTCGATGTTGAAGAAAGAATTGCAACAAACCAAACACATGAATACAATAAAATAAATCAATCCAATGGAACCTTCCCCATTCTATTACATAATCCTAGAAAAAGGTGGGTTAACCCCATCATCCTTTTGGTGATATTATTATAGGGAAGTATAAACTAATATAAATTCATAAGGAAATGAAGATATGGACCCTAGGAGGGTCCTGCACAACGCAACACCTCTCCGCAATAATTAGTATCTGGTTTTATAAGGCCTTCAACTAAAGTTGACTAAATGTCCTTTAATAGGATTCATATTGGTATAATATTAACTAATATCATAAATATTTTGTCCAAAAGTTGTTTTGGGGAAGTTACCTTATCTTATATTTTGTATAAATTGATGATACGAAGAATCTGTACTTTTAAATCACATATCATGAATTTACATGATTTGAAATATAGTTTAATAATGTGAAGCATTTAAATATCCATGTGATATGAATTTATTTTTATCTTTTCAGAAACATATCTTGAAAAAACTCACTTTATTTAATATTTTTAATCATCGTGTAATAGTTCATCACAACGTGTAATCTCTTCATGACTTTTCCTGAGAGGATTCTTATTCGAATGAATTCACATTGTCTAAAAGAATTACATACAGTGTAATCATTCAGCTTATATTTATATCTATATTGTATAAAAAAAATATGGTGTCACGTCATGAGTGAATCTTATAGTGCGAAATGTGTTTTTGGTCCAATATTTTTGTCTTTTCGTTCCTTTTCCAAATATACGTCCTACCATAGAAAAGAACATATATCGCTTAAAAATTGGAAATAATATCCATTTTAATTAAAAAATGAATACATTGAAATACCATAAAATATATGAATGAAATATTCTTATAACCTACCCATATTATATATGTATAGGTGGTTCTTATCCAGATGTAACTTTCAGCAATAACTCAAAAAAGGGAGAATTAGGATTAACATGAGCATAATTTGGTGCATGAAATTTGTCCTTACTATTCACCAAGTTTTAATGTCATGGGGGATATTTTTAAGTTAGTTCTAATAATCTTTACAATCCATTATGATGCATTTTCATGTTAATATATCTCCAATAAAACCATATTTATGATTATGATATTATTTATGGATAAAATATTCAATTTATTATATGATATTCACTATTTATTGAGTTAAACATTATGTTACATAGTTTTATTATCTAATATAGTGCATTTAATTGTCTTGAAATGGAACTGGGAAAGAATAAGGGTATCAGTACAAGTGTAAAATGTATTGATTTCCCCATAAAGAAATATAATATATATGGAATTAGACACATGAATGTTTATATTAAGTCAATCTAATCATGTTATATCAAATAACCTTTCCCAAATGGAGAAACCTATTCCAAAACATGATTCAATTAAGCTAGGGTGCATTATATGATATTGGACCCATCATTTAATGGGACCAATAATCCAATGCAATTTAAGTCATGGATTAATTTTTTAGAATCGATATTTATGACATTGGGATGAGGTGACAATTTTTATATATTTATAGTGTATTTTTCAATGGCGATGATTATCAATAATGGTTTTCGATCAAGAATAAAAAGTGGGATGATGATATAGAACTCATGGAATGAAATGATTTTATGGAAACATTGTTTGAAAAATATTTACCTCATAAAAAAAGGTTAAATGTAATTCTCTTTATCTTACTAAAAAATGATAAAGAATGTATTTTTAATTATTATTTTATGTTTAAAAAGATAGCTAGTGATGTTATGGAATATATACACAACATAGAGTGTAAGATTGATTTCATGTTTTGATGGATTAAGCCAGTTATTTGAAGGGTACTTGGCTCTCATGATTTTTCATTATGCAGTGAAATATATTAATGTGCAATCAATAATGAGAAATAATTCACCATGTATTATAAATTTAATATGATGTAAGAGAGTAATAGATTGAAAGGGAAATTAATATAGAAATGAAGGATGGGAACGAAGGATTCTCTAACATGTGATATCTTTTGAAATAATCACCCTCTTAAATAACTAAATGGATTGAGTATTTTTTTAACTGTGGAAAAATGGTTCAATAGAAAAAACAATATAAATGGGTGAAATAAAATAATTCGATTATGATTTTCAAATATACTAAAGTTGGGTAACAAAAAATTCAATATCCCAATTGTAAAGGTAATATATCATAGTATATTCAAATGGATCAAGGTCAAAATTATTGAATTGATAAAGTAGAAGTGTATTGATTAATATTCTTGTGTATCAGATCCATTCAATATCTTCTAAAATTATTTTATAAAATATGTTATTATCCTATGAGTTTTGAAATATACTAGTATTTTACTGCAGTAGTATTTCTAAAATTATTTTAAGTCAAATGTTTAATCGTACCATGAAAAGTGATTTAGTAGTTAGTTGAAATTTTTGTAAATCATATGGTCGAGGAAATGATAAACCTTACTATGTTCTTGATTTTCAGAAAATAATGATGGAATAAAGAGATAATTGATATGGATAATTTAAATTCGATACATTTGAATACCTTGGAACATATTATAATTATTTGGATCATAATATTATTGAAGGTTCATAAGGTTAAACATTTATAAAAAGGATTATGTAAAAATTTGTATGATGTCTTAGAGATTAATGTATTTTATCACTATATAGACCTTTATTAATATTGTATAACGTATACTAGGAATATTTTTTTTGAATTTTTTTAGAGAAATAGATAATTAATTGGAACTATTTTATGGATCATAAACTTCATTAAAAGTAAATTTTAGTTATTTATTCATAGAAAATCATATTTTAAAATAGCAATTTAATTGAGTAAATGATGAATAGGAAATTATTCAAGGAACCAACAAAGAATAAGATTATTCATATGGATGAAATATAGTGACATTATTTTCTCATTAAAACTCATCAACTCTTGGAAAAGGATTATGGAAAAAGTATTTCTTTATTTCAATCATATATGATGATACTAAGGAAATCTTTCCGAATTATAATTTTCTGGGTTTTTTAACCATCTATAGATCAACTATTATTTTGGGATCGATGATCTCTATCAGTAACCCATAGTATTAGGGTTTTAGTTTTCACATCCATGTAATCATTATCATTTCCAAACTACATTGTAAAACAATGAAACCCAGGTGTGTGATTATTTGAGATGAACATTGTACTTCCATTTCTTTATAATAAATATGGTATTTTGTTAACCTATTTACAAAGTGTGGTTTAAAAAAATACATTTTCAGATATCAAACACTTTAATTCCGAGATAAAATTAAAATTTAAAGGATTGAATTTATTTATGGATGGGATAATATAACACCATAAAAATTCTAAAATAATAACATTTTATTCGATATTATCAATTACATGTAATAAAGAGTAAGAAGATATTAAAAACATCATGGATTTTAGATTGAATTTTACACAAAATTCATCTTATCATGCATTACACATAATTATTTCCTTCCATAACATGTATTACATGAATGATATGGATTTAACAAACTAAAATATAATATTTATATTATAACTACATATGATAGTTAACACCACTTTATTGGAGTGACATGTATGAATAGGATTAAGCAACATATGAAAAAAAATTAACACAAATTTATTATATATCAAATTATTAACAATAAAATATGACACATTTTGATAAAAAAGAAATGAATTATGAAAACAATAATCTTTCAAAAAAAATTTAAATAATGCTTGGTGCACAACATTTATAATTAAATTTTCCCACTATTTGAAATTTTTTATAAAAAATGACATTTATTTTTTATATCATAATTTCAAAATAATATTACAGTGAATCTTTCATATTTTTCTAAGTTGTTTCATTCCATGACGAATAGTTAGAAATACTTCATTTTAAATTGAATGATTCTTTTTCAATTAAATAATTTATCAGGATAAATTATGTTTCTAATTGGTTTTAAATTAATATTAGTTTAATTTTATATAGAAACATAAAGTTAATATCATTGGATGAATTTTCATATTGAATTTATATACGATGACAGTTCAATCTATTTAACTATTCCACATTGAAAACCTACCTTCTCTTCACGTCTACAAGTTTAATTTTAAATAAAATCATTCCATTTCATTCAGTTGAATCTGAAAAATTGGATATAATATTTGGTATCATCATAATATATTATTTATAATAGGTTCAAAAATATTTTTGACCAAAGTGATTAGTGAAAATAGTTCAAATTAATAATGTCGATTAAGGTAAAAACCTTTTTACTTATTTGTAAAACGTATAATATAAGGTGTAAAATGAACTACTATCATTTTGAAAACACATTTTATGGAAATATTTTAAACGATAACCCCATTTGATATTATTTTATAAGTTAGTAAGATACTATTCGATAAATTTCACCTATATAGTATGTTAATCCTGAAGAAGACAAAAAGAACCTTCTCTACCATATATATTTAAAACCATTGAGATAGGAAAAAATCATATTTTATGTTATAATTGTTTTTAAAGTTAATTTTTTATTATTATAAATTTTATTTAATTTTTATAGATTAAATAATTTTTTTAAATTCAGAAGAAAAATTAACACATGAATTTGATTAATTAATAATAATTAAAAATAAATATTATTAAATATACTACAAGTTAATAAAATTAAATGAATTATTTTTTAAATGATTTTTTAAATTAATATATAATATTAAATTTGGTATGATCTAAATGACTTTTTATTAAAAAAATTTATTTATTATTTATATTCAAAATTTAATAATTTATTCCAAGATATTCATTAATATTTTTTAGAATAAATGATATATTATTAAATGATTTAAAATTACAATAAATAAAATCCTCCTACAACTAAATTATAAATTGTATTAATTATAAAAAATGGTCCATTAACTGAAAAATTGATCTTTTATAATTAACTCATTGACCCTTAAATTTTAAAAACCATGTTACTGTAGTTAGGGTTAAGGAAATGTTTTTGCACATTACGTGCATTACTATTAAAATTATTTTTTCAAAAATAAAATATTTTTTATGTCATATATGATATAACATATTTATAATATGTGATTAAAATTTTTCTAATAATTTTAAGTTTAATTTATTCTTAAATTATAAATTAATTTGGTTAGAAAACAAGATAACAGAATAAAAAAGAACAAATAGTAAAATATTGAAACATAGATGTTAAGAGATGAACTAATAAAAATGCAAATTTTTTATTATAGAGGTGATTATAGAACACATAAACCCTGCGCTATATTATTATTCAATTTTACTTCCACATGATTTGAGTGAATTTCCTAATAGTGAATAACGTTGGGTATTTACAGAGATGCCACTTTTTGTCAACTATAAATGTGAACACAATCCCCACACCTTATTCAAACATATGAAGAAAATTTTCTCAACCATTCCCAACCAATATATCTATAAAATATGTATTCCATGATTCTAGATGAATTTGTATTTTCATAAATAAATCATTTTATTTTTTATTATAATCATATGTGGGATACCAAAATAAGAGGTAATGTTATTCTAGATGTGTTTTCATTTTATTCTCTTCCCCACCTCCTTTAAATATATTCATAACGTGATTATATAACAACCAATGTATCATAAATATAATTATATTTTATTAAGTTATGGGTATGACGGAAAACATGATATATATATATCAAATAGGGTAAAATACCATCATTTCTGTGTATGGAAGACAACCACCTCACGAATTGATGTTGTTACTTTTATCCTTTCACACTAATAAATGTTTTAAATAATGATATATTTTTTTATATATAACATATCTGATATTTATGATGTTATTATTGTCTTGGAGTTATTATATTACATATAATCTCATGATTTCCACTTTTAGGGAATACATTTTCTTCACTCATGTGTACTGCGGACTACCGCCTCGCAAAGTGATGTTGTTCATTTATTTATTACATTCAATGTATTAAGAAAAAATTTAATAAAAATATGTAAATTATTTAAAATAATAATGAAATTATAATTAATATATATATATATTATGTTTCATTAAGTCCATATGATAAGAACAGGGAAACAATGTTCACACATACATAAGAACTACCTTCTGCTTGACTAGTGTATTTCATTTCCCATCACAATATTTTCTAGATTTACAGAAATATATATAATATTTATATAATTATTTTAATTAATGGATTTGTTAAATCATTATTTATTTAAGAGGAACACAAAATAACTAGTCAAATCACACTCGAAAAACATAACAATTACCTCTTGAAACAAAAAAAATTAATGAATAATTGTTAACAAACACGTAATAATATGTTATAAAAGGATTATATATAATGTTAAAAATATTATTATGGATCTATAATAAGTTAATAAAATGTTTAAAATCATTATATATGTGATTTTAAATCATTTTTATCAAATTTTATTGAATTCTAATGTATTTATTCACAAATTAAATTCCATTGAGACTTAATTTTTTTACGCACCAGCACTATTGTTTGATGTGTAGATATTGCTCCTTGGATATTTAATTTCATTATTAATTAAAAAATAATGGTATTATTTAATTCACTTTGAATTGTATTATCCATATTTATTTGACTTTAAAATTAACAAGTGGTAAATGTTATCATAAAATATCAATTCCGTTTCGGATTGTAAAATTCATCTACAAAAAGTCTACTTCTTGTAATCATTTTCATTATACATTATGATACTTTTTAATATCAATATTCTTTAATGTTGAATATTATTATTTCATAATCCATATTCAATATTTACGTATGGTGCTACTTTGAAAGCTATATGATTTTTTGGGGGAATATTATTTAAAAAACATCTTTAATCAATACATCGATTTCATAATGAAAAATGTTTATTATTTAATATTATTATACTATCTATTTGGAATGTTTTGGACATGTAGTTCATTGGTTGGTAACCAGTTAATACAATCCCCTTAATGTAACAATAGTTTCATGAGATGAATAATTAGGCCAAATCAGAAGGATTTCTACCCCAATATAGAAACATTCATGAAGATAAATAATGAAAAAAACTATCTTGAGGATTGATCTTGATACTTAATATGTGAAAAATTATATAATCCATAATTATTTTCTTTCCATGTTAAAATTATATTTTTTAGAATATCCATGATCATGTTCCATTATCATGTGTATATTGATATGTTACTATTTGATCATCGTTTATTCCTACCACATTATGCTCATGTTATAAATTAATTTAAATGTTATTTAGTTATTTACCACTAAATTGTGATTATTCATTATTTATTTTTAATATATTACATTATAAATTACCCTTTCTATGTATTTTATCTCAACCTTATATTTTTAGTTTTCCCTGGATATGAAGATGAATTATTTTAATGAGTTTTCAATAATGATCAACATTTAAATTTGTTGTTTGTTATCTTTCATTTTTTATTACCATTATTAAATTGGTATCATGTATGTATCTATTTTCTAAACATAATAATATTTTTTATTTCATGTGATTTAATTCATGATATCTATGAAAATATAATAAAGTAATACACTAGATCATGGCTACTAGGGTGAGGGATGTTAAAAATAAACATGGGATATGATTGGTCAATTTCCATTAAAACATGTAATATACGAATTTACCCATTTGGAAAACGTCCAATATGAGTTATATGAAAATATAAAAACATATCATTCTAATAATAATTGTGATTATATGACCATTCTTTTGGAACATTAAGAAGTATCTCCTCTCTCTATTAGAAAATTAAGTGGACGAGTGAATTAAATACACACCACTTTTAATCAGATTGGATCCTCATATATGAATTAAAATGATATAGTCAACCAGATATATGAGATAGATTAATATTATTAAAAAAATCATTTTCTTCCATGGGATTAATATAAAAAGGAACAAATTCTTTGATTATTGGTAATGTTTTTCCTTTTCAATAACCATAATAACCAAAATTACATTTTTAATTGAGAATTTTGATGTGGTTCTTCTAAGGATTCATTTATGATGAGATTCTATATTTTTATGCATGAATTATATTTTGGAGGAAGTGGTAGACATAAAAAAAAGAACATAGATTTCTCATGAAATAAAGATACATGAGTAATTTTATCATTCCATGACACATGACTGCACAAAATTTCAATGGAACTGTCATGTTTTTCACGTGTATTCTAACATTATTCGAAATTCTACAAATTTACATCACACATTTAAACAATGATAATTTTTTTATATATGGGATAGATTTCACAGTTCTATACCCTCATGATATAATCATAAAACTTAAATTTATCATCATAATTATTGAATTATTTTATAAATTGGGTGAAGTAATACCCATGAATGTTATTAGGGGAAACCGATGTCATATTATAAAAGCTGAAATAGAATAACTACATTTAGATATCAAAAAAAATTTCTTTTAGAATATATAATAACTCAGGAACATATAATCTAATGAAATTATATCAAGAATACAATATATAATATAACAATTCACACCAAGTAGATGAAGTTATGAATGAAAAAATAGAAGCAATCAATAGAAATTTACAATATATCTTATAGGAAATGGTGGATAGGGAAAAAAATTCTTGGACTCAAATTCACTAAAATTCATTGTGGGATTATCCCACAATTTCCTATAATCCCCTAGAACAATACCTATATCTACTAGTGCATGTGACTAATATAGTCTAGAATAATAATGTTTAGTTGTATTCACTCAAAATAACAATTTTGAGCTACTAAAAAATAATGAATGATCATAAATATATCATTATATAATATATTATGTTTATGAGTATTAGTATCATGAATTACATAACCTTTAAGTTCACTAGAATCATATTGATTGATAATTTAAAAAATATGTTTGTGTCCACTAATTAATTTAATAGGGGTTAGTTTTATAATTAATGATGACTGGTGTAAAATGGAAGAAACTAATTATGCTTGGATATAAATTTGAATGACCACACATCATACATAATGCCCATTATATTCAAGGATATTTGGAAATCAAAATCAATGAGAAGAATATTGCACATCCCACTAATCGTAGTTTTCTCATGAATTACATTTCATAACATCACATTGGATTCACATGGTCCTTTTCATATGAACCAAAATTATAATACATAATTTACTCATCGCATGATTTCAAACATCATGATGAAAGGTTATTAAATAATTTCCTTAAACAATATGGCATAATGTATTATTCTAAGAAATTTAAACTACAAGGAATTTTATCCTAATAGTATAAACATAAACATCATTAAACATGGTTCATCATGTATATAAATAATATATTTAGTGTGATCCCTACTATATAATGTAATTTCTTTATATAAGTGCGTGATCTACATTAGATGTCCATTTTTGGATGATATTGTATGACTATGGCCACATTCATAATTTTTCATTGTCAATGATCATTAATCCTATGAAAATATTACCCATTGAAGAAATATATTTGGATTTATTCATGTTCTTGTGGGAAATATATTAATGAGTAGATCTATTATCATTGAAAAAATTAAACTTCAACCCTTATTCATTAATCCAACACACAGTTTGTTACTTCACATTGCATCTTCTATGATAGAATCTCAATGAAATAATTTCTCACATGGTGGTTCTTTATTTCATATTGAGCATTTGGTACAAACCCACATCCTGGGTAAAACATTATTTCACTTGCTGAAATATGTTTTCATATTATTATTCCAAAAATATATATAATGATACTTGGATAAACAATCTTAATACTAACTCTAACATACCATTCACATTGATGGAATTTAAAAAGTTGTTCCGCACAATATTCTGCAAAATTTACAATACAATTATCAAATTTATGATACATATTATGCGATGAAAGAAAACTATATATATTCATTATTAAGATAAATTGTGGATGTCCATGTTTTTTTTATTCTAAAAAAACTAAGTGATATATATTCGTCACTACCATTTTTCATCCATTATTGTGGGGGTGGGAACATCCCACTAGGAGTAGGTGACAGAATAAAACAATTTTTAATAAAAAGAGTTATTGATAACATAAAACCGCTTTGAGAAGTATTTTTGGATTTTTATTCATAAAATAGAACATAATGGAGTTACTGATGAATATTTATTACCATTTATAGTTTCCCTCCATTTTATCTTAAAAGAATAATTTCGAAGGGATGTTATACACAATGGAAAGATGACCATTTGTGTATGGATACAATGGGGTGCATGAATTTCTCATAAATCCATAAAAAATTCATCATGAACACATACCATCTTCATGACCAAATATAATAATTTTTTCCACTCAAATCATCAATACATAGCATTATTTGTAGATGTATAAATCCTTTATAGTCGTTAATTGTTCGAAATGTAAATGAAAGAGTACATTGTGTCCATATTAATCTATAATATCATACATGCATGAGTGTTATTTGGGAAGAAATATTTGTAATACATGGTGGTAATAAAAATTATTTGTCTATAATAATTATTCATGAAATCACATGGATAATCTATTGCAATAATGTAATGAATTTATGGCCTACAAACATTTTTTGAATGTCAGGTAGTAATCTTTAATGGAGGGATAATTTTTTAGGAAAAAAATTCTTATATTAGAATGTATTTTTGGAAGTTATTTAGGAGGTTCTACAAATAAATACGGAATAACCATTTCAATAAATGGAACAAAATCTATGTAATGGAAGAAACATTTTGAGAATATTTTATTTTGCATTATGAATCATTCAAAAAGAATGTAAATTCTAAAAATACACACATGTAACTCAACATGTACTAAATTAATGGAAGCATTATTGTATTGGACATTCATTAAAATATAACTCCTACAAAAATAAATTGTGAGATATCCCATAATGGTTCCATCATGATGGACTCCCATAATAATAATTCACAAAGTATCCTTAGTGTAAGGCCCTTGGGGATAAAAAATCAAAAATTATTGTACATATATGAAATATATATAAAGATGTAGGAATAAAATTTTATGTGAAATTTCAGTATTTGATATAAATATTTTCTCCATTAAAAGTTTAAAAAATTTTGAACTAATTTATCACTAGTGAGGAACATCATGAAGGATACATATTATCTATAGCATGGCCCTATTAACGTTTCTCATTTCTCCGATGTACTCAACCAGATCCAAATTATAATATATAATATTATTTGATCCCTTTCTCCTTCTTCTAATCCCAAAATATACCTTTCTTATTCGGTCTCCTCCACTACCACCAGATATACATGATCTGGAAAGGCACGGTAGATTTCACCAATTATGTATTATATTTATTGGATAAAAGATATTTCCCATGATTCACCCCTGGTATGATAGGACCCTTAGGGTTTTAATAAATATTTATTACCTTGAAAATGATAGTCCCTATTACATGGTGATATATGAAATCTCCATTTAATGAAGGTTCACATCTGGGCTACCAAAGTATCAAATTGGTTTCACTATTAAAGTAAATGAGCCATAGAAAGATAATCCTCCTCCCATGGAAATACCTAATCCATAAACCCCTTAATTTTATCATAAATTTGTCTTGTTAACAAAAAACATATTATATTCACCTCCAATATACTATAATACCTTAAATTAATCTTCATAGAAGTCTTCTGTATGGTTTTAGTGTAAAGACCTCAGATTAGTTGTTGTGACCAAATCTTCCTCATTCATCCATAACCCTTGTAATTATAATATTCCTTTATCATCTAGTTAATAATATATGATGTGAGGGGGGGATGATATATATATTTATCACCTAATGGTTATAATACCCAACCATAACTTTTCTCATTTACCTAAAATTAACACGATCTATCAATATGAATAGTATTTCATAAGAAAAAACTCAATTCCTATATACTAGAAACTCCACATAAAATTTGTTTGTTAGTGTGGATTACTACAGAGGGGGTGAATTTTGTATCCAATATAAATTTATATTTTAAAAATATTTAAAACTAGATTTTATAACTAAAAAACCCTTAAACTAAAATAAATGAAATATATATTTTTATATTATCAATATGTCTCTTAATATATTAATTTTGAGCGAGATTAAAAAATCATGAATTCAACAATAAATTTTGAAAAAAACTATAATAATATGGAACACAATATAATAAATCAATTTAACGAAAACTGTCAATGTACTCTTTTTTAATGATGTTTTGAAAAAAACTAGATTTTTAACACAATAATTGAACAATGAATATATAATAGAAATTAATACAATTAGTTTAGTATCATGCCATTAATTAATAATCTCTACATTATAGTAAACTTCTTCCAAGAACATTTGTTAAACAATAAATTGATCGATTTCCATGATTTTGTTTTATATATAACCACACACAAAAATTATTCGCCACACATTTCCTCATCCACAATTATTAATGGAATATAAATTATAGAATAAATATAATTAAATTATTACATTACATTAAAACAATATACATGTGGTTATGCTTATAAAATAAAGAAATAAATAAAGAAAAAACTCAATAAAAATAATATTAAGAAGAATAAATAAAACGTAAAAATGTTACAATGTAGACCTAATTTCTCTAATTAAGAAATATTTTATCAGAAATGACCATTTTATTCATTTGTATTTACTAATAATTTATCTTTTAGGACACATGAATAAAACATCACAAGGTTTTTATTTCGACATGAAAAAATATATTATCATTTGAAGTAGTAGATAAATCTCAATATTTTTAGTATATACACTAAAAAACATGAATTCAGTAATTTAGTTGAACCATGTAATCAACCATCCATTGTTGACATGGGGTTCCTCATATTCATATATTTTAAACAAAACTAATAATCTATTATTTGTTAATAACAAATTTATGTAAATCTTCACCCATGTATAAACTCTATAAAGTCAGACATTGTCCTCAATAAATTTCACAATTCAATTTTAATAATAATCATTTTTAAATTATTTTATTTAAAAAATATATCAATTTCATTAAATTACATAGTATTTTTATCAGAATAATTTTTTTATTTAATTATTTACCATTATAGTTCTATAGTTTCAACTAGTATTAATACTTCCATATAGAGGTAAAAAATATCTATTAGGGGTAGAATATTTTTACCAGTAATATTGGTAGTAGAAAAAGATTATTTTTAACATGATTTAGCTTCCTATTGTATAATAATATCGATGAACACAAAATATGACTAGGGGTAGTATACTCCAACTAAAAATAGTGTAATAATTAGGAATGGAAAATATTGCAATAGATTGTAGCACGATTGTTAGGGTAGTACCACAAGTTTACTGGTGGTTGTCGATCTTTATGAGTGGTAGTATAGTTTGTATTATTAGTAACATAATTTGAATGGTTTGGGGGACATATCCTTTTATGGTATGAGTTGACAAATAGTGGTAGAATATACCTTTCAATAGAAGAAAAATACTATTTTAAGGTGCACCTATATTAGTAAAAGTCATCTAGTTGTAGTGGAAGTGATCTTATAGAAGAATGATATAACTAATAGTTCCATTTTAAATTTTTTTAAGAAATCTACAACAATAATTCTTTTTTAATTTTTTTATCCTTCAACAGATGAATATTTATTAATAATGTAAACATGATTTCTATGAATAGAAATAATGAATTAAGGGATTGAGAAAATAATTTCCCGGTTTTTGATAAACAAAAAACAATGTTAAAAAATCTATTCAAAGTATTTGATTTCTGGTAAGTATTAAGTGTAAAATAAAATTTAATACTGATTTTAAAAAAATAACATTTAGATAAAGGAATTCTCAATATACTCAATAAATATCCCCCTTTTTTGATTATCAAAAAGATTGAAAAATGATATAATGTACAGTATAATTTGAAGAGAAATAAATTTTGCTTAATTTTTTTGTTAATATTAATTTCAAAAAATTATATCAAAATACAAAAAAGTCTCATTTGATCAAAGTTATATTTTGAGTCATCCACCTCATAAATGGATGTAGGATAAACTAGGGCTTTTCCAATGCAAGTAGAAATGGGTGCATGATTAGGGGAAATATCATTATGAATCTATCCTTTGATTTATAATGACCTCAATAAGTGTAATAACAAATGGATGGAAAATATTTAGGTAGTATTATGTTTTATCGAATTTATGTAGTGACTGAGGCTCTCATAGGGAAATTATGATGAGAAATGAAAATTTTAACAGATGTGTAGGGAGATGGCTCTATTACCGCTACAAACTAAGAGGTGATTCCTTCAACGTACTCTATAATCCTAGTTAATATAATATCCCATTCATTATAAACATTTAACATATGAGGATTAATCTTTCAACTAAATGTCTTGCTCTATAGAATCCCTACTAAAAAGAGTAAGCCTGCGGTTTATAGATGGAAACATGATTTGTGTATTCAGGTTGTTTTTAGTAAAATAATAAAATTTAACTAAATTTTTGCTTTTTTATAATTTACTTTTCAATTCATGTATCATTTATAAATTATATAACAATATTCTAGATACAATTACGATGATATTTGATCTTCATTATGATTAACCTGATATGGAGTAAAATAATTTTGCAACATAATATACAACTCTTCCAAAAATATTCTTCTAGTATATTCAACATCATTAGTAGATGGAATAGAATAATGTGGATTTCTAGATGAAGAGACTCTTAATGTAAAAAGATAATCTATTCTTTTTAGAACCAATATATTTTAATAATTCTATTCAAGACCCATATCATGCATAGAATAATTTATAAGAGTAATTTTCTCAACTAATTTCTTGTTTACAATTAAAAATTTTCAATCCTTATAAATCTTTTAGGTTGATTATGGGACACAATATAAGTCAAAATCTAGATATTTTCATCTTCTTTTTAGAGAAAAATCTAGTAATGTATAAAAATATATCATCCCACCTAGAACAAAATATAGTTTTTAATTAAATGTATCCACATAAATACATGTTTGTAAAAACATTATAGGGGGCGAGGATGCGAGAAGAAGAAGAGACATAACCTATATAGGATAAGGAACATCCTCATTCTAATAATCATCATTTGAAACTAGAGGGAAAAATATTCATCCATATATCTAATAGTATCTATTGAATGAAATGGTAGTACAATCTATGTATTGTTTATTTTTTTTAATGTGATCTATCAGGATCAACTTAAATTAAAAAAATTGCTTATTCACCTAGAACCGATGGAAAACCTCTATAATATCTGTCTTAAATTAAATGAAAATGTCTTTTGAAAAAACACATCTAATCCTACAAAACATTCACCATTATATGGTGCATCCTTATAAAATTTATTTCATTAATCTACTTTTACTAGGTTTCCAAAAACCTGACCAACTGTTAAACAATGGGAATTACTATCCCACTATCCACTAAAAGTTTTAGTATACTCATAAATTGTTAATAAAAGATTATTTTTTCGTTATCATTCTAAAAATCCAAATCATATAAATAATTATCTAATTAAATAATTATATCTTATAGACGCCAAAAAAGAACCCTCAAAATAACAACCATTTAAAATTTTAAATTTTAATATTTATTATAATCCAGTAGACAATCCAATTATGGGACACAAAAAATTATCATATGCATCATTTTGATACATTTAGGACTCAAACTGTATTAGGATCACTACATTTTACAATTGAAAATGAAAGTAATTCATATTATATATCCAAAACATCCTTTTCAACTTCCACAACATCACCAGCTACCAATTCATTAATAGAATATACCATCGAATAATTTAACTTTATTATAGGATCAACAGAATACTTGGGTATGAATGTGTTATATAATAGGTTGAAATTAAAATAACTGACCTCACTATCCTATAACCACTTATTTATCATAGGGTTCCAATTAAAAATCATTGTTATATATGTATATTGATTGATACAGAAACCCCCAAACTAGGTAAAATTTTATTATCCCCCAAAGAAAACCCCTCTCTATTTTAGAATTGTAGAAATCATCATTGAATTAATAAGATAATTTGATGTTGGAGAAGGATTTCATAGCTCCATCACATAAACTATATGGTATCTGGAAATGTTTTTCATATAACCTATTCTCATAAGATTTTAATAGAAGATGTCTTGATACATCCCCACACTAATATCTCAATTCCTAAAACATAACATATTTTTTATATATTTGAATAGAAGTAGAAATTCCCCCATCAATTTCTACTAAAGTTGGATTTTTTATTCTAGGCCCCAATATGAGGGGTACTACCATGACTACCCAAATCCTAAATCCAATATGATTGGGGCTGGAGAAAGGTGTTGAGTAGAAATATACCAAAAATTGGGAGACATTAGCCTAAGGTATAGGTACACGGACACACATCTCCAAGACTAAACATTGTTGAAATGTAATGCAACTAAAACAATTCCAGCATGAATCTATGGTACCACAAAAAAGTATGACTAAAAAGTAATGAAAAGAGATAGATGGAAAAAATGGACATCCGAAATTGAAAATATACCTATGTACTAAAAGGGATGGGATTAATTCAATAGTAGGATTCTTTAGGACACTTGGGTATTTCATTCTCCAACTATATTCCACCAACTCCCTGTCCTCCTTGAACCTCATCAAAAGGGTCGGCGTTTTCCTATGACATGATGTGTATGTGAAAATTCTGTGTAAGAGTGACTATAAATTTACTCAATAGGATACCCCAAAAATAAAAAAATCACCATGTTTCTTCCTCTCAATACTACATATAATAATCAATGTATTATAGAAACAACCCAGATATTCTCAGGAAAGTGGCCATTCCATAAATAGGTCTTAACAATCAATCATCCATTGGATTCCTCATGACACAATAATTATTCCCAAATAACATAATCCACGAGTCCTACAATTATTAGAGAAACTCAATGAAGATGTGTATCTCATTTTCTCCACTAATATAAACTTTATATTCCATGAAGACTCTGATACAAAGATAGAGGGTCGTGCCTATAGCCATTGGGGGACACCATTAACCTTATATAGATCAACCCACTAGGTAAGGGGTCATACATCAATGAATATACCAACCCTACAGATGTGGCCTGTAAGATGGATGATCAATGCCCTACTCAAGGAGGCCACACATATTCAACCAACTATAACTAGTGAAATAAAGATGATAGAGGATAACAATCCAGTCACGTGGAGCGACACCACAGCTCTATCTGAGAATCCACCTATAAAAGGCATCATAATCTAGTGTCATTAATTTAATTCCACATTTTACCCTCAACGTAATGAAATAGGGTAATTCACCCAAAAATTAGTGGACAAAACTATGAAAACAAAGAACCTTATGATCTATTGATATGGCATGTCCTAATGGGTATATGGCCTTTCCAGCTATCCCAAGTCCTGCATGTGTGTATGAGCCTCCAATGGAAATAATTATTTATATATATTGAATTTTGAAGTAGTAAACAACATATGGGGAAACATGGAAACATGAACATGTTAGCTTCTTGTGTTGGTGTACAGAAAACATGTATGTGTGTTGGTCTATTTTCTGAAATCCATGTCTGTGACTTTGTACTCCAACCCATGTTTTGGAACTATATTGATTACTCACTAAGTTAACCTGGGAGGGTTTCAAGCCATTTGATAGTTTCAACATTTCATGTGGTTCTTATATTTCTCCCAAAACCATAGTCACCACTAAAGGGGCCCCACACACTATGTAAAACAATATTACATTTCGAGTTCTATGGGACTTTCTTGAATCCCATATTCATCATCTTCCCACCTCAGTTTATCCTATGGCCTTTGATCCATCAACCTACATTCCATGAAACTCTAGATATGACCTCATTAATCCATTCTACCACTAAATAAATTCATTATGTTATCAAATATACTCTCAAAATAGATCAACTATTCACTCTACGTTCTACACCATATAATTCCAAAAAACCCGAAATACGGAATCATCCTTCTTCTGGATCAATCCATATATATCATCTCACCTCTATCTTTTTTTTATCCCAACTCTATGATATTGGATTTCAGTACCATGAAATTGATGCACAATTACTGATCAGACATAAATAGTTGAACAATGTTCCAAACAAATAACACCAATGGTGAATTCTAGAACAAATGGAGAAAAGAAAAACAAAAAACTATAGATACAAACCTCAACAAATATTCGTCTCAATCACAATTAATTTATGTAAGATAAAAATCTATGATATTCAAATGAATTCTCTACAAATAAACAATAAAATTTCCATCCCTCAAATATGCATGATCCATGGATCAATTAATTGGTGAATTGACCTAAATTCATTACAGGAATCTTGAATGTATATAATTAATATGAATCCTTTAATCAATATAGATTTTTGGAATGGAACAATTTGAAGGATTTTAATTGATTATTATGTATATAATTAATGTTTTTGAAATTAATTAGACAAGATAGGGACTAGTTAATACAATCCACTTTATATATTGGTAGTCTCCTAAGATAAACCAGTTGGGAAAATCATACGGGTTTTACCGACACACATAAACTGAATTGATAATAGATATTGACTATAACTATATTGAGGAAAGATCTTGATATCATTGAAATCAAAAATTATACTTCAAATAATTTTTTTAATTCTATTTTATTATTTACTTGTAAAAATATGTATAGTCATGTTTAACGCTCATGTGATTATTTATGGCGAATAATCTTTCCATATTTTTTTCCTTTCATATTATATTAATATAATTTTTTAATTGGAACATGATTGGATAATTCACCTTTCAATGATGAATATTATATATTTATTTGTGATATATTTTATTGTATATAAACATTAATGATCATTTTATATCACCATTATATGTTTTTCATTCAATAAGATAATAAGATGAATTCTTGGAATGAGTTTTCATGGTTACTGATCATTGTATGTTGTTATAGATTATGTTTTATTTGTTATTCCCAATGTAAAATGGGAATTAGGTATGTATCAAGTATCCAATACTACAAAAACATTCATTACCTTAGTAATTTATTCCGTATATCTCTGAAATTGTAATCAAGTAAGACATTGGATTTGGGATACTAGTCTTAGGGACATTAACGCTGATATCAAATGATGTTTAGCAGAAACCATCATAGAGAGATTCAATATAACATACATTATGGGGAATCAACATATAATATAATTTAGGGATAATAATATACGATAATTAAACCATTTGTATTCTTACAATTACATGCTTTTCCTAAAAATACATCCCTATTGATATCCATGTAGGGTTTCGTTAATTCCATATGAGTATATGGATTTTTTTTATAAAACTCCCACTATTATACAAGATTAATCAAAATTTTTTAATTAGGTATGTTCTAGGTTCATCTACATAGGTGTAATATTATTTTGATTAGGTTTTAAAAACATATAATTGTAAGAAATTGGAAAAACATGGTAAAAAACCAATTTGTGAAATTGATTTGATGAAAAAAAATAAATACAATGAAGATCGATTGGTTGGAAAAAAGATATTCAAAAGAACACTAATGTTTATTAAATTTATGGTTTATGCGATGTTTTGTTTTAGAGAATATTTTTATAATTTATGATTGGTGTAAGAGTCGATATGTGGAAGATGAAATGTTCACAGTATCACCCCCTCAACACAATAATACCCTATATCCACTGTAATTGTAATTTAGGGTTTCACCCAATCATGTTTGTCTTGATACCATGATTAAAAATGATTTAACATAATGTTGAAAATGATCATTAATCCATTAGGGTTTTTGGTTAACAATTATAAAGTCCCTTTTTAATTCTATTATTAATGGTCATGACGTAAGTAAAATAAATAGATTCGATGTTGAAGAAAGAATTGCAACAAACCAAACACATGAATACAATAAAATAAATCAATCCAATGGAACCTTCCCCATTCTATTACATAATCCTAGAAAAAGGTGGGTTAACCCCATCATCCTTTTGGTGATATTATTATAGGGAAGTATAAACTAATATAAATTCATAAGGAAATGAAGATATGGACCCTAGGAGGGTCCTGCACAACGCAACACCTCTCCGCAATAATTAGTATCTGGTTTTATAAGGCCTTCAACTAAAGTAGACTAAATGTCCTTTAATAGGATTCATATTGGTATAATATTAACTAATATCATAAATATTTTGTCCAAAAGTTGTTTTGGGGAAGTTACCTTATCTTATATTTTGTATAAATTGATGATACGAAGAATCTGTACTTTTAAATCACATATCATGAATTTACATGATTTGAAATATAGTTTAATAATGTGAAGCATTTAAATATCCATGTGATATGAATTTATTTTTATCTTTTCAGAAACATATCTTGAAAAAACTCACTTTATTTAATATTTTTAATCATCGTGTAATAGTTCATCACAACGTGTAATCTCTTCATGACTTTTCCTGAGAGGATTCTTATTCGAATGAATTCACATTGTCTAAAAGAATTACATACAGTGTAATCATTCAGCTTATATTTATATCTATATTGTATAAAAAAAATATGGTGTCACGTCATGAGTGAATCTTATAGTGCGAAATGTGTTTTTGGTCCAATATTTTTGTCTTTTCGTTCCTTTTCCAAATATACGTCCTACCATAGAAAAGAACATATATCGCTTAAAAATTGGAAATAATATCCATTTTAATTAAAAAATGAATACATTGAAATACCATAAAATATATGAATGAAATATTCTTATAACCTACCCATATTATATATGTATAGGTGGTTCTTATCCAGATGTAACTTTCAGCAATAACTCAAAAAAGGGAGAATTAGGATTAACATGAGCATAATTTGGTGCATGAAATTTGTCCTTACTATTCACCAAGTTATAATGTCATGGGGGATATTTTTAAGTTAGTTCTAATAATCTTTACAATCCATTATAATGAATTTTCATGTTAATATATCTCCAATAAAACCATATTTATGATTATGATATTATTTATGGATAAAATATTCAATTTATTATATGATATTCACTATTTATTGAGTTAAACATTATGTTACATAGTTTTATTATCTAATATAGTGCATTTAATTGTCTTGAAATGGAACTGGGAAAGAATAAGGGTATCAGTACAAGTGTAAAATGTATTGATTTCCCCATAAAGAAATATAATATATATGGAATTAGACACATGAATGTTTATATTAAGTCAATCCAATCATGTTATATCAAATAACCTTTCCCAAATGGAGAAACCTATTCCAAAACATGATTCAATTAAGCTAGGGTGCATTATATGATATTGGACCCATCATTTAATGGGACCAATAATCCAATGCAATTTAAGTCATGGATTAATTTTTTAGAATCGATATTTATGACATTGGGATGAGGTGACAATTTTTATATATTTATAGTGTATTTTTCAATGGCGATGATTATCAATAATGGTTTTCGATCAAGAATAAAAAGTGGGATGATGATATAGAACTCATGGAATGAAATGATTTTATGGAAACATTGTTTGAAAAATATTTACCTCATAAAAAAAGGTTAAATGTAATTCTCTTTATCTTACTATAAAATGATAAAGAATGTATTTTTAATTATTATTTTATGTTTAAAAAGATAGCTAGTGATGTTATGGAATATATACACAACATAGAGTGTAAGATTGATTTCATGTTTTGATGGATTAAGCCAGTTATTTGAAGGGTACTTGGCTCTCATGATTTTTCATTATACAGTGAAATATATTAATGTGCAATCAATAATGAGAAATAATTCACCATGTATTATAAATTTAATATGATGTAAGAGAGTAATAGATTGAAAGGGAAATTAATATAGAAATGAAGGATGGGAACGAAGGATTCTCTAACATGTGATATCTTTTGAAATAATCACCCTCTTAAATAACTAAATGGATTGAGTATTTTTTTAACTGTGGAAAAATGGTTCAATAGAAAAAACAATATAAATGGGTGAAATAAAATAATTCGATTATGATTTTCAAATATACTAAAGTTGGGTAACAAAAAATTCAATATCCCAATTGTAAAGGTAATATATCATAGTATATTCAAATGGATCAAGGTCAAAATTATTGAATTGATAAAGTAGAAGTGTATTGATTAATATTCTTGTGTATCAGATCCATTCAATATCTTCTAAAATTATTTTATAAAATATGTTATTATCCTATGAGTTTTGAAATATACTAGTATTTTACTGCAGTAGTATTTCTAAAATTATTTTAAGTCAAATGTTTAATCGTACCATGAAAAGTGATTTAGTAGTTAGTTGAAATTTTTGTAAATCATATGGTCGAGGAAATGATAAACCTTACTATGTTCTTGATTTTCAGAAAATAATGATGGAATAAAGAGATAATTGATATGGATAATTTAAATTCGATACATTTGAATACCTTGGAACATATTATAATTATTTGGATCATAATATTATTGAAGGTTCATAAGGTTAAACATTTATAAAAAGGATTATGTAAAAATTTGTATGATGTCTTAGAGATTAATGTATTTTATCACTATATAGACCTTTATTAATATTGTATAACGTATACTAGGAATATTTTTTTTGAATTTTTTTAGAGAAATAGATAATTAATTGGAACTATTTTATGGATCATAAACTTCATTAAAAGTAAATTTTAGTTATTTATTCATAGAAAATCATATTTTAAAATAGCAATTTAATTGAGTAAATGATGAATAGGAAATTATTCAAGGAACCAACAAAGAATAAGATTATTCATATGGATGAAATATAGTGACATTATTTTCTCATTAAAACTCATCAACTCTTGGAAAAGGATTATGGAAAAAGTATTTCTTTATTTCAATCATATATGATGATACTAAGGAAATCTTTCCGAATTATAATTTTCTGGGTTTTTTAACCATCTATAGATCAACTATTATTTTGGGATCAATGATCTCTATCAGTAACCCATAGTATTAGGGTTTTAGTTTTCACATCCATGTAATCATTATCATTTCCAAACTACATTGTAAAACAATGAAACCCAGGTGTGTGATTATTTGAGATGAACATTGTACTTCCATTTCTTTATAATAAATATGGTATTTTGTTAACCTATTTACAAAGTGTGGTTTAAAAAAATACATTTTCAGATATCAAACACTTTAATTCCGAGATAAAATTAAAATTTAAAGGATTGAATTTATTTATGGATGGGATAATATAACACCATAAAAATTCTAAAATAATAACATTTTATTCGATATTATCAATTACATGTAATAAAGAGTAAGAAGATATTAAAAACATCATGGATTTTAGATTGAATTTTACACAAAATTCATCTTATCATGCATTACACATAATTATTTCCTTCCATAACATGTATTACATGAATGATATGGATTTAACAAACTAAAATATAATATTTATATTATAACTACATATGATAGTTAACACCACTTTATTGGAGTGACATGTATGAATAGGATTAAGCAACATATGAAAAAAAATTAACACAAATTTATTATATATCAAATTATTAACAATAAAATATGACACATTTTGATAAAAAAGAAATGAATTATGAAAACAATAATCTTTCAAAAAAAATTTAAATAATGCTTGGTGCACAACATTTATAATTAAATTTTCCCACTATTTGAAATTTTTTATAAAAAATGACATTTATTTTTTATATCATAATTTCAAAATAATATTACAGTGAATCTTTCATATTTTTCTAAGTTGTTTCATTCCATGACGAATAGTTAGAAATACTTCATTTTAAATTGAATGATTCTTTTTCAATTAAATAATTTATCAGGATAAATTATGTTTCTAATTGGTTTTAAATTAATATTAGTTTAATTTTATATAGAAACATAAAGTTAATATCATTGGATGAATTTTCATATTGAATTTATATACGATGACAGTTCAATCTATTTAACTATTCCACATTGAAAACCTACCTTCTCTTCACGTCTACAAGTTTAATTTTAAATAAAATCATTCCATTTCATTCAGTTGAATCTGAAAAATTGGATATAATATTTGGTATCATCATAATATATTATTTATAATAGGTTCAAAAATATTTTTGACCAAAGTGATTAGTGAAAATAGTTCAAATTAATAATGTCGATTAAGGTAAAAACCTTTTTACTTATTTGTAAAACGTATAATATAAGGTGTAAAATGAACTACTATCATTTTGAAAACACATTTTATGGAAATATTTTAAACGATAACCCCATTTGATATTATTTTATAAGATAGTAAGATACTATTCGATAAATTTCACCTATATAGTATGTTAATCCTGAAGAAGACAAAAAGAACCTTCTCTACCATATATATTTAAAACCATTGAGATAGGAAAAAATCATATTTTATGTTATAATTGTTTTTAAAGTTAATTTTTTATTATTATAAATTTTATTTAATTTTTATAGATTAAATAATTTTTTTAAATTCAGAAGAAAAATTAACACATGAATTTGATTAATTAATAATAATTAAAAATAAATATTATTAAATATACTACAAGTTAATAAAATTAAATGAATTATTTTTTAAATGATTTTTTAAATTAATATATAATATTAAATTTGGTATGATCTAAATGACTTTTTATTAAAAAAATTTATTTATTATTTATATTCAAAATTTAATAATTTATTCCAAGATATTCATTAATATTTTTTAGAATAAATGATATATTATTAAATGATTTAAAATTACAATAAATAAAATCCTCCTACAACTAAATTATAAATTGTATTAATTATAAAAAATGGTCCATTAACTGAAAAATTGATCTTTTATAATTAACTCATTGACCCTTAAATTTTAAAAACCATGTTAGTGTAGTTAGGGTTAAGGAAATGTTTTTGCACATTACGTGCATTACTATTAAAATTATTTTTTCAAAAATAAAATATTTTTTATGTCATATATGATATAACATATTTATAATATGTGATTAAAATTTTTCTAATAATTTTAAGTTTAATTTATTCTTAAATTATAAATTAATTTGGTTAGAAAACAAGATAACAGAATAAAAAAGAACAAATAGTAAAATATTGAAACATAGATGTTAAGAGATGAACTAATAAAAATGCAAATTTTTTATTATAGAGGTGATTATAGAACACATAAACCCTGCGCTATATTATTATTCAATTTTACTTCCACATGATTTGAGTGAATTTCCTAATAGTGAATAACGTTGGGTATTTACAGAGATGCCACTTTTTGTCAACTATAAATGTGAACACAATCCCCACACCTTATTCAAACATATGAAGAAAATTTTCTCAACCATTCCCAACCAATATATCTATAAAATATGTATTCCATGATTCTAGATGAATTTGTATTTTCATAAATAAATCATTTTATTTTTTATTATAATCATATGTGGGATACCAAAATAAGAGGTAATGTTATTCTAGATGTGTTTTCATTTTATTCTCTTCCCCACCTCCTTTAAATATATTCATAACGTGATTATATAACAACCAATGTATCATAAATATAATTATATTTTATTAAGTTATGGGTATGACGGAAAACATGATATATATATATCAAATAGGGTAAAATACCATCATTTCTGTGTATGGAAGACAACCACCTCACGAATTGATGTTGTTACTTTTATCCTTTCACACTAATAAATGTTTTAAATAATGATATATTTTTTTATATATAACATATCTGATATTTATGATGTTATTATTGTCTTGGAGTTATTATATTACATATAATCTCATGATTTCCACTTTTAGGGAATACATTTTCTTCACTCATGTGTACTGCGGACTACCGCCTCGCAAAGTGATGTTGTTCATTTATTTATTACATTCAATGTATTAAGAAAAAATTTAATAAAAATATGTAAATTATTTAAAATAATAATGAAATTATAATTAATATATATATATATTATGTTTCATTAAGTCCATATGATAAGAACAGGGAAACAATGTTCACACATACATAAGAACTACCTTCTGCTTGACTAGTGTATTTCATTTCCCATCACAATATTTTCTAGATTTACAGAAATATATATAATATTTATATAATTATTTTAATTAATGGATTTGTTAAATCATTATTTATTTAAGAGGAACACAAAATAACTAGTCAAATCACACTCGAAAAACATAACAATTACCTCTTGAAACAAAAAAAATTAATGAATAATTGTTAACAAACACGTAATAATATGTTATAAAAGGATTATATATAATGTTAAAAATATTATTATGGATCTCTAATAAGTTAATAAAATGTTTAAAATCATTATATATGTGATTTTAAATCATTTTTATCAAATTTTATTGAATTCTAATGTATTTATTCACAAATTAAATTCCATTGAGACTTAATTTTTTTACGCACCAGCACTATTGTTTGATGTGTAGATATTGCTCCTTGGATATTTAATTTCATTATTAATTAAAAAATAATGGTATTATTTAATTCACTTTGAATTGTATTATCCATATTTATTTGACTTTAAAATTAACAAGTGGTAAATGTTATCATAAAATATCAATTCCGTTTCGGATTGTAAAATTCATCTACAAAAAGTCTACCTCTTGTAATCATTTTCATTATACATTATGATACTTTTTAATATCAATATTCTTTAATGTTGAATATTATTATTTCATAATCCATATTCAATATTTACGTATGGTGCTACTTTGAAAGCTATATGATTTTTTGGGGGAATATTATTTAAAAAACATCTTTAATCAATACATCGATTTCATAATGAAAAATGTTTATTATTTAATATTATTATACTATCTATTTGGAATGTTTTGGACATGTAGTTCATTGGTTGGTAACCAGTTAATACAATCCCCTTAATGTAACAATAGTTTCATGAGATGAATAATTAGGCCAAATCAGAAGGATTTCTACCCCAATATAGAAACATTCATGAAGATAAATAATGAAAAAAACTATCTTGAGGATTGATCTTGATACTTAATATGTGAAAAATTATATAATCCATAATTATTTTCTTTCCATGTTAAAATTATATTTTTTAGAATATCCATGATCATGTTCCATTATCATGTGTATATTGATATGTTACTATTTGATCATCGTTTATTCCTACCACATTATGCTCATGTTATAAATTAATTTAAATGTTATTTAGTTATTTACCACTAAATTGTGATTATTCATTATTTATTTTTAATATATTACATTATAAATTACCCTTTCTATGTATTTTATCTCAACCTTATATTTTTAGTTTTCCCTGGATATGAAGATGAATTATTTTAATGAGTTTTCAATAATGATCAACATTTAAATTTGTTGTTTGTTATCTTTCATTTTTTATTACCATTATTAAATTGGTATCATGTATGTATCTATTTTCTAAACATAATAATATTTTTTATTTCATGTGATTTAATTCATGATATCTATGAAAATATAATAAAGTAATACACTAGATCATGGCTACTAGGGTGAGGGATGTTAAAAATAAACATGGGATATGATTGGTCAATTTCCATTAAAACATGTAATATACGAATTTACCCATTTGGAAAACGTCCAATATGAGTTATATGAAAATATAAAAACATATCATTCTAATAATAATTGTGATTATATGACCATTCTTTTGGAACATTAAGAAGTATCTCCTCTCTCTATTAGAAAATTAAGTGGACGAGTGAATTAAATACACACCACTTTTAATCAGATTGGATCCTCATATATGAATGAAAATGATATAGTCAACCAGATATATGAGATAGATTAATATTATTAAAAAAATCATTTTCTTCCATGGGATTAATATAAAAAGGAACAAATTCTTTGATTATTGGTAATGTTTTTCCTTTTCAATAACCATAATAACCAAAATTACATTTTTAATTGAGAATTTTGATGTGGTTCTTCTAAGGATTCATTTATGATGAGATTCTATATTTTTATGCATGAATTATATTTTGGAGGAAGTGGTAGACATAAAAAAAAGAACATAGATATCTCATGAAATAAAGATACATGAGTAATTTTATCATTCCATGACACATGACTGCACAGAATTTCAATGGAACTGTCATGTTTTTCACGTGTATTCTAACATTATTTGAAATTCTACAAATTTACATCACACATTTAAACAATGATAATTTTTTTATATATGGGATAGATTTCACAGTTCTATACCCTCATGATATAATCATAAAACTTAAATTTATCATCATAATTATTGAATTATTTTATAAATTAGGTGAAGTAATACCCATGAATGTTATTAGGGGAAACCGATGTCATATTATAAAAGCTGAAATAGAATAACTACATTTAGATATCAAAAAAAATTTCTTTTAGAATATATAATAACTCAGGAACATATAATCTAATGAAATTATATCAAGAATACAATATATAATATAACAATTCACACCAAGTAGATGAAGTTATGAATGAAAAAATAGAAGCAATCAATAGAAATTTACAATATATCTTATAGGAAATGGTG
Source organism: Viscum album (assembly GCA_963277665.1). NCBI lineage: Eukaryota > Viridiplantae > Streptophyta > Magnoliopsida > Santalales > Viscaceae > Viscum > Viscum album. The sequence goes on along the minus strand of OY728136.1, from coordinate 899,281,195 downwards.
GATAGGGAAAAAAATTCTTGGACTCAAATTCACTAAAATTCATTGTGGGATTATCCCACAATTTCCTATAATCCCCTAGAACAATACCTATATCTACTAGTGCATGTGACTAATATAGTCTAGAATAATAATGTTTAGTTGTATTCACTCAAAATAACAATTTTGAGCTACTAAAAAATAATGAATGATCATAAATATATCATTATATAATATATTATGTTTATGAGTATTAGTATCATGAATTACATAACCTTTAAGTTCACTAGAATCATATTGATTGATAATTTAAAAAATATGTTTGTGTCCACTAATTAATTTAATATGGGTTAGTTTTATAATTAATGATGACTGGTGTAAAATGGAAGAAACTAATTATGCTTGGATATAAATTTGAATGACCACACATCATACATAATGCCCATTATATTCAAGGATATTTGGAAATCAAAATCAATGAGAAGAATATTGCACATCCCACTAATCGTAGTTTTCTCATGAATTACATTTCATAACATCACATTGGATTCACATGGTCCTTTTCATATGAACCAAAATTATAATACATAATTTACTCATCGCATGATTTCAAACATCATGATGAAAGGTTATTAAATAATTTCCTTAAACAATATGGCATAATGTATTATTCTAAGAAATTTAAACTACAAGGAATTTTATCCTAATAGTATAAACATAAACATCATTAAACATGGTTCATCATGTATATAAATAATATATTTAGTGTGATCCCTACTATATAATGTAATTTCTTTATATAAGTGCGTGATCTACATTAGATGTCCATTTTTGGATGATATTGTATGACTATGGCCACATTCATAATTTTTCATTGTCAATGATCATTAATCCTATGAAAATATTACCCATTGAAGAAATATATTTGGATTTATTCATGTTCTTGTGGGAAATATATTAATGAGTAGATCTATTATCATTGAAAAAATTAAACTTCAACCCTTATTCTTTAATCCAACACACAGTTTGTTACTTCACATTGCATCTTCTATGATAGATTCTCAATGAAATAATTTCTCACATGGTGGTTCTTTATTTCATATTGAGCATTTGGTACAAACCCACATCCTGGGTAAAACATTATTTCACTTGCTGAAATATGTTTTCATATTATTATTCCAAAAATATATATAATGATACTTGGATAAACAATCTTAATACTAACTCTAACATACCATTCACATTGATGGAATTGAAAAAGTTGTTCCGCACAATATTCTGCAAAATTTACAATACAATTATCAAATTTATGATACATATTATGCGATGAAAGAAAACTATATATATTCATTATTAAGATAAATTGTGGATGTCCATGTTTTTTTTATTCTAAAAAAACTAAGTGATATATATTCGTCACTACCATTTTTCATCCATTATTGTGGGGGTGGGAACATCCCACTAGGAGTAGGTGACAGAATAAAACAATTTTTAATAAAAAGAGTTATTGATAACATAAAACCGCTTTGAGAAGTATTTTTGGATTTTTATTCATAAAATAGAACATAATGGAGTTACTGATGAATATTTATTACCATTTATAGTTTCCCTCCATTTTATCTTAAAAGAATAATTTCGAAGGGATGTTATACACAATGGAAAGATGACCATTTGTGTATGGATACAATGGGGTGCATGAATTTCTCATAAATCCATAAAAAATTCATCATGAACACATACCATCTTCATGACCAAATATAATAATTTTTTCCACTCAAATCATCAATACATAGAATTATTTGTAGATGTATAAATCCTTTATAGTCGTTAATTGTTCGAAATGTAAATGAAAGAGTACATTGTGTCCATATTAATCTATAATATCATACATGCATGAGTGTTATTTGGGAAGAAATATTTGTAATACATGGTGGTAATAAAAATTATTTGTCTATAATAATTATTCATGAAATCACATGGATAATCTATTGCAATAATGTAATGAATTTATGGCCTACAAACATTTTTTGAATGTCAGGTAGTAATCTTTAATGGAGGGATAATTTTTTATGAAAAAAATTCTTATATTAGAATGTATTTTTGGAAGTTATTTAAGAGGTTCTACAAATAAATACGGAATAACCATTTCAATAAATGGAACAAAATCTATGTAATGGAAGAAACATTTTGAGAATATTTTATTTTGCATTATGAATCATTCAAAAAGAATGTAAATTCTAAAAATACACACATGTAACTCAACATGTACTAAATTAATGGAAGCATTATTGTATTGGACATTCATTAAAATATAACTCCTACAAAAATAAATTGTGAGATATCCCATAATGGTTCCATCATGATGGACTCCCATAATAATAATTCACAAAGTATCCTTAGTGTAAGGCCCTTGGGGATAAAAAATCAAAAATTATTGTACATATATGAAATATATATAAAGATGTAGGAATAAAATTTTATGTGAAATTTCAGTATTTGATATAAATATTTTCTCCATTAAAAGTTTAAAAAATTTTGAACTAATTTATCACTAGTGAGGAACATCATGAAGGATACATATTATCTATAGCATGGCCCTATTAACGTTTCTCATTTCTCCGATGTACTCAACCAGATCCAAATTATAATATATAATATTATTTGATCCCTTTCTCCTTCTTCTAATCCCAAAAAATACCTTTCTTATTCGGTCTCCTCCACTACCACCAGATATACATGATCTGGAAAGGCACGGTAGATTTCACCAATTATGTATTATATTTATTGGATAAAAGATATTTCCCATGATTCACCCCTGGTATGATAGGACCCTTAGGGTTTTAATAAATATTTATTACCTTGAAAATGATAGTCCCTATTACATGGTGATATATGAAATCTCCATTTAATGAAGGTTCACATCTGGGCTACCAAAGTATCAAATTGGTTTCACTATTAAAGTAAATGAGCCATAGAAAGATAATCCTCCTCCCATGGAAATACCTAATCCATAAACCCCTTAATTTTATCATAAATTTGTCTTGTTAACAAAAAACATATTATATTCACCTCCAATATACTATAATACCTTAAATTAATCTTCATAGAAGTCATCTGTATGGTTTTAGTGTAAAGACCTCAGATTAGTTGTTGTGACCAAATCTTCCTCATTCATCCATAACCCTTGTAATTATAATATTCCTTTATCATCTAGTTAATAATATATGATGTGAGGGGGGATGATATATATATTTATCACCTAATGGTTATAATACCCAACCATAACTTTTCTCATTTACCTAAAATTAACACGATCTATCAATATGAATAGTATTTCATAAGAAAAAACTCAATTCCTATATACTAGAAACTCCACATAAAATTTGTTTGTTAGTGTGGATTACTACAGAGGGGGTGAATTTTGTATCCAATATAAATTTATATTTTAAAAATATTTAAAACTAGATTTTATAACTAAAAAACCCTTAAACTAAAATAAATGAAATATATATTTTTATATTATCAATATGTCTCTTAATATATTAATTTTGAGCGAGATTAAAAAATCATGAATTCAACAATAAATTTTGAAAAAAACTATTATAATATGGAACACAATATAATAAATTAATTTAACGAAAACTGTCAATGTACTCTTTTTTAATGATGTTTTGAAAAAAACTAGATTTTTAACACAATAATTGAACAATGAATATATAATATAAATTAATACAATTAGTTTAGTATCATGCCATTAATTAATAATCTCTACATTATAGTAAACTTCTTCCAAGAACATTTGTTAAACAATAAATTGATCGATTTCCATGATTTTGTTTTATATATAACCACACACAAAAATTATTCGCCACACATTTCCTCATCCACAATTATTAATGGAATATAAATTATAGAATAAATATAATTAAATTATTACATTACATTAAAACAATATACATGTGGTTATGCTTATAAAATAAAGAAATAAATAAAGAAAAAACTCAATAAAAATAATATTAAGAAGAATAAATAAAACGTAAAAATGTTACAATGTAGACCTAATTTCTCTAATTAAGAAATATTTTATCAGAAATGACCATTTTATTCATTTGTATTTACTAATAATTTATCTTTTAGGACACATGAATAAAACATCACAAGGTTTTTATTTCGACATGAAAAAATATATTCTCATTTGAAGTAGTAGATAAATCTCAATATTTTTAGTATATACACTAAAAAACATGAATTCAGTAATTTAGTTGAACCATGTAATCAACCATCCATTGTTGACATGGGGTTCCTCATATTCATATATTTTAAACAAAACTAATAATCTATTATTTGTTAATAACAAATTTATGTAAATCTTCACCCATGTATAAACTCTATAAAGTCAGACATTGTCCTCAATAAATTTCACAATTCAATTTTAATAATAATCATTTTTAAATTATTTTATTTAAAAAATATATCAATTTCATTAAATTACATAGTATTTTTATCAGAATAATTTTTTTATTTAATTATTTACCATTATAGTTCTATAGTTTCAACTAGTATTAATACTTCCATATAGAGGTAAAAAATATCTATTAGGGGTAGAATATTTTTACCAGTAATATTGGTAGTAGAAAAAGATTATTTTTAACATGATTTAGCTTCCTATTGTATAATAATATCGATGAACACAAAATATGACTAGGGGTAGTATACTCCAACTAAAAATAGTGTAATAATTAGGAATAGAAAATATTGCAATAGATTGTAGCACAATTGTTAGGGTAGTACCACAAGTTTACTGGTGGTTGTCGATCTTTATGAGTGGTAGTATAGTTTGTATTATTAGTAACATAATTTGAATGGTTTGGGGGACATATCCTTTTATGGTATGAGTTGACAAATAGTGGTAGAATATACCTTTCAATAGAAGAAAAATACTATTTTAAGGTGCGCCTATATTAGTAAAAGTCATCTAGTTGTAGTGGAAGTGATCTTATAGAAGAATGATATAACTAATAGTTCCATTTTAAATTTTTTTAAGAAATCTACAACAATAATTCTTTTTTAATTTTTTTATCCTTCAACAGATGAATATTTATTAATAATGTAAACATGACTTCTATGAATAGAAATAATGAATTAAGGGATTGAGAAAATAATTTCCCGGTTTTTGATAAACAAAAATCAATGTTAAAAAATCTATTCAAAGTATTTGATTTCTGGTAAGTATTAAGTGTAAAATAAAATTCAATACTGATTTTAAAAAAATAACATTTAGATAAAGGAATTCTCAATATACTCAATAAATATCCCCCTTTTTTGATTATCAAAAAGATTGAAAAATGATATAATGTACAGTATAATTTGAAGAGAAATAAATTTTGCTTAATTTTTTTGTTAATATTAATTTCAAAAAATTATATCAAAATACAAAAAAGTCTCATTTGATCAAAGTTATATTTTGAGTCATCCACCTCATAAATGGATGTAGGATAAACTAGGGCTTTTCCATTGCAAGTAGAAATGGGTGCATGATTAGGGGAAATATCATTATGAATCTATCCTTTGATTTATAATGACCTCAATAAGTGTAATAACAAATGGATGGAAAATATTTAGGTAGTATTATGTTTTATCGAATTTATGTAGTGACTGAGGCTCTCATAGGGAAATTATGATGAGAAATGAAAATTTTAACAGATGTGTAGGGAGATGGCTCTATTACCGCAACAAACTAAGAGGTGATTCCTTCAACGTACTCTATAATCCTAGTTAATATAATATCCCATTCATTATAAACATTTAACATATGAGGATTAATCTTTCAACTAAATGTCTTGCTCTATAGAATCCCTACTAAAAAGAGTAAGCCTGCGGTTTATAGATGGAAACATGATTTGTGTATTCAGGTTGTTTTTAGTAAAATAATAAAATTTAACTAAATTTTTGCTTTTTTATAATTTACTTTTCAATTCATGTATCATTTGTAAATTATATAACAATATTCTAGATACAATTACGATGATATTTGATCTTCATTATGATTAACCTGATATGGAGTAAAATAATTTTGCAACATAATATACAACTCTTCCAAAAATATTCTTCTAGTATATTCAACATCATTAGTAGATGGAATAGAATAATGTGGATTTCTAGATGAAGAGACTCTTAATGTAAAAAGATAATCTATTCTTTTTAGAACCAATATATTTTAATAATTCTATTCAAGACCCATATCATGCATAGAATAATTTATAAGAGTAATTTTCTCAACTAATTTCTTGTTTACAATTAAAAATTTTCAATCCTTATAAATCTTTTAGGTTGATTATGGGACACAATATAAGTCAAAATCTAGATATTTTCATCTTCTTTTTAGAGAAAAATCTAGTAATGTATAAAAATATATCATCCCACCTAGAACAAAATATAGTTTTTAATTAAATGTATCCACATAAATACATGTTTGTAAAAACATTATAGGGGGCGAGGATGCGAGAAGAAGAAGAGACATAACCTATATAGGATAAGGAACATCCTCATTCTAATAATCATCATTTGAAACTAGAGGGAAAAATATTCATCCATATATCTAATAGTATCTATTGAATGAAATGGTAGTACAATCTATGTATTGTTTATTTTTTTTAATGTGATCTATCAGGATCAACTTAAATTAAAAAAATTGCTTATTCACCTAGAACCGATGGAAAACCTCTATATTATCTGTCTTAAATTAAATGAAAATGTCTTTTGAAAAAACACATCTAATCCTACAAAACATTCACCATTATATGGTGCATCCTTATAAAATTTATTTCATTAATCTACTTTTACTAGGTTTCCAAAAACCTGACCAACTGTTAAACAATGGGAATTACTATCCCACTATCCACTAAACGTTTTAGTATACTCATAAATTGTTAATAAAAGATTATTTTTTCGTTATCATTCTAAAAATCCAAATCATATAAATAATTATCTAATTAAATAATTATATCTTATAGACGCCAAAAAAGAACCCTCAAAATAACAACAATTTAAAATTTTAAATTTTAATATTTATTATAATCCAGTAGACAATCCAATTATGGGACACAAAAAATTATCATATGCATCATTTTGATACATTTAGGACTCAAACTGTATTAGGATCACTACATTTTACAATTGAAAATGAAAGTAATTCATATTATATATCCAAAACATCCTTTTCAACTTCCACAACATCACCAGCTACCAATTCATTAATAGAATATACCATCGAATAATTTAACTTTATTATAGGATCAACAGAATACTTGGGTATGAATGTGTTATATAATAGGTTGAAATTAAAATAACTGAACTCACTATCCTATAACCACTTATTTATCATAGGGTTCCAATTAAAAATCATTGTTATATATGTATATTGATTGATACAGAAACCCCCAAACTAGGTAAAATTTTATTATCCCCCAAAGAAAACCCCTCTCTATTTTAGAATTGTAGAAATCATCATTGAATTAATAAGATAATTTGATGTTGGAGAAGGATTTCATAGCTCCATCACATAAACTATATGGTATCTGGAAATGTTTTTCATATAACCTATTCTCATAAGATTTTAATAGAAGATGTCTTGATACATCCCCACAATAATATCTCAATTCCTAAAACATAACATATTTTTTATATATTTGAATAGAAGTAGAAATTCCCCCATCAATTTCTACTAAAGTTGGATTTTTTATTCTAGGCCCCAATATGAGGGGTACTACCATGACTACCCAAATCCTAAATCCAATATGATTGGGGCTGGAGAAAGGTGTTGAGTAGAAATATACCAAAAATTGGGAGACATTAGCCTAAGGTATAGGTACACGGACACACATCTCCAAGACTAAACATTGTTGAAATGTAATGCAACTAAAACAATTCCAGCATGAATCTATGGTACCACAAAAAAGTATGACTAAAAAGTAATGAAAAGAGATAGATGGAAAAAATGGACATCCGAAATTGAAAATATACCTATGTACTAAAAGGGATGGGATTAATTCAATAGTAGGATTCTTTAGGACACTTGGGTATTTCATTCTCCAACTATATTCCACCAACTCCCTGTCCTCCTTGAACCTCATCAAAAGGGTCGGCGTTTTCCTATGACATGATGTGTATGTGAAAATTCTGTGTAAGAGTGACTATAAATTTACTCAATAGGATACCCCAAAAATAAAAAAATCACCATGTTTCTTCCTCTCAATACTACATATAATAATCAATGTATTATAGAAACAACCCAGATATTCTCAGGAAAGTGGCCATTCCATAAATAGGTCTTAACAATCAATCATCCATTGGATTCCTCATGACACAATAATTATTCCCAAATAACATAATCCACGAGTCCTACAATTATTAGAGAAACTCAATGAAGATGTGTATCTCATTTTCTCCACTAATATAAACTTTATATTCCATGAAGACTCTGATACAAAGATAGAGGGTCGTGCCTATAGCCATTGGGGGACACCATTAACCTTATATAGATCAACCCACTAGGTAAGGGGTCATACATCAATGAATATACCAACCCTACAGATGTGGCCTGTAAGATGGATGATCAATGCCCTACTCAAGGAGGCCACACATATTCAACCAACTATAACTAGTGAAATAAAGATGATAGAGGATAACAATCCAGTCACGTGGAGCGACACCACAGCTCTATCTGAGAATCCACCTATAAAAGGCATCATAATCTAGTGTCATTAATTTAATTCCACATTTTACCCTCAACGTAATGAAATAGGGTAATTCACCCAAAAATTAGTGGACAAAACTATGAAAACAAAGAACCTTATGATCTATTGATATGGCATGTCCTAATGGGTATAAGGCCTTTCCAGCTATCCCAAGTCCTGCATGTGTGTATGAGCCTCCAATGGAAATAATTATTTATATATATTGAATTTTGAAGTAGTAAACAACATATGGGGAAACATGGAAACATGAACATGTTAGCTTCTTGTGTTGGTGTACAGAAAACATGTATGTGTGTTGGTCTATTTTCTGAAATCCATGTCTGTGACTTTGTACTCCAACCCATGTTTTGGAACTATATTGATTACTCACTAAGTTAACCTGGGAGGGTTTCAAGCCATTTGATAGTTTCAACATTTCATGTGGTTCTTATATTTCTCCCAAAACCATAGTCACCACTAAAGGGGCCCCACACACTATGTAAAACAATATTACATTTCGAGTTCTATGGGACTTTCTTGAATCCCATATTCATCATCTTCCCACCTCAGTTTATCCTATGGCCTTTGATCCATCAACCTACATTCCATGAAACTCTAGATATGACCTCATTAATCCATTCTACCACTAAATAAATTCATTATGTTATCAAATATACTCTCAAAATAGATCAACTATTCACTCTACGTTCTACACCATATAATTCCAAAAAACCCGAAATACGGAATCATCCTTCTTCTGGATCAATCCATATATATCATCTCACCTCTATCTTTTTTTTATCCCAACTCTATGATATTGGATTTCAGTACCATGAAATTGATGCACAATTACTGATCAGACATAAATAGTTGAACAATGTTCCAAACAAATAACGCCAATGGTGAATTCTAGAACAAATGGAGAAAAGAAAAACAAAAAACTATAGATACAAACCTCAACAAATATTCGTCTCAATCACAATTAATTTATGTAAGATAAAAATCTATGATATTCAAATGAATTATCTACAAATAAACAATAAAATTTCCATCCCTCAAATATGCATGATCCATGGATCAATTAATTGGTGAATTGACCTAAATTCATTACAGGAATCTTGAATGTAGATGAATGTATATAAAGAAAAATTCCAACATAGAGATAGGATAAATCATTGATGAAGAATGATTAGGATTATGTCATTGAAGATATCTTGAAAAGTCTAATGGTTTGATGATCCATGTTCTGATTATAATATGGTGTTGTCTCCCAAGAATGAAATCCTCCAACAACGTGTAGGTCTACAATGTTTAGAGGCCTACTATATGACAATTTCCATAGATATATATTAATGAAGATATAGGTCTCTGTTTTAAATAGTACCAAACAAATTCGTATGTAAATTTATTTTCATAACTTCACACTTGTGAAAAATGTTTTACAACTTACACATAATGCTTAATGATAAGTCATGACATAGTTAAATTGACCCTTATGAAATCAACAGTTCCTTCATATTTCAAATTTGTGTACCTATTTAGATGTTTTTACACTTTTTCAGTAATATCATGTCTGTATGCTTTTTAAAATATTTAATAAATTTAAATCAATAGTTTTGGGCTCAATGGGAACATAATTTCATTTTATCTAAATGCTTATTCCCAAAATCAAAATATATAATATTTAAATATAATACACAGATAATCCATGGCATTAAATTATCCCTACCAAAGAGATTTTTATCCTAAAAAGTGAAAAAATACTCAAAGAGATGGGGGTACTAGGCACACATCTTGGTATCCCACTCTCAAATGCTCTCCTGAAGGTTCCCTCGCTTCCACTAGACCCACAGAAGGGGAATATAATTACCATGAAGGATCATATCCTAGTGATATTTGATCTATATTGGTTACTCAATAAAGGTAACTCCATCCTTGATGTCCAGATTTCCCAAGTCGATAACTTGTGATAGGTCATGCACATACCTACTTAGGTACAACACATGGAAGATGTCGTGTACCCAATAAAATAGTGGTGGTAGAGATATAGGGAATTACAACTCAACTACTCTATTATGACTCTAAAAAGTAATAATTAATCTTGAGAAATCTTGCCTCTACTACATAATTTCTTCAATCCACTTTGATTTATGACCCCTAAGAACACATGGATTCCTTCCATGAACTACAAATTACATTATCACAACTTAGTGTTAGACTTATGATCACTATGTGTAGTGTTTGTCCACTCCAGGATGAAAAAAACCTTCATTGTTGTTGATCACAACAATTTTGGTCCCATGAGTGCCGACTCCCCTAGATCATTCAAAAAAATTGGTTATCTATAGGGTCACCCCAAAATTTCCCTAAAAGGTGACATATCAATGGTGGTATGGTTTCTATTGATTTACATGAACTCCACCAAGGGTAGGCGATCCTCCCAACTCTTTCCAATGTCCAACATGCAAGCTAATAACATGTCCACTATAACCTGAATAATCAGCTATGTATAGTTTTCAAATTGTTGGTGTAACCATATGATGAAGTGGAACTAAGTCCCACATGCCTATTGTAAATCCTTCCACAACAATGATATAAAGAGAGAATCACTATTAAAAACAATAATCAATGGAACTCCATGGGGTCTGACTATCTCCTGTATACAAAGATGTCCCTGGTTCACTATTGAACTCTACTCTCACATGGCTAGGAAGTGTTCTAGCATGGTGAGTTAGTCTATGATCACCCAGCTATAATAATTTAACATTTTTGTGGAAATCCAATCAAATTGTCTCTGGATATTAAATCCATATTTCCCTCTGTCACCTCAATGGGTTGGGTTAAAACTACTAGAACATGGTGCCCTTCCTTCACTTGTTTTCAAGTATGGAATCAAGAGGCAAACATTTAATTTATTTTATTTTTGTCTCCCCATGAAAATAGATGTCATAGTTCATGGATCTACTTAGCTACACCAGGATTTACTGCCAAAGGAGATATATGATCCTCATGAAAATCCTACTCCTGCAATACCAATGGTACCACTGTTCGTCCTCTAAAAAAGTGAAAGTTTTCTACCCACCTTTATAATATCTTTCAAGAGCATGTCTAGTGTATGTATGAGTATATATGGTCACATAGTCAATATATTTATGATTAACATCCATAAAACACTATAGTAATAGTGGGGTAAAAAACCTGAGTTGAAGGTATGATGAATTATCCATATCTATAATGGAAAACTATAATAAGGGAAGCTGATCGAATGACTCAACCAATAACTAAGATAATGATCTCATGATGATAATATCTTCCACCACATTCTCTTTCATTGTAGTATAGATAATATCAAAATCATATTCATATAGGATGTCTATATATCTCCTCTATCTCATGTTATGATCCTTTGATGATAAGATATATCCAAGACAATTGTGGTCAGAGTATTTGAAATATCTATCACCCATCAGGTAATGTCTCTAAATAATAAATGAAGAAACTACTGCTACTAACACAAGGGAATGGGTCACATAGTTCAACACTTGTAGTTTAAACTAGCATAAACCATAATAAATAATGGTTTTGATCTACATCATATCAAAACCATGTATGGTCCTTGATCCACTGAGTAACACTATATACCAAACACCCACCTTAGGGAACCTCATAATAGGTTCTCCCATCAACCTCTACCTCAGCACCTGAATGCACTACTAGTACATTTCGATCTCCACGAAAGAATTCCCTCTCCTATTCAAGGATGTCATGAGTTCCACTACTTATGATAAGTGGGGTAAAACATCTTATTTTACATAGAAAATCCAAGTAATGTCCACACAATAATGACACTCTTGGGTGGATACGAAGCCAGCACTTCCTCGTCCACCACACGATCAACTGTAACTCTATCATATTGGATGACATGTCCAAGAAAATAGACCTCTAAAATCTAGAACTAATACTTTGAGAGCATCCCAGAAATCTAGTTCTCTTAGAGTGTGGCCAAGACTATCATCAGGTGTCTTGCATCCTCCTCATTGGATGTTGAATACAATAGGATGTCATCAATAGATACTACAATGAACCTGTACCAGAAAGGATGAAAGATATTTTTCATGACTCCCATTAAAATTTCTAGGTCATTCTTCATACCGAATGAAATAAGCATGTACTCCTATAGACCATAATAAAATCTGAAGGCCATATTTATTATATCACTCTACCATACTCACAACTACTGAAACCCAGATCCGATGTCATTATTCAAAAACCATAATTACCCTTTAAAATAGTCAATAAGGTCCATGATTCTTAGTAGTGGATATATTATTTTTATTGTCACATGGTTCAAGAACCTCAAATACACACATAACATCACTCGTTTTTCTTCCTTCTTGGAAAATAACATAGGGGATACATAGGGGAAACATTGGGTCTCAAGAAACCATTATCCTACAAGTCCAACAACTATATCATATGCTCTTGAATCTCTATAACAGATATCTAATATGATGGTGTAGATATTGAGAATATTTCTAGATGCTAGTGAATACAGAAATGTATAAATAGGTGTGGAGGTAATCCTGGTACATCCTTAGAAAAGACATCCTTGAACTCCCCCACCAATACAGGAAACCGATTGTCTAAGGCTTCCACTTCCTTGAAAGTCATAATAGATAACTGGTGAGTAATTGACTACAATCTATTATTCTAGATCTTGTCATTCTCATACATGGTTTTTTTCACCCACAAAGGCAATCCTCATTCTGATACTACAGTCATACTGCATCCTTCTTATAAAATAGTCTTCTTAGGAATGAAATAATTATATCTAGTTAAAACCAATGATGATATTAAAATAAATCATTCCTAAAAAATAGATATCCCATGAAAAACTATCAACTCCAAGACTCATGTCTCATAGTCGACAAAAGTGAAAAATCATCGACTCATTGCCCGTCAAAGTCTCCAACTACAAGGTTCAAGTTGAAAGCTCAACCAGAATAACGATGTCTAGAATTGAAAAAGTTCAAATGAATTAATGGATATCACATATGTCTATTAATACTAATTCTAAGATAAAAAATTCATGGTGAATTCCTAATATAACACCTAGAGCCTCAGGTTCATAGTATTACGTAGCTTATCACCGACTTCATCCTTACCCTCCAGCTCCCTGAGCATGGAATAGACAACGAAGGGGTGGTGTTGGTAATAGGTCATACCTACGATCAGCTCATCATTCTATGTTGATTCTTCTTCCATGTATACCACTCTATGTACCACCCTGCCCCTTCCTCTGTCTCAATCTCGATAGTCCCTCTACTATATCTTGATCAACTGTATGATGGGGTAGAAAATATAGTTCTAGATTACCTTGAATATCCTATTCGAATCACCACCTATCCCTCACCTAATTTGATCCACCTAGAGTTCCCTTCACCTCTAAAATTTAGTCCTAAGCTCACTACATGAAGCATCTATCCTATTTGGATCAATGTGAATGTTTTCAGCTACCCACTACCATAGTCTCTACTATTGGGTTCCCCCTTATAGCTCCCACTATAGGTGAATAATCTCCTAAGAAAACATTCTACCATCAGGGCTCCATCAATAAATCTATAGTAAGAGGAAATGATAAGAGATACAACTAATACCTTGATTTCTTGGTGGAATCCCTACTCAACGGTCTGAGTCCTGTAGAAATGGTCTCAAACCATATCGAAGGTGAAATAAAAGAGATTAGTAAACATATCTAAATGCTCCTGCATAGTCTTACTGCCCTAATGTAGTTTTAGAATCTCTTGTATGTATACCAATCACAATGTGCCAGAATAGATCTCCTCTATAAAGAAATAGTCGATGTCTATCCTCGAATAAGATGTCTTGTTGTTTTATGGAGTCAAAAAGTGCTAGAATCACACTATAGTTCCCTAATGAAATCTTAATACAATGTCTACCATCTGATCAGAAGGGGTCCTTACAAGGAAAAATGAGAATGAAAACTTCTAGCTAGTCCCCATCCACCCAGGGATCCGAATCACCATGAAACACTGAATGTTTCTTCCATTGAATCTAATTCAACTTTATCAGTCTATGCGAAAACATAGATGGTAGTACAGGTGCTAGAAGATGCTTCATCGGTGGTTTTATAGCTTTTAAACCACATAGATGTGTTATTTACAGTACATGTCCCTCTACTGATGCCTTGTTACTAGGAGAATCATCCTCTGGATCACTTGTTTGAGTCATGGCAGGCTGTCTACATGGTGGAATCCTGAAATAATAAAAGATTTTCCATAGTCAAAAGAGTATATATGGGGAGATGACTAAATAAGAGAATGGAAAACACAACCATTACTATATGATTCATGTACCAAAAAAATTCTATGTAAACAAAAGTTTAAATGTTCCTAGTTGAAAGGAAGGTGATAAGTGTCCTCATGTATGGATATGATGGTCGTTGCAGCGACAATAGAATCTCTGGTCATAAATATGAACATGAAACACTAAACATAGTTTCACCAAACCAATATTACTAAATCCTAAACCTAATGTATATCCTATATACAATGACACCACTCTGACATAACCTGTCTGAGAGGGGCCTATGTTTTTACTACCGTAAGCCCGCATCAAATAGGTTACAGGTTATAGACGATCACTGAGTAAAAATGTCAAAAAAATGGGTAGAATAATTCTAATGTACCTATAAACACTGACACATCTCCATGGCCCTAAAATGCTGAAATTTAAAACAACTAAAACAATTCAATCATACATATGTGATCCCACAACAGATTACGATAATAAACTATTGAAAAAAGAATGTGAAAAAAAACAAGCCCAACAAAAACTAAAAAGAGTCCAACATGCTCAGAGGGTGAGGAATAAGGAATAATTATGCTCTTAAAAAACCAATCGGTCTTTTAAGCTCTAGATATGCTCCACTCGCTCTATATCCTTTCAAGACCCCATCAAAAGGGTCGTCGTCTGCACAAGACATGACAAATGTGGGTAAATCATGTGCATGGGTGAGTATATAAATACTCATTAGGAAACCCCAAAAACACTATACATGAATAACCAATTATATTAGTCTTAGTAAAAGATATAAATATTAATTTATTTTAGAAACAACCTTGATATACTCATGAATGATACCACGCTATATGAAAGACATAATCAATTATCATCCAAAAGATTATACTAGAAAAATTCCCATTCTAGGAGAACTAACTTCATGAGCATGGATATCATCAGAGATTCTCGAAGAAGAGGTCTATATCATGGGGTCATACCCAACGAAGGTGCACTAGTCTATGAACACTTTGATACACCGATAGGGGGTGATTATTAGAACTGCTGGAGGAAACCACGAAGCCAATCTAGATCAAACTGTTACGTAGGGGATCATACGTATAAAATTACACCAAAACTACAAATTAATAATTTGATATGGAGGATAAAATCCCTAATCATGGATTTCCTAAAAATTAAGAATCTCCAATTAGGGAACTAAGGATGAATGGGGTTCTCACTCTAGTCCCATGGAGGGATACCACTACTATATCTGTGAATCAACATTTATAGGAGATCAAAATCTTTTATCATGGTTGTGATGCTTTATTGTACCCTCTTGTGAATGGTCCAAGGGAACACATCAACCTATACTTTTCCAATCAAAGATAACAAATAACCACAAGAATTATTGAATGGAGTACAGGTTGTGTCCAAAAGTGTACACAGTGTGTCCAATTATACTAAGTCATACCAGTGTGGGAGATCCTCACATGGAATTATTATCCAAATACATGGAGTTTATAAAGAGTATATGGCTTTTAGAGACACACATTCTCCTCTCATCAACTCATTTCGATGTTTGTGTGCTGAAGCTGTGTTGGTGGACCAATCTGTGTACGCCATGCCATGTTCGTGTGAGATTAAATGTTGTTACTGTAACCCTATTCTCCATCCCATGTCCGTGTACTCTATAGAGTACATGTAGAGTCAACTGAGGTGGGTCAAATTATATGAGATAGTGTTAACATGTTGTGTGGTTATTATCATCATTCCCAAACCATTTATGTAATTATATAAGGCCCACACACATTGTAATCACGGATTACACTCTGCATTTCAGATAATTTTATTGAAGTGATCATTCTTCCTCTGCATGCCTTGACCGATCCTCTAGGATATGATACATTGATATCCAGGCCACAAAACAATAGATCTGATTCCTCTTATCCATTCAATCACTGAATAAATTTTGTTAAAAATACTTAACATCACCACTCTTATTTGCACACCGATGAACAAAAAAGACCATGAAATATGGAATCACAGACCACCTAAATCACTAAACATACATCATTGCACCTAATTCATGCCATGATGATTGTGGATCAATGATATAAATATTTTCACCAAGAATTAGGTTTGTAATGATCCATCGATCTGGAATCTTTGAACCAGGGTCGAAATAATGATTTTATATGGCGAATCATAGAACCATGGGGAAAGAACAATTGAATACAAGAGGAAAGAACCTTCATTTTTGTTCATTTCAATCTGAATTCCTTTACATATGATAAAAATTAATGATATTGAATGTAATTTTACCAAATCACCACGTAATATACATATATTGCAAATATACATGGTCCATGGATCAATCCATTAGACGACTGATCTGCATTGACCCTAGAAATCAAAATGATAAAGGGTAAACATAAAAAAACATCCTTCGTGTATTTTGGATCAACCATTGATAATGAATTATTATGATTTCATTGTTGAGGATATCCTCTAACTCCACAAGCATGTTGATCCATGATATGATTCAAATCCGTTTTTGACCACCAAGAACACACTATTCGAATAGGGTCAATGTCTCCAACATTTATTGGCCATCCTTAAGAACATTTCCCTAGTTATATATTTCATTAATTTTTAGGGTCACTATGTTGAAAAGGTAATATATATTCTAATGTAAATTAATTTTTTTAATTTTTTACCAATGAAATATTTTTGAAAAAATTCTAGTGCTAACAAATGTTAATTCGCTCCTGGTAAAACCGCCATTCTAAACTAAACAGTTCCCTCATATTTCTGATCCAGACACCCATTAAGATGTTATTACACTTTTTCAGGAAAACCACAAATGCATTATATTTAATTAATTTAATATAATTTATGCTTTTATTTCAGGAGCATTAAGCCTCAGAATCACATGTCTCATTATTTTCAGGTCTCGAAAACAATCCGCATAATATTTAAAAATAATACACAAAAAATTAATGATGTTACGTTTTTCTGGTAAAATCCCCCATAAAATCTTCAAGGGAATATTAAAGAATAAATTAGAAAATATAAATAGGTTTGGAACTATTTTAGTCTTTTTATATCAAATTATGAGCTACTCTTAATCATTATTTCAACTCCCTCAAATTGGAAAGGTGTTTCTTCTAATCAATCAACATTATACAAAAATATTTATTATCATAAAATATGTTCTCGAAAAATAGTTAAACATTATGAACCAATATTATATAGAATGGTTATTATTTATAACTAATCATAAAAACCACTCTTTCACTAGAAAAAAATTAAAATATAGTGACATAATCCAATACATTGAGGAATCATTCATTTCCTTCTCAGAAACTACAAAACAAGATTAAAATAGAGTGTTTATGGATCAATATGTTGTCTTAACTCACCTTTTTCATTTAAATCGATTTTATGATTCAATTAGAGAAAAATAATCATGTTTCATCTTCACCATTATTTTATTGATATAGAGGATGATGTATAATGGTAAACGATATGGGTTTAATAGAGAATGGAAGAATAATTATAAAGGGGAACACAAGAGGGATGATTTAATTGAGGGTATTGAAAAGATATTTTTTATCATTTAGGGAATCACTCAAATATTATATATACAAAAAAATCAATTCAAATTAGAAAATAAATTTGACAGTTAATATAAAAATTAGAAATTTTATAATGTTATTATAAAGTTGTATCCAATATTTTGGAATAATAAAATGATATTATCAAATGGTTTCAACCACT
The DNA here is from genome assembly GCA_963277665.1 of Viscum album. Classification (NCBI taxonomy): domain Eukaryota; kingdom Viridiplantae; phylum Streptophyta; class Magnoliopsida; order Santalales; family Viscaceae; genus Viscum; species Viscum album. The sequence goes on along the minus strand of OY728136.1, from coordinate 899,262,401 downwards.
AGTATAACACAAAGGTTTCATCAGAATTTATTACACAATGGTAGCAGTTATAATGGTTGTACCCATCTATAAAATTCCCAGTGTATTAAGATAATGTTAACTAGCCTATGGTAATAGGACAACTGTAGTAGCTTATGGAATCTCATGAATTTTTATTTCAATCTACTAAAAAAGTAACCATGGAAATAAAAATATTATGTGTAATTTATCATTAATTACCCACAAATTGTATACACTATTATATTCGTATTTAAAGTCAGTATGTATCTGTAATTAGGATACAGTTTAATTCTAATGAAATCAAGGATTATATAATTTTTTTTGGAAATGCCTCTCAAAATGTGATTTCTTAAATCTATTTGTTTTGTCCTAGACTAATACACAAGATTATTAGTTATTTTAGTCGAACATGTACTATCACATTTTAAAGGTACATGTATAAACTTATTTCAATAAACTAGTAAAGTTTTCATCATCCATAGAATATCGGTAAAAAACCACCTATTTCAATGTATTCAACATCAAGAGTGGACAATGAAAAAAAATTATACATTTTTACTACAGCATGATACCAGTGGAATTCCCAAAAAATGACACGTTCTTGAGGTGTTTTTATATCTAAAATAAATCCCCCAAAATCTACATCAATGTAATTAACTAATTCAATGGATTTTCATCTTGATTTAATAATTCAAAAATATATTTACATTTTAGGTATTTATGAATTATTTTTGATGTATTTAAAGAGGATTCCATGATATTTTCATGGAAATGAAAAATCTGATACACTCTAAAATTAATTTTAAGAAAATAAGATGTTATGCTATGTAAAATACATATCATACCTCTATAAACAGTTTGGTCAATTATTTTCCTATTTTTTATCATGATCCTATTTACTAGTAGTACTCATTGGTCTATCCCATACCATTAATCTATCCACTGAAAAACATTTCAAAAGATCTGTTGTGTGTTTTGTAGAAATTTAAATGATTCCTTCATTATTTTGAAAAATATGAAAACCACTGATGCATTTTTACTAATCCCTTAAATTCATTTCAAATTAATTTATCATATTTTTTGAAAATCAAACACCCATAGTGTTTTTATATGATCAAAAAATAAAATCATCAACATAAATTTTAACAACCAATATAACTTTTAATTTTTTTCATAAAAAGGGTAGATCATATATCACATTTTAACAATTTTTTAAATTATGAAATAGATTATCCAATTCTAAGATTATATAGAATATTATTTTCTAACATAATGTTCTATTTCACATTTCAATACATGATTTCGAAAATGATAATTTTTAATTCAATGGGGTTCTTTAACAAAAACATCCAAAAGATATACCCTTTAATAAAATCCCAATTGACATATATTTGACATAGATTAAAATTAAAACAACTTACATAATAATGAATCATTTTAATATTCTCATGTCTAGATACATGATCCATATTTTCCTCAGAGTTAATCCTATATACATGAGTATGTGCTTTTGCAAATAGTGTCCATTTATTTATTAATAGAATTACAAACTCATAAAATTTTTCCTAAAATACCAGTTAATTCCAATGATTCAGTAATATAAAATTATTTCTTCTAGTTTTCATATTTTGTTTCATTCAAAATGATTCAACTTTTCTCCCATATCCATGCCTCAAAATTCATCATCAATGTTTTTAGTTATGGTTTTAGGTTTTATATATGACTATAAGGATTGATTTTTATCCTGGTCTCTATGAGAAGATATAGTCCTCGTTCCACTATCAAAATCTCACAAATAATCATTTAAAATATGATCTATGTGAGTTCAAATGACTCAAGATATATAATAACTAGGTATATAATTTTTTTAATCAGAGTTTGGTTTAAACACTTATTCATAATTTGTATAATTTTCTAGAGAATGTTTTTATGGATGATTATTAGGCTTGGTTGAATTATTGATATCCAAATTTGAGAAATTATCATTAATGATTTTAAAAGTAATCGAATGCACATTTTGACATCTCTAAATAAATTCCATGTATTTATTCTATCACAAGTCTATTTATATAATTAAATACACTACATGATTTAGTGAAAGTCTAATATACAAGGAAAATTCTATGTCACATTTGGATAAAAACAACTCTAAACTCACTTTTGTGATGATAAAATAAAACATGAAACCAAAAAAATGTAACTATCCATTTTATTTATTCTATTCCATAACTCATATGAGGACTATATTAATATTTTTTTATAGGAACCATATTAAAGATATAGTCCGACGTATTAAAAATTTCTTCCCAAAAATTGATAGAAAATTCGTATTAATGATCTTGGATTGGGTAATATATTATGGAATCTCATCACTCTATCCATCTACTCCATTTTTTAATGGAGTTCATGGAGTATTTATGTTGTGATTATAGCAATTTTGTGACTATAAATTATCAATGTCCTGAATTTCAAACTCACATCTATGATAAGTTTTTATGGTATTAATATAACTTCCACTATGTTTTTCAATATATTTTGAATGTTTTTTAAAAGTAATTAAACCTTTAGTTTTATGAGAAAAAAATGATACCCATTTAAATAAATAAAAAAAAATCTATATTAACATTGAAATAATTCTTCTAACTATTGTAACACTCTCTTAATGGTTGAGACAAATACATGTGAACTATCTCTTTGGGTTGAGAAGTCGAAACTTATTTCTTTGGTTTGAGAAAAATATTATATTTTTTCACTTTTGATAGGGGTTAACAAAATTTACATATTGGGAAGTAATGATTTTCATGATTATTAAATAACCCATACCTAGATAGATTTATAATATAGTTATGGTTCAAGATAATTAGTCTCTTATTCTATCATCATGATTCATTGTCAAATAATCTTATGAAGGAACATTTATTTAGAAAACATTGAATATAAACAAACTGTATAGACACTATCTGTGCGTAAAAATGAAAAAAATAAAGTATTCTAAGAGATATAGATGTTATAATCTTTATTTTCAAACATTTAATAATAACAATCATCACATATTTTCGAGATTGTAATAATTTTGTAGTTTAAATATTTGAAAAAATAAAACTGTAGAGACTAAAATAGATTTATATTTACTAAATTTACCATGTTTAATTATTTTTTCCATTTAAATTTTCACCAAATGTTACGTGCACGCCATCCAAATTTATAAGGTTCCTAAATATTTAGTAGTTTTAGGACTCTTGTATCTAATATCCACTATCCAAATATAATAAATTATTACTTTTACACATTATGAATGATTCTGGAAAAAAATTCAATCATACATTAATTTGGTACCCACAATTTCATAGGTCCATTGAAATTATATACATGAGATTTTGGAATTAAAATTTGTTTAATATTTTTTAATGAGAACAATTGTGGACATTATAAATAATATCCTTTTTCAGAAAATATTATTATAAACTATTTGTTGATCTAGATGTTATTGGTCAAGGAATAATCTATTTTATAAAATCTAATCTCACTAGACTGGTACCCAATAATAGTTGTATAGATAGGTGTGGTTATTTTAACAAATAATTCTAGTTTATTTTTCCTTTTATATTATCAATCCTTTTAGTTTTTTTGTCAATGTAAATTTTCTTATCAGTTTTACTCATCAATATAGAATCATTATTTTATAATTTTGTAGACATGGAACTCCTATCACTATCATATAAAAGAAAAGATATTTTTAGATTTTTATATATATATTTCAATTCAATCATAGGGTCTTAACGAATAGAAAATTATTCCAACCACACAAAAATAAAATATTTACATCATGAGGCTTCTTAATTAGTAAATTAGAATTAGTTACATTTGATATATTTTCCAACAAACAATACACTATATCTTTTAAAATATTCTTCCATACTTGAATCAGAATAACTTTAACTATCCCCAAAAGAACTCGTGGATAATATTGTATCTATAATAGGTAATTTTTCCTTCATCTTCATTTAATTTCTTGAATTTTAAATTTTGAAATTAATCTTTTACATTCCATTTTATCTTAAACTCCTTGAAGGTTACTTCTCATTGGTGATTTTCACTCTTCCAACATCCTCTTTTTTAATACCATACTCTTTAGATTTATTTATCCAAAAATTTCATCTTATTATAGAATTTCATAAATCTTCTAGGAAAAAGATCTATCTTATAATTATTATCTAAATGAGATACATTTCTTGTTGATCTGTTCTCATGGAATATATCATTCATCTTTTACTCTGATGTATTGAAATTGAAATTATTTATTTTTTGGTTCATCGTCATCTTTATATAGATTAATCTTCTCATCATTTGTTATTTTCTTACAGATCAGATCCTTACCTAATACATTTAATATGACACAAGACTCTTGAATGGTGATAGATGTTACTCTCCATCGATCATGTAACCATCATAGGAATACCATCACATGATATTTTTCTTCTGTTTTCATTCCATGGGGATGAATCATGTTGAGGATTTCATTAATCCCAAGATATATTTTAGAAATTAACTCATTATGATAAATTGTTAATGTATCATATATAATCATATATGTATTCTAATGTATTTATTTATAATTTTATGTCCCTTTATGGAACCAACATAAGTACCCATTTTTTAAGATGTTGTTCATATTCATGTATTTTACGAAACACATATGAACTTAATGCACAGAAAAAGGAATTCATGAAATTGAAATGAAAATTATAATACGTCCTAGAGGCACCACTATGGTTAAATCTAGAATCATTTTATTATCAAAATTATCATCTATTAGTTTCCAAATATAAAAATTCATTTTCTAAAGAAGCCTTTTAATTATAATTTTCTATTGAGCACAATTTGTACTGTTAAAAGAAGGAATTATTTTAGAAGTAGTTCTATTATGTATATTTGTATCCATTAATATTAGAATTTAGAATAAATAGATTTTTAAGTCTTTTTACAAAAAAATTGATCGATATAATTGCTAAATAATAAATAAATAGACAATCATTTGATAACAAATGTTTTTAAAGTGGAGTAATAAATTGGGAGTTTGAATTGAATATAAAATAAGAAGTATTATTTATAAAGTAATTTAATAAATAATATATAGTTAATAACCTGGCCATTTAAATAAAATATTGGATACATATTACATCATATTTTAAAAATATCTCATGTAGAAGTGATCAAAATTATATAAAACAACATTTCTCATCACATTTACTTTTATCACAATTATAATAGTATCCACTTGTATATATATAATATTTATTATGGATAACTACAAATGTATTGTTTTTATAACGTTGTTCTGATAACATAAACTTGTTTTTTTGAAACACAAAAAGCAATTCAAAAAATACCCAATAGAAATGAATACCAAATGTTTAATCTCAAACTGAAGAAAAACACTCATAACATGAAAATCACCCATATCAAATAATTTTTAATTTTAAATAAACATATCTATAACCTATATCAATTTTGATATAAAACAACACATATGTATTCATGGATACACACAACCTTTTCCCTAATTATTCATGTGATAGAATTTATAATGGAAATGTGAATAGAGTATCAGAGAATTTCCTTATACAATAATGTCTATTTCATATGGAATAATTAAATTATTCATGAAAAACCCAAATGTTAATAAATAGTGTAGAATAAAAAACTGTATGAAAGTGTTTGTGTAGTTATTATTTATTTTTCCATGCATGAGATGATTAGTAATGATCTAATTCTTCATTTGAATTGCCTAAAAATATATACTTGCTGACACTTCATTAGGAATTCACAAGGTTTATAATTATACACAAAAAATAATGTGTCATTTTATGCCTTGGAAAATCTTCTATCTTTTTAGAATGAACACTGAAGAACGGATAACCATTAAATTAATAGCACCATTTAATCAACCATCCTTCTTACATGAGGGGTTCCTTTGAAATAGAGCTTTATAGAAACTCCAATTATCCATTGTAGGATAATAATAAAATATGTAAAATCCATGTTCTAGAAGAAACTCTTTAATGTATAACATATTTTCCAATGAAAAAAAGTATTCCTTTTCAGAATAATAATTCCTAAATCACCGTACATTCCAAATCTATCAATTAAATTGATTTTCATAAAATTTTTATTGTAATTATTAATTATAATTTAATTATTTTTTGGAAAAGAATATAGAATATCAACTAGCAGCAGTGGATTCATCTTTCGATTCCAGATCATTAAAGAAAATAGTGATTTCACTATGTGGTAGTAGATCTCTAAGGGAAATAACATTGTTAAACATATATTGGTGGGATCATGGATCAATTAAAATAATCAGACTAATCCTAGAGGTATAAATATATGGCTACATAAAGCCTACTCAAACTATTAGTAGTGAAATTATCCCAATAGAAGAAACCATCATATGAGAGTATCACACTTATTATGGTTGTAGAACATTTTTATTAGTGGATGAAGATATTTTATGGTGGTATTTAATTTTGAACTATTGGTTTTAAAAGTGTATTGGTGGTAGGAAATATCTTTAAATAGTAGTAGATGTTTACTAGATGTAGAATGATACATCCAACAGTATCAAAATTATACTCATTTTTTCACTGGTCGAAGAAGAAGCATTCTAATATTAATAGTAGTAAAAATGAAGTGGTATTATATATAAAACATTATATTGTATTACATAGAGATATTTTATATGAAATATATAATAATGAGGATTTTGTGAAGATTCATTCTTTCAATACATAAATATTAATTAATAATATAAATGTTATATATGATCATCAAAACAGGTAATTTTTATACTATGAAAAGTGGTTCCTAATATGAATTGAGTTAAGATACTCTTCTTGATTCATTAATAAACTTTCACTTGAATCACATATATAGTAGAACCAATTAGTTTTCCCATGTTTAATACATTACTCTTCCTAACTTGTCTTTTATCCCCTATGAGTCCCATATTCCTTCCTAATCATATTAAAAATAAATTATAGGTGGATAAATTTTTGTTGGCCTATTATGTACAAGACGAAATCTTCATAACTTGTATTTATCCTTCTAATGTGTCATGCCCCATACTCATCTACTTTCAATCACACACTAGGTGGATATCCAAAAAATGGCCACCCATGGGTAAGCACCAAATATTCCTCATTGGCTATATTCCATGCGAGTTATGTTTTAAATTCACATCGAGATATCAATAGATATAGGTGGATGTCCAAACAAGGGCCTCATCGTTATTTTTAATCCCCAACCATAACAACAATGATTATATTTTTCCACTAACCCATTAATAATCCATTCATGTATAGGCCTCCTAATAGTTGAAATATGAAACTATACCCTCTCCTATTGACCTACTAAAAAATATTATTAAATCGAAAGGGCCACTCATATGTAAGAACCAAAAAAATATTTATTTTATATTTCTTTTAGTATTCCACCATGCCAGAATTTAAACTACATATAATTAATCATGGTTGTAGGAACATAAATGGAACCACCACATTCCTCATCACATGAGCTTAAATGGTACAAAATTCTTCTTAAATGGAAAAAAACTACTTTGGTACTTATTATCTTCATTGAGATACATATAAAACCCCTCTTAGGGGATTCATCCCCACCCCATTATAATAATTGAATCCTTTTATAAGATAAAAAATTCACCCTATAAATTCATATACTCATGAGTTACTGACTACATAGATTAATATAGAGTAACTAAATACATAGATATAATGAGAAATATTATAATCCACTTATGGAATGGTATCTCATATTCGTATTAGAATAAAATTAGTTTCATTAGTGTATCTAGTATAATTTATATGAATGACTTTAAAATCATAAATATATAAGAGATTATTAGAGTTAAAATAATTCCACCCAAATTGATGAGATAAATTTTGATATCCATACTCTCAACCTTGTATGAATAACAATTATCATTTGTAATTCACTAACGAATTAATACATATTGAATGAAGGTCCTCATGAATATTAAATTCATTAGCGTGACTACATTTTAGAATCAAACTAATGAACAAGAGATGAATTCATTTCATCTGAATGAAATTTATTTATGAAGAGTTATTATTTATGATATGACACTGATAATTACTATATTAATACATTTAGAATACAAATGACATATATGATGAAAAAACCATGAAAAGTAAGGATCTATAACCAATATGGGGATAATAACATGTCAAGAAGTGTATACATGAACCACTATCCAATGACACTTCAATCCTATTCCACTATTTTTACTAAAATAATCTCACCCCATTTAACAAATTTCAACTATCACCTACCATATCTCTAAAATGTCCTAAAAAGAATGAACTAGTGCACATGTGCCTTTATGAAGGGATAATTCCAATCATGGATTCTGATTTCACCAATGTGGAGGGACTGAGACCATAGTGCTATATGCCATAACGATTTTCCAATTGTGGGTAGATAAACACATCTCAATATGAAATATATTCATGATCTTGCATCCATATAAAATGAATTCATAACTTCATTATCTCCAGGAGGTGGAGGATATATTTCCCCATTTCTTAGAAGCCGGACCAAATTTACTAAAGAAGGATCCAAATCAACATGGTCATCCTCACCAATGTGTAACCCCAATTAAATAAGAACATTAAAATAATGATCTTATTTAAAAAATCATATATACTCAAAAAAATATATTAGTTCCTATTTTGGGTTTCCAACCACATTAATTCAAGGGATGGTCCATACCTTTGTAATTAAAAACACTAGTAAGTCCAATTATTATAGCCTGATAGAGGATTAAGAAAAATTCAAAATCACTATATTCCAATTGATTTAGAATTCATATAATTTATCCTCAGTGATAACTTCAACATATCCTTTTCCATTGACGGAGAGTATTATTCCACATAGGGGTCTTCTATGTTGTACCCCACTCCATTCAATACCATTTAAAATATGGGCCTACAATGAAAGGATTAATGCACCAATAGCTATAACATCCCATGTTAAACCTCACCTCACAACAATGTGGGAAATATTATCCCAAAAAGTCATTTAAATTATTAAAAGAGGGAATAAATAAACCCATATGATGGATATAACTCCTCTAAGAAAATCCATATTTCTTTATATATACTTCACATTATTAAATTTCAATATTACTAACCATACTAATATTATTGAAAATTAAAATATTGATGAAATGAAAATTTGAAGACACAAATAGATAATTAAAGTCATAAATTGGTACAATAAGATGTATTAAACACTAAACATAAATAAAAATACTATGATTTTTGTTCCTCATTCAATATTACTAAAACGAATACTATGTGAACATGTTCAAGGTTAAAATAAATAGTTTTTTCAACTTTTACAGCCCAAACATCACACAGAGATAATGTGACCCAATCAAAAAATAGAATATTAGTTGGTTTATTTCCATGATATAGGGACTTTAGTTGATCAAACCAAAATTTCATAAGGGAACATATCAAATGATAATTATCTATATGATTAAATTTTTATGACTATATTGTGTAATCCAATTTAATAAAATGAATCTACCTAACTCACAATGGATGAATCAAGGATCACAACCAATTTGAGATCATATAAACTGACCAATTTTTATACAACATTGATTGGTTATCAGAAGATCCCTATAATGAAGAAATATCATCTATCATTCCATGAACGTAATTATATCATTAATTAAGAAATTTCCCATTCATCGATTCGAACATACCAATAATACCGAGGCTAATTAGATATCACAGCTTTAGTTTTAGATGAGGGTGTAACATCATAGGGATTATTACATGTTATTAATACTCATATATATGACCTGGACGACTAACATGCAATATTAAAATTGGAGAATAATTATTATCATGATTTGGAATATTAGAATTCTGAATATAATAACTTTAGGAATATATAATTTTTAATATTTTATGGTATAACATATATAATAAAGCATCAAACTAATTTGTGATCTAGGAATGACTTTATATTGGAAACCCAGTTGTAACAAGAGGGTCTAAAGTTTTGATTCAACATAAATACAATATAATGTACTAAATTTTATTGTTATTCTAACCTCACAAATATATATCTTACTTAAGTGCATCAATGAATCAGTTTTGTATACAGAGATTGGGGGTTTGACACTTTGGAGGGTAGTTTTTAAAATTTATTTTTAAAAGAAATTATCTTTTAAAACTTTACAGAGATCAATACAGTCAATAATAAATATCTTAACCTCAAATGGTCATGTTGGAAATAAAATTCAATGAAAATATAATATTTAAAATGATTTGATCCAATGTGGAATTATACTCTTTATTGTCGATTGATTGCATCCCTAACCACTAATTATCATCACAATAAGATAGAGTATATCCTAGTAATTGGAATTCACACAATCTTGAACAATAAATATTATGAGACATACCAAACAACATATATTTGGAATGTAGTACAAATAATATTAACACAATATGGAGAATATTTGAAATTAATTTTTTTTGATATGATGAAAAATGATAAAGATAAGCTTCCACACACCTCTATAATAATAAAGTTGTAATATAAAATTGTGTATTGTTTAACTATTCTTCATTCATTTTCTCGATCTAAAATAAAATCATCAGATGTAATTATATTCATTCAATGTTGATAACTGAGAATCCAAAGACATCCCCACAAACTTATTCTTCATTATTTTTCTAATAAATTATCATATGAGGGGAACAAGAGTTCTCAATAATTCAATGTTTATTTTTATGATACCTACCATACATATTATATGCATAAAATCATGAAGAAGAATACTATAAAAATACCACATTCATTTCTACACAGATTTAATTATTTAAAACACCATAATCTTCAACAGTAAGGTTCTCGCATTCCAATTATTAAATTGATTCCCAAATTATTTATTTGTTAAAATCAAATTAATTACAATTCAAATATTCAATTAAATACTCTGAATATTCAATATTAATTATTCAATTAAACATATATACATATATGTCAAAAATAACATTAATTTCCATATATATCAATTTTACAATATCTGTTGAGATATTTTTTCTTCAGGAATTTGAATATGACACAACAATCGACATCACCATAATTATCTACATGGTGTAATTAAGATGTGTCCCTATTGGATAAGTGTTTATCATCGACTATGTTAATCAATTAAGCATCATGATTCTATCCCAAATACATATGTAAAATATTTTCCTATGTTATTCAGTTGTGTGGGTATATACTTTTCCACTTCATAATTGGCTATATAGTTAACACAAGATATATATAAAACAATTCTGTCGATAACAGAAAATACTAGATTCTATGTAAATAGTATGTAACATATTCATTTATGAGACATAACAATGTGATTCTCTAGTCAACTAACTCAAGGATTGGTAATATTGATTTTTCATATTTTTGAATCATTTTTCTATATAGATTTATCTAAGTGGTGAAAACACTTATGTGAATATGAAATATTCATGATATATATAATATTAAATAAATGTTTCTTCATCCAAAATCTATATCACATTAATACACTTAGAAGACACATGAAAATATCCCCTATGATAGATATCCATAAAAAGGGTTCACGAACATTTAAAAATTGTGATAACCTCAAAAGTTTTTCTTAGACAAATACATCAACCCAATCTCACTAATATCTATGTGTTCTTCAAACATCCTAAAAAATTGACAAGTCAATGAGGTTCTTCAATCTCTTATAGTGGATTGGATGAAAACAAATTTGAACCCTCATGATGTATCATGCCTCAGCACCTAAATTATGAAATCAGAAAAATGCCAAATATATATATATCCTGAAGCCACACTATATGATATGGAAGTGTTTTGAGAGGAACACATTGGGCTGAGTGATTCAAAGGTCCCTTCCTCTCACACCACCCTAACACTTATACTCCCATTTCAACATGTACTTCACTCCCACATTGTAAAAATATCCCAAAATATAGTGGGGAGTGGTTGAGGCCTCTTAGAAAAAAACTCAAGTGTGTGGGGAAGGATGAGCATGATATTTGAGACAAAAATACAAATATCAGTCAGGTGGCATAGATTTTATAATGTGATCTAATATTTCATCAATCTTGATAATACATAAAATTTTTAATTTCAACTCAAGCAACATTATCAATTGTAAAATGATATCGAATATTTATTTTATGGCCTAAAGTGTTAAACAAATTTTTTTTGAAAGATAAATAGGACCGTGATTCACAAAAATAATATTCAATTGTCACTCAAATAAACCCAAAAAAATAAATTATCTAAATTTTCATCCTTAAAACCTATGTTAATATAACATTAGATTTCAAAAACTATGATTTAACTATTTTCAAGGTTGCTAACCCAAGTTTCATTCTTCAATAACTAAAAAAATCCTCAAAAAAATATAAACCTATTTTGGATCTAGTATATATATATTCATCTCTACAATCAATGTTATGTATCCAAGAAAGTATAAATCTAAATATAATATTTACTGTAATACTTAATATAAAATACCAGTTACAAACCATATAATTATTTTAATTTAAGGCATGATTGACACTTTTGGTTCACATTGATACCTTGCATACTAAATCATTAGATAGTTAATGTCAGGTCTATTCATTTTGAGACAAAATAGAAATCTAGTCATTCATATTTATTTCATATAATCATCCTCTCATCAATGCCGAAATTGTTTCAACATTATCCCAACTACTATAAGTAAAAAATTTCTTTTGTATCATCATTTGTAAAAGATTTCAATATTTATTTGGCATACATATCTTGTGAATTTAATATATAATCTAAATTCATATTAATTTGTAACAAGAGAGAATATTTTAGTTACACCAACAAAAGAACATCAAACATCTTCTACATATTTATTGAAAATTCTCTATAAAAACAATCGATATTAAAATAAAAAAATTATATCACCATCATACGCAGTCATAATTAATGTTTTTGTAAAATAATTCTTTATATATAACTTTGAATCAATTAAATATTTACAATAAAACCTTTTTTCTCTCAAATAGTAATAATGATTATAATATCAGGCCCTTGAAGCCTGCTTTTAGTGGAATAATTGTTTTTTCACTCTAAAAACAATTTAATGATCATTTTCAGTAATGAAACATCTAGTTTTCATATAAATAATTAATCTCCATGTTCACTACTAAGGAATATAGACTTTACACACATTTTATTTACACAATAATTATTATGACCTACCACAACTAAGGACATTCATATCTTCCCTTGTTTATAAACAATAGAAAATATCTCCTCAATGTCTATGCCATCCATTGGAGAATATACATTATAAAAAATTCAATCCATTTTCCACGCGACATCACCTTTCTAATTCATTTTTTAATGGAAAAAACATTTTCAACTAATAGAATTTTAGTTTTTGGTATTGGAATAATTTCCCATATTATTTTCTTTTCAATTGTAATGTCATGTTAATTAATTGATTTTACCCAATTATCATGTTTATTAGTCTCATTCATCATTTTATACTCAACCTATGAAATTAGAGAAATTTTGTTATCCACTCATAGCATCTTTCTGGCCTGAACTATTGTACATTCATTCCAATTTATATTTCATATTTTTACATGATTAATTGTACTGTAAAAATGATTTTTTCACCACTATATCCTTCTTTATAAATACTAGATCATTTTGAGATAGAATTAATAGTTTTTTTTGATTTTATCAAGATTTTAGTCCAATTTTTATTGAATTTACTAATATATTTCTATAACTGTCTCAAAATCTTCTTAGATACACTTCACTTATTCCTATATTTTTCTTAAATATATGAATTCTGAAACTCTATTAATTTATTAAATATGTTATTACACAATATTTATATATTTATATTAGTTAAAAAACATAACACATCATCATAATCTTTTTCACCAAACCTTTCCTTCACGGTTAATTTTATTTTATAATAATAACGGAATACATAGACCATACAGTATTTCAATGCAGTCTTATTTTAAGGAAAAATATAATAGGGTGTATCATGTGTCATATGACACAAATAAATATACATTAAATATGAACCAAAATGGACACTACTCTTTATAGATGAACCTGAAAACATTATTCTTATCTAATATTATTTATTCCATTTCCACAAAGATCCTATTCTTAGTCTCTATAAAATCATTTTTTATGGTGTATTAAGGTGTGTTATACTGATGTATGATTCCATGTTTTAAAGTATATATTTCAAACACATCACATGGGTAATATTTCCCATCATCTAATCATATTATTCTTATACACAAATGAATCAATTTATAAACATGCCTTCCTTAAAATTTGGGCATTCTAATAACGTCAAACTCGTAGATACTTAAAATAACATTGGTCATCTAAGTGATGTCATCAATGAAAGAAAAGAAATGAATATGACATCATGTATACATTTTTCATATGTAATTACAAGTATAAATGATGACTAATTATAATGGTATTGTTGAAGAAATATACACCTTATCATTTTACTTCTGAGTTATCATTCCCTTCAAATATGTTTTAGATATTCCATATTGATCAATTTTTATCTTTGGTAAATCACATACCACTTATTGTTTCAGAATATTACATTATATTATTTATCCATGTTTCCTGCGAAATATATTCTATAACATTTTCTCATCATTAAAGATCAATTAACATACATTATAAGGATCACAAATGTGGATTATATTTATAATTTTTCTACTACCTTGGGTGGGATTTTCTAAACCACATGTTATTTTAATGATTTGTGTATTTAAAAATTTTTTTTTGTCCTTACCAATATCAAAATGATGTATAATAGACAAAAAATTTGTTTTTTAGCCCTTAAATATAATTAAAATCACATGATTTCAAAAAATCATTTAAAAATTTAGTCATTATAAAACATTTTATTTTCAAAGAAGAGTCATTTGTAAATGATATTGCACCAAAATATTGTTCTTAAATGTTTTTCATAATCTTATAATCAAACCATAAGTGGGAGGAAAACCCACTATTATGTATTGATTCAATTTTTATCTTTATTTCTTGTAAATTATCTCCTACAATGCTTAACTTTTCTTTATTCGGAATTTGAACTGCTTTCTCATTACCTTTTAGTGAAAAATTACCTAGTATAATTTTCATTAATATCTCTATTATAATCCCCCTTTTAACACATATTCCTTATATATATCTACAATAAAATATAATATAATTTTTTATAGGTTGAATCTGCATTCTATCATTATACACTTTTTTTCTGAAAAAAATTGTATTTATTGAAACTAATCCACCTGTATTCATTCATTCTCCCAGAATGATAAATTTTATGATAAAATGTATTATATTAACTTCCAAACATATAAAAACACTAGTAATGTCCATAAAATATTTTTAAAAAATGTGTCACATCCTGCAATGTCCTATTTTGAATTTGAAAAATGGTGAACTATTCATTCACAATATTTTATATTATTTTAAATAATATCCATTCCTGTTTCCCTTTTAATTGTGTTATCTATAAAATAAATAATCTCTATTTATCACAGAGAAGATTTAAATAGTATTATTATTTTGGCATACATTTTTCATGCCAATATTTTTTCAATATGAATTTCTATATGAGTATTTTACCTAATTTTTCTCAAAATATTTAGAGAAATCCCCATTATCATCATTAGTTATTTTTATATTCCTTATTTATAGTTGGTAGTTATTTAACATAATCAAGACATCTCTATTGTTTCATTTATAATTCGTCATCAAAATAATAAATTACTCCTTCACGATCATTTATCATCTTCCGATATTCAGAATCATTGAAATTGAGTTCTACATTCTATTTTACACGTGTTGATGGAATTTTTAAGTTGAAAACCTTTTTCATCAATCATATTCATATTCTCCATTACCATATTATTTTTCTATATCTTGATATATATTATTTATGATAAGATTCAATCTCACCATTATTAATGTATATTTAATGTATTGGTTCTAAATTATCATCATTAGCAGTCTATGATTCAATTATTTTCTAAAAATGATCCTTACAATATACTAATTTCTATAGTGATTCTTCATTGAATTTACATACAAAACTCTGAAAAATGTAATGATATTATATATTAAAATTTCTTTTTTTATCTTATTGACTTATCTTCTTTCTTCAACTAAAAAGTAATGATTTGTAATAAAAAAATTTATACTTCATTAATTGGACTGCTTCTCTATTTTTACATTCATAATCTTCTCCTTACTTCCATGGAAAATATTGAACATAATTTTCAAATACATTACCTTAATAACATCTTCTAGATAACATTACTTTATTTTAACATTTTCTATTTTAAAAATATTTATAAATAAAACCATCAACTCTTTGATATAAATAAACATTCTCCACGTCACTACAGTTTTTAGTATCTTTATCAAAACATGTTTTATTATTTCTAATGGGTCTAAAATACTTTTAAGGTTTTACTTTCAATTTTAAATTATGAATAATTCACATTTCATAAGAAAAAAGAATATTATTTAACTCTTTATTAGAATTTTCATACCTTTGTGTAATATATGAAATATAGGATAATACCTATTCAGAAAATATATTGTCAAATTCTTTACTATTGAGTAATATTCAATTTTATAACCAGATCCAAGAGTATTACTTATTATTGAATTTAATCAATTAATGAAATCAGCATAAAATTCATAATCTATCATTTTTATCATAAAATTTTAGCCACTAGATATTTATCTTTTCCTCTTCGACTCTCACATTGCCTTTATAACTTCTCCCCACGTTTTCCTAGATTTTTTTTGTTTGTATCCACATAAATTTCTTATCATTTTCTCTAATAAACAAATATAATGAATTATATACCTATTTATCTATTTTATATTAATCAAATCAACAAATATAATTTTTATATTATTTAAAATTGTTGGAAGGCCAACTATGGATGGATCGTGATCTTCTAATATAATAGATATAATAAATAACAACACCCAATCCTTATAAATGTGATTATTTTTTTCATATAATATCTTAAAAAGAAATATATATACTGAATTAAAACGATCCATTATCATACATCAACTAAGTGGATATTTTATAGACCACTCCCTTTGATAACAAATATTGGATTAGTTAGATTGATTTCCAGCATTGGGGGGGGGGGGGGTTGAATTAGTAAAGGAAGGTTAATATAGATTATTTTTGATTGAAATGAACCTCCAATAATATTTTAAGTCTGATCCTCCCAAATAATAAATATACCCAAGTCACAAAATCATATATTAAATAAATCATAATAAACAAATAAATTTTACACTGTCTGGATACAATATAGAATCTAAATCTATTCTATGGATGGTTAAACCCCCACCACAAGTCATATTCTTTTAAATATAATCACATGTGATCCCCAATTAAATGTTTTCATTAAGAATCACACGGTACACATGAGAAGATATACCTAACAACACACATTGATAAAATATTAAAAATAATATGAATACAAGATGCAGAAGTTCTCAAATTAAATTAGGGTTTTAACGAAATAAAATATAAATATAGGATTCCATGAGTCTCTTGAATAAGAATGATTTATTCATCCACTATGGTAAATTTATGTATGGTGCACAAATATTATCAGACCCATATTTAGGCCAATAAATCAATGACCATCATTATATGGTGATAGATGAAAATAATACTTGTTCCCCACACTCTTCTTATTTTTTTTTAAATAAAATGATCATATGATGAACAAAATATTTCTAAAATCTCATCTTTTATTATTATTATTTTCCTTCACTGTACAATATATACAAAAAATTATAATGAATATTAATCTCAATATGTCACTATTAATGTCATAATGTTCAAATTATTTAAAACACAATATTCTTCAACATTTTTATCCCTTCATTCGAATAAGTCACCAAATTCATGATTTATACCTCATATAAAATAATTTGAAGTACTATTCAAATCATCATTTTAATCTAAAAAAGAACCTTCCTTCAGTATTCCACAACATATATTAATATCCATGATCACAATAATTTATTCAATTATTTATTCTATAAAACAATAAAGATTTTAATGACATAATGAAATATACTATATCACAATGGGATACATGGTGCACTTTATCTATGATGCAATTGGATACATGTTTCACAACAGATACATAGAAAACAGATATATCACCAATTTAATCTACAATATTTTGGCCAAATTTCATACATATCATATTATATAATGTGATTTATTTCTATGGATATAAACTTTTCTATATTGAAATTAACTATGTGGTTCTCATCACCTACTTAGAAATCATATATATCTCTCAGTTGATCTATATGGTTCTGAAAAAAATTCATACATAACATATTTGCCTATGTGATTGGGCTATATGGATAACCACACATCTACATCATATATTTGGATATGTAGGATGATAAATGATGTGGATCATTCATGTATGTAGATTTGTGTATGTTCAAAAAACACTAATGGTAATATAATATAATCCATTATCACATAGCTTAAAATAGAACTTTGTTATCCAACAACAATACAACCAAAAAAATATTTATTGAATCAAAAATCACTATCTAGAGATATAAAACATTAATAAACATATCAAGAACATTAAAAATTTGTGAGCACCTAAAAAGATAGTTTTTAACAAATAGATAAACATAATAACATTAAATTTTAGGATATCATCAATCATACTCAAATAAATCCACAAATCCAATGGATTATTTAGTAAAAAGTTAGGTTAATATAGGATATAAATTTATATATTAAATCATATATAAAATAATAAATGAACCTATCCACGACCTCTATAATTCTAAGAAACAAAATGAAGAGGGAGTAATCAATTATATTTCAATATTGAAGGGTCATATTTATTCTTTTTAAATTAAGATTCCCTTGGAACAATGAATTGAGATATATGTACATAATTTATAGGATGATTAATCAACTATTATCATCTAAAAAAGAATCATGTTGATAATCAAGAGTTCAATAATATAACAAAACTTATAGAGGAATATATTCATTGAACCATGTAAAGAGTTATCTATGTTGAATAATAAGAAATATATATCATAAGGAAAACATAAATGACTATTATCACCCTCAGTTTGACATTGTTGAGGAAAATAGTCTTTTATCATTGGAAGAAAAATGTATATTACTTTTATAATTATTTGGTTTTAGATAAAATCATATCCACATTAGATAACAACCCAATCACATTTCAACACATCATAAATATAAATGAAGAAATATAAAATGATCATCCAAATTAATTCCCTCAGTATTATTTGTATGGTCACATGATCTCATAATTCTATTTCTTTAAATATCTATAGAAAAATATATTTGATGATTTTCAATTACTAATGGAACGTCCCAAAATTCATTTAATGATTATGTAAATCATTACATAAGATGAAGATGGAGAATAAGAATTAAAAAAATATACCATATGGGATTATATAAGATTATAATGATTAGATGATCTTGAAATCAAAATAACAGGTATATTAAATAATCAAATCATTAATTAGTCAACTATTGTTGACCACAATCCACAAGAAAATAAAATTGTTGAAACATAATCTTCTTATCCATTAATGATAAAACATAATTATCACATGTGAGGAATGGATAATGTGGATCCCCTATAATATTTTTTAACCACATAAAAAATTAATTTATTTTATATCCCCATTATAGGGAGAATCTGTACCATCTTATAAATTAGAGAATAAACACAATCCACCCAAATTATAGCCTCTTTTGATGATTATCACTGATTTCCCTCAGGTAAAGTTATTCAACATAAAAAAATAAGAAGGGATATTTTTATTAAATGGTATATACTATTTCTATATATATATATTATTGGATAGGTTTGGAGAAATTTCAATAGAATTTAATGTGTCTACTATTGATAATGATACAAAAAATTTGACAGAATCGTTTAGGGTTCATTATTATTTTCCATTGTATACATCCATCATTGTTGAATAAGAGCTTAGTGCTACACCACAAATTGATAATGAAAATTCATTTAACCCTATTGATTCCTCATAATGAAATATTGATATGGGAATTTCATAATGTTAAAAATAGAACTGGTAACGAGATTCAACACCTGGAATCCCATGCACACCTGCCCATCATTCCATTAGTAAAGGATAATGCATATTCATGTCGTTTTCCTTTCATCTCCCTAAAGATAACAAGCCTTTTTCAAATAATGAATAGATTGGATAGTTATACAGTGAAAATGAATAACTCCTGAATGTGATAAAAAAAATTTATTTTGGAATTGTTTCCTTATAGTTAAATTACAACATCATACCATAGTGTTACTCTTTATATTGATGTAGCCCATAAAATAGGGTTACAGAAATCTAATATTATTGAAACACTTTTTAGGTAAATTTAATATATATTTTGAAGAATATTATTACTACATAGTCCCAAATAAATTTTATGGGCTAAAGTCTAGAGTTGGAACTATTAATGTCTCAATCGTATATCGCATGATTGATTTAGATTAAGGCGATTTCATTGAACACCCAAACTCAACCATTTGACCATACCAATGAAGGAATTTGGGGAACACCCAAGGGAATTAATGTTATCATTTCTATTTTGGTGAATGTAGAATAAAGGTATATTCTATTCAAATAGATAAAACATCATGATATTTCACTATTTCTAGATATTATAATTTGGTTGACTATTAGAGGATCAAGAGAAGGTGGAATATATAATAATATTTGACAGAACATAAAAATTATTTAATATTCCAATGATTTATATGGTATATAATGATGAGATTATATATCATTAAGGATCTTATTTAAAATAAGGAAGATAATTTTTTAATGGAGTTAGTGACTAAAAAATATCTGCATCATCTTTATTCGCTACCAAAGTTAGACATGAAAACACTAAGAAAGAATCCATGGCATATATATCTAGATGATAGGTGAAAAAGGAAAATATACATTTCCATGACCTCATGGATTCATTTTTAACTTATTAATTTGAGAACAATATTCTTCAGAATATAATGATCAAGTGACCTGATATGGTCGTTGTAAAAGGTCATCCAGATTATTATCCCTACGGCCTATTTTTGGGACATATGATTAAAAGATTATTTATCCTTAATGATAGAATCTAGAATAAAATGGATGTATAATTGATATAATTATAGGATCCTAAGACTCATTCAACATGAACAAGAGTTAATATAAATCCAAATGTAAAGTATCATTCCTGATGTACCTTGATAGATTAATAAATTATTAGTTGTATAACTATTTTGTTCATAACACATATTCCATGAAAAATAATTCTAATATAAATAACATAATTTACATTCATAATGACATGAAAATCCTTAGAGATTGACCAAGGTAAATGAACATAAATTTTAAGGTGCAATGGTCCTTGTAATATGTCTTAATACTATAGGATGTGAAGTATATCCCATAGAACCTTTAATTTCTCAAATTGTTTATGTAATATAATCTAAAAGGACAAAATTTTTCTTTATATAACATCATGAACATTGTAGGTGTTATGGAAATATTTATCTACATTAATTTCATGGTTTACTGAGGAAAATTCCCCTATAATTAGTATTATCAGTAGATTTAACCTTGTTATCAATAGATTAATCATTATGATAGGATATTTGATCCTAGTCGAATGAGAATTTTCCATCCAATTATTTCTATACAACATTACACTAAACATCATTCACACATCCATTATGTAGTTTATTTATGAATAAGGATTTTTTATTTATATTGGGTGTTCTTTTCCCGTGCAACCATATAAACAAGGTTAAATATTAATCAAATAATTTTGACCTCAAAATATACTCAAATATGGTAATTTATTAACAAAATTATTCTTGAGTCACTGTTTATTCATATTGTAATATCCATAAAACTCATTTAAAAGAGACACCAGTTTATTTCAATATGAAAATCCTTACGGGATGCTAGACAAATATTAGATTCTATTCTAGCTATTATATTTCTTTATATGGTTTTGGTAAACTCTGGAAAAAAAATAAATAAGACATAATTACTTTAGAATTTACCATATAACTGTATAAAAATACAACCCATTCCTTCCAAAACTAATGGTCCAAGAAAAAATTATTCCATATCATCTATCACTTGCACACAATATTGATATTTTTAGTGGGTACCTTATCAATCACGACAAGGATACTTATTCATATAAATAATTCCATCCCGTTTAAAGAAATTTCATATTATATACATTTACCTTGGGAATGTGTTTAATGTATAGTGTCATAACATTTTGACTGCACAAACACTTATTCAGTTTCCTTTTCTCTATGAAATTACTTCATAACTTTGATATATGAATCATCACCACCACACTTAATTATGTAGAGATACTTCAATTGGAATCCCATATCCTTGAAATAATCTTATATATTCCCCATTATATATAAATTTCAACCTATATCTTGACTAATCCCATTGTACCCCATTTTATTGGTGAAATAAAAGGTTAACTTTGAGCCCCTATGTAACCTAATGAGGATACTTTTGGTTCCAATGGAATTGTCCCTCTTAACCCCATGCACTATTTGTATATAATTTTAGTGAACTAATACCATTAACAATGGTTAAACTATTCCCACATGTATCCTTTTAACTTTGACTCAGACATTATTATGCTATGAGTTACCCTCTCTATAACCCATTTATTCATGTTGATTAAAATTAACTCACTGTTAAATATGTTGGTATCATACCAATTTGTAATGAATTATTTTGATATCTTAGTTTTATACCCTTTCATATATTCATATTCATTTTCTATCAATATCAATGATCTATGAGTCATGTTACACCCTTAAAAATTATAAAACCATTAGTTGAAAATATAATTTTAGAAAATTCATTTTTGAAATATCATCCTTATCATGTTGACCTAAATTGTAAGAAATAGTGGTATATATTCCATTCACATAAAATACCAATGGTAAGAGACTTAATAGTCACTATGTTGGAAACCCCTAAATTTATACTTTGAAAAAAGATGAGTATACATTGTACAATAATGTACCACTCATCACCATATAAAAATATCAACATTATATTTTTTCAAAAGTTATGAAAACATTCAATAAGAAAAATATACAATGGTATCCATAAAAAATTCATATTTCCTACATAATATGAATCTATTTAAATATATTATGATTAATTTCAGGAGAAAGATATAAAATTGATAGGTACCATCATGTTACCCTAAAAAAATCCTTCTATTATTTCTATGTCATTAGACCCTGTAAAAAATTATAGTACCACTATATTTATCACATATATGAGAATATAAGATTATTCTTATAATATAAGGTCCTTATCACATGAATATAAACATTAGAACACAATGGTTTAAATTGAATGATAATAAAATACTTAGAGTGGTACATTTTATATAACCCAATTCCCTTAGATGTGAGCTAGATTTAAATAAGAGTTAAGAGTGTATAATTTTACAAGTTCATATTGGGTTATGCCAAACGGCAAAAAACATTGATTAAAATATTTTATTTTATCATTTTCTAAATATAGAACTATAATGAATCACATTATTTGAAACTAAATTTGGATTTATTTTTGTTCTCATAAGATATCTAGTGACATCCAGATCTCATATCTCAAAATCAAAAAAAATTTCTTTAATTCCATTCTCTATGGTAACATATAATTAAGACCAACTAATTATGGTAGTGTTTTTATTATAATAAAAACAAGATATGATGAAAAAAATGCATGAGTCAATTATTCTATTTGGAGTGTCAAAAATAATTGATATCATTATTTTATATAGCAAACCAAACACCCGAATTTGATATTCTTATCTCTATTCCACAAATCCTTGATTTGAGATCATGATTTTTTGGGAAAAAAATATCATTTTTTAGTCTTCTCAAGATGCATATCATATGGTAATTTAATTTTGAAAAGATCTCTATATTACTTCAGAGTTGTATTTTTATTTCATTTAAGACAAATAAAATTATATGGGTGTAATTTGGTTGAAAATTGGTCTTTATATTTCCTATGATTTATAACACACAAATAGACAAATATTACTAAAAAAATCCATTCTAGTGATGTAGTAATGAGTGGTCACATAATTTGATTTCCCTTTATTTTATCTATTTTTGATTAAATGGTGAATCAAAACCAAAAACACATTTTTGATTATATTATGGGATGTTTTTTTGATACGATGAATTTACTAGGGTGGACCCCTAAATCCAAGGAAATAATATGTTTCCTTGTTTTTTATATTTATATGTTTATATCCAAAATTAACTTAATAATAAAGTATTATAGATTTTTTAAGATTAACCCCATTTATAATGATGAAAAAATTGTAAAGAAAATTTTTCTAAAAATTCAATAATTTTTTTAAGGATCCATTATGGAATGAGAATATTTCATATATATATATATATCGCAAATTCTACATGACTACATGTAGTTATCCATGAACAAATATAACTTTTCATGGATATGTTACTTATTCATAGATTAACATCACTTTAAGCCTTTTATAATAATTATGGTGGGGAATAATTTGTGAATCAATGATGAGAATGATTTTTAACCCATATAGAATGCCCAAAATTTACATTTTGGATTAATATTTAAATGAATGAAAAAATAATTCATGGGATTTTAATGGTATTGTGGATGATAGTCTTCTCTATGTAACAATGAGAATAATTTATTATCACATAATGGCTTTTGGGTGACAATCAATTTGTAAATGTGAGGTGGTTATCCTTTATCATATTATGATTAATAGAATACAATATTTTTTTATGATACGTGGTATTTTAAGATGGTTTTTATAGTGTTTTTGTATAAATAATTGGTTCTGACATTTTAAAATGGTTCATAATCATATGTGAGTTACAAAATATATCAGAATCATTTATTTAGTAATACAAATCAATCAGAAAAAAATTCATTTATGATAATACCCTTAAGTTAAAAAAATCAACCAAATAAGGGAAGGGTTGTCATTAAGGTCTTTTTTGAATATTATCATCCCACATAAAAAATTCACTATTTATCTTTTATAGATTTATTAAAGAATTAATCCCATGAGATTCTTTCATGAGCGGTTGAACACATTTATATATACATCAACTACAATCCTTAAACACTATGTATAGCTTTACAAGTATATTATCACATAAATTAATACATTGTTCCTTAAAATATTACATATATAATGATATAATCAATGAAAATACTATTCCATCAAGGTATATTACAAGACAATTTCAGATACAATATTGGGATATATATTCTAGATAGTTCTCCATTGATTATGTATTACATTGATAAAATTAATTTTCCCTAGATTTCTGCATAGAATAATAGTTATTTTATAGGGTATATAATCATGTATTATCTTGATAATAGGGGTCCTTGTTTTTAGGTGATTAGTAAAACTTTCCCTAACTCATTATGGTTTTTCAGGATTTCCAAGAATCTTGTTGGCCTATATGGTACCCTCAATAAACAAGTAAAACATGAATATCCCACATAGATATATGCCCAAACAATGATCCTGATAAAAATCTAATCACATTAGGTCATTAATGATTCATATACATGATTTGGGCATATAATCATAATTAATACCAGAAATCTATATTCACCTAAGTAATCTTGTATGTTAATGTTCATGGGGCTCTAAATTGGGTGCAATCCCCAAATATTCCTTATTAGTCCATAACTCTCTCAAGTAAAATATTAATTTTCCTTCTAGTTACATATATATAGGCGTTACACAGAAATATTAGGGCCTCTTATAAGGAAATACACCTAACCATTTCATCTCTTTTTAATTACCAATGAACAATATGAACCTATATGGGATGCTCATGCATAATCGAAACAAGAATTCCTTGAGTTGAGACATGACTCATAGTTTCATTATATTATTTTATTATATATACTCTTATAGGATCCCATATTGACCAATACCCATGTTATCAATAGGGTGGAATC
Organism: Viscum album; assembly: GCA_963277665.1. Classification (NCBI taxonomy): domain Eukaryota; kingdom Viridiplantae; phylum Streptophyta; class Magnoliopsida; order Santalales; family Viscaceae; genus Viscum; species Viscum album. The sequence continues at coordinate 899,236,109 of OY728136.1, read as the reverse complement.
AAATATTCCTCCCACACACATTCTTTGACTCTCCACCAGTGGAATTTATCCATAATGAGTCTTCTTTCCCCTATTCAAAATCATAACAGTAAATTGAGTGTGGATTTCCATTTTTGGGCAACTCATGTATAACAACCAAACACTTCATTATTGGTTATCATTATTTATTTTCCATCATTTATCAAATTTATGAAGTTAATTAGTAGTGAATTTCATTATTATTTCATAAATAAATGTTTTAGAATCTCGTTGAACTAGTCCCTCAATGAAATTGAGGTTGATTACAACACTTTTACCTAGATAGTTCAATAATTTAACTATCATATTCCCTAAAAAAATAGGATCATTAATGTAGCTTGAATTTTTTCATTGATGAATGGAATAATTAAGTTTCTCTTACCATGGATTTCATATTTATTTATACATATAGAAAAATTAATTTATTTAGAAAAAATAAAACTTTCCCAATATTTTGAAAATTATAAAACTATCATTATAAAATTATTTATAGTTTTGGATATGTTTTATCATAACTTTGGGACTCATAATGTGATGCGATTATTTATGCATGATTTATAGTTAAAAAAATTGTTTTTGGTCACATTTATTTCCATGCCTATGAATTATTTTTTCCATCAGAGACATTTATTTTGAATTAAACAGGATTTTATTTTATATATCTTTAATTTATTCATTATATTTTCCAGTTTAATTTATTTTAGAAGAGTAACCAAAATAATTGTAATATAGTACTCCAAACATTATAGAACATGTATTTAAATGATTGTGAGGATATTCACTAATATGGATATTATCATATTTAATTATTTAATTTATACAAAAATTCAGGGAATGTAAATCTATAATATTGACTGAATTTATTGATTAAGTTTATAAAATCCATGGTTAATCTATCTGGGATGAATTTATTAACTAATGCATTGAATATATATATACCCATATATAAAATAATTTTAAATAAATAAATTAAAAGATAATGTTCTCATTGTTATACTAGAAATGGTTAAAATATATCACACTTAATTCATGTTTTACAGGATCACAATGAATAATTTATTTCACAATCACAATGAATTCCATAATGAATAGAACAACATATTCATAGATAATTTCATTAAATGTGGCACCAAATAATAAATAATAATACATTAAATTTTAATTTTCACCATTATGAGATACCCTAATTCATTAAGGATATCTAAAAATTTTATGTTGTTGAATTTTTCTATAAATCGGCCTCTCATTATATTCAATCCTCATTTCATGAACACAATGGCTGCTCTATGGTTATTCAATGATGTTTTGAATCTCTCCCAATAATCCTCAATAGTTACCCTTTAATTTACTATAATAGTACTACAATTTCTATCAAATTTAAGAAATATTAGAATCATTTCACTTTTTTATGAGATCCATGAATGTTTGTACAAGTTTAATATTTTATGGAAATTTTAAAAAAAATTAAATCTAATTAAATATAAAATTATAAATAACATATCAACCTTCTATAAAAGTAGTTCTAAAATATTGATCATCTTTTATCGATAATGTCATAATAAAAAAATTATTTAGAAACTCAATCACCTTTTAATATGAAGAACAGTTGTAACAGGTGGATCCACTGGGAAGGAAGAAACCATATAAGATTAGAAATATTATATAATAAAATGATTTTGGATTAAAGACGTTATCAACATGACCTTTTTCTAAATATTATTTCAATCTATTTTATATTTTACATTATTTATTTAAGTTTATTCATGGAATTGGATTGTTCATAGAATTTATTTTGAGGGGTGTCTTGATGATTTTTGAGCCCATAATGATTAATATTAATATGGAGAGATTTTTTAGATCTATGGATAATTTTTTATAATTATAGGTGAATAACATTCTTTGATAATTTATAATTATTTCTTCGGAATGAAAATATAAAATTATTTTGCAGAATGGTTTATTGTTATTTTATGTATTTTTTGTCTGTAATTCATTTTATGAAAATAAAATATGTATTTTAATTTGATCGGACAGTTTCTAAATTATTTGAGGGGTTTTGGAAAAAATATATAATATATTCAATATATATTTTAGTTTTTTGGATCTAATCACAATGGTATTTATAAAATGAATTAATACAAAAAATGTAAGTGTCAATCTAGTGAATCAAATAAAATTGGATAATTCCTTATTGTATATGACAAATATTATAGAATTAATCAAAATAATGTGATTTTGGAAAATTTTAATGAATGAAAATAACAAAAGTAACATTAATAACTCATATGGTATCTTTATAGTAGAATAAAATATTTAGAAAGTTCTAAAGAACTCATATAGTGCCACATTAAATTCACATATTTGGAGATTAAGAGTTATTTTACAATCATGAATTTGAAATCCAACCATGTATTAGAGACACCCTGACAGTGTAAGAGTCATGTAATAATTCTATATGGGTCATGTATCCTACAAAAAGTATATGTGGAAAAGTAATCAATTTATAAGTTTAATGGTACCATTTCCATAGAGTCATTTTATAAGTAATGTAGTATCATAAGTGTGAATTGAAAAGTTCATAAGATTCATTTTGATATTTTATATAATTCAGTTATTATATAAATAAAGGGTTTTGAAAATGTAAAAAATAGGAATTATAATATATGACATATAATTTCTATGAATTATTAGAAAATATTTCAAGAGTAATTATTTTTAATAAATTTAAACAATATTTAGAAGAACTCAGACCAGATGAATATGAAGTTCATTATTATGGAAAGAATATCATGAATAAAATTATAATTTATTTAGTGTGAGAAGATTATTTGAATTATAGAGAATATATTGAATCATAAAAATGTATATTTGGGGAATAGAAGAAGGGCCTCATACAGAAATGGTGAATTGAGTGAATTAGTATTAATGATAATTTATCGGCTTATGGTGGTTCATAATATTATTATACCCTGAATTAATTTTTGGTTGGATACAATTATTTTATAGTTTAAAATAAATGTTATAGTTTATTTGTGACCTAGAAAACTATAATGTCTAAATATGTAGAGTGAAAATCCTAAATAGAAGTGAATAGTGTTAGTTAGAAGCTTTTTATCTAAATAGTTTAATTTGATTGTGAATGTATTGAGAACTATAGTCTGATAAAAATATATTCATTACCATGATGAAAATATAGTGTAATCTGATAAATAAAATATTATAATGGATTTTACAGAACATAAAAATAATGAAAATAATTTAGACAACTCTAGAAAATTCATTTTTATTTAAACACAATAATATTATTGAAATGATGTTTTATATCATAGTATCATCTTACAATCACTATACAAGGTCATGTGACTACTATGTAACATGATTTAATGATAAAAAATATTTTTATAATACATATTATTAATCTAAGAGAGTCCATGATCTTGGGTGAATCCAAAACAATCCACGATCTATAAATTTTTTTAAGAATACATCCTTTTTTAAATCTAATAAGGATTATTTATTTGCGCATTGATGTTTTTTCAAGGATCAAATGAATCAAATTAATAGGAAATGAATATATTTTCAATTGGAAACGTATAAATTAATTTAATTCAAAAATTCCACTCATTCATAGTGATGAGTCATGGGATATTTATATGTTCTTTTCAAAATGTATCATTGAATATTATTTTCAATAATTGATGTTATGATACTTGATGTGTGGATAGAAATAGTTTCTCTATGTAAGAATATTTAGTTTCGGGATTCCCATTGTAACGAATGGGTAAATTTAATTTAGTGAACAAAAATAGGATTACCACTTTTATTAAATAAACAATTATATAGGTAATATTAGATTCATCCATACTTATTATACAATAGTTTGGATGTTTTGGAAGTCGAAATTGATGGAATTTTTCAAATTAATAAGGTTTTACTATGAAAACAATTAGTAGAATGAACATGTATAATTATAAATTTTCTTTTACTTCCATACTTTAGTCTCTATAAAATTTAAAATTATTTATGTTAAATTCAATTTCGAAAAAAATTTAATATGAGATAAGTTTGAAATATTTACAAAGGCAATGAAATAGTAAATCATTATAAAATATAAGTTTGGATAGATAATTATAAAAACAAAAAACATTGTAGGATATAGAACAATATATTATTGAGTAACATTATTTAATGGAATTTATATCATTATTAGTGTTTTTTGTAAAATTTTGATGATACTATGGTTTTTTAAGTTGAGACTATGCATTCCCTTATAATTTTTTGATGAAAATTTAATGGTACCTATTGATATTGATTTATGTAAACGTCATTTTGATTATATACACAATATTATTATTTTACAAGAGATATAGAATGAATGTATCTTCAAAATGAGGTGTAGGTAAAAAAAATTAAATTTCCATTAAATCATTAAAATAGTAAAAACATAAGAAATAAATAGTTTTTAATGAATATGGTATTGATGAAGAAAAATGTGTTACTAATAATTTGAATAAACACATGTCAATCATATCTAGATGTTTTAGGGAAGTAGTGGAAGGATCAGGGAAAATATAATAATAAAATTTTTTACGTGTGTAGAAATTGGAATTTTTTAGAAAACTATAAAAATTTGAAGGAAGAAAAAGATTTTAAAGAGTATGATGAGTTTTTATGGAGATCCTATAGGATTATATATAAAATATAATAAATAATATTTTTTTCAAAATTAAAGGATATGAATTTATTTAATTACAAAATTGAAACTTATTATCAACTTTTAAAGACTGAGATAGAATTATGGATTAAGGGAATGACGAGACTACTAATGTTATTAATGAAATAGAAATGGTTACTAAATTTAATGAAGAATAATTCCTATGTGATGAATGTAGTAATGTTTTGGGTGAAAAAAAAATAATTTTCATCTTTGGGATAGAACTCAGAAAATATCTTTCAAAAATCTTAAAATAAGTTAGGGACATTAAAAATTTAAATAAACATATAAAATCATCTATAAATAGTGACATTCGTTGTTGATAATTAATTAAAGATGAAAATAGATATCAATAACATTAATAAATTTCTTGTGGAAGAAAATACATTAAATAGTTAAATGTGTGAAATAGATAAAATGATGGAGAATTTTATCCAGACAATAATTTAATTTGATCAATTGTGAGAAGTAATTGGAAAACTATAAATCCAATATTCAGCATTCTATTCAAGAATATTTTGAAATATTAAATAAGTTATATGTGAAATATATTTAAGATTCATATATTAATGTAGCTCATGTAAACCAAAAACAAAAATCATAATGTCTGAAAAGGATAAAAGTTATTTTTGAAAAATGTCTGAGTTGACGATTGAGTAAAAGAAACTCATGTCTGTGAAAAAAACAGGATGATTCTTATAAATATGGAAATTTTATGAACAATATCTTTATCGAACAAAACTAAACAGGATGTTCAAAATATAAATGAAGAAGCCTATATCAAATAACAATTTCATGAGTTTATTTAAAAATTTTGGGTTACAAAAATGAGAGAATATGAATTGTTAAAAATGGAATAAATATAAATATAAATATCTAGAACATAATATATTTCAATGGTAATGTTGATTTTTATTATGATTATTGGAATAATGGAGACTCTAGGATCATGGAAATAATTTTTTTGATCATTTAACAAAATTGTTGAGTGCATATAATATTTTAGAATAAATGTTTAATTGTAAATTATGACACTCCGAATATAATTATATAGATAAAATCTACTTTTTTATCTTATGTTTTTAATGAATTTGAAAAATTATAAAAGGACTATAAAATAATAGACTATTTAGCTTACCATACTAAAATTTATCTTATAATAATACTATTCTAATAGAGTATTAATTTCAATAATCAGTAGTTTATATTGTGGAAAGACAAATTCAAGTAAAATACATTCATTTTTAATTCATTATAATGTATGTGCTCGAGCATCATTTTCAATTATTTGTTGTGAATCCTTTATGGATACACAATTCAATCATAACTAAGTGTAATTTGTGATTCCAAAATGACAATGCAACACAACCATGTGAAACCATAAGGACTGGACATTGATTAGTTAATGAAATGTGGTAATAATTCATTACTACTTAATTCATGGAGACCAAGAATGTCTTGTTTGACCACATATTTCAAGACGATGGTTACAATATGTCTAATTGAAATTTATGATACACACATTGAGAAATTGATTATAATCATTAGTTATGAAAATAATTTTATAAAATCAAGTAATCTATTGTATTAATTAATCATACATCACATCACATAATAAAATATTGTTGGAAAACACCCAAAGCCACATTGGATGGGTAGTAGCATCATAAAGGAAATTCATTTAAATGATCCAATCATATATTACCATTATAGAGCCTCTTATATAGAGTCCCTCAAAAATGAATCCCATGATATTACATCGAGGATGTTTATATTCTTGATTCAATTTTTGAACTATAATTAGTAGGATCCATGAATTATATAAACCATATATATTTAGATGAAATTATAATTTTACAAAAAAATATAAGGTTATCATATAAACATTGGTCCCTTCTTGATGACACCAAACTATAACTGATTTGACACATCATTACTCTATCTATGAGAGAACCCTATTAAAACCAATTAGACCTCATTTAGATCCCTTGTTCCCCCCATGTCATTTAATTGGATTTAATTAACTGAAATGAATTTACAAGACACCTTTCAAAAATATCTAATCCTAAAATATCACATTCTAGTAATAAATACTCTAAAAATTATAAATATATAACTTTGGGATCTAAACATTAGAGTTCCACCCTTCACTATTTTATTTCGTTGAAAATTTTAATTCATTAATTTTTCCTTTAACACCGATAGGGCCAACATATAGTTTAAAATTAGGTATTATATTAATATAGAGGGTCTATATTAGTTGGTTAATGATGAAATAACCCTTGACAAAATACTATATTATGGTCATCCCAACCATCAACTTATCTATTCTAGTCCACTAAAAAAACAATAACTTGGGACTCTTCCTTGAGTGAACATCTCAAACATTTTAACATTAATTATCTCATCCCTCTGACTTGTTAAAGATAAGGACATATGCTATGGTCCCCCAATTTAGTGTCATCATCAAAACCTACCTTCACAGGAATCATTAATGTTGTTAAATCATACAAACCTCCTTTTAGGAGTATGATCTATCTCTTACTCCTTTATGTATAATCATTGTGAGTATATTCATCAATACCATTCTAGTTATTAATAGAAAGTGGAACATGCATCCATATTTGGTCCTCATACTCTGTAAATTCCCAAATCATAAAATTTATATTAGATTCCAATGAACAAGATTAAACTATATGGGTATCTCAAGCCAAACCTCAGATTAATTCCTCGATACCAAATAATAATCATGGATCATTATATACCTTGAGTTAAGATACTTGATTTTGTTCCTAATTCTACCAAAGCATGTGTTATCTATAAGGCATCATCAAATAGGGAATCAATCCAGAACCCTCAAATCTTATTCAGTAAGTTGTTTCCCTTGTGACTTATATATCCCTTCAACACCAAGTTACCAACATATAAAAGTTGGGAATCCATATTTGGTCTAATAATAAATAATCCACAATTCAACCTTTTATAGAAAGTTTCACTAGCATTCCATTATTATATATAAAGAATACAGTCCATGTGAACCAATATAATTTAATCATATAAATATTCATATATATTTTTTATGAATTTATTAAAGGTAACCCACAACACCGAATAGATTTATATATGTTAAGGAAGTGATATTCCCATCTATGAAGGACCCACATCATATTCCACTGGATCATTCCCTACCCCATGCTATACAAAATTAAATAATACTTTATTAATAGAGTAATGATAACTTGAGACTTTAAAAAGTGTGTAATATAGAGGACCCAAACTAAAAGATTTTTTGGAGTTCCAATCCCATCAATGCTTCTACAACCAATGTCTCACTAATGGTGCCTTATATATGGGAGTACATAACATCAAGCTTAATCTCATCTCCACCACCTGGTATTTGAATTTAGGAATCAATGAATGGTGAAATACCAGATTGATCTATTTTAATTTTATAGAAAAACACTCACTCTCTTCTCATCTCTCTCTCTCCAGAAAAATTACCATTAAAATAAAATTAAGAAAAGATTCATTCCCTTTTAGGTTCATTTAATTCATCAATATCCAAAAACATAGAGAGTCAACTATCAATCCAATAATTTCCTTCTCCTGATTATAAAAATTAATCCCTACTAAGGGATTTAATATGTATAAATGAATTAATAGAAGTTAAATGTATATATATAAGTCTCCTATTAATTTATTATCCCAATAATGACAACTTAGAAAAATATCCACAATATTTCACATCCACGAGGGTTTTAACAGACACCTGATGAATCTGTATCTATCAAAATCCCTAAATGGTTATTTTTTCACTCTACTAATAAAAAATAAATTATTTTCCCCAATTTCTTCATCATATATTTTAATGGATTAAATATTATAAATGTTACTAATATGCTGAAAATTCTTTTCAAATGATCCTACATGAGAAAAAATACATCACTATTATAGTTTATTTTTGGAATTTCTCTATATAGTCTATTTAATAATATTTAAACAATGGGAAGAAAATTATGGAAAATAATGATGGAGGGATTATAAATGTCATGTAGGGTGTCTAGAAGGGGGAGGTGTTCCAAGATCATTAATGGTTCTAGTGAATGGTCTTAACCGCTGAGGATAGGAATGGTCAGACCAAAAATGTGTCAGGGGTCCACATAACCATGTTTATTATACATCTAAGGTGGAAAAACTATAGGGATTATTTGAATTTGATTTTATTATTTTTGGTGGTCTTAATTTAGTCATGATATATTGGTGAACCTTAATTAATGGGATAAAACAACTGAAATCCTTAAGGTCGGGCCCCATATCCTTCTTAATGCCAAAATTTGCAGTCAATCCACTCCTCTTGGACCATCAAATTATGTTGGGTAGTCATGTTCAGATGAATAGTGGACATAACCCGCAATAATTCTATCATTATCTCTCTATATGACGCGTGAATAAAAATATCTATCTAGTGGATCAGATAGCTATGTCTCCAGTTACCAATACAATTCCTACACCTATCAAAACAAATTATTGAAATTAGATGATTATTTCTTTCCACTGTTATTCACAAGATTCATCTAGTTTACCAACACCCCATATTCAGCCTCCCTTGGCCTCTATAATTCACCTATTTTATAATTCTTCACTCTTTTTAATATTCAATCATCAATTATCACTCACTACTATCCAATGTTAATCAAAATGACAATATCATTTATAATTGATCTTCCCTTCTATGTCGAAGAGGAAAAGGGAGTGAAAATTATGGGGAATGATGATTGACCAAAAATGATCATGGAGTTCCATCTACCCATTAATAAAATTTAATAAGTTCCATTGAATCACATGTAACATGGATATGGTTAGAGAAGATGAAAAAAATTGATGTTACCAACTAGTCCCATTTCATTATTCCTCTCTCTCTAACAAAAAATGTACCAAAACTCAAATTTATATAGAAATTTAAAAATTAAATGAAGACAATATTTCTAATAAAACAAATACTAGAATAAAAATTCCATCAAGATAAATATATTTTGAGGATAATAAAAAGAAATAAAATACAATTGGGGACCACTGAATCATCAATTTCTAATCCTCCTATTTTATATTGTTTATAATATTGAATAATATGTCAAATAAAAAATCTTCTCATTAGAGGGAATTATATTTTTATTTAAGGTCAAATAAAACACCATAAGTATGACTAAAATATTATCCTAAATTATATCACCCTCGACTAAAACCACTCAACATTGAGAAAAACTATGGCGAGAAATTATCCATATGTAGTTTCATTTGAGATATATAAACATTTTTCAAAATGCATTTAAATATGGAAGAAAATTTATTCATTTAAAAAATTTATTTATATATATAATATTCATCAAAATTTTACTTCATTATAATTACATCAAAATTTCATCCAAATTTAAACGTCGTGCGTTGAGATCAAATGAACCCTTAAGATTTTTTTATATTGTCATTTAAATGGATAAATTTATAAATTTACCTATATATGAGATTTTAACTCTTATACTAATCTATTTTATAAAAAAATTTATTTAATCCACAAAAAACTAAACTACTAACCATTTTAAAAATGAATATCCCAAAGGGTCTAATGGAATAAATGAGGTCATCTCAAAAGTGGAGATAATTCATTATTTTAAGAAAAAACATGGTAACTATATTCTTACTCATTTTAATCATTTCGTTATTTAAAATATCAAAAGTATATTTCATTAAATAAGAGTTAGAAAAATTAACATCATTTGAGGAATATTATAATCTTTTTCTGTTCCTTCCACTTTTATTTATTCTAAAAATGTATAACATAAAAAATGTACAACTCAATGAACACATTTTGTTTCTACAAATATAATTTGTAGATCCTCTTTCCATGTATCTAAATTACATAAATAAATAATTGGATTATTGTCATTTCTATCTTGTGCCATGACACAAGCATAATATTATATTTCATCAATATTACAAACATTTTTTACTCAATACATTTTCCATTCATATATCATTCATCATGATAAAATAAAGATAAACAAAAAACCAACAACATCAAATTTGAAAAAAAATCATTTAAAAATGAACTTATTAGCAAGAAAATTTTGATCCCCACATTAATAAATGACATGATCCCTTATATAATCTAACCCTTCCATACCAGGAATCCATGACCACATTAAGCTATTCCAAAAACAATTTGAATCTTTCTTTCTTGTGACCTTATATTATAATCTGTTTCATAATTAATATGTTATAAATTACCAAACCTCATGTTCATAACCCAAGGATAAAAAACATGTTCATTTCACTATTCTCTTTAACATTAAAAGGATAAGTCATTTATAACATTTTTTCGGGTATATATCTAATCTACATAATTTTTTTTGTATATTCATTTTCACTCTACCATGTAAACCAATAATGATCACCACAAATAATTATATGTACTTCTTAGAACCAAAATAAAACTAGTGAAAAATTAATCAAGGACCCATGTAGTCACTACGAAAGTGGAAGGCTATTTCCTTGTATATATAAATATAACAAAACTATTCATGGCCCTAGGATAACATAAGTAAAACATGAGTGATTATTATTATAACCAATTTAAATAGATACCGCAATTAATCACCATAGATCAATTATTTTTGTTATAGATTAATGAGTCAATAAGAAAAATAATAAAAAATTTCATTTATAACTAAGGGTATTTCCACATATTGAAATCTAAGATATAATAAAGAATAAATCTATATTGTTCCCTTAATATGTTTCTATATCTTAAACATAATGAAAATAATTGTAAACTCTATTAGAAATATATTTCAAGATACACATTCTATATTTCAGTGATTTTTTAAAATAATCTTATATGATACCCTAATATGTATCAAAACTCAATGTCACTACTAATACTACACTTGAAATAGTTGAACATAAAATAGAGGACACATATATACTCATCAATTAAATAATCACGGGAATTCCATCATCACCCAACATCGCATGATTTGATTCTTAAAATATTTCAATAAATAGTTCCAGAGGATATGATTATGAAATATAAAAAGTTATATAATGGATTATAAAGCTATTTAGGATATCTCAATTGAACATCCATAGAGATAAATAATTATCATTGAACAATTGACCTTCAAATTAGTACACTATAATATATCACATGATCATTACCATGGTTAGAATATAAAAATGGGAAACAAAATTAATATGTATTGTTAGAAGATAATTGATATAATAATCCTCATTTATCATTACTAATCTAGTTATGGAATAATATATTTACAAAATCCTGTTAATCCATACTTATAGGAAACACATCTAATTAGATCATTACAACCAACGATCTATATCCACAGATAATGTTTACTATTGTCATCACTTACCACATTATTAATTATAATAGGTTATTCTATTATGAATAATGTAATTAAAAGGAAATAACCTCTAACCATTTGATAAAACATGATTATAATGGGGGTGATATTTTCTCATCAATCATAGGGAAATAGTAGAAGGCCCACACCATAACAAGATAATATGTATCAATCAATGGAGTACTCAACCATTATATTGGAGGACTCGAACCCCAGTAATTGGGGGGAGTACCTGGATCCACTGATGGAGGAGCCTCACCCTATCCATTACTATATCACTCAACACAAATGATTAAAAAAACACAACTCAATCATTTATTTTATAACTAACAATGATGATATAGATCATGTAACCTATTATTTAAGGTTGTATATAAATCGGGTGGTAGATGACCAATTCCATGATCATTTTGGGAGTGATAAACCCTTTAAAAAAAGGGGGTGCATGACTTATTGATGATATATTGGCCAAGGAAAAACATAATCCAATTATATATACATTGGAAAAGTACCTCATTTGTGATATATTATGAAAACTAGTCCATTACTAATGTCTATAAAAAATAGGCATGGACACCAAATTTTCAATTATAATTCTAACGTCATGACAAAAACGTAAAACTAAATTACAATAACAAAATATAAAAATATTCTCAATCAGAAAAACCCACCCTTTCATTATTAGTTCAATTATTATGTTATCCATATGAGATATAAAACCCACATCTAATGAATATTTATTCATAATAAGGTCTACATCCTTATCATTCTGTGAAATCACTAATATTAGGGTTACACACTATCAAAAAAATTAAATTAACCACATTATGAACGAAATACCATAGTTATACCATTATAACAATTATATTTATACTCAATGCATTGACTAAATTATTGTTGATTTTTCACATGAATATATGGGATTTCATATAATATAAATAGATTAAATGGATTGAAAAATGTTCACAAATATATTAAAATTTATTTCCCCAATTTACTAAACCATTATCGTAAAATAATAATATCTATATACAAAAAAAATTAAGAAGAGATTAATATGAAATCTAATTCTACTAGGATGTGGATTGAACCAATAGTCCTCATCTTCAGCTAGGGAAGAAAAATAATGTTCAACCCTTAAATTTCCTACAATATGATAGGCGATACTAACATGTTCAATGATGGAATATCTCAATAAGATGAATTTAAATAATGAATTCCTGTAAGAACATACCTGTCATAAAATGATATTTAAAATATCAAATCATCAAACATTAAAAGAGAAATAATATCCATGAAAAAAGGGAATACATTTATAATAATATCATTAAGAATCCACAACTAACAGACAATCACTCTATAAATAATTTAAATAAGATTGCATAATGATTCAAATTAGATAACAACAATCATAAAAAAAGTAAACACCACATCACTGATATAATGGAATGGGGGTCTTATATTTTAATTTTTTTTATAATAACCTATTTCACTAGACTGGGAGGTAACCCTAATATGACCATTATTCCATGAGGCACAAACTCTTATATATGACTTCATGACCTGATGGAACAGGTACCAATACATGACCTGATGGGTCGAAGACATTAATACATTGAAACTCCCCCTACTTATGAATCTCATCATTGATGTATCATATATCCCATCCTCACATTGATGTTCTTCTATTATTTCCCAATGAATAGATCCACTAAATCAGTATTTCATGAGACGTTTCCATACTCTCTCATCATTCCAAATATAGTTATCTCAAATCTTGTGATTCATAAAAGTACGGATTCCTCTTCTAGATCATGCCCTTATATTTTTACTTGGCTAATTCATTTATAAGATTCCATATGACATAAAGGCCTATGGTGTCCTAGAGTAACAATTGTCTAATTACCTATAGTGTCTAATAGGCCCTAGATCCTAAAGGCCCACATCTGTGGCCTATAGGCCCAAATCAGTTTAATTGTACTCATGCTGTATTAAATTATATAGTAGCCTATATAGAAACAACTACAGCACTTACAACATCTCATAATTCATTATCTTTGAAATTTAATCCAACATGGTTTTAAAAAATTGTCATTTGGATGCATGATTTAGTATTTTACCACTAGATTACTAGACCAAATTTGAGAAACACCTCATCCCGGTCGAATTTTATGAGATGTGTTATAAAATCTAATTTCAATCAGATATATTCAACTGATCCACATTCTCCATGTCTCCTATATTATGTCTTTAACATATACCATCTTCAAACACATCAATATAATGTAATGTGATCTCATACAATGGTGAGAATAAAAAGACCAAACATGATATTTCAAATTAATCATAAAATTAAACAACGATCCATTTAAAATTGGTTATGAAAAATAATCTAATGTAAAAGATCATGTGATATAATGGATTCACCTCAGTTACACCTTGACTATCACATAATAATGTGAATGATAAACACTATAACCCACCAACCACTCTATAATGAAAACCTATGTATATGGCCCCATACCTTAATGTATTAACTAAATATCCCTACAAACCCTAGTACTGTAAGTTAATATATAAATTCTATAACATAAAAAAGATGAAATACTAAATCAAAACATCACAATGAAGATAATTTTTAAAATATATTCTATTTACATATCATCTAAAACCTTATAAATTCTTCATCATCCTTAGGATAACCAATATCCCAATAATGATGAAAATGAAAAATATATAATAGTATATTATTGTTATTATAAAAACATAAAATTCAATGAGAACCCATGAGAACTCTTTAATCAAATAATATTTTGTCCAAATTATAATTATAATGTAATTCCCATTCCACAACAAGCTGACATAATGATCAAGTGATATTCAACCCTAGTCTACTAAGTGATTTCCCATCCCCATTCTATATAAGAGAAGAATATTTTAACCAAAACATTCCAAACACACCCTAAGAGCGGGAGGAGATAATTAAGGTGGTAATCATTTTTACAAAAAAATTTATAAATCATTTTTCAAAAGTTTGTATGAACACCCTAAAAATTTCATAATATTCCATGTATGAAACACATATATATATGAAAAGTAAAGAATGTTTCCTAGAGATCTATACTTTATTTTCCACTAAATTGTAGTCTATCAATCATATATCAATGACTTTTTTTTTCAAATAATGGATATCACCATGTACTATATGTTACAAAAAAGATTAGAAAATAATCAATCCTAATCCTAGGGACACTGCATCAGCATATCTCTAAACCCACTACATTGAGAAAAAATATAATGAAAAGTAAACCGATATATCTCTTACATGAAAATATTCAGATATATGAACAACTTCAAATTAAAAAAGGTGTTTTTTTCAGTGATTCAATCAAATATTATAAATAATAAATAGTGTTCCTCACAACATTCATTCTTCTTTTCCATGCCTATATGTTTAAATTTTTCTATATATATTCCCTATCTTTCTATCTATCATATCATTTTTTCCCAATTGATGAAACTTTTTAAAACTAAATATCTATAATTATGAAGATGTATACAGTAAAATGGGCTATATACCCTCCAATATGTGTTTTTCTACAACAAAAAAATAATGTAAAATTTATGATTTATATTGAAAATAGTTAGACAATTATAATAGTTTAGAAACCCCTAATTCAGAACATGATATCCATCATTTTGAATAAAAAAATACATAATTCACTTATTATTTGAAATACACAAGGTGTCTTAAATTGTAATATAAAATATTACAACGTGAAAACTCCACCAAATCCCAAAAGTGTCACACTAATTTATAAATTAGTTATGTCATTTTACAATGAAGTCATTAATTACTATAAAATATCCTGAATTGTGTCTTGAAAATAATTCCCCAATAAAAAAATCATAGGAACCATTTTCATAGGTTCAACCATAAAACATTTCCACAACCTAATTTCCATTCTAATACTCCATTATAATGTTAGTTTTACTATTACATCATAATATTCATCAATCTCTATTGTCCATAGATACCAAAAAAAATCACGAGGTCATCATTATGGTGAGAATTTATCCCGTATAACAAGATAAATAAAAATTAAATGTAATAGACAAACCCAGACATTAATTTAATATTATAAAACCTAAATTAGTACATGTCCAATATAGTAATTCCATCAATTTTTATTATTATACAAGATAACCACTAAAAATCTTTAATGAACTTCTAGTACGTTCCAATCCTCCCTTCCAAATAAATATTTATTTAAAAGTAAAAATTACCAGTGAAATATTAATTTGTTTTAAAAAAATGTTACAAAATGACATTATATCAACAACATGATCTATTTGTATCACAATAAGAATAATATCCGTACAATATTCTGATGTATCTACATTCCTACCCATTAATAACATGTGTTGACAAAACCAACTATTTTGAATCAACTATGTTAAAATAATAGACCTCGTTGGCGTTTTTAGAAATACCACGTATCTATAATACCTCAGGTAACAAAAAATATGTACAAAATAAATATAATTGCATATATATCTCGATAAATCTAACTATATAGATTTCAGAATAGAAAAAATAGATTTTACAAGGTCTTTATTCTGTAATTCATACTATTAATATTTTCCTTCATAAACCACTTTTGAAACACTGAACATTGCATAACTCAGTTTTCATCAACCATATATTGTTACAACTTGAACACAAACTCATAGATTTGGTGAAAAAATGCATACATTACTAACTGGAACTAATAAAAACTATACATTCCCGTACATAATTATCCCTTAATTAAATGACATAACGAAAATATTTTGAATCATACATTCCATGAATCTTTTATTTATATAGATTAATTGATCTTTGAAAAATCATAAACTAATAAATCCCATATCCTACTCAACTAAATCAGATTTTATCCACTATATATAGTACTATATAATCTAAATTAGTTCTTTAACATCTCTTGCAATTTCCCTATATAATATACTCCATTAGACATATCATGTGTAATATGTTTCTTTATAAGCTAGAGAAACTGAAACATAATAAGTGGAATGAAAAAATTCATAGTAAAGGTAAATATAAGAGATAATAAACAAAAATCATAAGTGATCAGAAGATAAGTATAAATAATATATAGAGAATAGATGTCTAAAAATAATGTCACACTCTAATTATACTAAAATAATATTATATCCATGGATAATAACTGAATTGAAATTTTGAATGGGACAACAACAATTGGTTCCTTAGTGAAGATATTATTAATTCCAAACACATAATTTCATTCAATAATCCATAAAATCATAATCATGACAACAATTCATTATACCTAGTCTATGTTTATTTCTTATAAGGTATACAACAAAATAAAATTTCTAATTTTTTACTTGAGAACTATATATACATAAATTTTATATTATATGCCCCACTAAATATTAATTAATTAAAATTCATTCCTCATGTGAATTTATAAAAAAAATATAATTTTCATAACCTATATTTCTTAATAATCAACACACATCCATATTAGAATAAAAATAGTATGGATTATAAATATTTTCCCCATGAATAAATGGAATATATTTTTATGTTAACATCTAGTAAAATAGTATAATATAGATAAAAGTTTATATGTTTAATAGAATAATTTCCCCTATTAATAGATTATGGAAACAAGGTGAACAACCTTCAATTAGTGTTAATACTGAGTGTCCATAGAAAAAAAATCCTAGAAGAAAAATTACCACTACAGTAGAAGATTATTTTTCCAGAAAAAAGACGAAACAGATATCATTGTGTTAAATCTAATGGAAAAATACTATTGGAGGATCTCAAAGGAAATACATGGAAAATATAATCACCACAAAAGAGGAAAAAATTGTGGAATGAAAATCATGTCTCAATAAAGAACAATTGATATAAAAAAATATTAAAAAAATAGTAACATTAAAATTAAACAAACATGAGAGGGGTAACATGAAATTAAAATATAATGAAATGAAATTTATTCATTTTATATGAATTCATTAGTGAAGTAGAAAAATAATATAAAAAAATCATTGTTTTCAATATCATGCATTCTCATGGAATTGATAATAATGAATTTTTTTTAAATCATTTAATGAATATGAATTGAGGGATTATAATGAAAAAAATAAATTAGATAAATAATTAAGGAATAATGATTTGATATTGCATAATTATAGTAGGTAAACTATATATTAGAAAAAACGGTTGGTAATATAAATAAGCATATTGGAATTTAATGTTGATAAAATGAACACCTTGAATATAATATAGTACATTAGGTATGAATAATTTGATAATGATAGTAGATAGATTAATTTTAAAACATAATAAATCAAGGATTAGATAATGTATACATTATTCATTATTTAAAATAAATCAACATTTTAATAATATATTTTTTTACGAAATTTCGTTGCTCAATAAAAGAATATAAAGTTAGCACAACCCTTTACATTATACCTCAATCATTTTTTCCATGTGCCTAACCTAAATAATAAAATTAACATCATTATATACCTTATTAGTAACCTTATACATCTATAAGGACCCCTTATTATCATATTGTATTTTTTAAGATTTATAGTTTTTTCATATGTCTGTTATTAGTGGTGGTTTTGTCAATTTCTGTGTGACTCTATTGATATGATGACCATGGTTAATTATTTATTATAACAACATAATTTCAATATTTTTAAGGGTTAATTTAAATTTTTATTATATTAGTATAAAATTTAAATGTTTACAAATGTTTTAATAGAATTATTTCACATTAGGATTCATACTCTGTTATGATCATTTTATGTGGATTTTATTGCTATAAACTTTAATTATTAATTTCACTTTTAGAATGTATAATATTATATTTATATAAAATCAATTGTTTCTAAAAATAACTTTTTACAAAAAAATGTTTTAATTCCATTCATTTTAGGTGGTTATGAAAAAAAATTCTCATTAGTTCTTGGAAGAGGCAGTCCACACATTTTTTTGGTTATTTTGATTTTATTAGTGGAAGGGAAGGAATAAATAAGAGAATTTCCATTTATATAACCACACATAAGTATAATATTGATACTGAGTTAATTATATTGTTATTGTTATTATATTTTAAGAATATAATAGTAATGAATAAAATTATATAAATTAATACTCACATTGGGGCCTTGAACTTTTTCTTGGACAAATCATTGGAAATGATGGTCTTAGGATAAAGTATGTTGACTAGCGTATTTAAGTCATTAAAAATAAATAATTTAATTATAAAATAGTTTAGGTTTTCAGTAATATTTAAAGGGGATTTCTAAATTTAAATTGGGGATATAAATCCTTTTTTATAAGTGGAAACATATACTTTTGTGAACACCAATTACATTTCAATAATAGAGTGACACTATTTAAGGGAAATTTGTTCCAAATAATAAAAATAATGAAATTTTGGGAGATAATAGTATGATAACTATTGTAACCCAAATTTGACCACATGTTCAATGTTTTTTATGTCATTTACCATTTGCTATTTTTTCACATTTTACCATTTTTTGAGTTTTGAGTGTTAACAAATTTATACTTTACTAATTTATAATTGATTCATTAAAATATAATAGTCCTCATTAAATAATATTTATACTTTAATTTGAAATATTAAATATCTTTTATCAAATCAAATTTATATTATTGATAAAAATAAATTTTAATGTTAATACATGTAACCAGAAAGAAATCAATATTTGAAAAAAGTGTATTTTTAAGCATAAAAATCATATTGAGGATGAATTTATCAATTTTTTCATTTAATTATAGAAATTTGTTTCATTATAGATAATATAAATGTTTTTCTCCTTCAGGGTAAATTTAAAACTAAAATTTACCAAAATAATATTTAATAAACAGAAAAGAAAAAAATAGTTTCTTATATATGAAAATATTACGTAACACCATAAATGATTAATATAGTCTTATTAAATATATAATTGTATTTAATAAATATTATTTCTACTTCAAAAATACATACTTTATCTATTTATAAGATTAATAATGTTTTATTTATTTCTTAAATAATGAAATACCATTTAATTAATTTTTTTTAAAACTATTATTTTTTACTGTTCCCCTAAAAATCAACTATTTAACAATAATCTGAAAAATTATCTTATGATTATACTAACCTGATAAATATAAAAAATAAGTATATTAATTCAAATTAAAATTTTAAATGTTGATAATTTAATATTAAAAAAAATTCATATTAATTTAATGAAAAAGTATTACATGGACAAGTAAAGTTTTTAAAATATAAAAAATTATTATTTTAATTTCGAATAGATTAAAAATAATACTGATGTTAAAATATTTTACACATTAAAAATATATTTTTTATATAATATTATTATTTAATTAAATATATCAGCAAAGAATCTGTTTTAGAAGGTTATATTTTTAATAATTATTTAGTTTTGTTAGTTATTTAGATATAAAAATTAAATTTTTATTAATTACATTGTATTAGTTTTGTAATTTTTTTAATTTTTATAGTGATTTTAAAAAAAAGTCACAACTATTTTTAATCTGTAATTGTATGAAATTTTTTTAGCTTTATATTATTTTTATTTAGATCATTCTAGTTTGGTGTTAAATCAAAAAAAAGCCATCGAACTCAATAGGCTTTAAAAGAAAATTTTAATTTTCGCTCATATGGTGTTGTGTAATCACCCATATAAATAAACTGCATCCATGAAATTTTTTTTATTAATGCCTAAAAAAATTAGCTTATGCTATCTAAAATATAAAAATAACAAAATATATATATTCAAAGAAATATATTTTATATCAATGGTACAACTAGAATAAATAAATACTTTCTAATCATTATATTATAGGATTTATTTGTTTTTTTATCTCCAACATTTATTTCATTTTTGGGATCAATTTGTGTATAAGGTTGTATTTTTAGTTAATATTTGTCAATGAAGATCCAAATGACGGAGAAAAATATGAACTATAATGTAAGTTTATAATCCATATTAATATGGTTGATGAATAATGAGGATTTGATGAATACAAAGCAATTATTCATGATTTCATTCAATCCATGCATGATCATACTTAAATAATTGAATCATATGTTTTTCATGAAGTAGATAATGATGGTTGAAGACGAATAAGGTGTGTGAAAGGGCTTTGAATTATACGATGGCCTTGAATTTCGCATTATATCTAAATCAGATGATGCTAAAGTTGTTTGATCAATGGATACATATCACAAAAGCGGATGTTGTGATGAAACCTGAGGAATGTTTATGAAATGCAATGAAGAGAGCTGTGGAAAAGGAACAAATGATCTTTAGGTGGCACAAATGAACGTTCTATGGCTTTGTCATTTTTAGTGATTGCCAAATTTTAGGGCCTGAAAATCTGGATATGAAGAAATGTGTTTTTGGACTAGGATGTTGAATGCAAGTTTGGAGATGGCTAGGTATGTTGCGCACATGTGGATTTCCATGATTAGAACATATATATATTACAAAGGAGAGGCTTGTGAAGACGATTGGTTTCTTCATTCACGATTGAATGGATTTTTGAATCTTACGCGCAATTCATGATTCGATTTCCAAATGTCAAAAAATGTCAAAAGAATGAAGTGCGTGAAAGATTAAAGAAGTGCTTAAAATATGAGCTTGGTGTGAAAGATACATATGCACTCAATGTGATGTCAAATGGGGTTTTTCATGAAATGTCAGGATATTGGGTGACATATTGGGGTATTTTTGTGCAGGGGCCGAAAAGGAATATAAATAAGAGGTGATCCCCTCACATTCAAAGGGCTCAACACATAGAGAAATATAAATCCCTGAAGCATGTAATAATTCTATGAAAAGGGTGTTTCATGAATGAAATAGTGTTGCATGCAACAAAGAGATGTTGCACGCATTAAGAGGGTTGCGCCCAAAATTGAAGTTGTTCCCAAGAGGTCTTCCACGACAAAAGTTGAATTTTGTGCGCAAGTAGATCATGTTTCCTGAAATTCACCCAAAAGTTGTGCATGAAATATTGGAGTCCTACTGGCCTTAAATAAATAAATAGAATTATTGAAGTGTCTTTACAATGACTTAAGTAATATGAACCATTCTTTTCTTCGACTAGAAGTGATACTAAACACACTTGACTAGTGTTTAACACCCTTGTTGTGCTTTGTGAAGAGAAGAAATACATCATGTGAAAAAAAAGTCAGATATACACTGAAAGAAGGATGTATACTGATACACATAGGTTTTGGTATTGTGAATTAAAAGAAGATAAGATGAAGAATAACATATTGTTCCCAATTGATGATTGTGAATTATTCAGGGCAGTTCAATAGTGATGATACTTTGAGTATCTGGTTTGTGTGATCCATGCTTTCAAGTAAATCAATCCCAGACATCAATGTGAGTTGTGTCTCAAGCTGAATAAGGTCAAAGACAGAAATGAAAATATATTCAAGAGTCCTTCATGTCTATAAACTGAGTGGGACTTCACCATAGGAAGCAAGCCAAGGGGGAGTAAACGGGACTGACCCGAGGAACATAGTGAGCTATCCCTGAACGTTTGTAAAGGTAGTGTTCCTGGGATAGAGTCTTCATACCCTAACCTTGAAATCCACAGTTATTACAGATTAGTGTAATTAGGTACGATCAGAAATATATTGGCCTTTTCTCCTTGAATGTAGCCCTTAGTGGTGAACCAAGGAAAAGTGTTGCATCATCTCTTTTCATGTGAATATTTGATTGATAATGATATATATCATTCTGGTTTGACAATCCTACCAACATGTGAACAAGATCCATTCCTTTAAAATAAAATTTCTACACCTTCACTCACCCCTCCCCTCTCAAAGTGTCTTGGGTCCTATATTTTAATGCCCTATATTTCCATAAATTATGAATAATTAATTTTTCATGAGAATCTCCATGGGGATACTCATTTATCATTCATAAAATATAGGAAATTACATTATTTATCATTAATAATATTTATTATTTAAACAATAAAATAACTATACATATATTATTTAGTGTATTTGGGAACCTAACTAGGTTTATGTTGTTAATCACAATTCTTGATAACTGGTGTGACATAATAGCAAGGCTTCTCACTTCAGGATTTATCCTCATTGATTTATCATTGGGAAAACCTCTATATTTTACAAGTCCTTCATTGTTAAATTTTTTTCATAGGATATAGTTATTACTAAATCCAAATAAAGTTATCGTGAGAGATTACCCCCCAATAAAATTATTATAAGACAAAAATACAAATATATCACCCTAAAAAATATCATAAAAGTCAAAATCATTACAATACCTTTAAGTTCAACCAAAATCACTATTGGATTAATATAGGTTTCTTTATGTTAGGTTCTCTCATATTCATAAACCTAATTAAGAAATATAACAAATATTTCATAATAGAGTGTAAACCTAATTTGATTAGCTAAATCATAACCCTTCATAGATTCTAGATCGTTGTGAAATCTTAGGCCCACTCAATATGAACTATAGTGAAGATTGAGATGTTACTCACCCATCAATTTTCATGGTTATTACCATCCGTGAAACAATGTCACAACATATGAAACCTTACAGTATAAATACAAAGGTGTAATTTCTAAGATATTTAAACAATATATAATTTTAAAAAACATAAATAAAATTTCTTATATTAGACTACATCATTAAACATATCCCCACCATTTTCACTAATTTTGTTTTATCAAAATCCTTATAATATTAAGTATTACATAAACATACATAAAGCATTATCAAGGAATCTGAAACATTGATCAACATAATTTTATCAAAACATCAACTATCCTCATCTAAGATCCTATCTTCTTATGTTATATAAAACCTACTCTAATTCTAATTATTACACCATAGACAGGGACCCATAGATCTAAGGTTGAAATTTCACAATTTACATACTAACATTGAAACCAAAATTAATTATTGATCATATTTATCCCATAATTTCAGGACATAATGAAAATATTACATATCATAAGAACCCCTGAAATTTGAGTATTATAGTTTTATAAAATTTAGAAAAATCAAAAACAAATAATTCCAATGTCCTTTTAAATTTTTGAATATTTATTTTACAAATAATATGAATCTAATTAATATATAATAATTCTTTAATATATTAAATAATTTCTAAAAAAAATATTTTTTCTTATATATATCATATATAGAAATATTCATTATTACATGGGATATTGAATCATTATAAGATGTGTGATAAAATTCATAGATTGGGTAATGATGTTAAATTTCAATAAAAGATCATAAGTTAGGATAATATAATAATAAATAATATTGATTTAATAGATAAGAAAAAATAATATCATAATATAATATAAATCAAATCATAATACTTCCATAGATAAAAATGGAAATAGAAATTTCACATCTGTTATAATAAATATTTTTTTAATGTTGAAACTCATAATTCCCAAATATTAATTTCATGCACTAATACCATAAATCATTATGATATTTTCAAGGCCTTTTTTCTAGGAAATATTATATGTTGTGGAAAAATATACCAAAATACATGAGATAGTTTCTCTCATGATACCTATCAATCCATAAAGGTGCTATTATATGCCCCACCCACAAAAAATTAATTCAAATTAATTCATGTATTAAATAATTAATAATTAATAAATTGCATAATCATTATTCAATAATAGTCAATAAAAATCCATATTGGAAGAAACATATATAGAATTTCAATATTTTCCCAATCAATATATAGAATAACATTCTATTTAAGATTCCATCGGACTAGAATTGTATATAGAAATGGGTATATGGTTATTAAAAACATTTCCACAACCAATAAAAGTATTGAATTTAGGTTATCACCGTTCAATAAAAACATAGTAACATATATTGATCATAGATGAAATACATATGATGAAAAATTATTCCTATAATAGTGGATCATTTGGAAATACAAATGATTTGAATGATTTTTGCTACTTTAATCCCCCAAATGAAAATATTTATACATGATTTAGATGTTAATATATGAAAAAATATTAATAACATAACAAAAACATGTTGTGAAAATGGATCACATATCAACGAGAAAAATGAAGATGAAAAAACCCTAATGATATTGGGAACATAAGAATAAAAAGAACATGATTTGGATACATTGAAATAAAAATATAAAAAATCACAAATATTAATTATAATTGAATATAAAAAATGATTCAAATATCAAATAATTATCGTAGATTTAAAAATAGAGATAAATGAGACATACCACATCAAGAACATTTGAATCAAAATCCCTTGAGTTATATAATTTCTTATGGAAAATTACATACCATTAATAATGAGGGAATAATAATTTAAAATATCAAATATGTCATAAATATATCATATAATATAAAATATGGGTGTAATACAAAAATATGTTGTATGTAATTGAAATTTGGGACAATGAATTCCTTATATGCAATATAATCATCATATTAATAATAAATTGATATGAGGTAACAAGGAATAATTTATAACACTATATGATTTCGTTGAAATAAAATTTAATTTATTTTTATGTATAATAAATCAATCAGAGAACAATAAAGTTCAATAAAAATGTTTTTACATTAAAAAAGAAAATGGAGTGAGGAAAAGCATTTATCATGGCCCTGATTCACTACGGGCATGCACATAACATCCTAAAAATGAATATTTAGTTTATTATATAAGTTCATTGTGACCTTATTAATCTATATTTAATATACTAAGGGAAATTTCATACTCTATTCAATTTATATTTTTATATATTTTATTCTTATATTGGTTACTAGAGGTTTTTTGAACAATTTCTATATAAATATATTTGAATGATAACCATGGATAAATGCGATGAAGAATTACTTAATAATTTCTAAAATTTTAATTGTATGTTTATTTTTATAAATATCTTAGGAAAAAATTCATATTGTTATATATATTTCATAAAATTAATTATGATTCAGGAAGGTACTCTGATATGTTTTTATGTGGTAAATCTTAACATCACCATTCATTATTAATATCAACTATAGATTTTAAAATATTATATTTATATTATATAAATTTTTAGATAAAAATAATTTCTTACCATAAATATATATTTAATTTCATAAATGTTAAGGGGTGATGAAAAATGGATTCCACTTCATGGAGGTTCTAGTCTGTAAATATGAATGATCGATGCTATTTGATTTTTATCAGTGGATGAAAATGAATATACACAGATTGATAAATTAATAATAAAATCCATATTCCCATGATAGTATGATCCTTATACTAAAATTAATATTAATTTTTTCCATTAAAGTTTGTAGGTAAAAGGATAATGATTAAGGAATACTCACTTCGTGACAGTTAAATTTCTCTAGAAAGGATCCATATAAATAATGGCATTAGGAAATTTAATGGTCAACATAAGATTTTTTTATGAAAATTAAATCATGGAGTGGTATATTTTTCATGGTTAGAATGAAATTTCAATGTTAATGGGTGTCTTTCAGTGTTGGTACGTGATACCCCTTTATAAGTGATGAAAATGACAGTTTTCTAAACATCAATTATGTTTCATTAAAGGAATGATGTAATTGAAATATAATTTTTCCCAAATTTTTGAAATAACCTTATTTTGGGTGATATAATGTTTAAAATCCCACTCAACTCATTCTCACACACATTTTAATCAGGCTTTTATTCATTTTCCCGCAAGTCTTTGTATATTTCCACATTTTTTGTTTTACCAAAGTATTTAATATTTTGAAAATTTACATTAAATTTATAGAAATAAAATGTTCCTTATTTCATAATTTGGAACCATTACATCCAAATATGAAATAAATATTTTTGAATAAAATTTATATGATTAATGATAGTTAATATTAATGTTATCTCTTGTATCATGATAAATCCCATTTTTTGGAAATGTGTGTTTTTAATCCTCAAGGTATTATGTAGGATAAAATTATAAAAATGACTAATTATAGTGAAAAAACATGTCTTATTAAAAAAGAACTATATTTATGTGCTTTTAATATCATGAAAAAATGAAATTTACCTAATTAATATTTAATTAAAAGAATATACAAAAAAAATATTTTGTTTATTTCAACATATTACAGAAGTTCATAAAAGTATAAATGCATGCATTATAAATTTAGAAAATAATTTATAAATATGTATTATAATTCATTAAAAACATATTTTATCATATAAACAGTTTTATAAAGTTATAGTTCTTTGTTTTATAATAATAATGTTATAAAATTTAATTTTTTTGATAAATACAGAATTTGTCATAAATCACCAAAAAGAAAGCTATTTTTAGAGAATTCCACAAATTTATTTATCAGTTACTTTTTAATATATTAATATAATAATAAATTATTAAAAAATTATAATTCTATTATTTTAGAACTTAATTTTTATATAAAAAATAGTGAAACATATATTTATAAAAATACATTAAAAGGTATCAACTATTCGTATAATAAATTCTTATAAATTAATAAAAAAATTGGATTTAATATATTATTCAAAAAAATTAATTATTATCAATTTTATATTTATTTTTTAAAAGAACACATTAAAATAAAATTTTTAAAAATGAGAAATTATGAATAATAATTTACTAATATTACTTATTTATACACAGTAATTCAAATTTCGTGATTGTATTTGCCTAATATTCAACATTAATATATATACACATATATTATAATTCTATTACAAAAATTTTATTCAAAAATTATATTGGTATTTTTTTAATTGTTATATAATGGGATATTATGGTTCAATGATGGAAATAAAGAGCTCTATTGACCACTGTTTGTTTTAGGGGAAAATATAATAAAAGATTGCAGGGTGTTACAGATGCACTTTATATCTGATCAAAATCAATATTATATACCCTTGTTGAATATAGAAAACTCCCATTTAAAGTTATATTATCCCATGTGATATTAATGTTGACATAACATTATAATATGTTGTCCTTAATATTTAGTAAATTACAATATACTTTATATATTCTAATTGTACCCCCTTTCTTTTGTTCCTAATTTCATGAATGTTACATTAATTGAAAAAAAATCAATAGGGTGACACTATACCATAAATTGAATGAAAATATTAAATAATAAATTTATCTGGGTTGTGTGGAATTTTTTAATCCAGCCCAAAAGGAGGGAGAGAATTTAACAAAAATGTTCAATTAATGCTTCTAATACCCTGATGTGGAAACAAGGTTGTTTTAGTGTACACCCAAAATTCTGATGTGTCCCAAAATATTCAAATCCTTATATCACAACCTTAAATTTTATTCGGCCATTCTTTCTACTTTCTTTATAGTCACTATCCCATCCTCTATTTAAACAAAAAAAAATTATAACGTTTTTTAAGAATTCATATATTTATTAGTGAAAACCCAAAAAAACTTCTAAATAACAACAAAAATAAACAAAATGGTATTTTCTATTAATCATACGAACTCAATGAAAATTTTAATATTTCATTATTTAACATAATTTTTTTTATTGTTATGATAATATTTGGGGTTATATATCCTTTTCTTCTCCTGACCAAAATATTCAATGATAATATGTCTCTATGTATCTACTTTATTAATAAATATGAAATAATATATCAAAAATTTTATGACATATGAAAATATATTATTTCAAAAAATATGTATAGATTATTTTTTTCATTTAAATATTTCCACAAAACCCATTTATTAAATCCTTAATTATATTACAAAATATATTTATTCAAACATCCACAATTTTTTATTAAGGCTCTTTAAAAGTGTACACCAATATTATAAATAATTCCAATTATGTAATTTAACTTCATTTTTATATCTCAAAATACCATTTTATTTATTACATGTGTTTTAAAATGATCAACATACCTGTATACATTAAATGATGTCACTTATACATCGATTTAATTCAATTTTTAGTATTCTATTACAAAAAATTTCACTTTTTTGAGAAATTATAAATTCTTTTCAATTGTACTAGGTCGATAAATCATTTAATTCAATTTTACAAATATATTTTAATCATTAGTTTACATATTCGTAGAAAACTAAATTTTCCCACAATAAATAGACACATTAAAATATTATGAGAATATTTAAAAACTATTAATTAGTTTACAAAACTTTATACCATTTATAAATAGTCTATAAAAATGAATTTCATTATTATATTTCATTGTATATTTTCATGATTCTATAAATATAATTATAAACATTAAGGCTTTATAAAAATAAATTCATCCATTAATAAAATAATTAATGAAAAATATCAATGTTGAAAAAGTGTGTATCACATTATTAGTTCATTTATTCACTAGTTCCAATAGGACCCCCTATAGATTTTATTTTCAATATTATCATCCTAGGAATAATTATCTAAAAAATCATATTGTTTTAATTAACCAATATTATCCTTTCATTAATAATGTGTTGGACTATTTAGTACCACATTAATTCAATTCCTCATATCAATTTATTTTATATTATTTTAGCAGAAAACATATATCCATTTAATATGTTAATACTCTCACATTCTTAATGAAATCAATATAAGGTATTCTCTCATTGAATAAAAATCATAATATAAAAATTAAAAATATTCCCATATTGAAATATTATAACATGTATTTTAATGATTTCCCTCATCTGAATTACAAAACTAATGTTCATGTAGAATGTCATATATTATGTGTTAATGAGCCATAGAAAATATATATCAATTGTTTTCAATGATATCACATAAGTTAAATCACTATTTAAAAATGCTATAAAATTACATTTAAACCTATTAAACTGTATTCTAAATATCTTATTCATATTTTCTTTTCATTATCATATTTCCAACTATTATCAGTATACCAAAAAATGTATATTTATTCAATTATATAAATTCCATAGACTATATACAACACATAATCAAATAACAAATACAATATTAAAATTTAAATATTCAATATGGTACCATAAATATATCTTCAAGGTAATGGAAATTTATGAACCACATCGATTGTCATATTATTCTAAAAATTAAGCAATTCGTATGTGTTTTTGAAGATATGGGCCACTTTATAACTATTTGGAATATACCCCTGCTTGAAAATTACTTGTTTAACTTTTCCATTGATGAAATTATCTTCTATTAAAATATTTATTGTTCATGATTGATAATATGGTTTATTATTATAATTAGCAAGAAAATTGTCATATAAAATTACTATTGGAAAAGGAACATCTTCACCAATATCTTTTTTTATTCAAATTAATTATGTATGTGCCATAGTATTTGTGATATAATAAACCGATGTAATACTATTAGGTGTAATTTATTCATTCACACATAACCATGATATCTAGGTTCCACTAATAGAATATTATCCTACAGTTATTGATTTTGAATAAAAACATTCAATACGTAATAAATATCCTTTTATTTTGTTAAATTAAGTTTTATGACTAATAAATACAATTAAAAATATTCAAAAGTTCCATTTTTGTCGCAATATTCCCTTTATAATATAAGAAAATATGTTCTAGGATCACTATCAAATTATAAAATAAAAATTTTTGAGTAAAAAATAATAGGTTTTATAATAATAAAACGAATCAAATATCCACTCAGTCACCTAGAATGTTTCGAATAAACCTTATTTCTAACCTCAGTTCTTAAATATTTTCACAAAACACTGTGAATTATTATAACTTGGTACAATGATAAATATAAAATATATTCCACATTTCATTTTCATATTTATTTTTGAGTTAAATGTATACTCACCTTATTGATTAACTCTCGTATAATAAAGATTTGAGTGTTTTCCAATCATAACCATACACATTTTTATCAAGTCATATAAAACCATTTCTAAGATTAAAATTTTTTTCTTGTAATAATTATATCAATCCTGTAATCTAATATAATGGATTGTTTTTTACTTTTCATAATTTTTTAAATAATAATATGTATACCACAACCTTTAAATTAAAGAATTTTGAAAAAATGAATCAGTTAAAGAATAATATCAATGATGTTCTTCAATAACATATATAAATCACTATTAATTTTATAAAACATGTTCTAATTTTCATTTAGATGAATAATATTATGTTTATCAATGTATACATAGATATTTATAATTATCATTATGATATATTTAATTGAATGAATTTTAAAAAAAATTATATATTATATTGGTTATAATAACAAGTAAAATTGGATTTGATTATATATTTCTAATAGAGAGAGTTTCTCCTATATTAATGAATTCAAGTGAAGAATTACTTCTTCAACGAAATATATACTTAATTCTTTTAGATAGAAAATAAATATATGTGATATGTTTTTTCAAGAAAACACTTGATCAAAATTGAAGTGAATTCAGTTCCATTTTATTTTATTCAATGTTTCTATTATAATTCTATAAAAACATTTCACCCATTATCATATACTAATAAATATAATACCTTAACCTTCTCATTTAACAAAAAAAAATGTATGTCATCCCAATATTATCATTTATAAAAAAAATATAGTATTTCACTCATTCGGCCCCCTTTTGAGTCATTAGACCACGACCACATATGTGTAAAAGATCACAAAGATATAATTATATATAATCAATGTTTATTGGGATTGTAATTATTTTTCTTAATTTATATTTTTCAAAAGTATAAAAAATAGTATCTTTTTATAATTAAAAAATAGGCATATAAACAATATCATTAATGTTTTATAATTTCCTCTTTTTCCATAATTAATATTACCCAAAATACATTCCCATAACTTATTTTTTCATTAATAGTTATAAATTTCTTTTATTTTTGTTAATACTTTTAAAAATTTCCTATATTGATTATTTATAATATAAAATATCCTCCCCTGATCTTTATATAGTATCCTTTCATATACAATAACCTTCAAATCCCTAGTGCACAGTTGAATCAAACTCAGAATACTATGTATTAGTTCATCTAAAAATAAAAATTTAATATAATTCAAAATTTCCCTTATAATTTTTATTCCAATATATCGAATTATTTTTAGAGCTTTATCATTGTTAATAATTTCTTGATATTTTTCAAAAACTAAAAATTTTTATTCATATATGTTGTAAATTAACTATTAGGTGTCCAACTACTGTTTCTTTCTCATTACAAAAGAGAAATATCATCCAAGATTTCATCTTCATCATTATTATTTTACTCTAATGAAATAAGTATCTATTCAAATGTATTTACATCACTTTTAAATGTTTCCATTACCCCTTCGCTATCACCACAAACTTCATGTAGATTTAAATATTTATTTTTCGGGGGAAATTGATTTACTACACCTTGTCATATCTTATTAGAATTATTATAACATTATCATATGAAATATTCAACCGCTAATAATTCTCCTTTTGTTAATAGAAAGAGAAAATAATTCAATATCTATAAATTGAATTTTTCTCTTCATAAATAGGATAATAATTTAATAACGTTTTTCAACTTCAAACATCTTATCTTGTAGGTATGTATATTTCTCCACATTTACATGACATTGTATGACCAAACAATACACAAAACTGAAACATGAAGGAAAAAATATTTTCTCCCTTACTCCCAAGAGACTATATAAAACTTATATATTTTTGGGTAATTATTAAACATCTACTTTGAATATTCTATCACACTTGTCACTTATTATTTTTATTACAAGATACTATTTTTTTATTAACAGTATCAGCTATTGATGGTTCCTCTATGAAAGTATTTCAAGAAATATTGTTCAAAAATTATTTTATTCTTTTACGTCATAAAAAACTATTTCTAATCATTATTTGAATATTATTTGAATAAAATATTTCTTATTCATCTAGAATTAGTCCCATATTTCAAAGTGTTAACTATAAAATCAATATCCTTTATTTATATAGATTACTTGTCATTAAAACTATTTAAAACCTTTTAAATTTTACATTAATCTATTATATTATATTTCTCTCCATCATTCAACAAAAACAAATTACTTTTTTTCACTTATCAATAAATTTTTCTCCAATGACCTATTCTATACATGCAATTTTTAATTTTTAATTTATTTTAATTCATCATTCCACATAAAATAAATAAATTTTAATATTTTATGAATCCAAATATTAAAAATTATCATCAATATCACCATTTTGATATATAATATCGTCTTATTTTTAACATTATCATAAATAAAAAAAACAATGACTTCTTCTTTATTTAAATTAAACTATATATCCTCTTCTTGATAATGAGGTTCATATCATTGCTTTCCTATCTATAATAGATTATTATAAATTTTTTTCATCTTAAATTTATAAATGCTTTTATTATCATTAGAAGGAAATGTTTATAATGATCTTCCTTTTTAGAAATAAATATTCATTCCCTCTTGATAAAATCATAGTTGACATCCAAAAATAAAATGAAAAACATTAATAAATTTAAAATAAGAAAATTAAAACAAACCTTAATACAAAATATTAAATACCATTTTCATATTATGTATTGATTATGTAAAATAATTTTTAATATCCTTTTTATCATATTAGTTTTATAGATTTAAATAATTCATTTATCTAAAAATCATATTCTTATATTACTAAGAAAAATCTATTCTGTCAAAACTCACATCTTATATACTAAAAATTATTTTAAAAAAACACCATGTTATACATGAGTTAGGTCTATTTCCATAATATCTAAAAAACTTGTATTATAAAATTGTATAATCTCAATAGAATCTCTGGTACCATGAAAATAAAATCCATTTTTTATCCAAGACGACTTATAGGTTAAACAACAATTATAATTATATATAAAAACTCATATACACATTAATTTGGAAAAAATCCTATATTTTAAATCTTATTACATAAAATATAAGGTTTTTCCTCATTTACAATACTATAAAAGTAAAAAAATCAATTAACTTTATCCTACATTTTGATGAAATATTTAAGTCTCAATAAAATTATATAAATTTTATTGGATGTTTCCCTTGATAATACATTTTCTTCCTTATCACAACAGTAAGTATCTTGTTATTATATTAAATTTAATTCATATAAATAAGGTCATTGAATTGAATGTAATATATAAAAACAACATGAACAAAAATACCAATTTATGATCTTTATATGGAATAGTATTGATTCAAAATAATTTATTTTTGGGGACTTGATGTGAAACCCAACAAAAAAATCATAAATTAGAGAGTAAATAAATTGAAAAACCAACCATGGAATAAAACCATCAATAATAACAAAAAAAAATCATCCAAATGGTTTAAAAAAATACACCAAATATTTGTACATGATTTTTATGTAAAGATGACATGGATAATAAAACAAAATTATGTCCATTATAAATTTATAATTCCCCGAAAGGTATTTTTAAAAAATATCGAAGCTCCTAACTTCATATAAGTTGCTTGTTTTATGAGTTATAACATAAATAAATTTCATTAATATGTATATTAGGATATCATAAATTCCATTTTACTTCTATTTCCATTGATGTATGATCACTACCCACAACCATTTATTTGATGATTAATTCCCTGAATACCTTACCAATCATTTTATTATATGTCATAATTTGTGTTGGGAAATTTACATAAAATATTAAGAAATCCATATTCAATACTTCCAAGTACATTTCCATATTTTTTTATTATTGGATATTGATATACATTATAGAACTAATTTCTTAAAATACAGATCTATGGTTACTCTCACGGAGAATAGGTTTCTCTCATTAGTTTCCTTATACACCTGGTTGATAGATTCGTTGTTATTTCCAATCCATCCCACTAATCTTGTCATCATTTGTGTATGAATATTAGAGTACTATTTAGTATCTTAGAACATAACTAATGTAGTGAATTATTATACCCCTAAGGAATAAAACCTATTTTCACCATTTCATTCATCCAGATTGAAAATTTTATTTATTATACATTAACTATTTGTATTATGAAAAATGATGTGAAGACACATCTTCTCATTTGGAATCCCTGGTGGTAACTTCTAATTCAAAGAACACAATCTAAATACCATAACATGTTTCACCAAACAATCTTGATATTGTTAATTTTTCAATCTAGACGCAATCTTTTTCAATCCTTATTTCCCATTATATTGCATTATAGGCCCTCTCAAATTTTGGAGAATCATTGTTCAATTTGGTGCACTATAAATTTTATAAATAAAATTATTTATTTATATTTAAATTTTATACAAATGAAATATTCCCTTTTCTATTGTATTGATACATTTTATTAAGGATTTATACCCTATGATGGGTCTATTTATCCTCCAACTTTGATGGAAGACCATGTCTTATCTTAGTTAGCACCCGATTACATTTATAGAAATTCCATGACTATTACATTCCCTCCAATTTTCTTGACTGAATTTTGGATATATAATTAGAGAATAATTTTCCATTAAATCATGTTTTCTATAATATAAAATCAATGTATCATTATAACTGTTATTAATAGGAATTATTAATCATATAAAAAATTGTTTTATAGGATGTAAATGTTTGTGAAGTCGTATTATTCTTATAAGTATTAGACACTTATAGCATCATCATTGTCTATTCCATGTTAAGGTCTTTTTCATCGATCCTTACATTTTCTCACCATAAATTTACCCTTTATTGAATATAGTCGTGTTCAATATAAAAATAAATTATTCTTTTCAGGGTGAAATATTGTTTTTCATACATTACCTTTTACTATAATAGAATTACAATCCTTGAGTATTTTAGTCTTGTATAAAAGACAAGGATCCCAATGTGTTAGATAACCAACTACATAATGGGAATCAAATATATCAGCCACTAGTAATGTAATATAATCCACCTGATAAACCACATCAATATAAAACGAATAAATAATTTTCGTAGGAAAGTATTTTTTTATTAGAAAATGAATGTCACAAGTCCATTCCATTTACAAAAGAGATAAAATTTTGTCATGATTATAGTAGGACCAACTATATAAAATGTCACTCCCTCTAAATATGAATCCAAATAAAATATTATATAGGATTCAATAATTTATGTTTCATATAGATTCAGACGTAAAAATTATTCATCTAGAATTAATAATTAAAAACTGAACAAATAAATCCCCCCCATTCTTGGCCTTATAAATACATGACAAAAATATTAAGTATGGTATATGAAAGCTAGGAAATCATACATAGATAATAATTTTCATGGCATTCTAAAACATGTTGAAATAAATAGACTATATAACTATAAGGAAATTAAATGAAATAAAGTATCTAGAATATCATGGTCCAATGCATCATGAAATCGTATACTCCATCAAAATGAAAATTAAATCTAATTTTTTTAAAGAATACTTATATTCTCCAAATTTTAAAAAATATAATTTCTATAGAAATGGTGATAAAATTCCATTTATAAAGGATTATCATGCGCCAATCAATCCACCAAATATAAGTTATGGTAATTTTTGGGCTTTGAGAACCCTAATAGAAAAATATCCAAATCTAACAACCAATTTACAAGTGAATAAAAATTCATCAAAATATGAATAATTTTGAATTACAAATAAAATACCAAGCTAGAAATAGGTAATTAATATGAATAAGGATTCACCTCACTCGATGGTTTGGTAAGGGAAGATAAGGTGGGTATGATCATCGAAGTCAACTCAACATAAATTATGAATTGAACATTCTCCATAAAAAATGTAAATATATTTTAGATGAAATAAATTTTTGAATAATATGGATTTTAAGTAATATTTTAGATCCCATGTTCTATAATGATAACGTAAAAAGAGGAGGTACATGAATCACTGTATCAATTTGTTTTATTATTTGCTGGTATGTTTTACTTATTATAAAAATGAAATGATAAAATTCCATTTACAAACCATATCTCTATCAATGAAAATTAAAAATAATAATTATAATACTACAATTACACCAGATTTTCTTGGTTATACCACATAGGGTATATTATTGTAGAATTCACACTTTAGGGTGCAAGTGTACAGAATTAACATAAAATATGTTATGATTATAGGATTAAGGTATTTTCATTTAAGCTCAATGATAACTATAATAACAATTTTTAATATTTATCACATCTTTATAAGTAAAAAATGTCCATTATTGACTTTAAAAATTGTATTGATAAGATAATACAAGACATCGATCAAATTATAGAGAAAAACTAAAATCAACATTATAATAATAACACCAATTGTGATAGAGTGTTTTTATATTTAGTAAAAAACTCTATAAAATTTGTGTTCATTGACATTTCAGTTGAAAAATTATATATTTATAGGTAATTTTTCATAAATTATATATTTTAAACAACTTATCAATTGTTTTAATGAAAATTAAAATTCATCTACAATACATCTATAAATTCATAAAAACGTTGGATGAATATTTTTTATATAAAAATTGGAAATAAAAATATATAAAAAATGATTCAAGATTGTTGTTTTTTTAAATGAATCCTACAAATTCTATTTATAAAACATTATATTATATAAACAAATAAATTCATTCTACGTGACCAAATTATTGACCTATTATCTCATATATATTCAAAAGAAAAAATTTAAAAAATTTCACAAATTTTTTATATGTTTATTTATAAATAATAGATTCTATAGATCTCATAACCACGGTTGTTGAGAAGATATACATATAAATCTATGATGTATCTATAGAATTTATCATTAAAACCATGATACCTCACTTAAAACTACCTATATTCAATAGCCTACTGACTGAAGATGGTGGATAAGGTCATATACGGATGAGATTATTCCATTCATATTGGGTATAGAATCATAAAAGAACATAGTGTAACTAACAATAAATAAATAACCAACATGAATGTACTTAATAGAATACATAATAAATGAAATTTTAATATTAAATATAAAAATGAGATACAATCACTAATACAAACCACTCGGAAAGACCCCCATATATATAATCTCATTATATTCCATTAACAAATTAATAATTTAGGCTTAATAGAAATATTTCATACACCATCTCCTAACGACACCTCAATTACAACTTGATCCACCATCTTACTATCCCCCCATATGGTTTCTAACCATGGTTTTTACCCTGATAATAAATTGATAATACACCCTAGGCTTTATATGATGGTTTTGAGTAAAAAATTTTATTATCACACCCCCAATGCATCCTTAGAATATGTGAATTAATAATATACTAGTTTATCCACCAAAAAAGAATAATAATATATTAATCATTAAAATCATGTAAGGTTATTATGTTTAAAATATGATCCCTGAAACCCCAACCATAACATATTTGGATATACTTGGGAAGGAAATGAAATTTTGAAGAAAATGTACCAATGGGAACATGATAACCACCTTCTCACTGAAGGAATTATCTATCATCATATACCATGAAATAAAGCTTTCAATTAAAGGAGGTAACCCATCATATCATGGATCATAAATTCTCACTCAAGGATGAACTTCAATAATGTCTCCAACCATTTTTTCTAACTCAGGTTTAGTCTCAAATTATATATTTGATCACACATTCTTTCTTATGGATTATAACACATCTTATTTTGAACCACATCTTCTCACTCATGGTTGGTATTTTTCAAAATACTGGCTATTGTAGCTTAATAACCCACCATATTCCCACTAAATATGAGGACTCAATCATCCATTTCAATAATATAGTTGATATAAAAATAATAATAAATAATTTGTTGTCTAACATTCTTGGGGTGTCTCTTACCATCCCCATCATGGTTTCAATTTTATATATAGTCACGTAAAAAATGTAATCACAAGTGTTGAGACTCATTTTCCATACCCAAATACTACTCTACTCTATCACTAAGGCCTCAATAGAACCATGACGACTTACACTAGGTAATAATTATATTGGAATATATTCCTACCTCTATTGGTTAAATATATCCATATTAAAATATTTCTGTGAAATACACATGAAAAACCCATAAATGGGGCCAAATAAATTATTGTGGATCTAATTGCTCACATTGGTAATAAATACATTACTACTCATTGGTAAATCATTTATCTATAAACAATTAAATACATAAAAATTTATTTAAAAATTGTAACATGTTAATAATTTTTAAGCCCAAATAATTATAAAGTGTACCTTGAACTCCATACTCAGTTATAAATTATTTAATCATATAATAAGTCAAACTATCCCAAACACTAGAAATAGAGGTTTTGGAAATTAAGACCACGAAAAATTAATGAATAAGCGATCTTGGGAAAATATAGGCATATACTTACCAAGGGGAGATCTGAGTAATAAACATCACCTCAAATGGATATTGGAAGGGTGTATAGGAAAAAATATATTGATAATAATTATTCAAACTTTCCATAAATTAATGGATGATTAAAAATATGAAGAGGTGGGTTTGGAGGGGTTTAAAGGGATGTTACAAATTTTCATGTATAAAAAAACAACCCAATGAGTTGGCATGTTGTACCCAAGTGTGTAACCTTATAACACCTTCACATGTGGCCTATGTCACAACATGCACTCTTTGGGTAATAAATAAACTAAACCTGGGGAAAGATAATAACCATTTATCTTAGATCCATCATGGAGTTACTAGTGTGGTTACACCATTAAAGCCCATCCTAAAGGGGCTTCACTACGTGATTCCTAGTCATGACAACCAGACATCATCTATTCATGCATGACAACCATCACACCATGAAACACATTCCACTATATGTCCATAAATAATAGTGTACTATTATAATTTATCATGTGATCCTTATTTCCAAATACTTATCCCATTATTCAACTCTAGGTATCATGTCTTAGTACCCCTCCACATTTTAACGACGGATTCAAAACCCATAACTATTATTATATAGTACACCATAGACATAATGTGATATGTAAATCATCTATAATTCACTCTATGGAATACTTTTAGCATGAATTTGATCCTCAAATTTTCTTCATATTG
Source organism: Viscum album (assembly GCA_963277665.1). Taxonomy (NCBI): domain Eukaryota; kingdom Viridiplantae; phylum Streptophyta; class Magnoliopsida; order Santalales; family Viscaceae; genus Viscum; species Viscum album. Next base: position 899,195,758 of record OY728136.1, on the reverse strand, counting down.
CAACATGACTCCCTTATATCATGCCATAATGGACCCCCTACCACAAAAATAATTCTCTAAAATCCCTACGATAATTATAATCATTATCATGGACCCCACTATCACAAATAAAATCCTAATTCAATATGATCGATAATATTAAACTAAATTTAATATAAAACACACCTTCAAATTCTAGGACTGTTACAAATTCCCCCTCAAATGGATTCATAGAATTGATAATCACATCTAGGTTTATTAACCAAATTGAACAAGCACTACAGCCACATATCCAACTATCTATCCCATGTGACCTCTATGATATGTTGATGTTACCATAATAATTAAGAAAAGGAACCATTGTCCCATATAACACATTATAAATCAACTATATTATACACGATAAGATTTCCTCAAAGGATGTTTCCACCTCAACCTCCAAACCATCACCATCAGTCATGTGTACTAGGCCTACCTAAAACATATAGATATGTGTCATGTGAAACACAGAAGGTATACCTCAATTTTTGGGAAGAAGAGATAACCAATAAGATACATCTTATATGTTCTCCACAATTTTGAAGGGACCAAAAATTCATGGAATGAGAATTACCTAGATCCCAGAACATAGATTCCCTATACAAATTGAAACAAAAAACTATTCCTAGTCACTATAAATGAACATCAATAGTCACTAATTATTGTTTGAATAAAATCAGTTCCTTTGCTATGTAAGAAGCACCAACTTCTGGATCAACTACACTCATAATGTTCTTAACTATACCAAGATCAACCCTATTACTATAAAACGTATAGAATGTATTGAGAACCAAAATGAGTGGCATGACCATTAAAAGGGATCCTCAAAGGGGAAAATATGAATCAAATCAAGGATGATATTGTTAAACATAAATAATGATATGCCTAAATTTTCTTCCCTTACACCTAAAAAATAAAGCACACATTCCTTGATAATATCATCTACTACCCCGATCATTCTTTTAAACATTCAATATATATATATGATTAGTCTTGGACATATTACGTTACGATATAATAGCCTTCTACGACCCCCATCATAATCATAATGTGAAACATGCGACATAAAGTAATACTATTCTTGTAATCACTCTATGTAACCACATTATCTCATATATATATTTCCTTCCAGAATATACTATTTACTATGTATACAAAATAGGAATGATGTGAGAAACATTCAATAACTAGTGGAACACCACCCATAATGAATTGTAACCTATCATGGTCATGGGTATCCTAGAAATTAACTCTATTTTCACATCATTAAACATTAATATTAGAACCAGAAGTGGTTTATGAGACCCAACAAGTTTCCAGTGCCAGGGTTTTTTCCAATGATAAGAAATGTGACATGTTAAGAAACCTATTATAAACTTCAACATGCCTATCTATAATAAATATCACGTGATATAATGATACATCTGGATAAAATTATCATTTACCACCTATCAATAGGCTTCAACTCCCTTATTATATCCTCCCCCATTGCTGAAGGGACCACCACCTTATATAGGGATTACATCACCTCATCCTCACCTTGAGAATATCTCGAGATTATGGTGGATAACTTGAGATATTCATAAATAATAAGATTATTTTCTAAAGATATTATATTGTATTCACATAGATTATATGTGTAGAGGTAATGATTAGATGATAACGTGTCGTTATCTTTTATTTCTATAACATATCCATCTTTATATAAGGATGAAAGATAATTTGTTTTCACTAATAATCAGTTGTTTAGAATCCACATTAATTTATTTTCCTATTGATAGTATTTGTAATTAAATTCAATGGGGGATAATATATCTCAAATTCAAGGTTCTTAGAGGTACCCAAACAAAAGGAATTAGTATAGGTTGTATACCTACATAGAAAATGTACGTCACAAACTCTTGAGTATAATATAGATAAAAATACAAACATCATAGATACAATGAAACCTACAAAAAAATGTTTGAACTACTATATATAGCACTCAATCATGGAAAAGGTAGTTACATTTATGTGTTCATTACTAGAGAGACCTAGAGGAGGCCACTCAATACATCTACATAAGAACTTATCCCATTCAATATTCACTATCTTCTTGAAAAAATATGTAATGGGAACTACCATGGGAGAGAATTATGGAGTGAATCATATATAATACAAAACCAAATAAATATAACTCTTTTTATAAAAAAACATCCCAAGTTATTTCAAACAAATCATTGGATTTATATCCCAATATTATCCATGATCCCTATATTAGAGATCATGTTCCCATGGAATCATAAATCATAAATTGAATGGTTACAATTTCAGTACCTTATATAATGTCATTGTGATCCAATGAAACATAATACAATATCAAGGTGTTCAATATAAATTTCTATATTCCACATGTATAAAAATATATCCTCTATGATAACAATAATGAAAATGTAATTGAATGGAAGTTAAAATAGATCATAAAATCCTTTAAAACCACATGAATATTTGTTAATATAAAAGGAATAAAAAGAAACATATAAATGCTATCTTAAACCGAAACATTAATAAATTATCATCCATAAATGAAAAAAAGGTAATATGGTTACTTTTTAATTTTGATGATTTTTTGTTGGCTTACCTCAACTTATATTTGTTTTCAACTATCATTAGTAACTTATAATAGTAATTCTTATAAATAAAATGTCATCATTTTTATAAATCCAAAAGCTTTTTTCTTCACCCCATGATTTTCAATATGTATATTCATATATATTATCTCTTTTTGTACCGTATGATATAGGGAAATATATAATAGATTCAAAAAAAACATATGATTTATCATAATCATAATCTTACATTTGGCAGGAAATCATAATAATTAATTTATTAAATCATCCTACAAAATATCCACCATTATAGAAAAAGTTGTTGGAACTGTCATATGATCCACTACAAGAACCATACCTTGTACCTATGCTCTGATGGAATATATCAGGATGAAGTTATGTATCTTTATTCCTACCGCCATGACCTATTCATCCAATAATAAATATTTCCCTGTCTTAAGGGGATAACATATAGAAAACTCAAGTATTAATGAATGTGATCTCGATAACATGTCTACCAATGTATGCCAAATATAACATCAAAGCACATCGTTTGTAAAACATGTAAATCCAATACATGTCCACTATAGTAAACCATACTTTTCATTCATTGATATTACATATTATTACATGAATATTTATTAAAATTAAATATTATCCTTCTTATAATTGTATATGTCCACTATATTTTCAAAAATTGACACATAAAAAAAATTATAGTAATCTCAGAATTAGTTCATCTTAACAAGAATCTGTCAAAAAAATATCATTCCTAAATCCACTATTAATAACATAAGGAAATGAAACATAGGATATGGTGTTGTCATATTCTCATTAACGGTAAACAAAGGAGTAACAAATTAACATAAATAAAAACTAGGGTATAACAGAATGATAACATAAAATTTAAATTTGAAATAAATACCCTACATATCACAGATCATAGTCTTGAGTCATAACATAATGCATTTTAGTTTTTTACAAATTAGTCATAAATGAACCAATGAACCATATAAATGAGAGCATAACATTGGGAAAAGACTTGGAATTTTATTTTATAAATACGCGTGTAAATTCATTTCATTATGAGTTAAGAATCCCAAGAATGACTATCATATTTGATTTGGATTAATACTCAAAAAAAATATTAGTAGTTAGTTTTCACTCCCAATACAATCATATTGTATTTGGTTCGCACCAAAAATCCTGATATTAGTCCATCTTTACACCTAATATTTTTATAGTGGATAAAGTAAATTAGTAAACTAGGTTCCAAACCCATTATATTATTATTTATATCATTAGATATAATCTGTTACCAAATGAATTAGATGGGTATAATAATCCAAGGCCACACCTCACAAAATTTAAATCATATATATGTGTTTCGTAATATGATAAAACATTAATCATGTAATATCCCATGAAAAATAAAGTGGTTTAATAACATTACATCATGGAATAACCCATGTAAATGAAATAAGTTCCATGATGAATTCAAAATTTATTTATAGAATATCCCATGGAAAAGGGAATAGGTTTTATAATCATCATATCATCATAAACAGAATCCATATAGATAAATAATAAGGACAATATTATTGGATCATATCTATAGTTAAATATATGTAATATCCAACGATGGTTTCATGGATGAAATATTTTATTAGAAGGTCAATGTAATATTATTTAAGGAAAACAAAAATTAATTTTGAAATAATATTATTAAAATATATAATATTATAAAATATATTGAAAAATATAGTCATTAAATAGAACTGTCGAAACAATTAAGTTAATATTGAAATACTTGAGTGGTCATGATTATGGGAAATTCCGTTAATGTTGTATATGTTAAACTAATGTCTCCATTCAAATTATTGGTAAAAAATAAAAGGAAAATATTTATAAAATTATAAGAAGATTAAATTTAAAGAAATTTTTTTAAACTAAAAAATTGGTAAGATTAAATTAAAAAATATTTTTTTTTAATATTAAACTCATTTTTCAAATCATTTTTAGAAAAAACTATATCAAAGAACAAATATTTTTAGTCTGTGATTTAAAAAAATATTATTTTCCTCGAAAATATTTTTCTTCTTAATTGAGATGATTATGTGAATAAAATAAAATAAAAACATTTAATTTAAATAAATTATTTACATTAATGTAATTTATTAGTTTCATGAGAGTTAGTTTATAATAATGTTTCATCGAAAACCTAATCATATACAATCCTGAAAAATAATTGGATTGTGACATAATAACCTTACCGAATTGGAAAAATTAATATCAAAAGCCTCATGAAAGAATGAAAATATGATAGAGATATAAAACTCTACAATGATCACACAATAAATTTTAAAATACTTATGGGGCCAGTATATGCACCACATGGGATAAATAAGTAGTGAATATGGCATGTCTGTCACAAAAATAAATGTGAGATGAAAATACATTACCTTATATATTAATTATTTAATACATATTAATACCACATATAAATAAATATATATTTAGAATATATATATTCCATAAACCTTAATATATATATCATACCATATATGATATACTTAAAACCTATTTTCACCCTCTTATTAATAATTCATTATAAAAATCGTTATACAAGGTGAGTACTTCATCATTTTTTAAGAATATTTCAGTTAAATAGTTTTTGTACATACAAATTGATCCGGGTTCCATCATATATAAAATATTAATCATGACCTACATATCATATATATTCAATATATATATATATATATAGTTATTTATACAAGATAGAGATATAAAAAATTAATTCCTTCATTTATAGAGAAGGAAGTCATACGTATAGATGACTGTTACTTTAACTTTTCTATGGATTGAAGGAAATATGGGTAAAAAATTAAATCTCCATTTAAAAATAATTATTATTTAATATATATTCATCATATTAATCCATATTATTATCCAATTAAAACCATATGAAAAATGAATCACATTGATTCATGGATTTTTTTAGTTGCACGTACCTACAAGCAACATTGTCGATTTCAAATGATTTAAAAGGTATGAAGGTATATATATGTTATTATTACCAAATATGAAAAAATACCTATTAATAATAATATTTGTATATTTAACCTACCATAATAACTATTTTTTAATTGTAGTGATGGAAAATGAATTATATCACAATGTGGAGATAGTAAGGTGTATGTATAAACGATCGTAATCACATCCCATTAAAGGAAATAGGGAAAATAAATGCATTATCTTAATATTAATTAAATTTTATAATATATAAGACAATTAATATGTCATTTTATGAAAATATAACAAATTTAGTGGTGGTAAAATAATAATTTATATAAAAGTGATCGGTTAGGGAGATGGCCCATTTTAAATAACTCCTTATGATATCCTATTAAGGACACTAATGTTCAAAATTTTCGAATTCTAAAACCCCTAGAACATGTATAAGGAAAATGATAAGGGGTTTGAGCCAGCGATGATGTAGCTATTAGACATATAAAGTGAGAATAAGTGAGGGAAGTTGGTCTTTTTTATAATATATGTGAGGGTAACTTTTATAATTTCATTAATATTAAAATATAAGAAAATAAATCAAAAGAAAGATGTTATAAAAAGTCAATGAATTCAATTACAATGTTTTACGGGGTTTATATAAACGAAAACACAAAGACTCAGATTTTTAAGGTATTTTAAGCATTATCAAATTGATAACCTCTTTAGTTGACTCATTTTTCACTATCCATGATAACATCATTTTCGTTGGTAAGGTGTCGTAATTTTACATATATGGTGAAATTTGGCTCATATATTTCTAAAGTGGGAACTTGTAGGGAATTTCTTATCCACATATCCTTCATTAAGTATTTTCTATTAATTAAAAATAATTTAATAATTAATTATATTTATAAATTTTCATAAATGTAAATATTGACCCTAACTATTTTATTAGGATGAAATAGAAAACAGAAAAGGTAAAAATATAATATAATACATAAAAAATACTTTAATATTTTAATTTATAAATAAATGCTATGTAAAATAATAAATCAAGAAAAACTATATTACTTTTAATATAATTAAAATAATTGGTTATATTTTTTTAATAATTTATGAATTAATATATCATAGATTTAAATACCCTTAATAAAAAGGTTTAATCCCCAAAATAATAAATAAGTTATAATAATGAATATCTATACATTATTTAAAAAATTTCCATTTATATTCATTAACATATTTATTTTTTTCTCAATATGAACACAAAATTGATATTTTAAAAGTAAGAGAGTGAAATTTTGTAATTTCCATTGATATACATATTATATAATTCATTTATATGGAAAAGTGTCTATGAGAAGATATTTCCAAAATAACCTGACAAATTAAAAACTACATTCATACAATAATGATTATTATGAAAAAATTTATCATTATCGATTATTTTTTACAGAGATTAACATGATTTAACATTTATCAATGTGATGAATTTTACCATAGTTATAAATAATTTTTGAAAAAAATAAAAGGGAATAATTAAGAAATTATATACCACCAAATTTTCAATATGGAATCCATTTTCCATGTAACAATTTATATGTGTTGTAGAAAATAATTTTAAAAATAAGCATGGAAAATGTGATGAAAACTATTTTCATAAAAAACAAATTTTAGAATACAACAAGGTTATTTATTAACCCATTACCAAAAATAATATTAAATGAACGTTAAAATATTTGATTGAATTTTTAAAAAATATATTTAATTAAAATAATTTAAAAATAGTAAATAATGTAATCAATTAATATAAAAATACATTGTGAGAATAAAAAAAATTCCAAAAAATTTCACTTTTACATTAAAATTATTTTTTTATTTGTAATTAATTTTTTCATAATGAAATAATTTATAAATATATATATCCATATGTTTTTTATAAGTTAATCCTCCCTAATAAAACCATGTAATTCAATGACTTAGAAATAAATATCACGTAATCATACATTAATAGTATATTTTCATTTGATTAAACTCAGTGTTCCACGTAACACAAGCTATCAATGAAATCAAATTATTTAAAAAGATATATATTATAAAATGTTGTTTTGATACATAAAATTCTTTTTAACACTATGACAAACACTAGTCACCTTAAAACATTATCCAACCATTTCCAATTATTTGTATGAAGAACCTAAATCCCAAGAACAAATTCCATGGTTTACCCCAAAATAGATGAAAAGAGGATGGACATACACGAAGATGATGACCTAACATTGAATAATGCAACATAATATTCAACTAGTGATCCTTGGATATCCTATGATACTACCCCCTAAGGCATTGGGATCTATTGATATCCATGATGCCATATGCTAACACTACAAACTTACCTTTAAAATACATCCTTGAAGAATATATATGATCTACCTAAAAAATATCTCGAGTCCTGCATCTTCTGTGATACTCTCACCATACATGACTATGATATCCACATACAAAACCAATGATGATTCAATATACTACCACATGAATGGAACTACTTGTGTTTGGTTGCATATGATACAAGATATTTCATAATATTAATGTACTATTATCATATAAGGGTAACAACTCTCATTAGAATGAAAAATGAACCAATACCATACCCTAATTTTCTCTTGCTGCATTTTTAAATCTCATAAAATATCCTCTTTCCATCATAAAATGTCTGACCATCAAATCTATTAGGAATGACACCACTAGACTTATGACACAGTGGTAGAAGACCCACTAAACCAACATTTATTAGGACCATTTCAATATTTAGGGTCTTATATAGTACATCATAATAGGATTTTGGAGTAAAAACAGTAACTAGTTACCTCACAAGTGCTTATAAGCGAATTTCAAATATTCAATACATTTATCCCTCATTCATAGACACAATAATTAAATGCATTTTCACACCACAATGTTAGTCCCACACCCTTCCATGAAAATCATCCCCAATTGAAGCCTCATTAACTATTGAACATGACATATCCATTGTGTATCAAGGAAAATATCCATAATGGAAATGTCTCTAAGGACCTCCTATGATAGAACATGTTTCCTCAAGGATGTTATAACAACACTTCTATATCTTCTAGTGGATCCATAAATCATGTATCTTTCTAGAGTCTCCTTCAAGTCAATCAGGGTCTCATAGAGACTATAAATCCCATTGATAAAATTGATATAATCATCAGCATCCCATCCAATATAGACACCATCGATTTAAAAAAGGTATTGTAATTAAATATATTTGCTAAATCCTACCATGGTTGGTACAACACAATGAACACCTATAACTTCCACCAGTACTAGGAAGAACACGCCTTGATGAAATATGTTTTATACCTAAACTACCTAGGTATCCTCATTTGAATAGTTATGTGAAACATGTAGAATAACTATAGGTTTAATATTATTATATCCAACCATGTTGATGTCCTATTTTTAGTCCTTAGGTAGTACCTCAAAATTATGTTTAGGGATAATTTCCTACAATTCAAAAATATTGACCCTCAAATTCCTTTAACTGCTAAAAAAATTAAAAAATTTAAATAACTAATTTGAACACACAAACACATAAAACCCATAGGGAATATTCCTTAAGGTTATAAACATTTATACTATCTATATACACCATGTACTCACCTAAGTCCCAAAACCATAACAATTTTACTTAGATGATAGTGAATTTCATATAAAATATATTTATTATATGTAACTAATGAGGTATAATTGAAAACACAAAATATAGTATTGTAGGAATTCAAAAACATTTAACCTATATCATCCCCATAAAATTAAGAATATGAAATATGATCATACATGTGTATCCATGATTCATCATGTCAGACAATCACACCAAGTTGTGAATGTGGAAAATCAAATGAACCATAACAAGAATATAAAACATGAAAATAATCGATAAACCTTTATAAAAAACATGTTAACTAAATCCCACACTAATAGTAACTTGGGAATCAACTCTAATGGTGAAGCACAAGAACAAACAATTTCAAAAAATTTATTTCTATCCATTCAATCTACATTCGAACATGAACCAAATATATTATAAATAAAATATTATAAAACAGTTATATAACACCCCAGTGTGGATCATTGGGTCTGATTTAGAAAGACAGGTGACCACATGTCTACATCCCCATAGACGATTGGCCATCTACTAGTGATGAGGTACTAATTCGTAGAGTGGAAATACTAGTCCACTAATTCCAGGTGACCATCCAAAAATTATCATTGAAAATGAAATACTAAATAAATAATCAATAAGAATAATCATAGTTGAATCCTTACGAAAGGAAAACATAATTTTCATTATCAAAATGTGACAAAACAAAAATTAATACCTAATAAAAAAATAAAAAAACATATAGAAGATCACCATATACAATGAAAAAAAAATATATTTTTGAATAAAATAATTTTAAAAATTATATCACAAAATTACCTAAATCACCACTTTCTCTACACACTCAGTGGTGTTTCATAAGGCCCGTTCCCACACCAAGATTCTTGATAGTCGTGTTTCAAGGTACTCTAGGGTTTCTATTCAATGTGAAGTAAAAAAATATTATAGGACACCTCCAACACATCCTTAAAATAATTATAATATAATTATAATTATTTATAAAAATATAAAAACATAACAATAAAATTTATCTTATATGGTCTTCTTAATCTAAAAGAGATACTAATAATTCTATCCATAACTACATCAATTATAGGATGAAAGGAAATATTATTTCAATCAATATGTTTAAACTATATCATTAATGATACCTTCTCACTAAATTTGAATCTTAATATCATGTGCCCAACTACACCCTTCTCACTAAATGAAGGTAGCCCATCAATGAATAGTCTACGCATTCTCAATTTTTTGTGAGTTTATAATAAAATCATAGACCCTGAATTCTCACTCATGGATAGTAAAAAATCACATCCCCATTTAATCCTTCTCGCTCATGGATAGTCATACATCATGTCGTAGGACATAATATATCAATTATGGTTGGTGAGACATCACATATTTCATTCAATCTCACAACAACCCACAGTTGCAATTTCTTGTCTTAACCGATTACATGTGACATAAAAATTATGAAATCCTCTAGTAAAACCCTTAAATGGATCTTTTACCAAACCCTCATGGCTTCCCAAATATCAAATTTTTTTTTCCAGACAATATCATAAGGGACATTACGTTTTACCCATACAAAAAAAATTGTAAATGGATAATATAGCATAACCAAACCTATATGGATCACCCAAGTTAATATATAACTCAGTATAAATCAATATATCGTATTAGTTAATAATCTGGGAGTCATATTTTCTCCAATAAATAAACCCAGAGATAAAATTATAATGGTTTAATTACATCAATTTAGATTTTCCCACAAACTATAATACAATTGTTAGATATTCATTGGTTTAACATGAATGATTATATGAAATTAAATCCATATAATATCAGACTAATGTTATAACATGGAATGTAAATTAGAAATAAACCCTAATGTATAATATTCTCTATGTCAGGCTCTCTAGTCTAGGTTTAAATGACTGAACCCCAAAGACCAAACCCAAACCCACATAATTTTGGTTTTAAAAATCAAAACCAATGAGAAAATTGAATAACAAGGGATCGTGAGAATATGTGGGCTTAAGCATACCATGTTAATCTCTCTATAGTGAATGATTCATAAAAAAGAAATTGAATGTTAATAAAGGAGATTTAATTTCTCTGAAAAAAACTCTAACATCATCCAATATCACAGTAATATTGAGGGGTTGGATAATGAAGGGTTAATGGGTAATAAAGGAATGATACCAATATTATCCTTTATAAAGGTCATCATAGTGACTTGGTTACTATAATACTATGATGGTCACATTTTTATGGAATCAGGTAAGAATTTTATTTTAACATATACTCTCTAGGCCAAGATATGAATAGACCCATGTAGAGGTCTTGGGAAACTATCGTAAACCCAAAAAACATTCCCATGGTGTTCATTCTATGAAGGCCCGTCATTTAGTTTTCTCATGATGTGACTCTATTCCATAGATTCATGAGACCCTATGTTCAACACTTTTGTTAGGATGCCTATTATTCCATGGATCCCTCACTATGGCAGGGCCATCCATATGTGTGGGACCGTACACATGGTTAGTTGTCACTTATGTATTAATACATAGCTCATTATCCTTCTCAATGAATCATTTCAAATTTCAACTCTTCCATTTTGTTAATTCCTTTCATAAATAAACTATTACCCTATGATACCTCAAGGATATAACATATCCTCTATTCTTTCATCCTTTATTCCATCGAACCCTCATGATCAGGGTGTGATCTAATTATGTTCTACCCACTATAACCCTGTGGGATCCACTAACCATATAAGTGTATATCTAGACCACTGCTGACCCAATAAATACCAATATCGTGCCACCATTAACTACCAAAAACTCTAATTTAACACGATTTAGAGATTAAATAAAATTTAAAAAATTATAAAACATTAATTTTTATAGGAATTTCACATAGCATCCAGTCTATTATGTTTCAACATTATTTCACATTTAAATGATACAAAACACCAAATCCCACTTATGTGACATAATAAAAATTAATTTAAATAGTCCATAGAAAATTGTTCATTTAAATTAGTATTTTTTAAATAGACAATAAATTCTTTCACTCAAATAAAGAAAATTCAATTTTCCCCAACCCATAGACTCTATTCAATCTTACATGGATATTAATAATATATATTCTCCCTTACATATTTTCATTCAATTCAAAATTTCCCTATAAAAATTTCATTTTAATCATACATCGCATAATATTGGGAAATAATTCACTAAACCCATTCAAAAAAAATCCAAAATAGTTATATTAAATTCCACTACATAAGAACATAATTTATAGAAAAACTCGAATAAATAAAAAAATTTATAAAAAATTATTTTTTAAATAATTCAATCGTTAGAAAATAAATAAATGTGAATTTAAAAGGAAACTTATGGGAATGTAAGGGAGAAAATCTAAATAGTTTAATAATTCATATATAGTATATTCATTTAAAATTCTATATAACTAAATGAGTATGATAAAACTGTGTGAATATGACTATAATGATTCATTTAACAAAACAATATTTCGTGAATTCTAATAATGTTGTTTCTTATATCTAGGTATGTAGAAAAATTAAGAAAAATTCAATTTAATAACATTTAAAGCACATATTTCCACACCATTTAATAGAAAAAAATTTGGCACATCGATAGCTTTCGTAAATTCTTGAAAATTTCATTAATAATGTTCTAGGTAATAATGTAAAAGTTGATATTTGTGCCTATAAAATTAAATGATTTAGCAATTATAATGATTTAATGAAGGGAAAAAAATTTATATTGTTCCCATAAATGAAAAAGTCTAGATTCACATTATTTCATGAGATGGTTCATTATTGTGTTAAGTGTTTCTTAAAAAATGTAACTAATTTGGAAGAATATAACCTTTTAATTATAAATAATTATTTAATGAATAATTTTATTTTTGTTATACACATAAATAAATAGGTGATGTATTACATAAGGAGGTACCAAAGGCATACTAGAAATTAATTTTGGTGGTTGATAAAAACCCAAAAATCAATAATGATATAGATTTTACATAAATTTTAGTTAGGGACTAATAGAGGAAACATGATATGAAACATAATTAAATATCTATCAGACCTATATATAAAATGGATTGTACAAAATAATAAATCACATATTGAACAACATATTTAAGTCATTAATCATTGAGACCGGTCTATAAATACATTATTTGATGGATTTGGTACAATTAAAAGTTTATATTTTGAAAAGGGTTGTCATAATTATGGATATAAATGTATACCATATACTATATTTAATTGTAGGGAATTTTTTTTTTTTGGAAGAAAATATTTCATTATGAATAAAGAAGAAACATAATGAAAATAATGTGATTAATATAAATATTTCATATTCCCTAATTATTTTAAGAAGATATATTCTTATAAATGCTTTAAAAGTGGATAGATAAAATCAGTGAACACAATAATGTATTGGTGATGGAAGAAAAATTGCGATATAATAAAATTGGATTGAATTTGAAATAATTTTTTGGACATATGATGGAATATGAATCTATACATAAATATTATATCTATAAATAATATAGAGTTGACCATGAAATAATATTACAACATGAAAAATAAATTTTTATAACACATTCACCAAATCAAATATGATGAAAAAGATGAAATAATACATTTTTATTATATATTATTCCTAAATTATAGATAAATTATATTGAATAATAAATTAAAAATGAATCAAATGTACATTTAATCAATGAATATCTAGACCAAATTATAAATGAAAAAGATATGATATATTTTAAAAATTCAAAATGCTAAACAAAATCATTATAAAAGAAAGGGTATCCGGAAAAAATATCGATAAAAATGAAATGTAATTATAAATATTTTTTTTATTTTTAATTAATTTTATAACACATAATTAATTAATGTTGATAATAATTTTGAAATAGTGGAATGGTTTAATTGATTTTTTTAGTGGTGCTAATGTAAATTACAACTAAGATATACCATGTTATATTGTAGTTGTAATATCATGGAATCATATATGAACTATCACTCCTTAAAGAATAGGTGAATTCTTTGTCACTATATGCTAAAAATGTTGCAAGGGTATCAACATATATAATAGGAATGATTTAACCTTTATAAAAAATACAAAAAAAATTAGGGATTCAAAATAAGAGTATAACACTACATGCCCATACATTAAAATTTTAATGGAAAAAATAGAAATTCCTTTTCAAATAGAAATATGAAAAAACATAGAATATGAAATATAAATCATTAAAGGAATTAGGAAGTGAATACTTCCACAATACTTACATGAGACAATTTCAAGAGAAAAACATAAAAGATAACCAATATAGAAAACACACCTGACAAGGCATGGGCTAAATAAAATACATAACCATACCCATATGGAAGCTAATAAGAACTGACATCGTAATATCACCATTCTATGAAACAAAAAAAAAATATAATAAAAAATGATGAACTTTTTGCACAATCTAATGAAGAAGAAGAAACATCATCTCATAAAAAATATGTATGATGAATATCCATGAGAAGTGTTAAATGTAATAATTACTCTTTATTGTATATATTATTTACACTAAATCACCCAATATTTGGGTTGTATTATCCTTTAACCCATGATATTATATTATTTTGTAAGGAAAGGATAAAGGATAAAGAGATATTTTTGATGGGAAAATCAATAATAACCATCTAACATAATGAATTTCATGGTCGTAAGGATCTTTATATCAATATTGGGGATGATCTCAGGATTTCATTTATTTAATTGATGTTTAGATAACATATGAGTAATAAATCAATGAAAACTTTTGAAATCATAAACTAAAAATACATCAATTTTATAAATTCAATATAGAATTTTTAATAAATATCTTTATATGAAAAATGAAGGTCCTCGGGACACCGTGAGAGGGGAGGGTTGAATCATAGTGTCAACTTTTTCTTTTAAACATACGGATCTTGTTCCCATTTTAGTAGAAACTAGTTTATCTTGTATGATGGATATTATAGTAAATAAACCATTCAGATTTAAAGAGATTACACAACACTTTTATCTTATTTCACCACTAAGGGCAATATCCAAGGATCATACGCCGACAGGTTGTCGGTCGTACCAAATTCCACTATTCTTCACTCGTTGTGGACTAAAAATGTTTGGGAAAAGTCTCTCTGTACTAGGCTCACTACCTTTACAACTGTTCAAGGATATCCTATTGCATCCCTCGGGACACTCTTGTTGAGTCCCCTTGGCTCACTGCCTTTAGTGATGTCTCACTCAGTTTATAGACGTGAAGGTCTCTTCATAATTTCTAATGAATACATCCCATGTTGTATGTAAATGCTCTGTAGAAGTCCAACTTCCACCATTAGACTAATTTCATATTGAACCGAAGGTATCAGGTGATCTTCTAGCTTTCATGCAGCCACAAAAATACGGGCATGCTTCAACCACACCTGATGCCATTCTCCATGCCAGCGTGAATGTTTTTGAGATGGCGTGGAAGTCCAGCTCTCCCACTTGCACCACAGTAACTTCTTCAAATTAATACTTGTCTGACTTACTCTTTTTTAAGCCCAAACCGATTTTTTCATGCAAATACCAACTATCACGCTTCTACAAATCCTGGCGTTCAAGTGTCACCAAACCACCTATGTGTCTCTTCCTTCACCAACTCCAAACTTGGGCGACCCACACCCTTTCTCGCCCAAACCACCTTGGATGCGTAGAAAAAAACTGTCACAGAAATTCTACTTGCGTGACCACACATCCACTTGAACGACCACTACACCTATGTTACGAGAGCTCTAAATTTCACAATGTCTCAAACTTATCTCTAAGGAGGAGGGGTGGTCCTCTATTTAAAGGCATTCTAGACACCCTGCATGATGGTGCACAAGTCTCCCCTCATCATGCATGTTCTGGCGCACAAGTCTCTGCCACGCTAGTCACTTGCGTGACCAAAATCAAAACATGGGAACCCATTCTTCCTTTTCAGGATTTTGATGTTCTGATCTTAAAAAACATATGGCATGCAAGTTTCCAATCCTCCATGTAATCGGCACAAAAGTCCCATTTCCAAACACACTTTTCTCCATTTTTTCAATTTTTTGGTCCAGAAATTTTTCATTCATAGTAATATAGTGCCAACTTCTATACTTTTATATACTTTAATTGTGAGATCACATTGTTGGAACATATTATGAACATCCACTAAGGATTGAAAACAAACACAAAACATACTCCACTTTATGCAAAGAAAATCATGGTTTGAAAAATCTCCCCATTTGGGTTTGTTGGAAATCAGTATATAAATTCAATAGAGTACCAGCAACATGCAAACCAAAAACACAAAAATCAACTCATGCAACACTCTTTGTCTACGTGAGCAATGCTTGATGTATAAAACAAGAGGGGAAGCATGAATTGGGATCCTGGGTGATGGAATTACTCAATAAAGCCAAAGAAATTCTCTTAAATTTTCCCAAAATCATTTTATGTCCAAAGAATTCCTTCTTATCCTATCAACTAATTCCTATCATGATACCAAACATGTCCTGAATTAATTCCTTCTCCCCCATTGGAAATAAACCCAATGACCAGTATTTTCTCATTGAACATCTTAATACACCCCATGGATAGTATCGCCCCCATAAACATGCATCATATCAACAAAAGGATTACAAAAACATAACATAAATAGGGATTGGGGTAATGCATAACCTACTAATGCACTGGGAGGTGGCACAACATCGAGGTTCAACCGATGCTTCTCAAACACAGCCACAGACAGTAGTTTGGTCAAGATATCATCCACTTGATCATCAGTTCCCACATGATCCATTCTAATCACGCCCTGCTCAACATTTTCATTGATAAAGTGATACTAGATTACAATATGTTTTGTAAGAGGGTGCTAAACAATATTTTTGTAAGATCAATTGTTCTCTTATTATCACAGAAAATTACCATTGTTTTCTTCACCTCATCACCAATATCTGTTAGTTGTTGCTTCATTCATATAAGTTGAGTGCATGACTTTGTGGTAAAGATATACATAGCTTCAATAGAACTAAGATAAGAACTTTATTGTTTCTTTCTCAACAAGACAACACATTTATTCCCAATATAGAATTCAAAACCACTGGTAGACTTTCTATCCACTACATCACCACCCCAGTCAGCATCAGAAAATGCTGATAACTCACTATCCATTTCAGTAGCAAATTATAATCCACAGTTGTGAGTACCTTGAATATACATCATGATTATTTTTACCATTGTCATATGTTCATATATTGGAATAATCTGAAAGCGGGTCACTAGATTGGTTGTAAAGACAATATTTGGCCATCTCGCTGTCAGGTATAGTAGGCTCCCAATTATCCTCCTGTATATAGTGGGGTATAAAGATGCCCCATCCTCATGCTTTCCATGGTTAGTTCCAACTATAATCAGAGATTATATTGTTTTGGAGACATGAATATTAATCTTCTTCATCAGATCTATTGCATACCTTTATTGAGAAATGAAAGTGTAATGCTTCCTTTGAATCACCTGCATCCCCATGAATTATGTTAGCTCTCCAATCATAGACATTTCAAATTCTAATTTCATGTGATTAGAGAATTCATCCATGGATTTCTGCCTGCTACCTCCAAATATAATGTCATCAACGTAGACTAGAACCATGAACTAATCTTTTGTAAAATTATTCACATATAGATTGTGATCTACTCCACCTCTTTTTTATTACAGCGTATGGAGATAAGAGTCCAGCCAGGAATACCTTGCTCGTGGTGCCCGCATCAAACCACATAGAGAATTCTTTAGTTTTTAGACCCTTGTTTCATTAGTACCATGAACAAAACCCACTAGTTGTTCACTGTAGAATTATTCTTCGAGAACACCATTCTAGAATATTGTCTTGACATCTATTTGATATGCTTTATATCCTCTTTCGAGTTCCATGCAATGGAAAGGACTAATTGACTACAGTCTATCCACTGGCGCAAAAGTTTCTTCAACATCAACACCTTCAATCTGGGAGTATCCTTTACAAACCAGTCGTTCCTTGTATCTAATAACACATTGATGCTCATCAAACTTGTTCTTGAAGATCCATGTTGTACCAATCACATTGTGACCTTCAAGTATCTGGACAATATCTGATGTCTGATTTTTGTCAATCTAATCTAACTCTTCATTCCTGGCTTTCACCCATGATTCATCCTTTGTTGCATCATGAAAAGAGGATGGCTCTACAACTGACAGAATTGAATATTGGGTGTTATTACTCATACTCCTTGTTTGTGTTGGTGCACTCCTGTCCCCAATTATGTTAGATGGATCAATATCAGATCTTCGATTTCGCCTATGTGGTTCAGTTGAATTATCTCCAGCAACAGTTTCTTCTTCAGATTCATCTTCTATGTCCACATCATGCTATGACTGGTGAGTGTTTTGAACAGCTTCCTCTTTTTTTTTATTTTTATTTTCTTCACATTCTCTTTCTTCATCACATTATATCACATCATCATATGAAATCCTTGAAGAATTTGTGGTTTTCTATTTAATGATCTTAACATCACTGCTTTTCACAATCCTTCCTAATCACTTGTTGAAACACTTTTAGGCTTTGATGTTCATTGAGTATCCAAGGAAAATTCCTTCACTTTCATTGTCACCATATGTCCCTTAATTTCATTCATTGTTCCTAATGAAACATTTACTTCCGAAAACCCAAAAATATTTTAAAGAGGGCTTCCTTCCATGAAACAATTCATATGGTGTCTTGGTCTCACCCAAAGAAAGTCCAGTTCGATTTTGAATATACACTGAAACATGGAAATCCTCTTTTCTATAATATCGTGGAATAAGACTCTCAATTAGCATAGTTCATACCTTGTTTTTCACATGACAATTTCTACATTCAACAAATCCATTTTGTTGTGGAGTTCTCACCGCAGCTACATCATGTTGTCTCCCATGCTTCTCCAGGTAGTTTTCAAATTTAGTGGACGTGTATTCCCCTCCATTCTCAGACCACAACACTTTTATTGTTCATCCAGTATCATTCTATGTGATTCAACAACATTTTTTATGCAGTCAAGAATATGTCGTTTCCTATGAAAGACCATTACACATGCCATTCTACTATAATCATCTATTAAAAGGACAATGTACATTTCTCCATGAGTTCCGACAACATTTATCGGCCTGAATACATCAATATGTATTAGATCAAGAAGATGAGATGACCTTTTCTTCATTGGCCAATAGGAACTCCAGACCATCTTCCCACGATTGCAAGCATCACAAGACTTTTCACGCTCACACTTCAGGTTGGGAATGTCCATGAAAATCCTCAATTTTGATATTTTCTACATGTCTTGTTGATTGATGTGTCCTAGTCTCCAATGAAACAAATTTTTTTCTTCTTCAACTGTAATGTAACAAACATTTTCTTTGCATTCAACCAGATACAAGTTGCCTACTGTTCTGCATCCCTTCATAAGTGAATTGAATGTATTTCCCTTGATAGTGCAACCTTTCTGAATAAAAGTAACCATATGTCCCGAGTCATAGTGTTGACTCATGATGAGTAGATTATGATGTAGGGAATCTATATAAAGGACTTCGTTATTTGTTAGCACTCCATTAGATAATTCATTATTTCAACTGCATTTGATATTTAGAGCTCCATCATTACCAAATCGCATTGTACCATCAACCTTCTTTTTAATATCTGTTAATAATCCAGCAATACCCATCATATGAGATGAAAAACCGCTATCCATAATCCAGATACTATTGATTTTTGTAGCTTTGACGGGCACTTATGCAAGGTTGGATTTCTCAATTTGCATCCTTTCATTCCATGATACATTGGATTGAGTATAGATAACTGATGGCCTTTCAATTCTCTCATCTGTGAACATTGGTTCTTCTTAGTAGAAGTCATCTTTGAGAGGAGAAAACCTCTTAGAAAGAGAAACACAAACTTGTTGATGAGATTTGACTTGTCTCGAACTCCGGTTTGAGGTGTCCATGTCCCTTATCTTCCTAAAATTAATAGACTTATGACCAAAGTTAGAACAATAAAAACAATATCCATAGAAATTATTTCTTGTAAGAGATTTAGGATTTGAATTTGTTCTCCTTCGTTGAACTCCAATATCTAAACCATTCAAATATCTTCTTGCCTCTTCACAATAAGACAAGGTGTGGCATAAGTATCTGCATAACTGACACATCATGAGAGGAAATTTCTTCTCACTTCTATTTATCCTAATTCCTTCTTCGGTGGTACAATAGTTTGAGGGCACCTTTTTCAAGGATACGAGAGGATAATATTCTTTTCTTATATCAAATTGAACTGGGGGTTTCTATTTCAACACATCATATGGATTTTCCATATCACCCACTTTCAACTTGTTGTTATGTTGAATACCTTTATTTGAAGCATAGGATGACCCTTCCTCACAACCAATTCCACTATTTCCCATGTAGGAAGTTCTTTGATCATTTAAAATCTTTTCAACTCCATTAGAGCCACGTTTTTCTCTCTCCAACAGATCAACTTCTAAGAACCTTCCAAAATGTATTTTCTTCCTTGACTCTTTGGAAATTGAATCTTTTTCATGTTTACTTATAATAGTAACTACTTCATCCTAAATACTCTCATCAGTATTGGTATTTTTCTCTAGTTTGGAGGTGAGTTAATTGATGACCTTTTCCTGCTCTTCAATTCTCAGCTTTCGATCTACTACATCATCAATTATTTCATGTATTTTAGATAGTACGTTCAACAGTTTTTCTAATCATTCAATTTCAGCTTCAATTTGATCAACATATTCAATTGATTCCTCTATAATTTATTTCCACTTATTGCAACTCTTACATTTAATCTTCAGCTTACTAAAATCATCCTTATGTTGCAGCTCAAGATCTGCCCCAGTTTACAACTGATTTCCTCCACCACTATCTTCTAATTTTTTAACATTGACGATCATGGAAGCATGGTTCCCTGATTTAAATTCTGGTTCATATTTATCATAGAATTCATTATCATCTTCTTCCTCATCATAGACACAACACTTCTTTGGTACTTTATTTATTTATTTGAAGTCTCCCCTTTTGATAAACATTTTTTGAGGCTTCTAAATATTTTCAGAATCGTTATTCTCATCATTGATCATTCTTGAACTTTGAGAGGCAATGTTACCGAATTAGCCACAATGAAAGAAAGCTAGAGGTAACTTCCCTTTGAATTTCTCTTCTCCATTCTGGAACATCATTTAAATGATAGAAAAAATTTCTTTTCCCTCATCATCTTCAACACTACTATCTTTTGAGATTTTTAGTTTCTCAATGGCTTTGAATGAAATTTCCTTGCTCACTCGAGTTGTAGCATCATCTAGTTTGACCCTCATTTCATATGCCACTAGGCTGTTCAGTAGACCATCTAGAGGATGTTTGGGAAGATCTCTTTCCTTAATGGTAGAAACCTTTTCATTGTAAAGGGGTGGAAGTCTTCTTAATATTTTCTTTAAAATGTCTATATCTTTGATTTATTCACCTAGACGCCGAGTTTCTCCAACCACTGCAGTAATTCGATTAAATAAGGAATTTACATTCTCATTAATATGCATCTTCATATCATTAATCCTATTGTGCAGGACTTGAAGTTTCGCCTACTTCACTTTTCTATCTCCTTCATAAATTTTTCTTGTTTATCCCACTTTGAATTTTCTGAGGTGAAACTCATCACTCTTAAATATATCTTATCAGAATGTGCAATGGTGAGAGTATTCTGTACTTTACCATCTGCATCAACAATTTTCATATCTGCATCAGTCATAGCCAGCACCGTTGGATCAGTAACATGTATACCATGCATAGCGGAAATCTGAACATCGACTCCAAGGGATCATAGATGAGATCTCATTCTGTTCTTCCAAATCTGAAAATTACTTTCATTAAAGAGGGGAACTCCCCTAACACTGGATGAATTTTCCATGGCGGTATAAAACAGATCAAAATCCAGCAACCTCCCTCTGACACCACTTGAAGGACCACGAGACACCCTGAGAGAGAGGGGTGAATCAGGGTGTCAAATTTTTCTTATAAACTGACGGATCTAGTTCCTACATTGGTAGAAACTAGTTTAACATGTATTAGGGATATGAGAATAAATAATACAATCACATGCAAAGAGATGACACGACACTTTTAACTTGGTTTACCACTAAGGGCTATGTCCAAGGAGCATACGCCGAGAGGTTGTCAGTCAATCCAAATTACAATATTCTTCATTGTTGTGGATTACAAAGGTTTGGGAACAACCAATATGTCATAGGGTCACTGCCTTTACCACTGTTCAGGGATATCCTATTGTTTCCCTTGGGACACTCTCTTTGACTGCCCTAGGCTCACTGCCTTTAGTAAAGTCCCACTTAGTTTATAGATATGAAGGTCTCTTTATAATCACTAATGAACACATCCCTTATTGTATGTAGATGCCCTATTGAAGTCCAACAACCACCCGTAGACTAATCTATCTTTGCACCGAAGGATTCGAGAAAACTTATAGCTTTCGCGCAGCCCAAAAAATACTGGAATGTTTCAACCACACCCGGCACACTAATCCAATCCGGCGCGAATGTTTTAAAGATGGTTCACAAGTCCAGCTCTCCCACTTGCACGAAACTCACTTCATCATCGTCAAACACGCACGACTCACTCCCTTTTACACCCAATCCCATTTTGGCGTGCAACTATAAATTGTCACGTTTCTTCAAATCCTGGCCTGTAAGTGTCACCAAACCACCTAGAAGACTCTTCCTTCTCCAATTCAAAACATGGTTGACCCTCACCTTATCTCACCCAATCCACCTTGGACGCGCAACAATCAACTGTCGCACAACTTCTACTTATGCAACCACACAACCACTTGCGTGACCACTACACCTGCGCGATGAGATCTTTGGATTTCTCTATGTCTATAACTTCTCTCTAAAGAGGAGTGTTGGTCCTCTATTTATAGGCATTTTGGACACCCTGCGCGACGAAGTGCAAGTCTCGCCTTGGCGTGCAAGCCATTGTCACGCTAGTCACTTGCACGACCAAACTCAAAACATGGGCGCCCCTTCTTCCTTTTCCATATATTGCTGTTCTGATCAGGAAAAACATATGGCGCACAATTTTCCAAGCCTCCCAGTAATTGGGGCGCAAGTCCCTTTGTCAAACAAACATTTCTCCATTTTGTCAATTTTGAGGGCCAAAATTTTTGCAATCACTAGAAAACGGTGCCACCTTCAATACCATTATCTACTTGAATTTAAAGATCGCATTGCAGGCACATATTCTAAACATCCACAATCTATTGACAACAAACATAAAACATACTACAATTCATGAAAAGACAATCATGGTTCAAACAAAAAATTAGTAATCGATGATATCGTTCATGGAAGGAAAATTTAAAATTAACACTTAATGATAATTTTCCATTTCTTATCATAATTACGTGATTATTAATCATTATGATTTTTATATATCAAACCATTAGGATATACCCATGTTATAAACTATGACTATATGAAAATGTTCCATGACAGTGTATATTATTCCTTAAAATAAACCATTCATAAAGACACAAAATATTCATTGAATCCCAATATGTAATTTTATATAGCATGTATATTCTGAACTATGATTGAATCCAAGAATAAAAAATACAGATATAAAATTTAGGTAATTACTTCATCAAACTCACAATTTTATGAAATCATTCTAATAATTATTTCATTTGACCTTATATTATCTCATATGAAATAAAATGAAAAATCAGATCCAAAAATCAATCCAAAAATCAATTTGGATATATACTTAAGGTATTTATAAATCTATCATAATCTTTTCCAACTATAATATTATATTAAATAATTTTTAATTGTCCCTCAAAAATCCATCTTCGATAAACTCTTTAATAATTTTAGAGTAGTTCATTCAGTTTTATAAATTGTAATCTCATTTTTTCAACCATAATGAGTAACCATACAAGACATTTTAGAATAAAAAAATGAACCCCCAAATAAAAAAATCAATAAAAGAGCGTCAATTAAAAAAATCAATGTTACATGAGATATACATGGAAATAGCGTGATCTCAACAACGTTCATGTATATCAATACCTATATAGTCTCAATATATCATATCGAAGCATGAAATTTAATGTCATACCTTTTTCTAATATTTTTTAAGTGAAAATACACATAGTTTGTTAGTACCATATATCATCATATGTATTATTAGTTTTATAAATATAGGAAATCCAAACTGTTTTAAATAGCATAGTTCATCCAAAATTATTTATGAGCACACCAAACGTTTCTCATTTAATAAAAAATCACATCACATGACTTATATTGGGATAAAATTACACTACTTTAGTCTACATCAATTGAAAGAATAAATTTCATAATTGTCATATTAAATGGAAAATATTATATTTTTTAAATCCAACTGATGACTTGTTTAATGAAACACCCAAATATTTTAAAAGGTCACAATATTTAATTGCATATAAAATACATACACTAACCCAAAAAACAACACAATACTTTTATTTCTATATAACCATTATAAACTAAAAATTGAATTGGAATGAAGGATAATAATTATAAAAGTTATGAAATTTATTTAAAGTAACTAAAAATAAATATTTATTTATTAATACTTATGAAACTTGTCCCCAATTTTCAGAAAAGTTATTTTTATGTTGAGAAAATATGTTTTCATAAAAAAATTATATTTTTTTTGGTAAAAATGATAATTAATAATTTAAAATTATATATATTATAATTTTATAAAATATAATTTCTAAATTAACATATGAAATTTATCATATGGTGAAAGTTTCAGTTTTTTTAAAAATCTTTATTTTTCAGTGATTGGTGAAAAATAAAATTTTTATTGGAGAAATTATTTTTATTAATTTAATTTTCATGGTTCCATTTTTTTAAAAAAATTATTTGTTATATTATTAATATTTTAAATATGTTCATTAAAATTATTTTTATGAAGGAATTTGATATAAAAAAATTATATGCACAAAATAAATTATTCAAGAAACCGATTTTCATTGTTTTTTGAGTTTTGTTTTTTATTTAATTTATGCTAATTAAATAAATTGAATGTTAAAAAATATCTTTCATAATTTGAATCTGGAGTTTCACATTTTATAAATTATCCCCTTTTATTATTTTTCAAGTATGAATAGTATATGTCATAAACATTTTCACCTTAGTACTGTGTAAATTGGGTTACTCTGTGTTAAAATTAAGTGACATAGTCATAAATTATTATCTTAAATTTTATTGGACTAATTTAATTATACCCTTGTCACCATATAATATAAATTTATTTGTTTAGTGTACACTTTTCCATGAAATTACTTATATAATATTTAAATCAGGGAATGTTACAAAATAACACTCTCTTTGTATGAAATACATCATATATGTTCGAATTTGGTCAAAATAATGTAGGGAATGAATATTAATATTAATTATGTATGGAATGAAATTATATTCAATAAAGAAAATTATTTAAAATTCATAGTGATTATATAATTAACATATATTCATGTTCAATGCTTGTACAATATTTATTCAATTAATAAAAAAATAAAAAATTGGATTCAAAAATATTATAAGTGATATAATTTGAATTTACTAACATGTAACCCAAATTTTATATATATATATGAAATTTTAGGGATGTGTCAAATGATAATATTTAAATTCCACCTATTTTTTTTTGTCATATTAAATGAATAATTACAAAATTGAGGTCAATAATTTTTAATAATAAATAAAATTTTATTAGAAGTTATAAAATTCATAAAAATATCACATTTGACTAGATAAATTGGATACTATTGAAAACATTAATAAAAGCCATTTTTGTCATTTTTTCTTTTATGGTGACAATCTTTTTCATTAATTGGCTGGTAACTCTAAAACTATGGTATTGATAAAAGGAATTGTGTGGTTTAAACCAAAATGTAAGGGTAAAAATATATCAACAACTTATGAAAATTTTATTTCATGAAATTACTTTAACATATAATCATGTTAAATTCCATTTATTTATTTTTGATTCATTTATACATTGTTATTAATTATTATTTATTTAATAATTTATGAAATTTCACAAAAAATCTTCCCCTCAATTATCACAGGACACCAGTTATCTCTATCCTTTAGCCCACTTTGAGAAACCAATCTAATATAAACCCAAAAAATTATCTTCTAAAAACCCTTATCCACATTGTAGATGTTATGGTCTCCTAAAAATTCCAACCCAATTTTCTATAAGAAAATATTAAATATAGTCCGTCTTAGAAGAGGTAATCATCATAGTAGACTTCTTTCATTTCATATATTATACTCACATATCATAATCTATTTTATTTTTCATAAAATAAAAAAAAATATCAGGATTATAGTAATATTTTATTCTTTTTATTATGGAAAAAAATTATCAATTTGTTCCTCAAATAAAATGTGAAACTATCGCTGGTGCATATCTACGATTAATCATTTCGACGTAGGGAAACAATAAATTTTTCATTACTAGAATTTATGGATATGTATAAAGATGGATTTAATAATAATATATGATAATTATGATTAATTATATTTATATGATTATAATATTACATCTATCTTCTTACCTTCAAATATGTGGAAAAACAATAACATCGCTTGTGCGTATATGTGGACTTCCACTTCCATTAAGTGATGTTATTTTTTTCATTTTCATTTATATTGGACTATAATAAAAATAAAATTAATTAATATACATGATATATATGATATAATAATTATTATTAAATGTTGCACAATTGTTCACCTTTCATTATTCCATTTATCAAAAAGTTAAAGCAACATTAATGCGTATATATGGCTACTAGTCTCCATGAATTGTGTAAATTATTTTTTTTCTTTTACTTTTCTATATTAATCTAAATAGATTTATTATGAATATAGATGATATTTATATCATGCATAAAATTCTATATATGACAAAAACATGATAAAAGTAAAAGTACTGGAACTACTAAATAGAAACAAATATGAAAAATATAGTAGATATTACCTGGAATAGTTATATTAATGAATAATTTTTAAAAATGGGTGATAAAAGATTAAATTTAAATTATATTTGTTATGATATAGATGAATATGTTTTTTAAATAAATTTATTGTAAATTTATGTATTTTATATAGGAAGTGTGAAAACATATAAAAGAATTTGTTACTGAGTTAAGGGTATCTCATCTCTGCTTTCCTTCTATGAGACATAATCTATATTCACGACCTATTTATTTAATATAGTGTACATACATCAATTTGATTTGTTAAATTATAATTATTTTTAATTTATTCTATTTAATATTTCATTTAATCTTATAATTTTATGAAGATTATGATTTAATATTTACTAAACTCTACTACAAAAGAGGCATTTAAAGGCACTTTCTTATAGTACTGCTAGAAAAAACACATATAAAGGTCACTTTATCTGTTCTTTTATTTAGCATTGATATAGGGAACCAATCAAGAGTACTTTATTTTCATCACTCATAAAAGGTACCCTTTATCAGTGCTTTATTCTTTGGGATGAATGTGGTCCAGAATAAAATGAAATAAGTTGACATATATAAATATATTAATTATTTTATTAAATAAATAATTAATGATAAAAATTATAAAATTGAATACACACATATATTAATTATAAAAATTAAGAAATATTATTTATTATATTTTTAGATATGTAAATTGAATAAAATGAAAAAACTAAAGAAAAAAAATTAAAAACTAGTAAATTATGAAAAATATAATTTTTTTTATTAATTAATGAATTATTGATAACAATTAATAAATTGAAAATAAATAAATATAGATTATAACAATTAATAATAGTTTATATTAGCTAAAGATATATAATTTTTTTTATAATTTAACAAAAATAAAAAATGAATATATTGAAAAATTATTAAAATACATATTAATGAATCATTTATTAATAAAAATTAATACATATATATAATATATATATATATATTAAATATAAATATTAATAAGTAATATACAATAAATATAAACATTTTTAAAATGAATACAATTTAATAATTAAAAACATATTATTGAAATATTTATTTTTCTTATTGACTGATTTCTCAATTTAACAAACATTTAACATGTATTACATTAATTTCACATAAATATGTCCATTTATAGCATTTTTATATACAACACATGAAATTAATGAAATTTTATGTAAAACCACATATAACTAACATTTATGGAATTTATTAAAATTTTATATTATTTTTTTATTTCATTATAACATTAATAATTTAATATATTCTGCTTTTAATGGATAAATTTTAGATATTTATTATTAATTTTTTTATAGTTAGATGTCATTTCTTCATGTTTTTATCTATTTTATATGTAATATGTTATATTTTATTTTTTGATTTCAATAACATTCTATTATTTATTTATATTTATATTTTACAATATTTAGTATTTTCAATTTGTAATCGTATTTACTTTAGTATATATATGTCTATATTTTTTAATATTGTGTATTAAATTAATAAAAATAAGTGATTTTTTTAATATTTTTAAAGTGTACTCATTTATAATTATTATAATTTTTTCCTTTTTAATATGCATGTATTGAAGATTTTATATTCATTAAAAATGATAGAAATAAATTTGTAAATAAAAATTTAAATAAATATATTTATAAATGAATATTTAATATATTTAAAAATTTATATTTTTATAATTATTCTAAATATATATATTTTTTATGAATATAATATATATAATTTTATAAATATATATATATATTTAATTATATTAATATAATAAATTTTTTTAAATAATTAATGAACTATATTAATATATATATTAATATTTTTAAATATATATATATGTATATATTTAAGTTCTTGATGAAGCCTTTGTTCGAGGAAAGGTGTAAATTAGAAAGAATATTAGTCAATATAGAATATAAGGATGTTCTCGATGAGACTCCAATTCAAGACCTTGTCATGACCCACATTGACAGCTAACACTAAGCAACACTCAGGGGACTATATATGTTTATATATTATATATTTAAAATTATTATTCAAATATTTTTAAATAAATACTTAAATAATTAAGTAGTTTTAAAAAAATAGAAACTATATTTAAATAATGAATATATTCATATTTATATTATTTAAAAATATATATAATTATAAATATATAAATAATAATAATATATATATATATAATTATAAAATCGTAATAAATTTATTTAAATAACAAATATGTTTACGACATATATATATATATTATATATATAATGATGTACATAAATAAATAAATATATATATATATATATATATATATTTAATTATAGATAAATATATATAATTATAAATATATTTATAAATGTTTACATTTTTTTTAAATAATATATTTATAATTACAAATAAAGAATATAATTCATTTAAAAGTATAAATGTAATTATCATTAAATTGTAATATATTGATATAAATAAAAATTATGATAACCTATATATAATTAAATATATATATTTTCAATTTTTGTTTATATCTATAACAATAAATCCTTCAACAATTCTAACATTTTAGAAATGGTAAATGATCATTTTATCAACTCCGTTTTCAGCATTGATGAAGCTTGATATTTATTATCACTAAATAAGTACCAATAAAGATGAATTTTAGTAGTGTCTATCATGTCACAAACCAGATATGGTCTCCACTAATACCGGGAACAAATCTAACCCATGAAAATGCACAAAGGGCATTCCCTATCACCACAGATGGGTATAAGTTCCCAAGTATAAATAAATTTGGTTTTGTAACGATTTACCCAAGTATGAATGTATAACATCAAAAAAAATCAATAATAGGAGTCAGAAATTTTCATGCCAACTATTTTTAACATGTCCTGATTTGAATACATAGATTTAAATATAGTACAATATGTCTAACTACAAATAATTACAGCATCAAGGAATCCACAAATACTCCATAAGATTAGGGGCTCCCCCCCCCCTAATCAGTCTCCACAACACTGCACCGTAGAAGGGGTTTATCAAACCGAAACGACTTAACCCAAGGTTTTTCCTTTACCTGAGTCAAACATTACCATGTATATATAAACCTATGTGGTTTATGTAGGGTGTAATATTAATCCCAATAGGATATCACCCAAATATTTCAAAAATAATGCAATATAAGGTTAAAAATCAAGGAGTTTTAATTTTTATTAAAAGTGGGGATAAATTCCAGGAAATGAAACATTCAATTGAAAATAGTTATTAAACTAAAAAATTCATAATTTAGACAAAATTAATCATGACATGTGATCTACTGTAAATTACATCTAAGCACAACCTAATACCATTTTAAATACCCCAAAAAATATGAGAACCAAAACCGGGAACACCTCTAGTCTACTAGATACTATCGGGCCCTATGTACCTCGTACCTCAGTGTAATATATACAGGTCACAATCTGTTCCTATGCATGAACCACTAGTGGAGAACATTCCCATAACCTATTTGTCCACAAACAATATCGACATAGTTTAGTTAGAGTTGTTGTCACATGTTTCCTTAGTGAAACATGGTCAAAACCCATCTGGTTCATTAGCCGTACTAGTACATATTCTCCAGCCTAGGTTCCTAGGGTTCCCCTTTTCTGCTGAAACAATTTAGAAAATCAACACACATTAATTTTCATAGAGAAACACCACTACTAGTCACATACAAACAATACAATATCGATAAACATTTGATACATGTTAAAACACATCAAAAATTTATTGATTTTCAATAGAACAACTTCTCAAATTCTCACATGGTATTGCACCAAAAACACATTGAAATATCCACTTTTCACACTATGTGCACACTTTTTAGTCACCAATAAAAATTTAGTTCAATACCTATAAATGAAACCAAAAGTAACCTTATGGGAGATCCCCATACGAACCAAGAAGATATATCTTTTAAAAATCCCCATTTTGACACAAACATAGCACTTAAAGTCCATTGGCTTCCCAAACACCATTTAAAAAAATTAGGAACAACCAAAGAGGATAAATGTTAAAAAAAATGATTTACATCCCTAATACAGTTCATCATAGTGAACTAGGGAATTTCAGGGCAACTGCAAATGATCCAAAAATATCTTTATATGAAAAAACCCGAATTTCACATAACATTGGCACTTAAAAATTTCCTTTCATTAAAAAACAACTAAAACAGTTTTTTTCTGAAATAATAAAATTTAATAAATATTTAAATTTAATAAAATCTGCATCTAGGCCAAAAATATTTAATAGACAATGGAATCACCATCACAAATCATGAAACCCCTTGAAGCATTTTG
The DNA here is from genome assembly GCA_963277665.1 of Viscum album. Lineage (NCBI taxonomy): Eukaryota > Viridiplantae > Streptophyta > Magnoliopsida > Santalales > Viscaceae > Viscum > Viscum album. Next base: position 899,163,896 of record OY728136.1, on the reverse strand, counting down.
GGGAAATCAAACCGCACCACCGTCACACCACCAGGGACATAAATATAGCCTTAAACACAAAGGAAATAACCACAAATCAAGAATTAAATAGTTGGATCAAATATATAGTTTATGTACAATTGGAAATCCAAGGATAATGTATGAAACCCTAAGAAAATCGAATGAAACCCAATGATAATTGAATGAATAATGTAGGAGACTTACATACTTGAGGGATATTGAGGAAATCTCCCGAAATAAACCATTAGATTAAATTTAAAATAGAGAATAATGAAATAGAGGTTTTTATAAAGATGATATGTTCATGTAGGAATTGTAACTAAGTAAATAGTATATGTATTGAATGAGTTATGAAGGTAAGAAATTATCTCTTCAAATCTAGACGGTTTGAGAAACCTTATGAATATTTGACATAATTTGCGATGCATACGAGCTCCAAAGTGGGGGGAAACATAATGGGTGAACATTTGGTTCAATGGACTTGGGTGAAACTTGGAATCACCAAAAATTAATAAAAATTTAATATTCTATTTAATAAACAAATTTTTTAAAAACTTGTAATGGGCTTCCGGGCTGGCCCAATTCCTTATTTAGAATCCCAAATCCCCCATAAGTATGAATTCCCAAAGGCTCAAATTTGAAATGGGGGTGTTAATAGGTCAGGGGATGCCACATAAGAAATATAACGGATGAAAAATGTTTAAAATGAAAGAGTAATAAAAATTAAAATTTATTTCTAAATCGGGAAATCGTCTCATGGATTGGCCAAAATTTCGAAAATGCACCACATCCACCAAAATATTACGGAAACCCCAAATAAAAAGCATGAATGGAAATTAAATGAAAAATAAATATCAATTATTTTATGTATGTGACAATTATCCACACCATGAAAACCATGGGTCTCAGAACTTCAACCTAATACTTGATTGGAAAACAAGAATGAGTACCCTTTCTTAACCCTTGACATATACTCCTATGTCTCATGTGTATCATTCCCATGCTGCCAAAACACCCACTCCAATAGAATATAGTTTCTATGAAGAAAAATTTCATGGAAGTCCACTATTCACATCAGCCTCTCAACAACATATAAATCGGGCTCTATATCCAACTCCTCTCAATTCGTTACGTGGGATGGATATGGGTTTTCTTTCCGGAACTGAAAGACATGGATGATGTCATGGATGGATATCAACTGAGAAGGTATGGAAAACCTATATTCCACCTTGACAATACACTCGATAATCTCAAAAGCTCTGACATACTACAACGTCAGCTTCCCTTTCTTTCCAAATCAATGACATCCCAGGTGAGGGGCCACGTTCAGGAATACCTTGTCACCCACAAAAAAATCTTGGACTTGACACCTCTAGTTAGGATATGATTTTTGGAGACTCTGAGTTGTCAATAACTACTTCCTAATAATATTGACCTTATTAGACATCTCCTAAACCAGAATCGGCCCCAATTGTGAGGTCCGAACATCCTCATCCCAATATAGGGGGGACTAACAAGGCTGAACATATAGTGCCTCAAAAGGAGACATTTGAATTGATGATTGGTAACTATTATTATAAGTAATAAACACCAATAAAAAATGGTTAACCTAGGAACCTCAAAAGTCTAAGACAATGCATGAGGAATGTCCTCTAAAATCTGATTTACCAGTCCTGTCTGACCATCTGTCTAAGGGTGGTATACCATGCACATCGTAATATGAGACCCCAAGGCCTTCAGAAGGCCTTCCCAACATCGAGAAGTGAAGAGGGGGACCTTATTTAAGAAAATTGTTAACGGAATTCCAATGAGTCTCTCCACCTCCTAAAGATACAAATGGCCCAACTCATCCACTTTATTAAAATATTTTATCACAATGAAGTGTGCTGACGTTGAAAAATGATCAATCACCACCCAAATGGAATTCTTACCCCAAGGTGTATGAGGAAAGAAAATAATTAAGTCCATGGAAATCTCATTCCACTTCCAAGTAGGAATCTGTAATGGCTGGAGCAATCATTATGGCCTCTGATGCTCTACTTTCACCTACTGGAATGTGTATCATCTTAACATAATGAATTCCATGTACCATTGTATACCAGTCCAAAAGAACTATAGAGGGACATCCTACTATTTCTGGGTGGAACCCCGTTGGACAGCCCACTAGGACTGGCAGCTAACATCCATCACTACCTTCTGCCGATATAATGTCACTACTGAATGACCCTTGAAGTACATGATGCCTTTGGAAGATGATGACCAATCCAAGGATGTCTCCCCACCATGAATAAATATCCTGGACTGCTAACAAAGAACATCACTAGGTTTTTCGTTCTAATTCAATTCCAATAGATTAGGATTCAACGGAATGATTTCTAAGAACCCAACTCCTCTATGCTCCCTGGTTTCTACATGCATCTAAGAACAGATCCCCATCACGGTCCACTCACCACTATTCATCTACAAAGCCTGCATTGGAACACTTCTACACATTTCATCTTCGACCACATTACCATTTCCTAGTGTATATACAATTTCAACATTGAACCCCTGGAAGAAAATGATTCCACGACGCTACCTCAGGTTGAGGTCCAACTACGAGAAGATATATGGAAAATTTTGTGATCAGAGTAGACCAAAAACATCTCCCCAAAGAGGTATGACACTAGGTATTCAAAGCATGCATCACCTTTTCCAACTCCAAGTCATTGGTCGGGTAATTGTTTTGGGGTGGTTGGAGTTGGTGAGAGCCATATGCCACCATGTGATCATCCTGCATAAGAACTCACCCAATACCCATACTTGATGCATTGGAATAGACCACATACCCATTCCCAGTCATAGACAAAATCAGCATGTCAGTAGTAGGCAACCACCACTTTAGATCCTCGTATGACGATTGACATTATGGTCTCCATACATACATCACCCCATTCTGGGAGAGCGTGGTCATCAGTGAAGCAAACCGAGAGAAATCTTGAACCAATCCCATGTAATTACCAGCCAGCTCATGGAAACTATTGATCTCAAACACATTCTTCGGATGCTACCAAAACATAACCACAGTATTCTTCCGGGGGTCCTCTAAAACCCCATTCTCTAAGATTACTTGTTGCAGAAATATCACTTCCATGATACAAAATGTTAAATTTGACTAGATTTCATAGAGGCAGTGATAACTCGAAGTGCCCAAAACAATCCTCATGTGATTTTTGTGGTCCTACTATGAGCCAAAGTATACAATAATGTCATCCATTAACACCTCAATGAAGGAAGATATATACTGATGGGGCCCCCTATTCATGAGTTCCATAAAGACCACTAGATCATTGGCCAATCCAATTGGCATGACCAAATAGTCAAAGTGGTTGTACTTACTTTGAAAAGATGTCTTTGGGATATATGCCTCTTTTACACTATGTTCATGATATCCTGAACAGAAGTCCATTTTTGAAAACAAATTTCCCCCTTCTACTGATCGAACAAGTCACCTATTCTGTGAAATGGGTATTTGTTCTTAATTATTACCTTATATAGCTTTCAGTTGACAATAAACAACTGGAGGGATTTGTTTGCCTTTTTCGTAAACTACTCAAGAGCAGCCCCAATGAGAGATTCCCAAGTGAATGAATCTTTTGGACTCTAAGTCATTTAGATATATATTTATATCCCTCATCTTGGTGGGGACCATGAGATAAGAGGGAAGGGATATTTTCAATGTTCCTGGTGGTAGTTCAATTGAGAACTCCACATCCCGCTCTGAGGGAAATCCTAAAAAATCATCCGGGAATACCTCCTGAAACTCATTCACTTTATGAGGTTGTGATCCATCGGAAAAAATACCATCATCCCCATGCACGAGAGACAATAAATAAAAGATAATACTTTTCAACTGTGGGTGTTGAGGTCCTGTGTGTCTAGACTGAGGATCCCATTTTCCACGAAAAACTGGACAACTCCCTCAGGTGTTTGAATCTAACCCGCCTCCTTTGGAAATCAATGTGTGCCTAGAAGTTTACTATCCAATACATTCCATGTATTATGTAAAATAGTTCCATATCTAAGACCAATAGGTCCCACTCTATCTCAATTCTGGACATAAAGAGCACACATGATGGGAACCTGCGACCCTGCTCCATCATTCCCAGCCGAATCACCAACTCCATTTCGAAAGACAACAAAATGGTAGGTAAATTTAGTGTGTCCACAATGATGGTATTAATGAATGAAATAGTGGAACCAGTATAAAAAATAGCAACGGTTGTAGAAGATGAGATCAAAATGGTTCCTCGAACTGTAGACAGTTCCACCTCAGATCCTGCTGCTTTCTTATCCACCAAATGTAGATGCCTCGTCTCTCCATAAGGATCACCACTAATCTATGGAAGTTCCCTGAACTATATCTTCCTAGAGGATTACCTAGACCCAACATCATGACCCCCAAATTGATATCCCCCAGTCCTTAATGGCTCAGACAGTGCTGGCACTCCCCTTGAAGCCACTAACCCTATCCCACTCAAATGTCGACGTGCACCCTATATAAGCAATGGAAATTACCCATACCTCAAAAATAGTAACAAGGCTCTGGGAAGTGCGAATTTTGTTTGGACATGTAATAGCATACCACAGTAATGTCACATGACCAATCTAACATTAAATGCCACCAATAAAAACTGCCTGGAAGAGTGGCCAGAACTACCACCGCTTTCTTAACATGTTCATCCCGCTTCCTCTTCATCCTTACCTAAATGACTCTGACCACTACTGATACATATCTAGTGATAAAATACCTACCTTTTATATAAATATCCACCATGTACTCTAGATAAATGACCTCAACATATGTCTTCATCTTAAATAAGAACACATGAGAGTATATCTCTAGACGCAAGCCATTCTCAAAACTACGAGCCTTCACTTTTTCATTATATATGATTTATGGAGCATACCAAACCAACTCAGAAAAATGGTTGGAATAATCCATTACAGATATATTCCCCTAATCATGGTCCATGAACTCTTAGGACCTGGATTTTTCCAAGATCATGGGGCAGTACTACTCATTGATGACATCCATGAAATCTACCCAACACATTGGTTCATTCTTCCCAGTACGATGTACCAATTACCACCACCTGTGGTTGGGACCCTCCAATATAATGGAGTAACATTTCACCCTAAGATGCATGTGTGTTTCCAAGATCTCCCACATGATCTTGATATTTTCAATCTCTTCTACTTTTTCATGGGGTTCTATGATGCCTCAGAAGGTGGGAGGATTATTTTTCAGGAACTCCTAGGACTTTTCACTTCTAGGACCAGTATCATACAATCTAACATGAGAAGAAAAAATATCTGCTCCCTGTTTTAAATCCAAGATTGTCCAGGGCATGGCCTCGACTATCCTCCAAATAATAGGTGTGTGAAAACTATCTTCGTCTTCCTCTTGTGGTCGCATGTGAGCATTTAGGGGAGGCATGTTGCAACCAACTTCAACAGTCAGAAAAAAATATTCAATACCAAAATTATGAAAATTCTAATTAAATACAAAAAATCTAAAAAATCTAAACATGTTATAGTAATAAAATAAAAAACTAATTTACCCCTTCCTGATGTTCATGTGTGTTCTGCAGCCCGCATGTCTTACCAGGAAGCGAAGTCAGTCAAACAATTCCAACCTCCCATGGGGAATGAAGGTCTGCCATGAGTGTTGTGATCTAGGCTCCCTACTCACAACCAAAACCCTAAGATCTAACAATCCTAGCTCTTTTATATCCCAACTCATCCCAAAATAGAAATATAACCCAAAAACATTGGAACCCTTTGATACCATTTTTTCACAAACTGGATCGGGTATCCACTAATACCGTCATCAAATCCGTCCCATGAAAAGTATATAAGGGAATTCTCTATACCCACAAGCTTTCATAACTTCTCAGGTATCAGTATATTAGGATTGGGAATGATTTACATGAGTATGAAGACATAAAACATTAAATATAATCAATAATATGAATATGAATTTTTCATGCCAAAAAAGTTTTATCAAAATTAGATCTGAATAAATGGTTTTAAATATAGTTAAATAAGTCCAAATATAAATAAATATAACTAAATTAAATCCACAATGACTCCAAATGACAACGGTTCATCACCACCGAGCCATCTCCACATCACCGCACCGTAGGAGGGGTCTAAAAACCAGAACCACCGTCACCCAAGGATTTACCTCTACCAGAGTCAAATATAACCAAGTATAATACACCCAAGGGGTGTAAGTAGTGTGTGATCCAATTCAAAATAGTATACCACCCAATTATTCCAAATATTACTCAATTAAATTTGAAAAACAATAATTTTTATTATGTAATGAAAAGATGTGATAAACTCTATGAAATGAAACTTTCAATTGAAAATAGTTTTTAAACTAATGATTTTAGAATTTTAACACAATTAAACATGACATGTGAGATAGTTTGAAGTACTTCCCAACACACCCTAATTCATGTTTAAATACAAGTGATAAAATTATCACCAAAATCTGGAACACCCCCAGGCAACTTGATAAGCTAGGGCCCTATGCACGTCGCACCTCATTGTAAAGTATCCATGTCACAATAATTTCTTATTCACGATCCACTAGTATGGAATATAACCATATCCTTGTGGTCCCTAAACATCATCAAATTGGTTTATTTAGATTTTCTATTATCCATTTTCTAATTGAATTAGGGACAACACCCATCAGGTTCACTAGCCATAAGAGTACATATCTACCCACCTAGGTACCTGTGGTTCCGCTTTTTTTCTCAAACAATTTCAGCAATAAGAAAACATTATATTTCATATAAAACACAAATATTGGTAACATACATAAATACTAAAGAAATAAAAAATTGATACAACATAAACCCACCACAATACATTTTGATTTTCAATAGAACAACTTCTCAAAATCTCACAATTTTCTGCACCCAAAACACTTTGAAATATCCACTTATCACACTATATGAACACTTTTAAGTCACCAAAAGACCTATTTCAGTTCAATAAACATAAATGAAACCAATAATTCAGTTGGGGTAGCCCTGTATGAACAATGAATTTATATCTTTTAAAGAACCCCATTTTCACACAAATATGGCACTTAATGTCCATTGGCTTCACAAACACCATGTAGAAAAACTTTTGCAGGAATAACCAAAGTTGATAAATATTCAAAACATAATTTTCCTCCTTAATACACTTCAATAAAATAATCTAGGTAATTATAGGGTATCCCCCAATGAATCAATAAATGATTTATATTAAAACCCACCAATATCACCAAAAATTGGAAATTAAAAAATCAGATGCATTACAAACACCAATAAAACCATTTTTTTGAAGAAATAATCAAATTTAATAAACATTAAAATATCATAAACACATCATCTTGGTCACAAATATTTCCTATTCAATGGAATCACCTACCAAAATAATTAAAACACTTGAATATTTAAGCGAAAACAAACAACAACACCGTTGTACCACAGTGGACATATATACAGCAAAAAACTAGTAAAATAGAGAAAGAAATGAAGAATAAAACACTAGGATCAAAACCCTAGATTTTGAAAATTAGGAATCCAAAGGATAAGGGAATAAATCTAATGGAAATTGATGATACCCTTTGAAAAATTAAATAATAATGAAGGAGACCCACCTACATGAGATATCTTGATGAAATTTCACAAAATACACTTGTATCGGAAATTTCAAATTGCCAAAAAAATTAGTTCAGTTTCTAATAATGAATATGATTTCATGTAGGAACTATAATGGTGAAAAAGAGTAATAACTAAATGAGTTGTGAAGGAATGATGTTACCACTTTAAATCTGGAGTATTTGAGAAACCCTATGAAGTTCTACCATAATTCGTGATGCATACGATATCCAAAGAAGAGGTAAATAAAATGGGTGTGCGTATTGGTTTAGTGGGATTACGTGACACTATGAATCATTAAAACATAATAAAAATTGAATATGTTACTAACTAAATAAATATTTTTTTAACAGTAAATTAACTTTCGGTCTAGCCCAATATCATAAATAAAATCTCAAATCCAGCATTATTAAGGATTTTTAAAGTGTCCAAATTGAAATAGTGGTGTTCATTGGTCAGGTGAGGAAATTTAAGAATTCTAATGGATGTAAAATGATTATAATTGAAATAGTTATAAAAGAAACAAAATTTATTTTTAAATCTAAAAATTGGCTAACGGTTTTTCCAAATATAGAAAGTGCACCACTTCTACCAAAATGCATTGGAAACCCCCATAACTATGCATGAATGGAAATTGAATTTAAAATAACATTAAAATATGTTATTTTTTTTTGCATTTTAATCTATCATGGATGAAATTTATATTTATCAGTGCTTTTTCGCAAGTAATGATAAAAGTGTCCCCAATCTGTTTAAATGAACCCCAATCGTGACTCATTCAGTCGTGATTCTCAGGCTCTCATGGAACTACCCTTATACAAGTTATACTACTCCATGTTCCCTTGAAAAAATGATGTCTAAAATCCCTGGTATCTTAATTTCTCCTATTCATCTCTCACTAATTGATTTTTTTGGTTTTTCGGTTTTTGTTTTAGTGATTTTATTAACCAGAAAGAACCCTACATCTTATATATCTATCACATGTATCCATAACATCAAAATGCCTCCAAAACACTTTAAACACATTCCAAAATCATATGAAATTACTAAAAACTACATATTAAACCATTTTTGAAATTATTATTGATTTTTATGATGTTTTTGTTATATTATTTTTTTTAATTTTAAATAGTGTTAAATTTGATTGTTTTAATCATGTATCTATAGTATGGGAAGCACCTAAAGAAGAAAAAAAGTTTTAGACATTATAAATAATTATAAATATATTTGTATCAATTGATCATATCAACATTATAAATGCTTATATAATGATAGGTCCATATTTTTGTGTAACTAATTTTAGATGATTTGGGTTTTATTGTTGATTTCCTTGAATGAAAAAATGAAGCCTATTCTTATCATAAAATTAAATAATTTCAATGTAGTTCTTTTATATTTTCAATCATTAGATTATTTTTTAATACATAATTTCAATGTAAATATAAATATACATTCAAATTATGAATATACTATTGAATAATTAGATGATGATATACCGCATGCTAGAATTATTAAATGTTTTAGGTTAAATTTTTACAAAATAATACAAAATTGTGATCTTCATAAAAATATTATATTATATTTATGATTGTTGTATTTTTCTGGTAAATGAATTTATAAAGTCAATATGGTCATATAAAAAAGTGTTTTATGGGATTATATCTTGGTTGGTGGTTTGTTGTGATGGACGGTGAATCATATTTTTATATTTAATACATTATATATAATAATTAAAATTTCATATTTGTTATTTTTGAATAATATTGGGTTTATATTGTACCTGATATAAAATTATTTTTTTACATATAATATGTTTTAGTTTTATTTTCTTCTCGAATCAGATTTTTTATTTTTTTATCTAATTAGATTTAACTAATAGTTTTTCATTTAATATATAGATTACTTCATGATTACCTTTAAAGATAATTTTACATATATTTATTTAAAAATATATTATCATGTAGAATATGTATGTTTATATAATATATGTCTTTTAGATAATTGTTTTAAAATATACAATTATGTTTTTATTAACAAATGAAATATCTTATTCAATATTTAAATAATTCAATAAAAATTAAATAACTCCTTTGGTAAGGGAATTATACTATTTTTTAACATAATAAATGAAAGTGAATGGTCTTATTTAAGATAAATTTTAGAAAAAATTGGACATATAGGATCTTGATATATTATTATGTATTTCAAATGCTATTGTGTTAATATTTAATTTAATATAATGTTTTATTATTCAATTAAAATTTTTTATTTTTACAATACCATATTAGTAATAATATATATATATAGTTGATATTTAATTTTTTAGTTGAAATGGTTCATAATATATATGTGTTGATAGGGTAAATATAATATTAAATTTTTTTACACTATTAATAATTTTTTTACTGAATGTGTAAAAAACATTTTATTAACATATCTCATAATTTGTTATCTGGAATAATTGTTTGGGATAGGTATGGAATGTGAGAATTTGAGTTTTTTTAGACATGTTAGTCATTGATCAAGTGATAAGGCGATGTCGATGTGTTATTTATGTTGTTTTTTGTTCTTCTGTTTGGTTTTTCAAAAGTAAGGTTTAAATAATGTATTGAGTCATCAATTGTGTGGTTCATTATTATAAAAAATACGTATGATAATACATATATATATTTTGAATGCATTTCCTAAGAAAAATATCTATCTTATACCCATTTCATTATTTATATGAAATATATACAAGTGATGATTTTACCTAAGGGACACTATTGGATGATTGGGTTTTGATGTCAAATATTATGTTACCCATAATGTGGTTATTTTTAGAGGGAGGTAAATAAATTTTCCCCTCATATTATTAAAATATTAAACTATTATTTGTAATATTATTTGAATTTCATGGAACACCATGGTATAAACTTATTGAATGATTAGTATAATTTGCTGGTATCAAATGAAGATTATACATTTGATTATAATGGTGTCCTGGATAGTACATAGTAACATATCATACATGTGTATTTTTTAGTGTTACTATATTGAAAATATACTCAAATATATGTGTTGTAGTATATTTTAGGGTCTATGTTGGTGTTTTCTAGTTTTTTATACTCACACCCTAGGCATGAACCTCAATAGATATAGATATCTAATATTTAAGATACGGGTGACAGAAAATGAATAGTAACATATTTTAGAATAAGTGAAACTCATAGGGGATGAGTTTATGTTCACATGGTATTGTCAGGGAACTTTAATCATTTTATGATGACAATTGAAATTTTAAATTATGATGCCATAATTTTTGATTTCTTAAGTAGACAACTTTCATCCTCATCAGCTTTATCTCTCGAATAATAATTATTTCATTTTGTTTATTGGGATGCTTCCCCAATATCATCTATATTAGTTGAACGACTCTGTGCAGTAATGATTCAAAATGATCACCAATACCCAGTATGGGATGAGTAGTGCTCAAGGTATATTAATTGGCAACGGTGAAGATGGGGTTATAGAGTATGAATATGGTGTTAATTTCAATTACCAATATCTGTAAAATTATATGAACACTAATCATTTTAAAAAGAGTATGAAGATATAGTTAGAGTTTTATTCATGTATGTAATAGGACATGAATGTGACCCATGTAAAATTATTTCTACATGTTTATGATGTTGTCAATCAAGAAAAATTAAATGTTTCACTAATCAAGTTTGTAGCATCTTCTGCACATGAGTATGTAACCAATCCTAGAGAATAGTATACTATTGGAAAGGAATATATAGAATTATTTGGGGTTCAATAACATGTTTATGAAATAAAAAAACAACGTGATATCAAAATTATGAAACAAAATTCATTGAATGATGCCTCTGTAAAAAAATTGTGTCTGTGTGGAATCAATGAGGCCAACCAATTGATACCGTTATGTAAATGATAATTAGTTATGTTTTGGTCACAATGGAGATGAATATTCTAATTGATATTGATTAATGGAACCACATCCAACATGTAATTATGGGAATGATATGAAATGATATAACATTTATGTTACGATATTCATTACCTATGTTACCAAAATTTTCCATAAGGAAATGCTGCTTTTAAATTTCATTATTCTTTTCCGAGTTCATTTATCATAGATGATAACCATAATAAATATATCTAAATGGCCACTGTAAAGTCTTACAGAGGATTACCAACTTCTCTTATAAAATTACATCATAGTGATGACGAGGGGAATGTAAATCCCACCCGCTAGATTGTTATTGACACATTTTATATTAAGAAACATGTACTTCATTCATCAATCATTACAATGATAAATCATATTAGATGCATAATAGTCGATAATATAATATTTGAAATTATTTATTGTATCAAAAATGATTCAAAATGGTTAATTTATGGAACAAAAGAAGAGTGATGAAGATAAATAATATTAAATAACCCAATTTACTTTTATTGTAACATATGGATGGAGTACAGTTCATTATATTATAAATTCTAACAAATTTTAATTCAACATTAAAACATAAATTATTTTATAAAAATAAATATGGTTTTCTAATTTTATATGATTATTGATGAATCAAAATATAATGATAAATCTATCCCATTTCATTTGATATTGAATGAGGATTGGGTAAATTAAGAAAGTAAACTAGTTGATGCAGACAAAAACCCAGAATGAGAAACATGTTTAATTATAACATAATAGTAATTAATTATTATTTATAAGAGTATTAAATAAAAATAACTATTTTTGTTCATATTGTTTATATTTCTCAGACACACGTTCAGGAAAAACAATTCCATAAGAAATGGTAATTTTAGTAGCATTGAAGAGGGTGGAACAATATGGATATTTTAGAGGATTAGGTTTTGGATTATCTCCATAAAAATATTTCAAGAGGATAAAAAAATATCATGATCCATATAATATAACATGATTATTGAAAATTATAATAAAATCTCTATAAGATATTGTTGTTCATTCATGTTTTGTAGACCAATGTATGAGAAATATTGAAAGATAACCGATTGTAGAATGGAGATCCACACATGAACCAAATGATCCCACTATAATTGAGGCTAGTCATTCCCCCAACCACATTCTTTACCCAAGGTAATTAATTTTTTCATTAGTGTTTCTCCTTAAATTTAATGAAAAAATATCTGATATCTATATGTTACTAAAATAATGTAGGGTACTATTGTTTGTGATTTGATAATGTAAAAACCCATACACCTCCTTGTTATGATGGGTAGAATGTATAATATCTTGAGAGTTGAGTTACGCAATAAAGTCATAGAAAAAGATCACATGAGTGTGGGGATTGAGTTAGCTCATGAGATGACTATTGAGGTTCCTTTTCCACATAATTATAAGGATATTGTAGTGGTCAATGATGATATTGGAACATTAATTGCATATAAATATAATATTGTAAAGAGAATGATGTATTTATTTATGATATTTTTCATACAAAACCCATTAATATTTAATTAAAAAGATATGAAGTTAGGTATTATGTTATAGATGGATAAATTGGAGGAGAAATTGAATGTCGAATAACTAAAATCTAGTGAATCAACTAAGAAATAAAAATGGGATTTTAAGAGTTCCTACTCCCTGATAGTTCCAGAGAATCATTTGTTATTATTACAACTTCATGTAGAGACCACATTTAAATTTATAAATATGTCTAACATTCTATATGAAGAATTAATATATGTATGTTCCATTATTGTTGTAATTGTTCTTGAGAGTATAAATGAGATTCTCAAGCCCGAATGACTATGCAACTCAGTTGTAAATACACATATAGGGTACATGATCAGAAAACAAATATTCAAATAGTGATATAATTTTTCTATTAAAGTTTTAGTAATTTTCATATTTTCAATAGAAATTTATGCTATTACTAGAAATGAGAAAACCATGTGAAGAATGATTTGTATTCATTAAATACTATATCATTTATATGGAAAAATATTCTTTGTATATGGAAGAAATAATGAATAAATGATATATGTAACTTGAATAATATGATCAAAATATATCATAAAGAAAACTCCTTTTGAGGGATACAATACAGAAGTGAAATAGTAAAACCTAATTCCATAAAATATAATTTTAAATATTTCACTACTTATTTTTTTATTTTTTTATCCAGTACTAGAAGCTGATTGAAGTCAATCTGTATACCCCAATTTTTTTTTGATCTAATGCATGGATTTACGAAAACTCAACCACATATTAAGTATATAGTGAATAAAAAAGATATTCAAAAAACATTATATATATAAATTATAAATTATATATTTTTTAAATTTTTTAAAAGAAATTTTATTATTATAGTGAGGTCGCAAAATATAGGATAAACCAGGGAAAAATTTTAGTTTCTAAAGAACTAAATCCAATAGATTACAAAAAATGAAAAAAAAATAATGATATATATAGAAATAGTTCTTTATAAAATCAATTAATTTTTTAATTATATTCGATAACGTATCTATAGTTTTTGAAGTAAGTTAATCACATCAATATAGGATATTATTTATTAGAATTCATAAAAGGATTCAGAAAGCATATAAATTCTAGAATCACCCAATATGTAATTTTTAAACATAAATACAATTTCATTACATATATTTCATAATCTTTTGTTATTCTATATTTTCTTAACACAATTCAGATTTATGATATCATTTGTACTCAAAATGAAATGAAATCTTTAGAGATTAGTTGAAAGCATAAATGTTTTAATAACCTTTGATCTAGAATGAGGTCAAATATTATAAATCTATTTGGGTTTTCAATAATTACTCTGAGAATTCTTATATATTATTGTTGACATTCTTCTTTGATGAAGTATAATGGAGGAAATAATTTTTTTGAAGTACTTAACTTTAGAAAATAATTTTTTTTAGAAACAGAGGAGTTGAAGGTAGATTCAGAGGTAATGTAGAGGCAGAGGTAGAGTCAAAATACTGAAGTGGAAGTGGTGGTAGACGCGAACCTCAAGGTGGAGGATGAGGTGAATTGACAGTTAGAAAACAAATTTTATTTGGAATTCGAGAAGTTAATGGATTATACCATTATTGAGATTGATAAAAATTGTTGAAAACTACGCACAAAAAAATCTCTCAACATTAAAGATATTGTGCAACTAATTCAGATGGATTGTTTAATTTTTTTCAATACATGTTTAGGTGACTTTATTCTAGAAATTTATGGAAGAATATTTCCTAGAAACAAAACAAATATCTTATATATTTTAAACTAATTTTCATTTGAAAAAATTTCAATAAGCACATTACATGTTCTCTAAAATATTTTTGAGTTGAGAAAGGATCCCCTCAAAAAAACATTTGAATAAATAGACGACGTTTATTTCCTATTACATATCTATATTATAATGAAAGGGTATTAAAACTGGATAAAATAGTCACTTGATATTAATACAAGACAAATTCAATCATCAAACGGGTATACAATCCAACATAAGTGTTCCAATAAATCGATTTGTAGTCAACCACCAATTATAGAATGTTTATGATAGAACTATTAGAGAAAAACCAATATTGATAAATTTTGGACATCAAGGATGGCTAGCATAAAGAAAACAAGAAGTCAAATAGAAATAAACCACTTTATGAATAAATCATATAAAAATATAGAGCCACCTTAAATTAAATCATTGAGAACCAAAAATATACAAGAACACTCCATTGAAAAAATGTCAGTAGCTTCATCCAAAACCAGTCAAAATAATATAATATTAAATAGACCAAATAAGAAATTTTTAGAAAACAAATTCAGTGATTCCACTTTGGTGGGTGATTGAATTATTTTGGATATTATATCCTCAATTAAATTTATGAAATAATCTAAAATATTCTTTTGAAATCCCTATATTTAACATTTGTTATGAATGTTCACATTCATTATAAAAAACGACCCATGTTCGAAAGTTAATTAATTTGAATCTCATCATCATTATCAATAATAATATATGATAATAAAGATATTATTATATTTATTAACAAAAAATTATGATGTTAAGTTAGAGTTTATCATCACCTATAAAAAAATTCATATTGGTTTGAAATTGAAATTAATTTTAATAATAAAGAAAATTGATATACTCAAATCTGATCAAACATATTCAGATTATTTTGGTACATTATGGAAACAATCCATATGTCATTTTGGAAGTGTATGAATCAATTTAACCTCAATCCCATACAAGATGTGACTGGTATGAATCAATGTTTATGTTTTCAGTTTAAAATTAACATTTTATTTAAAACAGATTCAATCACTAAAAACCAAGTAAAAACACTTTTATTATCATCAAAAATTATAAAAACAATTCATAATTTTTTTATGATGTTTAAGAATTAGTCTCACATTTAAAACACACATTATGTGACCAATATGTATCAACGTGATAATTTCCCAATTAAAATGATAAATTAGTAAATAAACACATGTGGTATACTCAAAACCATGAACACACATTCATATTTATTTGAATCATTAGTGAAATGATCCTTAAGTAATTTTATACATGATGAATTCATTTGAACCTCAATATGATACATGTTGGGACCAATATAACACTACGATATTCTTTTTATTCAAAATTGACATTAATTGTATTAAAAAAATAGAAATACATAAAAATAATAAAACACATTTATATTGTTTTGGAACTTTATAAAAATTATCCATAAGTCATTTCTAATGAGAAGGAATAATCTTCACCTCAATATGATAAATGATGTCTGTTGTAAGACTAAAAGTATCCATTATTAGTTTTAAATTGACATTTTGGATAAAAAATTGTCACTTATAGAGAACTGATCAAACACATTTAGATTTTATTTATAATTTACTAAAATTATTCATATTTTTTTTGAATTCTAGGAACCATTCTCACATTAATCCCACACATGATGTGACTACTATTAGTCAAAGTGATTGTTTCTGTTTCCAAATAAAATTTTAGTAGAATAATCCAAGTGGTCGACTCAATAATGAGAAAATTAATTTGGATTATTTTTATACATTAGAATAAAAATCCCTAACAAAAATTTTACATATATGAATAATAAACAACTCAATTATATACACAATTCTCCTAGTATGACCCTATATAAATCCAGTTTTTCTAAACTGACAATATTATTTTTAAAAAAGATAGCTGACATACTCAATTCTAAAAAACGAATTAATATTATTTTAATTGATTAGGAAAATTATCCATATGTAATTTTTTACATGTAGGAATAATCAATACATTATTATAGTACATGATGTTTCTAGTATAACTAAAATTTCCCATTATCAGTTTAGAATTGATATTTTAGTTCAAAACGTGTCACTTGGTAAAACCAATAATACAATCTCAGATTGTATTTACAAATTAGGAGAAGGATTAAGAAAGCATTTGTGATGTGTTTAATCAATTATCACACAATAGTCACACAAGATGTGATCAATATAAAACTATGTAATCGTTTTTAGTCTGAAGTGACATTTTACTAAAAAAAAACAACAATAAATTTTAATCTAAATAATCACATTCAAAATGTTTCAATAATTTAGTAAAAATATCCATAAATAATTGGAGACTTGTATGAATTAGTTATTACTAAAAACAAAACATGGTGTGACCGGTATGACTCAATGTGTGTCTTTTTATTCCAACATAGTATACATTTTAGTAAAAAATACAAATGACATACTCAAAACTAAAAAAAAAATCATATTTCTTTTTCTACATTTGTAAAATGGCCACTAGGTCATTTTTTGGTTTCAAAATATTCCTCACTTAAATATCATACATGATGTGTTCGGTATGTCTCAAGGTGTCCATTGTCAATTTAAAATTGACATTTTTAGTTCATGAAGTGTCAATCACTGAAGAAAAAAAACAAACATTGATTGTCATGATAACTTATGAAAATGATTGATAATTCATTTGTGACATGTCGGAACCGGTATCACATCAAACGAAAAAAATACAAGTCTAGTATCACTCAAAGTGAACACTTATATTATAAAATTTATTTTTAGTGAAAAAGAAAAGTCATATACTAAAAAAAGAAAATGAAATAATATTGTTTTTATTCTCTATTAAAATTATCCATATTTTATTTTTGATGTGTAAGAATAAGCCCCACTTTAGTCTGATACATGATGTGACCAGTATGATTCCATGACTATCTTTTAATTCAAAATTGAAATTAGTTTTAGTAAAAAAAACTATGATATTCAAAACATAGAAAACACATTCATATTGTTTTAATACATAAGAAAAATGATCCAGAAGACATTTTTTATGAGTAAGAATAATATACATGACAATACAATAAACATTGTGACTCGTATGAATCATAGTGTCCAATATCAGTTCAAAATTGACATTTTAGTTCAAAAAGTGTCACTCCCTTAAAACAAAGGAAATACACTAATATTTTCACGATAATTTAAAAAAATGTCAACAATTCGTTATTTATGTGTATTAGCCTTTATCAAATTAATCCCACATATGTTGTCATCAGTATGTCCCAAATTGGGCGTTTCTAGTTTGAAATTACATTTTTTTGTAAGAAAGTGGTATACATAAAATGAAGAAAACTTATTTGGATTGTTTTTAAAAATATATAAATTGATTAATAATTTAATTGGGGCTTGTAGGATTTATTCTCACCTCAATATTATGGACAATGTTACTAGTACGATTCCATGTGCGTCTTTTAATTCAAAATTGACATTAATTATAGTAAAAAATAAAACTAATGTACTCAAAATAAATCAAACACATTTGTATTATTTTCATATATTGTAAAACTTATCCACAAGTAATTTGAGTTATTTAGGAACTTTCCTCTTCAAAATCCAATACATTATATTCCATTTTTGACTCAATGTGTCTATTATCTATTTATAACATAATTTTTTTTTCAAAAAGTGCAACACAAAAAAAATGTCCCAACACACTAAAATTTCCTTGATAATTTAGGATAGTAATTCATAAATCAATTTTTATTTATATTAATTAGATTCAGGTTATAACCATGAACTCCATCATCAATATCACTCTATGTTTCATTTCCAATTTATAATGAAATTTTAGTAGAAAACTAAATTGGCATACTCAAAATCGTTCAAATTCATTCGGATAATTTTAATACAGTATGAAAATGATCATTATTTCATTTTTAACATATTGTAATCATCCCCAAGCCAATCTAATATATATTATTACAATGATTACTTTAAGTGTCCACTATATATTTAAAATTTAAATTTTAGTTCAAGAGGTGTCAATCGATGAAATTTGAGCAAACACACATTGTAATTCTTGATAAAATTAAAAAAAAGCATCATATTTATATTTTCAATTAGTTAAGTTATTTTTTTATTATTGTTTTGTTATACCAAATTTTTTAATATTCATATAGATAATTCTTAAATATTATTAGAGAATGGTGTGATGTGCAAAGAACAACTACAATGTAATCTGATACATAGTGTATTTTATTTGACTCAATGTTTTGATTAAATTTAACACTTTCAATTTATTTTAATTATTTATATTATCAGTAATAAGAGATATTTTTCTTATATAGGTTAATTATTAATCTTGATAATGGGTGTCTTGTACTATTATATAGGTCAATTCATTTTCATTATATTAGTGTGTTTTCTTGTATTTGTGTCATAAATTTTACGTCATTTAAAATAGGTATTTATTTCTAATTTTAAAAATTTATTGTGTTTTTTATTGTTCTATAGTGTTATAAAATATCATACTATAGTAATAACTTGTATTTTTTTAAGAATCACTTATAAATTATCCCTCTATGAGTGTAGTAAAAGATATGTTAATGGTTTAATTTCTCAGTTTTAATTTTAATCACTATTAAATGGGGTCATTTATTGGTGATTCTAAAATCACTAATAAAATTGTTATTGATCATCGATTTTCTATCCAATGAAAAAGAACACCTTTATCAGTACTTTTCTAGCACTGATAAAACCCTAGGACTTTTAATTTCACTATGGTAGTCATCATTTTTTAGTACTGATAAAGAAATATTCTTTTATTTATAAATAACACATTCTTAGTATAGAAATCGGTAAGGATTTATTTCAAAATCTCATAATTATTCGAAATTGTTTATATATATGTTTTTCCAAGATATATTGTTTTATATTTATATCTTAAATCCAATCATTTTTATTATCCTCTATTTATTACTATATATTACAAGTTTTTTATTCATTTTCCTCTCTTTATGTACTAAAAATATAAAAATACTGTTTCAAATGAATACTGACATTGTTTTTTACCCGATCAGAAATACTTTTCATCCATTATCATATTTTTTTGATTTATATTACTATATTTTTACTATTCTACAATGATTTATTAATTTTATCTTTATCCATTATTGTATTTTAAAATTTTTTTAAAAATAAATCTTCTTTCATTTTTTGAATTAGGTTCGTTTTGACTTCTTATAGAAAATTACCAGAAGAATTTATTTTAAGTTATAAAATATTGAACAAATTTCCCAAAATTATGATAGATCAATGTTATGAAGAATATTTTATTATTTTACAAGGTTATTTTCAATTATATTTGAACCCAAATAATTTTTAAATTTTATGTTTTTAAAATATAATATCAAAATTAAATGGTCATTTTCATGATGAATTTGTAATGGCCTTTTTATGTTATTTCTTCTAATTAATTGCAATAATCCTTGACGAAATAAAATCCATTTGACATTTATTTTTCGTGAAACCATCATTATTATTTTTCTATATAGTGTTCGATATGTTAAATGAAGATATTTTAACAATTTGTATGAGTTTTTATCAATATACATATTTTTTATTATATTTGAGTTTTTATTCTCACATTTCTTATTATTAAGTAATTTCACATGGTTTGTTATGGGTGGGGCCTTCACTAATCCCTCAATTAATTTTATGGACTCATGAGAAAAACTAGTTTGGGTATTTTTCCTAGGGCATGACCATTTATGTAATATTTCATGTAACGGGTCAACAGATGTATTTTTAAGATGTTCAGAAATATGAATTCCATAATTATGAAATTATTTAATAATTTCCATGTTATTATTTGAATAGTTATAAAACCACATATATGTTTCATGTTCATGTGATTATTTATTTATAAATATTTTTTCATCATATATTTATTCCCTATTATTGTTCATGATCAAGTTATAAATTAAATAGAATATATTTTCAATTTCTACCTTTCCATATGTATTATATGAAATTTACTCATGATAGATTCTAGTATACGAAGCTAATACCCAACACTTGAGGCCACCATTTATTTTGTTTCCATTCCTATTGATATAAATTATTTATATTTATACTATTCACATTTACAATGATGTATTGTTATGTTTTGAAATGTTACTTCATATTAATGTATGTATCTAGTGTACAAAATATCTAATTTTTTTGTCCATTTGTAAGTGATCACTTGAATAATATTCTAAATTTATAATGTTACTCCCATCTATTTGCTACCAGGTTCATGGTATATACAGTTGGTGTCTTAGAATATTTAGTAGAAACATTGGGATCATGATTTTAGAAAACATAGAATACACAACATGACCTTATTACTAAACTTCCAAATATGTATAATTATAAGATACCATCAACAAACTTTATATTGGTATATATTATATGGATTTTCAAGATATTTATTGCTATCTAGATACTAAATGTGGTCTTGGTTTTGACATAGATTCATCAATGGGAAATACAACCGAAATGACACGGTCAAGTATATCTAAACCATAAATATTATACAAGGTGACTAAAACCTAACTACATACCTATTTTAAAACTCATGGGGTATATTATTGAGTTAAATGACATATTCATTATGAACCATTGTAAAAGATATGAATAAATGATAACTGGTGAAAACATAGGTTATACCTGTGGCGACATAGATTAATAATTATGTGTTATGGTTTACCAAACATATGAATGGTACTTCATTATTTCCTAGAGTGATTGTTATTGATCATAATACAAGTCATTGATTCAATTAGTACCTATTAACTAAAAGAGATGTGTTATTGTTTAATGTGATAAACAATGTGGTGATTACGGGAAACTAGAATGGATGATTACTAATTGAATGATATTTTGATTACGCCTAATGATTTATCACAATATATACATAAAAACATGTATATAAACCGATTTTCATACACAATAAAGAAGAGAAGGATAAAATTAACTTAGAGAATGGGTAGTGGACACCATGGTGGTATTAAGGCACAATTTACTTTATGTTAGTAATGATAAAAGGGAAAACATGGATAATGACTCAAAGGAACAGAAAAATATTTCACTTGTGTAAAAAAAGGGAATAAATAAAAGAATAATAGAGGGATAACTACACGTATGGTGAAAGGTAATAAATGGCACCTTTTGGAACCAATTTTAGTTCAATGTATCATGTTCGGAGAATATGGAAATTAATGTATTTTTTACCATAAATCAAGGATTAACTCCAAGACCAATGTCAGATACACGCTACAGAAATCATTAAGGGGTAAGTATTTAAGACTTTATGTATTGTTATTTTATTTTAGAAGTATTATATTAATGATATAACATATATTAGATTCACGAAAAATATTTTACATTTCCCATGTAATTTTTTAATGATTTAAAAATATATTTTTAGTGATGTCGAAAACCTATAAAAGTAATTTACTAATAAGATGATATTATGGAAAACATGTTATTGAGGGATAGATAAAACTAAATAAGTGATTCATATTGGAAAAAACCTATATAGTATTTGGGAAATAATTCAAAGGTTCATCATAATTTTAAAGGAATAAATACCCCTTTCCATATTTTATATAAATATATTTTAATGTGATTATGTATATATATAGAGAAATTTATTGGAAAAAACACATTCCTTTTATATATGTTTTAATTAAATGATTATTTTGGGAACACTGATTTTATATTTTTTGTAAATATGTTTAATATTTTGGAAAACCATTAGGTTTAATGTTATTTTTGAGGTTGGGTTAATCGTGATTTATTGGGATAAAATAGTTAGTAAATTTTGGGAATGTTTCATTTATAAAACAATAGTATCAAAAACATTGATTTTATGATTAATATTATTTTTATAGATATTCAAAATATTCTGCGGATAATTATTGTAATTCAAAATGGTAAACCTATATTCTAGGAAATAACCAGTCCCATCTAGTATGGTTGTGGGGCCAGAACCAATAATTATAGTATGAAATAGGTGAATCACATACAACTAGCCTACATGATGTCTGAGTTATTATTAATTTTATTACATAAATTATCTCATGATAATTATTAATTTTTTATTTATAATATTTTTTTTATTATTTATTCATTTTTATTTTTTTGAATTTAGGGTGACGAATGAAATTTCAACATATGATTTACTAGCTTAAAGAATATATAAATTGTACGATAAATGTAAAGGATTATTTTGGAAGAATAAAATTTTAGATTAAATGTTTAATAAAGAGTGTATGATATTTTTTTAAATACCATGATTTGAAAAGAATAAAATTATGTTTGGAAACATATATGACACACAATGACAAGACAAATAGAATTATGATAGACTACATAAACATGGAAGTTATAAACTATACATTAAAATATTTTATATGAATATGAATATTTAATTTTCAAAAATTCATTATAAAAACATTTTTAATGAAAATTTACGGGTAAATAAGGACTCAATTTTTAGTAATGTAATTTTATACTTTAAAAATATACTTTATTCCAAAACATTTTTTTAATTTTTATTAGAAATAATAATTAAATTAAAATTCCCTTATTTTTGAAATGGTTTTTCATAAAAATAATAAAATTTACAATTAAGAATATAAAAAGTATTTTATACTAAAAATTTCAGAATTCATCTAAAAGATTGATTTTTAAAAAAATATTAAAAAAATATTTCTTATTGAAAATAATTTCTAAATTCATTATATCATTCAATTCAAAATAATGAATGTTGTATTTACTAATTAATCATTAAAATATATTTTATATATGTAATATCTACTTATATGATTTCATTTCCATATATGGATGATCAGTATTCATATTATTCTTATAAGATCGTCTGATGCTTGAAAAATGAGTTCCTTGAAAACCATTTTCAATAGGTTTTGTGGGATTATTTTAAAATTAAATTATTCCATTTATGGAAATTAAATATGAAGATATATTTTCCATATTTTTAATCATCATAATTAATATTTTTTAATTAGGCCAACATAATTTGTTATCATAATGAATAATAAATATTATAAAAATGTTTTTCCCTAGTAAAGGGAAAAGAGGTTAACATGGGAATAAAATAAAGAGATAATGGTTATAATGACATAAAAAAATCTGTAATTTATGTCAAATAAAAATATATAGACCCTATATCTTCTATGTTTGGTAAAAATTTTCCTCTTTCAGCCACATGGCCATGATTCCAACTATAATAATATTTTATATAATGGAATGAACAAATCAAAATCACTTTCTTAAACTTGTATCTTTTGTGTTCACATAAGGAAAAATGAGACGTAAATTCAAATATAAAAACAAATTTTATGTAAAATGAATTTTTATTTATTATAATATTTTTGTTAATTTTTAGTGATTTAATTAATACCTTCAATTCTTAGGGAAGACCAAGAAAATATTTATTTAAATAAAAATAAATATAAAATAAATTATTTGAAAAATATTAATAGTAGAAATTTTTTAATAAATTATAATTTTACAAAAAAAATAACGTTTTAGATACATTTTAAATGTATATATTTGAATATAATCTCTCTATTGTTTTTAATTCAAAATAAATAAATATTGAAAAAATTTACATTAATGACATTTTTATTAAATAATGTTTTCTTAAATGAATTAAAAGTTAAAAAAAATTATAATTAAAAATTTATATGGATTATGGGTTTTAATATAAACTATGGTACAATTACTAATCGTTTTAACTGGTATTGCAAAATTATTGCTACGTAATGACTAAAAAAATTAATAACTGTGTAACTTTGAAAAATTATTATAAGGGGTCAAAAAAAGATAATGGTAAAAGCCTAAATTTTTTTGTAAAATTTTTATAATATGAAATTAATTTGTCTCACCCTCATAGAATCCTAGAATTTTCTCAATTTGGAGCGATTTTTATATGGTAATTATTTTAAATTACTTTAATAATTTATGAAATTCTACAATTTCACATACACTTACATGTAAAAGAGTATCTAAGATCCTATTTTTGTAAAACATAAATATCAATTTGGTTAAAAAGTCCATAAAAAATAACATCCTTATATCTATACCCCCATCTTTGAGGCCTTTCTTTCATATGTAAAAAATCATGGGAAGGATATAGCGGAAACCCTAAAGATGTTTTCTGTAGATGTGGTGTCTTTCTTAACCAAGAATATTTATTGAAATTATTTTTTACCTCATTAAAATATGACTAAATATTTCTTATATAATAACACCATAATATTAAACAAACTCAGATATCAATATGTTAATGAAATAAACTATATCTGTCTCCCCATCTATCAAATTGGAAATGAAACTATCAATCGTCTGTGTGGAGGACTGCAACCTCAAGAACCGATGTAATCTATTTCCCATCACTTACTATTATGGATAGTTATAATGATGTATTAAATTATTATAAATTATATTTGTGTCATATTAATAATTAATAAAAGATAAAATATCATTAAATTTATGATGTTTCCATTACCATAAAAAACACAATTTCATTCTTGTTTACATGTGGACTACCACTTAAATGAAGCAATGTGATTAATTTTTGGCTAGCATATCACAGGTATTATATATATAATTATATTCAATAAAAAATAATTATGTTTTTATGTTATTCTCTCACTATAAATATTCAATAATTTATACATTCTTTCAATAATAGTCCTTGAAAAATTGATACATTACTGATGAGTTTCGACGACTTACCATCTAAATCATTGTAACATAGTTAATTTTTAATACCCATATATCATGGTCTGTTTAATATATTAATTTATAAATAAAATTGATAACTTTTTCCATATTATTATTCAATTTATGATATTATGTAGACCACAATAACCATTGTTAAACTACCGATGTCATTTTAGACAAATGAACTAAATTTCGTCAAAACATTCGTAGTCTAGTTAATTGATTAAGTAAATAAATATAACATGGTATTATGTCATATAAAAATATTAATAAAATTAAAAATAATTTATTAGCTATGTAAATAATTAAAAACATTTATGATAAATGTCGATTAGGAATGTACATGATGAATCATACTAGTAGTAAAGGATTTCCTAACTCAGTTTCATTACATTGTGTTATTTATCTTCGTCAGAGTATTTGATATTATAATATTATGTTTTTTATGAAATATAATTATTTTAGGTATTATTTCTACATTATTTTTTACTATTTATTTTTTATAAACATACTCAATTTATTGAATTATTTTTACAACATCTTTAGGATCTTTATAAGAGTTTTTATCTAAATTTCCATTATATTATGACATATTTAGTATTATGCCCCAATATATTTTTATGAGGTGTATGTAATACCCATGTGATATTTTATATCATGAATATTTTCATATCCATTTTATATACTATATCATTTGATGTAATTTATTTCATGGTTGTTAGGAATCTAATGTTACGGAAGTGATAAAGGATTATTTAACAATCTCACAATTAAATGTCATTGTTTTGTTTTTTTCTCCACTGAGAGAATTATTTTATATTCAAATATTAAACCCTAATATATTCTATTAACTCTTAATTTTTTATGAAAATTATATAATTTCTTTTTGTTATCCTCTTAGAAGTACTTAAGGGATTAAATGAATGTTTTTATGGAAAACAAAAATTATATTATACTTCACTAGAAATATTTTTCATCTAGGTCATTTTTCCTTAAAAATATTACTATAATATTTTTATTATTCCTCAATGATTTATTAATGAAATGTTTACCTTTTCAATTTAAAAAAATTGTTTCATATTTTTATAAATTAATTTTTCTAAACAAGTCACTTTATGAAGTATTGACGGAACTATGAAAAGAATCTTTACATTAACATACTCATTATGAATAAAGGTTTCCACCATTTTTATCAATATATTATTTGAAACATTATTTTCATATTTTCTAGGTTCCTCCAAAGGAATGTTTTCTGTAATATTTTGTAAATTTTTATTATTAAATAGTTGATTAAAAATTAAAAAATGTATTTCCCTCAAGAATGTATTTAATGAAATTTCAATAGTATTTATGTGCATCAATAAAAGAGAATATTATTTCACATATGATCCACTGGGGATATATTTTAATTATACCATCCTTGTAACGAACAAAATCTGGTCACCACCGAAACCACTGCCAAACCTGGCCCGTGACAAGGCCTGAAGTGCGTTCCCGATCCCCACGGGCTGGCACAAGTGCCCGGGTATCATAAAATAAGACTTGGGAATGATTCACCTGAGTTTATAAACATAAAACCACAAAATAATCGAATAAAACGAATAGAGATTTTTCAGATCAAACAATCTTTTGATAAAATAATGAACTGAATTACATAGCTTAAAAAAAATCAAAAATACTATACCAAAGGTACAAAACCAAAACTAAATTTCCCAAGAACATTCATAGCATGGGGCACCACCCTCAAGCCATATCCACAAGACTTCACCACCTAGGACCTTCTTGAAACACAAACCACTGGAACAAAATAATTGTACCCAACTTGCGACAACAAAAATAACCAAGTCTACTTACACCCAAAGGTGTAAGTAGGGTGTGAGAAAATTCCCAATAGGATACCACCACTATGATATTCCATGAAATAAACATTCAAATATGAAAAGCATGAAAGTTTTCAAAAATTTGTAATTTCTAGTTACAATTTCTAAAAGATTAAACTAAAAAAAACAGTTTTCAGGTGAGCTAATTTAAGAATAAACACTTTTAAAATTAATACCAAGGAAACTTAATTTTCCAGCCACTCATACTGTATGCCGACGATAAGCACAAAATATCTAGTGAGCACAAGATATGGGAAATAAACCTTAGGCACTAGCTAGTTGTGGGTCCTAGGTACATTGTATCTCAGTAATAGTAAACATCAAAAAATCAGTTCTCATGCACGATCCACTAGTAGGGTAAATACCCATAACCTAGTGGACCCCAATCAACATCATCAAAATTTAGTAAGATTTGTAAGCGTCAATCTTACAAAGTGAAACTGAGGCCGAACCCCACGGATTCATTAGTATACTAGTACACGTCCACCCACCTAGATACCCGAGTTTTCCCATTGTGTTCAAACAAGTTCAAGAAGTCAATGAATATAATATTCATAAGAAAATTTCATTTCCATATCATAAATTCACCAAAAATCCCACAGGTATACAACACAAGTCACAAAAGTCCACTTTTCATTTAAATTGATTTTGAAATCCGACTCACACTAAAATAGCCCACAACACTTTTTCACATTTCTTTAACACTTCCAAAAATTCATTAAATTTTTTTATAAAACCATTCCAATATATTAAAACTCTGATAAAGTCCCACTCACTTGTTACATGACACCCTTTTTACCTTTAAAATCATTTTATCATTAAACTTAAATGAAACTGCCCACAAACAAGTTTCGCTCTAACATCACAATTTAATAAAACATTACAGAAATTTACAAAACATTATAAAAATATTTTAAAACATAAAACATCACTTCACCTTTCAAAACCTCATAATACATGAACATATATACCAAACAGTACATATGCGCCCTTTTCCCACTTTGTTTAACCAACTAAAACATTTACAGTTTTCATAAAAAGAACCCAAGTGGTGTAAATATGTATTGCACACAAAAACCATTTAAAAAACCTATTTTTAAGCAAAAATCACACCAATATCCTACCCAAAAAAAATTGGCATTCTAATCATAATTTAATAATCCACTTTCAAATGTTATATAATCACATTGAAAAATATCAAAAAATATACCCATGAGAACACACAAATCCATAAAACACTTTCAAGGAGTATAACAAGGTTACACACATAAAACCCATTCAAAGACCCTCCTTTTTAGGCCCACATGACACTATATTATTACCCAATCAAAATTGGTAGCCCCGTTCAACAACTAATAAATCACATCAACGTTTTACAAAACTACCACAAGAGATAACACGTGAAATACAATTGAAAAATACACACTTCATACAAAAATGTAACTTTAATACCAAATGCTTTACTATTGCTCCAAAAAATTTTTTTTGCATAATTAACAGCATATAAGGAACATGAAAAATTATTTAATCAAGAAAAATAACTCATAATTAAATTTTTACCCACAGAATCACCTACCGAATCTGTCGAAACCCTCAAATATTGTGGCAAAACATCAACCGCACGACGGCCACACCTTAATAAAGTTATAAGAAACCTAAAACCTCAATATTTCACCCAATATACAGTAATTTAGAAACTAGGCATGATCCCTAACTTATGTTATTTTTATAATTCACAAATTAGGGAAGAAACCCCATGCAATTTGAATGAGGAAAGAAATGGACTCACTTACTTGAAGCATCCTGAATTAATCACTTCAAAAAAAAATAGTTTCTGAAATTGAAAACATCCAAAATTCAGGGGTTGTTTGAAAAATATTTAGGAGTTAATTTAGGAACTGTAATGGAGGGAAAAGAGTAAGAATTGAGGGAGTTAATAAGGGATGAAGTTACCTCATAAATTCTGGCCGATTTGAGACACCCTATGAAGATCAACACTAATTCTAGATTTCAAAGAGCTCCATGGAGGAGGGAAAGACAATGGGAGCGCACCTTGCTTTATTAGGGTCGCGAGGGAGGTGTAATCACCAAAAAATCCATTATATTTAATAAGATATTAAAAAATTTAAGAAACATTTTAAAATGGGAAATTGGGCTTTCGGGTTGGCCCAATTCTTAAATCAAAACCCATATCCTCTATGATTATGGATTTATAAAGGCACCAAATTTTAATTTTGGTGTTAATAGGTCCGAGGAGACCATTTAGGAATAGGAATGGGTGAAAAATATTAAAAAATTGAAAATGTTATAAAATAAACAAAATTTATTTTTAAATCTTGAATGGGGCTCACGATTTGGCCCAATTATTAAAAACTCATCTATTCGTCTATAAAACCTTTTGAAACCCTCCAAAACAAAGCATGAATGGAAAATAAATGAAATTTAACATTAAAATATGTCATGTATGTGAAAATTCTCCCCACCATAAAAACATTCCATCCCCGGAATGCTACAGAAATGCCAGATACGAAAACTAAACACAACTGATAAACCAAGATTTTCTACCTTTCCAGGTTTCGCTCGCAAAGGCCATAACACCTCCAGTGATCAATTAAGGAAGGAATAACTCAAAAAAAACATACAACACTTTCTTGAAATAGTCAATCACATTCAGGATTTATCCCAAAGGAAGACCCCTCAAACACTATCCGAACAAGACTCAAGCAATTCACTCAAATGAACAACCACATCAAACAAAGTTGCACATACATTGCTATAAATAAACCATTGGGCACTCTCCAATCTCAATAGTTACCCAGGGAAGATTTAGTTATCTTGATAGATCTGAATGAGACTACCTACCACCAATCCATGACCATGGATAAGTATAAGTTATTGGAACGGGGGAACAAAAATAGGCTCCCCACCATAAGAACCAACCATCTTATGCGACCAGCATGGTCCGGTACAGAAAGACAACAAAATATAAAGTGTTTGGACGACCAGATGGTTTGTCTGCACGATTTGGGAAACCATGAACTAACAGTGGGGATTCTTATATCGACATGGTTTTTTGGGGCATGGTCACTACTAACCAAGTGAAAACTGTGTGGTCAACATGTCTAGCCATACATCATACCTTTCTCTAAAGACTCAATGGAATCAAGGGGGGAATAACATTGGTAGATGACATGGGTACAAGGCCCTCCACCTATTTCCATCGAACATGAAAAGTAGAAGACATATGATGAAACCATAGGTTTGAACTCTTATTATATTTCATACTGAGGATAGGACATCTCACAAGGGTTTAAATGACCCTGTGATTTCCCCTGACTACGAGCTAGCTCCTATCCGAGACCAATGGCTTGAGCTCAAATGATTGAAGCATCTTCGGCCTCACAGTTAGGCTTTGGAAACCCCCTTAATGAGAATTCTTCTTTCGTTTCAAACAAAAACTACTCTGCAATCCCCGATAAGATTTTCCATGACATAACACATTCCAAACAAACGTTACCCTAACTCGATATTTCCCTGAAACAAGGTCTTAGAAGATGTACACACATCACACCTTTTTTGTTCTGGTGAGAAACAATAGATGTAAAGAACACTTATACTCACCTTCCACTAAACTAGAAGATTTTTTTTATGTTTTTTCAAGGGAGAAATTCTCCCAACATAATAGAGACTCTCAGATGATTTCCCAACTTTCAACTTTACAGTCAATCAAGCACATGACATCACAAGGCGTCTCCGAACATTACCATTGCGTCTGATATAAACAATGAATAGATAGGGAACATGTACAACATCCCCAAACAACACACAATTATAGAAATTTGCCATCATATCCTCTCATGACTAGATTTCCCACACTGGTAGTTTACTTGAAATCCTTCTTCGAAGAGGCTATGAAGGACCGATAGTTCCCCTTATACACTATCCATATACTCATCCATGCTAACAACCCCAGAACACTTTCACCTTCGAAAAATTAGGAAAATTTAGAGGCTAAGGTAACTTTCAACCATCCGTGATCAATCTCACACTACAAGAGGATACATAAAACCAATAAAGGAAAGAGAGTATACTTAGTCTAAAAAGATCAAGAAAAAGATGCCTTATATTGATCAACTGGAGGATTTTCCAATGGAGAAACAATCTGGGTTACTCTTCAATTATGCATTAACCTTTAATGGGGGCATACTTTATCCAATGAGAGAACCCAAGGACCGAACCAATCTGGTCCATTGGTCAAAACAAGCCACAAACCAGCTCCAAACACATGAAGGGAACCACCCTAAAGGCATCCCAAAACATTTTTTAAAATATACCACTAACTGTTCCTATAACACAGCTTACCGACCAATCACAAACCCAAAACACATTTCAAACAGAAGGGGTTATTGGACTCAAAACATCCCACAACATAAACATTTTCAAAAACCCATAATACAAACCATATAAAACTATTCATTAAGACATCATGTTTTTCTTTAAAAGAAATTCATTGAAATGAAATAGTTTATCAGTAAGCGTATCCACCAATGGTACCCCATGGGCCTCACACATGCATGTTTTTATGCCACACCGGGCACTCTCCTCATATCCATCTCGGAACACAACCAGTCATGCCATCGACCATCCATCATCCCATATAACCCCATGCATGTGGTCACTCACGGAAATAATAAAAGTTAAAACAGTGATTCTTTCCACTTTTCAAAACCATAACGGTCAATCAACACATCCTTTTTCTCAAAACTGCTAACCAAGGGATCGAAATCCCAGTTCAAATATTACTAAAATTTTCATAAATTCACAAAAATTTCTTCAAGAACCCAGTTTCATGTTATTCACATCAATTCCATAACATCTCATCCCAACAAAACACCCTATTATATATTAGAAAACTCTATTGGAAACACTTTTTCAAAACCAAATTCAGTATAGTTCTTGCTTTCAAAAGAGGTTTAAGAACACCATTTTCCATTTCAAAATAATTTTGAATATTCAGTTCCAATATTTCATAAATCAAACCATTCCATATTTATTTTAAAATCATTTCAAAAAAACATAATGCTTCTTAAAACCAAGTCACTCTAAAACAAAACTTCCAAGATTTCAAAACTAAAGAACACACGACAATGCGGGAGGAAACTAGTTTCAGTGGGTGACATGGAAATATGGTTGGAAGACATATTAATATCACATCACTATCACAGAGAGTGTCCTTGGGAATATCCCCAGCTCCACATGGCTTGCCATGCCCTGCAGGCTTACTGAGACCATTAACCCAACTCTCTTTTCATTTCCCCTAATCATCATTAAACCAAGAAAACCAAAGGACTACGAAAGGTCCTGACTTCCCCTAGAGATGTGAATTCTTTCATGAGGTTTGGTGATCAGCCACACTAATCATAATAAAAATTCAATGTCCCAAAAATCCTAACTCCAGATTATCCAGATTTTTCCCCAAATAACATGACCGAAAGAGAGCGAACCTCCCTTTGATACCATTTTGTCATTAACCAAATCTGGTCACCACCGAAACCAGTGCCAAAACTATCCCGTGGCAAGGCCCGAAGGGCGTTCCCGATCTCCACATGCTGGAACAAGTGCCCGGGTATCATAAAATGAGAATTGGGAATGATTTACCTGAGTTTATAAAAATAAAACCACAAAAAAATCCAGTAAAAAGAATCTGGATTTTTCAAACCAAACAATGTTTTACAAAAAATTAAGAACAGAATTACATAGCATAAAACTAATCAAAAAGAATATACCAAAGGTAAAAAACCAAAATGAAATATCCCAAGAACCCTAATGGCATGGGTCACCGCCCTCAAGACATCTCCACAAGACTTCACCACCAAGGACCTGCTAGAAACCCAAACCACTGGACAAAAAAAATTGTACCCAACCTGCGACAACAAAAATAACCAAGTATACTTACACCCAAAGGTGTAAGTTGGGTGTGAGCCAATTCTAAGTTGCATAAAACCACTAAGATATTCCATGTGATAAACATTCAAAGATGAAAATCATGCACGTTTTCAAAAACATGTAATTTCTAGTTACAATTTCTAAAAGATGCAACTTAAAAAATAGTTTTCAAGTGGGATAATATAAAGTATAAACACTTTTAAAATAAATACCAAGGATACTGAATTTTCCATCCACTTATACCTTATACCGAAGATAAGTACAAAATATCTAGTGAGCACAAGCAATGGGAAATAACCCCAAGAGACTAGCTAGTTGTGGGTCCCACGTACCTCGTATCTCGGTGAGAGTAACCATCACAAATATCTGTTCACGTGCATGAGCAACTAGTAGGGTACATAACCATAAACAAGTGGTCCTCAATCATCATCATAATAATTTAGATAGAGTTGTAAGAGTCACTCATGCTAAGTGAAACTAAGGCCACACCCCACAGATTCACTAGCATACTAGTACATGTCCACCCACCTAGAAACCCAAGTTTTCCCTTTGTGCCCAAAAAAGTTCATAAAGTCAATTAATATAATATTCACAAGAAAATATCATTTCCATATCATAAATTCCCCAAACAGCCCACACATATACAACACAAGTCACAAAATTCCACTTTTCATTCAAATTGATTTTGAAATCTAACTCACACCAAAATAGCCCCCAAATCTTTTTCACATTTCTTTAACACTTCCACAAATTCATTAAAAAAATTTATAAAACCATTCCAATATATTACAACTCTCATAACATCCCACTCACTTGTTACATAACACCCTTTTTACCATCAAAATCATTTTATCATTAAACTTACACGAAACAGCCCACAAACAAGTTTCGCTCCAACATCACAATTTAATAAAACATTATAGAAATTTACAAAACATTCTAAAAATATTTGATATCTTAAAACATCACTTCATCTTTCAAAACCCCATAATACATGAACACATATACCAAATAGTAAATATTCACCTTTTACCACTTTGTTTAACCAACTAATACATTTATAATTTTCATAAAAAGAACCCAACTGTTGTAAATATGTATTTCACACAAAACCCATTTCAAAAACCTATTTTTAAGGCAAAATCACACCAATCTGCTTCCAAAAAAGAAATGGCATCCCAAAAAACATGTAATAATCCACTTTCAAATGTTATTTAATCACCTTGAACAATATCACAAAAGATACCAATGAAAACACACAAATCCATAAAACACTTTCAAGGAGTATAACAAGGTTACACACATAAAACCCATTCAAAGACCCTCCATTTTATGACCACATAACACTATATAATTACCAAACCAAAATTTTTATCCCCATTCAACAACTACTAAATCACTTCCACGTTTTACAAAACTACTCCAAGAGATAACACAAGAAATACATTTCAAAAATACACACTTCAAAAAAAATTGTAACTTTAATACCAAATGCTTTACTATCGCTCCCAAAAATGTTTTTCCACATAATGAACAGAATATAAAGAACATGAAATATTATTTAATCAAGCAAACTAACAGATCATTAAATGGTTACCCACGGAATCACCTACAAAATGTGTCTAAACCCTCAAATATTGGGGGGAAACATCAACTGCATAACCTCCGCACCTCAAAGAAGTTAAAATAAACCTAAAACATCAATATTTCACCCAAAATATAGTAATTTAGAACCTAGGAAAGAACCCTAACTTCAAGAATTTTTATAATTCAAGAATTAGGGAAGAAACACTAAGCAATTTGAATGAGGAATGAAATAGACTCACTTACATTAAGTATCCTGAATTAATCACTCCAAAACAATAGTTTCTGAAATCTAAAACAGCCAAAATTTAGGGGTTGTTCGAACAAGATTTAGGAGGTAATATATGAACTTCAATGGAGGGAAAAGAGTAATTATTGAGAGAGTAAAGAAGGGATGAAGTTACCTCTTCAATTCTAGCCGAATTGAGACACCCTATGATGTTCATATCTAATTCACAATTTCAAAGAGCTCCAAGGAGGGGGGAAAGACAATAGGAGCGCACCTTGATTTTTTTAGGGTTGAGTGGGAGGTGGAATCACCGAAAAATCTATTATATTTAAAAAAATTAAAAAAAATAAAGAAAAAATTT
This sequence comes from Viscum album, assembly GCA_963277665.1. Taxonomy (NCBI): domain Eukaryota; kingdom Viridiplantae; phylum Streptophyta; class Magnoliopsida; order Santalales; family Viscaceae; genus Viscum; species Viscum album. Next base: position 899,128,093 of record OY728136.1, on the reverse strand, counting down.
AAATCTGGAAAATGGGATTTCGGGTTGGGCCAATTCTTAAATAAAAACCCAAATCCTATATGATTATGGATTTATAAAAGCTCCAAATTTAAGTTTCGGTGTTAATAGGTTAGAGGAGAACATTTAGTAATTGGGATGGATGAAAAATATTAAATAATGAAAAAATTATAAAAGAAACAAAATTTATATTTAAATCTGGAATTGGGCTCACTGTTTGGCCCTATTCATAAAAATTCATCTATTCATCCATAAAACCTTTGGAAACCCTCAAAAACAAAGAATTAATGGAAAATAATTGAAATTTAACTTCAAAATAAGTCATGTATGTGACAATAATTATAATTTAAAGAGAGGCTTTACGGTAATTCAGATTTTTAATTTACTATTTTTTCCATTCTAAATATTTCATTGAATGGTTTATTATTATGTTTTTTTCTTGGGGAAATTATTAAAATTTCGGATTATATTTTTAAAATATGAATGTTTACATTTACTATGATTCACCAAATTCATATAAGGAATGAATTCTACATAGTAAATGAGGTTCTAGACCCATTATTTTCCCCTGATGTATACTGTTGTTATAATGTGACCAACTATTCTTGTGATTTAGAGAAGGCCTTACCGATTTATGCATAATGTCTTCGCACGAGTCCATGAATGTAAATTTATTGTCTATATTATTATTCATACACTAATTGTTGGTTACATTGTTACATTGTAAGAATATACAATATATAGGATCGTAAATGATTAAAAAATTATAGTCTTATTAAACAAGATACATACTTGAATCTCACATTAATGTATAATAATTAATATACAATATAGTATTTTCAATCAAATAATCATTATTCTATTTAAAAAATACTATATATCAATACAAATTCACATCATAGAGTCATAAGGAATGGATGATAAGAAATGGGTATTCATAGATGCTTTGTTAGGTAATTTTTATTACTAAATATATCATGAATAGATAAGGTATAATAAATATGGAAAGTGAAAAATCGGAAATATCATGGCATTACATCAATATATTGAGAAAAATATGGATGAAATGAATAATTATCCTATAGTGAAATATAAATAATTACATGATCATGAAACACGTCATTGTATCCCATAACTGGTCAAATAATCACATGGGCATCAATGCGTAATCTCATAATGATGGAATTATAAATGTTTGAAACAAAAAAAATACAATCAAGGCATAATGAAAATACATATTACATAAATGGTTAATGAATAAACCTAATACCCAAGATATTTTATCCAATTGGACCTATTGATGTGTCGAGGGGATATAGAGGGGCCATTCCAACACTCACCATAACCAATTCATTTCTAATATGAATGGGATGAAATAGAATCCACATAAATATTCATATTGAAGAAGTAGCTTATTAAATGTTATTACATTCTTCAATAAAAAAACATAATGATAAACCATCCAGAGTAATATAGTGAATGCAATCAAAATAGTATATCCACATTCAAACAGATCATCAACTATTTGATGAAATAATAACGATGGTATAATTATAACGTATCCTTTGTATAGTATATCTATTATAATATAGTTTTTATTGGTTAATAAAAATATCATAAAATTTAGTTAAATACTATCTTTATGATAATTGATTCTTCTCCTTAAAGGCCACATTAAAAATACTAATAAAATTATATAATATTAATAAAAATAAATTGGTTTTATTGAGTCATGAAGTTTTTTAAATTAATATCAAAAGAAATATTTATTCATGCTGGTGGGATATTTCATTAATTCTATATAAGTTAAATAAATACTCAATTTTAAGTTTCCATAAATAGAAAAAAGTATCATGTTCTGTAAATAAGAGGAAAATTTCTTCTAAGTAATTCTGTAAAAAAAGAGAAAAAAATTATTTAATAAACAATTTTATAAATCTAAATTGATTCATTAAAAACATTTTATGAAAAATATTGACATAGATGAAAAATATTCTCAATGAATTAGAAAAGTATTGTTTGTTTTCCTTGAAAACATGGGCATATTATCTTGAGTACTTAAATAGTTGATAATGAAGGAAAAATTGTAATATAAATAAATAACCAAATTAGAATAAAATATAATATGTTTAATATAGAAATAGAAAATAATTCCCCTAATGAAGAAACTAACATAATCAATCTCGAATAATGGTGAAATTATGAAATAAAACCTTACCAATTTGAGATCTATTGAATCATAATCCCTTGGTAAGAAAAATTAAACAACAATACTATTATTATATTCATGATATAAAATATCTAATTTTAAATATATTAACCATAAAAAATAAATAAATGGTGAATATTGAAAATGTCTCCTAGAAGTCAAAGTGAGATGTGATACCCTTATATCCGGTACAAATTTCTTCATTTGTGTATAAACCTCTTATATATTAAATATAAATTTATTATAACTAAATTGAATAATAATTACAATTTTATCATAATTTATGTGATTTTATTATAATATATTATCACCTATTTATTATTGATTCTTTGTTGAAATCAGTCTTTAAGTTAATAACTATTTTATTTTTCTTGTATGTTTTCATTGGGTAACTTCAGTCCTTAAAAAAAATTTACATTATATCTCATTATTTCAGTAATTATATAATTTTTATATATAATCAAAAGGAAAAAATTCTGACACATTCTTAAATTTTTTTGATACAAAAATAAATTACCATGTCATGGAGATGATATGTCGAACATTCAGATGGATGTTATTTCCATTTTTTATGGATAGAGAAAATGAAATGCAAATCATAAATCTTCATTCCAAATTAATATTTATCATAAATATATAAATATTATATATAAATATTATATATCTTCATTAAATATTTGATTTTTACCATTCATGTAAAAATAGAACAAAAATGTATCACATCGGTTTATAGAGGCTGTAGTGCACACATATGTACAAGAAACATTACCTTTTTCCAACAGAATGTACGACATGAAGGAAGATTTAATTATATTATAAAAAATTTATAAATATGTCATAAATTTCAAATTTTTTAATTAAATCCATCATTCTTTTCATCCAAAAGAGCTAGAGATGGAAATATAATTACCTCAATTCATGAGATCGGAGTTCACCACACACAAGATTGATGGTTTTGTTTCCAATTCGATGGAATTGTTGATTAATATATAAGTTATTTTTCTAAAATAAAAACTTATTAATTTATTTAGCCTATTTTTTATTATTTAAGTATATTTTTATAATATATGAAAGCGGTGGAAGAATAAATTAAATGAAAATATCTGGTTAAGAACAATACTTCCTTATTAGATAACCACATTAGAATTATACCTGAAGCTATCCATCGATGTTTTTATGATAAAAACATGGAATATTGTTCATAGTGAAGAATTTGAAGAATATATTTGTGAAATTATTGGATGAATCAAAATTTATTTTAGGTGGTTTGAGTAGTGGAAATGGGGTTTCCTTATATTAGTAAGGGAGAGGACCCTCTTGGAAACAATGTGAAAATTTCCTAAAATAATACAAAATGATGCAATAATTACAAAGAAATATTCATCAAAATCACATTATATTATAATTTTATAATGTTTAAGATATTGATATATTTATCCAATGGGATTTTAGAAGTTTTAACTATCAAAAATACACTTTTATTTCGGTTTGACCATTGGTAAACTCATATTAACCATAACTGTGGTAATTGATTTTTTAATTTTTTTACTATTCATTATTAATAAATAAGTTATTATTATTAAATGACTTTAATTATAATTATTCAAAATATGGAAGAAATGTTTTAAAATTCAATTCTCTGAATAGGCAGAAGATGTTTTTGAATTAAACCCATAGACATGATAAAAAATTCATGTTTCCAAAGATACTATTTCTCAAATATTTTTTATATCAATATTTAATAAAAAATTTATTACAATTACAAAGAATATTTTATTAGTAATATAATTGAAATATTTTTATCTTTAAAAAATATTAAAAATAATATTAATCTTTTAAAATTCTCTAAATAGAGAGGATGCTTTCAAGAGAAATCATATTTTTTCACTACTCATCGAAAAAATGTTATTTGAAGGATTCTAAAAAATAAATATAAGATAATTTTACAAAAAATTATTTAAAAATATTAATTAGTTTTTTCAAATAATTTAAATATTTTTTATTAAAAATTACTTTTAAAAAACTACTGTAAAATGTGATCAAACTAGTTTTTAGAAAAATATTATTTATAATCACAAAAATAAATTTATTATTATATCATGTTTCCCAAATAAAAATATTTAATGAATGATAAAATATTTAATTAATATATGAAATATAAATTTCATCAAAATAATTCATTAATAAACACAAATTTAATGTATTAATATTAGAAACATAAGTCACTTAAAAAAAATTATAAAAACATTATCTTTATGTTCAAATGAATTTTGGTTATAATTATAATCAATAGAAAACAAAGGATTTTATTTTAAACATTGGAAAACCATATATTTTCATTAATTATTTTGTTCAATTAATACATTTAAATTGAAGGGAAATGTTATTGTATCATACTACATTTTGATTCTTTTATAATTGAGGATTCATGTATCACGATCTATCAAAGAGATTATATTTATTTAAAAAGGAATGTGTCGTAATGAATTAGGGTGTAACATTATTACTTCCATAAAAAATTTCAATCTCTTAATTTCTATAATTTTTCATTGTTGAACATATTTGTGCATTTCTTAATCATAATTTCTTCTATTTCAAACATGACCCCTATTATCAAACGATTTATCCAATGTACCTTAACCACCTGAGTCATTTGATTCTTAAAAAATTAATCAATAGTGTCTATAATATTTATAGGGTCTTTATATTAATATATATTAGGATCCAATACTATTTCATTATTGGTGATAATGTCAGTTGGGTATAGAATTTTCGTCTAAATAATAACATATATAAAGCATCAGGTACAATCGAGAGACATGGTCACACTAATAAATGGTATGACATAGCTCCAAATATTTCAATATTTCAAAGATTTCGATGTACCTAGGGCACAGTTTGGCTTTCTTATAAAAAATTATGACACACTTCCACGAATATAATTTTAATAAAACATGTTCTGCAATTAGAAATTCTAAATAATTATTCTAGTTATCATCAATTTTTTTACTTTAATTGAGCTATATTGTTATGGCTTTGACTAGTATTTACCATTTTTTGTGTCCTCCACATGTAACCGACTAAAAACCAAATTTTTTTAAATTTAATTCCAAAAATATAGAGTGTGATATCTCTTTCCATATGTTAAATTACACAATACCATTTTAATACTATAATGAAACCTATTTCTATAGTCGAACTCTACCAAAGGTAATTATGAATCCCACATACATTAAATGTTGTAAGATAATAAACTCAACATTTCTTTTAATGAATGAATAATTGTTTGAGACTAAAACCTATTACTATTACTATGTGTAAATGGGATGATATTAGTATTTATATTTTCATTGAAATTAAAAATTCTAAAACAATGGGTTATTCAATATTATTTTCATTATTTTCATTCCCTATTAGATATTGTATTGAGAAATTAAAATATTAGAGTTTCATGATCCTTCGTCATTCCCACATGTTGAGATATATCTATGAAATGTTGTATTTCAGAATAATGTTTTCTATATATATATATATATCTAATATTTAACATTTATATAATTGGTCCATATCTACAAATTGATTATTACACAAGCCATCTCAGAAAAATGGATTTAATAGTTTTGAACATTAAAATTTAATTGTCTTTATTCAGAGGAAATAAATTTATCATTTGGTATAATGATATATGAAGTTACCCTCTGTAATGAATCACTCTATTGAAAAAATCAACCATATTTATATTGAATATTCAATATTGAATCATTTACTAATATCTTCATCAATTATTAAAAATTTAATTTAAAATAATTGATTCATATGATCATAACACCCTTATGTGTACACTTGATTAACTAGTTTTTCAATTTGTTAAAATTCATTGAAAATAACTAAAAGTAAAATTCCAGACCAATGAAACTACATACATAATTTTTGTTCATTGGATTAGGGAATTATTGGACTACCATTTAATTAATATGATCATCTAATATTATATCCGTATATACAATATATTAGAAGAATAAAAGATCGGAATTAAGAATTCACACTTATTGAATTTCCCCTATAAATCATTTTTAAGAGTCTGATGAATAATTTGAAATTTGTTTGTTTGTTTTTCATATCAATTAGAATACACCATGATATCAAAAATAGATACAATAAAAAATAATCATGATATTACATGAGTAATTAATTCATTATTTTCGTTGAATGGGACGGTACGTTAGTCAATAAAAATGGCATTATTCTAAACTCGTAATGTGCATACCTCATTCAATGTTTTTCATTTGTAATATCATCCTTTTTTAAAACAAATTGATAATACAATGAATGGAGGTAAATCATTGAATAATATTTATTACCATGTATTTGATCAAAATATTCATAATTTCAATGTATTTGATACTATTATTTATCATTATAGGATTGATATAATTAAAAAATGCTGATCCCAAAAGATCTATAATTTTTTTGAGAAAAATGAATAGGTTCTCCCCATAGTGAAAAACTATGGTATATAAATCCCTCATCCAATGACTCATCTAGTTGTTACATCAATTCCACTAATTCTATAGTGTTCATGTTATGGGGATTATTTTATAATGTTCACGCATCAGGGAAAAAATATTAAGGAATATCAATATCACAATGTAGTGTATTTCTATGTAATTTATTTGGAAAATCATCATTTTATTTTTGTACAATAGGTGTATCCTAAATTTTAAAATACCCATTTCCACCTTTAGATTATAACTTCTCTCTTTCAACATATATCTCATTCAGAAGATCTATTGGGGATCTACATACAAATAATATGATGACCTATTCCCACAAAAGATAATTAGTTCAACATATTCATCCTAAATTATAATTTACTTCTCTTTGAAATAATATTTTTCTAATATTTTGAAATCCAATACATACTAATATGTATATCGAAATCAACCGGACATATTTATATTATGTCAGAAAATAGGGGACATTTACCTATCATATTAGGAACGTACTAACACATCCTTATTATAGGAGGATATCCACTAAGACTCTTCCTTGATAATAATAATGGTTCTTGGGAAACATCCAATTTTTTGAAAACATGGATGAATATTAAAAAATGGATGATAAATGGAAATTCTTAGAAATTCATGTGATTATTTTATTATTTATGATATCAATATATATTTTTTAAGAACATGTGATAACATACATTGTATTATTTGATCAACATTTTTTCATATGTTATAGTACTACTTGATAAAAATATTTATCAAATGTAATGTGTTTTTGTAATTTATCATTCCATATTAATTTTCCATTATTTAATCATGATTGATTCTACAAAACATAACCCTTAATGAGGATATAAGCTTACACATATATTGTTTTCTTACCAAAAAATTTGATAAAAAAATCAATGAGTGAGTTAAAGGATAAAAAATATATACTTTCACTATATTGTATTTTATATTTTCAAAATTAATATGAAATTAATTTATGTATATAGTTTACCAAGCATGTTAAACAATTTATTAATTCAATATATGATCACATTCAATTCGTAAAATTTTAACCATCTGTCTTCCAACAATTTACTACTTCTGTTAGAGAATTTATATTTTGTATCCATGGATTAGAAACCATGGGAACAATAATTAGGAAAACATAAATTGGGTATCGTTCCCCTATTATTGACATTAAGGACCCTCTACAAAGAATCTAATTTTCTGATTCAGATAATTGAGGTTTAGATTTTCAAATTGCATCATTGGTTAAAAAGCCTAAATTTTATTTTAAATCTATAGTTATTGATACCCCTTATAAGATTTTATGTGATGTATGTACCATGGATATATTTATTTAGTATCAATAGTAGTTCTTTTGTATAAGTAAATCGTATATATAACATGGGTTTTATTGAGAAATTTGTTTGAGGAATACATATTTTTCTAATATAAATTAATTACTTTAATTTTATTGATATGATTTTTGAATAATACTATCATTTCTTCCTAATATAGTAATTAGAAATTATGATTATTTGATTTTTTGGGATAAAAAATATGTTATATATAAAACAGAAGTGGTTATCAAGTGATTTAATTATTTCTGCTAATTTTTAGGATAATAATTTTTTCTTTTGGAATATTATATGAATTATATAAATATATATTTATAAAACAGACAATGTGATTGTTGATACCCTATCACATCTGCAATGTTCACGGAGAAAGTACCTATAGTCATAGTATGATAAGGGTATTGTACCAACCATTATCCTACATGATGTATTTATTGGTTTTATTTTTTTATTTAAATTGTTTTATGGTTAAATATTATGTTTAATTTTGAAAACATATAATACGATAAAATCATAATGAATTTTAAATGATTAATTATATATCATGTGACTTATTTTTAGGCTTACATATGTATAATAATTTATTTTAACATAAAATATTATTTCGGATGAACTATATTACAATTTTTAATGAGTAATATGAAGATAATGGGATAACATTTGATGTAAAAAATTATTTATTTTTAATTTTATCAGTGTTATTTGGGAAAAATGGGAGTTTCATTAAGTAACAATCCATGTTAATCAATCATTTTGGTAGTTGAATTTTGGATACTAATGTAATAGGGTTTATTTATTTATAGTGTCATCTTACATAGTGATAACCTTTTTTGTTTTATGAGAGGAGTCCATTGTTATAATTTTTTATATTATTTGATCCATGGAAAGTTGATTATAGTGATTCATGAAAACAAATTCATAATCAATATTCATTACATAGATAAAAAGATCATATCGTAGTGAAAATGGATGAATTTTTGTATCAAAACATATCATGTAAGTATAATTCCTTATATTCTTAATATAAGGTAAGAAATCCTCCTAAAATAAGAAAATAGTCATCAATCAAAAATTTGATCCTACTACCTTCATTTATAATTAATCAATGGTCTTTACACACTTATTTGGTTTTTTGTTTTATTGTCATTATAAATTTCATAATCATTCACTTTCATTTTATAAAATAATTCATTCAGATTTGAAAATAATTTTGAGATTATACTTTTTTATGTATATATATGCACATACCACAATAGTTTTAACACATGTAAACCTAGTAATGTGTTATTCTTTATTACCTTGGTATTTCCATTTCTCTATTATCATGATGAATGTTTAATAACAATTTAGATGATGTGGGAATTCAATAACGGTATTTTCATATGTAGGTCATTTACATACAAGAAAAAGATAATAATTTTGAGGATGAAATTTATTGATGGTTGGGGGAATGTAACACTCTAATAATTTAAAATAATATTTTTTTGTTTGAAAGATCATACAGTACACAACTCCATTCCTAAAAAAACAATATACTACTTAAACGTGAATATAATAAAATATTAGTTAAAATTGTTTTAATTAATAGAAATATATTGTCTTGAAAATTATTTCTAAATATTTTATATTGTGAAAATCTATTTTTAAATAAAGACATAGTTTTTAGTGAAGAATTTTATTTATAAAAAATCATAATTTTTAGATTATATTTTTACGTATTTTATTGTAAAAAGATTAGTAATTACAATTTTCAAATTTTAAAAAATTAAATTGATAATATAAATGTAATTTTTGAATTAATAATATGAAAATTATCTTATAGATTTTTTTTCTATTTCTCAAATAATTTTTATCTTTAGAGAATAATGAAAAATATTTTTATTCATTGAAAAATATTTATAAATGAATATTTTGTTCCATTTTTAATTTATTATACTTATATTTGATAATGAATAATTTTAATGAAATTTATAGATTTATATATAATATTTATAAATTTATATCCATATAATGATGATCAGTAACATCATGTTACTGATCTATTGGGTACATCTTTAACGTTATCATGGTTTTCCTTTTCCCATTGACTGTATAGGACCAAGAAGGAATTTAGGGTATATCTATAATATTGAAGTCAACAAATTTTTTGAATCTATGATTTGACCATCTATTTCTCCCTGATTTAAGAGGATTTCACCATGTATATCTTGGTTAATAATCATATATGTTTTTCTGGAAAAAAGTAACGAAAATCATTATGTTGTGAATGGTTACAAAATGTGAAGATATATTTCATGTCATGACATATTTAAATAACTAATTTTTAATATGAGGCAATTTTTTTAGTGTATATTGGACTTTGACTATTACACATCGTGTAAAACGATAACATGAAGTTTAATGGTATGCGTACAGTTTTTAAAACAGGTCTAAGGATATTGTGTTTCAATTCATTCTCCAAAATTTCTTTATATCAAGCTAGAGAAATTCCTTGGAGATTTTAGGAGTCTCCAATTATTATAAAATTATATGATCAGCGTTAGATCTTTGTTTTTGTTGTGGTTTGTTTCCTCCAGTTAAGTGACCCATCAAATTCTTTATTGTCTTTGTTTGTGGTAGTGCCCTTGGATTGTGTAATCAAATCTCTCAGTCAAAATTGGTTTTGTCAATCATCTTGCTTCAAGATCCATTGTATGATTTCATTCTACATGCCTTTCCAATGTCATGGTGTAGTGGGATTTGGTTCCTGAGGTATATGGGATTCCACATTTTTGATGATCCTATTTTTAATTGGGCCAATCATATGATGTCGATGTGATTATAGAGAATTCCTAGAAGTTATTTGGTTTTCATTTTTGGGGGTTCCAGTCTCTATCTTCTCTAACCCATGTTCTATTCATGTATGGACTATGTCTAGCATATGTTGAGGAACCTTATTATCCCTCCATTATACACTAATATATACAAGGAATTCAAATGACTAATTTCTATGTCTTGAAAAGGGGTTTCTTAAAAATGTGGTTCCTTTATTATTGATAAATGGAAAGGAAAAAATGTGTGTTTTAAAATTATTTTTATATATTTGGGAAATGATTTTGAAATTTCATTTGAAGCATTGATATTATTATGAATAAGAAAAATATGGTCCACCATGGGTATATAGTAGAAGGTTTACCTTTAAGCTATCACCAATTATGGGGATTCACATTCTAGGATATTCCCCTACTCCTAGAGTATCTATTATTGGATCTATGTTTTTATATGATGCCAATGATTCATTTTCTAGGGTCTATCCCTATTCATGGAGTGTCGATCATTGGATTTAGGTACCAGAGTGAAATGTGAATAGATTTTGTTATGATTTTTTTACTGTTTGTCCTTTTGGATTCCATTGTATTGTGATTCCAGTGAGACTACTTTTGTATTTTTATTGGTTTATTTTTCATTATTTTATCTTTGATATGCATGTTGATTCATGTAAATGATCATACAGAAATGTTTGATTTCAAATTGATATAATATCTGTTTAATTAGAAATGTGAAAAAGGTAAATGTTTAACATGATTTCTAAAAACATATTAAATCCATATCATTCCAATTTTTATTAATAATTATTATACCTGAATTTTTATATAAATACATTCTATGGAATAGGTTGGTGGGATGCTATTGATCATGTCTGCTCACAGCATACACACCAATTTAGTGGTTCATAGTCCTTTTAATGTCTTCTTAATGTATGGAGAGGAAAAATGTTGTAGTGAAGGGGTGGGGATTAATATTAGGTGATTGGGGAATCCAGTGAGGATATTGTGGGAATTTTTCCATACCATCACAGGAAATAACAGCTTGGTTTTGTTCATTTTAGATGAGAATCTTGGTAGATATTTTGGATATTGTTTCAGTCATTTGCTTCTAATGACTATCATAGATTTATGGAATATCTCTATTTTCAATTTGATGTTCCTTCTTTCATCAAGTACATATATTCCACATTTTTTATTATTTTGGGTGAATTTGGTCCCTCTGGGTTGTCATATTATTCTCAATTTCTTTTCTCCAGAACGTGGTGATTAGAGAATCCATTAAGGTATGAGATATACTAGGTCGAGTGCAAGGTTTGATGGAAACATGACTTGGTTTGTTAGAATTTTGTTTTAGAGGTTGTCTATCCCAAATAGTCCTTATCATCAGACGTCTATTACATAAAAGATATGATTTTCGATACATGAGAGGTACATTGTGATAAGTTCCTGGACAACCCATGTCATGATGATTCTCATATTTCCATGGTTTTTTGGGATATGTGTCTCTATTATTGGGTTTTTCTAATTCAATGTTTTTTATAAAGGTTTTTCTAGTTTAATATGAAATTTAATTTACTGTCTAATCATTTATACTATTTTGGTGTGTTGTAGAATCCCATTGAGGCGTCTTCCATGTGCTCCTCAAGAAGGTGTGGCTGATGTCCCACAAGGAAATCTGATAGTGTGTTATAATATGATCAAGAATATCATCTGAGACATTAATTATTTTGATCATGATGGTCCATGATTTTAGAATGTTGTTGTTTAGGTACAGCTAGGATCTTGAAGAGAGAATGTTCAGTCACAAGATTTTTTGTGGGAGAATGAACCATCATTTTATGGATTGAAAAAACCCATAGAGTTGTAGGAATGGATGTAAAGGATAAATAAAATATTTTAATTACTATAGATCCTACTAATATCTAGAAAATGAGTGCAATGTTTAGGCAATGAGGATTATGGGAAGCAATGGTGGGTTTCTATAGTCAAGGTTGATAGAAAAGTGGACTTGGATTGGATGGGTTTTAAAAACCTATTCATAAAACAATATTATACAATGCCTTTTATGTTTTAAATGTATCTATTCTTATAATATTTTTATTAGGTAAAGCATTAAGCATCATCATACACCCATCGATTTGTTGAGCTTTTCAGTGTCTCTCTAAATAGGGTGAATAATGCGCAGATGAAGGCTTATAAGTATATGTAGGGTTTGCGACGGGATATAAAATCACATGTATTTATGATTAATGTTTCAACCTATGTGGATATGAAAGAAAGTTCTATGATCTAATAGATCAATATGGTAGGAAATTATAATTTTTCCTACTCTTCTTTTCCAATTAGTGGATACATTACAGAAGTGCAGGGGAAGAAGATAAAGTAGTAGGAACATCATAGAAATGGTGGTGGTGGGTATATACAGCGAGCCTCCACTACGTCATCTATTATAGCTAGAAGTGTGCATCTATTTTACTATTAGTGTGGTAGGGTCAGACAACACACAATTTTTTCCCTATTCCTAGAAAGATTATTTATATCAATTGAAGTTCATTTTTTATACAATGCTTCTATCGGTCCATGACTACACATCATTATGGTTCGTGTTTGTCAGCTCCAAAGGCTGGTGTGGTGAAGCTAGATTCATTAATAAATATAGGGCTCTAGGTACATGCCATAGGGGTGAAGAACATTCCCATAAAAAATGAGTGTCTAGTGGAAATCAAAGTAGGGCCAAGAACTATGAGCGATACTATCCTTGTTGCATCATTAGTAGAAACTTATTTATCTGATACTGGGGCCTCCCACTCATTTATATCTTCATGTTTTGTGGATATGGTTAAATGTTCTATGGAACTCATTTTAATTATAATGGATTTAGCGACACCACTTGAAATTAGAAGATAGTAGGGTTTTTGGTTTCCTACTTGTTCATTAATGGTTTATGATACCGAGTTGGTATAGGATTTTATCGTTCATGATCTGGATCTATTTGAAATCATCATTGGTATGGATTTACAACTTACTTGTCAATCTGAGGTTAATTTTAATCATTGGTGTGTCTCAATACTTACTTCAAATGAGATTTCTTGTGTGGTTCAAGGGGATTGGGACCGAGAGCAGGACGTGTAGGGCCTTCTAATATAGTCTCGGTAGTTTTTCTGTCTACTATTTCATTTATATGTGATTAAATTTCTACTATTTTTGGCCATCAATATGTTTTTCAAGAATATAGTGTTGTTTTCCAAGACGACTTATCTGTTATTCCTCCAGAGATAGAGAGATGTACAGTTTACAATTGACATGATTCTATTTATATATACGATATCAATACATTATTATCATATGGAACCAGAGGAGCTAAAAGATCTCAAAATTCAGTTGGATGACATGTTGCAAAATGGTATCATTCACCTTAGTGTTTCTCCTTTGGAAGCCCTTGTTCTCTAAGAGAAGAAATCTTATAGTTCACTTTAGGTGTTTTTGGTCTATTGTAAGTTGGACTGATTTATTGTTAAGAACAAATATCATTTTCCTCATGTGTATGATTTATTTTATTATTCATAGGTGAAAAAATTGGTTCTCTGAGATTGATCATCTATTTTGTAATAATCATCTCATAGTTCACTTGTTTGATTTACTAAATACAACATTCTATAGAAGGTATGGCCACTGGGAATATCATGTAATGCCTTTTGGTATGACTAATGCCACTAAATAATTCATGGCATTGATGAATTGGGAATTCCATAAATATCTTTTCACATTTTTGGTATAGTTGAAGGATTTGATTTTGGTTTATTTAAAACACGAGAGTTAGTACAGGCACAATCTATTCATGATACTAGAAATTTTTAGAAGTAACGATTTTCATGTAAATCATTCAAAATGTGGGTTTTGAGTTCATGAAGTGATGTTATAGGGGAAAAATATTATGTACATGTATTATCAGTTGATCTAGAGATGGATAAGGATATTTCATCATGGATGTAACAATATAATGTATTTGATATTTGGATCTTCATTGTAATGTATAAGGAAAAGTGAATGATTGTTATGGATTTCTCTATTTTGGTGTCACCTTTGACTTCTCTTACAATGTCGGTGGTAAAATTCAGTTGGGTTGGAATGTGTTAATCTAGTTTTGTTTAAATTAATGTACCTATAACATTATCTTCTTATCTGATCTTACCTGAGTTGTGTAAGGGGTACATTTATTTTTTTATTATTATTGTGCTTGTTTAGGATGTTCACTTAAACATGATGAACATGTTGTATATTACATCCCTATTCATTGCCGACCACATGAAACAAATTACCCCATCATGATTTAAAGCATACTATTTTTATTCATGGGCATTATGGTTTACAGAACTATATTTTTGGGGAGAAGGATATATTATTCTCTTATCATATGTGTTTGAGTTATATCTTCTATCATAATGATATGAATTTCAGATAGAGACGATGAGTAGAATGCCATCTGATGGTTGACTTCAATATATCCTAATCCTTGTAAAAGGGGAATGTCATTACAGATGCTCTTAACATTAAAGTACAATGTAAGGCTATTCTATAATTTAAAGAGTATTGAAACAATATGAAGATATTTACTCAATTTCACATTTATTCTCATGAAGATGTTTCATGTATAGTTCTGATATGTGTTTTTTTATCATCATCTCTCCAGGAATCTATTTTTCAGAATCAGGGGTAGAATATAGTGTTAAAAAAATTGTGAAATCATTTATGGGGGAGGCTATTTATAGTAGTTTGATCCCTTTAGATGGTATACTACTATTTGAGAAGATGGTTGTTTTCCCAGTATCTTTGAGGATTTTAGTATTGTTTAATTATAAAAACTCTTTGTGCGTCCTCCATTAAGGTGAAACAATGATGCATTATGACATGAGATGATGATTTTGGTGGCTGGTTATGAAGCATGACACTGTAGATTATGTTTATCACTATTACCCCTACAAAAAGATAAATGTAGAGGACTTGAAGAGCTATGGTTTGATTCAAACTCTTCAATTGCTAATATAGAAATGGGATGATGAATATATGGATTTTGAATTTGGATTACAGCGGACTCCTCAAGGGTGAAATTCAATTTCGGTGGTTATTGATTGATTGACGATGTTTGATAAATTATTCTAATCAATGAAACATCTAATATTGAAGATACAGATAAGATGTATGTGTATGATATTATTAGAAAACACAGGAGTCCTTTTTATCTAGTTTTATATAGGGAACCAAAAATAACTTTGAGGCTTTGGAGGAGTATCCAAAAGAAAATGGGAAGTGAGGTCATGTTTAGCACGACATATCATCAACAGACATATAGTTAGAAGGAGCACGTGATTTAGATTCTATAGGAAATACAACATGAAAGTGTATTGGACTTTAGTGGATCATGGGATATACATCTTGGAATGGATACATTTTATTTACAATAATTGTTATCAGTTTTCAATAATAATGGCTCTCTTAGAGGCACTGTATGGTAACCTATGATGAAAAACTATTTTTTGGTGTAGGTGGGTGAAGTATCATTAATTGGACCATGTTCTATCCTGGAGACATCGGAAGATATTCGAGAGGAATAATGAAGTCTAGTTATGACCCAGAGTCGATAGAATTCATACACCCATATGTAGTGGCATCTACTGGAGTTTTTTATTATTGACATGCTATTATT
This sequence comes from Viscum album, assembly GCA_963277665.1. Classification (NCBI taxonomy): domain Eukaryota; kingdom Viridiplantae; phylum Streptophyta; class Magnoliopsida; order Santalales; family Viscaceae; genus Viscum; species Viscum album. Next base: position 899,111,519 of record OY728136.1, on the reverse strand, counting down.
GATTTTTAAAAAATGGATGGTTCACTATCATCATGAAAAATATGGAAAATTGAATCTAATATATGTTAGACCATATGAGGTCACCGAGCGGCTTGGGGAGGTTTCTTAGAGGATTAAATTTCTAGTTTAGTTGGTAAACATTCATGATTCTTTCAACGATTCAAAACTCAAAGAAATATCAACCTGATCCCATTCACATTCTGAGTTGGGATGATATTGATTTAGAGCAATTTTTTTCTATTTTGATGTAAATGCTTGAGGTTGTTGACACTCATGTTAAAGTCATGTATGGAAATTTGATTCCCTTTGTTTAGAGTACTATTGTATCATGGATTAGATTCTCACAAGACATTGGGATGTGATTCCATGATGAGGGAGAGGTAGACTCACCAATTTCTAGCGATTAAACCTTCATCATGATTCCCCCGAAATGTAAAGCCATTATGGATGTGTATTTCTAACATCTGGTTACTGACCTATCATGTATGTCTTTATCATCTTTAGTGTTTTCCTTTTATTTTTGGTTGTATAGGGATGAGAAGAAATTGAGATGACACTTATAATGGTTAATTAAAATATTTTTTGGAATCTAATATTTAATTGGATTTTTCATTAAGCTATAAGATATTTTCACCGCATGTATTTAGGATAAATGTCTTGTAATTGTTGCAAAGTGGTTGTTATGATTGTTTTCATACTTTGAAATGTTACATGAAGTAATGTGATTTTTCATTTCATGAATTTTTTAAATAAAGTAATTTTAATCTAAGGTGAGATGTTTTCTGTAGTATCTGGTTCATTGACGGTTACATGTAATATAATAAACCTCATACTGTTATTAAAACACACATGGTTCTATTTTGTTTCAGTTAATTCCCCATACATTCGATCTCTCAACTGAGAGAAATTCCAATATTATTTTTGGGGACTCCACTAATATTTGAACAATCTGATAATCATTCAATCTTCATTTCTGTTTTTTTGCGTTCCTCCGAGTAATTGATCTTTCCACTTCTTTATTATCATTGATTATGGTAGATCCCTTGGGTTTCATTATCAGATATTTTTTACTATGTTTTTTTTCTTATCTTGACTTACTTCATTAATTGTTGTGAAATTTTATTACGAAGGCCATTCCATTATTTTTCATCATGTGACATGAATTCATTCTTGAGGAACTTGGGTTTCCCACATTCCAAAAACCCATTTTTTCAAAATTGGATAAAACATGTGATGTGTATTTTATTCTACTTCCATCATTGTTGTTTTTGGTTATTCATTATTGGTGGATCCCATTGAAGGCTGGTTAAAACCTTGTTTTTAGGTAGTTGGTTCCATCTCTAGACTTTGATGATTAACCATATTGTTCATGCTTTATAAATTTATTTATATGTGGAATTTTCAGGATTGATTTTTGTTTGTTGAAAAGTGTTTTTAAAAAGAAAAATAGGGTTTCACTAATTGTTGATAAATTGAATGTAAAAATGTTGTTTTCAATGAAATTTATTATATTTTTGGAAGGTTATTGAAATGATTTTCAAGACATTGAGATGATTATGAGAATTATTGCATTGTTTACATTGGGTTCCAGGTCAAAGGATTAACAAGAGGCCACCATCTATTATGGTGGTTATATTTGATAGTTGATCACCTTCTCAGAGTGTATAAATTATTGTCTCTAGGTATTTATTTTATATTGGGGTTCCACTTTCTGGGGTATCACCCAAGTTTGGTGTGTAGATATTTGGATTCATGTACCACATTTCACTTTTCCATGAATTTGGTATAATAAGCCTGAAGCCTAACCATCTCTATTCTTTGTTTTTGAGATTCTTATTTCAATAAAGGTGTTTTTAACCACAAGGATTTTTACTATTTTATCCATGATATTCTTGTCCATGATTTCGATAAATGATATGAAAAAATGTTCCTTTTAATTTATATACATTATTTTTCATAAAACTGTGAGAAAGGGAAATGTTTATTATGCTTTCTAAAAACCTGTATTACTGGTTATCAAGAAATGTTTTTTTAAATGAGAATAAAAGAATTTTCATTCATAGACTTAAGTTTAAACACATGGGTGGGATCCTATTGATCTTGATATCTCACACACTTCACGCCTCATATGAGGGGCGTTTATCTTTATATTTCATCCAATATAGGAAAATTAAATGTGATGAAGTGAGGCAGTTAAGATTCATGTAATCTGAGTTGGGTGTCTGGTGGTGAGCTTATGGAAATTCATCCACACCATCACATTGAGTATTTGTTGTGCTTTTTTCCTTTTTAGTGTGGCTCATCCCTTGGGATTTTTGTATACTTTTAAATTCATTTTTTACATTTCTCCTATTAAACTATTGCATATATCAGTTGTCATTCCAATATTCCTTATTGATTCGTGTATATATTTTCAATATGTTTTGTTCAGGTTGTGAAAAATCAATCCCTCTATGTTATTGTTTGATGCACGAGTGCCGGTTGCTAGCTCGTGGGGAGTATGAAATCCTTTATGGTATGTGATGTATCAGTTCAGGTGCAAGGATTTAGGGAAAACCAAGTCAGTTCCTTTCATGATCTCTAGTCATATATTTAATGTAGGATAATCTTTTTCTTGAAAGATGTATTCCATGAAAATCATTTTCTGACATGTTTTGTGGGATAATTTCAATATTATCTGAAACCAATTATAAAAATTCTGTTATATAAAATTATTTCCATGATTATAATTATTATATTTAATATTTTGTAATAATAAAATCAAAATTTTCATTCATAAAGAATAATAAAAACATTTCCAATATTCCATTAGAGTTAAGGGTAAAATAGATTTACAAGGGAGTCAAATAATGATTTATTAGTTATAATGCCCTGAATTATTCTCCAATTTCTAATTTATAGAAGTATTTTTATATTATCTTAATTATTTACATAGAATTTCTCTTTTTCGAGTCATATTTCCATCAATATGAACTTTATAAAAAATATAGTAATGAAAAGAAAATGTAACATTCAAAAATTTAAAAATATATATTATTTTTTAATATAGGTGTTTAGAGGAAGTATGTTCAATTACAGTATGTATTTGGAGAATTAATGGTTTTTATTTATCATGGTAATATTCTTATAAATTTTATGGATGAAATATCAACCTTAAATTCTTTATAAATGATGATACACTAATTATTTTATTAAAAGGAAAATAAAATAAACTATTTTAAGAATATAAAAAGTAATATAATTTGCATAAATTGTAGTTCTTGATTAAATTTATTTGATAAATCTAAAATTTTAAGATTTTATTAAAGTTGAATATCTGAATTCTTTCTTTTTATAGAATTTTTAAAAACAAAATTTAATTAATAGTCTCGAAATTAACAGTAATGACATTTTATAATAAACAATATTTTTATAAATGATAAAAATTTATAAAATTATATTCCTAGTCCAATAAATGAAATAATATTTATAATATAAATCATGATCCAATTATATGATGTTTCCCATTAATATTATCATTATTTATCTCTAAAGCGTAAATTTTTTAACATAGTATTTATAGTCAAAAAAATGGTCAAAGGGGTTAAAAATATCAAGAGTGAAATAAAATATAAACAAGTCTATGTTTTATTTCCTTATAGTATTTATACTCACACACGTACATTCTAATAATCCTCTCAATTTGGATCAATTTTAATAAGATATTTAATTTAAAATAATTTTTATACATGTACAAATTTAAATAATGCCCATCTCCTTGTGTATAAAAGGGAACCTACTACCCTCTTTTATCCACACCTCAAGTTAATTTTGGTTCCATAAATGCACACCAAAACCTCTTTCAAAAGTACCTCCCAATTTATTATATTCCATTTTTTATTTGAAAAACCTCAGCGTAATGACATTGGTGAAAACCTATAGAGGTTTTCTGAAGAGGAAGTATCATTAATAACTGAGCATTTTCCTTTTATTTCTTATTCAAACACCGTAAAATATTATTATATTATTCTAAAATAATAACCCCAACATATTACCTATACGAATATGTTATTATGATAATATAATAACATATATCTCTCTTATCTTTGATCAAATGGTAAAGGAACCCGTCGATTGGGTCTATGATAGACTACCCCATACATGTAATTTTTTGGAGCCTCCTTCACTTATAGATAGAAGTAATGGTTGAGTGAATGTAATTATATGATTTTAATAATATATTTGTAAATAAAAAAGTTTAACAACAAATATACTTTCTGGTATTCCCATTTGATGAAAAATAATAACATCATATGTCAAAATGTGCGGACTACCACCTTTAATAATTGGCGTGAATCATTATTCATTTTTACACACAGGGATGAAATATATATGTATATTAAAAAATAATATAGTATATATGAAATAATTATCATTTATGAACGATATAATAATACTTTTTATTATTTCTTTAATGATCGTTGAAAAATGGAAACATTACGCATCTTTAGATATGACAACACATATCTTGGATTGTAAAACAATTAATAATTCATACGAATATTCATTATATTGTATAAAAATTAATATTTTTGAAATGTTTTCAATTATTTCATTAATAATATTATGTATATTTTGTAACAACTTCCTCTTTATCATAGTAAAATTACTGAAGTCATTTTATACACATGAATTTAATGTCATCAAAATGGATAATGTGAACTTATGTTATTAATTTATTAAATATATCATAGAATTAAATAAATTAAAAACGAATATTAATCAATAAATATGTAATTAATAATTTAAATAATTAACTTAATATTTTTATTTATGAAAATAAAGGAGATACAAGATGATTTCGGCTTGAGGTAAGGGATTTCATAAGTCAATTTATTTTCATTGGGTTATATTACATCTTCATTATCATTGATATTATAAGATTATGTGTTTAATGAATTTTGATTATTTTATGTTGTACATCTAGATTTTTACGTTGAATTACATTTGATACACATAATCAATTCATTGATTAATTCTCACTCTATTGGTATGATCATGGTAAGATAGTTTGTCTCAATTTCTAATCCATTAGGACATATTTGGTATTATGAACATATCTATTTTTATGAGGTGTATATATTTCCATTTTGATTTTATATATCTCTAATATCTTTATAATCTTGGTATTTAAAGTTTCATTTGCATTAATTTGTTTCACATGGGTTATGATTTAAGAGTTACCAATATTGTAATTGTTTATTTTACAATTTCACCATTGTGACAGATTGTTTGGTTTAAATATCTCATAGATGTATAAGTGGATAATTAATTCATAAAAATATATAATTAATTATAATATATATATTTATGAAAATTATATGGTTTCCTTTCATTTTCATCATTTATGTACTCAGGAGATCAAAAAAATGTTTTAAAAAAACCAATATGTTATTTATATAATTGTGAATCTTTATATTTAATTTCCACATTTTCCTTAAACAATAGATAAAATATTTTTAATATTATCTAATTATTTAATAACTAATTTCCAATACTTTTATTTTTACAAATTTTTTTAAAATTAATCGATTGTTTTTTAAAAAATGCGCCTTTTCTACTTTTTGATATAATTGTACAAGGAATAATTTTTCTATCATACTTGACATGAGAAAATATCCAACATTCATAAATGAAAAATTATTTCAATCATTATTTTAATTATTTTGGGTGATTTAATAAAATTTATAATAAGTTAGATTTTTTTTATTTTAAAATTTGATTTCAAAATGAAAAATTTTAATTTCAAGAAGTATTATTTTTTATGATCTTTTATTGGTATTAATATTCTTCAACAACATCTACACATACATTAATTGTGATCAAATGTGAATTTTTTAAAATTATAACATAATTATCATTTCCTTATATGGTTTATGATTAGTTTTACAAAGGATGTACTATTTTAATGTCATTCCTCATATTTTTGTGAATTTTTTTGCCTATGTTTATTGATTATAGAAATTATTCACCTTTTATATAATAGAATTTTATATTAATGATTATGATTATTATGTTTCCCCACTTTTACATGGGGAATAAATCGTAATTATTATTATTAAGGGATGTGTGGGTTCTATAGTAGAGCCTCGATAAATTGGTAGGTCACGTGACATAGACTAGTTTGTGTATATTTTCTACGTCTTATAGATTTATTTATGATGTATTGGAACATGGCCTTGAGGTTATATTTATGTTGCCTGTTATTATGAATTCAATATTTGAGGTATTGGTTACTAATATCCATGTGATTGACTAAATATTTATGATATTTATAGATAATTTTCAAGCTCATTTGATTAGTTACAAGGAATTATTCAATCATCATTTATTCATGAATTATTATCATTCATACTCATGTTGGTGATTCAATGGAATGATTTATTTATTTATTAACCATTCCATTTTGATTATGCCACATTACTCATAAAATATTCTACTATATGTAACCCCTACTGTGTAGCTCGGAACACCCTTATTTCATTTTCTTTCTACAAGAAATAATGTAGAAATCATTGAATGAGTTCAATGTTAAATAAAAAAATATTTTTTTATTCTATATTTTATCTTTTTAAATGTAATTTAAAATATAAGTATGCATTTATTTTACCAACACTACTATATTATTTTTTCATTTTGGTTGTGATTTCATATTTCTAGTTCCAATGTAATAAATTAACTATGAGATCCATGATACATTGGTCATGTTAATTAAAACAATAAGATTTAAATATTTTTAATGTCAACTATATTTAAGTTATTTTAGATATGGGGTTAATTTTGGTCAAATAATCGATTTTGAACCCTCAACAGAATTATTGAAATTTTAAAGTGAATGGAATTATGCCTAAAAATAAAGGATTATAAATTTTGGGAATTATCAAAACATCCGATAACCAATTTAGTTATGGTTATTAGGCAATGACAAGACGAATATATTGGAGACATTTAAAGAAAATGTGATCTATTACATGTATATTTTAGTGAATTGTGCAAAAATAGTTCATCATGAATACTCCACCTTGGGATAAGAAAATGATATTTGGTTGGAAATTTATTAAAAAAAGATGCACTTTTTATGTAAGTATATTTCCTTATGTTCTTAGCCAATATGGAATACATTTCCTCAACAATATGAAAATACTCACGAAAAATATACCCCATATTATCATCCTGGTATTGTGGTGGTTAAAATCCCATAACCATTCACATTATTCGGATCAATGATCTTTATCACTATATATCATTGATTTGAAAATATGATTTCATCGTAGTCCATATTATCACATCCCACTAATTTTCTACTATTCAGAAACATACTTTTGTGTTATACTAGATAACCAATCTATTTCCCCTACCCACTTTTCATGTGGATGTTTTATTACACCTTTTTATAAAGTTTATTTTCATAAAATAATGTTACTAATATAAAACCACTAATTACTGAGTGAAAGTTTGAGTTTTATGGATTGAATTCATTTATGGGGGAGGGACGTAATTCCAAAATATTTTAAATGAAAATTATGTTTAATATTGAACACAACAAGCAACACCGAGAATAAATTATACATGAAATATAATTTTTAAAAATATAAAAATTATAACCTTATAGTTTTATTTTAACGAATATATAGTATTAAAAAAATTATGAAATATATATTAAGGATATGATGAGTAATTTTTCATTAAATTATTTTAAATAACTAATAAATTTGATTAAAATGAAATTAATGATTATGAAGATACATTTTATTAAAAAATTATTCTTAATGTTTTTATGATAAAATAAAATAAATAATTCTTAGATCGTATATAAATATTATATTCCAAACATAATTTAAAATTTGTTATAATTAGTTAAAAATTTGATAGGGGTAATAATATTATTTTGTTCAAAAGATTTATTTTTTAGTTAATAGAGTAAATAAATAATTTTATTAAAAATAGTTTTCTAAAATAATAAAAATTATTTCATTTTTAGAGAAAAATTTTTAATTTTTTTTGTTATTTATTAATGTTTATTTAAATCAATTTTATGATTGGACTTTTATTCAAAAGAAATTATACATATGAAAGAATTTTTATAAAACACAAATTTTAATTAAATTTTAATTTTTTATTATGAAATAATTAATTACTAATATATAAATTGATTCCTAAAAATATATACTTTATTTGGAATTAAGAAGTTCAAATTTTATAAATATTCCTCTTTTAATTGTTTTTTCAATATTAATATTACTCATTATAAAAATTATCACCTCCGAAAAGTGTAAAATGTGTCAATATTAGTTAAAACTATGCGAGTGAATAATTTTTTTCTATCATATATTTTAAATGATGAATTTAATTTTACCCCTACTATCATATAATTTATATTGAATTTTTATGGGGAAATGTTTTTTGAATGTTAATTATATAGTAATTAAGTCAACAAACGTCAGTAAGTTTCAAACTCATTGATTTAAATATCAATTATGTTATCATGTAGGGGAAAAAGAGATGTCTAAATAAATGATAATTATAAATTTCTTCATAATTAATTTAAATTAACTATGTTAATATATTTCTAAATTTTAGTGATTTCACAATTTCCACAACTTCATACACAAGGCTAAATGAGCATCTATTTAATTCAAATATATTTATAACAAATGATTTTTAAAATAAAAATTGTTATATAATTTGAATGAATTAATATATCCCATGATGTTAATAGATCAATATGATATTATAGAGTCTTTTTAAATGATTATATTCAAATTCCCTTGTTTTCTACATGTATTTGGTGTCCTTATTAAATGAGAGGTCTAAAAATTACATTAATAATATTTTTTAATAAATAAAATTTTAATAAATGATATAAAATCAATAAAATTATTATATTCATCCATTTGAATGTTAAATGGTTCAAAATGTCAACCATTATCAATTTATGGGTGTTTTATTATTTTATGGTAACAATATTGTTCCTTATATGGTTGTAAACATTAACATTGTGAAGATTAGTAGAAGTGTTAACCTGAGGATAAAATATTATGATATGTGTAAAAATATACATAAACAGTGGAAATATTTTATAGGATTTGGTTAAATATAACCATCCCTAAATTATATTCTAATTATGTCATTTTAGAGAAATTTATACATGAAAAATAATTTATATTAATTCAATAAATTATAAAATTCCATGATTGCCCCTCCCCTCAATTGTAAAAGGAATCCCCTTCTCTCTTTCTTTTAAACGAGTTTAAAAAAACCTATACTGGCAAAAAATTGAATCATTTCCTTATTTGAATCCATGCATACATTCATTAGGATCTGGTATCCACATAATGCGAACCATAAGTTCTATAAGAAAGGATCTAAATGAGGTATCCTGAAGAAGTGGTTGTCATCTTACCCAACCACATTTAATTTATTTTTATTTTACCTCCCCTAAATCTATGGTATTTAAAAAAAATAAAAAATATTTTATAATAATTTTTAAATATTAATACGATTTTTATACCACAATTATACACTCACTTTTATATAAAAAATTTGAAGCTATCGATCATGAATAGGCACATCTTATCGTCTCTACATAGCTATAAAATGTATTTATCATCACTATATTTTATGGATAAGTGTTATAATTGATTTATTATTTACATTTTATAATTTTTAAATAATTATTTGTATATAATTCTAAAATCACATTTAAGATATTTCCTTTCAATCCATTGGAAAATTGTATCATCTCTCATGCATACATGGGCACTACAACATCCACGAAGCTATGTAATTTTTTTAATTACACTATAATCAAAATCCAATGATGATATTATTAATTAATATACATGTTTTATGTGAAATTATAATTATTATATAATGGAGAATTTTTATTTTAGATTCATTCATTATTTTAGTTGACGAGTGACTAAATAATTCTAGCCTACATGCGACCTATCATTTCCATGAATAGTATAATTCATTTTCATATATTCTTATTTTGTGAATTAATATTAATATATATAATTAATATATAAGATATTTATATTATGGATAAAATTTCAGATATTTTTGAACCATGATAATCTCAAAAGGTCCAAAACAACCAATCCAAAACATATATGAATAAAAGATTATTTATTACCCAGAAAAATTATTATATAAAATGATTATTAATAAATGGGTGACAAATTTTTTTATGTATTTATTATATGGTATAATATTTAAGAGTATGAAAATTTAATTGATGTATAATTAATCATTAATAATAATAGAGGAGGTTTGAACATGTATGAACGAATTAAAACCCATTGTAATAGTTTCTCGTCTCAATTTTTCTTTTCTGAGACATATGTTATAATAATAACTTATTTCTATTATTTTTTATATATGAATGATATTGAAAATTCATGTCATGAATCTTTTATATTCATGGTATCTTATTTTCCATTTTACATTATTTTTATATGGTTTTTAATGATAATTCTACTGATGTGGGTGCTAGTTCGGAATAATACAAAGACAAGAAACGAGGCGGTGGATTGTTTCTTTTCGATAAACATAACAAATTCTTTATTCTGACTTCCTTCCTAATTTATAAATACATAATATGTTCTCTTCTATGTGACATACACAGATATGATAAATAAAAATAATGAATAAATATGTTTTATAGTGTATCGGGGCACAAATATCTCCAATTCCACTCGACCAACACACTTATTGAGAGCATGGGGAATTTCACAAGAAAGTACCTCTTATCAAAAATAACATCCATTCAAAAACTGAGTGCAAGAAGTTGAATCATATACAACATGGATATATATATCATTTAGGTTCCTTTACAGGGAATTGTTTATCCACATATTAGTACTAGAATCAGATACTTAATCCTTGAGTGAGTACGATAAGTTGTTACTGTAATTAATCAAAAGAATTTTATTTATTGATGGTTTGAGATAATATTAAAAATTGCAGAAAAAAATCTCATTATATTAATATTAATCATTTTAAATTCATTTCATTAAGAAATAATAAATATAATGTGATCCTTTTTTCTAATAATCTTAAATTTTTGTAGAGAAAAATAAAATTTTTACTCTAATAGTAGTACGAGGTAGAAAATATAGAACTAGAAATGTGTATCATCATTCACAATTAAAATAGTCGATCATTCATTATAGCTACACAATAAAAGTTATTCAAAATAATATAGTCATATACAGGGATTTATATTTATAATAACAAATTATGATAGAATATAAAATTTTGATAACTTTCTTTGTCATTCTAGATCACTGAAAATTGCCTAATAGATCACAGATATTAAATTATGAAATTATCATAAGATTCTTAATATCCCTCAATAATTGGAGTGATTTTATCTTTATTATTATAGTTCTTTGAATCGATCATAATAATATTTGAAATTGGAATATATGATCTTTTATCAAATCTTAAATTATTTCATGACCTTTACTAAAATCTCAGATAAAATCCTGAATTTAAACATTCAGCATTGAATAATTAAATGTAGTGTTCTATCATAAAATGGAAAAAATAATATATAGCATTCATTCAATGAATGTAAGGTTAATAATGTAAAATTTACTGCAAAATTATTGTTGATGAAACCTAGTATGTTTCATAGATGTAGGTTTCCTTACATATGTTGGGTTTCATAACAATAATTTATTCTCTTAAAAAGTGTATGGTTCCATCCAAATGTAAGATTATAAAACCTTACTTTTCTAAAACCAATGGTTTGATGATCTATAAGGCCCCAGCCTTAAGCCTTACTTAATCTTGAGTTATTACAAGATTACACATTGAGGATCTTTTCAGGTTTAGAGTTTTAGAGAATTAGATCATAAAACATGAATTACATTCCACATTTAAACAAAGTGGTTACATAAAAGATAGTATTCATTTTTTCCATCAAATAAAACATGGATTCTTTCTTGACAATTCCTTGAGACTATCATCATATCATGTACCATTCCCTTGACCTCTGAAAAACATTTCAAAAACATGGGATGAGCACAAAAAGCCCAGTAAGGGATATAAAAATATGGAATGGAACATGAGTACATGTATACATAAGAATGAAATCATACATTACCCATAAAAAATAAGAACTTTAACATACCTCATAAAATCATGAATAAATCATAGAAATCATAAGACATAAAGGTAACTTGATGCATTCATAACATTCTTACGTAGGGAGTAACCCTCTTGGTTACGTTTGGAATACCCATCATAGTATATTCCCTAAATCACTTTGGAGAAACCTTAACGTTTAACCCCTTCGCGTTACCCAATGCATTGGAGAGCTATATCGGGCACACCCGCCCTTAGTTTATCACGGAACGACCCATCTTCATAATAATTCCCATGAACCATAGTATAATTGTATCACATAAAACATGCATAAAGGAAACATAACATTTACACTTTTCAATCACAAGATATAAATACATATCATTGATATAAATATATTATGAAAACCATTTTCAATACAAAAATTAAAAAAAAGTAAAACATGGTATTTATTTTTCTTTTAAAAAAAGGTATGGCTTGTAGAGGAAGCCGAAAATCAAATAATGGTCACAGAGGCGGAGAAGTCGTTGTCGCCGCATACGTACGACAAAAACATTACCTTTTGGCATTTAGTAAAACTCTTTGCATAAAAAATATTACTTTCGGATTAAAGTAAAATTCAAAGGGGTTTATACATCGTATAAAATAAGGTTGTGTATAAAACAAAATATGCCTCAATGAAAGGAGATTGAGATGAAGTCTCATACAAAGATGGTATCCTTGGATTAAGGATAAATCAAATACATAATTATGTGTGACAAACTAATACACCAAATATAATTGGATATTATGTTTAAAACAATCAGAGGTTATTCACACATATTCATAGAACGACATATTCAAGGAGTACAAGCTTATCCCAAAGAATCAAAATTGGGTCAAGAAGTTCCCTTGCAAAAATTTGACAGCCTAACGGCATCACTACAAAATTCAGAAAATGAGTTGATGAGAGATAAAAAGGGTATCTCATCACTTGGACATAAAATTTAAATCACTAAGGATATATAAGAACATATCACAACATAATGTTATGTGAATTAAAAGACATAACAAAATAAGTCTTTTAAAAAGAGGAGGATGAAAGGTTCCCTTACCGACATGGGTATCATTCGAAACTTACACCCCGTGAAAGAAAGACAATACACAATTGATGAAAATACGCATAAATGAATGTATATTACACAATGAGTAAAATAATGGGCAGTACCTACACCACTCAAAGGAAATTTTGGCAAATGTAGCATAAATCTCATGTAAATAAAAGTGAGATGAAAAATCCCTTATGAAAACTCGGCAACCTAACGGCGCCACTTAAAACATCCAAAAATGGATTGATGAGATCAAATAGGGTCTCCCATCATATTAAAATAAAATATACAGAAAGAGTAATATAAATGAACATCCCCCATCATAATAAAGAGGATCTTAAAATATGTGACATAAAGGAGAGTACTAAAAAAGAAAGGGAGAGGTTAGATCACTTACAAAAATTCGGCAGCCTAACTGCGCCACTCAAATCTTCCAAAATGGATTGATGAGAGAGAATAGGGTCTCTCATCATATTAACATAAAAGTTACATTAAGAGTAATATAAAAGAACATCCCAATCACAATAAAGATGATCTTAAAAGGAATTACATAAAAGAGTGTACTTAAAAAGAAAGAGGAGTAGGATCCCTTACCTCGGGTCCGACTTGACTCGATCATTCTTTAATGTCCTGAATAATAAACATGAGTTAATTTCTACTTTCATAAGAACCTTTTTAAAGTTCATTATTCCTTTTATATCACTTATTTCAATGTTATAAACATTATGTAATCATTTAAGCTAATAATGTTTGTTTTGTCGATATTTGGTTCTTATGTTGAAAGTGGACATCTTACAATTACATGTTGTTCGTGTGGTCAAAGGTTCATTATATCCAGAATGATATTCATGATTTGGATATAATATATGTAATATATATCCATAATATACATGTATTTATAATATTACATAATCATTTAGAGGTATGAAATGAAATGCACCGTTCATGGAGACGGTAAGCCGTACGTACGCATGAACATTACTTTCATTTCTATGTCATATTAATGGAATTAAAACAAAATGAGAGGTATGTATATTTTATTTCCAGAATTATATTCATCATTTATATGGAACATATATCATATATAATAACTTTAAATCCATCCTTTATACATCCCACATATGGCATTAACAAATCAAATCACTTTGAGGGGGTTGTAGTCCGCACTTCCTAAAATGAAATTATCGTGTTTACCAACAATGGGAACCATAATGGTATGTCAAAAAAGAAAAATACAGAAGATTAAGTAAAACATTAACATATTATATATCATATATAAGTATAGTTTCATCTTAATGGCTACCTTTTAAGGTGTTATATGAGTGTTGAACAATCATCGTTTCGTGAGGCAGAAAATCACCATCCACAGAAACAGTATGTTCATTAACCATTTTATGTAGGTGTGTGTAAGTTTAGCTCGAATTATTCTTATAACAACATCCTAGTATATTTATGATACTATATATGTTACAAAAGAAATTAATAAAAAGAGTTTAGGGGGTTGTAGAAGCAAAATAAAACAAAAGAACACAAGTGAAGACATTACCGTAAAATCGGGTAACTCTTTTTGATTTGAACTCAATGGATTCTGTGGGAAGACTTCTACCCAAATGAGGCTTCTAGGATTAATAGAGGGATGTGGAGAGGAAAATTGAGCACGGTTTTTCCGAGCCAAAGGCTTCAGAGCTATGGGTAAGGTGGTAGAGGTGGGGGCCTTTTATAAGAGGATAGGAGGGGCACTCTTGTAAAGTTACAAAATGTTGCTTTATTTTCAAATGAGTTTCAGATTTTAAAGGTCCCACATTGATTTATTTTGAGGATAAGTTGGTAAGGGTTAGAAATATATTCATCTAATAGGTTTTTTACAAGTGTATGTTATAGTTTTAACATTATATTTTCATTTTATTTAAATCCTTTATTAATGAGGTAATCATTGCATCATCGTGATGTCATAAATAATTTAATTTATAAAATGTGTAAAAATTATAAAACAAATATCATGATGTAGGAAATATTTTTTGATTTATAATTAATATTTATATTCAAAACTATGACTTCTATAACCCCATTTAAAAATTGTTTTAGTGAAACATCTCATGTTTGTGAAATTTTTAATTTAACTTTAAATAAAAAGTTATTTAAGTCATTTTCCAACCAATTTGGCTCCATGGAGTCCCCAAGTTGACCCATGGATTGTATTGGTCGTCCAGGACACATCCAATGAGGGTAGGACATGTTTCTAGGTCATTTCACATTATTAAAACATTATTCTTACCTTAAATTACACTAAGTACCTCTAATCGCGATTAAGAACATAAAAGTTAATATTCACCAAAAAATTATTTTAATCCTATTGATCCACATTTTACTTAATAATGACAAAAATTTATGTCAGCTTTTGAAATTAAAAACACAGAGGTGGAAATGTTTCATTTAAAAGAAAAATCAGTTTCTTTAACTACCACTTAGTGGTTTCACTATTCATTAAAAATTGATGTTTTTTAGAAAAATGCCAAAAAATCACCCTAATCTATATTTGATATTACAAACTCAAAAATGATGTCTATTTTAAAAAATTTAAATCATATTTGTTTCATTAATTAATTTAATAATTAACTTCCACTGTCAAAACAAATAGCGTGTTTTTGTGAAATAATATCTATTAAAATATTGACACTAGTTTAAGTCCAATTTTAAAGTGAAATTAATTTCAATGACCACTATAGAATTAAATGGTAAAATATATTCTTATTTTAAATTAAAAACAATTCAAAAGATATTCTAATCATATAAATGAATTAGATTAAAATGTGGTTTTGAAATAAAATACATCATTTTTCACTATTCATTAAAAAATGAACTTTATCGGAAAGATACAAAAAATTTACAGAAAGTAAATTTTGATGTCTCTATTGTATAGAAGAATTTTATTTTATCAAATATAACACATAAAATTTTCAAAAATTGAATTTAAAAGAGGTTCACCATCAAAAGGCGGTTAATCGACCTTCTAAAGAACATTAGAATTTTTACGCTTAAAAATTGATTTCATACACATTTTTAATCTACTAACATTTATTGTAAAAAGTTAAAATATTTGACAAACATATATAATAATTTTTTAGATATTTCTGTTCATTCCCGCCATTACAACGGCTAGGCGTTATCTACCATTTAAAATAATATTATTTTATTATTTGAGTACAATGTAAGATTCCCAAGAAACTCGTTGTTGTGTATTGGGTATGCCATCGAGCATAGCGTCCCTTTTAAAGTAATATTAATATTTTATTCACAAATATGGATAAATACAAAAATGTCATATTATTTATTTACCTGGGGTGTTACATCCTTCACCCCTTTTGGGAATTGCGTCCTCGCAATTTTAAAATTGGGCTCGGAAACATCCTTGATATTACCACATCGGAACAAGAGTCAGTTAAACAATCACTTTAAAATAAAGAATGAGAAGTATTGAGGTCACCCAAGTTAACCCATACAAGGATTCCATGTAGGAAAACATGGACATAGAAGAGAAAACATAGGGTCATATTCTGATGGAGAGTGATAGAAAACATGTTTAAAAGAAAGTTAACCACAAGAAAATCACAAACTTGTGATGGGTTAAACTGTATTTGATTCCCCAGTAGGAAAAGTTAATAGAAAACATTTTTGTTTTTTTATTGATGAATTTATTCATAAGGAAACATAATTACTTATCATGTTGACTTTTAACTTTTATTAGATTTCTTACACAAACTCATATTTCCTCCAAAAGACGAGTATTTAGGAAGACTTGTTCACTATAATCAACTTCTAGAGAATCACCTAATCCACAAAAGATAACCATATACTTCCCATTTCTTTAGACTATAACTAAAACCGAAACCAAAATGGATAGTACAAGATCAGATAATCCAGAAAAGGATAACCCTTTATAAAAAGAAAATCTATTCTTAATCTCCAATATTTGTCCAACAAAACCAAATGTTCATTGAGGACCATTTGATAAAAAATTTGTCCCTAAAATTCTTCAAAGTAAACCAAAATAAGATTTAAAACCAAATATTTGAAGGATTTAGTCACATAGTCTTCCAAGGTACAAATTAACTTTCATCTCCAAATAACATCAGTTGCTCTTAAATTCTCATATTGAAAAGTAATTAACCTAATCACATATCCTCGATGATAGGTTAAACATTTCCATAGATAACCCAAAATAAACTTACACTTGATTCCTAAAATCATATAACTAAAAATAATTAGTCAAACTAACCAGGGACTTCACGTAGTCCAGTGGTAGGCGATAAATACCAGTCGCACTTTAGTTGTGGGTTCAATTCCGGCAGCATTTTCCAACGCGACGGGTTGTCACACGGTCTGCGTGTAGCCCTTTTTCCAAAACTATATAATTATTAAAACATTCCCCAAAAAGAGATAAAATCTTAAAAAATGATCATAACATATTTTTACCTCAATTGTATCTCGTGCCTTTCATTTTCCATTATAACATATAATAACCCATAATTACCTCAAAAGTATGGATCATATAAACTCTAATGGATACATTTATAATTATTACCTAAACTTCCACATCGATTGGTTATCTCGTACATGATGCATTACAGATCATACCAAGGTTCTATTGGTTGATCACGACTCCTTGATAGTTGGTTTAGAACAACCACGAGTTTCCTCATTGAATCGACCATTTTATCTAGTATCTTAATCAGAGAACCACCACAGTTTCCTTCAAACCTATTGTCTCATTGGTGCCATCTAGATCCATCCATTCGCTAAAATAAGAAATGTCAATTTGAGTATATCAACAAAACCATCATGTACTAATGAGGAAGGTAAACACTAAGATATACTTACTCATTCACTTTATCTAAAACTAGGACTCTATCTGAAATCCTAACCATTATGGTAATGTCACTTGTGCTTAGAGAATACCCTAACCTCTAAAGTTATCTAAACCGACCTTTGATACCAAATATAAGGCCCCAGCCTTATAACTTATTTAATCTTGAGTTATTACAAGATTACACATTAAATATCTTTTCAGGTTTAGAGTGTTAGAGAATTAGATCATAAAACTTGAATTACATTCTACATTAAAACAAAGTGGTTACAAAAAAGATAGTATTCTATTTTCCCATCAAATAAAACATGGAAACTTTCTTGACACTTCCTTGACACTATCATCATATCATGTACCCTTCCCTTGACCTGTGAAAAACATTTCAAAAACATGGGATTAGCATAAAAAGATCAGTACGGGATATAAAAATATGGAAAGGAAACATGAGTACATGTATACATAAGAATGAAATCATACTTTACCCATAAAACATAAGCACTATAACATACCTCATAAAATCATAAATAAATCATAGAAATCATAAGACATAAAGGTAACATGAGGCATTCATAACATTCTTACGTAGGGAGTAACCCTCTTGCTTACGTTTGGAATACCCATCACAGTATATTCTCTAAATCTCTTCGGAGATTCCTTCACGTTTAACCCCTTCACGTTACCCAATGCATTGGAGAGCTATATCAGGCTCACCCACCCTTAGTTTATCACGGAACCACCCATCTTCATAATAATGCCCATGACCCATAACATAATCATATCACATAAATCATGCATAAAGGAAACATAACATTTACACTTTTCAATCACAAGATATAAATAATACACATTGATATAAAAAAATTATGAAAACCATTTTCAATATTAAAATAAAATAAAGGTAAAAGATTGTATTTTTTTTCTTTTAAAAAAAGGTATGTCTTGTAGAGGATGCTGAAAATCAAATAATGGTCATGGCGGCGAAGAAGTCGTTGTCGCCGCATACGTATGACAAAAACATTCCCTTTTGTCGTTTAGTAAAACAAATTGCATAAAAAATATTCCATTCGGATAAAAGTAAAAGTCAATGGGTTTTATACACCGTATAAAATAAGGTTGTGTATAAAACAAAATATGCCTCAATGAATGGAGATTGAGACGATGTCCCATACAAAGACAATATCCTTGGATTAAGGATAAATCAATTAAATAATTATGTGTGACAAACTAATAAACCAAATATAAGTGGATATTAAGTGTAAAATAATTAGAGGTTATTCACACATATTCATAGAATGACATATTCAAGGAGTACAATCTTATCCCAAAGAATCAAAATTAGGTTAAGAAGTTCCCTTGAAAAAATTTGACAGCCTAACGACATCACTACAAAATTCAGAAAATGAGTTGATGAGAGATAAAAAGGGTATCTCATCACTTGGAACTAAAATTTAAATCACTAAGGATATATAATAACATATCCCAACATAATGTTATGTGAATAAAAAGACATAACAAAATAAGTATTTTAAAAAGAGGAGGGTGAAAGGTTCCCTTACCGACATGGGTATCTCTCGAAACATACACCACATGAAATAAAGACAATACAACATTGATGAAAATACACATAAATGAATTTATATTACACAATGAGTAAAATAATGGGCAGTACATTCACCACTCAAAAGAAACTTTTGCAAATGTAGCATAAATCTCATGGGAATAAAAGTGAGATGAAAAATCCCTTATGAAAACTCGACAGCCTAACGACGCCACTTAAAACATCCAAAAATGTATTGATGAGATCAAATAGGGTCTCTCATCATATTACAATAAAATATACAGAAATATGAATATAAAATAACATCCCAATCATAACAAAGAGGAGCTTAAAAGAAGTGACCTAAAAAGAGTACTTAAAAAGAAAGAGAGAGGTTAGATCTCTTAGGAAAATTCGGCAGCCTAACGGTGCCACTCAAAACTTCCAAAATGGATTGATGAGATAGAATAGGGTCTCTCATCATATGAACATAAAACTTACAGTAAGAGTAATATAATAGAACATCCCAATCACAAGAAAAATGATCTTAAAAGGAATGACATAAAAGAGTGTACTTAAAAAGAAAGAGAGGAGTAGGATCCCTTACCTCGGTTCCGACATGACTCAATCGTTATTTAACGTCATGAATAATAATTTTGAGTTAATTTATAATTTATTAAGAACCATTTCAAGTTCATTATTCCTTTTTTATCACTTATTTCCAAGTTATAAACATTATGTAATCATTTAAGTTAATAATGATTGTTTTGTTGATATTTGGTTCTTAAGTTGAAAGTGGACTTCTTTGTTCGTGTGGTCAAAGGTTCATTATATACAGAATGATATTCATGATTTTGATATAATATATATCATATATATCCAAAATATACATGTATTTATAATATTACATAATCATTTAGAGGCAATAAATGAAATGCACCGTTCATGGAGACGGTAAGCCGTACGTACGCATGAACGCTACTTTAATTTCTATGTCATATTAATGGAATTAAAAATAAATTATAGGTATGTATATTTTAATTCTAGAATTATATTAATCATTTATATGTAACATACATCTTAAATAATAACTTTAAATCCATCCTTTGTACATCCTACATATGACATTACCGAATCAAATCACTTTGAGGGGGCGGTAGTCCGCACTTCCTAAAATGAAATTATCGTGTTTACCCACAATGGAAACCATAAAGGTATGCCAAAAAAGATAAATACAAAAGCTTAAGTAAAACATAAACATATTATATATCATATATAATTATAGTGACATCTTAATGGACACCTTTTAAAATGTTATATGAGTGTTGAGCAATCATCCTTTCGTGAGGCAGAAATTCGCCATCCACAGAAACAGTATGTTCTTTAACCATTTGATGTAGGTGTGTGTAAGTGTAGCTCGAATGCTTCTTATAACAAACTCCTATTATATTGAAGATACTGGAGTTGTTACAAAAGAAATTAATAAAAAAAGATTAGGGGGTTGGAGAATCAAAATAAAACAGAAGAACCCAAGTGAAGACATTACCTTAAAATCGTGTAACTCTTTTTGATTTGAGCTCAAAGGATTCCTTGGGAAGACTTCTTCCCAAAGTGAGGCTTATAGGAGTAATAGAAGATGTGGAGAGGCAAAATGAGCAGGGTTCATCCAAGCCAAAGGCTTGAGAGGTGTGGTTATGGTGGTATAGGTGGGGGCCTTTTATAAGATGATAGGAGGGGAACTCTTGTAAAGTTACAAAATGTTACTTTATTTTCAAATGAGTTTTAGATTTTAAAGGTCCCAAATTGATGTATTTTTAGGATAAGATGGTAGGGGTGCGAAATATACTCATAAAATAGGTTTTTTACAAGTGTATGTTATATTTTTAAGATTATCTTGTCATTTTATTTAAATCCTTTATTAATGAGGTAATCGCTGCATCATCATGATGTCATAAATAATTTAATATATTTAATGTATAAAAATTATAAATAAAATATCATGATGTAGGAAATATTTTTATATTTATATTGAATATTTATAGTAAAAAATATGACTTGTATAACCCCATTTAAAAATTGTTTTAGTGAAACATTTCATGCTTGTGACATTTTTATTTTAACTTTAAATAAAAAGTTATTTCTGTCATTTTCAAACCAAAATGGCTCCATGGGGTCCCCAAATTGACCCATTGATTATCTTGGTCGGAAATGACACATCCAATGAGGTTAGGACATATTTCTAGGACATTTCACATTATTAAAACATTATTTTAACCTTAAATTACACTAATTACCTCTAATCGCGATTAAGAACATAAAAGTTACTATTCACCAAAAAATTATTTTAATCCCATTGAACAAAATTTTATTTCCTAATGACAACCATGTAAGGCAGATTTTTGAAATTAAAAACACAGAGGTGTAAAAGTTTCATTTAAATGAAAAATCAGTTTCTTTAACTACCATTTAGTGGTTTCACTATTCATCAAAAATTGATGTTTTTCAGAAAAATACCAAAAATTCGCCCTAAGCTATATATGATATTCCGAACTCAAAAATGATGTCTATTTTAAAAAATTCAAAACATATAAGTTTCATTAATTAATTAAATAATTAATTTCCACTGTCAAAAAAATAGTCTGTTTTTATGAAATAATATCTATTAAAAGATTGACACTAGTTTAAGTCCAATTTCAAAGTGAAATTAATTTGAATGACCACTATTGGATTAAATGGTAAAAATATATTCTAATTTTACTTTATAAACAATTCAGAATATAATCTAATAATATAAATAAATTATATTAAAAAGAGGTTTTGAATTAAAATACATCATTTTTCACTATTCATTAAAAAATGAACTTTATCGGAAAGATACCAAAAATTTACACAAAGTAAATTTTGATGTCTCTATTCTAAAGAAGAATTTTATTTTGTCAAATATAAAACATAAAATTGTCAAAAATTGAATTTAAAAGAGGTTCGCCATCAAAAGGCGGTTAATCGACCTTCTAAAGAACATTATAAAGTTTACGCTTAAAAATTGAATTCATTCACATTTTTAATCCTCTAACATTTATTGTAAAAAGTAAAAATATTTGACAAACATATATAATAATTTTGTAGTTAGTTCTGTTCATTCCTGCCATTACAACGGTTAGGCGTTAACTACCATTTAAAATAATATTATTTTATTATTAGAGTGCAACGTAAGATTCCCAAGAAACTCATTGTTTCGTATTGGGTACGCCATCGAGCATAGTGTCCCCATTAAAGTAATATTAATATTTTATTCTAAAATATGGATAAATATACAAATGTCATATTCTTTATTTACCTGGGGTGTTACATCATCCATGTGTGCTATTCTAACTGTCGGTTTCATTCCACAAACATTGTTCTAATGATAGTGTTTGTTCCTTACTTTGTGTAATCCAACGTAGGGTATAAAAAATGTTTCTAGAAATCACAAAAAGGAGTTCCACATTCTTTGATTAATAATCCATAGATATTAATACATTTAATATAATTAATTATAAATTATTGTTTTTAATATTAATTATCTAAAATACATTGAAAATAATATCATTTGTCAAAAATAATATGTATTTGTGAGCATAAAAATACATATAATAGAGTATTGTTGATACAATAAATTCCCAAAAAACTCCACCTTTCTAATGATCAAAAAATACACTAAATAATTTATAATCCAATTTGGTAAACACTATAGATATATTTTCATACTGAAAATAATTGTTGCATTAAATATTAATTTTATCGATGAATTATTTTGATTTAAAATAAAAATTTTCAAATAAAATACTATTAGAATTTTGAGTTTTAATTTTATAATTTCACAATTTTCTCCAGCTTTTTTGTGATATCAAAAAAGAGAATATAAAAAAAGATGTAAAAAACTTTTAATTATAAAACAAACTATAAATGAATGTTTTTATTTTATTTTTTTGATAAATATGACATGGGTTTTTTCTGTAGAGATAAACATGAAAAAACTATAGAAATGATGCACATAATAAAAAAAATTAGAATTTATAATAAAATATAATAAATAAAATATATATTTTGGATTGAGATATTGGTTAAACTACATGTCCAGTAAAAGGTGAAATGATTTAGTTACAAGTGGTTTCTATTTCAAGTTTTTATGAACCATGTTATTCATAAAAAACTACTTTCAATTATTCCACATTACATTGTAACCATTTATAATTATTTTCCACTAGCTATATTATCAATATTCATGAAATGTATCAATTATTGTGGATTTTATCAAAATTGAAATTCAATAAGTCCTGAAGATTCTCCTTCATCTACAAACACTTGGATAGATTATCACTGAACTAATTATGAAGCAACCTGATTCAAGGTTCACTTGATGTCAGTTTCAAAAATGATATCTTTGATTATCCAATATAACTATTAAGGTTTCACTATTACACTGAAGAGACTAATCCCAATCATTAATATTATCAAATACTCATGTGATAGTTTTCAATCTTCAGATCATATATGGTGATGTTCCAGGTGCATAGGTTGATCTTTTTGTCTGAAAGATATATTCTTTAATTGATGAAAATTGACATCCCAAATACTATTTTTGATCTAAAAAATATATTTTATAGATTGATTCTGATTTATTTTTTTCCAAACTAATCCAAAAAATCCCTTTGAATACATAAAAATATCTTTTAACCGAAAAGGTTCCATTAGTTTTTAAAGCTCAGTCCAAACTGACTCAAATTATATCAATATATTACATGAATATATTAAATAATCAAAATAATTCCTTGATACTTAATCTTCTCGTTGAAGACTAGAGTTATCCTCCTAAACCTTGTTAAATTTAATTACAACATCTTGAATCTTATTAGTTAGGGAATCATAAGTTCCTCCATTTGAATTTCATGACTATGCACAATATCCACAATAGATAAATATTTACCTACAGACTTATCACTTGAAGAAGACATAAAATCAATAACCATATCACTTTCCCAAATAAGTATGTAGTTATATACATGGAATGTAAAATGGTAGAGAAATCAAGAATTTCAATGACCACAGTGGTCTCAGTTCTCGATTTATGATCATATTGATCTTCTTGAGGGGTATCGCCCACTTAATCTAGTTTAAGAAAAACATAATGTTTATGAGATTGAAATTCTTGTTTGTTGTCCTAAAATATGATCTGGTTCTTCCAAGTTAACTAAAATAGTTGAATCTCCCATTTCTAATCCATGGATCATCATTTTGGGAATCTTCTCTATGCCTTTCTTGTATGACTAGTTCCTAGTTAATTCATTATTCTAATCCTTCTTCCTCATGATCTATATCATCCTAATGAATAATTCATTTTGTAGGCTGAGCAATAAATTCAATTATATATTATCTATCATATACATATCTAAATATTAATGAACCTATAGACTTGAGGATTTGATTCTCCACATGAGAAAAAGGTCCTGATTTTTCTGTTTATCCAAAATAGTAGGAACTAGTTTACCTGTTTAGATACTCCCATAGAAACAAAATTTTTATACGGTATCAGCATACAAAACATTTCTCTGATGAAATTTAATTTAAAATCAAAAAGATAAATCAAAATTCTTCGTAATCAAAATTTCAAAATGGATCTGTCTGTAAGGGTAGAATGACATCCTTACTTATGAATGGAAAAAATAACAAAGATATCTTACGTTATATATTGGAATTTTATACTTGATGTCACTAGTAAATAGAAATATAATATATATATTTGGATACAAAATTTGATCTGTCTCAAAAACCCCTGGTTAAATATTATTTTTTATAAAAATTGAAAAACCTCTCGTCTCCTTCACGATCCTTTAGAAACATTTTCCTATTTTTTGTTTATATATAAATAAATTACATGATATCCTTTAATTTTTTATCATGATTTCTAATTGATAAATGATCAAAATCTAATACTCCTTTATTATGGAATTTTAAAATATGATTAATTTGGATAGTGGATATTGAAAAATACATATCATCAATTTTAAAAAAAAAATTTAAATCCTCAGTTTTCATGAAACTAAACTGAATATCCTTGTAAATAATCATCTGTTATATCTCTAAATTAAAATCTATATATTACACTTTAAACAAACATTACATACCTTGACATAATTTTCTTAATTATACCGAAGATTTGTCTCATACTAACATTCAAAAGCTATAAATTTTCCTTCAATATTGTTCCTTAATAAATTCACTTACACATTAGATAGTTTCGTTCACCTTTATCTATTCATATGGCGTTCATCATTTCTATGAATTTTAAGGTTTATGGTTTTTCTGTTTTAGGGTTCGGGATAAAGATGAGGTCTCTGGTAGGAAGCATTATTTGAAAATTAGGGTTATGAGAGTGGAAGGGATTTTTGATGGATGATGACATGGTTTGGTTTCACATACTGATTACATAGGGTAATCATTAAAATTATTAATTTTGAAAACACACGTTATAAAAACTAAAAACAAGGAAAAATAGTTTTTTATAAATAAATATTGAAATCAACATATTAAAATAAATTAGATTAAAAATGAATATTGATAATATTTTTTTTTAACCAAACTAAATTGATAAATAGTTATTTAAAATATAAAAAATCTATGTTCCCCATAATAATGTCATAGCATACAGATGGAAGGGGTTTAGTAAATATATCATATTACAGATATTATGTATTTACAAATTCTAAATATTTTTTAAGAACATGACCCCATAAAAATGATTTCTTATATCAATATGCTTAGTCCTAGAATGGGTTATAAGATTTATTTAAATATTTATTTCACTAGTATAATCACATAATCTAGGTAAATTACTAAAATTTAGGGAAATGTATAGTGGAGTTTGTTTCATCCACCACACTTTCGAATGATAATTATCCGTATAAAAATATTTTGTTATAACTTTTGATAGGAAAACCTAGTGTTATTTTTTATATGAAAATGGTACTAAGGGTTATCCAAAAAAATTGAGAGGTTCCTAAGTTTCTATTACTACCTAATATATAGCCTAAAAACTCATATTATAAATATGAAATTATATTAAAATATAATTTTTTAGTGTAATTATGATATTGGGAAATGTTAATTTTAAATATAAAAAATATTTTAATAGGAGTACGATGGAATTATTGTGGGTTTGACTGAACTGTTGAATAAATGCATACATAAAACATTATTTCTTTTCTAATAATATAATGGTATATTAAACATCCAACCATTTCTCTATAAATATTGTTATCAACTAGTTTTCCATATATATCATAATTAATTATTTTATTGGAAAACATGGGAGTTGTATATGACTTATTATTTTCATGTCAAAATCTTTTAATAAATAAATAATATAGTTACTTTGATTTAATAAATTTTTATATATTTTTTTGATAAATCTGAAATCCTAAAAAGTAATTGTGTTTTCTCATCATTTTATTTTAATTTTTTTCATTAGATTTGATAAATAATTAGAATGTTTATTATTTGTTGAACCAAAAATTACATCTCAAACTTAAATTTTCACTATTTAAACAAAAACAATTTTCATAAAATGGGTTGGATCAAATTGTACTACCTCAAATGCATTTGTAAAAAAAAGCTAAATATTTCATAACATGATAGTGGAACTTCGTTAAGACCATAAAATTTATTGGTATGTTTAAAAACATAATTTATATTATGATTGTTCTATAAACCTCGTTATTGTTCAACAAAAACATCCTCTATTATATAACCATATAAAAATGTAATATTTTACATTCATCTTGTAAAATTTAAAATTAATATGTGATTCATAAGCTATAAGGATTATATTGGATTATAATATAGATATAGGTGGAAAGGCCTCATCATTATAAAAACATTATTCTTGATTATATGCTTTTTTTACAAATATGGAATTATTTTTGGTTATAATCCCATAATCATTCTATTTATTTCTAATGATTATTTTAGTACTTATAACACGACAGAATTGTAATATTTCCACTAAATCCAAAACATCAATTAATCTAAATTGGTTTAGTTATTTTTAAGTTTCTAAAATTTATATCTCATCTTCCTAATCGTTTTATGTACTCTTAAGTTCTTACTGAGATATAAAATATGAAATTTAAGAAACATTTATTTCACTTCATCTAGTTATAATTATTTTTTCTAGGCCCCCTTTAACAGTTTCTAGAGAATGGTTCTTTAAGGTTCTAGAAATTATATGTAAGACAATTTTAGTTTCATCAGTTACATGTTCTTATAAACTAGAATAAATAGTTTTTATATCATTTTCCAAATCATCTTTAGTGGTATCACGTCTCTTGTTGTCAAATGAATTAGTAATTTAATTAGTTTGATATTTCTATTTAATAAAATGGTCTATTTCATCAAAGTAAACATGAAATGATTCTTCAACAATCGTTGTTATTTTATTAAACATCTTATAGGATTTAGAAGTTACTCAATATCTATAAAATATTCATTTATACGGTTTTGGATCAGATTTTCCAAGGGTTTCCTTAGTATTAATGATATATATCTTGTATCCAAATACATTAAAGTAATTTAAATTTAGTTCTATAATACTTAAATGTTCATAGGATGTCTTATAATTATTATTCTAACAAAAACTATATTCATGATAGAGAAATCGGTTCTTAGAGATTCTAGCAAAAAACATGTCGAAAGACTATATTCATTCATTATAGTCCTTACAATTTCATGAATTTTTCTAATTATTCATTCAACAAATTACATTTTTGGATGTTTTCTTGGTGCATATATAGTGTTTTTAATACCCATATTTGAGAAAAAATAAATAAATTCTTGGGTCTAAAATACTACACCAAGATAAATTCATAATGAAATTATTTTAAAATCTTAATCATTTTGAACAATTTTTCTAAATCTTATAATAATAGTGAATATATAACAAATGATTTTTTTTAAAATATACATAAGTGAAACGATAATAATCATCAACTAAAACATAGATATATAATTTAGCATCCAAACATTCAACTATAGATTGTCTAAAAAACTACATATGGACATGATCTAATGGTTCTAATGTAGTAATTTTCTAAATTGATTTGAAAGATGATTTGTTTATTTTGATGATTTGGAATTCATCTCAGAATTTATCATTTTCAAACATATCACTAGGTATATCAGAAAATATTTTATTCATAGGTAACTTATGTATAAAATATATATTATAATGTTAAAGTATTTTATAGCAAATCAATGAATCATTTTTTCTTACCAGTCAAACATTTCACTTCTGTTTTACACATATAATTAAGATATAATATATAAAAATTTCATGTTATTAGTGGTCTAAATTTAAGAATTTTTTTTATCAAAATAGAGGAAGAATTGTTAGAAAAATAAACATTAAAGCAATCATCAAAATGTTGATTGATAATTATCATGTTATACATTACCAATTATATATACAATTATTTTTTAATTGATATAGTCTTTGAATCTATAATGGTTCCCACTCCAACAATCATTTCTTTTGCATAATATCAAAACATGACATAGCCTCCATTAACTTGACTTTCTGTACATTAATTTGATGAGTCTCCACTCATGGATTTGGTGCAGCAACTACCTATAAACCATGTAGATTTTATATTCCAATTTCCTTTTTCTGGAAAAATAAATTAAACATTTAATTTTTTGGTGCCCATATATTCAATTGTAAAATAGTGTTATCGAGCAATGATATTGGAATCCAAATATGCCTTCACTTTCCAAAATATTATATCAGCATGAAAAATATTTTTTGAAATAAACACCATCATAATATCCATAATTTTTTGATTTAATTAGTAATATTTTTTTTGTGAAATGAAAATTTTTCCACCATAATTGTAAGTAAATGATTTTGAATTATTCATAAAATACAATTTGTATAATTTTGATTTTTCACCCTTGTTTATTTTTTCAAATATTTACCATTTAATATCATTCCTTCCAACAATATCATTTAGAAAATTTTCCCCATAATTTATTGTAATTGCAGTTCTTTAATTAGATTCTACTTCATACTATAATTATTTTATTCATTATTACATGATTAATATAGTTTGATGTAGAAGAACAGATTTTTTCAAATTGTTCGTGATGTTATTATAGAATTGTTACTATATCACCTAAAACATCATTGTGAATATTTTTAGATGATTTATTCTAATTTAATAATGAATCATGTTTCTCCCTACAATTGAATTGTAAGTTGATAATTTAGAATTTGAGAAACTATCGGAGTTTGATGAAATAACATTATTTGTACGTAACTCATATTCATCCTTAGTAAAAAATCATATATTAGATTAGAGATTATGTGGATAGATTTCTAAATCAAATTTTTATGAGCTATTATAGTGATCAAATACAGTCCACATATATTTCATAGTTATTTTTTCATTATGCTCTTAATCATCATTCTTCTGATAATTCATTCTTTACAAATTATTTTATATTTTATTTATTGGAAATCATGACTGATTTGACCCAATTTTTTCCATTAATACTATTTTAAATCATGGGTTTTTCATTAATCACATTTTATTGTATTTTATAAATCCTCTTTTGTTATTTTAAAATTTATAAAACATTATTTATAGCTAAGCTTATTTAATTCTAGAATCTGAGGAATCTGATTTCTTATTCATTTTAACTTCTTGTTTTTTTAGTTATTTTATTTAGATGTCACTTTGAGAGAAGTATTTTCACTTTTTAGTAAAATATTGTGATCTCCAACATCATCTTAATGTTATTTTTCATTTATCATTAATGTTATAATTAATCCATTCAAAGTAAAATTCATGATATTTAATGATTTACAAATTTTTCCGTATCATCCATTCAATTTTGAGTGAATTATTATATGTACATTCATTACTGGATATGATTGACTAATGGGTTCTCATAAGGATGTTATATTATAAAAAATCTTAGAAATCCTTCAATTCATTTTTTTGATTCCATCACCATAAAAAATTATAAATGTTTCATACATCTATTTTTTAGAAGCATATATCATATATCTAATATTTTGTATTCCTTTATATGTGACCACTGTTGTGTTCCATATTTAATAATAATTAGAGAGCTTTGATACTCAATTATGCTCATCAGGACTAAGTCTATATATTATGGAATTCGTTGCCTTATAATTAATATCAAATTATGCCTATATTGTAGTATCCCAAGTCTCTAGTTTCTCACAAATTTCATAAGTACTAATGATATTCAAATCGACATTTATGCCCAATTTTTTTAAATAACTAATAATAAATGATTTACACACACCATAGTTATCACCATTAAAATATGGAGTTTGATCAATTTAAATACCTTCTTTCAGTTCATCCATTACCATCTTCATTGTTTAGACCATTTTCAATTAAATATTTCTTTAGATTTATTCCCAATTTTTAACTTTAATACCAATTTTTTGCTCAATATAATCCAAAAACTATACATGAGTGGGTGAGATTTCTATATTCAATAAACATCACCAATTCTAACATTTGAATTAGTTTGTTATTTATGTAGATATGCATCATTCACCTCTATATGGAATATTTAAAATATATAAATAGGGTGAATAAATAGATAAATTTTATAGTGGTTCTATGAATAATGTTCCCCTAGTCCACTCCACCAATGATATCTCTACATAATTGGAGAATATCACAAGAATGGTCCTCTTATACAAAGAACTTCAAATACAAATCTGAGTTTAAGTAGTTTAAATCATTTCAACAATGATTTATAGATCAATATAGTTCTTTTATAATGAAATGGTTATCCAATTATTTCTACATGAAAATTATACTTAGCCTCCAATTGGTTATGAGTCGTCAATACTCACATTAATCATATGATTTTTATTTTTTGATAGTTCAGGTTGATCATCACAATTATTACAGAATAAGTTAATAGTATATATATATTATTCATTATAAATGAATGTCTTCAATAAATAATAAATTTGATGTGATTCCAGTCAAAAATTATCTTTTACTTCAGTAGTAACTATTAGTAGTAGTACACTAACAGTTGTATAGGGTAGAAAATTTAGAACATTCAATGTGTACCCTCATACAAAAATAACAGATTCAATCATTTGATGCATCAGCACTATGAATTATATTTTCAAGATTACAGTCGTATATATGAATGAATATTTAAATACATTATTGAATATATATAGTATATATATTGGTTTGTGTTGTAGAACAAATATAATTGCCTGATAGATCACATATATTCTAATACAATACAATCAGATGAGTTGTTGCATCCCATAAGTATAATAGTGACATTCTCATATGATTATGTATATTTGAATTTATCATAATGAGCATTTAATTCGATATAAATGAGTTTTTGTCATGCAATTAATTATATCAATACAATTGAAATTTTTTTAGAAAAACATTTCAATTTAAACATCCGTCTTTGAATAGTAAAATTTAGGGTACCTTTAATGAATGATGAAATACCAAATGTAATGTTAAACTTTGTTTTTTTCATTTCCCAAACTCATGGTTGACAATATAAGGTTGATCATAAAAGTTTTCATGATGAAATATATGTTTATCTCACTAAAATAGGGTTTCTTACAAAAGTAGGGTTTCATTACAATACATTCTTCTTTTAACAAACGTAGGATTACATCCAAATATAATGATAATTAACCATAATATTCTAAAATGTCGAACTTATTATCCATGCGTACTATTCTATATTAAGCGTTAGTTCCTTAATTATTTTCCCAAAAATAGGGTTTCTTCCTTCTGTCGCATATATCATCTTAGGGTATGAACATTATCTCAAAAAAAATAGAAACTAGCTCAAAATTATTTGATGAATAATAATTAGAGATTAATAAATTGAATATAATTATTAGATAATTATGTTAGTGAATTTTAATTTCTTGAAATCCAATCTCAATAATATTATTTCCCAATGAAAAAATGATATTCGTGATCATAAAAATCAATATTAACGACTATTGTTGAGATGATACATGGATAACAATGGTATGGTTTTTTTTCAAAAAAATATCCTTACATGAAATTAATTTTGTTTAGGTATCCATTGGGTATATTATATGAAATTTCGATATAAAAAACAACATATTTTCTTAACCGCTAATTATTCATATGAATTACAAGTTTTTTGTTTGCATTTCCCACCTTTTGTAGTCAATAAATAAAAAATATGTTTTTAAGGAAGACATAATTTTTTTCTATAGGATCTGGAATATTTTTTTACTAGAATCCATATATTTATTAAAATGGTTTCAATAATATTTTTTCTATTTCCCAATTAATTTTTAATGACCTTTTTATACATTATTTAATATTATAAATGGTATTTAAAATGAATTTTCTACCTTTTCTAAATGTGGTGTTTTTTCTTTTCTAAAAAATTTGTTAAAGGAATTTATTTTATAATTATAGATTACTAATTTAATTTTTCCAAATAATTATTGAATAATTAATTAATTATATATTTTAATGATTATAATTTAATTTTCATTGAAAATATTTTCCCTAATTTTCTAGAGAGTTTTTAAAGACAATTTAAAAATAAAAAGGCTATTTTCCTCAAAAATGTTTTTAATTATATTTTAATTATTTTTATTATTATAAATAATAACAACCCATTAATGAAGTTATACTCAATTTGGTTAATGTGGTAAATATACCACTCATAAGCATTAATTGGACTGGTTATGATCGGTTATACATGGGGAAAATATAAAATTTCTTATTTATGTTTACCAATAAAAATAATTATATTGATTAGGTATTGAATTGTTATTATTACGAATAACACAATTAATTCAATACATGTAGTAATGGATTTGTTGGTCTTAGTATAGCCCCTCGATGCATAAGTATGTCTCTAAAGATGAAGTAGTATTGATAATTGCCCATCTCCATACAAATTTATGTAAGATATATTAACATGAGACCTCAATGTTATATGTGTTATGTATGGAATCGTACATTCCATAATTTTGATATTTCTTCATGATTTCCATGTGATTGTGTGAATATTTATGATATTATGGATAGGTTTCATGTTCATATGATTATTTATATGGAATTTTTCAAAAATCATTTAATTTCTCAAAATTTTTCTTCATGATCAGGTTATTGATTAAATGGAATGTATTTTCAGTTATATATCACTCAATATTTATTATTACATATAAAATAATTATATCTTTCACTATATGTAACCTTTACTAAATAATATATCTCATGCCTTATTTTGATTTTATTCCTCAGTAAATGATCAAGTTTTCTTTGATTTTTTTTAATGATGCATTATATTTACTTTCACTATGATGTATTTTTATTTTCTAGATTGTAATTTGAGATTAAAGTATGTATCTAGATTAAAAAGAATACTCTATGGACCTAAAATGTTTTAAATTGTAACACATTCCTAATAAAATGTGTGCTATATTATTTTTCTACAGAAGAAACAAAAACACATTAATAATGACGTGAATATAAATTGAAATTTTAACATTTATTTTTAACTATTATTAGACCATTATTAAATTATAGGATTATAAATTATACTCTTTATAATAATTTTTATGATATAACATGTTTTTATAAGAAGAAATGAAAAAGGATGATTGATGATAAATTGAGAAATTATGGCCTCAACTAGTAGGGTCGCTCCATATGAATCCTAGTTGTCAGAGTTTGTTTGAGAGGTAGCACCATTTAGGTTTGGTCTTGGCCAAGATTATGTGAATCTTCAATATATGAATTATGAATGAAATCTCCTATCATAGAAGATCAAGTTAGTTTAAATTTCCACTTGGGAAATGTTAGTATAGTCTTGTTGTGAATATATCACAATCACACACCTTATCCTTATGTCAGAATTGGGTGTTATAAGGGTTTAAATTTCCCAACCTTGTATTCATTATCTTTAATTTCATTATATATATTAAATTTGTATTTCATCAATACTGTTTTAATATTTTATTCTCAAAAATATTTTCATGTAATTTGATAAAATGATTTCCAGATAGAATTTTTACATTAAAAAAATATAGATATATATAATATGCTAATATACTTTGAATATTTTTTATTTTAATGAAATATTATGATAATAGTACTATTATTTAAATTTGTTTTATAGAAAAAAAAATTGTATGTCAAAAATTTTACTATATATTTTTTAGCTGCTATTTATTTTAATAAGAAATGATTTTTATATTTTAATGTTAGAATTATATAATTTAAATCATTATTATGATAATGAAAATATCAATTTTTAATTCATGACATCAAAATAATGTTTTGGTGAATTTATTAGGGTTGTCAAAAATGTTTTGTTTTTTGATGCATAATAAAAATACAATTTTTTTCATTATGTTTATTGAATTAATTTTTATTTCATAATTATGTAAAAATTATTTAAACACAATCCCAAACTCAAATTATTTTATATTTTAATTATCAATAATTTTAATATATTTTTTTAAAATAATAAATGCATCTAATTTAATTTTTAATGTCCAAAATTGATACTGTAACAATAAAAAAATTAGTTTCATGGGAACATTATATTTTCAGGATTAGAGATGTAATATAAAATTCTGGTAGATTATAATGTAATTTAATAACATAAAATATGACCCAATTTTAGAATAACATGGGAAATTCCTCAGAAAATTCTATGCCTTCACATCTTTCACAACATAGACTTCGAAGACATGAAATTAGTAATTAATAAATAATTACTCCACATTTTCACTATATACCCACATATTTAGCCTTTTCACATCAATCCCAATGTGTACTATATAAATATATTTATATAAGACATCTAATAGAGTCCCCACATGTCTCCATAATCCCCAACGGTCCAAATACTCTTGTTTTAGGTATCACTTTTCCAAGTATGGAAAATATCATTCTTTTCAATTCATTTCAAGAAACTATTATTTTATTTCTATTATTAATGTTATGTTAACCCACTCTTATTTCATTTTTCTTCATTCAATTACATTCATATTATGTTCTTACAATGGGATACCACTTACCCCTCTCTTTTTACCTTTTATAAAACAATCTTTTATACCCATTATGCTGCTAATTTTACTTATCAAAACATCTCTCTTCTCCCCAAAAAATTATTTTTTATTTTATTTTTTTAATAATATAAAAATTTTCATTACTAGGGTATATAAAAAATTTTAAAATTATTTATTTTTCATGTCATTAAAATTCATATAACATACATTCACATTCCATCTGATTAAAATTAGATAATGATCTTGTTAAAAAATCACTTTTGAAACACCATGAATTTGATATGAAACCCATTATATATTACACTCTAAGGGTTATATATGAAATGATATATTAATATATATTTGGGTCATTTTAAAAGTAGTAAGTTTTATGGGTGCGTAATTATTATACTGCAATGTATTGGGTAAAAAGTATAATATCAAGAAATGACATGTTTGTTGATACCTTGGTGAATAACCATGGAAATTTTTATAACAACGTAGCTGCAAACGATGTTGATATTATTAGGAATATAAAATTTAATATTATATCCCAATATGAATATTGTGATTCATGTTGCATTAATTATGATATTCATTATGTTATCTTATTCATAACATATTGTTATTCATCAAGATCATATGAAAATTATTCCCCTAACATTCCATCACTATGTTTTATTCCCACCATTTCCATTTATATATGTCCTTAGGTTATGAGATAAACTAATAGTTATTAAGATGATCATTTTAAAAATAAATTAATGTGTAATAGAATAATGTTTTATGTGATCATTTATTATTTACCATTTTTACAAGAAACTAATCATTAAAAGAACCACAATTTTCCCAATGTAATGAAGTGTTCATGAAATAAAAGGGAATGATTTCATAAGTACTATGATATTATGACATCTGGGATGAGATCTCTTATTTCATATTTAATTTAATAAATTAGCCATTTACTAGGGGAGTCTTGGTTTAAGGACTTTATATTCAGAAACATACAAAACCACACCATATTAATATAAAAACAATGTTTCTGTAATAAATGATTAAATTTTTGGAGGGTATCATGGTATATATCATTTATAACCTCGGAAAATATGAAAAAAAATATATGGAACATACACCCCCGGTATTGTAAAGTGATAGTGTTTTTCACTCAATGTGGTATACGTTTTTGGTTATCTCTACACAAAAATTTCCTAATTCCTCGTGTGTATATTACATATATTTATTTGAGAATCATACACTTC
Organism: Viscum album; assembly: GCA_963277665.1. Taxonomy (NCBI): domain Eukaryota; kingdom Viridiplantae; phylum Streptophyta; class Magnoliopsida; order Santalales; family Viscaceae; genus Viscum; species Viscum album. Next base: position 899,074,516 of record OY728136.1, on the reverse strand, counting down.
ATAAATTTAAATTGACATGACAACCTTATATACTCCCATAAAAACACCATCTATGGATAAATTAAGGTCATACTATTTAAACCATATTATATATTCATGCATTTTATGTTAATGGGTTTAAATTAAAGATATTATTATTGTAAAATTGTCTGATGTAAATTGAATAATTCTTGGTTTTAAGAAGAAATAATTTTGTGGGAACAATGATCATGTAATTAATATATTACTTTGTTAGAATAAATAGGTATTACTAGACATGTGTTTGAAATGTCAATTGTTTTATAAATCTTTACGAGATCTTTTCACATCGAACTATATCAGTCACACTTGGTAAATTCATATTATCTTAACATTGTTGAAAAATCATATTAATCTACAATTTAATAAATATTACGGAATGGCAGGCACACCAAAATGTGTATCACTCATCTTAGAAGACTCATGTAATTTAAACCAGTTGATTTGTGTGTGATTAGTCAAAAACATGAATGCATGTTTCCCCAAGATAATTAAACATCAAGGGGGACTGAATTGAAATTTAAATAAACATAATAATGTAACCAAGTCTTGTAAATAATCATCTAATAGAAAATATTTTTGAACTTTTTGGAGTAATAAAAATGATAATTTCATTATAAATAACGAAATGAAAAATTATGAACTATATTAGAAAGAATATTAAACATAATAAAAATTTTATAAATTGAACGAATTAAATGTGGTATTGGACGATATTTTATAAAATCTATTTAAATAGTTGCTATAAATTTTATAAACTATTCCAATAAAAGGAAGTCAGTAATTTTAATCCCATATGGCATGAGGCACAACACCCATATCTAGAAGAATCAAGTTCCTAAAATTTAAAACATACATGATTTAAGGGAATATATGATAAAAGTTTTATATTTGACATAGTCAATAGACTTAAATATAATCATTATCTTTCTCAAATTTACATTTCAATAACATGTTTATCATCACGTACTATCTTAAAATTACATTAACGTAAATGCACATTCGCGTTTCAATATATCCCTTCAATATCATTGATCAAATAGGATCAGAAGAAAATAATAAAATGGGAAATCTGAAATCGTATATAATAAATAATTAAAATTAAGAATATCTATGAAAAAAATGTAAAGTACATAAAAATAGAAGCACTCATGAATTGAAATAGTGCATAAATCTTGAATCAATGTTATCTATCAAATGATCATTTCATTAAAGAAATAGTTTCTCAGATTATTGTCATATTTTTATAATATTTTTTCTAAATAACTCTCCAATATGTAAGATGTTTTTACTCTTAAAAAACATATAACCTATAATAAAATTTTAATGTTCGAAATGAATGTTTTTGTGAAAAAAAACCTGCTGACCAAGTAATGTACTTTATGTTTACGATTCAAAATTAGGGTACCTAGAACAAGTGATTCAGATGATATATCTTCATATAAAACACAACTAATAAAACCTAAAGAATGTAATAGTAAAAAATTAATATAATTTTATTCCCTAAAAAACCATGAAAATATATTTTATTGGAATGACTCAATAGCTTCTATTGTAAAGGTACATGTCATGCCATAAAAAATGACTTAACAAGAATTCTATCAGGATGTACTAGAAATATTTCACTATGATTAAAGAGACTATCATGCAATGTGATTTTCATAAAGGAAAAATATGAAATATGAATGTTAAGAATCACTATGGTTAAAAATACCTATTGACATTTCATTTTGATACATCTTATCATGTTGTAATGTTATAGATGATAGATAAAACTAATAAAACAAACAACAAATTTTATTATACTAAATGTATCAATGTGGTGATTATTATAATCTAGAAAACGATTACATAATATATGAATTGGTAACTCATGAAGGCTTCTTGATTTTTGGGAATACCGTTAACTACCCATATGAATATTTTTTAATGTATAATTACCACGAATATATTTCAAAAGATTGAAATGAAAAAGAATAAGTTCAAGATAATTCATAAAATTGAATTAGGGATTTTTGTTAAAGTGGCCTAGACATAATGTTTAGACAACAAATTGAGTAAGTAAAATAGTGATTATTGATTGAGGATATTAGAAATATCATAGAGAAAAATAATATAAGAGATAATGAGTTTTAGATATACAATTATGTTATGTGTGGTGGCAGAATAATTATTTATTGAACACCAAAATTTGAGAAAATAAATTGTATGTATTTCGGTGAATATTAGTGTAATATGGATAATATCCATTTTTATTGGGTTGTATATCTTATATTTTGTCCTTGTGATTTTCACATGCATTTTGATGTTATTTATTTGTGTAACCCTCTTGAAATAATGTAAATAAAAGGGTGGAAGAAATCATGGACCATGGATTTGAAGGGATATTATCATAATGTTTAAAATCAAAAACTATTGATGTATTTATAATTAGGCATATTAACTCTTTTTTAATACATGACCCTTGGAAGTAACTAAATATTGGTGGACAATTTAATATCATGGTGAGCAGGAATCTATATTTTTTCATTTGTGATGTGTGGTTGTATAATTTTTGGGAAATATAAAATGTTTATTTATGAGAAAAAACTCAATATACATCAATTTTGAGCTAATGATAATAATTTAATCACCTGAATTGACCCCTTATAATCTCTTGGGGAATGAGGTTACAATAAATTTTGTTGAAGAAAAAGATTATTTTATATAAAATCATTCAAATAATGTATACATTATTGAGAATACAATGAATAAAAATTGCGTACCCTTATTGGATGGATGAAATATTAAATTGTTTATGAGAGTAATGGTATCACATTTTTGATATATTGGTATTGATTATATACTTATAATCATTTCATGTAATACATGACAGTGATAATAATTGTTTTTCAATAAATTAAGAAAAGAAATGAGTGATAAATTATAAAGCCTTTTCTTATAATTCATTGTATGTTTCTTTTTATAATAATATATAAAAGATTATAATTATAGTAACTATAGTGAATGAAAATTTTTATAATCTTCATGATATTTTAAAATGTTGACTAAATAGGGGATGCCAGAAAGTAAGTGGTTATTTATTGATGTTGAGATGATTTTATGTTGAATTTATTTGAATGTGTTGATTATTTATTCAACCATATTATTAATGTTGTTAGAATTTTTAAAATAATTGGTCAAGAGAAAAAATATGTATATATTATGAATAAAAAAATATGAATATTACCTAATCAATATAATCCCAAGGTTTTGGATTGTGATTATTTAAATTTGGGAGAATTATCCCTCAATGATATATTCCACAAAATGATCATATATGAAATGAATGTGAATACAAAAAATTAATCAAAACATTAAAAAACATAAATTTAATTCAATGTTTAAGAGAACTATGAAATGAAAATGACTGAAAATAGAAAATAACATTTCATTGATTTTTTATGTATTTTTTGAATAGATGATTAATATAGGAAAATGAAGGTTCATGTGTAAGCTTCCCTTATAAATCATTCATTAGGGAAAGTTTGATAACATTATTTCATGGTGCCTAAATTGAACTAATAATGTAAAATGTTAGATGTATGGTTGTTAAGAAATATAAAATTGATTCACCCCATTAAGGATCATAAATTTATGAAATTATTGTTAAAGATCCATAGAAAAAGGTTATTATTAAAAAATAAGGTGGTGATGTAATAGAATTTCCTTTAAAAGATGTAAAATAATAGTATTTAAGCATGAATGGTTATATGTTGGATACAATATAGAAATAAAATTCTATATTTGATGAAGATGATCAACTAGAGGGATTTATTAATATAAATGTGGTATTAAAAGGGGTCGTTGAGGAGAATGACCAATTAAGAAAAATGTATAAGAATATTCAATGATTTTTTGAAAGAATGATCAATTTATATTCATGATATTGATGAAAAAATGATATGCCTTAGAATGTTATCAAAATTATTTTCCAATGATCAAGTGAAACAATAATTAGTAATAAATTATATGTTATATTGTTTGAAATGTGATAATATAATTGTAATATGAATATATCCATCATGTTGAAAATTAATAATATTTAAAAATTCAAAGGAGAAGATATATCCTTGATAAAGAACATTTAAAATGAAATAATAATAGATGGCTCAAAGAAGATGATTAAACATGGAAATTTATTATATAGTGTACTAGAAAATGGGTTAATATAGGTGTATGCACTTTTAAGGATGTGTTGATAAGTTAAAATCACAATTTCATTGGTAATAGAAAGGTTTTATGTAATAATGATCCAATAGATAATGAAAACAACTACAATTATAAATGGGAAGAATAATAATGGATAATGATTTCCAATAACGGTAACTTATAGAAAATGAATTATTTATTCAAAATAATTGAATATGTTGGCAATTAAGAAGGAAATAACTTCTATGGGTGTGAAAAAATAAATTAGAATCATAATTCAATACTGTAACATAGGGGGAACTTTTTTCTCAATGGTGTGGTAGAAATTCAATTTCCATAATTAGTAAAATGTAATTTGGATAAATTTTTTCATTTAGAGAACCAGGAAAAAGATAAAATTTGATGTTTTTATAGTATTGATTAATTAATCATTGATGGTTTTGATTACCAATTATAATTTTATCCTTGTATTTATCATATTTTATCATTATTTTAAATAACTGGTTATATAGATAATAAAGAACAACTATGTTCTAACCATGGGTTGTTAAGGAATATGAGTTTCCATATAAAAATTACCACTCAAGAATAATACTCAATCTGATGTATATTGGAAGTTATTATAAATTATTCTTAATAACCCAACAAAAAAACTCCCTACACTACCCAAGGAACTCCAAATATGGTGAAGGTAATATTACATAGACCAATGAGTGCAAACTATCATCAACACGCAAACCAATTATCATTAGATTTTCTCCACTCAATATAGATTATTCCACCATATATAAGTTAAATTAAATGTATGGAGAAATATGATTATAAGAACATGTAGAATTTATTTATATATAATAAACAAAATATAATGAAATTTAATATAATACACTCCCTCTCTTTTAATAAATCAATCAATAGAATAAAAATTGATTCAATGAAGTATATATTAATGAATAATAAAAAGGTACTTTATACCCCTAATACAATCACCAAAATGGTTTAACCATATAAATTTATTTTTATTTGGATTAAAAGATAATAGAAAATATAAAAAAATTGATTAAAAACAAAAAACTATAACCCTTACTGATTATTTTTCAAAATTACCCTTACCCCATCCAAATATATTTTTCATTACCCTCTTAATTAATTTAATCTTTTTTTATATTCTCTCATCCTTGATTTCTAATATCCACTTTCTAATTTCAATTTTCTAATAAATTTATAAAATTTATAACATTTGTACTTTTCATAGTTGATAGTTAGCAAATGATCTCCATTAATCAATATTTTAAGGACCCTCTCAATGTCGTATCTTCATCAATGAGATACACATAACATCATGGTTATTTATATGGGTATATTTCATTATATGTATGATAAAAATATATATCATATGCAGGTTATTCCGCTCTATAGAATTTTTATTGAATAGGTCCATACCTATATTTTCATGGATTTATGTTCCACTTACCTATCGATCATTCAGTCAGAGTAACCCGTAGTTGACTGTACATAACCGTTACATATCATTTAAAATCCATATAAGACTACTTTGTTTTTGACGTCCTTAAAGAATAAATATTACATTCAAATATTTTCTCTTCGATATGAATGTTAATTCTCTTACATATTCAGGAATTCATTGGTTTAACTGTACTAAATTTTGGTTGAATTGAAGGATGTCGATTTTTTACTTCATTGTATCTCCTGAAAAACATTATATATACCTTTTTACATCAAGTGAATATTTAAATATGCATTTGTGCGGTAGAATCTCAATTTCCTTAGTTAAACATTTCATATATAAAAAAATAATCATAATCCTGAGTATTGAAATATTATTCTAGAGTATTCACCTCTTACATATTCTAAAAAAGCTCAAATCCCCTTGAATTTATGGAAATTTCCCAATTGTTTCTTTCTTTACTTTTATAAAATCAATTTTTCTTTAAAAAATAAATAAAATGATTTTTCAATATAAAATAATTCCTCTTCTTTTATAAATAAATTAATTTATTCAAGTCAGAATATAAATATTATAAGAAATTTTCAAAAAATCACATTAAATTATGTCTTTATAAAAATTAATAAAAACAATTTAATTATAAAATTAGGTGGTGTAATTAATCGAATATAAAAGGTTGTAATTAATTAATCACCACATTCAATTCCCTAAAACATAAGACTTATACTCTATGAAAAGTGAACATTAAAATTTACATTGAAAAATTAAAAACCCATGTTATTTTGAGTATATATTTCAATGGAATCATCAATAATGTTCATTATACATTGTATATTTTATCTTCTTCAATTTATCTATGAATAATATTAAATTTATATCCAATATTTTTCATGAAACCATGACCGTTTATAACTACCTTCCAAGAATAATCTCTCTCATCAAAACAAGTATAAAATATTTATAATGGTTTTCTCATTTCATATTCATTACATGGTAACCATAGACTTGTTGAGTTTCTACATATCTTGAAAATAAGTTTATTACTTTTATTTATCATAATATACCTATATGGTTTTTATGAAGGTTTGGTTAATTAGGTATTAATGTTAAATTTGTTTTATAAAAAAAGAAAATGTTTATCTTTACTTGACGAAGAATGTATAAATAATAGTTTAAACTAGAGATAATTCCCCCTAATCACTCCCATTTATAGTGATTCACATAAGATACATTAAATTTACATGTAATGTTTAAATATAATCCACTTCAATAGTAATAAATATTTGGAATCCATAATTCAGTTTTCTAATTTATTTATTTCATTTTTTTCATTCAAATTCTACATAGATTATGTATTTTGATGATATAGATTAATCTATAAAGTTAAAAATATTTATTATATATTATTATGAAATATTAATTTATTCTATCAATAAATATTTCCAAAACAATATGCTTCACCCTATAAATTCTCAAAAATCATTATCTCCCAACAATCATAGGTTTAATCATGATCATGCATTCATTTAAAGATTCATCTAGTTAAGGGTTTGGGAATGTAATTCATCTACCTAATAAGGGTTTCAAATTTCATTTGTATATTCATGTTTTAAGTAAAATATAATCTAAAAAGTGATATCAGTCAATATAATCCCTCAATCGTTTTCACATCATGCATCATAATTCTGCCAAATTATTACTAAAAATCAAATGAATTTTTTATTTTTTAATACTGAAATAGTAATATTAATAAATATGGTAATATAAAATTATGTAAAAAGTTTTTTAAAATCTGATCATGTAAGTTATTTTTAATATGGGTGATATTTCAAGGTACAAAAATAAAATATTTAATGTCTTTTCATTATTTTACTAACATTGAATCTGAAATTTATTTACATAAACAATAATATAGGTGGAGTTTTCTTGAGTAACATAATTTTAACACAATTTTCCAAATAAGAAAACAAAAAAATCAATAATAGATAATAATATTTCAAAGAAAATATTAAATTAAAGAAGAAACATTGTAAAATAAAAAATAAAAACAAAATTTTTTGAATGGTTTCCCTATCGCACACATGAATCTTGCAGTTTCCCCCAATGAAATATTACATGAATAACATATTTAGGAAATTTTATTTTAAGATAATAGTCACCATGGATTTGTAAATGTATAGAAAAGTGGTTTTCATTTATTTAATGGTTGGAAGAGTGTGATATCTTGTACTATGTCCTATTGAAATATCAATATTGTGTATTTAATCATTGTTTATTAGTAATTAATGGTTTCTTATCTGCTTATTTAACTATTATCATTGTACCAAAGTGATAGAAAAAAGTTATATCATTTTTTTCCTTATATAATAAATTTTAGTGAGATTAAATTTTTATAATTAATTTTGAAGCTAATTTTTTCCCTTTGATGTTTTCCACTTTAATGAACCAAATTTTCATATTGTAGTAATGTTATTTCCTTATAGATCTTGATGGTCCCAAAGTTAATACCTTATATTTCCTCTATATTTTAGATCTGAAATATCCTCTATCATTTTATATTTCTATATTAATATCATTTGCTTGTCTATAATCTTTATACTCTACCTCTACAAGAAAATAATAGATTTTATAATAGATTAACTAACAAAGGTTCATTTCTATTAGGGGTATTATGAAATTATGCATGACCAAGAATCATCTTTCAACCATTATATTTAATATTTCTTATTTGGATTGATAGAAAATTCTTGGATTACATTAATCCCAATGTTGGAAACATCAAATTGTCCATTAGATTATATAATATTGAGTGTAGATGTTTTATGGGTTCATATATATATCTCAATTATAGATTTTTCATTTCTATTGAATTTTTTTAAATATCCATAATGACTTATATTGGGATTCCAAACATTGAAAATATAATACTCTTGAAAAAAGAATAAACTATGGGGGAATCATTAACTTTTTTGGTTTTTTCCTCCACCCATTTTAAGACATAGTCCATAGTGGACAAGAGATTGGAATATAAAAAGAATATTATTAATTGTCCAATAGTTATATTCATCAGGCATTAATTATTTCAGAATAATTAATCATAATTAGAATGAATTATTATCTCTTTGTAACATTTCGATTGAATTGAAATTTCCAAAAAAATTTAAAAATCTGATGGAATATTAAATTAATGTTTTCTAATATATTCCAGAATCAAATGCATTCCTAGTAGTTCATTGTGGTCAAAATTTCACTAGAAAATAATATTTACAGAAAAATATTTTATATATTAGACAACACTTCCCAGAAAACGTTTGATAATCATTTTGTAAATAAAAAATTTCATAAAATATCGATCATTTCTATGATAAAATATTTAATGAGTATTGATTCTGAAAACATCGTATGTGTTCATATGTAATCCATCATAAGAATATTTTAAATATTTTACCATATTCTCATACCATTTTTCCTCTATATCATTCAAAATAAGTCATTCTTCGAAAATAAATAATTTAAGTGGTGATTTGTCTATAATTTCCACCTTATTTATAAAATTCATCTTGTTTATATGGTTAGCCATATGATTTTATGCTTCTATCTAGTATTTCGTATCCATTATTACCTCTAATAGTAATATAGTCTATCTTACCGTCATTAGATTTTCATCTGCATTGTATATTAGGTACCCAAGGGATCATAATAAGATAAAAAATTACAATCATTTCAAGTAGATTTGATTTGATTTTATCTGAGGAAAAAACGTCTAAAAACTAAATTTATATAGATTTATATTTGTTTTATTATTCATTTAGGGATTCAGAAATATTTTATATTTCATTTTGAGTTCCATTAATTTTTGAGTAAAAAATATTAAAAAAATATGGTTTGTGGCATCATAAAAATTCATGAAAGATTAATCTCAATTGATTTCTTATATTACCAAATCTTCGGTTACATTAATGTTAAACTCATCTATATAATTATTATAACGATCATGAAAAATATACTTCTAATATTTTCAACAAAATGAGGAATATTGAACAATAGTCTTACTAAAATCATTGATGGCTATTTTATTTAAAAATACATTTCGATGAAATACTGTAACATGTTTCACACATGTTGGTTAAGGAATCAAACTAACATTTTACATTTTACATTTTAAACAACAAAAATTATTTTAAGATGAAAATTCTAACCTGAATTTTTATGCCAACATAGAAATATATTTTTTAATCATAATAAAATTATTATTCACAATAAATATTATCTACAATTTATTATTATGGGATAAAAATCTATCAAATTAATGTAAAAACAAAGTGAAATCATTATAAAATAATTCATGAAAATCCAAAATAAAATTCTTGCAAATGAATACTATAAATAATTTAAATATAACATATACATTGAAATGTCTAAATGGAATTATCAATTTGTAGAAGGTTTAATAAGGGAAGATAATGCTTTTGTTTTCATGGTCCATGGGTGTAATGAACACATGAAAGTTTCTGAAAAATCTATTTTAAAATAAATTGTGGGTTTCACCTCATATTTTTTCATAAATTTTTTCACCAAATTTTACTATTAGTTGATATTTTATTACAAGATTATTCAATATTATATATTCCATACAGACTCTACACATGTTTTGGACTATCATAGGGATGGGGTTATCTATTTCTTTCCTCATAATGGTCAGTCCAAATATTTTGGCAACTATGTTAATAGGTATGGCACTATATTATACTAAAATGGGGTAGGAAATTCCTTATTCATACATAATATCAATCTCATTTGTTGTTCCCTCCATTAGATATATATTTTGTATCCTATTTTTTTATTATATGTTTCATATCATTTTTATGATGAAATTTATTAGTATATAATTTAGAAATACGAAAATATATGTACCATAATTTCCCACATATAAATCTCATATTTAATTTTAAAACATTTATCATAATTTTTAATTAATAATAAGTAATGTTTCATGTAATAATTAAATGATGTTCATAAAGATATTTTGAAAAAACATTCCATATTTGTAGCTTATATTATTTAATTCTATATTTGGGACTAAATAAATGTAATATAATATTTAGTTAACATGCACATGTGTCATGAAATTATTACACAAAAAGTTTATTGAAATAATCCTCATTAAAAACTATATAGTAAAAGTCATAAAAGATATCATAATTTACCCCAAATTTTGGTTATTTTATAGTGAGGTTAGTTTTTTGAGAAATTTTATTCTTAGGGTTTTTGGAATTTTATTTTCTCCATAAATATTTTGTTTAATTTTTTATTTTTATAATATATAATTGTAGAATTATAATGTGTGAGTGTAAAATGTGGTTGTTCCTTATCTGGAAATTAAATAAAATCATTGATATTAAGTAGAACATTTACTTTATCCAATACCTATTATTAAATTATATTCATTGAATTTCATTATTATATTTTATATTTTTATAATGGGTCATCCCCAATGGATATAATATAATATATTTGAACTATAATACAATTTTATTAAAATATAAAAATTTTATTGGAATGTAAAATTCAATTCTCCTACAAAATAATCATCAGGTATTAGATGATTTTATGAATTTATGATGTTTTATATTTGAATAACCAATATTTTTTTATAGTTGTGTAATATAAAAGGAATTAATAATAGAATTAGTAATGAAATATAAATATGCTCTAATATCAGAAAATATATATGTGTGAAAGAAAAATATTTTAATGTAAAAATAATAGAAAAAATTTATTAGATCTTGAAATGTGATTAGAATTTGTGGCTTGATCAATTATAAAACATTCCTCCCAAAACTAACTCTCTAAAACCATTAAAGACTCATTTACTTAGTGTATAAATCCATTAAAAATTTATTATACATGGTAATATTTTTAGGAATTCAATGATAGGTATATTTATTTTCAAATATTAAAAAGTATCAGAAACATATTATTTTATATAAACCACAATAATAATATTTTATTATACCATTATTTAGGGAAATTATAAATGAATAATTTATTTTTCCCTTATAATACATGTTGGAAATATTTTTATATTCCCTCTTATTCATTTCAGAATTCTATTCTTACTCTTCCTTAATAATTATTTGATTATTTAATGAATCAAATTTCAGAATAGGTTTAATATATTTAAGATACAAGTTTGTTTTAATGATCAATTAACATTTGGGATTTGGAATGGTCTAATGTGGTATTTTACAAACACAAAATGATTAAAATTTCCACAATATTCCAAATTATTATTTTTATTATTCTATATTATTTTAAAACTCTTCAATAATTCGATTGAGATAAATTTTAGATGGTGTATATAAACTAGTTAAGGGATGTTCAAAGGATTATTTTTTTTAAATTGTATTAGTTGAATGATTTATTGTGATGTATGGTTCGATGATGGGTTATTGAATGGTAGATGTTGTTGATATTTTTTTGAAATTTATTTTGGTAATAGTTTTTTAATTTCCACATCTATATTAGAGTTTAATAGTGTCTCTCTATCTATAAATTGGATGTTAAAAATAACTTTTTCTATAAGTATTTATAAAAATTTATGTTTCATATAGCTAACCGCATCAATCAATTAAATTATTTATAGAAGAATAAATACTACATACCATTACAAGTGTTTACTGATCATTTTATTGAATGTGAGTCATATATCTAACCAAACTCATTAGATACTCATGTTTATATTCATGTAAATGTTACTATATAGATCTTACCTCAGATACTCATCTTATCTTTGTCCATCTTACACCAAAATATTGGGAATTTTGATATATATTCTGAATTAGTTCTTTTGCTAAACATTTGTCTTACTAGATAAAGGTACTCCTAATGAAACATATAGGAATTTACTATCACTATAATTAATACCTTGAATGTATATTATAGAACTTTATATGACTCTATTGGTTATTGTTGAAACATTCATATAGTGGCATGATTATTTTACAATAATTGAAAAATGTCTCTAATGATACAATTCTTATGGAAAAGATCAATTTCCATAGCGAACTACTCCTTCAAATTGCAATGAAAAATTAATGAAAACTCCTATAATGGTATTCCCAAATATTTAATTCTATGTGATATAGGCTATATATCCATTATTTATACCTTTTATCAAAAGAGAATTAATATTCTCTAAAATTGAATTATTCATTATCTACTCTCCAAAACATCAGTGTTGTAATAAAAATGGTGAATTGATTGGTATTCTTGTTTTGATCCACATATTGAATCAATGAGACTCTAGAAAATGTTAAATTAGAGTATTTTTAAATTAAAATTAAACTTTTAATATAATTATTTACATCTTTGTGATTTGGTTGACTAGATTTGGTATATAAAAATATATGAATTTTTTTTGGACTTTCTACAATTATTTCAGAAGTGGTGTGAATGTGATCCCAATATAGTAATAGTTTCATATTTTAGCAAAACATTATTGGGTTTGAATAAAAAAATTATAATCCAATGAATATAAAATATTATAATGGGGACTATTGGTTTCCTCAAAGGATACGTGGAACATCATTTTTTGAGAATTTCTAAAAAGTTATTTATTGAATTATTGTTTAAAATTTTATAACATTTTAAAATTTTAATTTATCAATGAAATTGTTAATTATTTGTTTGAGGATAGATTTACCAATATAAATGTTATACCTATCTAGAAAATAATGGATTGTAAATATAAATATCTAATCAAAGAGTGAATCAACAATCACATCTAAAAAAATAATGGTTGGTAGTGAATATGAGTTTCTATTATGAAATTATAAGTGTTGAATGATCTTGCTTCTCTTGTATTATATAAGATATTTGGAAATTATATTAAAATATAATTAATGATATATGCATTAATTAATAATGAAACAACATATTTGATGATGGTATTATTATGAAACTTGATGTGATCCGCAAATATCAGCCCACATATCTATAATCACTTGATAATCATCACACAATCATGAAATGTTTATTCTGTATATACTAAAATTAATGTAATGAGAATTATTTTTATCAACAAAAATTTAATGTAATTTAAAATAATAACATACATTATAAAAATTATTTTAAAATAATTACACACCAAAAAATTTATAAATCAATCAATGTAAGGAGATTTTATCCAATGAAAGGTAGATTTATATATTATAAATGTGTCTTTCCTCCCTATAGAAATATAACTAAAAGGGTTTACTCCTCCATAAAATAGCTACAAAAATAAGGGAAAATAAAAATAACTATTAAAATAAAATATTAAACATCTATTTCAATAGGATTTCCCATTATTCTTCCCCCATCAAATAGATTTCCCTTTACGTTATCTAATATAGTTAATATTTTACATGATTATATCCAATGTTAATAAAATATTACAATTGAGATTTTATACTTCCAAAATTTCCATAAATATTAATTCATCTTTCACAATATTGTTTAGAAGACGGATTATGAATTGTAATCTTCAATTATTATAAATCATATCCTTGTCTACTCTGAATATAGGAGCTCCAATAAACATCAATGTGATATATATTATTGTAGTTCATTTTTTCTATTTTGAAAATGCATCCCCTCATAGACTATTCCACACATAAAATTTTTTATATGATATTTCCTTATGTATATTTACAAAGACATATCTGCATCTTACATAAAAACCATTATATTAATTAAATAATTACATGGCATTTTTTATTATGTGGTTATAGTATTTATTGTATATTCATATAGAGTCATAGTAATGTATCATGATATCCCCTTCTAAACCATAATAAAACACTTATGCTTCTTGTTCTTAAATGGGGTAACCCTCGTGTATTTAATTATAAATAATTATAACCATTAATAATGATTTTTTCTTCCATGAAACCATTATGTATTCTATTTATGGTCAAGAAATATTTGCTTCTTCATTCTTATAGTGGCACCTTCAGTTTATTGTTTAACCCTTATCCATTATCCTAGATTCATTATATATATGGGATACATCCACAAAGTCAAAGGAAAAATTAGATATATATTCTATCAAATCTTATATATTCCATATAACATCTGAAAATTATATATATATACATTTTAAAATTTCTTATTTACTACTTCAACAAACAGATTCATAATTTTTTAACAAAAAATATATATTAATACATGTACAATCATTTTATTCCAGATATGATATAATGTTATTAAACTAAAAAAATAACCATTTTAATAAATATTATCAAAACACAATGAAATAATCTATTAATAGTAAATCAACCTATAAAAATTTATTTAATAATAAAAAGGGGAGAAAATTTTAAATATGAATAAAATATATTTATTTAATTGCTAATTTTTATGAAATAAAAAGATAATATATCTGATAAATTTTCAATTATGTTTTTATATAATCCACCCAATCTATTATTATGATAAATATGATGTTAATATGATCGAATAATAAAATATTAGTTAATAAATGAAAATTTAGACTTATCCTTTATCTCAAAATTTAAATACTATTTATAAATACTATTTCAATGGATTTATTTTTGTTGTTGAATATTTTATTTGTCAAAAAAATGTGATTAATTTTCATTAAAATTGTAATAAGAATGGTTTTAAGAAAATATAATTAAATTCCTTAATAAATAAATTTTATGTATCATAGGAATAAAAATCTTACATGATTTCAGGTTTTGAAGAGTATGAGGGATACTATTATGATCCAAACCATCTTGGAATTTCATGTAATGTAAAATAAATATATGATGAAGGAGTATGACATTACATATGAGAGAAATTTGTAAGATATAAATAAAATTAGTTAGTATAATTATGATATTGGACTTATATCTCATATGAAATGTAAAATAAAACATCTCATGAATATTAATGAAAAATTTAATTGATTGATTAAATTTTTAAATGATTAATCCCAAATTATAAATGGATGTAATATTACATATTTGGATAGAGATAAATTTAAAACAACATAATTAATCTATTTTAATGTATTTTGACAAATTTTATTAAGTGTAATTCAATTATGAGACTCATGATTGGATATGACATTCATCAAGAGAGGACAATTCATCAATGGAAGGAGAATAAAATCTATTATGAAATGATGTAAATCACAAGTGAAGTTATATTATGTTTTAAAATTACTACTATTGTCTCATTACTATATTATTGATGAATATAATATTTCATCAATGAATTTTACACATTCATCAATTAATTTTTCAGAATCAATCAATGACGAAAGATAAAGTTGATATTCATTGTTTGATGTAAAATAGGAAAAATATTTATTATAAATTATTAATGGAGAAAATATTGAAAAATCCCTATAATTCATAGAATAAATGATAATAAAATCTACTAAAAATGGTTCACAATAATGTATGTATTTAAATAAACCACATATAATCATTATGTTATAAACCATTTCATCATATTCATTGAAGAGTAAATAATGATGGGGTGTGTATATCCTTTAATGTCTAAGATAGAAGTGTTCGCCTAAATTATAAGATACCAATTAATGGGGGATAAGGAAAATGGAAAAATAAAAATGATATTATTATTTTTAATTGAATTGATACATTTTTATTGAATTTAACAATTATTTTAAAAATTGAGAATAATGAATGAATTATCATTGTTATGTATTACTCAATATAATGTAGGTACATAGAGAATGAATAAAAAGTTAAAAAACTACCATAAATTTAATTAAATAATGTGTAATATCTTACTTTCAATGAAAATAACATATGCATGTGTATTTTTACACTCAGAAACTATGATTTCATAGTCTTGGCGAATAGAAAATTTCATTCACAATTTGGAATTTCTAGAAAACCTCTTTAATACATCTTAGTGATTTTTGAAAGAAATGTTTTACTCAAAAACGGTAGAATATCTGGTAATGTATGGTGATGGAATGAGTGTTGATGTGTTTTTAGGTTATTCATAAAATCATATGTCCTATAAAATATTATAGAAATTATGTATATTAATTTTTAAAATATTTATGTCTTTGTTTTTGAAAATGAGGTTAATAACATTAGTATATAATGTTCTTGAAAATTCTTAGATGATGATGAAGATATAGATACAGTTTCTAAAAAATTAAAATTCACATAAATGAAAATTCCAAATTCAAATCAAACGATGAGATTTGTGTTGGTTAAAGTTTCTATATCAATATAGAACTAATTTGAAATGAAGTAGATTTTGAAAAAAATATTAGAGGGAATTGTACTCCAATATAGTCATTATGTAAGAGAAGAATAGAATACACTCCTATATTAGTAGAGGTTTAAAAAATTACATATGAATATAAAATTTAATTTTGATTTTGGAAAAAATAATTTAATAATGGGAAGGAACAATTTAATAATAGTTAAACAATGAACGTGTGGATAGAACCAGACATCAAATTTTGATGTCTACATTATGGTTTTTTAATAACATTTTTGATAGACACGATAGAATGGTCCAGAATCAAGAACGGATGGCATGTAAATGATGTAGTCAAATTTAAGGATTTAATGATGATTAATTATTCACACCAATAGATAGGATGAAATAAACAATAATTTTTTTATAGTATCTATTTGAAGGATTTTTAGAGTCTATGAAATGGAAGTATAGTTAAAATATCTAATGGAGTCCTGAAAGAAAAAGTCTACATTAAACAGTAACTAGGATTTCCAGTTATTAATGACGATTTGTTTTTTGTGATCAAAAAATTATTTATATAACCTCAAGAAAGAATCATATTAATGGAAAAATATTATAGATGTATTTTAGGAATTTATAGTTTAATATATTAGGTTTCATCAAATTATCTACATGAATGACTCAAATGTAGTTTTTTCATAGTGACGTTGTTCGTGGATGAAATATTATTAGGAAGAAATAAAGTATAATTCTATTGGAAAATTTTAAAATATTATGAATTAAAAATTTGAGGTGTTTCTTATATTAGAGATAGATTAATTTGTTGGAAAAATTATAAATAAAATATATATAATGCCTATTCATATCATATAATAAGTTTTTAATAGACTTTTGAAAGATGTATATAATGAAATAATTTATTCCATTTTCAGCTTTGATAGATTTTGGACAGAAATTTTTAATACATAAGGATGTAGAGTCAGTACAGACAACATTGTATCTAATAATTATTGTGAGTCTAATATATCTCACAGACATATGTGTGGAATTATACAATATAACATTTCTGGGAGATCTAAGTCATAATTTTACAAAGGTAGAACATATATTGGTGGAAAATAGTATAGTGAGGTTCCTTCAAGGAATAATAAACTCTGGTTTAGTTTTCCTAGCATGAAAAGTTAAACATTTTATAGCATCTTTATATGTGGAAAAGATTATAAATATTGAGGATCAAAAATAAAAAACGGAAGATCCTTTTTCATCAAAATAATTTTTTGGGTGGCTATGTTATAAGTCGTATTGTATATAATTGATCGTAAAAGACGAAGAATATGCATTAGTTTCCATGTCTTTTACTAGTAGATGTTTTCATTGGCGTGGAAATTTATTTTTAACATATTTTTTTATGTTTAACATCATTAAAAATGATATTCTATTATAAGGGGTGTTTTAAACAAGTTTTTTATATTATTTATTTTAAATGATATTAATAATAAAAAAAATTGATATTATCATAAACATAATTGAAAACCAACTAAAATTATATAACAAAAAAATCACATCATTAGTCAAATAACTGACATGTATTAAATTTTTTAACCTTAGTTATTAAACTAAAAGTTGTTAAAAAAGGTTTTTGAGAGAATGATTAATAAATAAATTTTAAAAACATTAAATTGTGAAAAATATAGAAAAAATAAAAAAATCATTTAGAATAACTATAATATATGATGTTGTAGATGCAGTTGAATTCTTGAATGAATTTTAAATTTTTGGTTGGTGAATGTGATAATTCATTAAATGGTAATCAGAATGAAAATATGATTATTGGAACACTTGAATATGTAATTTTATGATTAGTTTTAAGGTCTTATCAGTTTCTCAGATGATTAGATGAGTTTGAAGATATCTACGATCTGAGAACTCATTTTTGCGGAGAGTTATTTATGGCCCTCTGTTACTTTAAAAAATTGAATCCCTCCAGGGGAAATGTATGGAATATTTTCAATTGATTAATGTTTTGATTAAATTTTACATACCCTATATAGATTTGTTCATTCAGTGGTTGGGAGGCTAGGGTTTTCACATAGTTTTCTCCCACTATACGAGAGGATGAACGTGACCCTGTGAAGAGTCTGTAGAAAATATGTTATAGAGAATCACATTGGTGGAAAAATGTTTTTTAAACTGTGCCCCCATCTTGTAAGGTACGAGTTTCCTTAGATTGTGTTACGTCAGGGTTTGAACATTGATTTGGAAACTATGATCCAAACCATGTGTCTCATTTAGAGGGTGGAAATTACCCTTTCCCCAAAGATTCTTTTAGCCTCTCTCAACCATATGTCCTTCTCTGTCACATAGATTAGGGGTGCCAAAGTTCCTTAAATCCCCTCCAATTCATGGATATATATCCCCATACAACATCAGAATTGAGCATCTCTAGGAAAATTGTAAACATATATGTTTTTTTATTTCATTCATTTATTTTCATTGATTTCGACATCATCTTTGGTAATATCTTCATGAAACATAACTCTCCCGATTTCAAGAATGTTTTTTTAAAATTCCATTTATCACATTTTATATTTAATCAATGGATAATATTGGAAAATCGGACCATCATATAATTTATGTAAGTGGATTGTTTTTTCCCTCAAGAAACATCCGTTTATAAATTATATTCATTGTGCCACACACCTGACATTATTCATGTGTCTCATGTATGATTAAATTCTTGAAAATAAATTTTGTGGGCCTAATGTAGACATTTTATGACGTGCCCATGACGTTGGGAGTCAAATAACTCATCCAGAACCACATATTATGGTTTATTATTTTTATGATATTTTATATTTCTCTTACATTGATATTATTTCACCTTTGGTTTAACCATTTATATAGACCTTGAGGGTAATAACTAATTATTCATGGAGTACATTACTAATAAGGATTTAAAGAAATTATTGATGAGAAACCCATTAATTTTATAAATAAAACAAATTTAAATATATGTTATTTTTAATTCAAAGAATGTGATATCAAAAATTATTTTTACTGGTATTAAGGTATGAATGATTCACAAGTCGATCACTTTGGAGTCAAAATGTAATTGTAATAATATTATTAAATGTATTACACCAAGTATTAAATTTAGAAAATATAATTGGAAAGGAAATGAATTTTATTGTATGCGAATCATTATTCGTAATGGTTCTCCCTGGGAAATCAAAATTAATTATAATTGGAAATTTATTTATTACTATTTATGATTGATTGGACACTTTCATGCCAGTGGTTAATGGAATAAGAATCCTAAATTAATGAAATTTTAAATGGAATGAATGTAATCTAGTGGGAAAATATAATGGTTGTTTTTCATTCCTAGTTATTATTTATCATATGTATTATTCTTATTGCTACTATGGTCCATTTTCTTTTTTTTATATTGGTGATAACTAATTAGGAATTTTATTCTCAACGGAATTCCATGATCGTATAGGGAACACCACCTCAATTCATTATGATAATTGACAATAAAGCTACCCAGCTTGGAATTTGATTGATTTCATATTATATGTTAATAATTCAGTATAATACTCGGGATTTACCAGACTCATTTCAAGTTATTTGAATACCCTGTATACAGTCCAAGGATTTAGTTGATGTCTTCGAAATGGAGACTATATGAATTCTTCCCTTGGGCCCCAATTATTATTTGACTAATACTTACTATGGACATGATCCGTGGACTCGACTATGCATTTTTATAGAATAATGCATCGATTGTACACCTTGTATTTCACTTATACCCCCCCTATATCAAGACATCATGAATACGTTTTTTTGTTAGTTAAACCATTTTTGGTCATGATGGAGATTTAGTACTAAGAGAAGAAATAAAAATTAAGGGAATATACACAATATTATATAGAGGATCATACAATTTGAGGTAAGGAGGGAGGAAAGTGGGTGAATTTGGATTTAGGTTTGCATCACATAACACCAATTGGGAATAAAAATGTTACATCATAAACCAGGTATTTACAACATAAAACCCTACAAAACAAGTATGCTAAAACATATTTCCTTTTGATAAAAATCCTCGAAGATATATTTATAACATAAAAAATAGGGTTGACAACATATATGATCTTAATCCAAAAACATCTTTTATGGATTTTCCCATCGCCTATTTACATCATAAATAAAACATTTATACTATATTTCCACCATATAAGATGTTCCCAACCCAAGCACCATTTAAATGATCTAATGAAATTCCCAATGACCTCCAATCCTCATCATTACAATCTTCATCATAAAAAGTGTTTACCTTTTCCATGATGTTACACTCCAAATAGGATAAACATTTACTAGTGATCATGATGTGAACATATTTCAAAAAGAACATTTAATAATGAATTCAATATAATGGTGAATTATAACCTAGGTAAACTACATGTAAAAACATGTTTGAAATAAACATAATAGATAGTCAATTATTCAGGTTAGATAATTATATTAAATAAAATATAAATTTATTAAGATGTAATAATATAAATCATATTTTATTAAAAAATAGAAATATCAATAATGTGACTCAAAACAAAATAAAAAAAATAAAAAAATAAGTAATGGGATAATATGACCATGATGTTGCATATTAAAATTCCAAATCCCTGAGTAATATATATTCTGACTAAAAATATTTCAAAAATAAAATAAATAAAATATATCATAATTTTGGAATGTGAAAAAACTAAAATCCAATAAATTTACTATAAATAAACATATAAATGAACTCATCTCCTCCCTTCACAGACCCTAAAATTTCTATTTTATTAAAATCATAATACAAAAATTAATAAACGATACCCTTATAATAACGCTAAATTACAATTTTTTTAATAAACCTGATCTATATGAACTAAACCAATCACCCAAATATAAAACCAAATAAATATCAATTAGTAATCAGAGGGGAATCTAGTGATAAAATAGAGTAGTGTAACAAATCAAAGGATTGTGGGGAGAGGCTGAGGGAAGTGACTCATGGATGTTGAAGGCGATTAGATTCCATGATGATTGTTAAATGATGGGGTAGGGTGTAGTTCAAGAGTGAATGTTTACATGGGTCAAGAAACTAGAAAGACACTAAATATAAGGCCTAATTTTTTACATTTATTTAATATTTTACATTTTTTCATATCTATAAATGATGCGTAGGATTAATTTTTAACATTAATAAAATTTATATTTTACATTTAATATGTTATAACCAATGTAGAAAACATCATCCAAATATTTGTTAAATGAGTTATAAAAGAACTAATGTTACAGAATAATTATATTTTGTTGAATTTGTCTTGTGAGAGAAAGTTGAAATTGGTAGATATTGGTGATGTTTCATCATAAATGGTGTCGATTTAGAATGATAAAATGAGGTACATTGATTTAATAATGAACCCAGTACAATAAACACTTATAGAACATATTGAGACCATTAAAATAACTATAATGTAGAATACATGTCAAAATGTTATTAAATTGGTGGTTTTAGGAACTTAGCATCAGGTGATAAATATCATTACAATAGAATTTTCAAACAATTGTTTTCCAAAATAATTTATTGAATGATGATGTTTAACAAATTATATCAATATATGAATGATAAAAAACACTCTCCCAATTAAAAAATGATTTTTTTTGATATTGTGAATTCTTGAAGGGGTTTTTCATTTTTCTCGTCTATCAAGTTTGGTTGAGAGTTAATACGTGTAGAATTTTAATAAAAATTAAGGTTTGATATGAAAAAAGGGACTATGTTTTTGATATAGGAATATTATTTTGTTCCAACAATGAGATTCAACTCACATGGTCATAGATAACTTCATTATGTATATTTATTCAATTTATAAAAAAGTGAAAATTTCATGAAATATTGAATTTTATTAGATCTAAAAAAGGGTAAAAACAATGAATTTCATTTTAATAGAGATACAATGACTATATGGGAAGATTCGTACTATTTAGTGTTAATAGATGGATGTGTATTTCAATGTAATATGTATATAACATGGGTGGATTCAAAAAGAAATTCATAGGAGGAAATATTATAACAGTGTATTGTATTGTTTGATTTCATTGATTGGATTTGGTTGATATTGATTATTTTTTGTGTTTTTTAAAGATATATGTTTTCATGATTTGGGAAAATTATGAGACGTATTTTTTTACCATTACTTTTTAGGGGTGGAAACTAATTTTTCTTATTGTAATCTTTGATAAATTTTACAACCATTACATTGGTCACCCAATAGATTATTTACACATGGAAAATCATGATTTGAAATACGAGATGTAAATATATTCATGGAATATTATTATATAATTAATTATATATTAATTTATTTATGATAGTTTTTTTAGTGATATATTATGTACTGATCATTATATTTGGATTCAAACATCACAATTGATTCTAGAAAATGGGATTTTCTAGCCAAAAAATAACCTCATGTCACGAGTTGGGACTGAAGGGGGTCTGTTTTTTCCTTTTTCATTTCTCTTTTATTATTTAGTTATATATATTATTTTATCATCCTCCTCACTAATTTATACGTATTCCAAATGGTCCTCCCATGTTGTCGATTTATCCAAGATAAAATAAGATGGTGGTCCCTCTAAGAAGCTCATCCGGGCCTAGATCATGGTGTGAAGATGGTTAGTGTGGATTTTGTATGATGCTACAATATTTCACTCATAGATGTATTACCTTTTTATTTTTTTTTCAGCAAATATCTTAGATTCATGTTTTTGAATTTTAAATCCTTATATGGGATTTTATTTATCCCTTGATGGTGGATCTATAGGTTTTTTGTGGTGAATGGATAATATTGTGTCGTTTCAAGGGGGTTCCATTATGAAAAACCCGCCACTTGGTTAATTGTATATTTAAACAATCCATGTGTTTCTTATTTTTGTTGAATGGATGAATAGGAGGGTTTAAAATTGTTTTTTTACATGCCGTGTAGGGGTGACTCATTGTATGGATGGGGTCACAACCAGACACATTGTGTCCAATAACATTATTTTGTTGGTTAACCAACTACTACTCATGTGTAGTACATGAGCTAAACAGATTTAGGCAACATGGAATGGCATAATTTATGGTATGTGTCCTTTTACCCCATATGATAGAGACACAATGTATTTGGTACACATAGTGTAGTCTAATGTAGTGCACATCATGTTAGGTGGAGGTACATAGGCTTGTACGACATGTTGGGTACCAATCATGTATAAGGTAGGTTGACCATGTAATTATAAATGTAAACACTATTATAGAACATGATACTTGTTCAGGGAGGCATACTATTGGTAAAAATTTCATTCATAGTGTACACACCATGTACTCCCTCCTTGATGGGGTTCCACTGAATTTCTATCTAGAGTTACATTTGGTCTTATGAGTAGTTGATAATTTTTTTTTTCACATCGATCATAATGGTGGGATTATTTTAGTGGTTTAGATCTATCAATATGTTTCATTGGATTGGAAATGTTTTTTAGGGGGATTCCATTTATTTTTCAACTAATAATTCTGCGATTGGATAGGATGTGTGATGAAATACCCAAGGGGGTCATGAGGTCATTAGATGAATTTTCATGAGTGAAACACAATAGTATTATCCATGTTTCATTCAAACATATCCTACAATGTGTGATATTATAATATCTATGAGGATACCAAGTACAGTTCTAAGATTTAATGAATGATTTCTTTCAGTTAGTGTTGTTAAGTAATAGACCATATGTGTTATGAGATTTTTTTGTAGCATTCATGATGGGTTGAGGATGTGTTATAGATATTATATAGGGGTTATATTGAGAGCATGTTAAGGGAAGTATGATTTACTGTCATTGATTCCCTCATGGGTGGGTTTATGATGAATCATTCATTGGATTGTTTTTTCATCTATTGGATTCCCTCTCGAGTGTGTTGATGATAAATGATCAGTGGCATTCCATTGGAGGCTATTTAGTGATATTTATTGTGATAGTATTGTATAGTTGTTTAAATTTACCAGAGGAACCCCATATATGGGATCTTATTTATATTTCGTACTTATAAATGTATTATGTTTGTTTGAGTAGTGTTTTTTGAATATTTTTTGTGTGTCTTGGGAGAGTTGAGTAGTGTATCCCTTTGTTCTATGACTCTAGGGACTATAGGTTATGTATATTTTGTTTAACCCATAATGTGGTTTATTGATGAGCCATGGAAATTGTTTTTGGGTTAATTTTATCCCATAAATCATGTAATCACCAATATTTTTTTATATTTTCTTTACATTGATAGTTCGGTTATTTGGGTGTTGGGTTTGCGAGTTTTTTGGATCCATGTGTTGAGGTAATATACTAGAGGATGTTCAAGGAAGTTCATGATATGGATTTTGGATTGTGGAGGAGATACATAGGATGAATTACAATATTAATTATTCAAGGTATTTGATGTGGTTCCCTTTTTATTTCACCATTGTTTTTATATGTGTTTCAAGAGCCTATGGGTTATCAAGATTAGTAAACACCTCTAGTTGGGGGTCATGATATTGTTAGATATTTGATAACATGGATTTTGTGTAATCATTGTTTCAAAGTTGTGATATATTAGTAAGCATCTATAAACTATTTGGCCCAAGGATGCGGGGACCCATGTTACAATATGTATATTCAATCAAGGACATGCATATAGAGACCCAAAAGGATGTGTACACAGTACAACACTCATTTATTTTTAGATGGGTTCATTAATAATTTCGGTACATGAGAGGGTCAGTAGTGTTTAGTGTAGTGAAATATTGTGGTTTAGATTTTGTTATTAGATATTAGAGTATACTACAAATGTTTTGTGTTTATGGAAACTGATGATATGATCATAGGGACTCATGTTCATAATTATTTCATTTTAGACATCTTGGAGAACCTTTTTAAATCTATAGTTCAAGCCACAATCCATAAGGAGTGGTGAGACATGAGTTATAAATGCTAAATCATGGTTCAGAGTGGGGAATGAATAGACGTAGGCATTGGGTTTAAACCCATGATAAGATTATTTCAACTTTAATATTTATTTATCGATTATTAATTTTACATTATTATAGCGGATGTTATTTTTTATTATACATGGAATATCCTAATTTTGTGATGTTATTATGACAATATATTATAGGTTCACCATTATGGGTGTACTACTGATATTTATTCCACACCCCGTATATATTTACCTTCTTGAACATGTAGTAAATATGTATATATTCAAATATATCATTGGTTTCATAGTTGACGGAATATAGTTATAGTATTTCATTATCAAATGGATCCACTTATGTGGAGTCTCATGATTGGCATAGAGTAGCTCAAGATCCATATTGATTTTGTATGTGGTACGAATCATGGAAAGTGATAAATCATTGTATATTTTACTTTTACATTATTTATTTTGATTATGTGATCATCCCATTGGCTGAAAATATACTATGTTATAACCATCGGCTTAGTCAGAATTCCACATTTCATTAATTATACCATGCTATTGCATTAGTTTATTTATTATTCATATAATGATTTTTATATGTGAGTATTTTTTGGAAACATTATACATTAATTATACAATAATTCATGGAAATTGTAACACCATTATATGGAAGAGGCCCCAACAAGTTATTGAAAGCCTCTATAATATGGGGAGGCATTCCTATGTGTTTGTGGTGAAGCAAATCAGTTGAAGTGTTATTTCACCTAGACATTGTCAATTACAAAATGGTATCAGAGTAGTATTTTTTGTTTGGAATTTTGTCAAAATGCGGTTTAGGGATGTGTAAGAACATGTTATAGATAACATACAGGTGCCTCATGAAAAACATTAATGATAAGAGGTCATTGTTACAAATATCTATGATTTATATTCACGGATTGTTTTTTAGGGTCTTCTGATTTCACCTAGTTTGATGATATTGAATATATCAGTTTATTGTTTTTTTGGTTATCCTCTGTTGTCTTGATGTTATCAGTCTATAATACATTCAGCATTTAAGGAACATAGGAATATAATGAAATATTCCTATCATTGTTTTATTAAACTAATGATAAAGGATTAGTAGTTTATGTTGTCAATTAAAACCATTATGGTGTTGTCTTATTGAGTAACAAAGTGGAATTATAATTACATGATTCTCAGGTATATTTTTTATTCAATTGACATGATCTATGGATCTTGTTGTATCAATATCACTAACAATAAATAATCATTACCTTCATTAGATATTTTTATAGAAATTTTGGGACACTATGGGAGTTGGATCCATAGTGATCTATTGGTGTCTAGATAATGGAAAGCATTATATAGAACCGTTTGACTCATCCATGAGTTAACATGAAGTACTGGCTTCCCTCTTTCCCCTTGTTTTTATTTATTGGATGGGATAAGTTCTGTTATTTTTTTGTATGCATGGTATTTCCATGAGGCTCACGTTCCTACAATCAAAAATGGATTCTGTGAGCATAGATGATATTTCATGGAGGGGGGTATACAATGTACCTGGGGGTATGCTTTATATTCTCCCAAAACATTATGAATCTCTTCTTGGGAGATATTTTAATGAAAAATTTTTAACCAACACCAAACTCCATATACC
The DNA here is from genome assembly GCA_963277665.1 of Viscum album. NCBI lineage: Eukaryota > Viridiplantae > Streptophyta > Magnoliopsida > Santalales > Viscaceae > Viscum > Viscum album. Next base: position 899,046,904 of record OY728136.1, on the reverse strand, counting down.
TTCAATTGTTGTTAGAATAGATCTTCTACCAACATTGAGAAGACATTATGTGTTGACATATGTATTTTTTTTGTCATCTCTTTCACAAAATTAGTGACAAGATACTTCCACTCACAAAAATGATCCCAAAAATTAGAAGTTCAACATCACTTCCCACATCGATATTCATAGGGATCCATTTGAATACACGAGTTGAATCTATTATTGTATGTGAGCACAAATAATTGTAGATGTTGATCCCATCAACCATTTAAATCCATTGACAATGATTTTAGCATGTCCTCAAGTGTTTTAATATTCAATTCATATTGGAAATCAACATGGGGGTTGATATTCCATACTGATTTTCAACTCCATAATCAAGGAATATTGAAGACATTTCATGAATTTTGATCTAAAATATAGACCATGATGAGAAATTATAGAAATCTTCACTCTATGAAACCTCACCACTTCTTTTACACAAATCGTGGGGAGTTGTTCAATAGATAAGTAATCTCGAATTGGGATGAAATTGGAAATCCTCATCATTAGGTCAACTATAACCCATATCTCATTGTTTCCATTAGATGTTCTTTTGATTCTAGTAAAAAATACATATTGATATTTTCCCAATTCCATGTTGGTAGGGGTAATGGATTTAATTCCCCTTTATATATTTTCTTATCTTTCTTCACATTTTGACATACCACACACATGTAGTGTAATCGAAAATCTCCCATTTCATGTTATCCCACCATTAATGATAACGAATTCCCCTATACATTTTAGTTCTTCCATGTGATATATAAAATATAGATACACAAAATTAATTGATATCACCCATCAACGGTGGTTGATAAATCCATTAGGATAGGGTTGATAATGCCCCTTTTGTTATGAATCCCTTGTCTAGTTTTACTTGGTCTTTTATCAAAGGATATGGTTTAATCATCATCATTTCCAGCACAATATGGTTTATCATACATAATGCATATGTAAATTTTGTTATCTTCCAAGGTGATATTGAATTGAACGATTATAGATATTAAGAAGTTCTATCAATATCCATTGTATCATGTTAAGTAACTTTTTGGGAAAATATACTTCAAAATTTTTGGGCTTGTGTATATATTACATGTCTCTCTATAAAGATTGTGCCTCTATATTTTTAGAGGAAAAACACCGGAAAAAATATCCAGGTCATATTTTGGATAATTCTACTCATGAGGCATTATCATCTGAGTTGCAAAATAAAACATTGTGTAATTGTTTTATCAGGATACACCCAATACCTTTAAGATTCATCGATATGAATAATGAATCCTTTAATGATAGATGATAGAGTAAAACTGTTATTACAAACCAATATATTATTAAGATCTTATTGTTTTTCTTAAAATACATTTTTCCAAAGTTTTCATGCTTAGTGTATTATAATGCCTTTTATTTTTTCCAAAAACCTCCTATAATATTATTATAAACAATGTATACTGTTAATATTAGTATCTTTTGTAGGATGAATCCACTCCTGCACAACCATTTCCATGGTAGGGTCAAATGACATTCCTTCATTGGTTACACTGTGAAACAAGAAAGCAACTTGTAGTTAGAAAAAATAAATTTTTCTAAGCATTACAATTGGCCTCTTATTACTCATAGTTTTCAATATAAACCTTATATGATCAACATGTTACTATTGAATTTTGGAATATAATATAATATAATCCAAAAAAGATACCAGAAACATGTCAAGGTGTAACCTAAAGAATCATTTCTTAAAATCCATAAATGTTGAAGGATCATTAGTCAATCCTAAGGTAATAACAACAAACTCATAATTTACATTCCATGATGGGAATGGGAATTTGCGATATTTTTTTTCTTTACCCTCTTTTGATGATAACCAAAACAAAGATCAATCTTAGAGAATAATTGACCCCCATGAAGGGGGATAAATAAATTATCAATCCTTGGTAGAGGGTAATTATTCATCCCTATGAAATTATTAACTTCTCTATAATCAATTAAAAGAAAAATTTATCTATCATTCATTTTACGAATGTGAAGAGGTTCTCTCAAAGGAGACACAATTGGTTAGAAAAACCCCATCACCAAAAGATCCAGAAACTACTTCTTTAATACACGCAACTACACATATTCCATTCTATATGGGGTCTTTGTTATATACTTGGATACATCTATGAGTTCAATGGAGTAATATATCTCAATTTCTAGGGGATGTCCTGGTAACTCTTTATTAAATACTTCAATGTATTTTACAATTATGGGGTAATTTTCTAATATTATACTTTTATTTCATTCTTCCTCTTCGACAATCATGAATAAAAATAAGGCTACATGAGGTTCTTCCAGAAATATCTTAGGTTGATATATCTTTCTTTCAAAAAACAAAATTGGCTTTCCATTGAAGAATACTAATATTTCATTTCCACTACAATTTATATTAGAATTATCATTGAGATCCTTTCCATCCATAGTATATTTCCTAATTCCATAATGGAATGACTATTATAATTGAGATTGGATTGTGCTAAAAAAAGGAAACACTATAGTTTCTATACACTATTGAATATTGTAAAACCCCTAGGAGTAATCATAGTTAACTCTATTTATATCAGTTTAGGTATTGATTTTATATTCATTGTAGACATGGATGAAATAAATTAATGTAAAGAACCTAAACCAAATAGTGTACTTTCAATCATTGAGAGAACAATGAAAATACCCGGCCCCAAATAATTTTGACACTCTACTTCATCCACTATGATATAAAATGACTAACCTTACTACCTTGTCTTATTATGAGGTTAATGGTAATTACATTATATTACCTAATTATTCCAATAATTATTGGAAATGTTATCAAGTTGTCCATACTTGTAGCATTGGAAAGTAGGCAAGCCCTACACAATCTTACCTTTTTCATTAGTGCTGAAAAGATGAAGCTTCACCTCACTCTGACATTTTTGAGCTATATGGTCATCTCTTCCATACTTGTTTCATTTTACACTACTAGGTAATAAATTCCATTAATGCTTCCCTCCATAGTTTTTTGATGTTGAACTATTTATATTTTTTCAATCTCTTCCATGATTAATGTCCCTCCCCATGTTTTGTTACACATATTATTTATTTTCATCTACTTTTCATGACCAATGTGTCTCTCCAAACACCAGTTCAACATTTATTGAACCCCACACAATCTTATTAGTGTTTTTATAGTCACAATTTACTTTATACCTCTACATATAGTATTTTATTCCACTAATGAATCTATTAACCATATCCCTAGGATCCTTAATAATTCTAGTGGTGTTTTCAGAATAGCTTGAAAAGTTCATTTCATAGACTTTGATATATTAATTTTGTTTCAACTTCAGTTCTAGAAATTCGTTCTCGATTTTTATTCACATAGAGAGAGGGAAATATAATTTTAAATAGTTTCCCCTAAACTCTTTCCACTCCATATCATCGATATCACTTCTTAGTTTAATGCTTTTTACTAGTGTCAACCACTGATTAGATTATCCCTTTATGTGGTAAATATTAATCGACAACTTTTCTTTATCCAAATAATGGTCTAAATAATAGATCTTTCATAAAATAAATATACACTATTCAAAAAACATGGGTTGATAGATCCTCTGAAATATAATGTTCCTTGAATTATAAATAACTCAATGGATTTTTTTCCCTTTAATGTGGATCTAGTATCAATAATATATTCATGTTAGTGATCATAACATGAGTTAGATGATTCATATTTCTCATGATGTTTTTGTTTCAATATTCCATTAGAGTTATGTTAGTTCATGGTCTATTGAGCTCAATATTTACATGGTTCGTCATATTCCATGAGATGTAATATAACAATAAAAACTTAGTGATAAAATAAATTTATTTGAAGAATATTATAATTCTAATGGAATTTTATATCATATAACATCTTATTAAAATATGTTATTCCTAAATAAAAATAAATTTTCTATAAATCCTTTATAATTAATAACAAAAATTACTGAATTAACCAACAATTTCCCCGAGAGTGTCAAACTAAGGGAGTATCAAGGCATATTTTAATGCACCAGTTTGTATTCAAGAATACCTCAATGTAATATTTTCCAGTTTTATCCTTATATACATCCCATTGAGAGACACATCCAGTTATTCTTATCTAGATAGGGATTTCATTGCTTGAAATTCAATTTCAAAATATTTCATCAAACTAACATGATGTTTTCTTATATTTAGACTTTTACATATGGTGCATCGTAATGATTTAATATACAATTTTGTGCAAATAGTTAAACATTCCTTTGATACCAACTATGTAATTATGAAATGTTATCACATAAACATTCCATTTAAATTGTACAAATATAAGGTCATTTAATGTTTAGTTTCGTGGAAACCATCAACATAATTCCTAAGAAATGAAAAAATTATTCTAATCCACATAAAAAGATTCCTCATGTGTTTATCATAGGTACATTTGAAAAATCACATAGCTTGGGGATATACATCAATGGAAAGGGGTTAGTATAAGTCATTTTAAGGGAATAGATTTACCCATATTCATGAGGAATATCTACAAGTAAAGGAGAAATATAGTTATGGAATAGGAAATAGAAAAAGAGTCATATAATAATAAAAATAAAATATGTCATCACATGGAAATGTGGCTAAAAATGTAATTTACACATTCGTATGAATATCACTATGGTTAAACACCAAGGTGTTGTAAATGAAAATGACAAATTTTATTCACCAAGGTATTATTAGTCATTCCATCTCAGGAGATTAAATTCTCTACCAAATGAATTTGGGTAATATGGGGGGACACCATTAATATTTCATAATTTCACGTGATCTACATAAATCAAAATCATTAATTTCAAAAATAGCCTGTGTAGAATAAAATAAATGAGATTCATAATAAAACAATGGTGTGTAAAAAGTGCATAAATAATAATCATTATGTAATTTTCCATTAACATAAATTTGATTTGAGGATTCATGTTTGTCAATCCCAGAGTCAAATAATTTATTTTCTAATATTGATAAATACACATGGAAAAGAAATATTCTTGGGTATTAAAATAAATTAAATAAAGTATAATTTCATTAGAATGTTAAGGAATTTTTGAGAAGTAAATTGGACCATATAACATGTATAATACTTTTTTTTGGAAAATTGGTAAAATGTGATTGGAAATGGGTCTCATAGTGGGAAATAATTTAGAATAATGGGTTTGATAAAAAGGGCAATACAAGGGTGTAACTTTATCCTTTATAAGACATAAATGAAAAGAATTTATATAATATTAATGAAAATAAGGATAATTTCATTACCTTTATGAGTTATACCTAAATCATGGTGATTTGAAACATGAGCGGTTAAAGAAACCTTGGGAGGTAAAACTTCTAGATATTAATGCAGTATGGATTCATACTGAATGGAAATGGTTAAATGGGTAGGTATTTATATAAAAAGTATACAATTTGATTAATAATTTCCAAATATAGGCCTTAGAAATATAGGTAGTGGAAAATGAAAAAAAGATGTTCTTTTCTATGGTTATTTCCCCTGGTTTTTGACATTCGAGAAATACTTTCTATTAATTTAATACATATGAGTCGATCATATTTTTTTATAATTTAATTTTACTTGGAAAGGTAATTATTACACAAAAATAATCATTTAAATTTTAATGATTCAATTATAGAATCTAGAATGTCATTTTTATGTATGTAAATTGTTTAAAATATACGAAAATAAAATTAATTAGTAAAATAAAAAAAATTGTGTCATGGATTGATGTCAACTGCTTATTACTTCATTAATAAATAATTATGAACTCATTAAATATACAAACATAAAAAACTGAATTGTTTCTATTCATTGAAATGAAATATGTTTCAAAATCATCATAATTATACCATATAATAATTTTTATTTCTTTATTTAAAAAATAATGATTATTATATCATAATAATTCATTAAATATGGTAAATTTAAAATTTTAAATTAAAAATATTTGTTTATTAAAATTATAGCAGTTTGAAAATGCATAGTAACATTTCTGACGCTTAGAAATTTTAAAATTATTTTATCATTTATATTTAAATAAAGGATTTTTTATGATATTATTCCATTAAAAAAATTATTTTTCAATATATATTAATTTACTGTAAAAACATATATCCTTTCAATAAAATAATTTTTAATCGGAAAATTTAATATATAAAAATCCAACTCGATTAAAAATATATTTTTTTAAAGAAAATATTAATAAAATAGAATTGATGGAATAAAAATATTATTTAAACAATGGAATGAATCATTATGAAGCCGTTGAGTAGAAATATTACCCCTTATAACCCATTCATACGACCAAAGGGTAAAGTGTGTGATACTAATAGACTCACAGGGTGGCTTGACTAACATAACACTAGGGGTATTTTTCATTAATATGTACTTCTAATATAGAAAAAGTTTTCCAAGATTTACTTATTGGTACTCAACTTGAGCTTTGTCATGGGAAAACCCCAGTGATGCTACATCCCACCCTTGTTCTAAAAAATGGGATTCAAATGGAAGAACTATCATGGACAAGACCATTTCTTCTCCTTTCTAGATTAATTATCCTTTTTAATATTTAATTATAGACACTAAATATAACATTAAAATTATTATTAATATAATATTTTACAGTGTTCATATTTTTCCAATGTCTATATAATGATATAATATAGATGGTCACATTTCTCGTTATATTAACTTTTCTCTTAATGAGATATAATTTTTATGTGGAAAGATATAATAACACATATTTTAATGAAAACAATCATTTAAAAAGTCATGTTTGTTACACATATGCATGGATGAAGAGGATATGATGGTTTAGACACCTAGAATTCTTTTTTGTAATTATGGAATTTTAATGACAATCTTTTGAAGAGATCATTGTTTTTTAATTGAATATAGTGTCAAGGATGAACATTTTGGTTGATATTGACATGAATTAGTTCCCTTGATTCTGAAGAAGAGGTCTATGGGGGGTTGGCCTTATTGGAACTATAATATATGAGGATTATAGTCAGTGGTTTTATATGACTTATACTTGGTTAATTGCTTATTGGATCATGTGAGTATAAGAACCTATGAGTGGTTAATAAATTCCATCTATTAAGTTTTTGTTTATTATGTATTTTGACTGCTCAAGCCTTTTCCATCACGGATATGCATTGAAATTGAAATATTCACTAATTTTAAATGATTTAAAAACCTTATCTAGATTGATATTTAGGAAGTAAAATATCTTAATATATAAGAAACAAATAGATATATAATTTATAAATGAAGGAATGTTAGTAATCATTTTTTAAAGACATTCCCAACCTTCAATTCAAGGTAAGATAACGGATTCTCAAACCTAGGATGTAGAAATATAGAAAATGTGAATGTATATTCAAATGCAAATCCCCAAAGATATAAATTGATTAATAAGGAGCCATATTATTAGTTTCAAAACTATGTGTCCAACTAAATACTTTGATAAAGTAGGATTTGTTAAATGGTTCACATTTTTCATCCTTCTCTCCCCAACCTAGGAAAATAAGGATGTATCGAGATCACAAAGAGAAAAATTTATGGGATAATATATATAAGGATAAAATAAAATATAGATCATTTTTTAAAGAATTTAAGTAAGTTAGGATGACATGAAAAATTCCATGAAGATAATGCAAACAATACCCATATTGATAGGGAAATTGAAGAAAATCATTATAGATTTTGTCATATGTGTTCTAAATATATAAATAAGAAATTTTGTAGTAGTTGTTGTATTAGGTTATCTTCAAAGTATTACAAATTTCATTTCAATTCAGAACGACATCACACTCGATTACCTTGAAATGGTATACATAATGGAAACAGTGAGGTTACATGGAAAATTACTATCAATTTCATCTAACCTATACTTGAGTTTTACCTCAGAGTACTATAAAATATTCCATCATTCTATAAAAACAATATTTTACATAAATTAATATTATCATACATATACCAATGAAAATTTTGACTGGTTATCTTAATGCATGAGTAAATATTGAGATCATGTTCAATGGTCCTTAGAGGATTTTGTCATCACCATATTCGTCAAATATATTTCTCTTACATCAATTTTATCCAATAATTTTTCCAATGGGTTCTATACAACTTCCATTATGGAATGATATGTATAACACCAACGTGTTTGGATGAAGTATTTTAATATAATTTTATGGGCCCGAAAAAATTTATTGATATGGTATAATATTTTAAGACCAATCAGTAGTATATATGACCAACTAAAAGTTTATAGATGATCTATGATAAGGATCATTTATTATACCTAGATTTTGAAGTCCGAGATATATGACTCCTCCTCATATTTTCATTGAGATATTATTGAGATTTTGGGTAAAGAGAAATCTATGTCACTGATTTATCGTCTCATTTTAGATTAGTGAATTCATAAAATATGATATCTATCAAATAGAACACCAATTTAAAATATCTCATGAATGTGGTATGTTTCTGAAATCCATCTTGAGGAACTACATAATATATACCAGACATGTATTTAATTCATAGGTGGTATATCTAGAAAATTGATCTATCTTACAAAGTGCATCCAATGAAGTTCATGGGTTGTAGAGACAGAGTTATCTTCCACAAGATAACGTTGCTAATTAAATTACTATAGTGGAACCATAAGTACACGATAGTGTCATGATAACTGGAAGATGTATTAAAGAAGAACTAGCCTCATTTTTGAGCCTTACTGTGTAAAATGAAAATTCATGGATCAAATTTCTTTTTTAGGTAAAATACAATAACCTAGAAGCTATTAATGTAATTTTCCATTATACATAAATGTTCCATATTTAGTAAAATAATATTTGATAAGGAACAAGTACCACATGATAAAACCAAAATAAGAAAATTATAATATTTTTTACATTTTATTTATAGAATAAATATATCGAAAATAATTGAAAATATTTCAATAGGATAAAAAATATAAAATAATATTAAAAAAATTATAAAGATTAGTATATTCTTGACTAACTACTATACTCGCACTCTCCAAAAAAATCTATAAAAAAATTACTAATGAAATTTTTAAAATTAAAATAATATATATATATATATACTTGGGAAAAATAGATGTTTAGTAAAAATAAATAAAGTATGATATATTTATAAAATTATGGGAATCCATATGACTATTACAAATTTGTCAATTAGAATAATCATATGAGGATTGAATAGTATTCTGACTCTGGTGAATAGCAACATAGTATAATTTGATGTATCATGACCTTTGATAATAAAAATTAATGTTTAGGAATATTATAATGTAACAAATATGACATATTTATCTTAGGATACAAGTAATTTTTTTTAAAAAATTATTAAATATGTATTTATATTCGTATAAATAGTAAAATCTTATTTCTATCTTTATAAGAAATATAATAATTAAAATAAATGCTTATTTTCATAAAATAAATTATATAAATTTGTTATTTTTAATAGAGTAATAATTAATCTTTATTATAATATATGTATTTTTTCAAATTCTTAGACAGATGATCATTGTATTAAATTTGGTATTGTTCAAGTAAATATAATTTTGAATAAAAATTAAATTTCTCATATTTGGAAAATTATCTCCAGAAGATTTATTTTATTTTCCGAATCTAAAAATTTAATCATGATTATGAGTTATTTATTTATTTTTCTAAAATAGTTTAATTTTTTGTGATTATTAAAATATGAATAAATATATAATTGTTAATTTTAAGAAAAACTTCTTCCAAAATGAGTCGTAGATGATGTATGTGATAGTTTTTTCATCACCACATACAAGATTAAATATATATATATTGAAATAAAAATCAATATATTAGGTACTGTTGTGCGAACAAAATAAAATAACGAATATAATATTCCAAAAACCGATGTTTCATGCCTATATAAATACCACCCCTCACCACTATGTACCCTCACACATTATATGACATGGATAATGAAATATTTCTGTCCAATTACCTTCCCAACCCTCTTCCCCAAATCCACAAAGTTTTGGCCTCACCAAAAACGAAACTAATGCACCTTAATGTGCATTTCAAATGATGATATTTAAGAGGTAATATATCCAATCTATTCCTTTTAAATCTATTTATTATCCTACATCCTCCAAAAATGACCCATCCCACAAGTCACAGTGAATCCATTATTTTATATTTACTATAATGTTAACTTTATAATGTAATATCCATCATAAACCCCCTTATTTTTCCTTCACAATCGAAAATTGAAAATGTTGTTCATATTAAGGTTGATTCACTACCTCCATGTACTACATAAAATGATTTTCTTCACCACCTTAATGTATATTTATAGAAATATAGATACTATCAAAAATAATGATAATATGTATATTTTAAATTATTTAATTATTTTTGAATTTATCATTAAATGTTAAGTAAATATTCCAAGTTAATTTTTTAATGATTTGTAATACCACTAAAAAATCATATATTAAAAATGTTTATTATAAAATAATCATCATTATACTAGAAATATTTTAGATATTTTGGATCATTTTTATTTTTGTAATAACATGAATATTTCTTCAATCCTCTTCTTGATTAATATTTTCATTTGTTAAGAAGATCAATAGTTAGCCACTAGTAATCCTAGCATGGAACCCTGAAACAAATTCCCTTTGAACAACGAAATTAAACATTATTTCCCTTTTAAGTAGTTATAATTGAGCATAAAAATGGTTAAATATATATATATATATATAGTAAATATTTTTAATTATGTACTTAATTAATTTATTTTATTATTCATCACATTAAGTGTAAGTGCATAATGAATCTAGACCAATAAAATGGTATCTCACTAAACTACCCCATTCTCTTTATTTTATGACCTTTTTATCTAGAACTCACAATATAAATATCAATAATGTAATAGTACGATTATAAATTATGTATATCTTTCCATTATCCAGATAATCAGGTTATCCTCTTATTCTTTGATGGGGTTATTTGTTCCTCATGTTCATTTCTCAAATGCATTCTATAAATTCAATGGCGATTAATAGGATTTATTATCCCTTAATATTTTTTAATGATGTTTTATTTATAACCATTAATTATTTCATTAAATAATTGAATTTTTTAGGGATAACATTTCTATTTTGAGTCTATTTTTTTATAAAAAAATCTATTTTTATTCAATTTTTAAAATACTTTAATAAATTCCATAAAACACGGAATTGATTGTTCATTTCCATACCATGGTCTCTAAACATTTTAAATGGTGTTTTTAATGAATATATTACATGATAATAATGATTACTTATTTAGATATTAAAATCAATGAAATTTATTTCCTTATTCTCTTGGGAATAATTATGAATTATATTTTTATTTTGATATGATATGAGATTATGCAACCCATTTCATTACATGGTAAATTATTATATTTATTTCTTAGATTTGATTTCTATTTTTGGAACACATATGCATGAAAGTATTATGATGGGTATTCCCAAATATTGATCCAATGAATTGGGAAATATTTATGCCTCATCATAATTTATAAATGGGATTTTAGACTAAACATAATCCATGATGGGACTCTATCCTCTATGTGATATTGTTTTGGAAGTTAACCTTAACATATAATTTTTTTTCATGAATCATATTGTTGTTACACTCTTAGGTTCCCATGATATTATGATTCCATCTCATTTATTTCATTCTCCTATATGATTTTTCATGATCGTTATATTTTGGTGTATCATATTATTCATTTTTAATGATATGATATCCTTTTTTATCTTTTTTATTAAATTATTGGTTTTTTTGGAACCCCCCCCCCTTTATTATGTACACTGAAGGATATCCAATGTAGTTTTGGGATATAAAATGGATTTAGGTTCCCACAATGGAGATAATAATAATAATGATTTATATTAGTTTCATTTTGAGGTATTATGATCTTATACTCCTAAATAAACTAGGTATATTGGTATTTGGAATTCTTTTACCATATATATAGTATAAAATTATATAATAATATGTTTAAATAGATGAGTCACTAAATTTCTGTGATGATAGTGGAAATTTAATTAAAGAACATGCAACTGAGTGTTCCCCTGGAAATGTTCTTCTCCTAATATAGTATTCATGGTGTTCCACTTCGATATATTCTTATAATATATGTTAGGAAAGATACATGATATTTTCCTCCATAATAGTGGTATACACCATGGAATGGTTATGTTTCTTATTTTTTGGAACTACATAAAATATTTTATAGGGAATATTATTTATAGCTTCCGAGATGTCTAGTGTTTGGGCATTTGTTGATGTGTCTTCATATTTAACGTTTTCTAGCGGTGCCTTTTGTTGGAATTTTATGGTGACATGTTATTTATACAATATGGTTGTGATTCAAGAATATAAGAGTATGTCTTTAAATGGATTCTCTAGTTGTTCCAACACTAATCAGATGATATAGTTTAATATTTTGTGTGGTTAAAAAAGGATGGTCTTACTGGATATATTTTTCATGGTTCTGGATTTTCTAGTGGTTAATCTATATTATTGGTAAATTTTTTTGTTTTTTGGATTCATTTTATTTATATTTAAATATTAATTAGTCTTTTTTTCACCAGACCATAGTATTATCTGTGTAGTATTCTTCTAAGTGTTATATGATTTTGATGACGGCGGATTCCATCATTTTTATCTTATTTTTGGTTATATTATAGCGATGGTTTTTATTAATATGTGTCAAACAAGTGGTATAACATTATATCGAAATATTTTCATTGATTAATTCAATGGTTAATTCTATAAGAGGATTTATTTATTGTTTATTATCTAAGGAATATAATACATTGAATCAATGTTCAAATTTCATTTGAATTTTATATTTTTTAATTTTTTATTTTTTTGGTTTAGAGATTATTATTTTCTATTATAGATAGATTAGTTATTAGAGTTTGAAATTAGTCCCTAAAATGTGGATTCTTATAAATAACCAAAAATAGTCTGTGGATGGTCTTAATGAAGACATGAGTTCTCATATTTGTTAATAATGTGTTTATATCTTCTTTTTCATTTTGATCGTGAATCGTTTTTATAATTTTTTTTGGTAATTTAAATGAAATGTTACCACATTATATAACATGTCTAGACCAATATAATGAAGTTTTAGTTCAACTCATGAAGCGTAATAAATCATGTTCTGCAAACCACTTATATATTTAATATATGTTTCTGATTTCTTCACTGAGGATAATATTTCTTACCCTAATCATTAATGTTATTTAATGATATCAGGAAACATTTGGAATACATATATGTATCAAAACCCACAAAAAATTTTAGTTTTTTATGTAGTTGTTTAAACCATTATTGTTGGGTGTTTGGAAAAATTTTCATAATCCAATGAGGCGTCATAATATTTGGAGATGGGATATAACCCATGATAATAAATACAAATATATATTTATAAGGGGAATCAAAAAATATATATATTGGTTTCATTTACTAAGGCACTTCAAACCATTTAAGGTCATGTGACCCTAAACATAGTAGAATTATTTAATTGTGTTCATCAATTACCAATTTTGTTCCTTTTAATTCGAAACGAATAATAATAATGTCTCACATTTTATGGTTATAAATTAGAGAGCAATGATGTTCTTCATATGTTCATTCTTATAGGGCCAGTGGAGTTCCCGTTAAAAAATAAATATTGGGCCAGTGTTGCTTCATTTTTGGAAATGAATACAAACCATTATTTCATGGAATTAAATTTCATATGACTAGGAACGAATTTAGTAAATTTTAATATCATATAGAAAGTAATGATAGGTGAAAGTGTTATAACAATAAAAAATGTGAAAGAAAAAATTTAAACCATTTTTAGCGATAAATTAACTAGTGGATGTAGGTTGGGAGGATTAACTAGATAAACATACCATCTATTCAAATGGATAATTAATTGAAATAGAAATGATATGTGAAGGGGTCTTAAATATCATAGTGGACATGGATATAGATTCAAATATCTTCGTTAGGAAATATTGGATGGAAAATCTGAAAAGAATTACCCAAGTCTTTTGAGGGAGAGAATCATATTTATCAATGTAATAAATTATTTAGAGGATAATGAGTACCACACTAGATAAAGAGAATTATTAGGTATATTTATCTAATGTGATGCCTAATTCCCATTATTAGAAGAGTATATTATCATGAAAGATAATCATGAATTGATAAATAGTCCAATAATGTATATAATATGTTTTGAAAAGGTCCAAGGAATATGAGTGTCCTTAGAAGTTTGGTCTAAGTAAAATATTTTTGGTAATTGCTTTTATTAAACAAATTATTCATATGTGGTAAACCTATCATGATAATGATTAGAAAATATTTTAAATAGATTATGAATAACATTATTGGATAAGAAAAAATGTAGACCATAAATGAGGAATATTGAATGTTAGTTACAAGACATAATAAGATATCTCGTGTATAAATCCCATAATTTAGAGAAATAATTAAATTGGTAACATATCGGGTAATCTAGGAAAAAACATGATTTTTAGATATTATGTGCCCATATCTAATTATGATGACCTAGGAAACATGTTAATAATTCATTAATTGATGATACTTTTATATGATATGGTGCCAATTAGATTGGGCACAAGGATTTTCACTTTATGAATTGTATTTTATACAATTTTAAAAAAACTCAAGTACCATAAGTATGTACCCTAGATACATGGGAAGATATGTTGAGATGAGTTATTTTTATAGGCATTGATGGAAAACGTAGAAAATTGTTCTGATACAATTATTATCCCCATTAAAGGAAAGCAATAAAATTTAATTTTCACTGCATTCCGCATCTAGTATTTGATTATGAACTATCTTATGGGGAAACAATGAAATCTTGGTAAGCTAGACACAATGCTTAGATCAAATGGGGTCATATGTACTACCCTCTAAAAATGGAAGGAAGGGGTTCTTATATATGAATACGAATTTATGATTCTAGATAACTATCGTGGAAATTCTATTACATTAAATGGGTGAAATAATATTAACTTATAAGTCTCCAACATCTTGAATATTAAATGAGACAAAGTTCCAGTGTAAAGCACACATGACATGTTTTCGGTGAACTTGGCATATGGAAGGGGCTCCAAAGTATTTTATTTTAATTGAAAAATCTATTATTATATAGAGATATATGTGGACATATATATTAATAAATTTATAACTATAATAAATAACAACCTATGAATTTTATCTAATCAGGATAAAGAGTATCAAATATTTAGGAACACATTGTCTGTTTGTCAATTCGACTCAAGTTATGTTCCCTATATGAAGAAGTTGGTATAGAATTAGATGGGAACAAGGGTACATGTTATGGTCTATATATGGATGTACATATAGATTTTCATTCAGCTCTAATGTGTGTCAACGAGTCCATGAATTCTTCAATTCTAAATAAAAGGTGATGACATCATCAGTACAGATTGATAATATGGGAAAATCCAGTACACAAAACAATCTCATTTAACACAGGTCATGTTCTTGGTAATTTTATGAAAATTTAAATTGTTCTTTATATTCCATGTGTGAGTCACAAAGAATGATCTCATATGTGTGAACTCTTGGTAATGATAGACATGGTCTGAATACATAGGAATAACCACCTGAGCATGAAAAATGTTTGAAACAATATGGAGAATGTGAAATTTTCACCTTACCCTCTAATTTCCCTCTTTATTCATCAATTTTAATCATTATTAATTGAAATGTTATTTAGTTTTATAGTGTAAATGACAATATCATTGAACTCCATTTTCAACTATGTTCTGCTATCTTATATTGATTAGTTGATCAATGATGTTGAATAATGGAATGATTATTTGTGTATTCAATATTTATCAGTTCTTGGATTTATTCTTCTAGAACATCACCATATGTGTCATACACAACATATATGTCCAAAAGGAACCTAAAAAATGGGAATCCCATTATCATACATAAATATTCTAAATTTATGATTCACTCTATTCTTGATATTAGAAGTATAAAACATATTATCAAGTCCAATATATATTAAATAAAATTATACAATCCTAAAACATATTTAGAAAAAATAGAAAATATTGTATGAAACATATTAAGTACAATTTCAATCCATATATGCACTACTATGTATTGATTTTATTATAAGAATTATTTGTTTAACTCTCTTAAGAGAATATCAATTTACATTTATACCCATGATGGTGGAATCAAGCCTGAATTAACATTGGAATATTTCATTTGGTATATATGAATAAAATTCAAGAATAATTTTCAAAGGTAAGTAATATATATGGATATCATGGTAGGTTATATGTACTTAATGAAGAATTTAAGATTCCTTCATGGTTTTGTTTTTTGTTAGAACACCTAGAAGAACAACTTCTAACTATTACACAGGGGTGTGCGAAAGATTTCTTTGGGTATAATGAAGATATAATGATAACAAATCCTTGGGTAAATGTAAGAAGACAATATTCCCCTAATTATTATATAAGGAAACACTATATGAAAACCCCAATTAGATCAGACCATTAATAAAGAAGCCTAAATTTTATAAGGATGATCAATATCCATAAATCGACATTAAATTCAAAACCTACAGGATGGTCTTCCTAGTAAAACATGTTGAGGATTCATCCAAAAAATCTCAGCTGTGTATAGCATAACTATGAAATGGTTAGGCTTAAAAACTTTTTGGACAAATATAAAAACAATCCTCAGGAGTCCAATTAATTTCATATATAGATATTATTTTATTTTAGTTTTTTTTCAATACATATCCCAATATAAATGCCTCATATTAATAATGACTTATTGTCTTTTTATTGTATAACATGAAACATATTAAAACATAAATAATCTTTAAAAACATTAACATGTGTATCATATTATTACCCATATATAAATATTATACATAGAACCTTTTATCAAAACACCTCGAAGGAAAACCTAAGAGAGTGTGAGCTCAAATGATATATAAGGGTGAACATAAGATATATCAATCAATAGTGATATGTCATCAAAAGTGTATAATAACATTTTTATAATATAAAAAATTTATACACAATAAATTAAATATATTCAATCATAATTCATGGCTTATGGATTTTTTATAATAAATGGAAAACTTCAAAATAGTATGAAAATAATAAATATATAGAATGATCAATGAGATAACACTATAAAAAAAGTAATACTTCACAAGTAATGAATATAAAATTTTGAAGATGTATAAACATTTAGAGGTTCACCGATTAGGTCGGGGAAAGAAATTAGGTCATTCCATAAAGATATTCAAATGAAAATAGGTAAATGTATAAACATATGGACAGGGAACTAGGTCTATGTCTAATGTTCTAGAAATGATATTAGGTTCACACATAACATATTTTATTTATGATTTATCTATATTTACCCAATAACATTGATGTTGTATATAATATCGTACCACCTCTAACAACACGAATAACAATAATATTTATTCCAAATTATCATAAAACATTCATTGTATTAGAACGCATGGAATGGAATCACGATTCATAAACATTTGACAATTTCATCATATCATATCCCATAAATAAAAAAATGGGTTTCCAATGATTTCCTCATAAATCTACTCTCTTTTGGGAAGGAAATATATTTCATAGGATCATCATTAAATCATCATAATTAAAAAATATACATAGAAATAAAGTGTGTGGTACCATATGAGAATAACTACAATAAATCATATAAATAATCAATACATGTTAACATAAATAAAAAATACAACAAAAAGATCATTCAAAATAATTATAAAAAAATAATCAAATATCATTTTATCTTCAGAAAACCATAACTAGAGATTAAAAAAATTAGAAAACCATTTTTATTGAAACCCCCATGGATGATTTTTAGAATATCATGAATGATAATAAAAGTTATGATGGACGGAAAATCAGATCATATTGAATATGTTAAAAATAAAACATTCCATTATCACATATGTAAACAGAAAAAATTGAATTCTTATGAAAAATATAAGAATGGATAATTTTGAAATTTTTTAAATAAATTAAATTGTATTAAAAATGACCTTCATAGAAAATTCAAAGAATATTTAATAACTCTCATTAAATAATTTTCAATAATATGAACATGGATGAAAATTTTATTCTCCAAAATAGGAAATAAGGTCAACATTTCATTAAAATTAATTTTCATTATCACTTTTAGTTTCAAATTGTGGAAAATTTTAATAGTATATAAAAAATACAATACACTAAGATAATAAAATATATCAATATATAAGTATAATAACCCCATATTTTCATGTAATGGATATTTAGCTAAAAATTAAAAAAAATGATATTGTAATGTAGACCCTTACCTCAGTCATTTTTTCATCATATTAATAAAAACATAAATTATAATAATCCTTTATTTGTTATAAATCAATACCAAAACAATATTCATACATATAATATCTTTTTTGATTTAATTATTACATGCTATCATCAGTTTATTTTTAATTCATTAATAAAATAATGGTTCCGTGTATTTTTTTCAATGGTTCATGCATGATTCATTGTGCATATTCTAGTTCGTGTAAATTAATAATGGTTTAATTTTATCCATCTAACATCTTTTTATTTAAAATAACCATAATTCCGTCTTATGGTAAAATATGAGTGGAAATAAATTATGCAAAAGTATCCGTTTTTATTAAACACATCGTGGTAGTGTAAAATTTTAAATTTATATATTAGAATATTCAATTAAATATTTTATGCATTAGAAAATGAGTAAATATAAGTTTCTGATGTTTGGAAAGACTTCATGAATACAAAATAATAATATTAAAAATATTATTTAATGCATGGGTAACTTAATTTAAATAATTTAATAGCTCTAAAACACTGCATTGTATGAGAAAAATGAGACCAACATTGTGTTCAGAGCGTGGTGGTTACCCATGGAAGAGTATAAGACTTGTTGGAGACGGGCATTTTACGTCCTCACTCAATAAAATAAATTATTTAATATTTTTTATTAGATTATTTATGAACATTAATTATTTCATCCAAAAGGTGTGTCAGGTGATAAAACAGAGACCATTGTTGCATCCCGAATATGGTGTTTTCCCTTTTTGGGGCATCACATTTGAAGGTATAAGGATATTAAATGGCCTAATTTCTATATATTGTTTTTAAATAAAATGATTAAAATTTTAAATTATTAGATATTAATTTTTACCTCACGAACGGTGTGTTGCATGAATATTATGACAACACCATTGTGTTCGAAACGAGGCGTTTATCCTAAATTGGTTATGACATTCATACGGAATGGGCGTATAGTAAGATTTCCCATTAAATCTTGTTTTTTATATAAATGAATTAATCAATTAATTTTATTAATGTAATAAACCAAAAAAGGCTATTCATCCACCATCTTCCTTCCTCTAACGCGTCGCACCTCATTTCCTCCATGGGAGGAATCCGAATCCTAATGGAAGATCTATTGATGTCAATTTAGGTAATAATAAAAGCCTAAAATGTGATTCTTTGTAGGATTAAATAACTCCACCAACATAATTTCAGTTATTAATGGATAAAAATGTGTGTTTTAATTTCACCTGAGAAATTGTTGTTGGGGCTAAAAATATCTAGCGATTTACGTAGTGAAACCCCTATATAAACATGTATCCCCAAAAAATATAACCACTACTTTATCATTGAATAATCCAGGGGGGAATGAATACCAAATTTGGATCCGACCATGGGACCTCCGGCCTTGTGGTGCCTAGTGGCATGCATCGAGGGTATGTTCTTCCTTCTTCTTTTTTCAATTTTGTATTATTATTTATTTTATTTATAAAAAAATAAATTAAAAAAAACAAATAAGAATAATAAAATAATAAAAATTAAGAAAAACGAAAGGAAATAATGTCGTTTTAAATAAAATTAAAATGAAATTAATTTTAATGGATAATTTTTTTCTATTAGAAATCACCCGGAATTATCAATGATAATTATGTAATATTATAAAATAATGATTAAAGTGGTTTATTTCATAAAATTATTATGATTAGATATAATAAAAAATATAAAATATAATTACAAGGGGAATATCACATGGATAGGTTATAAAAACTATTAAAGGATTATCATTTTAATTATTAAATAATTATTGTAGTGAATTATTAATGATAATTTTTCATATTTATCAAATGATTTTTGTGTGTCTATATATATATTTTTGGGTGTGTGTGTTTGTTTGTCTGTATATATATATACACCCAGATGTTTATATATATATATTTGTAATCTTAAGAAGATGGGTTTTTATGAAATTATCATTGTGTATTTGTAATGAAAATTTGTATTTATGATTGTCAAACACACATGATAATTTTAATGTAAATTCAAAATTATGATTATCAACACCCATTATAATTTATTTATAATTATAATTTCTAATTATTAGTGCATAATATATTTCAATTATAATAATTGTAATTATCATTACACATGAGGGATTAATGGATAATTTGAAAAAATTAGATATCATTTCTTTTGAAAAAATGAAAAAAAAAATTATGAACACTTGTCATAGAACATTTTCATTTTAGGTAACCCTTGTTAAAATGATAATTGATTATTTTAAACTATGACCACATGAGATAAAAAATTTAACATTTAATATAATATTTTAGAAATGATTAGTTAATAATTTAGTATTTAATTGAATGCAATAAAATTAAATTAGAAGAAATAAATTATATTTTCCTGTGATATTTAAAAAATGTTAAAATAATAATTAAATTTAATATTGCATGTGATAAAATTATATTAAAAGTGATAAATTATCATTTCTTGTTATATTTTTAGAAATTATAGAAGACTAATTTAATTTATCAGTGCATGTGATAAAATTAAATTAAATATCCTGAATTTTAATTTCATGTGGCTTATTAAAAGGCAAAGTGATAATAAAAAAATTCCAATTTGTGCTATAAATGAAAGGATAATTTAGAAATTATATGAGAATCAATAATCACACATGATATTTTATCTATTTTTAACAAAAAGAAATTTTATGATTCTCATAAAACCTATGTTAAACCTCAATCACTAATATACCAAAAACTTGAGATTTCAATATTCTTCTATAATAGCAGGTAAAACTATGAGAGGTTTTTTCCAACTATCGAGGTAGGATGTTCCGTATCTTTTTGGGATTGTTTACAATTTATATCTATTTATTTGATTCTGATACATGTTTAATTACCATTCTATATTTTGAAAATAATGTGGGTATGTGGGTATCCTCGAAAACACTATATTATGCATGATGCCAACAATATATGTGGCTAGTTATAGAAATGTTTGTGTGATTTTGTAAAAAAAATTGCTACTTACTCAGGATAATATGTTATTATTGCATATACATATATATATTGTAATGATATGTATACCATGTGGTTATTTTCATAGAGCCATGATATGTTGGCTATCAACGTGCGTCATCCATTGGAGGAGGGATGCACATTCCTGGGGATGAGGGTCCAACGATTGGGGTAGGCACATGTTGATGACTAGGGGAAGACCTATATTAGACCATTGCTACTTGTGTTATACATTTAATGGGTGATGTAAATGATCGACAACAAGTTTCCAATATATTAGAAGGTAATAAGATAAGGCCTTGGGATGTGCCTATCTATCAATGAGGGATACAATGATGCCATGGTAGTATTGTGTAACGTACCATCCCAACTTGTGTTATCCTTCAGAGGAGGCAAGTGTATAACTAAGGATGAGGGACCAATGTGAGAGAAGGGAATACAATGATTATTGAAGATGCACTCAATGATGAGGAGAATAATTTGATCTCGATCAGTAGCTTGTTTTCTCGACAATGATCTTCGATGAATAAGGGACACAATTAGCTCTCATTTCTCAATATGTAAACTCGAATATTAGGGAAAAATTATTAACTCACATTTCCCATGCACATATAGAGAAACATATATTCTTTCACAGCGTATATACTATTTCATGATGACACTGAGTAACATGATTCATTAGACAAATGGCTAATCACTGATTAATATGACATAATGGTTATCCATTCCGGTATAGAGCCAAAGCAGGTATGGAAGGGAGTTGGGGAAGCTTGGTTATTACACAACCACACGGTATTGGATTCTGTGTTTATTACTCATTATCTATTATGGAATACACTTGTATTTTGATCATACTAGGTTGAGAACGCATTGGTGGTGTCCAACTTATTCTTGTACTCATTGCCTTCTTGGTCATTTTGGTGCACTTCTAGATTTTGTGACTAGAGATATGATGAAGGAAAAGGGCCCTATGTCATACGGTTGAGTAGTAGAGATTGGATACGGGGATGACTATGATAGGCATTGAAGAACTACTTGGATAATTTATTATTTACGTCCTATTTTATTCTATTTCTTCCACTTTGGGAGATGTTACACTATTTGTATTCCATATTTTCATTTCTACATTTTAATATGAATATCTATATTGTTTTTATTGATTTTTGATCCTATTAATAGGTACATTTTTTATAGTATCCCCAATGATCCACTAGATTCCCTCAATGCTAGTTGAAAGCCTCTTTCATATAGGGTGGCACACATGGGGTCATGTAGCATTCTTACTAGAACCCATTGATTCGGGTTGGAACGTTAAAAAATGATATTAGAAGATCATGATTTTACTAACATGTTTCTCTAATATGGCTTGGATTGTGATAGGTTAGAATCAATTTAGGAAGGTTGGGACTCGGGTGGGAGAACTTTGTCACTGTCTGGAAAGAACTACATAGTAGACCTCCTAGTTTCCATAATGTGGGGAATTTATGATATGTTGTTACTATTGATTCACCTTTGCAGACACACATGATGTTATATGTTATTGATGAGATTTAAGGTATGATCATTCACCATGACTATTAATGTATATTCACATTACACATATATATATGTGTATTATTTTTTTGTATTGTAGATTATTGATAAATTCTGTCATTTGGGATATCAATGTGGTATAGTTTGTTCTATGCGATATATCTGTGCCAAAATAATTTATGATATATCATTATTGTCATTAATTAGGTGAAGAAATTATTTAATTGTAATAGTATATATATGATGATGGTGTCTATCGTATAGGTAAGGAAGCATGGGTTAGTGCATGGAGGGTATACCTTGGGTTTAGGGTAGACACCTAACAAAACCATGTTTGATTCCATAGAAATGTTTGGGGAATCCATGTGTGATCCCATATACATCGTAGAACTTATCAAAATGAAATTGTTTTATTTTTTATTTCTTCTCATTCAAATTATAGTAGATGTCACCAATACACACTATTTTGTGACTACTTGGGAATCTTGAAAAAAAATTCAACAATTAAGAATGTGTCTACGTTAGCACAATATATTCTATATAATGTAGTTGAGCATGCTCCAACACTTTCGTGGTCCTTTATGAAACATGGTTTCTTAAATTTAATGTTTTCCATTAGTTATTTCATATACATAAGAGTTCAATACTATCGTCATGTTTTTCATAAATTTCAACTCCAGAATTTCATATCATACTAGAGAACCAAAGGCTCTTAGGATGTTGAATAATGGGTTGAAATATTTTTGAAAATCTATGAACTAGTAGATATTTTAGAGGATTGACACGTTAAGATGATATTAAGATCATTTTGGGAAGGAGATCCTTTAAATACCAGTGTTTTATGTTAACAACGTAACTGAATTAGGTAAATGTTTAACTAGAAGACATGTATAGAAAATGATTTATCAGGAATAGCACTTCACCATGGGATGTGCCAGTTTTGTTCACCAAAATGCATATGGTGGTCTTTGACTATGTATTGATTATGGAATGTTGAACTTGTTGATAATCAAGAACTAATAACCTTTGCCAATGATTTATGATATTAATAACCAGTTTCATGGAGCTATGTGTCTCCTAATTATTGATCTTCGAATGCGCCTCCACAAGTTGCGAGTTAGGGTAGTGGATATTCTTAAGATAGATTTTCAGAGAAGATATGGGTTGTGTGAGTATATTTAAATTCCTTTCAAACTAACAAATGAACCAACAATGTAAATGTATTTCATGAAAAAAATAATTCATCCATACAAGGAATCATTCTTCGATGTGTTTGTTGATGACATCATCCTCTACTCGCCATCATCAAAACAATATGCTAGGAACATGGAGATAGTCTTGAGTACGATCTGAGCTCACAGACAATACACTTAGTTATCAAACTTTTTCTTCTAGATTAAAGAGGTGAAGTTTCTATGAAATGTGGTGATTGGTACTGGTATATTAGTAATCTTAAAGAAGGATGAATAAGTCATTTCCTGGACACGTCCCTCAAATATGTAAGAGATCATGTGCTTCCTATGTTTAGCTGGATATTGTTGATTTTTTATCAAAGACTTATCCTGACTATCGACACTCATGATAGCCTTGAAGAAGAAGGGAGTAAAATTATTGTCTTTATATATTATTGATGAGGCCTTCCTTGAGATGAGGAAAAGGTTGATGATAGATCTAGTACTAACCCATCCGTATCCTAGGATTGGTTATGTTGTGTAATATGATGCATCAAGAGTTGTTCTACCTGTAGTGGTCCGCGCACTAAAATGTTGGAGACATTATGTTTTTTTGTGAAATGATTTATTTTTACATGAATCATAATAACCTTTGTTATATATTCAATCAAAGGGAACACAATTTGAGTAAGAGACAATGGGTCAAGTATCTATAGACATTCTTCTTTGAGATGACATATTCCCCTTAAAAGGGAAATGTTGTAGCAGATTCCCAAAGGTGAAGAACATAGTATGATCAAGAACATGGGGATAGATCCTTCGAGGAGTAGTGGTGTTTAATGGCTTTATTGGATGACTGGAGGGTTGATGCTTAAGAGGATAAAAAACCTATGATTTTTTCTCCATTGGTGATTACATCATCCCTTATGGAAAGGGTTTGGACTTGTCCTGATTCAGACAAAGAGTGTACAATTATGATATATTGGCTTGTTTGAGGTGAATCGATACGTGGAAGGTCGATGGATGGTAAAAAATTATCTTGGTATGTAGGTGATTAGTCCATCCTACTTCTATTATTGAGGAACTAATGAGGTATTATCATACTTCTAGTTGAACGGTACATCCTAGTGTGAAAAAGATGTACAATGGCATCAGACAACAATTCTTGTGGCAGGGATGAAGAGAGACATTATGAGGTTTGTCTCTCGAGGGCTAACCTCTTATAGGTTAAAGTCTAAGAACCATCATCTTCGTGGGTTGTTTCAGCCACTCCCCATACCTATTTGGAAGTGGGAAGGAATTAATAAAAACATCGTGAAAGGATTTCACATGACTCGAATGGGTCATGATTCAGTTTTGGTGATCGTTGATTTCTTAATGAGGACTGCCCAATTCTTACTAATCAGTGAGACTTACTAAGTGGGAGAGTTGAGAAAACATTATGTCCCAGATATTGTGCTCTTATATGGAGATCCCTTGATCATTATTTCTGATGAAGATTCATATTTAACATAACACTTTTTGTAAGGCTTATAGAAAGACATAGGGACTCGGCTCAGATTGATCTCGATGTACCACCCTCAGACCACTGGATTGTCATATCATAATATAACTTTTTTAGGCACGTGCAATAATTGTATCCAATAGTTAATAATAGAAGAAGATATAGATTCCACTAATGACGATGACATGAGAAATTCATGGGCATGATCATGGAGCTAAAAAGGAAATGTCTATGTAATAGACCTAGCACCAACTGATGGTGGTAATGATCTTTTTTCTATATGAGGTATGGTTTAGAGCACGTCCTTTTGATCTTCTTCCTTGTTTGATGATGTTTTTTTCCTATAGTTTCATTCAATGTATAGACTTGATTTACATGTAGTTTTGTTCTTTCCAAACATGCATTTAATCTAAAATGTCTTCAAACAATGACACGAGACCTTCGTATATTATAGAGAAGTGGTTAAAAATTGTTATATTAAGAGACTGATAAGGGACTTTCTTAGTGTATATGGGTAGTGGCATATAATCTAGGCCTCCCTTATCACTATCGAATTATATACCATGTGTTCCATATATCACATTATCATAGTTTCATACTCGAAAATGAGTGTGTCAAATATTGTGAGGATTTAAGGTTGGGGATTTATGTATATTCTGAGTAGCATTAGTGTGGAACATATTTCGATGAGAGGAGGCCCGGGGAGCAAAGAAGACACCACTAGTTAAGATTCAGAGGAAACATGTACATATATTGGAAGATACAAGAGAATGTGTGTCTGATATTCATTGTTAGTGGTATCATTTATCAGGTAAAGACCACCATAGATGATTCTCAGGGTCGATAAGTCGATAGAGGAGAGAATTGTAACTTCATGTTCTTTAAAATAATCATAAATCCCTCTTAAGTTAAAATATTAATGGAAAAAATTCATCTATAAGAAAAATTATCATTTTTTTAATGCTTCATAGAATGGTAAAAAACCAAATTAATACTCATAAATATTCAGTTAAATATATTTTGAGTTAAACAATGAGTTATTATGTGTTTTTGAGATTTAAAAATACACAATGTAGACTGATTAAAAATATTAAATATATTATTTAATGTGTGTTAAATTCATTCAATATAATTGAATAACTCCAAAACCATATGTCTTATGATAATATTGACACTAACATTTGGTCGGGAATGTGGGTTTTACCCATGGAAGTGAATAACAGTCACAGATGTTGGAAATATGGAGGCATCTCCCACTAAAATAAGTTTTTAAATGTTTTTATTAATTATTTTGAAAATTAATTATTTCATCCAAATAGTATATCAGGTTCTAAAACTCGGACAATTGTTGGATCTAGAATATGGTTTTTAGCATAGTGGGAGTATAACTTTATAATTTAGCAGGAATTTGGATGTCTAACTCTCAAATTAATTTTTTTCCATAATGTATTTAAATATTAAAATTTTTAGATAATAATTTTGAACCTCATGAATGCCACATCAATCAGAATCTATGGCATTTCCACTCCATCTGAATTGGGGTTTTTATCTTAAAAAGTGTATTCCTTTCATACTCAATGGGCATATGATTATCTTTCCCATAAAAATAGTTTTTTATATAATTTAATTGTGCAATTTAATTTATTTATTTAATAAACCCATAAAACATTGTTCATCTGCCTTCTTCCTTCCCCCAAATGTGATGAACCTAATTTTTTCCATGGGAGAGATTGGAAGCATCATGGATGCTCCATTGCAGTTTGTTTCAACAATAATAAAAGAAAAAAATGTGTTTTTTGGTAGGATTAAATGACTATGCAACTGTAATTTCATTGATTAAATGGTTGAAGTATGTGTTTTATATTCACATGATTTTTTTTTGGGTTCAAAATATCCAGAAATTCATGTGGCAACACCCCAATATAAAGAAGGGTCCCCAAAGAAGAGCCGCAGTGCTACAAAACTGAAGCATTCAAGAGGGAAAATGAATATCGAACATGTATTTGATTTGGGTTCCACTGATCTTGCGACACCAAGTGATGTGCTTCCATGGTATGTTCTTTAATACTTTTTTTAATTAGTTATATTATTTAAATTTTTTTGAAATAAAAAAAAGAGGATTAATAAAAGAAAAAAATATAAATGGTAATGAAAAAAATGATTTTTTAAATAAAATGAAAATAAATTACTATTATTGGACAAATATAACTTTTTTTTCAAATAGATATCACCATAAATTATCAAATAAAATTATGTGATATTATCAAAAAAATGATTGTTACAGTTTATTTTATAAAATAATCCATAATAATTTTATAATAAATTTTAAAATATAATTACAAGACAGTTATCACATGAATAAGTTATCCAAACCATGGAAGGATGATGAATTAAATAATTAAATTATAATTGCAATGATTTATTGAAGGTAATTTATCAAAATTTTCCATATATATATATATGTATGTATGTGCATATATATATATACAAACACACAAGTGTATATATATATGTAATAATAAGAGGATATGTTTTAATAAAATTATCACTATAAAATTGTATTTAATAATTGAATTTATTTTTATCAAAAAGTCATTGTAATTTAATGATAAATTCAAAATTATTATTATCATCACACATGAACTTTTTTTATAATTATATTTTATAATTATCAATGCATAAGATAGATCATTGATAATAATTGAAGTTATCAATAAAAATAAATTCTTAATAGATAATTTGATAATTGTAAAAATCATTTGTTTTGAAGAAAATGATAATTTAAATTATCAATTCATGTGATAGAACATTATCATTTTATGTGACACATTTTAAATTGATAATGAAATATTTTAAACTATCAACACATGAGAAAAAACATTATCAGTTCAAGTAATTTTTTATAAATTATAAGGTAATAATTATTTTATCAACTCATGTAATAAAATAAAATTTATATTAATAAATTATAATTTCATGTGAGATTTATGAAATTATAAAAAAATAATTTTATTTAACAGTGCATGTGATTAAATTAAATTAAAAGTGATAAATTTTCATTTCTTATGATATTATTAGAAATGATAAATGAATAATTTTATTTAGCAGCTCATGTGATTAAATTAAATTAAAATTCATGGATCGTCATTTCATGTTTCTTATTAAAAGGTAGTGTGATAATTAAAATTTAATAGGCTATGGGATAAATGTAATGATAAATTTGGAATTATTTGAGAAATAATTATCACATATGACGTTTTATATTTTATGAAATAAAATAAATGTTATGATTCAACAATAACATCTTCTAAAACTCAAGCACTAACATGTCAATAACTATATATTAAGACGTGTCACTCTAATGTTAGGAATAACTACGAGAGGTTTTCCCCAACAATTTAGGTAGGAAGATCCAAATCTTTTGGGGATTGTTTAAATTTTTTTGTAATTAATACAATGCACATACATGTTTTATTACTATTATAGATAGTGAATGCATGTAGGTATGTGTGTATCCCAAGAAACTCTATATTATGCTTAATTCCATGAGTATTTATAATTGTTTCTTCTCATTTGTTGTGAGATTAGTGAAACATTGTGTGGTACATACTCATGATGATGTTTTATTATTGTATATATATATATATGTATGTACGTATATATATATCATTTTGGGATATATATACCTTGTGGTTTTGTTCTTAGAGCCAATATAGGTAGACTGTGTACATGCATCATTCCTTGGAGGAGCGACAAACATGGTTGATGATTAGGTTCCAATGCATAGTGTTGGTACATGAAGATTCCTTGGGGTAGCCATGTAGTGGATCATTGCGAAGTCTGCTATCCTTTGGAGGGGAGAAGCACCTGATAGACGACAAGGGTCCAATATATGGGGAAGGCAGATGATGATTCCTTTAAATGTGCTTATCAGACATTGAGAGATAAGATGATGGATTGGGATAATTTTGTAACGGACCATTGTGACTTGAGTTATCCTTTGGAGGAGGGATGCACAAGACTGATGACGAGTGTTCAATGTGTGAGAATTGCATATGATGATTCTTGAAGATGTACAAAATGATGAGGTCATCGATTAGCTCTTCATACATTGCATGAATGCTTGATAGTGTGCTTCTATGACTAAGGGGAATGATTATATCTCAGTCTGTATTACATTAATTCAATTATTAATAGAAGACGATTCACTCTCATTTCCCTTGTACATACAGAGACACGTTTTTTCTTCCAGAGCATAGATACTATTGGATGACGACGCTGAGAAATTTGATTCATTATCGTAATGTATAATCATTGATTAATCAAACATCCTAGATATCTATTTCATCATAGAGCTTACGTACGTAATGTTTGGGGTTGTGGAAGCGTGGTTTTCTCACATCCACTCAGTTTTTATTATTTTTTATTATGCATTATTTATTATGGAATACACATTTATTTTGAGTACATCATGTTGAGGACACATTTTTGGTGTCCTACTGTGTTTTGTACTAAAACCCTACCATGGAATTTCGGTACGCTTGTAGATTTTTTTACCAGAGATCCGATGAAGGGAAATAGACAAATGGAATATGGTTCAGTAGTGGAGCATGGAGCTGGGGAAAACTGAGATACTCACATGAGAACTACACTGATGATTGTTTATTTACTTTCTTGGATTAACATTTTCATGCAACGTTAGACGCTATTACATTGTATGTATGCCATCTTTTCATTTCACCATTATATTATGAATATCTATATTGTTGTTTTTTTAATGATCTTATGATTAGATATAGGGGGTATAGTCACCAGAAAGTTCCACATGAGACCCTCACTATTAGTTAGTAGCCTCATGCATACGGGGAGGCGCACATGAGGTAATGTAGAATTCTATATTTGACCCAGTGATTCGGTTTGGGATGTTAAAATAAATATGTTTAATAATGTCATAATTATCATACTTAATCCTTATATAATCTATTAAAATTATTTTTTAAAAGTTGGTATGAATAATAAATGCATCACTCCATGGAAATGGTAATTTGTATAAACACACAACTAATGTTTTCATTTTTCAATTGATTTAGTGAATAAAAGTTAAATAAAGATTCAAAATTGTAAATTTACTAATATATATTAAATATTTTAGGTATTTATTAATTCAATCCAAATTATCATCTATGAGTAGTGGGAACGAAGAAGAATTCACAACGCTTCCTGGTGGTGGTATTCCACACGTACACATGAGCAATGTTATCGTTTCACAACAGATGTCAAGGTAAAAATGCAAATAATTTATTATAATATTGAATTATAATTATGAAACAAATATAATATATAAATATTAAATCCATCATAACATCCAATACTGAATTATGTTATTGTAATATGAATGATATCATTATGGTAAGGTGGTAGTCCAAACATTCACATATGCGATACTTTCATTTTCCATTTGAGGAAAAGGAGGACTCAAATTTATTTTACATCATCATAATAACAATTTTTTATATTGAATATAAATAAATTTTTATTTAATAATGTATAAAATATATTTTAATATGTATAAGAAGAAATAATGTCAAAAGCACAAGGTTTAGACTTATACAACTTAATTCTGAAACCTATTTTTCATAAAAATTGTTCCTTGAAAGAGTTATATTATGATAAGACTTGGACCACTAATATTTTGTCATATAAATTATGAATTTATATTTTAATTAATTTATAGAGATAAGGGTATATTAATGTTCCCAAAATACAAGAGATATGGTGTCCTTATATAAGGGAGATAGAGGTGACATAAAAAATTATTCAATACATTAAAATATATGAATATATTTCTCAAACAAAATGCATCCAAATTTTCTCAATCAAAAATATAGGGTGAGATAGACCTAAAATTTATTCATATAATATGATTTATATTTTTTTTTTCAATTTAACCTATATATATTGAGTTTTACCCCCCCTTTAACATCTTCTATCAATTACTATAGTATATAAATTACTTCATTTTATATTCATAATATCCAAAAGTTATGTTGAAAATATTATATAATGTTCATTATTATGATTCAATATATTTAAAACATTATTTAAAATTAAATATCTATAAAATTTAAAAATAAATTTTCAATGAATTCACAAAAATTTAATAAAAATGGTTTTTTATAAACAAGTTCTTATTTAAAAATATATTTATTACAAAATTAAGAATATTTTCAATTATAATTAAATTAATTGGATTAATTTAAAAATTAAACAATTAAATTCTAAAATTAAAACAAAAATATTAAATATTAAACTATTTAATAAAAAACTATGGTGTTATATTGAATAACCAAATTTTCATCATTCACTAAAAAACTAATCTTTTTTTGAATAATCCATAAAATTCAATATAAGGATAATTTTGTATTATGATTTCAAAAATGATATTTTTTTGCAAAAAAAATTTCTAAAATTTGAAAAAAATTTATTTTCTTATAATTTATCATGAAAAGTAAAAAATCCCAATTTTGATAAAAAAATAATTTTGATGCATAAAATTGAATCGAATAACTCAATTATATTTCAAAGGAATTGTCATTTTAAATATTTAATTATTAAATAATTACCTATTAAAATAATTTACATATAAATTCCATCACTATGATACAAAAAATAGAATATCTCTTCCTAATCACAACATTGACATCCCATATATCTTTTTTGAATCTATGACTCATCCAGAGAATGTTATCTAGGTGAGTAGTCATGCTCTATAGAACTGTATCTCTACAATCCAAAAGCTATACCAGATTTTATTCATACAAATGTTTATTCTCTATTATTTCATACTCTATGTTTAATAAATGTGAATGGTCATTAATATACGTCATTAGGATAGACACATGGATACATCATGAGCTTGTGTGAGGTTTGATGGAAGCAATAATTGATTAACAACCATTCAAACTCAATCAAAAATGTTTAATGTGCCAATATATCTAGGTTCCATATTCCAATTCCATCCAACTAAGATATTCATCTTCAATGGAGAAATTTATATTATTATCATATAAAAAACATGTAATTCTAGATCACATCAATGATAGTCAACAAAATACTTCTATTGAATATGAACTTCATTGATGTTCTTATGAATTGTTCAAACTTTTTAATCAATTTATAATAGTTGATTGTTCCCTTATATCATTGTTTATATAAATTATTCCCAACAATTTAGATCCTTTAGCGTCTTTGGATAGTGGGATTAGTAATGATCTATCTGAATACTCGAATGAAATCAATTAATATATGAAAATTACACAAAAATGATATAGATTCCAACCACCTATAAAATCTAATGAGAAATATATCTATATATATTATACAATATTAATGATCCACTCATACTGACTTTATTTTTTAGATGTTATTCATAAATTAAACTCTATTATTATTCAAATTATATAGAGGACATCCTTATAACTTCATGTTAATCCTCAAATTCAGAATAGATACAAATGAATGTGGTACTCTGTGAAATATTTCTACTAACTGAAAATATGTCTGAGTGAAATGATGAAGATAAAAATATTCTCTAGAAATAATTAAATGTGTTTCCTTAATATTATAATAGAATTCAAAAAAATATAAAAATGCAAAATAAATTTCTCAGGGAGTACTACATAACATTAATGGCTATATTACCTCATTTCCATCAAAGTATAGTTATTGGTTGTAAAATATCCTTAAAATCATGACTCTTATCCTTAATATTCTAAAATACCATGAATAGAGTTAAATATAATAAAATATCCATTTTTATTTTATCCCACCAATAATTCTCTTTCATATCTATATACATATTCTTTATTCTAGGATGGATATTGATTGAAGAATTATGAGCTTCATTCATTTACTCCTTCGAGTCTAGTGTTGAATGGAAACATAGTTAGATTTTGAAACATATCATTCCTAAAAAATCTTGTTCAATGTTATGATGGTTTTTTACCTTCAATTGTTGTTTCACATCCCCCTTCTACACCTTCTAAACCCCATTAGAGATGGATGGTTGAATATTTATCTGAAAAATTTTATATATATCATGTTACTTAATTATTTCATGATCTATATTCTAAATGTCAATTAATATTGGATATCTTCTAATCTCCATCATGGATATGTAAGAATGGAATATCCATCTTATAGAATCAGAAACCTTATTCTCCATTAATGGTTGGTAACATAATGAATAGTCTTAACCATTGATCAACTCCAACCATATTATCAATTATATGTTCAACTATTTCTATGTGAATTTATAAATTAACCTTTTACTATTAGTATATATATTACACCTATCACCATATATATATTTCATCTAATCCTATGAAAAGATTAAAATTTTTGAATCCAAATAATTAATTACATAATATTTCTCATGAATTTTCAATTAGTATGAGGCATAATATATCAGATTATAATAATACATAAGGGTGAATCCCAACCACTTAATTGAGGCATCACAATATATTACAAACCCTTTTCCACTATAGGGTAATTTTTTTATTGGTTCAGTTATCATATAGTTTTCAACTCCATGAAATTAACCTCACATTAAATTATATAAATATACCTTGATTTATTATACATCAAAATGGATAATGGATTTTTTTAGAAATCATAAATTTCACACAATCATCATTATTATCATTCTAATACTAGAAAACTGAAGATATTAATTTTTATGGTCAGTTTGGTCCATTATTAAATAACTTATCTCTTTGATGGATCCTTAATATACCTTCACTTGAAATTATGATTCCATGAATGAGAATTTATGAATCCAAAATTCTAACATAGTATATTTTGAAAATAAATTCTCCAAACTCATGGTCTTCAACAAAATCCTCAAATATCCATCATGATCATCCTTTAAAACAGAATATGTAAGAATATGATATATAAATACTACCAAAAACGGACCAATTTAATATCTAATGACTCTATTTATTAAATCTGTGATGATATTAGTGGAATTAGTATGTATAAATTACATTTCAATAAATTCATAATTACTATTCCAAGTAAGAAAAGTTTTTCGGTGTATCCTCCATCATGACCATACATTTATTATAATGTAGAATGTTTTACAATCTTGAAAAAGTATTGATCACCATTTAGTTGATCAAACAAGTCATTATTATGAGTTAGAGGATACATGTTCTTGATTGTGTTATTGTTATGTTCTCAGAAATAAATACAATATGAATCATACCATAAATCCACATAAAAAATTTAATAGGTACATCATATGATGATTACATATGGTGTTAAAATACTATATCAAGATACTCCTATAGTTTGGTAGTTACATTCTACAATTCAATTAAGGTTATTCTATATGTTGTTTATAAAATATATATAACACCATGTACAAGTTCAATAAAAAATTCATCTTCATGATTGGATGGAAGACTAATAAATTATTCACGAAATAAAATATCATAATCCTATAAAATATTAATTTCATCGATGTATTGATTCTCCAAAACTATATTAGATAAATATCCCCCGTGAATACGTAGTAAGACCAATATAATGAATGCAAATTGAAGTAGATATTAATTTTCATTTTCACACAAACTTTTTATCACAAATTGATTCAAAATATCTATCATTACGTAAAACAAATATTTATTGATAATTTATCTATATGTGGAGAGAAAAACAAAGCCCAAAGTCATATAAAATTAAACTATATAGTGTATCCAAAAACATGAATGTAATACATACCCACATTCTTCTATTTTAGAGGAGTGATTTATGTTATTTGAGATCAGCATACCATTAAGATTTTTCACCAAAAACTCAACATCTAATCATTGAGTTCGTAACAAGGAACCCTTTAAAAATATCATCCATAAAAGTGCAACTCGTGCCAAAATTAAATAAGATAATAATAGTTTTAAAATGTATGATATGTTTACCATTCACTGTGACATTCTCATAACCAATATAAAATGTTCTTGATCATATGATATTTCATGCATTCCATTGAATTTAGAGATTTCAAGGGTTATTATACTCGTTATCCATCTTTTTTGTGATTTATTTACATAATTTGTAATATCCATTCATCTAATTCATGAATGTGTTGTTTTTTTATTCTATTGAGATTTTCATTAATTTATTTCAATTCATGTCCTCTTCCCATCACTTCGATATTAATTTTCGCAATTTCTAGTTATCCCACACTAGAAATATCCCCTTGTTACATTGAATAATAATTTTATTGGTCATTACCACATTTGTTTCTTGAAATAGGTTTAAAATTCATATTCCATTCATGTGACACACAAATATATCATCTATGAAACATAATCATTCATTTATTATCACTATAATGATGAGGGTGTACACATTTCATTTATATATATATATATATATATATTACATCAAATTAAATCATCATAAAACCCAAATTCTCTTATTGTAAAGACCTAAAATCTAGTAGATTTGATCAAGGAAATGATTAGTAAATTTATTATAATGTATTTATACTTGATTAATATATTATAAATGAAGACATTTAAACAACTTAGTTAATGTAAATATTTGGAATCCATAAACTCTTTTAATGATCCCTTCTTCATATCCTAGATAAAGAAAAAAATCAATCAACTCAATGGCTCAATAAGGGATTTGTACAATGGAAAATATATTCTGAAAATAAGATTTGATCAATATTGAAATTTAAATAACATAAAATATATTCCATAAAAATAATAATTTCAGCCTAAGGAGTACTAGGGACAAAATAAATGGTGATCAAGGAATTACATATAGTTAATAAAAAGAGCATGAAAAATATGACAGGATATCATAATAATTCATATAAACCAAAGGATACCAATATTGAATCACATAATGATGGAATAGAAAATCTCAGCCATTATAAACATACCATCCTTTCCTAGTTCCAAGACATCATTCATATATGGGTAAGGCCTCTTCCAAATACCACCACCAGTTTGTCTCATGAGACTTATCAATGCATCAATAGATTATATTGGGACCTATATTTTACATAGAAAGTCTAAACCATTTATCATATGAAATTTCTTATAACAATTATATCTTTAATCAATATAAATATTCATTTTGAAAAAAAAATATAAGAATGTTAGTACATTACCCATTTAAAAATATAACAAACCATCCATCAAAATAACAACGATGGTATTTTTACAATATATTCATAGAGAAGTATAATAAACTATAATTTTTTTGATGAATCAGAATGTCATAATAGATAATTCAAAACAATTTTGACTAAAATACACTTTTTACTTTGAAATAACATATTAAAAGTCTAATAAATTTCAAAAATATTGTTACATAATATATTATTATAAAAAAAAATTAAAAAAAATTATAATAATATTTAAATAATTGGTTGTTCATTATTGAAAAAAATCCTATAAATGTTAGACATGTTAATAAAACGTTTCCAATAAATTTTCCATACGAAAAGTAAAATAAGTACCTCATTTGAATAATTATTGGAAGACTTTTTTTAATAAATTTTTATATAGTTTAAAATGGGTAAAAATTTTTTAATAACTCAATAAGGAATATTAAAAAATCATTTATGAAATCATTTTTAGAAAATATATGATTTGGAAGAAATTTTTAAACAAAGAGAGAAATAAATTAATTTTTCTGTAAAAACATATTCTCAATATTTTTATGTAGAAAAGAGGGGAAAATAGTACTATTGCATGAATATTTAATAAATAACGTCAAGATAAAAACCTAAATGGTATTTTTCCAATAAGGATAAAATAATATCATTCAACAGATATTCAATCATAAATAATACTGATTAATGTGTGACTGAAACTAAAATGTATTACATCATTAGTAACTTTTCAATCATAAGGGCTATGGAAGAACTAAAATTAAATGAAATATTAAATACTATGAATATAAATATAATATTGATATATTATATCAAAGGGGATTTAGATACACCTCATATAAATAAATTCGTACATAATACTAAAAAATGTTTTAATGTATAGGAAATGCAGATACAATTTCTTACTAAGAACATATCGTTAAAGTGAGAATTAATAAATCCATTGATTATGTGTATCTAAAGTAAATATATATAAAAAATTGAAATTATAGAATAAAATAATTCAAAATCATTACATAAATAATCTTATAATATCAAATATAATGAAAATTTATTCCAACCCAATAAAAATTAATTTAGTTATAAAAATGTTTATAATATGGTTTCATTATTGTCAAATCCCTTTGGTTTGAATAATTATAATTGAATATAAAATATCATTATGTATTAAG
Source organism: Viscum album (assembly GCA_963277665.1). Taxonomy (NCBI): domain Eukaryota; kingdom Viridiplantae; phylum Streptophyta; class Magnoliopsida; order Santalales; family Viscaceae; genus Viscum; species Viscum album. The sequence continues at coordinate 899,008,734 of OY728136.1, read as the reverse complement.
TGTAGTTAATATAAAATTAATAAGGGTTGTGTATACACCATCTAAAATAAATTGGTCCATAATATTAAAATATTTCTCAATGAATGGAAATTGAGATAGAATCTCCTACATTGAGTCCAACAAATTATACACGCACATTATCTTAATGTATAAAAAAATTATTTTAATTATTTAATTTCAAAATAAAATTTAATGTTTATTATTTGTTTTTTATTTCATTTATGATGTTCTTATATTTAATTACCTAATCCATTAAATACATTTACAATTATTGGATGATATTTGGTTCATATGTCAAAAATGATATCAGTAGTTTAAAAAAATAAAATTGGTCATTTTCCTTCATATACAGAATAATAATAATTACTATTTTATAATTATTGTACTCAAATTGATCTTTTTTAAAAAATCAATGAATTGTTTTTAGAAAAAATAAGCTACACTACAATCAAGGGGAAGTAACGTCATACGTACATATCAGTAATGGTTTCATGTTTCAACAACCAAGTTGGATAAATCAAAATTATTATTTTGTTTTTTACATTGATAATTATAAACAAATATCATATTATTTCTAAAAATAATCATATATATATTATTCATTTTATATAGTCAAAAATATTTATCACATCGCTTCGTAGAGTTGGTAATCCACAGGTATACATGAATTGTATTATTAATTTTAAATGAGTGGAATGGTAAGAAATTATATGAAATATTATCATTGTATAATGATAAATATTTAATTAATATATACATATATAATCAAAATAATTAACCACCATTGACTGGTGGTGATATGATACAAATTACGTTATTTTACATGGTGATAGTCCTCCGTACTCATGATTACAATTTCATTTCCCATTGAATAGGAGATGAGATGGATATATTTCATTCCATTAAAATGAAAACATATCAATTTATTGGATTTTATAATATATGTTTATCATAATGTACGTGAATTTATTTTAAGGAGGTATAAAAATAAATAAATGAAAAATGATCAATAATGAGTGATACCAGTTTTTGAATGACCTTCATTATTTCAGTCAAAAACCCTTCATAGGAGAATTTTGTGGAAAACAACGGAAATTGGTTGTTTCAAGGGATTTAGATAAGTTCTTTGGTGAATCTATTTTCCAAAAAAATCCTCTTAATGTTTGAATATAACTTTAGAAAGTGTTCCCTTTTATTATTAAGGTATGAAAAACATGGTAATTTCATAATGTATTAAATAATTTAAATATAATTATCATTTAATCGTTTATAAAATTCAATATTATTTGTGTAAAATATTATTTTTATTATAAATACACTCATAAAATAAAATCTATATATGTGTAGATTATGTTTTCACCCATATTTGTTTTATTTTTCCCTTTTATCCTTTTATGATAATTATAGCGATATAATAATTTTAATCTCCTGGGGTTATGAAATTAAATGTAAAAGTAAAATTTTATCATAAATTAACCCCGATTTATAATAAATACCATATTCAATTTACATGGATGATCAACAAAATATGAATTTTAAATAATTTTAAAAAATAAATTATTATAAAAATTTATTTATGTCAATTTTTATACTATTCATTTAATTGGATGTTAAAAATTTTAAGATAAATATATAATCAAAATATACAACATTATACCATCCCAAAGATGTTATAAATGTATACAAAATGTTGAAGAAAAAAATTTATTCAAATTATATAACATTGAGTAAATTTTATAATCGATTAGAATATTTTCCTTTTAATTAAGAATTGCTCTTGCATATTGTTATTATTTAATGTAATAATATAAAAAATAAAAATTATAATTGATTTACAATATAAAAAAATAGGATATATACATAAAAAATATTTATAATTGAACATTGATAATAATTATATTCATCTGAAAAGGTAAAATATTTTTAAATGTAATAGAGTACCATTTTTCTATTTTCATTAAATAAGTAACTATAACTGTAATAATATTGGAAATATCTCTTAGAAATGTAACATGTATATGACATATAATATAAATGGTTAAAAATATCCAAAAAATTGAATTAATCTTGTTGTAACTACATTATAATCCTTATATTTCAATTTTATCCCCCTATAAACATGGTTTACCATTATCCATGGTAATAAATTTTTATATCATTTACTCCTAATTATGATGAAAAATTATGATTCCATTATTAAATAATAATATTTTTTATGATTAAAAATGTGTGATGTAATTTATAAAAATCATTTTGAAGATTTATTCGAAATTATTTTAATAATAATCCCACAAAGCATTTCAAAAAATGGTTTTAATGGAATACAAATTTCATACATTAGAAGATCTTGAAATTACTATATTACTACCTATCATCATTTTTTGTAATTAAATTCATATTGTATTATATGTAGTCTCTAATTTAAATTAAAAATAATTTTATTTTAATACTATTTTAATTAGTAACAATGAAGAGACATTATTCTTTTAGAAACAGTTTTCAACCGAAGAATAATTTTCCCCTATTCATTGTAAAATAAAACATTTTTGAAAAATTAAAAAAATTCACCCTAATAAAATTATAAAAAATGATTTATTAAATTATGGTAGTTTAATGTAATACTTTATGTAAATTTTGAAAAAAAGCAATTATAATATTTTGTAACAAAATTAGTGATAAATCACTTTATAAGATAATTTATTTGTTAAAAAAATAATTTTCATTACTACAAATTATGTTAATATTTAGTAAGTATATATTAATATATTTATATTTTGATATAACATAATATATTTTTCATTAAAAATTAATCCTATTCATACCCAAAAAGTATACTGGTAAGTAATTACTTCCATATGTAAATATTATATTTCAATTGTCATTTAAGGTCAGTATTGTGTTTCATATACATCATCGACCATAATGATATTATTATAAAATATGTAGGTGTTATTTTCTTCCCACATTATATAAATTACATTATCCCAATTTTAAATTTTTCTCAAAAATTGAAGGCATACCATTTGAAAATTCAATTCTAGGGAAAACACATTGTAAAAGGGTTAATGAATACCACATCCTAATAAGAAAAAATTGATAATAATAAGGACATATAGAATAACATTTAATCATGTATTAATGAATTAAATAGTTACTGGGAAGGGAACATTTTAACACATAATATATTAATAATTCCAAAATAAATGTGGAGAGTGATGGAGATCATTGATCACCAAAAAAAGAGAGTGATCATGAGAATGTTAATGTCAAAAAATCAATCAAACTATGAAATTTGAAAATAACACGATATAATTGGAAATGAAGTTACTATGGTTAAATTTATTATCAATATTAGTTTCTAGAGTTGAGAAATTATTTTACTATTAAATTAGAGAACCCTAGAAAATATATATACTAGAATTATTATATTACATAAGCATAATTTAATCCTTTTGTTGTGATTCGATAAAATTCCACTTCATGTATAAGTCAATCAAATAAATATCTAAGATGAACTACTTATTCATGAAGAAGTAATATAAAAAGGTAAATGAAAATGATATCCATAAAATATTGAAATGATATTCCTCCTAACATTACTCAAATAGAAATGGTTATCGATATTTATGAAAATGTTGAATATTATTAAAAATGGATGCACTAATCTCTAAAATTTTACAAAAAAACCAATGGGTTAATATATACCATTTCTCAAATAAATAACCTTTCATCCCAATTAACTTTAATAAACTCAATGTTAATTAATGTTTTCCTTATATTTTATATCATACACATCATCTTTAAACATCTATATATGTAAAAAAAATCTCCCTAATAAGTCATTTTTGTAAAATGAAATGGCTATATATATCGCAACATAATAAAATTTCTCTTCAAATATCATTAATCCCCTGAAGATAAAGAATAATTGATACCATAATATATTTTCCAAATAAAACCTAATATTTAACCATCAATCCTTCTTTGTAAAAAAATATCATTCTAAACAATGAATTTCAACATGCAATGGTAGGTGTTTCACCCTTACCACCATTCACATGGGGGTTCATGTCCCATAAAACTTCCAGATGCAATGAGTTTCCACCCATTATTTATGATGAATTTTATCTAACAAAATATTAAAATAAATCATATAATGTTCCAAAAATAATAAAGAACATATAGGAAAATAACTTTAGTATTCAAAAAAACGTTTTAACCGCACTATTATTTTATACGACTTATTTTATCATAAATTAAAGTAATATTAATTTATTATTATTACCATATAATCCATGATCTTATTAATAATAAATGGTATCACAAACATTATATTTATTTCCATAAATATATGTTTTCCTTTAATAAATTTTTACTAAAAATTATCCTTAACCAAAATGGTAGTATTAAAATAAATGTATCCCAAAATATCATTAATAATGTTAAACTCCCATTACATAAGACATAAATAGGGATTTTATTACATCAATCTTGTAATAAAAATTATAATTTGTTACCAATTATAGTACATAAAAATCCTGAATTTCCTTCATCAAAACCATAAACATTATGTTTTAGAGAGTTTTTTTATATTCCATCATAGAATTATTCTCTACAATCTATATTTTTATAACACTTGTTCCCAATGTATGTAATAAACATTCTATGATACCGAATTTAATGACCCCAACAAATATATGAAAATACTAGTGAATACATTATAAAATTGTCATAATATAGAAGATATCACATTCCAAAGGATTGTTTTTATTATTTGTGTTAGTAAACTGGATACATACAGAAATAAAATATTATATTTGAAACCATATAAAACAATATTGTGAAAGTGAATATTCTACATCATTGAACTCATTCAAATATTCCTTTTTTATATTGGGGTTAACGTATTTTCTAAGGGTGAGATAAAATAAAAATTAAGGGTGTCATTTATCAGAATTGAAAATGGGTAGAAAATTGATAATCAATACATAATGGAAAAAAACACAAACACATTATATTTAATCACTAACATAATTACAGATAATAATATGGATGCAATAAATTATGATCAATGAATTCAATATAATGAATCACATAAACAAATATCATATATAAGGATATCATAATTATTCAAGTAATCCCATAGATTTCAATAACTAATCACATTTTTATGGAATGCATACTATTCGATATCGTGAACTTTCTGTGATGGCCTTTTTCAAATGAATTATCACATAAATGGTTATGTTATTTTCTAAATACCATAACGTGAATTTAGTTTGAGAACTAAAGATTATTTGAGGGGAAATTTTTGTACACACCAACACATATTGTGTCCAATGAATAATCATAGGAAATGTTTTAATAAAAATCATTAAATAATCAACATACACATTAATAATGGAAAACTACCATATAAATTATATACCTATTCCCTTTAAATCATATTGTAAACTATCCATAAAATTATAATGATCGTAACATTATAATATAATCACTAATAGAAATTAGTGTAATTGAAATGGACCTATACTAATAGTTTGGAAAAAACCGTTTTGATAGTTACCTTAGAGAGATGTTATATCAATGTATTTAGAAAATTCAATGAAATATAACACTTTTAGAGACCCTATACTAATGGTTTCTCCCAAATCATTGGTATATGATATTTATATTGACCTATACCCTCAATTTTTGCCAAAAACTTTGGTATAAGTCTTTTATATAGACCTATACCAATAGTTTGGAGGGAAACCATTGGTATAGTAACATTATAGGGACCTTATTCTAAGGGTTTTATCAAAATTTTTAATAGAGTTCCACCCTATACCAACAGTTCATCCAAAATCATTGGTATTGAAAAACAATTTAAGGTACATATACAAACAATTATCAGAACCCTTAGTATAGGTAACTATATATTTTATATTCTTTTGTAAAATAATATTAAATATATCACATTTTAAAATAATTATAATTATAGATATATATATTTATGAAATAAAGTAAAAAAAAAATTCAAGTTAGGTTAGTGTTTAGGTTGAAGGATAAAAAATGGTAGGTGATGGGATCGAATCCATGTTGGGTTTTATTTTTACATTACCTATATCAGTATTTTTATAAACAATTGTTATAGGTTTTTTATATACCTTATATACACCGATGTACAAAAATATTTGAATAGAGTATACAACAAGTTTGGAGACATATAGCAATGGTTCTAAACATTTGGTACAAGGTTTTTCCTAACAGTGAATCCCAATGGAGTAAAACAAAGTGTTATTCTCATTGATGAATATAAATAACATAATATTTAACTATAACGATTAATAATGGAAATAAAAATTTTAATTTGAAATTAATGTGTTAATGTTTATAATATATCTCAAATATTAAGAAACACAATTAATTTAAAACAAATCATGAAAAACATATAAAGTAATAATCAATTCATTTTTCTGTCATGATGTTTTGATTTTTTTTGTTTTTAAGTATGTTAATACAAATAATGATTCCCATTTTTTTTATGAAAATGAAAAAATTACATCATTATAAAAATGAAAAAAGATTCCTTTTAATAGATTTTTGAATGTTAAAAATTGAAAAAATAATATTTCAACCACTAATTGGTTAAAAATATAATAAATTATATTTGATAAAATGTTTAAAAATATGTATTTGGATGAAATAATGATATTTGACTTAAGACAAAAGTAATTTCATAATTTCCTAAAATCACTTTCACAAACATTTTAATTACCAAAACTATAAAAAATAAATTATTAATAGAAACATTTATTATTAACATGTGTATACGACTATTATAGTTTTTTAACATGTAATGAAACATAATTTCATCCAATGGAATTTTTAGAATTAACAATCATGATTAAAATGATATTGAAACATAATCACATTACCACTTTTGTAAAATTGGTTTTGTAAGACCTATGAATTAAATAACGTCAAATGAAACATCAAGTACCATAAATATTAGAATATACTTGACGTATCACATAAAATGGGATATATAAACACCTCATAAAAATAATTATGTGTATAATAAAAAATATATTTCATAATAGAGTGGAAATTGATGAATAATTACATACATAGAGAAAAACGTTGAAGTGAGAATTAATAAATGGTTTTATTATTTGAGATAATATTAAATACATGGGAAGAAGTTGAATTTAAAAATAAAATATTAAAGACTAAGTGCACAAATAATATTTGGATATTAATTATAATGAAGAAGTGATATAAACCGTTAAAATAAGTTGAGATATGAAACAACTTACCACTTGGTAACATTCATTTAAAATCATATGGGATAAAATAATTTTAATTTCAATAAAGAATTTAATAAAATATGAATTAAAAATAATATAATACGAAAAATGGTAGTATATACAAAATATATAATAAATTTCCAAGTAACTTTAAAATATTTTTCAATGAAACTAAATAAATATAGAATCCCTTAACATATACATGACTAATCAGGTACACTTGATATCAAAAAAAAATTATATAATTTTGTTAATTATTTAAATTGTTATGAAAATTTACCTAATTTATTAATCCTTATTATATTATTTAATAACATGTTATATTAAATTAAATAATCATAGAATTTCACGCGGTATGAGTTACTGATATTCAGTACATATGTCCAAAATGAATTTGGTTGTTCTACTGTAGTAAAAGTGGAAATTGTTACATTTTCACAATAATATTAATTATTAAATAGTTAACATTTTTTATCAAAAAAATATTATTTTTATATTATTAATGAGTTACAGTTATGAAAAATGACCTTTTTCACAATCATGGGTATGGTCAACTATACATGTGCATGAGTAACTTTTCCATTTGTATATGACTATATTGTTTAGAAAAAAAGAATAAATCTATATTTAATGTATAATAATTATTAAATAAATATTTGATCATTTTTTGAATATTCATTAATACATATGTAATATGTTGTGGCTATGAATAATGGATCACATCGCATCATGGAGGTGGTAATGCGCATGAATTTATGAACGATGTAATCATTTTAAAATGAATGGAAAATTAATAATTATATGCTATAATAAAATAAAATATTGATATATATTTCATAAATAATATTTATATATATAATCTATTATTAAAAAAATCAATGAGATGTTTTGTTGGAAAATTAATTATACCACTTCACGAGGTGGGAGTTCAATGTGCACACGAATGATGCTGTTATTACCCATTTACAGGAGGAAGAGATGAATATAGGGTAATAAAATATCATAAAATATAAAAATATATATTATATACAAATTATTTTATATCATAAACGTTTAATATCATTTAATGGACGTGTAATAACAAATAAATGAAAAATGGTCTGTTATGAATGATACATTTCTTCAAACAACATAATCTGGTTTACACCAAAATCCATTCTAGTAAATTTTTATAATCAAAAAAATACCTGAAAGAAGTGGTAAGGGATGTGAGAAAGGTACATGTATATCTATTTTCTAAAACAAGTGTCTATTTATGCATGAATAAAAGATGAAGGGTTGTTTCCTTTTACAAGTGACGGGAGTGGCACTTTTTGAATTTTTTAAATTATTTAATTAATTTAAATTAATAATAATATACCAATCATGAAAACATCACTAAATTATAGTAAAATATGATTTATATTCTAATTACCCTCATTAAATAAAATTTGACAACATTTAGAATAGTTTTTTATACATGTCTTCCTTTAAAAATGTCAACCCATTTTGACTATAACAACATTATTAGAGTATTTACCCATTTCAGGCAATAAAGTTATTATAAATCAAAAAAGAATCACATAATAATCAAAATTATTGATATAATAAACCATACCCAATTAATATAAGGAGAATAATTTTTTTATAATTTTATATAAATTATTAAAAAATTATTCATTATAAAATATCCTTAATATCAATATAGTAACAATTCATATATTTTGACATTAAAAAACATAAAGAAAAAATATATGTACATTAAATATGATTAAAAATTCAATAATATTATATAATTATCTAAAACAATTATTACATCAAAAATAAATCTAATTATTTTACTTTTAATGTATTTAGAAACAATTTATTTTATTTTCCTTTTAACTAAATAATCATTGTGTAGGCTTTACTTAATCATATATGGTAATAATTTCATCAATAAAAATTGTAAATAAATTAATTACATGATGAAGCATTATTTATTATTAAATGATTACTTATTACCAAAATTACAGTTTTATCCCAATTTTAACAAAAAAGGGATTTTACAAAAAAAAATAGTCATATTTTTTCTTTTTTTTTACTTAAATTATTATAGAGGACATAATCATTGAAATATTAAATTAAGATGGATAATTTATAGAAGTTATATGATATATTGTGAAAATGTTATAGGAAAATATAAAATATGTGTGTCTTTAGGTCAATATAATCCTTTTCTTTTTAGGTTACACCATGATAAATGTGTTTTAACATTATAATTAACAATAGTTTTTTATTATTTTTTATAAAAAAACTATGATGAAAATGTTATTTAATATTTATTATTATTATTAAAAATAAAAAAAAAATTATAAAATCAAATTCATAAATGATTTAAAATTTAAATTAAAAATAAAGCTAAAAAAGTTGTCAAATGTGGAATTTTCAAAGATTATTTTTTTAAGCGTAAGATGATCATACATGAACTAAATGACCAATGATCATAATCATATGGATTTAAATATATATAATATGATATAAAATCTTTAGACTACATTAACTCTATTAATTATTAATGATTAATTTCATTAATTAAATTGGAATGTGGTGTTTCATTTTGAAACAGTCTTCAATAAACACAATATTTTCACTATACTTTAAAAAATTAATATTTTCATAAATACCAAGAAAACCCATTCTGTGGTATTTTTAATATTATGATTATGAAATTATTCTGTTATTATTAAATAAATTTTCAATGTTTTGAGAAAAATAATATTATTATTTTAACAAAGAATACAATAAAATTCATGTTTTTCGGGAAAAAATATTTTTTAGAATAAATTTGATTTAATAAAAGTTGAGTGGTTATCTAAAATGGTATTATAGATTAATTTATATTGATTATTATATTAATATATGTGTCATAATTTAGTTAATCCTATTTATATCAACTAATTTAATTATTATATTATAACATTTATATTTAAATAATATAATTTCGTGGTCATTTAAGCTCTGTTTTTCTAATTTTATGTAGTGTTAACCCTAAAGTTCATATTTTTACATACATGGGAGTTACATTTATGGATAATTAAAATTGAAGACATAGTTTGATTTCAATAAAAAATTGATTAAACGTATTTTGGGGTTGATGACAAAAAAGAAGTTTACATAAGAGGTATTTTATAGTTTTCGTCAAAGGTACGGATGGATTAACTATACATATACTTCATATGTTGAATATCCATCACAACTTTTTATAGATATTTATGGGAAATTATTCACTAAGGAATACCCTCTTAAAAGCTTATCAATCTAGTGAGTATTCATCTTCATCAATATATATATTACTGATTAGAGTCTATCATTGATCTATATCACCTTCCAAGCGATATACTACTAAGAAAAACTTCTCATATTATGAAAATTGCCGAAGAGAAAATATCTTCTCCCTAAGATTTATCCATTTTTAATTGATATTGGTTAAAATGACCTAGAAAACATAGTTCATGATTAAAATAAGTGATTCAATAGAATTTTATTCCCTCATTGATATATTTGGATGCTTAATTTTTTTTTGTTTCCACCCATAGCTCGAGATTTCGAGTGAATATAGTCTCATAACATTCCATCCCAAATCCCATTCAATTTTTTTCTCAAGAGTATTGCTATGATATTTCTGCCACATTCCTTGTAACCTTTTTGTTCCATCAATTATCTAAAAAAATCATAGTGCTGAGATTTAGGGATATTCCTTTGAGTAATTAAAAATATATTCATGAAAATCATTCCTAAGATGTCATAATTTAAGAAAAATTCATATCAACTAAGGAAACATTATGTTTAACCTATGTCCTATATGGTCACTATTAATTGAATTGGATAATCATGGTTCACATGTGTAATTTAAAATTAACCTAGATTATCCATCCAATAGTTTCTATCATGGTGTATTGTTTTAGGTCCACTCCTCGTGCTCCAATGATGATCGAGTTAATAACAAACCAAAATCATTCCTACTTATTTTCAAAAGGTGAAACAATTTCATAATTTAATCAAATTTAGAATATCCATATTGGTATTTGTTTATAGTAAAACAAAAAATCATTACATTATAAAAACATTATGATTTTATAATTTACATATACAAATCCACTATGATTTCCATGATGTTTGTAATCATAAGATCAAAAAATTAATAAAATATACTCTATTACCAATTTATGGTACTCAAAAATTCCATATATAAATATTATTTAATTCTTAATGAATTTTAAATAAATAAAAATTTATTCATTTCCAAAAAATTATATAGGATTATTTTCCTTTGAGATTTGACACAAAAACGTCTTTCAATATAAAATATCATCAACACATCCCATAAATATCACTATTTTGTTATCCATATAGATTCATAAGACATATAACCTTACATAAAAATGTGGGCATGGAAAAAAATAAGAAAGGGTGAGTTCAATTTATCAGTAAAGTTAAATGTAAACTATACCAATCAATATTAATACGTGATAATAAGGGTGGGATGAAATTATCATAGCATTATATATTCATACCCGATAATTTATATATAATTAATCATGATTTATTGTATAAAAAATTTTCATAAAAAATATTTATATTGTGGAATCAATAAAGATTAGTCCATAACTATGAGATCATATCATATAAATAAGAATGTTTCCAAAGCAGAAGTCTATAATATCATGAAAATGTATAGACTATAAAAGATTTACTCATTAATATATAGACATGAAATCGGGTAATTATATATCATTACTAAAATGAAAATAGGTCCACAAATAAACATATTAACATGAAACCATTTCTATAAATAATTTTGTGTATAAGAAATCAGGGTTACACCAAAATTAATTATCATATGTTTTATTCATATTTATCCAATGGATTATAAGGATTTATAATTTCGATCCTATTCATTAGATAAATAAAAGTATAAATATGTCTTCCATAATATCATAACAAATTTATCATATCATCATATCATATCCCATTAAAAGTATACTTGTTTCATAAATGTTTCCTTATATCATCATATTATATCCCATGGAAGTGAAATGGGATTTAAAAAATTATTTCATCATAATGTAAATATCCAATGATATAAAGACATTTTTAATAGAATCAAATGGATATAATTAACATTGTATGATATTAATATAGAGATGGTGTATGGTTTCACAATAAAATTTCATAATTTAATAAGGAAAATCCTTAAAATAAAATTATATAGATTAAAAAAAATAGCAATGAATCCTATCATTGAAAACCTTAGAAAATATCATTTTCATTTGATAAAATTCTAACTAAAAATGAATTTTTTTTATAAAATTATTTAAATTAAAAAAAACTATTGAATAAGTTATGGACTCATAAAATAAAATATAACTCTTGATTTCAATAAAATAAAGTCTTACTATAAACATTCACATAAAAATAAATATTTTTTAAAATGTGAAAAATGAATTGTTCTGGAATCTTTTTGAACGATTCCTTTATAAAACACTACAACTATTGTAAAATGATTTGAAAATGAGATATCTAAAAATTCCATGTATTGGTATATACATTTTTAAAACAATATTTGAAAATATTTACATTGAAGGGAATGTTTATCAAACAAAGGGTAACTAGGAATAACTTTCATTTAAAAAATTATAAATCATTTTGGGAACTGAGAAAAGAAGAATGGTACAAAAAAATAAAAAATATAGAAATAATATTTAGAGAATATAACATACTATATTCAAAGGATGATATCTATATTACTTCCATCAAAATAAATTGATCATTGAAGATACAAACAAATGAGATTATAACATAAACCCTCACATCATGTATTTTCATACTTCATATGCTTTCAAACCACATGTAAAAAATATATATTTATATAATTTTAGGATAACAAATTATTAATAAATTTAAAGCTATATATTATTTAAAAACAACTTCTTATCAATATAATATTATGATTGATTACATGAAATCACTATTTTTTCTGATAACTATATCATATTTAAATTTGTGTTTTTATTTTACAGTTATTATCCTTGAACATTGATCATGTTTCCATTTTAAATAGAATACTAATAATTATTAAATTATTATATTTAATCATCACATACCATTATATAAATATTAATAAATTTCGATGATGAATAAATAAATACATCATATTATGGATATGGTAAACCATATGTACAAACAAGTGGTGTTTTCATTTCTAATAGTTGGATTAAAATGAAAATAATAAATAATTCACCCATTTATAACAATTATTATATAATATTTTAAATTTATATATTCATTAAATTTACATTTATTACTGTCCATATATATTAATAATGAATAGTTATTTTCATCACTTCATGGAGGCGGTAATCCATATATATGCATAATGGACATTATCATTTCACAACCGATGGAAACATATTAAGGAAAATAATAAAATTTTACTATATAAGATTTTTTTTTGAAAAATATCATATATAAAAATTAAATAAATCATAATTACCAAAAATTAATATTAATAATGGAAAATTAATCATATCGCAACATTGAGGTGGTAGTTCAGATGTACATATGAACAATACATTTATTTCTCATTTCATATAAAAGATGTTCAAATGGATGCTCCATCATAATAATTACAATTATTTATATTGAAAATATCAATTTTATTATATTATAATTGATACCATATACAGTTTTGAGGAATAAGAATACATAAAATTGAATGAAATCGGTTAAAAGTTATACCTATTCCTTAAGAATCCTTTTTTGGCGTACACTATAAGTCATTAAAGGATAATAATTTGATAAAACCATGATTAATAATATATGTGGTGATTTTTTGATAATTTATTATTATAGGTTTTTAATGAGTTAATATGATCATTATATATGATGAAGAGAGGGTGGTTTGGGTCCTAACTTAGGGAGGGATGTGATAAAAAAATATTTTTTTCACATGATTAAAATATTTTAATGTATTACTCAATACTAATTGGTCTAAATTATATCAAGTAATATTATTGGATATTATATCAAAAAATTTAATAATATAATAGTATTTAGATAGTTTTTGGTCATTTTAATCCTTATATCTTATGTTTAACCCCTCATTAAATCTTCTTAACCATTATCATATGGAAACAAAATATGCCATTTACTATTCAACATAACCAAATATGTAGTTGAACTTCATAACAATGAATAATTATTATGATTTTAAATATGGAATACATTTTATCAAATTTTATAACTTTATCTAGATGAAACTATATATTTAAAATTATCCCAACAAATGAGAAGGAAATGGTTTACCAGAAAAGTGATTTTTATGTAGAAAAATCATTTAATAAAAAAATATTAATAATGATGATACCAAGGACCATAAATGAATTAATTTTAATAAAACCTGTCTACTAAAATTTTAATATAAATTTATAACAAAATAGGCCTTTTTAAATACATGAATACAATATATATTTTTTAAAAAATTGGTTTTTTATCACCATTCATTGATAAATTTATATTTTTATAAAAAAGGAAAAATTACAACTCAATATAATTTAAAAATGAATGTTTATAAAATAATATTATTTTCAAAAAATTTAATTTATAATAGTGGATGGAATTATTTCAATTATTTTCTAAATAAAATTAATTTATATTTAAAGAAATATTTTTTGAAGCATACCATGATATTACTAAATAATTAATGGACAATTATTAATAATTAATAAATAAATGTATATTCTATAGAACTATTATAAATATATTTTGTAGTTTTTTTATCGCCTTTATATGTTCCAATCCAACATCTAGGTTATAAAATCATACTATATCATGGTTCTTTTATACATAGGGTTTTAATTAAAAATATATTTCCAATATTTAATGTTTATTTTTATGAAAAATATATTTTCAAAATTATGATGTTATAGGGAAAGAAAAATTTATAATAGCCTCGAACCCACACTCTAATATCCAGATCTAAAATATCCACTTTCTATTTTTTATTTGGTACCAAAAAATGTGAATCATTTTCAACACTCTGAAACTTAAAGCATCAAAAATAAATATTTTATCACATAAAAACAAAATTACCATTAATGATTAGGAATTTAGTGGACAACAAATAAAAATTATATGAAAAATTTGAGGCATAAACAATTGGTTCAAAAAAATAAACAATATATCTAACTATGTTGTTCATATCTAGTAACCTTATTATGTATAACAAACATTGGAACATTATTTACACCCTGGGGAAATGGAAAACAAAATATGTGTTAGATAAAAATCTTTGTATGTGATGTGTACATGAGAAGAAATTACATGTTAATAATTCATAATCAATACAGAATTGAAAGTAACTGAAAACACCTTCTATATAATCACGATCTTGAAAATGAAGAATAATATATTAGGAATAAATAATGATCAAATAAAAAAATATAAAAACTGCATGGCCTTGAATTATATCTATTGATATCGTTACTGTTAAAATAATCTAATGGATATCAACAACTGATTTCATAATGATGGAATATAGAATGTTAGACATTATAAATGTACCTTCAGGGCCTCGTTATGAGACATCAAATATAAATTGGTAGGGCCCCAGCAAAATTTTCAAACAAGTATGCATTATAGGAATTACCAATCCATAAAGTATCTTCAATGTTCCCATACTATCAAATATAAATTTTAATGAATTCACTTATGAATAATAAATTCATCTTAATCTCAATAAAATAATAATAAATAAATTCCCTTTTTTATGAAATAGCATATAGAATATCAATACAATCTCCAATTGAACTGATCATAAACCCTCCAAATAAAGGGTGTGGATGGTATCACTAAAATATAATCCTAGTTTTTCTCACATAAATTAATGGTTTGTTGACAATGTTGAATTTTAATATCATAAAATGGAAATTAAAAAATAATTCTTATCAAATATACACTTTTTCACATTGAAAATTACTTTTATAAATTGACAATCTTTTTAATATTTGGGAAAAAATAATTTATTTGAGGATAACCATTGAAACATAAAATGGACAGTTTAGTGAACTTGGTCATAATGATGGCGGGAAAGTCAATTTTTACAATAATTGTTAAAACAGTGACTATGTTCACACCATCATTAAAATGTGTGTTCCTCTAGAAAAAATAAAGAATATTCATTTTAATACTTTTTAAAAAATTTAATAATGGGAAATTTAAAAAAAAAATTTATGAATATTGAGGATAAATTTTAAAACATTGATATAGATAGAAAATGTTTTCCTACCATTTGAGGAGATAAGTTAATCTTTTCTTAAAAAGGTTTTTTGAAAAAAATTACTTATCAATGATAAAATGAAGATACTAAAAAATATAAATAATAACAATATCAAAATGTTATTAAAAATTATTTTTATAATGTAATGATATATTAAATTTTCTTATTGTAAATTAAAGCTTAGAAATCAAGATTAAAATAGTATTTATACATTAACCCCGTAATAATTTTTTAACTTTCCAATCACATGCCCCATGAAGAATAACATCAAATGATAAATTAAATGTCATGAAAATAAATATTTTAATGACATAAATTGCCAATGTTAATTTATATATGACTCATAAAATAATATTGATGCTTAATATAAATTTATCACCCTTGTAAACAATAATTGTAAAAAATAACCCCTAGAAAGATAATATCATTAAAAGGAGAATTAATCTTTGGAGAAATTATGTGTAAAAAATATAAATATTCATTAAAAAATGATATACAACATGAATGAAAAAATAATAAAAATATTTATGTAATAATATTATCAATTAAGAAGTGATATAATCTAATTAAAGAATATTAAGTTAAGAAACCATTACCTTTCCCTCTGTATCACATCCCTTTGATTGATCTTATGACATTTGTATTAGAGGGTTATGATCACCCAAATGGATGTGGAACATAGAAATGTATTTATAGATAGTTATTTAGATATATTTTTGAGGGAGTAGTTGAATTCCATTTTTTGTGAAAATTGGTTTGGTGGGTCCTTTTTAAAAGCCAAAATGAGTTAAATTTTAAATTTTTTAATATTTAAGTGTACTAATCGTAATTTAAAAATAATCAAGTGTAAATATATAGGAAAAATAAATTATATTCATAGATATTAAAATATAAATGTTTAATTTTATCATAATTGTAAATTTTATAATGATTTTAAAATAAAATTTAAACATTAAATAATAGTTATGGTCATTTTTCCACTATTCATAAAAAATAAACTTAAAAAATTGAAAATATAGCATTTCAAATATAAGAATTTATTTCATAAATTATCATTATTATAAATATATAAATATTTTAGGACATGAAAATTAAACTGAATATTATAAGGTTTTATTTTTTAAAAAAAATATTAATTTTTAGTTTTTTTACAGTTTTCATTAATATCGTGCCATCACGATGTCAATTTTTTTGAAGAATAAAATAATTAAAATTTTTTAAAACCATATTTTATTTTAAAAATAGTTAATATGAATCTTTTTTTATCATTTATATTATTTTATTATAAATATATACTCTTTTTCATGTCATGAAAACATATTTCATATGTTATTTTATCTTTTCCTGCATAACATATTAATTACACACACATTTTGATAATATTAATTTTATATAACCATATTTTTTAATCATTTAAAAAAACCATAATTTTTACATAACATTGAATAAAAATTTCATGCAAATATGGTTTACTTCTTAGTTATTGTCATTAGGACACAAAATTGGACTTCTTAATTATCTATCATGCAATGTGCTGTCAGTGAAAATTATTTTCATATTTATTATGGAATTAATTCTCATTTATCAATTTAAATTTATATTTGAATTACAGTTTTATTATATTATCATATTTTAGTCTTTCTGTATGTTTCAAAAATTCATATATCATAATTATGTCATTATATTATTATAAAATATATCATATCTCAAAAAAAATAGTAATTTTTCTTACTCATCAAAATATAGATTTTAACACTCCCTGATAAAAATAGGATTCAAAAATATAATTAAATGATATTAATTTATTTATATCGTAAAATTTAGTTAGGTACCTAACCAATCCAAAACCCAAAAAAATTATTACTTTTAAATCATTTTTAATCTATTTTTTTCCAACTTTTACAAACACCACATTTTGGGTGTATTAGAATTCTATATAATTACAGAAATATTTATTTTCTAAAAAGAATTAACAAAAAAATATAATCATTCTATGATGAACAAAAAAATTGTTTCATTCATGATTTTATTAATCTATGTGATATAATATTTATGTTTATTTAAAAAAAGTGTGTGACATTTGGTTTTATATTAAAAACAGTTAGGGATTAGAATTAAAAAACTAAAAAGATACAAAAAACACACACACAAGAAATATGACATAGATTCTTAAACATAAGACCTTCCCAAAACCCCATTGGTACCTTTCCAACTATGTTATTTTCTGTGAGTAGTGACATTTTGTTTTTAAACATTACATATATAATATTTATATAATAATCAATGAAAATTTGCATAAAGATTCTATATTTTGGATAATTATATGATGATAAATAAAAAATAAATTAGGATTATATATAATTTTTGGGTTTTTTAAGGTATTACCATATTGTTTTAAACCAATTATACAATTTTTACACTTACTACAGAGATGAATTTTAACATTGTTACTATTCATAATGAACAAAAATAAATTGAAACTATTTACTAAATTGCTCTTCATAAATTATAATATGTGATTAATTATTCATAATTATATTCGAATAAGTTTCTTAATATAATTTAATATTGAAATTAAAAAACCCATGAAATTCGGTTTTAGGAAAACAAATTGCCCAAAAAATTGCCCTATACAAAAATCAAGAATAATTATAATTAAAATATAATTGTTTATAATCTCTATAAATACAAAATAATTTCATTAAGTATCTTGCATGATATTTTAGATCCATGTTTCATTCTAAACATAGATCCCTATTATCAAATCACTAGCTTCAATTTGACATTTCTTAAAAGATTTAGAGAAAAAGTATTTGATTTCCACATAGGTGTATGATCGGGCATGTTTGTGATGAATCCTAGGTTGGTAGAGGGATGTCCTATCTACATTGTAGTGGGGGCTCTATACAAGATTCATCTACTCCTGTTTTATATATAAATATAGTAAAATATATAATTTTCTAGATGAATTTCATTCTAGTTTCAATGTGTGTAGGTTGTTTAAAAATTAAAAATATAACACCTCTTCTTACCTATTGGGATTCCTTAGTGTATGTTTATGACATTTATCCATGCTATAAAGAGTATTCAAACCCTTTAAATGATTAATAACTTGAATATAAATTCAGTTATTATTAAATAAAAATTATATTTCTTTCACAATGGTAAAAAATTGGGTTGGCCACTATGTTGCATATAATAGGAAGTCAAACATTCATGTAAATAGTGATGAATTCCAATCAATATATGTTGAGCATGTCAAAAAAAATTAAAAAATATATATTATTTGTTTCAAAGACTACCTGTATGTCTAAAATTACTTGTATCATCACCAACCAAATATGTAATAATCAATAAATACTCTATAGTGGACAGATAATTCAATTTAATGGTGACCTAGTAAATGTCTTATACGAAAATTATAACTCAAAAACCATATTCCATCATCATGATATTATTGGGGAATGAAAATTATTTTCTATTTTCATACATTCATGAAATTATATCCTAAGATATACCCACTATAAAAAAAATTTAACATTTTTGTAAAAATAAGAGGCTTGGATCCATGAATACTCAAAATAATAGAACTACATCTATATAATAAATCAACTAAAAAAATAATATCATGGGTTTGAAGATATGTTATTGTATTAAATCCAAAAAAATGGGTCTATGGTATAAGGATCAATAAATAGGCAATTAGGGATCGCATTAATGATAAATAAGAGTATGAGAAAAAATTGAACATAAAAGTGACAAAAATTTCATCATTGCTCATAGAGGATCCTCTAAATGTCTTCTTAGGTAGTTTACCCATTATAAATATCAATTTTTCCTTATAATGATTCAACTAAAAAATATGATGATAATTAATGGGATTCTATTCAAAGATGTGTATGAATCCTGTTTATTGATAATTTTATTTTTACACTATAATATTATTCATCCGTATGATTTGAAAATTCAAAAATAATTTTATATTTTCATTTACTAGATTTGTAAAAAAAAATTAACAATGTTGTTTAGTGGGTTTCTGATAGGTGGAATTCATCAGCATTATATTTTTATATGAGGAATCTTTCTCAGATCATATAATGGGTGTTTGGTTGAGCATCCTCATCCTAGGGAAATGATTTACATTTTTTGTATTTTCCAATATTTTGAAGAATGGTTTTTTTCCTGGATTAGGATCATCCCTGTTAAATATTATTTGTGATGGAATTTATGTTCATTGTTCAACTAGCATGGTTATACTTGATGGTTAGAGAGGATTGTTGGGTAAACCATATGAGAAAAGTATGAAATTTTGTGTGGTGGTTGAGAGCCTAAGGTGTGATGCATGGTCTATTCACGGTTTCAGAACAAACATATAAATTAATAAGGAGGGTTTCAGGGTGGAGTTTGGTAGTTGGCATACTGTTAAAAAAACATGCATACAAAATATGTGGGAGGCAGTTATACTGGAAATAATGAGACTAGGGTAGGATAATAGTTGGGATAACCATGTATTTATTTATAATTTCATCTCAGGTGGAAAATGAACAAAATAATACCTTAGTTTTTTATCCACTATATTCCACTTACTCCCCTGTTAGGATTACATAGACAGAGGGTTCCACCAACTGTATCATATTTCTTCAGCCCTTGACTTGAGGGTATTTTTAAAGAGATCATTAAGGGTTTTGTGGATATATTCACATTGTGATAACATATTCTATCATCTTTCATCCTCATATATATATTTTAGTTATTTTTTTCTTTTTCATGTTTGAAAAATCCATCAGATCATGGGAAAGTAAATTGTTTCTCTGGGGGATTTTGGTTCAATTTATATAGGAGATCCCAAGAGGACATTCACATTTTATATCATGGTGTTTAATTTATGTATGTTTTCATTGATAATTTTATATGTTTCAACTAATTAATATATTTAATTAATTATTTTATTGGTAGGGACATGTAACATCCTAAATTGGGTGACCATTAAACAGGTAGCTAGATTGGTTGGTTATATGGCATCAAGCACACCTCCCAATAATTCATAAGATACCAACTAGAAATGAGGGTCAGAAGGGGTTATTTTTGGGAGACTCTAATCTTATCTTAGAGTATCACAATGGTAAACCAAAAAGTGAAAAACATTCAATTGTGTAAGAATTAATAAATTTACAAAATATAAAAGGATAAATAATAATAACTACTAAATATAAACTAGACTGACACCAATATACAATAGATTCATGAATGTCTTGATAATGATAAAAAATAAAAATAGAATATATTTAGTAAGAAACACTATACAGTATAGTGTAATGAATGGAATTACATAAATGATAAAAAAACAATATCTCCTTTGTTGATAACAAGAATAATCTTGAGCTTCATCTCATTCATTTACTCTTAACTCCCATGTAATAGAAAACCTTACAAGAATGGGTCCAAATTCATATGATTATAATGTTAAAAATGGGTATCCCAATCAAATGGTAGCTTGAGTATGGTGTGAGATCTAAATACTTGTATGATACCTCCCATAATGTCTATGAATGAATGTAATGTAATGAACTGTACATGTGTAAGAATTTTACAACCAAACAAAAATAAAAAATGAAAAAACTATCAATTTATTAAATGACACCTAGTGAATCTACCTACTCGAGTCACAACAGGAATGAATATCCAATTATTAACTGTATGTATATAATAATAATATATAAATTTTATAATTTTATATTTCATCCATTTATGCGAAACATTTGAATGGTGATTCCAAATTTCTATATACCTAGAATAAAAGTTACTATATGGGTTTTTGAATAACCCATACATTAATAACCAGTGTAAGTGAGCTTATAAGCTCAAGAATTTGGAAAAATTCACTAAATCCTAATATTTTGTGGGATATCGTTCCCATCACTCAGGATGGAGAAAGTAAACCACGGAAACACTCTAATCCTGGATCTCGAAACATCAACCCAATATCCATAAAATATCAATGGCGAGAGATGTCATGATCAACACATGATGTTAGTGAGTTTGATAGCGCAATTCTAAAAAGAACCATTACCATAGTTAGAAATCATATATAAAGGATTAGTATACATATCTATACCATGGTTCAAATATATCCAATATATTTCTTTTACCATGGCCATATATATAAGCAATTCATAATCACTGTAATAAATAATACATTAAGAAATTACACTCATTCAATAAATTTGTTATTAAATTATCAGAAAGGTATGAAATTTGAATAATAGAATATAAATATAATAAAATAAATTGAATGCCCTTTCCACCCTTCCTCTATTTATTTCTATTACACATTACATATTTTTATACATTCAAGGGTAAAAAGATATCATAAATAACAAATTCAAATTAAAATGATGAAATTTAATTTAAAAAACATAGAAATTTAATTTATAAGGCCCAAAGTGGATCCTAGAAGGAACCATGGGCTGTTGCAAAATTAAATATGTGGGTTGTTCTAATTAAATGTTAGGATAAGCACATATACGGTTTCATGGTTCATTTAACAATTATATTTAACGGGGAAAATCTATTTGATCATTAATTAAGTCCCTATACCAAAACAAATCATTTATCATTCAAATAAATCATATAATAGTGGGAAAACAAAATATCATTCTAATAATGATTTATATCACAAATCTATAGTTTTTAGTTTATATGATAGTTTACCTACATTAAGGGTTTTTATTTTAAAAACATAAAATAGTTCTTTAAAAAATCATTTGTTATATTTAAAAAATCATTCCAAATTATTGTCAGATTTTATCAAAAGAAAACATTTAAATTATCTACCAATCATGGAAATTAAATTGTAAATGGTCAAAAGGAATGAAAAAGGTACCATTATAATTCTAGGGAAACTACAAAGGGAAATTTTATTATTCAATAAAGAAAATTCTAAGAAGGAATTATGAGAATTTATTCAGTTAATTATAAAGGGAAAATTCACTTGGAACACCCATGGGGAGTCCACAAAATAGAAGAATCTTATAATTACCAAAATTAGGTCTCCAAATAGGTTAAATGGTGTAAAAAACTTTTTAATATGAAATAACATACAATAAAGAAATGCATGTAATGATTCAACATGTAGTGAAATGTTGCTATTTTTAAATTAACAGAAAAATGAGGAATAACTATAGAATAACAACCTTATTCGATGGATGATATAATCATCTAATATCAAGAAAGGATTTAGTCTAGTTTAGATGAAATCAATGATAATGAAATTTTCCACGAAAATAGGGAAAGTAAGCTCATACCTAAATATGATGACTGATGATTAAAAGAAATGAAAATGATTAGAGAGGACATGACGGCATATGATTTTTGATCCATAGATATCGATGATGAATGAATCAGTTAATGGTTGAGGGATATCCATGGAAGCCTAGAATAGGATTGAGGAGGAGAAACCCCATGGTTGTGGAGTTTCACACACACTGTAGGAGGAAGAAGAACAGGGAAAATGAGATTTTAACCACATTAAGGGTAAAAATTTAATTTTACGCCTAAAAAGCAAGTCACATAATATGGCCATAGTGTTTGGACAAACCATGTGCCAATAGTGTGGCACCACATACTTAATAAACTATCCCACATTGTTTGTCCCACAATGTTATCCTAAACATGCATCAATCAAGAAGAGAATAGTTAATAGGTACTACCTATATGGAACTAATCATAAGGGCTAGACACCAAGTTTGGGAAAAATATTCATAGAATGTATTTTTAAAATAAGCATCTCTCTATAGTGACATAATTTTCTACTTAGGGCCATAATGATTCAAACATACTAGGTGCCCTATCTATCTCTTCCTCTTTTCGATTTTTTAGAGTCTGACGCTCCCATGAGTCACAGAGACCTCTGGAGGACCTCTCTGTCCATTAACCATGTGAAAATAAACACTTATAAGTGTTCAAAACCTCAAAAATTATGTTTTGAAGCTTGGATTAAAAAATAAAACCATTAAGTAAACATCAAAAATTTATGTTCCCTTGAAATTTCTCATTTTCTAAAAACATGAAATATTATGGAACAGATAGGTATTTAACATGGAATGGTTTCAGGAGTCCAATGTGGATAACCCAAGATGGTTTCATGGATTTTTAAAAACATTTGAGAATATATTGAGATTAATAAATATCTTTCCATTATAATTTAAATGGTAATGTTATTTATTAAATTTGAAGATTGTTTTTTTATATGAAACGAGGTAAGATAATGTGAAGTAGAGATAAACTATTTTTGGAATCGTAGAGAAAAGATAAGGCATGAATGTGCTGTGGAAAATCACATGGGATTTGTTAAAGTTATGGAAGGTAGTTTTGATGAGGTAGGGGATTTAAGATATTAACTTTTTGTCTGAATGATTTATTTTAATTATGTTTATGGTAATTTATTTGTACACCATGTTTGGTGTGTTAATTTTAGTGTACGAAGTAAATTTTTTTCAAATTCAAATTAATTTTTTAGACCAAAAATAGATCTCATTGGATCTTTTTGTGTTTATAGGATAGAATTTTTGGCCAATTATGTTGTAAGATGCTTCTTAAATGTTGTAAAGTGGGGTGGTAATGGTTGGAGAAAGTGGTATACAATATTAAAATGGTTAATCTCATTGTATTGTTTTGTCTAATAGTCAATGGAATCTTGTTATGGATTAAGAATGAATTTTAAATAATATCCTGAAAGTATGGATTGAAATATTTATAGGTTCTTATATGTTGTGAAATAATTAAGAGGCCTTTGAAAATGTTTCAAACATGTTCCCTGGATTTTGATATGGATTTTCATTTCAACAATGGAATTATATGTGGAAGACAAATTTTTTTATGGTGGGGTATTGAACAATAATTTATATTTAAAAATAATTTTTTGGTAAATTTTAAATGTTGATTTTTATTGAGAGTCTAATGTTATGTGATGAAATATATTAATTGAACTTTTAATTTTTTTTGAGTTGAATAGTGATTCACTTATTTATGTTTTGAATGTTTATGTAATCTAACTATATTAAATTACATATAATAGAATTTTTTTATTTTTGACTAATGCTCTAGGCCCTAGAATTAAATGATAAGACTTGGTTGTCAATCTGATGCCCCATGAACAAGTAGTAAAATACATACCCTTGGTTTCTGACTAAGGAATTGGAAATTGGTTGAATTATATATGTTTTATGTTCTTTTTGGATTCTCTAGGCATGATGGTATACCAGTTAGAATATATAGCCGACTGTTCTTTGAATCCATATAAGAGTGATATATTGATACTATGAGAACTACTATTTTAATAATTGAATAGATATTGTAATGATGATCTATAAAATATATGTATTATATGTTATTGTAGATTTATGAAATTTAATTCCACATATTCAGTTTTTTGTGTTGGACATAATGATCATTAAATATAGTTCACGACATATGATATGGTTATATACATCCATGCTTAATAGAGCCAGTTTTATCCTCTTTTCGTTAATTGGTTGGATGATTTATATTTAACCCCTTTTTATTATTTAATGTAATTTTAAAAATATATTTATTATATTAAAAGTCATTATGTGTTTGATGATATTTTGGTTGGACCGTTTTTTATCATGGAACATTATGGATATTATATTACTATAGAAATTATTGTTTATTTTGAATTTTTTTATTCCAATACTATTTATTTATCTTAATGTTTATCTATATACCCTATTTATATGACTTGTATATATTTTTGACCCAATTTTTGGTGGACTACAATGTTTTAATCACACCCTAATTGGGATTCAACTACACATGGGTACCTAAGATGTCATGGAATTTTTATTACATGAACATGTTTGGGTTGAGGCTCGAGGAAGGTTTTTTCATGATCGAGGTACATAGATCAAGTGGTATCAAGATACATGGTCAGGTTCATATTGTAGTCTTATTATTTCCCCGATTCATGGATTATAAATTTCTATTTCAGGTGATTTAATTAGGTTAGTGGGCATTCAATTGTATGGTTGTTTTAGTTTCTCAGGCCTTACTGTATTTCATTAGCTTTGTAGTTCGGTTATTTTTATCTATTTTTTATGATTTTTAATATGTTTATTTATTTTTATTCATTATATGAATTATATTAATATTTTTTATTGGTCATTTATATTGTTATTAGATACTGTTATATGGGGGTATAATATCATCACATTTGCACTTTAGACCCCTACTACTAGTTAGAATAATCTGACGTATGAGGATTTGTGCACAAGGGCTTATGGTAAATGTGACCAGGGAACAAATTGCATGAATATTAATCCTCTATGTTGCAAATTGGTATTAGATCAATTACTTTTCTACTATTCTACTATTTTTAATTTGGGTTACTAGAGATATAGGAATCAATCAGAACAATTTAGGATATCAATATGGTCAATCACAAATAGTAGATCTGGTAGGATGTCCTGGTTACATGGGTCAAGAATTGATGTAATTTTTATTAAATATTACTTTTGTATATGATTTTATCCTTGGTTGATGGACATGTTCTTTATACGTTTCTATTAATATTTGATGTTTGGAGCTTTTCCAGTTTTAAGTTGTTCATTGCATTATCATAGAATGATTTCATGTAATGGAAAGTGGCATCTCATCAATCATAGATGGAACATATTATCCGTTTTTATTGTAATTTTACTGTGATATGTTTCTAAAGGTAATGGTTTAATTATTTAATGTTTCATCAACTTCTTGTATATCATTTTTTTCATAAAAGTAAATGGTAGAATTTAAAAATACAAGTCTAAATTGTATATTGTTATATTTCTAATGTAAGGTTATATTGATATATAATGATACATTGGATGATTAGGATGATTATGTGGTACTCAAGCGTAGTGGGTGCAGTGACCCTAGTGGGTCAGCATGGAATGGTATTATATCGATTTGACCCTTGTTTGTTTTTTTAGAATATTCTGCATGACCTGGTCCTCATAAGAGCAGTCGGATGTCTTGATTATCTAGAGATTATGGGTTCCCAAATTATGGGGTATCAATTTTTCATTCCACATATTTTATATGTGAGACTCTATAGATATTAATTTTGTTCATTCGATGTAATGTGATGTTGGTATGGAAGAATTTTTTATACTTTATGATTTGTGACCCTCTATGAGTTCTCATAGCCAAAGGTGGATGAATGGAGTTAATTTTCATAATACTTTACTGTTGGGATTAAGGGGTAGATCATAGTTACCTTATTTATAAGACTCTAATATATGTAGTTATTTATATATGATTTTCATGGGGAAATTGTGAGAGGTATTTGATGTGTGTGTATGCCTCTGGGATCATGAGAATCTAGTGGGTGTTTTGGGACATGAACAACAGTCCAAGAAGGGGGAATCCATGTATGGTGTTGTGGAGAATTGGAGACCATTTTTCATGATAGGTAACACTTATTTTATACTTATTCACCCATATTTTTAGTTCAAATATATGAAGTATAATTTTAGTTCATAGAGTAGGTAATGTTTTTTCATATGGGAAGTGCTTGATTGTATTGATCTGGAATAGGAGCCCATGATGTGCCTGAGAATATTTTGTTACAAGGGTGTTGGTTTTATTTTTGTAGTGACCATGCTACTAAGGTAAAACATTTTTTCTTGGGGATGTGGGAGTGGGTGGTTCCTGTGGATAAATATATAGATAAAAAGGTTTTTAGTGTGGTTAATGTCGAGGTTCATGGAAAACATAAGATATAAAAAACATCAAGTTATGATTCTTTTCAAACACAGTGATTTTTTGGAAGGAATGAAATGTTAGGTATATTTCATGGTCATCTCTAGATGTGTCTTTGGGAACATTGTGGGAGAAAAATTTATCCCAGTGTAAATGTTGAATGAAAATAGAATATTTAGTGGTAATGAAATTGATTTTGGTTCAGCGTGTTTCATTTGTTTTTGGAAATTACCAATGGAGTTCTCCACTACATGAGAATGGAATTTTGGGTAGATATATCTAGTGGCATGCAAATGTGAGCCATGTTTTTGTGATATTTTTCTCTCCATAGAAATAAATACATTATGTAGTTGGGTTATATAATATTTTTAAATCTTTAAAAGTTAATTGGATCTTAGAATCTATGGAATGTGTTCAGGTTCCATGAAATTTCACTTTTGGATCAAAATTCAGGGAAATGTATTCCTTTTGTGTTTCAGTTAAGTAAGAATCATTCATTTAACTAATAACTCATGTGGTTTTCATGAGACATTTATAGGAAAATAGGCCTTATGACTATAAATGGTTTTTATGTTTCCCTAAATAAAGAGGTGAAATAATAATGTATTTATTTTTATTATATTTTTAGTACATGTTATTTTAATCCTAGTCAAGAGAAGATAATTCCCAACATATTGAAATCTTCCCAAAATGTTGATAGGGAATCAGCTAACAACCAAGATATATAAACACCATTATTGGTATGATTAAGGGAATGTATATATATTACACATAGTGAGGGGTGTATTAAAATCTATATAGTTCAATTTAAACCATTATCCTTCATTATGTAAGTTTCTTTTAATGGACCTAATGTTAATGAATATTGAGAGTTCAGCTTTTGGAATATAAGAATGTGTAATAGCTGGAATTTCAATTTTCTTCTCTGGTAAGTGTCGTATAACCACATTCATTTCATAGGATGGTAGTGAATTGAACATTAGATGTGTATTTTAGGGTTTTCTGACTGAGTTGGTGAAACAATACTCTAATGGTGAAGGGAGGCATGTTATTCATGATGATATGACCCCTTTTCTAGAAGTGTTGTAAATTTATTGAATTGGGAATTGATCGATTGGGGTGGAATTGTGATTCCATTGAAGAATCAATGAGTTGAAAGATTGTATTCCATATGTAGTTATAATAGGAAATTGATTTTTGTGAATGGTCAATTCGAGCATTGGGTTAAATATTAAAGTGGTCCCATAATGTAATTTTATGTGATTGTGTCTGTGGTGCACCGGTGTTGAAGAAAGGAACAATGAAAAAAATTAGTAGTCTCTGACTATATAATTTCATATAAATCTGATTATTGACACATTTTAGTGTGTTTTGGTGGTTAGTGGATACCACTGGGTATGAAATAGTTTTGATAACATGGGATGGAGCCATTCTGTAAGTTAGAGCATAATGTTTTTAGGGTGTGTTGTTTATGGATAACCCAAATTTTGTATGTATATGGAAAAAATGTGCTAAGATAAAATAAACAAAAGGCAGGTCATATTTTAAATTATGGATTCATTTCAGAAAGTATACCCTACCATTTAATAAAAACAAATTTTTTTATGTATGAAATAAATTTATGTTTCAAATCTAATTGGTTTTTTCTGATGTTTATGGGTTTCAATGTTGACCGGAGTCTGAATGGTAATTTGGTATGGTATGTTGGGAACATTTCTAAGAGAATTATGGGAGTGCAATTTGGAGATTTTATTGCATTTCTCCAATAGTTGAGGATTAAATCATTAAAATATTGGTATTATGTACTAAGGTTTTTTAAGAGTTCCGTATATTTAATGAGTGATCAGGAGAAGGGATAATGTGTGTTTCAGTCGGATAAGCATAGGTATGTTCCATATGGGTGTTTCTATTTTTACTATTGGAATTGGGAAAGGTTTTTCTTGATTTAGTTATTTGAGTTATAGGTTTTTTCCATGCTTGTGTTGTTGGACTTAAAATGTGAGATGTGGACATTTTTAGTAACTGGTGACCCATATAGGTCATGTAGATTGGATGGATGACCATCAAGACATATCATGGTTGATATGGGTATGATCCTGGATCTTGGAAAGGTATGTACTCGTTTATGTTTTAGCATGAATAAATTTTTTTCGTTTATTACGTGCTTACCAAAGTCCTAGAGGAGCCTCAGGGGTGTTCTAAGGTATTGGGACATAAAAAGTGGGTAAAACTGGGTTTTCTAGGTTTGTCGCATGACCTTCACAAGGTTAATGCTAACCGTGCAGACAGCCCAGGTAAACCACGCAATATAATTTTTTTCGGATAGTACCCACCACATGGTTTGTGCACGGTTTTGAAAATTGTGTGGTTTAACTGTGCGGGGGGGGGGGGGTATTTGGTACAGAAGCATCTTTACATTTTTCACATGTATTGGAAAACCATGTGGGTAAACCGTGCAGCCTAAAAAAATCATAAAAATTACAATTTTTATACCACAGTAATTTTAACCCTGACTTGGTAATTCCTACCATTTATTTGTGCTTCCCCCTAGGGACGAACCAAATATCCCAAGAGCATGTAGAGATCAATCTCCCTCTTTTATATGGAATTTTTTGTTCTGTTGGATGTGAATCAAAGCTCCAGGGAAGGATAATCCCATCCTTGCCTCTCTATTGAGTTTTGGGTTTGTATCTTCATCTTCTCTCTTCGTGATGCTCTAAAATCCTACTCCATGGGTGAATTTTATGTTTAATATTGAACGGTTTGTTGAGGTAGAATATGATTGCTTGATTAAGAGTGTGTTCAACCACAGAATTGAGGTAGTTGGTCTACATGATATATATCATGGTTTATTTGTGGATTTGAGCATGTGTGGTTCTGAACATGGGTGTCTCATAGTGTGTTTTTACAACCCATGACATGTTTTGGTAAAAAATATTTAAATGGTAAATGGGTACCTTCATGTTCCCCATTGGAAGCATCGAGGGGGATGAAACTAAACAAGGGCCACCTATGGGGTGAGCAATATTTTCTGGACCAAGGGATTGTGCAGAACTAGTAGGATTATTGTTTTTATGATTATCCCATGATAAACATGTTTATGATATTGAAAGTGTTGGGGTAGAAGATAGGTGATACACCTAGGCATAATAATAATATCCTAATGGATGTTGAGGTGACATGAAGGTTGTTTACATGGATGTACATGGATACGTTAAATGTATTGTAAATAGTGTTTAAACATGTAATGGGTTAGTGTGTGGGAATGATGAAAGAACATAATGGAATAAATTATGAGTATTGTAATAAAGCCTAGTGAGATTGGAATTTTGAGCAATTCGTAGTGAAAAAAGTGTCACAAAATGGAATTGGGCTAAATAGTTGATGATGTGAAATTTGGTAAAGGTGTTAATGGATTAAAGCATGGTATTAACTCATATGTGTTGTTATGATTTATTTTTTACTTGGGAAATCATTTTGATGTGATGTGAATTGTTAATAGATAAATACATACAAATATAAATATAAATAAATATATATATATATATCACATGTGCACATCGCATTGTAGTGTGGGGTATTGACTGAGGTTCTGCACCCTTGGGTTGTGTTAGACTGATGATCAGAACTCCACCCAAATGCTTGGGTTAGGGATGAGGACTGATGCTCTATTCCTCTAATAGTTTCATCCACCCGAACTAATGCTTCAAGGTGAGGATATGGTTGTTGGCGAGTTGGACTGACGCTCCAAACCCCACTGTGTGTTTTTCCTTAGGTATGAGATTGTGTACTTGATACCATGTCATTTGTTGTGTTTGATGAACCGATTTTAAATGTGTTGTATATGGTTGTAATGGAAAATGGGATGAAGTGGTATGATATGGATATGGTAATAAATGTTGGTAATGGATGTAAAATAGATAAGGGCACTTAATCTTTTACTTATCATTTATTTTTCACTTTACATAGCATGAACATCTGTTTATTCTAGATATTTTGTAGACACTGTTGGTGGTGGCCTGCTGAGTTACACTCACTCCTTGCTCAGGACACTTTTGGGTACCGGAGAAGACATCACGTTTCTTGGTCAAGAGAATGGAAAAGGTCATTGCTAGGTAGTTGGGTTGGCACGATGTGTGTGTAGAGTTGGACCTGGACTTGGTGTTGGGGCCATTTGAGGATATTTCATTTTTTTCATTATTTTGGATTTGTTCACATTCTCACTGGTAGAAAAACATGGCATATTTACTATTGGAATTGGTTGTATCGAGTTTTGGGAATGG
The DNA here is from genome assembly GCA_963277665.1 of Viscum album. Taxonomy (NCBI): domain Eukaryota; kingdom Viridiplantae; phylum Streptophyta; class Magnoliopsida; order Santalales; family Viscaceae; genus Viscum; species Viscum album. The sequence continues at coordinate 898,976,101 of OY728136.1, read as the reverse complement.
TTTTCTATGCATGCTCTTGTATTATTGGCTATTATTATGTTATTTTATTTATGATATTTTTTGGTTTAATCTGATAAAAATGGGTTATAGACTCTCCAATGGACTATTTGAACCCCCGTTGCTTGTCGAAACCTTCGATGTATGGGGAGGCGCACATAAGGTCATGTAACAACCCATCTCGTAGAAATAGTTTTGTGGATCCTAAGTCGGGTATGTTAGGAAGTGGTATCAAATGATTTCATTCTTTACCTTGTATAGAATTATGTTATTTGGGATGGTAGATGGGAGTTAGGATGTGTCTGATCTTGGTAATGAGATCGTACTTGGGAGTAGCTAACCCATGTACGAGGGAAAACCAAAGTCACCCAGGGAGGGAATTGTTTTTCTTGATTGTGCGATGTTACAATTGATGATATTTCATCATTGGGTGATGCACATGTTGTCTGATGTGATTGTATTATTATATTTGGCTCATGGACTCAATGGCACGAGGTTGTGAATTCATGAATCATTGTAGGCACCTATAGAGTTAGGTGATATGCATCATGTTAGGGACACACGGGTTGGGTGTGTGGGGCATGAAAGATAATATGCAACTTTCATTTGGATAATTGAAAAGAAAAAATGTGGTAAACAAAACAATGTAAGTGTGTTATGATAAATAAATGATGTTATGTCAAATTAAATATGTGTATTTAAGGGTTTTAATGAATTAAAGATGTTTTTGTAGCATGTTGTGTGAGCATTAGTGTGGGGTATAGTTTTTTAACCTTATTGATTGGGGCCCATGGTTGGGATGGTCAGGGTGATGTTTTCAAAATACTAAGGTTTATTGGGATGGTGCATGTATGGTGGGTTTTTGTGGTTGGTGAAGATCCTTTTTGTTGTGAATTGTCAGTGTTCATTTGTATGTTTTCTAAACCTACTGTTGGTAAATGCAGAGAAATGCCACCACAACATTGAGTGATGGTTGGGAAATATGAGGATGTTGTTGAGAACACTCATCCATTAGAGGAGGAAGAGAATGTGGTGATCCAAGAATGTGGGGAAGAACGGTTCTGAGATAACATGGCTTGTTATATACAGATGATGGATTGGGACCCAGGGCGGGTTGCACTGTGAATGTTTGAGCAGACAAGATAGATTCAACTATAGCACCCTATAACCTTTACTGGAGAGGGTGGGCTAGAGTTAGAAATGTTTTGGATATAGTCTTTCTAGATGATACATGATCATCTGGAGACTACCAATGTGAAGCGGGTTATGTTGGAAGCCAATATGCTAGAGGCCATACAAAGCGTTGGCGGGACATCCTAGCTTAGACCGAGCAGGCTGAGAAGTTGTTTTGGAAATATATAAAGGAAAAAAATTCAGAGCATTTTTACTCAGGGACATTGAAGAAAAATCGGGTTGTAGAGTTCATGAGCCAGTCCCAGGGATCGACGTCGGTGATGCAGTATGAAGGTTGCAGCACAAACCTATGACAGTTTGATCCAACTTTTTTGGGGGATGAGGCAGCAGTTGTGATACATTTCCAAGATGGGCTAAAACATGATATTAGATCTCAGGTGAATATATTTTACCTGAATTTGTTTTTAGAGGTAGTGGATAAATCTTTGATCTCAAAAATATCCTGAAGAGTGTTTCTAGTAGTTGTCTTGTCATGCTAGTGGGGAAGACATGTGGTGCAGCTTTCAAGGGCTGGAAGCATCGTTTAGGTAGTTTTCAACATGGTGTATGTTTGTAATGTGGTCAGAAGAGAGGTTCATACTCTTAGGATGGTTGTCATGTGACTTTGTATTAGTGTGGAAGGCCATTGTACATGCGTGGCTAGTTTCCTCGACCTCCAGTTGAGTTTTGGTCATGCGGTAGATTGGTACACATGTTGAGGTTATGTAGGAACCCTCAGCAAGTGAGCATGAATGTTGGTGATAGATAGATGCTATGTAATGGCATATGATTATTTTCTCCATACAAGGATGACAGTTGGAGCTCCACCGGCCATCCAGGTAGGGGCGGTGGATGTGGAACTCTGGGGTAGGATCACTCACATCAATAGGTAAGTGTTTTGTAGGGTACATATGTTGGAGCCTAGGGTAAAGGGGTAGGTCAGCTTTAGGTAGTTCAGTCTGCACCTCGTGATGGCGAGGTTGGGCCATCGACTATTTTAGGTTCTATCATTGTATCTTCTACACCTTATACAGATTTTTTGGTCACTGGTTCTACACACTCTTTTATTTTTTCTCATCTGGTTATATAGATGGGTTTTCCTGTAGAGGATGTGTGTGGGGTTGTGTAGATTGACATTCTGTAGGGGGTGAAGAATGAGAAAATCAGGCAGTGCAAGTGATATGCTCTAGAAGTCGATGGGTATCATTTCCTATGGGACATGTTCTTTGTCAATATGTTAGTATTTGACATGGTTTTGGGTTTGTACTAGTTGTTGTGGCATCGAGCGCACATAGACTATTACCATCATATGGCATCGTTCAGGTCACTTGAGGGAAACACATATGTCCATCGGGGAGAATGGAATGCTCGATGAGGTCGTGTAGGATTGTTTTGTCAGCAGTGGTGTATTATCACAGCTCAAGTAGCTTGTCTGGTGCTTGATAATGAAATATGGGAACTATCTATCTTTTCTCCATTAGTGGAAACGTTTCTGGATTTGTTTCCTGAGGATTCCTTGGGGTTTCCACCCGAGAGGGATGTAGATTTCATGAATGTGATACTGCTGGAAAAGGAGCTAGTTTATTTTCTGACATTCTCAATGGCACCAACAGAACTCCATGATATAAAGGGTCAGCTTGGTGAGTTAGAACTAATGGGGTTCATATGTAATAGAACGTCTCCATGGGGATCTCCTGTAATTTTTTCAAATAAGTCTGACTGGTCATTGAAGATGTGGGTAGATTATCAGAAGTAAAATCAGAAGAGTCTGAAAACTCAGTACCCTATCTATAGAATTGATGACCTATTTGATCAACTTAGGGGTGCATGGGTGTTCCCTAAGATTGATCTGAGATCGGGTTATCACTAGTTGAGGGTGAGGCCTTCTAACGTACCGCTGATAACTTTCATGAGTCGGTACACATTGTTTGTGTTTTTGGTGATTCCTTTCAGCTTGACCATTGCACCAACACCATTCAAGGATTTGATGAACCTAGTCTTTCATCCTTGTCTGGATCTGTTTGTGGATGTCATTATTGATGAAATCTTGGTATACTCAAAAACTCAAGATGATCATGCCCAACATATTGACATCTTCTTGAGTACACTAAGAGAGCATCATATTTATGCTAATCTTTCAAAGTTCCAATTATGGATTGTAGAAATGAATTTTTTTAGGTCACATCATCTAGGATACATGTCTTTTTTTGTATCCAGATATGTGTAGGTGGATGTGTCTTGGTATCAGCCCAAGAGTGTTTTGGTCATTCGGAGTTTTCTGTGTCTTGTTGGATATTAACAGAGGTCCATTCATGATTTCTCTTATTTAGTATCACCATTGTTAGGCTTGACCAAGAAAGAAACCATGTTTGAGTTTTCGAAGGCTTGTGAGATTTCCTTTCAAGAGTTGAAAAAAAATATTGACAACCGCAAAGCTCTAGATCTTACGCGAGCCTAGTAGGAAGTATTTTATATTTTGTGATGCACATGGTATTGGGCATGGGGTTGTGTTGATGAAAGATGGGTGGGTTTTGGATTATGGGTCATGGAAATTGAGACCCCATGAGTGGAATTATCTCTCTCATGATCTTGAGTTGGCTGTAGTAGTGTTTTCCTTAATGTGTTGGAGACACAACTTGTTGGCGGAATAGTTCTCAGTGTATACCAACCAAAAGAGTTTAATGTATATCTTTTCACAATGGGATTTCAATCAATATAAGAGAAGGTTGGTTGAGTATCTCAAGTATTTTGACATCGAGATTGTATATTCACCAGATAATGGGAACAATGTTGCTTGGGCTCTGAGTAGAAAGGCTCAAAACCTAGTGGATCTGGAATCCAGCACCGAGTGGAAGGTGATGGCCTTGTTCGTGGAGATTTACCTAGAGGTGTGGTAGGAAAAGAGTATACTGACTCTGGCATCAATGGTTGTTGAATCGATAGTTTTTATCCATGTTAGGGGAATTCATCATGATGATCGTGAATGTTTGTGAATGAATTAATAGCTTAATGGTGGGGATCCAACTTTAGTTTGGTCCATTTGTGTGGACTAGGTTGGTTCTGTTCATGGTTGTGTGGTTGATTCAGTGTTCATGTAGGAATATTTGATGAGTGAGTTCCATGAATCAAAATAGATAGTGCATCCTCTTTTGACCAATATGTATCATAGTCTTTGTTGATAGTTTTTGTGGCCATTAATGAAAAAGGTAGTTGCGGGCTTCGTGGCATGGTGCCTTACTTGTTAGTTGGTGATGGTCAAGCATCAACGCCCATGTGGTTTGTTACACCCAATTCCCATTCCATAATGGATTATGTGGTGTGTTTTCCAAGGAGGCCCTAAAATAATGATGAAATATGGTTGGTTGTGGATTTTCTAAGGAATGTGGATTATTTATTACCGATTCAGCAGACTTATTTAGTAGATCAGTTGGGTGAGTTGTATGTTTGGGAAATTATATGGTTGCATGTTGTAACACAGAATATAGTTGAAGATCATGATTATCACTTCACATCACGTTTCTAGAAAAGGATATAGAAGTAACTAGGTACTCAGGTGATTTTGAGTGCGTCTTTGCAGCAACAGACAGATGTGTTGTTGGAGCATATGATTCATGTGTTGGAAGATATTTTGGGGGCTTGTGTATAGGATTTTAGTGGTTCCTAGGATAATCACATGTTGCATGTTGAATTTTCCTACAATTTTTTTCAATCTATTTTTCAGATGGAATAGTTTGAGGCACTCTATGGGAGACCATGTAGTTCTCCACTTTGTCAGTTGGAGTTCGGTGCAATCGAGCTGTTGGGATTGAGTCTCATGCAGGAGACATCAAAAAAGGTTGAGTTTATTTTGAAACTGATGGAAATTGATCTGGGTATGTAGAATTATTATGTGGATTTGTGTCATATAATCCATGTGTTCAAGGTATGTTAGAGTGTGCTACTTTGGGTGTCACCAAGGTTAGGTCACTGACAGATTTATAAGCAAGAAAAGTGGGTACCCAGGTATGGGGAGTCGTTTGAGATATTGGAGCGGATTGGGTCAGTGGCATGCTAATTGGATTTTCCACAATGGATTAGTGGGATTCATGATGTCTTTTATGTTTCGCAACATCGGTTATATAAAACTGATGAAAATCACATGGTTGATGTTGAGGATTTTGTGCTTGAGGTTGATGCGTCCTATGAGGATCATCTGGCCTGTGTCTTGGATTGTAGGGGGAAATATTTCGGGGAAAGGTTACGCCATTAGTGCGAGTACTATGGTAGCATGGAAATTTTCAAGAAGAAACATGGGAGTGCGAATCAGATATGCAGGTTTAGTGGCCGGATCTCTTTTCCTTGGAAGTGAAAACAATCTTTGGAGCTCGGCTAGAGGACAAGCCATTATAAAGTCGGGAGGTTGTAAGATCTATGATCATGGAAAGGTAAGTTCTCGTTTAAGATTTGGCTTGAATCTATTTTTTTGGATAACGAAGTGAAGATCGAATTCCTAGAGTTGGCTCAAAGGTGTTCCCAGGGTTCGGGACAAAAAATTGGAGAAAGGGGTTTATAGGGTGGGCAACACGGTCTTTGCACAGTTAGTCCTAAACATGGGGACAACCTCAGTAAACCATGCAAGAGGATGTTCTTCAGAGTGTATCATCTACATGGTTTACACATGGTTTAGAAAACATTGCGGTTAAAATGTTTGAGGGGGAATTTCTGGATAGAATCATCTGCTCGGTTTGTGCATGGTTTGGTAGACCGCATTGGTAAACCGTGTGGCCCAGAAACATAAAAAAAATTACAATTTTTCCATACTAGGATTTTTAACCCCATCTCATAAATTACTCCCAATTCTCCTCTATTCACCATATAGATGAACCAAATCTCCCAAGAGATCCATGAGATCATATCCCTTGTTTTAAATCTGTTTTTTATCCATTGGTTGTAGATTGATGCTCTAGGTAAGGCTAATACGATCCTTGAATATATTTTGTGCTTAGGGGCTTTATATAATTCTTCTCTCTTTATGATGTTATAAAACCCTACTATTTGGGTGAGTTTTAGGATTAAGATTCAAATTTTGGTAGATTTGGAATCAAAGGGCATGATTAAGAGTGAATTAAACCACTGAATCAAGGGAGGTGGTCTACATGTTATATCCCATGGTTTATTTGAGGATTTGAGCATGTGTGGTTTTGATCATGGGTGTCTCTTGGTTTGTTTTGACTACCCATGGAATGTGTTGGTAAAATGGTTATTAAAATGGTAAATTTTAGCCCTCATGATTTCCATGGGATGAATCGGGGGTGATGAAACTAAACTAGGGCCGCCTATGGGGTGAGCCGACTTTTCCAGACCAAGGGATTGTGAAGAAAAAGTAGGATTATTGTGTATTATGATGAGCCCTTGATAAACATGTTGATGAGATTGAAGGTCTTGCGGTTGAAGATAGGTGATGCACCTAGGAATAATAATGATAACCTAAGGGATGTTGGGATAACATGGATGATGTTTATATGGGTGAACATGGCTATGTTAAATGAATTTTGAATAGTGTTGGAACATGTAATGGGTAAGTATGTGGAAATGATGAAAGAAAAAAATGGAATGGATTATGAGTCTAGTAATAAAGCCTTATTAGATAGGAATAATGAATAATTCTTATTGAGATAATCATAACAAAAGGGAATTGGGATAAATGGCGGATTATGTGAAATGTTGTTAAGGTGTTAATGGGTTAAAGAATGGTATTAACTCATATGTGTTGTTATGATTTACGTTTTCCTTGGGTAATCGTTTTGATGTTGTGTGAATGGTTAATGGATACATATATATTTATATCAAGTTCACATTTCATGGTATTTTGAGTTGTTGACTATGGTTCAATGCCCACTGGTCGAGATGTACCGATTCTCTAAACACCATCACAATGCATGAGTTAGAGATGATTATTGATGCTCTATTCCCATAATGTCTAAATTCACCCAAACTGATGCTTATATGTGATAATATGGTTATGGTGAGTTGGAATAACACTCCAAACATCACTGTGTGTTTTCTATTCGGTATGCGATTGTTTACATGAGCTCATGTCATTTTTTGTGTTTGATGAAACCATGTTAAATATGTTGGATATGTTATATAATATGAAATGGAATGAAATTTTAAGATATGGATATGTTAATCAATGTAGTTATGGGACCTAAACTAGATAAGGGCGCTTAATAATTTACATATCATTTATCATTCACATTATGTTGCATGAACATCTGTTTATACAGGATATTTTCTAAACGCCATTGGAGGTGGCCTTCTGAGTTTTACTCAATCCCTACTTGGACAGTCATTTGGTACTCGAGTTGACATCATGTTTGTAAGTCTGATGAATGGAAAAGGTCCTTTCATGGCTGTTGGGTTGGAATGAGTGTGCATTGAGGAGGACATAAACATGGTGTCGAGACCATTAGGGGATTTTGTAGGTTGACATTATGCTGGGATTTGTTCCCATTCTTATTGGGAGAAAAAACATGACATATTTATTATTGGACATGGTTTTCTCCCATTTTAGGAACGGTTTTTATGCATACATTTGTATTATTGGTTATTATTCCGCTGTTTTTTATCATCTATGGTGGCTTACTCCAATTAAAATGGGGTATAGTCTCCCCAGTTGACAAGTTGGAACCCAACTCCTAGTCAGTAAACTTTGGAATACATGGAGGTGCACTTAAGGTCATGTAACAACCCATCTCGAAGCACCAGTTTAGTGGCTCTCGGGTCGGGGACGTTACAATAATCATTTTAGAGTAAATGTCGTAAGAGGTCACATTCATTTCGGATTAAAATTTCATACTGAATTTCAATTTTCTATTACTAGATATTTACATTGTTTAATGAAGACATGGATGGGGTTTATGATATTTGGAATGCCTAAATGTGATTTATTGTAATGAGGAAATAATTTTGTTATGTATCTCATTTGTTCAGTTGATCCTAGGAATCCTTGGCTTGGTGTATTTTTCGGCCGATACAGTTTACGATAATCTATATGACATGTTTATGATCAACATGGTGTATGTTTGTAAAGTGGTCAGAAGAGAGTTTTAGACTCTCAGGATGGTTATCATGTCATTTTCTATTAGTGTGGAAGGCCATGGTACATGCGGGGCTAGTTTCCTCTACCTCGAGTTGAGTTCTGGTCATGCGGTAGATTGGTATGCGTGTTGAGGTTCTGTAGGAACCCTCAGCAAGTGAGCATGAATGTTGGTGTTAGAAAGAAGCTAAGCGGTGTCATGTGATTAGTTTCTCCATACCAGGATGACAGTTGGAGCTCCACGGGCCATCATGGTAGGGGCGGTGGATGTGGAACTCTGGGGTTGGATCACTCACATCAGTAGGGAAGTGTTTTGTAGGGAACATAAGTTGGAGCCTAGGGTAAAGGGGTAGGTTAGCATTAGATAGTTCAGTCTGCACCTGGTGATGGCGAGGTTGGGCCATCGACTGTTTTTGGTTCGATCATTGTATCTTCTACACTTTATAAAGATTTGTTTGACATGAGTTCTACACACTCTTTTATTTTTTCTCATCTTGTGATATATATGGGTTTTCCTGTGGAGGATGTGTGCGGGGTTGTGTTGATTGAAACTCTGTAGGGGGTGCAGAATGTGAAAATCAGGCAGTGCAAGTGATATGCTCTAGAAGTTGGTGGGTATCATTTCCTATGGGACATTTTCTTTTTCAAGATGTCAGTATTTGAGCTGGTTTTGGGTTTGGACTAGTTGGTGAGGCATCAGGAGCACATAGACTCTTACTGTCATATGGCATCGTTCAGGTAACTTGATGGAAACACTTATGTCCATCGGGGAGAATGGAATGTTCGATGAGGTCTTGCAGGATTTTTTTGTGAGCAGTGGTGTAGAATCACAGCTCATGTAACATGTTTGGTGCTTGACAATGAAAGAGGGGAACCATCTATTTTGTATCCAGTAGTGGAAATGTTTCTGGATTTGAATCGTGAGTATTTATTAGGGTTTCCACCTGAGAGGGATGTTGAGTTTATGAATGTGTTACTGCTGGAAGTGGAGCTAGTTTTTATTCTGACATTCTAAATGGCACCGACAGAACTCCATTATATTAAGGGTCAGCCTGGCGAGTTGGAACTAATGGGGTTCATATGTCATAGAACGTCTCCATGGGGATCTCCTTTAATTTTTTTAAATAATGCTGATGGGTTTTTAAAGATGTGGGTAGATTATCAGAAGTTAAATTAGAAGACTGTGAAAAATTAGTACCCTCTACCTAGAATTGATGACCTATTTGATCAACTTAGGGGTGCATGGTTGTTCTCTATGATTGATCCGAGATCAGGTTATCACTAGTTGAGGGTGGGCCCTTCTAACGTACTTCTGATAACTTTCAGGAGTTGGCACACATTGTTTGAGTTTGTGGTGATGCCTTTTGGATTGACCAATGCACCAACACTATTCAAGGATTTGATGAAGCTAGTCCTTCATCCTTCTCTGGATCAGTTTGTGGATTTCATTATTGACGACATCTTGGTATACTCGAAAAGTCATTATTATCATGACCAACATCTTGACATCATCTTGAGTACACTAAGAGAGCATCACCTTTATCGAGATCTGTCAATGTTCCAATTATGGATTAGAGAAATGAATTTTTTAGGTCGCATTATCCAGGATACAGGTTTGTTTTTGTATCCAGATATGTGTAGGTGGTTGTGTCTTGGGAGGAGCCCAAGAGTGTTTAATACATTCGGGGTTTTCTGTGTCTGGTTGGATATTAGCGGAGGTTCATTCATGATTTCACTTATTTAGTAACACCATAGTCATTCTTGACCAAGAAAGAAGACATGTTTGAGTTTTCAAAGGCTTGTGAGAGTTCTTTTCAATAGTTGAAAAAAAAATGACAATCTCAAAGGTCTAGATCTTACGCGAGCCTGGTAGGATGTATTTTATATTTTATGATGCATATGGTATCAGGAATGGGGTTGTGTTGATGAAATATGAGTGGGTTTTGGCTTATGGGTCAAGGAAATTGAGACTCCATGAGTGGAATTATCTCTCTCATGATCTTGAGTGGGATATAGTTCTGTATTCCTTAATGTGTTGGAGACACAACTTGTTGGAGGAATAGTTCTAGTGTATACCAACCAAAATAATTTAATGTATATCTTTTCGCAATGGGATTTCAATCATTAGAAGAGAAGGTTTGTTGAGTATGTCTAGTATTTTTACATCGATATTGTATATTCATCGGATAATGGGAACAATGTTACTTGTGCTCAGAGTAGAAAGGCTCAGAACCTAGTGGATCTAAAATCCAGCACCGAGTGGAAGGTGATGACCTTGTTTGTGAAGATTCACCTGGAGGTGTTGTAGGAAAATAGTATGCTGACTCTTGCATCAGTGGTTGTTGAATCATCAATTTTGATCCATGTTAGGGTAATTCATCATGACGATCCTGAATTTTTGTGAATGAATGAACACCTTAATGGGGGGATCCAACTTTAGGTTGGTCCATTTGTGTGGACTAGTTTGGTTGTGTTCATGGTTGTGTGGTTGATTCAGTGTTCATGTATGATGATTTGATGAGTTCGTTCCATGCATCGAAATGGGTAGTGCATCATTGTTTGACCAAGATTTATCATGTTCTCTGTAGGTAGTTTCTGTGGCCATGAATGAAAAAGGCAGTTGTGGGCTTTGTGTAATGGTGCCTTACTTGTTAGTTGGTGAAGTACAAGAATGAACACCCATGTGGTTTGTTACACCCAATCCCCATTCCATAATAGATGTGGGATGATGTGACAATGGATTATGTGGTGTTTCTTCTGAGGAGGCCCATTAATAATGATGAAATATGGTTGGTTGTGGATTTTATAAGGAATGTGGATCATTTATTACCGATTCAGCAGACTTATATAGTAGATCAGTTGGGTGAGTTGTATGTTTGGAAAATTATATGATTGCATGTCGTAACACAGACTATAGTTTAAGATCATGATTCTCGCTTCACATCATGTTTCTAGCTAAGGATATAGATGTCACTAGGTACTCAGGTGATTTTGAGTGCGTCTTTCCACCCACAGACAGATGGGTTGTCGGAGCATATGATCCAAGTGTTGGAAGATATTTTTGGGGATTTTGTATGGGATTTCAGTGGTTCCTAGGATAAGGACATGTTTCATGTTGAATTTTCCTACAAATTTTTTTTTCAATCTATTTTTCAGATGGAATAGTATGAGGATCTCTATGGGAGACCTTGTAGTTGTGCACTTTGTCTGTTGGAGTTCGGTGTAATCGAGCTGTTGGGACTGAGTCTCATACAGGAGACATCAGAGAAGGTTGAGTTGATTTTGAAACTGATGGAAATTGATCAGGTTAGGTAGAATTGTTATGTGGATTGGAGTCATAGAATTCATGTGTTCGAGGTGGGTCAAAGTGTGTTACTTTTGGTGCCACCGAGGATAGGTCACCGATAGATTCAGAAGCAAGGATAGTTGGAACCCAGGTATGGGGGTCGTTTGAGATATTGGAGCGGATTGGGTTAGTGGCATACAGATTGGATTTTCCACAATGGTTTATTGTGATTCATGATGTATTTTATGTTTCGTAACATCACTGATATAAAACTGACCAAAATCACATGGTTGATGTTGGGGATTTTGTGCTTGAGGTTGATGCGTCCTATGAGGATCATCTCCCTTGTGTCGTGGATAATAGTGGGAAATCATGCGGGGAAAGGTTATTCCATTAGCGCGAGTACTGTGGTAGCATTGATGTTTTCAAGAAGAAACATGGGAGTGGGAATCAGATATGCAAGATTATTGGCCGGATCTCTTTTCCTTGGAAGTGAAAATAATCTTGGGATCTCAGCTCGAGGACAAGCCATTATAAAGTGGGGTGGATGTAAGATCTATGATCATGGAAAGGTATGTTCTTGTTTAAAATTTGTCTTGAATCCATTTTTTTGGATAATGAAGTGCATACAGAATTCCTAGAGGAGGCTTAGAGGTGTTCCCCAGGTTCGGGACAAAAGAATGGAGAAAGGGGTTTAGTGGATGGGCAGCACGGTTTATGCACGGTTAGTCATAAACATGGGGACAGCCCCAGAAAACCTTGCAAGGGGATGTTATTCAGAGTGTAGCATCTACATGGTTTACACATGGTTTAGAAAACATTGTGGGTAAACTGTGTGAGGGGGAATTTTTAGATAGAATCATCTGCACGGTTTTTGCATGTTTTGGTAGACCGCGTTGGTAAACCGTGAGGCCCAGAAACATCAAAAAATTACAAATTTTCCACACTAGGATTTTTAACCCCATCTCAAAAATTCCTCCCAATTCTCCACTCTTCACCTTATAGACAAACCATATCTCCCAAGAGATCCAAGATATCATTCTCCTTGTTTCAAATGTGTTTTGTATCCTTTGGATGTAGATCGATGCTCTAGGTATGGCAAATACGATCCTTGGATATATTTTGAGTTTAGGGGTTTTATCTTATTATTCTCTCTTTCTGATGCTATAAAACCCTACTATTTGGGTCAGTTTTCGGATGAAGATTCAAATTTTGGAAGATTTGGAATCTAAGGGAATGATTAAGAGAGAATTCAACCACTGAATCAAGGGAGGTGGTCTACATTTTATATCCCATGGTTTATTTGAGGATTTGAGCATGTGCGGTTTTGATCATGGGTGTCTCTTGGTGTGTTTTGACTACCAATAGAATGTGCTGGTAAAATGGTTATTAAAATGGTAAACTGTAAACCTCCTGATTACCATGGGATGAATCGAGGGAGATGAAACTAAACTAGGGCCACCTATGGGGTGAGCCGACTTTTCCAGACCAAGGGATTGTGAAGAACAAGTAGGATTATTGTGTATTATGATGAGCCCTTGATAAAAATTTTGAGAAGATTGATGGTCTTGCGGTTGAAGATAGGTGACGCACCTAGGAATAATAATGATAACCTAAGGGATGTTGGGTTAACATGGATGATGTTTATATGGGTGAACATGGCTATGTTAAATGAATTTTGAATTGTGTTGGAACATGTAATGGGTAAGTATGTGGAAATGATGAAAGACCATAATGGAATCGATTATGAGTCTAGTAATGAAGCCTCATTAGATAGGAATAATGAAGAATGCTTTGTGAGATAATCATAACAAAAGGGAATTGGGATAAATAGAGGATGATGTGAAATGTGGTTAAGGTGTTAATGGGTTAAAGAATGGTATTAACTCATATGTGTTGTTATGATTTATGTTTTCCTTCGGTAATCATTGTGATGTTGTGTGAATGGTTAATGGATACATATATATATATATAATGTTCACATTTCATGGTATTGTGAGGTATTGACTATGGTTCTATGTCCACTAGTCGAGATGGACTGATGCTCTAAACACCAGCACAATGCATGAGTTATGGATGATGACTGATGCTCTATTCCTCTAACATCGAAATTCACCCAGACCGATGAATAGAGGTTAAAATATGGTTTATTGTGAGTTGGAATGACACTCCAACAATCACTGTGTGTTTTCTCTTTGGTATGGGATTGTTTACATGAGCTCATATCATTTTTTGTGTTTGATGAAACCATGTTAAATGTGTTCGATATGTTATGTAATATGAAATGGGATGAAATGTTAAGATATGGATATGGTAATAAAGGTGGGTATGGGACCTAAACTAGATAAGGGCGCATAATATTTTACATATCATTTATCATTTACATTTCTTTGAATGAACATATATTTATATAGGATATTTTTTAAACACCATTAGAGGTGGCCTTCTAAGTTGTACTCACACCCTGCTCGGACCGTCGTTTAGTACTCGAGTTGACTTCATGTTTTTATGTCTTTAGAATGTTAAAGGTTCATTCATGGTAGTTGGGTTGGATTGAGTGTGCATTGAGGAGGACATAAACATGGTGGTGAGGCCATTGGGGGATTTTGTAGTTTGACTTTATGTTGGGATTTGTTCACTTTCTGATTGGGAGAAAAATATGACATATTTAATGTTGGACATAGATGTATCCCATTTTAGGAATGGTTATTTATGCATACTCTTATATTATTTATTATTATTCTGCTGTTTTTTATCATCTGTGGTGGCTTACTCCGATTAAAAGGGGATATAGTCTCCCCAGTTGACTAGTTGGACGCGCACTGCTAGTCGGAAAACATTGGAATACATGGGGGTGTGCTTAAGGTCATGTAACAGCCCATCTCGAAGCACCAGTTTAGTGGCTCTTGGTTCGGGGATGTTACAATAAGTATTTTGGAGGAAATGTTGTAAGAGGTCACATTCAGTTGGGATTAAAATTCCATACTGAATTCAAATTTTCTATTACTAGATATTTTTATTTTTGAATGAATACCTGGATGGGGTTTCAGATATTTGGAATGCCTAAATGTGATTTTTTGAAATGAGGATATAATTTTGTTATGTATCTTAGTTGTTTATTTGATCATATGAATCCTTGTCTAGGTGTATTCTTTGGCCTATACAGTTTATGATAATCTATATGACATGTTTATGATCAAGGTGTTTTTATTCATTTAAAATTTTCCACATTTAATAATCATAGATAGATCATATATTAGGGTAAAATATATGAGCTAAAGGGTAAACCATTCAAGGTGATTGATATCTTGTGGCATAGTGCACCTTCTATGTATGGTTTTATAAAAACCATGTGACATTACATAGAGGGGTCAAGGAATGTAATGCACCATTTTCATAGAGTTAAAAAACATTTTAACCAAACCATGAAGGATGTGTTGGTGTTGTAATGATGCTAAAACATAGTTCGTGTATGTTTTGGGTAATTCTACGGATGAACCATGTGACTGTCAAGAATATAAATAAAATGTGAAAATGAAATAAATCCCCCACTATTTTATAAATCCACTCCCAACTCCTCTAATAGTATTTTGAACAAGAATAATAGTGGTCATCTGTAAAGACCCGTAAATTTCAAGGGAATTTTTTTTCTTAATTTTCTTTGAAATTTTACAAGAACACAGTGTCAGACGGAACCTGATTCTGAGGCCCGGTGTGCCCGGAATCATTTTCTGATGTTTAGCTCGGGTACGTTCAGTGAACGGACGAGCGGGGTTTTCTAAATTTTCAACCAGTGCTCGGAATTGAATTCCGAGGGCACCGAAGGAATCGTAGCACCAGTAATTTCATAGAAACGCCTCTTCCGGAGTTGCGTTTGCACAGGTGTGGTTTTTAATTTTTGGGCTTTAAGTTATGAAATAAAATAATGTCGTACGACAAACATTATTTTATTTCACTTAAAGCCGCTTAAAGCCACTTAAAGATGATTAAGCTGAGTTAAAGAGGATAGGGTGAAATTCAAAATATCCTACCCTCTTAGTAGGATATCTGTGAGGTGGGGCCCACTCGAGCCCCACCGTTTCTTTTCCGCTAAGTAACGCACCCGCGAAAACCCCTATTAAATGAAAGTCAGCTGACGCGTTTTCTAAAATCTTAAATGCTCCTATTAATTGGGTGGTTTATTCATTGAAATTAATTCTATGAATTAATATTGTTCGTTTCTTAACACGTTTTCAATTTGTTGGCCTGTTAATAAAATAAGGCCAACACACCTTCTTCTTTAATGTTGTTTTAAACCTTTGGGGAATCTCTAAAGATATTCCTCCTCCTTCGTGAAAAACGTGAAGAACGTGAAGAACACGAAGAATGATAGCCTCCGACAAAGGGTGACGAAGAACGCCAAGCCCCCCGAAGATCGACGACGTGACGCCGACAATTCTCCCTCCATGACGCTTCTTCCGCGACAAATATTCGATCATCCGTTGAGGTAAGAGATTGTGGTCCTTTTAATTCATTTGTGGGTTTTATCCTCAACATGGATTTAATTGTTATAATTAAATCTGGGTGTTTCTTTAACCCTTGGAGATCGTCGATGCGACGCCCTTCCGCGACGACGCGATGCGATGATCACCTCCTACTGTGACGGTCAATTCTGTGACGTACTCGCACTCGCCCGACGACAGCTACGAGGTAGGGGTCATTTTGAAAATGTTTTAGACATGTTTGTTTTCCTCCAAGGAAAGAATGTGGACCAACGAATTACCATGTTGGTCCGCGGATTATTATTTCGGGATGTGGTTCATCAATTGCTGAGATTTTATGGTTTTGTTTCAAGCCGCTAACGCGGTGGGTGCGGACCAACGAACAAGTCTTAACCCACCGCCCTTTATTATTGGTGTGTGGAATGGCGGACGATGACAAAACGGGTTGCAGAGATGATTTGTTGATTCCGTAGTGAATAACGGGACCCAGGAGGAGCTACGGCACATACGTAAATGGAATCGGACCACCGGAGCAACTCCGGTGTCCGTCAGACTCCACCGGCGGCGCCGGCAGCCGGAGCCGGCGGCGCCCTGGTGCGCTGCCGAATGGATCCGCCGCGGCTGAAGCTGCCACTGTGGCGGCCGACCGGACCCACGACCGTGCGTGTCCGGCGACACATGGGACGCGGCTATGCCGCGTTCGCTGACCAAGTGCGGCCCCACGCATGGTCACGACTCCTCTTCCTGTGGGGATAGCACACCCCGCGACTTCCCTTGCTCGGCCGCTCGACCGAGCCGAGCTGAGCCGACCTGCCGGCCGGGTCGCGCCCATGCCGGGCCGGGACTCGCCCAACCTGGTCGGACCCGGACCCTGGTCGAGTCGACCCAGGGGGGGGGGGGTCGGGCCGGGTCGGTCCAGGCCCAGACCCCCCGTTTATGGACCTTTTCGGTCGTTTTCTGATACCATTAGTTATGTGCCTCCGAACGACGCGCCTTCAGTAGTGATGCGATCCTTGGATCGAGACGGTCATTTCGATATATCACACTCAAGGTCTTGGAATACTTTGGGTTCGACCGGAGTTGGTTCGTACACGAAACCAACTGGGCCCTCGGAGCAGAAACGATCATATCTTGAGCTTCGGACGTCCGATTGACATGCTGTCGACATTGTTATATTCCTCTATGTGAGACATATCTTTTGGCATACTCCGCCCAAGGTTTGGACATAGGTGGAGTACGGTCGGGATGGTTTTTCCTTAAAAACCAACCAGTCCACTAGGACGAAAAAGCCAATAACTCTCAGACCGGGCGTCCGATTGACGCGTCGTCTGCGACGTTGAGTTCCTATTGATGATACAGAAATTTTGGATACATCAACTCTGGAATATGTGTCAGTTGATGTATCAGCCTCTCGGATCATGGAGCAGACCCTCCCGAACGAGCTTGTTGTGTGCAGGAACCCTAGAGCTGGCTGTGATTGCTACTGTGACGACGACCACTGTGCAGAGATCCTCAGTGGATTCGACGGCGATGAATACAGTACTCAATGATCCTTTTTGGGTCAGTGCTACTGATCCTGTGTGGCTCTGATCCTGTGTGGGTCAGCGCTTAGCGGTACTGTGTGGGCCAGCGCCTAGAGATCTTGTGTGGGTCCGATCCTATGTGGGTCTTTGCGGGGGTTAGTTACCTGTCGATCCTGTGTGGGTCAGATCCTTTGTGGGTCATTGCGGATGTTAGTACCTATCGATCCTTTGTGGGTCCGAGGACATAGATGGATCAATGATAATCTCTATCATCATTTGAAGAAGTATACCTGTGTGATGTGAAACCCTATTTTGCATTCCTTTGTGGATTGTGTTGTGATATCCTGTGTGGATTTACGTTTTTCTTTCCTTTGTGGATTGTGTTGTGCTATCCTGTGTGGATTTACGTTTTTCTTTTCTATGTGGACTGGGTTTTACTTGAGCTCGGATGTTGGAGCCAAGCGAGAATTGATGACTTAGGTATATTTATGGGCTTATACCTAAGCCGTGTAGGATGTTACTTCGTGATTGTATCTTTCCTTTGTAGATTATCCTTTGTAGATTCTGGGAGACCTTCAGGGGTCTCAGGGTCCCTACTGAGTATCTTATACTCACCCCTGCACGGGCGACGCCAGCACTACATTGTGTTGGTTGCAGACGACGGACAACGCTCATCGTGGTGGAGGCTTGCGTAGCAGGACGGTACCTGGAGGTGGACTACTGGGTGGGACGTATTCGGAGCAGTCGGCTGGACCCGAGGAGCAGTGGAGGCTATCTGTACCCACCACTGTAGGAAAACTAGGACTCTACACGTCAACTGCTCCTAGGATGAGGCTAGCCAACTGATGAGTGATGGGATGTCCTCTCCTCATCGGAAGTCCATCCTGTGCTGCGAAGGCTCCCTTCTCGCCTGTGAAGGTGAACCTACTCCGGTCGGTTCTTACACAGATATCCTCAGGACATGCACCTTATGACTTATCGTTGGGAGTAGATCACGACAACCTTTTCAGAGAACGTACCTTGGTACCAGTTGCATTACGAGAGGAGGTGCTGAGAGAGTTTCACACTTCTCCTTTGGCGGTACATCCTGGAGTGGCGAAGATGTACCATGATCTTAGTTGGTAGCACAGGTGGCCTGGCATGAAGAAGGCTGTGGCAGAGTTTGTTTCTCAATGCCTGACCTGCATGTAGGTCAAGGCAGAGCACCAGGTACCAGCATGCTTGGTACAGCCCTTGGAGGTCTCGGAGTGGAAGTGGGACGGGATATCTATGGACTTCGTGGCTGGACATCCATGCACTTCCAGAGGTCACGACTCCATTTGTGTGATTGTTGACCGACTCACCATGTCGACTCACTTCTTACCCAGCAGAGAACAGGGAACAGTGTAGAGCTTGGGGCATCTCTATGTTCAGGAGATTGTACGGTTTCACGGTGTGCCATCATCTATCGTCTCTGATCGAGATGCTCGCTTTACTTCCCAGCTTTGTAAGGGGTTGCAGGAGACGTTCGGGACGCATCATCATCTGAGCACTGCCTTTCACCATCAGACGGATGGTCAGATGGAGAGCACCATTCAGACTCTCGAGGACATGGTCCGCGCATGTGTCCTCGACTTTGGTCGCAGCTGGGAGGACCACCTACCCTTGGTGGAGTTTGCGTACAACAACACCTACCACTCCACCATCGGGATGGCACCATACGAGGCATTGTACGACAGACCTTGCAGATCTTTGTTGTGCTAGAGAGACCCTAGGGAGTCAGCACTTGTGGGACCAGAGATGGTCCGGGCCACGACAGAGAAGGTCTAGGTCATCCAGGAGCGGATGAGGACAGCTCAGAGCTGACAGAAGTCTTATACTGACAGGAGGCGGAGGCCACTAGAGTTCGAGGATGGCGACCACGTTTTCTTGCGTGTCTCACCTCAACATGGATTACAGAGATTTGGCCAAGGCGGCAAGTTGTCACCATGCTTCATCAGACCATTCAAGGTCCTCAGCAGGATTGGCGAGGTGGCTTATCGCCTGCCTCTACCACCTTAGTTTCACTGGTTGCACGACGTCTTCCACGTATCTCACATGAGGAGATACGTGCATGACCTAACGCACATCATTGACCATGGGGAGCTGGATGTTGATGATGGTGTGACTTTTGCGGAGATCCCGGTGGAGATTGAGGATCTACAGGAGCGGGTCCTACGTGGCCGGTCGATTCCTCTAGTGCGCATTAGATTGCAGCATGGGAACCTCCAGAGGAGCACTTGGGAGCGGGAAGCTTAGATGCATGCTTAGTACCCACTTTTGATTCCCTAACATTTGATGTATCTTTACGGGGACATAAATCCCTGAGATGGGAGTGATGTAAAGACCCATAAATTTAAATGAAATTTTTTTTCTTAATTTTCTTTGGAATTTTACAAGAACGCAGTTTCAGACGGCACCTGATTCCGAGGCCTGGTGTGCCCGGAATCATTTTCTAAAGTTTGGCTCAGGTACGTTCAGTGAACGGACGAGCGGGTTTTTCTAACATTTGAACCTGTGCATGGAATTGAATTCTGAGGGCACTGATGGAATTGCAGCGCCGGTAATTTCTTAGAAACGCCTCTTTCGGTGTTGCATTTTCTCGTGTGTGGATTTTAATTTTTGGGCTTTACGTTAAGAAATAAAATAATGTGGTATGAAAAACTTTATTTTATTTCACTTAAAGCCGCTTAAACCCACTCAAATATTCTTAAACTGAGTTAAAGTGGATAGGGTGAAATTCAAAATATCCTACCCTCTTGGTAAGATATTTGTGAGGTGGGGCCCAGACGAGCCCCACCGTTTCTTTTCTGCTAAGTAACGCACCCGCGAAACCCCCTATTAAATAAAAGTCAACTGAAGCATTTTCTAAACTCTTAAACTCTCCTATTAATTGGGCGGTTTATTCGTTGAAATTAATTCTATGAATTAAATTTTTTCGTTTCTTAACACGTTTTCAATTTTTTTGGCATGTTAATAAAATAAGGCCAACACACCTTCTTCTTGAATGTTGTGTTTAACCTTTGGAGAATCTCTAATGATCTTCCTCCTCCTTCGCGAAGAACACGAGGAACACGATGAATGTGAAGAACACCAGCCTCCGATGAAGGGCGACGAAGAACGCCAGGCCCCCCAGAGATCGACGACGTGACACTGACCATTCTCCCTCCGCGACGCTTCTTCCGC
Source organism: Viscum album (assembly GCA_963277665.1). Lineage (NCBI taxonomy): Eukaryota > Viridiplantae > Streptophyta > Magnoliopsida > Santalales > Viscaceae > Viscum > Viscum album. The sequence goes on along the minus strand of OY728136.1, from coordinate 898,955,359 downwards.
GACAAATCATCGATCGTCCGTTGAGGTAAGAGATTGCGGTCCTTTTAATTCCATTGTGGATTTTATCCTCAACATGGATTTAATTGTTATAATTAAATCTGTGTGTTTCTTTAACCCTCGGAGATCGTCGACGCAATTCCCTTCTGCGACGACGCGACACCCTTCCGCGATGCGACGATCACCTCCTACCGCGACGGTCAATTATGCGACGTACTCGCACTCGTTCGACGACAGCTAAGAGGTTGGGGTCGTATTGAAAATGTTTTACCCATGTTTGTTTTCCTCCAAAGCAAGAACGCGGACTAACTAAATAACAATTTGGTCCATGGTTTATTATTGCGAGATGTGGTTCATCAATTGCTGGGATTTTATGGTGTTGTTTCAAACCGCTAACGCGGTGGGTGCGGACCAACAAACAAGTCCTCACCCACTGCCCTTTTTTATTGATGTGCGGAAATGATGATGACAAAAAAACGGGTCGCAGAGACGATTTGTTGATTCCGCAGTGAAGAACGGGACCCGGGAGGAGCTACGACGTTGACAGAAATGGAATCGGACCACCGGAGCAACTTCGGTGGCCCAGAAACTCCACCGGCGGCACGGGTCACCAGCGTGGCGGCGGCGACCGACCAGACCCGCGACCGCATGGGTCCGGCGAGACATGGGACGTGGCCTTGCCGCGTCCGCTGACCAAGCGCGGCCCCCCGCAGGGCCGCAGCTCCTCTTCCCGCGGGGAAAGCACGCCCCGCGGTTTCCCTTGCTCGGCCGCTCGGCCGAGCCGAGCCGCGGGGACCCACCGGCCGGGTCGCACCCAGGCCGGGCCGGGTCATGCCCAACCAGGTCGGACCCGGACCCGGGTCGGGTCGTCCCATGTCGGGCCGACCCAGGGGGGGTCGGGCTGGGTCGGTCCGGGCCCAGACCCCCCATTTCCGGACCGTTTCGGTTGTTTTCTCATAACATGAGCTACGTGCCTCCGAACGACGCGCCGTTAGCAGCGATGCGATCCTTCGATCGAGACGGACGTTTCAGTATATCACACTCAAGTTTTCGGAATACTTTGGGTTTGGTTGGGTTGGTTCGTACACGAAACCAACCTGGCCCTCGGAGCGGAAACACTCATATCCTGAGCATCGGCGTCCGATTGATGTGTCGTGGACTTTGTTGTATTCCTCTAAGTGAGACGGATCTTTTGGCATAGTATTCCCGAGGTTTGGACACAGGTGGAGTACTGCCGGGTTGGTTTTGCCTTAAAAAACCAACCGGGCCCCTGGGACGAAAAAGCCAATAACTCTCAGACCGGGCGTCCGATTGACGCGCCGTCTGCGACGTTGAGTTCCAGTTGACGATACAGAACATTTGGATACATCAACTCTGGACTATGTGTCAGTTGATGTATCAGCCTCTCGGCTCGTGGAGAGGACCCTCCCGAACGAGCATTCTGTGTGCGGGAACCCTAGAGCTAGCTGTGACTACTACTGTGACGACGACGACTGTGCAGAGATCCTCAGTGGATTCGACAGCGACGACTACAACACTCAGCGATCCTTTGTGGTTCAGTGCTACAGATCCTATGTGGGTCCGATCCTGTGTGGTTCAGCGCTCAGCGGTCCGGTGTGGGCCAGCGCCTAGAGATCCTGTGTGGGTCTGATCTTGTGTGGGTCTTTGCGGGGGTTAGTTACCTATCGATCCTTTGTGGGTCAGATCCTTTGTGGGTCATTGTGGGGGTTAGTAACTATCGATACATTGTGGGTCTGACGACTTAGATGGATTAGTGATCATCTCTATCTTCATTCGAAGAATTATACCTGTGTGAGCTGAAACCCTATTGTGCTTTCCTTTGTGGATTGTGTTGTGCTATCCTATGTGGATTTATGTTTTTCTTTCCTTTTTGGATTCTGTTGTGCTATCCTGTGTGGATTTACATTTTTCATTCCTGTGTGGACTGGGTTGTACTTGAGCTCGAATGTTGGAGTCGAGCGTGAATTGATGACTTAGGTATATGTATGGTCATATACCTATGTTGTGTCGAATGTTACTTCATGATTGTATCTTTCCATTGTGGATTATATTTTGTGGATTCTAGGAGACCTTAGGGGGTCTCGGGATCCCTACTGAGTAGATTATACTCACCCCTGCACGAGCTATGGCCGCACTACGTTGTGTTTGTTGCAGATGACAGACATCGCAAATCGTGGTGGAGGCTTGTGGAGTAGGACGGTACCTGGAGGTGGACCACTGGGTGGGACGTACATGGAGCGGTCGGCTGGACCCGAGGAGTAGTAGAGGCTATCTGTACCCAACACTGTAGGAAAACTAGGACTTCGCACGTCAACTACTCCTAGGATGAGGCTTTCCAACCGATGAGCGATGGGATGTCCTCTCATCTGCAGAAGTCCATCCTGTTCTTCTAAGGCTCCCTTTTCGCCGGTGAAGGTGAACCTGAACCCGTTGGTGCGTACACAGATATCCTCAGGACACGCACATGATGGCTTCTCTTTTGGAGCAGAGAACGACATCCTTTTCAGAGGACATACCTTTGTACTAGTTGCTTTACGAGAGGAGGTGCTGATAGAGTTTCACATGTATCCTTTGGCGGTACATCCTGGAGTGGCGAAGATGTACTGGGATCTCAGACGGCAGCACTGGTGGCCGGGCAAGAAGACGGTTGTGGCAGAGTTCGTTTCTCAATGGCTCTCCTGCCAGCAGGTGAAGGCGGAGCACCAGGTACCAGCATGCTTGGTACAACCCTTGGATGTCCCAGAGTGGAAGTGGGACGGGATAACTATGGACTTCGTGACTGGACTTCCACGCACTTCCAGATGTCACGAATACATTTGGGTGATTGTCAACCGACTCACCAAGTCAGCTCACTTCTTACCCATTAGAGAGCAGGGCTCAGTGGGGAGAATGTGGCATCTCTACATTCATGAGATTGTACTGCTTCACGGTGTTCCATCATCTATCATCCCCGATTGAGATTCTCGCTTAACTTCACGCCTTTGTAAGGGGTTGTAGGAGGCATTTGGGACGCAGCTTCGTCTGAGCACCGCCTTTCACCCTTAGACGGATGGTCAGACGGAGGGGACCATTCAAAATCTCGAGTACATGCTCCTTGCATGTTTATCAACTTTGGTCGTAGATGGGAGGACCACATACCCTTGTTGGATTTTTCGTAAAAAATAGCTACCACTCCACCATCTGGTGGCACCATACGAGGCGTTTTACGGCAGACCTTGCAGATCTCCGTTGTGCTGGACAGACCCTAGGGAGTCAGCACTTGTGGGATCAGAGATAGTCCGGGCCACGACAGAGAAGGTCCAGGTCATCCAGGAGTGGATGAGGACAGCTCAAAGCTGACAGAAGTCTTATGCTGACCGGAGGCGGAGGCCACTAGAGTTCGACGATGGCGACCACGTTTTCTTGCGTGTCACATCTCGGCGTGGATTACAGAGATTTGGCCGAGGCGGAAAGTTGTCACGACGCATCATCGGACCATTCCAGGTCCTCAGAAGGATTGGTGAGGTGGCTTATCGCCTGGCTCTACCACCTCAGCTGCACCGAGTGCACAACTTCTTCCACGTATCTCACCTGAGGAGATACGTGCACGACCCGACGCACGTCATTGACCATGAAGAGCTGGACGTTGATGATGGGGAATCTTTTTCAGATATCTCGGTGGAGATCAAGGATCGACAGGAGTGGGTCCTACGTGGATGGTCGATTCCTCTAGTGCGAATCAGATGGCAGCACAGGAACCACCAGGGGAGCACTTGGGAGTGGGAAGCTCAGATGTGTGCTCAGTACCCACTTTTGTTTCCCTAGATTTTGATGTATCTTTACGGGGACGAAAAATCCTGAGGAGGGAGTGATGTAAAGACCTGTAAATTTCAAGGAAATTTCTTTTCTTAATTTTCTTAGGAATTTTAAAACAATGTAGTTTCAAACGACACCTGATTTCGAGGCCCGGTGTGCCCGAAATCATTTTTCGAAGATTGGATCGGGTACGTTCAGTGAACGGACGGGCGGGTTTTTCTAACATTTGAACCGTTGATCAGAATTGAATTCTGAGGGCACTGATGGAATCACAGTGCCGGTAATTTCTTAGAAACGCCTCTTCCGGAGTTGCGTTTGCTCGGGTGTTGTTTTTAATTTTTGGGCTTTAAGTTAAGAAATAAAATAATGTGGTACGTCAAAAAATATTTTATTTCACTTAAAGCCGCTTAAATCCACATAAAGATTCTTTATCTGAGTTAAAGCGCATAGGGTGAAATTCAAAATATCCTACCCTCTTGTTAATATATTTGTGATGTGGGGCCCGCACGAGCCCCACCATTTCTTATATGCTAAGTAACTCACCCGTGAAAACCCCTTTTAAATGAAAGTCAACTGACGCATTTTCTAAACTCTTAAACGCTCCTATTAATTGGGACGTTTATTCTTTGAAATTAATTCTATGAATTATTTTTTTTCGTTTCTTAACATGTTTTCAATTTGTTGGCATGTTAATAAAATAAGGCCACCACACCTTATTCTTGAATATTGTGTTAAACCATTGGAGAATCTCTAAACATATTCCTCCTCCTTCGTGATGAACGCGAAGAACACAAAGAAAGTGAAGAATGCGAATAACGACGACCTCCGACGAAGGGCAATGAAGAACACCAGGCCCCCCGGAGATCGATGACGTGACGCCGATGATTCTCCCTCCGTGACGCTTCTTCCACGAAAAATCTTCGATCGTCCGTTGAGGTAAGAGATTGCGGTCCTTTTAATTCCATTGTTGTTTTTATCCTAAACATGTATTTAATTTTTATAATTAAATCCCTGTGTTTCTTTAACCCTCGGAGATCGTCGACGTGATGCCCTTCCGCAACGACGCGATGCCCTTCCGCGACGTGATGATCACCTCCTACCGCGACAGTCAATTCCACGACGTACTCGCACTTGTCCGATGACAGCTATGAGGTAGGGGTTGTTTTGAAAATGTTTTACCCATGTTTTTTTCCTCCAAGGAAAGAACGCGGACCAACCAATTAACATGTTGTTCCGCGGATTATAATTACGGGACGTGGTTCATCAATTGCTGATTTTTTATGGTGTTGTTTCAAACTGCTAATGCGGTGGGTGCGGACTAACGAACAAGTCCGAACCCACTGTCCTTTGTTCTTGGTGTGTGGAATGGAGGATTCCAACAAAACGGGTCGCAGAGACGATTTTTTGATTCCGCTGTGAAGAACAGGACCCAGGAGGAGCTACGGCGTAGACAGAAACGGAATCGGACCAACAGAGCAACTCCGGTGGCCCGCAGACTCCACAGGCAGCGTGGGTCACCGACGCGGCTGATGCCACGGCGGTGGCGGCCATCCAGACCCACCACCGCGCGGGTTCGGTGAGACACGGGACGCATCTTTTCCACGTCGGCTGACCAAGAGCGGCCCCACGCGGGGCTGCAGCTCCTCTTCCCGTGGGGACAGAACGCCCCGCGGCTTCCCTAGCTCGGCCGCTCGGTCGAGCTGAGCCGAGCCGACCTGCCGGTCGGGTCGTGCCCATGCCGGGCTGGGCCGCCCTGGCCGGGCTACGTCATGACCAACCGGGTCGGACCTGGACCAGGGTCGGGTCGACCCAAGGGTGTCGGGCCGGGTCAGTCCGGGCCCAGACCCCCCATTTCGGGACCTTTTCGGTCTTTTTCTCATAACATGAGCTACGGGCCTCCGAACGATGAGCCGTCAGCAGCGATGCGATCCTTGGATCGAGAAGGTTGTTTCTGTATATCACACTCAAGGTTTCAGAATACTTTGGGTTCGGCTGGGTTGGTTCGTACACGGAACCAACAGGGCCCTCGGAGCAGAAACACTCATATCATGAGCTTCGGATTTCCGATTGACGTGTCGCCAACATTGTTGTATTCCTCTAAGTGAGAAGGATCTTTTGGCATACTCTGCCTGAGATTTGGATGCAGGTGGAGTACGGTCGGGTTGGTTTTTCCTTAAAAACCAACCGGGCCCCTGGGACGAAAAAGCCAATAACTCTTAGACCGGGCGTCCGATTGACGCGCCGTCTGCGACGTTGAGTTCCTATTGACGATATAGAAATCTTGGATACATAAACTCTAGAATATGTGTCAGTTGATTTATCAGCCTCTCGGCTCGTGGAGCAGACCCTCCCGAATGAGCTTGCTCTGTGCGGGAACCCTAGAGCTGGCTGCGACTACTACTGTGATGACGACGACTGTGCAGAGATCCTCTGTGGATTCGACGGCGACGACTACAGCACTCAGCGATCCTTTATGGTTCAGTGCTACTGATCCTGTGAGCGTCTGATCATGTGTGGGTCAGCGCTAAGCGTTCCTGTGTGGGCCAGCACATATAGATCCTGTGTGGGTCCGATCCTGTGTGGGTCATTGTGGGGGTTAGTTACCTATCGATCCTTTGTGGGTCAGATCCTTTGTGGGTCATTGCGGGGGTTAGTACCTATCGATCATTTGTGGGTCCGACGACTTAGATGAATCAGTGATCATCTCTATCGCCATTCGAAGAAGTATGCCTGTGTGAGCTGAAACCCTGTTTCGCTTTCCTTTTTGGATTGTGTTGTGCTATCCTGTGTGGATGTACGTTTTTCATTCCTTTGTGGATTGTGTTGTGCTATCCTGTGTGGATTTACGTTTTGCTTTCCTATGTGGAATGGGTTTTACATGAGCTCAGATGTTGGAGCTGAGCGAGAATTGATGACTTAGGTATATGGATGGGCATATACCTAAGCCATTTCTGATGTTACTTCGTGATTGTATCTTTCCTTTGTGGATTATCCTTTGTGGATTCTAGGAGACCTTCGGGAGTCTCGGGGTCCATACTGTGTAGCTTATACTCACCCCCGCACGGGCTATGCCCGCACTACGTTGTGTTGGTTTCACACGACGGAAAACGCTGATCGTGGTGGAGGCTTGCGGAGTAGGACGATACCTAGAGGTGGACCACTGCATGGGACGTACTCGGAGCGGTCGGCTGGACCCGAGGACCAGTGGAGGATATTTGTACCCACCCTTCAGGTGGGACTTCCAGAGGACGGCTCGACGCTGTGACTTTTTCTTTCAGTTGCTGTTTTTCCCATTTCAGTTGTACTTTACAGTTGGGCTTGTATTTCTGGCCCCCGTTACATTTCCGCAGCTACTATTGTACTCAGTTTTTACTTAGTGTTTACTTCATCCGCTTACTAACTCTGTGGTGCTTGTTTACATTACAAAGGATATGCCTTCCCTTTTTCCGGGATTTACGCCTTGGTGCTAGTCACCAGCCCCTGGACTATGGAAGGCGGGCTTGGGGTAGTCACGGCACGGGTCCCGAGGATGGGTTGTGACATCATCCCCACCATATCCACATATTACCCATAAATAAGAGTCAATTTATGTCAATTATTTGGCATTTTAATGTTATAATCATTCTCAAATAACATCATATATCTTCCTTCTTAGTCCTCTCAAAATTTTGAGTTTTTTTAGGTTTTATTTAATATTCTAATGTTTCATAGTAAAATCCATAGAATTTCATAAGGATTTTTGTTATATTATGTGTCGAAGATTTTGATATGCCTTCTACATGTCACTGTATTGTGTTTCATTGAGGTACACATTCCTAGAAAATCTTCTTAGATTCCTAATAACTGGCCAATTTAATTAATTTCTGTAATTGAATATCCTATTAGTTATTTACTATATGCTAGTGTATAGAGTCCATTATTGTGTACCCATGTCGGTTTGTTGGGGTCTGGACAAGATGTGAGTGCACACACGGATTGGTGTCCATTATGAAATTTATTTAAAATGGTAATGTAATTACTTAAATTCTATGAATAATTTTTTCTTTGAATGAATATAAATATTTTTGGGTCGAGATATGTCCATTTAGATTCAAATGAGTATATAAAAGGTTTGGATGGTCCTTGGGGAGGTAATCAAGGATTGTAAATGTTATGGAATGCTTCGTTGATGATTGAGGTTGTCTAAGAGCATCAACCATAGACTTTTTAATTATTTTTCATGTGTCTGTTATATATACAATAAATTCATTGTGGGGTCTATCGTTTTACATATATTAGATAAATGGATTTGGGATTTAAATTGAAGCCTTATACCTAAAACAGATCTCGTTAGATTGATTATAATTCATAAGATATATCATACAATGGCTTAATGATTGTGTAGATTCATGAGTATAGTAAATTGTGGTTTTAAAAATTGAAGAATATGGGATATGAGAGTAACCATATTAAACTCATTGTTCTATTTTATTATAGGGTAACATGTTAAATATTATTGATTAGGAATAATGGTTTTATAATATTTCAAAAGGATGGTGTTTTATTTTCTTATGTGATATGATATTTTGTAAGTAAAAATAAGACATTAAAATAGTTTTATCTATGTAAATTGATTTTTGAAACAATTTTGGGTTTCAAGGGGGAAGGCTATATGAAAATTTCAATTTTTCAAACTACGTTTTTGACCAAAATGTTAATTTTTAAAAATGTTTTTTGGTGAATTTAAAATATTTATTTCAAATAAGGGTTTGATGGTCCCTGTCGTGAAATACCTAAAGGGATATTTTAATGGTTTTGTTATAAATTAAGTCCGTGTCCATATGTTTAAGGGTATTATTTTAGGAACAGTTGAACCTTAGTAATTGATAAATGATGGAATGTTTTATGTTATAGATTAAGGATCTCGATATTGACGGAAACTATATGAGTTAGGTGTAACACATATGGTCCAGTCATTTCTGTTGTACTATGTAGAATAAGTGTCAGACGGGTGCTCTAGGCAATTATATTACTCAATATAGTTTATGTTCTATAATTAACCTCTAGTAATGCTCATATAAAATATTGAATCCAATGCAGAATTATGCTCTTAATCTATGTTATAGGTTTTTTACTGATGCTCCTAGAACTATGATTTTAATTTATTAGTGGATGTTAGACGGATGCATCAAAAACTAGTTTTCTACTATATGATTCTTTATTTGTGAAATATAACTCCACATGTTAGTCTTATACAGTTTTACATTACTCTCTACATGTATGGATCCATAGGTTTAACATGGTGCTCAACATCCATGGGTTTGAGAGACAATTTTATGTATTACGCTTTTCATAAATAGATAAATTTTAGGAATCCAATTACATATATTTAAAAAATATTTTACCTAATAAATAATTAATCTAGTGATAGGTAATGGGTTGATGTTTGTCTTTTTGGTGTGTGTATTATCATTGAATCTGATGGATAGTGGTATAATAGTGAAGTAATGGTTCTGTTCGAATGAATTACCAATCATGTTGAATATATTTTTCTCACTTTATATATATAAATTATTACTCTGAAAAATAATTTACATAGACATCTTTATTAGTAGACTAATATGTGTTACCCACACCATTCTTAGGACTCTACTACGAAAGGGCACCAAAGAAACTATGACATGTTTATTGTAGTTAAATGATTGGTTTGAGGCCCAAGGATTCATTTTTCATGATTTGGATTGATATCTCGTATGGAATTAGGATACTGGAGGAGTTTTGGATTAGAGATACACTAGATCCAATATTAAATGATATTTATTTAATTATATAATTTTATATAATCAAAACAGTGGGTGGTTAGTTGAATGGACAAGATAGAACCTCTAACAAGTCACCTATATACCAATATATATTTTTTATGATGCCTCACTTGATGAATAATATATATATATATATATGTAAACATAAATAGTGATATCTTTGAGACATGATAAAAAAATGAACAAATCCACTCGACCAATTTCTTTATCACAAAATGTATTAGAGTGAAATGAAATCCTTAAGTTCATACTCATAATAGGAAACATTATTCAAAATTATATCTCAATCTCTCTAATGGTTTAAATTATTAATCCTATTAACTTTTACCCGATTGAATTGTGATGGAGATAGTGTGGAGGGACATTGAGATATCAATCTCTGAGACCGTGGTCAAAGATATATTCCAAAATATATAGACGATTAAGTGTATATTCCTCCAAATGATGCATGAAAGATTAAATTATCTCAAAATTCACAATATTATCATTTTAGTAGTGAATCTATTGAATGATACACAAAATATTCATGCAATCCTTTTTAGGGAAAAATAGATATATTTTCTTAGAGAATTCAAGTCTTATATTCTTCAAGATTGATCCTAGTATCCTATAGTGAAGGACGAACAATGAATATTATCATATGAGAAGATAGGCCTAGAAATTTTTATTCATTGACATATTGTTGAAATGGATGAAAATGAAAATGAACACCAAATACTTACCAAATAATGAATCATGGATAATAAATATATTATCACAAGGTCATAATATATATTTAGGAAGTGGATATGTAATTTGTATCATTGGAAATCCTCTACTGAGTTATCAAGGAAATTGTGAAATATGTTATCAAATTTTAATAACTGAAATTAGATATATTACATATGTCTTCTAATTAATTTTCTTGTTTTTCATTCTACTATATTTTATAAAGAAACTCTATGATTTGGGTTATCATTTCCATCATTTATTTATTTAATGATAAATAATTTTTTATAATTTTTTATAGAGTTTTTATATTTAAATTTATCTATTTCATTATTTTAATTAAATAATTAAATTAAATAAATACTAAATACCAAAATAATTCAAAACATCTGAAAAACTGAACTATAAATAAATATTTCAAAAATACCGATTTACAAGATGAAAATGTGTTGAATCAACCTATCATATACAAGGAATATGAACAAATATGAGTATATAAATACATTAAAATATCACGAATACTTTCATTTTATACTGATTTGAACCTGTTAAATTAAAATATTATGATATATGGTTTTCTTCCATAGTTTTACATCAAAATGTATACATATGGTTTAGAAATGTAGTGTATTTACCATCAACATAAGCCATGTTATTCCATTTATATATGAATGGGTGAGTGAAATCATAAAATTAAAATTTTTTATGTTGTGTTTTTTCTATGAATCAATAAAACAATGGTTTATATCACCCAGTGATTACATCTTCTTGTTCTTACTGTTGATCACGTAAAATTGTACATGATTAAGAGGGTTCTCTAATGTCTTCCTATATCATTAAAACTCTTTTCATGGGCTTGTATTTTCTATGGAAAATTTTCAATCCCCAAAATATTTTTTGTTTTTTTATATTGACCATATCTTTTTGGTAGTTTAAAAAATGAAAAAATTTAGATGGTTGGATCAAATATTTTTCTATGATCTCCATTTTGAGGGGTTTCAGCATAAAATTAGTTCTTCCATTTTATTAATAAATTTAATTATATCTTTAAAAATTTATTATATGATTTGTACTTTAGAGGAGGGACATTACATTTAATTATACCAGAGTTTTGGGTTTCCCACATAGAAATTACTATGCCTCTTTCCTCTAAGAGTTTCAGGTTATGTATGTGAAAATAATGAGATTTGATATCATAAGACATTATAATATTTATAAAATGAGGAAAATTATTATGGTCATATTAATTTTATTTAAATAGGTATTTTCTATATAGTGACATGGTTAATGTAAACATGATGTAAATGAATACCCCAATACAATTATAGATTTCCTCACAGAAAGGATGAAAATTTTTAATGTCCTTGTGGTCAAAATGATAAGGGTGTATGATAACCCAAATATAGATTTTTAGGGATATAAGAATTCCAAAATCATCAAAACAATTATAAGAGTTGTTTAAATCATATAATTATCTTTTTTTAATCAGAAAAATATCAAATTAAAATGGAATTGTTCGAACAACCAAAATCTAAATTGGAATGAAAGGCTTATTTACACACCAGTAAACAATTATACAATGTATGAACAATGAATATAGTCAAAATAATACTTACACTAAAATTTTATTGAATGTTCAAGGGGTTATATAGTAGTTTACTAAGGATATAATTCTAACTCTCATTGTCAATAGGTGGGTAGAATATATGATGAATATACAATCACCAGGTAGAGGGGGCATTTTTGAATTAGATGTACAAATTAACAGTGAAAATGGAAGAGTTGTGGTGATTTATATACACAATGTAAAATATGTTGGATAAGGGAGTAATATATTCAAAAATATACTTATAAAACACTTCCTCAGAACTAGAAAAGATTGATCTATTACAACATATTCATGAACAGTCAAAATGAATATCTATTTGTGGATGGGTGGGATAAAAAATGCATATAAATCTATGTATAATGTAATAATAGTAATAATAATACAAATAGTTATATTAAAATAATATGTAATCCTATAATAGTGTTGGATGTAGGACATCCCACTATGAATGAAGAGACTATACTTTTATATGGGGGTTGATGGAGAAGAAATTTATGTTTGGGCCAAGAATGAGGATTTTTAGAATCAATATATATCCAAGAATAATAGAAATAATTCCTCAAAAAGTTATATTAAATTGTGACTAATTATCAGTTTATTATAACGAGTATAAGGTAAAACATGATAGGGATTTTAAAACCCATGTGCATGGATAGTGGGGGGGAAATGGATGAAAATGAAATTTTCACTTGCCCCCAATATATGTGATATAAAAAAAATATTTTCCTAATAATTATAAGAATTAATCCCCAAATAGATTAAATAAAAAGTAACTTATATATATTGGGATCATATTAAATGTATAATGGAATGATTTTCTCCTCAAGCTATGATATTAATTGAAATCTAATGTTTTTGGACCAGGGTCTGAAGACTCAAATGAGAGGGATGATTATGGAGGTTGAATTTTTTTGGCATAGGTTTTGGTAAGAAATATACATGTCATTATAAGTCATATAATAATAAGAATCAATCCAATCACAATTCTTAAATATGGATTCATTTTTTTTCCTTTTATAGGATATATGATTGGAGAAACCACATGGAAATACTCTTATATAGATTAGATTCTTTTATTGTATTAATGTTGAATAAAATATACCACTATATGTAGTTTATGGTTTATATAAGACAAAAAAATTATGTCATATAATTTATCATCATGTGATCAAGAAAATATTATATGTAGTATAATGTTATGTAGTAATGATTATTTTTTATCATAATCTTTTTTTATAAAAATTGTTTCTCTAGAAACCTTGTATTTATGGTTGGTTTTATATAATCTAAATACTCTATGAATAATAAAATGGTTTCATTTATGTATCTATTGTGTATAAGGGTGGCTATATCCCATCTATTATCAATTTTAAATGGTTTATTTCCAAGTATAATAGTCATTCTCTGTCCTAATTCCTATTATCCATGGAAAAAATGAGGGGTGTTAGTCCTTCATTATGGATTCATGCAAGACCCAATTATGATTATTATCTAGATTTTGTAGGGTAAAAAACCTATTCTAATCAATTATCTTTAACTCATCAATATGGATATGAATTTGTTTATCCTTAAATAGTTGATTTCAAATGATAATAAAAAGTAATGGAATCTATATTTTGGGGGAAAGGCTGATTATATCCCATATTCTAGTTAATTTGGATTCATATATTATGAAGTATGGGTTATTTTGAGACAAAACCCTTGTGTGAGAAGAAATTTATCATCCCACGAATTCCTATCATTTTATACTGTTTTCATAGATATTTGATACATTATTAATAATATAATATATCTGTGTATTTTTTATTTTATGATAATGAGATGTGTGGTTTTTCAGATTATTATATATATGGTATAACTTCTTTACCATAAAAGTGTAGTAGTTGATGCAATTATCAATTAGGATTGACTGTTGGTCCCTAAATCTAGAAATGATATTGGACTACATGAAGATGATGATAACATTTTTCTTAACATTCACTATGCATAAAAAAATTTCTTATTTTGAGAATACATTTCTAGTAATAGGGATGATCTTGATCTACATAACAATTTCTGAATGGTATGGTCCCATAATATATTTCAACCAAATGGGAAATCACTAGGGTAAATTATCAGTTTTTAACAACTTTGGGTGTTGATTAATAAGGTTGAGATATATCTTTTATGAATGTGATATCCTAGAGGGATCAATAAACAAATTTATCACTAAAGGAAAGAAATTTCCAACTGTCTTAATTTGGTATAATAACTTAACCCTTTAGTGATGATCCTCTAAGGTTCCATAATAAAATCCCCACCTAGTTCCATGTGTCTCTCCTACATATGTGATATTGAGGAGGACCCCATAAAATCCTCATTGATAGATTTCTTTATTAAAATAACTGTCATCACAAAGGTTACAATTTGTATTAGACTGATCGATTTATTCATTCCTATAGTTTTCTTGTAGGAGGTTCCAGTTTTAATGAAACATCATTATGGATAATGACCCTACAAATATTTTTTAGATAGATACTAGTGTGGGTTATCATTATATTTAAGTGGAACTAACATCACAAGTATCCTATATATTGTAAAAACATATATCGCCCAGTAGTGTGTAATGTAGATTACTATGTTTTATGATCTATGTCATCCAAGTTCAAAAAACAATTTAATAATATATTAGATTAATCAATATGTATGAATTGAATAAAAGAGGGAATTAAAATTGATCGAATATTTGATATTTACTATTTTACATAGTCATGGATGTGAATATATTGTTACTTAATAATGGAATATACTATATTTCATTTAATAATTACGAATTTTGATTATCCATTAATGTTTGATCTGTAAACTGGTATTTTAAAAACTATATGGAAACCATTCAAAGGATCCTAATATATTACCTCATTTTTGTAAAACCATGAAATAAAAAGAATGAATAGGTATGGTTTTCATTTTTTATTGAATGAAAAAATTCTTAGGAAATATCAGGTGAGTGCTTCACATTCCATCACATTCATGTTTCACTACATGAATTACTATACAAATATATTTTCCTTGTTCAGTAAGATACAATGATAGTGAAAATTATATCATCAGGGATTTCTGGGTCTAATGGTAATTCCTCTATGATAATGTGTGGTATATTAAAACATTTTGGGTGTAGTGCACGTACCTTATTTTATTTAGGGATGGATCTTTTTAATTTTTGTGTAATTACTTTTTGACATAATATGGATACCTCATCATGCCACAAGGTGTTTGTGGATTTATTGAAACCCGAATCCCATCTATTTTGGAATATCTGGTCATCCACATATATAGAAGAAACCATGTGGGAAAGGGTGCATGATTACCGCTAACTGTGTGTGGGTTGGTAGTGAGCTACAGGAGGCCACACAGTTTGAGGAAACTAGTAATATTGGGAATCATGCCCATGCATATGGTTAGGATTGTTGCAGGAGACATATATCATGTTGGTAACATGGTTTCAAAAACTGTGAATCCTAACTGTATGTGTACCCTCCTTAGTATGTGATCCAATCATGGTTAGGGAATGGTTTTCATAACCATGTCACCAAACCATGAACCCATATTTTGGGGTAAATGTTCAAAATACCCTTACATCATAATTAAACACATGTTCTTCCATATTTGTATCCTCCAGCAGACAAGGATTCTTATATTCCTCCTAGATTAAATTATCAAACCCTATTTATAGGATTTGATCATGTTTCTTTGTAAAATTCTAAATTTGACTTTGGATCATCTCATTATTTACCCACCAGTAAATTATATAACCCATAGGCATGGTTAATTATTTTTCCCTGGGTGAAACTATTTTAATGTAGGATCCTAAATCTTATTTTCAGTGAGTTGAACCATTCTTCCATTTTATTCCAAACATAATTGAAATAAAATTTTACACTGGATGAGGAGTGTGTTATAGGCTCACATTTTGACGTCTAGGAATTATCCATCATGTATCCTAACTTTAAAAAAAAATCACTGTTCGCACACAAATTTAATCGAGTTTTTTATATTAAATTTAGTTTCCTTACATATAATCATCCATATTGTGTTCTATATCATATCCTATAATATTATATTTTCATCATTTGATGTCCTGATCTCAAAACCATTCACCCGTGTATAGTGATCCATTAATTATGCCTTCAGTGGGTTTTTATGGCTATATAGGATGTTGTTCGAGTTTTTTGACATGACCATGATAAAAATAAGTGTTTTATATATTTAATGAGTCTTTAATTACTGGAAAATGTATAATTATCTCTTAATCCCTATATGGCAAGGTCACTAATTAGTTAATGAACCATTAAAATGTAATTAGAATGTATATTTTATGGATATAAAACTTGGACATATTATAGACAATTGATTTTTTTACCTACACAAGTATTCCTTTTTATACCAAATAAATTGAAGTAGAAATAGCTTATCTAAAAACTATAATTATTATTGGAATTAGTTTCATTTCCTTGTCCCACATTTTCATGTTTATGGAAATGAAAGGAATGAACATAACAAATCAATTTGTAATTAATATAATAAATTTTTACGGCTCATATAAATCCTTATTATATTTTATGAATTTATATGGAATATCTAACTGAAATATAAAAAGGTAGGAGTATTACATGTCCTGAATTAATTAATTTCTATTTTATAAGGTTTTTATTGAATATAGAAAATTTATTCATTATCGGAGTTGTCAGACTTGAGCCATCCATGTATTCCTAAGAAAATTCCATGGGAACATAGAGGACACCATTTCGTTTAAAGGAGTCCTTTTATAAGGTAAATATCAACATTATAACATGGTCCTTGTCTATGAGCAGATTCTCTGTATAAATCTATATGATCCCTTTAATATCTTTTGGATATTTAGATACCTTGAATACACTCCATTGATCCATCTTGATATCTTTAGACTTATGGTTCCATGGATTCACCCCATTGGGCCCAATCATTATTATCATGTGTTTACCTAGGTTGAGATATATGGACATAGATAGAATCATATATTTGGGTATTACATGGTATATTCCCATTGGATTACAATCAGACACCTTATAACCAGGCTGCATATTATTACAGAGTTAAATCATTCCCAGAGGTCATTGATTCCATGATTATTACATTGGAACATATTTATTATTATAATTAATATATGATTACTTATTTATACATTGTGTCCTCTATCTATATAGTTTTTATTTTTTCATTTATGTTAGACCTCAAATTTCATTATTATATAAATATAACATAAATGAATTAATCGAATGATATAACTTTCATAGACATTAGCAGTTTCCGATGAATCAAATATTTATTGTTTTTATATAGTTAATTTATATTTATATTTACCTACACATGTTTTCAATTTATATTTCATATACAGGATGGTATATATGCCATTGGTGGTAGAATACAACAATTTTTCTCACACCCTATACAGAATACTGATTGTACTCAGGCATATTACATGTAGGAATGTGTTTTCAAGGGGAAGCATCCCACATTGGACACCTAATATTTCATTATTGAATTAGAATGTATATTAGATGATGATGACCAATCCAGCGGTCAAGATTAATGGATATTTTTGGGGTTATTTTTTCTTCTTTTGAAAATCATATATTTCACACTACTATAAATAAATGCTATCCAATTTTATAATGGAATGTCATTGATTATCATCACTATTTTTTATATGGTTTATTTTCATGATTTTTAATAAAATAGTGTTCATATGATGTTAACTAAATTTTTGGATACTTATTATCGATATCCCATTTAGGATACTACGGGTGACTTTTCCTTTTTCTATAGTGTGTTAGGTCTACTATGCTAGATACCCTTAGAGGGGGGGGGGGTTAATCATGGTATGGAAAATTAAAACAACTTCCCCTTTAGATCTTGTTTTGTTGTTAGGAAAAACCATGTTATCTGTTTTTCCCGTTGTAGAGTATGCTTAAATATTAATGCAAGCACAAGACACGCAAATTTATACTTGGTTCACCCTCATTGGAATACGCCTAATGAGAATACACCAGATGTGTGGCGATTTAACAATTCCACTATAAACTCACTATTGATTACATGTTCGAAGCAGACTCATTGTTCCTCCTAGTTTACTGCTGCACACAAAATTAAAGCTCACTGCTCTTTCAACTAACGTGAGATCACTGCTTCTTCGGAAGATACCCTCACAATTTATAGACATATAGATCTCTTAATTATCTCTAATGAAATCTGAATCTTTAACTATTAATTGATGCTCTATTAATGTCCAACTTTCACATGCAGTTGAATCTCTCTTTGGACCGGGTGTACCGAAAACCTCAACTTTTATGCACAACTTTCTCTGGGCCTTGTGTGTGATTCCCTTATTTTGTGTAAAATCAAATTTTCGTGCAACACCTCTTTTATTTACAACCACTCCTTTTACACTCAACCTCAACACAACTTGGTGCATAATTTTCTTCTTCTACGTGCAATCCACTTTTCATGCAACAATCTTCTTTTCTGCACAACCTATACATTGTGCACAAATAGTTAATTTACATACAAAATTGTTATTTTTGAAAAACTCTCTTGTGCACTCCAATTTAGTGTCCCAGATCTTGAATACTATCTATGTCTCCGTCTTCATCGAATGATGGGGTTCAACTCATATTTATCAGAAAAATAGAGCCTCGCGCGAAAAACCCTCCATCTATACGTAATCCTCATTAAACAAGAAAAACACATCTTCCGCGCAACAACATAATTCACACCATTCTAGAATTTTTCCTGCACCTCATTCCATTTCCATTTTTGGAGCTTTTGATCTCGAAAGACCTCTTGCAAGAAAAAATCCATTACTCTATTTCACACACCACGCCAATATTTATTGATCCACACCAATTTTTCATGCACTATATTATATTTCACACACCACTCTAATTTTGTGCGCACATACCTTTTCTAAAAACGCAGGTCTCCATTTTCTGATTTTCAGGCTCAAAATTTTTGGCAATCACTGGAAAATGATTCCACCATATATCATCTCTTTTGGTACCACCTCCAGATCATATATTCTTTTTTCGAGGTTCTTCTGTCAAATATTGATATAAAACAACATCTCTTGACCCCTAAAAATCACCATGCCAACCCCCTTTGTCAAAAAATTTTAAATCATGGTATTCTTTGTGAATAAACATAATAGGTAGTCCGACTTTGTAAAAAAACACAATATCCTAAAAAATGCTTCAATGAGGCCTTGAGGGATTTTTTCCAAACATAGTGTTTGTTTCCTCTATTTCACATGTTCCTCTATATCCACTATTCTCTATTATATCATTATGGAATATTTCCCAAATGGTCATGACATGTTCAATCACTTCTAGAAAGTGGATTCTGATATATGGGATGGTACACATGAGGCCTTGTGACCAACCATGCATGGGGAGCTTCTGAGTGGAACTCGGTCTAAGATTTCAAAATATAGAAATAGTTTTTTTTCTTGTCTTTCTATTTTGATACAATGGATAGGATATTAGGAATTCTCTAGAACATGGTTATAATCCATTATTGGGAATAGATCACCCACATTTGGGGAAAATACAATGTTTCCTAAAATGAGGAAGGTCGTTGTTTATTATACAAATTATAGTTGATATCCTCTCACAATTGGGTGATTTACATGCGTGTTGTATCATGATATGATTTTTTTATATTTACATTGGCCTGATGAGATGAGGGAATATATAATTTATAAAAGCATCATTATTGACACCTATAATTAACAATTCATGCATCAATTAAATATATGCACATAATTCTTCTTTCATTGATTGTGTTTCTTATGATTATTCAATGAGATGGAGTTTTTTATATACATATGTGATGATAACTTCTTCTATAAGGTTTGAGAATATTTTTAGTTAAGCTGTAAATTTAAAAATAAATATTTTTTACCTATATATTTTAATGGTTGTATATTTGATAACTTTTTTGTTCCTATGTCAGCTATGCACCACTAGTTACAGGAGGTATTATTTTTCCATGATTGATTGATTTCTGGTTTCAATTCACATGGTGTATAGGCCCTCATGGATTAGAATTGGTAGTTAAATGACTCATTAAATCATATATTACCAATAATGTTATGAAAACAAATGTAGATGGAGATAAATTGAAATTAAATGTGTGATGAATTCAGTGAGATGGACTACAGTCCATTATTACAAGGGATTGTCAATCAAATTAAATTAAACCATGAAACATAAATAGTTATACTTAATATATAAATGAAATATATTCTAGTAACTGAATTGAAAAAATGAAATCAACTCTATATCCATTAGAACCACTATAAATTAAACCTTAACCATTTCCAATACCATGGAATTTAAGTGGGTAGTTTGGGTAGTATTTTGGGATGCGGAGCCTTATTATAATGATCTTCTTCATCTGGTAAATGTATCTTCACTCAAATAATTATCTAAGGTGTGTGAATTGTATTAGTAGAGCTATCACACCATGATGTCCTCGAGTCATGCACCAGGAGGGTGGAAATGACAATTCTCCATAGATGGTGGGCCCTGAGAAGCCATTCTTACTACCATGAGCGCAACATGAAGCACCACCTATTATACTCGAACTGGGCACTAACACTCTATGTTGAGAGGGTTTTCTAAATTGGATGAAATCGATGCAGGGTGATCGATGACCCACACCCATTATGGTTGATATGACCCATGAATTCTATCTGTAGAAACCATCATGATTTTTTGGGGGAATCACTATAACAAAATAGGCCTTTAAGAGTGCAAAATTATTCCTTTATCATCACTTGAAATGTTCTGAATATCGAAGAATTATTAAAATACCTTGGCTTTTCTCAGTGATAAAAAATGTGCCAATAAAGGGGTCCTTTATATTAATATTATTTATCACTGATAAATGGGACCTCTATCAGCACATATATAAGCAGTAATACAGGTACATTCATTAGTTCGTTTAAACATGCTTATAGAGGGTTCCTTTATAAATGATTTGAAATGAAATAATAAGTGAGTAATTTATATATCATTTTAGATGTTATGATTAAGGTGAATATTTTCCTGTGATGTAAGAGAACACCAGTGAAGTGTGACGTAATAGCACATCTTAGTACTAGAAACACCACCATATATCAAAAAATAATGTATCAATATAAAACATAAAATAAATTAAATTTTAAATAGAAAAAAAGAAAAAAAACTATATTATAGACATTTCAAAAATTGTTTTATAATATTACATAAGTAAAAATTATTGCATGAATTCAAAGACATGAATGTTCGATTGTCTTTTATCTATACCTCAACTCATGCTATTGGAAAACAAATGACCCCTAATCATGAAAAATATGACACATATATAAAAAAAATCAATATGATAGTAATAATATAATGAAATAAATTAAAATAAAGTGTTACTCTTAAACCATTTTTTGATAAAGACTTAAAAAATTGTGTATTATATTAGGATGTGATTGATTCTTTCCAATTACACCATTTATTCTTTATATTCATGAATTATATCAATGAAATGTTATTAAATAACTATAATCTAAAAATGAAATTGAAATAAATAATGTAATAGAAAATATAATGATGAGAAAAAATATAGGCTCTTTTTCTTGATTTTTGTAATGGAATATATATTTTAAACTAAAATGACACATATATAATGTAAAGAATCCCATTGAGTCATAACGGTCAAATCAGGAATTTAATTGAGGTGTGGCTGATTCTTATAGATCTAAAATGAATTATATATCATTTTTATAATGTAACAAACAAATATCTATATAATTTCTTTGTTTTAAAAATGACAATTTTCTTTATAACTTAAATTTAATTTTAAACAGGAAACACACACATGGAATCATACTAGAAATATCGTTTATTGGTTTTATGTGAAACTATTTCATACACATCACAAACTACTTCCGAATTGATTCCATAAATTATCAAGACATTTCTAGTGTGTTTTCTCTATTTTCAATGACTGACACTTTTTTTAACATAATCATTGCTTACAAACTGATAATCAAACATTGAGTCATACTGGGCACATCGTGTATTATAATGAGGTGTGGATGGTTCTTTCATATCAAAATTCACTTATAGATAATTTTCTTAATCAATGAAAATAATATGAACGCATAAGCTCAATTTCTTTAGGAATTAAATTCTTTTTAATAAATATGATGTCAATTCAAAATAAAAAGGCATAGTTGGAGTCATATCATACACATTGTGCATCATATTTAGGTGAGGGTAATTGTTAAACATCGTAAATGAATTATGGATCATTTTTCTAAATGTATTGAGATAATTTTATTATGTTTTATCTTTTTTAAGAACATTATTTTTCATTTTTACTAAAAAAATCATTTTAAATTGGAAACATGAACTTTGAACCCTATCAGTCACATCGTGTATCATCTGGATGTGAGTTCAATTGCTACATGTCCAATACAAATTATTAATAGTTTTCCTAAATTATAAAAACACTCTAATCATGTTTTCTTGGTTTTTTGGAAGTGACACTTTTGGATATAAAATATCAATGTTAAATTGATAATGAAAACATTGGGTCATAAAGGGAACATCACAAATTAGATTTATTTTAGGAAGATTCCTACACATCAAAAATGTCATATATATCTTTTTACTAAATTATAAAAAAAATATAAAAAAATCTCATAGTTATTTGTAGATTATATTTCTTTTTTACAAAAATTGATGTCATTTTTTAATTAAATGGAAGACAAAGAATAATAACAGTCACACCTAGCATTATATTGAGGTGTGGATGATTACTAAACATCTCAAAATTCTTATGGGTCATTTTGGAAATGTATCAAAAAAATATGAATGGGTTTTCATTGTATTTTATTTCAGATATTATATTTCTATAAAAAACATTCATTTTAAGTACGAAACATACACTTTTACTCATACCAGTCACTTCAAGTATTAGTTTGATGTAAGATTGATTCCTGCACAGCAAACATGATTTTTGAATATCATTCCAAAATTATCAAGGCAATCCTAATGTGTTCTCCTAGTTTTCAATGAATGAAACTTTTTTAAATTAAAATATCAATTTGAAATTAATAACAAACAATTTGTGTCATACCCAATGAATCATGTAATGGATTGAGGTTCATCTAATTCTTAAAAATATAAACTTACATATATATAATCTTCAAAAAAAAATTCATTCCTAATGAATATTCTAGATTTAATGTACGTATTTTTATTAAAATTATTGTCAATTTTAAATGAAAACATGTACTCAAAGACATATTGGTCACATTATATGTCAGATTGAGGAGAAGATCATTCATAATTGACTAAAATAACTTATGGATCGTTTTTCTAATGTATCAAAAAAATTTGAAATTTTTATTCTTGGGTTCAAGCAGGTCACTAATAATATTTACTAAATGGTCATTTTAAACAAGAAACATATAGATTTACTCATACTAGTCACATTGTGTATCATTTTTACATGATACAAATTTTATCCCACAAAAAATAATTTATGAAAAGTTTTCCTAAATTTTATAGAGAATCATATTGTCTTTTATATGTTTTTAGTGACTAACACTTCTTTAACAAAAATGACAATTTATAACTTAAAATGGACACTTTTGATCATACATTGTGCATTGTGTATTATATTGAGGTTATGATAATTCCTAAACATCATAATATACTTATGGATAGTTTTTTCAAAAATTTAAAAATAGTTCAAGTGTGTTATTAAGTTTTAAGTAAGTCAATTATGTTTTTTAAGAATATTGATGTCAATTGTTTAAAAAAGACACACATTGATTCATACAAGTCACACATTTTCAAATATTGAGGAGATTGTTATTCCAAATATCATAAATAAAATATGGATCATTTACTAATGTATTAATAAAAACATAATATTTTTTTTAGTTTTGAGTACGCCACTTGTCTTATTTACTAACATGTCGCTTTAAAATGGAAACATACACTTTAAAATAGATCAGACACATTGTGTATCTATTTTATAGGTGAAAAATTCATTTATGTCAAAAATAATTCATGAATAGTTTTCATTAATAATGAATATAATCCATGCTTTTTTGTTCATTTTTCTGTGAGTGATACTTTTTTAACTGAAATGTCATTTTTAAACCGATAACAGACAATTTATGTCATACCAGGATCATAATATACGTGATTGGGTAAGTGGTAATTCATATATGTAAAAAAAGTACTTATTGGTGATTTTCTTAACGTATTAGAACAATATGAATTTGTTTTCTCAATTTTGAGAAGTTCAATAGTCTTTTTTTTAAAAAAATTACGACAGTTTTAAATAAAAAGAGACTTTTCATGTCATATTGGTCATGATGTGAATAATAATGAGCTGTGGAAGATATATACATGTCTAAAGTGACATATTTATTAGTTTTCTAATTTAATAAAAAAATTTGAATGCATTTTCTTTGTTTTGAGAATGTCACCTGTGTTTTTTTCAAATATTTCACTCAAAAATGAAAACAAAATCATTGAATCATACATGTCCCATTGTCTATCATATTTATGTGAGGATAATTCCTACACATAAAAAATGTCTTATAAATCAATTTAAAAAATTATAAATATAATCCAATTTTCTTTGCTTGGTTTTTAGTGAGTATCACTTTTCTAACTAAAATGGTGATTTTAATCTCATAATAGGCACACTTAGTCAAACCAAACACATCTTGTATCATATAGAGGTAAGGATAATTTCAAAATTTCACAAATTAATTATAGATAATTTAATTAATGTATATATACAATGAATTATTTTTTCATGCTTTTGAGTAAGCATGATATCTTTTTTACGAAAATTGATTTCAATTTTAAATAAAAAGACAGTCATCGTGTGATAACAGTGACACCATGCATTAGATTGAGGTGTGAATGATTATTACACATTCAAAAATTTTTATAGATGATTATCCAAATGTATAAAAATAATCAAAATGTGTTTTATTGTTTTTTATTATATCACATATGTTTTTTTAAATACAATTTTGAACTAGAAAAACACACATTGACTTATATAAGATAAATCATGTATTAGTTTCATATGACACTTATTCATGCACATATAAAATGATTTCTGAATCATTATCCAAAATTTCCAAGATAATCTGATCAAATTTTTTATTTTATATTGAGTGACACTTTTTGGTCTATAAAGTGTATTTTAAATTGATAATGGACATGTTCAGTCATACCATACACATCGTGTATTAGATTGATGAACATAAAATTTTAACTCATAAAAAATACCAATGGATCATTTTTTAGTGTATAAAAATAATATAAATATGTTTTCTCAGTTTCGAGATTGTTAGTTTTATTTATTATTAATTAAATGTCAATTTCAAATAATATGGTGCACATGATATCATATCAGTCACACCATGTGCCGATTATAGTTTGAATGATTTTTCCAATTCTTAAGGCCACAAAAATAATCATAATTGTCATGTTAATGTGATTTCCAATATATTTATTTGATGAATTTCCAACACTACATATTTAGTTGATGTTATTATTTAACAAAAAATAATTTATCAAAAAAAAAATTAAAACAATATGAAATGAAGAAATTTGAAAAAGAAAGGACATAGAATGCATGGTAATACTGGAAGAATGAAATAATTTAACAATTTTTTTGCCTTTTTCTTGATAGTTAATAAAACATGATATCCCCAAACATCTATGAAGAAAACAACATATTTATGAGTTAAAATGATATGAAAATGACATAAAAATAGTACATAAATCATGAAAAAATTTAATTAAATAAGTTGTAATAATTCACCATTTTATAATGGTTTAATGCATTCAAGACACATTTCATTAATTTCATTATCCCAATTACAGGCTCAAAGTACAATCTCTCATGAGAATGAGTAGCTTAAAACAGACCATCCCACCTCAAAAAAAAGAATCGACTGGTATAAGATAACAATTAGTATGAAATCAATTCAAAAAAAAATTACTAAATTAAAATAATATATGAAAGACTAAATTAATTCTATGGGACATTATTTTACAATGATGACATCAATATTACCAATGTGATTGAGTAATGGAGAGAAAGTGAATGAATGTGATAATTTATAGCACTACATGGGTGAATTTGTTTTCAAGGATATAAAATATATATAAGTGGTACTATTGAATCTAATGAAAAATGGAAAAAAATATTCTATAATAAATCAATCATGAGAATATGACTTCCTAAGAGATTTCTAAAAAAACTAAAAAATTTTAAGAAAAAAATGATACAAAATTAACTTCTAAATAGTTGATAAAATGACTCCAAAAGTAATTAAATAAGTTACAGGAATTCACTTTTTCCTGATGGATTTACACATTATTAACCCATTTAGGTGTTTTTATTATCTTATTTAAGGAATCGATGTCTAATCTCTCACGAATACTAGATGTTTCAAACAAACCACCCCATCTTGAACAAAATAATCATCCTATATAAGAAAAAAATTCTTATGTGAGTAAAAAAAGAACAAATAAATAAAACAAAAATATAAAAAAATACCTTAATATTATTAACACTAATTTTACTATGAAAACAACTAGATTACCACTTCTATTAATAAGTGGAGAAAACATGAATGAATGTGATAAATTCCCACATAACATGTCTAAAATGGATTTGAGGGAGAAGTTATTTTTGTATGTTTTGGTGAATAATGTTTTGAAATATGGATAAAAAACATATTGAATAAATTATATCCTCTAATGAATAAGAAAAATTAAATCAATATTTTGTTATATATTTTTCATGTAAAATGAAGAGAGTATATCGTAACCTTAACATTAAATATCCCATATGTGTTTCCATAAATATAGTATGTTCTTCCATGGGACTAATAAAAACATCTCAGGAAGAAGACGTTGTGTTATTGTGTATTAATAGTTTAAATTACATTATATCAATGTATTAGAGAATATATTATATTATAGAGATAATTTTTATTATTAAAAAAACATTTACCTTATCATTGAACCCTCTTTATTAATTGTTTTAGGGATTTGGTTCCTCTATAAAAAATTTAAATCCTCTTTTGTGGTCACATATGACATATAATTCATTATATAAATTGGGACAAACATTTTCTTATTGTGATCATATAATGAACGGGTCAATCCTTGATTGAATTTCCATCAAACCCAACATTTTTTTAGTCACCATTTGTAAAATATATCAATTAATATTTTCTCAATCTAGGAAAAAATAATTGCACTGACTATGATTCTATTATGAAAGAATCGTATTTTCCCATTCTTTATTGATATTCACCTTACAAAATCTCATTTCATCAAATTTCATTACACTTAGATTGTCTACCCTTTTGTAATGGAAAATAGGTACTTGCAATTTTGTACAATTGAACTCGTATATTTGCTCAATAATGAAAATTATGATATATTTTCAAAAATTGGAAATCTAATCCAGAAACCAGATATGTGAATCTCTTTCACCATAAGAGTAACTCCAATATTTTTCCTCGTACTGTAGTCATCATGTTATTTTTTTATAGAACCTATATCCATGACATAAAAAACCAGTGTAACCTATTTTAATTTCATTCAGTCCCCACTCTAGCCATCATCTTCGAACCATTCCAATATGATAATTCCAATAAAATTGACATATCGGTGAAAGTTATTACCAGAATACACTATACCAATATTACTTGTCTAATATATTATAAAATATATAATATAAACAATTCCAATATATTAATTCAAATAAAATTGTTCTCTTATTCCAACATAATTTCCTATGGTTTTAGAAGAAAATTGATTATCGAAAATAGTTTCAATATTTTTTACTTATTCAAAGACTTGACATCCTATTACTAAAGATGGTGTCCAACCTTTTTAAATTTTACCAACGAATGATGTCATCGAGGATCAGTATTTAGTTTACATAGGTAGATATTTTTAATGTCAAAAAACTTATTTTTCATGGAATTTTAATACTAGAATGTTCGTCTGTGTTCATCACAAATTGTAAACCCCAAAACAGATTTAACGTTATGACCTGTTAAATTTACAAAGGGTGGAATTTAATTTATAATCCCATGAAACATGGACCTCAATGTTAATTTGTCATATCTATTAGCATCATAAATAGTTAAACGTGTATCCCACATCAATCTTATTTCTTTAAAAAAATGTATCCAAATAGGCATAAATATCATTAGTAGGATGCTTTGGTTTAGATATAATGAGAGACAATATAATATATTTGTGAATCATGCATAACCATGGTGGGATGAAATAATTTACTATAATGAAATAAAATGTACTATGATTATAATTTTTATACAAAAATGATTTATTCCATTTGTAGATAATGCATGATGAATTATTCTTTTCACATTAAATAATTTATGATACTCAAAATAAATTTTCTTTCACTGAGGAAAATCATTGGGATGATGTAGGTTCCCATCATTATGTATTTTATATGCATGCCTTTTAAATTGTATCTTGGATTCCTGAAATCCATATAGTCTTTTAAATTATAAAATGATTGTAAATTTCCATACATATTTTAAAGTACATGATTTATTTTTCATCTATCTATATGCACCACACATAGAACAATATATGAGTGATTCATTATCCTTATGAATCAATATTAAATCATTTATCCAAGCACGTGTTTTTT
The DNA here is from genome assembly GCA_963277665.1 of Viscum album. Classification (NCBI taxonomy): domain Eukaryota; kingdom Viridiplantae; phylum Streptophyta; class Magnoliopsida; order Santalales; family Viscaceae; genus Viscum; species Viscum album. The sequence continues at coordinate 898,926,625 of OY728136.1, read as the reverse complement.
AATAGATCATTCCCATTTAATGTAGAAGTCATTTCACATTATGTTTTAAAAAATGGAGTTAATTTTCTTCTAATATCTTGTCACTTATGAGAGCATATAGTTCTATAAAGCTCATGTTACTCCATTCTCTTATGTCTTAAAAATTATATAACATAAATATAGTTGAAAATTTTGTGTGTTTAGTGCAACTAGTATAAAATGGGATCATAACATATCTTTTTATCATTTCAATAATCATTGGATATGCTTGAATGTCTTCATCAACATCCATTTTCTTTTGTTCCACGTGATATCCATCACCATTTAAACTATTTTTCATATTAAATGATCCATAAATCGAAGTGTGATCCCAATCAGTGTGCATAATCATTTTTTCCCATTTTTATTCCAAAATTTTTTTCTTCAAATATTTGATAAAAAAAGTTATTTCGAATATGTTGAACTAAATTTTATTAATTCACATCAACTTAAACATTGATAAAGGATTTGATAAGGGTCAAATTCATGCACTATTGCAAAATTGATATACACTTTAACTCTATATTTATACTATTTTTTCAACTGATTAGCATGAATCAATTTTTTATTTATATCCATATTATTGGGTTCCTAAAATATTAATTTTATATAATAAATATATAAATACTAAGAAGATATTAGTTTTCAAAAGAGAAAGGTATTGGTAAATCTAATACGGTAAATCCATCTTTTGATTGTTTCAAATAATTTAGGTAAGCTTTTATGAAAATTGGTAATGTAATTTAATAAAATATTTATTCCACTATGCAGGTGTTATCAATTGAAATCATCTAAAGGTGAACATTTTAGATAACTTTTATCCTAATCGTATCATCTCTCAAATAGTTATCATTGCATTATTTTTACACTTATCCTCCATCTATTTCAAAAATGAATCTATGTTGCTTGAAATACCCTATGGAACATTCATTCATGACATGACTACATCTATGAATATTACAGGAAACATAAAATAGATGATGGTTGATTCTAACGAAAAAATAAAATGATAACCTTTTATGAGATGAAACTGATGAGGATGATAGATGCACTCCATTATGTTCACTAAAAGCGGTGAAGCCTCCCATTTTTTTCAATTACCTTATTTGAACTAGTTTTTTATATGTGGTGTATTGAATTTGAGAGTATGGGGGAATACACATTATTGTCTATGATTCATATATTCTAGGTAGAAACATTTTATGTCATAGGAATCATTGAAAAAATCCCATTTTTAATACTTTCAATACTCTAACTAAGAGTAGTCCCCCATATATTAAAATTATTAGTCATTCATTTCATAAATACCCAAATCAAATGAAAATATAATATTGGAAATTTAAGAGTAATAAGATTTCCAAATATGGTTAACAAGTATAATAAACTCTCATTCAATCAACTAGAAGATATATAAATGTATTGATAAATAATTTTAATAAAAAGTGTTATTTCATATACATGGATTGAGATTAGAGATTCTTAGGGGTGGAACAAATAAATTTAGACCTAAAATGATGAATACCTAAAAATGATTTCTAATATTTATTTCAATATATGAAAAATTTGATATCATATGATCTATATTTTGGAAGAAATTTATATAACAACATAATTAATTAGAACATTTAATATTAATTTAATATCGAATAATTTAAAACATCAGAAAATTATTTTTCAAAATGAAATTAAAATAAAAAACAAATAGAAAAAATAATTTTTTAAATGAATATTTTTGATATGAATAAATGTATTGTACAAATAAAAATTAATTTTTGTTATATTGATTTCAGAATTATGTCTAGTTAGGATGAAAAGAATTATTTTCAAGTAGGAGAAGTGTAAACTTTATTAAAAGAAATAATTGTAGTTTTCGTTATGGATTCTATAGTGATTTTTTATGATTGTGTAAAAAAATTTAATGAGATTAATAATATTAATTATTAAAGATATAGAAGATTTATGATAAATGGTTGATGACCCACTCCTATAAAAAGATAATCAAAGTGAAAAGAATCATCATAAGTAAAATTGGATGATAAATTTCAACTAATGAAGAACTCTATTGAAAATGTGACAAATTAGATAGATGTTTGTAGGATTTAAATATTTTCTAAAAATAATATTGATTGTATAGAAAGAATACTAAAAGTATTATATGAAAAATAATTTAATCAAAGAAGATTTTATTATAGATGTCACACTAAAATATTTGGAAAGAAACATCCTCTGCTATTAGATATTGGTGGTTCATATCATATATGATAGGTAAAAAATGTAATTAATTTTTTTTTGAAAATTTAAAAGGGTACATATTATTTTAAACATTTTGAACCACCTAAGATATATTTTTTCATTTAATAAATGTTCGAAATAAAATAAAATTTTAAAAATGATCTGTTATTGATGGATTAGTAATTAAAAATAATAAATCATAGATTTAAATGTAGAACCCCTTGGATTTTATTCATTATGATATATTTATATGCACTCTAAAAGTATATATCAATTCATTGTGATATGTATTTTAGTTAACCAAATTATAATTATATATGGATAATATATATTATCCTTTATTCATATATATATATATAATTCACTAAAGGGGATTTCAATTTTAAGAAGATGTGTTAATAATGAGTTTCATTATATGGTAATGATGAATATATTTGATTATGAAATCATTAAAAAAGGTGAAAACCCTACTGTTCCTTAGCACGAGAAAGGAGAGGTGCACCTAGTGTGCATCACCATTAATGAGATGGTGTGACCTCAACGAGAATCACACCTCATGCACTAACTCGAGAGGTTTTATAGAAGTAGGAATATTGAAGTCACACAAACTGCTACCAAAATCTTGGGGAATAACATGGAACAAATCGTGGTTATAGGGGAGGATGAAATCATGGGTTACCCAATTGAAATCCAGGGTGGGGTATATTGAATGTTGATAAAAAATAAAATAGACTTTGCCGAACAAGTAGTGAACGAGTGGAATGGATAATAAAATTACAGACCTTGGACTGAATCTATGAATTTTCTTTGATAAAGTAGATATACAACCAAAATGATAATCACATTAATCACCGGATTCATTTGACTCGGGAATCATTCGAGCCTTGGATTTGAAACATGGATTTTTGATCACAATAGTGTGCCTCGACATGAGGCCTGGAGAGGTGCACATGGTGTTCCTCTTCACCAGTTAGACGGTGAGACATCCCATATTTATGTGCCTCATGCACCTCCACAAGAGGTGTTGTAGCACCAGGCGCAATAAAGGAACACCACTAGAAATGAAATTGGGGGGGGGGCATGGAGGATGAAATCAGGGGTACATGGGTAGTATAAATCAATGATGACCCAGTGGATATCAGGGGTGGTGGTTGAAAGAACACTGATAAAAAACATATAGATATCTCTAAACAATCAATCAACGAGTGAGGAGGAGAAAATAACATACCTTGGATTTATGATTTGAATTATATGGGTTAAATTAGATATATATATATATATATCTATAATCCATTTGTGCCATGAATTCATTCGAACCTTGAATCATTCAAGCCATGGATGGTTTTGATGATTGATTTAATCCTTGAATGGATCATGGATTTGATGAGGAGGAGGGCTAGTAGTTGGTTGATTCTGTGGAATGCTTCAGATCTTGCCACTAGTTTATGATATCCAGGGTTTTTAAAAAATATCAAGACACCTTTTTAAGTGCCTCCAAAAAATGCTAATAAAAATCCTATTTATAAGAACTACATTAAAAAGCACCGATAAATATTTCCCTGAACATCACTTTTTAATAATGTAATGATAAAGGATTTATAAATGTAATTAAAAATTATTATTTTTATAAATATAATTATATTATTATATATTTGAAAAATGTTATATATATAAAATAAATATAATAAATATAATCAATAATTTAATAAATTTTTTATAATTTTATAATTAAATAAATTCTTTAAAAAATAATTTTTATATAATTATCATTATAAATATATAAATGTATAATATAGTAAATATAAATTTAAAAGTAGTTTTATTCAAAACTATTTATTCAAAATTATATTTTGAACATTGTTAATGAATATTTTTTTTATGTACATGCATATTATAAATGAGTGAAATTGAATTATTAAAAATGAGTACAGATTAATAATATTGATGAAATAGAGATGTTTAAATAATTAAATATAATTTAATAAGAAAATTTGATATAAATTGAATTATAGATGAATAAATATAGAATACATTGAAACATTGTAAATAAATATATATCAAAAAATAATATAAATTGAATAAATTCCAAATAAAAGTAAAAATATTAAAAATAAATTTCATATAAATTTTATAAAATTCTAAGTAAAGAAATAAAATTTATTGATTTAATACATGATATGTTAAATTTTTCATGTTATAATGAAATTCATAAATGAATAATAAAATTTGAATAAATTACATAAATATTAGGCGTATGGAATTCTATAAAATACTAAATTAATTACCTACATATTTGTGTTGTATATTGTATATAAAAATTATGTAATTAAATATATGTATGTGAAATCAATATAACATACATTTGATATATGTTTAATTGAAAAATAAATTGACATTCAATAACTTATCATACTTGATGCAATTAGTCAATATTTTTTATTCATATAAATTTTCAATTATAAACCATTCTTCATTAAATATATAAGTATTTAATGTATTTCATAAGTATTTCATATTACAAAAATTATATTTATATGAATTTGTATATATCTATATATTTAATATATTCTATTTATTAATTTTATCATTAATTGTTTTTTTAATAAAATGTTTAATATTATTTTTATTTTTCTTATTTTTTATTTTAATTTGTTTAATTTCAATTTTAAATATATATATATATAATAAAACATTTATTAGTTTTTATCATTTATTAACTGTATAATAAATTGATAACTTCTTATAAATAATTATTTAATAATGAAATAAAATATTTTTTTAATATAATCATTTTTATTTATTTAATAATATCATTTTAACAGAGATATGGGTCCACAAGCTTCTAATCCTTAGCTAGAGGCCACTTTAGTTATCTTCAACGAAATATAGATGCCTCTAGATAGGTGATTCAAGATTACTACATAAATGCTATAATATTAGGCAAAGCGCAAATCAGATATGTATACAAAGGCTAGTCGTTGCTAGGGTATAGTATTTGCTGAATTCTGGACATTCACCTATGAGCACTTCATTCATCAAATGCTAAGAGCTAAACATGAAATATAGATAATGCATTTAGAAAAGGGGTTATATACAAAATGGATTATTATAGCATTTTATTGAGTTACTAAGCTTGACACCACTTCTAGAAGGTGATGAGAAATAAAATAGAAGAAGATTCGATGATGGGATTAATTTTTCCATCTATACACAGGTGAATGTATTATTCCTGCCAAACATTTCATAGATCATGAATGTGTCACTTATCTTTAACAGAAACTAGAGGGGTGTTTATAGTTTTGGTCATTGTGGATAAGTGGTATTGTAGGACAATAGTTCATATGGTAGAAGGAATCATTCCCTTGAGGTTTCTTGTCAGAGAAATGGCGGCCAGAGTATCTACACTTCCAAAACCATTATATTGAATCTGTGTGGATGAAAAGGGCATCAAAATCCATACCATGATAGAAAACCTTAAGAATATTATTATTATAGTCATATGGGGAATCTTCAGATATTCTATTAGTCAATTCCATATTATTCCAATGGAACATGATATACACCAGCTCCATCTTTTGGGACGGGATCTTTTGTGCCTTGTTAGGTGGGGTTTTGAAGAATGACCATCATGATATGTTGAGGATGGTGTCATAGTAATGGTTTCCATAATTATTATATTCATCAACAAGAGATAGGGCCTTCATAGTTAAGTATTGTTTTATAATAGGGTCATTGATCATGTGAGTTTCATTATATACAAGTTATACAAGAGGATCAGGGTGTGGGAACATATAAATTTTGTTGTACTATTCCAATGGCCTCTACTACTGTATCTACTCTATTTCATTGATTTAGATCCCCAAATCTGATATCCTTATCCAATGTTGAAAGTCATAGGATAGGAATAAAATAATTCTATGGTATGGTGACCTTGGACTCACCATTGGTACTGCGGTATGAGGGCATACACCAATGTAGGGATATCCACCTTTAGGTAGCCAACGATCCATTTTTAATGGACCTTTATGCTCTTGGGATGATGTGATTTTATTTCATTATCATAATGGATTAGTTAGTTCCATATGATTCCTATGTTGAAGGATGTCAAATATAAGTTGTCATTAATATAACAAGGGGGAACCTATTATCTCCAAAATTTTGAGTTGGATGTTCATTTTGGATGAGATGGACCAATGATTAATATCTAGGTAGTGTGACCACCCTGACATCTAGTCATTTCATAGAGGATCAGATAATAACATAATTGGTTATTCAATGCAGAATATTGTTTCATGGTGGTCTACAAATAATTTTATTGTAATAAATATTAGGAGAGAGGTATATTTTATGATCATTATCATTTTTGGAACAGGTCTAGCCTTAATTCTTCAATTACTATTGTCACCAACGAAGCCTAAAGATCTGAAGTTCCTATTAGGGGATATAAGGAAAAAATGAATTATCAGAATTGATACTTGTTATTTGGGTCCACCCTTTCCTTTTTCTAACATGTAAAATGGGACACTTCATCTATGAATGGATTAACAATGGATAAATTAGATTACTGTTAAGAACCTGTATCCACTACCTCATATGGATGATCTCATTTACCATCTCTGAAGATCTAGGGTGTTTTATATGATTGAACTAATATTGGGCTATCATAAGGTTTGATTAAGACCTTCATAAAATAAAATACAACATTTTGTAGTAGGTATGGTCTGTATGAGTATCTCGTAAAGTCAATCTATCATAATAACATTCATTCAATTTTCATGGAATTTATGAAAAAGTATTTTCCATCCCTATTTGGATTCCATTGATGTGGTATTTTTGGATGACATCTTAGTGAATTCGCATAGTCTTAGTGACCATTATATACTCATTGAGTACATTATTATTACATTTAATGGGCATCAGATAGTACAAATTATTATTAATATCCACTTAGGCATTTAAAAATTTCACATCTTTGGTCATATTGTCTCGGAACTAGGAGTATATGTTAACCCTAAAAAGGTGAATGGAATAGTTTTTGAGGATTATCCCGAGAAAATGATAGATATAAAAAGATTATTGATGTTTTATAGATATTACATGCGTTATATACATGAATTTTTATGTATTTATGGACCTCTTACTAGTCCTAAAATGATTGGAATCATGTTTATGTGGTTAGAAGACAACAAGATATCCTTTTAGGAGAAATAAGGTAGCATTATGTCATCATATATTATGATTATAAAAACTCATAGAATAGTTTATAATGTGTTATGTGATGGATCCAACATTATACTTGGTGCATTGCAAATGTTGCAGGATTCGAAATTTTTTTGGATCTCAATAATTGAGGTTTCATGAGAGGAATTACACAATATAAGACCTTGAGTTAGAAAATATTCTCCATAACATAGGTTGCTGGAGACACTATCTAATGGGTGAGCTCAACATATGTTATAGAGAGCACATAAGGCTAAAATATATATTTTCATAGTGTGTATTGAATCTCATAAATTAAAGATGGGTCAAATATATCTATTCCATTGATTTTGATCATTCTTGTACACCTAAAATGGGTAAATCAGTAGTGGATGCACTGAATGGGAATGTTCAGACACATATTGTATGGAAATCCAATGATGAACGAGAATTTATGGAAATAACTTATGATTTTCATATGGAGTTTCATGATAGTCATGAGAATTTTTATCCTTCATCCTTGATAATTATATATTCCCTCTTGATCAATGTAATGAGAATGTAGATATCAAATCATGAAGTCTTGGATATCGTGGAGTGTATTTCATGTGAGAACTAAGCTCTATACTAGTATATTGATAGAGGTCATATCCTCTGTATACATGGGCACATCATGATTCATACAGATATGATAGAGAAACTAAGGTTTGAGTCCAATTCTAAAAAATGGGTAGTTCATCTAGGAGTCTCCAACATGTATCAAGGTATACGATTTTGGTATTTGTGGGATGGGATTAAATGTCGAATAATGGGGTTTCCCTCTAGATGTTTCACCTATATCATGTGATGGTGGAGCACCAATGACATTATAGCTTTCTACATTTTATTTTAATAACAAAATAGAAATCGGATGTCGTTTTTATGTATTATTTAGTCATGTTACTAAGGTCCCCTATAGGTAGAGATGCAGTTTGGGTATTTCAAAACTAGTGACTAATATAGCCCACTTCCTTCTGATATAGGATATTTTCAATGTTAATTGTATAAGGGGACATTATGTCCATGAGATAGTTTTGAAACATGGTTTCCCTCATAATATTGTTTCATATGGGGATTCTCATTTCACATCACAGTTATGGAAGGGGTTATAGAGATCAATTTGTACGCTGGTGATTTTAAGCATATATTTTCACCCTCATACCAATGGAATGAAAAAACATATTACACTATAGATAGAGTATATTCCTTTTGAATAAGTCCATGATTTCAGTATTTAACGGGAAAAGAAAATCACCCACATTTTTTTCTGATAAAAATAATTTTCTGGTGATGATTCATATGGATCCATGTGAAGCCTTATAAGGTAGGCCATTCTATTCAATGATGATCTTGATATATATAAGAGAGGAAATTCTAGTGGGTATTTATTGTGTTTAAGAGACTACAATGAAGGTTTATCATATCAAGGCTCGTATATATACTACATAGTCTAGATATTAATATCATGTTGATCTTCATTGAGAACCTCTAAAGGTCAACATCAAGGGTCATGATTTTTTTAAGGGTATGAAAAATACATGTGAATTGGAAGATAAAGAGTAAATGGATCTTGTTGCTTTATAAAGTAAGACCATTTGATATTCTAGATAGATTCTATATAGTATCTTATTGGTTTCTACTAGAGCTGTGGTAAAATTCCATGCATAATGACATCCACATTTTACATCTTAACCATTATCATGTTGACCATTCTCAAACTACAAATTTTTGGAAGGATAAGTAAGATGTTGATTCGTCATTTAATTAGTATCATAATCCCTTTTATGACTATTGAAGAATGATCTACAAGGATATTATTTTCCCATTAGTAAAGTTGTTATTTTAGCATAACCGTTTATAGGAGGATACAGGGGAGAGGGAGGCCTAGGTATGTACTTTGTGGCTAGAGTTATTCACAGATGATATTATTCCATCCTTGAGATGTGAACATGAGTTTGTTTTCCTTACAAGAGGAAGACTATAAGAACATGTTTTTTTCTTTGAGATATGGATCCATTTAATTCCAGTTGCATTCTAAATTTTAGACCTAATATGGATATTAAAAGTGGTCATATGGGGTAACCACAGTATGTTAAGAGCTTGAAAGCCATTATTTTGTGAAAATTAGGATTAAAACATGGTGAGGAGAAACCATGGAGGACATTCCACTTGGGTTCCTCTAACCATGTCGATCATGAAAGTGACTAACATGGGGTTATATAGTTTAAATAATCCAACCATATTGGACTTCAGACCAATGAGGATGGTCTATACTATTTAGTTGATATATATATCATAGTTTTTGAATAGTTTCCCAAACTGTGCTGTTTAATCTTGTGGGTACGCTCTATATGTATGGATCCTAAAACAGTTGGTGCATAGTTTGGAAAACCATGTAGCCAAACATTGAAACACTATTTTTGGAGAAAAATATTAAAATGACCTTAATTTCTTATTAAACCCACCCAGTTTCTTATTTATTTCATCCAGTAGGAAAGATATCTTATTTTCCCACCACATGAGATTGTCCTTCCCTCTTCAAAGGTACTGATCTTTTTTCTTTATCTGATGTCTGATTGGAATTCAAATAATTTTCTTGGAAACCCAGAAGTACATTCTATTATCACTAGGCTCATGTGGTATTTTTTCATTAACTTGATGACTCTATTTTGATGTAAGATCATATGCCAAATATTCCTGGAGTTGAATTTTCCTTTTTTTCTTCCAATCATCGATGAACTAAATTATGATACTAGATTTCTTGATTGATATTTTTTCAAGGTATGTATCATATGGCTCATCCCCCACAAATCATAATTTTATAGAAATTTTTAATTTTCTTCGTTTGTATTTCATTAGGAATTTCATATTAAATTAACATGGATAGCTAATAATAATCATGATCATGATATAGGTACCACCATATAACTGTATGTCACACTAATTGAGGTAATTAACTCAATATTATTCACCCACATAGCGTGATCCCTTAATTATGGGTTTATTGGATAGTCATGTATATATGTGCCACCATTTGGGTGTTTTTCCATGACCATGATAACTGTATGTGTTTAATAAATTGAATATGTTGTTAATTTTTTTATCTTGTATAGTTATCAATTGACCCTTCTGTGGTATGTTACTCGATGATTTAACGAAGCCTTGAAATGTAATTGGAGTGTATATGATATGGATATATTAATTGGCCATAATATATTTAATAGAAATGGTTTCATATCCTATTTTTACAAGTTATGTGTAACACCCCATGCTTCCATGGTACACATCTATTTGAATAATACAGTAGAAAGTTTTGTATGTAACTTCGAGTTATAACACACTACAACCAATCAAACAAGCCGTTATGAATAGTAATACCCATTTTTTTAAATTTTATACATTTTATAGTTCAAAAAGGACATAATTTTTGGATTTAGAATATCTAAATTAGCTTAGGGTAGATTTTCGGTACTTTTCTAAACATGTTTTTATTTTCACGAATAGTTAAAATTACTAAATTTTAATTAAAAACAACTTTTTTCATAGAAATAATTAAAATTGATAAATTATGAAAATGAGTGAATTTAAGTATAATTAGATTATATTTTTACCATTTAATCCAATTATGGTCATTGGACATAATTTCACATTTAAACTAGACATAAGAAAGTGTCAATATTTTGATAGTTATTATTTCTTAAAAACACGCTTTTTATTTTCACAACGGGAATTAATTTTAAATTAATTTCTTCTAATTATGTGTTTTGAACTTAGTAAAATGGATTCCATATTTAGAATCAGGATCCCCAAATTGTGTAAGTTGGTAAATTTTATTTTTAGTCATTTTGAATAATTATTTCGGTAAATATTTTATTTACCATGTCTAAAAGATAAATCCGGTATATAAGGGTAAAAAAATAATATTATAATAATATTAAATTTCCTAAAAATGTGTCATACCCCTATTTGATGATAAATTTACTACCATTGGCATCTTTGGGTAAATTTCGGGACCCCATCGAGCCACATGAAAGTGATAATGACACTTTATATTAATTAAGTAAAAGTAAATACAAAAATGACATAAGCATATATCTTTTAGAAAAAAATTATTAAATAAGTTTATATATGTTATATTTTCAACTATAAATATTCATTAGAACGATAAATGTATTTCATACTTAACTCTATTTTATTTATAATTTTTAGACATCGAATAATTAAATTTATTTATAACACAAAAAATATGTAGTATTTTCCTTATTAATTAAAGAATCAAATAATTGGTATTATAAAGGTTAAAATTAATATAATTCAATGCGTTGATGAAATAATATAATTTAATTGGATACAATTATATGTTATTATTTCTTAAATAAATTTTTTTCGAATTAATAAAGATTTTATGTCTTTAACAAAAATCAATTGTTAAATAATGTCATAATTGATATAAATGAGTTTTTTAAAAACATATTATTTAATAAATTGATAAAACATTCTTAAAAATCTGAGGTTCATCCAAAGGACTTATATAATGATATTTTTATCATTAATGAACCACTTATGGTTCTCTAGGAAGTATATAGTATGTTTATTAACCATAAAATATAAAAATACATAGAGACATCGTAAATGTCAAACTATTTAACTAAGAGTTAAATCTAAATGTTATGTTTAATATAGTGACCCAAACCTCTCTAAAACCTATTGGATGAGTGTCTATCGACCCATCCACACCGTATCCTTTAAATAATCCATTTTGGAGCCTTTAGAAACCGAAAGTGATTTTATAATAAAATAATATTGCTAGATTTTCCTAAGGTTCCCTTCACCACTCTTATAAAAGGGAACTCCCCCTTTTCTATAATTCACACCATCAATGCCTTTTGGCTCGGCCAAACCCTTCTCAAATATCCTTTAAACTTCCCTCACTTCATCCAAGAGGCCTTCCATTAGTCATAAGGCCATCTTATTGATCCTTTTTGATTAAATCAAAAGCAAGAACCCGAAAAGATATAATAATTTCACTACCCTCTATCATGTTCCTTTATTCTACCACTTTCTTTTTCATTGTTGTTTCCATTATAAAATAATAACTCCAGTAACTTCTATATATTGTCATGTTTTTATAATTATGGAACAACCAAATTCATTATTCTATCAACCCTTTGAATGACATGTCACCATAGGTGCGTATGTACCGCTTACTGTCTCCAAGTCATGGTGTAATTGTTATTAAATACATTATTATTTAGATGGTTATAATAATGATATCTAATTGATTTAAATAATATATATAACATGATAAGAATTCTGTATATATGATATTAAATCCAATTATATGTTATTTTAATATCAAAAGAATGATTTTGTCGCTCGTGTGTACATACGGATTACCGTCTCCACAAATTAGATGAGATTCATTCCCCATCGTATCCATTCAAGTCTAATTTCAATTTAATGATTAAAAATAATTTTTAAATACTTGATATAATTCTGGATATGAATAAGATACATCCCATACATAACAAATATGAATCACATGACAAATTATATTATGGAAAACGAATTCGTTAACACCCGAAATTATGATAATACAATGATATTATTAACAAAACCATGATAAAAGATCATATATGATTTCATATTAATGTATATGACTCTTGTATAATTTATTAAAAATTATTTCACCTTTATAAAGGTGGTTAAAATACACTTGACCATGTAAAATTACAAGGTAAGGGTTTATTTCAATATCTCTTCATTATCCGAGGTTGATTATATGTAATTATCTATTATAACCTCTTTATCATCTACATCAATGTTTCTTAAAAATTTATTTCAAATCATTATTAATATTTTATATAATACGGGTTAATTTCATTTATACCTTTTTTTTTTGACTTTTTATAAGATGTTTATAAAGGAATATTTCTGTCATTTTCCAAACAAGGTCCTTTTTATCCTTTTCGACAGAATTAAAGACAGAATGCCTTTTTTTATCTTATACAGAGGGTGCAACTATTTTCCCCAGTTATAAAATTGTTGAAGCTTCCCTTAAAATCTTATAAAAATATTTTCAATGTAAATTATTTATTTTATAATTATGTATCTTTTAAATGATTTCAAAATAACGATAATTTTCTCTCAAATAGTTTGGATTTCATTAATGTCAACATCCTTTGATGGATTTTAAGCTTATTTGAAGTTGATTTGTTATGATACAGAACTTCCTTATTGTATTTAAGGTTTTTTGATATGGTTGACTGATGTTTTATTTTTATACGATTCATGATTTATTGAGAAATTATTGACTTTTCGTAAGTTAGTTTTAATTCGAATGATTATGTTTTGTTTAAAACTGTTTATATGAGGAATAAATTGGACTTAGTAAGTGACTTGTGGAGCAATCTATAGCTCCTAGATGCATCGGTAGGTCTCATGAGACAAACTTGTGTCTTGTCACAAGGCCTTGACAAAATCGTATTTGTAGTCTTGGCATAGGGCCTTGACAATGTTGTTATGATAGTCTGGCGTTATTCATTCCATCATTATGAAAGTGGTTATTGATATTGCATGTGATTATTAGACTAGTATTATATACATGTGAATAAGTATATGGCATTAATTAATTTTTTTTATTTCCATATTATGCTGATTTTATAGTTTAAATTGCTTTTGTTTTAGTTATACATTGCCTTAAAGGTTTATTCTTATTTATGAATTTTTTTCGCTATATTGTTATCCTTACTGAGCTTCTGAGTTCTCCTCTTTCTATGTTTTATTTTTCCTAGGATGTGAAGAAGTTTTTATGTCTGACTTGCAGGGATAGTATGAGGGGATATGAGTGTGGACTATGGGTAATGTATAACTTATGAATGTATCTATTGTTTCCAAGGTTAATAAACTAATCATTCTTTCGAGACATGATCTTTTGTGATCATGCCAATGTTATATAATAATGCACCGACTCTAGGTTACTAGGTTTTTGGTGTTACAGTTTGTATCAGAGGATGTTTAGTACCAACCTTGGAAGCTATATTAAGATATACTCTGATTAGAGCACATATACCTAAGATGGAGTCTCAGGAATAGTATAGATGAACATCCTAGAATTTTGGTATTGAAATGATTTTTTTAGTTTTCTATGAAATACATCCCTATCTAGATACAAGTAGGTAGAGGTGGCTCTGGCATAGATGTACCTAAGGGTAAAACCCAAGGACACCGCTTTGAGCTAGACTGGAATGGGAACTGGTGCACAACAATGGGGCTTGGTGCACTCTTGGTTACAACACTCCCGGGGATATGGATAGGATAATTATCATTTTCATTAAAAACCATTATAAAGGGTTTATGAGTATATAATTCTCAAAGAAAACATTTTTATGATTATGGATTATATCCTTAAACTATTCATTTCATGTTAAGTGTTTTACAAGTTTGGATTAATGTATTGCGATTTATAAACTAATCTAGTGTATGCCATTGATTAGAAATGGTGCCTAGTGGGAGGAATGGAAACCGTATCAATTCACGCACTCCATGTTGGGATTACCATCCTGCTCATGGTAATTATACTGGTGCTGGTGATGCAACTGGTGTTGATCATCTAATCACCATACCAGGATAACTCACTCAGGTTATGAAAAATACCCATACCCGCATAGAGCACCCGGATCCATAACATGGAAGATCAACGTTAGAACTCTTCATGAGGAAACAACAACCAACATTCAATGGGGGTACAAATCCATTAGTAGCTGAGAAATGGATAAATTCCTTAGAGAAAATATTACATGCCTTGGGAAGTAGTGAATGGGAAAAAGTTGACATGGATGTTTACCGCCTCACAGGAGATGCTAATCAATGTTGGTCACTGATTCAAAACAAAAAGGAAGATAATGATGTACCAAATATGGAATGGAGGGAGTTTAAATATATTTTCATAGAAAAATACTTTCCTCATGACCATCGAGCAGATATGGAAAGGAAGTTTTTTAGTCTTGGGAAAAAGTATGATGAGAATGTTGAAAAAAATGGGGAAAACATTACAAGGATAGCAAGGCATGATACAGATTATATACTAACCCAATAAGTAAGATTGATAATTTCTTTGAAATCTTAAAATAATTTCTCTATCGAGCATTAGTCTCACAATAATTCTCATCGTACGAAGATATTGTCTCATGTGTTATCAAGATAGAAAAAGAGTTCTCTATGTCTTATGACTTTAAAGCTAATCAAGAGAAGAAGAGATCTGATAACAACTCTAGAAATGAAATTTAGGGGAAGAAGGGAAAAGTTGAATATCCATCCTGTAGTAAATGTGGGAAGAAACAGCCCGTTACTTGATTGAGGGAAATGGGAGTCTGTTACATGTGTGGTGATAAAGGCCACAAAGCTCGTGATTGCAAGGGGATGAATGGGGCTACCGATGTTCAATTATAAAATTACAGGGAGAAAGGAAATTATGAAAATGAATTACCTAATCATAAGGGGAATATACCACAGAAAAGGCCCGGGGATCATAGAAATGCATAAGCTATCACTACTGCTGAGGTTGGAGCTCTGAAAGTGGTGGTGGCAGGTAATTTAATAGTTTCCTCATGTTTTTCCAAGGCCTTATTTGATTCTGGATCATCACATTGGTTCATATCTTCCTGGTCTAATATGAAAATTAGATATTTCCAATTTGATTTTACAATGGTGTTGTGAGTCAAAACTCCGAAGGAAAGTATAATTGCTATAATTTTATTTGAATCAGTTCCCATTAGGGTATATAAATGTTCTTTATCTGATGTTCTCATCGTCATACCCATGATATAATTTGATATAATCCGTGGTTTAGATTGTCATTCGGACCATGATGCAAAAATTTATTGTAAGAACAAAGAGGTTACGATTTTTGATGACGATGACAAAGAACACCTAATCTTTAAAGTAGAATAATAACCACCTAATTCATATCTAGATCCACCCCCAATAGCTCAAAAAAATTCAATTATTGGGGAGGAAGAGAATGAAATAACTGTGGGTGAGGAAAGGAATGTTCAAATAGAGGATTTACCTACTATGAGAGAATTTGTTGATGTGTTTCTAGAATATTTACTTGGAAATCCTCCAAAATGAGAAATTGAGTTTTTGATTTTTTTAATTCCTGGTTGAAGGCCCATATCGAAGACCCATTATAGAATGGCCACTGTGTAATTAGTGGAACTAATGAAACAACTTGGGGAATTGAGTAATAAGGTATTTATTCTACCTAGTGTTTTTCCATGGGGATCCCATGTCCTTCATGTTAAGAAGAAATATGGATCTATGAGATTATGTATTGACTACAGGGAGATCAATGCTATAACAATAAAGAACAAGTATCTCTTACCTCGCATTGATGATTTATTTGACCAACTGCATGGAGCTCAATACTTTTCAAAGATTGACCTTTGACCAGGATATCATCAGTTCTGTGTGAAGAATGAAGACATTTCAAAAACAACATTTCGAACCAGGTACGAGCACTAGGAGTTTACAGTAATGCTTTTTGTATTGATTATTGAACCCTCTGACATCATAGATCTAATGAACAACATTTTCAAGGAATATCTCGATGACTTTTTAGTGGTATTTATTGATGATATCTTTGTAAACTCCAAAATCTACGAAGATCATGAAAATCACTTGTGCATTATCCTAAATACTCTTAGAAGACTTGAATTATATGGGAATTTTAACAATTGTAAATTCAGCCATCAGGAGATTTCTATTCTTGGATGTATTTTATCTAATGATATAATTTCAATTTGTCCTTCAAAGACCAAGGTAATTCCAGAATGGCTAGCACCGACAAGTATAACTGAGGTATGCAGTTTTATTGGTTTAGCCATTTATTATTGACATTTCGTCCATATTTTTTCTGAATTAGCTTACCCATTAATGAAGAACACATGTAAAGGGGTTAAATATGTTTGGACAAAATATTGTGAATAATATTTTGAAAAACTGTTGAGAAGAATAGTCAATACTCCTATATTGAATCTACCATCGGGGAATGATGGGCTTGTTATTTATAGTGATGCTTCAATGAAACGACATGGTTTTTTCCATATGCAAAATGATAGGGTTATTGACTATGCATCACGACAACTAAATATTAATGAGAAAAACTATCCTACTCATGATCTTGAGTTACCTTCTGTAATTTTTTCTTTGAATATATGGAGACATTAACTCAATGGTGAAAAATGTGAGATTTATACTGATCAAAATAGTTTAAAGTATATTTTCTCACAGAAAGATCTCGAAATGAGGCAAAGGAGAGGGTTTGAACAACTCAAGGATTATGATTTCATAATACACTACCACCTAGGGATGGAAAATAAGGTGGCATATTCTTTGAGTATAAAGGATCATGGAGTTTTGAAGAAGATGAGAGTTGAAAGGGATCCTATTTTCATGGATCTAGTAAATATGGATATGGGAATAACCATATAAGGTGAAACATCAATGATTTTTCAAATGTTTTCCAAAACATCTTTACTAGAAAGAATAAAAAGTTCTCAGGCTGATGATAAGGAGATTTAAAATACAATTAAAGGTTGTGAATGATAGGAGATTGAGTGACTTCGTATATGAAGATGGATTTTTGAAATTTGGGAAATGACTTTGTGTTCCCAATATACATGATATAAAAAGGTAATTGTTGGATAATACTCATACTTCCAGTTTCTCTATACACCCTGGTAGCAGTAAGTTGTATAGAGATTTGAAGGAATTGTTTTGGTGAGACAACATGAAGAGGTAGATTGCTGATTTTGTGTCAAGATGTATGGTTTGTCAACAATTGAATTTTGGAAGGAAACAACCTATTGGAATATTGCAACAACTTCCCATAATTCAGTGGAAATGAGATAATATCATGATGGACTTTGTCATGGGACTACCCAAGACTCATAGAAGGAATGATGGAATATGGGTCATTGTTGATCGACTTACCATGTCGGTATATTTTTATGCTATAAGAGAAGATCTACCACTTGTACTTCAAGAAAGAATTTATATTAATGAATTTTTGAGGCTTCATGGAGCACCCCTATCGATTGTTTCTGATCATGATCCACATTTTACATCAAGACTCAGGAAAAGTATAATGAAAGCCCTATATACTGAACTTCGTTTGAGCACTACCTTCAACCCCAGAACTAATGGACAATTATAACAGACTATTCAAACCTTAGTATACATTTTGAGATCATGCTCACTTGAAATTCAAGGTATGTGGGATCAATATTTACCTCTTGTAGAATTTTCCATTAACAATCGATTCCATTCAAGTAGTCGGATGACACCATATGAAGCGTGATACAAGAAGAGATGTCACACACCAACCTTTTTGGATGATGTTGGGGAAAGAATCCTCATAGGCGCAGAACTTGTGGAGGAAATGATGGAAAAGATGAAGGTAATACAAACCTCCATTAAAGCAGGTCAATGTAGGTAGAAGATCCATGCTGACAACAGAAGGAAGGATTTGGAATTTCAAGTACGTGATCATGTTTTCTTGAAGGTATCTCCATTGAAGAGAGTTATATGTTTCGGTAATAAATTTAAATTGAGTCTCAGGTACATAGGACCTTTTGGAATTCTATAATGAATTGGGGTTTTAGTTTATCATTTGGCAATGCCACCAAATGACTCTAATGTCCACGATGTGTTCCATGTATCACTATTGTGAAAATACATGCATGACCCACCGCATGTACTAACCTATGAGGAATTAGAACTAGAACCTTATTTGTCTTATTGCAAAGATCCCGTTACGATTCTTGATACCAGAGAACAAGTGTCGAGATACCTTATTAATCGTCCGATAAAAGTTCTATGGAGAATCCATAAGATGGAAGAGGCAACGTGGGAACCCGAGGAATTTATGATGAAAGTCTACCAGAGTCATTTCATGCGATAGTATTCTAGAAATTTTGAGGATGAAATTATTTGAAGGTAGAATGTAACACCCCAAGCTTCCTTGGTACACTTCTCTTGGAGTAATACAGTAGCATGTGTTGTAGGCAACATCGAGTTCTAACACACCACAACCAATCAACCTAGCCGTTAGGAATAGTAAAACCCACTTTTTGAAATTTTATTCAATTTATCATTCAAAATGGACTTCATTTTTGTATTTGGAATATCGAAATTATCTTAGGGTCAATTTTTGGTCATTTTCTGATAACTTTCATATTTTCATGAATAATGAAAATTAGTAAATTTTAATTAAAAGAAACTTTTTAATTGAAATAATTATTAGTTATAAATTCTACATTTAAATGATTTTAAAGAATAATTAGTTTATATTTTTAACATTTAATCCAATGTTGGTCATTGGACATAATTTCACATTTAAACCGGACATAAGTAAGTGTCAGTATTTTGATAGTTACTATTTTTTTAAAAACACGTTTTTTGTTTTGACAATAGAAATTAATATTAAATTAATTTCTCCCACTTCTGGGTTTTTAATTTAGAAAAATTGATTTCATATTTAGAATTTGGAGGTCCAAATTGTGTAAATATGAAAATTGTATTTTTAGACATTTTGAATAATTACTTCAGTAAATATTTTGGTTACCTTGGTTAAAAGGTAAATCTAGTAAATAAGGGTAAAAAATAATATTATGATAATATTATATTACCCAAAAACATGTACGTACCCTATTGGATGGTTCATGTCCGACCATGGGAATATATGGGTCAATTTTGGGATCTCATGGAACCACTTGTAAGTGACGATTACACTTTATATTAATTATGTTAAAGTAAATACAAAAATTACACAAGCATATATCTTTTTAAAAAAAAATTACACAGGGTTATTTATGATATATTTTGGACTATAAATATTCATTATAAAGTTAATAAAATTTCCTAAATAATTTTATTTTATTTATAATTATTAGACATTCAATAATTAAAAATATTTTTGACACAATAATGATGCAGTATTTTCCTTATTAATGAAAGAATCAAATAATTGGTATAATAAATGTTAAAATAAATATAATTTAAATTTTTTGATCTCATAAAGAATTTTATTGGTTAATATGACATGTTAGGATTGAATAATTTTTTTTGAATTAATAATGTTTTTAATAATTTAACAAAAATCGATTTTTAAATAGTGTCAAAACTGACATAGAGGAGTTTTTATAACAAATATTATATTATAAATTGATATAATATTCTTAAAAATTTATGGATCACCCAAAGGACTTATATAATGATAGTAATATCATTAATGAACCACATTGGGTTCTCTTGGAATTATATTGTACATTTATTATCCATATAATATACAAATACACAGAGACATGGTAAATGTCAAACTATTTAACTAAGAGTTAAATCTAATGGTTAAGGTTACTATAGTGACCCAAACAACTAAAAAACCAATTATTTGAATGTTTTTAGACCAATAACCATATTACACTATAATTAATTCATTTTGGATCCTTTATAAATCGAAAATTATTTTATAATAAAATAATATTTCTAACTTTTACTAATGTGCCCCTCACCCCTCTTATAAAAGGACAGTCACCCTTCCCTATAATTCAAACCATCAAAGAATTTTGGATCAGCCAAAACCAGCCCAAATAACCTCTAAAATTCCCTAAATTCATCCTAGATTCCTTCTTTTAGTCATAAAGCCATGTTAGGGAGAACTATTTATCAAATAAAAATTAAGAACCTGAAAAAGAAGAAATAATTTCACCACAATCATTCAAGTTCTTTTCTTCTACCACATCCTTTTTCTTTGTTGTTTCCATTATAAAATAATTACTACAGTATATTATATAGTATGTGATGTTATTATAGTTATATAACAATAAAATTCATTATTCTTTTCCACCCTTTGAATGACATGTCACCAAAGGTGTGTACGTACAGCTTACTGTCTCGACATCTTGGTTGAATTGTTATTAAATATATTATTATTTGGATGGGTATAATAATGATATGTAATTGATGTAAGTAATATCAATAACATGATAAGGATTCTGTATATATGATATAAATCCAATTATATGTTATTTTAATATAAAAATAATGATATTGTTACTCGTGTGTACGTACGTATTACCATCTCTACGAACGCGATGATATTAGTTTCCCATCATATCCATTCAAGACAAATTTTCATTTGACGGTTAAAAATAATTATTAAAGACTTGATATAATTCTGGATATGAATAAGATACATCCCATCTATAACAAATATGACTCACATAATAAAGAATATAATGGAAAACAAATCTATTTACAGCCGAAATGACGATAATACTAAGATATTATTAACAAAACAATGTAAAAAGATCATATATGATATATCATTAATGTATATTATTATTGTATAATTTAATAACAATTATTAATCCATTATAAAGGATTTTAACCTACCCTAGACCAAGGAAATGTACATGGTAAGAGTTTATTTCACAATCTCTTCATTGTTCGAGGTTGTTTATACGAAATAATCTATTGGGACCACTTTATCATCCAGAACCATGTTTCTTAAAAATGTATTTCATATCATTCTTACTATTTTATAGACTATGGGTTAAAGTCATTTATACCATTGGTTTACTTTTTATTATATGTTTATAAGGGAATCTTTCTGTCATTTTCAAACAAGGTCCTTTTAAACCTTTTCGATAGAATTAAGGTAAGAATGTATTTTTTTTAACTTATAAGGCGAGTGCTGAGAATTTCCGCCATTATAAAATCATTGAATCTTAACAGAAAATATTATAAGAATATTTTCAATGTAATTTTTATATTTTATAATTATGAGACTTTTAAATGATTTAAAAATATATATATTTATCTCAAATAGTGTTGATTTCATCTATGTAAACATTATTTGATAGATTTTAAAATTATTTGAAGTTGATTTATTATGATAGGAAAATTACATAATTTATTGAAGGTTTTGTGATATGTTTGATAGTGGATGTGTTATTTTTATTCCATTCATGTTTTATGGAAAAATTATTGACATTTCATATTCTAGTTTTAATATGAATGTTTATGTTATTTTTAAACTTGTTCATATGAGGAATGCATTAGAATTAGTATGTGACAGGTGGATCCCGCTATTGCTCCTTAATGCATTGATAGGTCTTATTAGACTAAATAGTGTCTTGGAACAAGGCCTTGACATAATTTTATTAGTAGTCTTGCCATAAGGTCTTGACTAGGTGGTTATGATAGTCTGGCATTATCCATTCCATCATTATGAAAGTAGTTATTGATATTGCATGTGATGATTCGAATAATAGAATATCTACTTGAATAAGTATATGGAATTATTTCATTTTATTTTTTCCATATTATGATGAAGTTAATGTTTAAAAGGAATATTTTTTTTATACATTGCCTTAAATATTTATGCATATTTATGAATGTTTCTGCTATATTGTTATCCTTACTGAGCATATGAGCTCACCCCTTTCTATGTTTTATTATTCCCAGGATGTGAAAAATTAGTTTTTGACTGACCTGCAAGGATAGACTTAGGGGATATGAGTTTGGAATATGGAGACTATGTTGTATTAGTTTTTAAATTTATGATGTAATTTAAGACTTATGAATGCATCTAGTGTTTCCAAGGCTACTAATCTAATCGGTATTTCAAGACTTGATCTTTTGTGATCATGCCAATGTTGTGTAATAATACCTGGACTCTAGGTATCTGGGGCCTGGGAGTTACAATTTGTCAGTTAAAAAGAAAAGTAATGATCCTACATAATGAGTAAAATTTCAATGGGAATTTGGTGCTTATCCTTATCCTGTGTTTTCATGTTTTTGAATGGTAAAGGACTGAAAATATAATATCAATAAATAATTAAACATGTAAATTTTTTCATGTCCTATAAATCATTTTCTCCTACTATGATATGCTATGGAATGATAAAATTAATTATAAAAAAGAATTTTTTTTATCAAGGAATTAATTAATCAATGACTTAAGTATAATGTTTTTTTAAATATGGACCCTTGTTATTTGTAGGAGTTGTCAGACTTTAGTCAGCTTTAGATTCCTGATAGAATTCCATGATCTGTTAGAGGATACCCATATAATTCTTGTATCATGTTTCCATGAGATATAACCTCCGTGTAACAGGGTCCATGTCTATTATAAGAATCCCAACATGAGTCCATAGGACCCTTTCACTGTGTTATGGGTATTATGATTTATTAGATACCCTTCCTTGATCAATATTGATGTCTTCATAAATATGGTTCTTCGGATTCATCCCATTATGTCTATTCATTATTGTCATGTGTTTACAATGGACGAGATCCTTGGAATTGATTAAAATCATTTACTATGAAATTCAATTAGATAATATATAGTGGATTACCCATAGTCAAGTTTTATCCATGATGAATGTTATTACTTTCTTTTTCTCGACCAGTGAGGTCAAGGATTCATTATACATTAATGTAGATCCTCTTATTTATTATGATCATTATATGATGCCATGGATATACCATGGATCCTCTAAAATTATTATTATGGATTACATCAGCATTTTTATACATCACATGAAACATTTATATAAACTCAACATAAATGAATAATTGATATGATCTCATGTTCATACAAGTTACCAACTAAGGCTAAAGAGGGTATTGATTTTCTCTATAACAATACATTAAATTTATGTATACCTGTATTTTTTATTTTTTATTTCATAAATTAGATGGGATAAGGGTTGACGGTGGTGGATTATTGTTATTTATCTCGTTTCCTATATAGGCCACTGATGGTACCCAGATAGATTACTTGTATGCATGAGTTAACAAGAGGAAGAACCCCACTCTGGATAGTTTATATTTATTTCAGTCAATAGAATGGATCTTGGTCGAAGATGGATGAGTTAGTGCTTTGGATTTATGGATAGTTTTTTGCATTGTTATTCTTCATATATATATATCATTTAATGACTGATTACATATATATTCTATTTCTATTTGTTTAGTGACATGAAATACATTATCATCATCATATTGTATATGGTTAAATTACCGTATTATCAATTGATTATATTTTATTATATGTTTAGTCTTTATTCTCACTATATGTTATTAATATATTATTTACGCTACGGAAGGTTACAATTCATGTTGGAATAGAATATCATTCCACAAATATCATCTGTTATTCTATATTCACTGTGAACACTATTACATGAGGTCATAGATTCCCTTATAGACCCACACTAGGCCCCTACTACTAGTTCTATGCATCTAGCATACTAGAATGTGCGCATAAGGCCATATAGCCAACTAAACATGGGTCACCTATCTGTCTCACCTCGGTCTGGGATGTCATAGGTTGTCCAATTATATTCATATAGAATACAAAACATATGTGAATATATTTAAGGATAATAACATATATTGAAATAAAACTTATTTAAATGATAAAACAAGGATCTATTTTAGTGGATAATAAAATATGGGTTAACTAATGATTCAATAGATAATTTTGAATATATTATACAAAAAATATTTATTCAGGTGTTTTCTTCCCAATAACAATATAACACAATTTAGTTTTAAAAACTAATTTATAGAGGTAATAGAAGTGATTTTAATTTTTTGTACCATTATTTTAGTGAGTAATGGAGCATTGTGATAGTTGAATGGATTCCATATAAAGGATAATGAATTTTATATCTAGAGAGGGTGACATCAGTGGGATAAAATTAAATATGTTAGTCTATTGATGGATTTAGAACACTCTTAATCTCATTTTAATTATAACCCTATCTACGTAACATTAATGAATAGAAAACACATTATTTTGGGTTTTCTATGATGTATTTGAAGTCAGACTCCCATCAATATCTTCCCCTCAAATCTAAAATGGCATGAGGTGAAAAAACATAATTGTTTTTAATGGTTTTAATATGATGAACATCAAAAATTAAAAGGAATTATATTATAAGCATGATGTGTTTTTGATTTATTATTTATCAAATAGGATCAAATTAATTATTTAATTTTACATTATTTTAATATATTTATTAAGAATCATAAGGAAGGATGATGTTTGTAACTAACATTTTTGAGAAGAAACTATTATTTACAATGAAAGGAAATATTTTGAATCATGAATTGTGATGAATACTAAAATAATTATGGTTTATTACTAATCTATGATGTGACATAAACTACAAAAAAAAATTAAACTTAAAATAAATAAATTCAAGAATAATGTTAATCCTAATATTCAAGTAGTTTGTGTCACATGATGTAAATGATGATTGGTGATATTAGATTCTACAATAATTTAAAAAAAATGAATAATATAATATTTTATTATCTATTGATATATTTAATGATATGTTCAATTCGTATTGATAGACCTATGTTAGCATTACTTTAGATATTTATTTCAAAATAAATATCAATTACATCCCATAAAATAGATCATTTTGTTTATCATAAAAAATTTATTATATAAAAATTTGATTAGATGAAATTGAAAATAATTGTGATATTTAATGTGCTACTTATAAATTTGGTGGAAAGATCTATTAATGAGATTGTTTTCTACATAATTTAATTTAATTTTATGGTTTCCTATTACTGAAGAACATGATTAATTATATGTACAATGAAGAAAAATCTAGCAAATGTAAATATGAAACTTCAAAGAATCATTGGAAGATTAATGTATTCGTAGAAAGGATGATATGGAATTACATTTATTTATTTATAAAGAATATTTTATAGAAATTATAATAGAGTTAATTAAATTTTTATAATAAATGGAATGGGTGTGGATTTCATAAGGTTGATGCACAATCATTTAATGGAAGATATAACCACCAATATATGGTATACAAAAGTAACTGAATGAATTATAAAACCCATAGTGTAAGGTTAATACATGGTACAATGATATTGAGAGATGTTTTATATATCATTTTGTGGTTAATGTAAGTTTTTTATAAGGTTTACGTAGTTTGTCATAATGTTAAGGCAGTTGTTGATACGGTTAAATTAGTGTACTCATAATCTTTATTGAAGTGTAAACAAGGTTTCATTAGGACTTCATATGATTTGGATGCATTGTATGATAACCTAAATTTATAAGAAATGTATATTTTATAGACAAGTGTGGTAGAAGAAGAAATATCTTTCGAATCCTGTTAAAATGTAGATTAATTAACGTAGGGATCAAGAGTTGCATATGTGGATCCACATATAGAAATTAATGTATATGGATCCATATATGGGGATCAATTAGAGGTCATAAATTTAAGGTGGCTCACATTATACAATCATTTATCATTCTATGAAAATTTAGAATTCAATAATTGTTTTAGAATTAAATTACAACTTCTATATGCTTAGATTCAATGATATAAACATCACGATCCGTTAAATAGGATTTTGATCCATGATTCTGTCTTGAGAGGAGTGTTCCACACTTGAAATAGGATTTTCAACATTAAAACACATGATTCCATGAAAATATGGATAATTAATTAGATGAAATTAAATATATAGATTTAGAGGGATGAATATGTCACAATAGAACCTAATGAAAATATGGGATTAATATTAATTGCCGAATTAAAAAGATAATCATGGTTTTATGTAATTATATCAATATTGAGGGTAAATATATGGTATTTTAGGAAAATTAATACATATTAATATAATTAATGTAAATATTTTTTAGGGAGATTTGAATAAAAAAAGTTAAGGATATAAAAACATATAGATTGACCAAAATTTAATTTAATGTTATTTCAAGGACCGATATGGTCTACTCCATTGTTGAAATATGGTGTTTGAGGTGTTCTCAGAGGTCATGGTGACTTATCCCAAACACTTTTCCAAATTTAAATTTCTGTAAATAATTATTATGGATCGGTCAGTCATTTTCATCATTTTCTCAAATTTCCAAATCTAGGAGACATCTAATAGTTGGTACTGTTGTTTTTCCAGAATGGTGAGATATCTAATTGTAGGTTCTATGGTTTTTACAAAATTGTGATACATCTAATGGTATGTGCAACAATGTTTCCAGAACTATGAGATATCTTATAGTGAGACTTCTAATGTTATGTGCAATAGTATTTCTAGAATGGTGAGATGTCTAATTTTTGGTGCTAATATGTATCCAAAATGGTGATTCATCTAACGATAGGTGCTACATTGTCTATATAAGTTTTATTTATTCCCAAAAATTTGTCATATTGCCAAATTTTTCTAGAATTTCATGTTTTTCTCTTTCGATGCC
Organism: Viscum album; assembly: GCA_963277665.1. Taxonomy (NCBI): domain Eukaryota; kingdom Viridiplantae; phylum Streptophyta; class Magnoliopsida; order Santalales; family Viscaceae; genus Viscum; species Viscum album. The sequence continues at coordinate 898,898,811 of OY728136.1, read as the reverse complement.
TTTCATCAATGTATAATGAGTTTAATTGAATATTTATGTGGTGTAGGATCCATTTCAAAGGCTATAAAACATATCTGTGTTTTTTGTAAAAATCCAGAAGCTATTAATTAATCAATCCATGTGGTTAAATATAGTCAAAACTAATGGAAATTAAAAACTATTTAATATCATGTTAGTCATGGATCTAATCCTTCAAATTCATGAACCTTCCCTTATTTAATTAATTCATCCTTCTCTAATTGTGAGGAACCCAGAGACATTATTCCCATAGGAGTGTTGTGATCGAACTGTAATCATTTTATCATATTCGATTGATGTTTTTTCAAATTACATGTGCACCCTCTGTTTTGGTGCAACTAGGATATGTCAATCACTATTCAATATAAGGTATGTTCTACCTCAGTCTTCGGGGATCCATGATCTATTTCCCTCTATGTCTCTCTACAATGAAATGGATTGTGAACTCCATTTTTCTAATTGATATGTCATGGGTGTCACTTGATGAGTTCGTGTCCCAACGTCCTCAGGTTAATGCAGTCATTATAAGAGATGTGATCGTGATCTGTTGGGTTTGCCCATTCTCTTGAAAAGAACATTGGAATTCTTTTTAAGGTAGGGTATTCATGGCTTCTCTATTCTATTTATACATAATAGTATATTTATAATGTTTTATCCCATGAGATCATAATGGAATTCAAATATTAAATAACTGAACCAGATTTAATGATTGGTTTCTATTTTATATTGTGGCCCCTTAATTACCAAGATAGTGTGAGATATAGGATTTTTTTACACATCAGGTTGTCATGATTGAAAGAGAAAAATAATTTAATGATTTTATTAATGGTAAATTAATTCTCCAAATATAAGGATGCATGAAAATTAATATGGTTGGTGTAGTAGTGATTGGTGATAAATCTAATGGATTCAGTTATGTATGTTTATTTTAATTGGTTAATTCAATATGGAATAAAGTACCGGTTTTACAATAAATATAATTCAGTGATGGTTTTTTAGTTACTATATAGATTTTAATGGAAAATGACATTATTATTTGGAGATGTGAGTGCCTATTGTGTGTGATCGTTTAAGGCCATATTTAGGGCCAGGAGCCGAATTTCTATATTGATTGTTTCATAATGATTGTGTTGTGGTGTGAGCCTGGGATGGATTATCCTAGAGGGATGTGGTGGTATATGTTTGGTGTGGAGGCTTAGTGGTTGTGGTAGAATTTGTTGACACCTAGAGCATCATGATGCATCATTTTAAGCATGTGGGTGTAGGGAATGACACCAGAGATAATGAAACGGGTTGGATATGAATGTGGATTCTTGTTTAATATTTTTTTAAATGACTGATTTACATTACCAACTACTTGAGGTAGAGAGTCTAAATTACCCTACATCTAAAAGAGGTGAAGAGTCATGTTTTATGCCACATGATTTCTGTTTTTAGCTTTTCTAGGAAGGATGGGTCTATGCTTCTGATATGGTTGGTAATAACTCAATGTGTAGTTCATTAACTCACCATATTTATCCCCTTGTGTTTGTTATATTAAAATTAATTCATATAATAAATGTAATTATGGAAAATTTCGAATGATTTTAATAAAATAATGAAGAAATGATGTTGAACCAATGGGGTTGTAGTTTGTTGGGAGGTATTTTTGGGGTTACTAGGGAGAATCCATAGACTCTTTGCAGTTATTCCAAAAGGGCATTAGACTTTTTGAAATGCTAATGTAATGTAATGTGGAATTGGTAATGGTTTATTTATGGTTAAAGAAATATTTAAAATAAATAGAAATAAATTAAAGAGGACAAGATGATTTAAAAAATCTTTTTAAATGGTTGTATTTTTTAAGATATTTATTCTAAGCAGTTGTTGTTGAGAGTTCGAGAGACATTTTATGCAGTTGATTTAATGACTAGTTCATTCCCATAGTTTGGTTATGAGATATATTATAGCATGCAATGTTTTTTACTATAAGCTACCCCACCCTATCGGTTAGGGTGACTGGAACCTAAAGGATTCTATTCTTGGGGGGGTCCCATCATCCTAGTGGGAGGATAGATGGATAACATCATCTTTTTACCCACTCTCCTCTCTTGGATGTCACTTGTGTTGTTATGTATGGAGGTTTATTTTCACTAAATATGTATATAGTAGGTTGTAATGGCTTCTAGTTAATCCACACAGATATATTGTATATATAGATTCCTATAGCCTAATATAAATAAAACGTGTATATGATGTGATGGCTTGAGGATCCTTACTCGGTGTACGAGCTATAGTGGATTGAGGTGTAACACCCTATATATGATTCATGTTATACAGGATTTAGTGGATTCCAGAAACTAAATTGTTACTTATGGTTGTTTGGATGGTGTGGTGCTTCACCGAGGAGTCTACGGGAAGGCCTTGTGTTTCATGAAATAGGGCTTTTGTGGCTCACCCAGGTGTCTTCAGGCCAACATTTTTGGAGAGGTATGGATTAGGAAGTGTGACATTGAGGAATATTGCAAACGAGTCTAGTGGTATCAATGTAACCTTGATATTCATTACAACATTATATTCTATTGTATTTAATACATGGTTGGTGTATACATAGTGATGTTTGGAACATAGTATACCTATTTAGGTAACGAGTTAGTTTCACTTGTTGATTCAATATGATTTATCATGCATCATATACTTTTTCACGTGGGGTTCTAGGGTGGATCCTATTGAGTATATTGTTATACTCACCCTTTGTTCTATAAAATATTTTTCAGGTCTCTTGAAGCTGGGTGGATATCAGGGTGGATACTACTAGCTTGGGGTTTACACGAGTTGTTCGGGCTTCATGGTTGATGTGGTTTAACATTCTCTTGGCACATTTATTTTTCCCATTATGTTTTCTTAGTTTTTGAATTTTATTACATATATGTACATGGGATTATTTTATATTTCATTTTGATTTGGATTTTATTAGATTATGTCCTATCTATCTCTTTCACATTTGTTCTCATAGATGTTAATGCCACCATTTTTGTATTTACTATACCCTCGATACTATTCTTGCGCCCAGGGCATACAGAAGGCGGGACTCAGGGGGTCATTATCTCTCTTCTACCAATTTTGGCCTAGAAGATGTACACATTGTGGGAAGGGCGTACAAATAGAGTGGTATCAGAGGAATGGTTAGGGAATTGTATAGAGTTTGGATTCAGGCATATGTGAGGTTGAATCGGTTGGTAGGGAAAGACTATTATCTATGTTTTGAAAGCACATTAAACACATGCGACCGGATGAGAAAAAGGTTTTTAGGGACCCTTTTGATATTATTCATGGATAAATATGTTTACAGTGGCTACTAAATGAGGAGATACTTATTGTAGGGTAGAGACTTAGGAAAGGATCACACATCATTCTACTTTGTGCCCGTGTTGCAATGGGTAGACCTTGGGGTTGGTTAACCTAAACAAAAAAAAGAAAAAAACATTATTGAATTATATATTTTAGGATTAGGAGCTCTATATATTTTTTCTTTTGTAGGTATGTATCCATATCGATGACCTCACCACGTTCACATAGAAGATGTCCTGCTAGATGTGCCAACAGTTTTCCAAAAAGTAGATGTTGATGATGATGACACATGGAAAGGGACACTCCAATAATTTCAGCATCAGAGACTATAGAAGTGTGTGTGATCCATTTCAGATGCAGTCATGAATGACTATTTGGAGGAGGTTGATATATCTTTCTGTTTGATTCATTCTCAAAAAGTGTACTGGGTATCATTGGATGTGATGATATTGGGTGTTGTAGCGATGCATTGATGGTCATTATTACTCAGGGATCAAAAGTAGTCATAGATCTCATTTGATATGTTCTGAGAGTAGTTCTTAGTCGTGTTTCATTATTCTACCATGAAGGTGGAAAGACGCCAAGAGATATTTACACATCGGTATGGAAGATTCTTTGTGTTAGAGTTTGGGATCCATTTTTGTAACCATATTCAATATGATTCAGACCTATATATAGATAAGGAGGCTTGGGTAATGAATTTTGATGAGCCTTTGTATCTAGATATTCAGTGCCCAGTCACCCTCTTCATTCTGAAGTCATATTTTGAGGGGTTGAAGAAAGAAGATGTCATTGAGAAAATGATTTCCAGAACAAGAATTTCATGAGAAGGGAATCATCTGGATTCCTTGTGAAGAGGAGATGTGGTGTTAGGTTCCCAGTTTTCAGGGCAGAAGAGTTTTCATTCATACGGGCATAGGTCCTAGCCCTCTACATCTTATTTCTCCTGGGTAATATTTCTCAGGACTATAACAACGTATTATGTGCCTTTTTTCTTGTGGAGGTTGATGTCATCAGTAGCGAGTGTTCCTGACCGTTCAGAGCAATATGTGTGTGATAGGTGTTCCACTCCTGGTTCCTCCATTGAGGCAGTTCTAGTCGAGGTAGTAGTAGCATGTTGCACCAAATTTGTTTCATCAAAATGTTCATGTGGAAGCTAGAGTACAACCCTGAGGTGCTTGATGTCTTAATGGAACAGAGTGCAACAATTTTGTTTGTGTTCATTAATGTTCTAGAGGATATAGAGTATGCCATGGTCAGCTTTATGCTCTTGCATTTCCAGCACCATGTTATCTAATCATCATTCTAGGTACCCTCAACTTGTTGTCAACTTGGGTGTATACCTTTCTTAACTCAAAATAATCACACTCCTTAATTTAACTTTCCCTTATCCATTATTTTAGAATTGAGATAGATAGGCTTCCCGTTCCCTTGGCATTCACTACACCATTTAGAGGTTGAGCTGACTTGATTTAAGTAGGTATGGATGGATAGCTAGTTATGGGGAAGCACTGCTCTTGGGGAGATTAACTATGTTTATGAATATAACCATATTATTTCATCCTTCAATGGTATTGGTTGTATTCAGTGTAAGATATTTCAGATTACATCCCGAGGAAGTTGATTTTTTTCAATGCTGATAGTGATCCAGCAGTGTCTGTTGGTGAACCAGACCCTAAGATGGATCATAGGTGTGTTATTTATTTTTCATCATTGATGGATGAGCTGATGATGATTTCATTGGAGGATTCGAAATCAGAATTTCCTTGGGACTTTGAAGAGTACAATGATGACTTCCCAGAAGATATTGAAGTTTTACCTCATCATGAAGAGATCAAGATTAGGATTCAGCTATAGACAAGAATTTATTTTATATTGATGTCTCTATATTGGATGGATCCATATATATTGTGGGTTCTACGTATACAGCTTGATGGTCTGTTGCAGCATGGTTTCATTCGGCCAAGTGTGTCACTGTGGGGTGCACCAGTTTTGTTTGTGAAGAATGTTTAAAACAGATTGTGGTTGATTGTCAATTATCATTTCTTGAACAAAGTAATAATGAAGTTCCACTATCCTCTTACATGGATAGATGAGTTGTTAGATCAAATGATGGGTGAATATTTGTTCTCCAAGAAATATTTTTTTGAGTATCATCAGATGTGTGTAAAGGGTGAGGATATCCCAAAAACTACAATCTATTGTCATCACCGACATTGGATGTTCTTGGTGATACTATTTGGTGTGACAATACGTCAGCTATGTTTAGGGGGCTGATGAATGTTGTATTCTCTTAATTCCATGATAATTTCATGTTGTCATTCATCAACCACATCATTGGGAACTCCACATCTGAGGAGGATCACACAAAGCATTTTTGTGACTTTTTGGGAGTTCTCTATCAACAACAGCTTTATGGAATGTTTTCTAAGTGTGAGTTTTGGGATTGAGATGTCCGTTAAATGGGGAATGTTGTATCCTAGCATGATGTATCTATGAATCCATCAAATATATGATCAATTGCGTATTCGTATGCCCCCATGATAGTGGAAGAAGGGAAAACGTTCATTGCTCTTGCGAGATATTATAGCTGGTTGATGGCTTATTTCTCTCAGATTTCGACTCCAATAACATAATTGACCACGAATGATTAGGAGTTTGTTTGAACTGGTCAGTATTAGGAATATTTTTAGTATCTTATGTATAATTTGGTCAGTGATGCAGTCTTTGTCAGCCGACAGAAGGAGTCTAGTTTGGCGTTTTCTATGATGGTTCGCGTCTGTGGTTAGGATTTGTTGTGATGGAGTAGAAATTAGTCATTTATTATGGGTCTCAGTAGTTACAACCCCATGAGCATACATATTCCACCCACGATCATAATTTGGCATCAATGATGTTTTCCCTAATGATGTAGAAACATTACCTCATCAGAGAGTGTATTATAGTCTACACCGATCATAAAATCGGAATGTATGTTTTCTCCCATCCTGACATTAACATGAAAAAATATTGGAAGACAGATGTCATACAGAATTTAAACTTATAAATCATGTAACCCATGATAAAGTGAATGTTGTAGCCAATGCACTGAGTAGGACGTCACATAGTGTTGTCATATGGGAATCTGGTGATTACTAGAGAGTAATGGAAGAATTATCAGCATTACATATAGATATAATAGATGTTTGGGGAAGAGGATGTCATTTTTAGATGATAGTGTAGTTATATTTTATATAATAGGTGGAATATTCCTAGTTGGAGGATCTTGAGCTTGAGGTCTGGAGATACTGAGGTGTTTATTGTGTGGCCACTAAAGGTTGGTATGAGGATGAACAACACCGAGTGTTTTTTTATTGGAGGATTATCATTCCTTTAGTGATGTATTCCACAGTTTTTAGAGTGTTCCATAGTTCACCATTATTGGTACATCGTGGTGCGACAATGATTTACCAAGCCTCGTGGAGTTAGTTTTGGTGGCCTAGGGTGAAGCATGTCGTTTTAGAGTTTGGGTCTTGATGCTTGGTCTACCATAAGGTGACGGCTGAGAACTATGTTCAAAATGGTTTTATATTTCTGTTATATGTATCTCAATATAATTGGGAGGACATATCGATAGGCCATGTTATTGGTTTACCTCAATATCAAGAAGATTATGATGATATATTAGTGGTAGTAGATAGTTTGATGAAATCACCCCACTTCATAGAAATCATATAGTCAATCTCAGCTGACTTTTTGTTGAGGGTGTATCTTGAGGATGTTATGAGACTCCACAGAGTCCAAAGGATAATTATTTTTTATCCAGACCCTCCTTTAACCTCTATTGTGTGAAGATGTCTCTAACATTATTTCTATTCTCAACTATTTCTTAGCACTTCTTTTCATCTGGAGAGGGATGTTCATATGGAAAAGACCATCCAGACACTTGATGACATGTTTCGCTCCTGGGTCTTGGATTTTGGATGTTTTTGGATGATGTGCATTCTTTTATATAGTTTTCTTTTAACAATAATATTCAATACACTACCGGTATAGTACCATTTGAATCCCTGTATCACTGACCTACCCTCTCCCCATTATATTGGACTAGGTTTGAACAGTTATAAATTCTCGTGATGGAACCAGTATGAAATTTAATAGAGATGATACAGGTGATTCATGAGAGGATTTAGGCAATGAAAAATTGGTAGAAATCATATTAAACCCATTTAGGTAGACCTATGGTGTTTTACGTAGGGTGTCATGTGTTTCAAAAGGTGACCCCTCTCATAGGAAGTGATGGTTTGTTCATGAGAGTTAACTCTCTTCCCTATTTTCTATGACATTAGAGGTATTTTAAATATTGGAGGTGTGGCATACCAGGATCCACTTCCCCCATTGATGATCTGGATAAATTATGTTTTTTCACTTGTTATAGCTTCATTGTTATCATCCCGATGACAATCATGAACTCAATTAGGATGACATAGATGTTGAAAATTATGAGGCCATCTAGGAGTTACCTTTAGTGATCAAAAACTAGAAGGAGATGTGTTGTGTGAGTATTCTATATCCTTGGTTCATGACTAATGGAAGCACGATTCCATGGATAAGAGTACCATGTAATGTGTGTGGCAGATACACACTCAATAACCTGATCTATTTTGTGTTTATATTTTTGGGTAATGTATTTTTTTTGGTTGTAGACCTTTAAAATTAATGAGATGAATTTTTAATTGTTCTTGTTTTGTATTTCCCAGTTTTGAAAGGTATCTCGCTCAAGAGAGTGGTTATGGTCTGATTATAGATTTTTCAAGGATTTTTTATATCTCTTTGAGGAATTGGTTGAGTTCTTTTTAGTGGAGGGAGCCTTGAGAGATATATTAAATGGTGGCTGATCCAACCACTCTAGTGTTTCCTATCATGGTTGGTTTTGAATTCCCAATGATGAGAATGTGTGGAGAGGTATCTGATGTAATGGATTGAACCTATCTAGTCCATTCCTTTTCTGAAACATAGTATTTCAGGTGTTATATTGGGTCAATGTGACTTAATATAATGACCCATACTTTACATACATTGTTATTACATTAGAATTTAAGCACACTTATTACAACATATAACAAAACAATGAAAGGACCGTATAGGTATAGTGTCTTTAGAAATTTGGAAACATAATCAACTGGTTCATAATTCATCTACACTGTCTCCCTTTTATATTATCATATCTAGAGTCCCTTTTGTTATATCTTACTTAATATCAATCTTCCTGACCCGGGGAAAAGAAATCATACAAAAGGGCGAGCTCAAATGCTCAATAAGTGTAAACAAAATAAATATCATTAATATCATATCCATAATAACATAACATTTTGAAAATCATAACCTACAAAATAGATCATAATATCATAACATGGGATAAATCATAATAGTGAAATGTAATCCAATAATCATAAAATAAAACATGAAACTTTGTGGAATACACACATAATCATAGATAATCATTTCTTAGTATTCAAGACTCATTTCAAAGAATATCTTAGTAGAAGAAGTCCATTTTTGAACCGAATTCACTCCTCATTTATGTCCCGTTTCACTGAACCATATTAACTTACCGTTCTAGCCATGTCTATCTCGTGAGATATAAATCTTTACCCAATACATTGGAGGGAGATATTGGTCCCACCCATCTCTTAATGATACCATTCATATGTGTGCCACAAGATCATACATCATACATAATCGCATAACCCATGTAATAAAAATGGAATTCTTAAACATCATGCCATCATAAGATTAAAGGAAATCATAAAAATAATTGAATATTAACATAATCAAATCAATGTAGAAATAGGGATAGAAACAAAACCCTATATTATCTTATATGGAAAATAATTTTGATAAAATTCATGAACTCCATTCCTGAGGAAAATATCTTTTCTACTTCAAAATAATTTTTCCTTTCTTAAATTGTCATAAAAAATTTAAACTAAAATAAGTTGATTAAAAATAAACAAGAAAACTTGTAAATTAAGCTTCATGTAAATAATGTTATAACATTCCATTCAGGCCATATAAGTTAAAAAAACATTCTTCTCATAATTTGGCCAGAAAATTCAAAAAGTACCTCATACTAAAAACGACAAAAGATTCCTTTCATATCTATTATTAAAAAGTAATCAATGGGTAAATCCTAATTTAAAAAATTGTAGGTGGATTGAAATTATATTATATATTGAGGAAAAATCTATGTGGAAGATAAATATTCCCCATTAAATTCTGAAGTATAAACAATCTCGGATAAAAATGAGATTATGAGATTTTCCCTTACCTTAGGTCTGATTTGCATCGAACATTTCTCAAACTCCTGTATAATGATTTAAATAATGTTATTTACTTATTCCAGAATCTTAATCATTGTTATGATATCATATATGGTCATATTCTTAGCTTCTTATTAGTAATATTTCATTGTTACTTGTTATTCGGGTGTTTATTGCTTTTTTGTTCTTATGCGTATTTTTTTGAATAAATTCTTATTCGTCTTTTCGGTTATAGATACCTAATTTCAAGAATTTTATTTTTGTAATATATATCATATTTCTTCATTCAATTCATTTATATAATCATTATGTATTTAAGATCATGTAAAACGAGTCGCATCACGTCGTGGAGACGGTAGGCCGTACGTATGTACGAGCGATGATATCATTCCCATGACCGTGGAATTTTATTGAAGTGTATATATACTATTTTATAATTAATATAACTTTAAAATAACCATATATAGTAATTATTTACACCATTATACCTATCCATGTATGGTGGTGGTGGAAAACAGATTACACCACGGCGTGGAGTCGGTATTCCGTAAGTACGCACATGCGCTGATTTCGTTTTCCGTAGGATGGATAGACCGTGAAATAGTGTTGTTTCATACTTCTAATAACATATCAGTATATTATTGATACTGATGTTATTACTTCCTAATGAAACAACTAAAGAAGAAGAAGTAGAAGGATAAATAAAGTTGAATGAATCAGTAACAGACATTACATCTTCTTTGAATCGCCTCTTCTTAACCTCTTCTTAGGGCACTAAATATGGTCTTTTAAGAAGACCAGGACCTCTAGAATGTTTCTAGGGAAGTGGAGAAGATAAATTTGAATGGTTTGACCGATATTTAAGGCTCAAAGTGGTTTGAGGAGGAGAGGGATGAGGTTCCCTTTTATAAGGGAGGAGAGGGGCATCTTAGGAAAAAGATAAAATATTATTTTATTATAAAGTCATATTCGGTTTTTAATGACTCCAAATTAATTTATTTAGAATATAAAGTGGGTCTAGGTCAAAATACTCTAATAAAATAGATTTTATACAAGTTTAGGTTTCTATTTTAACCTTATCATTTAGATCTACCACTATGTTAAATAATTTAACTTTTACTGTGTCTTCTAGTTTTCTTACACTATTTGGTTAATAGGCCTTCATTAACAACCCAAACGAACCCCAAGTTGTTTATTATTAATATATATAACCTTATCTAAGTCATTTGGAAGATAGTTATGCTTTTAGGAATAAAATATAAATTAATAATATAATATTGGTTTTAAAAACTATTTTATGTCATTTTTGACACTATTTGGTAATTGATTTTTGAGAAAATCACAACAGAATTATTAGTTTGAAAAATGTTAATTAACTCAATACTAAAATGTCATATTAACCATGAAAATTATTTTAATTCATAAAAAATATCAAATTACATTTATTTGGGTTTTTATAATATCAATTATGTTAATTTTTTTAATAAGATAATTACTGCATCATCATTGTGTCATAAATAAATTAAATTATTTAATATCTAAAAATTATAAATAAAATACCATTATGTTGGAAATATTTTTATATTTTTAATGAATATTTATATTCTAATTTATATTATTTATAACCCTATATTAAAAATGAATTAGTTATTAGACTTTTGATTTTAACTACTTTAACCTATATTTACATAAATTAATAACAAATGTACTTGTCCTATCCAAGTGGACCTAAATGGTCATATTTTATTCCTATGTTTGTTTTTATTGGAATTAAACTTATCCAATAGAATTAGGACATGTGTTAGGGTAATAATAATATCAATTTTACCCTTAATTACCCTATTTACTTTTAACCGTGGTAAATAAAAGTAAAAAGTTACTAATCACCAAAAAAAATTCATCTCATTAACCACATTTTAGTCCTTGATATTAACCGTGTCTCTCATATTTTCAAAATTACACTCATAGAAGCAGTAATATTATGTTTTATGTAAATTTTCATATTCTTCTAGGAGGTGGGTAAAAGACGGTGAAAAGTTTAATAAAATTTTTATAAATCTAAAATTATTATAAAAAGAATTCAATGAATTCCATTGAACTTATATTGTTATTATGTATCTATTTTGACCTAAAATAAATTTAAATAATTAATTAATTATTTAAACAAAAAGTTGGTTTTTATATAGTATCCCCTTGTTTTCACTTTTCATTAAAAATTGAATGTTTTCAGAAAAATACAAAAATTTCACCCTTGGATAATTTTGATATTCTCAATCCAAAAATGAAGTCTACTTTGAAAGAAAAAATTTATAAAATTTAAAAAAGTGGGTATTTCTATTCATATAGACTATTTTAATAATATTTTAATCGCGTATCATTGTTTAGTGAAACTCGATATTGCGTTCAACAGACGCTATCGTGGAAGGTCGCGATTGTGTGTAAAGAAAGCCAAGACAGTTTTGTGTGTAATGAAAGATTCCTTTATATAATATTATACATAAAAAATATTTCTCATAAAATATCAGGTGTAACGTTCTACCCCCCTTAAAATAAATTTCACCCTCGAACTTTGTCACTTTGTAACAAACAGATGAGGATACCTCTCCCTCATAGAATCCTAAGCTCCCATGTAGCTTCTTCTAATTGGTGGTTCCTCCATAAAACATTCACCAATCGAGTGGTCTTGTTCCATATGACTTTTTCTCTACGATCTAGAATCTCTATCGGCTATTTTTCATTAGAAAGATCTTGCTCCGGCGGTACAACTTCTGAGCTGAGTACATGTGAAGGATCAGGTATATACTTTCTCAAGAGAGATACATGGAACCCATCGTGAACTTGAGAGAGATTCGGTGGAAGCGCTAATCGATACGCTACCTTCCTAACACAATCCATAATTTTGAATGGAACGATATACTTAGGGCTTAACATTCCCTTCATTCCAAATCTCATTACTCTCTTCCAAGTAGATATTCGTAAGAACACTTTATCACCCTCTTCAAACTCTAGGTATTTTATTCAGTTTTCGACATAAATTTTTTGTCTACTCTGAGCTGCTCTTATGTGCTGTTTAATAGATCTGACATTTTCTGCCATATCATCAACAATATCAGGTCCTAATAGATTTTTTTCCCCAACTTAATCTCAACAAGTTGGAGTCCTGCATTTCATTCCATAGAGAGCTTCATAAGAATCCATATGAATACTGGAGTGAAAGCTATTGTTATAAGAAAACTCCACCAAAGGTAGGTGTTGATCCCAACCACCATTGAAATACATAGATCATGCTCTTAACAGATCTTCTAGAGTTTGAATTTTTCTCTCAGACTGACCATCTATCTGAGGACGATAAGCAGTGATAAAACTCATCTTTGTATCGATAGTATGATGAAGACTTCTCCAAAACATGAGGTAAACCTCGGATCCCGATCAGATATAATAGGAAGTGGTACTCCATGCAATCTTACCACTTCCTTTACATATATCTGGGATCGATGATCCAAAGTGAAATCTTCTCTAATAGCAATGATGTGTGTCATCTTCGTAAGACGATCAACTATGACCCAGATATCATTATTTCCTTTGGATGTTTTAGGAAGTCCCGTGACAATGTCCACAGTGATGTTTTCCCATTTCCATTCAGGTATGGGTAATGGTTGTAACATCCCCTTAGAATTCTGTCTCTCACCTTTAACATTCTGAAAAACCAAGCATCGAGAGACATATTCAGAAACACCTCTTTTCATTCCATCCCACTCGAAGTACTCTTTCAGGTCCCTATACATCTTTGTACTTCTAGGATTAATAGATAATGAAGAACTATGAGCCTCATACTGCATCTCCTTCATTAATTTTTGAATGGGAGGAATACATACCTGATACCTGAACATTATTATCCCATCCCAATCAAGGTTGAATTCAGGAACATTTCTCACCTTATTTTGTAACTCTACATCTTCTTTTAGTGCCTCTTTAATCTTCACATGTATAGATGGTTGAACATTCATTGGAGAAAGATAATATTTTCCCCCTCTAATTATAATTCCAAGATCCATGCTTTGTAAATCCATAAATATTGGATATTTTGTGATCCTCATCATAGATAATCTAGAATGGCCTAGTCAACTTAATGCATATGTCACCTTGTTTTCTTTCCCAGGATGATAATGAATTGAGGAGTCATAATCCTTAATCATCTCCAACCATCTTCTTTGGCGCTTATTCATCTCCTTTTGTATGAAAATATAATATAAAAATTTATGATCAGTATAAATATCACACCTTTCACCATAATGATAATGCCTCCAAATCAATAACGTAATGATTATCGTAGATAACTCCAAATCATGAGTTGGGTAATTTTGCTCATGGATTTTCAACTGTCGTGAGGAATAAGCTATCACAATATCATTTTGCATGAAAAAACACCCCAATCCCTTCTTGGATAAATCACTATAGATCACAAAACTATCTCCACTAAAAGGCAGTGTGAGCATAGGTGCACTACATAACCTTCTTTTTAACTCCTTGAAATTCTATTCACACTCCTCTTTCCAAGAGAACATAACTCCTTTTCGAGCCAACCTAGTGAGTGGATTAGATAATCGTGAAAAATCTTTCACAAAACGTCGATAATATCCAACCCAACCAAGACAATTTCGGATCTCAGTTACTGTTGTTGGTCTCAACCTTATTTTGAAAACACTTGTTTTTGCTGGATCCACAGATATCCTCTCCTTTTGAGATTATGTGATGCAAAATTGCAACTTTTTGAAGCCAAAATACACACATGGTAAATTTGGCATAAAGCTTCTCCTTTCTCCGGGTATTTAGTACAATTCACAAGTGATCTTCATGTTCTTTATTTCACTTTGAATAGGAAAGAATATCATTTATAAAGACTACCACAAAATGGTCAAGATAGTCTCTAAAGACTATATTCATCAGATCCATGAAGATAGCAGGGTCATTAGTAAGACCAAATGGCATCACTATAAATTCATAATGTCCATACCTTGTACTCAAAGCCATCATTAGTATATCCACCCTTTTTACCCTTAATTTATGATACCTTGAACGATGATGAATCTTGGAAAAGTATTGAGCTCCACGTAGTTGGTCAAGTAAGTCATCAATGCATGAGAGAGGATATTTTTTCATGATAGTGATTTTTTTATGATCTCAATAATCAATGTAGAGTCTCACTAATCCATATTTCCTATTAAAAAAACAAAACAGGTTCTCCCCAAGACGATGCACTAGGGCGTATGAATCCCTTATCAAGATTCTCTAGGAGTTTCTTCATCAGTTACTACTACTCAATTGGGGCCATTCTATATGGTGTATTTGAAATAGGCAAAGCACCTGGTACGAGTTCTATTGAAAACTCAACTTCACGATTTGGCAGAAGACCCGACAATTCCTCTGGAAAGACATCATCAAACTCCTGTAATATTCATAATCATGAGTTTCTCGCTAACCATTATAGATAAATAACCTTAATTTAGGGGAATAAAGACCCATAGCGGAGATGAATTATAAAGTAATCCAATCTGTGCCAAGAATCACATAAAATTCTACTATAGGAAGGATCACAAGATTTTCAAGAAGCACATTCCCACAAACTTCAATCGGAGATGAATTATAAACTTTTTATGTGACTTTTGTGCCATTAGGGGTTGTCACAGCTAACTCAACATCTAATTGTTCAGGTAATATGACGATACCCTTAGAAAAATCATCAGAATTAAAAGAGCTGTTTGATCTAGAATCAAATAAAACATTTTCTACTTTATAGTGGATGGTAAGTGTACCTTTTACCACTGCGTTATCATACTCCACATCGCTGATAGAAATTGCATGTGAATTTCCTTTGTCTTTATCCTTAAGAGTTTTTTTGACATTGATCAACATCAACAACCCTTGTATTAGGGAATTCATTATCATAATGCCATATTTCCTTGCAATTGTAACATTTAAGTGATGGAGGTGCCCTCTGTGTTGACCTTTCTTTGTTCACATCACTAGACATCTTCTTCCCATCATTGCGGAATTAAAATGCCCGATGACCTTCCATTCCACATTTGATACATTTACTTGTCCATTTAAGACAACTCCATCCATGTTTCTTTCAAAAATTTGATCATAAGGGAAAACTCATCTTCTTTTTAGTGTGCTCTTTCGATTTTCCTATGAATTCCATTTTCCTCTTCTTATCAAACTTGTATGACTAATGGGTTACTCCAATCTCCATCTCATCTTTGAGAGCACATCAAACGATTTCCTCGTAGCTATTGAAGTCCCTAATGTATAACGCCCTTCGAAGATATGGTTTTAAGCAAGTAATGAATCGATCAATACTACTCTCAGGATGGATAACAATCCCAGAAGAATACATTGCAAGTATTGTAAATTTTGCATCATAGGTACCAACATATTCATCATCCTTTTGCTTTAGTTCAAGAAACTCCTTCTCCATCTTTGTTCGAGGAATACGAGAGAAGTACTTATTGAAAAATAAGTTCTTGAACTCGTCTCATTGCATGGACTCAATTTCATATCTTGGCCTCATATTCATGATAAGATTACACCATTGATCACCTTCACCTTCCAAACGAAATACTTCTAAGATGACTTTATCATGTTCAAAACATTGAAAAACTGAAAATATCTTTTTAGTGGTACTGATCCATTGTTCAACCACTAATGGATCAGTAGACCTGCTAAATGATGGTGGACACTGCCTCAAGAAAAGATTCAACAGAATGTTTCTCCTTCCTTTTCTCTTTTGGAAGTCCTACATGATTCATAGCTTGAGAATGTTGTGTGAGAATGGCTACAAGATTTTTCACTCCAGCTCCCATAACGTGTGGTTGCTCAGGGGGACAATCATTGCATTGCGCGTCGCATTCCGCATTAAAACGGTTTCTTTGGGTTCCATCCATTGACTAAAACCATGAAGAATAGTGTGTGAAACACTAATTATAAAAGGAAAACCTAATAATCAAGAATAAAATTTCACACATAAGGTCTTATTATAGGTTGTTCATTGCAATTTTTAAAACACTATGATTGTGTTCTATGCTTAGACTTATCCTTAGGGTTCTTACTAAGGCTTTCACATCCTAGTTTCCAAAGGTTGACTATACCTTTCCCCTGATACCAACTATAACGACCCATACATTCCATACATTGTTAATACTTCAGAATTGAAGCAAACTTATTACAACATATAACAAAACCATGAACGAGCCTTATAGGTATAGTGTCTTTAGAAACTGGGAAATATAAACAACTGGTTACTAAAACATCTACACTGTCTCTCTTTTATTTTATCATATCTAGAGTCCCTTTTGGAAAATCTTACTTAATATCCTTCGTCCTGATCCGGGGAGAAGAAAACATACAAAAGGGTGAGCTAAAATTCTCAGTAAGGGTAAACAAAAAAAATATCATTCATATCATATCCATAAGAACATAACATTTTGAAAATCTTAACCAGCAAAAGAGATAATAATATCATAACATGGGATAAATAATAATAGTGAAATGTAATCCCATTAATGATAACATAAAACATGAAACTTTGGGGCAAACACACATAATCATAGATAATCATTTCTTAGTAGACAAGACTCCTTGGCCAGACTATCTTAGCAGACAAAGTCCATTTCTGAACCGAGTTCACTCCTCATTTCAGTCCTGTTTCAATGAACCAGATTAACCTACCGTTCCATCCATGTCTATATCATGAGATATATATCAATACCCAATTTCTTGGAGGGATATATAGGTCCCACGCATCTAATAATGATATTATTCTTATGTGTGCCACAAGATCATAAATCATACATCATAACATAGCCCATGAAATAAAAATGGGATTCATAAACATCATGCCATCATAAGATAAAAGGAAATCATAGAAATAACTCTATCATAACATAATCAAATCAATGTAAAAATAGGGATAAAAACAGAACCTTATATTATCTTATATGGAAAATAATATTGATAAAATGCTTGAAATCCATTCTTGAGGATAATATCCTTTCATTTTCAGAATTTTTTTTATTTCTTAAAATGTCATACAATTTTAAACTAAAAGAAGTTGATTATAAATTAACATGAAAACTTGTAATGTAATCTTCATAGAAATAATGTTGTAAAATTCCATTCAGGCCGTATAAGTTTAAAAAAATTCTTCTCGTACATTGGCCAGAAAAGTAAAAAAGTACCTCGTACTAAAAACGACAAAGGATTCCTTTCATATTATTTACTGAAACTCACCAATGGGTAAAATCAGATAAAAAAATTGTAGGTGGATGGAAATGATATTAAATATTTAGGAAACATGTATGTGGATGATAAATATTCCCCAGTAAATTCTGAAGTATAAACAATCTCGGATAAAAATGAGATTGTGAGATTTTCCCTTACCTTAGGTTCGATTTGCTTCGTACATGTTTGAACCTTCTGTATAATGATTTAAATAATGTTATTGACATATTCCAGAATCTTAATCATTGTTATTATATCATATATGGTCATATTCTTAGATTTTTATTAGTAATATTTCATTATTACTTGTTATTCGGGTGTTTATTGCTTTTTTGTTCTTATGGGTGTTATGTCGGATAAATTATTATTCTTATTTTAGGTTATAGATACCTCATTTCTAGATTGATATTAGTGTAATATATATATCATATTTATTCATTCCATTAATTTATATAATCATTAAGCGTTGAAGATCATGTAAAACGAGTGACATCACATCGTGGAGACGGTAGGCCGTACGTACGCATGAGCGATGATATCGTTCCCATGATCATGGAATTGTATTGAAGTGTATGTATACTATTTAAGAATTAATATAACTTTAAAATAATAGTATATAGTTATTATTTAAACCATTATACCCATCCAAGTATGGTTGTGGTGGAAAACAGATTACACCATGGCGTGGAGACGGTATTCCGTACGTACGCACGCATGGTGATTTCAATTTCCGTAGGATGGATAGATGGTGAAATAGTTTTGTTTCATACTTATAATAATATATCAGTATATTATTGATTCTTATTTTATTACTTCATAATTAAACAACTAAAGGAGAAGAATTAGAAGAAAAAATAATGTTGAATGAATCGGTAACAGACATTACCTCTTCTTTGAAGCGCTTCTTCTTAACCTCCGCTTAGGGAACTAAAGATGGTATTTGAAGAAGACCTGGACCTCTAGGATGTCTCTATGGAAGTGGAAAATAGAAATTATCATGGTTTTGCGGAGCATTAAATCACAATGTGGTGTGAGGAGGAAAGGGAGGAGGTTCCCTTTTATAAGGGAGGAGAGGGGCACCTTAAGAAAAACATAAAATATTATTTTATTATAACGTCATATTCAGTTTTTAATAGTTTCAAATTTTTTTATTTTGAAGCTATGGTGGAAATGGGTCGAAATTATCTCATCCAAAATATTTTAGATAGGTTTAGGTTACTATTTTAACCTTATCATTTAGATTTAACTCTATGTTAAATAATTTAACTTTTAACGTGTCTTCTTGTTTTCTTACACTATATGGTTAATAAACATACTATAACAAGCAAAACTATCCCCAAGTTGTTTATTATTAATATATATAACCTTATATAAGTCTTTTGGACGAATATTATATTTTTAATAATAGAATAACAATTAATAATATAATATTTATTTTAAAAACTATTTTATGTCAATTTTTACACTATTTGGTAATTGATTTTTGTGAAAATCATAACAGAATGATTATTTCAAAAAAAGTTAATAAAATATATAATAACATGTCATATTAACGTATAATAGTATTTTAATTCATAAAAAGTCTAAAATTACATTTATATGGGTATTTATAAATCAATTATGTTAATATTTTATTAATAAGATAATTAATGCATCATCATTGTGTCATAAATAAAGTAAATTATTTAATCTATAAAAATTAAAATTAAATACAATTATTTATGAAATATATTTATCTTTATAATGAATATTTATAGTCAAAGTTATCTTATTTATAACCCTATATTGAAAATGATTTAGTGATTAAACATTGGATTTTAACTATTTTAACCCTTCTTTAAATAAATTATTAATAAATGTCCTAATCTAATCCATGTGGACCTAAATGGTAATATTTTCTTCCTAAGGTTGTTTATGGTTGAATTAAACTTATCCAATAGAACTAGGAAATGTATTAGTGTAATAATAATATCATTTTTACCCTTAATTACCCTATTTACTTTTAACCGTGGTAAATAAAAGTAAAATGTTACAATTCACCAAAAATTATATTCATCACATTGAACAGTATTTATGTCCATGATATTAACCGTATCTCTTGGATTTTCGAAATTCCACTCCCAGATGCGGTAAAATTATGTTTTATGTAAATTTGCAAATTCTCCTAGGAGGTGGGTAAAAGAAGGTGAAAAGTTCAATAAAATTTTGATAAATCTAAAATTATTATAAAAGCACTCCAATGAATTACATTGATCTTATATAGGTATTATGTATCTATTTTGACCTATAATAAATTTAAATAAAATAAATAATTATTTAAATAAAAAGTCAGTTTTTAAATAGTAACCCAGTGTTTTGACTATTCATCAAAAATTGAATGTTTTCAGAAAATTACCAAACTTTGACCCTAGGCTAATTTCAATATTCTAAATCCAAAAAATGAAGTCCATTTTGAATGATAAAATTTATAAAATTTCAAAAAGTGGGTATTACTATTCATAACAGCTAGTTTTAATAATATTTTAATAGCATATCGTTGTTTAATTAGACTCGGCATTGCGTACAACACACGCTATCATGGAAGGTCGAAATTGCGTGTAAAGAAAGCCAAGCTAGTTTTGTGTGTAATGAAATATTCCTATATATATCATTATACATAAAAGAAAAATATCTCTCATAAAATCTTGGGTGTTACACTTAACCCCAACACTTTTCTCAATTTCTTATTCATTGAACAATTTTTCTAGAACGATGAATCATTTCGCACAATTTTTTGAATTTTCAGAATTGTGAGACATCTAATGATGATATATATAATGGTAGGTGATAAAACATTTACAGAATGGTGATACATTTAATGGTAGGTGCTACATTGATTCCATAATGGTTATACATCTAACTTTCGGTGCAACAAAGCTTCTAGTATGGTGATACATCAAATGGTGATATATCAAATGGTGGATGATATAGTGTTTCTACAATGGTCAGAAATATAATCATAGGTGTTATAGTGTCTCCAAAATGACGAGACATCTAACAGGGATACATCTATCTGTAGGTTCTATAGTTTTTCTAAAATGGTGATACATCAAACTATAGGTGCAACCTTGTTTCTAGAATTGTGAGTCATCAAATAGCAGGTGCTGTGGTGTTTCTAGAATTGTGAAGAATTTTCTATAGTCTATCAAATTTCCAATTTTTTTCCAAGATCATATATGTCCCTTTTGATGTCATTCTTTTACACGAAATGAGATGAATACCATATTAATGTGGTGTTGAAACTATTTCAATGTCATTATATCATATCATTGGTTTTACAAAACGTTGAAGGTTTTAATTTGTCCAACAGTGCGGTATAATGTGATCAAAATTAATAGAAATACTAATTATTTTCAAATCCCATTATTCATATATATAATCGTTC
This sequence comes from Viscum album, assembly GCA_963277665.1. Lineage (NCBI taxonomy): Eukaryota > Viridiplantae > Streptophyta > Magnoliopsida > Santalales > Viscaceae > Viscum > Viscum album. The sequence goes on along the minus strand of OY728136.1, from coordinate 898,877,457 downwards.
AATGTTGGTCACCCTCCCTTCTTTCTTTGCTTCTTCCTTTTCTAGATGTGAGTAACCCTGAGACTTTCATCCCATAGGAGTTGTGTGATCGAAATGTAATCCTTGAATCATTCCCCTTGATGATTCTTCCTTCTATATACTCACCCCAAATTTTAGGGAAACTATGAATTAATAATCCATCTTCGATTTATGGTATGTTATACCTACATCTTATTAGATACCCCATATGTTTCCCCCTTGTATCATTTCCATGTAATGGATTTTGATCAATATGTTTTTAATGGACACTTCTTTAGTATTGGTGGATGCGGTTATTCCCCAATATCCTCTGGTGAATGCAGACATTGTAGGAGGGGAGATCATGATACATTGTTTTGGCACATTCTCTTGCAATGAACATTGGAATCCTTTTGAGGTAAGATATTCATTCTTTTTCAATATTATTTAAATGCAGTATTAGGGTTAGTATCATTTAGCACATTGGATCTTAGTGGAATGAACATAATAAATATTTGAACCAAATTAATGTATAATTTTCGATCATATATTTTGCCTCTTGAATTTCTAAATATTGTTATATCTATGATTTTATTTTTTAGCAGTAAAATAATGATAGAAATTAGTGATGACGATAAATCATAAATTATTTTTCAGTGAATTTCCCATATATAAAGAGGAATTAAAATAAATCTGATTATTGTTTTAGTGATTAGTGATAACTCAAATGGATATAGTTATGAATTTTTAATTGAATTAGTTAATTCTATTTGGAATAATGGAATGATTATGTCCTAAAGATAATTCCATGAAGGGTTCTGAGTTACCCTATTTATTTTAAAGGCAATGCTCCTTTTGGATCAATGAGTACTCATTGTGTGTGAAGGATTAATTCCTTATTTTGGGCCAAGGGAACGGTTACTATGTTGTTTATTTCCTGCAACTTGTGTTGTGGTGTGAGACTAGTATGGGTAAGCCTGGAGGGTTGTTGTGGTATATAGGGGATGGGGGTCCTATTGGTTGTGGTGGCAGCAGTTGAATCCTAGAGTAGTGAGATGAATCAGTTAATGCAACTATGTGTTGTAAAGAACATTTGATATGATGAAACTGGTTGGATGTGAATGTTGGATTCTGTTTGAATAATTTGTTTTTTATCTACATTACTTTTCGCATTTCATGAGACATACATTCTTTCATTCCCTATATCCAAAATAGTCGATGATGCGTGGGGATTTCTAGATTCATTATGTGTTTATATTATTGAGGAAGGATGGATCTACTCTCTTTATATGGGTAGAAAAGGATCATTGGTAATACATCTCCCACCATGTTGAGAACCTTGTGTTTTTATTCGTAGAATGTTTTCCAAGAATGCCATAAATTATAAAAAAGTGTTTATTTTTTCCAAAAATGATTGAATAAATTATATAGAACCCATGGTGATGGAGCGTGTTGGGATATAATGTTGTGCTTACTTCTAAGGATTAATGGACTTGGTGTGGTTAAGCCTAGAATTATTGGGACTTTGATGGGATTATAATGTAATGTAATATGGAAATGTTAATTATTGAATAATTGTTTGAAAATTTATTAATGTGATGTGAAACTGATAAAAGGGGACTAGATGATTTAGTAATTCTCTTAAAATGGTTGTATACTTATAGGATATCTTGTCTTAGCATTGGAAGACAGGAGTCTTAGAGTCGTTAGCGGTAGTGGAATGTAAGACTGTGTTATTATCATAGTGTGGTTGGGAGATAAATTATATCATGTATCTTTTTGTTAATATACGCTACTGAACCCTATCAGTTTGGATGACTAGAACCCTAGGGATTTTGAGCCTGGGGGTGGGGGGGGGGGGGTTCCCCAACATCCAAGTGGAACGATTGAGGGCTGACTTCTCCCCTTGGCCTCACTCTCTACTACTGGAAGATACTTGTGTTGGTATGCAGGGTGGTTACTATTCCTAATATATTTGTTTAGAGATCTATAATGGATTTTGGTTATTTCACACGTATATCAATTGGATATAGATTCATAAATACTACAATAGGTACTACATGTATAGGATGTGATGGCTTTATTATCCTTACATAGTGTATTGGTTGTAGAGCCTTGAGGTGTAATTCGTGATGTATGAGACATGTTATGCTGGCTACAATGCCCCCCAAAAACATCTTGGTTACTTATGGTTGTGTGGATAGTGTGGTTCTTTTCCCAATTTTGTGGGGGAAAGCCTTATTTTCTTGAGGGGTATGTTGTGGTTCTCTACTAGGAATCCTTTATCTTTCCATTTTTGAGAGACATGGCTTAGGACAAGAGACATTGCAGAAAAGATGAAAACCAATGGGGAAGTAGTAATGGGTAACCCTATATTTTTTAAACTTTATTTTACACTCTTGTTTTTGACACTTGGTGAGAGTAGACATGGAGAGGTGGGGAACATAGTATTCCTATTTAGGTTACAAGTTAGTCTCACTTATTGATTCATCATAACATAGAATTCTTCCATTACATTTAAATGAGAGGCTTTGAGGATGATCCTACTGAGTATACTATTATATTTACCCTAGGCTATATCAACTATTTTCAGGTCTCTTTGAAAATGTTAGATATCAGGCTGGTTACAACTAGCTTTGGGTTTGTACGAGCTATTCATTCTTTGTGGTCATTGTTGTTTTCCTTTTTTCATGTATATTTCACTTTCAGTTGTAGTAGTTGTTTCATGTTACTAAATTCATTTACACGGTATTATTTTATATTTAATTATGAGTTAGTGTTTTTTGGTGTCTATCTTATCTGCCTCTTTCACATGTGTTCACATAAATGGAAATGCATACCATTTGTGTTTTTGTTATAAACTTAATGCAAGTAACCAACCTGAAGCCTAATTTTGGTGGGACTCAGGGGTCAATATATCTTATCTCACATTTCTATCCCAAGAAGGGTCTACACTGTGGGGAAGGGGTTGTGACATTTATCATAGATATTATCTAAAATTATAATAAGTGAGAATGTATAAATATTTTTTGTTTGTGGTAGAATAGATGTGTCAAGTCATAAAGATAAAAAAATAATACTTATAGGAGAGTTGTTTTCTTCCATAAATAAGAAGAAAAATTAGTAGAAGTTAGAAAATAAGAAGAAGATAAATTTTCCAACATTATCTAAAAACATATTATACCACGGAGGAGGATGTTTCAGGGATACAACCAACATAATTAATATTTTTTTGATGTTCCATTGTTGTTATTAATGTACATAAGAAGATTACAACATGATGAGGGAGGATATTGGATTATTTATGTAAAAGTATACTCAATAATTTCTTTTCATTTATGAAATGTAGTAGGAAGAATGAAATATCCTTATAAGGAGGCTTGAATTATTTTTCTTATTTAATCTTAGTCAATGGAAGGATAGTTGGACCAAGTCCATAGCCATTATTATTATTATTATATGATAATAATATGGAAGCATTGTGTGACTGGGAAAATTACCATCATACATGGAGGATGTAGTTATCATTTAGGATGAAAACATATTTGATGAAATTTCGTGTTTTTGTGATTATTTCTATTTTTTTCTATATGAATGGGTAAGGTGATTCTATAGTGGTGATCACTTTCTTCCTTCCCTAGATAGGGAAGGCCATTGAGCTGTTCCGTCCCCCCACCATGGGAGAGGGACCTCCACTGTCCTTCCAGGGCTCTCAGAAACAACTCTTATCCCCATATTCCATATTGATTTCCATCCCCCCTTCCCATAGATTTCACTTAGACCTAAGGTACCTGATCCCTTCAGTGGATTCCCGTAACTACCTCTATTTAAATTGGAGTTCACAAAGGCTTCATCCTTGTAATTAATTACATGTATAGATCATTTCCATCACCACCTACCATTGGAGGATGTGTTTGCTGGTTCGTTTTTTGGATCCTAGGGACTTTAGGAGAACACCACTCTGGGTCTCCTTGAAAAAAAACACATGATGGCATAGTTCCCTTTAGATGATGATTTGATACAAGCTTGGTCTGGTGCTCCTCATTTTTGTAATGTATGTCAATTCTTACTATTGAGTACAATTTTTATTTTTAGATGAAACGAGACACTCCCACTACCATGATTTGTGTTAGATTCCCTGAGCATCCACCTACATTAAAAAATCCCATGATTTTTTGTATGTTAGGAAATCTTGTTGGTTGGTTTCTCAAATCTTTTAGAAGAACATAGCATGTATGTTATTGGGTTAATTTGAGATTTTGTGTGGATGTTGATGTTTCAAGATTTCCAACAATGTTTGTTTGGATCAACGTCAGAGAAGAATTTTGATATAAACAATATGGTGTTATTTAGTTCTGGGAGGAATTAAGATCCTTGTGATAAACATTGGGGAATATCAACACAGTGCGTCAACATGGAAACATGGGTATTTCTTAGAAGATGGATTCATTATTGGAAACCAAGATCAAGGTCCCCAACAGAGAATATGGGTCTAGATGGGATGAACATCTGGAGAAATGTGCACATGGTTGTGACATTTCTAGGCATGGTTTACAATACAGGGTCAACCTTCTGTAATAAAAATATGGTGGGGGTATTCTAATACCAATGTTATCCATCCAATTAATTTTAACAATTTAGGGAGGAGGGCAGATCAACACTCCTATAATCGAATATTGTTATCATATTTAATAAATTGAAGCATGTTCTCGGGGGGAGGTGTGTATCTAAGAATGTGATCCATATGAGTGTAATTCTAGAGACTCCTAATAAGGTTTAAATGGGTGTTATGAATGTAAAGTAAGATAATGAATTGATTACGGGTTTAGATAACTAAAATGAATGGCCACTAGCACAAAGTGAAAGAAATACGGGCTTGGTGATGTCAATTAGTGGGGTGAAACTAGAAAGTACCCCTCCAGATTTTAGGTTCTACATCATTATTCAGGGACTTGTAGTTTAATTTATGAGACATGAAGTTGAGGGGGGGATGTAGTAGGATTATGTGGTTAATGTTTTCTCTATGGTTAGTTTAGCTATGTAATAAACTTCCCCTAATCAGCTTATTGGAGTTGAGGTGAATGATCTTCACCGAGAACATATTATGGTGAGGCCAATCATATGGGGTTCAATCATTTGGGGGATTCATATATGTATGGAAAAGATCCACAAGATGTGGTCCTAAACACTGAGGTTCAAAATGATAACTTTCATAATGGTTTTGACGAGACATCTCATGATTTTTAAAATGATCTAGCCATAGCCTCAATAGATTATAGAATGTCCCTATGAGTGTAGTGAAGACTTTTCATGGGATTTATCAAGAGAAACAGAGGAAGCAGTTTTGGGTGGTAGGATTCTAATCCCAAGGAGAAATAAGAGCTGAATTGGATTCCGTAAATAGAAGAAGGATTAATACTTTCCTCCACTACTAATGATGAAACCATGAGTGATGAAGCTGATAGCTAAGCTGTTGGAAACTGATAGATAACATTCCCCCATGGCCTCTTATAAACAACAAATTTCAAGTGATATACATGATAAAGACTTGTAATTACTTCTTGATTTGGAATAAGAAGCAGTTGAACATGTTCTTCGCTCAATGTTACTGAAAAAGAAGCCACCAAAATGATGGGAAGGGAATTAATGATGATTATCACTGAGGATTAGTACACCTGGATCAACATGCAAGACCTGATCATAGTTGGGGGATTCAATAGTGGGATGATTAGCCTTGAGGTTTATATCTAGTCTTGAGACAAGATTAACATCTTTTTAGATGATCTTATAATGGATGCACTATTCACTCAGGTAAACAATATCCCATGTAATTTATTTATGGATATTAAATAGGTTGGCTTAAATTACCCTTTAAAGAGTGTATTATTTTTTCTGGTTGATCTAATGGTTTCTTAGTTTCCCCTCAAAGTGTTTCGATTAAAAAAATTATTATTTTTTTAGTCTATATGGATTTCAAATAAATGTGAGATAAAGAATGAAATAAATTCCCAAAACAATAAATGAGGTGATAAGGTAAAACACAATAATTGGAAAAAATATGTCATAATTGATTCAACATTAGCAATTTTGGACTCGTCACATTGTAGTATTTAAATTGGTATCAGATCATTTTGTAAATCCACAAATTGAATTCACTATAATATCTATGTTTGATAATTTTTGATTATATAGTCCCAAGGAGGAATTAAATAACCACCTAGAGGAGTTGAAATACTTTTTAACCTTGTTAAAATTCACTATAAGAGATTTAAGAAGATAAAAAAGTGTCCATAAAAATATAAGGAAACAATCCTCCTTATTTGAAGAGAAAAATGATATAGATTCCCTATATTGTGATTCATTTGATGAAAAAACCATCCTAGAAGGGAAATATCTTGTTGTTACACCTACCACCGAGGATATGGATGACTAATCTATTTCGTATTTTTAATAATCATTATATTACAAAGAGTTAACTAAAATATACATTCCCATTTTCCTATAGGATGATCCATATACAATTGGGAATGATCATAGTACAATGGATTGGCAATATTGGTCGACCACTACATTAAATAATAATCATTATATTTTCCAGAAAGGGTTTTTATCTTGTATTTTTTGGTTATTTATGATGATTTTATAATGAGATCACTCATATTGATGAATATGCTAAAATATTGAGTATTGGAGAGAACATTAAAAAATGATGATGATCTATGTAGATCTAACTACACAAAGTAATAATTAATGAATATATTTATTGATTCATAAAAAAGAATTCATGAATATTAGAAATTATTTTCTTGAAGAAATTGTTATAAATTTTGAAACCATATAATTCCTTAACAAGCAGATTCATCCATTATAGGAGTATCATAGGAATAGTAATGGTGTCACTAATAATTAAATGTGACATGATGGAAAAAAAGATTAATGACATTAAATATTTATAACATATAAATAACAAGATGCATTGACATTATATTGATGTGATTTAAAATAATTTTAATGAAAAAATATATATAGTGGAGGATGTGAAATGAAGCCAAAATATGAAATTCATGGTGATTGAAATTTAATTGAAAATTATTCATGAACCCAACAAAAATATTCTAAAAAATAGGAGGAATCATACTTCAATATCCATCTACAAGGATATTTCATATAGAAATTGGATTATATATGGTTTCAAAAATATGTAGATAATATATAAGGATATATATTAAATATTTGTAAAAGGTTATGTTCCATCAGCATTTTCAACATGAGTTGGTATAAAATCTTTTTTTACATAGAGAATGATTAACATTAATACCTTAAATAAGGGGAAAATTAAAATATATTGGAGTCAACCAATAAATTTGGTATGGGATGAATCATGAGATAAATTGGGAATTCCCAAAAATAAACACATTTACAGACTAAAAAAGCCACCATAAAGATCTCGATAGATGGTAGTACCTGGAAAGAAATAAATATTTATTAGTCTTCATTTTTATAGTATTAAATATGGATTCATTAATATAGGATGGAATATTTATTTTTAAGTCACTGTAATAAAATTATAAACAATTTTTAATGGAAGAGAAGATAGTTTGATGAAATTTTCATAGAATACGAATTGATATATATCTGTTACAAAAACAATTTGAACTCCTAAAGAACATATTTAGAAATTAATATATGTTTGATCATATTAAAATTTTAACATATAATTATATTATAATATAATTATCTTTAATTAAATTTTATTTCATTGATATATATTAGACCATTAAATAACGAGATAAACAAACCATTGTATACTATTGAAATAATTTGTTCTCATTCAATATTTATTATCTGTCCATTACATTAGAGTGTATAAATCAAAATAATTGGTTTCTATAAAATTATTTCATACAAATTTATAAAATGAATAAAATACTTATTAGTTGGTTAGAAATAATAATAATATCATTTGAACATAAAATGTGATGTTTTTCAAGAAAACTATTTAATCATGTGCACTATATTTTGGTGTAAATATAATTAATTAATATATTTTTATAAATAATTAAAGATAAAATTATAAATTATATATTAAATCAATAAAATTTCATTAATAGAATGATTTGTATATAAATTTTAATAAATATATATTCTAATTTATTTTAAACAATTTATTTATCAAAAAACGGTTTTTGAAGTGTTTTTTATTAATACAGTAATATTAATTTATTCCTCTTATAAAAATTGCATATTTTAAAATATATTCAATATTTTGAATCATTTAAATTAATATTATGGAGAAATATCAGCTTAATTTTTTAACATAATCAATAGGGAACATTGTGAAAATAATGTTATCGTAGTAATGGTTAAAAGAGTTAAAAGAGGGGTTTGCTAATGATATATGTTTTAAAATAGAACAATACACATTCAATAATTTTTTTGATGATTTTATTTTTGAATTTATCCTTATTATCTATCAGTATATTTTATTTTGGAGCAAGTTTACTTGAGTCAGATATTGATTGTATAATAATGTTCCATTTATTTACATGTTTGCAATCCACCATGCTTATAAAAGAGAACCTCCTATCTTTTATTAAAAAAAATCATTACTTATCTAGAAATATAATTTCAAAAATACACACTAAAAAATTTCCACATAATTATGGTTTTCATTGACCCAAAAGACCCATACAAGAATCCTGAAGGTAGTTTATAAAGACGGATACCCAGTGAAGAGGAATAAGTTCATACAGATATTTTTCAAGTATCATTATTTTTAAACATCTTCCAAATGTTAAAAAAATAATAAAATGATGATATAAATATATTCACTATACATATATGTTTTTTCATTAATTATATATCATTATTATTTCTCATTAGATTAATTTCAAAATGATAGTCTCATTCTTGCATACGTGTGGACTTCCACCTCCCCATAGCGAGGTAATTAATTTTTTATATCCACCTCAGATGGCATGTAATAATTATTTATTAAATGAATATACAAGATATTTATGATATAATTATTATAACATAAATATGATTTATTATTTACCTTTCTTTAATTCCATATATCAAAATGTGGGAACATGAATATTGCGTACAAACGAACTATTATCTCCATAGAGTGATGTAAGTCATTTTTCACCACCACCATATATTAATATTTATTAAATTTTATATAATGAATAAAATTAAAATTATGAGATGATTTAGATTCTGTATATGATGATACCATGAACATGGTTCTAGGACTATAACCACAGAACTGAAATGTGCAAGGAAAGAAAACTATTTTACAACAAAATATTTGTTTTAACGATGAATTATTTATAAATGAATTATTAGACATTACGAAGTAATGATATATGGTATTTTAAATGTGAATAATAATATAGAATATATATATGTATATATTATATTTTGTAAAAATTTTTTTTAATGTGTATAAAATAAGTTTGGTCTTTAAGTAAGAGTTTATGTTACAATCTCCTATATATTCTAGATTGTCTATATAAAATTATTATTGAAGAAAATTATATGTTTATATTCATTGGATGATTTTTTATTACACTATGTTTATTGATGTAATTTTAATTTTATATTACCATTTTCATCTCAATGGTTCATAAAAGTATCATTAAAATATTTTTAAAAAGAATGAGGCTTATTTCCTAATTGGTCAGAAAAACTTTTTTCATTCATGTTTATGTTCTATAATTGTTTTTAAGAATGTTACATTATTGATCATATTAGTTTTTCATTTAATTTATAACCTAATTTTTTTATATTAAATATATTATGAAGGAAATTTTAAAATATATTCGAAACTGGTTATTTATGATTTTCTACAAATTTTTTGAAATAAGTATATATTTTAACACTTAGTACATGAATAAAAATTTCCACAATCATTAATATTATTTACATTTAATCATAAATTATTTATTTCAAGGATAATTTTCAAAAAAATTATTTTTTCTAGTATTCTAGGTTTTTTATATTTAATGATTCATAAAAGAAAACATATTTTCCCAATTTATAATGGAATGGTAAAAATCACTATCAAAATTATTTTATTATATTTAATCATCATTATGGTTTTTTATGCTTAACTTTGTATATAAACATATGATTCAATCTAATTTATTTATCTAGATGGATTATAATGGTAAATATTTTAGCATGATTCCATTAAACTCTTTTCATTTCCTTGGGTTAATTATTTTATGATAAATTCATTGTGAAATCTCATTATTATCCATGGGGAATTCCTTGATGAAATGATGATATACCTATGAAACATGTTTCTCTAAAAAGGGTTATTATATGACTAAATGACTAATATTTTCATAATCGTAGAGAATACATATGGTTTCTTTTCATTATTAGATTTTGGGCCCAGAATTATAGATCCCTCTAATTCATTGGGTAAATATTGATATATGAAGATATAATATATTATAATGGGGAGTGTACCCAATTCAGTGTTGGAATCTATCCAATATGATAGCCTTTACAATGATCTATGACTATAAAAATGATATAATGGGATTAAACCCAATCCATTATAATAATCTTGGAAGTGATTCTTAATCATGGAAATGGTTTTTTAATCTTATGTGTATTCCATATATTTTTGTCTAATTTAATTATGATATGTTCTCATGGATCACGATTGACTATTGATGATTCCACACACATTTTAATTATATATTATTTAATTAAAAACTGTATTACTTGATACATGATTCATGTTCATTGAATTATTGTTTATAAATTTCATAAGTTATGATCTGGTTATCATTGCATTACTATTATCTTATGTACAATTATTATCATTGATTTACATCTCCTATGATTACCCATATTGAGCATTATAAGTCACTATTTAATATGATTCCCATCCACATGATATTAAGAAATTTATTAGGATGGGAATATCAAATAAGTGTACTCTTTGAGAAGAATATTGTGGGTGTTGTTTCAGATCATTACTTAATTAATATTATAATATATCTATTCACCAAATACACCAATCCATTATGGTCATGGGAAAATTATTTTCATTTTGTGTATTTAATATTCATCTATAATAATGTAATATTTATTCAATATATTCTTCATAACCCATATTGTTCCTTATATTTGGGATTTTTAGTGTTTTGTATTAGATAATTTTTTTGAAATCCCTATAGAATAATATTATGTGTAGGATAATATCATAATTTTTATGGGATATATTATGTAGTTACTAAAAAAATATATCGTTTTTATTATAGAAATTGGGTGTGTACATAGAAAAGATATACCCAATGGTAGACACCTTGATGACTAATGGTTATGTATCAAATAAATAATCTCCTAGTAAATGTTAATGATTCTAAGACAACACATTTGGATAGATTCTTCTGGGGGGATATACATTGGTAATTTCACATTTTCATGATCAAAACAATTAATTAAATGGGAATAAATTATCAAATATTAATCCAATGAAAATGTATAAAATATACATACCATATTTATGGGACGAGTAATGTCATCACATGAATTTGAGTTTACTATGATAAGATTTCTGATTTATATATTTCGTCAAAATTTGGAATTTATATAAAGTGATCAAAAATCCATTAAATGTTATAACACCGTACCATCTCATTCTTTTTGTAAAAAAATAAAGTATGATATTATGTGGGAGGAGTTTCTCTTAATCAATTTAATCAATTTAATTATATTTAAAGTTATCTAAAGAATGATTTCTATAATTTCATTTATTTAATTAAATTTTTTCAATATATGTACTAAGACTACTATATATCCTATAGCTATAATTATTAATGGAATGAGGATATCTAATATCCTCATTTCATTTCAACCATAGGCTATAAGAAAAAAAAACCCATAAAAAGTAGTTTTATGAGTTAGTATCAAATTGTTTTGATCATTTTAAAATATTATCTTCTAAATTGAATATGATTATTTTTCGATATTGTGTATGGATCCCATCAACATAAAGATAAATTATTTACTTCATATTATATATGAATGAAGAGATATCATACACTACTATACAAAAATAGTTTACTATTAGTACTGTGGAGTAATAAACCTGAAAAAGATAATGAGAAAAGGGTCGAGGAGTATAGCTGTGTATGATTATGATTGATAAAAAAATTTCTATAAGGTATTGAAAACCAAAGAAACTGGTTGAATGGATTTTTTACACAATTATTTTGGTTATTATATTTTATTCTGTTGAGGATAAAAGTAATTATTAAAATATAACTAATTTCAATATGATAAGTAAGAAAACATGGAAAGATGTTGATGTTCTGAAACCCATTTGGAAGAATCATTGAAATAACAAGAAATACATTATATTTTTTCAATGAATTATTAATCATACGGACGGATTGATGGTTTACCTCAAATATATGAAGTAATGTAATCTACCCCAAAAAACATAAGTGGTAGAAAATTAAAAATAAGAATAATGATATTACACGAGGTATAAGGATATTTAAGTAGATTATGGAAATGATTATTAGTTTTGTATATTAATTCAATTATTCCTATCATAATGAATGAGGTAATGATTTTGTTTCTCATGTACATGTTTAGGGATTAATTCTCTTAGATCTAGTGGTTTGATAATTCTATTACAATAGTTCACTATAAATATATTTGGATTAAGAATATTTTGGAAGATCCATCCTTGGTAATATCATAAGAACAAGATTATATTAAAATTTACATGGATGAAATAGTATGTAAATTGGATTATTTAGGTTCTTATATTTTTAGTAATAAAAATTGTTAGTAATGACAGTGTATTGAATTCTATTTTATATAACATTAATTTCATTAGCTATTGATGAACATGAATAATTTATATTTCACAGAAGAATGTTCAAAATGAAATAAAAATGATCCATCAATAAATCATAAGATGATGATTAGTGTTTATGAAATAATGATATGTAATTTTATTTCAATGTTGATAAGGTATTTATTAAATATTGTGGAATAAATATAAAGTAATCTAGACAATACATGGAATTGGTATAGATATTTTAATATTGATAAATTTAATTTATATGTTTAAGACATCAATTGGTTTAATAAAATGATCAGTTATCATAACATTGATATATCCACTGATGTAATGTTCAAATAATGAAACAAAAATAGGGAAAAACTCAACATGACATCTTCTAGTTTATAAAATCTGGGTTTAATTTTGAGACATCTAGTTGTATGGCTATGGTGTCTAGACTTATGATTGGGAAAATTTATTCTTATGTTAGATAAATTTGTATATAAATCACTATCAAGCATTAATACAATTTATCAGCATAATATAAAACCCTAAATTCATATGATACAAATGTTTTATTTAAATATTATATTAAATATGAAATCACATAATAATACTATACAAGAAATGATAAATAATGATAAGATATATAAAAATCAACTGTCGATATATGTTTGGAGATTCATAGAATGAAATCCATATATGAGGATCGATGTAATGTAATCAATATAAAAAGATTCATTTTATTTGATTATTTATCGAGACATAGATATTGAGAAACAAATAATTAAAAAATTATGAACAATAAAATATGATTATTCTTGTTCTATAACTCTAATATTAAATGTAATAATCCATTCAATAAGATTATTGTCCATGCAATTGTGATAAAAGACGAGTTCCATAATAAGAAGGGAATATTTGATTTCATAGATAGTTAGTCCCTGTATATGTGTAAAAGAAATATAAAAATAATACATTTGTATTTTATTAGAACTCAATATCAATTGATGAACCATTGGATTCATGTATTGAACTGAATTAAAAGTACAATCTCGATTTGAAAGAGGGTAAGAAAATTTGAGACTAAATTGTAAGTATTTTAGGAACATGAATACATGATATTATTAAAAATTTAACTTCAACAATCTATTAGATTTGTGAATATATGAAATAGAATAATGTGAAAATAAATAAAGTCAAAAAATTGTATTCCACATTTATATTCTCTACTGTTTTACGAAGGAAGGATAAATAGATAATCTGTACCCATTATAGACATTATGTATCAAATAAGAAGGATAAAATATGACTACATACTAGAGAAGTACTTATTATATGAAAGAAGACGGAAAAGTGGAAAATGAAAAATAATGAAGGAAGGGTAACCATTTTTTTCTAATTTTATTCACACCATGGCCTCGGATGTTTGATTGAGATTTAATATAGACTTCATATACTATATAAATCTAAAGAATATTTAAATAGTTCATTGATTGTTATAATTGAAGAACCACCAAATGTTTCTCACACTAAGGTAGGATATTATAATAATTATGAGAAATTATGATCTGATCTCAATTAATAAAATTACATCACAAGGATAAGGTCAACTAATGTTTCTATCCAAATTGAGTTTCAATTCATTTCTTAATTTATACATTTTTGGGTCCAAGATTGTTGGTCCTTGGATATACCCTCCACCACCAACCATGTCCAGTCGTCATTCGAACTGGCACACAACTGAGTCTATAGAATGACTAGTTGGGTGTTCCCTATCCCCATGGGATGGAAATAAGTTCATGATAATCCATAATAAAAAATGGAAGACATTTTCTAAAATTTATAGAAAAATAAAAACAATCCAAATATACAAACTGAAATTGGAAATCTACAACCAAGTAAGGAAAATATAAATTCCAAAATTGAGTAACAATTTTTATAAAAAGACACAAAATGATACAACCAAAGTGAAAAAATTATATTAGGATCCACCATATGGAAATAGAAGAAATTCCTTCAAGCCACCTCTAAAAAACCATACTGAGGAGAAACTCTAGAAACCTGAACCACTATCACCAAAATCCTTGACCATAAATGTTTCTAATATTACTAAGTCTACTTAAAACCAGTGCGGTATTTAGGGTGTGAACAAAATCCTAATAGGATTCCACCGAATAATAGATCAAATGATATAAACATTATATTGTAAATAAATGTCATGTTTTATTTATAAAAGACTAGGAATAGTTTTATGTAAATAAACTTCTAAGAGAAAACGTTCTTTCTCTTGATATAACCAAAATCCATACCATATACCAACAGTAAGTGTGATATAACTGAAGAGAAATAGTCATGGGAAAACCATCTCGACAATAGATGAAAATGGGACAATGTGTACCTTGAATATCAGTGACAAGTGGCATAGAAACCATGACGACTAGTTTTCATTTACATGAGTCAGTATGTGAGGACACCTCTATGGGCTAGTGGTCACTAATCATCATTAATAACTAGTTAGTGTTTAAATCATGAATCCCACTAATTGAAACTAGATCAATGCCACTTTTCTATCACTAGAATACTAGTCGTAGTCCTCCGACCTAGTTACTTTGGCTTCCTTTTGTTCCTATTTATGTTCGAAATTGCACAAAAGACACCACATCCACAATTAATTAATAAAAAAATGCATTACACTGAACAAGACACTACTTTCACACCCAGCAATCCACATTCAAGACCACATACAGAACAAAAACAATTCAAAACATTGTATACCCTTATTGAATTACTTAATAATCCTATTGAATAATATATAAAAAATTATAAAGTATCCAAAGGAGGTTTTAACCTATTAATACACACCCTTCCTTATATAAAAACAATTATTACACCATATGAGAATCAAATATTTCCAAAAAAAACTTTTATCATAATATACACAAACCATAGTTCATTTATAAATAAACAAAAATTATGTTTAACTTCATCAAACAAAGTTAAGACATAGAATCACAAACCATGGGTGTAGAAACTCTCAGAATCTAGAGAGAAACATCATCCTAACCTCAACCGCATAATAGAGAATGAATATAAATTTATAAACTGAATGATTAGACCCAGACAATTCACAACCTAACCCTAAAATCATAACCCTATCTACTAGAGTATTGTATCCACATGTAAAAGGAAAGAAAAACCTATTTTATAGTGAGAAATCAAGGGAGAAACTCACCTGAAATTTTTTAAGGGTATTCCAATAATCCACCTCAAATGTGGAGGTCTAAGGGAGAAATAGGTAGGAATAGAGGCTTTTAGGGAAGAAAATCCTAAGAGGTAAATAATATGTATGGATTTCTAGTAAACACAATTTGTATAATAAGGTAAAATCTGCATTATTAATGACATGGACAAGCCACATGGTTTTTCCTCCCAGTTTTTCAAACCATAAAGAGACCATGTGGTTTCCACTTTCTACCTAGGACAATCCATACTATTTAAAAACCAAGATCAAACCATGTGATAATAGTCTATCAAAAAACATCACATGGCCACATGGTTGTCGAGGTTGGGAACACGATAACTTCTAACCAAGCGCCAAATGTGCATTGGTTTATAACCACAAATTTTTTTCCAATTTTCTCTACAAACTAAAAAAATATAATTTGATAATGTAGACTAAAAAATCTAAATAAAATTACATAAAAATAGAATACCAAATTTTATAATTATCCTCACTATTAAGAAAATATGTCCCAGAAAATTTTACATGATGTATGAATAGAAAACAAGAACTGGCACCCTTGCTCAGCAAATAAATTCCGCTTACATGTCTTAGGAATATCGTAACCATGCAAAAAGAGTATATGGACCAATTTTAAATAATTCCCATGAAATACATTCTCTTTGGAATCTATTATCCACACATGTCATTCAAATATGGATAAATTGGGCTCTAACTCTAATTCTTTGTAATTTATCACATGATATGGGTTGAGGTTATAATTCTACAATTGGGAGAGATGGAAATCATCATGAATTTTTGTCACTGATACGGATATGTTAATATGTAATATACCATTCTATTCCACTATAAGATATCAAAAGTTCTAACATACCTAGTAATTATATTTTCATTCATTTCAAATAAATTATGACTTAAACATGGTGCCACAATCAAGAACTCCTAGTCACTTATAAAAACTCATGATATCAAATCTATAATGGGAATCCAATTTTTGGTAACTCTGATCTATCAATAACCATTTCTTGATTAACATTACCTTCTCAGACATCTCTTGCAAAAGGCTCAGTCTCAACTGTGAGGTCCCCCCCACTTCAATGCAACTTAATGGATATCTATGTGGAAATTATTAGAGCACCATAAAATGAGCCATTAAAATAGAGGAATGGTACCAATTATTAATTGAAAATATAGCCAATTAAAAATAGATATCCCATGAATTTCCAAAAAAACACATGCATGGAGAATGTATTCCAAAATATGATTCGTCTTCTCTGTCTAATCATCAAATAGTGCATCGTATTTCATACAAAACATCCCATGTGACCCCATTTACTTTTTATGTTCTTCCAATAACTGAGAGGTGAAATGGGGGTCCTTATTAGAAATTTTTTCTAATGGCACACCATAGATCCTCACTACCCATTAAACATATAATCAGCCCAGGTCATCAACTTTAGTTGAGTATTTGATCAGAATGTAAGGAGATAATTTTTTCAAACTATCAATGACCACAAAAATCGAATTCCTTATCTATCGTGTATGAGTTAACCAAATAATAAAATTAATATCAAAATCATCCCACTTCCATGTTGGAATTTGTAATGATTTATGAAATCTAGCGGGCCAATGATGATCTGATTTTATTTACAAACATCTATAGAATACCGATACTAAATCACTTATATCCTACCTCATACCTAGCCACTAGAACTGCATAAAAAAACATAATACATCATGGTAAAACTAGTATTTATGGTCCATGGAGAGTGGATTCTATCCTATATCATCACCTTACACCGAGACGAAGGCACCAAATGATGAACCATGAAATGAATATCTCCCTCGGGAGATAGTGACCAACCACAAGTTGTTTCCTAGCCATGAAAAAAAATCATATACCGCTGACACAACTCTTCACCTAGCTTCTCCCACATAACCATACCAAGAAGAGAAGGAGATAACTAAACACTATCCATGAACACAAATCCACTATGCCCTATGGTCTCCATGTGCATCTAGGAAAAGAGCCCATTAAATGTCAACTCCCCACTAGACTTCCATAATTCATACTTTGTCGCTTTTCTACTCCAAGCCTCAACCACCACATTAACCTTGGCTGGTATATTTAAAATATCAAGGTTTAACCTATTTAAATACTCGAAACAATGACATTGTCATTAATTAGAATTATTTTCGAACAAGATGTAGGCTAAGTGAGTGTCATTTAATTAGACCCAAACATTCTCCCCAAATAGATAATGATGCCATGTATTCATTGAAGGCATGAAGAATAATAACTACATGTTGTGAGTTATGTAGTTATTTTAATGTGGTCAGAGTTGGTTAATTCCATATGCCAACACATGATAATCATTCATTAGAACACACCCAAGAACCATACCTAAATCATTGGAATAAACCATGTAGCCTTTTCACGACTCTAGATAGATCAACATAGGTGTGATAGTCACCTGTCGCATTAGCTCATTAATGTACGCATGAAATTCTAGGATCTATTAGCATATGACCTCTTTTTGGGTGACTGCTATCATGGAAGAATCAATCAATGATAAGTTCCAAACAAATAATCTATAATAACCAATAAGGATAGGAAAACTGTTAATTTTAAAAATGTTCTCCGGATGCTCCCAATATATAAATGCACTGATCTTTTTGTGGTCCACCAAACCCCCATTCTTCAAGATCACATGGCCTAGAAACATCACATCACTAATCCATAATGTGAACATTTAAATCATTTCATAGAGTCGGTGATCCCAAAGAGTTCAAAACATGATCCACAAATGATGACAATCATCTTCCTCACATTTAGAATAAACTAGGATGTCATCCACTGATACCACACTGATAGAGTCGAGATACTGGTAGATCACCATATTAATGAGCTCCATAAAGGTTTATGGAGAATTCATCCATCTCAAATGCATGACCAAGTACTCGAAGTGGTAACACCTTCTTTAGAAATCCATTTTCCCAATATCCACCACTTTCACTCTGACTTGGTGGTGACCAGGACGAATGTGTATCATGGAGAACCACTCTTACCCTTTTTTATGGACAAACAATTCATATATTCATGGAAAAGGATATTTTTATTTCATGGTTACCATATGATGTTTCTGGAAATCGATACACAACTGGAGTTATCATTAAACGTTCATTGCAACCAAGAGTAGGGTGCCCCAATGAAAGACGCTCAGGAAAAAAAAACTCTTTGGATTTCAAACCATCCATCTATATAATTAATTCCCTCATCTCGGTGGGGACTATATGATTCTAGGGAAGAGATATAGGTTGTGTTAATGGAACTAAATCAATTGAAAACACCACATTCACCTTCAGGGATAAACCTAAAAACCACATGGTAATATCTACGTGAAATGATCCACTAAAATTGGTTATCTACCATCAGAAGCACCACTATAATCATATTTAATGAGTAATGAGAATATAAAACCATGATTTACCACTTCCAAGACTAGAGGTAATGTATGTCCTAACCGAGGATCTCATTTCCCCATGAAAAACTAATCACATTCACAAGGTTGCATGATACTTACCCAATTCATATAGAAGTAAACACACACTTGGACACTCTCCATCGAATCCATGCTAATGATTGCTTCAAATAAGACCATAACAAAGACTAGGAGATCCCATTGCATCACAACCTCTAATATAATTAGTGCACATGATGGATACATGGGACCCTTCTCATTCTTCTTACCTAATGACATTACCAAGTCCATCACATAAGAGATGAGATTGGTTGGACAATTAAATATATTCAAAATGTAGGTAGATATAAATTAAATAGAGGAACCATTATAAAAAATGATTTTGTAGAATATGTAATTTGAATGGTACCTTATACAGTCAAGGGCCCGTCATTAGGTTCCACTGGTCCACAATCCACATAAAAATGATTATTGGTCTCTTCTTGTGTTTGAAGAAAACCACAGACCAATTCCTCAACCTTGAACTGGATCTAACTAGAAGAAGATCTGGTCCTACTTCCATAACCACCTAACTATGATACCACAATACTAGATGGCTCTGAAAAATCTGACATTCCACCAAGAATCCACATATCCCACACCACACTAATATGGTCCCATCTCCTTGAATTTTTTTTAAGTTGCCCATAGATCTAGGTTCATTAAATGATCTATGTGGGGCTAGAATCATTGGTCAGATGTTCCCCACCATCCCACACTAACGGAACACAACCAAACCTGCACCAGAAGATGAATATGATTACTACCGGGATGGATGGACCAAACTACCAATTCCATTTTTCCCTTTCAGATCTGTCATCCACTTTTTCATAGAAGAGAGCCAATAGAAATCACAGAGATAGCCTTAGGGGTACAAGACCATTCCTTGTGATCAATCTCTATTGTATAATATCTATAAAATACTTTACTGTAATTAATTAACCTGAATAGAAATAATTGCAGAATGATATATGGTTGAAAACACGTCCTAAACATATGATCCTTTAAATGGGCATTGGAATCAGTTTTGTGGGAGTACTGATGTAGATTGATAAAGCAGATGGTATACTTCATCTTTTAATGGTCCCCCTGAACAACATCCATAAACACCCAATATCTTTAATAATCCAAGACCTCAGGGAAATAATATTCATTTAATACTCCCTTGATGTCCTTCCATCTCATCTGATTGTGCTTCCCATCTCAAATAACTATGTACCACCATCTTTGAGTGGTACCTTCTAGAAGAAACTATGAACAATTCACAATGGCTTCCTCAAGAGTTTCAATGATTTTAAAAATCAACTCTATTTCCTCGAGGGACTCTTATAGTCCATGAGGCTGTGTGATACAAAACAAGGATGGGTTTTCTAGAGATACTCTTAGTTGTTTTCCTTATTAGGACTGGGATCAATATCCACACCATGAGCAGGAGTAGGAACTTCTCCTTATACCAAAGCATGAACTACCCGGATCACATCATATACCCTCCTCTAATCAATCAGTGAGGGAGAAATATCTTTGCCTTATTCCTGAGGATGAAAGGGATTTCTCTTTGGAGGAAGGTTGTTACAAAAAATTAAACACCCACAAAAAATAATTAAAAAAAACTAAATTCTCATTAAGAACAAGAAATTAAAATAAAATAGCCTTTTCACAGTAATGCGACAACTAAACCACCTCAACCACACCTATTGTCAACGTATAGTCTAAAACATACATGTACCACTTGTAGAAAAAGTCGAAAATGTATTCCAAAATCCCATAGAGACTCGAAATATTTCACTTGATTTTTTAATTAAGCACCCCACATTCTAATAGAAATGTAAACACCAAAAATATGAACTCATGTATATCCAAACTAAGATAAAAAATCATGACCTAATGAGCATCCTCCAATGATACAAATTTTTCATGAACTGCGCTGGTTCATAATCTGAACCAGTGTCTGAACTAGTCAGTGGTATGGCTCATAGGGTATTCCTGATCCCCATGGGTTGACAAAAAGTGCCCGAGTATGAACAACAAACTTATTAATGATTTCACCCGAATAATATACACCTAAAAAATAAATAAATAAAATGAATCTAAAAAACAATAACACAACAAAGAATGCATAAACTCTTGTTTTGAGATAAAGGTTTTATACAAAAAAATATGATAATACCAAAAAAGGGAAAAATATCTCAAGAACTACCTCATGGAAAGAAGACTAATTCCCTCATGTGACCTCCATAATGTCACACTGAGTATAACCTATAATAACTAAAACAACCATCACTAACACCCTTTCCCTTACTTGTGTAAGACATTAACAAATCTACATACACTAAAAGGTGTAATTATGGTGTGAGCCTCAGCCCAGTAGTATTCCCACGAAAAATCGATTACATACAATAAAAATTATAAGATAAATAACTAGAATGATTTAATAAAGAATGAATAAAAACATTTTTGTGGAAACAATATTTTAAAAGAAAACATGATATCTTTTGAATAATCTAAAAATCATACCATATGTCGATGATAGCTATGAAATAACAAATGATAAATTGTCATAGGAAAACCCTCTAGGAACTATCTAGAAATGGGACACTTGGTGCCTCTTATCTTAGTGAAATGTGTAATTAAAAAAACTAAAACTGGATTTCGAAGGCACAATCCACTAGGAGGGGACACCCCATGGGAAAAGTGGTATCTATTCATCCTAAATATTTAGTTTGTTATGATATAATCAATCCTACTATGTGAAACCGGGCCAAAGACAATTTTTTATAACCAACATACTGGTCCTAGTCCACCCACATAGTTACTCATGCTTCCATTTATGCTCAATTATGATTTAAATTCCATATAATACCCAAATTCCACATATAATAAATCAAACAATGCAATACACCTCCCAACCCTCTCTTAGTCACCCAAAAATACTATTTTAAGTGAAAAAAAATTCAAAAACCAATTAAAAAACATGGTTTTTACCACTTGTAAAATTTATGAAGCCATTTTCACAATTTACACAACATTATCATGGAGAATAATGACTTATTACACCATGAATATGCCAAATTTCTTATATTAAAACGATTTTTTACTTCATATGAAATGAAAATAATTCAGGAATCCACTTTTACGCAACCAAAATAAATCATAGAACATTTTAAAATAATCATTAAATAAATATAAATTCATCAAATATTTTTTAATACTAGAATCACCTATCTTGGGGGATGAAACTCTAGGTATCCAATGTGAATCTTCAACTGCACTCCAACCGCACCATAACGAAACAAGACTAAACCCTAATCATGAATAATTAACCAAAAAAATCATGATCAAACCCAAATATCATAAAACTAGATTCTAGAAAAGAGAAACCCAAATATAATGGAATGAAAATCCTATATTAGTGGGAGAAATAAATGGTGACACTCACTAACTTGAAGAGTCTTAGTAGTCTAACAGAAAAATCCACCTCAAAAGTGGAGGTACAAGGAAATATGAGGGAGGAATGGATGCTTTTATGGATGAAAATATAGAGTGGGGAAGAATATGAGAAGATTTTGGGTTCGACCTTATATATACAAAATGGAAAGATCCACATTTTTAATGAAATAGACATGCCACATGGTTAGTTTTCATGGATTTTCAATCTATGAGGTGATTGTGTGGTTGCCACAATCTTCCCAGGTCATGTTGTGTGGTTATACCGCATGGTTTACAAACCCTTCTATAAACATGTGATAAACCTATCTCAAATAATGTCATTTTTCCATTCATTTACCATGGTATGGTGAAAAATTACTATTAACTATGCACCAAACATATTATATGATCTGGCTACCTAGAATTTCCCATTTTATTCAAAAATCCAAAAAAGAAATCTATATATAAAAAGGATGAAATAAAAATGACGGAAAATACCTCAAAATAAAATAATGTATGGGACACCCACTTTTGATTTTATTTTGAAAATAAGATGTAATATATATGTATTTTTATAATACTCATAATACACTGTGGATGTGGTAATCATTACAGTGTTAAACCTCAATTAAAATCTTTGGTGTTATTTTTTTCAATTTATATCTATATGAATATTAAAAAATTATGATGTTATGTGTAAAGCCCCGACCCTAGTTACCCTGAGTCGGTGCATTATTTTATAACATTGGCATGATTACAAGGAATCAAGTCCCAAAGGACTGATCAGTTTAGCAGTCTTGGAAAATAGATTATATACATTAACTTTACATTACAATTACAATCATAACACATAGCATAATTAGTTATTTGAGAATGCCATTATTCCCTTTAGCTTAACCCTATATATCAATAATAATACATTTCTTGGAATCCAGGTAAAATGATACATAAGAATGGGGTGACCTCAAACCCTCAGTAAAGGTAGGCAATACATCAAAAGATAACAAAAATATTATGAGTGGTGAATAATTGAAACCACATGCCTTTACGAATAATAAAAATGATTAATTTTTTGGATGGAGTATGAGCTGAGTAAATAATGTAATATTAAAACATATCATGGGTATTCTACTAGTCGAATGACCACATTAACCATAAATAATATTTTCATAACGAGGGAATGTATACTGCCGGACATTCGGAAACATTATGTCAAGGCCTCAAAAAAGATATCTTAAAATGATCAAGGCCTCATCTAAAACTATATATCAAATTGGGAAAGGGATTGGACAATTCCATGTCTAGTTGTATCATTAGACCTACTGATGTATCGAGGAGCTATAGTGGTCTCCACCCATCAATTACTATGTCCAATACATTCATCCTTTGAAAATGTTGATATATAACATAAACATTCTTATTAAAACTAGTATATTAAATTTTAAAACTTTTACTATAAACCAGGAATGGTATTAAAATAACACATCCATAGTAAAACATATCACAAAACCTTCAATATGATATGGATTATTTGTATAATAATAAATCAACCCCAATCAAAAATAATATCCAGTAAAGGATGCTGACATAGTTGAAAAATGATGAGTAAACATTTTGATAGAAATATCCTTTTTGTAAAATCATTTAAAACTCACACTTTTATAATGTATTTAATTTGGAAGATATTTTTGAATCAAAGTGTCCCATACTACTTTAAAACTTTTGAAAGGAATTATCGTTTCAAAACATTCATGTCCATATAAATAAATCCTTAATATCATTTTGAAAACATGGACATTAATTAAAAAGATTTAGAAAGAAAATTCATTAAAACATTAAAAATTATGATATTGATAAAGAGTACCATTCATGAATCTATAAAATATTCATTTTTAAATCTTTTTTATGAAAATTGGACATGGATGATAAAAATTTCCCAGTAAATATTTACACATAAACAATCTCAGATAATAATGAGATTGAGGAATTAACCCTTACATGGAACATTCTATTAGTCTGGGGTATTTTTAACCTCCTGTATGAAGATCTTATTATGTTATTAAATTATACAAGAACCATATTAATATTTATGATATCATAAATTATTAATTTATGTCTTTATACTACCCATTTAACAATAATTTCTATGTTAAATTAAAATTTCAGTTATTAATTGTTTTCTTTATCATACATGTTTTAACTTGTTACTATTGATTGTATAACATAGATAAATATTTAAATACATCCATAATATAAAATAGGATTATATATTATATATATTTAGAATATGAATATGTTTAATAGACATATATATGAAATGAAAAAAACCGTTTATGGACACGGTAGTCAGTGCATACACATAAACGATGTTTCCGTTTTAATATCGTATTGAACGGATCAAAGTGAATAAGATATATATAAGTAATAATATATATGTATATATATATCTTCTGTAGAATTATTATGTCATATATTACATACTTATTAGTAATATGTATTTTTATAATCGTCGATGAATGGTGAACGTGGAAATGAATCTCATCGCGTTGTAGAGACGGTAATTCGTACGTACGCACGAGCGACAATATAATTTCCTTAGAGGTTTGGAATTGGATGATATATTAATTTTAAAGAGACATTAGCATGTAATTTTCACTATTTATATACATATTACTCACCATTATATCCAACCAAATAACATAGTGTTGATTAACAAATTACACCACGATGTGGAGACCGTAAGCTGTACGTACACACACATGGTGAAATTATCATTCATAAGATGGATAGAATAATGAATATAGTTGATTACTATTTATAATAACATCACATAATATATAATATATTTTATTTATTATATTAGAATGGAAATAACAAAGAAATAGTACGTGGAAGAATAAGAGACTTGAAAGAGGTTGATGAAATCATTACCCATTCTTTCAGTTATTCCTTTTGATTTTATCAAAATGGCTCCATAGGATGAATTTATGATAAAAGGAAGGCCCTACAGCTGGAGGTAGGATTGTTTTGTGGATATTTGGGAAGGGTTTGGCCGAGCTAAATGGCTTTGGAGGTGTGAATTTGAGAGAAGGGGACGTTCCCTTTTATAAGAGGGGTGAGAGGCACCTTTGGAAAAACTAGAAATATTAGTTTATAATAAATTTATATTCGGTTTGTAATGGCTCCAAAGAGATTATTTAAATTCTATGGTGGGTATAGGTCGAAGAAAACTCAACCAATAGGGTTCAAACAGGATTGGGTCACTATATTAACTTTATCTTTTTGATTTAACACTTAGTTAAATAGTTTGAAATTTACCATATCTCTTTTTATTTTTATATTATATAGTTAATAAACATTCTATATACTTAAAATAGACCCCCAAGTTGTCCATTAATGATACAAATATCATTATATAATTCCTTTGTCCGAACCTTATATTTTTAGGAATAGAATTTCAATTAATAATGTAATATTTTCTTAAAAAACAATTTTATGTCAATTTTGATACTATTTAAGAATTGATTTTTTTAAAACAGTTAATAACTTTATTAATTCAAACCAAATTAATTTAACCATTCTTAACAAGTCATTTTAACCAATAAATTTTTTTGGATGGCATCAAAACTTTCAAATTATATTAATTTTAACATTTATAATACAAATTATTTGATTCGTTCATTAATAAGGAAAATACTCCATCATTATTGTGTCATATATAAATTTAATTATTCAATGTTTAAAAATTATAAATAAAATAAAATAATGTAGCAAACATTTTTATATTTCTAATAAATATTTATAGTTGAAAATATAACATATATAACCCTATGTGAAAATTGTTTTTCTAAAAGATATATGTTTATGTCATTTTTGAATTTACATTAAATTTATTAATATAATGTGTCATTATCACTTACAAGTGTCTCCATGGGGTCCCAAAATCAACCCAAAGATGCCCATGGTTGGACATGTTTCAACCAATAGGGTTATAACATGTTTTAGGGTAATTTATTATTACTAAAATATTATTTTTTACCCTTATTTACCATATTTACCCTTCAACCATGGTAAATAAAATATTTACCAAAGTAATTATTCAAAATCTCTTAGTCCAACGAGGCTTCAAGCCATCAGAATGTTTCCCTGGTTGTGAGGTTCATGTAGAGGCTTCCTTCTGTAGATTTATTCGACAGATTAATATTTGGGTCCTGGGGTTTACAGGATAGAGCTACGATGGGATTGCTTGACTCCGGACACATTCTGATTCGAGTTGCATTGAAGGAGGATCTGGTAGTGGAGATTTGGGTTAGTTTCCCAGAACATCCATTACCTTTTCAAAATCCAACAATTTTGAGAATGTTAGGAAACCTTGTCGGTAGATTTCTGTGTGCTGATACAAGAAGCAAAGCTCTCTGTCACCCAGTTTATCCTTGGATATGTGTGAAAATAGATGTCTCCCAAATTCCTCCCAAATTCGTGTGGATTATAGTGGATGAAGAGTTTCGTCACAAGAAACTGGTGGTCTATGAGTCATGGTTCGACATCTTCTCCTTCTGTAAAAAACTAGGTCACCCTGTGGAAGTCTGCATATGACGCCCCGACCCCGGTAGCCTAGAGTCGGTGCTATGGTTATGGTGTGCAATTTATTTCGCACAAATGAAACAAATAAGTCGCACATCATAACCCATCAGGAGGAACTTTCTGGTTTAGATCCTGGAGAATCAGAGACAACAACATTTCTTCTTTACTTTCTGATCTAGGAACAAACATCCAAGTATAGGAAAGGCTCTATCAACCTGTAAAAATTTAACATAAAACATAGGGTGAGCATTGAAATACTCAGTAAGTGGTTTTTGAAAATACTTAAATATATCTTTTGAAAACTACGTTGAAAAAGAATACTTTTCCATACTTAGAAAGTTTAAAAAGAAAGACTTCAAGCCTAAACAAAGGTTGATATATCAGAGTTAAAGTACTTCATACATATGCACTAAAACACCTAGCGTCAGCTCACTTAGTAAACAAGATAAGCATAATAATAAAAAGGCATGGGTTGCATGAAGTAAAGTGTCCATAAACAAGAAATGTGTGCATGAACAACAAGGGGTAAACATTATCAGAGTCGCGCACAAGCGCATTATCTATAAAAAACACATCATGACATGATAAATGTAATGCAACATTTGTAATAAAAATCCTGATAAGAAACTGGACATGCATCAACATTTCCATATCATATGTCTTTTATATTTTCTTTAAATCTGATACTCATAGGTAAGGTTCTATAACCAAGGTTATTCCTCTAATCGGAATAATCACTAGGTTGGTCATAATCAAAGAAATGTATGCTGAAGGACTCATGATCTCTGTGTCAAGGCCTTGTGCCATGACCTAAGGGTAAAAACCCAATCTGACTGTCTCGAGAACTATCGATGCATCGAGGAGCTTACTTTTACCGGTCTCCAACCCGTAGGGCTTACTTTAACCAGTCCCCAACCTGGAGGGTTTTCTTCTTACCAGACCCCATTAGGGTAGTCCCATACATTTCTCACATGTTGATAGGGTCATATATTCAAGGTGTCCCATACCACCTTGAATATTTAATTTTCATTTCATATTACCCAAGGTGTCCCATACCACTTTGTGTAATACCATTTTCATTTCTCATTACCCAAGGTGTCCCATACCACTTTGGGTAATTTTAGTTCTTAGTTCATTATCATGTTGAGTCATATGCATGAACAATATAAATAAGGCAACAATTATATAATTGGTTTACAAATACATGTTATGGCAGATAAAATGGAAAATATGGAATAAAAGCAGGCATGGTTAAGCAAGCATACTATGTGCATAGAACAATTATTTAAGCACATAATATAATGAATGTGTGAGACTTGATCCCAAGGGGTATTAAATGATGAGTTTCTAAAATTCTAGTGCATGGAAAAGAACTACTTGGCATTAACTATTGTTCTTCACAGGTCACAGTACTTGCAACAAATCCCCATCCACTAATAATTACTATGGCATGCTTGGTATAAAAATATTAAACACTTGAAATCTTTAAAATTCTGACACTTGAAAATAAACCACTTTAAAAATAATACCCTTCATTAATTATTATTCTTCTCTGGTCATAGAATTTTCTGTTACACTCTTCTCACTAAAAATCATTGCAGCGAGTTTGGTATAAAAATAATAGAGGATTTCTACAAATTAACACAACCCTTAAATCCATATCCTTTTCAAAAAAAATTTAAAACATGCATAAGCATATCCTTAAAAAAACATAAATCATTTCAAGGGTGGCATTAATCAAGTTCATTGGTGTACCCTTAGACACAGAAATATAAAACAGCATAAGCAAGTACTAAAATTCTACATGCATAACCATTTCTTGAAACTAGGGTTTTCAGATATTAATCTTAAAAACACATACATACATAGGGATATATATATACACTATATATATATAAATAGGGTTTCTCATATATTAAACATGGTTCACTTGAAATCTGAAACCTCTAACAATCTATCATTTATTCAGTTTTAAAAAAACAAAACCTTATGGGTTTTAAGTGTTCAAGCAACTGTAAATATATAAAACCTCAACTACAACTATTACATGTTTGCACTTAACACAAAGACATGGTTCGCTTCCAATATCATTCATACACAAAGTAAGAATAAAAACTGATTTGCATTGAAATACATAACTAATAAAATTATATAATTATATATAAGGCTTACATAAAAATTGTACATGTTAGGACTTCTTTTAAAATAACCCCTTTAAAAGGTATAATTCTTATCATAAAATACTGAGTTATAAGGAAATCATTGAAACATAATTTTGTATGGTTTGCATGGAATATATATATATATATATATTATATATATACCATTAACAATTAGACATATATATATATATACTATTGTATAAAAACATGAACCGAGAACCATGGGTGGGAAAAAAACATATAAACGTGGCACCCTTACCTTGCTGTGGAGGACACTCGGACTCAGAGAGGCCTACTGGTTCAGCTGGAGAGATCGGGAGGAGTTTGGGTACCGGAGGAGGTCCGTGAGGAGAGGGATTATATAGAGGATTTTGGTGCACCTAAGATGTTTAGTTCCAGGAGTTCGGCCGAGCCTATGGCGTCCTAGGTAGGTGGGGGTGTGCGAGGGTCAACCTAGCAGTGGTGAAGGAGGCGTCTCAGGCAATCCAAGTACCGGTTTGTGGGACCTCGACGCGAGGTTGAAGACAACGTGAAGGATGAGAAAGAAAAAAACGACGGTCGGGATCCGACATCGTGAGATCGGACGGTCGAAAAGAATTGAGCGTTAAAAAAACATCAACGGTCGAAATTCTGTTCTGACTTCGATCGAACGAATGTGGTTGAGGGTGCGAGATGGCCTGGGTTGCATGATTGGGAAAATAGAAGAAAAACAGTTTAATAAATGTTAAAACAATATTAAACCGGTACATTATAATTTTATTTTGTATAAAACTTAATGAGTACTTTTAACCCATAATTTTCAAATCCAAAATCCCATTTTAGTTTAAGCAAACAAATTATACTTTTTGATATAACTATTATTTTCTTTTTTTTAAAAAAAATACATTTTTAATACAACACTTTTATAAAAACTAGGATCTTATAACCATAAAAATCCAATTTATAACTTGCTTTACTTGTTTATTGATATAAAATTGTGTTTAAAAGACCTGTAGTTTTTCTCTAATTTAAAAAACATAGTTTTAGAGATCCGAAAAGATACATTTTTTTCATTTATTGTTGATACCACTGTAGACTTGATGTTCATCATATTTTAAAAGAATACCAAGTTTTCCATCATATAAATATCATCATGATCAAAATAGATTCATTTGCAAGAATAATATTTTATTTTTAATACTTGAAGATATAATTCTAATATTTTTTATAAAAGAAAATTGAAATACCATAATATTATAAAAGCGTTATAAAGAAAAAAAATTTATAAAATGGTGCACTTTATCCATTGGAACCCAACGGTCAAAAAAATGGCCATATTCCTTTTAGAGGTCCATTATAAAAGTAAGGGGTATGATGTTTTATATTTTCAAAACACTGGACCCTTGGCGGATGGCTCTCCTCATACCTCTAGTGCTGAGTGTGTGCGCGGTGATTCTGGCGGTTATACTTTTCACACTGATGGACCCTGAAGACGATGACTATCTGATTGCCCATGATGTGGTTCTTTGTAGTCTTGCTGTGGCCGTGTTAGGTCTTGTGCAGGGTACTTTCAATTAGATGGGTCTTGTTGTAATGTATCTTTTAAATATATAACAGTTTATCGTATTCTTCATGTTTGATTTATACTCGAATTCTTTATCAGCACACAAACCATAACAAAGAAATAAACAAGAGACATCATTAACAAGCACAACATTGTTTACTTGATCCAGTTTATAAAACCTCGGGCGTTACATTATCCCCCTCTTAAAAGAATTGTGTCCCCGCAATTCTATCGGCGTACAAACACTGACTTACTCACACAACTTCTCTGACACCCTTGGTGATGCCCCTTTACCTCCAAGGCCCATGGAAGAAGTTACTATTCAACTCAATCCCCAGGGATGAACAGAGCTTGTGGGTCTCCTCTTCCCAAATACATTTTTGGCAAAGTGGATCGTGGTTGAAGCCAAGATCCCGCTTGATGCAGGTGGTTTTCCAGAGGTGAGAACGAGTGACATCAAGCTTCGAGACATCTTCTTGGATTTGGTTCCTAATGATCTCTCGAACCATTTAATAATTGAAGGATTCTAGGAAAGATCCAAAATCACAGAGCTCCCCAAGCATGCTGTAGCACAAGATTTGGTACATAAAGACTGCGCGGAAGTCCAAATGCTTTGCAGCTTCTCCAAATGCCGGGAAGGACAACCATTTATTGTTCATGGTGAAACACAGGAAAAGTCCCTCATAGTACTTCCCTTTCTTTTTATAATTCTCAAACAGCGCACTAGCCATTAGGTTATACACAACTTCTGACCCTCAGAAGATTCGAAGGACATTCGAGCTTTTCGATATTTCATAGAGGGTTTTGCACGTGGGTCGTAAGTTAACAAAAGGTTGATAACTTATTGAGTAAGATTTTGCTACAATAGTCTCTATGATTTCTGAAGGGAGAGTCAAGAGTCTAGGCTTGGTTCGTTGTATTTCCATCTGAAATGTTTAAGAACAAACCCTACTTAGTAAAACATTATTAATGTTTTTGTGTTGTCCTAATTTTCCAAGGTTGCCTAAACCATTACTCTGATACCAACTATGACGCCCCAACCCCGGTAGCCCAGAGCCGATGCTATGGTTATGGTGTGCAATTTATTTCGCACAAATGAAACAAATAAGTCACACATCATAACCCATCAGGAGGAACTTTCTGGTTTAGATCCTGGAGAATCAGAGACAACAGCTTTGCTTCTTTACTTTCTGAGCTAGGAACAAACATCCAAGTCTAGGAAAGGCTCTATCAACCTGTAAAAATTTAACATAAAACATAGGGTGAGCATTGAAATACTCAGTAAGGGGTTTTTGAAAATACTTAAATACAGCTTTTGAAATCTACGTTGAAAAAGAATACTTTTCCATACTTAGAAAGTTTTAAAAGAAAAACATCAAGACTAAACAAAGGTTGATATATCCGAGTTAAATTACTTCATACGTATGCACTAAAACACTTAGCGTCAACTCACTTAGTAAACTAGATAAGCATAATAATAAAAAGTTATGGGTTTCATGAATTAAAGTGTCCATAAACAAGAAAGGTGTGCATGGACAACAAGGGGTAAACATTATCATAGTCGCGCACAAGTGCATTATCTAAAAAAACACATCATGACATGATAAATGTAATGCAACATTTGTAATAAAAATCCTGAGAAGAAACTGGACATGCATCAACATTTCCATATCATATGTCTTGTATATTTTCTTTAAATCTGATACTCATAGGTAAGGTTCTATAACCAAGGTTATTCCTCTAATCGGAATAATCACTAGGTTGGTCATAATCAAAGAAATGTATGCTGAAGGACTCATGATCTCTGTGTCAAGGCCTTGTGCCATGACCTAAGGGTAAAAACTCAATCTGACTGTCTCTAGAACTATCGATGCATCGAGGAGCTTACTTTTACCGGTCTCCAACACAGAGGGCTTACTTTAACCAGTCCCCAACCTGGAGGGTTTTCTTCTTACCGGACCCCATTCCGGGTAGTCCCATACATTTCTCACATGTTGATAGGGTCAGATATTCAAGGTGTCCCATACCACCTTGAATATTTAATTTTCATTTCATATTACCCAAGGTGTCCCATACCACTTTGGGTAATAGCATTTTCATTTCTCATTACCCAAGGTGTCCCATACCACTTTGGGTAATTTTAGTTCTTAGTTCATTATCATGTTGAGTCATTTGCATGAACAATATAAATAAGGCAACAATTATATAATTGGTTTACAAATACATGTTACGGCAGATAAAATGGAAAATATGGAATAAAAGCAGGCATGGTTAAGAAAGCATACTATGTGCATAGAACAATTATTTAAGCACATAAGATGATGAATGTGTGAGACTTGATCCCAAGGGGTATTAAATTATGAGTTTCTAAAATTCTACTGCATGGAAAAGAACTACTTGACATTAACTATTGTTCTTCACAGGTCACAATACTTGCAACAAATCCCCATTCACTAATAATTACTACGGCATGCTTGGTATAAAAATATTAAACACTTGAAATCTTTAAAATTCTGACACTTGAAAATAAACCACTTTAAAAATAATACCCTTCATTAATTATTATTCTTCTCTGGTCATAGAATTTTCTATTACACTCTTCTCACTAAAAATCATTGCAGTGAGTTTGGTATAAAAATAATAGAGTATTTCTACATATTAACACAACCCTTAAATCCATATCCTTTTCAAAAAAAAAGTTTAAAACATGCATAAGCATATCATTAAAAAAACATAAATCATTTAAAGGGCGGCATTAATCAAGTTCATTGGTGTACCCTTAGACACATAAATATAAAACAGCATAAGCAAGTACTAAAATTCTACATGCATAACCATTTCATGAAACTAGGTTTTTCAGATATTAATCTTAAAAACACATACATACATAGGGATATATATATACACAATATATATATAAATAGGGTTTCTCATAAATTAAACATGGTTCACTTGAAATCTGAAACCTCTAACAATCTATCATTTATTCAGTTAAAAAAAAACAAAACCTTATGGGTTTTAAGTGTTCAAGAAACTGTAAATATATAAAACCTCAACTACAACTATTACATGTTTGCACTTAACACAAAGACCCGGTTCGCATCCAATATCATTCATACACAAAGTAAGAATAAAAACTGATTTGCATTGAAATACATAACTAATAAAATTATATAATTATATATAAGGCTTACATAATAATTGTACACGTTAGGACTTGTTTTAAAATAACCCCTTTCAAAGGTATAATTCTTATCATAAAATACTGAGTTATAAGGAAATATTTGAAACATAATTTTGTATGGTTTGCGTGGAATATATATATATATATATATATATAATATATATATACCATTAACAATTAGGCGTATATATATATACACTCTTGTATAAAAACTTGAACCGAGAACCATGGGTGGAAAAAAAAACATATAAACGTGGCACCCTTACCTTGCTGTGGAGGACACTCGGACTCAGTGAGGCCTACTGGTTCAGCTGGAGAGATCGGGAGGAGTTTGGGTACCGGAGGAGGTCTGTGGAGGACACTCGGACTCAGAGAGGCCTACTGGTTCAGCTGGAGAGATCAGGAGGAGTTTGGGTACTAGAGGAGGTCTGTGAGGAGAGGGATTATATAGAGGATTTTGGTGCACCTAAGAGGTTTAGTTCTAGGAGTTCGGCCGAGCATATGGCGTCCTAGGTAGGTGGGGGTGTGCGAGGGTCAACCGAGCAGTGGTGAAGGAGGCGTCTCGGGCAATCCAGGTACCGGTTCGTGGGACCTCGATGCGAGGTTGAAGACAACGTGAAGGCTGAGAAAGGAAAAAAACGACGGTTGGGATCCGACATCGCGAGATCGGACGGTCGAAAAGAATTGAGCGTTAAAAAAAACATCAACGGTCGAAATTCTGTTCTGACTTCGATCGAACGGATGTGGTTGAGGGTGCAAGATGGCCTGGGTTGCATGATTGGGAAAATAGAAGAAAAACAGTTTAATAAATGTTAAAACAATATTAAACCGGTACATTATAATTTGATTTTGTATAAAACTTAATGAGTACTTTTAACCTATAATTTTCAAATCCAAAATCCCATTTTAGTTTAAGCAATCAAATTATACTATTTGATATAACTATTATTTTCTTTTAAAAAAATACATTTTTAATACAACACTTTTATAAAAACTAGGATCTTATAACCATAAAAATCCAATTTATAACTTGCTTTACTTGTTTATTGATAAAATTGTGTTTAAAAGACCCATAGTTTTCCTCTA
Organism: Viscum album; assembly: GCA_963277665.1. Lineage (NCBI taxonomy): Eukaryota > Viridiplantae > Streptophyta > Magnoliopsida > Santalales > Viscaceae > Viscum > Viscum album. Next base: position 898,841,887 of record OY728136.1, on the reverse strand, counting down.
ATTTAAAACACATAGTTTTAGAGATCCGAAAAGATACATTTTTTTTCATTTATTGTTGATATCGCTGTAGACTTGATGTTCGTCATATTTTAAAAGAATACCAAGTTTTCCATCATATAAATATCATCATGATCAAAATAGATTCATTTGCAAGAATAATATTTTATTTTTAATACTTGAAGATATAATTATAATATTTTGTATAAAAGAAAACTGAAATACCATAATATTATAAAAGCCTTATAAAGACAAAAAATTTATAAAATGGTGCAATTTATCCATTGGAACCCTACGGTCAAAAAACGGTCATATTCCTTTTAGAGGTCCATTATAAAAGCAAGGGGTAGGATGTTTTATAATTTAAAAACACTGGACCCTTGGCGGATGGCTCTCCTCATACCTCTGGTGCTGAGTGTGGGCGCGGTGATTCTGGCGGTTATACTTTTCACACTGATGGACCCTGAAGACGACGACTATCCGATTGCCCATGTTGTGGTTCTTTGTAGTCTTGTTGTGGCCATGTTAGGTCTTGTGCAGGGTACTTTCAATTAGATGGGTCTTGTTGTAATGTATCTTTTAAATATATAACAGTTTATCGTATTCTTCATGTTTGATTTCTACTCGAATTCTTTATCAGCACAAAAACCATAACAAAGAAATAAACAAGAGACATCATTAACAAGCACAACATTGTTTACTTGAACCTGTTTATAAAACCTGGGGCGTTACACTGCAGACGGGGGAGGAAGGATTTCCATCCCCAAAAGGATGCATGTTCATGTGACAACAGCAAGGGGTCGGGATGTGGTGTGGGTGTGTATGGCTAGAATCTATTAGCGTCCCCAATTGTTATTAAGGAGGTGAAAAGTGGGTCACAGGGGGGCAACCCATTAGTGGACGAGGTAATCCAATGCTTGTGCAAGGACCTGAAGGTTCTTGAGCATGATTCTTCAAAGCAGGAGGGCTCTGATGAGATGCTGGTAGGGAGTGTAGGAGGGGATGTGCTATGTATCAGTGGCATTTGTCTGGATGTTGAGATAGTGACGGAAATGGATGTAGGTTCAAGGAATCCATTTATTTCTTCTTATTCAGAGGCACTGCATGCTGGAAGTGGTTCAAGTGAAATAGTTAGATCTCAGATGATTGGAAGAGAGGGAGAGTTATTAGGTGGCAAGGGATAGGAGCTAGACACAGGGGGTGGTCTACCGATTAATTCTAGCCCAAGGAGGGAGGTTCCATCTATTAAGCCGGGAAAATACTTTGAAGGGATGGTGACTGAAGATCTGGTTTAGGACATGGATGCATCTCGGACTGATGAGCAGGGGGCGTCAAGATATGAGTGTTCTAAGTTATCTCCAATTGATTCTGCTGATGACCTTCATGATAGAGGGCCTCCCGGCCCAAGGAGGAGAAAATGCATGTAGGGGAAAGGGCAGAAGGACTATTCATACTTACCCCTCCTAATATAAACATGGTCCGCCTAAAAGTCTAAGGGAAGGATGATTACATGTGACTCTAAGACCTCTGGCGGCCATGTAGAGCCCGCGGATCATGGTGATGCAGCCTTTCAGCTGCGAGAGTCTGCTGAGGCCCATGTGCAATCCTTTGAGCTTCTTTTACATTCGGATGAAGAGATAGTGGAAATTGTTTTGGTGATTAATGCCTCTGATGAATAAGATCACAATATGATTGGAAGGTTTCTTGAAGTAGCATCCACTAAAGAGGAGAGTTCATGGATTGACAAGAAAGACCTTATATTGATAAAGGTATACAATGAAGGTAAGATTAATCAAGATGAGTACATGCAAGCTTGGGACAAGATGGCGTCTCAATTTGAAGACTTATTAAAGGGTCTTCCAGACACACGAGCTTCCTATATCTCTTGGAAACATCATAGGGATAATGCATCTAGCAGGCTCAAATTTCTTTTCAATGGTTCTGAAACTTCTCTTGATGCTTGAACTGGGTGGTTTCTCACTTTTACCTTAAAAGTGATAATGAAAATAAAAAGTTACATTGGCAGGGGATTAAATGGTTGAAATATAATCTAATTAAAATTTATAACCAATCACATTCATAATTTAACACTATTAATTATTTTGATTAAAAAAGTTTCTTTTAATTAAAATTTAGTAATTTTCACAATTCATCAAAATAAGAATGTTATCAGAAAAGTACCAAAAATTAACACTAATCTAATTTCGATATTTTAAATCAAAAAATGAATTCCATTTTGAAAGATAAAATTTATAAAATTTCAAAAAGTGGGTATTACTATTAATAATGGCTAGTTTGATTGGTTGTGGTGTGCTAGAACTCGAAGTTGCGTATAATACACACTATTGTATTATTCAAAGAGAAGTGTATCATGGAAGCATGGGGTGTTACATTTTCCCCTCCTTAAATAAATTCTATCCTTGCACTCTATTCTTAGTATTATAATCACGGGGTTGACATTTAAAAATATCTTAGATGAAATCCCACATCGAAAAATTGATTAATGTGGCCTCTATTTAAAATAAAGACTGTTATGTTTGAAGGTTATCAAAATAACACATACTAGGGTTACATGCAGGAAAACATGGATATGGAAGAGAAATCTAACCATAAATGTATGATGAAGAGTGGTAGAGAACATGGTTATGAAAAGGAAAACAATGACAAAGACATAAATTTGTGATGATCTAAGGGACCATCTAGGACAGTGTTTTTGTTCTTAATTCCTTTTCATAATGTTGATGAATTTATTGATGAGATTGGATATGATCATAAATAAATATACTTAATTTATAATTAGAGTTTTATCCATTAATAAATTTCTACCACAAACTCATCATTCACTCGAAAACATAATACAACTCAAAATTAATTGTATAGGGTTCCAAATATAATGAATTTATAATCCACATATCAGACCCTTTATAAAAAAGAAACTACATTATTCCATCCAGGAACTTCACATAGTCCAGTGGTAGGCGCTAAATCCTAATCGCACTATCGTTGTGGGTTTGATACCCGTAACATTGTCCTATGCAATGGGTTGTCACACGGTTTTTGTGTTTTCCTTTTATAATAATCCAAAAATAACCATACAAACTTAATCCATTCCATCATTTAGAATTTTACCAAATAATTCAATCCAAACTCACAGTCCAAAATTTGTAATGATGTTAAATACAATGAAGATCCTTTTTTCCATGTAATAACATGCGAACACCTTCATCATGTATTATTTTAAAATATGGTAACATCCTGAAGTACCATAAAATTTTTATTGATTACATTCATGCTAACTTATTCATTATAGAATACTGGATATATTTTTTTTATCAAAATTTTTTGATTATTCCAAAAATAATAAAATAAACAAACTATTAACTAGTTTCAGGGAAGTCAAGAATATCCAATATAATTTATCCAAATCAACCATCTCTTATTCCAGAATCACTAACACATTATCAGGACCATATTAAGGATTACCTTTCCATCAACCATGTATTTTCCAAAATGTGTAGCTTACTATTTAGTCACATTTATTAGAACCATATAATCTCAAATTCTCAATAAAATAGTACTGCAGTAAATTCCTTATTTATCTACATAATTCATATAACCATTATATTGTTGATTCAATAGTCAAATGAAATAATCCTATAATGAAAACATAAGAACATTAGTCATTATTCTTCATCTCAGGTAGTATCATAACTTGACTATTATCCAATAGCATCATTTGGGGCATACTCTGATGATTTGGACATTGGTTCACATAGTGTCCCAAATCCCTGCAGATGAAGCATTGTACATTTGAAACCATTTTCTTAACCTTTCAGTCACGTACCGGGTGTCCTTTTTTCCAAACATATAACAAACTCCCATTCCCTTCAGGCAAGTTCCAGGTTGTTTCTTCTCCCAATTAGCACATAAGGGAAAATTCTTCTTTTCCTTATTCCCTTTATCTATATTTCTTTCAAACATGCTTTGCTTCACTGGATTCTCTTCAAATCCATAGGATTGAGAGAATTATTTAATAATCTTATTAACACATGATACTATTTATTTATATGATGATAATACGTGGGAGACTATTTTCATTCTAAATGTTTTCTTAATAACATGAATGAGATGACCCTTCTTACTCTTTAGATCATACGTATTTCTAGAGTTCGCATTCCTTCGAATGGTTGCCATTTCCAAATAATGGAATATAGTTTTTCAGTTTACGAATCGCAATTCATAATTCCCAACATGTAAAATACCTAACTTAAATTGAACAGTTTATGGATATAATCCATAATCACAAAAATGTTTTCTTTGGGAAGGTATATACTCATAAACCTTTTATAGTGGTTTGTAAAGAAAATGAGAATTATATAAGCATATCCCCTAAGAGTGTCATAACCAAGAGTGCAACAATGCCTATTGTTGTGCACTAGTTCCCGTTCGAGTCTAGCTCAAAGCGGTGTTTTCATGTTTTACCCCTAGGTATATCTGTGCCAGAGCTGCCTCTACCTACTTGAATCCAGACAGAGATGTATTTTGTTAGAAAACTCACAAAATATATAGATTACCAAAATTATAGGATGTTCTTATATAATAATCCAAAAATTATATCTTAGGTCTATGTTCTCTAATCAGAGTTTATATAAATCTGTCTTCCAAGGTTATTACTAAACTTCCTCTGAAACCAACTGTAATTCCCCAACCCTAGTTCCCTAGATTCGGTGAATTATTTTAAAACATTGGTATGATTACAAGGAATCAAGTCCCGAAATACTGATCAGTTTAGCAGTCATGGAAGATAGATTACATTCATTAACATTAATTTAATATTACAAACATAAAACCCAGAATAAATAGTTCGTTGAGAATTCCATTATTCCCTTTATCTTTACCCCTTATATCAATCATAATAAACTACATGGAATCCTAGGAAAATTAAACATAAGAAATGGGTGACCTAAAATTCTCTATAAGGGCATGAAATACATCAGAAGATAACATAAATATTATGAATGATGAATAATTGAAACCACATGCCTTTACCAATAATAAAAATGATTAATTTTATTGAAGGAATATGAGTTGGGTAAATAATTCCATAATAAATTATATCATGTGTATTCTACTATTTGAATTACCACATGAACCATCAATATTATTTTCATAAGGAGGGAATGTATAATGCAATACATTCTGAAACATTTTGTCAAGGCCTCGGACAAGACGTCTAAAAATGATTAAGGCCTCATCCAAAACCATATATCAAATTGGTAAATGCCTCAACCAATTCAACGTCTAGTTGTCTCATGAGACCTACTGATACATCGAGGAGCTATAGCGGGTTCCACCCATCACTTACTAAGTCTAATACATTCCCCATACGAAAAGGTTGAAATATAACATAAACATTCTATTAAAACAAGCATACAAATGTCAATATTTTAACCACAAACCATGAATGGTATAAAAATAGAAAATCCATAGTCAAACATATCACAAATCCTTAATAAAATATGTAAGATTTGTATGATAATAAATCAACCCCAATCAAAAATAATATCCAGTAAAGGAGGGTGCCATAGTTGAAAATTATGAGTAATCCTTTTTGAGAGAAATATCATTTTTGAAAAATCATTTAAAAGTCAGACATTTATAAAGGAAGTTATTTAAAAGATATTTTTGAATCAAAGTTTCCCACACAACATTGAAAATTTGGAAAACAATTATAATTTTAAAAAATTCATGTCCATATAAATAAATCCATAAAATCATTTTGAAAACATGGACTTTAATTAAAAAGATTTAGAAAGATAAATCATTAAAACATTTAAAATTATGATATTGATAAATAGAAACTTTCAAAAATCCTTAAAATATTCATTTTGAAATAATTTTTATAAAAAATTGACACAAATGATAAAAATTTCCCAGTAAATACTTACACATAAACAATCTAGATAATAATGAGATTGAGAAATTATCCCTTACCTTAAACATTCCTTTAGTCGAGGGTGTGTTTAACCTCCTGTATGAAGATCGTAGTATGTTATTAAATTATAATAGAATAATAATAAAATTTATGATATCATAAATGAATCATTTTTGACTTTATACTACCCATTTAATAATAATTTCCAAGATAAATTAACATTTCGTGTAATAATCGCTTTCTTTATCGTATGTGTTTTAACTTCTTAATCCTGATTTCCTCACATATATCAAGATTTAAATACTTCAAGAAAATAAATTATGATTTATATATAAAATATATTTAGAATATAAATATGTTTAATATACATATATATGAAATGAAAAACACCATTTATGGAGACAGTAGTCCTTGCGTAATCAAAAATGTTGTTTTCGTTTTCATATCATATTGAATGAAACTAAGTGAAGATGATATATGTAAGTATATATATATATATATCTCAAGTAGCATTATTATTTCATATATTTAATACTTATTAGTAATATATATTTTTACAATCATCAATGAATGGTGAATGTGGAAATGAATCTCATCACTTGGTGGTGACGGTAATTCGTACGTACGCACGAGCGACAATATAATTTCCTTAAATGTGTTGAATTGGATGGTATATTAATTTTATTGAGACATTATCATGTTATTTTCATAATTTATATACATATTATTAATCATTATATCCATCCAAATAACTTAGTGTTGAATAACAAATTACACCACGGTGTGGAGACTGTAAGCTGTAAGCATGCACGTATGGGGACATTATCATTCATAAGATGGATAGAATAATGAATATAGTTATTTAATATTTATAAAAAAATCATAGAATATATACGATACTAGATTTATTATTTTAGAATGGAAACAACAAATAATGAGTAAGTGGAAGAATAAGAGAACTTGAAAGAGGTTGGTGAAATAATTAACTTTTCTTTGGGTTATTCCTTTTCATTTGATAAAAAGGTCACTTTATGATGGATTGTTGACAAATGGAAGACCATTAAGATGGATTTAGGATAGTTGGGAGGTTATTTGGGTATGGTTTGGCTGATCCAAATGACTTTGTAGGTGTGAATATGAGAGAAGGAGAAGTTTCCTTTAATAAGAGGGGTGAGGGGAACCCTTGATGAAACTAGATATATGATTTTATTATAAATGAATATTTGGTTTATAATTACTTCAATATGGATTTTTTAATGGTTAAAGTGGGTATAGGTCGAAAAACACTCAAACAATAATTTTTATAAAGGTTTCGGTAAATATATTAACATAATCTTTTTGATTTAACTCTTAGTTAAATAGTTTGACATTTACCATATCCCTTTGTATTTTTATATTACATAGTTAATATAAATACTATATACATCCATGAGACTCCCAAGTGGTCCATTAATTATGCACCTATAAATAAATAAGTCTTTTGGGAGAACCTTATATTTTTAGTAATAGAATATCAATAAATAATTTATAATTTGTTTAAAAACTCATTAATGTCAATTTTGACACAATTTAAAAATATATTTTTCATAAAGTCTTAACAACTTTATTAATTCATAAAAAATTAATTTAAGCAATCCCAACATATCATTTTACCCAATAAATTTAATTTATGGAATCAAATTTTTAAAATTATATTTATTTTAAAATTTATAACACCAATTATTTTATCCCCTCATTATTAAAAAAATACTGCATCAATATTGTTTCATAAATAAATTTAATTATTGAATGTCTAAAAATTATAAATAAAATACCATTATGTAGGAAATTTCTTATCTTTCTAATGAATATTTATAATCTAAAATATATCATATATAACCCTATGTAATGTTTTTTTTTCTAAAATATATATGCTTATGTCAGTTTTGTATTTACTTTAACCTAATTAATACATAGTGTCATTATAACATAAAAGTGGCACCATGGGGTCCCAAAATCGACCCAAAGATTCCAATTGTCAGAATTGTATCAAATAATCTGGTTAGGACATGTTTTAGGATAATTTAATATTATTAAAATAATATTATTTACCCATATTTACCGGATTTACCTTTTAACCAAGGTAAATAAAATATTTACCAAAGTAATTATTCAAAATGCCTAAAAATGAAAGTTATATATATACAAAATTTGGACCTCCTGATTCTAAATATAGAATCCATTTTTCTAAATTCAATACACCGAAGTGAAAAAAATTATTTTAAAAATAATTCCTATTGTCAAAACAAAAAGCATTTTTTTAAGAAGTAATAACTATCAAAAGATTGACACTTTCTTATGTCAAGTTTAAATGTGAAATTATGTCCAATGACCAAAATTGGATAAAATTTTAGAAATAAAATAAAATTATAATTTAGAACCAATCATATTTATAATTTGTCACTATTAATTATTTTGATTAAAATGTTGTTTTCAATTAAAATTTTTAAATTTTCACTACTCAACAAAATATGAAAATTATCAGAATATTACAAAAAATTAACTCTGATACAATTTCGATATTCTGAATCCAAAAATTAAATCCATTTTGAAATATAAAATGTATAAATTTTCAAAAAGTGGGTATTACTATTCATAACGGCTAGTTTGATTGGTTGTGGTGTGTCAGAACTTGATGTTGAGTATAACACACGCTATTGTATTATTTAAAGAGAAGTGTACCATGGAAGCTTGGGGTGTTACATTATGTCACAAACATGTTATGTAAATATTTAAATAGGTGAATATTGATATAATATAATGTTGGATTAATAAATATTGAAATACTAATTCATCCCCCCAATCAGGGTTGGACATATCTAATTGTGATCTTTTGACATGCTACTAATCTATTGAATTTTATGATTTCACTCTGAAAGAACATTTAAATGGAATCAATTACATGGTATAATGTCAAAATTTATTGAGAATCAGATAATGATTAGAAAAGTAGTCCTACCACTTATAATATTTGATTATGAGATCTTCCGCATAACATTTAACTATGTTCATGAGATATTATTTAATGATTTTATTCTTTGAATAATGGTATGTATAACCTATATACATTGAGACAATGGAAATCATCATATATTAATATACCCATGGTGATCAATGAAATATTATCCTTATTTATCATTGGGGGAATTAAAATCTTTTTAAAACTAATTACATATCTATGAATTAGGGGGATTTAAATACTTCCATTTCATTGATCTATTGTTTCAAGATTATTATTTTGAAATTAACCCATAGAAAATGATTGTAAAAATCACGTAAATCAAATTATTGTTTCTTATGAAAGGAATAAATTCATCATATTCTATAGGCTTTATGGATAAACTGATAATTATTTTTATAAATACTCCTCATTACTACGTATTAAATTTCAAAGCTCATATGAGGTTGTTTATGGACCTTCATCAAACAATAGAGAATACATATTGATATCTTTATATTCATCATTGATAAATGCATAATGTATAATAAATACTTTCTTACATTTATCTTCCCTAATATGGTTTAGAATAGATGTTATCTTTTCCATTATTTCCTCCACAATTTTTAAACCTACAAGATTAATTTCACTAACATCATCCCTACAAGTTGGAATATGAATAAATAATCAATATAATTCATCTTAAGATTCCTTTTCAATAATTAAATGGAATCTATTGTTAGAGAGGAATTATAATAAAGGAAAACATGGGGCCCATATACGATGAAATTAATTTGATAAAGACCACAACATAGCCTCAAATGTTTGCATATTTATTTGGGAAAGCTAATCTATTTGAGGATGACATGTAGTATTCATATCTACCTCAATACCATGATCCTTATGAAGAATTTCTCGGAATTTAAATGTTTATCATGGTTCACAATTAGACATAATTGAAAAGGGTGATACATTTACTCTTACTACTTCACTAATAGAGATTCAGACATGGTTCTCTAGTGGTAAATATTCTCTTATTGTGAAGAAATTTGCAGACATGGAAATTCAATCAGAAGTAACATATATTACAGCATTAATTTTGATAGCCTATGGTAATATAGGAGAAAATTACATAGTAATTCAATCCCATTTTTATATATGAATATTTATAGATTTCATGACTCATCTAGGATATTTTATTTCATTTTTAAACTATTGGAAAACAAAAAATCATGAAAAAAAGTAATTAATTTCTTTCATCATATTATCCAACCATAAATGTTAATTCAAATATATATACTTCATGAATATTCTTGGGTGTATAATTAAATTTTAACATTAGGCATCATCTTATAATTCTCTCTTCAACGCAGTTATATATAGAACCCATAATGCCATTCAAATTCTATAACACCATCTTCATATAAAAAGTCTACAAATCATCCATGAATTACATCTTTAATTATCATTTTAAATGGATTAAGATCATGTTACTAAATGTTATATTTTCTTATAAATATAATTTGGAAATAGTTTTAAAATAATTTGATTTCCCCCTTCTATATTAATTCTAATAACCTTTTTATCTTATCAAATGAATATACGATTCTTCTTAATCTTTATTTTGGCCAAAACACCATGATATTTCAATTTCAATTCCCCCCCCCTCCATTCATTTTTTCCTTCAATGGGAGGTACTGTGTTGATAAACAATAATACTTTATCAGATTAATTGGTCACTTTTTTATCTATTTTATATCATTCTATGTTAAGATAGTTTTGAAAAACTTATTTTCATTTTATATCACACATAATTATACATATTGATTTTGTCTCCATATCTTCAATTTAATGATTATGGATGCTAACTCAAATTCATGATTGGGATAGTTTTGTTTACGATCAATTAACTGTACAGATTCATAGGTAATAACTGTCTTCCTTCTGTATAATAAAATAAATGAGTTTGATCTTTAATGAATCACTATATTTCAAAAATCCACCATTTCTCATTGGTAGATTAAATATAAAATAATTTAATAACTTCATAATCAATTTTTCAATAAATTATTCACAATCTTATATCCAAAATAAGTTAATTCATTTATGTGTAATCTCGGTTAATCATTTAGCCAATTGGTATTTTTTTAACAAATAACTGATAGTAACCATCCAAACAAATAGAATTATGTTTGTTGGTTATGCTCAGTTGTGTAGGCCATTCAATCAAATAAACTTTCAATATATATTAAAATGATAATCCATCTTTAGTGAAAATTTTTCCAAGAAAGGATACAATATGAATCTATAATTCACACATGCTAAATATATTGTATTATATATTAAATCTACGATCCTCAACTACAATTATAAAGTGATTTACATGGCCCTTGTAGATAATAGATTAAACCATTATATCATTAATAAATACCAAAAAAACATTACTCTTTGAAAACTATAAACATTATATCTACAAAAATTGAGGTTTCATTAGTTAATCCCTATGGAATTAACTTAAAATTATAATTTTCATACCTTTTTCTAAATTTCTTCACTAGTATATACTATTTATTTAATGGAAATTGTTGATATCTATAATTAATATGATTCATTGATAAATAAATACCATCAAGAAGTAGATCAAAAATATCATCAATGTCACAACCCATCTTAATGGGGAATGCACCATGATAACCTCATGCCCACATACAATAGGCCAGGGGCTAGTGAAAACTACCAAGAAGGAATTTCATATAATTGGGAGTCATTATCCTAATGCACATGTACATAAGAACACTTCTCCAAGAAATAATGTGATGAAATTCAATACAAATTGTTGAATTGATTAATCAAACTATGATTGAACAAAAAAGAGTATAAAATTGAATGTATTATAAAGTAAACATGGCCAAAAACAATCCCACCACAAGAGTTTGTAACGCATGTCTAAAAAAATGTAGATGTAAATAATGATACAAGGGAAATGACTGTGTCATGGTATGGTTTTGGAAAACTCTTCATTGTCCCCAGTTTCATTTATGCTCCATGTGCTCTCGGTCCACTTATGACACCGTCCAAAGTGTAGTCATTTTCACAAGACACAACATTGTAGGCAATGGTCGAGCATTTTTGAATATAAAAATACTCAGTAGGGAACCACTAAAACACTAAACATGAAGAAATATATAGTCATGTCAATTAAATATATTAAAATCAATGAATAACATATTCCTTTAGAGAAAAAGAACAAACATATATACTTATGAGAGACTCCAGGCCATCAAATGGTCATAACCAACTACCAACCATAAGAATCTATTAAATGTAATGCTCATTATGTGAGATCCCACACCAGAAGAGAATACTTCATCGGAGATACCCGAAAAAGTGGTCTAACTCATTTTGGCCTCACCCAAAGAGAACGCACTGGACTAAAATATGATGAAACACAAAGTGGGAATCATGCTCTAGACTGTAGGGAAACACCAATGACTCAATCTAGATCAACCTTGATGAACATATAGGGTTCATGAACAAAACTGCTTGTTGAACCATAAACCCAATCTGAATCAACCTGCTATGTTGGTGACTTTTCATTGAACTATTGGGGATACCATGAACCCTATCGATGCATCCCACTAGATAGAGGATTAACGAACCCTTCAAGAAGGTTACATGAATTAAAAAAACCCAATATGTGTGATTTATGATCTCACATCAGTCTCACAATGGGATATCGTACTCTATCATAGACTCACCCTCTAGATAGGATTATAATCTAGTGATATGAATGTAATGTTGCACTACACCCTCGTGGGAAAAACCAATGGAACACACACTACCTACACTGGTCTGATATAAATACCCACTACTGGTCTCAGAAAGACTATCTCAATGATAGGGTCTTAAGTCTTCAAACAGACCCTTAATTAGATTCCAATTTTAGGACTAATAACCATTTTAAAATTGGAGAGGTCCTTGTTCCCATAGTCTAACCTCTGCGTCCAATCCAAATACCACATCAATTGTCTGGAATGGTCAACCACCAGTGGTCTGATATCATGGTCGATGCACCCGCGACAGCTTGAGCTGACATGGATCATAGTAAACATTCGTGGTATCTCTAGATGCTTTGTCTCTTTACCCATGGTAGATCCAAATTTTGTGTGCCTCAGATTCAACCACACATCACCATCAACCACACTCCATGGTCGACTGCAATAGTAGATCACAATTTTGATTTTCCTTGGTTTCCACGAATCTGACTTGGGTCCATCTTGGATAGCCGACTAGAGCTAACCAAACCACCAAACCTTGTCCATTTGGCCTATCCCGACCCACCCAACCTAGTTCACACTACATCTGCCACCACCAACTTCCCAAATATACTATTTCGGTCTTCCACCGCCCATGGAATGGGTCAAATTTTCCTGTGGAACTTTCTGCCTCTACCGGTCCCTCTAAACAGATGTGCACCACCATGCGCCACTACCGCCACCGTACACCATTGCATCCACCTCTACGAGACACAATTTCACCTCTGATGCTTGAAAAATTAAATGATCATAGATTCGATCTTTTCCAGGCCACACCTACGTCATACAAAATGTCCCTCCATTCAATCTGCTGGTATAATAGATCAAATCATCAATATCCATCATGCACCAAAGAACATTTATTTTGGAATAATATGTCATCCAAATTTCAACATATCCATTTTCCTTCCACTGATGTGTCGTTTCGATCCCAGATCTACAATATCATATTGTTGTGAAAAGAAATGAATGAAAAATTCTCAATTGATCGAGATGTGTTGAACTATAATCCAATATATAATGCCTTTGGTGAAAGACAAAATAGGGGAAGAAAATCATAATAAATCGTGGGAAATTAACCTCGATCATTTTTCATGTCGATCTTGGATTGAATCCATTCGAATTAAAAATTAATTCATCCCCAAATTAATCCATTGAAACTTATCGAGATAAATATCCAAAAAATAAATCCCTTCCCATAATACATAAAATCCATGAATTATACCATCCATATATTGATTCGCATTTATCATAGAAATTAAGAATATGGAATTAAACAACTGAAACATAAGCCCTACATAGATTTGGATCAATTATTGCAATGAACTAATATTCATCATTGTTGTTTTCTTTGGTGATATCCTCAATTTCCATTTTCACACTGATCATCAATGTTTCATTTGTTAGTGTTGTTCTATGTAAGCTCCTCCAACAACTCCTCTTTCAAATAGCAATGTTGTGTGGCCATCACTGAAATTTGTTTATAAAGTTGATTTAATGTTATTTATAGGTCACCGTGTCATCAAATTAATGTAAATAAATTTATAAAATTTACTTATTTTTTACAACCGGTGTGGATTTTTTATCAACCATCTCACACCAACTAAGGTCATGTAATGCATAATAAAACCACTACATTACTTTATTGATGATGTTTTTGGGATTTTATTCCATGTACCCATTCATTAGTTATGAGGATTAGTGTTAAAAATAAAATAATTTTATAAAATAATTTTATTTACGATGACATCCCTAGTGAATATTTCAATAGATGACAGTCACTGAATAAAGTTCTGTTTCTCCTAGTGTAAAACCTATATTATGGACTAAATGGTTTCCAATGATTATTTATACATAATCTCATATATTAGTTATTCCACTTATTTTGTAAAAAAAATGGTGTACTATATATATTTTACTATATTTCATGCATTTATTCAAGGAAAACCATGCCACATAATCGCATGTTGTCTTAGTGCATGATCTAAAAAATAATCCATATAATATCTAGAAATAATTACTGGAATGTGAAAGATGTTACATTATCCATACATAGGGGCCTTAAAACACTGAAATGTAAAAACAAAGACTAATAAAAAAGATGAGGGTATTGAGCATGAATCTGTGTCTCCTATGTGCTATCATGGAGATTCCTATATTGCAACTAGACAGACACTAAAAATATATATCACCCCCAACAGATCCTCTATTACTAAACCAAGATTTAAATTGGGTACTAGGTAAATTATTCTTCACCCTTTATGTCCAAATCACCCCAGTCAATGATGTATGATGGTTCATGCATGTACCTCCTCAATTGAAACACGTGGAACATGTCGTGTGCCCTGTCTAACTACGGTGGTAGAGATAAGTGGTATTCCACCTCACCAACTCTACGTAGAATCTTGAATGGGAGTAGGAACCCTAGAGATATCATGGAGCACTGAAAAAATATATGTAATCCCCATAAGGGGGAAAATCAAGGAACACATGGCCTCTTTACTCGAAATCCAAAGGCACATGTTTCCTATCAAAATAATACTTCTGATGTCTTTATAACATATTATTCCCCTCCATATTGTTCTGCACATTTTTTATGGTAGCTCACACCAAATCTAGGCCCATGAGTGTAGGCTCTCTCTGTTTAGTCTAATGAAGTTGTGACCAGAAGGGTTTCCCGTATAGTCCCTCAAATGGTTCCATACCAATGTTTGGGTGGTAGTTGTTTTTGAACACAAACACCGGTAGTGGAGGTTGATCCATCATACTACAACCAAAATCTAACATGCATGCATGCAGAATGTCCTCTAGAACATGAATGTTCTACACACTTGGGCCTTTTATATATGGGTAAAATGTTGTGATCAAGTGTAAATGGGTCCCAACCACTTCATGCAATCACCCCAGTATATAGGATGTAAAGAAAACTACAATATTTGAAGCAATCATCGAATGAAATTCATGGATTCCAACTATCTCCTACATGTAGAGGAATCCCAGTATCTCTACTGAACTATACTTTCAAATATCTTGGAAGCTATGAAACATGGTGAGGTGGTTACTAATCACCAATATGATATCATGTCATCTTGATGATTATGGTAAACCCTTCACATGTTACATTAATATCCCATCACATGCCCATTCTGGAACATCAAATTTGATGAGCTAAATGTACAAGAACCCAAATATATTCCTTCCCTCATTGAATGTAAGGTACTGAGAAACAAACACTACAACTCATTTCCTCATCCCTGGCCACCAAAACTACTATCAGAAGACATGGTACATCATTTCCTCACATGGATATCCTGCTAATGTGGACACATGAAACTCCCCTAGAACCTCCTCATGAAATGAAACTAGTAAAAATGTGCATAGTATGAGAATAATTACATGAACCACATCGCACTAATTTCCATTACAAGCATTTCCTATGGTTATCTCAGCACGTAAGGTGTGGTAGTAAGTATGCCCGTGATTTGCCTCTCATATTTTCAATGTGATTGGAGTGGTGAAAAACATCGATAAGAGGTAAGATGCTCAATTTTCATCCATGAAGAATGAATTTAATGAGAAAAATGAAAATAATACAACTACTAACTCAATATCATTTTTTAAGTTGTTCCTCTTATGTGGTCACAGTTGAAATGAACCATAGGTAATTTCCACTTTCCACCAGATCAGGACACAATCAAACACAATTCCTAATCTATCTCAAAACAATACGTACTTGGAACTCTCTACTAGAAATATCATGATTGGATCACTTGTCAAATTTTTCCTCATATCCTAAAAGTGATTAAATGAGGTCAACCTTTGAGAACCATAATGGACATCTCAAATGATCAAAGAGATTAAT
Source organism: Viscum album (assembly GCA_963277665.1). Lineage (NCBI taxonomy): Eukaryota > Viridiplantae > Streptophyta > Magnoliopsida > Santalales > Viscaceae > Viscum > Viscum album. The sequence goes on along the minus strand of OY728136.1, from coordinate 898,825,301 downwards.
GATCCTCAGTATAGGATGTTTTTTCTTCACAAAAAAATGGTTTAAGCACCAATTATTTACCCATAAACTCAAGATCCCATCAGCCATCTTAGAAAAAAACAGTGCTACAAATGTGAAGCACTATTTCTCACCAAGCACTTTCTATTTTGGTTAGAATTTCTTTTTCACTAAAAAATTAAAATATGGTTCTATCACTGAGACACACCACAGTCTTCACCTTAAATAGCCATTCATATCATAATCTACAGATAACCAGTCCATACCAAGAATAATTTAATAAATCCTCGACACCACTACCAAAAGATTCTAACCAAAACCCATGCCTCTAACAGTCTGGCCAAACTATCAATATCAATGTGGGATGATAGGTTCTCCACTATTAGGAGTATCAAATCATGGGGGTTTAGTCAATGGTTTATTCTGAATACTGGAGTCTTGATCATGTTTCACAGAATGAAAATGATGATTAGAAACTATTTTTATCTATAGTTAATTTAAACAAAAAAACATATATGTTATGTACATTGATTCATTCTTGGATCCCTTGGATCACAATCCTTGATCAGTTGCAGTTTTACATTCCCTTCTCACCCAGATCACTGTGCCTAGCATGAAACACATGGGGTTAGTGCAATAACAAGTTAAAATTTCAACCAAATCCTCATACTCTCAATCTCATCTACCATGTCTGCCACCATATCGATATGCCTTTCCTTATTGATGTCTATAGCTCTGTTACCCATCCACGGTTTGCTTATTAAAAGTACAATGGGTTGGAAAATATCATCTTAGACGGACTCTTACTTCACAAAAATTTCACCCCATATCTATAGAATGAATGGAGACACCTTATTAGCCTTGAAATGAAAATACGTTTTCCTATGACCCCCATATGAAGCATCGCATGTTACCAAGACCCGAAGACTGGTGCCAGTTCCCTACTACTGTGGATTATTCTCCATCTTTGCCACTACTAACCATCACTATCTTTATCAGATTATCCAAAAAACAATTGACCTCAAAATCCTAATCAAGAACCCTAGAATAAGTATGATGTGTAAGAGGGATTACACAATATCATATGTACCTATGTAAACCTTTCTTGAATGTGTGATCCATAATGTAATTATTAGTTATCATATCCTTTGTTTACATATAAATTTTGGTACACCTCGATGAATATTCAGATACATGCAAGACATCCTTATAGAGTTGTAGCGGCTCCTGGATATGCATAACCCTTAGATTACTTGGTTATAACTCTTCTATGAAGGGGTTATCAAACTATATCGATGGATTAGTTACCTCATCATATGATCTAGTATCTAATCCCTACTATTTATCTACTTATCTGTATAGAAGTATTTTTACCAAGAACACAATATGATATACTGATGTCCTAATTAAATGAAAAACTTGAGTCACCACCTAAAGACTGTCCTCATCCACCTTTGTGTTGGACTCACATCAGAACTTGAGGGGTCTCTACTACTGAAACTCATGAAGTACACTCAGCCTTTGAACCACATCCACTAGTATTGTGGTGCCATGTGTGGTTGTATAGGTTGTGTTATGTATAACACACCACCTAGAATTGTTATATCTAGTAAAAATCCTTGAACTGATGCCTTTTCACCAAATGGATCATCCTCATGTTGAAGCAGTGGAATCCTAGTTGTAGATCTATATGGAGATATCCTGAAATAAATCAAGATGTACCATGGTTGATAGAATAAATCGTTTGATCTGACAAAATAATGATATCCAAAACACAACTATTCCTATGTGATACATGTGAGATTATTTTCCCCCGACCAATTTTTTTACTGTACCATGATGAAAATTAGGTTATCCATGTCTTAGTGTATGGATTTGTCAGACGCCACACCAACACTACAGTCCTTACTCTGATAGTCAAATCCCTCATCTAATAGGATAGTGGCTGGTGACTAGAACTCAATCACAACTCATCCTAGAGGGGCCCATTATGTGACTACCCTAATCCAGCCTCCAATAGGCCATGGGCTGGTGACTGACACTAGGTAGTAACTTCCCTAAAATGTGAGAAATTAGTTTAAACTATCTCAACACATGAAAAAATTTACATGCCAAATAATGTTGAAATTTAAAACAAAGGATATAATACAATCGCAAAACTATGATAAAAGAAACTAGAGTTCAATAGTGAATGAACTAAATGTTAAACAGTTTAAAGGAAATCCCACCAAAAGAGTCTGTAACAAAATTATAATTATATTCATAGAAGTCCAACCTGATCTAATGGATATAAGAATGTCATGGTATGCTCTTACAAAACACCTCTATCTACCCAGCTCTATATTTTGTCCACCAACTCATACTCCTCCTTGGAAATCATCAAAAGGGTCATCATTTATACAATACATGACAATTGTGTGAAAATCTCTTTCATGGGTGAGTATAAAAATACTCTGTTGAACACCCCTATAACCATAAACATGAAACAAAAAGTAATCTGATCAGTTATAGATGTTAATGTATATTTTTAAAAGATTCTATTAGATAAATAGAACACCCATATATACATAGAAGAAACTACATGACATCATATAGTCACAACCAGCTTCTAGCCACATAATATTACTCTAAAAAATTTTCATTCTGAAAGATCCCACTCCAGAATACATGATATTATTGGAGACACCGGGCGAAGTGGTATAGCTCATTTGGGCTCCGCCCAATGATAAAACACTGGTCTGAGAAGATTGTGATTCAAAGAGAAGTGATCACACCGAGGATCAATAAGGGACATCATGAACCCAATCTAGATCATCATTGATACATTTATAGAGGATCACAACTTGATCTACTGGTGGACACCATGAACCCAATATGGATCAACTTTTTGTGTATGGGATCATGGCCAGAACCACTGGGGGACACCATGAACCCTTCCGATGTCCTCTCTATTTGGAGGACCAACAACCTTCTAAGATAGGTTACTCAAATTACAAAACATATCTACTATGGGTGATAGAGGTTCACACTCCAGCCTCACCGAGGATACAATTCTCTATATGAGACTCGACCTCTACCAAGGATTAAAATCTAGTTATTTGGATGTAATGTTGCACTGCACCCTCGAGGAAATTAAAAAGGGGACACACTCATCCTATACTAGTCCAAACCGAATACCCTCAATTTTCCTCAAAAATACATTCTCAATGTTAGGGCCTCAATGCCGCAGATGTCTCGTCGATTGCATGATATGTTTATGATTTATGACCATTTCAAAATTAGATAGGTCAATATGCCCAAGGAAGGACCCCCAAATGGTCAATCCACCTTCCATACTTACCAACTACAACGTTTTACCTCTTGTCATCAATACATTCTATTGCTTCACCCATGAAACACCAATATATGTTGCACATGGTCGACCACTACAGTCAATCGTGTCACCTAATCATTGTGCTTGCAACAATTATATCTTCCTCAAACCTTGCATTCACCTGCAATTAGGATCCACCAAGGTTTCCTAGGATTCATCCTAGGCCTATCCATCACACCATCCAGACATGACCTATAGATCCAAATCACCCACCCACCTGACCTGTACTGACTGGTATGACCTGCATTGCATCCACATCCACTACTACCACAACTGTCCTGCATCCGCCACATCACATGGTTCCACTACCTATGGAACTGACCTCTTCTTCTTCTATGAACTGACATGTCACCATTGCTGTCCAAAAAATTAAATGATCATAATCCTGAGCTCATCTTGGCATTTTATTCATCATGCATGTCTTCTAGTCATCATATTTTCTCTCAAAATAGATCACGTCAGCATTCTTCATTCTGAGATGAAGAATGTAAATTCATGACTTATCTACCATAAAAATCACTCTATCCTTATATTAACTCCTCAATCATTCCATTTTGATCCTAGATCCATGTCATTGGATCATTGTTCCCTGAAACAAGACTACAGTGATCGATTGATCAGGATGTGTCCACCCATGGGCCCATGAAGATCCCCTATGGTGAAATGTGGAATTATCAGAGAAAAATAAAATAAATATAGATGAATGATCCTTGGCCATTGTTCATGTTAGTCATGGTTAATTTTTGGTAGTAGAAAAAATTAATCCATCACCAAATTAAACAATTGAAACTTCTCTTGATAAAATCCCACTAAAAATAAGTCCCTACCCCAAATACACAAAATCCATGAATCAATCCATCCTTCGATTGATTCACAATCATCGAAGAAATTAATAATTCAGAATCAAAATATAGAAACACACACCCTACCTTGATTTGGATTAATAACTGATGAAGAATGTATCATTGACATTTTTATTATTGTTTGTGAGATCATCAATTTCTATTAGTACACTGATCATCAGAACTAGAATTTTTATTCTTCATCCTTAGAAGCACCATCACAAAATATTCTCTTGAATTACAAGGTTGTGAGGCCTACCATTAAATTGTGTTATAAGTGTATTTATAAATGGGTTTATTAAGTCTCAAAATATTGATAAAAAAAGAAATCATATTTAATATTTAATTACATGATGTATTAGATCACAAAAAACTCACATTGACAAAAAATATATCATTCCATGGGAAAAAACCAAATTAAGAACTCAACGGTGGTCTCTGATTTTCAATAAAATAACTCATTCAAGAGTTATTCTGATTATTGTTAAAAAAAATTATTTAATTATTTGATTTATGATTACATCCTTGGGGAAATCATCTAAAAATGACCTAAACTCATCAAGGATAGGTCATTACTAGGGTAAAATAACCATTTTGTAGTCAAATTCCCCTTCAGAGTTTTGATCTAGATAAATGTTTATGATTTGTTTCACTTTTTCCTGAAAACCAGAGATGTGTTATCTAAATCATCTTCATATTTTGTATAGTTTTTTCTTGGCACACTGGCCTCAAAATCGCACGTCACCTTGGAACATGGTCTCAAAAATAATCCATATATTATTTAAAAATAATACATGTAATATATAAGATATTATAATCAATGTGTTTCATGTGATATTTTATTTTTATCATAATAAAATTAATTTCATATTGTTATTTTACATCCTCTTAGATCCATATTTCTTCTTAATTAAAATAATTGGGGATCCCTGGGGTGAACAAATTGGTCATATTAATACTTTATTAAGAATATCCTATAGGGTTTTCTTAAATTATTTTAATTATTTAGTGGGTATTCTATATTGAGTCTTTGATATACGTCATTCATTAGGGATTAAATTATTTGAAAACTAAGCCTCACACTCTAGTGGATTATTATGTAATTCCTTATAAAATTAGTCACTGTATTCTAACACATTAGTTATATTCTCAAATTTATGACTACCTTTTCCATCCACCTACTGATTTTGATCATCTTCAAAAATACTCATTTATAAAATATACTTGTGGCGGATCTCGACTAGAAATAGATGATGGATTTTACATTCAAAAAATACTTAATTCTACATGATTATCATGAATCATAATTTCCTGATCATGAAATAAATTATAGAATAATAATTTCTAATCAAATAATTACAATGGATTAAATAAAAATAAATAATTTGTTTGGTTATAATGATAGAAAATAGGGAAAGTTCATGTTTAATAATATAAACTATCTCACACTTCCTTGTCATTCTGAGAATACTATTAATTGTATTGATGATTACTCCTTTTTTATGATTGAAGAGAAATATTGAATTTTCTTAGAAAACATAGAAGATATTGATATTAAATAATATAATGAATCAAATATTTATTTATCTATGTTGGATGATATGTTTAAATAATGTTCCCCCAAATCATTTGAAACTTCATACTCATCAATTGTGATTAAAAAATCATGGATTTTACCCCATAGAATATTTTAGGTAAAATTCCATTTAAGCCTTTTAAAATAAATTTCATACTTTCCCATATCCTTGATGTAAAATTATTGAAAAATTGTAGCAGATTTATTTCCCTTCAAATCAAAATTATTATTCTCATTCTTTACACAATTGGTGAATTATCATTTTTCCTTTATGTAGGTATAAGGGTGTCTCCTTCTACATGTACCAAATGTTGAGAAATTACAATTTCTCTTCATACCCTTATCTCTACAACACCATTCTCCACTTACAATTTTATTTGTTTGAAATATTGATTTATTTATATTTCTTGATAGAACATTAGATTATGTCATGTACGATGAGTAGGATTGGGAGACTTGTCACCTTTAATGTAATCGATTAAACCCATCAATTAAATGGTCAATATTACTCATTGTATTATTTATAAATTCTAATATATACCATGATAATATTTTAAAGTTGGATTAATACATAGGAAACATTTTCTCTTCCTATTTCCTTAAAAATTATAATTTTTTCTCTATATCAGCTCATAGTTAACAATGAAAATATTTGTCCAATAGGATTTCATTAAAATCATTCTATCTCATTGTTGTTATTTTATCTACATAATTATTACTATTAATAAATGTCTATGATTGATTAGTATTCAAAAAGAGTTTATAAAAATCATTGATAAACTTCTCAATTTCATTACATACCATTGTTTAAAATATCTTCCCAAGGGAAGTCATCCATTGAATGGCTACAAATGGATTTGAAGTATCATTGAATGATGGATGATTATGATGAATGGTGAGGTATAACATTGTTACTTTATGTTCTCTATTAATAGGTTTCTCAATACGATCATGGTTATTGGTAATAACCAGATTCACCAACCCCATTATAGTTATAATTTTTTTAGCTCCTACTGCATCGCCAAATCCATCTTCATTATCATTCATATTAGGGAAATCCTTACATGGATTACAAACAATGATATAGTTAACATTCAATTATCTTGATATCATCTATAAATATTGTAATATAAAAAATTAGATCCTAAAATTATGAAATGTAATGTATAATTTCAAAACCTATTATACACTTAACATAACATGAAAATTTATGTATTCCTATTCTCAAAATTGAAATCATGGTTTCATTGGGAATGTTATCAAATTATATTATATGTTTATATTTAACTAATATATGTTTTAATATATCTATTTCCCCAAAATTTATAATAAACATTATATGATACCAACTATAAATACCTATTCTCCAGAAGCCTATAAATATTTGGTTACATAATTATATTGATATAAGATACAAGGAACATCATCCAAAATGACCAAATAGTTTAGTTATATTATGAAACAATAAATAATCATAAATTAAACATTACATTTGAAATCATAATGTAATACATATTATTTTATTTAAGAACCCGACAATTTACTCTATCATACCCTGTACATCAAACATCAAACACTTCCTAGAATCATAGGGAAAGGAAACATAGGACATGGGTGATCTCAGGTTCTTTGTAAGGGTTCACTTATAAAATAATATTACTCTACATAATTAATATATTATGAATAAATGATGATCATTTAATTTTATATCAATAGTCACAAAAAAATTAACTCATTAGTTGAGAGAAAAGAAATTAATAACCTAAAAAATTAAACTACCTAATAATGATTGAATTTATAATTTTGGAAATCTATCAAATTCCATCAAGTAATTTTCAAAGACATATGAAATTACAATCATTTAATTGATCTAGGGAATCTAATAAAATTTATAAGGACATGGCCAGAACCCTTTTTAGTTTCACTCTCGAGACCTACCGATTCATCGAGGGGATAAAATAGACCTCACAAATCTTTTATTAAGCCTAATTTATTCATCATATGAATAAATAATATAGTCAAATCAATATTCCTTAAGAAATAAAACTTGTCCTTATTAGAATAACAATCATATAGAATTTTGAAACTCACCCATCAAAATGAAAATAAATCATACCAATTAATAAGGTGGATGGTATAATTAGAATATATACTCAACATACTATTGACAATATTATGATGAAAGATATGAAAATACATTAAAATGTTCAGAAGAACTTTTTTATGAAATTTATTTTTCTACTTTATAATCACATTTTAAAATATAAAAAAGAAGCACATAATAATGAAATAAATTTACATGATAAGAAAATTTAAAATATTAATGTATTTTTCAAAATAAATAGGCTCTTTGAAAGAGTGAAATTATATTCATACTGTATAAGTTAAAAATCATTTGGTCCAGACTTTTTTTTTGAAATTTCAATAAAGTACCTCGTTCGGAAAATGATTAGAATTTCCTTTAAAAATATTATATAAAAATAAAATCAATGGATAAAATTAATTTATGAAATTATTGGAAAATATTTAAAAAATTTCTGTTTTTTTTACATAGCATGTACATGGAAGAGAAATATTCATCGTCTAAGACATAAAAATTAACTATTCTGAATAATGATGAGACAGTAAAATAAACACTTACCACATGATCGATTACAATGTATGTGTTTTGAAATCTATGATAGATATTGATTTATTATAAATAAATTCCCTAACCATACGAATATATATATATTCATATATTATTTACTTGAAATGATTTATCACAATTTTATTATCAATTTATTGATAAAATCATTGTTTTTTGAGTTAACTAATTAATTTTTCAAGTTTGATTTTGTTTGATAGTTTAAGATATTTTTCTATTTTTATGAATCCAAAAATATACATAATTTTTTGAAACATATAAATATCCTATATATATTTATTCATTATATACATATTTTGAGTAATACATTTATGATTATAGAGAAAATGAATTACACTATCCATTGAGATGGTAGGTAGTGAGTGCTCATGAACAGCGGTTTAATTATTCAATGGATGGAATAAAATAAAGGGAAATAATATTTCACATTCAAATAATCATTAATATTTCATATATATCATATATATTATTTTAATATATCCATATTACAATCCAAATAATTTAGAAACTGAAAATGATTCGTATCGCTTTGTGGAGGTGGTAGTTCATATAAGCGCACAAGAAACATTATAATTTCTGAATGGATTGGAAGACAAGAAGGAAAATTAGGTATTATAATTTAAGAGAAATCATGGTTCCATAATTATCGTATATAATAATTATTTACATATTTATAAGCATCTGAATAAAATAGTAATGGAAAATGATTTAAACCTCTATATAGATATTGTAATACCTACCTACACACAAGAATTATTTTAACTTTTTTAGGATATAATTGATATGTAAAATGGGTTATCCATAATTATAATAAATATCAGTATCATTATGATATTTAATGTTTTATTTTAGGATCATTACAATATATGAAGTGGAATTAGAAGTATAAATAAACATGAATGAGTTGGTAATGACAGCTAAATATTCTTTGGTCAATCCCTTTAGATCGTTTCATAATGGACCTATGGATTCTATTATGGAAGGAATAGAACATAAAAAAAATGTATATTGATGTTTATATTAGTAATGGTTTGGTTTTAATAGAGATATATGGCACACTGTAGTATAAATATGTAAGTGTGGATGTTCTATTATATAATTGAGATGGGATGAAATTTCTATTTTTCATAAAATATAAAATTAATATAAATTATTAATCGTTAAAAAATGGAAAAAATTATATAATTCAAATATAAAATTGATGAACCCTGAATGAATTTTTATAATAATTTTTTTCTTTTTTTTTTGGATTTTTTTTTTCACTTGTGTTTTCATTTTAACCCCTCCCTCATTAAAGGTTTTTATAATTACAATACTATTAAAATATTTTCCCTCTATGGGTGAAAATGTAAATATAATTTAATAAAATAAAAGTAAATGGAAATTATATATTTCATTAATTATATCCCATTATTTTGAATGAATATAATATTTTTACGAATTTTGAATCATTTAAAAAAATATTTTTTTCGTTAAATATCAATAATGTCACTTTTAGAACTCTTCATTTGAATCATAAAAAATTATTTTATTGTTTATTTAAAAAAAATAGTTATTGATTAAGAACATTATATATTTTTTATAATATGGTTATTCATATTCACTCTAACCAATTTTATTTATAGTTTATAATTCTCATGTTAAAATGATAATATTTTAGTAGGTAAATGTTGTCCGTTTAAGATCAGTTTTCTATACTATATATGCTATCGAACATAGAATTATTTTATATTCAATGCGTCTCATGAACAAAAATATATCGTAGAAATGTAAATGAATTAAAAATAAACATACATTATAATTCATGGATGATAAATGGTTAACATTGTGGAATTCAAGTTTACATCTACAATAGATTATTATTGGGATTCATCGGCTTTTAGGAATGATTCAAGTGAAATAACATAATCTTTTTTTGATCATTCATTTTTAAAATATTTTTGGACATAGAACCCGACCAAGTAATCAATTACCTACATTGGTAATCATATTTTGATTATGTGTAAAATCTTTCTTATATGGATATACTGAGATGATCCTACATTTCATTTGGTGAATGTAACACTAATGAAGTGAATGAATCATAAAATTCTTCCAGAGAAACCATTGGAGGAACTTCTTATAGGCTTACTCGTAGCATAGAGAATAAATATTTTATCTAAGTCATGGAAGGTGTTATTCCCCCCATCCTTCTGGATTTCGATACAACCAAATATGCTATAATTTTTACGACAAATCGTTACATGATTTCTGGTTTTTTGGGCAATAATAGTTCTAAAAATGCCTCCCAACAATGTCGGCTATAGACGTACATATAATAACACTAGATTTCTTGCATCACACTATACATATAAGGTATTATATCAGGTATGAGTTAGGTATAATGTGATTCATAGATACTTTTTATAATAGATTATAGCTATTAATAGTGGATCAGTCTTTTCGAAGCATGTCTTTCACAAATTTTCCACTCCATTCACATTTCATAATGATTTGTGTAGATTTATATCAATATTTAATTATTATAATGTCAATTATTCTGATCTCATTGGATGATTTATTTTTGTTGGAATGACATATTAAAATATCTAAATCTTATAAGTGATACGTCAAACATTGAATTGATATTGAATGATGTTTTTTCAGAAGTACTGTGTTTAACAATTACTATAATGAAGTGAATTGTTTTATAATCACTTTATCCCATTATTATTATATTTCATGATTTTTCTTTGATCATTCATTGTAATGAATTGAGGTTATTAAAGAATAATTACTATAAGAACACACATTATTTTCTTGATGTGTGCCCTTGGGAAAAATCAAGGGTGATCATATCTATATGGAATTGATTCTAATTTAATTCCATGAGGTTATTGGAATATTCTATATAGGTAATGGAAATAAGTTTTAATTGATTAAATATATCATAAATTTTTTAGAAAAGATTTAATATATACTCCTGCCTCGTATTTTTTGGAAATTATTTACGGGGATTGGTAGTGGACTATAACGTGACAGATATATCATTCTAATCCAATCATTGAAATATGATATTGGATTTTCTATAATAATACATAAGTGGTTACTAAATAATATTTGATCAAAAATATAAAATCCACATCACTTTATCATGACAAGATAGATTATTTTAAATATAGTCAACTATAACAACGGGTTCATCATTGGTGAGATGTATTAAAAATGGTCACTATGATGTTTGTAACATTTATCAAGTTAAAACATATCTATTTTATCATAGAAAACATGTTGTGGATGATTTTTCATTATAATATCCTAGAGATATGTCTAAAATGAATTACTATTGACAAACATGGATGGACATTTTTAGGATATTTATCATCAAACGAAGGACTAATGAAATTTGAACATATAGATAACTAATATATTTAATGATAATGGATTAACTATGATGGTTAGGGCTTCCAATCTCATAGTTTATGTAATCTTGATAATTAAGACCATTTTTTTAAAGGTATGTTTATGAATGTTATGGGTAATACCTCTATACATACTATTTGCTAAATGAAATATCTATCAAGGACCTATGTGGTTAATGATTATTTATTGATATATAAGTGAGGTCATCCTTTTTTGTTAAGATATATTATTTATAGAGATCCTTCAAAAGATCCATTATAGGAATGACATGAATTATCATTGGATGATATTTCAAAATGGGGTAACCTATATGGTTTGTCATCATATTTAATTAGGGATTACAATAATAAAAAGAAATCTTGAGTACACCTCTAGAGTTACCCAATTATGTTTGATAATGGGGAGGACCTTTGAGGTTGATGAATTAAATGTTGCTACCGTAGGGAGGAACATAATTGTTTATAAATTGTGGTTTCTACAATGAGGAAAACTTCTCATTTCTCAATTCATCAATTTGGATCCCACTTCAATAAATTCTATGATAAAGATCCCTATGAATTTTTGTTTCATTACTATAAAGATTAATCAATAAGGGTTGTTTTCATTCCCCAATGTAAATGGGATTTAACAAATAACAATTGATTAATCCCTTGATATAATTTGAGTCTAATATATAATAGTGACATAAAAACATCCTTTATATTTCATTAGGATATATAAGAATATTTAAAGAAATATTGAGACACTATGAGTAGGGGTCTCGTCATAGTCTCTGATATCTAACAACAATCATTAGGTCTTCTACTTCATCTCCTCAGTGTGGATGGGGAGGAAAGTGGTAGATTTGCCTATGATTTCAACTGGGATTGGGAATGATTAGGGATTAAAGTGGTGGATATTGATGGAATATCTTCTTCAAATCTCATGTCTAATAATAAGTATGAATGAAATCCCCTATAATACATATCAAATTCAATGGATGTAGGTATCACTATTCTCAATTGATAAAAATTCTAATTGGTATAACTATTTATCATGGATTACATTTTCCAACTATACTATAATTTTTTGAATGACCTAAAATGTTTCAAAATAACAATTATCTCATGAGAAAGCGTTAGGTTACTAATAGTTCTGTTGTGAAAATATTACAAAACAAAGTCATTCCCTACCAACCGTTAGAGAAATTTTTTTGGTAAAAATTCATGGCATAGTCGTGAATTTTTAGTGTTTATTTCTTTATATAAATACTTTTTATGTCCCATAAAATATTAATGTGTATTAACCCATAATTTTTTAAATTTCACCTAATGTGGACAAAAAAGTTAATGCTTGATTGTTAATTTATTAGTGAATAAATTTAAATTTAATTAAAAAATATATGGAGAAACTACTAAACAATAACCTATTAATGAAACATCAAAAATAAATTTAATTTAGAAATCTATATCTTTCACATGTAATGGATTTAATAATTTGTTTAAAATTTTTGTTCCTAGTGTCTTCATATCCTATTTTAATTTTGGTTAGGCACCCACATTTTAATATTTAGTGGTTATTAGAATGAAATAAAGATGATTCAAATTGCGCATCAACATTGAGAAGAAAATAGGTCATACTCTGTAATAAAGGATCATATTTCCTAGTATATGAGTCTTCTATATATTTAATACATATTCATGGAACATTCCCATCAAAAATATTGATTACCCTTATCCTAAAAGGAATTGATCGATATCATGCATAAGTATCAATACCTATAGTTTTATAAAATTATCCATAAAAATATATGATAGGTTCTTAATATCTATATTCTTTTGATAATTAGGATATGAATTCATGTAATACTATTAGGTAATCGAGAATTTATCATCATCTAGAAAAAATGCTAGAATGTTTCAGCTAGTATTTAACATGTGAGAACCAATGTCTATGTTTAATTGTAAATGTAATTAAATATCAAATGGTTCAATGCCATTTACATGTAATTTTATAACTCTAAATATTATGTTACAAGGACCATAGATCTATGTTTTATGGTTATCAAAATTAGTAACACATAAAATAAAATTAATTTCATTTTTTTGGACTAATGAAGTAAATTTTATGAGAGCACATCAATGATTAATGATTTTACTATTAAAATTTCTCATCTACGACTACTGTTTTTCCAATGAATATCATAAATCTTGGAAAAGTGAAGTGGAATTTAAGGTCATTAATATTTGAGAAATGATATTTCATTTATGATCCCGCTATCATGGATCATTTTAGGCTTATAAATTATGAATAACATATAATATCATGTTTTAATTTTCATCTCATATGATTATTACTAAATTTTTTATATTTTAAATTCATCAAAAATATAATACAGGGTGATTAAGGCCTAAAAATGGTTTTTTGGGACATATGTGTTAGAGTTACATTCTAGTTTAACATGAAAAAATATTCATGTGATGGTAGGATAAGGCTTAAATATGATTTTATTCCCATTTATATTGATAGATAATTTATTACTCTTGATAGGATGATATAAGGGTCAGCTGAGTTTATGGTGGAAATGGTTTTGGTTCATAATATCATTATCTAGATAGATGGGAGGGTATATAATAAAGGTATAAAATTTTTTAATAAAGAAAGAATATCCTTGTAATCATAAAATATATATGATTTATAATATCTTAAGTACCATAATAATTTCATTGGAAAATTTATTATACCTATAATAGGATTCCAGATTCCCAATATAAAATTAAAATATGATTGAGATTCATAAAATTGATTCGTTGAATTTTATAATCATTCATTAAAATAGTTTTAAGAGATAGCTTATGAATATGAGGATCCATGGATGATTGACTCAGTCAAAAGTGTTTCAATAATGTCATTATAATAAATAATTTATCCCATGTATTTTTCCTTGGTGAGTAGCGTTCCTAGTTCTTCCTTATATGTAGTAAGATTCACCATATTAGAAGATAAAATATTTATACCATAAAAGATGAATATTGAATTTTTAATGACATTTAGTGAGGTATATTTTTTATATTTATCATAGTTTGGTGAACTAGTAAAATAATAAACCTATAAGATGATTTGGGTGAAAAGAAAACCAATATTATTAACTAGGTTAATCTCAAATTATGTTTATTTGGGCAATATAATCTAGAGACATTGATAGATACTTATGATATACGATTGGATTCTTTAATTAATGCACTCCCAAATTTGGACTCGAATAACTTAATGAATGTAAATTGTAGAAAAACATCAGTTCTTGGTAGCCAACCAATTTTATGATGGGATATTTCTTCAATAATTGTTGTTTACATTAATAATGATGCTAACCTTTGAGAAATAAATGATTTAGAGGTTTACAACAATTGATGGACATAAATTAACATTAATCCCCATTTTATTGCATATTATTTGACTCGAAAATTAACTTTTAGTGATGATGGGAAGTCCTAGGACCGTATACATGGTGCTTCTTGTGCTAAGGTATTACCATATTTTCTATAAATATAAAATGAGTCGTCAATGTCTTTATATAGGCATCAGTAATTTGGTTAGTAATAAACCACCAATTACTACAATAAGAACATATTTTCATTGAAGAGGATGAATAATAGGATGATGAATCGTGATCGAGATAAGTCATTATTGGATGAGGCATTTTTAACAATACTGGTGAACATGAAATTAGAAACAAAAATGATGAACATGGAATGGGGAAGGGGTGTATTAATAAATTTGGTATTTATATCCTCTTAGGTAACTATTTATGGGGTTTCTCCATGAATCCAACTAATTTTTTATTAATAATTACTTTAATATGGAACGACTGGTATATTAATTGAAAATCTTCTCCCGTGATGATTATTCGTTTGAAAAAATTAATTTTATAATGTATGTACATTACATCTCAAATAAAAAGGACTTATAAATTCCACAACCAAATTTTCATAATTGAAGATAAATTATAACATTCATTATTACACATTCAATGGTTTAATAAAATTCCTAAAATAGAATACTCATTATGATTGATTGTTGTGTTATTGAAACATTTAAGAAAAAAATATATTATCTCATTATGTTTGAAATTGGTAATCTCTATGATGATTGTTTTTTTATAAAAAACCAACCTATTATAACACCACATGTTTACTTATCATTAGGTTTTAAAATATTATAATTTAATTAATGATCCTTATACTAAACATTATTTTCAATTTTAAACAAGACTTTTATTCATTGATGTGTTTAATAAATCCACGATGACCTATGATCATGAAAATATATTATAAATTGGATTCATCACATGTGTTCTCGAATTAATAGGTAATTAAATATTGAAATTTTCATTTTATTTTAAGGAAGTTCATATCTCATTCCATTTTATTATAATGTAATTGTAAAACAAAATTTCCTTTCCAAGGGCGAAAGAGGATATCACATCAGAAAGTCAAATGAATAAATATAATGCATAAAAGTTGATAACATGATCTTGTAACCATCATTATTAGATATATAGTGAAAATAGGTTATATTACACTATAACTATTCCCATGTTATTTTATAATTGTGACATTAACTTCTTCCTCTATGGGTTCCATTCAGTGTTGTTGTATTTTGATCATGGACATTGTGGAATCTCGTCCAAAGACACTAGGGAAGAGGCCTAGATGGTAATAATCTATGTCTATCAATTAATCTCTATTGAATTTTTTTAATTTAATTTTTTTATAAATGTTATCATCAATATCGTGGAATTATATTTATTTTAAAAATATTTAAAAATATATTTAGACATGATATTCATATTTTTGTTAAATTTTATATGAATATTTATTTTGAAAACCATGATAAAAATATTTAATAATTTTTATAAAGAATAAAATTTATTATTTTATCTTCAGTAAATGTGAAAGAAGGTTAAAAGGATGAGTTGAGGAGTTAGTAACATAATTGATATAATAATATGTGTCAATTAAATATGTAATAATTATTCATTTCATAAAGAAAATATTTATTAACGCTAGGTAATATATTGAACTATATAATGTTAATATAATAATTCATTTAACAAGTATAATATTATTTGTTATATTTGATTAATGGAATTTGTGAAATTATAGATATTAAATACATGATCTATAAATTCTAATGATATTTGTGGCTCTCAATGCCTATCATCCATATAGAATAATCACAATTAAAAAATCTATATAGATTATATCAATATATAAATAATTCATCCTACTCCATCAACCATCTCATGAATGTTGAAACAACAACAAAACCCATCCATATCAAAAAATTGTGCTGTAGTAAATCAAAAAATCAAGACAATTGGATCATCTAGGCCGAAACCTAGAGATCCATCAGTATCATTTTGTGATCAATGAGGAAGAGTGGATAATTCAATAAAAATTATATTATGGATCCTCCTAGTCGAAAAACATTATAACTCATTCAATGGGATCAAATTTAAATATATTATTCATTTAAAATTCTTAGGATCTTTCTAATTCATATTATTAATTATATTTTAAGGATAATGTGAAATATTCTCTCATCGTCAATTAGGATTAGTTTTGTATACTTTTTAAACATTTAATATTCATGATGATTATCCATAATTTTCATTGATACTATTAATTAAATATAAGAATATCCATGTTGGGATGGTCTTAAATTGAATTCACACTCTACCGTAGACATTAAAATTCCATCAAATAAAACATAATAAACTAATAAATTATTTAATATTATAAATCTATATTTATATTTTTTTATTTCAATTTTGTTTTAATCCTAAATATATTAACTAATGATGATAAATTCTTTCACTATTACATATCCATTGTGAGGAAAATAATTGGTGATGAAAATAAATAGTTACCTTATAGAGTAATTGGATATTAAATATAAATAACTTAATTACATAGCAAGTGGTTTAATTACAAAACCATATATTCATAGAAAACCATGTTTGTAAAAATATTAAATTACTATAACATTCCATTTTAGAGATTATTTCGTAGCATGTGATCACATCATGTATTGACTAAATTGGTGAAACGTTTTTAGCATGATTACATGGTGTGTAACATAAGTACATGCCATGGAACCATGTATGTTCAAATGTTTAGGATGTTAAAATACATGGTTTGTAATAATTTTATATTTAGTGTAATTAATTTATACTCAACATGTTGACTTCTCTCTCAAAATCATGGAGGAGTAATTTTTACATAATCAGTAACTCATGAATGCACCGTGAAACATTGTATTTTCTAACATAAATTACACACTAACTCCCTTGTTATGCAATCTGATATTTATAGAAATAATGACATGATGTGTAGCCAGTTAAAATCCATTATAGGTCATTATATCTCACTAGAGACACATGAAAAGACTGACATGTCATGGGAGTCAATTCATTTTATTTAGAATTTAATACAAACTACATAGTGTGAGGGTGGTGTAAAAGTCATGTGATTGGTATTTATTCTCATAAGGAACATGCAGAGTATCCGTCATTAGTTCGGGTGAAAATAAAATTCTTAGTTAATTTATGAATTTTTTCAGAATTATATATATTGTTTTAGTGGTTTTACATTGGGTGTAATTTAGGTATATTGTCATTATTATATGCCATAAATAGTAGTGAATTTCACGTGACCGAACAAAACATGATGACTACACATATTAACCCATGGAACTACAGAACATTTAATATTGTGACATTCCATGTATGCGAATATGTTTTTTATGTACATAATAAGTGACAGACCTATACCAGGTATATGTTAAGAATGTTTGAGAAAGTCATGTCAAGAACTTTTATATTCCACTTACTTGAGTAATTTATCATAAAATAAATAATTTTTTTCACTAAAAATTTAAGTGGATTATATTCTTATGTATCTATATGATTCCATGCGCAAATATTCATCATTATTTAGTAGTTACCAAATAAAAATAAAAGTTAATAAACCCAGATAAAATTATCATAATTAAATGATATTTATTTTGTATTATAGAATTTATGAATGTGATTTCATTGAATGTATGTGACTAATCATGATCAAAAATGAACAATATGAGTATTGGGTTTCAATTAGATTTTTTATTATTTTATGGGGGTTTAGACTTGATATTGTTCTATTAAAAAAATTAATATATCATGTTTTACATCCCTCCCACCATTACATTGTTGGAAATTCATGGCCATTATTTATTTCATATATCTCACACACCTGGTTTCCATCAGTATAAAATATTTGAAATCATGTAATTGATATATATATATAGCGATTTTGAGGAAAAAACCCGATCAATGGTGTAACTGAAAAAGAAGATACAAATATTAATGGTCATTTTTTCATATCAATACAATCCTATACTGTGTATTTTCCCATAGGGTAAATGGTTTATATATAATCATATCAATAAATAAATGATTTGAAGAATCATTATCTTTTGACAATATTTATTTTATTTGGTCACATTTTATAGTTATCATTTTATTTGATGCACATTTATATGATGCTAAAAATGATATCATAATTTAACTAAGATAAAAAAATTTCATTATAATGATAAATAAATAGGTTTTTTATAATTTATGTTTAAAAATTTATACTAAAAATATTATAAAAGATCAAAATAAAATAAAAAAATTTAAAGGACAAAATAGAGACACATTTTTATAAATGGACATAATTAAACAAGTAAATATTAATTAAAAAATCCCACATTTCTGGATTTAGAAAGTAACCATAGAACTATGTTACGATCTATCCTTTATAAAAAAGTATCTATTGGGGATTTATAATGATGGTTTTTGGTAAATATAAAAAAGAATCTATCAAGATGTTTAATCCTTGATAAAGTCGATATAAATTTGTGTTCAGTGTTGAGGAGAATTGACTATGGATTTCTATATTCTGGGATTCAGAACTCCACTCATAATATTATATTGTTTTATTCATTTAATTTGAAAGCCTACAATTGTAAATAACATCATGAATGTTTTTAAATCCAATATTTATTTTGGTACTGTAAATGTGGATCTTTTCCACTATGATTTATATTAAACATGGAATTTTAGGTAAACTTCTGAGTACTATTGTGAATTTATAAAATTTTGGGAAACTTATAAAATAAATAAATAAAATTCATCCCACCAATTTTGGTAATAAATATTAAATTCTAATATGATACATTATTTATTGTAAAAAAATGGGAACCAACACTATGGAGACAATATGATCATTCCATAACAACAATATTGTCTCCAATAACACAAATTTCCCATATTGGTATAGTTGTTTATATATAATAATAAAAAATGAATTTTATTCCATTTGTTGGAATATACTATACATGATCTACTATCACATCATGTGAGTAAAAATGAAAATTGCATAAATAATTGGTTTGTAGAGGTTTCCACTTCAGTCCAAATTATATAGTAATCAGCAATGTCTACCAAGATGATGAGGAAAAATAAAGACATTTAAAATCACTCAATATAAACTTATATACATGATCATAAAAATGATATGAAGAGAATAAATATAAAGTATATTCTCATTGAACTAAATCAATGTAATATAATATAATAGAACAATGTCAGTGATTCGGTGTTCAACATATTTATGTACATTTATGAGATAGAAATTTTGATCTTCCATTTGTATAATAAACGCTTCATTAATATCTTATAATCATCCATATCCCATTTGATATCCATAATTTTTTAAAAATAAATTGGGTTAACAATCAAAATAATATTCTAAAAGATCATCTCACTATGTTTTAGTAATCTAAAAAAGAATTATAATATCACAGTTCCTTATTTTATATAATGTGTACAGTAAAAGACCAAGTTGAAAAAACTATGGATTGTTAAAAAAGGGTACCATTATATCATCCTCTAAAAAGAAAAACTATTACAATTGAGAGTAATGCATTAGAAGATTTATTCTTCTCTTGTTATAATAAATTACACAATAAGAGGATATGAAATTAATTGATGCATGATAAATCCATTACATTTAATTCATATATTTTTAACATTATATGTAATACATGTGTTATAATTATTACGTACTGAAATAAAATAATTTTTTCTATATAAAAATATTTGATTATAAAGAATATAAATATTATTTCCTAACATTAAAATTTACATAATCATCAATTTTAGTCAAGAAACAACATTCTTTTACTATGATGGTATTTTCAAGTTTAGAGTTTAGATAATTAGATCATAAAATATTCATAACAAAAACATAACTTATAAAGTGGAAACTTATTATTGTTATCTATTTTTAAACAATATAACACTATTAAAAAATCATGATTTATTATCAACATGACTTCCAACAAGACTTATAACATTTACAAACCCATCCTTATACCATATGAAAAAAAATCATAATATGTGAATTCATAAAAAGATCAGATATGGACATACAAATAGAATGTAAACCATTTATGTAGTGAAAAAAATAAAAATCATATAATATTTACTTTTACCTTAAAATCTCCTTGAGTGTATAAAATTAATCATTTTCACAACATAAAAACACGCATTTTTTCTTAAATAGTGACTTCAAACCCATATAATGTAATTAAAATAATCATTTGTTTGAATTAAAGAATTGTATTCATATAACCTATTCAAACCCCTTTTAATTGGACTATCCATTTATCAAAAATCCAATATAATTATTACCAAATTCATTGGAGAGAGATAATGGGGCGCATACATCATATAAGATATATTGTTCTCACTTGTTTTCTATGATCTATAATGGGTATCAATAAATCATAGAAGCTATATCTGGCTAAAACTTGAACTATAATAGTGTTCACCCCTTTGATGATTGTAAATAGATCTCACCCATTTTATATACTTCTAGATATAATACTATAATCATAAATTTTTTTTAAAAACAAATTTAATCCCATATGAAAAACTATTTTTGATAAAACTACCATTACCTTTTTAAAATCCATTATTGAACAATGAAATATGAAAAAAAGAGAGATAGAGTATTTATCTAAATAATGATGCTAATTTTCAAAGGAAGCTGAAAATAAAATAATGGACAAGGTGGCATTAAAATCATTGTTATCATGTATATTAAGAAGATAAGATTCATATTATGATTCATCAAAATGTTATCAATGAAATATATAAAAAATAATATTTTTAAAAAATATAATAAGAACTTAAAAGAGAAATTAAAAATTAAAAATAAAATACATTATTTTCTTGTAAAAAATTTCATAAAATCATTTTAATATCATGGACATGGAATTTGGAGAGTTGGAAGGAAATAATTATTAGTGTAATTTTTAATAGATGTGAACCTTTTCAACTTGGACATATTTGAATCAAAAACCCTAAGAAATAAAAATAATTAAAAAAATATAGTCATAATATTGATATTAATGATATAACACTTCAATAGGGGTGTATATATATATAATAAAAGAACAATTATTCATAACATCAAAATATGACTCAATGTAAGTAAATTTAGATGAAGTCACTTACCATGAATCTGAATTTCTATGAATTTATATATATTCTTGAATAAAAAAATTATCTTAATTTTTTAGATACTAAAAACCCTTTTCATGTTTATTTTTTGTTTTATTTCAACTACTAATATTTTTTATACAATTAAATAAATAATTACGTTTACATCACATGTTTTATTTAGATTATGTATCCAAATCGATTTTGGTTTGTTGACTATGGTCTAGGATTAAATTATCTAATAATATATTGAAAAGTAATAAATAATTAATTTAATTTATTTAGAAATAAATTATTATTTTAATACCATTAACGAATGGTTGTTATAAAAAATGAACTATGTTACAATCACGGATATGGTAGGTCGTATATATGCATGAGTAATGTATCCTCTTACCATAGATCATTATAGAGTAATTTTATGTAATATAATTTATTTATATAATTATAATAAAATATTATATACCATATTTTCTACTTTCTTTAATCATCCTTGTAGTATGGTTATAAAAAGAGTGATACCTCACTTCATGAAGATGGTAGTCCAGAGGTACATGATGGTCATTACCACATTTTTATTAATTTAAAATATTATAAATTAAATGGTATAATTTATTTAAAATATAACTAATATGTCAATAATATCATAATTATCACATTAAAATCAAATATATTAATTATTTTAAACATTATTAAATTCTATGTAATATGTCCGGGAAAAACTAATCACATCGCTTCATGAGGTGGTAGTCTACCATACACATGAGTGACATTATAATATCTCATACCAAATGGAAGGTAAAAATAATATGGAATATAATAACTCAAATTGTTTAAAATTTTCATAAATATGGTATATATTATTTATTCCCTTAATTATAAAAAAATGTGAAGGGTTGTAATAGAAAAATGAATGACATTGATTCATGAGATGGTAGTCTAATATTCACATGAATGAGGATTTCATTACTCATTGGATGGCAGTGGAAATTTATGTATCACATTAACATAATACAAAAACATAAAAGTATAGTCTAGGAACATAGTATATTATATGATCATATTTAACAAAACTGAAGGATGAGGATAATGAAATAAAATAAAAACCCTCATTGAATAATATTACCTCTTTTTTGGGTATCCTTGTTAGGGTTGAAGTAAAGCCATACTAGGTTGAATTTATTGTCAATATAAGTCTTCAAATATAATGTAATGAAACTTGAGAAGTTATTCGGGATGTTTTTTTATGGCCGATGATGTTTCAAGATGTGAATAAGATGGGAGAGTGGTTTCCATTTTATAAGAGGGCGAGATGAATCACTAAGTAATTTTGAAATTAAATTCATAATCCCACATTTTTCAAAATTTTTTATTGAGAAAAAAGTGTAATTATATACAAAAAATAAGATTAATTGTAAAAAATTTTCTATAAAATAATTTTACGCAAATTTATAGGTAATTTTAACCTTTATCTATTATGTTTAATAAAACGGTAAACCCAATTTAACAGTAACATTGGTAATTAATTTTTACAGAATTCACTCTTCATTTTAGTCAATTAATTAATTTAACCATTTTATAAATTAAAAATTATTTTTATAAAAAATAATAAATCCATTTTTTAAAATTCAATTCAAAGAGGAGTAAAAATTGGTTTTAAAATAATCATGTAGACATGATGAAAAATTTTGTTTTCAATGTGAAAAAGATTAAAAGAATATAATTATTTTATATGTATAATTCGATATAAAATTATTCTAGTTTCCTAAATTATATTAATAATATATTATTTATCAACTTTAACATTTATTCTAATATAAAATATAATTTAATTTATAAATAATTTAAATAAAAATGTAGTTTTTAATTAAAATTTATTATTTTTTTATTATTCGTCAAAAAAATAATTATTGTTGAATAATGAAAATAAATAATTGTAAGATAATATCATTATTCTGATTTAAAAAATTAATTTTTTTAACATATTATTTCTATAAATAGTAATATTAATTTTTAGATTACTTTTGTATAGAGTGACTGATTCGTCTCTTAAGAGAGAAAATCACTAAAAACATTTCCTTTTCTTCTAAATGATTCTTATTTTTTTACTAATAAATATAAAATAATAATTTCCATAATTTAGTTAGTATTATTCATACTCCCCCATTTCAAATATATTTTATATGTATTATATTTAAAAATATTATTTTAAGAATATTTTACATTTTGAATAAACAGGTTGTTGCTTGTAACATACAATAAATTGGGTATTTTGTGTAATTCACGAAAAATATAGTGATGTGTGTAATGAAATATAAAATAATACATTCATTTATTTCAATATATTAATTACATTCAATTTATTTTAAAATAAATATATCCTAAAGCCTCTGTGTGTTACATCATCTCCCCTAATAAATAGCTTCCTTGGAATTTTAAATTTATTTCTTGGAAGTCAAGGCCATGAATGATGGAGAATCAATTTTCTAAAAACCAACATCATAACATGTATAATAAAAAATAATCTTAATAAGAAAATATTGGATGTGTGATGGCCATCTTGAATAATCACATATCATTTTTTCCATGTTGGAGAACATATGTGTGAAGTTAATATTTAGACATGGTATAAAAGAATAAATAATCACATAGAGTTATTGTGGTCCTTGAATAAAATAATTTGAATGTTGAATGTAATGTTATGGGCCTAAAAATAATTTATCTATCATGATACAAAATACTATGTGATTCATCAAATAAAAATATAATAATATAAAATTTTAGTTCATTATCATTTTTTATATTTTGGGGAAAATTTTCAAGTCTTATAATATAACGAAATGTACATATGTGAGAAATTTGTATTTAATAATAATAATTTCATCCTTTCATTTTATATGATCAAATAAAATTTCATCCTTTACTCTAAATAATTATTATTTCCCTAATGAAATACAATTCACTGTGAAGATATCGTAAGATCCATAAAAAGGTGATTACAAGTTCCTCCTATCACTAACCATTTTCCAAAAATGAATATGGTTTGAATTATTTATCTAATATAATATATTAATCTCTAAAACACAAAAGTAACAAGACTTTATCAAAATTTATATTTATTTTCAAAAAGTTAACCAATTATTTATTCATATTATTGAGGACCTCGTGTAGGCTAGTGGTAGGTTCTAAACCATTATAATCATTAGACCCCTGGTTCATGGGATGAATACTTGTCAAATGTGACATGCTATTAGTCAGTATGTTCATTTTTTATCTCTAATCAATTTTTATATAATTATTATAACATTCCCAATATAAATATTGAAATACATAAAATTAAATAAATTAGTTAGTATCCTTTATAATAAATATTTTAATTCCACATTCTTTTCATAATGACTAATAATGTCATTTTACATTTATTAATATATCTTTTATGATCATATTAACCAAAATTTTTATCAATACTGTCAAACATATGTTGATAAAATTTAAATTCCTTAGTACTCAAAATAATTTCCACAAATACATATACATTAAATAACTGTAAAATCTCTATAAATATTTTAAATAGTAAATATAATACATAAAACATCTAAATAAAGGTTCCAAAGTCAAGGAGTTTATAAGGGAACATATTAAAATAACGAGTTCTTTAGAGCTATCACCATCTCACCAAATTTCATAAAATATATTGTAGATGTATAAAATTGTGTTTCCATCACTTTTTATTCTGATCATGATGATTTCCACCATCAGTATGTATCTTTACAATCACATTATCCTATTTTACCAACACATTGAATCTAAAACATCTCATTTTTTACTATCTATCTATAATCTCACTGTAGAATTGTTTGGGGACCATTTCATTGTAGTCATGAACCATGTGACCAAAATTTCCTCACTAGTAACACATTCTAGATCATAAAATATATTCTATGAAATGAAATTCACTATAATTGGAACATGTTTGAGGATTACCTATTGGACTATTAGTTGGTTTCTTTATTTTCGGCAAATTTTACAATTTCATACTATTTTCATCTCATGGAACATGAGTACCAAAAAACTCCATCTATAAATTCAAAATACAATGATGAATTTTTTCACAAATCTTAAATTCCCATGTTTATAAATCTCTTCACAAGTGTGGTTTTAATACCTCTTAAAATCTATTAATTATACTTTTAATAAACTAAAAAAATCTTATATTTACCAGGCTATCATTGTTAAATATTCTTCATATTTAGATATCAAATATTCATCCGTTGTCTCATTTACATGAATCAATTCTCTATCCTATCATATAAAACCATAGGGAAATATTTATCAAGAAAAATAATCTTAAATGTGTCTCATTCGATATCATAAAGATCATCTTTCTCTATGAAATTCTTCAACAAATGTCACGTTAGATCAGAATCAAAAATATAATGAAAAATTGAAGGAATAATATTTTGAAGTTACAAACATACAATAGATTCAAATATATTTTCCAGGAAATTGATCAATCCATTATCTACTAATGGTCTTGATTATCCTTTTATTTATGAGAGATATATCATCTAGACATGATTCACTATAGACATGGTCCTTTAGGGTAGATTTTGTTCCTCTCATGCATGGATACCACCATAGTTTATATATTGTTTCAACTGGGACATCAATTCAAAAAATTATTATGTTCCATGTCAAACCAAATTAGGATTCTATTTTGGAATTATATTTTCCACTCTGTTCCATCCCACTATAGATTTCCATTTTACTCTATGGAAAACCATTTTTAATATACATTGTTTAGATGAAGAAACATGGTATTCTAAATATATTCAAACATAATTATATAAGAACTCTATTTACCTATAATGATTTCGAAATTGAAAATTTGTTTCCAACTTCAAGTAACCATCCAAAAACAATTCATAATCTTCAGTTTTATTCACGAATCAAATTTCTGTAAATCTGAGGATCTTTTCATATTTAGAGTTTAAGATAATTAATTTATAAGACATAAATAGAAAAAAATTAAAATACTTAGTGAAAAAATTTGATTACTGTAAGTATTTTCCCATGTTATAATCCTTTTAAAATAAACCATAATTTCAATTAATGTAAAGTCTTCATAACATCCAACTCGACTTCTTCATTTCCCTTACCCATCCTTAAACATGAGAAAAATATCATAAACAAGTGGTGAGAAAAAAAAATATGTAAGGGACATATCAAAAGTAAACTATCAGTCTAGTAAAAAAAATGCTCATAACACATTTAATATTTAGAGTAAATGTTATTTTAGTGTATAAAATAGAACATTTTCACATTAAATATAGAAAAATTCCTTTCATAATGAAATCCTTAAATTACATAGAAATCAATTAAAACACATGTGGTGTACATTGAGAATCATATTAATAAAACATATCAATAAACCATTAATTGGAATAATTGTATTATTGGAATCCAATATAATCATTACCCAAAACATTAGATAGATAAAATGATGCTCACCCTTCATATAATCCATATCGAGATCACTAATTATTCAAGATCTATAATGGGCCTCCACCATTTAAATAAGTTATATTGTGCTCACAAGTGAGATATAATGGATATCTTCCATTTATATAAGTTTTATTATGATTACAAGTTTTATAAAATTCTCAAATATCATATCAAGAAAAAAACACATTCATTTTAAAACACAATAAAAACACTTTTAAATATATATGAAAATCACTTTCATATAAAATTCCCTTTTCATTTAAAAAAACATTTTATAATATTAAAATACAAAACAACATAGTATGATTGAATTTTATTTATAAAAATATTGAATTATTTAATGAAATTCAAAAAACAAATAATATCAATAATATCTTAAAATTTATTATCATTGTGATCATTAATAATAGAAAATTCATATTATCATTTTTAAAAATGCTTCATACAAAACATGTAAAATTTTATTAGTTTATTACAAAAATCAAAATCAAGTAAAAGAAACATTAATAATAAGTTAAAAATTTATTTATTTCCATATAAAAACATTAATAAAATAATTCAAAAAAAGGATGATGTTACAAGAGGATTTGGATGGAAATAATTAAATATTGATATTTTTTAGAATGAAATGTCCCCTATCTCCATGGAAATATTCGAATCATAAACCCATAAATGAATTACATTAAAAAACATTAAATACTATTAAAATAGTCAGATTTATTATATAACATGTCTAATTGGGTTTATATACATCATAAAAAGCATAATGATTCATAACATCCAAATATGCCTCAATGAATGGAAATTGGGATGAAGTCCCTTACCTTGATTTTTAATTTTCTTATTGTTAATTATATTCATAATAACGAAGTGAATTTAATTATTTAATTTTTTGATTTCATGTTTAATGTCTATTGTTACATATTTCATTTATTAACATGTTTTATATAGTTACAAAATCCATTTAGTCTACATCATCTGTTTTTACCGTATTTGGATTGTTTGTCAAAATAGATCTTGGTAGGTTGAATATTGTCAAGGGGGTAATTATTAAAATATATTATGAATAAAAATAACGACATAATTATACTAATTATAAATCAGTTATAATATTAAAACCAATCTTGGATGATCGTTATGAAGAAAACAATGTTTCAATCATGGAGACAATATGAAATATATACAAATGAGTGACATTTTCATTTTCAAATGACCAATATAAAAATATAGTATCTAATATATTATTTTCATATAACGATCAAAATAATATATATATATATATATATACCTTATTATTATCCTATTTTTATCATCTATGTAGTGTGGTGATGAAAATAAATCCCTTTCGTACTGGGAATGCGGTAGTCCAGACATACATGATTGATGATTTAACTTTTTCAATGTGTGAAAAGGTAATAAAAATGATCTATTATATTATAATAATGATTAAAATGAATTTTATATATTAATTAATTAATTTACATCACATATCATTATCATATTTTCATTATTATAGACCTGGTAACACATTATTGAAAAACAAATCAAATTGCTTCGTGAGGGGATAGTCTATTAGACACACGAGCGAAATTATCGTATATGCAATGGAATAGAAGGAAATATATATATATATATTATTTATGGAACCCATAATCGTAACTATTTTATAAATATAATATATAAAAAATATATCCATTATCATAAACAATCGTGACTGTTTGTAAGTGATGATAAAATGACATCATTTTGCGAGACCAGAGTCCTCCATACACATGAAAGAGGATTTGACAACAAATTTTATTGATGTGGATACGAATTTAGGTAATTTTAATTTTATTACCACATACAAATATATAGAAAATATAGATGAAATTATATCATGTTTTTTTAATGAAAATCATTGGAGGTGGATAATGATAAAATATAAAAAGAATTACTTAAGACCATTTCCACTTCTTCAGATCCCCTTAATAAGTTAGAACTAAAGCATTCATTTGATGTGTTAGTAAAAAAAATAAGACATATTATAATTCCCCAACTCCAGAAGCCTAGAGATTGGGAATTAAATTAATACATTGGCATGATTACAAGGAATCAAGTCCCAAAAAGAATGATCATTTTAGCAGTTATGGAAAATAGATTACATCATGAAAGTTACATTACACATTAGAAAATAAAACAAACCAAAAATTATCCTTTTAGAACACCATTAATCCCTTATCTTAACCCAACTTATCAGTCATAATACACTTCTTATAATCTTGGGAAAATAAATCATAAAAAAGGGGTCATCAAAAATACTCATTAAGGATAACAATATAGCAGAAACATTCATAAATAGGCATAATAATTTAAGGCAATGTAAAAAACTAGAACAAAATCCATTTAAAATTAAACATTTTCATAGTATGGAAAAGATAAATCAAATAATGCCATTTACATAATGATATTCTACTAATCGATTAATAAATGCAATATTGATATTCAATTTCATAATTATGGAATGCATAATGGAAGACTTCACAACCACCTAATCAAGGCCTTATGCCAAGCCTACAAATAAGATTTTGTCAAGGCCTTGAGATGAGACACTATTTTGTCTCATGAGACGTATCGATTCATCGAGGAGCTATAGCAGGCTCCACCCATCACTTACTAAGTCAAATGCATTCATCATATGAAAAGGTTTAAACATAACATAAACCTTCGCATAAAAAATAGCTTACGAAATATCAATACATTATACTTAAACCAAGAATGGAATAAAAATAACACACCCAAAGTCAATTATATCAAAAAATGATCAATATAATATAGATTATCTTTATCATAATAAATCAACATCGATCAAAAATATTATCCCGTAAAGGTTGTTGACATAATTGAAAATGATCTGTAAAAATCATTGAGATAAATATCCATTTTTCTTGAATAATTTAAAAGTTTAATAATTTATAAATAAATTCATTTTAAACATAGTTTGGAATCAAAGTGTCCCATACAACTTCGAAACTATTTAAATTAATTAACATTTTAAAACATTCATGCTCAAATAAATGAATCCTTAATACTATTTTAAAAACATAGTCATTAATGATATAGGCATAGAAGAATAAATAATCAAATCCTTTAAAATGATGTTTTAGTAAAAATGTACCTTAAAATGAATGCCTTTGAAGACTCTTTTTTGTGAAATGTACATGGATAATAAATTTCTCCCATTAGATACTTACTTAAAAACAACCCTAGATAATAAATTGATTGTGAAATTTACCTTTTCCTTGCACTTTCCTTTGGTCAAGTGTACGTTTAACATCATGTATAATGACCATATTGTGTTATTAAATTATAATAAAACCATATTAATATTTATTATATCATAAATAATTAATTTTTGAATTTATAACACCCATTTAACAATGATTCACAGGTTAAATTAACATTTTGGGTAACAACCAATTTCATTATCGCACGTGTTTTAACTTGTTATTCTTGATTGTATTATTTAGATTCCGATTTACATACATAAAGAATATAACACATGATTTATGTATCATATATATATATAGAATATATTTCTGTATAGTAGCTAGATATATGAAATGGAAAACACCATTTATGGAGATGGTCGGCATTACGTACGCATTAACACTATTTCCCTTATCATATCAAATTAAAAGGAAGTAAATGAATAAGAAATATGTATGTACATATATATATATAAATATATATCTTTTATGTAGAATTATTATATATTATATTACATACTTATTATAAATATATATTTTTATAATCATCGTTGATTTGTGAATGTGGAAATGAATATCATCGCATCGTGGAGACTGTAAGGCGTACGTACACCCGAGCGACGATGTCATTTCCATAATGATTAAAAGGTGTGTAATTGGATGGTATATTAATTTTAAAGAGCCATTATCATGTTATTTTAATTATTTATATACATATTTTTCATCATTACAACCATCCAAATAATATAGTGTTGAATAAAAAATTACACCATGGTGTAGGTACGGTAAGTCATACGTACGCATGCATGGTGACATTGTCATTCAAAGGATGGATAAAATCTCAAATATGGTTGTTCCATATTTATAATAACATATCATATTTTATAATGTCATTGAGTTATTATTATGTTATGGAAATAATAGAGAAAGAGAATGTTGAAGAAGAAAAGAACTTGAAAGAGGGTGGTGAAATTATTACCTTTTATTCGGGTGTTTCCTTTTTAGTTGATCAAAAGGGATTTTTAGGTTGTATTTATAATAAAATTAAGGACTCTAGGATGAATTTACGGATGTTGGGAGAATATTTGTGCCAGGTTTTTCCAGGAAAAATGGCTTTGGAGGTGTGATTTTGAGAGAAGTGGAAGTGCAATTTTATAAAAGGGGTGAGGGTCATTGTAGGAAAAGATTAAAGAATTAATTTATTATACAAACATATTCAGAGTATAATGGATCCAAATGAATTAATTTATAGCCATATATGGTTATAGGTCAAAATACATTCAACCAATAGGTTTTAGACGAGTTTAGGTTTCCATTTTAACCTTATATTTTAGATTTAACTCTTAGTTAAATAGTTTAACTTTTACCGTGTCTTCTTGTATTATTACACTATATGGTTAATAAAAACACTCTAAACATCCAAAATACCGTAAATTTGTTCATTAATGACATATATAATATTATTTAAGATATTTGGATAAACCTTATATTTTTTAGGAAAATTATATTAACCATTAATATAGTATTTGTTTTAAAAAGTAATTTATGTAAATTTTGACACTATTTGGTATTTCGTTTTGTTGAAAGTAATAACAACCTTATCACATTGAAAAAAATTTATTTAACCAATAGTAAAATTTAATATTATACTAGAAAATTATTTTAATTCATCATATGTCTCAATATATGTTTATTGGGATATTTATAATTTTAATAATTTTAATATTTCATTAATTAGGTAATTCATCCATCGTTATTGTGTCCTAAATAAATTAAATTATTTAATGTCTAAAAATTATAAATAAAATACAATTATATAAGAAAGTGTTTTATATTTTTAATGAATATTTATAGTCGAATTTATCTTTTGTATAACCATATATTAAAAATGGTCTAGTTAATAAACAATGAATTTACCACTTAACTCTTCTTTAAATAAAATAATACTACATTTCTTAATCTAATACAAGTGAATGTAAAGGATAATATATTATTTCTGAGTTTTTTTTGGTAGAATTACATTTATTTAATAGAATTAGGACATGTGTTAGGGTAATTATAATATAATTGTTACCTTTAATTACCATATTTACTTTTAATCATGGTAAATAAAAGTCAAATGTTACTATTAAACAAAAATTCTTTGCGGCTTATTGATCCTAATTATACATACAAGATGTTAACTGTGTCTCTATGATTTTTGAAATTCAACTCCAGTAGCATTAATATTATGTTTTATTAAAAATTTCAAATTCTCTGAGAATGCTGGTTAGAACGTTAAAAATTTCAATAAATTTTTTTACATCTAATGTTATTATTTAATGAATCTAATTAATTACATTTAAATTATATAGGAATTAAATATATATTTTGACTTAAAATATATTTAAATAAAATAAATAAATATTTATATAAAATGTTTTTTTAAAATAATAATTAATTTTTTTTGTATTTATAAAAAATTTGAATGTTTTAAATGAAATACAAAAAATTCACCCAATGCTAATTTCGAAATTATGAATTCAGAAATTATGTCTATGTAACCATATTCAAAACATGAAAGTTTCATTTATTAATTTTAAATTATTTCCCATTGTGAAAACCCAAAAGCATGTTTTTAAAAAGTATAAACTATCAAACGATGAACATGGGTTTCTGTCAAATTTAAATGTGGAATAACTTATAATGACCAAAATTATATTAAATGATAAAAATATAATATAATTTTACTTCCAAACCATTGAAATGTATAATTTAAAAATAAATACAATTTTATTAAAAAATTAATTTTCAATTAAAATTTAGTATTTTTCATCACCCAAATATGAAAATTATCATAAAAACACCAAAAATTTAGAAAAACCAAATTAATATGTCCCAATTATAAAGAAGATGTTAATTTTTTAAAATTAAATATATAAAAGTTCAAATACATGATTTCAAAAGGGTTCGCTATTAAAAGGTGTTAAAATTGCATTTTAAAAAAAAAAATTCATTTAGGTGGAAAAAATGAATTTGTTCACATATTATTTCTAAGAAACACAAAATATGGATGTTAAAATTCATATGGAATACATAAAATTCTAAATTTAGATAATAATATTAATAAAAACTTTTGAACAACTAGTTTGGTAATTCGTGGTGCCCTCGAACTTGGTGTTGCGTGTAGCGCATGTTATTGAATTACTTTGATGAAAAAACATACTAAGATATATTGGGGCGTCACACATATAAATTTTTTTGATATAATTTTAATGTAATTTCAGAATTTCATATAATAACTAATGAGGTTTTATGGTTTGTAGAGGAGACTTTAGGGGGTGTTCTATTCAAAGAGGGGGAGTGGACATACATGGTATTTTTAAAAATAAACATGTTCTCCTTCATTTATCCTATGTAAAAATGGTCTAAAATAATTAATTAACTATAATTATTGGTGTAAGTGTCTTCATATTTTCATGTAATAATTATTTTACATGTTTGTAATAAATTTTTACCCTATTAATTTTAGCTGAACGACTCGGTAAACCCCCTTTTAGCATAACTTTTGTAATTAATTTTTACTACATTCAATGTTAATTTTATTCAAAAATTATGTTCTCATTTTTAGAATGTATAAACTATTATAGTTCCAAATATTTAATCCATTTCCCAAAATTCAATTCATATTTTAGGAAATGTTAAATTTAAATTAAATCCCATAGGCCAAGAGGGAAATTATGTTTCTAAAATGAATATTTGAAATAGATTATAATGTTTTTATATCCAAATTAAATAATAACATTATTACAATGAAAAATATTCTATTAAGGGATAAAAATTAAACCAATTTTACAATAAAATCAATGTAAAATATAATTTAACATTATATATAACTTAAACCACACTAATGGTTTCAATTGAAATTCATTATTTTTCAGTAGTCATCAGAAAATGAAGCTATTCAGAAAACATATGAAAAATACAATAAGAAAAATATTTTTATTCTTTTATCGGAAATGTATTTCATTTCTTAATTAAATATTATAAAATATTTATTAATTATTTTTTTATTATGTGTGGAAATCCTGACATATCCATTTTTTAAAAAAATATAGTTTTTTATAAAAACATTTATTTTTGTTCTAAATGATTATTATTTTATTAATAAAAAATAAAAAAATTATAAATTTAATATGTAATATTAATATTCACCAATATGGTAGCTATGTTATTAATAATATCTTAAATAATAATACTTTCATAAAATATTTCATTTTTTTAAACTCTACGTTGCATGTAATGCAAGAGAAACATAGTGTTGCATGTAACACATGCAATACATAGTCTTGTGTGTATAATAAGAAAAAACATTGGTTAATATAATGTATTCTGTTGATGATATTGAATTCATTTAAAAATAAATATATTTTAAATTATTAGTATGTTCCAATGAAAGTGTAGAATTATAATAAGAAATGAGATGCATTCCATCTTTTGTTTAAGAAAGGTTATTCATATATTAATATAGAAAATTACATGATTTCATGATTTTAAAATGGATTTATATAATTTTTTTTCAATTTTACAATTACCAAATCATTATTATAAACGTATATTTAGACAAAATCTGATACAATAGTGTTATTTTAAAAAATTTATTATTAAATTTAATAAATAACTAATTATTTCAATTATATTGAGTCTTTTATATTGATAATCAAAAAATAATGATGAATATAAATATGATATTTAATTTATAAAAGTTTTCAATGGGAATTATTTTTCAATAAAAACCGAATAGTTGTAAAAAAATTTATATCCCAAAAGGAATTTTAGCCTCTACTGAGCTAAAAACCCATGAATACTTAAAATATTAAATTTATGTTTTATATAAAATAAAACATTATTAAATAAGAGTACACTTTAATTATAATAGAACGAGTTCTTCAAGACCATGGGAAAATTCTAAATGTGATTTTTATTCATTGAATATATTTAAGGAATACTCGGTGTGGAGATAAAAACACATTGTAAATGATATAAGAACCTCTATGTGGGATTTTTGGAGTGTATCAAAACAAAGTATTCATAAGTCAATAATATACAGAATGATAACAAACCTAAACTCACACTACCTATAACATCAATGTCATGAAGATAATAAAAGGGTATCTATGATAGTCTTATACTCATTGAAAATATTCCATAATATAGTCTAACACTTAACTCAAAAATAGATGTGTAATTAATATACAATTGAAAATTAAATTGACTAATGGATATCATATTTGTTTATATATAATTAATAATAATATAGGAAATACATGTATCAGTTAATGATATTTTTATTGAATTATTTATACAAGAATGAAAATAAATGAAACCCTAAGACAATATATGTTAATTTTTATATAGATAATTAGGGTATTTATATCCTTAAGATAGAGAAATATTTATCAATACTAATTGTCTTTCTATAAAGAAGGACATATTTCTCATTTCAAAAAAAATGAGATAAATTGAGTTCAATTTATTGTATGCCTCATATGACTAAGATTTATTATAGTAACAAAATACCGGATCAGCTTATTAGGATGATATATTCTAGAATGAAATGACGTGATGAATGCTAAACCCAATGTGGTGGTTATCTATTTATATCAGGGGAGATATAGTGTACACTATGATTAATAGTTCATAAAAGTATTTATGGAATTAAAATACACTAATATTGAAAATTATTTATGAAATCATTAATTTAGTTCATATACCAAAATTTATCTCATCTGTATTGTCTATGTTTCTGGCATGAAACTTTAACTTGGTTTATAAGATAAATTGTACCTGGATTGAACATGTTGTTACTAATAAAGAATGAATTATTAATTAAATTTCTAATCAATGATGAACCATTTTAATGATGATGCCTAAATTATAATAATAATAATAAACATTTTAATTATGCATTTCATATAAAAATTATATGATCATTATATTGGTTGGATTAATGTCAAGGCCCATTTCCTTAAATATGATCCTATAAAAAATGTAATTGTTGGTGAAGATAATGAATTCCAATAAACATATAAAAATTGAATCCATATATATGTTTATAGAATCGATTCTAATGATAATATAATATTCATTTCGAATTAATGAAATCTATTTTTCTAAAAGTAGTTTTTAATAGAGCAATTTGTTTCTGAACATAGATGTTGATAAAATATATAAAAATTAAAATATTTCTTCTAAAGTTTCCAATATTGAGAAATAAATTTCTAGAAAAATGATTTTAATATGTCATTCAAAATTTTTGGGAACAATTTATATTTAAATATTAATATATTGTTTGTTTAATTTTATCATATGACTTTTGTGTCCCCTCATTTTAAAATACAAAATTGAAAAATTGATGAATGAAAATCAAAGTCAAATGGTCTGAAATCTATATAAGATAACATTAATGGTCATAATAAGATATTATTAATATTATTAGAATTACATATTCTTATATATTTAGAATATATCATATATATCATGTTTTGTGATGAAGGATTCATATTATTTCTACCTAGTTCATAGTTGGTAAACATCAAATCGAATTAAAAGACCTCTATAGGAATTCATTTTGAACTATTTGATAGCGACTGAGAAATTATAACTTGATGAGTTCCAAATAAATAGAGAAATAAAAATATAAGTTATCATAGGATGTTAGAATAGTCATCCATTATAAAAAAATTCATCTATTATCATAAAGAATGGTAATATAAAAAAAATTACTACATATATTGTGTTCTATATCTAAAATTATCTATTACATTGAGGTTTCGAATTCAATTTAAGAATCTATTATACATTTATTTATTAATTTTTTGTAATACTAAAATAATTGGTGTATTGTAATTATTTTAATAAGCATTGATTATGGTATTATGTTTGTTACCAATAGTATTTCATTGGAACTAGATGATAATACATGATTATATTACTACTTGAAGGATTTCTTCAAGGTAGTGAGTTATAATAAGAAAAATTTACACAATGTGATATAGAATGATCAAACCTACCCATTATAGAATATGGTAAGCCTAGAAGTTATAACCATACATAAAAAAAGAACATATAACATGTGACAACTAACCAATATGTTAGTGTTTGGTTCTACTAAACATATGATACTATTGAAGTATCTTCCCTATCATAAACTGTATTTATTCAATCTAATTCTTGAATCAAATAATTAAAATATAAGAATTAACATGTCACAACTTACCAATGTGATGTATTTTTTGTTGTCTTATGATGTTGTGTATCATCATTCCTCCAAGAATATGTTCATTCTTGATCTAAAAAAGATTCCACTAAACCACATCATGTGAAACTCTTTGTGGATCATAATCTGGTAGATGTGATTATGTTCATTATACATGCTTTGGGATGACACCACCTCCAGTTCATATTTAGGATCCAATTATTGAACCTTTTAGGGATATTATCAGGATTAGTTATCAATATTTACTTTTCTAGAATCCAAAACAATTGACTTGATCCCATGATCATCATGAGGACGAGGAGTTCATGAGTAGAACGGAATCTTATTTAGGATCTTGGATACAAC
Organism: Viscum album; assembly: GCA_963277665.1. Classification (NCBI taxonomy): domain Eukaryota; kingdom Viridiplantae; phylum Streptophyta; class Magnoliopsida; order Santalales; family Viscaceae; genus Viscum; species Viscum album. The sequence continues at coordinate 898,786,535 of OY728136.1, read as the reverse complement.
CTAAGAAATAAATGTGTAATGTTCCACTTTAATGATAGAAGGTCCAGGTATGAGATAGTGGGAAAAGATGGTAATATAGAATAAGCATGATGACTTAGTAAGGAAAGACTACAATGTTATTTTCATATTAATTTATATCTATAATCTAATGTTTTATCCATTTCTAGATATTTATAAAAAATTAGAAGGACGACTCGAGCATGCAAGGGTACACAAATCACATTTCTTAGATTGTGTATTTTTCACCAGAGATTGAATCAAATGAGATGATAAAGGCGTGAATTTATATAATGGGGAGACATCTAAATATTAATTCTATGGTTTTATTTATGAATCTACTTTCTTATTATGATGTTTGGAATATGGAACTATTAGTCAAAATTGACCTAGATGGTACGTCAGGGTTATCTAGAGATTCATTCTCTCTCATTGGTAGTGTGAGTTCATTAAAAATAAAGTGTAAGCATGGTGACTCTAGTTATGGTTCTCAAGTGCATGTTTTTTATAATCCTAATGTTGTTAATGGATAAATCCCATTAGTTTGTAATAAATGTGAATATTGGGACATTCAAAGAAGGTTATCAGTGAGTAAACTATAAACTATATAAATTCCAAATTATTTTTTCACTTATATTTATTTTGAAATGATTATTTCACTTTGCATTGTGTCATGGGATCTTCAACATCTTTTAATTTTGGGGGCCAATCAAATGCTTCATTTGTAATAGGGTTCCTTCCAAAAGTATCTGAAAGGATTCTTATTCACACAGTGGAAGCATCTCTAGAAGAATTCGATATTAGACTAGTGAGTGTGAGTGGTTATATTACTATAGATTCATCATTAGTGACTTCTAAATTTGTTACTGAGCCATCTCATTCATTTATTTTCACTTGTATTGTTAATATACAAAATATTTTATCGACATATTGTCTTCTGCAACAAATATTACAACTCCCCTTGTAATAACAAGAGAGAATGGTCTTCGTAGTCATGCCTGTTCGTTCTCTCTATATGATATTGATATTTCAGGGATTTTTATAGATCCCAACCCGAAATATCTTGAAGTCATATTCATGATTGTAATTATAATTGAAATAAATATAAAATTGATTTTTAACTTTGACAGTTCTCCTTCACTAAAGCTAGTTGTGTATGTCATTTCTATTATTGAGAATGGGAACCATTGTGGAGCGGGGTTGGTCCTTCTTATATGGATTTGGGGAAAGTGGTATACATGTTTTCCATTGATATAGAGTGATAATCATGGAGTGGTGTCCTCCATCCAATCATCATCAATTTTTCTGATGTGTTTCCTTCTAAATTCTCTAGTTTTTTCTCAGTAATGGAGGATGAGTTGTCTATTTAATTAACGAATGGTAATCAATTTGATTTTATTACATCCTACAACTTGGAACCACTAAAATGAAATATAAAATTACAAGTTGAATGATATTCTAAATAATGTATTTATACACTCGATTGTGTCACCCAGGTCAACTCCTTTTATCTTTGATAAGAATGTTGATGGTTCACATTTACAATATGTTGATTATAGAAAGTCCAATCATGTGATGGTAAAGAAAAGTATCCTTTTACACCAATTGATGATATAATTGAACAATTTAATGGGAAATCTATCCAGAAATTGTTAATTTTTTCATTGGTTACCATCACTTGAGGATCACAAAATCTGACATTCCGATAAACACTATTTGAAGCTGGTACGTCCATCATGAGTACCTTTTCCTTCCCATTAGTCTAACAAATACTCATATGGGTTTCATAGATTTAATGAACAATATTTTAAATAATTTTATTAATACCTTCTTGTTTTTCATTGTGGATGAAATCCTTGTTTACTCTATGTTTGAGTAAGTCCATGTGAATAATAGGAGAATATTTATGGGTTTGATGAGAAATAAATGACCTTATTGTGAGCATTAAAAATGGGTATTATTTATTTGAGAGGTGAAATTATTGGGTAAAATAGTGTCTAAACATTGGATATAAGTAGATCTTAATAATGGGACAGATGTTATGAAATATAAACTACTAAAAATTGTCTTTGAGATTCAGAGCTTATTAGGTACATATGGATGTTAACACCTGTTACTTCTGGAAATATCAATGTTTTCATCTTCCTTGACTGATATAACTTAAACTCAAGTAATTATTACAAGAAATGAAAATTTTCAGAGTTAATTTTTTTTAAGAAATGTTATTTGATGATTTTTATAATATTAAAAGGATAATAATTTCTATGTGGTCTTTTGTAATGAATTCATTTCAGGCTTGGTTTTGTTCATATGGAAGGTAATCATTTCATTCCTACTGTATCATATAAACTTCAGCCACATGAGAAGAATTATCTGATCCCGGACCTTGAACATGACGTTGTGATTTACATGCTTCAGAGATATGGGTATTATCATTACAGGGAATGGTTTATTGTGTTTTCAGACCACAAGATATTGAAGAATATCGTCTCAAAAAAATTATTTTAATATCCACAAGATTTTTTGGGTGGAATAACATCAACCATTTCATATTTAATATCTTATACCCTAGGAAAATGAAATTTCATTAAAGAATATATGATTTGAAAACAAATGAACCGTGAAGTGAAAGAATCTATGAAAGAGTGGAATTTGAGGTATTTTTTTGCATAGTTGCAAATTAGAGTCCATTAATAAGGGGATGGGGTTTCTGTAACTAATGCCCAATTAAAATACACTTTTCTCAAATTAATTTCCTAGTAACAATAGAATGATTATGAGATATATAGAATTATATATTCTCATAATGTTGGGGATACTGTGATTGATTTTTCATTGTAAAAGAAGGAATTCTACGCTTTCAGAATAGTTTTGTGGTACAATCGTCAACATGCAAGGCTATTATAAGGGAATTACAGAGTTCCTAATAGGCTATACACATAAAAGACATGAAGATGTTCTACGTAATACAATAAAAATTCTTCTTTCCATGTTTGAGATAAGGAAATGATGAGTTTTTCACTCACTATTATATATGCCCATAGGTGAAGGCCAAGAAGTATAAACCGTCGAGGTTAATTCAGCCACTTCCATTACCGAAAAGGAAGTTGGATGGAATTGCAATGAAAAGTTTCATCGGGTTTCCATGTACCCATAGAAACATTAATGTGATATGGGATTTGATCAACATGATCAAAAATATGGCACACATTATAAACATTTGTGATACAAAAAATGTTGAGGTATTTTGAAATCTCTATATGAAATATATTTTTTGTACAATGTTCCATCTCATACAATATTTGATAGGAATCCACTACTTATTTCTCATTTTTAGGGAGGACTTAAAGAGGCACTGGGATATCATGTCTTATTGATCATGGCATACCATCCTCAGTCTGATGGTCAGATAAAAAAAAATATACAAATTCTTTAGATTATTCATCACACTTATGTTCTTGAATATGGTTCATCTTGGAAGGATAAATTACAGATGGTTCAGTTTCTTATATTAATATTTATATGTCCATGATAATAATAGATTCATTTTATGCACTGTATAGCTAACCATACAGATCTCTATTTTGTAGGTCAGATGATGGTGAAAGTTCCTTGGTTAGATCGAGATTGTTCTAAGAGATGATGGGAAAGTTATCTTGATATGATAGAGTATGATGATGGGAAAAGTATATATAATTCATATGATAATCATCTCAAATGACCTTTGTTATTTTCTATTAGTATCCAACTTTTCATGAATGTTTCACCACATTTGGGAAATTGACAGCATGGGAGGAAAGGTATATATTATCCGCATTTTTTGGCACATTTTGAAGGTGTTGATAAGGTAGGGAAATTTGAATACCATAGAGCGAAACCACCATATATTGCATAAATATAAAACATGTTTCATGTATCACAACTATGAATGTATAAATCTGATCCATCTCATTTTTTAGCTATTATGATTTTAATGTTCAACCTAATTTATCAATGACTGGACGACCATCCAAGATAGGTGATTTAAAAATAAAGGTACATTGTGGAAGGAAAATACCATTTATTTGTGTGATATGGAAACATAATTACAAAAAATATTAGATTTGGGTGTGGGAGACTCTATTGAGAGATTAGTGGCCTCATATTTTTTGAATGGAAGATTCGTTATTGGATCTCGAGGGATAGAATGTTTTTTGGTGGGGAAGTCATAATATCCTAGTACTATTTTAATATTTTCCAAAACACCTATTTTTAGTCATGTTTTGGTTGGGTTATAATTAAGGATGATTCAGGTGAAATTTAAATTTTTAGGGTTGTTTTTGGCCCAATGCACAGTTGGTGAATGGCTGACGCACAATTTTCCCAAACTGTGCGACTACTCATGCCTAGCTGTGAAAATTGGATAGTGGGATCCACATGGATTGTGCATGGTCTGAAAAACAATGATCCTTATTAAGGTGAAATAGGTGGACAATTTAACATAGACACATGAACTGTTCACGGTTTTTCTAAAACGTTCACCTCTTCCCAGGAAACCATGAGGATGAGTTTTCCCATAATATATATTTTTATTAAAAAGTCCAGAATCACTCTTTTAGGATCCTAACAGGTTGGTATGACCCTAAACTAGTTTCTCCATTCCTTGGAGATCCTAAGATATATTTTTGGATGTTTATATCCCTCCTAGAAGTTATTTGAAGATTGAGGAATTCCCTTCGATCTTCTCAAAGTCAATTTTATTCTTCCATTATCATTCTCTTATAGCCTATCTTCTCCTCTCTAGGGTTCCATGGATCTTCATATTGATTTGTGTAACTAATATCCACAGTTCTGCATCTAAAATTTTGTTTTATACATATCCATTTCTATATGTCTTTCTCTATTGGAAATACTTGAATACATCATTGTGATTTAAAATCCATTGTTCTTGAGGTAGCCAGTTATTATTCCCTAATTTTGTTAACACTAAATTTATTTGTTTAAATTCAATTGGTTTAAATAAATGGACATTTTTGGTTTTATTAAATGGATTTTGGTATTTTTTTTAAGACCCCATATTCATTGAATTGATATGGTAATGAAAAATGGATTTTGGCATGAAATTGGATTTCCACAATTCCATTAAATTGGGGTGAGTTTATAGAAATCCATAGAAATTAATTTTTTTTTAAATTTATATTCTGGAATTGTTTAAATTAAAAGGTTTAATTTAATTTTGAAATGTATTTGATATAAATATTTTGAAAACCCATTTCAATTGAAATAGAGGTTTGGTGTGAAATTGATGTAATTTGACTAAAATGTAACGTTTTGAATTTAATTGATATAAGTTTATTGTGATATTGCATGAATTTTTCAAAAATACCAATTTTTGGAAAATTGCGTAAACAATTTATTTATAGAAACTATAAGGATTTTTCATGGTAAATGGAATGTTTTTTATTAAAAACCCTCAATAGTTTTTAAGTGGAAAATTAACATAATTTAAATTGATAAATGGATGAAATATATTTTATGAAATCTTGAAATAAATTACCCATATTTGTTTTCTACTATGTGAAAATGCAAGATGTGAGTATTAATTTGGTTATTTTGGGCCGAAATTTATTTCTTAATATGTTCTAATACATTGATTTTACACAACACAACCATTAGAAAGTTGTGACTTGTACCTTTTGGACTGAGGCACAAAGGGATGTTTTTACATATTTTTCATTACATAGTGTCCTGTCCTAATAAAATATAACTCTAGTTTCTAATTAGAAATATGAAAATGGTTCTCTGTTATTTTATTTCAAATGAAAATGTTCTATTGATCTAAACAGTTTTACATGCCTTCAAATTTACATAAACTGTATTATTTGAAATTATTTATTTACTACATTAGTGAAAATTTCCATTTTTGTATTGAATAATTTTTTTAAAGTAAATTCCATAATAAAAAATTTATTTCCATTATATATTATATTACTAATGCTTTCTACATTATTTACATATTGTGAATTGTAATGAATGAATTTTTTAAAATGAATTTATTGAAATACCAGCGATGTTTATTTTAAATTTGAAATAATTTTCTTGGTTAATTTGATATATTAATATTTTGGTGGAATACTTTGTTTAAATCGTAATGGAATTTTGATCACACCCTACATGTCCATTCAGGTTACATTAGATTATAACCTTTTTAGCTTCGATTAAGGGTAAAGCATCTCTAGGAGGTGGCTCTAAATATTTAACTATGGGCTTGGGGTGTTGTTTCCTTAGGGACAAGGGATATTTTTTTTCATTTTTTTACTATTAATAAAGTAATTTGGGTTGTGGTTCCACATTCACTTCTTGTACATGTATCCCAATGGAGTTTTTTTGTAATCATTAATGATATATCTCTTGTACTTCTAATTACTTTGTGAAAAAATAGTCCCCACATTCTATTTATAAACATCTAGGTTGTATTAATTGAACCATGGGATCATGAATTCTCATAGAGATATTTAAGGAACATTTTGGTTATTGGGTTACCATTATACATGTTCTAGTTTGTGACATCCACAATTATTTTCTTCAATGATTCGAAAACATATATTACTGATAACCAAGAATGATAGGATGATATTTTTGAAAAAAAAATAATTGAGGGGCTGATTACCATTATTATGTATTTTATATTAGGATAAATATAATGACTATTTGGAAGATAATTAAATGTTTTGTCGAACAATTATAGGTATATATACTGCAGTTGATGTTTTATTATATGAGAATTTAACATAATAAACGAATTTTTTGGGTTTTTTGATCATTTAATTTCTCATGACCATTTTCTCTATAACTATATATTATAACTTTGGTGTTAGTTTTCTATTACATATTCATATTTTAGTTTCTAATAATTTTATCAAATTTGGCATCTTATATTTGTGGTGATAGTTAAACATCAATATTATTGTTTCCATGATGATGTTTAATTAACCATTTTTATAATGTAGGAACTCGTATTTCTATCAAATAATTACCAAGTTGATGTAAATTTTTATTATAATATATTCATTTACAATGGATAATTAAACACCCTAGGAATTTAAAATTAGAACACTATATATGATAACATAAACAATATGCAACACTTGTCTAATTAAAACCCAATAAACTATTAAAATATGAATATTTAATGTGACAATTATCACATAGATGTTGAATTGGTTATTATAAATAATATTAAATGAATTATTATTATTATATATATATAGAGTACACACTAAAAAAAATTCATTAATTGATTTTTTTAAAATTATTCAACAATTTATATAAAGGTTATTTTATGCTTCCTAAATAAATATTCCATAGTAATGATTTGTCCATATTTTTGTCTGACAATATTATATATAACTTATAAATGTTAAGTAGTCAAATATTTTTAGAAATAATAACATCAAAATTTTCTTAGGGTTAAATTTTAGGGTTTTTTCTAAAAACAATCGATTTTTAGGAATAAAGAAAAATAATGTCTTTTATTTAATTTTTTTTTGTTTGAACCATTTGCAATGAAAATTTCTATTTTATTATTGTCTAAAATATTATTATATTATTTATAATCCAATTATTTTTAATGGAATCAATTATATGATTACAGTTAGTTAAAAAATAATTTTAAAATGAAAATCCATTAAAAACATATTTATATTTGCAACATGTTTCAATACTGATAAATTAAAATGATCATTTTTAGAAAATATTTTTAATTGAATTTATATATTATATTGCAAAAAAAAACAATTTAAAATTTATAAAAACATTCTTTTATGAATGGTATAGTAATAAATTCTTTTTTATCCTTAAAAAGTACATTGTTATAAATATTAATTTTCATCAATTCTTACAAATTTGTTTTGAATTTAATTTTATCCCATTATTGATATTTATTTGGATAAATGTATTTAATATTTTTATTTATGAGGATATATTTTTTAAATAGTCCAAATTTATTTTAGGTTAATTTAAATAGTAACCTTCGTAAAATTTTTCACCATGATAAAGGATAAATTATGTTAATATTGATTAAAATTATGTTATAAGGCCATACATGTTAATTGTATTTACTATTAAAAGAATATAATTCGAATATAATCACCATAAACTCGAAATATACATGTTGAATATGCACATTTCTATAAAAATTAACAGTATATTATTTCAATAAAATAATGTTACAAAATGTTACTCCTGTAGTTTTAAAAATTTATTATGAATCCACATATGATAAAAATATAGATATGAATGAACAATAATTTATATATTGAGATTAATGAAATTATTGTAATGATTGAAATTTATTAATAATTTTTTGATATTATATAATTAACTTAAATTCTTGTTTGACCCTAATACAATATTTGTTTAATAAACATAACAAATATATAATGACTTAAAAAATATTAAATTTGAAATAATTAGACTGATATAATGCGACACAAGAAATATATAAATCTATATAACAGTTTAAGGTATTTTTTAGTTATTATAATCTAATTATCCATTATTTATTGATATATTAAAATTAAAAGTATATTAATAGTATAAAAATGGTAATTAAATCCATTTTTTCAAAATAATATTTCATTAAATTATATAAAATTCATAAACATATTATGATTATCAAAATGAATTTTACATTGTTTAAAAAAAGCATCCATAATACAATTATGAGTCACATGGACATTTATAATAACATTATTAACCATTTGGGATTAAAATAGTGGTTACCATACTTACGGTAAATAATTATTAACCAAGCGTTCATCAAAATAATAAGGAATTAAATGATATCAAAACATGTATAATTATTTATTAAATTTATATTGCCCTTGGAAGATGTTTAATTTAATTAATTAAAATTTTATCAATTAGATATAGAGTAGTCTTATTATAATTTTTTATGAAATTCCAAAATTTTCCCCCACATTAATTAGTAAAGGTAACTACTTCCATCATTTATATACACTGAATTAAACATTAAAAGATTACCAAACCCAACCCATTCCTTTTGTTAACATAATTATACATGTTGAAGAAGTGATTTTCCCAAAAATATATAACATATGTCCCATAATGAGATATTTAACATGAATATATATTTATTATTTATAATTTATGTTCATTTCATGTTAAATATTTTAAATAGTTTCATATTCTCTTCCAAAAATTTCTTCTCGTTGGAACATGAATCACGAGATGTATTGAATAAATGACCAAATGTCCATTTTATATTTATAATATATATTTATTCCATGTCTGAATTTTCTTTTAAATGTTTCCAAAAATTTTATTAAACATATAAAATGATTTATCGAAATTAATTTTTCCCATGTTTGAATTTTTACAAAATAGTTTTAAATGAATCATTTTTCATTTTCAAAAAGACGTATATTGTAACATCTTTAAAAAAAGTTTTGATGGAATGTTTTTTATCATATATAATATGAAAGGATTTCCCAACTACCATGAATAAAATTTTATTGTAAGATTCCTTTTCATGTTTTCAATTTTATTTTCAACGATATGGTATTAATTTATAGCTGTGTGGTTTTATTTAAATAACTTGTTTCAAAAAATGGATCCATTATTGTTATGAAGAATTTTTCTATGATCATTTAAGAAAATTTCTATTCCTCAGTGAAAACGAAACATTAATTTAAATATTTAAAACAAGAGATATTTTGTTATGTTACCACTCTTTAAAATATTTACTCTCATTTGATAATTGGTTATTATATTTACCTTAATTATCAATATTCTCTATAACATGGATGCGATTAGTTCATTAAAACTATAATATTTATACATAAGGAATTATGAATTGAATTTATAGTATTTACTATGGATTTTTTTTAAATACATAGTATCTATTAAATAGTGATGTTTTTTTATAACAAATAATTTTCATGAATTAAAAATACCATTTGATATATGATTTATTCCTTGGGCATGCAATTAAGGGTGGGATATAGAATTATATTTCCCATCGATGCATTGGTAGCTAAATAAGACAAATCATTATTGTAGTATGTAATTGTTTTGGGTTTATGCCTAACATTACCATTAATATGTCTCAGAACAATGCCTCAAATGTATAGATACCATGATGTTCAAGATCATCCCGTCCTACATTAATAATTTCTTTCACTACGAATTTAGTTATTATTACCCTTTACGATATTACTTCACTGATATTTTCAATGAATGGATTTTGTGAGCATGTTATTTATTAAATGGAATGTTTTTAAATATATTTAATTCGTTTCATATTGATTATTTGATATTTACTCATGATAAAATCCATTGTATGTAACCATTACATGGCTTATTAGCTCACCCCTTGATTTTTCGTTTTTTCCCTATGATCTGAAGAAATATTTTATGAATATTATAATGTATTAATGAGGGGTTTTATGTGATATATTTCATATTTCCAATGTATCAGTGGAATCATTATGTTTTAGGTTTCTAGAAATTGGTAAACTGTTTTATCCTTTAGGACATGATTCTTTATATTTATCACCAAATTAATAATGTTACCATAGACTATGGGCTACTGGATTTGGGGTCATTACACGTTTCATTTTAATGATGGATTCATAACCTTAATATGGTTAATAATGATATAAATATATTTTATAATCATAACATAAATTATTAAAATCATTCATGAATTGAGGATATGATAAATTATCATATAGCTTCATGGATGTGGAAGTCCCCACATACTCATGGGTGAGTTTATCATTAACTAGTTGAAGGGTCAAAAGATAAAAAATATATTATATTAATATCAAAGATATTATATTATATTTTTAATATATATATATATATATATATTATCCCTATATATATAACCATCAATTTATATTAGTGAGGAAAAAATAATTTCAATGCTATGTATAGATAGGAGTATATACATATATATCATACTTATTTTCATTTTACGTCATATTAAATGGAAATCAAAAATTTTAATCACATAAAAATAAAAAACATAAAATAAATTAATGTTAATTGATTAATATTATTAGTATGGTTGAATCATATTTAGGGTATTTTAAAAAAAAATTAACTTACAATGACTCATTATAGATTATTACCCCTTCTTTAACATACCTCTATTGGAGAACACCTTGAGACTTTGTAGGATATTACTTGGAGATGAATATAAGATAAAGAATGAAGTTAATAAATATAGTAAAGATCTTTAGAAATATAATTTCTATTATATAGAATTTAATTTTTTGAATATAGGAGGAGAAATGTTTCCCTTTAATATGTGAGATGTGGGTCACACATTGAATTACATAATGTATTTATTTATAATAAGTATTTTTCAACATAAATTTTATTCAATTTGTAAAATATTATTATTTTTTAGGATATTTATAATATAAGACCATAATATTAGATTTAATAATGTGTTCTGTGTTATCTTTAATCCCCATCCCATAATTTTTATCCATTTGAACACATTTTTAATCTTAAATGAGGTGATAAATATTTACCATGGTTACTATTTATAATGAATTAATAATACTTTGAATTAATTATAGAAATATATATTATTATAATTCATAATATAGGATCCATATTACAATATTAAACACCTGAAATTGGATGAAATGACATTTAATATATATTCAAAAAACACAACCGAAACATTTTTTTATTAAAAAATTCATTTTATGAATTGAAAAGATTTTAGAAAAAAAATTACTATATTGATTCTGATGAAATTAGTTAAATTATGACAAATAAAAGGAATATTATTATTATTAAAAACAAAATTGAAATTCAAAGGTAACATATAAATTCATGATTAAAAGAAAATAATTTAAAATAATTCTTTTAAAAAAACATTAAATTAATTTCCATAATGATAACAACATATTTCTAATTTAACAATTATATTTATACGCGAATTATTTTAATTTTTGAGTGTTTTATTTTTTGGGATTTTATTCACATAAAACATCATGTTATTCATATATCTTTATAATTCCATAAATGTGATAGTTTTGTAAAATCTTTTTTTTCTAATATTTAACTTAAAATAAAATATTTCTAAAAAACAAAAAAAATCATCAAAATATAATGTTAAAATATATAATTCAAAAATAAAAATAATTTATTCTAATGAAATTTTTAATTCCATTTTATTTAGGATTTAATATCATTCTTAAATAATGATATGTAAATTATGCTATAGTTTCTTTTGGAAGAAAAGATTACTTACTATAATTATTTCTATGGTGTTACAATATTCCATCCTACAATACATTTGATACTTGAAATATGAATTATTTCACCTTATATAGAAACCATACTTTTTCTTACATGACAATAACATCATTTTGATGATAAACAACATTATAGATATACATTTAATGATTGAATCATCTAGTCGCTTAAGAAAGCAAGGCTCATACATTACTTATATATAATTAATCATAAAAATTTATCACAATCTATCTAATTAACCATATAAAATCTCACATTCTCTATAGTAAATTTATTCACCTGAAGACATACATCAAATAAAGGGATAAGATAAAATCCCAGTAAGATATGGAATACGGGTATTGAATCAATATAATAATTCTAAGCATACATGTCATCATTATATCAGAACCTTAAGTTAATCATCATCATAATGATGGAAAAAATGATAATGGAATGGAATGTTATGAGACAGAAATACGAATCATCATGCCTTAGTGGTCAAATACTAAATATAGTCTAGAAATGTTGGTTTTATCCACAAAATTAGTGCATTGATGTTACCTGCATCTATCTGTGGTTATTAAGTAGGAGAAAGTGAAACATTAATTTTTTTCTTACAACACTAAGATACTAGACACTTTCCAAAATGATTACATGTTTATGATGTGCTTTTTCTATTTAACATGAAACAACCAAAATCAGAATATGAATAAATAACTAGGTCAAATTCATGTCTTCTATGATAGAACAACCCGAAATCAGTTGTATAATTGTATTATTTAAAATTATTTTTACAGCAATGAAGTGTGAATCTTTTTTTTATCTTGAAAAACCTGACACATTCAAATGAAAAACATAATTTTATTTCAACTAGTGGTTGAGTAGATAATAATTTCATTCATAATTATATCTCAAGTTTAATCCATTTATTTATCAGCCTCATCAATATCAAAGATACATTTGGTACTCATAAGAGTGTGACTAATCTTTGTTCTATGAAAACCAAAATGCTTTTAAGGGATTTTATTATATTTTCTTTAATTTAATTTATTTCCAAAATTATTTTGAAAAATATAAAAACCAAGAATGAAATTTTGTTCAACCATTAAACTCATTTCAAAATAATTTGACATCGTTTTTGAAGAGTTTGTACATAAATAATTTTTGGAAGATCCAAAAATAATATAATCTATATATATTTGAAAAACATAAACATATCATGAAATTATATTTAGAAGTAGGTAAGGATCAATTGTACCTTCTGAAAATCCATTAGAAAAATGATTTGATACCTTTATACCATGTTGGGGAGCATATATTAAACAATATGAATCATTTGTTAACTTGAAAAAATGATATTGAAAATTATGATTTTTAAATCATGGGGGGTGGTTCAAAAAATCCCCAACTATATAGACAATTAAGAATGAAAATTTTTCATTCAATTGATAGAGTTTAAATTATCTATGTGAAATATAGATTAGTTGTATTAAAATTAATTCAACTATGGGTAAATGTGAAATGGTTTCTTCATAGTCTATACCCACTTCTTGATTAAAACTTCTAAAAATAGTGTATCATTATTTCTCAGTAATGTCCTGGGTTCATCAACCATGTTTCTAAACACACATTCAGTGCATGTAGTCAATATATATTTGGGTCTATCAAAATGTTATGAAACAATATTTTTTAAATTTTATTCTGTTATTAATCCGTATACATTACACAGAATTCAACATTAATTTTATTATTGATTTTCATAGGTTCAATTTTTAACCAGAATGTGTGATGTTTATCCTGGCTTCATAGAGATTATCTTGTTTTTTCTCCTCTATCAATATCTCAAAAAACATCTTCTGGAAGATCGTTTTTAAGATTCACAATAGATATATAAAAATAATGATTGGATAAATGACGGCCCTCGACATGTTTTGGTTTAATAAGTTCTTCCAAACTGGATGATTGTTCTTCTTTCATTACACCAGAATTTAAGCATTTTGAATTTATGTACATAGTTGATAGATAATCATAATTTTTTTCTAATTTGTATATAGGTTTATGGTGATCTATCTCATCAAACATGACATGAATAGTGTTTTCAAAGATATTGGTTATTTTTTTAAAACATTATAAGGTTTACATGGTGTTTTATAACCATTTAAATTCATTCATCACTTGTGGAGAAATTTATTCAATATCATAATTATATTTAATAGTTCATACGTTGTACTAAAAAATTACAATGCAATTAACCTCATGTATCTTGTTATACCACATATTATATGTTTTTTTATTGAATATCTATTATTATAAATATATTAATTTTATAGTAGGCTGTGTTCAGAATATCCTCCCAAAATAATACATGATATTCATATTCACTGAGCATTTAATGGACTATCTCATGGAGTATACTATTTTATATTTCAAAAATTCCATTATATTTATGGGTCATAAGAGTATATAAGTTATGGTTTTAACCATTTTATCAGATAAAGGATACAATGATTTGATTTTTCAACTCATTTTCATGGACACATATAAAGGTATTAATTAAATGTTCACATATTCTTTCTAATTATTTAGTATAATTGGTAAAATTGGATTAATATTTACTCCTGTGAGATAATAAATAACACCCAAGTATACCTAGAATAGTTATCTATAAGTTTCTAGAAATATTTTCTCACATTTAAACTAGAAACATGAGATGGTTCAAAAAAGTCCTTGGGAACAATATCATGATGTTGATAAGTGGAATATTATTTTGATAATTTGAATGAATCATTAAATTTATTACCGTTTTGACAAGGGTTACAAACATTTTCATTTGTATATCCCTGGTTGGGTAAATCCCAAAATAACTCATTCCATTTAAATTTTCTATGTTATTGAATGTTAGAACAGTCAAGTATTTTATGTCACATCCATGATTATCTGTGAAAGGAACTTATGAAATAAAATTTTGACAAATTAATGAATAATATTAGAACCATACAAATTATCATTTCTCAATATAGAACATAATAATGTATTATTAGAATTAAAAACATTAAAATATTTTTTTTATCAAATATTATCTGAAAAAAATTATCATATAGATATAAAATTATTAAAATATTATATTATAAACCATTTTAAAACATAATTTATAAATTAAAACAAAATGGGAGTTATCAAATTAGTCAATGCCAATGATAATTCCTTTGGAATTGTAACCTAAGGTGACATGACTATTGTCAACCTTTACCATGTTATTGATGATTGAGTAATCTAATGACATATTTCTGGAAAACTCGATGACCATGTTCTTTAAATTTTTACATCGTATTTTAATAATGTTTTACAACAACAAAATGTTCATACTATGAATGATTTGGGTACCCTGGTTTTCTTTTCTCTCGATATGTTAGTAGTTATGGCCTCATGATCCCATATTTTCATTATATGTTTCTAATAAGAATATTTTAACCTATTTACAATAAGCACATAATTAAAACACATGAATAAAAATAGTTATATAATTTATATATTTTAACTTATCAAAAACAATTCATAATAAATAATCTTTTACCATGTCGGTAAACTAGACCAGTAATATATTTTAGAGAAATATATTCCTAATGCATATGTTAGAGTTCTGATTTAATCATTAAATATTTTTATGTAATTATAAATTTTCTCAATATAAAAAATAATTTCATTATTTAATTACAATAATTGATAAATTTAATCTTACTCTATAGTGAGATCATCTCTAACATAGGCAAACAAAACATGGAATTTATTCAGAATTTTTTATTTTTCATTTAGCACATTAAATTTATATTTTAGCATATTGTTGTATTAAAAATATTCTTCTTTCCAATTATAATCCTCATTTTCATCTCCATAATGAACAAAATTAAATACAGGAGAGATAATAGGTACCACATATGTGATTTTCGTGAAACACATATTCGCTCTGTAAAGCATTTATTCATGAGTTGAGTTGGAATCACTAGAGCAGTCAATTGAGACACTCCATGTGGATTTCATGTATATAATATACATTATTTCATTTTCCTCATACATAATCTTATATTTCAAACTTGGGATAGTTATCGTTAACATATCATTTTTATTTACACTCAAAATAGGTAATATCAATTTTGTTATCAACAATTTTCAAGTGATTTTTCCTATTATATCTATTATCAAACATTCCCTTGTATTTTAGTTTCCTAAAGAATATCATATTCCTGTATTTTTTGTTAAAACGTCTATCAAGATTGGACATTTTTCTTATCCTTGTTAACTAGTGACACCTCCTCACTAGTGATTCCCGCTTGAATTTTTCATTTTCTTTTTATTTTGAAGCATTAGTCTTCAAGGATAGATATTTCTTCATAGGATAACCATTCTCTTCAAGATTAAACGTAACACATTTATTATAAATAAATTACTTCTTAATAAATTCCTCAACATGTAGATTACTAATGTTACAAGATTATCTTATTGAAAGAGATGTATCTCTCTATCTCTATAGAAGACATCTTAGTAGTTGCATAATTTTATATTTTACTAACACTGGAATCCCTAGTGATCACATTGTGTTCAATGTAATTTCATTATAATTAGTGGTTCATTCATCTGAACAAAAATGTTTTCAAAATTTCATAGGTATTTTTACTAAAAGATATCATATTAAATTCTTTGTCTCAAAAGGCTTAGTAGTGAGAACTCATGATATTCAAAATAAAATTATTTTCAACTTTAGTAGTATCATCCTATGTATTCTTAGTAGTCTTAGGTATCTCATATTTATCCTCTTTAGCAGATCATATTCCAAAAACCATTATTTCATTTAGAGTTTTTATCTTTATTTTATGTGTATCATAGTTATTTCTATTAATAAAACGAGTTTTTTTGTAGAAGGAACTTCTTGACTATTATCCATTAAAAGAAGAAAATTTAGAATTGATAGAAATTTAAGATCCTTAAAACAAAACTAACATGGTAGTGTAAATGATTTAGAAGAACTGTTCAAAAAAGATGTCGGTTAGTGTAATAATTTAATTTTGGGATTAATTGAATACCCAAAATATATTACTATTAAAAACCCATTTAATTAAAATAACACAAATATTTTTAAAAACATATTTAATCAAAATAAAAAATCAATATATGTTCTGGTCTATTATGAGATTTCTCAAAGAGTTATTATATCTCTGTTTATATAATAAATGAATATTACATAAACATTTTTATTAATTTACTCAAACCAAATCTTTTATAAACACTAATTAATACTAACTATCATTGCTGTCTATTTTTTCAGTTTAAAAGGAATTCTGTTTAATGCATAAAAAAACACAAATCGTAAAAAATAAAATAGTTTCAGTTTAAAGATGGGAACTAATCCTATCGACATTTAAATCACCCGATAATTAGAAGATTATATAAAGTAACACTGATACAAAGCCTAGATATGTTATACAAGAGAAACCTAGTCGTCCATGTCAGGGAATACCTCTTCTGCAACAACCATGGGAATGAAATAATCCCTTACCACACAGGGAACTCTTCCACAAAATATGGGCAAAAAATGCTGACATATTAGAGAAGATATTTATTATATTCCATTACAGTGCATAAGATATATTACATTTTTAATATATAGAGTTAATCAAGCTGTGATTAAAAACCAATATTTGCATACATAGAGATCTAGAAAATTGGTATAAATGATATATTTTCTCTATCTTATGTGCTCTGAAGCTAGAGTATCATTCAATATATCATGAACAAGATCTTGATCCTTTTTTAAATAATGGAATTAAAATGGGGCATTGTATGATCTATTTTCACAGACTACAATAAATAAACTAAATGTTTTATATGTACCACTCATTCACTATCAATTATGTTATAAGGCCATACATGTTCATTGTATTTACTATTAAAAGAATATAATTCGAATATAATCACCATAAACTCGAAATATACATGTTGAATATGCACATTTCTATAAAAATTAACAGTATATTATTTCAATAAAATAATGTTACAAAATGTTACTCCTGTAGTTTTAAAAATTTATTATGAATCCACATATGATAAAAATATAGATATGAATGAACAATAATTTATATATTGAGATTAATGAAATTATTGTAATGATTGAAATTTATTAATAATTTTTTGATATTATATAATTAACTTAAATTCTTGTTTGACCCTAATACAATATTTGTTTAATAAACATAACAAATATATAATGACTTAAAAAATATTAAATTTGAAATAATTAGACTGATATAATGCGACACAAGAAATATATAAATCTATATAACAGTTTAAGGTATTTTTTAGTTATTATAATCTAATTATCCATTATTTATTGATATATTAAAATTAAAAGAATATTAATAGTATAAAAATGGTAATTAAATCCATTTTTTCAAAATAATATTTCATTAAATTATATAAAATTCATAAACATATTATGATTATCAAAATGAATTTTACATTGTTTAAAAAAAGCATCCATAATACAATTATGAGTCACATAGACATTTATAATAACATTATTAACCATTTGGGATTAAAATAGTGGTTACCATACTTACGGTAAATAATTATTAACCAAGCGTTCATCAAAATAATAAGGAATTAAATGATATCAAAACATGTATAATTATTTATTAAATTTATATTGCCCTTGGAAGATGTTTAATTTAATTAATTAAAATTTTATCAATTAGATATAGAGTAGTCTTATTATAATTTTTTTATGAAATTCCAAAATTTTCCCCCACATTAATTAGTAAAGGTAACTACTTCCATCATTTATATACACTGAATTAAACATTAAAAGATTACCAAACCCAACCCATTCCTTTTGTTAACATAATTATACATGTTGAAGAAGTGATTTTCCCAAAAATATATAACATATGTCCCATAATGAGATATTTAACATGAATATATATTTATTATTTATAATTTATGTTCATTTCATGTTAAATATTTTAAATAGTTTCATATTCTCTTCCAAAAATTTCTTCTCGTTGGAACATGAATCACGAGATGTATTGAATAAATGACCAAATGTCCATTTTATATTTATAATATATATTTATTCCATGTCTGAATTATCTTTTAAATGTTTCCAAAAATTTTATTAAACATATAAAATGATTTATCGAAATTAATTTTTCCCATGTTTGAATATTTACAAAATAGTTTTAAATGAATCATTTTTCATTTTCAAAATGACGTATATTGTAACATCTTTAAAAAAAGTTTTGATGGAATGTTTTTTATCATATATAATATGAAAGGATTTCCCAACTACCATGAATAAAATTTTATTTTAAGATTCCTTTTCATGTTTTCAATTTTATTTTCAACGATATGGTATTAATTTATAGCTGTGTGGTTTTATTTAAATAACTTGTTTCAAAAAATGGATCCATTATTGTTATGAAGAATTTTTCTATGATCATTTAAGAAAATTTCTATTCCTCAGTGAAAACGAAACATTAATTTAAATATTTAAAACAAGAGATATTTTGTTATGTTACCACTCTTTAAAATATTTACTCTCATTTGATAATTGGTTATTATATTTACCTTAATTATCAATATTCTCTATAACATGGATGCGATTAGTTCATTAAAACTATAATATTTATACATAAGGAATTATGAATTGAATTTATAGTATTTACTATGGATTTTTTTTAAATACATAGTATCTATTAAATAGTGATGTTTTTTTATAACAAATAATTTTCATGAATTAAAAATACCATTTGATATATGATTTATTCCTTGGGCATGCAATTAAGGGTGGGATATAGAATTATATTTCCCATCGATGCATTGGTAGCTAAATAAGACAAATCATTATTGTAGTATGTAATTGTTTTGGGTTTATGCCTAACATTACCATTAATATGTCTCAGAACAATGCCTCAAATGTATAGATACCATGATGTTCAAGATCATCCCGTCCTACATTAATAATTTCTTTCACTACGAATTTAGTTATTATTACCCTTTACTATATTACTTCACTGATATTTTCAATGAATGGATTTTGTGAGCATGTTATTTATTAAATGGAATGTTTTTAAATATATTTAATTCGTTTCATATTGATTATTTGATATTTACTCATGATAAAATCCATTGTATGTAACCATTACATGGCTTATTAGCTCACCCCTTGATTTTTCGTTTTTTCCCTATGATCTGAAGAAATATTTTATGAATATTATAATGTATTAATGAGGGTTTTTATGTGATATATTTCATATTTCCAATGTATCAGTGGAATCATTATGTTTTAGGTTTCTAGAAATTGGTAAACTGTTTTATCCTTTAGGACATGATTCTTTATATTTATCACCAAATTAATAATGTTACCATAGACTATGGGCTACTGGATTTGGGGTCATTACACGTTTCATTTTAATGATGGATTCATAATCTTAATATGGTTAATAATGATATAAATATATTTTATAATCATAACATAATTTATTAAAATCATTCATGAATTGAGGATATGATAAATTATCATATAGCTTCATGGATGTGGAAGTCCCCACATACTCATGGGTGAGTTTATCATTAACTAGTTGAAGGGTCAAAAGATAAAAAATATATTATATTAATATCAAAGATATTATATTATATTTTTAATATATATATATATATATATATATATTATCCCTATATATATAACCATCAATTTATATTAGTGAGGAAAAAATAATTTCAATGCTATGTATAGATAGGAGTATATACATATATATCATACTTATTTTCATTTTACGTCATATTAAATGGAAATCAAAAATTTTAATCACATAAAAATAAAAAACATAAAATAAATTAATGTTAATTGATTAATATTATTAGTATGGTTGAATCATATTTAGGGTATTTTAAAAAAAAAATTAACTTACAATGACTCATTATAGATTATTACCCCTTCTTTAACATACCTCTATTGGAGAACACCTTGAGACTTTGTAGGATAGTACTTGGAGATGAATATAAGATAAAGAATGAAGTTAATAAATATAGTAAAGATCTTTAGAAATATAATTTCTATTATATAGAATTTAATTTTTTGAATATAGGAGGAGAAATGTTTCCCTTTAATATGTGAGATGTGGGTCACACATTGAATTACAAAATGTATTTATTTATAATAAGTATTTTTCAACATAAATTTTATTCAATTTGTAAAATATTATTATTTTTAAGTATATTTATAATATAAGACCATAATATTAGATTTAATAATGTGTTCTGTGTTATCTTTAATCCCCATCCCATAATTTTTATCCATTTGAACACATTTTTAATCTTAAATGAGGTGATAAATATTTACCATGGTTACTATTTATCATGAATTAATAATACTTTGAATTAATTATAGAAATATATATTATTATAATTCATAATATAGGATCCATTTTACAATATTAAACACCTGAAATTGGATGAAATGACATTTAATATATATTCAAAAAACACAACCGAAACATTTTTTTATTAAAAAATTCATTTTATGAATTGAAAAGATTTTAGAAAAAAAATTACTATATTGATTCTGATGAAATTAATTAAATTATGACAAATAAAAGGAATATTATTATTATTAAAAACAAAATTGAAATTCAAAGGTAACATATAAATTCATGATTAAAAGAAAATAATTTAAAATAATTCTTTCAAAAAAACATTAAATTAATTTCCATAATGATAACAACATATTTCTAATTTAACAATTATATTTATACGCGAATTATTTTAATTTTTGAGTGTTTTATTTTTTGGGATTTTATTCACATAAAACATCATGTTATTCATATATCTTTATAATTCCATAAATGTGATAGTTTTGTAAAATCTTTTTTTTCTAATATTTAACTTAAAATAAAATATTTCTAAAAAACAAAAAAAATCATCAAAATATAATGTTAAAATATATAATTCAAAAATAAAAATAATTTATTCTAATGAAATTTTTAATTCCATTTTATTTAGGATTTAATATCATTCTTAAATAATGATATGTAAATTATGCTATAGTTTCTTTTGGAAGAAAAGATTACTTACTATAATTATTTCTATGGTGTTACAATATTCCATCCTACAATACATTTGATACTTGAAATATGAATTATTTCACCTTATATAGAAACCATACTTTTTCTTACATGACAATAACATCATTTTGATGATAAACAACATTATAGATATACATTTAATGATTGAATCATCTAGTCGCTTAAGAAAGCAAGGCTCATACATTACTTATATATAATTAATCATAAAAATTTATCACAATCTATCTAATTAACCATATAAAATCTCACATTCTCTATAGTAAATTTATTCACCTGAAGACATACATCAAATAAAGGGATAAGATAAAATCCCAGTAAGATATGGAATACGGGTATTGAATCAATATAATAATTCTAAGCATACATGTCATCATTATATCAGAACCTTAAGTTAATCATCATCATAATGATGGAAAAAATGATAATGGAATGGAATGTTATGAGACAGAAATACGAATCATCATGCCTTAGTGGTCAAATACTAAATATAGTCTAGAAATGTTGGTTTTATCCACAAAATTAGTGCATTGATGTTACCTGCATCTATCTGTGGTTATTAAGTAGGAGAAAGTGAAACATTAATTTTTTTCTTACAACACTAAGATACTAGACACTTTCCAAAATGATTACATGTTTATGATGTGCTTTTTCTATTTAACATGAAACAACCAAAATCAGAATATGAATAAATAACTAGGTCAAATTCATGTCTTCTATGATAGAACAACCTGAAATCGGTTGTATAATTGTATTATTTAAAATTATTTTTACAGCAATGAAGTGTGAATCTTTTTTTTATCTTGAAAAACCTGACACATTCAAATGAAAAACATAATTTTATTTCAACTAGTGGTTGAGTAGATAATAATTTCATTCATAATTATATCTCAAGTTTAATCCATTTATTTATCAGCCTCATCAATATCAAAGATACATTTGGTACTCATAAGAGTGTGACTAATCTTTGTTCTATGAAAACCAAAATTCTTTTAAGGGATTTTATTATATTTTCTTTAATTTAATTTATTTCCAAAATTATTTTGAAAAATATAAAAACCAAGAATGAACTTTTGTTCAACCATTAAACTCATTTCAAAATAATTTGACATCGTTTTTGAAGAGTTTGTACATAAATAATTTTTGGAAGATCCAAAAATAATATAATCTATATATATTTGAAAAACATAAACATATCATGAAATTATATTTAGAAGTAGGTAAGGATCAATTGTACCTTCTGAAAATCCATTAGAAAAATGATTTGATACCTTTATACCATGTTGGGGAGCATATATTAAACAATATAAATCATTTGTTAACTTGAAAAAATGATATTGAAAATTATGATTTTTAAATCATGGGGGGTGGTTCAAAAAATCCCCAACTATATAGACAATTAAGAATGAAAATTTTTCATTCAATTGATAGAGTTTAAATTATCTATGTGAAATATAGATTAGCTGTATTAAAATTAATTCAACTATGGGTAAATGTGAAATGGTTTCTTCATAGTCTATACCCACTTCTTGATTAAAACTTCTAAAAATAGTGTATCATTATTTCTCAGTAATGTCCTGGGTTCATCAACCATGTTTCTAAACACACATTCAGTGCATGTAGTCAATATATATTTGGGTCTATCAAAATGTTATGAAACAATATTTTTTAAATTTTATTCTGTTATTAATCTGTATACATTACACAGAATTCAACATTAATTTTATTATTGATTTTCATAGGTTCAATTTTTAACCAGAATGTGTGATGTTTATCCTGGCTTCATAGAGATTATCTTGTTTTTTCTCCGCTATCAATATCTCAAAAAACATCTTCTGGAAGATTGTTTTTAAGATTCACAATAGATATATAAAAATAATGATTGGATAAATGACGGCCCTCGACATGTTTTGGTTTAATAAGTTCTTCCAAACTGGATGATTGTTCTTCTTTCATTACACCAGAATTTAAGCATTTTGAATTTATGTACATAGTTGATAGATAATCATAATTTTTTTCTAATTTGTATATAGGTTTATGTTGATCTATCTCATCAAACATGACATGAATAGTGTTTTCAAAGATATTGGTTATTTTTTTAAAACATTATAAGGTTTACATGGTGTTTTATAACCATTTAAATTCATTCATCACTTGTGGAGAAATTTATTCAATATCATAATTATATTTAATAGTTCATACGTTGTACTAAAAAATTACAATGCAATTAACCTCATGTATCTTGTTATACCACATATTATATGTTTTTTTATTGAATATCTATTATTAAAAATATATTAATTTTATAGTAGGCTGTGTTCAGAATATCCTCCCAAAATAATACATGATATTCATATTCACTGAGCATTCAATGGACTATCTCATGGAGTATACTATTTTATATTTCAAAAATTCCATTATATTTATGGGTCATAAGAGTATATAAGTTATGGTTTTAACCATTTTATCAGATAAAGGATACAATGATTTGATTTTTCAACTCATTTTCATGGACACATATAAAGGTATTAATTAAATGTTCACATATTCTTTCTAATGATTTAGTATTATTGGTAAAATTGGATTAATATTTACTCCTGTGAGATAATAAATAACACCCATGTATACCTAGAATAGTTATCTATAAGTTTCTAGAAATATTTTCTCGCATTTAAACTAGAAACATGAGATGGTTCAAAAAAGTCCTTGGGAACAATATCATGATGTTGATAAGTGGAATATTATTTTGATAATTTGAATGAATCATTAAATTTATTACCGTTTTGACAAGGGTTACAATCATTTTCATTTGTATATCCTTGGTTGGGTAAATCCCAAAATAACTCATTCCTTTTAAATTTTCTATGTTATTGAATGTTAGAACAGTCAAGTATTTTATGTCACATCCATGATTATCTGTGAAAGGAACTTATGAAATAAAATTTTGACAAATTAATGAATAATATTAGAACCATACAAATTATCATTTCTCAATATAGAACATAATAATGTATTATTAGAATTAAAAACATTAAAATATTTTTTTTATCAAATATTATCTGAAAAAAATTATCATATAGATATAAAATTATTAAAATATTATATTATAAACCATTTTAAAACATAATTTATAAATTAAAACAAAATGGGAGTTATCAAATTAGTCAATGCCAATGATAATTCCTTTGGAATTGTAACCTAAGGTGACATGACTATTGTCAACCTTTACCATGTTATTGATGATTGAGTAATCTAATGACATATTTCTGGAAAGCTCGATGACCATATTCTTTAAATTTTTACATCGTATTGTAATAATGTTTTACAACAACAAAATGTTCATACTATGAATGATTTGGGTACCCTGGTTTTCTTTTCTCTCGATATGTTAGTAGTTATGGCCTCATGATCCCATATTTTCATTATATGTTTCTAATAAGAATATTTTAACCTATTTACAATAAGCACATAATTAAAACACATGAATAAAAATAGTTATATAATTTATATATTTTAACTTATCAAAAACAATTCATAATAAATAATCTTTTACCATGTCAGTAAACTAGACCAGTAATATATTTTAGAGAAATATATTCCTAATGCATATGTTAGAGTTCTGATTTAATCATTAAATATTTTTATGTAATTATAAATTTTCTCAATATAAAAAATAATTTCATTATTTAATTACAATAATTGATAAATTTGATCTTACTCTATAGTGAGATCATCTCTAACATAGGCAGACAAAACATGGAATTTATTCAGAATTTTTTATTTTTCATTTAGCACATTAAATTTATATTTTAGCATATTGTTGTATTAAAAATATTCTTCTTTCCAATTATAATCCTCATTTTCATCTCCATAATGAACAAAATTAAATACAGGAGAGATAATAGGTACCACATATGTGATTTTCGTGAAACACATATTCGCTCTGTAAAGCATTTATTCATGAGTTGAGTTGGAATCACTAGAGCAGTCAATTGAGACACTCCATGTGGATTTCATGTATATAATATACATTATTTCATTTTCCTCATACATCATCTTATATTTCAAACTTGGGATAGTTATCGTTAACATATCATTTTTATTTACACTCAAAATAGGTAATATCAATTTTGTTATCAACAATTTTCAAGTGATTTTCCTATTATATCTATTATCAAACATTCCCTTGTATTTTAGTTTCCTAAAGAATATCATATTCCTGTATTTTTTGTTATAGCGTCTATCAAGATTGGACATTTTTCTTATCCTTGTTAACTAGTGAAACCTCCTCACTAGTGATTCCCGCTTGAATTTTTCATTTTCTTTTTATTTTGAAGCATTAGTCTTCAAGGATAGATATTTCTTCATAGGATAACCATTCTCTTCAAGATTAAACGTAACACATTTATTATAAATAAATTACTTCTTAATAAATTCCTCAACATGTAGATTACTAATGTTACAAGATTATCTTATTGAAAGAGATGTATCTCTCTATCTCTATAGAAGACATCTTAGTAGTTGCATAATTTTATATTTTACTAACACTGGAATCCCTAGTGATCACATTGTGTTCAATGTAATTTCATTATAATTAGTGGTTCATTCATCTGAACAAAAATGTTTTCAAAATTTCATAGGTATTTTTACTAAAAGATATCATATTAAATTCTTTGTCTCAAAAGGCTTAGTAGTGAGAACTCATGATATTCAAAATAAAATTATTTTCAACTTTAGTAGTATCATCCTATGTATTCTTAGTAGTCTTAGGTATCTCATATTTATCCTCTTTAGCAGATCATATTCCAAAAACCATTATTTCATTTAGAGTTTTTATCTTTATTTTATGTGTATCATAGTTATTTCTATTAATAAAACGAGTTTTTTTGTAGAAGGAACTTCTTGACTATTATCCATTAAAAGAAGAAAATTTTCCAATTGATAGAAATTTAAGATCCTTAAAACAAAACTAACATGGTAGTGTAAATGATTTGGAAGAACTGTTCAAAAAAGATGACGGTTAGTGTAATAATTTAATTTTGGGATTAATTGAATACCCAAAATATATTACTATTAAAAACCCATTTAATTAAAATAACACAAATATTTTTAAAAACATATTTAATCAAAATAAAAAATCAATATATGTTCTGGTCTATTATGAGATTTCTCAAAGAGTATTTATATCTATGTTTATATAATAAATGAATATTACATAAACATTTTTATTAATTTACTCGAACCAAATCTTTTATAAACACTAATTAATACTAACTATCATTGGTGTCTATTTTTTCAGTTTAAAAGGAATTCTGTTTAATGCATAAATAAACACAAATCGTAAAAAATAAAATAGTTTCAGTTTAAAGATGGGACCTAATCCTATCGACATTTAAATCACCTGATAATTAGAAGATTATATAAAGTAACACTGATACAAAACCTAGATATGTTATACAAGAGAAACCTAGTCGTCCATGTTAGGGAATACCTCTTCTACAACAACCATGGGAATGAAATAAACCCTTACCACACAGGGAACTCTTCCACAAAATATGGGCAAAAAATGCTGACATATTAGAGAAGATATTTATTATATTCCATTACAGTGCATAAGATATATTACATTTTTAATATATAGAGTTAATCAAGCTGTGATTAAAAACCAATATTTGCATACATAGAGATCTAGAAAATTGGTATAAATGATATATTTTCTCTATCTTATGTGCTCTGAAGCTAGAGTATCATTCAATATATCATGAACAAGATCTTGATCCTTTTTTAAAAAATGGAATTAAAATGGGGCATCGTATGATCTATTTTCACGGACTACAATAAATAAACTAAATGTTTTATATGTACCACTCATTCACTATCAATTGATTTCCATGATGCTTCATGTAAATTTTTATTGAAAACCACACACTTCATAGTACATATATATTCTAGAAATGTTATATATATATATTATATATTATAATATCATTTTTTATTATGGGTCTAATTTCATAATATAAAATTCCACATGAAGGAACAATGATTTTGATGCTCCCCACCTCTATCAGATTGACTAAAAAATGATTTATGGTATATCTTATGTAGGTTAAGAATAAGAATTAAAATAATCAATAACATTAAAATAAATAATATTAAAATAATAATAAGTTAATACAAAATAAACGGAAATAGTGTTGGTGAATCCTCTGAATGGATGGACAACTCTAGTGGAGACTTTTATTGGTGGTGTGTATGTGCAAAGGTGACTCATCTCAGTGGTGGACTGACTCAACCATGACTCTTCCTTTTAATTTACAATTTTCTATGTTGTAGGTAAAGTATAAACGTAGTTCATCTTTAATGAGGACTCAGGTCTTGTGGTAGATCATTTTGAAACTTATCCAATCATTTATCAGGTGGGTGAAGAGTCTCTAACACATGTTTTTTTAAAAATAATTTTATATGGTTCAATAAATACTCATATCTGATGGTGGTCCTTTCCCATAATTGGACAATAATCAATTATAATTGTGGATACTATATGTTGTAAATTCATTCCTATAACTGACCATATTTTGGATGTGATAGTGAGTCATATCGAAATTAGACTCATCTTCAATAGTGAGAAGACTCTAATGGTGGGTCTTTCCAACACATAGATAAATTTTCACCAAACTACCCTATTTTGTAACATTATACCAAAAAACATAAAAATCATTTATAACATAACTTACATGATTTTATGATCATGAAAAAAAATATTTCATCCTTTAATATAGTGTTTTCCATGGGGGCGTTGATTCCAGAAAATTTGGGCGATCCATATTTTTCTAAATTTAGCTTTTTTATTATATATATTTCTTTGAATTGTTTTGTTTGAAATTTTTATTGGTTTCTTTGTGGACTAATTTAATGATATTTATTAATCTGATAATGTTCTTTTGGTTTCTCTATACTTTTTATGTATATAATAATGTATAAGCTAATTCAACACAAATTAAATCAGGAAATATATTGTATTAAAATACCCTGGGCCGTTATAGTTACATCATGTTAGATTGTAGGATATGTTATCATTACTATGGTTATACCCTATATCATTAAGGGACGGGATGTGTTTTTAGAATCTACTCATGGTAACTGATTATTATTGATAACTATTGAGATATGGGAAATCACAGTCACATAGAATGAATATTCGCACATTTAAACTATTCTAGTGAATTTATGATAATCATACGGTGGGAAACTCATCAGTGCTTTCATGTTGTATTGTTTCTAAATGATAAAATTGAAATCAATAAATTCTTTTTTATTAGTGTTTAAAATAATAATAATATAATATAATTTTTCATTGAAATCAAAATTTGGTTTGAATATCTAATAATAGAATATTATTTTAATATTTACAGTTTTTAGTAATATGGTTGTTTACATCTGAAAATGTGGAACAGAATTAATGTAAATAAAACTATATTATGTGTAACTCCTCTTTTATTTTTATTAAATAATTCCCTTAAAAGAATTTTATTTATTCAATATCATTTGATACATGGAACAACAAGTTAAAAAGACCACATACCGTTTTGAAAATATTATGTGTCCATTATCGTTATCCATTTGATAAGTGGTCATAAAGAGTAATAAATAAATTATGGAAAATATTTGGTCAAAAGATTTATGAAATCGTTATAATAGTAATAAAATGATGATAATTAAATAAAAACATAATTTTAAAATTATTTTTTTTCAAAAAATTGTTTTCATAAACCCAATGTATTATTATTATGAAATTAAATTATAAGAACTTATTACTTGTTTTTAGGTACTCCTTGATATTTATTGTGATCATAATTTGATTGGTTATTGTATTAGTATTTTAAGGTAAAATTTAAAATAGTTTTGTAGTTTAATGGTTATCTATGGTTGGTTTATGGTTTTCCCAATTCATGCATCCAAACATTAGAAACAATGCACCGCACTAGTGGGGAGAATAGTTATAGTGAACAATATTTCATTCCTTACAACCCTCTCCATCATAAATTTACGTTATATTTCATTCATACTAAAAATTGTTTTAGAATTTCATAAACCCATTATTGTGATCCAATAACCCCTCAATAGACCCTTAATTGTATTTCATGGCCGAGAAGTCTCAATATAATCAATTTTAGATCCTCTATGCACCCTCCATGGACAAAAAGATGTTCTAATAGAAGATCTAATCACTTTATGTTATGTAGATCTCCACCTGTTCAATACCATTGGATTTATCATTTATTCTTTATAATATTTTGATTGATCATCATATTTTTTATATATCTAAATATAAAATAAATGAATCATGAATAGATTTTTTTATTCTTTATCTAAATATCCATTATTATTCATTGGAAGATCCTATCAGATGGTCTAATATTTGATTCCGTAATTAAATCTTGGTGATACAATTTAAGATTTTTCTTATAATTAATACAATGATTTTATTGATTTTTTTTAATATCATTCAAATAATTTATGAAATCCAGATGTAACATGATTTCGAATTGGAATTCATAATGTAATGGGATTTTTTGGAAACCCCCAATTCTAATAGAATTGGAATTTAGTTCATATTTGAAAATTGATAAAGCTGATGAATTTATTAGATAGTTGTTTTAAAAAAATGAATAAAAATGAAATGATGAAAAACTATGATTGGTCATGTGAATGAGGGATCATTGTACAAATATTGTTCATGATCACAAAATTGAGAAGTGTGAGGATCCTATAACTGTGCAACATCATACTATAGAGTAGATGAAAATGTTTATTTTTAGTGTTTATTTATTATTTGTTTCATTTATTGTACAATTATTTTCTACATAGAAAATTGATTTACATAGATGGTTTTATATAAAACTTTTTATTTAATCCATTTTTGAAATAATGTCAATATTTTTTAATGGAAATCATGTTTTTTTTATAAATATGAAATTTTATATCCATGACCATTTTTATTAAAATTTAAATCATTATTTGGTTCAGTATTATTGATTTTTTATGGGACACTTGGTGGAACCTTACTAGGGATTATAGATTGCAAAATACATATTCCTTTGATTGTTGGTGGATTTCTTTTTTCCAGGTCTGAGCAAAGGGAAATATCCTAGTGGATAATGTAGATGTTCTTGATCATCTCAGGTTTGTGTGTTGTGTCCTTTCCGATTTTGAGTTTATATTGACAAATTTTGAGCAATTTGATGACGTTTTCACTTCAATATTGATATTCCTATTTGGTTTCAGTATATTATCCTTTTTTAATGTGGATCATACTGGCTGGTAATTAATATTATTCCACATTTATTATGATAAATTTATAACTTCTTTAATATTATATGATGCAATGTGATATTCACCGACCTGTTGTTATCGAGAATGCCCGTCTGGATATAAAATTTCAAATAGTGGTATCAGGGTCTAATGGAATTAGGTTAGGTTCTTGACAATAAATTATCAAAGGAATGGTGGAGAATCCTTCGTTGATTGCAAAATGAAGATTAGAATATACTTTTGGGGCATATGAGGTAGTTGTGAGTGAATTTCCAGATAGGTATCATCCTAATTACCTATGGGGAACCATATGTTTTTTGAGAATGGTGCATTTATGAATAATTTGACTTAATTGTAATATTTTTTTGGATTTTTAGTTGAATAGATTAAAATAATAATATTGATATCTTATCTGATATGATTAATTTATCCATTCCTTTTATTTGATTTGTTGATATAAGTTATCTTATGATTTATTAAATGGTGAATTTTGATGTTCTATATCATCATACCTCATATAAGACGTGTTAATAGGACCCATTGGAAAAATTACAAGTGCAACAAAATGATTGAATCCTCTCATGTATAATAATCCCATTAATATTATCACACATGTCATCAAACAATAAGGACAAACACGTACTCTAATTCCCATTAAGGATTCTGTTGTGAAATATCATAGTGAAAATTTCAGAATCATTCTATAGAGTTCATTATCTAGAATACAACATCGTTCCATGGCTATAATGATCCTCATGAGGCTAAATAAGGATTGGGAAGTATAGAGATTCTGTTTGAATTCTTGGAAACACCTAATTAAATTAAGATGGAATTTTCAAAATTCTAGCTAGAGGGACCTAACATGAGATGGAGGGACATGATGATTATTTCCAAGAAGAACATTTGTATAATGTGGGATGAATTTAAGTTACATTAACTGATTTTTCAATATAGAGTCTGGTTTTTAGGAATATAGATTTCTTCAAACTCTATCAAGGGGATAGGTTTGTGACTGAATATTAAAATCACTCTGTTGAGCTTCTGTATTATGATCATGAGATTGTATCAAGTGAAATTATGAATACTCAATGGTTTTATATGGTACTATTATATAATTTTTTTATAGGTTTTTCTGCTAGATATATCTTCTTATGCTATTGTGTTTGATAGAGCATTTATAGTTGATCACGTCTTGGATGGTTTTTCAGGGTTAATGGGAGACCTTGTTTATCCATGTAAAAATATCATTAGTTATAATAAATAGTAGAGGAATAATTATAAGTATTATTGTGGATCTCAATATTTTGATCCATTGAAAACTCCTGATGTGCCTTCTAGGGAACCTTTGACTTTCTTTTAGTGCGGCAAGTCTGGTCCTTTGAAATAGGTTTACACCAAGGCACCAAAGATTAGCTTCTCTATTGGATGTCTCAGTCACTTGTAGAAGTAATGTTATATATTTTTTCTATATGTATTGAACTGGATCATCATCAAATAGAAATATAATGGTTCAATTTGATTCTTCAATATGTAAGGGTTTCC
This sequence comes from Viscum album, assembly GCA_963277665.1. Classification (NCBI taxonomy): domain Eukaryota; kingdom Viridiplantae; phylum Streptophyta; class Magnoliopsida; order Santalales; family Viscaceae; genus Viscum; species Viscum album. Next base: position 898,753,290 of record OY728136.1, on the reverse strand, counting down.
ATCCCCCGGCTTCAGGAATGAAGATTCTTCATGTAGTGAATGATTCTCTAGAGGAAAAAGATATAGGTCTAAAAAACATGAGAGGTACCATCACTATATATTATTCTGAAATTAATTATTTATTTGATAATATTTCATATAAATAATTTCTATAGACACATATTGTGAACCTTTTAAATCATTCAATATGTATTTGATCTTATGTTGTAGATGTCACCCCACCCCTGGGAAGAAAGAGATAATATGTAATATTTCTCATTATAGGTGTTTCCCTTTATTATAAATGTATCTAGTCATGAATTTTTAGGATCTTTACATGAAACCTCTTTGATACCATATTCAGGATGGATTTTTTCACTACTAATAGGTCCTGCATTTAAAATCAATATTTAGTGGATGACCTTAATTATACATGATGGGTTGCGCCAAATGTTTTTTCAAAAATGCTACTGAAGGATAAATAGATCTTGAAATTATTATCCATCGTTGGGGAATGTAATATATTTTCTCTCACTATATCATTGTTTGGAGAGGGATTCATTAAGGGATTATATCCATGAAATTTTTATATTGTTTTCCATCATTTTAATTCATATTTATTTGTTTTTTCATCATTAAGAGAATTGATGTTTCCTACTAATTTGGTGTATTGTATTCAGTCTATATCTATAACCTATTATTATATTAGACCAGAAGAAATGGAGGAATTGAATACTCTATTGGGTGATGTAGTATATAAATTATTTTTAAGCCCAACTATGTCACATGGGGTTCTGAATGTTCTCTTCACTATGAAATATAATGTGACATTTAACCTATGAATTTTTAATGAAATGATTGAAATTACCTTCTATGAGTATATTGATCTATTTGTGGTGATAATTTTAAATGAAATCATGGTTTACTCTTAGCCCGTAGAGGATCTTGTATGTCATCTATGATCAATTCTATATTTTCTTGGGAAATAAATACATTTATGAAAATTTATCAAATTTTGATTTTTAGATTCAGTAAATGATGTCCTTGAGAAGGTTGGTCTTAGATCATGGAGTCTTAATTGATCCAAATAAGGAGAAAGCTATTATTTGATGTGATAAATCGTGTAATATTATTATGATTCTGAGTATCTATGGTTTATCCAGGTATTAATGCATGTTTATAGTGGATTTCTAAATGATATCTTTTTCGATATCCACATCCTCCTAGAATGAATGTTATGTTATCTTAGGATGATACATTTAAATGTTATTGTTTTGATTTGAAAAGTATTTTTATATCTACATCGTCATTGACTCATTCATTGGTTGTTAATTTCAATGATGTATTTTATGAGTCATTAGCATCAGATCTGGGTTTTATTCTTATATAGGGTGATCACGTCGTTTCATATTACTCTTGGTACCTTATGCAACATCATAATAATAATATGATCTAATACATTGAACTCCATGTCATGATGCACACCCATAATAGTTGGAGACATTACCAATTCAGGGAATGGTTTACGGAGTTTTATGACCACAAGATAATGAGTTAGGACTTCTATTAATATAATTTGAATATATAACATAGGTAGTGGATGGAGTACCTATATTCATTTGATTTCAACATTTACACTATCCCAAGGAATGAAAAGTCCTTACTAATTCATTTAGTAGGAAACATTCTTCCCTAGACCTGAAATAATCATCATTATAGTGGATCTAGATGCATCTTTTTCACAACTTTATAAAGGATTTCATGAATAAACTACATAAGTTATCATTTTTGGGATTCTATTTACATCATCTATTCTGAAGATGGGTATTCATGAATACAAGAATGATGATTAATTCAATTACATTAGAGACTGTATTTTTGGTTTGGAGACCATTTTTGAGTGTTCATTATCCAAAAAGTGTTTTGTATATTTTTGGTATCATGATTTTGTATTGATATTTATGATGGAGGATTAAATTAGGAGTTTCTATAATTCCTAGTGGGTAGTGAACTCATGATCTATAAATATGTTCTATGAAATGTAAAAATTATTCTTTTGTCCATATATAAAAAGGTACATTAACAACTTTGTTTCTTATTATTAAACATTCCAACCCGTCGATACTAAGCATAATAGACCCTCAGGATTTCTTTAGTCACATCTAGTTAATGATTAATGTGGGATGAGATTTTGATGGATTTTTTGTTTTAGCATACTCTAATGAATAATAATACAATATGGGTTGTGATAAATAGGCTGACCAAATCAGGTCACAATATATTCATTCGTGAAATAATCAAATTTTAGGGGTTGGAAAATTTCTATGGGAATGAGATTGTTCTTTTTCCCTTACATTCATCGACTATATTATCTGTTAGAGATCCCATTTTTTACTTCTCATTTTCTATGGTGGCCTTTAGAATGTGATAGGATATATGGTTTCCTTGAGTATGGCATACCATTCCCATCTGGATGGCTAAACCCAGAGGAATATATATACTCTTGAGGAAAAGCTAGAAATCTATTCTATCAACATTGGTACAACATTAGATGGCCATTTTGTATTGTTTTAGAATGATTATAATAATAGTTACCAGTAAGTGACAAATTGACTCATTTGGAGTCCTCTTATGGTCAACCTTGTAGATCATTACTGTTTTTTTCGGGGATGGGTGACTGTTTGTTTGTTATAACTAAATTGGTACAAGAGATGTCAGTAATAATTCAATATATTTGATAGAGAATTTTTAGGTAAGAGGGACATTATAATTTTTATTTTGATCTTCATCACAAAACATTGTATTTTTCAGTTGGTGACCATGTGTTTTAAAATGATTCACCTTGTTTAGGTCATCGACGACTTGGGAGGAATGTGGAGATTCAATCTCATATTACGGTACCTTTTGAGGTTGTTTTAAGGAACCATCCCCAGTTTCCCGAAGTCAGTGCCATGTTTTATTACGTTTTCATACATACAAGGAATACGAATCCTGAAGGACCTAGTAGAATAGTATTATTGTAAACTAGTTACATACATAAGTTCAAATTTAAATATGGAAAGAAAAAACCACACTAAATTATTCCACTAACAACATCATGACTCCAATATTATGCATGCATGTCATTCATAATTTACTTATTAATGTCCAGAGAAAAATGAAACATAAGATAAGGTGAGCTCAAATGCTCAGTAAGAGAAATAAATACAATGGAAGATAGCATAAACATCAGACATGGTGAATAATTGAAAACACATGCCCTTAATAATGAACTTGAACACATTATGGCAGAAATATGAGCTGAAAAAATAATGCCATAATAAAACATAATCATGGGTATTATACTAGCCGAATAATATCATAATAAATAGGGAGGTGCATTTGATGGACATTATGAAACATTCTGTCAAGGCCTTGGCCAAGACGTTTAATTATTAAGGCCTTGGCCAATATCCATATATCCCATGAGGAACGGCCTCGGACAATTCCACATCTACTTGTCTCATTGACCTACCGATGCATCGAGGTGCTATAGTGGGCCCTACACATCACATAATAAGTCCAATACATTCCTCATACGAGTGGGGATAAACATAAAAAACATATAATTTCATATTGAAACTATCAGATGAAATGTAACTAACATTGCCTAATTATTGAACATGAAAACTAACCATTCAGAATAATAAAATAAATGGTTTTAGGATAGATCATCCACAATAAATTTATTCATAAACAATTCAATAAAAAAATTTATTTTAAATAAAATATTATTAACACCAACAATACATATGAATCAACAAGAGTGTTGAATGAAACGAGAATAATTTTCTAAAATCATTATTCAATTCTTGTGATAAATACTCTTTTATTTTGAAAATAATAGTTCATTTGGAAAAATCACTGTATAAAACCAGAAGTAAGGTAAGAGAGTATTTTATGATAATATTAGGGTTTTTAGAAGTATAATTGTTTCCAAAAATAGATTAAAGCATGCACTTGAAAATGGATATGAATTTAAGAAATTCAATTGTATCAGTCTCATATTTTTAGAAATAATTTTCAGAGCTTCTTTTAAAACATGAAACTATCCAGAAAATAGGGATGAATTCGGGCTGGTGTACATATATAGAATAATAACACAAGATTTATGAAGATTACATCACAATAAATAATAATTTCATCATGGAAATTAGACAATAAAAGTAACCTGAATGAAAATGGAAGTTCGTGTGAAAACCCATTACCTTAACCCCAAACCTGTTCTTCTCTCGAACTTATGATCCTGGAATATGAAATTATACTTATTAACAACTTATTTAAGAACATATTATATATTTATTTAGTTTATCATTGTTCTTGTTAGTTCATATATATTCTTATTGATATGTTATTGTATTGAATTATGTTGCTTCATAGTGTTCATTTTCTTTAATTTCATCTTCGGTTCACATGATTTCAAGTATGTGCAATAGATATAAATATCCATAATTAAAATTTTATATTATTTATGAACATAAATAGGTGTTATTGTTCATTTATATAACATGGTTACATGAAAAAAGGATGAATTATTATATAGATCATTAAGGTTAATTGTTTCGGTTAATTTGTTTGTCTTGATTACAACGAACTCATTTTCCATTAGAACATAAAAACATTTGTACAAAGGAATTACAGAATTGTGAATAGATTATATTATATATAAAAATATTGTTGAAAAATAACAAGGATGGTTTCATGTCCAGAATTGAGAATGATAATTGAAATCAAATGTCCATCGTCCATGAATGTGTAAAATTGACCCATCTCAGATGATGGTCTTGCAACTAGTATAAAAGAAGGTAAAAAGGGAGAGATTTTGATAAGTTATTACACTATCCTGAAAAAATTATATTTCATATAAGGTACTTGATTAATCAAAAAATTTGGATAAGGTAAGGTAATTTAAAAATGAAAACAAATTAACTTTAAAGGAAGGACAAATATTTGAAATGAGGAATTTACCTCTTGACCCAAAATTCCTTGAGAGCCACATTAAGGGAGAGTTTTGGTCATTTTATGAGAAAAAATCTTGCTGGACGTGGGATAGAACATTGGGAGGTTATTTGGGAAAAATTTTGAGAAGCCACAAGGCTTGAGAAGAGTGAATGGAAAGGGGGTGAGAGGGGGTTTTTATAGTGGAGGAGAGAGTGGATTTCTTAATATAATACTCATTAATTTATTATTTCTCCCCAAGAAAAGGAATAGTGAGTATTCCATGACCAAGAATAGTAATTTTATCATGTGATCTAGAACCATGTTGGGCTTAAATCAGCATAACATCACACATTACTCTATAATTAGTTCATTTATCTTAATTTTACAATTTATGGTATGTCACTATTCATAAAAAATTCAAGTATTTCAGAAAAATCCCAAATATTTACCCCAAAAATTTTCCGAACTGTAGAATCCAAAAATGAAGTCCATTTTTCAAAAATAATTTTCTAAATATTATTGATTTATTATTTAATTAAATCATAATTTATTCAAAAAATAAGTGTTCTATAACATTTGGTTATTTTTTTTTAAACATAGGTATATCATTCATATACTTGATTATTATTTATATATTATCATATGTAAGGTTACTATTCATTATGGTATCTCTCTATTCATAAGGGTATGTTACTATTTATAAGGTTAGGATACTATTCACAAAAAATTTAGTTTTCCTTATTGGAGTCTTAATAACTTACCAATCTCAACTATATATGTCAGATTTTTGAAATTCACATCACAAAAGTGACAAACATATGTTTTAAGGGACACATAGAACATATTAGTTAATTATGTTGTGATTTCATGTGATTATGACATATTTATATGAAATTAATTTCCATTAAAAAAAATTGGGTCGTTACATTCTTCCCTCACAAAAATTTCATCCTCGAAATTCACAATATATTACATAAAAAGTTTTAGGAATGTCTTTAACATAAGATCCTCAGGCTCCCATGTTTTCTCCTCCATCTTATGATTCCTCCATAGAACCTTTACTAGACGAGTGATCCAATTTCTCAATACTTTTTCTCTCATATCAAGAATCTTGATAGTCTCTTCAATATAAGAAAGATCAGGATCAATATATACTTCATCAAAAGTGAGTACATGTGTTGGGTATGGAATGTACTTCCATAACATTAGCACATGGAACACATTTAAAACATTGGAGAGACTTGTGAGTCATTTCCAAACGGTACGCTATGGCTCTAATTCGGTCCAGAATTTCAAAAGGTCCGATGTACCTAGGACATAATTTTTCCTTCTTACCGAATCGTATAATACCCTTACATGGAGAAACCTTTAAGAAAACACGATCGCAATATTGAAATTTCAAATCCTTTATTCAGTTATCAACATAGCTCATTTGCTTACATTGAGCTGTTTTGATATAATTTTACGAGAGGTAAATACTGATCCCACATTCCTTGAAAATCAAGTAAACACGAACTCAACATGTCTTCCAATGTTTGAATAGTCTGTTCTGATTGACCATTAGTTTGTGGGTGGTAAGCAGTGCTCAAACTAAGAAAAATATCTTGGGCCTTCTGAAGACTCTTCCAGAATCGAGATGTAAAACAAGGATCATGATAAGAAAAAATTGATGTGGGTACACCATGATGTCTTGAAACATCATTAATATGTAATCTTGTTAAACATTCATGTGGTAATCATAACTTATAGCATGAAAATGTGTAGATTTGGTAAGATGGTCAACGATGAACCATATCATATCATTATTTTTTGGAGTATTTGGTAGCCCCATGACAAAATCCACCATAATATCATCCAATTTCCACATAGGTATAGGAAGGGTTTTATGAATCCACCTGGATGTTGTCTTCCTGCATTCACCTTTTGACAAACTAAACATTCCGACACGTAATGAAAAATCTCTCCCTTCATGGTTTCCAAAAAAAATTGTTCCTTTAGATCTCTATACATCGTGGTGCTACCAAGGTGTGTAGATAAATTTGAGCAATGAGAAACATCAAATAGTTCCATTTTTAGCTCAGTTACTGATTGAATGCATTACCTATTCTAAAACATTAGAACTCCTTCATCATTAATGACGTTATCTAGTCTCCCATCCTTAACTGCATTTATTTTATTGTGTAGATTGTAATCATTATATTGAAAAATTTTTATCTTCTCTAGTAAAGATGGTTTATAAATCATTTGTAAGATGAGTGTTATTTTCCCTTCCTTAACAATTTCCATATCCATCTTTAGCAGATCCATGAAAATATGATCTCTTTCAATCCTCATTTTAGTCAGAAGTCCATGATATTTCCTGATTAATGTATCTACCACCTTATTCGACATTCTTAGGTGGTTGTGTATTGAACAATCACAATCTTTCAGTAAATCGAGACATCTTTTTTCCTTATGTTGTGTTCTTTTTGTGTAAAAATATATTTCAAAATCCTTTGGTTTTTATAAATCTCACATATATCTCTGTGGAGATAATTCCTCCATATTCTTAGAGTAATGATTACAACCGCTAACTCAAGAACATGAGTTGGGTAATGTTTCTCATGAGTCATCAATTTTCTTGATGCATAAGAAATAATTTTATCATTTTTCATTAAGACGCAACCCAATCCATTCTTCGATGCATCGTTGTATATTACAAATCCATCAATTCCAGATGGAAGGGTAAAAATAAGAGCATTGACCAATCTTCCTTTCAATTCAACAAAGCATTTTATAAATTATTTTTCCCACAGAAACATAACTTCTTTACGTGTGATCATTGTTAGCGTGTTAGCTAGTCGGGCAAAATTCTGAACGAAACGCCGATAATAACCTGCTAATACAATAAAATGGAACAACTCAGTTATGTCTGTTGGTGTGGGCCAATCATGGATAGCCTTTGTCTTCACATCATCAACTAGGATTCCATCCTTAGAGAAAATATGGCCCAGAAAAGAAATTGATTGATTCCAGAATTTCCTCTTTCTAAACATCCCATATAATTTTTTTCTTCTAAGAGTTCTTAGAGTATCCCTCATGTTATTCTCATGGCATTCATAGCTTATTGGGTATACTAGAATATCATCGATGAATACCACAAAAAATTATTCAAGATATTTCTTGAAAACTCTATTCATTAAATAATGAAAATAGAGGGTGAATTTGTTAGTCCAAAAGGCATCATTGTAAACTCAAAATTACCATTCATGGTCAAAAATGTTGTCTTATGAAAAACTTCCTTCCTCAGACGCAACTGATGATATCTCGATCAATGGTAATTCTTCAAAAAGTATTAAACTCCATGATGTTGGTCAAATAAATCATCAATCTGGGGAAGAGGATACTTATTCTTTATTATAATAGAATTGATTTCACTTTAATCAATGCAAAGCCTCATGGATCCATCTTTCTTCTTGACAAAGTGGAAAGGGGCTACCATGGAGAAATTGTACGTTGAATAAATTCTTTTTCACTGAAATTCTCTAGTTGCTTCTTTAGCTCTACTAATTCCACAGTGGTCATTCTCTATGGAGTCTTTGATATTAGCCTCGCATCAGTAATTAAATCAATAGAGGAATCAAATTGCTGTTCTGAAGGATGTCTAGGTAAATCCTCTGGAAATACATCTATGTAAATAATCACTATGTTCACATCTTCAATTTGATGATTTCTTTCCTCACCCATAGATATTGGTTTATCTTCCACTCCATGTATTGTATTCAGTAGAGCAACAGGGGTGGTTCTAGATAAGAATTAGGTGGCGAAGTGTCCTCCCCAAAGATAATGGATTCTACATCATTTACAAAAATTGTAACATCTTTATTCTTTAAATAAATATTTATATCATAATTTGATCGCCAATCGATACTGAAAATTATATGAAATTCAGTCATTTGTATGGGGATAAGGTTAGCAACTAGAGAACATTTTGGTGTCTTGAGGGGGATAATCAACATTCCTTTGTTGCAATTATATATCCTCTAGAATTTTTGACTGATAACTCCTTTATTAAATTAAATTGGACATATCAAATTTTCTTGGAAAAATGGGAAGAAATAAATGAATGCGACGATCCAGAATCAAATAATTTATTGGCTAAATTTTAGGAAATTATTAAAGTACCTGCCACCATGTCATTAGGAATTTCAACATCTACAGTATTTATTGCATAAGATTGTCCCTTATCTCGTGGCCTTTTTTGTTTCATATTTCCTTGTCGGTTTGTACATTCATTAACATAGTGTCCCATATCCCGACAATTATTGCATTGAACATCATTGGATTCCTTCTTTCCTTTGCAATCACAAAAAAATATGGCCTTTCTGGCCACATTTGTTGCATACTATTTTTCCTTTTAAGCACGCACCATGGTGTTTCCTTCCACAATTGTCATATGGTGGAAATTAAACAATTCTATTCTTCCATGTTTCCTTATTTCCATTCCCAGTGTTTTTAGCAGCCCTCTTCTTTTTTTTCTTTCCCTTTATGTCATAAGACATAAATAATTATTTTTCTATCTTGATATCACATGAAACTATATCCTCATATGGTGAAAAACATTGGGTGACCAGTGCTCACCAGAGTAATGTCTTTACTCCATACAAGAATCGATCAATTTTTCTCATTTTATTTCGTATATAGTCCACATCATGTCTTTCTATCCTTGTGAAGTCAGATTCATACTTGGAAACATTTTCATCCTCCTTCTACCTCAGATTGAAGAATTGTCTCTCCATATCTGCTTGCTGCTCATGAGGGAAATATTTTTCTAAGACTATTTACTTAAAATCCCTTTATTCAAGCTCTTCTATATCTTCCCCCTCCTTTGTGTTTTGGATTAATGACCACCACGGATCTACATCTCTCGACAGACGTTATACTTTCATGAAAACCTTCTCTCGTTCAATAGATCCCAAAGCAAGAAATATATTCTCGAGGGAACTTATCCACTTCTCAACAACAAATGGGTTTGTAGTCCCACTGAATGATGGAGGTTGTTGTCACATAAAGCGATCCCGTATAGCACCTTCACATGGTGGATCCAGATGCTATATATGGGGAAGGTTATTATTCAGAACCTGGGTATGTTGTCCCTATATAGTTATGAGTTTCTTAGCACAATTCATAGCACCAGAGCCAAGATCATTATCATTCATTAGAGGAAAATCCTTACAGGGAACACATGTGTTCATGCGGACTCCATTCATTCAACTTGGCGCCATCTTTAGATAATGGAATATACTTGATTAGGTTATGAATAATAATGTATAATCCTTTCTTAATAAAAGACATAGAAAAAAAATTGAGGTCCTACGAATGGAAAATCCCATATTCAAAAATATGGTTTATTTAAGTAATATTTTACATTTCCATCCTTCATAATGGCTTTTAATGAAATTTTTTATTATCCTATGCATATCCCCCAGGAGTGTCGTAACCTAGATTGCAACAAGGCCCATTTTTTTGCACCAGTTCTCGTTCGAGTCTATCTCAAAGTGGTGTTTTTGGGTTTTACCCCTAGATGAATTTGTGCTAGAGCCACCTTTACCTGCTCTATCCAAACAAGGATGTATTTCTTGAAATATCCACATAATTTATTCCTTACCAAAATACCAGGATGTTATTATATGTAAATCCTCAAAGACTAACTTAGGGACTCTTCCATAATTCTATGTTTTCTAGATCTAGTTTCCATGTATTCTATTAAACATACTCTAATACCAACTGTATTGACCTTTCCCCAGTTTCTTGGAGTCACTTCCATATTTGATTACGTTGGAATACATACAAGGAATACGAATCCCGATGACCGAGTAGTTTAGTATTTTTGGAAACAAGTTACATACGTAAGTTCAAATATAAATATGGAATGAAAAAACACCACTAAATTATTCCAATAGCAACATCATGTCTCCTAGATTATGCTTGCATGTCAATCATAATTTGACTCTTCATGTCTTGAGAAAAATTAAACATAATAAAGCGTGAGATCAAATGCTCAGTAAGAGGAAGAAATACAGTGGAAGATAGAATAAACATTATACATGGTGAATAATTGAAAACACATGCCTTTAATAATGAACTTCAAAACATTACGGAATAAATATGAGATGAATAAATAAATCCATAATAAAACATAATCATTTGTATTCTACTAGTCAAATAATCGCATCATAATGAAGGTAGTGAATATGTCGGACATTCTGAAACATTTTGTCAAGTCCTCGCCCAAGACATCTAATGTTTAAGGCCTCAGCCAATTCCACATCTATTTGTCTCATGAGACTTACTAATGCATCGAGGGGATATAGCGGCCCCACCTGTCACATAATTATTCCAATGAATTACTTATATGTGAGGGGATAAACATAAACTACATATACATTCATATTGAAACTATCATATGAAATGTAACTAACATTCCCCAATTATTGAACATAAAAACTCACCATTCAGAATAATATAATGAATGGTTTTAAGATTGATCATCCACAATAAAGCTAGTCATAAACCATTCCATATAATATTTTATATTAAATCATAAATTATTATCCGCATCAATACATAAGAATCAATAAGAGTTTTGAATCAAACGAGAATAAATTTCTAAAATCATTAAGTAATTCTTGTGATAAATACTCTTTTATTTAGAAAAGAAGAGTTGATTTGGAAAAATCATTGTATAAATACAGAAGTAAGGTAAGATAGTATTTTATGATAAAATTAGTGGTTTTAGAAGTATAATGGTTTCCCAAAATAGATAAAATATTGTCTTTGAAAATAGATATGAATTTGTGTAATTCTTTTGTATCAGGCTCATATTTTTGGAAATAGTTTTGAGAGCTTATTTTAAAACATGTAACTATTTAGATAATTGGAAAGTATTCTGGTTAGTGTATATATATAGAATACTCACACCGTATTTATGAGGAGTACATCACAATACATAATAATTTTATTGAGGAAATTAGACAATAAAAGTAACCCGAATGAAAATTGATGTACGGGTGGAAAACCATTACCTTAACTCCAAACGTGTTCTTCTCTCGAAATTAAGGTCCTGGAATTTGAAATTATACGCATTAATAAAATATTTAATAACCTATTGTAGATAAATTTAGTTTATCATAGTTTATTTTAGTTCATTTATGTTCTTATTGATAAGTTATTGTATTGAATTATTTCACCTCAGAGTGATCATTTTATTTATTTTCACCTTCAGTTAACTTGTTTTTATGTATGTGAAATGGATGTAAATCTCGAGAATTGAAATTATTTATTATTTATGAAAATAAATAGGTGTTATTGGTCATTTATATACCTTTGTTACATTGAAAAATTAGGAATTGTTATATAAACCTTTAATGATAATTGTTTCTGATAATTTGTGGGTTTTGATCACAACGAACTCATTTTCCTTTATAACATAAAAACATTTGTACAAAGGGATTAGAGAATATTAAATAGATTATATTATATATAAAAAACTAGATCAACCATTATATGAATGGTTTCAGGACCATAATTTATAATGATAATAGAAATCAAAATTCCATCGTCCTTGAATGCGTAAAATTGACACATCTTTGATTGTGTTCTTACTACTAGCATAAAAGAAGGTAAAAAAGGACAGATGTTGATAACATATTCCACTATCAAGAAAACATTCCAATACATATAAGGTACTGGATTTGTAAAAAAAATTGGATAATCATAGGTAATAAGAAAAAGAAAACAAATGAACCTGAAAGGATGGACAATGAATTTAAAAGAGGAATTTACATCTTGAACCAAACTTCCTTGAGAACCTCTTTAAGGGTGAGGTTTTGGGATTTCTATGAGACAAAAGCATTCTGGATGAGGGAGTAGAGGTTGGGAGGGTATTTGGATAGAATATGGAGAAGTAACAAGTCTTGAGAGGAGTGAATGGAAGTGGGTGAGAGGGGGTTTTTATATTGGAGGAGAGAGGGGATTTCTTAATATAAAACTCATTAATGTATTATTTCTCCTCAAGACAAGGAATAGTGATTATTCCATGAACAGGAATAGTAATTTTATCATGTGATCCCAAACCAAGTGGGGTTACATCATCAGAACATCACACATGACTCTATAATTAGAGTATTTATCTTAATTTTTCAATTTATGGTATGTAACTATTCATCAAAAATTCAAGAATTTCAGAAAAATACCAAAAATATACCCCAAATTTTTTTCGACATGTACAATAAAACATTTAATTCAATTTTTATAAAATAATTTTTTAAATATTATTAATTTTTTATTTAATTAAATCGTAATTCATTCTAAATACAAGAGTTTTAGAACATTTGTTTATTTATTTAAAAGCATAGATATATCATACTTACACATGAATATTATTTATATAATATCATAAGTAAGGTTACAATTAATTAGGTTATATCACAATTTATATGGATATAATACTATTCCTATGGGTATGTTACTATTCACAAAGAAAATACATTTTTCTTATTAAACTCTAAATAACGTATTGATTGCAACAGTGTATGTTGGATTTTTGAAATTCACATCACAAAAGTGACAAACTTGTGTTTTAAGGGTCATATAGATCTTAGTATTTAATAATGATGTCATTTCATGTGATTATGGCATATTTATTAGAAATTAATTTCCTTTATAAAAATATTTGGTAGTTACAGTGGTAGAGTAGGAAGGGAATGTTTATTACCATTTACCATATCCACTACATCTAATATTGATTCAAAATGTGTTCCATGTATTTTTCTATGAATTAATATTTATAAATCATCTCATGTTTTTTGATGGGGGAATATTTTTTTGATACTTAATTATCTATGATTAATAATTTAGTCATGATAGCTGATTCTAAGATAGTGTAACTTAATAGAAAGATAATAACTTTGGTTTGGGTTCTATTGATGCATGATCGAAATACACAAGTGAATTTGGAGATGGAGGAACTGAAGATAGAGTAATAGAATTATCACATTTATATGGAAACTTCTTTACAAGATTTTTGGAGAAAAAAGATTCCATGGTCGGGTGTTGGTTACATCATGTTACTTATTTCTAGATACTATTCACCCCATAAATTGAAAAAAATTGGTTGAGTATTTTATCAAGTAATTTTTGGTGAAATGTGGAAACGTTTTGAGGTTTATTGCTTGTTCACAGTTGGAAAAATGATTTTCCAAAACTGTAGGACACAATAGTGAAAACTTTGCAACCCAATAGATTGATGGTTTTCATTATTGGTCCATGGTTTTTGAAAATTTTCACAGACGTAGTATAATCCATTCAACCTAGTTGAGTGGGGAATCGTCAGACACACATTTTTTATAAACCTATGGCCCTTTTGTGCTTAACATGCATGTATGATTCATTTATTCAAAAAATGTCTTAATATTTTTTAAAACCTTATTTTAGATATTTAAACCTTACTCTCATAGATAAATCAAATTATATGATTTAAACGGGTAACTAGAAGTAATTTTGGATCCTAAGACCACGCCACATATGATGAATTGAAGAACTAGTGGAAGAAATAATTATTATTAGAGAAGTTCATATCCTCCTATTAAATATCTCATTATTTAAAATTCATTACTACATAGAGATTGATATATCCTCCCCTATTTGATGGATCTAAAATTTGATTAAATAGATCTAATTTAAAGGGCTTGTTTCTTTATCTTAATCTATGAATTTCATCAACTATGGATCCCATTGTGGGTATTGATCTTTGATTCTATGAATAATGATTGGGGGTTCTATTTATGATTGTCCATATAATTAATAAATTTATTATTTTTATTGTTTGAAATTAAATTATTTAATTTTGGATAACGTAAATTTACATTACTTTGACTTTGGAATTTGAAATTCCATGGACATTAGGGGAAACCCACTAATTCTTAATGAATTATAATTTGGGGCATATTTGAATTTGTTTGAATTGAATAATTTATTTGAGTATTTATTTTTTTAAAAAAATATTATATTGAGATGTTGAAATCGAATGAATGTTTTATTTTAAAATCCCCTAATTGGTGAAAACCAGTTTTTTTTAATTAATATGAAATAATGAAACTAAAAATGGGAATTTAATTTTGAGTAATGATTTATTTGAAATAAGATGATTTCCCCTTTCTATTGATTGATCAGGCCCATAAAATCTTATTTAGTTAGTGGCATGTTTGGTATATTAATGCTAGGATGATCATAACCCATCAATTGAATAACGATGACAAATAAAACCTTGGGGATCTTATCCCAAATGTGATGTTGATGTGTCTCATTCAGCGTCGGCATGAGGGACCTCTGTACACCTATTAGTCAATTTAAAACATGAGGTATTAGGGGTAAACTTATGATATGGGCAATTATAAGTGTATATATATATAGATAATATTATATTCATGATTAAAATTTATTTAAATTTTTAGTAATTATTTAATTAACTTAAATCATTATACAACAGTAATTATGTATTTCTTCAATTTAAATATATCATAATTAAAGAGATAAAAAATATTAAAATAAATATATGGTTAATTATTTAACATGTTTTTATCAATTTTATATGTGGATTGGACATATTTTTGTGGGGTTAAACTATTATATTAAAATTCAAAAGTTTTCGTTATGTATTCAATGTAAAATTAATTTAATAGAGTGTAAAGTGAAAAAATGATGTTTTCTGAGAATAATATGGTATTAAATTATATAAAAATCAAAAAAATACTATATGAAAAAGTGGATATTTTTTTTTTGAAAATATTAATACATTTCTTATTGTAGTCTTTTTTGAACCTTTATTATTGAGAATGAATTTATTATAATATAAAATTTTAGAATATTTTATAAAATCCCCTAAACTCAATTATGAAGGGGAATGTCCACCCTCACATATTAACACAGAATTGTGCCTTCTTGGTCAAAAAATCCCTAAAAATCGTCCTTCACAACTTCCATATAAATATTCAAATGGGTTATTATAATATAAAATTTTAGGAAATATTATACTTCTTTCTTAATGAGAATTCCCATTTGTGGAATTTTTGATCCATCCACACAAGGAATCCCCATTCCCCATGAAGACGTCATTACGGAGAGAGCCCCATCCAGGAAGGAGTTATTGCCAGCCGAGATGGAAGAGCATCCCAGAGGGTGACAACGTAGATGGTGATGGTTCGTCAAGAAACCAACCAACACAGGTTGGTTGTGCCTCATTTTATCCACCCTTTCCAAAATCGAGTGACCTGGAAAGGCATTTGGATCCCTGGGAAAATGTTCTCCCTGAATTCGGACTCCCAGTATTCAAACCCTATACCTCCCAAATAATGGTGTTGTTGTACCCCTCTCCTTCACCACTACTCCACATTCGATGCGACACTTCCTTTTCTAATATTATTTACCATTTATAGTTTATGGTATATAGAATAAAATAATAGTTTATGTATCCAATATATGATGAAATTTTTTTATGTTTATGAAAAAACCATTATAAGTATTTCATTCCACCAAATGAGAACTGAAAGTATCACTCGGGGTACATACAACTTCACATTTCCACATAGTGATACAATTCATTTCACATCACTATCTTTTATGGATGAGTATTGTGATATGGTTTAATATTTATATATTATAAATGTTACATAATTAAAATCTATTAATTATAACCTGACAACTACCATCTTAACTTATAATCCTTTTGAAGATGATAACATTGTCTTTGTGTACGTGTGGACTACCATGTCCCTGAAGAGTAATTATTTATTTTTCATTTCCAATTTTTTATAAATCTATATTTTATTAATTTATATTATATATATATATATATAATTATTCTTGATACGTAAATTACTATTTACTAATATTTCATTATATCTATTGGAGAATTAAAACATTGTTGATGCATTCGTATGACCAACCATATCATTGAAGAAAATAATTTCATTTGTATATATACAATTCATGGATCAATATATTAATGTATATAGTGAATATATGTTATATTTATATTGTGAATAATATTTTGTAGGTTATGGAAACACAAATAATGTACCAGGATAAAACTATTATACAAAAATACCCATTATAAATGAAACAATTTGCATAAATAATTAATGATTTTAAATATGAATTATTGATAAGGATATGTGTTGAAATGTTATAAAGGGATATTTTATAAAAGTAAAATTATTAACATGACTATTTTATCAAATTAGAATAAGTTTTTATTTATTTTACAGGAGGTTATAATGATTTCAAGGAAATGATAACTCTAGTTAGGGGTTTTATTACACAATATCATTAACATTTCATATTTATCATATTTATTTATCAAATATGAAATGTTTTATTTCCAAAAAAAATATTTATAAAAATTATTAGTTATGGTTCTTACTTTTTCTATATTATTATTGGAATTAATTTTTTATTTTCTTTACTTTTTACAACGTGGTTTAAAATGATGATTTTTTTTTTCATTTTTCAAACAAGGAACTATGTGACTTTTCAAACAAAAATATGGATGGATTATTATAACTTATATGAAATGATAATATTTTCATCCCTCCATGAATAATTTTTTATGTATACACTTATTTACAAGATTATATAGTTCTTTTAAAATAATTTTCTTTATTTATATGTTCATTGTGTTTTTGAAAATTAATTTTTTAGAATGGAAAGGTTATATTCATCAAAAATATTTTAATGATATTTTTGTGGTATATCTATTCATCATTGAAAATAATACTCTATTTCACATATGATTTACTTGGGATATAATACAAGGATACCATATTAAATGTCCCAACCATTATTACACATACCAGATCCCCAATCCATTTCGTTCCATGCCCACATGTGCACCACCCCGTATGCTAGAGGAAACCGACTAGCAGTGACAGTCTAAATATATATATATATATATATATATATATATCATGGTGAGATTATAATAACATTATAACATAATAAAATATTTATATGTAGAAAAAAAATTTCAAATGGACAATAAATAATAACAACAATAATACTATATAAATTTAATATATCATCACATGATTATCCCAAAAGGAAAAAACAATATACAAAACCAATGAAATAGATATATCATGCATTATATGATTCATGTGTCAAATGAAACCCAAAAATAATGTCCCTAAAAAAATCCAATGTGTGTCCTAAAATCATGTATGATTATCTCATCTATGATCCATCCCAACTCAACCATCTAACATAGAGCTCATCCTATATCATGAACTACCGAACTAAAGTTTAATCGGGTACCAATTAGGATGCACATGTGGAGTACGATTACAACTATGTATGAAACTATAAATGAGCTCTAAAACAATATTTATTATATGATAGTTTTTATATAAATAGAACTAATAATGTAAAAAAACTAAGTAAACTATTTTCACATTTAATTATTACTTATTTAACAACAAAAATACCTGGTTCAGAATGACACGTTAACTATCAATACCTACATCAGCATGTGATGTAGTTTTGACTGTCCATAAAGGGATATCATATTTCATTCTATTATGGTTTTCAATAAATCATTTAATAAAAATTTCATATTCAAACAATGGAGACCTAGAGAAGAATTCTAGCACCCTGTGTGAATTGGGAGTATTTGTCCCTCTCCCACAACGGATTGATCCCCAGAAAATCAATAACATATTGGGGGCCTAGTGTGACCTTTTGACACCCCGTGAGTATAGGTAGTAGCATTCCATTTCCTGCATGTCAGTCAATAATATCACATCTCATGGATCTATATTCTTACTCCATATATCACCCGTTTCAATGTTCCATTATTCATCCCATTTTATAAATTCATATATTAAAATTTTATAATTTATAAATCACCATTTCAATCATATCATCACATTATATGGGTCACTATCAATTTAAAAATCAACTAATCAATGACATTTATAATTAAATGTTGGTCAAATTTTATAATTATATGTAATTAGAAAAAATTATTTTAATTTATAATGAAATTGACCAAAATTGAAGTAAAAAGTTAAACCATTTTTGACCTGAAATTATAATCAAGACTATGTGATTGAAATGAAACACCACCTTCCTAAAGATCATTGATGGAATTACACTAAACCAAAAACCCCAAACTGATTTCAAATGATCAAACACACAACTACGTGAAGGAATAAGGACCACTACTTTCGATTGAGAAACCAAAGATTAATATCCATAAAAACATATTTCTAAAACAACCCTAATGGAGGAAAATAATTAATTTTTCCTTGGGAAAGAGGGGAAAGTGAGAGGGAAAACCAAATGGGTATGAAACAACTTACCAGTGAGAATATGATCCTTCAATCGTATCATTGATTTGATAAAGGGTTTTACGAACCTTCGAATCCAATCGAGGGACTCCAAAATCATTGGAATTCAAATTAGGTCGAATTGAGGTGATTATGTTTAAATGATGAGGGTTTAGTAAATTTTAAAAAAAAAATTGTGTATTAAAAATCTACGTGCATGTTTTTCTATGTAGGAGACATGGTTTTCTATACCATAAGAATTAATTATGCACCTCTTCTTAGGAGGCACATGGTTTCCCTTATGTGGAACTCTATTGGAAAAAAATGGGGGTTGATCAAGAAAACCCCTTACAAATTGATGGTGAGTGGTTTGGGTAGTGTGGTTTCATTTTTTGTTCAAAAAATGTTCCAAACATGAACCACCTCCTACTCCCCCAAAATGGGTCACATGGTGTCATGGGTTAAAATCAATGGTTTTCCCAAAACATTTTCTAACTATGCATGTACCCATGGGCTTTCAAATTTTTCTAATTTCACCCAAAACAACCTAGTAATCCATCCAATCTATAACAAAAACAACGTAAAAGGGTAAATTAATAAGATCATTAAACATATCCATAATGGTTTGTATCGTATAATATCACCACAAAAAAACAACTCATTCTTGAGATATAATCCTAGTATTCTCTGAGAATACATGTTAAAAATATAATACCACAATAACCTCATATCTGCTTCTCTCTCCCATGTTTCCTCTAAAAATATTCCATGTTCCCACAATAATACAAATATCAGCATGGTATGTCCCCAAAAAAACATTCTCACTACAATCCATGATAGGAATAAAATGTCTCAAAAAGGATGCATTAGCATCAATATCAACATCATAAACATCTATCACACGAGAATTGTCTGGTTGACACTTGTGACATAATGAAACATGAAATACATCAAGCTTATAAGAAAACTATATGAAATATCCATTAAGTAAATACCTTCTCTAATTATATAAATAATATTGAAAGTTCTAACAAACTTGGGTTCCAAAATTATTTGCCGTAGAATCCAACGGTTACCCGTCCAAGGGGACACTCAAAAGAATACATGATAACCGACTTTAAAATCTAGGGTTTTTCCATTCCAATCAAATCTTTGCATATGCATACGTTGTGCCATAGTAATATGTTTTAAAAAAAACTATCCATTCTCTGATAACTCATATACAAGACTCTATCCCAATATCTTAAACCCACATACCTCCATCTAGTATAGAAGTGATATGCATAGCCTCCCATAAATTGACTCATATGGAGCTACCTCAACATTTTTTGTATAAAATTTGTTATAGGTGCACTCAATGCGAACTAAGTGATTTCACCAACACCTACCAAAATTAAAGAGAATCATATGTAGAATATCCTCCATCATGCAAATTTTTTGTTCCAAATACCAATATATTTTTGAGGGGAAATTCATAATCTGAAATACCTGGATACCCATGGCCTTTTATAAGCCTTTCCAGAATCATGAAGTAAAGAACGATTCATGTTATGAAACTATGATATGTGGAACACTAAGTATAATTTTTATATCCCAAACATATGTGTATAACAATTGACACAATTTGAATGTTTCCCGGTTATGCATGAAATGGTACACTTTGATCAATCTGTCCACAATTAACCTTATAACAACATTCTTCGAAGGCTTCCTTAGATAACAAATTTTGAATTCTTGGTTAACTATATCCCACATCAATTAAAGAATGGGTGATGGAGGTTGAAAAAAATAAGGACATTTATTCTCATCATTCTCATGTTGATAGGTGAATCATCATTACAAAAACACAGTAATCATTTTTTTCTTTCTTGGCCACCCATACAATAGATGTTGGTATCAATACATTTTTTACAAACAAAGTTAAATTTCCAACTTCAAGGAATAAAACACATGTACAATATCCTATAATATATGCATATTAACAACAAAATAGTTCTATAGAGAGATCATATCATCCTATATATCATCCAATTATAAGTTTAACCCCACCTTCAAGGATTTCCCTCATGGACAGACAATCCAGATCCTCATAAAATATATCCAAAATTAGGCTCAATAGCGAGGAAACTACATATATATATATATATTCATATATATATATATGATATTAATCTACTCCAATCCCACACGAACCAGTATATGATACACATCTAACTTGGTATTCATATTCCTCTCAGAATTTGATTTCTAGACGATAGGAATCAATTTCTTCATGCTCAAAGAGTCATCAAAAATATTTTCCTTCCCAATAATATATGTTATCTCATTGTAAAATAATTCTAAATACTCTTGACATATCATCTATTGGAGATTAAAACATGATTTATAGAAGATAAACATCAATATTTCCTAGTTGTTATACAATGTAGATGTATTTCCCAACAAAAAATGTCATCAAAACTTTAGGGAGTCAGTATCAATAGACAAATCATGATCATGAGTATGGTAATTTCATTCATGTGTACTAAAATATCATGTCTCATTTTCTATAACTCAAGACCTATACATCAACAAAATTACATTTCTTATACCAGATGAATATCAACATCTTATAATCATCAACTGGATTAGGTAGGATGAAAACCACCGTAGTAGTCGAACACTTCTTCAACTCCTAGAATTAATTCTCACATACTCTGGGCATTCAAACATGATCCACATCATAGTAATAACTAAATTTGGTTCATACAAGAGGGAAATATCATGGTTGAACCAATGATAATATCTCTTTATACCTAGGAATATTTCTATATATAAAACATTATAGGGATTCTACTAATAAACAACTTCCTAAACATTCTCTAGGTCCATAGACAAAGTTTATGTAGAAATTATGTGTCCTATGAAATATTGCTTTTTTATCCAAAATTGAAACTTATAAATGTTTTAATATAGCTAAATCACATTTAGTATACCTAGTTGAAATCAATATGTTGGGAATTATCTTCATGAGTCATGGATTATAACAAGATGTCATCCAAAAAAACAACCACAAAAAAATATTGTAATTATTGAAGGATTGGTCCAATGAAGTGTATAAACTAGATGGATTAGTAATCAGTTGGAAAGAAATCACAATGACTCATATAGGACATACACGCTTCTAATACATGCTTTTTTATATCATAATTAGTAACTATCAACTGATTATACCCAAATAGGAAGTCAATACTTGAAGAAATGTAGGATCTTTATCCCCTGTCAAATAGACCATCAATACATAGAAGAGGATAATTTTTCTTCACGTTCATCTAGATCCACTTCTATTAAAAAAAATACATAAATTTAACATATTCTCATCAGTCATATAAAACAAAAAAATATAACCCTTTGGTGACATATTCAGACCGATAAATTCATTATCTGTTAAATCGTCCAGCTGAGTCCTGTGATAATGTTGCTCTATTGGTGACATTATATATGGTGTGGTAGAAATTGATTGATCTATAAGAATGATCTATATTATAAACTCAAAATCAAATTATTTAGGATGCTTGGAGAACTAATCAGGAAATACATATTGGAATGGGTCCACTATGGTTGAAAAGTTATCATTATTTAAACAGACATCATACAACAAAGGGCTTCCAATCTAGGTAGTGAGATCCCCTAGTTGATTGTAATCAAGCCCTGAACCTATTTTAGGTTATCCCACTCACCAATATGACAATAATTTTTATCCTCAGAATATGTAATGGTTACTCTCTTGGTGTAATAATGGATTTTGTCTTGGTATGATACCAACCAATCTATACCCAAAATAAAATAAAATCATTTCATGCCAATCATGTAAATATCCCAACAAAATTGATACCTCCAATCCTCAATTAAACACCATTTACATAAACAAATTTCCCTCAACCACACTCACAATGGTGTGTTGACCATCGTTAACCAGCATACAAACTCCAACAATAGACTCAACCTATTCACTAGTTAATTATATATTAAATATTGAGAAGACCCTTCATCAAATAAGTCACTAAAAATAATTGACGATAAAAGAATAGTACATATAAATGTTGATGGACCAACCATGCATTCAAAAAGTTCTATCTAAAATGTATGAACCCCCCCCCCCCCTTATAGGTTCTATTTTCACATTCCTCTGAGGTGAACCACTCAACTAATATGGGTGGTATTTCTGTGACATACCACCTCTATTACGTTGACCTAAAAAATAATTATATATCCTACTACATTAATAATATGGGGTAGAGGACCCCATTCCAACACTATAATTACTTATGGTTCCCCTGACACTATCTAACAGTTTTGGGTTTGTACAATACCTGAGTTAGTTCCCCATCCTACAACGAGCTTCAAATTCTATAGGGGTCACAGACACTAGCTATAAATGTTGCCAGATCTTCCAAACTATTGGTGTTTTATTCAATTAATGATCATAGTAACTGATCCTTATACCTAACCACTCTGTCATCCATTCACTTAATGGCCTTTTTTATAGAAAACCTTAATACTCAGTGGTGGATTACCTCCTCATCATCCACCAAAACCAATTTTCATTTAACAAGAAGGATACATTAAAATCTCTATTTAATTGAGAGCATGATTACCCACAATTGTAAATTTCCTCAGCCTAAATATTTTAATCTGGGAATTATTATATTATTTAAGCATATAATTAAAATATTTTTCTACAGTTACCTCATCACCTGAAAATGAATATATAATTCTCAAAAAATTTGTGAAGTGATGAACATAGTTCATCGCGAACGTAATCTCCTGGATCAACATCATGAAATCATCTTATCTCTCTTTCCTCAATGTATCTAGGTAAAAATATTAAATGAAATTCTCCAAAAATCTCTTTTTTACCATATCATCCAACTGTTCAATCAATGTCTGAAGGTCCCACTAATGAAACACTTGATCACGTAACATAAATTTATGTGACTAGATCATCCTATCCACTAGATTCTTTAAATTATAATGGATCATCTAGGTGGAATCACTCAAGAACTCAACTAGCATAGGTCAACACTCTCTTGTGAATATTAGAGGGTGATGAAAATAAATCTCTCATATCAAGTGAGATATATTTTTCACATATTGCTCTGGGGATCTGTTATTAAAAGACATAAGGCAATAAATTTTCTCATGGAACATCTCTCTGGATCCTTCAACTACAACTACTAGATCATCTGGCTCCAAATATTTATGAACATTTTCATCCATGTCATCTTATTGTCCTAGAAACAATAGAAATTGTGGAGGAATTTCTCTATATTTCAAAAAACCCATCACGAAAACATAACACATTATTAACTTATTATAGTGAGTTCGATTCTCATTAATCCATAATTATACATCCCCCATGCCACATAACATGGTCAAAATTGAGGAACTATCACAACCTATAACAATTCCCTGTCAGGGTCATGTATATCATAGGGGGAACCACATTCATAGTTTACGTTTCCTATTAGGAACCATAATTAAACATTAAAATTACATCACTTAGCATCATTATACAATTTAAATATATCATTAGTAACATTTTAATTTAAATTGCATAACTATGGAATATAATTCTCATTTAATCAAAACAACCAAATACCATATTTAATTGTTTAACTAAAATGAAGCTTGTTACATAAAATATTGACTATATATATTGATTCATGTTTTCTCAACATTCATTCCTTATAGGACCATGAGGAAAAGTCTCAAAAAATAATAACAACATAGAATAGGTGGATCAGTCGAGGATAAATAAAATTAGACTGTATGAAAAAAACATTAAAACATTAATTCCATCCTTGGTAGTTGGGTTATCTCTTAATCATGGGTTACATACTCCAATTAATGAGGTCATGGATAAATATTGACTCATCCCAGTCACTTGTCTTCCATTACATAATAGTAAGAAAATTTAAAATAATAGAAAACATAAAATTTTATAATAATTTATGTAATTTCAACACTTGTTACCCATGTAGGTGACATGATAGAGTTAGTTACAAGACATAATGCCTGAATCCTCATACACAATAGGTATCCAACAAGCGGAGATGGTCTAATATATGTGTGTGTGTGTGTCTGTGTGTCTTTGTGTATCTGTCGTAGACTATACCCTCTTTCTAAAATTAGCCCAATATTAAATGTAAATAACCAATCAACCTGTCAATAATAAACAATGGCCTGAAGAATAACATAACAATAGATACCAATATCACGTGATGATCCCAAAATTGGACAACAATATAATAAAGTAGATATATTGATATGTTTCAATGTATATGCTTTAAGGGTAAAATTCAAACCCAAAATAATGTCACCAACAACTCCAAGGAGGGTATCGACATCATGCATGGTTCCCTTATCCATCCTCCGTCCAAACTATTCCATCTATCAAAGAAAACATTCCCATATCTTGTCATGAAAAAATGATCACTAATTGAGCACCACTTAGATATCACAAGTGTGGTGTAAGTACGACATAGTTGGCCACAAGAAATAGTATTACTAATAATATACATTCTATT
This sequence comes from Viscum album, assembly GCA_963277665.1. NCBI lineage: Eukaryota > Viridiplantae > Streptophyta > Magnoliopsida > Santalales > Viscaceae > Viscum > Viscum album. Next base: position 898,727,399 of record OY728136.1, on the reverse strand, counting down.
AATGTGTATTATGTTGTAAACCTAATGAGTTATTAATAAATAACTAAAAAGTTTTCACATTATATTATTCATTAATTAACCATATAAATTCCTTGGTTTATGATGACATATGAACCATAAATTCCTCCTTTAGCCTATTTTAGAGACTAAAACCATCCAAAAAATGAGGACACAATTCAATCGACCATGTGATTCAATTAAACAGTTATTACCAATTTCATATTAACACAAGGTGGGACTACAGAGCTCATGTTGGAGCCTTGTAGATATTTGGACTAGGAGACTCTGCACCACAACATAGTGACCCCTAGAAATATAAATATATATTTGGTTATTATAGAGACATTCTTGATCCTGGTGGTTATTTTGAGCAGAAGATCATGTCCCAAAACTTAGTCACAAATTTCTCATATCTGGGTTTTATATACTCATCCCATTTATCAACCATTTCTATATTTCATTATTCAACCCATTTCATAATCATATCAAGGAACAATATCAAAATCACAAGGAAAATGAAATAATTAAATCAATTTAGAATGACATTTGCATCATTTAAATTGAAATTTCACAATTACATACATGCTAATATATTCAATACTATGGGATTTTACCATTTGAACACAATCTTCATGATCATAGATGGACGTTCTCCAAACAAAAAAACCCAAATTGATGTGGTGGGATTAAGACGACAATGGGGGAGATATTCTAGGATTACTACCTATAGTCATGATCAATAGGAATAAGATCCATTAAAATCAATATTTTAACCTTATCTAATAGATTAAAATCATTCCTCTTTATCAGGAAAGATAGATAGGTGAGAGAGATAACCAATTGTGGAAGAAACCTCTTACCAACACAGAGTTGATCATTAAAAATTGATATTGATTATCCAATGAAGGTGTACAAGGAGTCATGGAATCCTCTCCCGAAAAACATGAAACATTTAAATGATGATATACCAATTATGGGTGATTATATTTAAAACTAAAGGATTCATGAAATTTAATTAATTTTTAGGAGATTAAAAACCCATGTTCATGTTTCCCAAGGTAGTGGCACCCATTTTCCAAAATGTGCACCATACCATATTTCCTATATGTAGGAGGTGAATAGTTTCTCCTATGTTTCATTTGATTTTATAATATGGTGGAATCCATGTAACCACCCCAATTGAATATGGTGAATAGTTTGGGGAGGTTTTCTTCATGATTATCCCAAACCAAACTGCACGCCAACCATGCATGACCCCATGTTCCCCAAAATGGGGACTATTACATTTTGGGTAGAACTACAAAGCTTTCCTTAATCTTTTTTAAACCGTGCGGATCCCCATGTTCTTTCAAATGTATCTAATTTCACTCAGAAACCTTTAACAGAAACCCTACCATGGTATATACACAACATGAAAAAATAGAGCCTATAAATGAGAACGAATCATCTCTAGAATGTTACAGATCTCACAGAATCGTTATTCATTACCTGGATGGTTTATTAATATGATGACAAAAATTTTATTAAATATAATTATTTTCTATTCTATAGGTTATTTTATTAGGAAATGAGGATGTTTTATTAGACCCATTTCATTTCATGGGTTCTGATATGATGAATGTGTTATCTTATTATGTTTCTCATATGTATGATTTTCATTATATGAATTGTGGGACCAATATCTCCATCAAATATATTTCATTATGCTTTATAGATCATGATATATATATGATATGAAGGTTAATATGCTTGATATACTATGGGTTGTTGGTGGAAATACAATATTTATTATGGGTTGATGGTCATAATAATTAATCCTGAGTTTATGAAATGGGTTTTATACCTATGTTTATGTCACTCTCTTATGACCCGATATTACTATTCATTACTAATTTATGTTGATTTTCCAAACTTATAATCTATTACTATTGAAATGATAAATATTTATCATATAACTCATATTAATGATCTATGATAGATTGGGTATGAAAATGTCATGTGATATTATATGTTTCATACTCTTATATTAATATTATGATTTCATATGAATATAGATTCATATCTAATATTTTTACCCATGTTATTTATCTGATCTATCCCTTCCCATATGTTTACATTTCCACATTATAATGATTTTTTTATGTAGGGTAATTATTAGAAGTATAGTAAAACATAATAACATATTTGGAGACACTTTTTACCAGTTTTGTATGTTTCCATGTTTCTAATGATACTTGATATACATGGTCATAGAATGGATAATATTTTTTTGTAATGATAATTCATTTATTAAGAAGTGAAATATTTGTATGAAAGGAATGTGTTTTTATAGAAATCATTTAGGCTATGGGGCATTCCCCCAAACCTATACTATACCCCAACCTAATCCACCATACCACTGATGGTGTAACAAAGGTTCATTATGTATTTAATGTAATTTTTTTATATTAGTACTTTTAGATAAAAAAATGACCCTTTTTACATTACATGTATGTGAAATATTACATATGTACTATCTGACATTATTATGTGATTATAATTAGTCGAATAAGTCTTATTTGATTTGTTATTCATATATAAGTATATTGTAAAATCTCAATAATTTTAACCTAGATATATATGATTGTAGAAGACTAAATTTGGGCCACTATTAATCCACTCTAATTAGGTTTATTATATCTCATTCTTCTACAACTTAGTGAGATATGGAGAACATTTTATAAAACTGATCCATGTTCTAATTCACATATCAAAGGAATGTTGTGGGGATGATTTATAAGTGGTCAAACGGTTCACAAATAATCCACACAATCACCATGAATCTTACATTAGACTCTCTATAAGAACCTTAATCCCAGTAGAGAATATTTTGATGGATCAATAGTTTGATCTATCAAGTAGTGTTTTACGAAGGTGAGCATAATACGCCTTCATAATTTAATCATACAATATTTCTATTTGATTCAATATTTGGGAATAAATATTTTTAAAACATATATTTTTGTTGTTATCTATAAAACATTACATCTATGTAGAAGATATCATGTTGAACTAGTGATAAATATATTTAAACACCTCTATTTTGAGCATTTACTATATTAGTATAACCAACACCACATACCGAATTTAATAACCCCAATAAAATTTTATATGTGAATTTTCAAAAAAAAACTGTGGCATAATGATAAACACCCCAAAAAAAATTCTTTCTTATGTTCCCTCAAAAGACATGCAAATGGCATAGGGCCCTCAAATAATAATTTTCCATCATATCATTATATAATTTTCCCAATAAATTAATAATTATAAGTTCTAATGACCTCCATTGAATATTTTTTGTCTCATTGGAAATAATTTATTCATCTATAGGATTTCCCAATTAAATAATATTACATTAATTATTGATTATATTGATAAGAAATATAGATTTAAAATCTATTGAAATATTATAAATGATCATTATGATAAATTTTTCATATAAATCCCCTAATATGGGTGTTAGATAAACACAATACAACTAAATAGAATGTTTTTAATAGATCTACAACTCTCAATATTTTTATCCATACACTATTTACCATGTCTTATTTAATGTATCCTCATTTATCCCTTTATGTCTATACTTAATGAGGGTTCCACAATCTAACTTATCTCTAGAGTCTATTTTATATTTGTTCATTATATGAAGGTACAAGATAATGGACACTGATATATTTTTATAAAAAATATTATACATGTATATATATTTTTATATTAAATTATTATGAAACAAACCATTCATATGGAATTTATCACATAAAATCGAAAATCTCTAAGCACATCATATCATCTAAATAATTTATGTGGGGATAAACAATGGTAATATTAGGAATCATTTTAATTTAATTCTATGTTTCCATTCATGGAATTTTAGAAAATAATACTTTAAAATAGAGATTCCATAACTGGATGGTGGTGGTTCATATGATATAAAATGGGAACAAACCACCCTTTTTTAGTTTGTATATTATAAAAAAAATTATAAAAATTTATAAAGTGTAAAAATTTTGAAACTGAATTTTTTAAATCATATTGATGTTTTCTATGATATAAAAACAAGGAACATGGGAAGAATATACATTGGGAATATGGTTCTAGGTGCCATGTATTATACATGGTCTACTTTACCTTATTAATGTCTAGACTAGGGAAACAAATACCTCACATCCGTCTCCCTATATGATAAGGGATTCCAAATACCAAAAAAATTACTTGATTTATCATATGGAGACTATAGGCACATATATAAATAACACAAACAATGGTCAAAAAAATATTACAAGATAGTCTACACAATATAACAACAATTTTGAAACAATATAGATATCAAATAATAAATCATTTTTAACAACAATTTTATTATTATTATATATATTATTGATTGATCACTATTGGAAAGATCATATATAAAAATGAATACCATGAATAAAATAAAAACACTAATGTTTAACTAAGGAATGACATAGTATATTCCAAAAATGTAACCATATATATCCCCTATATATATAACACAGAACTAGTATTAATTATATCATCATACAAACCTTCCATTTTGAATAACATGAGTGATGATGTTTTCACATAACTAAGGGGGTTCATTCTGTTAGTGAATGTGAATTCATTAGTCCACCGTCAATTTTTTCCTTATATAATATCCACTAGTAAATAAGTTAATCAAACATGAATCAAAGAACTAAATTTAAAAAAACATTGTCAACATCATTCTCATCAATCCACGAGTGATCAATATACCATCATTGACAAGTTCCATAACAACATAATGTACCCATCATTAAATAATATATAAGGTTCTTCTAGTACAGTAAATTTCCAAATATATTAGGGGGACATATTTTCACGCTAATTAGACCATTTAAACACAACAATCGTCACCAAACTGAACACATCAACCATAATTTAATCCCATGCGAAGTGATGCTCACCCCAAAAAAATGATCATAATAACTTATAAACCATTTCACAATCATAAAAACCCATACCTAGATATATTATATGATCATAAAGATAACCCAATGCACAAAAAATAGAGAGGATCCTTCCGAAAAACAATGACTGGAACCAGTGTTACCCATGGTCATATGTATATAATGCCCTCATCCCTAAATGTTTTTGGAGACATTATCCTCCTACAACCAAAAACCAAAAAAATATATATCCCATAACAATTGGTGAATATATCACTACCACACTATACTACTACATAACATCACTGCATTATTATAATCATCATTAAGAGTAATATAATATTTGTAATATATAATCATATAATATTTTATATTAAACCACTATACCACATACCTCAAAATAGATAAAAAAAATAGAGCTACCCACTTCTATAAATATTAAAAAAACTCTTGTATATTAGATTTCTTAACCAACCCTTATTTTATTCACTCTTACACCCTCCCCATGTCGGTAAATCACATAGTGCAATAAAACACATATAAAAATAATACAATTTAAGTATACACAATCCCTTACTAATAAAAACCACACTCATTATATATCATCTACTTATTGTATTCCACCATTCAAAAAATAGAGAACCTACTAAAAAAATTAGGGAATAATCATTTAGAGATAAAGAAAATTTGATAAAAATGTGGAAATAATATAAGAGGATTGATATGTTGACACATTTGATGATATGATGGAATTTATCAATCATAGATTAGGCTATAAATGAATTATATTTTACTTTGGATAAAATAGAGATACATATATGGAAGGATAACACACAAGAAAATATGGATAAATAAAATGATGATGAGCACTTACTTTTGATAAATGATACAATATAATTAATTTAATTAAAAAACTAAAATAAAACCTATGTATAAAATATGATCTTGATCAACCTCCACTGAGTACCTTATAAGCACTAAAAAATTATAATATGTCCACTTAGTGTCCATTGGAACTCATAAAATAAGCCCCATACCCTAAGGGAAAATAATTCACCCAATATAATTACATAGGTTACCAAGATGAATATATTATCAAAGGAAGTTTTCAAGACAATAAAACCATATAAAAACCAATCCATTAGGACTTCAACAAGACCCCTAAAATCAATCATTACAAAATAAATCTTGATAGAATAAAATAAGATCCAAAATCACTCACATAAATTTTCAGGTAGTTACAACTTCCCCACCATAGAATAGATCATCCCCAATTATTCTATTCACAATAAAATATCCATCCCATATGAAAAAACAGGATTTATACACAGTATATCTCGAAAAAACCATTATAGTTATGAAAAAATATTTTCATTCTTCATCATCCTCACTAATATGCTTATAAACCTATTATACACTTGGGTACCAATCATAATAAGAATTGCATACTCAATCACACTATCACTAAAAAATCAACATGGAAATGGAATCATGCCCCATTATCACTTAAAAATCACAATGAGAATCCATAAACCAAACCATCACTACACAACATATATAATTTCAAAACTATAACAAACATTTCAACAGTCCACTTACAACATAATTTACACATAGAACCAATACCTATAATACAAAATTAATATCCAGATAATCATGAAATACATCTAAATGAAAATAGATCTCGAGAGTACTCAATAATATTTCGATTCATTTTATTCAATTTTCCCCAAAAACTCTAGATTTATAACCTCCTAGTGAGACCTTACACAATGTTTATCTCTACGTCTACTAATATAATCCTTTCCTAATTCCATGATATGAGCAAGTAAATAAACTATAACTATTATCTTATGAAATTTATCTGAAAAATATCATAGATGGATGAATATGAATATATATATATATATATATGACAAACTACTAAAATTGATATTATCAGATAAAAACACTCTTGATTCACTATTCATTTGAATACCCGAAACTCATTAGGTGGTTGGTGAAACTGAACATGGAGCTTCCCTCACTCTCTGAGATGAAAAAAGCTAAATGAAAAAACACTAAATGAATACAAAAGTGATCCCATTATATATCTAACTTACGGGTTATTTTTTATCTAGCATCATTCATCCTAATAATCCACTATCATGCACACCAGTTACAATAATCTGAATTTGGAAAATGGTCATCAATCAGATTTCACTCTATTACTATGCCCAGTTCAGTACATCATAGGAAATAAAAAACATCTAGTTATTCTACTATACCATGTTTAAATATGTAAGACCATCATCAAATCTCCTGGAATTTGTTATCTCATCATCACCCAATCCATATTAATAATTAATAAATTTTTTAATGAAGTTTTATAATACAGAATTATAATCTCCCCATATATCAAATGCATGCAATAATTGGATCATTGGGCCCAATACACGTGTATTTTAAAGTAATAAAAGTTAATTTCATTGAATTCCATTCAGTAAATCCCTTCATGTCTTGAAAAATTATCCTCTCTATGTAATAATTTCAACCATTTAACCCCACATTCCAATATAGGGGTTGGGAACCATACCGACACAACCAGTATCCACACGATTGATAATACATGATTCATATAACCTTTTTTAGTTGTGTATATATTCACCAAGATGGTGTGTATGTAAGAAATTATTAAAATATTTTTAAATATTTATTCAACAAAACAGTTTCACGTAGAATAATTTTACAAACAAATACTTTAAAACAAATGTGATGTTTTCCATATATATCATAAATGATATACTAACACACACAACCTTTAACCAATATATGATTATAGTAAATCCAAAAAAAATAATCAAATTCAGATCATTTTAAAAAATCCTTAATCATTTATATAAAAAACCTAATGAATCATCCAAAACCCTTATAACAAAAGAATGTCGTAAAATTGAATTATAAACATACCTATATAAGGTTAAATTCCATTTCAAATCCACTATAAAACTCCAAATACCCTCTTTAAATATCAAAACAATAACTTAATTTTAAGAATTTATACTAATTGGGCCTAACTTCAAACGAAATGAAATTTTTTAAATGATAATTTTTTCCAAATAAATCATGCATAATATTATTATGCTATACAAAAGAAATTATATCAATTTAGTAATGAAGTGAGTATAAATTAAAATTTGATCATTAGTTTTTAACCAAAAAATTATGGTTTTGCAATTATGATTGATGGTCAATATGGCCAATAGAAACTATACACTCCATAAAAATTATAATGATTTAATTCTTGTGTATGAATATAAATAGAAAGGGATAGTGAATTAATGAAGGAAATACAATGGCCACAACAAGTAGGTTCATTCCATATGATTCAAAAAAAATCAGATCATGTGAGGAATTTATCCTCACATGGGTTCGACCTCGACCAATTCCAACTACACTTTAACAAGTGATGAATAAAAAAACCACCTATGGTAGAAGTTCATGTTAGTGGAAATTACCATCGGGGTGGTGTTAGCTGAGCCGACCTATGAATCTATCAATATCACAAAACATACCCCTATGTCATATGAATAATTTATAAAGGGGTTATGTGTCCACACCATAGTTACATTATATATAATTCCATTGTAAAAATAAAATTTCTATTTCATAAATATTTATATAAGAAAAGTTTTGCTTAATAAAATTTAAATAAAATTTGATAAATTGAATATTTAGAGTGAAATTGAACATTTCGAAATGTTACAAATATTTTTTTTATAAACTATCATATTATAAATAATAGTAATTTTAATGTAATAGTATAATAAAACCATCTAATTTAAATAAAAATTATAATATATTTTTTTCTCAAGTGTTTGAAATTTTACTTTTCATTTTCAATCTGCAATTATTTTTTATAAATAATTTTACTTATATATAATGTTAAAATTATTAGATTTAGATAATTATAATGAAAAAATAAATATAGTTTTGGAAATCTGTACATCGATATTTTGTGAGAGGGAATTTATGAATGTTTTCCAAAATATTCTCTTTTTTGATGAATAGTAAATAATGCAGCATTGAGTTTCCCTTTTGTTTGATGAATTCATAATTATATCATAATGATGTAAAAATTATTTAACCTCAATCCATGAATTAAATTAAATTATATTATTAGGATCATGTATTTTAATAGATTTTAATCAATTTACAAATTTATGATAACATTAAAATGTCTAAAATAGAATATTTATCATTATAAATATTATTTTGTTGGAAACAATAACCATCCATGAAAAAATATGTGATACTTTATTCCAGTAAACTATTTTGTATTAAAATAGTAAAACATATTTCACATGAAGCCAAGACCATGGATAAATAACATGGTCATGTCCATGTTATTTCATTTTCCAGAAACTATGTTTCCTAAGACAATATTTGGAAATAAATAAATAAATACTCCACTTTTTCTATAAATTCCAACCCATTTATCTATTTACATTGCATAAAAATCCATAATACATGAATAAATAGTATTTGTACCACCCATGGAGTCCTCCCAAGGTTTATTAAATCCCCAAATGTCTTAAAACTAATGTTTTATAAGATACATTTCAATGTAAGGTAAAACCATAGTTTTTTCGTTTCATGAACATATTTTTGAATATATATTCTTAATATTATGTTAACTCTATATTATTTCATTTTTGTTCATTCCATTACATCCCAATTATGTTTTATAAATCGGATAACCTTACCCCTATCTTTTTACACTTTCTAGAACCACGTTTTATGACCATTATTATGTCAATTTTACTTCTCAAAATATCTCCCTTGTCTCTAAGAATTTAAATTTTATTTTATATTCTTGCGTAACCTGGAAAAATTACATTAAAGGGGTAGTCACCAATATGTAAAAATGATTTATTTAATTCTTGTATTGGCATAAATGAAACCATTATTCCATTTCTCTAGTATAAAAATTACACAATGATCATGTATTTGAAGCACTTTTGAAATGGCAATATTTTGATATCAATAATGTTTTGTATTATTTTCAAAGAGTAATTTATGATATGATTTATTTAGATCTATGTATATCATATGTGCGTGAAACAAATATAAAATGTGTTCTATCATATATCGACAATGAATTTGGTAAAAAATCTATTCTCTAGAGAAAACATGTTTTATGACACCTATTTGAATAACATTGGAATTTTTTGTGAGAACTCTATGACAAACCTTAGTGATATGATTATAAATGTATAAAATAAATGTGACAGCCACAATTCTATGTTATGATTCATTTTATTTAAATTATGATATTAACCATGTTTTCTAGTTCATTCCATATTGTTATTCCCCATGATCACATGTGAAATGTTTCTATGGCTTTCGCTTATTACACATTCTGCTCACCCTTTCCTTTGATGTATATCCCCAGGTTATGTGATGTTATAAATGAACATAGGATGAACCTTTGAATAATAATTTCAATTTTATTAAAATAATATATTACTTTTTAATATATTATGTATTTTTTTGAATAAACTAAACATTCAATGATATTCTTTTTGTATAATTAAATGAAATGTTTGTGAAATTAAAAGGTGGGATGCAATTATTTGTATCAAACGATGGTTTATTTATTTTTTAAAATGATAATGGAAAAAAATTACAAAGTACCCTAGATATAATTTTTAATATTATAAAACATCATTGTATTTTGTCACCCCTAGGTATTTATTTCTATGAAATGAAATCCCTATCTAGATACAAACAAGTGTATGTGGATCTAGAACAGATGAATCAATGGGTAAAACCAAAAAAAGACCACATGAAACTATACCCGAATGTTAATTATTTTATGAAAAAATTCCTTGCTGCACTCCATTTTTGACACTCTATGTGGATATGAGTGGATAATCATAATATTTTTATGAACAATTACGAAGGATATTCAAGAAAATAAATTTTTTTAACGAATAACATATTTAAGAATGTTTTTTTAATGACATTAATATTACATATGAATTTTAATATTCTTAAAATAATACATGTTTCTCATAATGGATTTATTCAATTAAAACTAGTGGGAATTTTGAGAAACCAAATAAATGGTTTCCACAACAAACCATGTGTTGAAACCCCTCTGATACGAGTTGGAATGGACAACATCATGGGGGTGATGAATCAAATAAATTTATTTTTGGAAAAAACATGAATAATGTTGAGAGATCGCATTAACCTCAATGTTAATAACATTCCATTGAGATTGATGTCAATGAAAAAAATTATTACAATGTATATACCGACCCATTGGTTTTAGAATAATGGTAATATCCATATAAAATATCTTTTAATTACTTCATTTCTAGGAATAAGAGAATATCACCTTGTATAATCACCATTTAGAGGGAGATAATGATATGTCATGGGAACTGATTAAAAACACAAATCCAAGAGGAAATATTAATTCTATATAATGGGAATATTTTAGGGGAATATTATTCTACAATATTAAAATGTTAAATTAAAAATAAAATGGGGAAGGAAATTTTATTGTTGAAGTAGAAGTAAAATGAATCTTGTGGGAAGCATTGAGATGAAATGTACATGACATTTCCATTACACCTCTAGAAATATAATTGATCCTAATTGAATGTTTGATATATTAGTTAGTGCACTAAGACCTCTTATATAGAAGAATTAATCCAATTGAGACTATTAAATCTATGAAGAGATAGCAAAAAGTTCTATAAAGGATGAACTGGAGTTTTGTGAGATGTATTTGTAGCAATAATTGAATGAGAAAAGATATATTTCTAGCTAAACATTGAAAGGTACATTAATAACTATAGAGGAGGATCAAAAAAAAATTATTTTGTGAAACAAATGTGGGATGAAGAATTTAGGAATATTATTGTTAGGGAGCAGTAAATGATATAGGTATGTGAGACATGGATATATAGCACGAAACACTCATAGTGATATGAAGACTCAACTTATCAACACTAATGAAAATGGATTTGGGTGGAGGCCCTGCCTAATGTTCAATGATTACATTGTGGACAACATGGATACAATTCCAATCACTATAAAAGTCAAAAGACATTGGAGGGGAATCCCCATCAACCTCATCATAGTATAGAGGACAATGGTCATGATTTTGATATCAAAATGGATTAAGTTGAAGATCCTAATGATTTAATGGTAGATACTCTCATTGTTCTCTCAATGATATCATATACTTTGTTTGATTTTGGTTTTACATAGTCCTTTATTTCCTCCATGTTTTCAATGAATATTTATTCAGTCATAGAATTCTTTGAGGTATAGTTATAAATCAAGAATCCTGGAGGGATTTTCCATGAATCAACAATGAATAGAAACACTACTATTGACATTGGAGGGTATAATATCATAAAAAAGATATTAATCATTCCAATGATGGAAATAAACATTTTACTAGGTATTGGTGGGCTCTAAATGTATTATGGTAATAACAAATATAGAATCAAGGATATATCAGCAGTCTTGAATTGAAAAACAAGTGTTATTTTTAGAGGATATATATATCGCCTTGGGGTTTTTATAGAAAAACATCCAATAGCCTTCATTAATGAAATGTTATGTGATGATTTATAAGGTAATGAATGTATATGATTAGAAAATGTCCACATAACTCATGAATACATAGACATATTTTGTGAGGAGTTACCTGAACCTCCCCTAGAACGAGATGTAGTGTTCTCAATTTAAATTATGCCTAGATAGAAGTCAATATCAAAGTCCCCATATAAAATTGAAATTTTTGGAATGTAGGAATTACAATAATAAAAATATTCAAGATATTTTTTATTAGTATATTTGTAAATAGGTGTGTCTCATTGGGGAGAACCTATTATCATTGTGAAAAAATATGGATCCATTTAGCTATACATTGATTATTGATAGATTAATTGTATCATCGTGAAGAACAATTACCCTCTCTTAATAATTTATTATATATTTAACAATATTCTTTGGGATCAATTCTTATCTAAGATTGATCTTTGATTTGGATATCATCAATTGAGAGTAAACACAAAAGATATTATAATAAGCTCATAATTATCAAGATATGGTCATTATGAATTTTTATTGTGCCCATCAGATTCAATAATGATCCTAAAACATTTATATACTTGATTAATATTGTCCACAAGTAATACCTTGATATTTTCTTCATAGATTTTATGGATGATATGTTGTCATATTTGATAATTTTTTAGTAGAATGAGGATCATGTAAGGGTTATTTTAAAAACCGTCATAATAGAGTGTCTATTTGTAATTTTTTTAAAATTTTAATTCCAGTTATATAAAATTTGATCCTTGGATAGAATTAAAACCTATTAAGGAATATAAATTAAACATTCAATGATAATTTGTTTTAGAGGAGAGGCCTTATTATATAATAGTAACTATGATTTTTAGTTTCATTTGTTTATAAGTATATTATAGGTGGGTTGTGAAAATATAATCATGACATTCTAATCCACTACAATGTTAAATAAAAAATGGGATTAGATCATCCAGAAAAAGAAGTATGAATAAAAAATCTGTGATCTTAATAGTATACTTGTTACTTCATTTGTGTTAACATTACCCTCTATAAGAGAATGATTTTCTAATTCATGTAATGCATATTTGAATGGTATTGGGTGTGTCCTCATGAAAAATGGCACGGTGACTTCTTATGAATGTCTAAATTTTCGGCCACATGAGAAGAATTATTCAATAAATGACCGGGAGCAAGATATAGTTCATTTTTTCTTAATATATGGGCCTAATATCACTACATGGAGATAGGTGAAATATACATATTACCATAAAATATTGAGGATTATTCTCAGATAAAAGGAATTGGTCATGATATAGGGGAGATCATTGGAACTTTTTAAAGACTATGATAGTTCAATTCATTATCATCCTGGAAGAGAATACCATTTTTCTAATGAATTATGTTGGAACTAACCTATTATGCTAGAAATAAATGGAATTAAAGGAGTCATTTTGAATATAGACCTAGTAAAAATGTACATGGGAATCTTATAATAAGGGACATCATAAAAAATGATACAATGATTTCTCAATGATCACTATTATAAAAGAAAAATAAAACTCCATTATAGGATCCCTTGTTACAAAAAAGACAGAGGCTATGATGAATGGGAAGTTCGAAACGTTAAATTTTGAAGAATAAGGTGTATATAAATTTCATAAAAGGATATGTGTTCTATATATTCTAGAAAAAATGATGGAGAAAATGGATAAAGCTTATAGATCTACTTTCTCTATATTTTTTGGAAGAACATAAATGTATTAGGTCCTTAATGGTCATTATTGTTGGGATAAAATGAAAATAGAGACTTTTGATTACACTACAAGGTTCTTGGTGTTCCAAACAGTAGAGTTATAGGAAAAACCTCATAATGGGGTATTGAAACCACTACCCATACCAAACAAGAATTGGGGCAATTACACTATATATATTTTCACTAGTCACCTGAAAACATAAAAATGAAGTAATTTGATATGCGTGATAGTGGATCTTTTTACTATAAGACTACCCATTTCAATGTTATTTGAGAAGATATATATCTTGATGAATTTTTTACAATTTAGGTCATTGAAGTGGTGAGGTTTCTTGGGGCACAAATTTCAATCGTTTTTAATCATGATCCTAAGTACCATAAAAAATAAGGAATTTTATTCAAAATTATATAAATACTGAATTTAAATTTGTACAACATTTCACCCCTAGATCGATGGCCAATATGATTGTACTATTAAAACCCATGAGAATATTTTTTGAACAAGTTGAATGAAATTTGAAGTTTGATGAGATCAATATCTCCCATTAGTTGAGTTCTCATACAATAAAATCAACCTTTTGTGTATTCAAATGGTAACCTATGAAACTGTATATGGGGATTGATGTTGAACTCCAACATGTTGGGATGTAGTTGGTGAGAAGAATTATCTGGGGCCTAAAATGGTGTAGGAGATGATAGAAAAATTTGATCACATCGGAAAACACATTAAGGATTATCAGTGATGGAGTAAGAGCTTTCATGACAATCATCGATGGGACTTGATGTTTGGTTTTTATGTAAATGTCTTCCTCCATATTTCACCATGGAAGATAGTAATGTGGTTTAGGAAGAAATGTAATATTATCCCCATGTAAATTTCCCCTATGAATTCCTTGGGCGCGTTTGGGAATTTTCTTATCTGCTAGCACATCCACAATATCAATATCATGTTCAGGATGTTCTCAATGTATCTTTATTCAGGAAAAACATTCCTAACCTTTCATATTGACTAAATCTGGAGGTGGTACAGTAAGAACATGAACTCTTTTATGAGGTGATTTTGGTGGAGATCTTGGACCACAGAGATAGTATTATATGCATAAAGACTACCCATACCATAAAAATTTTGTGGAAGAACAAAAAATTTGAATAAGTGTCCTGGGAACTAGAAGAGACAATGAGTCAGAAGTACCCGAACCTTTAATCAAATGGGAGAATGATTTGAAATTTTGGGGATGAAATATCTTAAGGGTGGAAGAATGTAATTACACAAAATTTTTGAAATGATTATTTTTCCTTGATAAAATGTTTGTTATATAATTTTTTTGTAGAAAAAAACTATATCTCTTTAATAATTAAATAAGTTTAAATTGAAATGGGATAATCATGTTTCAACCATTTTATAAAAATTGGTCAATTATGACTATTGGTCAATATGACCATATGAAACTAAATTCATGATAATAATTTTAACATTTTTACTAGTGTTTATAAGTATAAATGGAAAAGTATAATTAATGTAGAAAGGAGAGACGATGGCCTCAACCAGTACGGTCGGGCAATATGAGGACTATTTTTCATTATTTGAGAGAGAGGTAGTATCATTTAGGTTCATTAATTTACAAGCCCTAAAGGAAATTTAACATATGAATATTGGGTGAAATCGCCTATGGGATAAGTTCATGATACATGAAATTACCACTTGGGTGATGTTAGCTAAGCTGCCCCCATCAATCAATCAATATTGCAGAGCATAAACATATATCATATGTCAGTATTATAATGGGTTACATGTCTTGAACATAGTTACATAATGATTAATTCATATGTATAAATAACGATTTTATTTGATCAATGATTTTTGAATAATTTTTTTTCTTAATAAAATTGAGATGGAATTTGAAGAAATGATTTTTTGGACAGAAATTGAACATTTTAAAAAAAAGTACATTTATTTATAACAAACATAGATAATATAAATATTAATTAATTTAATGAAATATTATAATAAAACACTCTTATTTTAATATAAATGGTGAACTAATTTCATTTTATATTCACGTGTAATAAATTTTAATATTCATTTTCAATCCTCTAAATTTTTTAATAAATAAGGTTTTTTATATTTAAAAGTTAAAATCAACATATTTTGATAATTATTCTTATAACATACATATCACTTTTGAGATTTTCAAATTAATATTAGGTTAGAGTGAATTTGTGATAAATTTCCAAAATATTTTGTTTTAGATGAATAGTGAAAATTTAGTTTTGGATTTTTGTTTGGTTTAATGATTACATAATTATTTAATAAGGATTTAACAATTATTTAACCACAATCACAGAATAAGATCATGGTATTTGATTAATATAAATCCATTTTGTTTAATTTAATCAAATTACAAACCTATAATTTACTATACATATTCTAAAATGTAAGCTTTATCCTTAAAAACCTTATTTTGTTGAAACATTAATATTCAATACAGAAAAAAAGAAACATAAAACACGGGTAGAAAAATGTGGATTAATATAACCTAAAATATTACCCCATGTGTCAAAAATAATTGGAATATACAATTTTAAAGCCCTTTTTTTCAATTTCTCCATCCTAGGTTTCAATGGACTATATTTGGAAATTAATAAAAAAATACTCCACATTTTATTTAAATACCCACCCATTTCTCCATTTCCATTCCCTTCCAATCAATCATACCTGATTCTCTTGTAGTTTTATTTACCAAGGATTCCTCCAAAGGTTTCATCAATCATCCAAGGTCACCTTTTTCATCCACATTATATACCATTTATTCTCCATGTACAGATAAGATTCTTTAACAATCTATGCTTTTTCATTATTTATTTCTATAAATTATAATTTTTAAATATCTATAAAATTAGATTGGAATATCCCTTCCAATTAGTTCCCATATATAAAATTCAATGATTCAAATATTTTTGAAACATTTATTCTCTTTAAAAGTACCATGATCATTTCCATTATATTATCTATAAAAATTAGCCATTTAAACATATTTATTTTCCCATTATTTTGAATTATTGATCACATACATGGCTTCAGTTATCATATATATGATAATTTAGAAAACATAAACCTATTTTTTATGAGAAGAAATACATTTTTATCTAGTTCCAATAATAATATATATTTCTAAAATGATGTAGGAATACCATCCATTAAAATGTATAACTCAATAATTTTGATATTTTGATAGTTAAAAATTTATATTGTTATAGTTGCTGACATAGACAATAAATATTAATGACTATATAATATCCTTCTCCTTATTTAAAAATAAATAGTAACTCTATGGTTGATTTTCATCTACTCACGACCTATGGAATTATTTTTCTGAAATTTGGGGTCATCATTATTTAAATACATTGACATGTCCTAAAGTATGATATCAAGAAAAAATATGTTCCACTATGTATGATCCGAACCATTTATTATGATGTATAAATATAATTATTAGGTATAATTTTTCAATGTTATTAGTACATTTTGTTGGACTTTTACCAAAGGTGTGTTTTGGTGAAAATTTGAGAATGTTGGAGGAAAGGTTGGAATTGAACAGTTGGTGCAAGATTTTAACAAAATGTGCACCCCAGTATTGAAAAACATTAAAACCCATATATAGGATTTAATCATTGGTGTTTTGTTTTTCAATCCATTCATCCTCTTATGATAAACTATGACGCACCACCAGATGATGCTTATGGTTTAGGAGAACAGTTTCTAAAAATGTTTGACCCTTCCTATGAACCATTCTTGTACTATTGGTTGTCCCTAAAATTAATGTTCTAAATAAGGAAACCACCATATTAATCCAATTTCATCCCCCATAGGTCCCCTTACTATTAATCTTGATTTTGGTTGCCCAAATATGATTTTGTAAGGCTCCCAACCACCATTCCCAATGATTTGAATCATGGTTGTCTGATATGCACATCTCTAGGTATGCGGTTTCATCCTGATTTGTTTCATGTATCATTATTATAATTATCCCTTAAAAATTAAGAGATTTTACTCCATATTATGTTGTATATAATTCTAGTATTATTTAATCTAGTGCAAGAATTGATTGATACTGATCTCTAATTGTGGTATCTTGATTTGTGTGATCCTGAATTTAGGATTAAGATTCAGATTTCATCTTATGTCATTGTTTAACTCAAATTAGGGGCATCCATTGGTGAGACTTAAACACCATTCTTGAGGATGGTGGTCTATTATTAAAATATGATATCCATTATTTCAATTTTGTGTTTGTAATTTTTCAATTTCTAGGATTCATTCACCAATTAAATTTCTGTATTGAGTTAATTAATTTGGTTATTTTTTAAATTAAGGGATTTTTGATTTGGGGGTAATTAATTATTAATTTTATTATCAGAATATTTAATTTTTAAATGATGGTAATTAATTTTTTAATTAATAATCATAATAATGATATTGTGGGATTTTACGTATAATTTGTTATTGAGTAAATTTTTGGAATACTGAATTGTGACATTAGAGTAATTAAATGCAGATTTCATTATATAAATATTTAATTATGAATATGTAATAATTTTTTTAATTAATTATTGAATAAATCAATTTTGGAAATTGAATTATTAAATTTTTTATTTAATTAATGGAGGATATGTTTATGTAATTGTGGGATTTGGATAAATTAAATGTTGAATTAATTTATGAAATTGTTGTTATTAATATAGTATGAAAATAATTGATGGAATGATTTTGATTAATTAAATTTCAAATTAATACATGGGATTTATTGTGATAGTCAAATGAATATTTATTGGATTAATTAATGGATGAATTAATTAATTGAATATTGTTATTTTCAATTATGATTAGTGGATATATGGAGATTAACCTTAATTTAAAGTGATTTTGGGATATATGTGATATGGTGATATGTGTGATATTATGAAATATGTGATATAATTTATTGAATGATATATTAGTTGTGGGACATGGATTGGTGCTCCAAATACCAACATGGTCCTAACCATGTTGTTATAGGCCCAAAGGAATGTATGAAAATATTATTGTATAACTAGTGATTGATGCTCCAAATAATAATGGGGTGTTGTATAGGGATTGCTTCCCAAAATAGACAAAGGGTTCTATGCATTATATTCTATGCCCATTAGATTGGAATTGGAGTATTGTTCCAATTGGTCATGATAATGAATTAAAATGACATGTATAATGAAATCTTATGGGTTATAATAAAATGAAAAATAAAATTGTGATATCGTTTATACTCCACCACTTGCTGATGTAGGTATTTAGGTTTGGGGGTATTTGAAACGGGCGTGCAATGGAAGCCCCAAACATGTGGGTTTTTAAAATTTCCACCGACGATCGACGTCAACTTGTCGACGTCGGTGCAGAGCAGCCCGATTAAATCTGAGGATCTCGTGTGAAGAGTTTTAAGAACAAAATTAAACCGTAAAATACCTGGTTTAAATCCAATGCCACGCACAACGTCTTCTCATCATTAGAGATCGCTGCTCCACGAATCCGAAGACGAATTCTTCTAGATCGTCCACATGCGCTTCAAGGAAACCGCAGGAGCGACGTTCGTCGTAATCCGGGTGCTAGCGTGGATTTACGACAATGCCTTCGACGCTCCAATGACCACCGCATCCCATCGCTAGCGATGCCCAAGAGAGAGCTCCATCCGATCTCCTTGTATCTAGAGCATCTCTCCCTAGAATGTCGGATAAATGAGAAGAGAGACAAGCTCCATGAATAGTATTTGGAAAATGCCCCTCCTCTTCTATTTGTAGTGCTCAATTAAAAATACCCGGTATGGCCTCGCTGACCCCGAATACTTAAAGCACTATTAACGACATTTTATGACTACTAAACTGAGCCATAAATATTATTATCATTTACTTGTAATATATTAAAATATATTACATGATAATAATTAAGTCATTAACCCGACTCGTCACTTCCATAAATATTAATTGAACCTTGAATAATTTAATATTCGTCAATTAATATTGTTTTCATGTATTTACTTAAAACTCATAAATACATTTAATAAATAAATTCAATACACATTATTCTAAACTCGAATAATATGAATTTATTTATTACATTGGTGATTGTTTAAATTTGTACAATTCCATGACCCTTGTGATGGGGCCCACTATGTCTAATTCTCTTATTCAACTGAATAGGGTAGATTCTTAAATACACTATTGTATGTGACCATCTGGGCCCTTATTTCAACAGACATGAATAGTATTCACAAACCAAAAGTGGGATCTAGCAACCCATCATGGCCCCTGAAGAAATAATTATTGTCACAGTAGCAACAACCAACCTACGATCACGGATTGTGTAATATAATCTCTTGGTCTATAATATCACATAAAGCAGGACGCACTCTCGTGTCATCTCCCTTTTCATGAATTATTGTATATTAATATAACTGGATGAATTTACCCTCGACTACCATATCCATGGACTTATAAAGGTACTGCCATCCATATCAACATGCCCAGAGATATATTACTTCCATAACCTGGAAGCGACAAATCTTATCTTGACCATTCAACCAATTTCATGCCACCAATGACGCACTCGCAACAAACTACCTCGCCACGACTTAATTTCCATGGTTTTCATATTTAATCAAAGTATGAAATAAAATGACATAAATTGGTAATGATCTCAAGTCAGGAGACCATTACACATTATCGTAGATAGGAACATCCAATGACACACGAATCATGTGGTGTTCCTATTGGCTGGTCAGTCCTCATGAACTCACTACTAGAGATCACCAAGTGTGAACTTCATGAGAAGAAGTCCCAATGCTTATGAACCCCCATCACCTGATGGTCATACATCTACTATGTCCAATTATTTATATGTATCTAGACCATAGGACATATATTTAATATTAATGTCATAGTATGTAGAGGTTCTCATTATATCCTGGGAACTCCTCTAACCTTTGGATACGAAAATTAATCATTGGACATTACCATTTCAATAGTGGATTCAAAAAAGTATATACTATAATGGTAAGATGACATCATGAATAGTTAACTCTATACACAATATTGTAATCAAAAGCACATAATAGTTGGGTCTAGGGAACCCACTATTTCAACACTCTCACTTGCACAAGATCCAACTTGTAACCAAACTTGTTAGCTACTCACATGATAAGGATCATGTTTCTGCTGTGTAAAGGCCTTAGATACTGGTTCTTCCACAGTTCTGCCGCATGGCTATTCTGCAATAGCGAACTCATCTCTTTGAATAAAACTTCAAATGAGATGGTATCCCGAGTATATCCCTTTTGTCTAATGTCATAACATGACATCTTGGCTAGTATGAATATCATAATTTAGATTATGATAATACTTTTCTCACAAGGTGTGATTCCAAGAACAAGAAAAAATTGTTCCATATCTGCTTCTTAGCTTCCATAGAAGTTGCAACGTACTCTATCTTATAGGTATGGCCAGCACGGGCTGATATGATCTTGACTCGCTCATCTCTTTTAGCCTAACTACAATACTAGATCACATTGATCTGTCGAAGACTAGTTAGTATCCCCAAAAACTAGTATCTTTTCCTCTCCACTTACCAGGTACATATCTTTTGAACATGCCAAAGTAAAATTAGATTGTTCTGACTACATCTCTTACAGTGCTCTTGGATATGAATGATATTTTCCTATTGTAAAATATACCTTGGAAATATCGGTTCTTGTACATATCATGGAATACGTGATTGATACATCGCTCTGACGTATGTATTTAAACACACCGCATTTATCTCTTACCATGTCATGGACTTGTCAATATTGAGAGATTATGCCCTGTGACATAGGCAACACCTCATCTCTTGAACTGTTCTAACATGTATTTTTCAATACAATGTCACTACATGCACGACTGACTATTAATAAGCACCCTATAGATCTACCTTAGTAGATCATGTTCCCTAGAACATAGGTTTCTACTCTAAGTCAATCAATGGAGAGTAAATTTCATTTTGGTCTTAACTAATTATAAGACCAATGTCTGTTTTCTATCTGTTTCAGAACATATTTCTTTGGAAAACATTGATGCTCTCACTAACCACGCGTAGACACATGGAAAACATTTTTGCAAAAGTATTTTCTATGATCATGATGCTTAATTTAATCCTAAACCGGATTCAGTAAATTGCGACCTTTATTAGCATTCTGTGTTGTGACCATCCCTTTCTGGTTACATCGTATAGACACCATCCATAATTAGTGGTCATGAAAAACAATTCTAAATAAATTGATCATAGATAATAGCTATTATAAGTAAAATAATAATGGATTTATGCATAAAAACATGGTCAAACCAATCGAGCGTTATTGGTACTAAGCTCATACCATCCATGTATCAACTCACTTGAATACCCACCGCAGTATTCAAAATAATATCCCCTTTTTTACTTTGATACATGGAATCCATTAATTGAATTTTAGTTGGTCTTATCAATTTTAGCTAATTTCCATACACTGCTTAATTGAAGGAAATTTTATTCACATTGAATAATAGATCACTGACCGCTGTTAATATAAAAACCATCACCATGGTTTTATCCTTCCTACACAGTATGTGTCTCTGGAACATACTTTTTTTCACATGCTCTTGGGGAACTAGTTTCTATGCCAACTACATGTGAATTTTGAGCATTGACTAAACACAAGTCAATATAGCTCCCACTATCGTTAATAGAGATGTGCACCCTTATATATAAGTGTAGTCTATTGCTTGACTATCTACTCTTCTATATTAGGGATTTATGTAACATCTTAAACAATAGTTAGGATTATTACACTAAATGAACAATTTGTTTATCTTGATGCTAGTTTTTTTATGTCCTAACTTACTCTATGCATCCAAACACATGTTCTAATTACATAATGGGTTAAAATCATTATTTGACTTGTATGATATCCATTTTTCATTCTAGATGGCAAATGGTTTTGGGGTATCGCTATTATTTGAAACGCATTTCATGAAATATTATGGATTCTTCTGCTAGTTCCAACATTGATATTACTTACATCAATACTTTGATGTATAAAATGTGCGTTTAGGAATTAGTCCACACTACATTTTGTTAATCAATGTTGATATGTAAGACTTCATCATCAATCCTCCCCATTGACATCAATGTCGTGATGTCTATAAGGTAATGTGCTTTTAAGAATTGCTCCACGCTACATTATCATGATTGATGAATTCTTGGTTAAGATATTCTATGGTATCCCATCCCGAAGGAACTCATATCTCTTGACCATGAAAATACTTCACTTTGATATTCCTTAATTACTTAAAATAATCTTATGAAGTATATATACCTCTATCTTGTTCTTGGAATAGTTCACACTTTCATGTTGAACTATTTCCAAAAGCTTTTTGACATACCTTTATTTGTAAAGGCTCCATTATCCAAACTAAAGACAATGAAAATACAAAATGTATTTAGTTGTGCCGAGCCTAAACACTATACTTGGTATTTTCATGAAGTCCATTTTTAGAATTACTTGATGATGAATTATCCTGTCACAACAGGGTATATGTCTTACATTTATATTCATCACAAATTGCCTATTATTCACGTATCACTGAACTAGTGATTGAGATTACCAATAACAACATTCATTCCAGAAACTTAAATAATGTCTCCTTGCGTCCAAGGACACATCAGATTAATGTTTGTGGTTATACTCAACAATATTTCAACAGAAATCTCTCACTTGGCAATTACAGAAGTCGTGTACTTCTCACCACTGTCCTAGGTACCACCCTTTCACAACCTATTTGGAGAATACACCTGACTTCTAGTAAGGTTTCAATACTAACTTGTTTATCATATTAGAATACACATATGTTACCAGAATATTGTATTTAATATCCAAGTAGTAAAAGGAAACATCACAATGATGAATGTGGCTAATGTAGAAGCAGAAACTTGCTTCTTTAAATCAGTTTATTGCTTTTAAACTTCCTTAGCATTATTTTATAATATGAAATGCATATATCCATTGTTAATACCTCATTAATTGAATGATATCGTGAATGTGTCATTGGAATTAAATGTCGTTGACCTTTTCAAATTATCATTCAATTTATCCTCCATAAGAATTAATGCATAATTGTCTTTTATTCTTATTCACTTGGAAAACCTTACCTAGATATGTAATTAAGCGTTTACCAATTACTTGTTCCTTTTGTAACTTAAAACGAAAATTGAGTAATGTGGTGAAAATGATATTTAAATATCATGATCAATCTTTAAATTTACACATGCCCATGTAAACATCACCTTATTCATATCATTGCTTCACTTTCTCCTTGACAACATCTCAGAGATGAGACTTTATGTTATATCATCTATGTCCTGGTGTACCGACCGCAACTGACACCGGACATTGATGAAGGAATAATGATATAACTATCATATGGTTTTTAAATTAGTCTCACGTAATAAATTTTCACCCTTGCTTCATGAGGTTGTTTAACAGTGTTGGGGAAACTGACACCATGAGTTTACTATATTATAGAACTATGCAAACGTGCCTGTACTATTCAAGGATACTTGTGTCACTATGGACATTTACTTTTTCCATTATAATATTGCAATTTTAATCTTCTGGTAGAACTTGCCAATTTTTTACAAAAATAAATTTTAGCAGATGACTGCCTTTTATCTACATTACCGGTTTAGACATTTTGATTAATTACTTAAATCATTTAATGTCTCCCACTATTTTATCGGATTCTAGGAACCCTCTGTGCTAGAATCAGAATACTCTGTCGCTTGAGTATTCTAGTGGCAAGGATCCTGGAACCACCCCTCATAGTCTACAATCTAACGCTACGCCACTACTTAGAGGTTTCTAGGTTGGATTTTGGTTGGCCAATCACTTTAACTTGTGGTTCCTTGATCTGTTGAGTGAAGTCCCAGCTTCAAAAAATCAAATTTTGATTTACTCAATTCTTTCCTCTAAAATAAAAGCAAGTTAGCTAGGGCTAATTCTTTACTAGAACATTAGTTATGTCAACCAATCATTCTTATAAGAACTCCCCAGTATTAAGAGGCACCCTCAACTAAGGCAAGAACCGGCACCTCAAACAACTGGTTTTGTCCAAATTTGAATGACAGAAGGTTGATTAGACATAATATATTTTTGAGGTGTTTATTATTTTTAGTGTGAAGAATGAATTAATTTTCTAATTTTTTAAGCACGTACTATGTGATCGCTCTCACAACAGACCGTGCAAGAAATAGAAATTTCATCACATCACATGTTCATTTTATCTTTCATGCATTATATTATTATACTATGTGATCACACAATAAATTACACAAGCACAAAAATAATAAACCATGAAAAAATAAAACAAGCACTTGATCATGAGCCTGTACTATTGGATGATCCTTTAAGTGAATAACGGACCAACCGAAACCCTAGGGTTAAATACCACTAGTCAGGTGTCTTGCAACTTGAATAGAAATGTTTTCTCATCCAATGAATCCAACTCCTATCAGGTGCGTCGCCGTCACTGTTCGTCTTGTCATTACACAATTATAATCGCACGCAGGCGAGGGGGTCTCGGGAGTAAAAATGCACAACTTTGAGAACATGCGCAAATGCCCTTATACATATAATGACCCTTGAGACGACACACAGATAACCTTTTTATTTAATTAAAATAATTATTACAAAACCACATGAAATAATTAAATAAATAATTAAATAAACAAACAATCACCAGACATGCATTGGTAGGTCTCAGATCATGATCAGTCTATACGCATTAAACTCACGTATATTAAATAAATGCAGAATAAAATTAAACTTGCATTAAAAATAAACTCGAGGGAATTTTATTGAATTAAAAAACATAACACTTCTTTTTAATTCAATTTAACATAGTTCGGTCCCGATTTAATTAATATAATTTAACAAAACTAAAAATTAAAATAATTAATTAATTTCCCAATTAATTAATTAGGTCGCAGCAACCAAAAAAATAATATCTAATTAATTTAATTATCAACTGTAATTAAATTAATTTTTTAATTAAATTTTTATTAATATAAAATACCCGAGCCCCTTAAACCCCGGGCATGACCTTTGTGGGTCGGGGCGAAATTGAGCAGGCCCATCCCAGGCAGCACCGACCTCGTGAGGGGTTCTTCTAGACTGAGCAGGCCTACCCATGCTCATTTCTGGCTGGGCAGACCCACCCGATCACTTAACAAGGCATATCCAGAAAGTGCACACCAAAATGAACCCGGAAAAGGGTACCTCACGGTGGTGCACGGGTCTCCGCTGGAGAGTGCGGACGAGGTTGCCGGGGAAGCTCGTGCCAGGTGGTCGGGAGGCCTAGTGGCTCGAACAGGGAGGCGTCTGGATGGAGGCACCTACTGCGCATCAGAGATGACGCCGGAGGGATGTCTGGTGTGCTGCCACCTGGAGGCGAAGGGATGGGGGCTTCGGCCTGGTCTCGGTTCACCTGTAGGGAGGCGCTGGCGCACGCGGCCTGGAGAGAGGCCTGGTGCAGGTGCCACGGGAGGCGGTGTCGCTGCTACATGGGGTCTCCGTGAGGGAACCGCCGGAGTGTAGGCTTACACCTGGTCCGGGGAAGCGGCCTTGGGAACTTTCTGCATGGTGGAGGATGGATTTTGTCTAGGGAAGGAGGCATGCGCCACATCAGGATGGAGGAAGAGACAGACATGATTGGGTTGGACATGGGATGGGAGCAGGCAGGGGGACCGAGGCTCCGGTGCGGTGCAGCGCCAAGCAGAGGAGCTGAAGCCTCCCGCCTGGTTGTGGGAGGATGGTGGCGTAGCGTATGAGAGTCGGGACGTGCCGACTCTGCGGGAAAAGAACAGGACTGGTCGGTGTGCTGGGTTGATGTGTCGCTGCGCGCTGCGCGCTGCTACAGTGTGCTAGGAATGGCGGGAGAAGAACAACACAGGCCGTCGACACCTTGTTATTTTAGATTTTCTTGACCTGCTTTGCAGGTCAGCCCCCTTCCCCTTTCGTTTTTTTGTTTTTCTTGACCTGCTTTTCAGGTCTTTAACACAATTTTTTTTTCTTAATTCTATGTTAAGACTTAGAAAGAATAAAAAAACTTATAATAATAAAATATTATTGTAATATATTTATATAATAATAAAATTATTATTATAATTAAACTATTATTAATATAATTATATTATAATAATAATAATCATTATGTTTCAACATAAATCACCATTCCAGTAATTGGATGTTCACCTGGTTTACAAAAAAACAACCGGTTTAATTCCTATTTTAAACTTTGGATGACCGCAGATGGGTCATCCGATATCATATTCAAACGTGGTCTGCGGCGTTGGGACCATAACTATTCCCTTCATTATATTTTATGCAAATTTAATTTATTTGACTAAAAATTGACACACGCTGTCTCTAATGCCACTTATTGTAACCGGGCATGCAGCGGAAGCCCCAAATAGGTGGGTTTTTAAAATTTCCACCGACGATCGACGTCAACTTGTCAGTGTCAGTGAAGAGCATCCAGATTAAATACGAGGAGCTCGCATAAAGAGTTTTAAGCACAACATTAAACCGTAAAATACCTGATTTAAATCCAAAGCCACGTACGACGTGTGCTCGAAAAATACAAAGTCAAATTCATGTAGATCGTCCACACATGCTTCAAAGAATCTGTGGGAGCGACATTTGTCTTAATCCGTGTGCTAGCGCGGCTTTGCGATGATGCCTTTGATGCTCCAACAACCACCGCATCGCATCACTAGCGATTCCCAAGAGAGAGCTCCATCCGAGATCCTTAGATCTAGAGCATCTGTCTCTAGAATGTTGGAGAGAGGAGGGAGAGATAAGATCCATGAATAGTATATGGAAAATACCCCTCCTCTTCTATTTATAGTGCTCAATTAAAAATACGCGGTATCGCCTTGCCGACCCCAAATACTTAACGCACTATTAATGTCATTTTTTGACTACTAAATGGAGCCATAAATATTATTATCATTTACTTGTAATATATTAAAATATATTACATGATAATAATTAAGTCATTACCCCAACTCGTCGCTCCCATAAATATTAATTGAACCTTGAATAATTTAATATTCTTCAATTAATATTTATTTCATGTATTTAATTAAAACTCATAAATACATTTAATAAATAAATTTAATACTCATTATTCTAAACTTGAAAAATATGAATTTATTTATTGCATTGGTGATCGTTTAAATTTGGACAATTCCCAGACCCTTGTGACGGGGCCCAATATGTCTAATTCTTCTATTCAACTGAATAGGGCAGATTCTTGAAAACACTATTGTGTGTGACCCCTTAGACCCTTATTTCGAAAATAGTGAATAGTATTCACACGCCAAGAGTGGGATCTAATAACCCATCATGGCCCCTAAAGAAATAAGGATTGTCACAGCAGCGGCAACAAACCTACGAACACGCATTGTGTAATATAATCTCTTTGTCTGTAATATCTCAAAAAGCAGGACGCACTCTCGTGTCATCACCCTTTTCATGCTTTATTGTTTGTTGATGTAACTGGATGGATTTACCCTCGACTGCCATGGCCATGGTCTTATAAAGGTACTGCCATCCATATCAACATGGCTAGAGATATATTACTTCCATAACCTAGAAGCGAAAAATTATTTCTTGACCATTCAACCAATGTCATGCCACCAATGACGCACCCGGCACAAAGTACCTCACCACGACTTCATTGCCATGGTTTTCATCTTGCATCAAAGTACACAATCAAATGAAATACATTGGTAATGATCTCAAGTCAGGAGACCATTACACATGATCGTAGATAGGAACATACAATGACACCCGAAACATGTGGTGTTCTTATTGGAAGGTTAGTCTTCATGATCACACTACTAGAGATCACCATGTGCAAACTTCATGAGTAGAAGTCTCTATACTTATGATACCCCAACACCTGATGGTCATACATCTACTATGTCCAATTAGTAAGATGTATCTAGACCATAGAACATATATTTAAGATTAATTTCATAGTATCTAGAGGTTCTCATTATATCATGGGAACTGCTCTAACAATTCGATATGAAAATTAATCTTTGGTCATTACCATTTCAATAGTGGACGCAAAAGATTCTACACTATAATGGTAAGATGACGTCATCCATAGTTAACTCTATACATGATATGGTAATCAAAATCACATAATAGTTGGGTCTAGGGAACCCTGTATTTCAACAAGGGGTCCTCGAGAACCTAGGAGTTATTTGGTTAAATAATGTGTAATAGAATAAATGTACAATTTTTACATTAGTACTTGTACATTTCTCTTAATTCAAAAGTAAACACTATTTTAAATGGATTATGTTTTAGGAATAATTGGTGGTGTCCTACTATGTTTTACTCACATACTACTCAAGAATCATGATTAGTACCCAAATAGATTTTGTGCATGTGGGATAGGATATCGGAAAATGCCATATGTTAGATTGATGTGTCGGGATGGATAATGGAAGAGGGAGTCAAATGTGGTGTTGGGACCCACTTTGGAGTTGTCAGTGTCACTATTTTTTTTAGGTTATGCATATTGACACATGAAATGTATTTATCATGTATTTTATATTATTTTAGTTTTTATTTTATGTCGTATTTTGGTCATATTGTAATATTATAACTATTACTAATATAGTAATGTAATTATTTTATATTATCATCATTTTTCACTCAACTATTAATTTTATAATGTCGGTATATTATCCACAAAAACAATTGTAGAGCCTCACTATTATACTAAAGCCTCTGGTTTATAGGTAGGTATGCTAGAGGTCACATAAGAGAGTAGTTCGGGAATCAGTTTCTGGAACCCGGACCAATAAAATAAAACATTTTATTAGAAATATTTATTCATTAATTTATTATGTATTAATATTTTTTAAAGGTATAAATGGCACTGGGATGTGTCAGGACTTGGTCATGAACTCATTTAAGGGTGTAGCTAACCCATTAATTGAAGAAAACCCATGTACCAGAGGTGGGATTGTTGTTATTTACGTGTGATGTTACAGTTGATACTATTTCAACATAGGTGACAAACATTCCATGTGTAGTGATGATTGGTTCAAAATTTTTATGAGTTTTGACTCATGGCCTACAATGAAATGAGATCTTTATATGCATATATCATTATAGGAACACGTGGTTACTATTACATGCATCATTTGTAGAAAGGCATGTAAATTTATATTTGATGTCATGTTGTTGAACAATAATTTTTTTCCTTTATTGTGATATTGACCTTAAAAGGATCTGGATGTGAAAATGATTATTTTAAAATGATGACAGATTTGAATAAATGGTTGTCTACTAGGATCTGAAATAGGGAAAGGGTTTACCATTGTTAAATATGGAATATATTTAAGATGGCTAAAAGTAGTGATAACACCTTGGTTTTGACCATGTAGTGGGGTTTGGAGAAATGACTTGTTGTGAAATATTGTGTTTCCTGTAATTTTGTTAGTTTATCAAACATTGTCCAAAGGTGAATGGTTGGGCTTGTAGAATTATGAATCATTGAAAAAACATTTTTGGATGTAGATAATTTGAAATGGGTAGGTATTATCCTTATGTGGCGACACCTAAGGCACTGATAGTTCTAGGTTGGGGTGTGAAATAGAAGTTCGATGAGAACTGTTCTCACATCATGTAATTTTTGAAAACAAACCCAAGGATGGTTGTAAAAACAAGGCTTCAACTAATGAGGGAGTATCAATTACAGTATCTCCCAATGTTTACCTAATAGGGTGGACCATACGTAGCTATGTTCTACATTGAGCCTACCAATACTATACATGACCACTAATAGAATCTTACTGAGAATAGAGTCAAATTGGATGCTTATATGTTACATGTCCAAGATAATAAATGGTAGGACGTATAGACTCAGGATGGACATCAGGAGAATATGTAGTTGAAGGATTATCTGGTGAAGTTCTTAGAGCACTCTTACACTAAGAATTTCATGCTTGAGAGAGAAATTGATTTAATGATATTTACATAGCGGCGTATTTCTTTGATAGAATATAGATGATTCTTTATAGATTTAAAGGGTTTTTTACAACATTGGTAGGATATGAGGATAATTTTTAAGACCTGTTTTAATATGGGATTAAATGTGATATTAAGTCCCATGTGAATATATTCAGGCTGAATAAGTTTTTAGATGTGGTGAATAATTCCATCCTATAAAAGGGGTACATGAAGGAGGCATGCAGTTTTAGAAAGGTGGTTTCTAATACATGATCATGTGGAATGAATTTTGTGATTAGGAAGTGTCTTTTTAAGAATTTTACTAAAAATTATTTCTTATTTTCATGATAGTCCCATTATGAATAAGTGGTAACCACATACACCACATGAGAATCCAATGTTACATGATGATTAAATGAAATTTGAAATTAAAAACCAACAAAAAACCCAAGGACTCCTTGATCCAAGCATCACCACACCAGCTGAAGTCCTATCGCTACAATCCTCTATCACCACACACCATCATCGTTGACATTGACACCGCCCAATCCTTTGGAGGCTATGAATTGAATAACCAAAACATACAAGAAACAAACATCCTCATAATCATAACACGA
Source organism: Viscum album (assembly GCA_963277665.1). NCBI lineage: Eukaryota > Viridiplantae > Streptophyta > Magnoliopsida > Santalales > Viscaceae > Viscum > Viscum album. Next base: position 898,695,340 of record OY728136.1, on the reverse strand, counting down.
GATTTCATGGACAAAAAAACCAATATTGTCGATGGTATCACCATGAGACTAGAAAAAACGCCCTTCCATAAAAAAAACAATTACTGATGATAAAACCTAATAAACAATAACATTTTAAATGAAAAAAAATTCCAAAATTACCAATCCCATACAGGAATAGAACCAAAGAGTCATCAAAGGGAAAACCAAAACAGTCTCGATAAGAACTCCATTAACCACCTTGTCCAAAATACCAAAAAACATTTATTACCACTACTCAAAATATGATTTGGAATAGAGTAGGATATATTGAATCATGTGTAGGTATTTTTGCATCTAAGGGTTCTAGGAGATGATGAAACCAGATACAAAAGCCGAACAAGAACAAGCCATCATGAGAGAACCTAAATAATCCATTGACTAATGCACAACAAAACTGAAAACCACCTTTGAACCCCCACTCCAGATTCAAACTATAGTGTAGAAAAGGAGATCGAATCCATAGAAGGATTCAATAGCTAGGGGCTCCCACAAAAAATAAATGTGATGGTCCCATTGAAACATCACTAAAAATAAAACAATAAGGGAAGGGCCAAAAAATGGAGAAAGATCATGCCACAAAGAGTTATATAGGATATGTGAAGGAAGGTACAAGACATGATTATGTGAGGGAGAGGATGGTTAAGGAAACAATACATCCTCCCCCAAAGAATTACAGCCTAGGAAACCCTAGGGAAAGAGATATAGGATATAACACCACTAAGAGGCCCCTAGAATTTTATTATTTTTAGAATTTCATATTAGGACATGGAAAGCCGAGCAGCAAGATCGAGGTATTAGATAAATATTATGTTACTTGATTTCTTATCCACTAGTGGAGTAGGCTAGGCCACATTCATAATTATTGCCACTTCCACCAATAGAGTGTCGTTAATTTAAATTAATGAAAAATATACATAAGTTCAGTAGGAGACCAATCCAAATGTATAATGATGGAGTTGTTGTATAGAACCATATTCTGGGAAGGGGATATTTTACACCATATCATTCTAGCAGCAGGAGTTCTACTGGTTGTGGTTATAGTGGTATCAGATGTGGATCTTTTGGAAAACATCTCTTGTATCAGCAGAGTGTCACATCATAAGAAGATTACAGAAAGGGAATATATGTAGAATAGGTAAATTGTATTAATTCCTCACTAGTTGATAGATTGGATTGACCATCGATAGTGAGAGGTATTATTATGGTATCTTATAAACTATCTAGTGCCTTATTTGCCACTGGTACCTCTAATTCATTCATATCTTACAATATTTTGAATATATTTATCATAGTGGTTGAGTTTAACAGTGGGATTATGGCGATATATAATCATTTGGGAGTTTTATTGTTGGAAATTTTCTTCTTCAATGGGTTTTGTATTGAGTTTTGGGAGTATAATTTTCTATTTAATATCTACATTCTAGATATGTAAGATTTCACCATAATTTTGGATGTGGACCGGTTAGTCGCATATAAATCATATATTGGTTTTTTTCAATCGTAGAGTGACTTTCTCATCTCCTATTGGTGAAAATTACTTCTAACAATGAGAGTGGGATATCCAGGAAGGTCATGCAAGGCATGTTTATCCGAAAATAAGTAAGTATACCACACCGAATTATAGTCTATAGTTGTATGACATAGGTGAATATAAATATTTCCATCCACCAGTAGTTGATATGTTTATGGATGTATTTTAGCAAGACCTATCAATGATGAAAATTGAGTGAGATATGGAATTTACTATAGCTCTCAGGTAAGGGGATGGACCCATATCTATTCGAAAATATATAATTGAATAAGAAAAAATTCATGTGTTCAAGAATCCACTAGAGTATTTGGAGGATAAAAGTTTTATCCATCTGAGTAAGTCATGTTGGGGTTCTCAAATACTGTTTTAAAAGATTATTGATGGAACTATATTCTATTGTGTTTATTACCAAAAGATGAACTAGATAAATTTGAATAATAGAAAACTTCTTCCACGTATTGAAAAACTTTTTCAAACGTTTTGATAAGTTTTCATCTCCACGAAGATTTACATGAGACCAGTGTATCATCAATGGAGGGTCTGATAATCATATATAGCAATGAGTTATTTTATGGGAAGTGAATTCCTCTATGAGTTTATCATGATTAATTTTTGGTCGAATAACACACTATCAGTTTTTCTAGACTTTATGAAAAAATCTATTATTCTTTCCATGATCAGTTTCTGTAGTATTTTTGGATGACACCTTTCATTACACCAAAAAACATGATTATGATGACCAACATCTTTACACCACCCTAGGTACACTGAGAGAGAATTTTCTATACCCTATGATATCTAAGTATCAACTATGGATTAATCATATACACTCTTTAGGTCACATCATTACATCGGATGGTGTTTTAGTGGACCTAGAGAAGGTAAGGGAATTTGTTTTTAGGAGATTTATAAGATTTTTTTTATCTCCATAGATTTTTTCAGTTATCAGGATATTATCATATATTGTTACATGAGTCTTACCAGGATGATACTCCACATTTGAGATTTAAAAAAATCGATACAACTAAAATGATCATAAACATGTGATAATTACTTTTAGGAGTTAAAGAGGATCCTTTCATAAACACTGATACTGATCCTACCTGAACAATGTGTTGATTAATAGGTATTTTGTGATAAATATTATATTGGTATTTGAGTAGTGTTGATGTAGGTGGACTGAGTTATGGTTTATGGGTCTTGGAAGTTGAGTTCAAATGAGTTTAATTACCATAATCAAAATATTGATTTGGTAATAGTTGTTTATGATTTGATGTGTTGGTGGGATTATCTTTTTTAGAATGGTTTTGAGTGTATATTATTCACAAGAAAATAATGTATATCTTTTCTAGAGAGATTTGAATATCTGGAAGTGGTTGTGTTTAGAGTATATGCACTGATTTGACAATGATCCAGCATATACACATGGGAAAAGAAAATAATGTGGATGATACATTAAATAGAATAATATAGAGTCATGTAGTTCATTAGTCTTGTGCTGAGTGAAGATATTGACATTAAATGATGAAATTAATTTTATGGTTTATGAGATTTAGGTGGATAATACCTTCATATCATTTTAAGTAGATTATATGCTTTTGAGGGATATCTGGAATAGACAATATAATGATCTAGATTGTTTGACCATGAGATAAATCCTTGATGGTGGGGATTAACCTTCATATTTGACTATAGATGATGATGAGATCATATATGCCATTAATTTGGTTGATGTGACTATGAGTACAATAGAGGAGATGACGTGTAAATTTCAATTCGAATGGTGGGAAATTAATCCAGGTGTTTCCAAAATGAATAATTACATACTATGAATAATTTGGTGATCATGCAAGAAAAAAGAGATTGCAGGGTTCATGAAATGATATTTCATCTATTTACATGTAATGTCCAAACATCAATGACCTGGTGATTTTCTATAGTAGTTTTCCATTCCATAATGTGGGTGGGATAATGTAATCATTTATTTTTTGCTGGATATCATGTGGATACCTTTTAATAGTGATTCTATTATGGTTAATGTGGACCTTTTAACAATGTTATGAATTTTATTACTGGTACGAGGGATATAATATGTGGATAAGTTGGGATATGTGTACATTTTAGCAATATAAAATTCACAATGGGTGATACAGATAATATATTAATAATGTGGCACATGTTATAATTCACATTTCTAGTTGTTATGGCAGAAGATTCATGGTTCACAATTTGGGTTGGGTACAAATTTCCATCAACATAAAATGGGAAATCAGACTATAGATTATAGGTTATTGTGGATCTATTCTGGGGGTGTGTCCCAGACTTCAGTGGGTCTTGGGAGAAGCACATAGGTATTGTCTATTTTTTCAATGAAATTAGTTTTTAGGCTATTATATAGATGGAACCATATGAGGCTTTTTATTGTATCCCTTAACAGTCACCACTATGCTGGATAGTGGTAGGTTAGTCATAGATATTAAAAATGAGTGATGTGAAAGAGATGTCCGAGAACAATTTTCTAATTCAGAAGAATATCGATAGTTTTTAGAGTAGGTCTAAGTCATATGTCGATAGATATCAATGGACCCTTTTGTTTATAGTGTTTCATTATTTTTTCCTTTAAGATTCTCCTAGATTGGGTCACCATAGGATACTGAGATAGGGAAAGCTAGCGACCAGGTTTAATGTTCCATTTTATGTTATAGAGAGGATCAGGATGGTGGCATACTGATAGGAACTTCAACAGAGGTAAAAAGCATTGCATGCTGTCTTTCCATGTGTCACAAATTTATCAGTAACACCTAAAATCTTCTCATGGGATTGATGTGGATGATTCTGAGCTTGAGCTCGATGCGTCCTTCGAAGAGAATCTAATACGGGTGTTGGATCACATTGATAAACTATTGTGTGTAAATATTGTGCTGAAATTTATTGTATTTTGAAAAAAATGAGAATGTTATGCAAAAATTAACGATATTTATATAAAGATAAGATGGTTCTATGGCCCAAACTATTTGAAATGTAATATTAGAGATTCATCATAGTAATAAATCGAAGATGAACTTTTATAATGTGGGGAGATTGTATGATCGTAAATTTTTCTGAAGAAGTGTCATGCTTTGTTTTAGGTAATATTTTTAATAATTTTTAGCACTTTCTTTTTGGGTTTTACCTAGGGTGAATTTGGGTGATAATTTGAGAATGTTGATTGAAATAAGAGAAGCACACATTTATCGCACAATTTACCCAAATAGTGTTCCCTGGACTTGGAAACCGTGCAACCTCAAATAGATGGGATTTCATGGTCAACAGATGGTTTTTCATAACTTGTTCCCTATTTGGAGAGGCATTTCCTCCAATATGAGGTGCATGGATTGGCCAACCACACCCCTACCCCGAATAATATGAACAACCTTTTAATTAGCATGTAAATTAGTTTCTTAAATACCAAATTCCTCATATTAACCCTAAATCGACCTCCAATTGTCCCATAATGTTTCCAATAAATTTTGGAGGCTCATGGATGATTTATTAAGGCTCATAGCCTTCATTCTTGGAATATAGAATTGTAGTTGTCATATCTCCACCTCTCCTAGTATGTGGTTTCTTCTTAGTTGTATTTTCATATCATACCCATTCTTCTACCAATCCAATGAAGATATTTTATTACCTATTTTTTAAAGATATATCTTTTTGTTAGATCTCTAACTAGGAGTTATGGATCTAGATCTAGAAATATGGGATCTTTATTCATTGGATCTTTAATTTAGGATTTAAATCCAAATCAATTAAAATGACGTTGTTTCGGTCAAATTGTTGATATCTATTCGCCATCATTTTTCATCATTCATTAGGTGGGTGGAATATTATTATAATTATAGAGAAATTATTTCGCGTACATATATGTAGTTGTATAATTTCTAGTTTTTTTAGTAATCGAATTTCCTAATTGAATTATTTTATTTTATAGGCTAATTTTTAAGGAATTATTGATTTTGGAATAATTAATTGTTGAATTAATTGTAAAAATTTTAAATATTGAATTTATAATAATCAATGAATGTAAAACATAACAGAATATTAGAAATATTTGATTTGAGGAATAATAAATTATTTAGCTAGTCATTGGAATTTTGAATTTTGAATTGTGAGTAACTGTTTATTGAATTAATTATAAGAAAAGTGAAATTTAAATTGGGAATAATTAATTTTTATTTATATTTGGTAATATTTAATTTTTGGTAATTGAATTATTTAATTGTTCAATTAATTAATGGAATGATATTATCATGTAATTTTTGGAATTCTATTTATTAATTGTGAATTAATATAAGGTATTTATGTTATTATTAGCCATGGAATTAATTAATGGAATGTTTTTGATTGACTAATTGTCAAATTAATTCATAGAATTTATTATGATAATAGATGTTGTTGAATTATATTATTTCATTGGAGATTTACTTAATGGAAGATTGTGGTGGTCAATTGTGATAAGAGGATTAAGGATAATTTACCTTGATTTTATGTGATATTGTGATACATGTTATATTTTTATATATGTTATATATGCGATAGAATGATATATATGTTGTGGGACATTTATTGATACTCCAAATACCCACGGGGCCCTAGCCATTCAATTCTGTGATGAAATGCATTAATTAAAATATTATTTTATAACTCAGACATGGGAAGAAGTGTGAATTGAGGTTTGGGTATCCTCAGGATCCATATAGTAATATGGTCGACTAAAGATTAATTAAATAAATTTAAACTATTTATTTTACAGATTATAGATTATTTTTTATACAACTACATTTATTGGTATGACTAAAAATTATTTTAGATATCGTTGTTGGTAGCCTACTTAGTTGTGCTGACACCCTATTTAGGATGCCTGATGTTTACCATATTTGGTTGCATGATTACATGATACGATAAGGGTAAAGGACATGTGTGAGATGGATAAGTCATTAGATATCATAGTTGAGAGAACTGGACATGGTTTTGGACGCTCTTGGGGGTTTTTTGGGACTTTAATTATTTTGGGTTTCTCATATTTCCACATGACACATATTTTTCGTGGAATTATTTCTATTTAATTTTGGATTTTGTTTCCTGTTTTTGTTATATATTGATATTTTAACTATTTTGGATATAAATATATCATCAAATTATTGATTAATAATTTTATGGTGGTGTATTTATCTTATAAAGAGGGTATAGTCTCCCCATAATTGATATTAAACCCTTTATTCTCATCAAGATCATGTAGAATATATGGAGGCTTTCTTAAAGTCATGTAGTTGACCGGTTGTGGGAAGTAGTGTGACGATCCCTATCCTATATTTAAAAACTATCATCAATTATATAATATTTTTAATTGGGTTTTAACACTTTTCAATTATATATTTTCTTTATTAAATCAAGTCATATGGATATAATTCAATACAAAATCCAACAACATTATGATATAAATTTTATGAGTTGATGAAAATACCAAAGGTAGTGATAATGAGACATCTCTTCCACTGATATCTCCCTTTTTATTAAAAATACCTTACCATAGGATGAGGCATGTATTATTTATATCTATGATATAGAACATTTTTCTTCATCGAACCTAATGTTATAAAAATATGTATTTACTTCCGTTATTAGAACACATATTTTAAAATACTATATAACCGAAATATATAACTATTGAAAAATTCATTTCATCAAATGATGTCCTTCTACATGAAGAATTTCACGTGTTATATACCTTCTTTTATCACATAATAAGTATCTAGATTTTTTTTCATATAAAGTATTATATTATTAGTAATAGTTAAAAAATATTTTAATATCACAATTGTAATAAATCACACATACACATGTATGAATTATATCTAATATTAGTCATTCAGTGTAAATATTTTTTGTTTTGACTATTGAAAATGTTATAAAATCCCAAGATTTAGATTTTATTAAAATTGGTTTAATGGTAGAAATGTTTCACTTTTGAATGAAACATCATTGTACCCAATATACCTATATGGGTTACCAAATATTGAAAAAATATAAGGAGATTTTCCCAGGGGGGGCCACTATCAATATAATGTCCCTTGACCATGATTCAATAAGACACTAGGTTTTTCATAGTTTTGTATCAGTTTCTGAATGGACATTAAGTAGTTACACTAAAATTTATATTTAAATTCGTTTTTATTTTAATGGTGTTATAATATTTGGACACAATTCTATTAGGGTGACCAAATAAGCCCTGATACCCACTAGAACATTTTTCTCTCTATAATATTTGGCATCTCCATAATATAAGAATGAAGTATAGAACCATATATCGAACTCAATCAATAATAGAGAGTTTAAAACTCCACTTCCTTAAATTCAATATTCATCCAACTATTATGTCATTCATCATCCAAAATCTATAAAATAATTTTTTTGGATTTTTTTTTGGATTTAAATTCATTGATGTAAAATAAATTTGTGATATTTGATGGGGAGGCTTCGATAACAATGATTTGGGTTCTCTATTAATTTCTGAATTAAATTATTTGTGTTAAATATGTTGTTTAATATGTGAATGTTAGAAGGTTAGTGATTTTTTAGATGGAATTGAAATTTCCTTCATTATAAAGATATAATTAACTAAAAATTAGGATGGATATGAGATTACCTTTAGTTATTATGATTCTATAAAATTGTAATTTGTTGCCATATTACTTATGGAATGTGCTAAGATAGAGTTAAAATAAAACCCTTGAATGGAATCCTTCCTTATATAATGGTTTCACAAACCATGGTCGGATCCCTTCAATGGATTTGTATGATCAGATGCTCATAAACATTATATGATAATGATGGTTAATATTATGTTGATATTTAAAAATATACAGTGTCTAGAGTTATATAATCATCACATGGGATGTTTGAGAAGCCATTCAATTTATATTGGTAATGATCCACAGAAGGATTTCCATTTTTATATGAAGACTATAAATAACTTGAGTGATATTTCAATTAAATTTCATCTGTACTGGAGGGTTGGCCAATAAGATAATATAATTTCTTATATATGTGGGTGTATAGGTATATTTGAAACATATCTATTTTTATTATTAGTGGCATTAGATTTGATGCCATCTTTTTCCTCTAAAATAAGTAAGGGTGGAATTAGTTATGATTTGAACCCATTTTTATGGTTTTACTAGCTTATAAGGCATAATTACAACATAACATGTCAACATCATGTATAATGTAGCATTTAAGGAAATACAAACTTTGTGTACTAAATTACTATTATGCATTGATTGGATGATGTTTCAAACCAATATATTTTATTTTATACATATAGAAAATGGATGAATTCTTTTCTGAACCACTGTTTTTTTGTGTAATATGTTCAAAATTGAAACATGTGTAATATGGGTAGGGTAACTCATATTCGTAGTTTTTTATCCAATAATGATGTGATGAATATTTTTTTTTATATTTTATTAGTTTCAATATCATTATATGAAAAAATATGTGTGTGTGTGTGATTTATTAAGGGAAACTGTTGGTGGAAGCTGACTTAGTATATTTCACTCACCTTGTATGTTAACCATTGTTCATGTCTATGAATCATGGTTTAGCATAATGGTAATGAAAAATTCCTCATGATTGGTTGTAAATATGGATGGATATACAGTATTCCATGACATAGTCAATAAATTTCTTATGATTTTATTTTTTATTTATCCATTCATTTATTGATTTTTAGAAATTTCTGTATATTATTAACTGACCAAGGTATCCTCCATAAGATGTTTGAATATATAATATTTACATTAACTTTGAAATTTTTTATAGAAATTTATATATTTTTATAGTCAGGTTATTTCAATAATTTCCATATAAGGTTGTTATAGAATGGATAAATTTCATTTAATGTTTTATGATATTATAATTATTTAATAGAGGAAATAGTGTCCATGGTATATTGGAAAGACATTTCCAATCATCAAAAACCATTCTTATAGGGATCCCTCTTTGGGAATTATAAATACCAAAATTTGGTATTATTGGAATTGACCATGATAAGTATGTTTAAATGTGGTTTGAAAGCCTTTTTGTTTTTTTATACCACTGTAGTCCTTAAAAGTGGTCATAACCTATGATAGACCCCATGATTACTTTTATCAGACACCTTTATAAAAAAATACAATGTTACTAAATAGAAATAATTTAATTCTTAATTTTTTAGTATTATAATTCTAGGATTTCATGAAAAATGTTGTGTAATATATAGTTGATTCTTTTACTCTTAGGATACGGTGTAAACTGGTATTATATTTAGGTCTCAAACATCGAATGTTTTATTAAAATGATATGAATATAATAGTATGTGGTTATTTTCATGGTTATAAAGAGGTGTTTGGTTATTTAAATTTTTAATAAAAAGTTATAAAATGTAATCCTATATAAGTTATTTGATGAAATTAACATGAAAAAACCAATTATAAATAATTTATTTTGTTATTATCACTTTTTGTCTAATCATGTGGATAAAAATTATATTCTGTACAATATATTGAATGTTTTTTTGAAGGGTATGGAATATCATGCTTATATGACCTATGTATTTTTACAATATGAAATATTGGAGAACACATTAACTATATTTAATTATCCTAAACTCTAATATAAATAAATATACTATTGTTATTCAGTGGTATTATTAATTTATTTTAAGGATATTATAATATGTAAAACATTTATTGTATACTAGGAGGGTATGGTAAGCATGATCCACTAGTTGTGGTCCCAAAACATCCTATAGATTATAAACTCTCATAAATCATGGTTTATGTTATATATTTTATGGTCTATAGGTTCCCAAATGATGATTTATCTTTCCATGACCATAAAATAGAGTACCATATATAGTACCCACCCAAGATTTTGGTTGATTGTTGTCTTTATGATACGAACATATAGAATGAGTCTCAACAAATAGTATTTTATTTTTTAGAGAGATTCACTAAGAGGTGGTTAAATTTTATCACATATATGCTATGAGAACCAACTAAACCCCAGTGGGATGTGAATGTGTTTGTGATTATACATACGAACCTATCATTAATGGATTTAAAAACCCATTACATTGTCCATTCCATTGTTGATACCATGAAAATAGAGATTCATGAAGTATTTATTTATATTACATATCATCTTATTTCCATGTCATTTAATAAAACATATTTTTTAGAGCTACTCCATTTTAATTTGTGTTAGATAAAAATGAAACTTCGAGATTTATTCATTTTATGTATACATTCAATAGACAATTTTATACCATGTTTATATATTCCTTCTAATTAATTTCAAATAGTTATTTGAAAAGGGACTCATTTTTGTGAAGAACCCTCTAGAGGGTGATGTTTCGTCGTATTATTCATCATTTATGTTTTTTTTGGAAAATCATTTGGCTGTAAAAATTATATATTAAATGATTCTCACCTGGTAAATTAAAGGTATTATAGATAATGTTGAGGTTAATCATTACTCCTATTAGGTATGGATAATGTTTATAGTGACTAGTACAAAATGAATTGGTAAATCCGATTATACATAGAATAAATAGTACGTTTGAATTATTATCTCAAGTTACTTAATCATTTGGAAGTGGATGAAGTAATAAGATGTCCTATGTATCAATATCTTTGTATGGATCATCTCTTTAAAGATGTAGATTTAATTTTTCTTAATTATAAAGTCATTGTGTTGGACATTGTATCCATGTTAATGTGAATCCATGAAAATGACATGTTACTCATTAATGTTGTCAGATAATGGGCTGATTGGGATGGGGATTAGGATCATGTAAGATTTTCATTGGTATGTTTGAACTATATAATAATAATGAGGGTATATCAAATATATTATGTATAATTTAAGTGTCATATATAAAAATATTTAGTTCTATTTAATATGGTCATGAATTATTTATTTAATCTTACATAGTTGCTGATATATGGTTTTTTATTGATCATCTTATGGAGGTGATGTCCATCAAAAAACCTTCGGTGATGACATTTTACAATGTTCAGTGATTGTGAGATGCTCTAATGGTTAATGCCCATTTGAATCATTGCAATTTATTTATATTGTAGATGAATTAAATTGATTTTATAAATGGGATGGATTATTTGATTCATTATAGAAAAAACATCCATTTCTATAATTGATGAAAATATTTAATTTTTCTGATTGGAAATCCAAATTTTTTTTAGAGAGTAGGATTTGTAGTAAACAATGATAATTAGTAATCCCCATCATATAAATATTATCAAAAACCCATTCATGTGAATGTCTTTGTGAGAGGATGAGAAATGATAATTTATATTTCCTCTTATTAAAAACTTATATTATTATGTCCTTCATGATTAATTCCAGTGGTGGTGAGATAGTTTATGTTTAATATAGATTTCTAAGATATCAGATGTTTTATATTACAATGTGTATCACATTATTGTGCTCTTATTTTTTCACTATTAATTTTATTGTTTTTATGCATTTATATTGATTATCAAAGAATGAATCAGGTAATATAAAATTTATAGAATTATATTATGTACACTGATAGAGAATTCAATGAATTATTATTATCCATAAGGTTTACTATGAATGACTTATGATTAATATATAACCATCTATTGCAGAGAGTATAGGATATTTAAAAAACACCTTTTACGCATGGATATGGGATCCACCAGATACTTGTGATGTCATTTGTTCTGGAAATTAGAACATATATATTTATATTCATGATGAATAGTTTCATATATATTTGTGTGAATTATTTTTTTACATGATGTTAAAATAGTTTCATACTTATAGAGATGATAGGATCGTGGATCATATTTGGGAATTTTCTCTTGTACAATCAGATAACATCAATTTTAAACCAATTTGATAAATGATCACTTCTCGATCTTGGAGGTGACCTTCTTAGGGTATTTGATATTGTAGTCAAAATATTAGTAGACCTTATGATTTTTTATTCTATAGTTTCCTTAGACCATCCCTAAAACATGACTGATATCAAAATATAGTTGGGATTGATAGGTTATTATATGTGATTCATTTTAGGAATATACAAATTTTAAATGATAATGAAAACCCTGACCAGGAAGGAAATTCAATTTAAATAGTCTAATTACATGGCCATAACATTTTAAGAGACGATAATGTGGTTTACGATAACACCAATCCAATCCTTACATGATATATGTAAAGAGTGTACATTATATTCTGATTTACCATGAGTTATTCTTGAATCTATGTTGACGTTTGTAGGTCAGATAGATTTTTTTTGAGAATGAGCACTAAACAAATATGAAATATATCCACAAAACATGATCTAGAGTGGGTGGTTGATAATCATACATAAAATAAATGTTAAATTATCTATGGGGTTATAGGCTCATGGGTTACAATGAACACAATAGCATTAAATTTATTTTTTCAATTTTTTACCAAATCCTCCAACATTATAAGTGGGTAATGTACATGTATTCCATTTATATTGATGACGTGTACAATATTTTGAAATGAAATAAAATATAATATTTTTTTGTTGGAAGAAATTATTATAAGTTGTATGAAAAGATGTATGAATGTTTTAGTTGATGTGAATTTGTACTGGGTTATGTCTTGTTATCAAGTAGTATCAGGGGAGAGCTACACTAGCAGCTTGGTGCGTTAACTCATCAATTTTTAATAGGGTTAATGTTATTCAATTTTCAGAATCGTAGTAATTGTTAATGATGGATACTATACATATTAGGTGGCCAACCAAAAACATTGGATGATTAGGGGGTCTTATATGTTAATGGTACATTGGTTTCCCCATTGATCATGTGGGAGGATTTTAAAATATATTCACAAATATTGAAATGTATCATACACCAAGGGTTGACTATGATGTATTTAAACATAGGAAATAGTAATATTTTTGTTGGATGAATAAATAAATTCTTATATCTGTATATATTCATCGTGAACATAACCATCCCATATTATAATTATTTTATAACAATATTAAAAAATAAAATTTGTCAAAAAAATCGGTTTGGAGTTTAATATAATTAGAAACATGTAATATTATAAAAACATACAATTTCTTCATAAAACCAAAATATTAAATGAATCACAATCTTTATTCAAGAATAAAAAACCATAATAAAAATATTAACTTCATAATAATTCATACTCATCCATATTCCCTTAAAGATTAATTTATGAACATGATATCAGTTGTAATGTTTAGTATGTGGAATACAAATATAGTGGAAACAAATTAGTCCATTGAAATACATGGAAACCCAAAAATTTTATTTCCTTATAATAAATAAAATTTGATTTCATAGAAACTTTTAAATATAAATTCAAAAAAGAAAACAACATATTTCATCGAGCGATACAATAAAATGAACAAAAATTTCAGTTCTTAGGTAATATTATTGTCCATATTATTTTTAAGAAAAAATGAATATTTTGTAATGAGTTTCCTTGGAAAATTAAATGAAAAATAATTTAAAAGATCATAACATAACATAATTTTATTAATAAATAGCATGTATATTGATATAAAAATTTACATTAAAAATCATAGATTATACATAAAAGTCACTTAGGACCTAATATATATTGTATTGTTCTCATTTAACCATTTTTAAGAATCACTAATATGGAATAACCTCTTTAGTTACTTATAATATATCATATTTGGGGAATAATTTATCATTAAAATCAATAAGGTGTAATATATTATTTTCAGTTGTAATCATATTTTATATTCATGTATTATAAAATTAATAAAACCTATAAGATCATGTATTTCACCTAGAAGAAAAAATCTCTTCAAACATTCATTTGAACCTGTAAGAGCGTGCTTTTTAGTTAACCTATAAAATGAAAATGAATTATAGTTAAAGGGTGAAATAATTCTCTATAAAAAGGAATATGAAAATAAGGAATATAAGATTTATATATATCAATGGGAATAAAGTGAAACTTATTAAAAAAAAATTCAGAGATATTTATGAAAAATACATTAAAACATAACAGATAAATTTTTTATAACCTATAGGCCTCACTGGCCATGTAAAATCTCCACATACAAAATAATCATATTTTACATATAATTGAATTATATTAAATCATCTTTAATTCTAATTATTATTATTCATTTTCATTAAAATATTATTTATTTCACTTATTTTTTAGGCATCAGTAAATTTTGGTTTTTGGTCCATAGATACAAATATATTTCAGATAATTATAATAATAATATATCAATGATAAATGCTACTATAATATTTAGTGTCAATATATATATTAGTTGATTTTAAAATAATTTAATCTATATATATTAATTAAAAGACATACATTTGAAATAATCTATTAGGTGTGATTATTTAAATTGTTTAAATATAACATTGAATGATAAAATTGTATATCATACTAAAATCTGAGTATTTATTAATTACTTATTTTTAATTTCAAATAAATTTTAGAAAAAATATTGAGTGGATCCATTCATATTTTTGGTTGAAATAGAACAAATGTGAACATAATATAGTGAATGATTTATTATAGAAACATATATGTTCATAGAGAATGTCATTTTTAAATAATTTTACTAACTACTATTCTAGGATTTCAAAGTTAAAAATTATTTTCAATAAGAGGTAGAGGATGATGAATAAAAAAGTAATTGATGGGAATGATGAAACATAATTTGTATAGTTGAATCGCCCTGTAATAAATAAATTTGTAACAAAATATTATAATCTTTTATTGGGACCAAATTCCAATGAATATCTATAACAATTCTACGAGATTGAATATCAAAATAATATTGATGGGAAACTAAACAATATTATTTTTAAATTGCTGAGTTCATGATCTTTTATAAAAAAACATAATGTCTTTTTCATTTATATACATTCCATAAATATTTATCTAATAAATTATTAAATATTATAATGATTTCATTCTAGTAGGGATGATTTCGAACATCCTCTATTGAATAGTTTCATATGATTTTATTCTAAAATTTCTTCCCAAATATAAAATCTATTTCTATATGATTTCCATGTTTTTTCTATAAAATATTCTTTTATTATAAATATAATTCCTATTATCCATAAACCTTATCTTCATAAATATTAAAAAACAATTTAATTAGATTTATAATATTTAAGATTTTTTAACATTATTTATTAACCTTCAATAAGATCCATATCATTATTTATTCCATTTTATTTGAAAATATATTTGAGTTCTTATCCTGTAATATAGGAACAGGGATATATTTGAACTCTAATAAAAAAATTATACATTTAATAACATGGTATTTTATTATGTATGACATGTTCTATTTGTTGCAAAATTATTCTATATCCTTTAAGAATTTTATGTATTAATTTGAAATAATATTTTATAAATGTTTTTAATAAACTTAGGAATCAATATTTATTTCATATAAATTTTAAAAAAATAATAATAAGTTCTAAAATTTATTATTTGTAATATTAAATATAACAACATAATTTATTATGAATTTAGATAAATAGTGATGGGATTATTCACTGAATAAAACGAAAATAACCTAATACATCTTTTATATGAATATATTTATTTTGGATTGGTATATATGATTATGGTCGGATATGAATAAACCCATAAGTTATTTGGAAACATAATATTTATATAACTGGATAAGAAAATTCTTAATGATAAAAAATTCAATTTTTAAAAACCATTTAATAATAAACTATCCTGATACAATGATGTTTATGAATGAAAAGTCACATACTAGTCTTACATATGAACTAGCCTATGATATGTGATGTCTCATGGGATTAAGCTCAATCCATGTAAAATATATCACTTATGATTAATATCTATCTACATCATATTAAAAAATTTCTTAAGATGACACAGTATAATTATACCATAGTCACATACGATTAACAAAAAGGACCATTATAAATTAAGTCTATGTTTAAGTCATATAAAATTGATTCTCAGAAGAGATTATTTATTTAAATATATGTGCAAATTCTTAATCGATATTTTCCCATGTAATAAAATCTAAATAAGAAATAGTTATTCAATGAAAAAAATTCAAATTATCTCTAATGAGATTAACATCATGTATATGATTAAAAACAATATCATCGGAGATTATTTAATAAAAGTAAAATTATGTCACCACATTATATATCTTGTATATGAGAATTACTATATCCAAGGGGATATGATCTAGTTCCTTGAAACAATATAATAATATTCCATGGTTAAGCCACTATAATGGAAAAGTATAATGAGTAGTGTGAAATAAAATGTAAAGGCCTGGAATTTCTATGTAATTGTTTTCAAGTATATGGGAATTTTACGAGTCCGCAAAAATTGACAGTGTGCGATTCTGAGTCCTGGAGTGCCCAGAATGAATTTCTAAACTATTGTTTGTGTACATTAAGTGAACGTACAAGTAGGTTTTTCTAACATTTGAACCGGTGCTCGGAATTGAAATCCAATGGCACCGTTAAACTTGCAGAACCAGTATTTTCTTAAAAAGACACTCACCTCGATGTCAGTTGGTTGAGGGTAAAACATAATTTTTGTGTGTTTTGTGAGAATAATAAAATATAATAATCAAATATTTTATTTTAATTTTTTTAACCACCCATATGGATATTTTCACAGGTGTGGACCACATGAACTAAAACCTCCCATGAGAGGTTATGGAGGTAGGGACCATCGATCTTACCCTCCCATGAGAGTTTATGGTTATGGGGACCACCTGAGGAATGAAACCTCTTCAACTCCCAATTAAATGGAGAGAATCCTCTTGATCTCCCCATTTAATTATTCCAACCCTCCCCATAATTTATTTTTCCACCCATCAATTTATTAATTAAACAACTTTAGAAATTTGCCAACATTATTTAAATTGAAAACATAAATTAAGAAGTTGGTTATAATTTAATTTTTTTTTAATTGGGGAAAAGGGTTGGCAAAGGGTAGTGCTTTGGATAATTGGGTGAATTCTCTCTAATGAAGAATGCTGATGCATGACTTCGACTTTCTTCCTCAGGACATCCTCCAGCATGGGACATCTTCAGTCGATGATCATCTTTCCCTCCACAATGACATCATATCCTCCCACATAATCATCATCAACTAAAAATCCAAGTTAGGGGTTTAATTTGTGTGTGATTATTTTCCCCATGTTCTTCCCTTTTTATACAAAGAACGCAGGTTATTTCTTTTGTGGGTTGGGAATAATCATTTCTGGAGGATAGGACATGGCATTCAATGATTCTGTTCTTAATGAACCATTTTATACCATTATAATGTGGAGGGAACTGTCTATATAAACATGTCTTGACCCCTCCATCGTTCTACTTGAATAGTTTACCCTTTTCGAAGGAAAACACGACCTTAGTGATGGAAACCAGAGCCAGATTTTGGGAACTGAGGAGGCACGAGAACGGCTATTGGCATCACTACTAGCTGTGACGACGTCGATGGCACAATGACACCACACCGTAGCAAATTCTCCTCCCTGGTTCCCGGACGCCGCTCCACGGCCTCACCTTCATGCTGTCGCGTCACTGTTTGCATCTGAACCATACGGTTGAGACGTACCGTCACAGACCTCCCAACCTCCACGCAGTGCTTCACCGCACCGCTCTGGCAGAACCACCCAACGTGCGAGTCATACTGGTCATGCTGCCCTGCAGCCTGGGGCCACTATAGCCTGGCTTCCCTGGCTGAGTCACCCTGTGGCCTCAGGCCATCCGCGACCGAACCCCCACGGCCCCTCGTGGCCTCTCAAACTGCCCAGTGGGCCCGCTGCCCATCAAGGGCTGGGCCGGACCCAGAGGGCTGGGAAGAACCTAATGGGCCGAGCCACAATGTGGGTCGGCCCAGACCTAATTTTTTTGGTCAGGTCAACCCGAACCATGTCGGGTATGGCTGGGTCAGGCTGGGTCAGTCCAACCGAGTCGGACCGGACCTGAGCCCACTATGACCCATATACATTCTTTTTTACATAACTTTGACATCGGATGTCTGTTTGACGAACAGTCAGTGGCATTTTAAATTTATAAGCAAGACATCCCCTTTAAATATACTCCACTAGAGTTTTGGATTAATATGGGGAACCGATAGGTTGGATTGGGCATGAATCCAATCGTGCCCCCAGGACTAAAAAGCTAATAACTCACAGACCGTGCGTCTGATTGGTGTGTCGTCTATTGCGTTGAGACCCCTATGACATGGAGGGCCATTGAGATACTTCCTTTGGGACTTCATGTGAGATGTAGTATCGTCCAAGAGCTCGTGGATTGGATCCTCCCCGAGACGAGCGAGCCTAGTGCGGGAACCAAGTTGTTGGATGAGACTTGACGACTACTAACCATTTCGACTCGGAGTGATTTGACAAGCCCATTGGTGAGCACCTCTTTGTGACGTGGAAGACCCACTGTGGAGAGGGCCTTTTTGTGATGCGGCAGACCCATGGTACACGAAAGGAGAGGTACCTCAGCATTCCACGGTGGGGAGTGCCTCTATGTGTCGCGGCAAACCCACAGTTCTCTACAGTAGAAATATCTCAGCATGTCACGAGGGGGAGCACCTCTATGTAACGTAGCATACGTACAGTGGGGAGAGACTCTGTGTGATGTGGTAGACCAATAGTACTCAATAGGATGAGTACCTCAGCAGTCCTAGATTAGTGGGAAGAACCTCTCATTGACAAGGAAGACCCACTATACACGATAGAGGAGGGGTTCTCTTGCAGCCGAGGTGTTCAGTGATGTTACTGTAGATGTTACTTATTACTAACCCAAGAGTAAATCCTGGTGTGAGGTAAGTGATTATCTCTGTGTTTTCTGCATGTTTTAGATTGATTTCATGATAACTTATGTATATGCATGGGCATTTACCTAAGTAGGTTTATCTCTTGATTTAGTTCTTTTTTATTTATCCTTGGTGGATTTGTGAGACCATGAGGGTCTTTGGGTCTCTACTAAGTGTCATTATACTCATCCATGAATGGTATATGCCCGCGCATTGTCGTGTTGGATGCAGATGATATCCAATGCTGAATGTGGCTGAGAGTACCGGGACATGATGGTACCTGGAGTTAAACAATGTGGAATGTCGGTACGTAAATGAGATGACTGGACGTGGAGTGTTAAGGAGGTTATTTTTACCTACCCTTCAGGTAGGAACCTCATAGGATGATCTAGTAGCTCTTTTTAATAATTCTTCATTTGTTTTTTATTTCCATTGTATTGGTACGTATACTGTTGGGATTTTATTCCTGCCCTATTACATTCAGATATTTTTTTCTGATATAGCTTTCTTGTGTTCATATCTTACAGTGATATTGGTCAAATGAGGTTTCAGGTTATCAAGGCAATGCCCTCCCAGTTTTATGGAAAATGCCTTTCGGTGCTAGTCACCAGCCCCTAGCCAGTAGAAGGCAGGCCTGGGGTAGTTATGTAATGGGCCATGGGGGAAGGGTTGTGACAAATTCTTATCATAGGAGTCAGTTCTACTAAAGAACTATGAATCTAATCATTTCTATGAAGCAATAGTGTTAGGATTAAAGAGTGTGTTTTTCAGTTCAGGGAGTCCAATGTTGGTGCAGCGGCCGACATATCTATACACCTAGACCCTGACTTCTGATTTCTGACTCATTGCATGAAAAAAAATTGCGTGTATGTTTCCAAGAGGATTATTTGTTATATCATTACGTCAGCTCACCATATATAAATTATTAACCATGGAGAACCTGTTTCTTTTTAGGATGCCTTTATGCAGATAGACATCTAGGGTTCTGAGATTTTTACATACTGATAGCCCACCATGTGATGAGGCCTCGGTACAGGGCCATTCTAATGTAGATGCACCATCAGAGGCACCAGTGGTACCATTTCCCGTTGGGCCACCGATTCCACCAGCCCCTGTAGCAGATACTGTATGCTGCTTGAGCTTGTTGTACAAGTTAGACAACCAGATGACCCCCAGGTTCAGGGGAGAGCTCAACTCCATGCAGCTGAGGATTACGATCATGGTGCTCTACAGATGATATGAGGTACGATCTAGGTCTACTCCACCTTAGCTGCAGTACTTATAGACACAGGTTCAAGTCATTCCTTCATTGTCACTACCCTTGTTTGGTGCTCTAATATTACGACAGAGTCTATGGCTCGATCCTTATGGCTAGAGACTCTTACAGGACCGTATTCGAATATTACACACTCGTGCAGGTAGTGTGAGCTTACTCTAGGAGGTGATGGATTCCACTGGGATCTCCTAGTTGCAACATCAAGGCCATTAGACGTCATCTTGTCTATGAACTGGATATCTACATTCCATGCTCAGATAGACTGTATTATGCACAAAGTGAGATGTGTCCGCACAGATGGGACTAGGATTACCTTCAGTAGAGAGATTGGAGACATTGCAGTGCAGGATTGACTTACCTAGAGAAGAGTTCAGCTGATCACTCATTAGTTGGCTATCCTTACCCTTAGAGTTGTTGATGTGGAGATTCTGAGCAATCCTGTAGTGGTGGACAAGTATGCTGATGTTTTCCCTGATGATGTTCCGGGTCTACCTCCTCATAGATAGGTGGACTTTTACGTTGACTTTTACCCCGTGATGACATTGATATCTACCCCCGAATTTCGGATGGCTATTATGGAGCGTTGTGAGCTGCGGGTACTACTGGAGGACTTTCAAGGGAAGGGATTCATTTTGCATAGTGTTTCTCCTTGGGCAGCCCCGATTTTGTTCACCAAGAAGGAAGATGGGAGATTCAGGCTTTCTTTTGAAAATCGGCGCATGAACCATGTGACCGTGAATAATAAGTACCCACTCACAAGGATTGGCGAACTCTTTGATTAGCTGAAGGGAGAATGGTGGTTCTCAATGATATATCTCAAATCAGGCTATCACTAGCTAAGAGTGATAGACGGGGATGTGCAAAAGATGGACTTCTGGTGTCGGTATGTCCATTATGAGTTATAGGTTAGGCCATTTATGCGTGACCAATGCTCCAATAGTATTCATGTGAGTCATGAACAGGATGTTTCATCCATACCTTGATCTCCTTGTATTAGTCTTCATCGATTACATTATAATCTACTCATCTAATGAGGAGATTCATGCCTTCATTTTGCAGGTAGTACTAGATGCACATCATGAACACCAACTTTATGGTAAGCTCTCAAAGTGCCAATTTTAAATCAGGGATGTTCACCTTTTAGGGAATGTCATATTGGATTCTAGAGTTGTAGTGGATCCATCGAATATTGAGGTGGTACTTTCGTGGGAGCCACCCAGAAGAGTGACAGAGGTACGATGTTTCTTGGGTTTGGCTGGATATTATAGGAGGTTTGTGCCAGACTTCACCAGAGTTCTAGCACCAATATCAGCATTGATGAAGAAGGCGAAACCCTTCGTTTGGTCATAGAAATTCCAGTGGAGTATTCAAGAGCTGAGACAGAGGCTGACTTGTGAACCCATCATGAGGATTCCAGAGGAGGGCTTAGGGTATGTAGTTTACAACGACGCATCAGTGACAGGGCTGAGATGTGTCCTTATGCAACAACGAGCAGTGATCGCATATGGTTCTTGACTGCTGAGACAACATGAAGAAAACTACTCTACCCCTTACATGGAGTTAGAAAAAGTGGTCACCACCTTAATGATGTGGTGACACTATTTGATTGGTTGGTGCTTTACAGTGTACTATGATGACAAGAGTCTCAGGTATATATTCTCTCAGAAGGACCTTAACCTGAGACAATGATGTCGTCTTGAGTTCCTCCAAGGCTATGACTTCAAGATAGTCTATACACCTAGGAAGGGGAATGTTGTTGCATATGCACTCTGCAAGAGATATAATATTTAGTTTCTATGTGAGGCGAAAAAGTAGTTGTCTTCTTTGAAGATATACTTTGTGGATATAGATGGAGCAGTTTTTCTTCAGTCTCTTACAATCACTCCCCCACTCCTTCAGCGTGTTAGGGAGGCACAATGTGGGGACGCTGACTATGAGACATGAAGAACTCATATATTTATAGGTCAGGTACCTGGTAGATTTTATGAATGTGGAGAGAGTGTCATCTTCTTCAGAAGACGTACCATTATAACAGTTTCACTTTTAGATGATGTGTTTAGAGAGTTCCACACATCCCCTCTAGCGGTACATCCAAGAGTGGCAGAGATGTATCAAGATCTCCA
This sequence comes from Viscum album, assembly GCA_963277665.1. Taxonomy (NCBI): domain Eukaryota; kingdom Viridiplantae; phylum Streptophyta; class Magnoliopsida; order Santalales; family Viscaceae; genus Viscum; species Viscum album. Next base: position 898,672,461 of record OY728136.1, on the reverse strand, counting down.
ACGACAACACTGGTACCTGGGAATGAAAAAAGAAATATTAGAGTTTGTTTCTCGGTGCCTCACTTGTCATTAAGTGAAGGCAGAGCTTCAGGTACCAGCAGTCTTGGTCCTTCCTTTGGAGGTCCCAGAGTTGATGTGGGATGGGATATCCATGGAATTCATGATAGGAAATCAATGTACATACAGGTTACATGACTCAATTTGGGTGAACATCGACCGACTCATCATGTTGGCCCACTTCCAACTGATCAGAGATCAGGGTTCATTAGAGATCTTGAGATTCCATTATGTGTCAGAGATCGAATGACAACATGGTTTACCATCGAAGATTGTCTCCGATCGTGATGTGCATTTTAATTCCTAGATATGGAAGGGGTTTCCAGAGGCTTTCAGGAAACAACTTCATTTGGGCACCACCTTCCATTCTCAGACAAATGGCCAGACTGAGCAGACCATTCAGACCGTCGAGGACATGTTGCATGCTTGTGTCCTCAACTTCAATCGCTGTTGTGAGGATCACTTACCTTTGATTGAGTTTGCATACAACCCCAGTTATCACTCCACCATTGGGAAGACACCTTTTTAGATGTTGTACAGGCGATCTTGCATATCACCTTTGTGTTGGACTGACCCAGGGGAGTCATCACTCGTGGGGCCAGAGAGGGTACGGGTTAGCACAGTGAAGGTGTAGATCATCCAGGAGCGGATGAAGATTTCACAGAGTATGAAGAAGTCATATGCTGATAAAATATAGAGCCCTATAGAGTTCATGTACGGTGAGAATGTTTTTCTACAGGTCTCACCTCGATGAGGTTTGCGGAGATTTGGATGAGGTGGAAAGTTAACATCGAGGTTCATCAGACCTTTCAAGGACCTCAGCATTGTTGCCAGGTGGCATACTACTTATCTCTTCCACCTCACTTGCACCGAGTGAATGACGTCTTCAACGTATCCCAGCAGAGAAGATATGTGCATGACCCTTCTCACATCATCGACCATGATGATCTGGATATCGACGATGGGGATACTTCTATAGAGGTCCCAATAGAGATTGAGGATCAATAGGATCGGTTCCTTCATGGACGGTTGATACCTCTTGTGCGTGTTCTCTAGCACCATAGGACCCTCTAAAAGAGCACATGGGATCAGGAGGCTTAGATGCGTGCTCATTACCACCACTTACTCCCTTAGTATGAGTTGTGGCATACTGGGACATAAATCCATGGGGTGGGGAGAATATATAGACCAAGAATTTACATGTAATTTTTTTAAATATATGGGAATTTTAAAAGTCTGAAAAAATTGACGGCACATTATTCTGAGTCCTAGAGTGCCCAGAATGAATTTCTGAACATTTGTTCAGATACGTTTAGTAAATGTGTGAGGGGGTTTTTCTAACTTTTAAACCCGTGATCGATATTTAAATCTGAGGGCACCATTTAACTCACAGCACCGATATTCATTTAAAAAGACTTTCATCTTGATGACAGTTGGTCGAGGGTGAAAGTTAATTTTTGTGTTTTTTGTGGAAATAATAAAATAAAATAATCATGGATATTATTTTATTTTTTGTAACCACCCATGTGGATATTTTCTCAGGTGGGTACCACCTGAAATAAAACCTTCCATGAGAGGTTATGGAGATGGGGACCACTGAGCCAAAAATCCCATGAGAGGTTATGGTGGTGGGGACCCGTCGAAGATTGAAACCTCTTCAACTACCAATTAAATGTGGAGAAACATCTTGACCTCCCCAATTATTTATGGCAACCCTCACCATAATTGACTATTCCATCCATTAATGAATTAATTAAACCATTTTGAAATTGATCCAAAATAATTGAATTTGAAAACATAAATTAAGATGTTGGCTATATTTTCTATTTAGTGGAATTGGGGAAAAGGGTTGGAAAAGGGTAGAGCTATGGACAATTGGGGGAAAGATATCCAATGATGAATGTTGATGCAGGACTTCTTCATTCTTCATTGGGACATCCTCCAGCATGTGAAGTCTTCAATTGATGATCATATTTCCCTCCCCAATGATGTCGTCTCCTCCCTCACAATCTCCATCAATGAACAATACATGGTAGGGGATTAATTTTTGTATGATTATTTTTCCCATGTTCTTACCTTTTAAAAAAAATAATGTGGATGATTTATTTTGTAGGTTATGAAAAATCATTGCAGGAGGATATGATATGACCTTCAATGTTCATGATCTTGATTAGCCACTTGCTAGTACTCTAACGTAGAGGGCACATGCCTATAAAACTTGAGATTTCCCCTCCTCTGTTTTTCTTAAATGTTGTACCCTTCACTTAGAAAGAAGAAAACCTTAGTGACAGAAACTGGAGCGAGATTGTGGGAACCGATGAGGCACAAGAGCGGCGGCTGGAAACACCGTCGGCCATGCTGATAGAGACAGCACACCGGAACCATCCTGTGGTGAAACCGCCACCCTGCATCCGGGCCACCACTCCACAACTAAACCGCCACATGACCGAGCCAGCTTCTGCATCTGTACTCTAGAGAAGAGAAGCGCCACCGCGGCCCTCCGAGCCAACTAGCAGCGCTTCAACGAGTCGCAACGGCCGAACCGCCCTGCGGATGATCTGCATCGGTCGAGCCACTCTACGGCCTACGATATCCTATCCAAGCTTCCCCAGCCATGTCTCCCTGCGTCCTCTTTCCATCCGCGGACAATCCCCTGCGGCCCCTCACGGCCTCCTAGACCACCCAGCTGCCCGGGCCGCCCAACACGGTCCAGGCCAGACCAAGGGGGCTGGACTGAATCCAACAGGAAGGGCCAAACACAATTGGTAGGGTCAAACCCAACAGGTCAAGCAACAATGCGGGCCAGGTCGGGCTATACCCAGTCTAATCAGTTTGGACGAGACCCACCCCGTGGCCTCCTCCCTCGTGGCCGATCCTCCCGGGTTGAGTTGCACTGCAGCCTCTTTCCATCTGTTGCCGAACCCCCGTAGCCCCTCATGGCCTTCTGGACCACCCAGTGGGCTAGGTCACCCAACACGGGATTGGCCGGACCCAACGGGCCAGGTTGAACACATAGGGCAAGATAGAACCCAATGGGCCAGTTGGCTCTAACCGGGCTGGACCGGATATGGGCCCACTACGACACATATGCATTATTTCGGCCATACATTTGGCATCGTATGTCCATTTGATGAAGCATCAGTGGCACTGGAAATATTGGAGAGAGATGATCTCTTTGAGTATACCCCACTTGAGTTTTGGATTAAGATGGGGAATAAAGAGGTGGATTGAGCACGAATCCAACTGTGCCTCCGAGACGAAATGTATAATAACTCACAGACCGGGTGTCCGATTGAAGTTTCTTCTATTGCATTGTGACCCCTATAAGATGGAAGAACATTTAGATACATGATTGTGGGACTTTGTGGATGTTGAAGTATTGACCAGAAGCTTGTGGAGCGGATCCCCCTAGAGACGAGCGAGCATAGTGCGGGAACCCAATTGCTGGCTGAGACTTGACAACTGCTTACCTTTTAGACTCGGAGTGACTTGACAGACCTAGTGGGGAGTGCCTCTATGTGACGCGGAAGAACCATGGTTGGGAAATCCTCTGTGTCTCGTGGTAGACCCCTGGTACTCAACACGAGGGGTATCTCATCCTGCCACGGCGGGGAGCACCTTTGTGTGACACGGTAGAGCCATAAAACTTGACAGGATGTGTATCTCAGCATGTCATGAGGGGCAGTACCTTTGGGTGATGCGATAGACCCATGGTGGGGAGCCCCTCTATGTGACATGGCAGACCCATGGTAATCGACAGGAGGAGTACCTCAGCTATCCAAGAATAGTTGGAAGTTCCTCTGTGTCACGTGGCAGCCCCACTATACTCGATAGAGGATGAGATCTCTAGTAGTCGAGGTGTTCGACGATGTGACTGGAGATGTTTTATGTTACAACCCATAGAATAAAACATGGTGTGAGCTGAGTCAATATCTCTATGTTTTCCTCATGTTTTTGAAAGATTACTTGATAACATAGGTATATGAATGGGCATATACATATGTAGGGTTATCTATTGATTTCATACTTTGTGGTTTATCCGTTGTGGATTTGTGTTCCCTTGATGGTCTAGGGGTCCCTACTGAGTATCGTTATACTCACCACTGTACGGGCTATGCTTACACCTTGTTGTGTTGGATGTAGACGACAGACAGTGCTGACTGAGGCTGAGAGTACTAGGACTAGATGGTACACGGAGGTGGACTATACAGTGTGTTTGTATGCGGAGGAGACGGGTGGAAGTAGAGTGATGAGGAGGCGATATGTACCTACCCATCAGGTAGGAATCTATGAGGATGATCTAGTATTTCTCTTTTCTTTTTCCTTAGATGATTTTTATTTCACATGTATGTGTACTTTTACTGTTGGGCTTGTATTCCAGCCCCTTCACTTTCATCACTATTTTGGTTATATATTTTTGCTTGTTCTCATATCTCACTACCTGAATAGTTACATGAGGTTATAGTTTATAAAGTAATGGCCTTACCAGTTATAGGGAAAACACCTTTCGGTGATAGTCTCCAGCCACTGGCATATAGAAGGCGGGCCAGGGGTAGTCATGGCACATGCCCCAGGGAAGGGTCGTGACACATGCAATCAAACCTGAACATTAAATGATATAATAAACCTATGATATAATTTTATATTGAAATAATTACATCAATTTTTTTAATAGGGTATGATAAAAAATAGAATAATGTAAATAACATGATATTATTAAATTTTGAAAAATAAGTGATGATCATATGAGGTGATATATGGAAATTCCAATTTATTTATTTTTTAATTCAAACAAAATATCACAATACTATTCAGTTGTACATTATAAATATATGATTGATATATAATTATTTTTATAATTATTCCTCTCTTGTTTTACTTAATGTGTAATATTACATCCTACATAACTAAAATAATATTCATTTGGAAATTAGATATTAAATTTACATCAACAGTACATTAAGAATATTTCATGATTTACAAATTGTTAATTTTGTTAATATATAAAAGAGTAACCATTATATTATATGTTACAAATATATTATATTATATTTTGTAAAAAATATTTTTCACTAATTTTTATTGTTTATATAATGAATACCTAAAACAGATACTTCCACATATTTATAACAACTACCATCAATAGTTATATATTTCTTAAAATGCAACAAAATATCTATTATCTCATTTTAACTTCTAAATTATAGAAATATTTCTAATTTATTTCATCTATTATATATTTTATTGGGTTATTTATCATGATGTACACAAAGGTTGCATATTTCAACAATTTAGTCTTATAATATACTTGTATATATTATTCTGCTTTGTAAAAACCCAATCATTTCAAAATTGAATTATTTCAATTCTTATAATAATATTACATGGTATAAGACAAATACATGTCATATATATTCCATGAAAACCATAATTCTAACTAATAAATAATGAAAATTGGATATTTATAGAAATTGATAAACCTATATCGATGGAATGGGAACATTACATTTGATAATATAATGTGGCCCTTCAAAATAGTAAATCCACTAATATAATAGTAACCTCATCAATTAAACAATAACTAATATGTTTTCATCTTATAAATGGAAACGTGATCTAATTATTCCATAGTATATGTAATTTAATGATTAAAGAATAAAAATAAATGTTTTGTTATTTTTGTAAAAAATTGTTTTTCAAAATAGAAAAATTAAAATAACAATATAAAATAATTTTTTATCCATTAATTGGATTCCTAAATTAATATTTTTTTCCCTATGATTATTAAAAAAAATTATGAGGCCCGAACATTTTTTTCATGTGTTAAAAAATCGATAATAATATTTACATAGGTATTTTTAAAATAAATGATGATTTAATTTAAAAATTATATTTTTAATATATATTAATTATATTCATAAAATTTTGTTCATTTTATAATTCAATACATAAAAAATATTAGTGTGAATTTTGGGTATTTTTCTCAATGAAAATAAACTGTGAATAATAAAATATGATAATCTATGATAAAGAATAAATACTTGAATTATTGAGTCCTGTATTTTGTATTGATTATGTAGGAACTTAATCTAGAACCATAATTCTCCATTTACATTAGTTATTCCTGAGAATGGATACTATTCATAGTCTTATGCCCAAATAATAATCTAATGAATTGAATAATTAGAAAACACCCCTCTTCCCCTATAAATACAATCCACCACAACATCTTCTCATCACACTCATATATAATATTATACATGTTATATCAAATATTACTCCCAAGACCCTCCCCCATATCAAATATCCATGTTTCTCATAAAAATACCAATCCCTTTTCCCTTAGGAGGTTCTCAAGGTGGAGAAATCAAAGAGGTAATATCAATTTTCTTTTATTCATTCAATTTCTTTTGTTTTCAAAATATTTTATTATTTCACCCACATATCCCATTATATTCGATTCATGATAAATATATCATGTTAAATATAATATTATTTAATTACCATAATGGAATAATCAATCATGAATCCTCCTCCCATCTCCCACATATTCTAAAAATAAGAACACCATCTGGTATATGAATATTTACTAATATCATGGATATATTATTATTTTTCCTTTACTTCCTTCAAGGATAGAAATAAAACCATAAAATGGTTAGATTTTTTTTTACTATATATTGAATTTTTCTTTTCTATCCTGGAACAAATTAATATAAAAATAATAAATAATAAAACCAAACTAGTTTCTGGTGGTAAAAAAATTCCTAATAATTTGAACGATTATCACTAATGTTTTATCTAATGATTCATCCACATACCATATAACCTAATGATATATATAATCATTATAAAATATTAATGATCATTAAAAAAATATTATTTTAGTTCTTCATAATTATTCCAATTTTATAGGAACTTCAACAATCATATATATGAGGACTGACCATGAAAACCAAGAAGTAAGACACACATGAATGACATTATAGGACTCTGTAAAACATAAGAAAGGAAATAAATAAACATAATAAAACTATAATAAATAAAATACATATATAATAGGGTATTTGTTTTTAAATTAATGTATTTAATTAAATTATTTATGGAATGAATGTGATGAAATCATTCATATATAATGTAAGGGGTTCTCGAATCCATTTACCTTTTTTGTGTAATTCTTATTTCATGCCGAATTTTTGTGTGGGTGTTATTTCACTATTACATACTTTGTTTTTATTTGGGATATATTTGTTTCCAATCTAGTTATATGATAAAATAAACTGATTTTCCCAATGTACAATTCTTTTTTAAAACACAACCTTTACATTTCTTGAGATGGTTTAATCTTTACTATGTAAATATTATTCTTATACTAGTTTGTTATTCTAGTTTTGGAATAAATTTTTTTTTCATGAATTTATAAATAATGAAATTAAACCATGTGTTTTCGTTGGGATATTTTTTTTGTTATTATTGAAATACATTCAATTTGGAATACATGAATTTGTAAATGTTATGATGTGACACATGTGACACGAATTAAATCGCACTCCAATGCACTGTGTAATGTGATGTATCTTATGAGATAGTGTGATATATCCTTTAAAAAGATCTTATACTATTTCACATCATCATTTTTATATGTCCAATAAGAATAATTTTATATTTTAATGCAATTCCCCATTCTGTGCTTTTACCCAACGATTCCACTCATGATTATGATGCTAATATAATACTAATGATTATGCTCACCCATTTTTCATGACTCTTAATCACCCTTTTATTGTGAATTTAGTGCACCAATTATTTTTATACATATCCTCAGGTGATTACTTTTACTAAGGATGACACGAGGGAAAATAAAAATAAAAATAATTAATAATTAAATTAATAGTTATTTCTATTATGTAAATTTTTTGTTTAGTCCAAATTATCCTGATACACTAATTCATTATATACAAAAAATTTATCATTATTATGCTATTTGTCATTAAAATGATGTAATATTCAAATAATAAAATAAGGGTACCTATATATGATATTTGTATTGATATTATAGAGAATAATTATCTAGATTACTAAATGTAACAATGTTCATTTGTTATATGATATAACTGAATTATAATTATAATTCATATAACTTATTTTAAAAATAATATAATATATTATTATATAATATATTAAAACCCTGTTGTTTTTAAATTTCCCCTCCAATTAATAAATTACATCCTGAATCATTATACTTTATTAAAATGAAATCACAAATTTATTATTTCCTAACTCATTCATTTTCACATCCTCTCATAAAATATATCTCTTTATTATTTTACTATGATTTGATATCATATCCCATAATACACACTTTCAATAATCAATAATAACAACCTTATGCTCATCAATATTTTACTATTATATGTTTTAATATGAGATAACTATTTTGGAAAAATTAATATCTTTACAATAATCCCTAATTTTCATTTTTATTTCATTACAAAAGAGGGAGGGTCCACGATATATAATAATTCATTGATATATTTTTTTAAAAAAATCATACAAATCGAATTAGTTTGATTGGGCTTGAATTAGTGAAAGAAAATAGTTGTATTTGAGTATTTTTTTATTTGATACATACATTTTTACAACATGTATTATTACATTTACATTATAAATTAATATTATATAATCATTATTTGAAACTTCAAAATGTAGTTTAAAAAATCAGAAGTATATCCAAAAGAAAATAATTTAAAACATCATGTACATACCCTGTACAAATAATTTCTTTCTATCAAACTTCTTAAAAATAACATAGTGTATTATAGTTTTATGAATGTTGGATTATTTTAAAAAATAAATACCTCATTATTTACATAAAAGGGATATGAAATGGTTTGGATTTGAAATTTAATCATAAACAAAAAATGATCAATGAAAATTTTAGGATCTGGAAGAGGTTATTGAATGACCTTATAAATTTTATCATATTAATTGAATGATATAAATGTAATTGAAATAACATGAATGAGGATTCCTATTAATTGTTCAATTTATGTAATCTAGGAAGGATACAGAAGTTTTTTGATATTTTTGTCCTTCAATATTTATAATGGATCATTAGTTTTTTTAACAGAATATTTTTTGATAATGACTGGTATAATCAGCTGCCAAAATTATAACATTATTAATTTAATCAAAACAATATAAATCATAATTATGACCTATATTATATATATATTTCCACATTCTTACATTTTTATCCATTTTTTAAAGAATCACATAATACAAAAATGATTAATAAATATAATACTTATTAACATCAACTAAAACCATCCAATTATTTTTTTTGTGAACAATCATTTAACATTTTTGACATTGACCAAAACAAATAACAACAATTGTTGAACCAATATTGTTTTTGGATTTATCAACCATTTTGTAGTCACATAAAACCCAAAACATATTAAACTATTTATTATTTTAATCAATTCTTACTAATTATTAAGACCAAAAGGCATAACCACAATTTTTCATATTATCCTAAAAAAGAACACCATATTTATCCTTTAAACAATGTTAATAATCCATATTATCATATACTAATCCTTATATACCATAATTATATGCACTTTGAAAATTTTATTAATATTTCCATAAAATAATCTAAATCTTCTTTACACCAACTAACATTCCAATCCCCAAGGATATCAAAACCTATAATATTATTTTCTCAAAAATCAATTTACTCTTTGACCCTAGTAAATCTAATTGACTCATTATTAAATAAAATAAAAAACATAACGTTGATATATGACTTAATAATTCACTATTGATAAAAAATTGCAAAATGTATCAAACAATATCATTCATCAGCATAAAATAAAATAACAGAAGGCATTAAAATGGTACCAATACATTGGAAATAATAATACCCCTTAAATATATTAACCTATGATGGTATATATTACTCATAAATTTTCCACAACCTATAAAGTGTTGTCCTGTAAAATAATATAATATTTTATCTGATACCGACAATGAAATATCAAACATATTCAAAAAAGTTTTTATGATCATGCATATTAATATTAAAAAATATAAATTCCTAAATATATAAGTTTTAGGTTTTTAGGGGATTAAGAAACATGTATCATAACAAAAACCGTACAATTTTTAATTAAATTGAACTCTTAAATGATACACATACTTTAGTAAAGAATAAAAACTCAAAATATTTACCTATTTCTTCATCATCCTTTCAATAAATCCTTAATCCCAATATAAACATTTGAAAAAAAAGTGATGAGAATATAAATCTCATTAATGGATATAAAAAGAACGAATAAACCAATATGTATATTGAAATAACTGAAAAAATATGAAAAATTATTTTTTGATAAATTAAAATCATTGATATATAAATAGTAAGAAAAATATATAAAATTTTAATATAATTATATTCTCACTTATTGAAATATATAAAACTCATGAGCATACACATTATAGAAATAATAGTTATGAATGTTTTTGGAAAAAAACATGAATAAAAATAAAAATATTTATTTCTAGAAAAATAAATCTTCGAGCCTTTAAAAGACAACAATGTTTCCCTAAATCATGCATTAAAATTATTATCACACGAAATACTGATATATTAATTAAAAATCATAGTATATCCCTTAATTATTTTTGGGTTATCATATTCATTATCCACCTTCAAATCACACCGATAATGGAAAATAGAAATGAGTTACTTCAAATATATATTTTTTGTAGAATAAATCATTACATAATGATTTGGTGGGCTATATATCGGGGTTATAAATCAACATATATAATTTCCAATTACCATCAGAAGAATAAAAAATAGGCCCCTTCATTTCACCATAGAAAGAAAAATCTCATAAAAACACAAATTTCAACCAATAAGTAAAATAATTTATATTAACACTAAAATTAAAAAACAAATTGAAAATAAATGTATGATAATTACTATATTTATAAGAATATGAAAGAGAATGGTAAAAAATTGATAATGATCAATGCGATAAAAGAATCAATCTTATAAAATATATGAGATATAATTAAAAGATATGATTTAAAACATAAAAGATAATATTTCTAAGAAATCCCCATTACCTTGTGTCTATAATTACTTAGTATATTATTTACACATTCAATGATAAAATCATTTCTATTATTTATTAACATTAATACCTTTTTTAAAATTTTGATTCTACTTCATTTATTTTAATGAATTATTTATATGATGAGTTTCACATAGGTTAGTTGGGTAGATGTTTTCTATTCCATAATTTAAAAATAGATTTATTTAGTGGTAACACCTAAAAACCCTTGTTAAATGTGTTCAAAATCTCCATAATTTTCAAGGTACTTGCTTGATGTAATTCAAATATAAAAGCAGTTCAATTGGATAATAAATCATTATAATTTATAAAATACTTTTTTTGTGATATTATTTAAAATTATTAAAATATATTAAAATATTTTAAATTAAGTATCATAACATAGAAAAGAATTCAATAATAATGTTTTTTTAGACATAAATAACCATTATTATGAAAGTAGAGTAGGGTAATTCCTAGTGATGGTTGAACTAACTGAAAGTTGAATTTATGGGTAATGATTTAAAATAAAATAAATAAAATATAAGAAGTATTTCATTATTATAAAATTATTATATACATCTTTTCATATTAATGATGATATAAATCAGTTTTAAGAAGTGGTACTAGAAGAAAATTAATAATACAAATGATGTAAATGATGAAAATGACATTGAATAGTCAAGTCCTCCCTTAATAACCTCCTTTAAAATGAAATATTAAGAACTCGTTGTGGATGAAAGAAAACGGATGTGTATAATGTTTCAAAAAGATATAATATTGTAATAATATAAACAGGAGCCCAAAAACATTATGTCTAAAAAAAGTTAAATCGAATTCCCCTTTATGGACAAAACCTGATTGGTTTTTTAAATATATATACATTATATAGTATAAATTTGAAATTTACAAATACTATTTAAATTTTAAATGAATAGGTTAATGTTATCATATCCCTTATTTTTTAGGTCATTAAATATGATTATTATATTTCTTAGGAAATAAATATATTTATTAATATTATTAACAATAGTTTTTAGTAAATTGTGATATTTTATTCCATAAACCATTGTTCCGTAGACAATATCATCATAAATATTAAAACTAAATATTATTTATATTTTAACTTCACTATAATATCACTTAAAATTTAAAAACATTTTGAATATCTTATAATGTCATTTATTATATTTTTCAGGATGATGTCTTTTACTAAATATTTTTTTCTCAAAAACATTGTAATATTACTCTATTTATAATAATGTTTTTATTTGATAAAAGTGTATCTTATTAAGAATGACATGTTTCATAACATCTAAATTTTAATATATCAATTTATAAAATATTATATTTGTAAAAAATAAAATTTTATAACTGTTTTATTTAAATTATTATCATCATTAATCAAAATTTATTTATCCAAAATTTAAATATATTTTTTTATTTTTTTAAAAAAAAATAAATTAATCATTTTGTACTATTAAATAAGACTAATTAATTATAAATTAAAATAAATATCTTGAAATTATATAGATAAATTTGAATTTAATTTCAAATAATCTTTCATTCATATTATTTAATCAATCTGAGAACATCTCTGTTGGATTTTGGATACATGTCAATAATGAAAGAAATACATGGCTACATCTGAATAAGCAAAGAGGATAGAAGTAGTGTTAGGATAAATTTAAGGTTTAAAAATTGCAACAACCCATATTTTCATGGAGGTGTGTTTTCTATTATTTTTCATTATAATTTTGTTATGTATATGTTCTGGATTAGACCCTATTGACCAGGCCTATAGGACAGTCTATTTTTATTCAGATTGAGTTGTTGTATGTGTGATTGAGGCTCTTGGTAGATAAAATACACAGCATTTATTAAGTATGTAGCATGTAATTATAATATAGGGTGTCTATTATACACAAATAATTTAATATATTGTCCTGAATCATTTCACATCCCTATATGTGTTTTCCCTTGAATCATAAAGCTCAAACAATACATGGTCTGTAAAGTGTACATTCCAGGTAAATGACACGGTTTTTTTTCTTAAAAACATGAATGGTATTTTTTTAATAGATATCTTATTTCTTCATAAATAAGTGAATAAGACACATACTAGTGACCCCTACATGAATAACCTATGTTCTTTCGATCATCCATTATCCAAGATAGGTTTTTTTGGTCTTCGGTCTCATTGGATTTGCAATGGTATGATCTCTAATACACTAGATTTTATTCCCCATTCAGCATCCCATATTAATTATTTAAATGTATTTTAACCCATTACCATTTTCTCTTGTTCTATCTTCCATAAAATGCTGATAACGGATGAGTGGTTGTTTATGAACCTACGGAATGTGGTCTACTTCATTTCCCTCTAATTTTTGTTGTCTTGTATTTTGTGTCCTGATTCATGTGCTATATGTTTCAAAGTGACCTCTCTAATGGTTTATTAATGTAATTAATGATTATTATCATGTATAAAAAGACCCTTTTTAATAGTGAAATGGTTTCTTTGGATGTTTTCCTTAACATTATTCACCCATATGGGTTTGGTACTTATTTGGGAGCCTAAATGGCCATTTTTCATAAATTTTTACACAACATTTAGTGGTGTGTGTGTGTTTTACATTGTAATAAATAAATTATTTTTTTATGATTTATGAAGGTATGATATTACATGTGTTATTATTTTATTCTTATTCCATAGTTAAATTACATGAATTAAATGAACATTTCTACATGTATAAAATAGCCTATATAAAATTCCATCAAAAAATGGAATTATGTCCTGATAGATGTACTATACCATTATGTCATCAAGAGTGGTAGTTGGGATTCCATTTATGGAATTCCATGGAAAATATAATCTACCTCTAAAGTTTAAAATTGAAATCAAATTTCATATTCAATGTTAGTGATACTGGGTATGTCTTGGATGAGATCACCATAATTGTTTCCCAACCTCTGCTTAAGTGATACTGGTTCCCTAGGGGAGTCTTAATAGACATAATTTGTGGCTTGATGGTTATATTACACTATTAGACATACTCATTCCCCTGTATGAGATACCAGGGATAGTCTTGAAGGAGTTTTTACACCTTGGTGAGGGTGATATTATAGATTTCATTTAACGATCTCCTTTTATAGAAATATTTGGTATTGGGTAAATATTGTTCCCCAGGAAAATTACATTGAATTATTTTTTGGATCTTCATATATGGGCTCATGTTTTGAGTTATAAAACTTTAATGATAACTTTTTTATTAAATTCAAGGAACTCATACCTATTTTACAAGGCCACATCCTCCAAGTGATATCACAAGCTTGGGTTAATTCCTTCTCTTGATACATTTTGTATTATGAATTATTATCCTTACAACCATATCATATCTATACATATTGACCTTGATTTAAAAATTTATGTAATAGGATGAAGCATGTTGTGAGGTTTGGGTATCCATGTAGAACCCAGACAAACAAGGTTTTTTTAATTATTACATTATTTTTATAATATGTTACAAACATGCCATTTTAAAATCATATATTGGATTGTTCTATATGTTATTAGTGGTGGAATACTTAGTATATATCACACCATGCACAAGAAGACTATTTTACCCAATCAAACATCATCATTTCAGGTATAGATAAAGGGGTTCTCCGAGCTACTAATTCATGATTTTCAAAATAATGATGGAATATGAGATAATTGGATCGAACGTTTTCTTATGGTTCTTGTAAAGGTAACTATTATACAATTTTTTTTTATTTTTATATGAATTATTCAACTATAAACCATGTACTTCTTTTGTTACGATACATGACATGAACATCATCATTTTTTGTTTAATTATGGGTCATCTTTTGATTGGTTATTTGTAGGGTGTTTGATTATTTTTCTACCTTTGCATATTTATCACTTCTTATGTTCTTCCATATATATTATTTACCATCATTCTAAACATAGACCCCTGAGGACATAGTCTCCCAAAATAAAAACCCTTGGCCCTCACTGAAATTCGGTATCCTCTGGCATATAGGGAGGTGTGATTTAGGTCAGGTGAAATACATTCTTGGGGATCTTCCAATTGATTTATGAGGCTTGATCATATAAAATTGTAACAAAAATATTCTTTTCTTCTTTCATATAGTTTGGTTTTTAAACCAGATACTAGTATTTATTATCATTTGATAAATATAATATTCCTCAAAGTATTTAAACCATGTACAGGGGAAAACAAATTAAAAATTTTTGGTTATATCTATTTTGGGATTTTCCTATTACAATTACACTATATTCACTTAAGGGAGACAATAATATTTTGAGATGTTACTATTATTTTTATTATTATAATAGTTATTTTATTCCCTTATACTAGTAAAATAAGGAAGTATTATCTCATTCATCATCATAGGTACTTTATGAATTTTACTTTATTTATTATACCATTCCAAATTTATTTTATTACATTCATTGCCAATATTTCATGTTATTATCATGGGTGATATGGTTATTTTATATATAATTTTTATAATAATTTTTTTAGGGATTACATATTTAAAACAATTAAACTCCCTACATCTATCTAAATTTTGATTTCTTAGATTGACAGATGATAATGCCTTTATTAAAAAATCAATCCATGTTTGGTCCATGAAACACTGGTTCAATGGACTGAAATATTAGTTTATTTGATAGATGATTGTCAATTTTAATTTATGAGTGATGTAATTCTATAAATTTTTTATGGTATTTCATTCAATAAAATGATTATATATGACATATTATAACCTAATACTTGATGTAAGGGCCATATCATAATTACATGATCTGAATATTTTTGTTTTTAAAGTCTATGAGTCCTTATAATTAAGGAACCATGGAACATTTTTTTGGAATATGATATCTATATGATCATAAGTAAGAATAAGATTAAACAAAATAATTTTTTTCACATGAAATCGTAACTTCTAAATTTTTCTTCCAATCATAATGTAAAGGGTATTTTCCTCAATACCTTGTAATTTAAAACCCCTATACCAAAACATCATGATTATTATGTGAGAACATGACCCTGAACTAACATTAGTAGTGGAAAATAAGATGTGTCACTTTTTTAACTTCTTATCTATCCTACCTCATAGACCTTGTTTTAGTAATATAAAAAGAGGTGTGGCCTATTTTTTTGAAGGGTTTTTATGTTTGGGAAAAAATACCTCTAGGAAATATTGAAGTATTCTTGGGTTCACTGTGTTTGTTGACAAGGCAGGTTTCCATGCATAATTGTCATGTTCCAGAGAAGCTGTTGACAATCCTTGTCGAGGGTCGGTGGAATCGCCGATAAATAGAGATAGACCCCCTCAAGAGAAGCAGATAATTTTGGAAGAAGATCTTTTGCTCTCGTTTCACGAAGGTATTTCGCGTAGCATTTGTGCTTCACAAAAGAAGAGCTTCGTGGAAGCTATGGAAGCACCGCGAATGTTGCACGCTCCACATTGGCTCAGTGAGCTTCACGGGGAAAGTTTACCTAAAAATGACTTGAGCATCATTATAGTGCTTTGCAAGAGTGCTTCGCGAAAATTCAGGAGCTTCGCGAAGGATTGTTTGTGATTCGCGAAATTTGGATCCTCGAGAAGTAGGGTGATTTGCGAAGGTTTTTACAAAGAAATTACCCAGTGTTTAGGGGAAAAGGGTTATTCATCTGTGGTTGAAATTTGGACTTCAACAGAGAATCTATCAACAGTTTAGGATGCATTCTTTCATGCAATTGTAGAGACCTACAGGTCTATAAAATGTGAGTGGATCTTCTGAAGAAGAAGTGAGCTCACTTCAGTTGAGGGAGCAGTGAGTTCTCAAATTGTGAGTGTTTATAAACCAGGAGGGATAGCGAGTCTACTTCGAACTTGTAAACAATAGTGCACTTATAGTGGAATTGGTACATCGGCACACTTCTGGTGTATGCTCCTTGGACGTATCCCTGTGAGGGTGAACCAAGTAAAAATCACTATGTCATGTGCATTCTTTAAAATTTTCTCATACTCTGCATCGGAAAGGAGAGAGAAGAGGGTTTTTTCTAACAACCAAACAAGATCAAAAGGGCCAATTGTTTTAATCTGTTACACCCTGATTCAACCTCCCTCTCAGGGTATCTATCATAGTGGATCTAATATTTTAGAATTCATTTCTTCTTATCAAAATATATATTTGATGTTAAATATTATCTGAGTCACATTGATTAATATTATAGATTCTTTCTACAATGTTGTCCCCATGTAGCATGGTAGGAGTGTGAGAAGTACAATGGTTTGAAGGTGGTGGGACCCGAGATACTAGCATTACCTCCTGTGGTTTTATGTTGTCACATACTTTTCTCCTTTGACTTGGAATTGATCCTCAATATGGAGAGATTTTCTTTCAATTTTGTTTTGTCCACACCAGGAGATCCGAAAACTTTCCCTTCTATAGTATTGTTGACATTGGATGTCAACCAGAAACATCCTCCCTCCTTTTGGAGGAATGTTGATCCTAAGTGTATTAATTCCTAATAGGAGGCCACGTTATAGGTGTTGGAAAATTTATAGACACCTATACAGTGGAGGGAAAAATCCCAACATATATTATTAATGATTCTTCTAATATTTTGTGCCACGTCATCACCCATGCTGGATGTCATCGAGGTATGGTCCTGGTGAGATTTCAAAAAACCTTTTATTTTGTGTTTTTCCATAAAAATTGAGAGAAGATATCTATTATGATTTAATGCAACAACATTAGGGTAAAATGTATGTGATGGAGTATTCTTCTCATTTCACTGATCTTCATACTTTTTCACCTAAAAATAAATAGTGATGAGTTGATGACTATAAGATATTTTGATGATAAGATTTTATACACCATCTGATCACATGACTATTTCATCAGGACGACCACTAGTTCTAATATATGAAATAGGGACAGCCTCTCTTACTGAATCCTGAGAGAAGGTTGATATATCGGCGAGGGTTGTTCATCTTACAATCCTGTAGTTGTTTTATAAAGCATCATGAAATGTTATTTTCAGGTTTTATGTGAGGAATATACCCACCATTTGACCAACATCATGGATATTTGGTGTTACACCTGTATGATTTGATATCCCAAATAAACCAAGTGTACAATGAACACAACAATTTGTCAAGATTGGAGTTGGATGGGTCACCTTTTGTGTGTCTACATAACATTTTCAAATTTATCAAATGATAATGAATCTACAGTTACACTACATTTGGTTATAGGATTAATATCATTATATTAGGCTGGGATTTGGTACACTAGCAGCTAACTAGATAAAGGAGGTGGTTGTGGACGAGGTAGTTAAATTTAAAACATGTAGTGCCAACAGGGAGCAACCACCCATGTTTGTTAGGTTGTATATTAGGGCTATAGTGTTTTACATATATATGTAGTGGATCATTTAAATGATGATATGATTATATTGAATTTTAGAATATGATGAAATCTTCTAATGATATCTACTTTAGTTTTTCCATATTTGATATTGGTTCATCGAACTAATTTAGATATGTGGAAGTAATGTAATGTCTGGTCATACATATAGTGCATTTCTAGGGTGTTATAACTCTCAACACACCATTAGTGATCTAATCATAGAGTATACACATGTTTAAGGAGTTACAAATTTAGATAGGTGATTATTTTTTTCTAAAATGATTTTCCCCCAATATTACCAGTTTCATTTCCATTATAATGATGGATATGCTAGTTCCTTACATCATCCAAATTGTTTTAAATCACTGATGATTTATTTTAAATAGATTTATGAAGTTAATATATTAATAATGGTGAATTGTAAATCTTGGAGTGTTAAGTTAGAAAAAAAAATCATGGGATGGTAATGGTGACAACACATATGCCTAGTCTCTTTTTGAGTGACCTGAGAATGTGTCTTAGGGAATTCATTACTATGGTGCATAGTTTTATAGTAACCCTTCTTGAATTCCTCCTTAGTTAACCTTCTTTGTTAAATGTGGAGTTTTAAATTGAAAATGTTCCAGGATTGGAAATAGTTTCCATTCCCCCTTATAGTATAAAAATTAATGCGCTCCTGAAACCTAATAAGTAGTTAGAAGACATTGAGTAATTGGGTTTTATATGAACTAGTTCTTGTCAATGGGTTTCACCTATCCCTTTCAAAATTAATGTGGATAGTGGCTTCAATATGGGAGTTGATTAACGTTGGTTGAACCATAATAATGTAAAGAATAGTTATCCACTACATCTTATAGACTGCCTCTTCCGCCAACATTGGGGAGTGATATTTTTATCTAAAATAAATTTGAGGTTATGATTCCATCAGGTGCTTATGAAACCATCATACATACCACATTCAATTTAACAATGTAGGTATGGATTATATGAGTATCTGGTTATGTCACCCATCCTTAAGGACACGTTGTCTGGTTTTATTACTATGATGAATTGGACTTTCCACACATACTAGGATTCATTAATTATGGTATTTGTAGATGAAATCATGCAGTATTCATGTAATAGGCATGACCACTCAATTCAGTTTAATATTTTGTTATAATAAAAATAATATGCCATCATCTATATGATAATATATTAAAATTAAAATTTTGGATTGATGTACGTCACTTCATCAGATATATTACCTTAGAGGATAAATTTTTTTCAAACATAAATATGGAGAGATATATGGTTTCTATTTATAATCCAAAGAATGTATTTGATATTTATAGTTTCTTGGAGTAATTAGTATTTTAAAGGTATTTCATGTATGATTTTTCAGGCCTAGATGAACCCCTTACGGGCATGACCCTGAAAGGTTTTATATTTATATGGTAATAATCTTATGAGAGAGACCTTCTGGAGTTGAAGGGATGCCAACTATAGTGTTGATCCTAATGGATTTGGAGAAAGCCTAAATCATTATAGTTTTTTTGATTATTTATGAACTTGGATTGGAGTAGTTATAACATGGGGAGATTGGGTTGTAACATATTAGTCCCACCAGCTGTTATCTGATGAGTGAATTTACACTACAAATATCCTCAAGCATACAGTAATGTTTAATTACCTATGTTATATTAGGAAGTACTTGTTGGGGATCATTTCATAATTTTCATAGACCATAAAAAGATCGAAATACATTTTCACACAGTATAAATTTAATATCAATTTGTCTTAGTTTGTAGACATCCTACAGTATTCTTACGTTGAGATTTATTATACCCCTGTGATGGGAACTAGAGAAGCTCATTCACTTAGCTAGAGAAATCATACATGAGACATACGTGAGGACAGCAGTGATTGTAAATTGATGGACATGTTTTCTTATATACAGCTAGAGGTTTCAGAATATCATGGGAAACCTATTTAAGTAGTTCTAGCAATGAAATCTTCCCTTTTGAAATGGGTGAGGATGAGGAAACATTAAATTTTGAGGGTATCATCTATCATGACAGTCTTTTTAAGGAGATCCCACCTCATTGTCATGTTATCAACAGGGATGAGACTCTGCACTTCTAGAGACATATCTGGGTCCTTAAATCATATGGGAAGTGTAGTATTGGGAATCTCACATCGTTGTTTAAAAATTCACTCTATTATTAAAAATTTGTTTAAGGACAATGTTCATTATTACAAGTGTCCAGTAATGAAGAGGAATATTGTAGGATTTTTCACTTGGGGAACCACATATATTTACATGATGGAAGATAACATTAAACTATTCATCAATGAAATTGGAATTACATCACTATATATTTTGAGATAGGATTTTTGGGATCCCCTTTAGGCAGTGATGTAGTATGGGAGATCATTTATAGTTTGAACACTATCACAGGTTTCTTACAATTATATTATAATATCTTATTTGATGAGCATGGTAGGATTTATATTCATTAGTTTATGTGGATTTATGGTTTTCCCGAAAACACATTATCAAACTTCATGCCCAGTTTGCATCAACCTTATAGTAGGGGATTTAGAGGTAAGTAGTTTTATTGGTTTTCATATGTACAATAAATTATCCTCCGACCGATTTGTAGTCCGAGTAGATGATACAGATGTTAGAGGACTTGATTCGGGAATACCTCCTTGATTTTGGAAATTAAAGAGAAAAAAATACCTCATGTTGAGTTTTTTATAATAATATTTTTTTGAAACAATTCAGATAAATCATTGTGAGGGATTTTATATTAGTTTTTTTTCTTTAGCCATGTGATCAATATAGGTTGGTGTGTCAGATCTATGAGGCCGTCATCTTATTTAGGTGACTTCAGGTTAGGTACAACTGATTCAGTAATGTCTATATATAGCTCAGTCTAGGTAGAATTAATATTCTAATCATCATCATTAACCTCTAGAGTTCAATGTTGGACATTGATTATTTCTACGAGTATTTCAATATTGGTTCATAGATTGATATTGAGATAGGTAAAGAAATCACCTCATTATGTCAGACATTTTGATATCTTTGAGAGAGTTAGTTAAGTAGCATATTGATTGATGTTACCTCAAAGAAACTCTTCCATGAATAAATGTTTCCATCTATTATATATTAGTCATTATCATTATATCCAATCTCAATTATTTGAATCCAGGGATATTCAGTTGAAGTATAAAGTGTCCATTGAGAGGAATCTAATAAATATTGATTATTAGAGCCTGAAGGCGCTATGAGGTAGGTAAATGCCTCTGGTATGGGTGCTATAGAAGAAGGAATGTGTATATAAAACGACCTGGGAGAGAGAGATAGGTAAATGTACATTATCAATGGCCTAATGTTTTCCCAAATGATGCTTTATTGGCATTAGAAGTTGATGCATGGATGACTTGTTTTTAAGTATTGATGGTTGTAATATCCATGATTTTTTGGGTGTTGTATGTTACTTTTTTTATTTGGTTAATGTTTTGATGAATTCATTTTTAATGTACACCTCTGACAGATCACTTAGGATATTCCATTTTCATTTGGAGTGAATGGATTTGGGTAGGTTAGAGGATGGATTCAAGACTACTAAAAATCATTTATTAAATACCTAGTCAGTATTAGAATACATAACATTTATTAGATTCACTGTTTATAATGTACTGGATAGGCACCTTTCCCATTTTGTGTTTTGTTTTCCCATTAATGGAAATCCCAAAGATTTTCATAGAGTATGTTGTAAACACATCATTGGAATTCCCCATAAATTTTCTGTAAGATGAAGGGGGAATTTTATTTAATATATCCCTTATATAATTCTACATAAGAGAATGAGACATGTACTGGAGAACCCTCTGCACAACATTGAGGTTCATTCAATCATCCTTCACCAAAGATTTGTTTGCCTCCACATTGGTCACATTAGATCCATAATTGTAATATATCTAATCATTTAACTTCAATTATATATTAATATTATAATCATGTACTCTATTTTAGTGTGCTCTTATCATACCTATATTATATTTTTTCTTTGTTTATTCCATTTTCTCAAATTCTTTATTGAATCAAATGTTGAAAATGGATGAGTGGTTATCAACGAACCTCAGATAGTTATTCTATATATTTTTCGTCAAAACTTGTTATTTTTGAAATGCATGCAATTTTATTTCTAGTTACTCATTGTTAATGTTTAATTAATTAATTAAATGGTTTTTATAATTTACATTAAGACCCTAGGTTCATGATAAATAGTTTCAATGGTTTTTTTTCTTTAGAATAGCCACCCTTATGGGTGATCCCTTTCCTTGAGGGTCAAAAAGTCAATTTTTCTTATTTTGTTAAAGCAACTTTTGAGGTGTGTCTATGTTTTATATTGCAGTAAATACTTTTTGAAATTTATAATGATTATCAATGTGAAATGTAAACTATCCAATTTAAATAAAATAACCTAAATTAGATTCTTTGATGAAATGGTATAAGATCATGATAGCTAAGAGATACATTTATGTCATCCTAAGATCTATAAATGAGATTCCATTTATAGATTACCTTGTATGGGATCATTGTGTATTATAATTAAAATTTATACATGAATTTTATCTAATCTAGGAGTGATAGTAGGTATTCCTTGGGTGGGATCACAGTGAAATTCTCGCTACCTCTGTATGAGTGATACCAGATCCCTAGGGGAGACACTAGAGATAGGATCTGCTGATAGATGGTCATACCAAGCTATGACTGATGTTTATCCCACTATGTGAGTGATTAGGGATGGACTCATAGGGTTTTTTCATAACTCTTGGACGGGAGTGATATTTTGGATTCCATTTATAGATAGCCTTGGATAGAATCTTATTGAAATGGGTATTTATTTTTCCCTCCAAGAAATACATGGGGTTCCTTTTTGGATCTCCTTGGATGGGATCATGGTGCCTCTTATTAATTATTATGGGTGAATTAAACATTATGGACAAAGAATTCATATCTATATTAAAGAGATAAATCCACCATGATAAATCAAATGATTAGGTTTGTTCCATCTCTTGATAGCTTTTTATGATGACTTATTATCATTATTAAAATATCATATTTTTAAATTTTGACCATGATTCTAACATATCTAGCATATTCTGATTCATGTAGTGTCGGTCAGGTATGTTGACGATCCCGAAAATACATGGTTTATTTAATATATTCGTCATATTTTTATTGCATCACACACTACTCGTTATATATAAATAGAATATATTGTTCTAGATAAAATTAGTGGTGGCCTAAAAAGTATATCTAACCCCCCTCTTGGGCCGCAAATAGAAACATTCAAGACATCATGATTGAAGGTATATATTAAGTAAATAATGTAACTCATTATTTTAAATTTTTGGTACTATGATGTAGTGAAAGAGTAAAGGACCAATCCTCTTCTCATGATTCTAATTGATGCAACTACTAGCCTTTTTATATTTTAGTTTATAATTTGATATATTCATGTTCCAATTATAACCCATATACATAATTAGTTTCTATCAATATGATATGATCATCATAATTTTGTATTTATTTATGACTCACCATATGATTTATAATTTATGGTGTGTTTTTAATTATTACACTTATACTTGATTCATTCTTCGTTTTTTGTTTCTGACATATTACATACCACTATACTCCACTCATAATAATGAGGGAATAGCCTCACCATGGCCTATGACCTCAATGCGTGATGGTAGCCTGTAGTGTATGGGTTAGTTCACTGTATTTCAAATGGACAACTATATCCGGGCACCTCCTAGTGGAATCTAGGGTGGAACACCATATAAAACTTTTATAATTATATACATATTGGAATACCCATTATATGAATTAGAAGGTGTATTCTATAATATAATATATTGAAATTTGTGATAATATATTTCATGTAGGATTAAAAATAACGAATATGAGTTCTATTTTCTCTGATTAAATTTTTTTTGTCCAATTAAATCCATTATAACTCAGACTTGTGAAATATAATATATTTTCAAATACACTTCTATCATTTATCAATTTTTTTTGTAAAAATGTCTATCTTTTTAGACCCCCTGTGATTAAAAAATATGTATATCCAACCATTGATGGATAGAAATGTGTTTATGAAACTCCATTCCATGGATTATCCTTCTTTATATGAATGTCTACATTTTTTTAGAATCATTCTTTTCACGTCTTCTCTCTGAAATATTTTCAAAAAGATGACACACTCTTCAAGATCATTTTCATCCTGAATACCCCAACTTTTTTATCTACTCCATAATATTTTCAACTCTGTTCTGCATTAGAAACAATCTGATAACTCATAATCATAAACATTAGGAGTAATTACATATCGTATTAACCATTAGATGTATTGATGATAATGAAATCATCTTATCTATACTATTTAAAACCATTGTCCACTTCCTACATTAGACCCCATTTACACTATCTAAATATGGATTGTGATAAATTATTTTCATAAATTGTACTATAATACTATATTATAAAATCTTATTTGAAAAAACAAGAGTTATAAAAAATATTTTTAAATGAATCACTATATTTATCCCCAGACATTACATGATTATTAAAAAGAATGCCATAAAAAATCACTTCTCTCATTATTTAATTAATCTCATAGAATTATCATTTAGTTTATATCACCCTTTATCATCTTTAATCACCATATTATAATTTTTGACATATATCTACACCCCTCATGATAAATATCTCTCCATTTTTTCAATGAACCCCCATGTCACTCATTTGTGGGATGCAAGACGAAAAGGGAAATAAATAATACAGAGTGAAATAAATATCATTACTTGATGAGTGGGGGTTCTCTATCAACAAAATTTAAGTGTAGGATGTTTGTTGGAATCTATTTTCCAGTTGTTGATTCTTAACCATCTCCTCGAGTATGGCCTATTTCATGATATCAACTGCTTGATCTCATGTAGGATCATTATCAAATTTAAAAAATCATTTTTCAAATTTTACATCTATGAAGTATTAATAGATATAAATGTGATTCATCCTTGAGTGGTGGATAATATGAAATCCACACTTCATTATTTTTTTATTATCTTTTATTACATATTATAATTTTTTGTCTCCATGAGTATTTGTAGATATTAAACATGAAATTATAGTTTTTTTTGTTTTTTTATCTAAATTTCATGCTTATCATACATGGATAAAAGAAACAATGTGGGAAACATTATAAGAGTTTTTTATAGTGAATTTTGTGTTTTACATAGATTCCTCAAATCTTTCCTAACCATGATGAATTTTATAGAAAGTTATGCATCTTGTTTTGAATAAAAGGGTTAATCTCAATGGTAAAAACACAATTTTCAAAACTACATGTCCTTCCCAAATTCATATGAATTTTTATTTTATGAATTATTTCACCTATATATTAATTAATTGAACTCATAAAAACATTCCACTTAATTCAGTTGACCGGATACACTCATTCTTATTATCTATATCTTCTCATATCACATTACTCCTGGATTCTAACCACGTTTGAGAAATATTTATAATGTTAATACCCTATAATATATTGTACTATAATAACTTACCACATTATTGTGATTTTATATTTTTCATATAAAAAATAAATTCCTTATTAAGTAATTTTTGGTTTTATGTGAACCTATTGGGGGTCTATCTTTTACCGGAAGGACTATTTTCATATTCATTTTTGGTGTTTTCCATAAAATGGGTCATTTTCAAGATATATTTAAACTTATTTATTGTAGTTGTTTATATAATATTTAAATTAATTTAAATTCAATGTGTTATTTAAAAATTAATTTTAAAATAATATATTTATATATGATATATTTATGTGGTGTTTTTAATTGTTTGTAGGTGAATTTTTGTTGTTATAAAATGGTTCTAATTTTCAATAGGAAATTGTTCATGGATATTGATATTAGCCTTTCCAAGATAATAGTGAAAATTTATCCTTGTATATGTAATGTGTATTTTATACCAAGAAAATTATTTTATCCCTAATTTTTATATTAAATAAGGAAACCAATATTTATGATTTGGTTATTAAAATGTAAATGGTGTGTGTTCATGTGTTACACTAATGGATCATTTGTCACTTTATAATGTGATTTTTTGGAGAGTTTCTCAATGGTTTAACATTATTGGTGTGGCCGATGATGGCATTATTATTCATATTTAATGATTTTATGATGATAAAAATGTGGTTGTTCTATGTGTGGGTGTTGGAGGTGTGTGTAATTTATCTTTTATGCATTGTTTTATAATCATGAATTTCCTTCTCACTCAACTATAATTTTATGTGATCGATTTTTGTAGATTTATTATTTGGATAGTTTATGAGTTTCCAAAAATAATAATTATTATTATTTAAAATGGTTATAGTGAGGATGGATGTGGAGGATAACCTTGGGTTTATTTGAGGTGATTGGGAATTTTAGTTCTTGTATTCTTTTTATCTTTGTCCTTGATGGACTGTCCATAATGGACATCCTTGTATTATATTCATTATTCATTTAGTTTTATATCCACGTATCTATTTACATATTTTTTAAAGAACCAAATATTCTTTGGAAAATTTTTATCTTTAAATCATGGGAATTTTACGATTCCGCAGTTTTTTACGGCGCTTGATTCTGAGGCCCGGTGTGCCTGAAATCAATTTTTGATATTTTTTTTAGGTAAGATTAGTAAGCGTAGGAGCATGATTTTATATATTTTTATCCGGTGCTCTGAATTGAAATCTGAGGGCACCATTGAACTCACATCGCCAATATTCTTATAAGGTGACCATCACCGCAGTAGCGTTTTAATGACGACAGATGTTAGTTTATGGATATTATAATTAACTTAAATAAAAATAAAAGTATTTATTTTATTTTTATTGTGGCGGTATAATCCTCCAAGGGGAGGATGGAGGTGGGGCTCACCCATGCATAACTTCCCATGGGAGGATATTATGTGGTGGGGCCCACAAGAGCTTGAACCCCCTTTAAACCCTCATTTTAGTGGGGGAAATCTCGTAAACTCCCCTTGAGTTTAATGAAGCCAACTCTCCCTTTATTTATTTTGAAACTTTACACCTTCTCCATAATGGTGCCAACTCACCAAAAGATTAATTTATGACCACAATTAATTATATTTTTTAAAACTTTTAAATTCTTTTTAAATACACGCCAATAATAAAATATTAGATAACATATTATTTTATTTTTGGGGTAGGTGATTCTTTTTGTTGGAGCCTTGGAGAACTCTTGAGATAGAACTTCATCATCTCAACGAATAACAAGAAGAACGCTCCTACCACCGAAAATCGACATCGTCTTCTTCCTTCTTCAACCAAGGAAATGAAAGGGAAGCGACTCCCACTAGGAACACTGATGTCGCCTTTGACTTCATCACCTTCGAACACTGTCCGCCAATGACAAGTACCTTTATTCCTCATCCGACATTGACAGAATGACACCGCCTTACCACGACTCCGTCAAACGACAACAATAAGAAAGGCAGGGGTTTGTTGTGATAAAAATAAATCATCATTCCTCATTGTTTATTATGGTTCGATGTTGGCCAATTTTTATCTACTAATGCGGTGGGCATGGGCCGAACAAACACGGTCTGTCGTCCCTTCATTGGTTCTTGTTTTATTGACAATGGAGGTGGACCACGGGAGAGGCTAGTGGCGTGAGGGCAGCCAGACCACCGGAAGAGGCGTGGAGCCTTCACGCCGTGCCATGCCGGAGGTGCAGAACCAAGGCTAGGGAGGGCCGTAGTGAAGGGGTGTGGCACCGTCGCGCCACACCGGAGAGGGACCATGGCCAAAGGCCGCAAGAGTCGAATAAGGTCGGCCAGCTGAGCCGGCCGCCGACAGATCTCCACATGGATGGACTCGAAGTGTCCCCCTGTTTCTTCGGATGCTGGGGGCGCGACATCCCCCCCCCCCCCCCACAGTGTGGCTAGACGGGCCTCGCGGGGTGGCCAGCTGGGCCACGCGGCCATCCTGCTGCGTCCCACTGGCCAGGCCACGCGGCCAACCATGCTATGCCCAATGGCTAGCCTAGCCGGGCCTCCATTGGGTCGGACCGCCATCGGTCGGGGCCGCTCCATTAGACCGGGACGGACCCGCGGACCGGGTCGGACCCCTCTCTTGACCGATTTATCAAAAAATCACCATTTCATCCGTATTTTGGTCGATGGGTGTCCGAACGACGAACAGTCTATGGTGATGGAAGACTTAGATTAGGAAGGATCTTTTTGCATACCCCACTTGAGGTTTGGACATAGTTGCGGTACAGTTGGGTTGGTTTTAACCTAAAATGCAACTGGATCCCTATAACGGAAAAGCCAATAACTCACAGACTGAGCGTCTGATTGGTGCACCGTCTCTCGCGTTGGGTCCTTAAGATGAGACGGAACATTGGCATACATCAACATGAGACTACTTGGTAGATGATTTATTGAAAATTGTCTCAAGGAGCAACCCCCCCCCCAGAACCGAACGTGTTGTGTGCTTGAACCCTATGGATGGTTTCGACTTAGATGACCTGATCCTCTGTGGTTTCGATAATAATGATACCATACCAAGATCCTCTATGGGTTCGACAGAGATGACTTTTATACTGTGATATTCCATTGGTTCGACATCGATGACATCTGTACCAGGATCATTTATGGGTTTGACAGTGATGAATTCTCTACCGGGATCCTGCGTGGGTTCACTACTAGAAAAACAGGTATTTGCGACGGGTCATTTGCGACGGGATCCCGTCACAAATGGATTTTTGCGACGGGGGCCCGTCGCAAATGGCCCGTTGCTGAAAACGGCGTCGCAAAAAAACTTATTTGCGACGGGCCCGTCGCTAAACCCTTTTTTTAAGACGGTAATTTCCCCGTCGCAAATAGTATTCCGTATATTTGTAAAAAAACTTTTAAAAGTGTTTTTGCGACGGGTCCCATCGCAAAAACTATTTAAAAAAAACTATTAAAAAACTATTTTATTGCATTTAATAATACTAATATTTGTGACGGGCATAGTATCCCATTGCAAATACTATAAAAAAATAAATTATTAATTAATTAGTTTAATTAATATAATAATAGAATTATAATTCACAAATAAAAATAATAAATTATTTTAATAAATATAATAATAATATAATAATAATTCAAAAATAAAAAATAATAGAATATTAATAAATGATTTAATTAATATAATAATATTAGAATTATAATTCATAAATAAAAAAATATTAATATGTTATTTTAATTAATATAAAAATAATAGAATTATTTTACATTCAAATATTAAAATTATTCAAGTATTATAAAAAAATATAATTAAATTATAATATTATAAAATTTTAATATATATATAAATTTTAATATTATAAAATATAAATAATATTATTATTCATATTAATATTGTTATTTAAAAATATAATATTATTAATATTTTATAATGAGACAGAAACTACGAATAGAAAAAAAATCATATTTTGATTTCACAAATTTTATAAAATAAATACAAACACTAATCTGAAGGAGGGGGGGAGGTGGGGGATCTGCAGATGGTGGTGGAGGAAACTCCACCCCTAAATCATGAGTGAGTCGGCGCATTTACTTCTTCTGCTCTTGATGCTGCTGCTGCCACCGACTCGTCTGCTCCTCGTACAGCTGCTGCTGGCATCGACGCTACTCCTCATGCTGCTGACGCATCTGCTCCTGCACCTGTCGGAGACTCTCTATCAGTGCAGTCTGAGATCGCAACTGATCCTCATACTGTGTAGTAGAAGAATATGCACGAGCTCCTCTCGAGCTGGACGCCGACATCACAGCACTGCCATAATAATCTCCGGGAGTCAGTCGAGAGCCGATACCAACTACCCGGCCCTTCTCGAAGGCATACTGGGTGACCTACATCCATGCCGCCTCATCAAACTGACGGGCAGTGGTCTGATCTGATGACTCGGCCTGACTCTCATGTCGGGCCTGTGACGCTGCGGCCTCATATGACTCCTATAGTTGCAATTTAAAATTAAAATTGTGAATATATTATATGCAGTAAATTTTTATACTTGAAAACAAATAATACTGACCACGATGTGATGCTGACGATCACATCTGAGCTCCCCAGTAAGAGGATCACTATACATCCTCTGATATACGTCGTACTCTGTAATATCGAGGTGCTCGACAGCCTATAAGAATAAAAAATAAACTATTAATATTTATAGTTATATAAAATATTTATAAATAATGTACGTACCAGATGCTGTCTATGAGTACTGAATGAATGACTCCCAGCTCGATGAGTCACCTCCTGTCTCCCCCGATTCTGCCTCCCCACCGATGATCTCCTCTGAAAGGCACCACTCAACCAGTGCGCACATAATCCATCCCACACATGGGATGAAATGTACTCTGGTCGGTGTGCTCTACGTGACTCGTCAAAATCTGACACTCCTGCTTTCTTCATCACAGCTTTTCTTAAATTGAGAAAAAACTGACGAAGGCGATCACGCATGGCCACCTCCCATGCCTCGTGGATGGCGTCACACATGGTACCTCAATCGGATACAATAAACCCTACAAATAAATCAAATTATCAAGTTAGAAATGAAATAATTTTCAAAATAAAAATTATTTATTTACGTACGTACCAACCAATGGCCGAACATGGCCTGCTGCACATCAATGGGAATCTTCTCCCATGTGTTCCACGGCTGAGATAAATAGTTGCGCAAAATAGCGCTGCCCTGTCCAACTGTTATATGCGGAAAACTGAAAAAATAATAAACATTTATTATGTGAATAGATTAATGAAATCTTAGTCAAATCCACAGGTTATCACACAGGTTATCACACCTCCGTGTGCGTGGATCAAACCCAAGATGTTGACGTCGCTCAGGGATGGGGTCAGGAATCATCAATCGTACAAGACCGTGCCCCCTTCGCATACTCCCTGGAGCGCCTGCAGGCTGAGGGTCATCTGTCAGCAACTCATCTGCATCGAAAGTCAGGTCAGCATCTGCCAACTCACGAAATGTGGCGTCGTCCATCGGAAACAGAAAATGTTAATGTTAGAAAATAATTGATAATTACTATTATATATACATATATACATTTTATGATTGTATATAAATACCGTGGAATGCTATCAGTGTTCATCTTCATCATCATCTTCATATATGTCAATGTCATCTTCATATTCCTCCTCAACATCATTGATATCCATTCGAGTTACAGTTGCTTCATCTCTTACCATTTCAAATTCATATGTGACATCATTAACATCATCGTCATCACCGACTCTTAAATGTGGGGTGTTGTCATCGATACTCATGTCTCTTTGTAAAAAATATTGATTTTGAGTACTCTCTTGAAAAACTTCAATTCTTTGCACATCAGTGAAAGCACATTCACTTTGACTAAACTGATTGTCTCAAATTTTGATTTTTATTACACTCCACCAATCAGTCAAGTCTCTAGATGTTGCACAATACTTTTTGTAATAAACTTGATATGCCTGTTGAGCCAATAAGAATGGTTCATTTACTGCGATAACACTTTTATATTTAATATCGATGATTCCATGAGTCGGATGAACACACACGCCTCTCTCTGTATCCAACCACCGACATTTGAACATGGTTATGTAATGTTGTCCAAGATAATAGAGTTCAATGATTTCATCAAGTATGCCATAAAATTCAACTTCATTTTCTCGATGATGAGATCCTCTCAAGATAACTCCACTGTTCATTGTTTTTTTCGATTCCCCATATGCATGTGTGTGGAATCGAAATCCATTCACCACATATGCATTATAAGTTTTAACAAGTTTGGAAGGTGGGTTACTCAATACACACAGCCGTTTGTCAATTTTATCAGCATTTCAAGACACCTGAAAATTTGTGAAATAATTATCAATATAGTAAACTATACATTGAATGAGTTGCTAAAAGATAAAGAATATATGTTACCAGTTTTTGAATCCACTAAGAGGAATTTTTCAGTCGACGTTCTTCGAGAGCAGCTGCTGTAATTTGTGGAATTTGTTTCTTGATAAGATTATCAGACAACCTATAAAAACCAAAGATATTTACTGTAACATAAATGATAGAATAAGTGATATAAACACTTACAGTACAACTGATGTCATAGCTTCATAGTTGAGCAGAACATACATATGAGCTCTCTAATGTTCATCATCTGAAAGCCAGCGTTCATAAACTCCACCAAAACCAAGCTCTGACTGGTTGAAAACAGATAATTGATTTTTGATTTCATCAATATTCCTCTCGTTCCATCCCATTCGGTTGTGTTTTGAAGGATACTATGATTCAAAATAATGGGAGCAGAAAAAAGATATTTCCTCTTGCAAATAAGCTTCTGCAATAGATCCTTGAATAGATGCTTTGTTACGTACTTTTCTTTTCAATTTTTGCATGCATCTTTCAAATGGGTACATCCATCAAAACTGTACCAGACCTCCAAATTTGGCTTCATATAGAAAATGTAACATCAAATGTTCCATTGAGTCGAAAAAAGACGGCGGAAATATTTTTTCAAGTTTACATATAATTACAACAACATCTTTTTCAAGTTTTCCTTGAGCATCATAATCTGTCGTAGCCGCACAAATTTCCCGAAAAATATGAGACATGACTGTTATGGAATCCCAAATCACAGAATTCAACAGACCTCTTAATCCAATGGGTAGAAGTCTCTCCATTATAACATGACAATCACGACTTTTTAATCCAATAATATGACCATTCTTTACACATCTACCCAAATTGGAAGCACATCCATCTGGAAGTCTCAAATCTGCAATCCACTAACAAAATAATAAACGGTTTTCTTTAGAAAGTGTATAAGCTGCTTTTGGTTTCAGTAACCTTTATGTTCTGACATTCTCAAATAGTTCCAATTCTGGACGCCTGCAAATTTGGGCATGATCTAAACGTGCATTTAAATTGTCTTTTCTCTTTCTTGGCGTATCCAAAACTGTATGAAACAATTTATCAAAACAGTTCTTCTCAATATTCATGACATCTAACATGTGTCGGACAAACAGATCAGAACAATATGGCAAATCCCAAAATATGCTACGTTTAATCCAATCGTGTTCTTTCCCAAAACCAGAAATTTTCTGTTGGTTTATTGTGGGACCAAAAGTGATTGGAGGTAATGAAAATACAACTGATTTTAACTCCGAACCTGATAGAATTTTTGGATGTCCATCCCTTTCAACTGTTCCTCTTCTGAAATGTGATCTGTTTCTACGAAAATGATGATTTGCTGGAATAAATCTGCGATGACAGTCAAAATAACAAGGTTTCTTTCCATGAATGAGCATAAATGCTTTGTTCTCTCCCATATAGTAAGGACATGATTTCTGACCCTGTGTACTCCAGCCAGATAACATCCCATAATCCGGGAAGTCACTTATTGTCCACATCAATGCTGCTCTCAGTATGAATTTCTATTTCTTTGCAATATCATATGTACTGACACCAGTACTTCATAATAAATTTAATTCATCAATCAATTGCTTCAAATAAACATCAATATTTTTCTTCGGATGTCCTGGAATTAGTAAAGTCAAAAAGATATATGGATCCTTCATCAACATCCATGGAGGTAAATTGTACGGAGTTAAAAAAACAGGCCAACATGAATATTGACTACCATAAGATCCAAACGGACAGAACCATCAGTGGAAAGGCCCAGTCGAACATTTCTAGCTTCTAAAGCAAAGGATGGATGAACTCTATCAAAATGTTTCCATGAATCACCATCGGCTGGGTGATTCAAGCTTTTATCGGTTGAAATATTCTATTTATGCCATGACATCAATGTCGCTGTATTCTTAGACATGAATAAATGTTGAAGTCTGGATGTAAGCGGAAAATATCTCAACTGTTTTACAGGAATCAAACCAGACTTCCTGTGTTGTCCTTCTTTATATCTCAGTTGCCCACATGTGGGACAACTATCCAACGACTCATTTTCCCCAGAATATAAAATGTAGTCATTTGAACATGCTTGAATCTTCTGTCAAGTATGTCCCAAATTTCGAACCAGCCTCTTACTCTCATAGTAATTTGCAGGTAAAACATTTCCGTCGGGTAATAGTGTTTTCAGAAAAGAAAATATCTGGTCAAAACAGGTGTTTGACATTCTTTTATCTGATTTGATAGCCATAAATTTTGCAACTGCTTTTAATTTTCTCATCTTGCAGCCAGGATACAATGAATCCTCAGAAAACTTCAACAACTCATAAAATTCAGACTGTGCCAACTCAGGATTTGAAGCTATATCAGCCAGAGTTTCTGTATGTTGAACAGATGAACCTGCAACATCATGTACTAAATCTTGAAACTGGGATGGATCCGGAATCAAGTTGGTATCACCTGCTCTGGAACTGCGTTCACAGTGTTGATACCAGAAAACATAATCTAGTTGAAAACCAAAACGCAAGAGATGTTCTCCCACTTTGTCAAACGTGTCAAACGTTCTCAATGCACATTTTCTGCAAGGGCATTTTATTTTTCCTTCTGAAACAATTTCTGGATTTGATGCCGCAAATGATATAAAAGTCTCCACACCCACTACATATACTGGATATAAACCAGAACCGTTTGGATTTCTACGTTGATTTATCCATATGCGGTCACCTAATAATGATTGTTGACGACCTCGTTGTTCCATATTTGTCTATAAAATATAAAATCATTTCTGGTTTTGAATAATTTGTTAGAAAAAACACTCAAGCTAGGATAATTATAGAGTTTTGATCATACACGACTGACGAAAACTTTTTGTTGAGATAGACCTAAAAATTGACCATTTAAGAATTAAATATATAGAGAATAAAGCAAAACATGTAACAAATATTGATAATTTTAATATGATATAAATTTTTTTATTATTTTCATAGTACTAATATTATTGGTAATTATTACAAATTATTGGTAATTATTGGTAATTATTGGTAATTATTGGTAATTATTACTAATTATTGATAATTATTACAAATTATTGGTAATTATTACTAATTATTGTTAATTATTACTAATTATTGGTAATTAATACTAATTATTGGTAATTATTGGTAATTAATAATAATTATTGGTAATTATTCATAATTATTGATAATTATAGGTAATTATTACTAAGTATTGGTAATTATTACTAATTATTGGTAATTATAACTAATTTTTGTTAATTATTACTAAATTTTGTTAATTATTACGAATTATTGGTAATTATTGGTAATTATTACTAATTATTGGTAATTATTACTAATTATTAATAATTATTACTAATTATTTGTAATTTTAATTTATTATTCCTAATTATTCCCAATTATTGTTAATTATTACTAATTATTGGTAATTAGTACTAATTATTACTAATTATTAATAATTATTACTAATTATTGGTAATTATTACTAATTATTGGTAAGTATTGGTAATTATTGGTAATTATTGGAAATTATTGGTAATTATTGGAAATTATTTGTAATTATTGATAATTATTACTAATTATTACTAATTATTGATAATTATTGATAGTTGTTGGTAATTATTACTAATTATTGGTAATTATTACGAATTATTGGTAATTATTATGAATTATTGGTAATTATTACCAATTATTGGTAATTATTGGTAATTATTACTAATTATTGGTAATTATTACTAATTATTGCAATTTATTACTAATTATTGGTAAGTATTGGTAATTATTGGTAATTATTGTTAATTATTACTAAGTATTGGTAATTATTATTAATTATTGTTAATTATTACGAATTATTGTTTATTATTACGAATTATTGGTAATTATTACTAATTAT
This sequence comes from Viscum album, assembly GCA_963277665.1. Classification (NCBI taxonomy): domain Eukaryota; kingdom Viridiplantae; phylum Streptophyta; class Magnoliopsida; order Santalales; family Viscaceae; genus Viscum; species Viscum album. The sequence continues at coordinate 898,635,909 of OY728136.1, read as the reverse complement.
TGGTAATTATTACTAATTATTACTAATTATTGGTAATTATTACTAATTATTTGTAATTATTCCTAATTGTTGTTAATTATTACTAATTATTCCTAATTATTGTTAATTATTACTAATTATTGGTAAGAAGTACTAATTATTGGTAAGTAGTACTAATTATTGGTAATTAGTACTAATTATTACTAATTATTGGTAGTTATTACCAATTATTGGTAGTTATTACCAATTATTGGTAGTTATTACCAATTATTGGTAGTTATTACCAATTATTGGTAATTATTGGTAATTACTAATAATTATTGGTAATTATTAATAATTATTGGTAATTATTTGTAATTATTCCTAATTATTGGTATGTATTGATAATTATTTGCAATTATTGGTATGTATTGGTAATTATTGGTAATTATTTGTAATTATTACTAATTATTGGTAATTATTACTAATTATTGGTAATTATTACTAATTATTAGTAATTATTACTAATTATTTGTAATTATTACTAATTATTACTAATTATTACTAATTATTACTAATTAATACTAATTATTGGTAATTAATACTAATTATTGGTAATTAATACTAATTATTGGTAATTATTACTAATTATTGGTAATTATTACTAATTATTGTTAATTATTACTAATTATTGTTAATTATTACTAATTATTGGTAATTATTACTAATTATTGGTAATTATTACTAATTATTGGTAATTATTACTAATTATTACTAATTATTACTAATTATTACTAATTATTTTTAATTAATATTAATTATTGGTAATTAATACTAATTATTGGTAATTAATACTAATTATTGGTAGTTAATAGTAATTATTACTAATCATTGGTAATTATTGGTAATTATTGTTAATTATTGGTAATTATTACTAATTATTACTAATTATTACTAATTATTACTAATTATTGGTAATTATAACTAATTATTGGTAATTATTACTAATTATTGGTAATTAATACTAATTATTGGTAATTAATACTAATTATTACTAATTATTACTAATTGTTACTAATTATTGGTAATTATTGTTAATTATTACTAATTATTGGTAATTATTACTAATTATTACTAATTATTGATAATTATTACTAATTATTGGTAATTATTATTAATTATTACTAATTATTAATAATTATTACTAATTATTGGTAATTATTTCTAATTATTCATAATTATTACTAATTATTGGTAATTATTACTAATTATTACCAATTATTGGAAATTATTGGTAATTATTACTAATTATTGGTTATTATTGGTAATTATTGGTAAGTATTGTTAATTATTACTAATTATTGGTAATTATTACTAATTATTACTAATTATTGGTAATTATTACTTATTATTACTAATTATTGGTAATTATTACTGATTATTACTAATTATTGGTAATTATTATTAATTAGTGGTAATTATTACTAATTATTGGTAATTAATACTAATTATTGGTAATTAATACTAATTATTACTAATTATTACTAATTATTACTAATTATTACTAATTATTACTAATTATTGGTAATTATTCCTAATTTTTTCTAATTATTACTAATTATTACTAATTATTACTAATTATTGGTAATTATTACTAATTATTACTAATTATTACTAATTATTGGTAATTATTTCTATTTATTCCTAATTATTACTAATTATTACTAATTATTGGTAATTATTGGTAATTATTACTAATTATTACTAATTATTACTAATTAGTCCTAATTATTCCTAATTATTCCTATTTATTCCTAATTATTCCTATTTATTACGAATTATTACTAATTATTGGTAATTATTGGTAATTATTGGTAATTATTGGTAATTATTCCTAATTATTACTAATTAGTGGTAATTATTAGTAATTATTACTAATTATTACTAATTATTGATAATTAATGGTAATTATTACTAATTATTGGTATGTATTACTAATTATTGGTAAGTATTACTAATTATTGATAATTATTACTAATTATTGGTAATTATTACTAATTATTGATAATTATTACTAATTATTGGTAATTATTACTAATTATTGGCAATTATTACTAATTATTACTAATTATTCTTAATTATTGATAATTATTGGTAATCGTTCGTAATTATTAGTAATTAAATGAATAATTACCAATAATTAGGAAGAATTACAAATAATTACAAATAATAACATTTTTAGTATATTTTATTATTAATATTAAAATAATATGATTTTCTTATTTATATACAATTCTCCTTTCATTTGTGCGTCTTCTATCTCCACATACAAATAATACATGTGAAGACAGCAAACACACAGATGAAAAGAGAATTGTATATATATATAAAATTATATTATTTTAATATTAATAATAAAATATACTAATAATGTAATAATGTTATTATTCCTAATTATTGGTATTTATTACTAATTATTAATATTTATTCTTAATTATTAAAAATTATTACTAATTATTCCTAATTATCATTAACTATGAACAATACTAATAATTTAAATTTATTAAGTAACAAAACATTGTAAACATAATTAAATTACAATTAATTAAGAATAATTGAAACTAATAAAAAATTAAAAATAAATATTAAATTAAAATGAACATAAATACCTTGAAAATTGAACTGCTCTGATCGTTCTTCAAAACTTTAATATCAACTCCGGAAAAAAAAATTAAACTTGAGAAAAACTGAACTTTAGAAATAAAACTTTGAGAGAAGAAGAAGATGGAGTTTGAGAGTGATTTGAAAAAAACGGATGGGGGTATTTATAAGTTAGATTATTTGCGACGGGTCCATTTGCGACGAAAATCCCGTCGCAAATAGTGTTATTTGCGACGGTACCCGTCGCAAATACCTTAGCCAATATTTATTACGGTCAATGGTTAAATAGTTTTTTGTGATGGGTCCCGTCACAAATAACCTCCTGCCGACATACTATTTGCGACGGGGAAAAATTACCGTCGCAAATACCTTTTACCGCCGCTGGTTATTTGCGACGGGAATATTCCCCCGTCGCAAATATTTTTCCCACGATTTGGCGCGCAACGCGCGCGAGTTCTTTTGCGACAGGGAATGCAATCCCGTCGCGAAAGCCTACTTATTTGCGACGGGTAAATACCCCCGTCGCAAATACCCATTTTTCCCGTAGTGGTTCGACAGCCTTGATACAGTTCTAGGATCCTAAATGGTTTCGACATAGGAGATTATACAGAGGCTATATCTAATCATCTCTACCCCTCTACATTAGTAGTATAACTTTTTGGGTTGTGTCTTGTATTTCAGATTATATCATCGAATGGATTGACATTACTTCCTTTGTGTACTGGGTTGTGCTTGTGCTCGAGAGTTGGAGATGGACTGTGATTGGTAACCTAGGTATATTTATGGTCATATACCTAAGTAAGGTTGTTTGATACATCGTGATTGTATCTTAAAACTGTGTTCTATCCTTAATTGATTCTAGGAGTCCTTCGGGGGTCTCGGGGTACCCTACTGAGTATTGTTATACTCACTCCTGCATGGACTTTGCCCGCACCTTATTGTGTTCTTTGCAGACAACTGTCAGCAGTGATTGAGTCTGAGGGGGAAGGATGGGAGGCTGCTCAGAGCTGGACTAGATGAGACGTACCTCAGGGATGAGTTTTTTCGAGTTCTATACCTACCCATCAGGTAGGATTCCCCGGTGGATGATCCAAGAGTTGTTTTTCTTTTTTACTTGTACTTGTTGTTCACTTGGGTTTTTATACTGGCCCACTTACTTTGAGCACACATTTCTTTTTTATATTGGTACTTGTTGCTTCTAATTCTTGTGTTCAAATTGTGTGAGTTACATGTTTAAAGGCAATGCATTCCCTTTTTTATCAAGGATTCGACTTTGGTGCTAGTCTCCAGCACCCGGCCTATGGAAGGCGGGCTTGGGGTAGTCACGACATGGTGCTTGAGGATGGGTCATGAAAAATTGGAATCAGAGGAGTCTGTTATACACAAAACATAGAATATGATTCCTTTAATTCAAATATTGTTTTTTTGGCTGTTTTCATCAGGTTAGGGAAACTGGTGGTGGTGTGGTGGCCGAAGAATCCATACACTATGAATCTGACTTCTGATTTCCGACTCAGTGCATGAAAACACCGACTGCATGTGTGTTTCTTTTGAAAATTTTTCTTCGTGATTACTTTGTGTCTGCTCACCAGGTATATGGTTTTGACTATGGTTCACCTATTTCTTTTTAGGTTGGCCCCATGAAGGCAGCTAGCTAGGGTTCTGAGTTTCATACGTTATGGAAGCCTACCGAGTGACGATGCATCGGTACAGGGCCCCGTCACAGAGGACATACCAGCGGTACCACTACCTGCTGGGCCACCGATACCACCAACTCTAGAAGTAGAGAGTGCATGCCGTCTGAGTTCATTGCACGAGTTCCAGTGCCAGAGGCTGCCCATGATCCAGGGAGAGACAGAATCACAAGTAGTTGAGGATTGGCTGGAGGCTGTCGTGACTGTTTTCAGATTGGTAGGGACACCAGCTGACCTCATGGTGATCAATGCCACGAGTCTCGTGCATGCAACAATAGGCAGATAGTGGAGCCTTATTCTCCAGGTGCATGACGAGGCATCATTTCTCTGAAAAAACATCGAGATTCTCTTCCGGTCAGAGTTTTTTCCAGCCACCCTTTGTGTGGTGTGGGTTCAGGAGTTACATCATCTGCAGTAGGGCAGCATGATTGTAGCTTTGTACTCATCATGATTCACCGAATTCTCACACTACACCATGTATATTGTGCGAGACCCGTTATTCAGGGTCCGGACCTCCGATCAAGGACTAAGGCCCGAGATCAGGGATTTGATGATAACCCTTAACATCCCAATGCAGGAATAGTGCTTGACCGAGCTCTTATCGTGGAGTGTTTTCTAGCTAATCAATCACCAACAGCGAGACCCACCATAGGGTGACACATAGCAGAGTATTTTACAGCTGGATTTTGACAGATGTCACAGAGGTCCATGTGGACCAGGCCATCTGGTGGGTGACCCCAGAATACATGATCGGTTGTGCAGGGCATACGAGATAGAGCCAGCCATATGAAGAGCAGGAAGTGCTATTCATGTGGATGGAAGGATTATATGGCTCGTGACTGCCCGACTCTCCATGAAGATGAGAAGAAGATATTAGAGGGACCTCCAAGGAAGAGGAAGAGGTTTGACCGTGGTGGTCCTCCGGGAGCAGCTGGACATGGCAGAGGACCTGGCCGAGGAGCAGATGGTGGAAGACATTTAGAGGCCTTACCACCACCACTATCAGGAGGTCCACCTCACCACAGTGAGCTAGCAGATAGAGGTGGGATCAACTCCAGGTAGTCGAGGCCTACAACCACAGCGCACCTAATATTATTCGATGTACTATCTATGTCTGCTCCACCCTTTCTTTTGTACTTATAAACATAGGTGTGAGTCATTATTTTATTATCTCTTCCCTTTTTCAGAGCTCGGAGATTCTAAAGGAGGCATTGGCTCAATCCTTACATCTATAGAATCCTAAGAGAGCACACTCGATGATTACACACAGGACTACCTCCTCAAACAGAGTTAGACTTTTACATTGACATGTACCCTGGGAAGGCACTGAAAACTACACCATAATATCAGATGGCTCCCACCGAGTTTCATGATCTGCAGATAGAGCACGAAGACTTGAAGGGGAAGGGATTTATCTAACCTAGTGTTTCACCCTGGGAATCCCTGATTTTGTTCTCCATGAAGGCGGATGGGAGCTTGCGTCTTTGGGTTGATTATCGGCGATAGAACTAGGTGAACGTGAAGAACTAGTACCCACTCCCAAGGATTTTCAACCTCTTTGATCACCTGAAGGGAGCGCATTGGTTCCCGAAGATAGATCTTCAGTCAGGATATCACCAGCTTAGAGTATGGGACGAGGATGTGAAGAAGATGGACTTAAGAAGCTTGTATGGCCACTATGAGTTTTTGGTTATGCCATTCAGAGTAACCAACACACTAGCAGTGTTCATGGGACTTATGAACATGATCTTTCAGCCATACTTTGATCTCTTTGTAGTAGTCTTCATCAATGACATTCTGATCTACTCAACTATCGAGGAGGAGCACGTCTACCATTTGCGGGTATTATTGGACACACTTCGAGAGAACCAGCTTTATGGAAAGATCTCGAAGTGCCAGTTCTAGATCTGAGAGGTTCACTTATTGAGACATGTCATCTAGGAGGTTCGAGTTGTAGTAGATCCAATGAATATCGATGCAGTACTTGTTTAGGATCCTCCCAGGAGTGTGACAGAGGTAAATTGTTTTTTGGGTCTGGGTGGGTACTATCAGATATTTGTGCCATATGTCTGTAGAGTTGCAGCACTGATTCTAGTATTGGTGAAGAAGGGGAAACCCTTCGTGTGATCTGAGAGATTCTAGTAGAGCTTCCAGGAGATGAGGCAGAGAATGACTAGTTCCCCCATCTTGAGGATTCCCGAGTAGGTTGTTGGGTACGTAGTTTACTGAGACGAATCAAGGACCGGATGCGGGTGTGTTCTGATATAGAAGCGAGCTGTGATCGCGTATGGTTCTCAGTAGTTGAGACAGCACGAGCAAAACTATGCTACCCATAACTTGGAGTTAGCTGAACCGGTCTTCGCCTTGAAGATGTGGCAACACTATATTATGGGCGAACATTTTACAGTCTACATGACCACCGGAGTTTCAGCTACATCTTCTCGCAGAAGGACATAAACCTAAGACAGTGGTGTTGCATTGAGTTATTCCAGGACTATGATGTCGACATAGTATATACACATGGGAATGGGAATGATGTATTACATGCTCTCAGAAAGAGATCAGGCATTTAGCTGCTAGGGGAGGAAAAAATCAGTTGGCCGCGTTGTAGATATCCTTTATGGATAGAGATGGAGATTCCATTCTACAGTCTCTCAGAGTCACTCCTCCACTTCATCAGCGAGTCAGGGAGGCACAGCGTGGAGACGTTGACTGTGTGACATGACATGCTCATATATCTTCAGGGTAGGCACTTTATGGAGTTTCTGAAGGTGGGGAGCACATCATTATCTTCAGAGGACGTACCATGGTACCATTTTCACTACAAGAGGACTTGTTGAGGTAGTTCCACATATCTCCTTTAGCAGTACATCCAGGGGTGGAGAAGGTATATCAGGACCATCGATAACAGCATTGGTGGGTAGGTTTGAATAAGGAAGTAGTATTTTTTGTCTCATGATGCCTCACATGTCAGCATGTGATGGGGAGTACCAGGTTGCAGTAGGCTTGGTTCAGCCCTTAGAGGTCCCTGAGAGGAAGTGGGACAGAATATCCATGGATTTTGTGATGGGACTTACACATACATCCTGAGGACATGACTCTATCTAGGTGATCATAGACCGACTCACCATGTTTTCTCACTTCCTACCTATCAGAGAGTAGGGTTCAGTAGAGATCTTGGGATGCCTCTATGTTCTAGAGATAGTACGGTTTCATGGTGTGAGATCGACGATCACCTCCAATCGAGATGCTAGATTCCATTCCCGGCTATGGAAGGGGTTGCAGGAGGATTTGGGACACTACTTCACTTGATCACCGCCTTCCATCCTCATATGGATGGTCAGACTGAGAGGACCATTCAAACTCTCTAGGACATGATCTGTGCATGCGTCCTCGACTTTGGTCACAGCTGGGAGGATCGCTTACCATTGGTAGAGTTTGATTACAATAACAACTATCACTAAAAAATTGGGATGGCACCTTTCGAGGCTCCTTACGGCCACCCATGCAGATTATATATGTAATGGACTATCCCAAAGGAGTCATCACTCATGGGACCAGAGATGCTGCAGGCTATGACAGAGAAGGTGTAGTTCATCCAAGAGGGGATGAAGACTGCACAAAGTAGGCATAAGTTTTATGCTGATAGGAGACAGAGGCCACTGATGTTTGAGGATGGTGACCACGTCTTTCTATGGGTCTCAACTCCAGGAGTTCTAAATGTATATTTCCAAGGCGGCATGTTATCTCCACGATTCATTGGTCCTTTCTTGGTCCTCTGTAGGGTTGAAGAGGTGGCTCACCACTTGGCTCTTCCACCTCAGTTGCAGCTGGTGCATGACATCTTCCTCGTATCTCAACTGAGGAGATATGTGAACGACCCTTCCCATATCATCGAACATAGGGATCTGGACATCGATGACTCAGAAAATTTCAGGGAGGTTCCAGTGCAGATTGAAGATCGACAGAAGCGGGTCCTACGTGGACAGTCGATACCGCTGGTACGCATTCACTTGCACAACGAGAACCTCAAGGAGAGCACATGGAATTGAGAGGCTTAGATGCGTGCTCAATATCCCTATTTTTTTCGTTAGTGTGATTTGTAACTTATAGGGACCTAAATACATTGAGGAGGGGAAATTTAATGACCAATAAATTCTTTGGAATATTTTTTTCACAAAATTTTGGGAATTTTAAGAGTCCGTAGTTTCTAACGACTCTTGATTTGGAGGCCTGGTGTGACTGGAATCAACTTCTAATGTTTTGTTCGGGTACTTTTAGTAAACGTACGGCCATGATTTTATATCTTTTGAACTGGTGCTTGGAAATGAAATCTGATGGCACCGTTGAACTCACAATGCCAATATTCACTTAAAGAGACCATCACCATAGTTGTGTTTCAATAAGGTTGGAAGTTATATTATTGATTTTTTTTAGTAAAGTTAAATAAAAATAAAAGTATTTGTTTTTTTATTGTGGCGGTTTAATCCTCCAAGGGAATGTTGGAGGTGGGGCCCATGGCGCATAACCTCTATTGGGAGGATATTATGGGTTGGGTCCGACATCAGCATGTACCCACTTTAACCCCTCATTTATGTGTGGGAAATCTCTTAATCTCCCCTTGAGTTTAATGAATCCAACTATCCCTTTATTTTTATAAACATTCCACCTTTTCCATATTGGTGCCAACAAGCCAAAACATTAATTAATGACCACTATTAATTATCTTTTTGAAAACTTTTGAATTATTTTTGAATGCATGGAATCAAAAAAATAATAGAGACGCTATTATTTTATTTTCAGGATGGTGATTCTTTTTGGTGGAGCATTGGAGATCTCTTGAGATAGAAATTCTTCCTCTCAACAAAGAATGCCAAGAATGTTCCTTCCACCGAAAATCGACGTCGTCTACATCCTTATTGAACCAAGTCAAGGAAAGGGAAGTAATGCCCACGAGGAACTCCGATGTCGTCTCTGATTTTTTCACCTTCTAATATCATCTGCCAAAAACAAGTACCTCTCTTTCGCTTCCGACGTTGACGGAACGACGCTGCCTTCCCGCAACTCTATCAAACGACACTGACAAGCAAGGTGCAGGTTTGTTGTGATTAAATTAAATCATATTTCCTTGTCGTTTATTATGGTTCGATGTTTTCCAATTGTTATCACCTAATGCAGAGGGCGTGGGACGAACAAACCCAGCCCGAAGTCCCTCCGTTGGTTCTTATTTTATTGATGATGGAGGCGGACCACACGAGAAGCCGGCAGCGCAAGGGCCGCAGGAATTGGCGCCGTTCTGTCATGCCACGCCACGCTGAAGGTACAGAACCATGGCCAGGGTGGGCCGTAGTGAATGGGTGTGGCCCCATTGCTCTGCACCAGAGAGGGACTACGACCAAAGGCCGCAGCGGTCAAAGGATGGCGGCTGGCTGAGCCCGCCGCTGGCGGTTCTCCACAAGGCCATACCTGAAGGGTCCCATGGTTTATTCAATATCCGGGGGTGCAGTACCCCACCCCCTCACGGCATGGATAGATGAGCCACGTGGCATGGATAGCCAAGCCACACAGCCACCTATCCGGGCCACGCGACCTGTGAGCCGCTTGGCCGCGTGGCCCTCTGGGCTAAGCTGGATGACCCGTTGCCCGGCCCCACGGCTAGCCATGCCTGGCCACAAGGCTGGCCTGGCCGAGCTGCCTCAGGGCTAGACCAACATTGGGAAAGACCTCAATCGGGCCGGGCTGCTCCATCAACCGGTATGGACCCGCGGACCAGGTCAGACCCCTATCTGGACCCGTTTTACCTAAAATCGCCTTTTCATCAGTATTTTGGGTTACGAGTGTCCGAATGACGAATTTTCTATGGAGAAAGAAGAAATTGAGTAGGATGGATCTTTTGGAATACCCCTATTGAGGTTTGGACGCATTTGGTGTATATTCGGGTTGGTTTGAACCTAAAAATCCATCGGGCCCCTAAAATGAAAATGTCAATAACTCACAGACCGAGCGTCTTATTGATGTGCCATCTGTCACATTGGGTTCCTTATTATGATACAGAACAACATGATACATCAACTCAATACATAGGGTTAGTTGATGTATCGAAACTTGGATCGAGGAGCGGACCCTCCTAAAATCGAGCGTGTTGTGTGCGGGAACCCTATAACTTGATGCGACTAAGATGATAGGATCCTTCGTGGGTTCGACAATGAAGGTACTGTTCCAGGATCCTCTGTTGGTTCAACAATGATGACTTCTATACCAGGATCCTCCATGGGTTCGACATCGATGAAATCTATAGCGGGAACCTCCTTGGTTTCGACAGTGATGACTTTTGTACCGAGATCCTCTGTTGGTTCGACAACACTGATACTGTTCCAGGATCCTATGTGGAATCAACAGAAAAGACGATATAGAGGCTACATATAATCATCTATACCCCTCTACGTGATTAGTATACCTTTTTGATCTGAGTCTTTTTTTAGTTGTTATCATTGAGATGATTGAAATTACTTTGTTTTTGGGATGGGTTGTGCTTGGGCTCAATAGTTGGAGTCGGACTACGATTGGTAACTTTGGTATATGAATGGGAATATACCTATATAAGTTTTGTTGATACTTCATGATTGTATCTTACTACTGTGGTTTATCCTTAGTTGATTCTGGGAGACATTCGGGGGTCTGAGTGTCCCCTTCTGAGTATTGTTATACTCACCCATTCATATGCTTCACCCGCACCTGGTTGTGTTATGTGCAGACAATGGTCAGCAGTGATCAAGTATGAGGGTGACAGACGGAAGGCTGCACGGAGTTGGATAAGATAGGACATACCTATGGGATGAATTTTTCGAGTTCTGTACCTACCCATCTAGTAGGATTCCCCAGTGGATGATCCTGAGGTTGTTTACCTTTTTAATTATACTTGTTGTTCAGTTGGGTTTTTTTACTAGCCCACTTACTTTTAGCACACATTTCATTTCTATTTTAGTACATATCGCTTCTACTACTTGTGTTCAGACTATGTGAGTTATATGTTTAAATGCAATTCCTTCTCTATTTTTATCATGGATTTGCCTTTTGGGGCAGTCTCCATCCCCTGGCCTATGGAAGGCGGTCACGGGGTAGTCATGGCACGGGCCCTACGGTTGGGTCGTGACATATATTTTAATTTATGTTTATATAAATAGGTGGGGTCAGTTATATTGATTATGGATTTTTCAACTCATTTTTATATAATTTCATTTATTATATTTCTCATGCACATCCATGTTATGGATAGTCCATCTTATTATCATGGTAAAGAAACCATTTCGTTTTTATAATTATTTTAGATTGACTTAATTCCATAAGATATTTTCAATGATTATAATATTATAAGACCATATGGATAAAGAATTACATTTAGACCTAACAGAAGGACAAGCATAATGTTGATTCTCCTGGATGCCTCAAACAATTGTTTACTAATGGAGTCATATCCTTGGTCATTGAAATAGTTTCTTGGACATTAAGTGTCCATATAATTAATTAGGGTGTGTAATAGTGCAAATAAATCAGGGTCCTTATGAAACGAGATGTAATGGGTGAGAGATTCTAGCTCACACTTACTCCTCTCAATCCTCATCTTTCTAGGGGTACATTGGTTTATAATTCTTCTTCTGAAGTATTTATTAGTTTTTATGGATTTTGACTTAATGGGATGGTATTTGTACCTAATAAAAGTATAATACTAATTCTAGGGCTCTTTTATTATTTTTGAGGTGAACATTTAGGATAAAATGAATTTAGTGATTTGTTCCCATGGTTTGGAATACCTTTATGAGATTATTTTCTTAGGTTTGTAACCTTAATATAGCATATTTCATGTATAGTTCATGGTTTCTAAATAAATCTATCCAAAATATCATCAACACTCCCATTTCCACAATTTAGTTGTTTTGAAACATTTTGGCATGAAATTTATCCTCAATTGATTCCCACGTGATTCATATAAAATAAATCGGAGATTTTGATGTGATTTTGATGTATTTCTAGTGGATATAATTTTTTGGATTATGTAGGGTTGTATTTTTAATTTTTTTATAATGGTTTTCATTAGGGATAAATAGTGGTTTTTCCAAAAGGATTGATTAAAATTGATTTTAATGGGCTTTTTGAAAAAGTAATCATTTAGTTTTCATGAATTAATTTATTAAAGAAATAATTTTATTATGGTGTTTCAATTTTTTTCTGAAAGGGGAAATTTTGTTTTTTTTAATTCATAAAAATGAATTTAATTAATATTAAATTTATTCTTGATAGTGGTTGAAAATTTAAATATTATTCATTGTGTTCTCAAATGAAAAGTTTTGTTTAACGGAGGGTTTTTTATGTTTTAATAGCGTTTTTTTTCATGTTCTGGATTTTGTAGATCACATTTTCAAAACACGTTATCTAAAGATAAATATTAGAAAAGTAAACCGTTATTTTTATTGTATGATAAATATTTAATTATTTTATTGATTAATTTTTTTTGGATATTTTACTATACATGTGATATGAATGATTAATTTTTGTTTTCTATAACAAGATGATAATATTCATATCTTCTATCATTAATAGTATGTCTCATAGAATTCTAAAGAGGGAATGTAGAATGCATATTAGCAATTATTATCCTATTAGTCAATCCCATAATATGATGAAATGATTAAATTTAGTTACAAAATCTCCCAATACATTGAATAGTGTGGTGGAATATATATAGTCTATCCTATCAAAATATATATCATAATTCCTAGATCAACATATTCCCCCCTTCTATAATGATCTTGGTTCAACCTATAACACACTATGATTTAAAAGTGTAACATAATGTTTGATAGTGTATATTACTTGAAACCAAAATATTATATGATAATGTAACAACCTTAGATGGTTTTAGTTTTTTAAAATAAATTCAATCTCTTTGGTATTTTATGGAACACAAAACGGTGAATCTAAATGTACTTTAATTTAAAATATTATTATAAAATTGACTTAAATTTGGTGGGAACGAATATGAAAAAATAATTTATGAAATTTATGTGTTTTAAACATATATAAAGTAAATTAAATTTTAATTTATTTGTTTAAAATAAAATAATAACTAATTTGATGAAAAATGAATGTTTTTTAAAAAACAATAATTTTCTAAAAGATGGTCTTTTCAATCATTGAACACATAAAATAAAATTAATTTATACTACATATAAAAAGGATATATTGTGAAATAATAAAATCATAATTTATATCAAAAAATATATATTAACAAAGGTTGAGTTTTTGGGATTTTTTGGAAAAAATAAAATTTTCAATAAATATTGAATAATAATTATTTTTATATAAAATTTTATTTAAAATTGGTTTATATGAAATATCTCTTTCATTAACCTTTCATGAAAATAAAAATTCATTATTTCAAATTTGTGTATAATTGTTTATTATTTTCTTTAATTAAATGCTTTCCCATTTATAAGTATTCATTCTATGAATATTTTTATGCCTTTACCACTAATTTTGGTGCATATTCCAATACAGATATCGAGGCTACTGATGATGATAATTTTTTTCGTCTTATAGAATATTTTATTGATGCTTGTTTTTTAAGAGATGAGGATGATCATGATGGTTATTTGTAATACTAATATTGAGGAACATTTTTTATTTAAATTTTATGAGCTGAATATACATCAAATTTTATCATGTTTTGTTTTATTATGATGAAATTCATATTTAAATTTTATATTGTTTTCGTCTGTGATATTTTGAATAATGGTGATGTATATTTTATCATGTTTTAGTATTTTTATAAAGTTTAATTGTTTTGTATTCTATATAAGTTGTTTTTTATTGTTTTTGAGTGCATTGAGTTATTTTTATATTTAATGAAGTGAAATTTACTCCACATTGTTGTCTTCTATTTGAGTTCTCTTAGTAATGTGAATCTTTTCTTTGACTATCAATTCAAATGAATTATAGATATGGTGGAATCAATGTTATGAGAAGAAAGTGATAAAATGGAGTTGTAACTTGTCTATGAGCATGTTGTGATATCATAGATATATAAGGACACCATTGGAGCCTAGAATAGATCAATGAATGAGAATTGATATCTAAGAGGGAACCTGAAGATCCCTCAAGAAGAGTCTAGGTGGATAAATCATGGAGATTCTAATGGTAGGTTCACCATTATCTAACACTTATATTTTGAATGCTAATAATGTGTCAGGTGTTTCATATGTTTTCAAGTATGTTTTACCTACCATGGTTGATTTTTTTTAAATCGATAAAATATTAATTTTGATTGAAAAAATTATATAGTAAACAAAATACTTATCCAAACATGGATAAAATATTTGTAAAAGAAGTATAAGAAACATCAACCATTATATACCACTCAAAAAATTATTAAAATCATATTCTAACATTTCTGATGGACATATTCAGTCCTAACAGACATGGCCAATTGATATTTCTAAAAAACATCATCTTCAATTAAAAATATATATTTTAATTTCCTATTTCTAACCCATAATATTATTGGTAATTTCATCCCTATCCAAATTTTTAAAAATAAATGATGATTTATCTATGATATATGGAAGTAAAAATATTATTTATTTATCCATGATACAAAAATAAAGTCTAATTTTTTCAATAGTCATTAACATGTTGTTACCACATTAAAACTAGCTTTACAAATCAAAATGATTATGACCAAAAAATTGTTACATATTCTATTTCCACCAAATCCAAAATAATTCATTGGTTATAGTGGTATACATTAATTAAAAACATTTATACCACAGACCCCATTGGTTTATTCCACTCATCCGTAATATTTTTTCACCAACTCAGTGTCACACCTAGTTATACATAAAAATTTTCGTTACAAAACATTTTATAACTTATGTGTCAATTCCTATAATATAAGCCCTCATTTTTTTCCAATCAAGATTGTATCATTGAGAACAATTATTTGATATACCTAATAAACATAAAATACTTATTTTAGAAAATATATATTATTATACTTCCCAACCATCATACCTTATCTAAAATATTGTGCACATAGAACATAGTGACAGAATATAGAATATCATCATCCAACACCTATATATATGTGTATTTTTCCCCAAATTAAACCCAATTTATCACATCCAAGAACAACATAAAAATCACAATGGGTTGAGATCCCTAACGTTTCATTCCAATTTTTTTCTATAAACTATTAAAAATAATATCACATTATTAAATCATCTCTGGTTTGATCCCTACATAAAGAATTCCTTACATCACCCATTGAGTAAAACATAATATGGGTTCCTTTATATCATCCTAATATCTCATCTTGATCCATGTTCATCTGATCCTTACGTGTACCTATCAATTACAATGATCTTATTCGTAACTAAAATACATGGTGCTCTAGTCGGCCAACAACCATTTTGTGAATAGTGTGGACTTATTTTGAAATAGGGTATAAATAATGTAATGTAGTTTGAATATACATGGAGTGTCACCCTTTATGAAAACTATTTCATATATTTAATAATAATAAATTAAAATTTTTACAATGATTCTAATTATATGACATCTTATTCAATGTTTTATAAGTTGGGTCATCGATTTTTCAGGAACTGGTCATCTTCTTTATTAAAATTATGTATTTTTAATCATTATACGTCATTCTAGGCATGCTTTTACATCAATATTCATTACATTTTAAACCCTTTTAATCCTTATCTACCCACAATATAGCTTTACCTGTCACCAATTTCTGCACTTGATTTTAGATGACATATATTCAATCAAATCCATGTCTATATACCTAAGAGGATTAATTTTCCCCTTTTAGTGAGATATCCTATAACATTTTTAGGTCCTTGGTATGTGTTCATAAGTTAATTAAAGAATTATTATTTATTTAATGACATTCATTGTATTTATTTGATTAGTAATTAGTTAAATTATTAATAAATAGGCATTTTTAATATTTTAGATAGATTTAAATTGCATATATGTTTTTATTTAGGGTTTTAGGGGAGGATATATATTCTGGAAGGTCACAGAATATATTTTTTTTCTAGAAAGAGGAATATGTAGCCAATTATTATATCAATGGAAATAGATAAATTTCAATAGTTTTCACTATGGGGACTGATATAACATGACAGTTGTGAACAATGTTCGTACGTTAAGATATAACCATTGTTTGTAAAAATGGTAATATTTATATGTCCATGGTTATAATCCAAGACTACATGTTTATTCCCATGGGTATAAATCATGTAATTATATCTTTCTATGATGGGGATATATCCACCATTTAATAATGTTGTAATAGGCATATTACCACAGTTCGATTTATGGTTTTATCCCCCCCCCCCATATTTCCATTCCAACATGATCAAAATCAATAGAATCAAGGTCTATATCCTATATACATGATTTTGGTTGAAATAGACATTGTTAGAAACTGTTGATATTTCCCAATTTTTTAATAGTGATGAGTTTATGAGATTATGGATGATCAAAATAAAAATTATTTAAAAAACCCATTTATAAGTGTTAAGTAAAAGGATTTGGAGGTGACTAATGGAATTTTGAAAGATGTTTTATATGGAAGAAATGACTATTAATTTTTGGATTAATTTAAAATATTATTTCGTAAGAATAATATTGTGTTTTTAAAGATGTATAATAATTGATTTTTATAAAAACCCTTATATTATAGATTAATATAAATTTATTGATTTAATAAAAAGGTAATAGAGAGTAATGAATATAATGGGAATAAATGAGACAACAATAAAAAATTTAGTAAAAATTTTAGGAATAACTTATATTTTTTGGGAATGAATGAACCATTATAAATTTATTTTAGTGATTCATCCAAGAAAAATTCAAGTTAATTACTCATTATTTATAGAAAAATATTATATTGTAAGAAAAATTTGACAAAATATGTTATTATAGTTATTATTTATATTTATATTGTTCTTAGTATATAATTTAATAGAATCCCTCAAAACAAGGACAATGATTTTGAAAAAATGATTTCATCTTATTTCATTATTAGTCGATGAATCATTAGTCTTTTATCTCATAACATATCGACAGTTTATAATCCATTTCTTTTCCTTTATCATTTTAGTTTATTTCGATCAATAACCTCTACTGGTCTCCATAATTATTTATGTTTTCCTTCAATATCCATATCATCACATTCCACTATGGTTGTACTATGTGGAATCCATGTTAATTGAATACTTTAAAATTTACCTTTTCTTTCTTTTTAGGTATGATTTTGCTAACCCTTTTTATTATATGGGGTTTTATACAAATAAATATAAAATTTTCGAACATTTTATTTCAATGTTCATGATTAAATAGTGAGGAAACATTTTCTTTATAGGGGTAGATTGTAACCACATATGATTATAAACGAAGAAATTATTATTGATATTGTATTTGACATGAAATCCTATGAATTTAAAATAATTTAATATCTTAGTTATTTACAATTTTTTTTATAAATAAATTCAATTTCTCTAATAGATTGTGGAATCTGAAACCTCAAATCTAAATTAACCATAACATATTATAGTGTCATGACCGGGCTATTATAATGGTCGGTATGAATAGAACAAAATATGTTATGAAATTAATTTGGTTTAAAAATTCATAAATTCAATTCAATGGTAATATATTCATTTTAAATAATATAATAACCATTAGAAACAAAATTTGATTTTTCTTGAAAAATCTATCTCATAAAAAGTTTATTTAGTCTTCCTTTAAAAATCAAATTAAAATTAATTTTTTTTCATTTTAATGATGTCTGTTTTATAAAATTATGAAAATATTATATTCAGAATATCTATATTATCTTGGGGTGATATTTTTTGTGGTAAATATAAAATTTTCCTATAATATTGATAAGTATATATTGAATTAAAAATTTAATTTATTTTTAACAAATTAAATCCCAATATTGTTTATATTTTATTAAAAATAAAATAATGTATTATTTTTAATAATAATTAATATTAATTAAATTTAAATTATTATTAAACATGAATTGTTATAATTATACTTTTCATTTTAAAAACATAATTTTCTTAAAATTGATTTTAATTGCATAACTTTTATGATTTTTTATTCATTACAATAACATTGAATGTGGAATCATTTGAATAATAAATTTAGGTTATTAAAATTCAAATATGAATTTAAATTAATATAATTTTTATTACTTTTTCATATAATTAATAAGAGATCATCTTTTTCATAAAAAATCATTTATTCAATAACAGTTTTCCAACATGCCTAAATGATGAATATTTAATAACCATCTTCCACTTCATTGAGTTTAATTCAGAAAAATAGATTACTTATTTTGATAGAGATTAATTTAAATTATCTAATTTGGAAAAATAGTTTATAACCATAATAGAATATTTAAAACATTAAAAAACAATTTATCACTGTAAATGTAAATAAAAATTTACTTAGGTGCTAAAATAAATTGATAACGGTTAAAAATTAGAAACACATTTCAAATACTTATTTTATTATCATATTTAGGCATTTTATCTTCCAATGATAAAAAAAGATTCCACATGTGAGCCTTCTTCTATGAGAAAAATTTCTGTGAAAATATTTATTTTCAAAAATTATAAGTATGTCATATCCCATAATTATAAATTGCCACCAACAATCCTCTACATTTGAAATTTTATAAACATCGATTTTTGACTAAAAATGAAACAATATCATAAATGATTTCCAATCATCATATATATGTATTGTTTTGGTTGTAAATTAACCATTTGAAGGCTTTTGGTTCAAAGAAAAATAATTTGCTTGAAAAAGAGATAAAATCATTTATTGGGTGTTTTATGTTTTTTAATCAACCAACGACACCCAATATTAATAGGAAATACTAATATAATATTATAATATTCTTCTATATAATTATATGTTTTAATGTTATGGTAATTACATATAACTATCTCTTCCTCCCTCAAATGTGAAATGAACTCATTGATCATGTGTATAGTGGACTACAACATCTTGAATCAATGTAATCCGTTCTCCATGACCTCTTCTCATATATTAATATAATGTTTTATAAAATAAATATATATGATATTTATGATATAATTATACTTCATTAGTATAATATCACAAATAACATCATACGTTATATTCCATAATAAATACGATAATGACTCTCACGTGTATGGTAGTAAACCGTTTCGTGATGTGATGTTATACATTTTTCAATTATTCAATACATTAAATATAATAATAAATATGTTTACGTAGATATATTATATTATTTAAAGAATAATCATTATATAAAAATATATATCATATAATTTCTTAACATACCATCCATTGAATAAATGTTAATGGATTAAGTTTTTTATGGAAGACTACTTCCTCACAAATTGATGTGATTTGTTTTTCATTAAAAACATACATGGTTGGTAATAAAATTTCAGTTTATTGAATTTATTAATTTTATACGACATTATGTTGATTCTATAAAATAAATATATAGTAAAATTCCTGACTCATTTACGTGTTATGTTAACGACAACTTCACTTGTGTATTAGTTTGACCCACCATCCCCACAAAGCGATCTGATTCATTATTCATGTCTAAAATAAAATAATTATTCTAAAGATACATCATATGAAAAAATTAATTTTTTTAAAATTATTATCATTATTGATTTGATATAACTGTAACATAGGTTCATGAAATGTAACAATCATGATTAAATGTGTAAGAATAAACATAGTTAATAACACTCAAAAAACTATGATAATGAATGATTGTTATCTAATAAATTATAAGATATTTTAAGATGATAATATATGTTATTATAAATATCCATTTTATTTTTTATAATTCAATTAAATTTTTATCAGCACTATATAGAAGGTTAAATATAACTCAACTAAATAGAAGCGTGGGTTATGATGTTTCCTAACTTCAATTATCATTCATTGGTTTTAATCTCAACATAATTAATTATATTATTCCATGATTATGTGTGAAATGAGTTATGTTTATTTTATTATAAATCACCTCATTTTTTTAAATAAATTTAAAATAACCACCTAATTGACTAACTCTCACACTAATTATATGAACTTGTTTTGTGGTTTGTCTTAAACATCCTTAATTGGGACACATGTTCTCTTATGCACTTAACTTGTTTTTAATGGTATATATAATATCTCATTTCAAAAAATACCATGAATCATTTCTACATCAATATATTAAAATTTAATAACAATCTACATCACATTGAGTCAAATGTTTTACGAAGTACATTCCAATTCATTTTGTTTTGGAAATCAAAGAATCATTCATAAAACACATGACCACTAATTTTTTATGACAAAATATTATTGTAATGTATTTATACGAAAACATAATATTTTAACAAAATTATAATTATTTCTAAAGTATTCGTGGATAGAAATTAAAACTTTTCATTACTATTATCATAATTAGTATGAATCCAATAAAAATTTGATTCATATTATTTATATCATGAGAAATACATTTTATATTGACTTTAGAATGGAAAATGTATTAATAATCGAAAAAACTAGAACATATAAACATATGATTCACACTTATAAGAATTATCCTAAATTCATTAGTAAACAAATTCCACAAGACTTACATTGTTTATGTTATGATTATGGTCAACTACTTTCTCATTTAAATAATAATTTTTATCCTATAAAGTTTTAAATAAATATGCCATCAGAAAATAAGTTACAAAATATACCATGATTTTTTGGTGTCGATGTCATTGTCAAATAATCAAGGAAATATGAGAGTTGGAAATGAAATATAACCTTCTGAATTTCACCTATAAATACATGATCATTTGAAGATAATGTATTGGTAGATTAATTTCAATTTAAAATTTCTAATTTTTAATGAGATATGGACATTAAAAGAATAAACATGTTGTTCCTATACTTTTTAATTTTATAGAGATTTATTATTCTATGGAAACATTATGAATGTTATATCCTTATGAAACTTTTCATTGTAATAATGTTTCAAATATCTGATTATGATTCAGTGCTTATAGGGATAAAAAGAGATATACTTAGATCTTCTGATCGAGTTCTTTTGTGGATATCAATATAGAGATTTTCAATTGGATTGAGGGTTGTCTAGGATTGTCTGATATAAAAAAGTCAATCATAGTATCAAGAAATTTTCATAATGAGGAGAGACAGTCATTCTTGTTACATTAAAACAAGGGATACCATTATCCAGGGTTTTTGCCTACATTACTATTAGGTTTAAAATATTTCTATATCTATTTTAGATATCATTAATTCAATATTAGATTATTATTATTCTCTTAATTGTTTCTCATAAGTTTTATATTCTGATATTCTTGTATGTATTATTTTTATTGTAACATTGCTAAATATGATAAACATAATCTGAACTGTTACTCAAATCATCTATGAATCTAAAACACTAATATAATTGTATCATTTATGATTATAATATTTTTTAATCTAATAAAATAATATTATATATTAATACAATTTTGTTACTCTGATATAATTGTATCTATTCTTATTATGATCTCTTTTAATATGATATAATCATATTATTTATTATTACAAATATATTACACGTGTATATCAATATCAAACATTATTACGATACATTCTCAATATTACTGGGGACCATGTCTAAACCTGATATTTCCACTCAATAATGTTTTTAAATATTTTATTTATTTTTTAACATATGTTTTTTAAACTAAAAATCACACCATATTGTAATTGAGCCATCAATAAATTTATCTTTCAATCCTAATCATTATATTTTTTTAAAAAAAGATGTAATAATTTGTATCATAGCATGATTCCAATTCTCATATACTTTCAATGTCTATTTTTTCTATTTCATGATTTTTATGTCTTGTTAAAAACAATTCTAAAACATTTCTACCCTAACATGTTTTGGGAAAATAAATATATTCATTAATATGGGAGGTTTAAATATTGGATCCATTGAAAATAATAATCCCAATAGACCTATGATTAATAATGGTGCCAAATGTGAATATTGGAGAGATAGAATGACGAATTTTGTGATTAATATATATGTAGGAAACTTTCTGATTATCATAAGAAATTAAATGATTCATGATAAGGATTTTACTAACATTACTAATCAAGAAATGAATGTGTATTCCCAAAATTATAGAGTTGTAAGAAACATTGCAATATTCCATAAACAGAAGTATTTATATCTATATATCATCTTTGGAAGTCTTAAATAGTATTATGAATAATTTATAGATTACATATTTTTGTACTTTTACTGTTTTTCAAACTAGAAGTATATTCAAAGAGATAACTATCATGATTTTTAATTTTTACTTAAAGAATATAGGGAAAATATTCAACATTGATTTTTTAATATTATAAATAGTTTACAATACCATAGATAAAAAGTATTAAATTTTTAAATCCTTGTGGATAATATTTTTGATATAAGGAACAATTAATGAGAGTTATATAGGATAGTTGTTGAAGATATATGAATTTAACAAATATTAGTCTTCATGATCTTATTTGAAATATTATGAAATATGATGGGTGATTAACAAGAGATTACGAAAAACCAAAAAGGAAAAGTGGTGGAGTATCTTTTGCTACAACATCAACTGTAACCGAAAAAGATAGGTCTTCTGAGAAAATATTAAAATCATCTAGAAAGAAATAGTTGTTATGAAATTGGACTCATGTTCAATAAATCATTCTGATAATGAACTATCAATGGATCATTAGAAGATATACAATATTGATGTTAAATAATATTTTAAGTCTTCGTATAAGAAAGGTTTGATGAAAAATATTGGATAATAAATATTCTGATGTGACTTTTTAGGAATGAATGAAAGATGGACACATCAAAACAAATTATCCAATATTAAAATGGAAATATTGAAAAGTAATAAAATTTTATAGTAATCAAACAAAATTTTATAAATCAAATGGATTGAATTTTTTAAAGCTAATCATTCTATAGTTCATGTGGAGGATATTCCTAAGATAATCCTTTGAATAATAATTAGTCCATAAAGATTAACAATACTCATTATTCCAGAGATTCTATAGAAAATATATATCTTATAAAAATTGTACACAGAGATGAGAACCATACAAAATTATCCTTAAATGAATATTATTCAAAAAGACAAGGATAATTCACAAAATGTGGTTTTAAAAAAGAAATTATCACATATTTCAAAATATATTCAAAAAGATAATTTAATAAAAATAATATTTTTCAAAATATTTATCAGAAGGGATTTATGGAAAAGAAATTTAACAAAATAGTTTTGATGAAGATAGTTTTGATACTTATACAAAATTGGATAAGGTTTTAGTTGTAAAAATAAAAATCAAAATTTCATCCTAATATAATAAATTATTAGAATTTAATAATCGTAAAGAAAACAAAGTTAAAAATTAAAATCTAATCAGGAAGAAAGGATTTAGTTCTAGAATGGTATATAATAATGAAAATTAGCTTTTAGTAAGAATTATTTTGTTCAAAAAATTCCCCATTTAGAACTAAATGTCAAAGTGGAGGTAATTGGGAAATATAATTCCTCTCTAAATAAAATAAAATACCTATGTTTCCATAAATTGTAGTATTCTAAACAAATGTTGATCGAAATAAAATCTGACATTTTAAGACCAACAATTTATTATGTTCCCAATGTCTATTGTATTTCCATTCATGAATGAAATAATGTACCAACAAAAAGAATACGTGATATATGGATATTGGATGTTCTCACCATATGATATGTAAATTTTTTTTTTTGATAAGATCATCAAGATGAAAGGTTGAATCCTTAATTTATGAGAAAATTTTCAAGGTGATATTATCAGTATATGAAAAACTATTCCAGTTAGTAAATAATTAATTTCAAATTTTTTGTTTAATAAATGTCTTAAGAACAAACTTATATGCATATTTATAATGTGCGATCAAGGATACCGTGTGAATTTTAGGAATGAGAAATGTGTTTTACATAATTACATAGTTGATTTCACTATTTATTCCCACATATATGATAATGTATACACATGTAACATAAAATACATTAGGAGAGAAGTCATAACTTGACAGAGTGAAATGGAGGATCAATCATGGATATGGAATAGAAGGATTGGACACTATAACCATATAAAATTTTACATAATGAAAAAGTAATATTTTAAAGGATCTACCAAAAACATATATTTGATTATTTATAAGATTGTTTCCCATGTAAATATGGTAAGAAACATATGTCTAGTTTTATATAAATTAGTGAAGTCTAAACTGTTGATGGTTTAGATTTAGTGTATAAGGATTTATTTGGCCCTACACAAAATGTAATTATTAGAGGAAAATACTATTTATATGTATGGATGGATGATTACACAAGATACACATGGTTTTATGTTCTCATAATGAAATTAGAATATTTTTTTTATTTCCAAACATTTATATCTTATGTTAAAAATAGTAAAAACCATCCCTTGATAACTATTCATAGTGATCATGGTAGAGAATTTTGAATTTTTTAAACTATTTGTGGTAAGAATAGAATTAAACATAATTTTTCTTCACCTATAAATCCATTAAAAATTGTGTTGTTGAAAGAAAGAAATTTATTCTTCAATAAATAACAAGAAACAAGTTGAGTTAATACTCAATTTATAATATTTTTCCATGAAGTGGTAATTATTACATGTTCTTTTACAAATCGAATTTTAATTAGAATCATTATTAATAAAACACAAAATGAGTTGTGGATCATATGAAAACCAAATGTGTCTTGATTTTCAGTATTTGGTTGTAATGTATTCAACTAGAATAAGAATGATAACATATATAAAATGTCACCAAAATAATATGACATAATATTTTTAGGTTATTATAATAATTCAAATCCATGTCGGCTTTTTAATAAAAATTATTGTATTGTGTAGGAAATAGTACATGTTAAATTTGTTGAAAGAGACCCTTTTTTCTAAATCAACCTCAACCATTATCCTCATCAAATTAGTTGTCTAAAAAAAATCTCAACATTTGTTATAAAATATTTCTTATAATGAAAATAATAAATTAATAATTTTTAATTTTTTTACCTATGAATAATTTTTACCTTATGTTGATGAACATAGTTTTTAAAATATGGAACATCTTCTATTTATTAGGAATCATTCATGTGATAGTATCATTGTTGATGTTGACCAATCATTTAAGACTATAATTTCTTTTCAAAATTAATAAGAACATTTTTATTTTCCTATAAAATTGAATATAATAATTCTAATTAGGATTTAGGTTATAAGTATTTGATCATGGAAATAAAACCTTAGATAAATGAGTTTTAGAGGAAAATAGTTTGTACATTGGTTAATGAACCTTAATAAACTTCTATAATTAAATTAAAATTGGTTTTTAGAATAAAAATGTGATGCAAATGGAATAATAATTTGAAATAAAGATACAAATTTTCAAAAAATTAACAATCAACAAGAAGGAATAGAATAAAAGAAATCTACTCTCTTATATTAATATGATAATCGATTCATATTCCACTATCATTTGAATACTTATTTATTTTTAAACCATTCAAATGGATTTGAACTGTGATATTTTTAATTAATATGTTCTGGATGAACATTATATAGAACACAAACCTAGTGTAAAATTAAAATGCATCCTAAATACATTCTAAAACATATAAAATATTTATATGGACACATGTTAGACACTAGATCATGGTATGATATATTAATAGGTTTAATTCCAAAAAATAGTTGTTATAGATGATACAGATTCTACCGTTTTATAAAATATGTTCACAAAAATATTATTATTTTCCCAATATATTTCAATGAAATTATATTCAGATCAATTCAAAAATCATTAATATATTCTTTTTTATATCTTTTGAAATTTAGGATTGAGATGAGTATGATTTGTCAGTTAACATTTTTTCATAACTTTCAAATACCAGAAAAATAGAATGATCATATATATCTAAACAAACTTATATTAAATATATTCATAATGAGTATTTATAATAAAATACTACAAGTATTATTACTCCCATTTTCACCCCAAATACACTTGATCATGATGAGGATTGGCGACTAGCTGATCAAACAATATTAAGAGGTATGGAAGGATGAGTACTCTACATAATTGTTTTTCGACTAGACTTAATGTTTTTTATTTTTTTTATTTTCATGATATCAAGATAATAAAAAATAATCACATATAAATGTGCTATGCATTTTTTTTATATTAAGGGAAATTCAGATTTAATATAATATTATAATTTTGAAAATTATTATAAATTAATTTTTTTCAGATGTTGACATCAGTTGTTATAGAATGGATCAAAAAATAATACCCAGAACATGTAATTTATTATGAGAGTCTTTAGTTTCTTGGTATTGGATGAACCATCACATGATTTCAATTTCAATGATAAATCAAATATGTGTCATCTAGTAGTTTTTATTCTCAAGTGTGTTGTATACAATGCACAATCACTAATTATATCATGAGTTTTACTATAACTCAAATACAATGTTATAATAATAGTAAAATTTTGTGAAGTAAAAAAAAACTAAACATCCCTTTCATGAAAAAGTAAATAGATATTAGGCATAACTTTAATAGGGATCATGAACTTAAATTAGAAATCAATTTTGAATTCATCGTAATATATGATCAACTTGCTGACTGTCTTACAAAGCCTTTACCTTTAGATAGATTTGAATACATAAAAAATCATTTTCAATGATCAACGTATAGAAGTAATTTATATCTACTTATTAAATACCCATCTTCATATATTATGTTACTCCATGTCAATGGTGACAAAAATATTATTATTATCTTTCAAAAATTTTAGTTTCGCAAAATTTTAGTGTTATTAAATCATTATTTAATGGGTTTTCAAAAATAAAATTTCTTTAAAAAAATTTCAAGAGTATTCTCAAAAGTATCATCAGACTGAGGATATGTTAATAAATATTTTAACTCATGTTTATTCATAAACTGTAATGATTTTATAATTATCATACATTGATTATATAAAAAGTATAATATCTATTTTTTTATGATCAAAACAATGGAATTTTACCAAAAAAACATGAAGAACAACATTATTATACTAATAAATCATTAAAACTCTCAATTTTATCCTTTATACCATTTAAAATTTTTCACCATTTCATTCTGATTATTTATCATTCTTTTATAATTAATATTTTTAAATTTATTCAAAACATTTTTATCGAATTCTGTCTCAGTATAATAATTTCTTTATACCTCATGTGACCATTAATCCATAAATCCTTATCTAGATCATTCTCCACTGTCACGTCATATTAAGAATAATATTATGTTTTGGGTTTATTTAGGGAGACTAACCATCACACATATCACCTATATAATGGGTAAACCACCCCATGCACCACATCGTTTATCACCATATATTTTATCGTGTTTCTAGAGCCCTAAAAAGCCCCCATTTGGAAATGATCACTTTCTTTTATATCTGAATCACTAATATCATCTCCAAATATTATTCCATCTACTGATGATTTTGATAAGTCATTTTTTATTTAGGAGGG
Organism: Viscum album; assembly: GCA_963277665.1. Lineage (NCBI taxonomy): Eukaryota > Viridiplantae > Streptophyta > Magnoliopsida > Santalales > Viscaceae > Viscum > Viscum album. The sequence goes on along the minus strand of OY728136.1, from coordinate 898,607,848 downwards.
TTAGTATATATAAATTTTCATGAAAAGTGTGAATCTACAATAATGAATGTTATAAATTTCTATATTTGGTAATCAATATGTGTAGAAAAGTACGATGAGGATGATGAATTTCTGTATCATTATATTTTTAGAGAATTTTATAGATCATCCATTTTTTCAATTAGGATGGAAAACTAAATATTTCTATCACGACATATAAACGGATTATTAAATTCCATATTTGCAAGTAGTAATTGTTGTTGTCATATCATCAGATGGAGAATCCTATTTCTCATCTAATAAATTATTGGATGATAATGGTTATTTTGATAATAATAAAGAATTGGATTCCATATTTTACCATTATGAAAATAGTAGGAATGTTACACACCTAACACAATACAATAGAGATATTTCAATTTGAATGAATTTTTTTTAATTACAATTAAAATAGATCGAGAATACTTGAATGTCTTAGATGTGGTTAATTTTGATTTTCTATTCAATATGAGTAAATTTGATCTTATTAGATTTCTTTATGATTCAATAAATACTATCATGAAAAGATCCATTTGGTCAAAAATTATTATCTTCTATGTTGTGTTAACTATGCTTTTGGTTGAATATATGTGGGATTTCAACATTTCAAAAAAATACAAGATGAATAAGTTGAATATTATTCACATTAGTGATGGAAAATTGAGTAGGATGTGGTTTATGTTCGATTATTTATAAAAGTTGTTTACTGAGAATGATTTGGATGTAAAAACCTCAAAGAAAATGGATAATGATGATCAGAAAAAATAAAGTTTAGGAGTACGATAACATTAAAAAAATGAAGGATGACTCTTCTCCTCTTATGAAAGAAAATAGAAAAATGAATGAGTAAGATGAATTATAGGATGAATGGATATGAAAAATGGAATAGATGAAATAAGGGGATCTAGTTATCAATGTAGACATATAATAAGGATTTACATTAATAATCTATGTTGATGATCCTCTAGAATAAGAAGAAATGGAAAATAAAATAAATAAGAAACAATAAGGTGTAATAAGTATAAATTATTTTATGAATTGTATTGAGACATCCACAAAAGAGGTTATTTTACCACCTTCAAATTCCGGTCAACCAAATATGGTTTTTTAATTATAATTCATAGACTTCAAATTAGTAAACAAAGATGTTCCCTCAGTCACAGAAAAGATAAAGCATGAAGAAGTGGATGTAGAATCAATACCTTCTAATGTTGAATAAAAACGATTACAATCCACAACATATATTAAAGTTGACATAAAAATATAAATTCACCACTATGAAGAGTTTATTAAAGGGATGGAAGAAGTCATTGTATTAATTTATTATTTTGTGAAATCATTAGAAGGAATTTAAGAGGCATATAATACAATGAAATTGAAGAGTTTATTATATTTGATGTGGATGAAAATGATAATAGGAAATCCGATGTAGAAAAATTGAATAAAAATTATTAGGATAAGGATGAAGAAGAAGTTGATGGTTTAGATGAGAAAGAAACTCAATATGATAAAATATCATTAAAAACATCCCATGAATTTTCATCTGAATTACACTCTATTTCCAATCAATAAGGAAAACAATGTTTAGAGCAAAAAAAATCATTATCAAAGGAAGAAGGTGAATAATTATTTAATAAAGGTCAGAAAGGCCAGTATTTGTTAAAAAAAAGAAATAATCCAACATGAAATAAATATATATAATTTAATTATCTGATGGAAATGTTGGTAGAGATAGAGTTGAAAAAATAATTTTAATGAAATTTAAGTTGAAATGAAAAGTGAAGGATGTCATAACCAGTCATACTCAACATTCTAAAATATTAAAAAAACCAGATTTAGTGAATTTGATAACTGTGAAATAATTTGACTATATTTTTCAGTCATTAAAATGATTCAATGGAAAAATTATACACATTACAAGACATGTTGACAAGGTGAAATTGACTCATCATTATCAAAATGAAAATTTATAATCAATTATTATTTTAATAGATAGAATGATTTGAAATGAGATTGATCTCAATGTTCTATAAGAAAGATCATGAACTCAAATAAAGGTATGAAATAATGTTGTTATGTGGTTTCATAATATGGATGTTGATGCCAAGTTTCATGTTGAAATTATTGAAGATATGAAAAATATTATGAATGAAACCCAAAATACTTTAATGTGTTATCCAAATATATGTCAAATTTGGTGAAGTTGTGGAAAAATTCAAGAATACAACTGAAAACTGGACTCATTATGTGAAAGAGTTAAATTTGAAGATAAAATTCACATAGATAGATATTTCATGAATCAAATCATATGTTGTGGAAGTTAATGTTTTGAGGAATAATAATATGTAATTTTATGAGAATTGGTCCCTTTAAAAAACAGTGAATGAATATATGTATATAAGACATCATGTTCAAGAAGGGAAGATTCAGTCTCAAGATAATTTGATAGAAAATATCAAGAAATAATGAAAATAGTACAAGAAGATGAAAACCATTGGGTGATCTTTGATAAAACAATTAAAATAATATTTTTGAACTCTTCTTGTAATTTTTATTATATTTTGAAAACATGTTTATGTATAAATAACTTATTAATCCCATTATGATTTATTGAATGTTTTCCAATTTCAATTGGTTAAATATTATTTCATTTTTTGGATGATTAGGTAGTTTATATTTTTCATTGTATAGTTCTTTTTATATCCCTATTCATGAAAACTCAACACATTTCCCCATTATTTTTTAAAATCACAAATGTGGTAAATATTTCACTATAGGAGATGTATTATTATTGAAATAATATATATTAGAATTGGGGAGATTCTTTCAAGATGGTGATAATTTCATAGTAAATGGATATTTTAATAGAAATGGGGAGAATAAGATTATTAAAAGATGATTTTACACCAAATGGAATATAATCATATTCAACACATTTGTTTATCATGATAAAAAATTTAAAAATTATGGTGTTATCTATTTATTATTCTATCTCTTAATACTATTTACTAAAAATAAAATAGACTGTATTTTTTTCAAAGTTAATTTTTCATTTAGGTTTTGGGTTTGTACATTCTAGAAAGAGGGATATTGTTGAGTCACATGTTTTTCATAGGAATCATAGATTAGTTTAGTTTTTTAAATCACTATATCTCATAAATCACATGGATACTATATATTTATGGCCAAAGTGGTTTATAATTTGTTTGATGATAATGGAATATTTTAACATAAATATAAATAGTTATAATGTATTGGTGAAAAAAAATTTCACTACAGTGCTGATATCTATGCTTTATATCATCCATTTTTAAGTATAATTTACCAATTTGGGGGAATAAATATAATAAAATCTATCATTCGATAATGTTACCTCATCTTTAGGTATCCTCCATAGGGTTTCACCGAATCCACCTTAAGATAACATTCTGAAAAAACTAAAAAATATATGGAGTGATAAGGGTATATGGGAATTTATTTGATTAGGTATTTCCTAGCCTAATAATTTTTATGGTGCACAAAAGATAATATATTGGGTGGCCTTTTATATGTGAGGTGAGTCGCACACTTGTAATTTTTGTTCAAAATATTCATTCATACCCTTATTTTTATCAAGATAATGTCCTCCATAATATGTGATTATTGATCCTCAATGAGATGAGGTACAAATATAGTTATCCATTGGGTGATGGAAATATTTTTAGATTAGTTTTACACCAATCCAAATAGTTTAACCCCTGATAAGTTAGTTTTTACATTAAGTGGGGTAATTAAATTTTAGTATTTTCACGGTTCATTTTTGTCAAACATTGTGGATGATTTTTTATTAATTATAACTTATTATTTCCTAAAATATTAAACCCATTTATCAAATTTATATATCAAAAGTGGTGCATTATAATTTATTATTATTCACTCAATCATGGTGAGAATTTATTTTTTTAAATAAAATGTTCAAAAGCGTACAATGTTTTTATACTAATATTCAATATGAAATTTATTGCAATGTCATCAATGAGACTAATATATATTTAATTGAATAATTTAATCACTAAAACAAAACAATAATATAAATTAACATTAAAAATTACCTAAACAATAATTTTTCGATTAAATTTCAGTATTTTTCACAATTAATCAAACAAATGAGACGTTTCTGAAAAATAAAAAAAAATTCACCATCAGATAATTGTTATATTTTAATTTAAAAAATGATTATTATTTAAATTCTAATAAATGGATAACAATAATTTTTTATATTTTAGTTAGTAATGTTCATATCCTCTAATGTAATGGGTAGTTCATAATGCAATACAATATTACGATTCATTTTTTTGGGGGTTGGGTGTTCTTCAGGATAAATAAGAGATTAAATTTAAAGAAATAGGGTTCATGGGTTTTTTAAGCATCGTGATCCCTATTTCATAATCTATATAATACCATTATTTTATTTTATAATTTTGTGATGTTAAATTTTTTATTTTATTTAAAATATTTTGGAAAGTTTTCTCTATAGAATATTTTGTTTCTAACATGTTCAAGGAATCTAATTATTTGTAAGACCATGATATGTATATTTTCCCAAAAGTTATTTCTATATTAATGTTTTTTATACATTTTTTATTAGATATATTGGGGAATTTTTTGATGGTTTGTTTGACCATTTTTAGAATATTGGATGGATATTGTTGTTGATATGTGGATTTTAGTGGTTCTCAATTGTTTTGACTTTTAAAAATCATTTCATGGCCTTCCCAACAGCTACATATGAGTTTGAGTGATTTTTTTGCCTTCTAGTTTTGACCAATGACTTTTTTGGGGGAAACGAGGCATGGTTGAAAACATTGGGACACCCCTGTACCACATTAGTTTGTAATTTTGAATTATTTTAATTTATTTTGATTCACCTTGTCTTTTTCTAAAATTTTAGCATGAAATTAATATTTTTTTGGGAATTTCAATATTATCCCAAATGGTTAGAAGTTTAAATTTTACAAACATATGAATGGTGAATTCAGAGTGAATCCTAGTGTTCACATAGAATATATATTTGTTTTCTATAACTATATGGATCCCTAGAATATCATGAAACATATTTTGATTAAAATGGTACCCCATGAGAAATGAGTGGTTTTGAAAATTAGGTGGCCGCATATTTTAGCCTACCTAAAATCACATAAAATATTATTCTACTGATTTTCCTTCTATTATGTTAACTCATGGTACACCTCTCTCTCTCTCGGAATCGATTTGACTGACCCTACACATTCCTCCCTCTTTTTAGACTCCCATAATATTGAATTCATCATGGATTCAAACCATGATTATAATTGCCTTCCTAAGTAAATATACTATTATTTATTTTCATTCCAAACCATCCTTATTTTATCATGATTTTGTATGTTATATAAAACCTTATTGTATTATTGGTGGATTTAGGTTCAGGGAACTTGATGAGATGGTTTTTTATATTTATGCCATATACACAACATCTTATTTCTTTTTAGTTATTTACAGTTTAAGGTGACACTTTCTGCCATGGTTTCCAATTCATTAAGGTATGTGAGTCTATGAAATTAAAATATTATATAATATAATTTATTATACATATTTCCTAAATTATTTCTCATAAATTTATTGTTATATGTCATATTAAAGTGGTGTTTTAAAGTAGTTTATATTTTATTATTTTAGAATAATTGGGATCATAATATTAATTTAAAAAGGTCAATTCCAATGAATGTTTATACATAAAAAAGTCTATATTAAAATTTATTTGTGTTTCTTTATATTTTATTCTTTTATATGGTATTGTTTTTTGCATTTTTGGTCTTAAAAAAGAAAATATATTTTCAAAAAATTGGTATTTGTTATGTAAATGGTGTCTGTCTGACCTTAATGTCTAATATCGCACTTTATAAAATAATGAGATTATTTTTGGAGAGTTACTAAATTACCATTCCCTATTTTTTAGATATTTATCAGTTATTTATAAATATATGTGGGGTGTATGATGATAAAAATGGGGTTATTATATAAAAAGTCACTGGATATGAGTGAGTGCTATCATCTATGACATTTTTTATACTGGAATTCTTGTTCACCCACCTCTATATTTCCCTAGTCATTAGATTCTGTGTACAAGGTGGGAATTTTATAATTATGATGAAATAGATGGTGTGAACACTACTAGTGTCCCTTTAGTGAGAAATATCTCTATGTGGGGATTGATATATATATTATATTGGTGTCAGATATTTGGGTAGCTTGTGTTGGATGGATATAACATTGCTTGGAAGTCAATTTTTATTAGTTTTTTATTTCATATATTGTCTCATTTTATGACATAGAGTAGGTCCGATGGAACATATTCCTTCATTTATACTTTTTTTGATTTTTGTAATCTTGTTCGTGATTTTATATTTATTTTTCTTATATTTTTTACAACACCATTAACATTGAGTATTTAATTTTTTTTATCTACACATATTTTTACCACATGTATATTATTAAAATGTATTTTGTAGTTTTATAACATGAAAATAGTTTTTAAAATGAGTTTTGTAAATTCATTAAAAAAATAAAGGGTTATATAATGAATGTTCTTTTATGTTTATGATGTCTAAATTGTTCATATAAGGATAAGGATGATTGAATATTTTTAAAAGGTTATTTATTCATTTCATTTAGGTAAAAAATAAGGTGTATTGAATGGTATTAGACATGAAATTTGTTTTTTCCTTCTTATTAATTAATAATAAAAAATCATTTTTTATTGTACATCATGGTAGAATTAATGAATTGCCTAATGAATGAAATTGCATATATTCTTTAGTGAGATCTAACTAGTCTAGTTAACTAAAATTTTTTATACCCTAATAAATGTATTCATCATTATGTTTTCTTTATGATCCACATTTAATGAAAAAATAGAATTTTTCTTTAGATTGGGGAATGTGTGCTGGGATGTGAATAAAAATCCAAGGTTTCACTGTGGTTATCTGGCATTATGGTTCAGAATTTGTTTTTAGTTTAATAGTCAATGTACCATCCATTACAGATGTCAATATAATATCAATTAATAAATATTTATCTATGTGGAGGCTTGATATTATCTTTAATATCCAAAATTTGTTTCGTTATCTATAATAGATATTTTCAAGACTAGTTATACACCATGTATTAACCTTCTATAGTGCTCAGTGAAATGTAAATTATTCCATTCTTAGAAATGAAAAAAATATTCTCTAATATATAACTCACAACCTTAGTAATCTATTTATTTCTATACGTGTGATTTCAATGGTACTAATCGAGTATTTCATGGATTTAAAAGTTTAAAAAACTGAACAAAGTCATGTATTCGTTAAATAAAAAATTCTTCAAATGATCTACAAGTAGCATGTTATAATGACCACTTTTCCAAAGTCACCCACTAAAAATTTCAACTCTATCACAACTAGTATTTTCATACACCTATAATAATATAATAATAAAAAATTTAAATATTAATTGGAATATTTAAATTGAGATACCATTGTTTTATCGATTAATTTTATTTCCTGTAAACTGAGAAATATGGGTAACTCTTCAAATCATCAAAAATTTAAACTCACACATAATTAATTTTGAAAATATCATTCGCCAAACTTCATTCATTCCTCCATATATTACATCATCAATATATTAAATAAATATCATCCTTTCATCATTATCTTAATTTATATTGTGCATGAGATCTACTCCACCATGGTGGAAACACAGAATTTTCATGTACTTTTCATAAAAGGAATATAATGATCATGATCTTTATTTATTACATAATTCAACATCATTAACCAAAAATATTTTTTCACATTTAATTACATAAGAAAACTATTGGCATGCTCAGTATACACCTCTTCATCATGTAATCCATTAATATTGTTCACTTCCCATCCATCAAGAATACCTTGAATTATTATTGTACCATTATTTCTATGAATAATAGTATTTTTTCCAACTAAGGTATAGGATACACTGTTTTTCTAATATTGAAAAATTCAATATGGTATTATCTCTTTCACAAAATCAATTCCTTGTTTTAAATATATATTCCAACATCATTTTTTACACTTATTTAAAATTTAGTCATTATAGAATTTTCAACCATCCACCTTAAAACAATATACCATGTTTGACACATTCAATTAAATCATAATCATCAAATATCACATGGATTTAATGTTCATATTTGTAAAACTATTCAAAATACATATGATATATTGGAGATGGGTGCATCATTTTGTGACGTGTCTTTATTCTCCTCCTTTTCACTTTTTTATCATTGAGGTTAATATCATTAAATTTAGACATACTTTTTAGATTTTATATGTTTTGTTTCTAAATTCATTCTCATTATCAACAATGTATTATTTAGATTTATCATTATCCCAATGTTCTCTCTCTATGAATATCAACTCTTCTCACCAACCTCTTTTAGAATCATTTCACTATCTCGTTTAATATTTTTCTCAAATGCCTACATAGTAAATTTTTATCATTCAAAAATACTCCCAAAACAGTTGTTAAAGAACATGTATGCAATGTCTTAGGATGAGTTTCCAAAAAAATAACATTATCTTTAGAAGACACAGAAATCATGTACTTCCCCTTATTTAAAATAATTCACATTCAATTAATGATTCAGATTTATTTAAATGTTGAATTATTTCATTACCACATATCATATGAAGAATTATCATTCTAAAAAAAGTTATACTTGAAATATGGACTAAAATCAAGACTTACCCCATTAAAACACCTATAACAGGTCTGTCTAAAAATGAAAGCATCCCTCCATCTTATTTGTGATCCAATTTTTATATTCAACTATTCTATTTTCTAGATGATATATTATTAATAAAAAATTGTTCCACTTTCCTCACTTCTCTAGATAATAATTCCCCTAACAATTTATATATAGTTTTCCAAAAAAATTCTATAATTTTACCATTTTGTTCCAAATCATATTTTCTACCTTCCATAAATATTGATTAATGAAACTAAATAGCTCATACTTGTGGTTAATTACAATAATTCATTAAATCCTATTATAACCATCAATGAACAACACATAATATATTTTCCCTTAAATTGATCTTGTGGATATCATCTCACACACATAAACAGTCACCAATTCATGTAACTACAATGACATATTTTCATTTTAATTTTATATATTCTAAATAATATTTCTTTTAAAAATGATAAAATTTGTGTTTATATAATCACATGATAATCTAGGGAAACCATAACCTCTATCATTTTGTAGAAGATCTTTTATTAACATAATGCTCATTTGTGAAAGGCTATTTTTGTAATATACTTTATTATTTATTAGATTGAAATAAAATATATTCATCTCAAATGATGTGATACATATTACACTTTTTGTACCTTCCTTATATCACACCTATAATACCCTTACCATTTATGTTTTTTATACTTTGTGATGTTTACCTTATCTCCTTTTCACATAATTAACTTACACAAAGTAAAATGTCTCTATGACCATCAATAACCAATACTAGCTCGCATATCATTTTTTTTCCCACAAATATATAATGAAATAATACAATAGTCATCAACCATTTTTCATTTCCAAATCATGTTAACCCTCCATTTTCATACATTATACCTGTTATTATATCCTTATTTCCATTCAAATGGTAAGTACTAATACTATCAAGGATACATAAACTAGTAGGATTTGATGTATTCATCTGAATCTCTACATCCATTTCTCTATAAATTAATTTCATTATGATCCATATACTATAATCAATGATTATTGATGTATTTTATATTTTATCCTCGGATGAATAAGATTGACCAATATTATCATGAAATGTTGAAAATCAATTTTTAATTTTTTTGGCATGGATGTTGATTCCATAATCTTCAATGTATATCCACATTGGGTATCTATAGGTTTGTTATTATACAATGATTATGAGAAATACCTATATATATATATTGTTATATTCCCCCACTAGAAATATTTTTCATTAAAATGATTAATAAATGTTGAGTTCTCTTGGGATTCCTCTACTTATCTTATCATGTATAATACAAATTTCTTATGGGAGACACAATTTGAGTATGTTACATCTATCCACAAATGTGAAACATAATTTTATTTATATTCATACATGTTATTTATGTATCTAAAAGATCTATTTGAGAGTTTAGGTTCAGAGTCACACCAAAATTGACCTTCTACTTTACATATAAAGATTATAACAATTAATAAACTATATGCTTCCTCAATTGTGTAGTTCATCCCCATAACATTTCATCCATTTTGATGGGTTATTTCCATCAATATATAATGCTTGAACACTATTATTTAACATTTATTCATTTTCATAAAAATTTACATAATATTTTTTATTTTATTTCACAAAAATTTAACAATGTTTAAGATTTTAGAATACTCTAATATTTGATTTCATACACTAGTGACTTATACATCCGTATATTTGATATAATTTAATTATCCTTTCACAATTTTATTCAAAACACTGACAATTAATGTTTAATAATTATTATTGGGTCATAAACAAATAACAATCTCTTATATTTTAACATATTTTTAATTTTAGATTTCAATTTTCACCTTCAATTCAAATTTTAATTCATTAAACTGATGCATGTTTATTTTGACTTCACGATGCACTCCATTTGATTTCATCATTTTGGATAATTGAACATATATTTCATCTAATATATCCCCTAACTATTTTTTATATAAATTATCCCTTCTAAATTTTCATTATCATCATCTATATATTCCATTGTTTTTGAATTTTCTATGAAAACCAAAAAAATATCCACATATAGGTTTTTATAGAGGTAAATTTCATTCAGAACTGTTTCTTATGAAAAATAATTATCTTCTATCTATTATTTATTATTTTTGAATAATTTGTGTTTAGTATTCATATGGTTTAGGATATTGGATGGTTTCATCAATATATATTCATCATCATTTTCATAAACATCTATAGGTTAGTCCCCTATAAGATTACCTTGAATCCAACATTGATTTTACATGAGAGAATGTTTCCCAATGAAATTTTGTTTTTCGATTTTCAAATTAATAAAAATTATCAATTTAAAATTATCATCCCTTTCTTCTTTATCATCATTATTAATTGTAATATTTTCTAAACCAATAAATCATACATCCTATGAATTTTCCTTTTCAATGAACTTATTATAATCATTCATTACCTCATATAAAAAAATATTATTTTTAATAATGACCAACATTAAAATTATTTGATATTTGAACATGAACACATATATATTTGGCTTAAATGAAAGTGTAAATATTGTCATAGAGAATTTGGTGATCTTTACCACGTCTAAATTTGCGTAAAGCCTAGTAAAATACTAAATATACATATTTCCCAATAATTCAATACATGAATTGGTTCATTAATGTGCATCATCATGTCCACATTCTTGTTCCAAAAAACCTTAAATTTTTCATTTCATTCCATTGATTTAATTATATATATATTATTGAGATTTCAAAATATAGAACCGGATAAATTATGTTACACAACCATAATGTTCATATTTTTTTCAATAGACACCATAATTCATTGATTACCAAGATATTGACACAATACCCTTTTGATCTCATTATAAAAGAGAACCACTATATAAACTAAATTATATTTAATGAATTGAATTTATACAAACATACATTCATAAAAATGTATAATAACATAGATTTTCAATCCTACATAGTTCAATTCTATTTATAGAAAATATTAAAAACCATTATTGATTTAATACTTCTACGAATTCATCTTTCTATAACCATTGGTAACTTTTACAACTTATTTACTTGATGAAATTTGAATACACTTATAAGGATGGATTGAAATATGGTATGTCAAGTTCATTAAATGACACTTAAATATGATCTGATTCCATCATTATTAGGAACAAATATCTGCCTCACCGTAGATATAAAGAATGAAGTCAAGTATATAGAGATACAAGTAATTGTTACCTAGTTTTCCAACTCTTGGAAAATTTAAGGAGCATAAAATAGTGGTGTGATTCTATAGTAGAATCACTAAACACAAGTATTGGATACAATATTAATAGTTTGATCACTATCCCCCAATTTTAATACAATTATCATTTAGTTCCATATACTCTAACCCAATTTGATAAATCTATACTCTATCAACAAAAGTGAACTAATCATTACTTTTATTAATTCTTCAGATGTGTTGAATAAATTTTTAAAAATCATAATACATGTTTCATGAAGATAATATTTTTTCAAAATGATACATTCTATATGAAATTAGTATATTTAGTAATATAATATATAATGATTTTTTCAAAAATATTTACACAAAACACATTTACAAAAAAATGAATTCTTGAAACAACATTTTCATTCACAAAAATAAGTTTCATAAATTATTTTATGAATGGAATGCATTCCTTATATCCATACATGATATTATATCACCATGTTATTCATTAATCCTTTAATTATGCTCAATAATGAAATTTGAATCCATTTTATTGGAACCAATCAACCTACCATGAATCCCTTTTAAAATATGTTAAATTTACCACCTAATATTTGTTAATGTAACCACGTTTGAAAAAGTTATCCTATCCAATGTGATCTACTTTCTATGAGAATCAGCGAATTTTGAATAAATTATTCCAATTTTTCAAATTCTATAATTAGTATTCCTCAGAATTTTTTAAACACCAATATGGACTATCATTCATGAATACCGCATGGTATTCCCCGATATGAATTATTTTCAACAAACTATATCTAAAAAATAAACCAAACTATTTAAAACGTACAGATAAAGTAGTCAGTAATAAAAAATTAACCCTCATTATAACGTAGGATCAACAAATAAACAATACGTTGCTTCATGTTTTTAAAAAACAATATATAATTAGGGATAAACTCCCAATGGTTATCATAATTAAATCAACTCTGGAGTTTTTATCAAGGGTTTTTATATTAAAAATCTCCATATGATGCTATTATTTTTAATCATCTCTATTATAAAGAAATTCATAGAGAGACATAGATGACTCCATCAGAGTTCATATCTTCCATTAATGGCACTACTTTTCAATCATTTAGTGGAACCAAACGGATTTTACTATTATATTTATTTCCAAAATATTCTAGTTGTAAAATATCTAAAATTAATAATATGGATCTATCCTATATAAAAATTATTAGGGAAGTTACCCCTAAGCTGAATACATGACTGTGGGATATCAATAGAGGATGAAGAAAATTCTCACATCATGTGTGATAAATTTATTATTGTAAATATATGTGTAATATCTTCATTACATGATATGTTTCGATATTTCATTCCTAATTTCATTGAGGAATATTTTATATTATACCAATTGAAAATCATTTTTATGATGTTCAATCATTTCTTATGAGAGGTATTCCACTCATTAGAATATATAAAAAAATGTTACAAAATCAACATTTCCACACTTTTAGTAGTATAAATCCCATGATTTGTAAACAAACTGAATATAATGATAATGTTATACATAATGTCATTAACTCACATTACCAATTATTATCAAAAGCTTCCAAACATATACGCATTAGATGTTGGATTGAATTTGGATTACAAAATTTTTACCCACACAATGATTATCTTTCATACGATATGACTTTATCATTTCTTATTGCATGTTTAGATCCAAATATAGGATTTGAATATATTATTTTGTTAGTTTAAATGTATATTTATGTCTAGGAAAAAAAATAAATGCATTCTCTATGAGAAGGATAATTCATTTGGACCCTTCATCAAGTTGTGTGGAATGTAATGGAGGATAAAAATTAGAGGGTATAATTACAACAACAAAAATGATTCTCATAACCACATGAAGTTTTTATAAAAAATATCAAAAGTACACATAACATTTGATAATAATTAATATTTAATCAAAATAATTGAAAACAACCACATATATAGAAACATGAGTTTAATAAACAACCCTTTAGAGATGGGGATATTTTTCTACAAACACTGCACTTTGTATCATCTTTCAAGGAAATAGATTTCTAAATTAAGGATATGCCTCTTATAAGGATGTATATATTATAATATTTTGGGTTTAAATCAATATAAAATCCCAAAATCATATTCATTAGTTAATTTTCGATTATTCCCATTATTGAGATAAAATTCATTGATGATGCATCAAAATTCACCCAAGATCACGTTTTGTGACCAATATCCCACTTTCCCACAATGGTAATGTCAAAAGGATAAGTTTAATACTATTAATTGGTGAAAAACAAAATGATCATATAATAACGTATAAATAATTTTGAACAATTAATTGAACTTCAATGACATTGTTGAATATGGAATGGACCACCATTTTGTAGATGCATATGGGGACAATATCACAATCATGGGTTACCCATCGGTTAATGTATTAAATGTGGACCCAAATATATCATGGAGTATGAAACTGAGAAATAATAGAGATATAATTAATTTTTTTTCGAAAATATCATTTTTTTAAAATTACTATGAAAATGTGTGTGTTCCCTGCACTAGAGGAAAACTCCTGGCTCATGTCCTTCTTCTGACCATCAGATTCAAACAAATTTTGGGATCTAGTTCTAAAAAAATGAAATAGTGACACCACATACATTTTCCACACACCCCCAAATGATTATATGACATACATAGTTGATGAATAATTTACCAAGATAGAATCTTGAATATTTAAACATTAGTAGATTTAATCTAAATATCATAGAATAAATTCACATGCTGGTCAAGACTCACAAGAAAATTTTTACTTCTCTTTTTTAGAAATTTTTTTATAAAGACGATAATACTGAAGTGATAAAATTTAAAAATAGTCAATCAACTAGTCAGATAACCCAATAAATGATTTATTAATTACATAACATTTCTATTCAAGGATTGTGAGTAATTTTTATATTATCAAAAATAGGATCAAGTTAGTATCTTAGTACCCAGTTGGGTTTGTGCTTCAACTAAAAAAATAAGATAATAAAAAAATAATTGAATCCATTAAATGAAATTAATAGTCAATTCTAAGCTATTGATGGCCAATGTGAATATGTAAAATAAGGTAGAAATACATATCCAACAATGGTGGATTTGATTCCTCCTCCAAAAAAACATAATCTATCATAAATTATAAATTTTTAGTTAATTGGATACCTGATGTAGTACCTTATACACTCTACATCCTGTTGTGTCTTCATGATAGATACCATAAAACTATTGGATGCATCCATACATTGATTCTTTATAGAGGCTATAGAATGCCCAAATTTTTTTTGTTATGTCTGCCACCCCATGTGATATATTTCTAGTTGGAAGTATTTCCATGGATTATTTCCTTAAAAAATTTCCACATTTTATATAATAGAAGTACTTAATACCTATTTAATTGTAAAAAATATATTTCAATATTAATGATTAAACAATAAATCCATATTGAAGGTTCTCGCAATTGTTATTGATTAATCATCTCTATTTTAATAATTTTTGGTGTAGAACCTATGAAATCAATTTGAATGAATTAATATTCTATTTAAATATTTGATTTACTTTTAATTGTTTAGTATAACAACAAATATTTTACAAGATTATCTTTAGTGAACCATACCAAAATTTTAAAAAACACCAAAATTATAGGTATGTATTTTCAAAATGTGAAATTTTTTTACAATTATACAAGAAAAAACTCTAACTCTAGAACATATTAAATTTAGTAAAACACAATGTATTATGCTCATTAACAATAAAAAAATTTCAAACCAATCCTATGAACTAGGATTTGGAAAAGAACAAAATTCATTGTATATTTTATATTTTGAATAAATTAAAATAATACATCATGATTTTTCATGTACAAGGTTTCATGATCTCATATATTAGAACGAAGATGATAACATTTACAAATCACAACAAAGTTGATTATGTGAGTCTAATAATGTCATTAATTATGACCCCAATCACTAGATGTTGGTAAAAAACAATTTTTTATCTTCTAGTACATCAATAAATTGATGATAGATAAATGTTATGTAAAATTTGATAGTCCAAAGATATAATGACTGGAGTGTCCAATGCTACCCTAGAAGATGAATGGTTGGGGTTCTAAATATGAATGAAAAATTTAATGATGGTTCGGAAACTATAAGGGTAATGAATTGTGAACATGAAATTGTTAAGGGGTGATTGAATAAACGATTCATGTCCCTAGTTCTCAGAACATATTATATAAAAACATCCTCCTATAAACTTAAATCAAATCACTGACAAAATCTATTTTTGATAAAATAAAGAGAATAAAAATTGCATCCTAATGTGACACTATATAATTATAAATTCTTATGGTCACCATATCATTACAACTAGGGGGAAAAACACTTCCCCAACCAAATTGATTCATCATATAATTATTAAATGTTATATAAATCTATCAAAGTTTTTTTATTTGTATATCTACATTCAAGAAATTTGGAATTTTATAAAATTTATCTACTAATAAATTATCATGGTGAGGTCACTGATGTTGGATAAAAACACCATAGTAAACAATAATGTGTGGGAGTCATCCCTCTTGAAATTTTACATAAATTAAAAATATGAAGAATATAACATTAACAATACTAATATGATAATTAGATTGAACCTAGATTATCATAATCTCTTTCCACATCCATTATATTATATTTTGGATTTTTAGGTAGTCACTAAATCAGTCATGAAACTTTATTGATCAAATCAACAAATCCAATATATGATAAAATATATTCCCAATTCTATAACATAATAATTATCATTGTATTTAACTCAACCAAATATTCCTTAAGCAATAGAATATGTCTATAGATATACTATATATCCTTGTAATATAAAAATGATGTATAGAATAATCTTTCTTAATTCGTGGAATAAATTTTATTTAGGGATTTCCTTTATTCTTCTAATGAACTCGTAGAGTACCTTATACTGATTTTGTTAATTTTTTCATAAATAGGGACAAAAATAAATTGTATAGATATATTTAATTGGTATATTTGACATATTAAATGTCACATTATCAGATCATTCATAGAATAATATATGTAAACTACAATGTAATGAATCAAAAATTATATTCATGTATCTACAAATTAATGTTATGTTAATAATCACTATGATTTTTGTAGGAAATATCTTGATGTTCAATTATATTTGATATTATCCAATAGAAAATTTTTAGTAAAGTTCATCTTATTTATCCCTTGTTATCATAATAATTTATTTCATTGATTTGATTGAATATAATACTTTAGGGAGGATTAGTTGTATGTATAAATTTATAGATCTCAATTCTAAATCTGATTTCATAGTGTTTAATCATGATATTTCATTCAATGCCTTCTTGGGATGGCCATGGATTATTAGGTATACCAAATTTCTATATTCCTTGCATTGATGATTGATGTTTTCAAGAGATAAAAGTATTGGAATGTTTTTTGGGGGTAGTTACTTAGTCCACTCATATGGTGATTGATAATCATACCCTTGATGGATAAGTTCATTCTCTAATAATCCCATAGAATTATTTGAAGATAATATTCTTACTATCCATTACAGATATTGAATTGAAAATCAGGTATTTGATAAATCATATAGTTTTATACACAAAAGGAAAATACCTTGAAATAATATTTTTCCATTATGATATATAGGAAAGTCCATTTATTAGAATTCCTTTGTTCTTATAAATGATTAAATGAATGAAATACATATACATTGATACTGGATTTCAATTACTCATTAAGAACGCATCCCTCACCAAAATTCAATTGAGAGATGATAATATAATTTATAAAATCAGAATTTGATTCTAATTAAAGAAAAATTAATTTTATACTTCTATACCCTCTATCAATTTATTTTCATATTAAAAATAACTTCATATACAATTGAAGGATTCAATATTGACAATGTAAAATATAGTCACAAACAACCATAAAATAATATAAAATTTATCCCATATTTCCCCCTTGATGGTAATGATAATTAAGATCATGGTTATGCACAACATAAATTCATGGAACTTATTTTTTGCATAATTTATGAGATGACAACTGTCAATATGTGTATAGAAAATGAGTGATGAACGATATTAGTTCATGAAATATTTACATTAATGCAGCTAAGATAACATAATTCATTTTAAAAACAACACCTCTATTTTTTCATTGATTTAAATAAAATTTGCAAAATAGATCCATATGTAGCATTTTATCATTTACTATTAACAAATCGATATAATAGGTATAATCATAAAATGTCATACATCAAAAAATTGAAAATATTAACATGCTCGATAGATTTCTTGACATAAAACACTATTTTTTAAGAGAATTGGAAAATAATAAAAAAATATCTTTAAAAGTGAATCTTATAACCTAAATGATAAATTGATGTTGATTGTAATATATGATTGAAGTTAAAATTTTTTATTTGAAAAGTTTTGTTTTGTTTTAATTTTGATTGGGAGGTTCCCGCTAACCAAAAATCAGTTTATTTATAATATAAAAAAGGACTTTGAGTAAATATATCTATAAAATTCATAATCTAGTCAAATGTATTGCTAAATTCTTATGAAATAGTCACTCTATTTTTAGTGAATTCATATTTACCTTCTATGATTTATTTTTAAAAAAAATTTGTTTCATAGCATTTTGTGGGTAGAAATTATAATTGTTAGTCGAAATAGAAAAATAAAACTATGATGAATAGAGTTTCAAATAAAAATTTCAATTTAAATAAAAATAAAAATAAATCCCATATATTTATTCAAATTATCCCACATTCCCAATAAAGAGAAATAATATTTATTGATCATTCAAAAATAATCTCAAAAGTTCGTTCAAAACATAGAAAAATCATGTTTAAACCCCTTTTACCCATCCAAGTTGATTTACATTTATCAAACATCATATATATAAAGGAATTATAAATAACTATAAAATTATTGTATTTATATTATAGTTGTCATAATAGACACTCATTTTTTATTACAGTTGAGAAAAAAAAGAATGATCAACGAAGTAATAAATTCATGTTGGTAATTATCAACCTAATTCCTAATCCTATCCCCATATCAATAACAAATTACAATTTATTTTTATTATAAATTAAAAGAATCCATAACCTTGATTTAATTTTTTTAGAAAACAATTTTATGTAGAAATTCAGAGCTACGCATGCTCATCCACAATTCAAATTAGGATTACAAAAAAGTAACGACTACACACATGAAGTCCATGACAGATAGACTCTTCAGTATTTCTAATTGGGATATTATATGAATCAATGAAAATATATTTTCTAGAAATATCTAGTGAAATTCATGATATTTTATTAATTAATAAACATTGTATAAAAAAATCATGAAATTTAATCTAGAATATAATTAGTAGAAGATAAAAGATGAAATGAAATAGGGAACCTCATTTTGATCAGTTTATGTTCTTAATTATTCTTTATATATATCATGTAACTGAATCAACTAATTTGTAATTGAATTTTAGAAAATATAGTGTCATGTAATGCTCAATTGAGTCCCCTATACATCCTAGAGTTTTTGATTGACCTCTATCTCAACACACTTTTTGACCATTGATAGTTCTTCTATATAAATAGAAAAATTACCATACCTATATTTTATGGGATAATCACTCATTAATATTTATAATAATTGGATTTAAAACATAATTACCTCATCAATTAAATCTCTAAAATATAGCTATATGAGATTTGAAAATTCCACTGCTTAAGTTCATCAAAATTATTTTGACGTCAAGTTAATCATAATTATTTGTGCTCTCTACTACTTTTCATATTCAATTTCCATGGTAAAATGGAATGTTCAATACATTTGTTCTTATGAAAACTTCTTTCCATCATGTTTTTGTTTCTTTTTTAGGTGGAAGGTTTGCCTCTTTATATTCTAGTTTTATCTCTCCATGAGTTATATTTTTCTTCTTATCTGATCACATTATATCCTATGATAGATTCAATTATTTAATGGTCACATTATAATTACATATGGTAGGTAGTTTTTTATTATTGATTTCATTGTATTTTGATTGTTACCTTTGTACTTTTTTTGTTTAAATTTATTTGTGTGGTATGAACTTTTATTCATAATATTACTCCAATAAACACACATAAACTTCTCTACACATCAGTAAAACATTATCGCCTGACAGAAGATCAGTTGATTGTTCATGTTCTTTATTTGATCCTTTATGAATAAGGGTGATCCCAAATGTGTGTTCAGATCAACACACGTGAGATCAATTGAAAGCATTGGAAAAATAAACCAACTTGATACATGATCACTGGATTTTACAAGTGGTCAGTTGCTGTACAGCATTCGGTAATATCGACAAGATCACTTTCCCTTCATTGTCAGTTGAATTTCTTCATCTGATAGGATAATTATAAATGTTGTATGTTCTCATGTAAAATTCATGACATAAACAATTTTATCATTTTTCCAAGAAAATATTTGACTATAATTTAACATGATGTTCATTAGTCACACAATAAACAAGATCTAGGTTTTCAAAATTAGCAGTTGTTGGGAGATGTAAATAATCTCCCCCTTTTTTATGAACAAAATTCATGACATATAAATTGAAATGTATTTAATTATTTACATATAAAATGTAAAATGATAAATGAAAATTAAAAATTTACTAAAAATAAAAAAATGACATCATTTAGTTTCACAAATTTCTCCCACATTTATGAATTTTTAAAAAATTAATATATAGATAATAAAATATATAGTATAGATATATTATATAATAAAAGTATGTAAGATTAAACAAAAAATTAGAAAAATATAGTATTTCAGAAATATAATAAATGTTTAAGGGGGGAAATCCTAAAGGATTAATGGAAGAGTTTGTACTAGCATGGTTTGAGGTAGTTAGTTTGAAAGGTGAAGCTAGGATTATTGTTTTTGTAGTGTAAAGGTATGAAAATAATAAACATGTAAGGTCCATAAAATCCCTAGATCTTTGTACAATTTCGAGAAATTTACCCTATTTATTTTCATAAAAGATTCTAGAATATGGATTTATATTTTCGTATTTTCTACTTGAAAATTAAATGATTCGGTCGAGGGAGGAATCATAAATTCACAAGACAATGATCTAAATATGGTATTTAGGTCACACTAGGTGAAAACTATACAATTATAAAGGTAATTTATTTTTTAATAATTTATGTGTCTATATCATCCTATTTGAAATCCTTTTTAGATAAAACCATATCCTTTTCCACATGAGATTGAATACCTCCAAATTCAAAATCTCATGTTTTATGATACTCATAAAAAATTTACTCATTCTTAATGAGTTTCATGTTTCAATATTTTTTCAATAATTGAAAATATAAGAAGATAAAGTGGTGGAGTAGTACATATGGAAGCTTGAAACACTAAATTTAGATACCTTTTCTATAGTTTAGACATAATATTTGATGTGTCTTCTTGTATTAAAAAAACACATGATTTAATATCGTCTATCTTGTTCTTCATTTGTTTGATTATGATAATGAATCATGGATTTAGATGAGAAAATACTAAATCTATTTTTTATGGAGATATTGTCTAATCTAATTGGGTCAATTTAATTTCCAAATCAAAAAAAAATCATTCTTGACCATATAAACTGTAATTTGAATTAATTCAATTCATACTTAGTGATATAAAAAGTATAGGGAGTGGAAATAGTTGTAGGTGTATATGGTTCATAAGATGGATTCCTACCGTCTATATCATCCTAAATCAATATTTATATATACAGATCTCATAGATTGAACATACATCACATCAATTTCATATTCTTATTCTACATTAACACCTATTTATTTTGATTAAGAAGTCGCTATAATGTTTTCATCCTTGGGTTCATCAATATTTTTTGTAGGATTAGATCTATGAAATCATTCAATGTTAGGCATAGTGAAATATGGAATGTATATAACTCATTTCCATTTTCTGAATCAATCTCAGTAGTAAATGGTCATTCCCAATGATGTTGAGAATAAGGGTTGAGAGGACCACCATCCAGCATTGGACTTCCCCAATTATCATCATCCCCGGTCTCAATGTAGAATGGACCTTAAAATGTGGATCTTGTAGATTTAACCTCTTATTATGTTGATCATTTATATTGATTCTAGAGGTGCTTCTAATCAGAAGATATTTATCTAAACACAATTCACCATCTTCAAACACACATGATTTATCCAATTTTGGGTCATCCACAAAACCACTAATAGACATATCAATTTCAATAAGTTCATCTTCTTTTAATTCTTCTACATGAAATTGTAATGATAAATGTGACGTGTGAGGTAAAAATGATACAACAATAAAATATTATCTTCATCATCATGGGATACCATGGATTCATCTTCATGATTAGATATTTATACCACTTATCACCCACCTTAGGTATATTAAAATGTTCCAGAAACATCACCATCATCAGAGGAGTATATAGGTATCACATCTTTCTGAAGACCTAAATCAACTTGTTCCATTTGTCTGATGTGAGACATGAATATATAAAACATCTTATAATGCATCGTAGTGTAATCCAAATTATTTATCCATATGGTTTTTAATTTAATATCATATGATGATAATGTTATTTATATAAGTATAAACCATCTGAGGAGGTCACATTTTCAACCATTAGTGGAACTATTTCCTTATATCAAAAAAGGACAGACATAAAATATGAATTTTCTAGAGAAGTGGACCATGAATTGGGATTTCAAAACTAATTTAATTTTCCAATCACATACCTAGATAGATAAATTATAATCCCATTATTAATAAAATAAGAGAAATATTAGGCCTTATTTCCTTAGAATACAAAATACATGTTTACATGGATAATTAAATTGTTAGGTGAATTTCTTTAATAGTCTGCATTCACCATACATATCTACAATAGTTGGTCTCTGGGGTGTTCCATTCAAACTTAATTCTTATATATAATTTTGAATGTAAATGGGTTAATATTTTATTAGAGAGTATCTTTGATGTTCTTAATTATCATCATTATAAGGAACTCATAATCTGTTATCTATGATTTTTGAATAAAAGTAAAAAACATCCCAATTTATCAGTGCATAAAAAGATTCTATTTGACATTAATTAATAATTTCCAAATGGGCATAGAAGTCATTCACTAGCCTCAGGTATAATGGATGAACATTTTCTTTAAAACATCCATCTATCCTTTTTAATGGATTTATATCCATAGTAGTTATATACTGAATTGAATCCATTGAAAATCCACTTCTATCACAACACATACTACAAGATCCATGAAAATTAGGTTGTATGGCCTCATTATTGATATCATAATACATCAATCATTTTTCAATTTCCTTGTACGAGGTTACTCAATAGGGGAATGATATAAGATTCAATTTTAACCTTAACATTCTCGTACATTATTTCTATCTCATAATGTTCGTGTTTCAAGATAGGGGACTGAGAGGGAGGGAAATAATTTAGGGGTTCATAAAGAAGAAATAGTTTTTTTTGGAAATGGATGTAGATCCATTTGAATTATAATTCGAAATTTAAATTTAACGATTATGTAATACAGTAATATTAAACATTAGTAAAATAAAACCAAAAAATCATAATGAAAATTTCAAACAGAATATATATGGAAATTATAATGAAAGTGTTATCGTTGAATCTATGATAAGGAATGGTAGGTATAAAATTGTACACTCATGGTATGTAAACTAAACATGAAATCATTGTACAAATACTAACTTCATGAAAAATAATTGTGATAAATGTAGTGACCAATAGAATAACTGTTTTTTGAATGTAAAGTGGGTAAGTGAGTAAAATTTCACTAAAGGTATTGTTACCATTTGAAAATAATTTAAAATTTACATTAGTAGCCATGTGAACTACCCTTCTTGATTACATAAGTGAAAACTAATAATGTAATAATTAAAAATAGAATTCATAAAAAAATATTAGATAAATTTAAATTTAAATATTTATAAATAGTTTATAATTCAAAAATTAGGGATATGAAAATTTATTCTCTATCAAATCAATGGATGTTTAAAAATATCATCAAGATGATGTTCAGTGCCAATGATTTCAAGATTAATTCGACCCTTTTGAAAATTCTCTCTCAAATTGTGTTGTCTTATTTTATTATTAATTTTCCTAGATTAGGAAATGAGATTATTAAATATATTAACATCACTGTTCACAAAATTTATAAGTACATGCCAAAATTGATATCTATAGACTAGTTATTTGTGTCTCATCCACTGAATCTTTTCAAAAAAATTACCTATTTCTATATACTTAGGATCATTTGTAGATAATTCCACATTGATTGGTTTCTTACTGAACTATGAAACTATAGAATATCATAAAATAAATATGTTCCATAATTGATTTTTATATCTACCATGCAACCAAAGAAATATGTATCCTAAAAACTAACATTGTGGAATGATTTTCCTCCAAAATAAAATATTCCCAAATTTCTTATCCTTTTGACGTATTTAATTTTTTTAAAAATAAAATTAATTCTTTTAGATTTTCATCATAATATACACTCATGATGAAAAAAATATAATTTCATGTAGGATAGTGGTTACGTAACGTAATGTTTCTATTAAGGTGTTGCAAATAGTTTTATCAACATGTTTTCAATTTTCATGAAGATCCAACATACATTCTATACACATGGGAGTATCACTACATTTAGTTCAATCCATAAAAAATCATTAAAGAATAATCTCATTTGATTTCATTAATTTAATATTATTTAATATCTATTTTGAAAAATCAGAAAGTGAAGAATGAATTTTAATTCTCCAATTGAACTTATTTCAATTTTATTTTTCATATATTTTGAAAATTAAATTCATAATGGGTTTTTGGATTCTACCAAAATAATATCAACAATATAGATTATAAATACAAAAAAATATTGAATTTATTTTTATAAATGATATTGGATTAGTTATTCATTTATTAAAACATTTACAAATAAAAATGAGTTGAGCCTATCTTAATATGACATGTGTTCTTGTTTAAAATGATATTTTGAAATTTGGGGTGTATTTCTACAAAAACATCCCAATCAATATATCCATTTATAAAGGATCCCTTTTATTTATATGATCAAATTTGAGATACACATGTGTTTTCTTAGAACGAAACATTATAATGAATCAAGTAATGATACTATTGAATAGGATTCATGATAGTTAATACATTCCTCTTGATTGTACACATAAGAAACCAATCAATCCTTAGCATATATTATAGTTCCAGATTAATAAATCATGTTCCTAACCACCCACTTAGTTCCTATTATCTTAAATTAGTAGACCATAACATTAATTCTAAAATACTGCTTCTATAATAATGATTAAATTATTAAAATATTTACTTTAAATAGAATTCATAATCTATAAAATTGGAGATATTTTTAGGAACAATCAATGAAATTAAGGACAGATGATCCAAATGATTTCTAAGAGAATCATTATTTTGGGTTCCTCTCTAGAGATCTCCTTCTGCAACGTCTAAGGGATGGTCATTGTGAGTTATAATTACTATAGTTATTGAAGTATTTATATATAATTTTCTTCTTCAATTCCTATTTCAAAAATATCCGATGAACATAGTGATTTTTCTATAATATTATTATTCAAATTTCCATTAATATTTGTTCTTGTATTGATATTCATATTAGAAAGAGCATATTTAATGTTTGTAAATAATTCTTTTACCTAATGTGGCTCCATTTAATCAAAAAATTTCAAGTATATATTGATTTAATATTATGGTTGATTTTAGAAAATAAAATATATGGTATACTTTTGGTTGAATTACCAAGGAATATTCTTTCTTCAGTTTTTTATTAGAAACTGTTCAATTCTACATTGTGTTGACAGTAGATATATTTCAAACAAAAACTCTAAAATAACTATCGTTTTGTTTTCGTCATTTCAAAAAATCCTATAAATTAATCACCAATTTTTTTATAAAAACCTTATATATAATATATAAATATTTTTTAATATACTCAATCAAAATAAAAAAGGCAGGTCTTACGCATTGACCATAGTTTGATTAATAACTTGAAGTGGAAAATTTATTCTTTCTTCAACACCATTACGTTATGGTGCCCAAGGAGTAGAAAAGAATTTATTGTAGTCATATTGATTGAATAATAATTCAATGTCCTTATTTTTAAAATCATATATATGTTCAATATATATGATTAATATTATGTCCACTAAAATATTCTTATAATTTACAATATTATGAAAGGATAAACAAGCTTCAAATCAGTGAGAATGAATCAATACTAAAGTGTATAGAGAATATTCATCTCTAAGAAAAAAATGTATATTACCTCCCATTTATTATATATTCTCATAATCATCCAAAAAATACCATGTAATTGAAATCAATGTATTTAGAAGTAACAACATCTTTTTTTAGTAGATCGTATACAGTTTCTCTTTTAGAAAAAGGTTACAAAAATTAATCTTTTAAGAATTATAGTTTCATAATATAAATAAATATTCCATTAATAGTTATCTTTATATGTTAGTGAGGGATTTAGTTTCCTATTATCATATTATATATCCAATATTCCAAGTGAAAATAACATAGACAAGAAATATTTTGAGAGAATAATTAATGAAAATTTAAAATATAAAAATATTCCTTACAAAAGGTATTAAAAACTAAATAATTCCGGAAATCATATATTTTGGAACAATTATTCTCATAATAATCATGAAAATCATATATTTATAATTCTATTTTCTAATCATATTATGCATTAACCCATATTTAAATTAGGCTATGGAAATCAAAAAATTTGAATAGTTACTAATTTGACTGAATCAAGTTTTTATTCATTTGGCATTGTCTGAAAAAGTGACATGTCCCCCATCTACCACTGTAATATTTCCAAATCATGAGTAACTTAGAATTATCTGTATTGAACATATATTTTCGATATAACATTTTTTAATGGTACTCTTCAATGAAGTTTCCTGCACTAATAACGGACTAGAATTGTTTTTGTACACATGCATTCTATAGTTTAGAAATATTATTAACAAAAGTATTAGAAATCCATATTAGTTTTACTAGATTACATTAAAAATAATTTTTTTTAGAAAATAATAAATTTATTTGTTCCATGTCAATACGATCAATTTATAGAGTTGGTAGAGTTTAATCTTGTAAAAAATTTATTCTTATAATTTTTCCTTAGAATGGGCTAGTAATCAATAAATTTTTTATAATGATGTTATATATTTACTATTAATCCTTATCAAGGTTTCTCCACCATTTTTAGCCCATATTGATATTTTTTTGGTATCTCATTATATAATTTATGTGCATTTTTCAATTTTAAGATAAGATTATTTCTTTATTTTCTATAATAATATATATTTAAAATGTACATCTCAGACATGTATTTATTTAATATTTAATATGTTCCCTTAAATTCATTTAATGTTTTCCCCAACATATTAAAATATTCAAATAAATATGAATTAGAAATATTTTATTCATTATATACATTCTCATAATTTTTAAAAACATAAATGTGTGATACAAAAGTAGTATTTAGTAACTCAAATTTGTTTTTCCTGAAACACAAATATTCTGTATACTTTTTCCAATGCTTAATTCAAGGGCAATTGATTTATCCTTATATGATCTGTATATAGCGTTGATAGCCTTATCTAGACATTGTTCCTTTATCATCATAAAATCTTTTATAGTTGGTAATGAGACTATTGAATTTTATGTTACTATTTATTTTACATTCATAGATGGTGATCTCATTAAAATCACCCTTTCTCCCTAAATTTTATCAATTTTTAAACATTCCTCCATAGTACGATTTTTAAATTACTTTCATCTTCCTATAAAAATTATTAAGAATCATCAATAGTTGATTCAATTCCCAATCAGTATCTAATGGATATTTATACTCACTCAAATTGAAATATTTAATTTTATCAATTAGAATATAGAATGAATTTTTAAAGGCTACTAACTTCAATTAATTTATATCGTATTTATTATTAACCTTTTTTTCTTCATCACACATAAAATATATTACAATAATCTATTTTATTAGTAGTTAACTTATGTTTTAGGATTCATAGATAGGTAATGCAGTGCCTCAACATTAGTTTTCTTGGTATCATAAGAGCGTCATCACATTAGAGTTTTCATTAATTGTTTGTATATTACAAATCATATTTTTATGATTTCATTAACCCTATGGAAAACGTCAAAAATAGATATCACATGCTTCTCATTTAGATTATAATTCCTAAAATTATATGTATATATTCACGTTGTTTTCACATTAGTGTTGCCTTTGTGATATACAGAGTGGGTAGCCAATATCTCATAAGTAGTATCATGTGAATATATTCTATAAAATTCTTCTTATCCCAAATAAATAAGTATACCATTCATTAATTTTTATTTTGAATCATTAGAATCATTAAAATTATAATCATATTCTTATTTCCTATAT
Organism: Viscum album; assembly: GCA_963277665.1. NCBI lineage: Eukaryota > Viridiplantae > Streptophyta > Magnoliopsida > Santalales > Viscaceae > Viscum > Viscum album. The sequence continues at coordinate 898,579,080 of OY728136.1, read as the reverse complement.
TTGGTTTTTTCATATTGATCTATAACAGATCCCCAAATATCTATGCCCATGATCTCAAGATGTATTTTAATTATTATTTTTCCATTAGAAATTTTTGACCATTAAATGAAGGATTTATTTTATATACTAACCTTTATACATAGATTATATAATAGTATATAGCAAATAAATTAGAAAATAAAATAATATTGAGAATGAATAAATCCTTTAATTAAAATTTTTTATCTGAGTGGAAAACACCGGAGGGGGTGAATAAATTTATCAATTAATATTTTAGTTATACATAATTTGAAACAAAATCCCCACTATTTATAAAATAATCAATGATAACAAAAATAGAATTATTGTATAATTTTATCGTTGAAAAATCTTTTCAAAATTACAATACAATTTCCTCTAAAAAAGTATAAGGAATCATTTATCAATTGAATTGTATTTACATAAATAAAAAAATATATAAAAAACACATAAAACATAACTATCAGTGTATTATTTATATTATAGTTTTAAAAATTAAAAAAATATAAGATTAAACTATACTAGAAAGCAGACATCTGAATGAAACTCAAGACAGTTAATCTCAAGATGAGACCTAGTCAAGTCCACATGGTAATCACCCACTGTAAGAATTTTATGAATCAAATAAACTGATCTATAACCTAGATCTGGCATTACATAAAATTACTGTAAGCATATGGTCCATTCCTCAAATCTATTTTCATATTTCTACATGGAATAAAAAATAATAAACAGTTATATCTATATAGACCAATCTATATAGCCTCTACAATAGTTATACATGGGAGTAAATAAGAATAAAATATCAAGGATTTCTTATCTCTATATAACACAATGAAATATCATTGGATAATGTTTAAATTGAGTATTAAAAAACAACCCAAAATGTAATTTAGAACAAAAATAGAATAAAATATATGATGAAAATATTAGGTTCATCTTAATGTGATCAGATTCTAGTGATTGGTAGTATTTATATATATATATATAATAATATCTTCACCCGAGTTTCTAAAATGTTATATAGAAATATGGTGTTGTAAAAATTTTGTATTGATACCTCTTTATATCACAATGTTTTGTATTAGATTTTATCTCAAAACAAGGTTCATACATTGGTTGTTCTTCACCCTTAAGATAAAATTTTCATTAAGGGTCCATTAATGTATATTCATTCACTAATCCTCACACTAAGTGAATTATTAGTCTTTTTATATTCAATTAATGATATAAAGTATAGATGTTAGAGAATTGAAAACACCATCGATTAACTAGGTCAAGGATTATTTTCCTTCACATAAATCACAAATAATTTGTCATGTAGTTACATTTCTTGGACAGTAGGAATGGAACATGGAATGGCAATATATTTTTTCTTCCAGTAATGTATTTTCTTTATGTAGAAAATACATTTTATCTTGGGGTGGGTTCATCAAATTATGTGGTAGGTTAATCTAGTCATGAGGTAGGTTCCATTATTAATTTTTTCATTCTATTTCTTTTCAAGGGTTCAATACTTCATAGGGCAACATTATCACTATTTTTGGTATTCACATATAAATTCTGGTTTGTAATTATTTTGTGTTGTGTGCTATTGTTTTCTTACGACTGTTACTTTTTTCATATGGTCTCTACAATATACAAAACAAATTAGTTCAAAAGATGTGAAATATTTTCCCACTTAAAACATGGTAATATTATTGATCATGTGTTTGGATGAATCCTTCGTGATGATGGTTGATCATCAATATGTGATATGTTTAGAACTCATGCTGTTTGTTGTGGAGTTATGAAAAATTTTCTCATATGATGCACTGCCACTTGATTGTACACGTGGCCAATTGGATTAAAATGTGTATTCACTTAGAAACAACCATTTCTAAAAACAAAATAAAAAAAATTGTTATTTTTTTTATATTTTTATGAAATTATTGATTTTCCATTGAGTGGTGATGAATATAGATTTTTAAAATAATCTCATTAAATTTCATTTTATCATGTAATTTATAAGTAAGAATATATTTAATAATTTTCTAAATTTGAAATATGATCCCTTCAATATAAAATATTACAATTATTTCTATTTATATTATAAATTATAATGATTTATTATATAAGTTCATTTTTAGGATTTAAAGTGAATTTTTCATTAATTTTTTTTTATAGTGATCTAAAAATTAATATTAAACAAAATATTTATCACTTATTGATATTGAACAATTAAATAATATATACCTTATATTCAATCATTATTACCAAATTCCGTATATAAGTCCCTTTTATTTTTTATCATTATGAATATCAACCTATATAACTATGTGCCACCATGGTATGGGTAAAATGGGTAGAATATGGTTAAAAATATGGGATAAAGTCTCAGTATCAAACAAAAACATTCCCAACATTCAATGTATTTGATAAATACAAATATATAAATATAAAATTGGATTATATTTTTTTTAGGTTTCATATTCCCTTGATAAAGATCCTTATATTAATTTATGTAATGAAACATCTAGGATGTCACTCTCTTAGTTATATTTTCTTTAATGTTCTCTCAAATAGAAAATAATATTTTATGAAAATTTTATAAATTTATTTTAAATATTATTAATTTAATTTTATGATATGATTTGAATTTCATATTTTTATTGATGGTATTGTTACCATAAAAGATAATATAACGTTGACATATAGTTTTTGAAAGATGCAGAAAATTCAATTTATGTAATTTTAGAATAATTAAAATAAAATTTTTAGATAACGGTTTCAACCACATGATTTTAATTGCTAATAAAAATGTATAATTTATAGGTAATGAGATTGGATTCTAATTAATTTTTTTATAATGATGTAGTATAATTCAAATTAAATGAATAATGCCAAAAATTACATAAATTATATTTTAGGGATAAATATATTATTAAATTATCTAAATAAAAAAAATCATTAATTAAGTCATGAATAATTAAAAAAGGATTAAAAGGTCATCTATTTATAATTTATGAGTTATTTGTTACCATATATGTAAAATTATGACCCTTGGAGTTTTTGTGGGTAACAGTAAAAATGGATAATGAAGGGGTGAGCAAATATATTAGGGTTAAATTGACATAAAAACATGATTAAACAACAATTATTAGTTTTATTTTATATATTATAGTTATTAGCTTCAAAATTTTGTCATTTTGGAGTAGTATTTATAGTAAAGTTACATACCAATATTTTAAATCATTATATAAATTTCATGTGTTCTACTCTCCGCTATTATAAAATGGATTATCCTCCCTTCACTTATTCACACATTCTTCCTCATTTAGCCTGTCCAAATCCATTCAAAAATCCTACACAAAAATATTTATCCATTTCATATATTTTTTTCCAAAAAAACATAATGTATGTTCAGTAGGAATATATCAAAATGATGTTTCTTTAAGATGAGGTAATCATCATAACCAATATCTTTCATTTTTATTCGATATATAATAACCTTAAATTAAGTGTTAAAAATTAATATATAACAACATTGAGATATTATATTTACTAATATGTAATTATAGTTATAGAATAATTTTTATCAAACACCCTCTCTATCAAATGGTATTCAACCCCATCTCTCTTCAATACATACGAGAACTACATGAATAGATGTAATTTCTAACCATCGTTACCTAAAATGGATAGAATAATGATGAGAATTATTAATATATAATATATTTATCAAATAATATAGTTTTTTTTAAATTTTATATTTCAGCTTAAACCTTATTCTTACACCCATTGTAAAATGATAATGTTTCTTGTTATTTCTTACAACATTCCATGTCATGACTCGTCCCTCGGGGCCTATATCATAACTACCCCAAGCCAGCCTTCCATAGGCCAGTGGTTGGTGACTATAACCAAAGGCGATACATCGTAAAAACTAGGAAGGCATTGCCTTTATAAAACATAAACACACACAACCAGAGAACAGGTGGAAGAAAACAGTAAGTAAATTAGTATAAAATGTGTACTGAAAATACAAAGGGTCCAGAAATACAAGTCCAACAGAAAGGTACAGCTACAACTGAAAGAATGTACAACTGAAATGACAAATAGATGGAAGATGGAAGCAACTCTTGGATCATCCTCCAGGTTTCCACCTAAACGGTAGATACAGATGTCCTCCTCGGCACTCCACGTCTGTCCGTCTCCTCCGGGTATCGACTCGTCATGAGGTCCACCTCTGGGTACTGTCACGCTGAGTGTCCACCTCTAGGTACTTTCCAATCCTCATACACTATGGCTTGGTCAGCGTTGTCTATAATATGCATCCAATACAACGAGGTGCGGGAATAGCTCGTGTAGGGGTGAGTAAAACGATACTCAGTAGGGTCCCCGAGACCCTCAATGTATCACTAAATCTTACAAGGATAAACCACAAAGAAATATCTCAATAGATAACCTTTACTTAGGAATATGCCCATACAGATATCTAAGTTTTCAAGTATCCCATCTAAATGATGAGGAAAACACAATGGTCATTGTATAAGCTCAAACCAGGATTTTCATTATCAAAACCACAACTGTTGGATAACTCCTCCCCTGTAGAGTACAATGGCCCTTTCTCGACACTGAGGTGATTCACACTAACCTTAGACTGCTGAGGTACTCATTCTGTCAAGTTCCGCAGGTCTGCTTCCAAACCTGGCGCTCCGTCTGCTGTGTGTCAGTCGCCAAACCGGGCGCTCCCCCTAATAGCCGTCAGAGGTACTCCTCCTGTCATGTACCATAGGTCTGCTTCAAAACCAGGCGCTCGGTCCGTTGTGGTTCTGTCTCCAAACTAGGCTCTCCCTCCACTGGGCTAATCGAATCACTCCGAGTCGAATCACTTATGCAGTCGTCAGGTCTACAGCTACATGGTCTCTGTAATCTGTATGCTCATCTCCGGGAGGATCCACTCCACGGTCTACTGTTTGATACTCCAAGTGTCACGAAACCTCATTTAGAAGTATCACAAAGGACCTCCCCATCATTGGGGTCTCAACGCAACAGACGGCGCGTCAATCAGACGCCCGGTCTGTGAGTTATAAGACTTTTTGTCCAGAGGGCCCAGTTGGTTTCGTGTACGAATCAACCAAGCCATATCCCAAATGTACCCCATACTCCCATGGGGTATTCTCAACGGGATAGTTTCTCAAAAAGACTACCAGCGCCACTGATGGTTCGTTAAACGAACGTCCGGTCCGAGATTTATAGGTTTTTCTGTTCTAGGGGCCCGGTTGTTTTTTAAGCTAAAACCAACCCAAACGAACTCCAAATGCACCGAAACCTCAATTGGAATTTTCCAAATAAACCAACTCATCATAATGAATCCAATTTAATTGATGGCATGCCATCAATATGTATTTTCCTTAAGATATAAGTGTTTCTTCTCCGATGGAATGGTTGGTTTCGAGTTCGAACCAACCCAGACATACAAAAACATCGTTGAAAAATTGAGTATAATATACCGCAACGACCATCCCAATTTGAGGAATCCTACGCAACAGACAGTGCATCGATCAGAGGTCTTTAGCTCATGTTATGGTCAATTAACCGAAAATGGTCTGAAAATGTGGGAGGTCTGGGCCCAGTTCGACCCGGCCCAACCAACCTTAGGTCGGCCGGTCTCGGCTAGGTGCGACCTGGCCCAGCTGGCACATCTCGACCCGGTTTGCATGGTGCAGTGGACCAGTCCACGTGGCATCGTGGCCCAGCCGCGTGGCTGGGGTGGTGAATCCTGCCTGGTCACGCTGACCAGGCGGCGGCAGTGCCCTGTTGGGCAAGCCCTAATGAAACATGGGGGTTGTTTTTAAGTCCCATGTCTCCCGTAACAGAACCGTAAAGCCCCAGTTCCTCTCCACATAACCCACCATGTTCCTACCTGGCGCACCCTCCCCAGCGGCCAGCTCAACCGACCTCCCTCCTCCCAACCTTTCACAGCCCAGCCACAGCTTCCCTTCTGGCGCGGCGCGATGGCGACGCGCGTTCTCCGACTACTACGGCCGACTTGGTCGCTACCAATCTACCATGTGGTGCGACCACACTGAAATTTCTTTCGATCGTCGCGGCCCTCTTCCTCTGGCATAGTGCACTGTCACTACACCCCTCCAGCATTGCCGCAGCCCCAGGTGGACGTGGTCCCATTCTTCGCACACCTCAGGCGACCTGGTGACATTTGAGCTACCAGATTTCTTTTGCGTGTTCTTCTATCGGTGGTGCTGTTGTGCCACCACCATCGTCAATCCAATAAGAACCATCAAAAGGACATTGGGACTTGTTTATTCAGCCCGCGCCCTCCAAGTTAAATGATAATATTCGGATAACAACATACAACGATAAAATATGAGGTTTGAGGATTTAAATTAATCAATAACGACCCCTATCGCGAAAAGATGTCGCACGTCATCAAATCGCGGAAGACAAGCGTTGCTGTAGTCGGACTTTGTGGAAGAACCGTGTCGATTACATTGACATCAGATTTCACCCAAAGAAAAAGTGTCGTTGGCGACTTCGTGATCATTGAATCATATAGTGTTCTTCGTCGAGGAAGAATGTCGTTCTTCATCGGAGGTGTTCATTGTCGAGGAAGAATGTTGTTCTTCGTCGAAGAGAGGAACACATTTCTCAATAACCCTCCCAAAAATCTCTCAACAAAACATGTGCCAAAATAAAATAATAGCTAAGGATATTATTTTATTAACAAATGTAATAAAAAATTCAAACCACTATTATTAAATAATTGTAGTTCAATTAATTAATTAAAAGTGTTGTCATAAAATTTATAGGAGAGGGGAAGGTGGAGAGTTCACAATAAATTAGGGGGAGTTGTCAAATAATTAAATAAGGGGTAATTAGTAGGGAATTTAAGGTAGTTAAAGATGAGATGAAAGGTTGGGGCTCGTGTGGGCCCCACTTCACAAATATCCACACATGGGAAGTTATGTGGGCGTGGGACCCACCAATAACTTCCCCATGGTGGAAAATAACATACTCTCAAAAGAAAATTGTGCACCACACAATTTAATTATATTTAAGATTAAACCCCAAAAATTAACCTTTGACCCACATAAAACACAACTGCGGTAAAGGTCCCCTTAAGCGAATACTGGTGCTACGAGTTCATCGGTGTCGTCAGATTTCAATTCCAAAAACCGGTTCAAAAGATAGAAAAACCTGCACGTACATTTAATGAATGTACCCAAAAAAACATCATAAATTGATTCCATGCACACCGGGCCTCAGAATAATGTGTCTTCAGAAAATGTGGATTCGTAAAATTCCAAATAATCATGAAAAAACATTTCTTGAAATTTTCAGGTCATTACGTTAACCCCACCTCCGGGCTTTACGTCCCCATAAATCTACAACTTACAGTAGGGAAACAAAAATGGGTACTGAGCATGTATCTGAGCCTCCCGCTCCCATTTTCTCTCTTGGAGGTTCCCATGCTGTCATCGTATTTGCACTAGAGGTATAAAACATCCATGTAGGACCTGATCTTGTCGATTCTCAATCTCCACTGGAACCTCCGTGAAAGTCGTCCCGTTGTTGTTGATGTGGGACAGGTCATGCACACATCACTTCAGCTGAGATACGTGGATGACGTCGTGTAGCCGGTGCAATTGAGGTGAATGGGCCAGGTAGTAAGTCACCTCAACTACACTTCCAAATAAAAAGGAGGAGTGACTACAAAAAGGCTGCACCATCCATGTAGACAAATGATATTAGCAAAGCGGCAAACTACTTTTTCACCTCTCCTAGCAGCTGAATTCCAGTCCTCCTGTTGAGTGCATCCGTAACAACTTTCCCCTTCCCATGAGTATAGACTATCACAAAGTCATTGTCCGGGAGGAACTGAATACTCAAAACTCTTTATTCCCTGAGGGTAAGGCGTTCCGACTCAAGAGTGATCTTATGAACCCTCCTATGCATGAGTTTATCATGTGCTTCCTAGGTTTACCTTTTCACCAACCGAGGAAAAACCCCATCCCAACATTGTAGATAAACCAAAAACTTTTTTCCTATTACAATCAATCTGTGTATAGACTATGGTATCCCAGCCCATTCCCAAACTATCTTCATAAGACCTCGACGCTGCCACAAAGAGGCTCCAACCGAAACTCTCACCTCAAGGGTCAGATCACACCATCGGTGTAAGTGTAATTATCAAGTCACCTCCCAAAGGTTTCTCCATACATGAGGGTCAAGTCAACGGTTTTATGCGGAAACTCTAGGTTGGGGACACTATTCATGGAAGGAAGGAATGATTGGTTCCTTTTTCTATTGATACGGCAGGTCATAATAGACACACACCGTACCTCGAATCATTCCATGAGCCCCATGGGTCACACTTCTTGACCGCATGCAACTATTAACTTCCCCTGCCCTCCAGCTCCCAAAGCCTAGTGGGGACATCAAAGGCGAGTGGTTGTAACATGAAAAAATGTGCTCCACCTCATACTACTCTCCAAGCTCTGCTTCCATGTCTAGTGCTCTGCAAATTCATTTATCCTTAATACTTCCTCTTCTTGAAACACTTTTCATGCATAAGTATATGAGAATAGTCCCAGTTCCCTGATTTCCCACTGCTAATATTCTATAGCTGTATCCATTCATCCAATGAATTATCAACCACTATGGTTTTCCATATCACCCTATCATTAGTATGAATGCATAGAGAAATTTTTTTGGATCATATGTCCTTTAAACACACCTCACTCTGAGGTCCATGATCTAAAGAACTGATCGTATCGTAGTTATCAAGTACCAAGAATGATTGGTACGCCTTGATGAATACTCAGATACTGACATGTCATCCTACAGAAGTTGTATAAGCTCTAGAAAACTCTCAGCCACCTCCTCAAGCCACTCCTCAGCCGCATGTGAGTCGGCCTCACCTCGGAACCTAAGGGGTATCTGATTCTAAAACACGTGTAATGAACTAAGCCAACAGGTGTCATCTACCGGTACCAACGGTTTTAACAGCTGACCAACATGTAGTGATATAGCTAGTACACTACTCGAAAGTACTATCTCAGGCATCAGTCCATGTACCGAAGCCTCATCACTATGTGGACCAACCTTATGGCCACTCACTGGGAAACACTAGTAGCAAAGATCACCATCTCCTCTAGTAGTGTCTAAACTAGGTGTAGAACTCTACCAATCACCTCCGGCCAGTCCACTGCTGCCAGGGAATATGTCTTGCCTCATAACCTTGTTGGCCTCTGCTGCTAGAACTCATGCAACACACTCTGTCAGTGTGCACCATCCGCTAGTACGGCTGGTGGAATCTACCGCCCAATGGGTAGTGGTGCTACTGGTAAACCACCCGAATGTTCCATCATAGTAAGAGGGTCCTGTGCAAGAGACTCATCGCTCAGTGGGCCGTCATCGTGTACTCTCCCGGAACTCCAACTTACTGTCTGTGTGGTGACATCCTGAACAGATGTGACACGGTCAAATGATTTAAACCTCGTGAGCTGACATAGTTGAGTTGATTTAAATAAAACTTTTGGGAACTCACACGCAACAAGTGTTTTCTTGCACTAAGTCTGAAATTAGATGTTAGGGTCCTGGTGTATGGATACGTCAGACACTGCACCAACACTGGACTCCCTGAATTGAAAACTGCACTTGGTACTCTTAACACTATTGCTTCACAAAAATAACGATCAGAGTCCTGAGTTATATGGTAGAACTGACACCTCTGATACTAATTTGTCACGACCCATCCCTCCGTGCCCATATCATGACTACCCCAAGCCCGTATTCCATAGGCCAGGGGCTGGTGACTAGCACCAAAGGCGTAACTCCCAAAAAACTGGGAAGGGATCCCCTTTATATAACGTAAACACACACAACTAGTGAACTAGCAGAATAAATCACTAAGTAAATTAGTATAACAAGTGTAATAAAAATACAAATGGGCTGGAAAGAAAAGCCCAACTGAAAGGTACATCTACAACTGAATGAATGTACAACTGAAAAGTCAAACAACTGGATGATGGATGCATCTCCTAGATGGTCCCTTGGGTTAATACATGAAAGGTAGGTACATATGTCCTCCTCAGAACTCCACATCCGTCCATCTCCTCCAGGTACCTACTCGTCCTGAGGTCCACCTCCGTTTACCGTCATGCCGAGTGTCAACCTCCAGGTACCGTCCAATACTCGTAAACTCTGCCTCGGTCAGCGCTGTCTCTCGTCTGCATCCATCACAATGAGGTGCGAGAATAGCCTGTGCAGGGGTGGGTTTAATGATACATAGTAGGGACCTCGAGACCCTCAAGGTCCCACTAAATCAGACAATGATAAACCACATAGAAAGATCCCAACAGATAACCTTTACTTCGGTATATGCCCATATATATACCAATGTTATCATGTAACCCATTTCAGTTATGTGGAAAACACAAAGTTCATTATCTCATCTCAAACCAATAATTTTCATTATTCAAACCACAAATACTGGAGAAATTCTCTTTTGTTGAGTACAGTGGCTCTGTCGTAACTATGAGGCGCTAATAACTTAACTTAGACTACAGAGGTACTCATCTTGTCGAGTACCGTGGGTCTACTGCCAAACAGGGTGCTGCGTCCGCTATGGGTCTACCGCCAAACCGGGCGCTTCCCAAATACCTGTCAGAGGTAATCCTCTTATCAAGTACCGTGGGTCTGCTGCCAAACCAGGTGCTCCGTCTGCCATGGTTCTGCCGCTAAACCTGGCGCTCTGTCCATTGGGCTAATCGAATTACACTATGTCGAATTGGTCAACAAGTTGTTAGGTCTACAACTACTAGGTCTTCGCACTATTTATGATCATCTCCAGGAGGATCTCCTACATGAGCTATTTGTAAATACTCCATGTTTTACGAAGTCCCACATAGAAGTATCACAAAAGACCACCTCCTCATAGGGGTCTCAATTCAACAGATGACAGTTCAATCGGATGCCCAGTCTATGAGATATTAGCTTTTTTGTCTCGAGGTCCCGGTTGGTTTTGTGTAAAAACCAACCCGACTGTATATCAACTGTAAACTGAACTCCCATGGGGTATAATCAAAGGGACCATTTTGCAAAGATATTACCAGCACCGCTGACGGTTCTTCAAATGGACGTCCGGTCGGAGAGTTATTGGATTTTCTGTTCCAGGGGCCCAGTTGGGATTTCAGTTAAAACCATCCTGATCATACTCAAAATTTGTAAAAATATCATATGGAGTATTATAAAAGAACAAACACATCATAAGGAATCCAACGTAATTAACGGCAGGTCAATCAATCATCTGACTCTTAAGTTATAAGGGATTCTGCTCTGAGGGCCCGGTAGGTTTCGGGTTTGAACTGACCTGGTCATACTCAAACTTCACCAAAACCTTGAGTGTAATATAACGAAACGACCTTCACGATCCGAGGAATCCTACACAACTGAAGATGTGTTGATCAGAGGTCTGTAGATCATGTTATAGGAAAATAACCGAAAATGGTATGAAAAGGGGGGGTCTGGGCCCGGTCCGACTCGGCCGAATCCACCCTTGGTCAGCCTGGAAAGTCGTAGTCTGGCCCGATTGTGCGCGGCCTAGCTCTGCTGGGTGCGGCGGCCCGGTCCCCATGGTGTGGTGTCCTGGTCCGCGTGGCGTCGTGGCCTGGTCCGCGTGGTGCTACGGCCTCGTCCTCGTGACGCGATGGCTTAGCTGCGTGGTTGGGGCGGTGAAGCCCGCCTGGTCACGCTGACCAGGCGGCGGTGGTGCCCTGCAGGGCCCACCCTAAAGAAAAAAGGGTTGGTTTTTATGCCCCTGTCTCCCGTAACAAAACTAGAAAGCTCTGGTTCCTCCCCATGGAACCTGCTGGGTTCCACCATGGTGCTCCCTCGTAGGCGGACAACCCAGCTAGCCGCCCTACTGCGAAACCGCCGCAGCACAGCCATGTCTTCCCTTTTGGCGTGGTGTGACGGCGCCATGCCAACTCCGACTCCTGTGGCCCACATGGCCATGACACTATTTAGTATTTGGTTTTTGTGAAAGTAATCACAACATGTTTACATAAAAAAAAGATACATTGAATCAATAATAACATAAAAAATCATCTATAAAATTCATGTATGTCATAAAAAAATTGAAATTATATTTATTTCAATATTTATAATACCATCTATATTATTCTTTCATTCATATAAAATAATTACAACATCATCATTGTGTCATAAAAAATTTAATAATTTAATGTCTAAAAATAAAAAGTAGAATTCCATGATGTAGGAAATCTCTTTATATTTCAAATGAATATTTATAGTTGAATTTATCTTATGTATAACCCCACATAAAAAATGGTTTAGTTATTAAACATCGAGTTAAACACTTTTAATTATTCTTTATAAAATATAATAATAAATGTCATAATCTAATCCAAATGGACCAAATTGGATAATATTTTATTCCTAAAGTTGTTTTTGGTCGAATTTCACTTATCAAATAGAATTAGGACATGTTTTAGGGTAATGATCACATCAATTTTACCCATAATTATCCTATTTATTTTTAACCCTAGTAAATAAAAGTCAAATATACTATTTATAAAAAATTAATATCAACTTATTGAACCATATTTTACATACTGATGTCATCCATGTATCTTTGATTTTTTGAATTCACCTCACAGAAGCTGTAAAATTATGTTTTATTCAAAGTTGGAAATGCTTTTAGAAGGAGTGTAAAAGGCGGTAAAAATTTCAATAAAACTTTCTACATGAAATTTTATTATAAAATTACTCCATTGAATTACATTGAACTATTTAGGTACTATATATAAATTTTAAATTAAAATATATTAAAATAAAATAATTAATTTGTTAAATAAAAAGTATGTTTAAAACAATAAAATAGTGTTTTTCAGTATTCATCAGAGATTGAATGGTTTCCAAAAAATACCAAAAATTCACCCTAAGATAAATTTTGATATAATGAATTAAAAAATTAATTCAATTTTACTAAATTCAAAAAATAGAGGTTTCATTAATTAATTTAAAAATAATTCCCATTGTCAAAACTAAACCAGAGTGTTTTTTAAAAGTAAAAACTATCAAAATATTGACATGTGTTTATGTCAAATTTAAATATGAAATTACATATAATGACCTTAAATGTATTAAATGATAAAAATTAAATCTAATTGTACCTCCAAAACATTCAAATTCATAATTTTCCACTACAAATTATCTCGATTGAAAAAAAAACAATTAAAATTGAGTATTTTTCATTATTCATCAAAATATAAATGTTATGACAAAAGTAATAAAAATTTATCCAAGATAAATTTTTATGAAAAAATTCTAAAAAATAATTTAATTTCATTAAATTGAATATATAAAACTATTAAATACTGAGTTTAAAAAGTGTTCCCCATTAAAAGCTGTTAAAATTGTATTTTTTTGAAAATAATTATTTTATCTGAAAAATGAGTTTGTTCTCATATTATATCTATGAAACACATAATATGGGTGTTAAAATAATATATAGTATATAAGATTAAAATTAATGTTGATACTATTCATAACTTCTTTTTGAACGACTTGTTTGGTATGTTGTGGTACTCCCGAACTCGTTGTTGCCTGTAGCGCAATATATTGATTTACTTTGATGAGATAATGTACTATGAAATCATGGGGGTGGGGTTACATTCTCCCCTCCTTCAATAAATTTTGTCCCTGAAATATGAAATAATTCTTTAGTAATAGATGGTTAAAAATATAAAAATACTTTTGTGGAAAACCCACATCGAAAATTTGGTTAATATAATTTAGTCTTAATAAGAAGGAAAGTGAAATGAAAATGTCACCATCAAATTATGACCATGATTAGGATAACATATGAGGTAATTAGGGACATGTAATTGGAGTAAAACGTAAATATTTATATTTGGTGATTGAGGTCATCAATCAGAAACAATTGTAAATGGAGGGCCTCAAATTCATCAATCTATGGTGATTTAAAACATCATCGGTTGAACAAAACATAAGGTATTAAGAGAACACATGTTTGGTATTATGTTCCCTTCACTAAATTTTGAGAATTAATATATTCATAGAATAAGAGGAAAAAAATATACTTGATAAGTAGAGTTCCATAATTCAAATAATTAATACCACAAACTCACCTTTCACTCTAAAAGATAATAGATTTCAAAAATATTCTATTTATCATAATCGTATATAGTTACAAAAATATAGAATTTATTATTAGTATTATAGACTATTAAAATAACTAAATTAAACTGGGACATTATGTAGGCCAGTACGAGGTGATGCACCATTCTCGCCCTTCAGTTGTAGGTTCAAGTATCATGCCCTTGTCGGACGCGATGGGTTGTCGCCCGACCTCCAGGTTGTCCTTTTTATAACAATACAAAAATAATATTATGAAATGTTTTATCATTTATAATAGTATCCAATATTGAACTCAATCCATTCCAAGCTTTAGAATTATCCAAATTACATCTATCCAAAGTCACAATCCAAAATTTATAAGGAAGGTAAACCAAATAATGATCTCTTTTCCCACATAATGACATATGAATACCTTCGTCATGTATTCTTTTAAAAAATACAAACACCCTAAATTACCATAAAACCATATTGATTATATTCATGCCCCAATATACCTTATATAATGAAATATTTAATCATTATATCTATAAAATTTGAATATTTCAACAATGATGGAATAAACAAACCATTAATAAGTTCCATGGTTTTCAATAATATCAAATATAATATATACAAATCAACCATCTATTATTCCAAAATAACTACCTCTGTATAATGACCAAATTAGGGTTTAACATTACATTAACCCTGTGTTTTCCAAAATTTTTAGCCAGAAACAGTTTCACTTTACATGGTACCATAAAATCTCAAATCCATAATGAAATAGTACTGTTGTACAATCCTTATTTATTTCCATAATTCATATACCCAATACTTAATTGATACAACAGTCAAATTAAATAACTCTATAATAATAACATAATAACAGTAGTCATTTCACTTCATCTCTGGTAGTATCATAACTTGATTTTTATCCAATAGCATCATTTGGGGCACACTCTGATGATTTGGACTTTGATTCGCATATTGTCTGAACTCCTTGATGATGAATCATTGTACATTTGAATCCCATTTCCTACCCTCAAAATGACGTACTTGGTGTCCTTTTATAACACTTATAACAAAGTCCCATTCTCTTCAAGAATTTACCAAGGTGATTCCTTCCACAGTTATCCATTATGGGAAAATCTTTCTTTCCCCTTTTCCAATTATTCATATTTCTCTCTACCACCCTTTCCTTATCTTGCTTCCCTTCAACACTATAGGACTCATAGAATTATTTACATTTCATGTTAACACATGATACTATTTCATCATAGGATGATAATATGTTGGAGACTATTATCCTTTTAAATGTTGACTTTATAACATGAAATATGTGATCCTACATAATCATTTGATCATGAGTATTGCTCGAATTCTCATTCTGTCAACTAGGCTCCATTTCTAAAAAATGTCATACACTAGGTTGGTTTTTAAATCACAATACATAATTCCAAACATGTAAAATACCAAACATAAATTGAAAAATTATGCATATATAATAATAAAATTATCTCTTTGATAATGTATTTACTCCTAAATCCTTCAAAATGAAGTGTTAAAAAAATACAATTATCTTAATCAAATCCCCTAGGAGTGTCGTATCCAAGAGTGTAGCAAGGCTCATTTTCTTGTACCAGGATAACCCAGGTCAAGCCCAAAACACCATGTCATAGTTTTCACTCCTTGGTACATCTGTTCTAGAGCCGCCTCTACCTGCTCGTATCCATACCTAGATGTATTTCATAGAAATCTCACAAAATCTCGACATTACTAGAATTATAGGAGGTTCTTCTATACTAATGATTAGAGTCTATCTTAGGGTAATTTACTCTAATCAGAGATTATCTAAATCTAGTTTCGATGTTTGTAAAAAAAATTCTTTGATACCAACGGTAATGCCCCGACCCCATTTACCCATATTCGGTGCATTATTACATAAAAGTTTCTTGATATAAAAAACATGTCCGGAAAGACATATCAGTTTAGCAGTCTTGGAAAATTGATTACATACATGAACGTCACATTACACCCAAAAAAATATAACACAACATAAATGACCCTTTGTAAAGACATTTATCCCCTTGCATAACACTACTTATCAATCATAATACACTTCTTGGAATACATGGAAAATAAAACATAAGAAAGGGGAGTGCTTAAATTCTCAGAAAGGGTATATAATACAATAGAAGATAATCTAAACATTAGTCATGGTGAAAAATTTAAAACAAATGCCTTAAAAAATAATAAACATGATCACATTATGGAAGTAATATGATATTAGTAAATAATATCATAATAAATCATAGTTATGGCTGCTATACTTGTGGAATAAAGACATAAACCATCAAAAATATTTTCATAATGGGGTAATTTATAATGCAGGACATTCTGAGAAATTTTGTCAAGGCCTCGACCAAGACGTCTAAAAATGATTAAGGCCTTGGCTGAAACCATATATAAAATTGGGACACGCCTTAACCAATTCCATGAATAATTTTCTCTTTGAGAGTTACCATTGCACTAAGGAGCTATAGCGGGCTCCACCGGTCAATTACTAAGTCCAATACATTCTTTATATGCAATAGTTGAAACAAAACAAAAATATAGTTATTAAAACTAGCATACGAAATTTCAATACATCATCCCATAACCAAAAATGGTATAAAAATAACACATCAACAATCAAATATATCACCAAACATTCAATGCAATATGGATGATTTGTATCATAATAAATCAACCTCAATTAAGAATATTATCTTGTAAAGTATGTTGACATAGTTGAAAATGATAAATAAAAAACATTGAGAGAAATATACCCTTTTCATGAAATCATTTAAAAGTAACATAATTTATAAATGAAGAAATTTAAAAGATAGTTTTTAATCAATGTGTCCCATAACACATTGAAACATTTTAATGGAATTAACATTTTAAATCATTCATGTCCATATAAATAAATCCTTAAAAACATTTTGAAAACATGGACATTAATGAGAAGAGTTTATAATAATAAATCATTAAAACATTTGAAATGATGTTTTAGTAAAAAATTTCCTTAAAAAGAATCCATTTGATAAAACTTTTTTGAGACATGGACATTTATAATAAATATTTCATAGTAGATACTTAAGTAAAAACAACCTCGGATAATAAAGAGATTGTGAAATTAACCCTTACCTTGCACTTTCCATTGGTCGAGGGTAAGTTTAACCTCCTGTATAATGACCATAGTATGGTATTAAATTATACTAGAAATATATTCATATTTATTATATCATACATGACTTATTTATGACATTATAATACCCATTTATTAATGATTTCCATGTTAAATTAACATTTCAGGTAATAATTTCTTTCTTTATCGCACATGTTTTAACTTGTTATTCTTGATCGTATCATTTAAATCATGATTTAAATAAATCTAGAATATAAAACTTGATTTATATATCATATATATTTAGAATATAAATATGTATAATAGATAGAAATATTTAATTAAAAACACCGTTTAGGGAGACGGTAGGTCGTACGTACACATAAACACCGTTTCTGTTTTCATATCTTATTGAATGAAGTATGTGAATATGATATATGTAAGTACACACACACAGATATATATATATATATATATATTATGTTGAATTATTATTTCATATAATACATACTTATTAATAATATATATTTTTATAATCATCATTGAATGGTGAATGTGGAAATTAATCTCATCGCACCGTGGAGATGGTAATCAATTCGTACGCACGAGGTGAAATATCAATATATTGATGGTGAAATCATATTTAATTGGATTTTATAGAATATATACAGAATAATTAAGATGTTATATTTATTATTGACATCATTTATAATCATTATTATACCCATCCAAATAATGATGTGATTGAATAAAAAACCACCCCAAGATTTGGAGATGGTAAGCCGCACGTACACACGTACGGTGACTTTTTCATTTATATGATGGATAGAATAACAAAAATGGTTGTAACATATTTATAATAACATCACAGTATGTATTTGTTATTAGATTTATTATTTTGTTATGGATACAACAAAGAAATATGGAGTGGATGAAGAAAAGAACTCTGAAAGAGGGTGGTGAAATTTTTATCTCTTCTTCAAGTGTTTCCATTGGAGTTAATAAAAAACAATCCATATGAATGCTTTCTGATCAAAGTAGGGTATATTGTTTTATATGAGGAATGATTAGAGGATATTTTGGCAGTGTTTAGCCGAGACAAATGGATTTGGAGGTGTGATTTTGATGTAACGGTAAGTACCCTTTTATAAGAGAGCTGATGGTCACTTTTGGAAAAGCTTGAAATATTATTTTATAATAAAATCATTTTCAGTATCTAATGGCTCCAAAAATATATATTTATATGATTATGTGGGTATTGGTTGAAACCCACTCAACCAATTGGTTTTAGACATGTTTAAATTACAATATTAACCTTATCTTTTAGATTTAACACTTTTTTAAATAGTTTAGCTTTTACCGTGTCTTCTTAAATTCTTACACTATATTATTTGTAAACATACTCTAAACATTAAAGATAACCCAACATGGATCATTAATCACATATATAATATTATTTAATCCCTTTTGAATAACCTTATATTTTTTGAAATATTATAAAATTTAATAATATAATATTTGTTTTAAAAACACATTTATGTCAATTTTGAAACTATTTAGTATTTGATTTTTTTGAAATAAATAACAACTTTATTAAATAAAAAAATATACATTGAACCAATATTATCATGACATATTCACCTAGAAAATTCGTGGATGTCATAAAAATTTGAAATTATATTTATTTTTATATTTATAATACCATTTATTTCATTCGTTCTTTAATATGGTAATTATGACATCATTATTGTGTCATAAATAAATTTATTTATTTAATGTCAAAAAAATATAAATAAAATTCACTGATGTTGGAAATATTTTTAACTTTATAATTAATATTATTAGTAGGACAAATGTTATATATAACCCTATATTAAAAAAATTTAGTTAACAAACATCAAATTTATCACTTTTAAATCTTCTTTAAATAAAATAATAATAAACGGCATAATATAATCTAATTGGACCAAAGTGGATCATATTTTATTCTTAAGGTGGTTTTTAGTCTAATTTCACTTATCCAATAGAATTAGAACAAGTGTTAGACTAAAAGTCAAACATTATTGTTCACCAAAAATTATTTTCATTTTACTGAACCTCATTTTACATACTGATGTCAACCGTGTCTCCCTAATTTTTGAAATTTATCTCACAAAAGCATTAAAAATACGTTTTATGCAAATAGACAAATGCTCCTAGAAGGTTGGTAAAAGACGATAGAAAGATCAATAAAAATTTATACATCTAAACATATTATAAAATGAGTCCAATGAAATGCATTAAAATTATATAGGTACTATATATCTATTTTTGACATAAAATAAATTTAAATAAAATAAAAAAATATATAATAAAATTTATGTTTTAAACGATAACACAATGTTTTTCACTATTCATAAAAAATTGGATGTTTTCTGCAAAATCCCAAAAATTCACCCTATACTAATTTTAATATTATATATTCTAAAATTAATTCTATTTTACAAAATTAATATCAAAGAAGTTGAATAAAATAATTTAAAAATAATTTTTGTTGTCAAAACCTAAAAAGCATGTTCTTTTAAAAGTAAAAATTATCAAAAGATAGACATGTGTTTATATGTACAATTTTAATGTGAAATTAATTATAATGACCTAAATTGTATTAAATGAAAAATATATAATCTAATTTTCCTTAAAAACCATTCAAATTCAAAATTTATCACTATAAATTTTTTCATTTAAAAAAATTTCATTTAACATTTTGTATTTTCCACTATTCCAAAAAATATGAATGTTATCAGAAAAGTACCAAAAATTTATCAAAACTAAAGTTAAATGTCCCGATTCTAAAGAAGAATTTAATTTCATTAAATTGATTATATAAAAGTGTCAAATAATGATTTTAAAAATGGTTGTCCTTTTAATGAAAGTAAAATTGCATTTTTGGAAAAATAGTTTTTTATCTGAAAAAATGAATGTGTTCTCATATTATGTTTATGAAACACATAATATGGTTGTAAAAATTATACAGAGTATAAAAAATTCAAAATGTAGTTAATACGATCCATAACCTCTTTTTGAACGAATTGTTTTGTAAATTGTGGTGTGCTTGAACTCGGTGTTTCTTGTAGCTCAATATATTGAATTCCTTTAATGAAAAAAGTACTATGAAATCTTTGGGTGTTTCATTTTAAAACAACCGAAAATTCATGTGAGGTTCTAATAAGTATGACTAGTTTATTTAAGAACTAGAATGGTGGGAAAATAGTAAAAATTGAATGTGTTATGAAAGAAACAATTTTCCTCTTTAGATCTGGGATATTTGAGAAATCCAGATAAGTTTCTCCCAAATTCGCAATGAAAATGATCTCCAAATAAAGGGAGGAGAGCACGAGGAATTCCTTGGGTAAATGGACTCAGGTCAGTGTTGGATTCACTAAACAACCTTAACAATTGAATTACGTATTAATGAATTAAAAAAATGTACGAAATGGGATTTCAGGCAAGTCGAGTATCTTAATAAAATACCAAAAACCATAATGATTATGGTTTCCAATGAGGTCCAAATGGATATGGTGGTTTAAATATACTAGGGGATTCCAATTGTGAAGTAGAATGGATATAAAATGTTAAAAAATAATAAGATATAAAAGTATCAATTTTTTTAAATCATGAAATAGGCTCATGGTTTGGACCAAATCATGAAAACACATCCCATCCTCCAAAAATTTATGAGAAACCCCAAAAACAATGGAATAATGGAAATTAACTGAATAAATAAATTTAAAATAAGTAAAGTATGGGAAATTTATTTAATGAAAACTAAAGTTATTTTTGAATAATTTTCCTATTTATGTTAAATCCTTCGATTCATTTATATAAAACTCACATGGAGTCTAGGAAATATTATATCAAACTAATATTATGCTTTACTAAGAAAAGTTCCATTTGAAGATATGACATCAAAAAAATATTCATCCATAAAATATCTATGGAAATAATCGGTATTGGCCATAAATATTTTTTGTTAATTCAAACCTACCAATAAAAAAAGTGTTTTAAAAAATTAGATATTTAAAAAAAAATTGCATCTAAAGATGGTTTGTGAGATATTTCACAATGATTTATTAAAATTTATAAATAATATAATGAAGTATTCAATATAAAAATATAATGAGGAATGGATTAATTAATTTTAACATCTATATAAAAGGTTTTTGGAAGCCCTGATTATGATTTCCCTAGATGGGAATGAGTTGTTTAAGCTCATTTTTTATTGAAAAAAACAATTACATTAGTGTAGTACACAGATAAATAGTCTATTTCTTATTTCATCTAATCTATTAATTGATTTATACATTGAATATGTACCAAATTTTATAATCCTCCAATTAGAGAACTTTTTTTCATTTTTTTGGTCAAAGAATCTTTGTGAAATATAGGTGTATCATGTGACATTGTCTACATGGAAAATATTTACCTCAAATACCACTTGAATGCGATATTTGATCAGTTTTGGTTGATTCTATAGTTTCCCTCGCCCCATGAATTTTATTTATAAAAACATGGTAAGGAAAGTAAAAATATTATTTTCATTTATCTTGTATCTTGTTCGGAGATGAATCACCATAAACTATAAGATATAGGAGTTATTAGTTTGTGTTTACCTAATGACCAAAAATGTTAAATAATTGAGGCACCGTGATCAGGGTGTGCTACCAATTTCAATTACAAATATATGGGTATGATTCACCTTTATAACTCTTACCAATTTAATAAAATTGATTCTTATAAAATGAGAATCACTATTTCTATGAAGGCCCAACAACATTCTATTAATAAAATAATAAAAATATCTGATATTGTTTTCAAATGGATGATGTGTAATTTAACTATAAATGTGTTTCATTCATCCCCATCTAATGGATATCATGGCCCAAATCACTCTATATTCATGATTCTAGACTATTTCCAATATTTTAAATTCATAATTCTTTTGTTCTACCTTTCACAAATAATTATCAAGTCCTAAAAGTATATTGTGAGTAATTCAAACACATAATAAATTCTTGTATGTGGTTGAAAATTCTATAACACCCCATTTTACTAATTAAAATATTTAATGTTTGTGTACCAACAAAATATATCATTTTCCACATTCGTTAAGAAAAAGATATATCTTCATGTTTCCACAATATGTTAAGTGGTTGGGAATTACTACAACTACACACAACATATCTTAGGTAGTCATATCCATTATTAATAAAAAAATAGTATATTTTGAATTTTTGTGGTTTTAATTATTGATATGAATTCCAAATCTGATAACAACATGTTATCAAATGTCTTGATAAAATTTGGGGTAATATGACACCGATGAAGAATGTTGAAGTAGTAATAATGTTGAAAATTGTATGTATCCAACCAAGAAAACAAATAGAATCATGAAAATATTATAAAAGTTGCATCGAAAGGCTAAGAATTTTTTTATGATGTTCTATGGGTGTATAGGCTGACATAGAGAAATACTCATATGGTTCAACCTTTAGAATTAGACTATTGAAATACAGATTACATTTTGTTAGAAATGGATAAAAAATAATATATGATAGTGAAAAGACTCAAATTAAATCTTAAATCAATGTACTAAAAGTAGAAAAATAACATGAAGAATTAGATGAAATCATAATAGTATAATATGAATGAACTATAATCTATAAGATGATATCCAATGTGATCCATGGTCAGATGATTTTTATAAGGACCCATCCTTAAGAAATATATTAACTTCATCAATAGGAAATAATTTTTTTCATCCTATTACAGAATCCATTTTTTGGTTTATTGTATTATATAATTAGGAAAAAACCCTTACTTAACAACCCCATATATTAAAAGTTAGGTAATTCATTTTAGTTTCCATATTTCCCACAATATATGAAATTTAAAATAATCCATTTTTCTCTTTATGAATTTCTTGAGTTATAATTTGAAAACTAATTTATTCATAATCATAAGTAAAACAAATTAAAAACATTTAAAAACATCGGAGGACAAAAACGTATAAATAAGGTAAATATAAACTAATAATGAATTTTTTGACCCCATTTTAAAACCATGATATCAAAAAAGGTGGTTTTCATTTAACATAATAATCATTGAGTTAAAATAATAATTCATATAATCATGAAATATTCCTTACTATAAAAAAATTCATTAAAAAAATTCTGAATACATTAAATCAAAATTGTAATCATGAGGGTTTCATAGAAAAAATTCCAACCCATGAAAACCATGTTCTTAAAAACATAAAAGTTTTCCATAAATGTCGAAAATCAATCCTTTTATACAAAAATCATTATATTACATTTTGATATTAAAACATTTCTATGAAAATGCATTTTCAAGAATATAAATTTCATGTATTTATATTGGGTGATCATGTTCATAGGCCCATTATATTTCCCCTTATCAGTGAAATGACCAATACAATAAACATCTATAATATTTCTTTAGAGAACATAAACATTGACTAATTCAATAGAGAGGTAAATGTGATCACCAAACATGATGAGCTATATATGTCTGACCCATAATCAAAAAACTTTTACCAGAACAATTTCATGTATAAAACTATTTTATCTTTCACCTTTTAACATAAAAATCACTTCAAAACACCTTTTTAACAAATATGTAAAAAACATTCAGTGACTGAAATACCATTTCATTTTATAAACCCATTTTAAAAAATAAGATCCACAAAAGTAAGGAAGAGTTTGTTTTTATTTTTATAAAACATATAATCTCATAACATTATACCTCTCTAAATAAAGTCAACAAAATCCCTAGAAGATTCCTTTTGGAATTAATTTTAAGAAATTAAAAAGTTTCCTCTTATAATTAATTCATGATATATATAAATACATCAATAAAATAATTTTAATATTATATACAACAAAGAAATATATTTAGGAAGTAAATCCTTAAAATATATACAAAAAGGATTTATATGTAATGTGTCCTTTAACTCAAGCTCGGCTCTACACGTACAATATTTATCTTCCTGAATAATAAAACATTGTTAAATTTTTACCTTCATATGAAAATATTTCATGTTCGTTATTAATATTATTGTTTAATTCTGAAGTAATATTTAATTTTTTAATCAATTATGTTCATGAAGGATATTTTCATGATATAATGATTAAATATCTATAATGAAATTGGTATGTTATCTATAGTAACTTATGAAATTTTTACATCATATAATAATTAAAAATAAGAACCTAATTATAATTTACATACATCATTTATATTTTTAAATACATCCCTGAAATATTGATATAAAAAATGATCAAAGTTACAATCATGGTTAAGGTGGGTTGTAAGTACGTTTCAATAATTTTCCATTATTTAATGAACATTTTGGAAAATATTTAAGTATTATTTTAACATTAAATATGTTTTATTATATCATTTTTATAACTTAATTTATTTATTTACACTCTATATATAATCTATATTATTTTGTTATTGAAAATGAATTGCATCGCAATGTTGAGGAGGTAATCAACACAGATGGAGGAACAATGTAATCATACTTTCAATGGAATGAAATGTAATAAAAATAAATAATTCCATATATATTTTTATAATAACAATAATTATTCCATTAATATCATATATATATAAACTAAATCAGTCAATATGACTATTCATTATAGGTGGTGATATAAAACAAAGGTAATCGGTATTTGAGTTGGTATTCTATCGTACACATGAATAGAAGTTGTTTTCCCATTTTCTGTAAAAGGGATATGGATGAAAGTTATTACAATAACATAGTATCATATAATTTATGGGAGATTCTAGTTTTTTTATATTTTCTTGTATTAGGGGGTTTTTAATGATTTATAAAAATAAATAAAATTAAAAAATTTATCCAAATGTTATAACAATTTATCTGACAACCTTCTTTTATTTAATGATTAAACCCACTATATTTGGTGTTTTACCAAAAATAATATCCTTAGAATGTGTATGGTTTATTTTGGATGTTATTTGTGTAGGTATTCAATGAGATTTAGTTCTCAAATGGATTTAAGAATATATGAAAATTGTTTCCCTTTTATAATTGAGGGGATGGAACATGATGAAATTTATTAAAGAATTCAATCAATATAATTTAATTTCCTTATTCATATGGATCAAAATTAATTTAATGTGGACATATTATGTGTATTAGTAGAAATATGACCCCCCTAAAAAAAATTTGTTCATATAGTATAATCTATTTGTTTTAACCCCATGTTAACCCATTTGAGAATTGTGGTGAAAAAATGGTCTCTAATAATTAGGGATCATCAATGTTAATATCAATCGAGGAATGAACCATATATTATCCATCGATTATATTTTCAACCATTTGAAAATTAATTTGGCCAAAATATTGATTTTTATTTTTTAAAATCATTAAAAAACATTTTTTATGAAATATCATTAATTTTAATTTTATAAATATTCATTTAATATATCATTATAAAATAATGAACTCAAGTGTACTAGTATATAAAAATTTCTCAAATCCAAAAAAAATTAAATTTTTCTATATAATGTTTGGATTCTATAACTAACACAAAATTTATGACAAATAGTTTTTTTAAAATCATTTTTATTTTATTTTCGACTAATTACAAAGGCACATTGTCAGTGTTGTGTAATAATTTAACGTCATTCCATAATCACTAAAAATTATAAGTAAATAAAATTCATAAAAATAATTTCAATATTCAAAATATTATTTTACATTGAACAATTATTTTTATCCTCATGTGATAAAAATGGTAAATTCAAAAGAAAGCGAGTGACACTTGGTATTTATCTTTTCATAAAATAATGTAATGGTCGAAATCAAACATAGATGGAAAAAATCATCATATTTTAAATTATCAGATTATCACTGATGAAATAGATTAATCTAATGAAAGAACATTCATTTTATGAATAAATATTAAGAATTATCAATGTAGTTTCAACCCTATTAATATTTTGTTTTCCTTCATTGGGGTACCAAGAATTTACAATTGATATTAATCATAATAGAAAAAATTGTAATATTTATAAACATTAAATATAAATATTATAAATATGAAATAAATTATATATTAAATTTATTGAATTTGTAGAATTTTCTAAACTATTTTGTACAAAAACTCTGAGTAAAAAATTTTTAAATATAAAAATATTTTTATATGAAATGTGAGTTTAAAATTTATTAAAAAGAACATATTTATATGGTATTAACATATGGAATTAATTTATTTTTAAAATTAAAAAATATATAATTTGACATTATAGACACATGAAAAGAAAAAGGTTGTTTTCTATAAAAATCATTATTTCTCACCTCTAAAAAAATGAAATTTAATAAAATTTTCAAAAACATAATCATAAGTCAATTTTGGTATGATAAATTCCAAAATGAAGATAAATTATTCAAATTAGAGATCTATAACTTGAAAATTGATCTTTTAAATTAAAACATATGATGCATGAAAACCTATATTACTTTAAAATAATGATTTCTTCCTTTTTATTAAAAATATATATAATATTTTTTAGAAATATTAATCTATAGAATCAAATTAATGATTTTTCATTAGACATTAAAATGAGTTATCTTATCATTACCATTGTTGTTTCATTCATCCCCCATTTCAAAATTGTGTCATAACAATTCTAATTACAATTTTATTATGTGGAGATATCATTCCTTCAAATAATTTTATAGTTCTAATATTTCTTATTCAATAATAAAATATTCCAACCAAAAAATAACATTGTTAATAACATTATTTTCAAACACATTATTTCTCTGATGAGGAATTTTAATAGTTTATTCCTCATTAGAATGGATTTCCTCTGGTGAAACTACTTCAGCACTCCAAAAATGAGATAAATTTAAAATATATTTAATTTAAAATGTAAAATTAAAAATTTCATGTAACTAAGACAAACATAGAGGAAATTATACACAATAAAAAACTAATCCAAAAATATAAAAGATTTTATTTGGTCTATTAAACTTTAGTCTTATCTTCTATTTTTTACAAAAAACCTAACAATATTATTTGGGGATAGCTTATGAAAATCATGATTACCAACCTCAAATGAATAATCTTTCCTATGCTTATCTAAATAAAATTCCATCCAATATTGGACAATCCTTATATATTGTTAAATAATATTCACATTCATAACCATTTATTTTTCCATTTTTTCCCAAATAAATTATTCAACCATAATTATCCAAAAATCAGGACTCTTACATAGAATTCCATGTAATTCCAAAAAAATGTAATCAATATAATGGAATGAAAGCTATTTTTATTAGAAAATAAAACTATTGAAAGTTATTGATACCAACATCCAAGGAAATACATTGAACAAGATCAAAGACAATCATCGATTTTTTACACTATTCTCTAGGACTATATACAATATTGAGGATGAAAAATTTTAATCACATTTATTTTCATTTTAAATGACATATGATATCCTTTTATAAAAATAAAAGTAATCCTGGGATAATATTCATATATAATATTGTAAAAATATCTATGTAAAATCATTTTAATCATTATACATTGTCAACAAAGCCAGTGTAACGATATATTTTCTCCAAATAGAAGGAAATGTGATGATTAAATTAGCTGATCAACAATAAAAAATAGAACATTGTTATATCACATTTCACTAAGCAATCCAAAGATTAAATAAAATGAAATATTTTATCATTTCCACCCTGAAAGAGGATGATAATGAAGAATAACCATGGTCAAATGTCAATAGAATTCAACTTACTAATGATTAAAAATATCCTAGTAATTTTAAAAATATATCTTTTCATTAATTCCCACCCATAATACTCTCGATGTTCAATGTACATCATAGTGTATCAAGGACAAATTTAATATGGGGAACTATGAGCTTAAATCAATAATAACATCCTCAATTGGGAATTCCAAGCAACATATAATCTTTTCCAATTGTAATAATACATTATTAATCAGCATTAAAACTTGAAATATACCCTTATTAACATTCATTCAAATATATAATTTGTTATTGTAAGTATCAATAAAAAATCCCAAAAAAATAAATGGGGGTGAAAATATTGTAATTCATGGGAATCATCATAAAAAATACCAGCATATTCTATATGAGGATAACCTATGCATGAAAATATGATTAATGGTTGATTCCATTCCTCCATGTACGATGAACTATCACTTGGTTATTCAAAATGATCTCACTACTTTAAAATTGTTAAATAATGGGCCATGGGATCGCTTCATGAATATGAATACATACTCTTATTAATAGATTCTACCTTTTCTGGTAAAACATATTCCACTTTAAAATGATATTTATTTCATTAAGATAATAATTATTGTACTGAAACCATAAAAAATAGTGGATGTTTCTTTATATATAATTTTTATTAAAAAATATTTTAAATAGTTACCCAAAGGTTTATTTCTGTTGTTTAACGTGGTAAATTTTGCATTACCATTCCATCTAATTTCAATGACTACTTTGTGTACTATTTCGCCTTCCTAATGAATCATTCAGTCATAATCAACAAATAGTTCTATCAATCTTCTATAAATCATGTTGAAATATTTTTAAGTTAATATATACTTATTTTTTTATTGGTTAATATTTCGAAATTTTCTCCATATAAATTATGCCTAAAATTATGAAATTAAAAACCCCACAAACTAACTCCAAATTTATGTGAATGACAATATGACTCTTGATGATTCAGTTTATGTGAAGAATAAGAAATTACCTGATCATTATGCATCATAAACCAACTATATCCCTTTAATAAAATATCACATAAATGAAAAATTTGCTATTTCTAGAGGGTATATACAGAACTAGATAATTAACTAGTCACTATTTCAATTCCTTAATCCAATCATCATGCTATTTTTTATATAAATTCTACTTTATTTAGTTAACATAGTTAGTGGTCTTTATAACCTAAGAATTTTTTAAAACAACCACTAATAATAGGCTATTATTTCATGAAAAATATGAGTCTTAATGTCATTAATATGTTTGAGTCATTCGTCAAAAAATTAGTTTTCTAATTTTCAAAATACATCCCTTGAAGGAAACAATGATTTCATTGAATGAAATCTACAAAAAAATATATAATCACTTGATAAAGTTTCATATAAATTTTTACTCTCAAGGTTTGAAAAAATAATAATAATTATTATTTCATGATCCTAATGTATTTTAGAATATATGAAAATATAATCAATAAAGACAACCAAAATCTAATAATAACTATACTGGAAAACATTATTCACAAAATCAATGAATATATATAGTGAATTAGAAAATCAAAAGGTGAAAAAAAACTCATAATGCTCGTATCAATCTTAAAACACAATATTTGTGATATTTCTTCTTTTAACATCAGGTATTGGTATATTGACCTGAGATGAATCTTCAAAAAAAATTATGATCACATCTCTTGATCAATAAAATCATTTATATGATGAAAATTATACTCTTTCAGGTATATGTTGTCAATCAAGGATCTAATATAAATAAAATGTATCATTGAACAACATTCATTTCTTGAATATAATATAGGTGCACCCTATGGTTATTTTATTGGATGAATAAAATATTTATCTAGAAAATCATTCTACTTATTTTTCAACAAAAATGTATCAACTTGATCAATCTGATAAGTGTATTGAAAATTAGATTATCATAAGAAAATATGTCATCCACAATCTCTACATTTATATTAGTTATAATAAATGAATAATCGTCCAAAAATACATCCATATATTTATTACCTATATTTAAAACACTAAAATGAAAAGTATCCTTTTTCGTAATAATATTTGAATTATTAATTTCTTTTAAATCATTAATGTATTTCTAAATTCATGATATGTTATCAATGGAATAAATTCATTCAGTAATTAAAAATAAAACTCATTCTGAAAAATAAATTTGTAACTTTATAATCAATCTTAGATTGTTAAACAAAAAGGTTAATATATAAATATAATAACATCAAACTCTAAAAGAGTAATGATAATTTGGATTTCATGTAAATTTTCTATTGAAAAATAAAAGTAACATTCTTATAGTCTTCTTCCTTATTAATTCCCCCATGTTTTTTGACCAAAAGATAAGTATTAAACTTTATATGTGAAATTAAAAATATAAAAAAATATCTCTAATAAATAATAGTTTTTGTAGACATAAAATTTAAAAAACACTTTTAATTTTTCTTAATAAAAACATAATTTACCTCAGAAAACATTATTAGATGTTCCATCACCTTTCGATTTGTATTATAGGATTTAACTACACCTTTAATCATGTGATCTCAATAGTTTTCATCCATCTTTTCTATCATTGGAAAATTTATTCTATAATGAAATTTATCATTAATATTAAATAATCTTACCATAATTTTTTCATTATATGAATGATCTCTTTTTTCATCCTTAATAAAAATGTCCAAACATACCACATTTCATATGATTACCATATTTATAAATCATTCAAGAGGGTGATTTTTTGCAAAACGATCTCACACTAGTAACCTATTTTTTCCCATTAAAATTTAATTGATTTATTCTACCTAATTTTTACCATATAGACCTTTTATTTTATTTATTATCATGAAAAACCTGTATATTTGAAAACACCCTTTAATCATAATAAACACATCCAATAAATTTCTCATAACATTTAAATTCGAGGAAAGATAATTTTTCGATATATTGGATTATATATTCAATTAAACTAACTAATTTTACAATCAAAATCATGGATATAATTAGGTGTGTGGCTTTTAATTCGGGTGAAATTGTCTTTACACAGGTACAAAAAAATCTTCCACCATCTACCTTAATTCATGGATTTCCATATCCAATAACTGTTGAATACAATAGGAAATTATTTCCATTTAAAAATATCTTTAAATGTTTCATATTCAATGGAATTAATAAATTAACATTATATAGTTATTATATACATTGTCAACCATCAACTACAAACTTTTTCACCTCTAATGAATGTTGTTTCTCTGTTTTATAGATTCTACCACCATTTAAATCATTTTTCAATTATTCTCTCATAGTAAAAAACCGATCTGTTCCAATTCCAACAATTCTTGATTATTGATTTGGAAGTATATTTTTCACATTGTTCCTTTATACATCATTATACAGACATCCTTTATGCAATAGTATTCTATCAAGTCATTATTTAAAAAAATTATAATTTTAATATTCAAATTATATAGCATGATAATCATAAATGGAATATTATAAGTGTATAATAATTTTTTTTCAAATCATATACATTGTTCTATATATTTTTTATAAAACTAATTATAAGGGCATAGCATTAATAAATATGTATCTTTTATATTTAGATAATGATACATTAACTCACTTCTAGGAATATCTTTTTAGGATTATATTTTTAAAGAATAATGTTATAAATCACTTATAAACGCACATATATTATAATTTGTACACTCCCTCTTAGTATAAATATTTTTGAAAAATACATTACATTTAAAATAAAACATGTTTTCAATTTATGTAAAATATTTATGATATTCATCAAGAATTTTTCTTTTAACATACTCAACCTTAAAAACAAGGAAAAAATAATTGAAAATATTGGTGTATCAAAAAATTCTTCAAAATATAAATAGAAAAAATAAATAAATACACTCATTATCACATTTTAAAACCATGAGATCATAAAAGGGATCCTGTCTTTGACATAAAAGACATTGTGCTCCATAATAATATACAAAAAAATAAAATCATAATTACAACACAAATGATTTCATAATTTTTTTTATAAGAATACAATTAAAAATAGAAATCATGGTGTTTTTATAGAAAACACGAGAACCAATGAATATTATTTTCCTAAAAACATTCAATTTTTTCATATAAGGGATGAATAATTCAATTATAATAAAATATCATTAACATATATTTTCAATCTAAATTCTTAATATGAAAAATTATAAGCATGCTTAGAAATGTCATTAATATTTATTTATAAATAATCTATGTATAACCCATATAACAACCCTCACAAGTTGAATGACTAACAAGGTAAAATTATATAATAAATATATATAAAACATAATAACTACAATATTCATTGGAGATATATACCATACTAATAATATGTTATATCGGTCCCACCAATCAATGTGAGCTATACCTAGCTCACCTATCATCATGAGCTATATCGGGCTCACCCATCATCATGAGATATATCGAGCTCACCCATTGTCATAAATAGTTTCCAAGAACAAAATCATGAATAATACATTTTATTCCTTCACCTTTTCATCATGAAATATCTTTAGAACCCCTTTCAAATCTATTTAAAATATATATTTGATGTATAAAAATTCTCATTCAGTTTAAAATACCATTTTAAAAACTAAAATATATAAGAAAGGGATTGGATGGTTTTTCATTCTAAAAAATATGGATGCTTTTCAAATAAAAAAATAATCATATAAATGTTGATGTGTGGGAAGATTCATCAGTTTCATATACATCAAAAGAGAAAATTTCTTTTCTGTTTTTTAAATGAAGTAAAAACATTCCATTTGAAAACATATGTAATAATGTCCAAAGTGTCCTTTATAATTCATTCATGTACACATATATAAATGAATAAATATATTTACTAATTTCCAAATGGATTAAAATTATTTAAAAAATTAATCATTAAAATAAATAAACTAAGGGTTTTAAGGTAACTTTTCCCTTAAACCAATATTCACAAATCTAAAATAGTAATTATCATTATAAAAAAACTTATTTCAATTGTTTACATTCTAAAAAACTTCTCCATTTTCATTATTCCTTTATTTGTTTATTCCAATTACATACTTAATTATATTTTCAATTATGTTGACGATGGGCATTTTTATGATATTTAGTTTATATTCCAAATTTGATATTGGTAATGTGTCGCAGCCCAATATTTCGTAGTACGTTATTTTTTCAAAATAATTCTATTACTTGCACTACACGCAACTCCGAGTTCAAGCGCACCACGACTTACCAAACTAGTTGTTCAAAACCATTTATGAATAGTATTAACTGAATTTTGATCTTTATATAATCATTATAATTTTAGAATCCATAATATGAGTTTCTTAGACATAATTTAAGAACAAATTCATTTTTTTCGGATAGAAGATGTATTTTTAAAAAAGATTGCAATTTTACAGCCTTTTAATGGGGAAACATTTTAAATAAAATATTTGAAACTTATATATATTAAATTTGACTAAATATATTTATAACTTATAATTGGGAAATCAATGTTTTCTTTTTGTAAATTTTTGGAATTTTTCCGATAATGTTCATTTTTTATGAATAGTGAAAAATATTTTATTTTAATTACAAAGTGCCTTTTAATCTAATTTATTATTATGGTTATATTAACATTTTAATTGGGTTTAAAGTGTAATTAGAATATATTTTTACCATTTTATACAATTTTGTATATTGGAAATAATTTCACTTTGAAATTGGACATAAACAAGTATCAATCTTTTGATAGTCATTGTTTCTTAAAAACACGGTATTTGTTTTAACAATGGGAATTAATTTTAAATTAATTAATGAAACTTCTATGTTTATAATTTAGAAAAATAAACATAATTTTTGAATTCATAATATCAAATATAGCTTAGGCTGAATATTTTTGTATTTTTCCGAAAAACATCAATTTTTTATGAATAGTGAAAAACACCGAGTTATTGGTAAAAACCGACATTTTTTTTAAATAATTATTCATTTTATTTAAATTTATTTTATATGAAAATAGATACATAATACCTATATATGTCCAAAATAATTAATTTGATTCATTTTATAATAATTTTAGATTTATAAAAACTGTATTGAACTTTTCACCGTCTTTACCCACCTTTTATGAGAGTTTGCAAATTTACATAAAACATAATTTTACCGCTTCTGTGAGTTGAATTTAAAAAATACAAGAGACACGGTTAATATCAAGGAGTGAAATGTTTTTCAATAAGATAAAAATAATTTTTGGTGAATAGTATCTTTTTATTTTTATTTACCGTGGTTAAAGGTAAGTAGGGTAATTCAAGGTAAAAGAATATTGTAATAATTTAAAATTACCTAAAAGCATATCCTAACCTTATTGGATTAGTAATGCCCGACCATGGGCATTTTTTTGTTGATTTTGGGACCACATAAAGCCACTTATGAATGATAATTACACTTTATATTAAATAATTTAATGTAAAGGAAAAATTGAGAAACAAAAATCTTTTAGTCATTAATTTTTATATGGTGTTATACAAGTAATATTTTTGACTATAAATATTCATTGTAAAGCTAAAAATATTTCCTACATGGTTATATTTTTTTATAATTGTTAGACATCGAATAAATTAAATTATTTATGACACAATAAGGATGTAGTATTTACCTCATTAATAAATGATTTACATAAATTAGATTATTAATATTAATATAATATCTAAAACATCTCCAATTCTTATTGGATGATTTTATTTTGACCATTATTCATCTTATATTCAACCCTAATGATATTTGGACCTTTATAAAATTAACATCATTATATAATAAAATAATATTTTTACACTTTCTTAAAGATCCCCTCCTCCCCCTTATAAAAGGAGACCACTTCTAAGCCATTTCTCACTCCTATCAAGACTTTAAGATCGTCCAAAATCTGCCAAATTAAGCTTACTACATACCTATCATCCTCTTAGAATCCTTACCATAGGCATAAGGCACTTCATGAAGTCCTTTTGGTTCAAACCAAAGGAAGTTACCCAAATTAAATGTAACAGTTTCTCTTAACTTCTTTTCTTTTATTTTACTTCTCCAACCACTAAACTCTTTTCATTACTTTATTTAACCCTTGTATCCTCAATATACTAGGATGTTATTATGAGTAGGATTCGAACTACACTTACAAAACACCTCAAT
The DNA here is from genome assembly GCA_963277665.1 of Viscum album. Classification (NCBI taxonomy): domain Eukaryota; kingdom Viridiplantae; phylum Streptophyta; class Magnoliopsida; order Santalales; family Viscaceae; genus Viscum; species Viscum album. The sequence goes on along the minus strand of OY728136.1, from coordinate 898,543,650 downwards.
ATAATGGGTGAAGAACATAATATTTCTGTGGATTGAAAACTAACGCCTCATGAAATGACGATTGTTCAATAACCTCTTTCTGTCTCTCATGGTGGCCATTATGATATAACTGTATTTATATATGATATATATAAAAGGTTTATTTTTTTCCTCATGCATCTATATATTTCTTTTATATCATACCTCAATGTTTTCCATTATGGGTAAACACGATAATTTCATTTGAGGAAGTGCGGACTACCGCCCCCTCAAAGTGATATGACTCGTTAATACCATATGTGGGATGTATAAAAGATTGATTTAATGATATTATATATGATATTATTCTAAAATTATAATATACATATGGATAATTATTTATTAATTCCATTAAAAGAAGAAATATAAATGAAAGTAGCATTAATGTGCACGTACGGCTTGCCGTCTCCATGAACGGTGAATTTCATTTCTTACCCCAAAATGATATGTACTATTATAAATACATGTATATACTCGATATATATGATATATATAATATCTAAATCATGAATATCATTATGGATATAATGAAATTCTTACTATATGAACAACTTGTAACAATAAGGGGTTCATTTTATTCTCAAGTTCGAAATATCGACAAAAAGAATGTTATTAACTAAAATGATTACATAATGTTAATAACATGGTAATAAGTTATATAAATGGAATAATAAATATGAAAAATGTTCTTAAGAATTTATAAATTAACATTACTTTATTATTCATCATATTAAATAATGAACATGTCAACTCGGATACGAGGTAAGATATTTTCATCTCAGTCCTTATTCCTATGAGATTCATTCCATATTACCACTATTACCTTTTTTGTGGTTTATGTACTGCCCATAATTGTATTCCTTGTGTAATACACTTTAATTTATGTGTATTTACATATTCATTGTATGATTCCTCTTTCATGGGGTGTATGTTTCATAAGTTACCAAATTGGTAAGGGATAATTTCACAATCACATTATTATCCGAGGTTGTTTTTACGTAAGTATCTACTGAGACATATTTATTATCAATGTTAATGTTTCATAAAAGTGTTTTCAAAGGGATTATTTTTAAGGTAATTTTTACTAAACATCATTTTTAATGTTTTAAATATTTATTCTTCTAAATCATTATCATTAATTTCCATGTTTTCAAAATGTTTTTTATGGATTTATTTATATGGACATGAATGTTTTTAAACTGTTAATTCCTTTTAAAATCTTCAAAGTTGTATGGGACACTTTGATTCAAATATTTCTTTAAATGACTTTTTTTCTAAATTGAGTAACATTTAGATGTTTTCATGAAGAAGTTATATTTCTCTCAAAGAGACTTACAGAAAACATTCATCTATGTCAACATCCATTGATGGATTTTAAGCTTATTTGATGTTGATTTATTATGATACAAAACATCCATATTTTATTGAAGGTTTTGTGATATGTTTGACTGTGGGTGTGTAGTTTTTACCCTATTCATGGTTTATGGATAAAGTATTGACATTTCGTTGGATATTTTTAATACGAATGTTTATGTTATGTTTAAACCTTTTCATATGAGGAACTCATTGGACTTAGTAATTGACTGGTGGAGCCCACTAGAGCTCCTCGATGCATCGGTAGGTCTCATGAGACAACTAGATGTGGAATTGGCCAAGGCCTTTCCCAATTTGAGATATGGTTTTGGCCGAGGCCTTAATCATTTTTAGAGGTCTGGGCTGAGGCCTTGAACCAATGTTTCGGAATGGTCGGCATTATACATTCCATCACTATAAAAATAATATTTAAGGTTCATGTGGTCATTCGACTATTATAATACCATTTATTATGTTTTATTGCTGCATTATTTACTCATCACATATTCCTCCCATAAAATTAATCATTTTTATTATTGGTAAAGGAATGTGGTTTCAATAATTCATCATGTTTAATATTTATGTTATCATCCGCTATATTTTTTACCTTTACTGAGCCTTTGATCTCTCCCCTTTCTATGAATTATATTTCCCAGGATTCCATGAAGTGTATTGTGACTGATATGCAGGGCTAATCTAAGGGAATAATGGCCTTCATAAAATATTATTTAGGTTTTGTTATATGTTATAAAGTGTAATGTAACATTCATGTATGTAATCTGTTTTCCAAAACTGATAATCTGATCTATCCTTCGGGACATGATTCCTTTTAATCATGCCAATGTAATAAAATAATGCAACGACTCTGGGGAACTGGGGTCAGGGCATTACAGTTGGTATCAGAGGATGTTAGGAAATAACCTTGGAATATATATTTAGATAAACTCTAATTAGTGCACATTAACCTTAGATAGACATTAAGGATTAGTATAGAAGAACATCATTGAATTTTGGTACTGTAGAGATTTTGTGAGTTTTCCAAAAAATACATCCCTTTCTAGATATGAGTAGGTAGAGGCAGCTCTGGCACATATGTTCCTAGGGGTAAAACATGAAAACACCGCTTTGGGATATATTCGAATAGGAAATGTTGAACAACAACGAGCCTTGCTGCACTCTCGGTTACGACACTCCCGGGGGATATGCATAGGATAATTCTCATTTTCATTATAAATCATTATGAAGGAGTTACGACTATATACCTCCACAAACAAAATAATTTTATGATTATAGATTATATCCATAAACTGTTTAATTTACATTTGGTATTTTACAAATTTTGAATTATATTTTGCAATATATAAACTGACCTAGTGTATGTCATTATTTAGAAATGGCACCTAGTAGAAGGAATGTTTACTCCAGCAATACGTATGATCCAAAGAGTAAGAAGGATCATATCATTCATGGTGTTAAGACAGCATTTAGAAGGAAAATATTCTCCCATGTATTCTAAACATATGAAGAAATAGTATAATGTGTTAATAAGATGAGGAAAAAATTTTCGGAATTATATGACATTGAAGGGAAGCAACAGAAAAAAATGATGGAAGAGAGAAATATGTATAAAGGGAAGATGAAAAAGAAGGATTTTCCCATATGTGATAACTATGGAAAGAATCACCTTTGTAAATGATTGAAGGGAATAAGAGCTTATTATATGTGTGGAGAAAAAGGACACCAAGTATGTAATTGTAAGGGTAAGAAAAATGTTTCAGATGTAAAATGCTTCATCTGCAAGGCATTGGGACACTACACGAATCAAATGTCCCAGTCATCAGAGTATAACACATATGATGTTATTGGATAATAATCATGTTAGGATATGACCATAGATGAAATGTAATGACTACTGTTCTTATGTTGTTATTATAGAACTATTTCATTTGAGTGGTGTATCAGTAATATACTGGTTATAAGAATTATGGAGATAAATATGGATTGTACTAGAATACTATTTTATAGAGGATTTGAGATTATATTATTCTAAGAAAAGTGACTTAATAGTAAGGTAATCTGTTCGGAAAAATACATGCTTGAAGGAAATGTAATCCTTAATATGGTCTTGATAATGAGGTAGTGATTTTGGAATAAGATATGGTTGATTTGGATAAATTATATTGGATATTCATGACTACCTTGAAACAAATTAATGATTTTTATATTCCATCATTTTTGGCATTTACAACATTTTTGGATAGAAGGAGTATATCATGTATTCTATAATAAATAAGGGATCATGAATTTAATCAATAAGGTTTTATGGTAATTCAGGATGTTGTAGTGTTTTAAACAAATACATGATGAAGGTGTTCACAAGTTATTATGTGGAAACGAGGATCTTCATTATGTTTACCTTCCTTATATATTTTGGACTATGAGTTTGGACAGAATTATTTTGGATAAGTCTAATGGTTTTTATGGATTAAATTTGGAATTGGATACTATTGTTAAGGTTATTTTTGGATTTTTTTATAAAAACGACAACACACAGACAATGTGACAACCCGTCACGTTGGACAATGCTGTGAGAACCGAACCCACAACCATAGTGTGATTGGGATTTATCTGCTACCCCTAGAATACGTGATGTCCCTAGATTGTAAATTGTAGTTTTTAAGGGTCTGATAGATGTATTATAAATTCAATTTTGTTGAAACCCTATACGAATATGATAAATAGAATAATTTTTTAAGTTCTATTATCTTTTAGAGTTAAAGATGAGTTTGTGGTAGAAATTTGTTAATGGATCGAACTCTACTTGTCATGTATATATATTTTTTTATTCTATTATTCTATGATGAAATTAATTATTCAACATTAGCTAAGGGATCCTAAAACTAAAAATGTGTTATCCTAATACCTTATGTTTTGTTTAACCGATGATATTTTATATCATCATAGCTTGATGGCTTTGAAGCCATCAAGTATATTATTGTTTGTGACGGATGCCCTCAATCACTCACTATAAATATTTACATTTTTCTCCAATTATGTGTCTCTAATTTCCTCCAATTTTCTCTTAATTGAGATCATAATTTGGTGGTAACTTTTTCATTCCCCTTCTCCTTTTATTAATACTATATTTTATTAACCCAATTTCTGATGTGGGTTTTCCCACAAAGGTTTTTTCTATTTTTATAATTTTAAATTTTAAGAACAAGGTCAAATTTCAAGGATGAAATTTATTGAAGGAGGGAAGAATGTTACACCCCATGATTTCATAGTGTGTTATTTCTTCAAAATAATTCAATAACGTGGACTACACGCAACACCAAGTTCAAGTGCACCCCGACTTACCAAAGTAGCCGTTCAAAAGATGTTATGAAAAGTATTAACTGAATTTTGATCTTTATGTAATCCTTATAATATTAGAATCCATATTATTAGTTTCTTAGACATAACTTAAGAACAAATTTATTTTTTTTGGATAGAAGAAGTAGTTTTTTAAATGCAATTTTACCGCCTTTTAATTGAGAAACCCTTTTTAAATCCAATATTTGATACATATATATATTCAATTTGACAAAATAAATTTCATCTATAGAATGGGGATATAAAATTTTACTTAGTATTAATTTTTGGAATTTTTCTGATAAAGTTAATTTTTTAATGAACATTGAATAATATAGTATTATAATTCAAAAGTGCCTTTTAATATAATTTATTTTTATGGTTATATTATATTTTTAATTTTTTAATGTTTAATTAGTTTATATTTTTACCATTTAATCCAATGTTGTTTATTGGAATCAATTTCTCTTTGAAATTGTACATAAACAATTATTAATCTTTTGATAGTTATTGTTTCTTAAAAACACGCTATGTGTTTTAACAATGGGAATTAATTTTAAATTAATTAATACCACTTCTATGTTTTCAAATTATCAAAATAGACATCATTTTTTGAATTCAGAATATAAAATATATCTTAGGCTGAATATTTTCTATTTTTCTGAAAAACATTAAAATTCATTGGAGTCATTTTATAATAAGTTTAGATATATTAAAATTCTATTTAACGTATCACTGTCTATTACCCACCTCCTAGTAGAGTTTAAAAATTCACATAAAACATAATTTTACCACTTCTATGAGTTGAATTTTGAAAATCTGAGTGACATGGTTAATATCAAAGTAAAATATGTTTTAATAAGATAAATGTTTTTTTGGTAAATAGTAACTTTTTTCTTTTGTTTGCCGTGGTTAATGGTAAATATGGTAATTCAAGGTAAAAAATTTGTAATAATTCAAAATTACCTAAACACATGTCCTAATATTACCAAATGAGTAATGGATGACCAGTGGCATCTTATGGTCGATTTTGGGACCCTATGGAGCCACTTATCAATGATAATGACAATTTAGATTAATTAATTTAATGTAAAGGAAAAATTGACACAATAAAATATTTTAGTAATTAATTTTTATGTGGGGTTATATACTTAACAATTTTAACTATAAATATTCATTGGATAGCTATAAATATTTCTTAAATCAAGGTAGTTTTTTTATAATTTTAAGACATTGAATAAATTAAATTATTTATGACACAATAATGATGCAATATTTATCTCATTAATAAATTATTTAAATAAATTAGATTATAAATATAAAAATAATATCAAAAACATGTACTATTCTTATTTGATGATTTTATTTTGACCACGAGTCATCTTATCGTCGATCGTAATGATTTTTGGATCTTTATAAACATAATATATTTATATAATAAAATAATATTTGCACACTTTCCTAATGATCCCCTCCTCCCCTATAAAAGAAGACAACTTATAACCAATTCCTCACACCTCTCAAGCCTTTTTTCTCATCCAGAATCTTCAAAATTAATCTCCTTACATCCCTTTCCTCCTCTTAGAATCCTTACCTTAGGCATAAGGCACTTCAAGAAGTCCTTTTAGGTCAAACTAAAGGAAGTTACCAAAATTAAATTTAAAAGTTTCTCTTAACTTCTTTTATTTTATTTTAATTCTCCAACCCCTAAACTCTTTTCATTCATTTAATTCATAACAAAAACCGTATCTTCAATATACTAGGAATTTATTATGATAAGGATTCTAACTACACTTACACACACCTCCATCTAATGGGTGAAGAACATTATGTTTTGGTGGGTATCAAACTAACGCCTCACGAAACAATGATTGTTCAGCTATCTCCTACCACCACTCATTATGGCCATTATGATGGAACTGAATTTATATATGATATATATACTATTTATATTTATTTTCTCATGCTTCTGTATTTTTATTTTATAGCATACCTTAATGGTTTCCATTATCGGTAAACGAGATAATTTCATTTGACGAAGTGTGGACTACCGCCGCCTAAAAGTGATATGACTCGTTAATACCATATGTGGGATGTATAAAGGATTGAGATAATGATATTATATATGATATTATACTGGAATTATAATACACCCATGTATCATTATGTTTTAATGACATTAAAAATGAAATAGAAATGAATGTAGCGTTCATGCGTACGTACGTCTTACCGTCTCCATGAACGGTGCATTTCATTTCTTACCCCAAAATGATATGTACTATTATAAATACACGTATATACTAGATATATATGATATATATGATATCTAATTCATGAATATAATTCTGGATATAATTAACTTTTTACCATGGGAATAACTTGAAATGATAAGGTGTTCATTTTTGACTCAAGTGCCAAATATCGACAAAACGAACGTTATTAACATAAATGATTAAATATTGTCTATAACAGGGTAATAAGTGATATTATAAGAATTATAAACTTGAAAAAATATCTAAATCAAGTAGAAAATAACTTTTGTTTATTATTCAGGATATTAAAAAATGAATGGGTCAATTTGGACACGGGGTAATGGGTTTTTATCTCACTCCTTATTCCCGTGAGATTCATGCCATATTGACACTATTAACTTTTGTGTGGTGTATGTTCTGCCAATAATTTTATTCATTGTGTAATACACTTTAACTAATATGTATTTACATATTCATTGTATGATACTTCTTTTATGGGGTGTATGATTCATAAGTTACCAAATTGGTAAGTGTTAATTTCACAATCTCATTATTATCCGAAGTTGATTTTACGTAAGTATGCACTGGGACATATTTATTATCCATGTTAATGTTTCATAAAAGAGTTTTCAAAGGGATTACTTTTATGATAATTTTTACTAAAACATCATTTTAAATGTTTTAAATACTTAGCCTTTTAAATAATTTTCAACAATGTCAATGTTTTCAAAATTGTTTATAAGGATTTATTTATATGGACATGAATGTTTTAAAAAATTTAATTCCATTCAGAAGTTTCAAAGTGGTTTGGGACAAATTGATTCAAAATATTCTTTAAATTTGTTCCTTTATAAATAGAGTAACATTTAAATGTTTTCATGAAAAAGGTATATTTCTCTCATAGAGTTTCACAAATCATTTTCATCTCTGTCTACATCCTTTGATGGATTTTAAGATTATTTGAAGTTGATTTATTATGATACAAAACATCCATTTTTTATTGAAGGTTTTGTGATATGTTTGATAGTGGATATGTAATTTTTACACCATTCTTGGTTTATGGATAATTTATCGACACTTCGTATGATATCTTTAATTAGAATTTATATTTATGTTTAAACCTTTTCATATGAAGAATGCATTGGACATATGTGATGGGTGGTTCCCTCTATAGCTCCTTGATGCATCCGTAGGTCTCATGAGATAACTAGACGTGGAATTGGCTGAGGCCTTTCCCAATTTAAGATATTGTTTTGGCCGAGGCCTTAATCATTTTTAGATTTCTTGGCTGAGACCTTGACAAAATGTTTCAGAAAGTCCATAATTATACATTCCCTTATAATGAAAACAATATTGATGGTTCATGTGGCCATTCGACTAGTAGAATACCCATGATTATGTTTTATTGTGGCATTATTTACTCATCTCATATTCCTGACATAAAAGTATTCATGTTTATTATAGTTAAAGGTATGTGATTTCTATTATTCATCATGATTAATATTTAAGTTAACTTCCACTATATTTCTTACCCTTACTAAGCGTTTGAGCTCACCCCATTCTGTGTTTTATTTTCCCCAGGATTCCAAAAAAGTGTATTGGGATTGATATGCATGTTTAAGCAAAGGGAATAATGGTGTTCATAAAGGATTATTTATGTTTTGTTTTATGTTATAAAGTGTAATGTAACATTCATGTATGTAATCTATTTTCCTCGACTGTTAAACCAATCTGTCCTTCAGGACTTGATTACTTGTAGTGATTCCAATTTATTAAAATAATGCACCGACTCTGGGTAACTAGGGTCGGGGCATTACATATAGTGACTATATTCAACTATTTCATTATAAATTCAACCCTAGAATAGTAATAATGTTATTCTTATTATTTTTTTACATAAATTATACTATTAAATCCAACCATGAATGATGGTTATGAAAAATAACCAGTGTTACAATAAAGGGGGTGAGAGGTCATATGTATGCATTAGTTAGGTTTCTATTTTAAAAAAAATGTTTTAGAAAGAAAGAATGTGTTATGCTAACCTTATATGGTTGCCTCTTCCAATTCAAAAATCTATATTCTTGGGAATACTTCGGACCCTTCTGGGTGAATTCTTATGCATTGATGATCACACGCTACACCTTCAAGAATCCTCCATGGATCACATCTTCATGGACATAGGCCACTCCTCGCCTCCTCATCGAAGCATAACCATAATGTTGAAGATGGATTGTAATGGGTCCAGTAATTGTTTTATAATTTATCTCCTAGTTACTTACCTTAAAATTTTCTTCATGGTCACTTAGTTATGGCTATTTTGAGGCAAAATTCACTTCCCTCATCTCATATTCATATGGCTGCTTTGGGTAGAATTAGTTCTGGTGTTTAGGTTTTTGCGGCTTATAACTCATCTCTTAAAATTCATGCCCAATAACAGAGGGCAGTTAAAATCAATGTCACAACCCATCCAATTGGGGCATGCGCCACGACTCCCCAATCCTGAAATCACTGGACCAGTGACTGCTAACTAGCACCGAGTTGGAATATGACTAACATGGGAGTCGTTACCTTGGTACATGTACACACACAGTCTTCTCTAAGACCCCAAATGCTGAAATGTAAAAACCACTATGGAACAAAATGCATGCATAAATCAAAACCTAAACAACATAGTACAATGAAATTAATGTGTGGAATGTAAACTTTGATAGAATACAAGCCCAAAAAAAATTGGAGTCTACAACTACAAATTACAAACATTATACACAAAGAGGTGTTGGGATAGCTGCTCATAGCTGTAAGAACACCTCATCCTATAAGAAACTCAGAAATCTCGGTCTTCTATTGTTCCACCATAGTCTCTTTCAAAAGGTTGCTCGTATGCACAAGACACGACATGTGTGAGAAAATCCTATGCAGGGGTGAGTATAACAATATTCATTAGAGGACCTCGAAAACCACAGTGTAATACACAAAGGAAAGGTACTCTCTGCTCAACACAGTATATGTGTACTAAACATATAATAGGAGAAACACAATCCGAGTATACTCAAATCCCTGACCTGTGGTCTAGAAACAAGTAACAAAACTAGATTCCTCTTCTATGGATTCATTTTGAAGGTTCTATGAAGCACTAATCTAGGATAAAACAATCCATGAGTTTTATTTCTCAGATAACGTTCGGCCAAGAAGTATTGTATGTTGGGAAAATTCATGAGAGATATATACACTCATTCTGGGAGAACACACTCCTGAGTGGGGAAAGAACATGATACACATATAAGGATCACTTATTGATCTCTGGGGAATACCAAAACTCATCGAGATTCACCTTCTAGGTAGATTATCGGTGCCCTATGGAGATAGTCACATTGATACCTCACTCTACCTGGGTCAAGAAAGGATAGAGGATCTCACTTCAGGTTGATTGGAGGGATACCTGACTCTGTCACAAAAATTCCAGCTGAAGGGATCATAATCCTATGAATGGAAATGATACATGGACATTAGAAGAATGATTAAAAGTTTACTAACACAAAATGAAACCTGTCTATGAAACGGTGGACAAGAAGATCAATCCATGTACTCAGAATTTCACATCATGTTGAAATGTCGCACACGATGTCTTCTAACCCCGGGTACTGCCTTTGTACAATGGCCCGTGTCATATTTCTTGTTGTGTAAATCGCAACTACATGATGTGTAGAAGGGATTGCACACCATGTAAAATTATTTGAGGTATGCTCTGTGTATGAATTCTATGTTCCCGTACACTACCTCATCAACATATTCCAACCAATGTAATCCACAAACAGGTTGACCTGCATTATAAACCTCATCTAGCTGTGTGGTGGAGTACATGGTCATGTACTCCATCTCGTATCTGTGTATCACCTTGATACACACTGTGTACCGCATAGCCACCACTGCCATGTTTCTTAGTGTCTAGACGACATGTTGCGAAGCCATTTATTCCATCCCATTTCTGTGTACTTCCTATAATACACGTCGAGCTTCAAGAAACATCCCACAAGCCTTGTGACATGGGTCAAATGCCATGTGACACCTGTCTATCACAAAAAAATACACTATCCATCTCCACTGATACCACACAGTGTGTTCTTAGGGAGAAAATGATATGTTATTCGAGATTTTCCAGATCCATCAGTTGTTCACTCCGCGCCTCTGCCGATTCTATGATGTTCCTTATAGTGATCCAATATCCATGAAACTCCAATATTGAAGTCACCTAGACATCTTTACGTTGTCTTGATTATTATTGGTCCTTCGATTGGCCCCAAAAACTTGTATCGATCATCCCACTTGAAGAACGCTCGAAGAAGAGTCTCTCTCAATCTAAGCTGATTCGTCATCGCCATCTTTGTCTAACCTATTCTTGTTGTCATGTTGTTGGATCTTTAATTTGAGATTGTTTCATTGTGAAATAGATTCACAATGATCCTTCGGTCTTCACCCCATGAAGAACGCAATTAACAGAGTATGGAGGAAGAAAATCATATGAAATTATAAGAACTAACCTCCACCATCCTTTATCATAGCCTCGATCTTTTCATTTTAGTGGGATCATATGGGGAAAAATAAAACAAAAGAATAATCTAACCTGTATTATTTCCCTGAGTCAGAAACCACGAATAAATTGAAAATATTAACCCTCCTGCAAGAACGTATGATCCACAGATCAAAATGATCACGTGTTGATCCGCATTCATCATTTATTATAATAAAAAATAAAAACTAAAAGAAAATATGAAAACCCAACCTCAGTTTGGTTGAATAAAAATCGTTGCATGGAATTCTTTTCTAAGGTACGTCGAATCGGATATGTGTCGATCGACTATGTCATTGTCGTCTGCCAATGAGTAATCCTCTAATGCTCCATTGGAAAATTCCAAATTTTCAAGGTTATGAGGATAACCCTAAGAACTCTCCATAAGAATATATTTAAAGGGGATAAATTAGTCCGTTGTGAGAAAAATAATAATTTAAAATAAATTAATTTCAAATATATTTTATTTCCTTTAAAATGTCCAAAAAACAAATTTTATAGCCGACTAGTGTCGGTCGATGTTAGGCCATGCTTAAGGAAAAGTCACAGCTCTAAATGCAACAGTGCCCTCAAATTTATGATCAGGTAACATGTTAAAATTTTATTCCAATGTTTCAGAAAAAATGTCATTGCACGCTGTTTATAAGATTAATTTATTTCGAATATTTATTTTAGGCACTCTGGGACATGGAATCGCATGTTTTCAAAATCACTAGTCTCAAGATAATTCAATATATTATATAAAAAATACAAGGGAAATCATGGACATAACATTCTCTCCACCTTAGGGATTTACGTCCCAGAAATCCAAAAAAAAGGGCTACTCAAAAGATGTCGGTATTGGGCATTGATCTAAGCCTCCCACTCTGTCTACATCTCTTGAAGATTCCAGTGATTCCACTAGACACACATCAAGAGAATTTATCACCCATGAAGGATTCTCTTTGTCCAATCCTTGATCTCTATTAGGTACTCAGCAAAGGTTGCTCCATCCTTGATTTCAAGCTCACCCAAGTTGATGACGTTAGATGGGCCATGTACATACCTCCTTAGTGGAAACATGTGGACGATATCATGTTCCTGGTGCAACTGCGGCTTTAGAGCTAGGTGGTACGCAACCTCTCCAACTTTGTGCAGTTTATAGAATGGACTGATGAACCTCAGAGATAGATTTCCATATCATCCAAATCACTATAACCCTTATTGATGTGTGATCCTTAGGGAGACATAGTCCCCCTCCTCATACTATATAGGTCTCTGTCATCTGTCATCATAAGTCTTTTTCCAGATTTTTGTAGTCTTCTTCCGCTTCTAGATGATTTTAATCTTATAGGTGGTGTCTCGTACAAACTAGTGACCCATGAGTGATGAATATCCACAATCGGTCCAACAAATTTGTGACTTACAGGGTCTCCCATATAAAGAATATAACAGTGCCATACCAATGGTAGAGTGGTCGTTGTTATTGTACACAAACTCCCCCAGTATAAGGTGGTCCTCTCAATTGTGACCAAAGTACATGATACAGGCCTGCAACATATACTCCAGAACCTGAATGGTTTTAACCGTCTGACCATCCGTCTGAGGATGGGACGCTGTGCTCAAGCGTAACTGATTCCTGAAAGCCTCATGTAATCCCTTCAATAACCAGGATGTGAATCTTGTATCTCGATCTGGGACTACTGTCTATAGTACACCATGAATCTGAACTATCTCATGTACGCAGAGACATCTCATGCTATCTACGGAACACTACTCTCAAATAGCTAGGAAGTGGGACGACATGGCGAGTCGATCAATGATCACCCAGATTGATTCCAGCCCCTTTGACGTCTGTGGTATGATTATAATGAACTCCATCGATATTCCATCCCACTTCCACTCAGGAACATCCTAGGGTTAGCTAATCACGATAGATCCCGGTGCTCAGCCTTTAACTGATGGCATGTAAGGCATCGAGAACATACTCTACTAATTCCTTCTTCATCCTTGACCACCAGAACTATCTTAGGAGATCCTAGTACATCATCACCACTCCAAGATGTTCCGCAATAGATGATGTATGAATCTACCTCAGTACCTCCTCCCGCAATGCCACTGGTACAATAGTGTGTCCTCTAAAATGATCTATTTTATAACCACCATGAAAATATCCATCAAGAGCGTGTCTTGTAGATAACTACGCACGTAATGTCTCAAAATCGAAATCCCATTATGGTTCCTCCCTATCTCGCTGTAAGAGTGGAGGGGTGACCACCATCTACTGAAGGAAAACATCAACCTTTCTGTGCATGAAGGACAACTGAAATGGGGCAAACTATTTTGTCACCTCACTCAACTAATGCGATCTCAGTCACCTGCTAAGAGCATCTTCCACCATGTTCCCCACCAAGGAGTATTGATGATCTTGAAATCATAGTCATAGAGGAACTCTTTCTTATTCCTCTATCTGGGATTAAGATCCTTCTGCGAGAAGATGTACATGAGGCACTTGTTGTCAGAGTCGACAATAAACCACTCGCCCATAAGGTAGTGTCGCGATATCTTCAACAAGAAGACTACCACTGCCAAATTGTGATCATGTGTCTCAGAGTTTTGATCATGGGGCCTAAGATGGAAAGTAACCATATGCAATTACTACCAGACACTACCTTAGGACACATCCAAGCCCGGTCCCAGATTCGTCACATAAAAATATGTACTCGACACCCTCCTCCGGCAATCTCATAATCGGGGTGCTCGTCAAACTCTATCACAACAACTCAAAATCCAGATGGAACTTATTTTTCAACATTAAGAGTTTACCCTTCCTGTTCAAGGCTATTATAGGTGCTGATATCCAATAGAAATCAATTATGAATCTCGGGTAATATCCAGCCAACCCTAGGAAGCTCCGCACCTCTGTCACGCTCTGAGGTGGCACCCCTGCTAACACTGCCTCCACCATAGCTAGGTCCACACCTAGTCCATTTCATGATATTACATTTCCAATAAGTAGACCTCCTAAATCCAGAACTATCACTTTGAGATCATCCCATAAATTTGGTTCTCTCAGAGGACGTCAAGAACCATCTGTAGGTGTCTCGTGTGCTCCTCCTCTGACGCCAAGTACATAAGTATGTCGTCAATGTATTCCAATAGGAACCAGAATAAATACAGCTACAAGATCAAATTCATAACTCCCAAGAATACTGCAGGGGTGTTCATCAAGTTGAAATACATCACCAAGTACTCATAGTGACTGTAGCGACATCAAAATGTTGTATTCAGTATATCCTAGTCCCATACTCGTAACTGGTGGTAACATTACCGAAGTACAACCTTCGAGAACCACTATACCCCTCTTAGCTAATAGAATAGGTTATTTATCCTTGGAAGTGGATATATATTCATCATCATTATCTGATTCAGGAACCAGTAATCCATGCACAACCTCAAACTCTCATCTGCCTTCTTGGCATAAAAACTAGGGCCACACAGGGTGAAATACTGGGTCTCACGAAGCCATTATTATGAAAATCCCCCAACTGCACCCTCATCTAGAGAAGCACTGTTGAAGCCACCTGATATTATTTTTAAGAAATTGGTGTCTTCTAGTGTTTAATTTGATGTATAAGTCAATCTCTCAGCGAAGAGGTAGTCCTGGAAAATCATCGGGAAAGACATCCTAGTAAGCTTCCACTGCTGCTGGGAAATGGAATCTCACAACATCTACTAATTTGAGGGTATGGCTAGCCAACTCCTGAGTGACTGGTTGCACCCTCCAATGGTTTTTTCTTTACACAGCTGCATGGGTATACTTTTCATTGACAAAGGAAATCCTCGTACCATCACTGCAGACACACCACACTATCCGCCTAAAATAGTCAATCTAGGGATTGACCGAATATAACCAATCCATACCATGAATGGCATCATAACACCTCGACACATCCACAGATTTTTTCCAATAGAAACTATATCATCCGAGGCAATATCACACATTCTATAAATTTGTTTGATCATCGAGTCTCCTCCCGTAGATGTCTCCAAGCATAAGTGTCGAGTCAATGTCTCCACAGGATCTGAATGTTTCTCAAAAGAAATGTGGAGAGGAAGGAATGACTGGAATCTATATCTATAAGTATGTTATCTAAAGTAAAGAAGACATAGATCATACCTTGGATCATTCATGGAGTCTCTGGGTCATATGTGTGGACTAAATGCATCTGTCCTCACCCCTATCCCCCATCTCCATAAGTATAGTACAAACCTTCTGGGGTTGGTTGTGGAAGTACATCGAAGCGTCTACCACCACATAAAACTATCCCTACTCCTCGGCCACATCTGCTACATGGAGGGCCTATCACTTACAATCATTTCCTCTATATCAGTGGTATATCTACTCCCTCATAATCAAAATCTTGACAGGTTAGAAAACTTCTAGCGAGATGTCTCCTACCATCGAATGAGTAGAATTGCTCTCCCTAGGAAGACTGGATCCAACCAGAGAGACCTGGACTTCCAAACCATTTTCTCATGTACTCATTTGATGTCTCCCACATCTTGTTCCCTATGCCAGTCCTCGGCACCCTGCATCCAATGTCTCCACAACTGTCAACCTACTGCTAACTTCCAGCAGCTGTCTCTGCTCCACCAAGAAGCTCTTGATCACCAAGGCACTCTTGAGTACTCATGCATAAGTAGAAATTAAAAGAGTAACAACACTAGCTTAGATGTCCCATCGTAGAAAAATCATGATGGTATGTTCTCTAAAGTAATTCTCAATTAACATATACATTGAGTACATAGTGAGGTTGGTGAGTTGTAATGAATAGTCATCCATAATCAAACTGCCCTATTGGTGCGATAGAAGCTCCATGATACACACTGCTCTCAGCATAACCAGTGAAAACTTTTCTCTAAAGAGTCTCTCAATATCTGTTAATGAAAGGGTCTCCTCAATGTGAGTTTTTGTGGTTAGAATCCACCAGAATCCCTAAAAATCCTTAAAAAGGCTCACTCGTAGGATCACTATATGGTCTACTAGTTTCCTAATGAGACAGAAAACATTGGTCACCACCTCACACCAGTCCTTAGATGCCTAAGGGTCGGTCTCACCTCAGAACCCAAGGGGCCTCTGTCTCTTGAACTCATGGATCACGCTCATCCTACACCCCTCGTCTGTTGGTAATGTAGGTATCATGGGTTTCTCCACTGGTGGTGGTATAACAGATATGCCTCCTAGAGGTAACTCAAGGGGAACTAGTCCCTATAGTTAAACCTTGACCCTCATTGGGTCATCCTCATGATCACGCTGCTAAATCCTATAGGGTATATATCGCGGAGGAATCCTATAAGAAACAAGATATACCATGGATAATGAGTATATCTGGATAGAGGACAAAAAATATAGTGAAAACACTACCCATTCCTATATAATTCATGTACCATTCCCTTATTTTCATGCAACTAGTGTGTTCATGTACTGTGTTAGAAAGCATGTTATCAGAGTCTTAGTGTATGGATACATCAGCTTCCCACACCAGAACTGGAATCTATAGCCTGAA
The DNA here is from genome assembly GCA_963277665.1 of Viscum album. Lineage (NCBI taxonomy): Eukaryota > Viridiplantae > Streptophyta > Magnoliopsida > Santalales > Viscaceae > Viscum > Viscum album. The sequence goes on along the minus strand of OY728136.1, from coordinate 898,526,554 downwards.
ATCCTATCTCAAAAAAGTTAACATTGTTACCCCAAAACTAATACCATAGTCTCTTCGTCCTAAGATAGAACTAACTACCTCTGATACCACTCCATCATGACTCGTCTCTGTGCGGCCCATGCCATGACTCTCCAAGCCTGCCTTCAATAGTGTAGGGGCTGGTGACTGGCACCAAGTTGACATATTACTAACATGGGAGGCATTAACTACGTAAATGTACACCCACACACACATCTCTAATCCCACAATTTCTAAAATATAAAAACCAATATGGAACAAAATTAAATTATGTAACTAAATCCAACCAATAGAGTACAAATAAAATAATGTGTGAAAGTAATGTGTCCTAGGATATAGGCCCACAAAAAATAGGGGTCGGCAACTACAATGTCCAACCTGTAAACACAAACAGGTATTTTGACTACTGATCATATCCAAAAAACACATCAGCTTGTCGGAAACACCGAAAGCTTGGTCAGGTACTGGTCGGCCCTAGACTCTGTCAAAAGGTTTCTCATCTATAGAATACTTGACACATTCAGGAAAAGCCTATATAGTGGTGATTATAACAATACTCAGTAGAAGACTCCAAAAACTACATAGAAATAAAAAAGAAAAGATACAATCAGATCTACAAAGAATATGTCTACTGAACATATAATAGGAGAAACACAATCAAGATATACTCAAAACCCAGACCCATGGTCTAGAGACAAGTCGCATAACTGCAGGACGCGGCTAGGGATTCAGTTCAAAGGTACAATGAAGTACTCGTCGGGGGGAACTCACTCCATGAGTCTAAACTCTTTGATGACATTCGTATGAGAAGTATTGTCCATCTGGAAAAGAAATGAGAGATATATACACTCATTTTGAGACAACACACTCCTCGGTAAGGAACGATCACAATACAAAAATGACGATCACATCCAGGTCCTTGGCGGATACCATGAATCATCCAGATTCACCTACTAGGTAGAAGTCCTACTCCCTATGGAGATATTCTCGTCGATACCTGACTCTACCTTGGGCCAAGAATGGATAATGGATATCACTATTGACATATCAAAGGGATAGCTTACTCTGTATTGGAAATTATTTCTGAAGTGATCATACTCATGTGAATAGAAACAAAACCTGACCTTTAGATAAATGAGATAATGGGAACTAACCCTAAGAAAAACCTGTCCAAGAAATGGTGGACATGAAGATCAAGCAATGTATTGTTAAGTAAATAGCATGTAGAAATGTCACATGTCATGTCTATAAACCCCATGTACATAGACTATACAACGGCCCATGTCATAAGGCTTATTGTGTGCAACAAAACTACACTGCATGTAGAAAGGATCATATGCCAAGTCAATCTATCTAGGGTCTGCTCCATGTACGATGGCCATGTGCCTGTATATAGCCTCCCCCATGTATTCCAACCCATGTAATTGGCACATGGGGTGACCAGAATTACTATCCTCGTCTATCTGTGTTGTAGATTACATGGTCATGTACTCCCCTTCATGTCCGTGTATCCCCTTGATACATGCCGAGTCACACGTAGCCGCCTCTTCTATGATGTGTATAGTCTATATGATTTGTTGCAAAACCTTGTAGTCTATCCAATGTATGTATACTTCCCAGAATACACGCATAGCTTCGAGGAACTTCCCACATTCCGTGTGATATGGGTCACACGTCGTGTGATACCTGTCTATCACCAAAAACTCTATCCACCACCACTGGTACAACAAGGAGTGTTCCTAGGGAGAACACACTGTGTTCTTCGAGATTTTCACGAATCACTGGTTCTTTGCTCTGCACCTCAGTCGATTCTATGAAGATCTATCTAGTGATATGATCACCCCAAATCTCCAAGGTTGAGGTCGCCCTGAAATCACGAGATCACATCTATTGTTTTCAGGTCGTCGATTGGCCCCAAAATTTCGTATGGATCCACCAACATGACAAATTCTTAACGAATGGCCTCTCTCAATTGGAGCTAATCTGTCACCCACCATCGTCATTACACCTCTTCTAGGTCTTCATGATGTTAGATCTCAAATTTGGGATCGTTGTGTTGTGAAATGTACGTAAAAAGATCCGTCATTCGTCACCCCACAAAGAATGCCAAAAACACAGGGAGGAGAATGAAATCTAATAGAAATTTTAGGAATGATCATCTTCCGTCATTCTTCACAGTGTCAATCCACCCTTTTAAGTAGGATTAAACAGAGAAAAATCAAACTGAATAATCTAGCATGGATTAATTCCCTGAGTAAGAAACCCCAAAAAAAAATATAATATAATAACCCTCCCAGAAAAAAGTATGATTTGTAGATCAACCTACATATGGGGTGATCCACGTTCATCATTTAATCAAATAATAGGTAATAACTAAATCAAAATAACAAACCCCTAGCATGATTCAGTTGAAGAACAATCATCACCTCACATTCGTGGGTGAGGTTCTTCAAATTTGAGATGTGTCGATCCATTGCGTCTTTATCATCTGCCAATGGGTTCTCCTCCAAAGTTCCAATGTAAAATACTAAATTTTCAGGGTTACACAGCTGGCCCTGCAAACTAGCCAGAAGCATTTATTTAAAGGGATTAATTATGTCATTGTTCAAAAAGAAAACTTTTAAAGTAAATTAATTGCATATTTATTTTTTTTCCTTCAAAAATTCGACAAACTAACTTTTTCAAAAGACATGCGTCGGTTGATGTTAAGCCTTTCCCAAGTCAATGTTGCTGCTTTTAACACAATGGTGCCCTAATTTTTCTGATCCGAGCACCTGTTTAAAATTTATTCCACTTTTTTAAAAAAATCGTTCATGCTCATAGTTTAAATTATATCATTTATGAAAATTTTATTCAGAGCAATCTGAGCCTCAGAATCACACGACGTCAAATGGTATGGTCTCGAAATAATTCCATATAGAATTTAAAAATAATACACAAAATATCTGAGAAATTTCACTCAGGTTTTTTCCTCGAGTGGTTCTCCAAGAATTATTTTTTCTCCCCTTCCTCTGCCTGATCATTTCCTAGCCATATTTTCTTTTTATCAGAGGGTGGATGACATTAAGAGACTCAGGTATCATGAAAACCTCCCCAATACTAAAAGGTTGTAACTCAAGTATAAAGACATCCTATGAATTTTGGTTCCCCCTCGGTGTTCACAGTACTAGGACTCTGGTTCCTCTACTTGCTTTTTGGTCATGACTGCCAACAGTTTTAATGTATTGGAATTGATCCAAGAGGGTTCAGACCCTGTTTCCATGATTTTTGAAGGATTTTTTGATGTTTTTCCACAATTCCCGAATGATACTCAGTATGATCATATTTCTCCTTTTATATTTAAGTGGTGTTATGTTGTGATTTTGGAGACATAAACATCACTTTATTTTGATTATCTACCAAGGGAGGTCATTTTTTTGATTATTTGTTATGTGTGGTGTAAAAAAGATCCAACTCCAAGCTTAAATAGGTGTCTTTTATTCATGTTATTTCTTCGATCCTATCAGCACCACGGGCTAAAGATAAGAGCATGCAGTTCAAATGAATGATATTTTTGTTTGGAATGCTCATGGTATGGGTGTAAGGGTGAAATATATTTTCTAGGTCATGAATGATGTCATTGTAATGCTTTGGTTAAATGTATTCTGGATCCCAAAAAATATTCTGTTATAATTCAGAACATAAATCTTTGTATTAGTTGGTTGTAGTATATGCACAATGATCCATTTAAAACCAATATTTGAAATTTTTGCAATTCCTCATGTTAGGTATAAAAAATTACTGAATTGAATCAACAGATTTAACATAAAATTATCATTGTATATCTATCATTTTATTTTTATTTCATGTATAGAAAATGTGATGTGGTAGCTAGGGAGTACAAGATTTTGGATCCTGATGTGTTTTATCATGGTAGATCTCAATGGATTGTTAAGATGATTTCAATGCAATTGTGGACCGAAATGAAAAAAAGTGGTGGAACAACTACATACAAGGGTCACAGTGACTTTCTTCCTTCATTGTAATAAATGGTATCTTCGATCAAGGGTTTTTGGGTGATTTTTTACATAGTTAAATGAATAAGAGGGATGAAATAGAATTTTTTTTGTCTTGATATGTGTCTGTCCAATCTCATGTTGATTTCTACTTTCCTTGGCGTGAGAACTTGTCATATGGTTAGATCATTATTAGATCATTCTACCAATATCAATATTCTGGAATCCAGTCCTAATGTGCATAATATTTGTTATTTTTTAATATGTGTATAATGGACCCTATATTAGAGTCTTTGGTTAAGGGGTCATGGAGAATGTACACACAAGGAATCTTGTGGGTGGTATTCCATAATAAGTTATTGTAGATTAAATCAATGTTTTCCTCCAAGATTATGAATCTCCAATTACCTTCCACAAATTTGAAATCTATAATAGGGGAATGTAGTAGGATGATACAATACTAGAAGGAGAATGGGATGAGGGTATTTTTTGTGACATCATTATCATGAAGGCTACGTTCACAGAAAATCTATTGAAGGTTGAGTGGGTGTCCTGTGAGCGTTTTAGAGTGTTGTGACTAACAATGGGTGAATGTAATATAGGTATCTTCATTACTAGTATTATGAAAAAGAAATGATCTATTTATCCTGACGTTATAATCAAGGATGGAACCTTTATTAATGATTTCAATACTATTGAAGAGATGGTTGTATCTCATTTCAAAACCCTTCATGGTGATATCCATCCCCTCATCCAATTTGGATATCTATTAGGCAATTATAATCTCATTGTTAACATTCTTGAATTGGTGTATGATTCCATGAATTGCAATCTTGGTCATGTTCCCAATGAGAATGAAATCATGATGGCGATTTAATCTCTCAACTGGGAGAGTGTTTCATGGCATGATGGTATTCTTGGTTCATTCTATGTGGCATATTAGATCGTAATCAAATCAATGTTGCTTTAATGTATTGATGACACTTTAGGGGGTAGTCATCCCAAGGTGGCATGTGCTACATGTATGGTTCTTATACCGAAGACCAATGAATCTTCTTATATCAGTCGCTTCAGGCCCATTTGAATGTGAAAATTACCATATAAGGTGATGGAATTTGTTATTAATAGGAGGATTTCTAAACTTTTTCATGGATTAGTATCAGAGGAACAACATCGATTCATTCTATAGTGATCTATCCATGTCACTATAGGCCGTTCACATGAGATGATTGGGGATCTAAGCATAAAACCAATCGGTTATAATATCACTCTTAAATTTTATTTTGATTAATTTTTTGACATAATAGAGTAAAACATCATCATCAAGGTAATGTTAAAAATGTGTTTTTCTAGATGGGTTATTTATCTTACTTTCAGATATAATAGATTGACATGGTTTTCTATTTTACATATGGAGAGTAAATGTGGGTTTTTTAAATAGTTCAAGGACTATGGAAGGGAGATCCTCTTTCGCCCAATATCATTATCATTACATTGGATTCTCTTAGTAGATACATCATGAATAGAATTTCGATGGTTCCATTTTATCATATCGTTGTAGATCCAACATCACAGTTATATCTCACAAAATCATTTCTAATGATGTTAATGTATTTTTAATGTAAGTAGAAAGGATACCCAATACATAAACAAGACTCTAACAGAGTAAAAAAAATTGAGTTGGAAACATATTCACAAGCGCATGAGAATTGTCTTCATTTATATACTGTGCACAAAAGGTTGGTTTTGCAGATTGAGTCTTTTCTGGATATCTCAATGAGGCAATTTCTAATAGAGTATCAGGGGATCCTTTTTCTTTAGTCTAGGTGTGTATTAACCAGTTTTATGGGATTATGTGCATAATTTCAAATAGGTATGACTATTTGAAGAATCATTTTCATTAATTTGAGGGATTATTACCTCAATAAATAGTGTTATTTATTCGATTAGTGTCCATATTTTATCCTCCCATAGTGTTATTAAAATGGCATTCCAATTATGGATATGATATTTGAGAAATTATTTTGGGATGCTAATGATTATGGTAAATTACATTAGGCTTCATGGGGGAGGTCGGCCAAGGAGGATGTGGAAATGGGAATAAATGTGAGAAATGTGGAGCAGGCTATATATTACGTACACGCATTGGCTTCTTGGAATGTTCTTAAGGGGTGATATTTGTGAGATATTTCTATTTGGAGGATATAAAATATGGATATTGATGTTCTACGTGACTGCGCCATAGGCATGAGGAAATGTATTCATGTTCAGGTTGGAGAGATCCATCCCCATTCTAGATTGGTTTTGGGGCATGGGGATGACTACTTTTGGAACCTGAATTGGTTAGATACCACAATGGGATTCCCAAGATGTCCCCCTCCAAATTTTACATTCATGTAGTTAGGTAGTTACCAACTTCTCATACATGATAATCTCTATTCTCATTAGTGTGGACAATATTATAGTGTCTTTCTCAATAATGAGGGTGATAGACTAGTGTTCACATGTTCTCCATTATGTTCATTTAACTCAAAGTCCCACTATTCCCATCATCACAATCAGGTGGATAGTGACGTGTGAGGGGCACTTTGGGAGTTTTAATGTCCCGGAAATTTTTTTTCTGATCTGTCTCACCAGAGAGAAAACACGAATATTGAGGTTCTATGATAGGCATCCCTCAAATCCATTGAACACTTCCAGATGATCTTGTTTTGCAATATGGGGGTTAAAAAAATATATATCACAAGGTTCCATTTATTTATCATGTAGTAGGGTGTTGGAAATTCGGACAGCATGGAAAAAATACCAATTTGAGGGTGTATAGTGTTCAAGAGTACGTTACATGTGAAATCATGTAGCATAGGGGTAGATCTTGGCCTTTTCTGATGAACGTGGAGCAGGCTCAATAATTTGGGAGGATGTGTCATGGTTGTAGTCCTAGATTTTTGGAACAGTCGGTACCCCCAAATGGATATTGGGTTAAATATATTCTGCCTCATGTTGGCTTAAAGATTAATATTGATGGTTCTTGTGTGAATGGGTCTTCTCGCAGTGGTGTTGTTGTTTGTGACATCAGGGGATCTATGGTCCTTGATTTTTATTATGACAATGTTTAGGGAGACTCTGCAATGGAAGTTTCTTTGGATATGCTTAGTGGAATATATATTGTCATGTCACGAGCTCTAGAGCGTGAGGTGGTGGAGAGAGATTCATTTATCATTTATAATTTTATTCATTAGAAGGCCGTTATTCAATGAAGAATCTGTTATATCATCAGGTACATTAAATCTCTCTAGAGGATCCACTGGAAGTTTTGTAGGACAAGGCATTAAGGAAATAATGTTTTTGAATTCCATAGATCAAGTATTATTCAGAATGGGATTACCAATATTTTTTCTAATATGGGTTCTCTTCCTCAGAAATGTTTGTATATTATTATTCATGATTCTCTCTATTTACATTTTTATCACCCCTAATAGTCTTATCTATTATCTTTTCTATTATATAATAAAATTATTTACATTGAACTCTTCCTTGATTTAATGTGATTCGTACTGTGATAAATATTATAAAAAATAAAAATTGCATGTTTAAATCTATAACTCTTCTTTATATATCCTTCATTTCATTATAGCTTAAATCCTTTATGGTTAGTATTATACCCAAATTATGACCTATAAGACATGTATAGGTATTTTCGGTAGGGATTTAGATATTTCATGATAGATATAGTGTTCTCAAATGGTGTGAGGAAGAGAAGATATGATGTTCCCTTTATAAGTGAGGGGAAGGGAATTCGTGGAATATCTTAAAATATTATAATTTTAGGAATTAATTTTATTGTTCAATTAGATCAAAATTAATATAATTTAGATACAATAATAAAAATATTCTTAATAATCTCATCCAATAAAAATTTGAGATTTTTATATTTTTTATTTTCATTTCTCATTGTTTAAATCCCTTGTTTACGCTTTTTTACAATTGTAGTGATAACAATGTTATTTACTCATTAGTGATCAATAATGTAATAATTAATAGAAAAATTACCCCTAAATAGAACATAGTTTATATTTTAATTCATATAACATTCATTGGGAAAATTATATAATTTTTAGGAATTTTAAATAATTTAATAAAATAGTCATTATTTAAATATATCATTAATGTCTTTTTGTTAACTATTCATTTAATATGACATTAAAAAACAACATGATGGAAAATGAATTAATTTATAAAACTATTGGGATACTATTAATCACCTATAGAATAATACTTTAATATTTTTTAATATCATTTATTTTATATGTCAACTTCTTACACTAGCATTGAGTTTCATTTTGAAAGAATATAATGTAATTATATAATTATAAAATATTATAAAAAAATATAATTTAGTTATTCTCAAAATAGAAATATATATTTTTTAGATCTTATTTTTATACCTATGTAATCATATAAGAGAGATATAAATGAAAGATAGTAAAAATTTGAATTTTTCATAACATAAAATTCTATATATATCAGACAAAATTTTAAAAAGGCCAAATTTTAGAATTTACAATTATTATTTATGAAATTTACTGATAAAACGAAATAATGGTATGTGATTCCATGAAATTAAAAACATAACACATTAGTTGAAATCCTTATTAACCAATTTTATGTTTATAATAGTATTAAAAAATGAGTATTATTACAAATCCTAAAAAACATAAATTAAATGGGTTTATTTACAAAATTTGTGACATAAATAATTCATATAAAGAATCTATTTTCAATATTCAGTTTATATAACTGCATAATTTATTTTCTTTTTAATCCTTGAAAACATGATGATAAATGGTTTTAGAAAACTGATTTCTTAGAATAAAAATGATATTATAACAAAATAATGTTTAAAATTCATTCTAAGGACCATACTTTCTGTTTTTAGTCCAAAAAATTAATAAAATTTTAAAAGTAATCCAAAATAATTTTTTTATCTATATAATCGTGAAAAGAAACGATATTTTCCACAAAAGTCTATATATTTCAATATTGACTGAAAAATAACCCCTTTTGAAAAACATATCCTAATATAATTTATAAATTGTTAATAAAAAATAATCATTATTTTTTTTAATTAAAATGAAATAATTATTAAATTTATCTTTTAAATAAAATTATTTAATTCCTGATACCGCAATTTGGTATGAAATAAATATTTTTTCCTAGAAATGAAAAATTTACTAAATGTATTATAATGAATATAACACTTTAAATTGTAATATGTCAATGTTAATAAGTTATAATAATTATCTATCATTACAATTCCTTGGACTTTTCAGATTCTCAGAAGAAATTGAATTATGGAGATATGGGATTACTCTTTAACTCATTTTTATCCCTCTTCAAGGCAAAAAAGATGTCCCAGTTGTCCAGACCATTTGGATCATCAATAAATTTTTCAATAGTGTAACAGATATTCAAGTATACGATATTAAACAGTATGAAGATAATAGGAAATGTTTAAAACTATAATTTCAAATCTAAAAAATTGTGGGAATGATCTACAACATCCATTCAATTAAAAATATTCCCATATTATATGTGGACTCACTCAAATGGATTTATACACAAAATATTTCCTTATGGGGTCTGTAAAACGAACATCATTTCTTTTATTTAGATAAACTATAGGTTATTTGTTCATTAATTGGATTTTTCCTACCAATATATCCATTTTTCACACCTCCCATTCATTTTTTTAACTTCCCACTCTTCTCCGCATTATACAATAACTATGGATAATGATCAGTCTTAATTTTATGGTAGACCCCCTTATCCTATGGCACCTCATTTCACTATTTGATTAACCGTTTCCATGGTGATATATTTTTCTTGGAAATCATTTTTCATAATATTATAAATATCATACATTAATATTAGATAAATGAAAAAATATCATGCGTGAATGACCTTGAGGATTGTAATATTATGGGTTTTATAAAAAATTATTTTTAATGATTTTCTTTAGGAAAATTAAATCAAAATATTTTTACATTTTATTTTAAATTATTTTAATATATAGAATATTTTATATTTGTTTAAATTAATGAATCTATTGAAATAAATGTTTGAAATATGTATTTTGGGAATTCATGAATGGAATTAGTTGATGCCACTCACAAGGTTACTATGTAGACTTTATTTCTTGATGTACTGAAAAATATTTACAATTCTTATAGGTAAATAATCAAATAATTTGGGTAACAAAAATTTCAATGCAAGTATATCTATTCAATGGATAATGAATGAAATAATAAACAAACCCACTATGATGATGAACCATTATCTTGCTTAAATGGTTAATGTAAATAATATTTTTGTGACCTGTAAAAGTTGTAACCCACATTCTGATGTTTATGAAATATTTTTTATCGTTCCTAAGGTTAAGAAAATTTAGATATGACATTAGTTAATTTATTTTAAATGACAAGGATTATAGCATACAATATAAAAAATAATTTAATTTGATATGATTTAAAATTATATTTAATCTAATATTTTTATATTCTTCGTAGATTATAGAGTTATGAATTGTTAGTGTAGATCATTAAATATATTCTATGCAAGAATCATGTTTATATGATTAATATGAATAATTATTATTAAACATTTTTCTTTTGTGATACCAGTATAATGGTTTTTTGGGTGACTTTTTGAGTAAAAAATGATCAGGTGTGGGAGATGTTGAAATGCTTGTGTGGATAACCTAGTCTTCTAAAAAAATTCACCTAAAAATTGGTGATACACTTGTATTCTATATATTAATGATTTAAATATTTTTTGGTTGGGAAATAATGGGAAATAATTGAATATTTGGTTGATGTTTGTGTGACCTAAGTGTTTATAAGGAAAACTGATAGCATTTGGGAACATTTTATATTGCACAAATTTTTCAATAAAAATCATAAATCACATGCCTCAGCTTAGAAAATCATATAAAAAACATTTAAAAAAAATAGTGTAGTACAATAGGTCACTACATGATCTACCAATGCATTAAACAGTATATAGGAACCATACAAAATTGATATTTTGGATAAGAATCATTATCAATAAATATTATTATTTCTATCCAAATCATGGGATCAACTTGAATTCATGTACCTCAAAAAATTGAATGAATGACTCACATATTTATCAAATCATTTACCAAAAAATGTTCCTTAATCATTAGTCATTTGATATATATCCACCCACTTTTCATATACCCTATCAACAAACCTTTATTTTAGTTGTGTTACGTTGAATTATACATTTTTTCAATATTTTATAATGAAAATTTTAATTTATTCACATGAAATGCGGTAACTATACAGGAATGAAATTTTTATGAATCTATGAATGAATTATAAAGAATTAATATATTATAATTACAGTAATTCATCATCACATTATAGTTTTATTTAAGGATTCTTTAGGAAATATTTGGTGACATACCAAGAAATAAACCATTAATGGATTAATTAAAACTTACCAGATCAACGATGTTCTTATATTTTTGAATGCTAATGGTGAAATATTTTATTATTGGCCTAAAAACACTTTATATGTGTAGTTATAGATTCCTTCATCCAAATGAATAATTATAAAAAAATATCACAATGATAAATGAATATAATAAGTTGTTTTGGGATTCCATTAACATAAATATTAATCAATTTAATCTGTTTCATTTGAATCATTGATAATTTTCCCAAATACAAATTGAATAATAAAATTATTAACCATGTGTTAACATAGTTATGTATATAAGGCTTCCAATGTGAAAACAAAATTACTCTAGTATGATCATTTATGAGTAGGTTAGATATCAATTCTCATCACAAAAAATAACTAATCAAAAAGGATAATTCAAAATAATGTGAAATTCTTCATTTGAATATAATTTTTTGTCTTTATTGATTTTATTCTCTAATGCTACGAAATTAAAAAATCATTCGAACATGGTCAAATATTCTCCTATGATATCTATAATCAATCCTTTATATCAAATTTATGTACAAAAATTAATGATTTGTACCATCAGATAGTTGTATGGTTTAATATAATATAATATTCCCATATCTCATACCAACATAATCCCACTAATTGTTTTCATAAAGTATTCATAATAATTACTATATAGTAAATTATTTTTAGTACATTAATGACCTCTTTTCATTATCAAAAATGGAATAAGAATGACTTAAAATATATGATTCATTATATTTTAATACCTTTGACCTTAAACTAGAAGCTATTCTATGGTCCAATAAATATAATAATAAATTTTTTTCAATTTTATTACAAGATTTTATACACCACTATTATGATTTTCAATCATACTGAGTCAATTATTTCATTATTTTTATATATATCATTACACATTTGTCCACATCTATATAACCGTAAATGTTTTGCATCATTTTCATCACGAAAATGCATTTAATCTCCATAAAAACAATATTCATTGTTCTATAATATGAAATATAATCCATATTTTCCAAAAAATCTAAAAATACTAATATATTGATACCCACTACTAGTTTGACTTGTTATACCATGAAATAATGAAGAAAAAGCTTTATAATCATTAGGTTGATAGCTCATAAATGGGAGAACTAGTAAAAAGACGGGTCCTCCCTCACAATGAATTTCTTTTTGGGGATTAGTAAAAATGAGTGTAATAAAGAAGAATGAAGAATTATTTTATTATAAGACATAAATTTATTTAACTCATTATTTTGGATATTTTAATAAAATGTTATAGAATACGTAGATCACTTTTTATTGGAACCAGCAATTTATCAACCTTAAAAGAATGATATAGCTATTTAGAAGCATCAGAAACAAGATAAATTACTGAAGAATAAATTACACTTAAAACGTAATATATATATATACAAGATATATATATTTTTCACTTTTAATTATTTATTTCAAATATAGTATTATTTATTGTATCATGGGGAAATAAAAATATATTAAGTGGAGATATCAGATGCTTTGTAATGGGGTGTGTACGGTGGATGATATTATAGTAGAATCATGGAATAAATATATATTGAATTAATAAATAAAAAATAATAATGTTTTAATAAAACAATTATGATAAAAATATTAAAATAGATATAATTAAAATAATTAAACAAATGGATATTATTAGTTATTCTAATAATAATGGAATTTGTAATGTTTTAAATCATAAATTTACCATTAAGACCTCCTGCCAATACATCATACATAAAGAGGTAATAAATACACAAAATATAGAAGATAATTTGTCTCATTAGACCAATCTATTCATTGAAAAAAAATATAATTAATAGTCACTCATATGTTAAAAAAACTCAATTCATTAGATCACATACTAAATGGCTATGACCAAATGTGAAGGAATGAAAATCATAAGAGTTATTAGAATAAAGGATTAATGTGTATTATCTAATAATATTATTCAATATAGAATAATTTCTAATATGATCTTAAAAATAGTTCTCTAATTCATTTAATTAGTAATTATAATAGGACAAATATTTTGGCTAATATAAAGAGTAACTACGGATTAACAATCTTCAAAAAAGAACCCATCACTAGTGAAAAGTACCTAATTTCATTTATTGTGTACATGGAATGACTAAGATTATCATGGTATTTATGAAATTGATTACATGTATTTTCTAGGTTTTGATACCACTATTGATATATATTTTTTACAATCTATATATACAATATATTCAAATACTTCATTAGGGTTTCTAAATGTCACGATTCTAATCAAAACTGTATACATTGCGAGTGTTAAAATAGGTTTTCCATTGGGCCCACTTATTATTAATTGACTAAAGATCATGTTATTACATGACCAAAAATTTACAGGGTCATTTTCCTTAGGTGAGTACATTTCAAATGTGTATCAATTTATTTTTATCCAAATACTGATTTCATTTCTGAAAAGAAATGTACACACATTACTTTAATGTTTTTATGAATTTTTAATTACTATGGAAATATTTTTAATATTAATGACTTGTGAATGTAAAATAATGATAGGAAATGATGAAAATTCATTGATAATAAAATAAATAATTTTAAAACTATGTATATTAATATTTCACTTTGAAATGAAATATAAATAGTAAATAATAACACAATGAATAAAATAGAATATGTTTGTGACCTTTAATTTGGTATACTAACGGATTAAGAAAAAAATATATAAAATTGGAATAAGTAGTATATCATAATCAATATATAAAATTGATGATAATAACATGTAATTATAGAAATTAAAATACATGAAAATGAGTTTATATCATAAAATATTAAATGGAATCTAATAGAAATGGAATGTAGTGGATTGGGAAACCCTTACATTGAAAGACTGCATGTTAAAGCTTGTGATGAGAGTATTTGAACCATTGGAGCTCTATAAAGACACTCTTCAGATATTTAATGAGAACATATTCAAGATAAAATGATATAGAGTGTATGGTAATGGGAAATGGGTGAGTATTCAATGAAAATGAGAGAATATTACTCATTAATTTCTAAAAACATTCCATTGAAATATTGGTCATTGAAAATGAAAAAAAACATATCTTAACCATGGTTTTTTCACATGGTTCAGTAAATTATGATATGGTTTGTAATTTTATTTAGATATGAATCTCATTTTTACTATTACATTGAACATGGATGTATCATTTTTCTATTTTTTTTTATAAAATCAACAAATTTCAAACATAGATTCGGGAAGTTATATAATATTTCGTAAAAATGTTTTAAACTATTTACATTATTTATACTAAAAAAACTTATTTTTGGGTTTATAATAACATTAAATAACTATTAAATATTTTTTACATAATAAATTTTCGTAATAATTTTTTATATGCTTCCTCAATTTTACTATATAAGGGAAAATTGTGCAGTAACAAAAATTTACGAATAAAACACCATCAGATAATTTTATTATTCTGATTTCAAATATAAATTCTTTTTTACAAAAAAAATAAATTCCATATATGTTAATTTTAATTATTATTTAAAACACATGCTTAATTCAAAAACCAAGTGTTTTATTTAGAAAATTTAATAAACATCTTTCATTTCATTTTATTTTTAGTCTAAGGACAGTGAATACAATCATGTAAATGTTCATTCCCCATTATTTATTATTATAATATATTAAGGAAATTATTTTTAAATTAATAGATTCATTTTATATTAAAATTTAATGTATAATGATAATATTTCTATAGAAACAGTTAAATTCACAAGGTAGAATTTCAAAATAGTCATGCTTTTATTATGGTCAAATTATAGTTGTTATATTCCCACTTTTATATACACATTATTATAACACATAAAATCAATCATATTATTCTATTTGTTTTTATACTATTTATATTACTTTTATTATATATTATTTAAAAATTTCATTAAATAATATATATTTATCACTCAGTTTAGAGATTGATCCCCTATGGTTCAAGATTATGGTGGTTCCTTATATTACTCTATGTCCTAACTCATTTTTTGAGGCAATTAGTGTGAATTTAATTTTCTTTTTTTGTGCTGGTTTCCTATATGTGTTACCATCATGATGAAAAAGTATAATTTTCATTGTTCTTTATTTTCTTAATCATGTATTAATATTATATAGTAGAATCTATATTATTACATTTTTCATTTAATGTGTGAAACAATCAACATATAAGTGTAAAAAGAGAAACCATTTCTCAATTTCTAGAAAAATTTACTCCTAAACAGTTATTAACCAAATGACACAAAACCACATACAACACCAAAATATTCCTTATGGGGGAGGTCTGGCATTTCACTAACATTCATGGGAATGTTAAACCAATAATTAACTTGAAGTGATATATACTAGCTTTAACATATCCCATATATTATTCGGCTCCAACATCAGTTTTTGAATATATATTTTTGATTCATCAAGTATGAACCCCATTGATGCCACATCCTTTTTAAGATCTAATAAATGAACATTTAAAGGGATGTTACTACTTTTCAACGCAATTATTTCACCTTTATTTGAAAATTAACAATTATCATTACCCTTTATATACACAAATCAGTAAAATGGATTTATAATTACTACATTTTAAATAATCCTACATCCCAATGGTCATAATGAAAAATGATCATAATGGCTATATTTAAATTATATATATTTAATCCCCTAAAAATTAATTCACATTATCAATATATCAACTCTTTGGTTAGTATTATTATTCTTTTTTTCTATTCTTATTATAGTAGTTGTATTTATTGGTGATTATATTCCATGAAACATACACATTGAGTATACACTATTTGCGTTTATTAATTATCGATTATATTCTAAGTGACAAAATGAAATTTATTCAGTTTATTTTTAATAAAAATCTATGTAATAATATATGTTAAATTCATTGTTTAATTTCTATTAGTCTTTCATTCTACCCCCTTAAATAAACTATTGCATTGTAATTTTAATTTATTTGACCATTGAAAAATAGATATTGTTTTTATTGATATATTCATGAATGTGGATTGAATTTGAAATTAGTAATCTCATTACAATTATTAATTATAAGAAACTCAACTTTTACCTTATAATATACATATGTTATGCTATTTTCACAACCATTTTATAAATATACTTCTTTAGTTAGATATAAGTCATACCATTTATTGGTTAATTTTAATGATACTTTCCTCAAACAAATATTAAAACCAAAATAGTTAGATGATGATAAATATAAATATTAATAAGGAAAGTCAATAATATATTCCTAATTCAATGAATGTAATAATTTATCACTATATACATTTGATTTATGTAGGTCAAAATATTACCAATTCCATTTCACCTTGACTTCCTTGATTTTATACTATTAATATCTATATCATAATATCCTAAAATAAATAAATATGAATTCAAAATTATCCTTCTCACAGTAGTCTAATCCCAGAAGTCATCAAAACATATTCTCTCAGAAGTCAATTTAAGAATTATCCCCCAATAAATATATACCTTAATCACATAAACTATAAATAATATATTAATCATTTCCCCAAATATCATTACTTACATTGTCCCCAAGTAACAATTCAACTCAAAACGTTATTTATACTTCAAATTAAAAAGTTTAAAAATCAGTTAATCTTTTATACCAATTCACCATAATTAACTCAACATCAAATCACAATCAAACCCAAAATGTTATATAAACCATAATCATGCATTCAACCTAAAATTCATTAAAATTTCTCACAATTTCATAATACACTATAATCACGTAATACCTAATATTGGAATCTTAGTCCTAGATAATAAGATCTACCTTAAACCCATAATGGAATACAAATCCCCTAAAATAACCTCATCATTTGATAATACCCTAACTTATCTATTTATCAAATGAATTATTTATTCTATTAAAAGTTTTAAGACTCTACCACGTGAAGAGATCTAACATTTTTACACCATGATATGGTATAACATTTTAGTTTCATGTTATGACATTTTCCCTCATAATGAACCCAACCTATGATGGAAATTAATTATGGTAGATAATTGAAACTAAATCCCACCTCCAAGAATCCTCTGTTTGGTGACTAGAACTGGGGGTTTATCAATCCAAATCATTGGAGTCTTTACCCTCAACAAATTTAATGAACAATAGATAAAAATGACATACAACAAACCAACATAGTGTATAAACCATGAAAAAATTAATAAATGAATTTTCATACCAAAACCTAAAATAGAATTATTGTAAAACTAAAGGTACAAAAAATAACACTTTCATGTTCCCCAAAATTCAGTAACTCCACATAATTACTCAACAACTTCCCTAAGACAATGTTGTCTATCATGATCACTATCATATCATTACTACCAATTTTTTTCATATATATAGTGTGATAATATAATTTTTACTCAATAGTATCATCCAAGAAAGATCTCATGAAAAGTATGGATGAATTATACTAAATCCCAATGATGAAAAAAATGAAACTAGGTAATCACTAATCATGGAATACTACTATACCCAACCTCACTATGTCTCTCTCACTAAATATTACATAGAATTATAAAATACTATATCAAAAGCACACACACACACACAAATATATATATTTATATGAAGGTAACCAACATCTACATATTTAATGGTTTTTCAGTCGCACGTACCAATAACACACATCATAATCATATTACTTCCATTAGTAAATCATATCCCATGTGATTTGTTCCTTATCTCTATATTACCTATCCCAATAAGAGGACCAACAGATAGTTTTTCAGTAAATACACATATCTATATAATAATATCCATCCATGGTGTAACCAATGATATACCTGGAGGCCACAACATCCTATGTGTTATGTACCATTGAAAAAATCATCACAACCCGTAAACAACACACATATAATATTCTATAAGAAACAATATATACCATACCAATAAATGAAATACCCTCAATTTATCATAGCCTAAAACACAGAGGTATGGGATATAACCCTTGTGTATACAAACATGTAATGCTATATCTCAAAGATACAATGGTATAGGGGGATTTTATTCATTCATTCCAATGAAATATTGGATTTTCAGTAAAACAGGCCCACCCACAAACATTTGGGTGTCATTTTACCAATCGACGCAGGTGGGGTGGCATTAGTAATAATAAAATATAAAAATATCATGCATATACCAAACTAGTTGAAACTAACTATTATAATACTCATCTCCCATTATCCCGACAAAAGACCATTATCCAAAAATTTTAATCCAAAAGTCTCAAATAAGAACACACGCATCAAAATCACAATTAATTTATTAACTATTTATTAATTAAATTAAACAACTTATTGTTTTCAAACCATGTTCTCAATGAACCTACAATTATCTCACTTATATTATCAATAATTTAATGACAATTGAAACATGTTTAACCCTTCTGTTATAGCTTTTGAGATTTATTATACCACAATATAAAATTCTATAATTTAAAAAAAAACTCCCCATATAATCCTATTCAACCACCCATGGTACCTATTAATTAATATTACATTTATTAAAATACTACAGTCAACAACACCCCATCACATGGGTCGATTAGTTTCACATTTATCATTCATAAATTTTACTTATACTATAGGAATATTACTGAGCTACCACATATAAAGTGCATATTTTGTTCAAAGAGTTCAATTCCACAAAAAGTGGCAATCTAACAATAAGAACATTTGGCCACCTGACTATCCTATGTGAAACGGGATGTAAAACATTAATGATCAGTCCTCGTTCTAAACATATTCAAACAAACCTGGTGTCATAATACTTTGTGTGTAACATCACACTTTCTCACAATTATTGACGTCACTATTTACTACACATTGGTCTTCAAAAACATTCCACGTCTTTTTTTCCATCAATAACAAAATAAGTTTCGGTCAAAAATCATTAGGAACAATGACCATTTGTAATCACTAAAATCAAACAACACATGGTAATGAAAGAATTACTATAAGTATATATAGTCCTAGAGTATGAATACATGGAAATAAATTGATTTTTATTAGTATTCTTCTAGAAAATATTTCATTGATCGTATGTTTTTTTATTCTAATAAATCATATCTCTTGTATAAATCCTTTATTGCGGGGTAATTTCAGTAATAATGTATATTTATATAATTTTTCACTGTTTTTATGATAATAATTTCTTTATATATATTGATCAAGAATAATTTAACCAATATGAAAAACACTATAAGAATGTGTCTATAAACCAAATTATCGGTATATATTTTTGTGTATATTATCTATGTTATTTCTAAAATAAATACCTTGTTTCATGGAATGAACATGAGTCCCACCTTTAGGATCTTGTGGTTTGGTTTGTATGCTCTATGGTTAATATTTTATTGTAAAATATCAAAAAATATTATTTTCTATAAGTTTTATTGTATCATTAAAGTTAATAAATAGTAAATAAAATCTTAGAATTGTTCACAAGGTAATATATAAAATACATTATTATTAGTTCATCCTTTTTAATATTGTGAGAAGGAAATTATTTTATAATGATATATAAATCCCTAATGAATGTTTTCACATGTTCACACTGAATTTCATTAAACATGGTAAATATCAGATGTTTTATTCCTTCAATATGAGTTTTTTGTATTTTGAGGTATCATAATACATAGTGGATTTCATAATATTATAGATATTTTAAATTCTAAAAATATATACATAAAATTATTTTCATTTTTTTACTATTAAACCTATTTTACTTATCTAAAAATTGTGGCTATTTTACTACTATCAATAAATTATTCCTTAAGTAAACATATATTAAAATTATGTTTACTCTAATAAAATCCATTTTTTTTTAAAATAGAATAATTTTATCATTCAATGAGTTCTTAGTATGATTGTAAAATTTAAAAATATATGAATAATATACTAATATATATATATATATGTATAAATGTATATTGAACGTATAAAACCCCATTAAAAATCTCCTTTTCCCTGATAATAAATTAAAATTTATCATAATTTCAGAATATTGGAAAATGAAAATGTAATTATAAACTCTAAAATATTTCCCAAAGAAGTAAATTTCAGGATAATTGATCTCCATGGAATGAAGAAATTAAAAATGAGGAAAAATAAACTAAATTATAAAGAAAAAATAATTACATATGGATGAATAAGGAATTAAAATGTTTGTGTATTATGTTAAAATATATTTATTTGAAAAAGATAAATAAATGTTCTAGAGACAATATTTACCAATAGAAATATTAATAGTTTAGAATAAATACTCAATGAAATGGTTTTTGGGATCAATTCATTTAAATATAAATCATTTCTATTATTTTTAGATATAAATTAGATTAAAACACCACAATAATTTCTTTATATTATTAACAGATCCATCTGTTTTATAATCATAGCAACTAACTATGCCCCATTACCTCTGATTATTGAGAAAAAATTATACGAAAAAATTACGTGAGAGTATTATTTGTTCCTTTGAATATTATACATTATTTTGTATTAAATAATATATGCTAATATTTACAACCAAATCTATTTTATTGATACAAAATTTTGTAATGGATAAATTATTCATTGAAGGAAATAAATAATGGAAGGCCTTCACCTCTTAGTAATTCTTCTATATTAAAAAAAATTCATGTAATGTTAATAAAATTATAAAAATAAAAAACCACTCACTATTAAGATGGATAAATTATGTAAACAATAGTGGTATTGATATTAATGATCATTTTTATCTCCAACTGTTTAATCACATTCCAAATATATTCAATAAACATGTATATATAAGTTTTTTTACTTATTCATTAATAAAATTGGATTATTTTTCAAAAAATATCACTACCACATCCCAAATACATACAATATGATAATTTCATTTCTTAAGATATTTAAAAACACTCTATAAATATACGATTCAACTAAATAAGATATCACAACCCAATTTAGATGAATACCTATCAATGGATATCAGATCAAATGTACTTATTCTCGCACTATTTAAATAATATATGTTTTCAAAAAATATGTGATTTATGTTGTTATTTATTCTCACCCTTTGACAATGATATTGAAAATAAAAGATAATAGGGGATGGGATGAATTATTCTATAGCCATTGATGGATGGAAGTTGAGAATTATTCATAGACCGTCATGTATTAGTATTTAATTCCCCCTTTGATTGAGAAAAATATTAATATACCATGTAATTATTCACCTCCAATTTAATATTTTGATTACATATAATCTTTTATAACATTAAAGAAAATAACTTACTGATGAATCTTTCTTCTTACAACCCTTAAATTTATATTCTTTAAACTATTCTATTTTTACCAAAAATTTAAGAACCTTAATAATCCATATATATATAATATATTTTTATTTATATCACTCCTTCAACCTCATTTCGGAGTATATAGGTTTTTCCAATTATTATTTACATACTAATATCTATATAATGCACAAAATGTTCATTGTGGTTCTTACGAGGCATCCACTAATTCATTGATTATTTTATCTTGTCTCTGATATGAGATACATTGGACTCTTATTATTGAATATTTTTTGTTGGTTGGATCAGGAGAAAATCTTCATCAATATAACCTTGTTTGTCACATTTATATCATCTTAATTGTTTATTAAAATCACTCTTAGTAATTGAATAAAAAAATACATGACATTTATTGCATAAAAGAATTGAATCCTTAAATAGGTGTGACTATGATCACTAATCATACAATGAAATTATCTTCCTTTAAATAATCAACATATAATTGTATGATCATTGTCACTACAAAACCAACAATGTCCATAAAAGTCCAACCTTCATCCAAATTTTTCGGTCTATCTAGCAATAGTACATCGTTAAAATTCATCTTTACGAAGGCACTGTGAAATAGATTTGATGATCAAAAATTTTTACATTCCATTTACATGTTCTTATTCATTATATATATTTTAACTGAATATTTATATTGACACACAACAAAATATTTTCCCATAAATTAAGACACAATAACATAAAATATATTATGAGTGGTCATTTTTTGGGTCACTTTCATACCATTATCATCCTCTGTTTGAATTGAAATTTGTTTCCAGATATTTTGTCACAATCAAGAGTAACTGGATTTTATCATTGCTTATTGTAGAAATATTCATATTCCACATCAATAATAAAATTCTTATATTGACTTGAAAAATATCACAGATATTTCATATAATTTTAATAATTATAACTAAACTTTTTCTTACAATCAACCTTCTATAGAAAATCTACCCATATATATTTGGGTAATTTATTCTCTAAAATAATATTCTGATATAGAGACTAAAATAAATAAATTATTTCTCGCCACTACCACTTGAGGATTAAAAACCCTCACTTCCATATAATATTGATTAATTATTAATAGATAAATAAATCGTCATTTTTCTATAATAATATTTATTTCATAATTTTTTTATGAAGACATACATATTATAAAATTCATGAAATTCATCAGTGGAACATAATGATAAGAATCATCATCATATTTAATTTCATATTATTTTTGTTTTTGAACATTTATAAGGAAAGGTAAAATACCATAATAGATAATCATTTCAAAGGTATATTATAATGAAATATAATCTTACACTTAACATACCACTTGAAAAGATTGAAAAGTGCTTATGAAACATAAAATCATCATCTTCATCAAAGAAAATACACCTATCTTATTTGTCTTAAACAGATTGTGTACAATATCAAATTTCACACACAAAATTACATGAAAATTGAAACTAATCCACTGGCATTGGGAGTAGACCCTACAACCACACTATGAACCCCATCCAACCCTAACCACCCTACCCAACCATGGGGGGGACTATAATTATTTAATTCTACACTAAATTACTCAATTATGATCAATGGAATATCAATATTCATTGTTGTGAAAGATATTTTCTCCTCATCCAAACACTTTTCATTTCAGATATATTCTTCCCTCATCTCATATGTGACCAATATATTGGGTAATGAATCTAATGGAAGTTATTAAATATAAAAATACTCTAGAGATATGAAATTGGAATCATATTTATCTTGTTGGATACAAGTTATTTTATCTTCCATTATTAAATCCATATGTGTCTCCCTGAATCATATAATTCTGATCACCACATCATTGAACATGGGAATTAATCTTAAAATTATACACATTAAATCATATAGATATATGTATACTTTATTCTAAATATATTTAAATTATCCCATTGAAATTGACACTTTCCATATATATATATTTTAGAAAATATCATATACCTTTTGTAGTGTCTATCTCTAAAAAATAAAAAAATTATTATTTTTGAATGTGAGGAATGAATGGTATTTCTTTCATACACATCAATCTACAAATTATTCTTATAATCATAAATTAATTCCCTACTAAAAAAATTAATGTATATCCATTGGTTAAATTTTTTTGAAAATCTATACCAAATGAAATAAATATGTGTTGAAAATTTTTCACCTAAATATATTTTTTCAATCTGATTATGAGTATACCATTTTTGTTCACTAAATTAAATCTATAAATAATAAACATAAATTTTTTGATAAAAATTAAAATATCAAGGTGAAAAATTAAAAATGAAACCCAAATAATTTTTTACAAATAAAGAGAGATAAAAATCATATTACAACATGTTTTTAAATCCGTCAAGTAGTAAACCTAAAATTTCTAATTGTCAGATGGTACCACAGACTGTAATAATAACAATTTTTGTAAAGAAGGGAAGATATAGGTTTAATGAGTGGGGTTTAATTAGTGATTATTAGTCCATTTTTACCCTTTTAAATTCTATTCAAATCAACCTTTGCCTATTTTTATAGTTACTATTCTGATTTCATAACTCAAACAATCAAAAGAATCAAACAAACATGAACACATGATATTCAAGGTTCACATATCAATATTATAAGGATAATACATGGTTTTATCTAGAATCCTCCATGACCATATAATCCAATAGAATCAGTAAAATCGTTATAATAACATGGTTATATCCTTTAGTCATGATGAAACAATAGTCAACACTTCTATAAAAGTCTCATTAAAAAATTCACTTCTATATTGTACTGCTAGGGTAGGGTTGATAACTCGACTATGATTATTGACTCTACAGAAAAATTATTTAAAAAAAACATATTCAGTATATAGAACATGTTTGTATTCTTCCACATTCCTCATCACATGTCACCTTTTTATGATTTCACTTATATATTTATATATATATATATATAATATTTTATCATTTTTTGCCTCTTCTTCTATTCTACCCTAAACTACAACCATTTATCCTCTTCTTATGCTTCGTCTTATTATTGAAACCATTATTTATATTAGTCTCCAATTTTATACCATTTACTATCCACAATGTTTCTTAAAAAAACCCACAAAAACACCACATATATTTTTTCTACCCATTATATTATTATAGATAATTCAAGATTTCATTCATGTTTATCAATTATAATAATAGATACACACTAATTGGACATTAATTTCATATTCATATTCGAATGTAAAATTTACTTTAACTATTTATAAATTTTTCCAATTCCTTATGATCTATTCTATAATCATAGAACTCATGGTACCCATTATAATTTAAAATGAAATTAAAGATTGACTATAAGATCCCATGGAGTCATCAACAGATCCACACCATTGGGTCCACTAAATGTTGGAACACTTCTCCTTAACATGACAAAAAATATCATATCGTAGTTTTTTTCCATTTTTTTTTTCAGAATATAGAAAAACAGTTTGAATCCTTCCTTCAGAACTCAATTTACCATTAAATGTTTTTAACTATCAATTTTGATCATTTTATTTTTTTTACACATTAGAGAGATCATGGGTGTTAACAAACATGTTTTAATCAATATGAAACATCCAATACAGTTCTTCCTTTTTTGGATCAATGAAATGATTGTTGATGAATTTTGATATGGATCACCATTGAATCACCATGGTGTGGTGATCCTGGTTTTCATTATTGGATGTATACTCTTTATCATGTCTCCATGTTGAACACTATAATATGTCTAGTCTGAATTTTTTTTGACTTATAAGATATAATTTGGTGTTATCAAAAATTAAATATTTTGTTTTGTTCTATTCCATTTATAATCCATGATGGAACCATTTCAAAATCACCAAGATGATCTTATAGGGCATAAAAATTTCTCTTTTTCAGATAGGTAAATGTGTAAAAAATAAGAAATATTCCAATTTAACAAATCCATCTAACCATTAAGTAATTTTATTATGTAAGATATAATAAATTCAAATAATTTATCACTAATATATAATATGAAATGTGTTTCAATATGTAATTTCCCCTCAACATACCAACTCATACCACAACTACTTGACTGTGATGTGTCCCTACAACATTCCTCGAACACTGGCATAATGTTGACCTATGTTTGTCTCTATGCCCCTCCTAAAACACCAACTTAGATACATCCATTTACATTGGTTAAAACCCCTCTACTGGTCCACTCTTCATGTTGTCCTTTCACAATTGATTACCTCTTTTTATCACTATTTTTTAATTTTTTTAATGTTTTAATTCTAGAATATACTGAAACATAATTATAATCCCCTTTATTTATTCAAAGAAATTTCATTAATCTCAAAAATTAGATCCATTATAGTTAAATAATTATAAAACCATGGAATAAGAATTTACCTAAATGAAAAATTATGAAACATATAGTTTTCTACATGATTCATTTGTTGAAAACTAAATAAAATATAACCATCATATACTCATAATCATATATTATTCTCTTCATCATACATGGGCTCAATAATATTGAAAAACAACTATTGGCCCCAATAAAAATCCTAAAATCCAAATGTGACTCAAGAAATAACAGAATGGATATGGATTTCAAATCAATTTAATCATTCTAGATATAAATTGATGTTTGCATTATAATTGGGTAGCAATAGCAAAATTATGATCAATATTTCATGAAATATAGTTTAACCCTCTTGATCTCATTATATTGATTTTAAGTACCACAATAAAATATTAATATTTGAGAAATGTGTTATAATGTTTTAGTTTGAAAATACAATGGACAATGCATTGGTATATTTACAAATTCATTTATATATGACAGATCTTGATGATTTTATATAAAAATGGGAGTTTAAAGTAACTCTTCCCAAAGATAACGAATTATGAACCATACCATTTCTCTCATTTTATTTTTGTGATTTTAAAAAAAATTTAAAAAATTGAAATATAAATCCAAATTGATATTTTCTTATAAATAGGATAAATATGTTTTTATGGGGGTATGTATTTAGAATTTTTCATTGAATTGGAGAGAAAAAAATTTAGTTTTTGAGATATTCATTATTTTAATCAAGTATAAGTATAGAAAATTAGATTGATAAAAATAAAATAATTGTTTTTTGAATATTTAATTAAAATGAAAAGTGAATGAGATACTTGGAAGTGGATGTGAGGTTCCATAGATGATAAATTTAGTATGGGTATTCATACAATATATTTCTTATATTAGGTATTCTCTTGTAGCATTAAAATGTTTAAGCAATGATTTATTTATAAGATGAAATAATGACTTATGATCATTTATGTAAATCAAAATCCACCAAGAGAGATTATATTGAAAACAATTAGGGGAGATTGATTGGGCTAGACGTTTTTTTTGAGAATGATGGCCACAACAAGAAAATATTTTTCTCAAAGGGAGTGATTGATTTAGTTTACAATTTTCTAGTAAATATGGTTTATGGATTTGATTTTTATTTAATTGTTAAAACATTATTTCATATATGAATTATATTAAATATTGAGATAATACAATTTCTTCAAATCAAGAAATGGTCATTTGAAAAGATCTAATTTCTCAAAAAGATTATATTGGTGGAGTTTTTATCATTATGATCAAATCACATGAATAGTGTATTCATCATGAAAAAATCATACTCTGTAGAAATTATTTCTTACGAAGAAAAAAAATAATTCTATTATTTAAATGGTCCTTCCATAATTTAACATTAAAATATATTTTTGTATATTTTTTATTGCTATAATATCATTCTATAATGGGAAATATTTTATTTTTTATGTTTTAATTATTCTTCATGGGAACATTGATTACCTCGTGAGGGTGTTTTTTATGTTCTGAAGATCTTATACACGTTGTAATATATATAGAAATGTAATTTTAGTGTTTATTTTGATTTTTAGTTTTTAGGGACCTCATTATAATATAGATTATACACATTGATATTCTTCTGCTTGTTACATGTGGTTTTAATAATTTGGATAAAACCCCAAGTGTTTCTCTATGAATCCCCTTATCATGCCATGGTATGTGGTAATGTTATTTTTTCATATTTGTTATTATGTGTCTGACTATATGGTTATAGGTCTACATATACAATTTTTGAAATCCCCAGAAATATATCAATGGGGTAAATAATGTATCCATCTATCCAATTACTTGTAATCATGTTAGGGAAGTTAGTAATGGGGTGTGTACGGTGGATGATATTATAGTAGAATCATGGAATAAATATATATTGAATTAATAAATAAAAAATAATAATGTTTTAATAAAACAATTATGATAAAAATATTAAAATAGATATAATTAAAATAATTAAACAAATGGATATTATTAGTTAATCTAATAATAATGGAATTTGTAATGTTTTAAATCATAAATTTACCATTAAGACCTCCTGCCAATACATCATACATAAAGAGGTAATAAATACACAAAATATAGAAGATAATTTGTCTCATTAGACCAATCTATTCATTGAAAAAAATATAATTAATAGTCACTCATATGTTAAAAAAACTCAATTCATTAGATCACATACTAAATGGCTATGACCAAATGTGAAGGAATGAAAATCATAAGAGTTATTAGAATAAATGATTAATGTGTATTATCTAATAATATTATTCAATATAGAATAATTTCTAATATGGTCTTAAAAATAGTTCTCTAATTCATTTAATTAGTAATTATAATAGGACAAATATTTTGGCTAATATAAAGTGTAACTACGGATTAACAATCATAAAAAAAAAACCCATCACTAGTGAAAAGTACCTATTTTCATTTATTGTGTACATGGAATGACTAAGATTATCATGGTATTTATGAAATTGATTACGTGTATTTTCTAGGTTTTGATACCACTATTGATATATATTTTTTACAATCTATATATACAATATATTCAAATACTTCATTAGGGTTTCTAAATGTCACGATTCTAATCAAAACTGTATACATTGCGAGTGTTAAAATAGGTTTGCCATTGGGCCCACTTATTATTCATTGACTAAATATCATGTTATTACATGACCAAAAATTTACAGGGTCATTTTCCTTAGGTGAGTACATTTCAAATGTGTATCAATTTATTTTTATCCAAATACTGATTTCATTTCTGAAAACAAATGTACACACATTACTTTAATGTTTTTATGAATTTTTAATTACTATGGAAATATTTTTAATATTAATGACTTATGAATGTAAAATAATGATAGGAAATGATGAAAATTCATTGATAATAAAATAAATAATTTTAAAACTATGTATATTAATATTTCACTTTGAAATGAAATATAAATAGTAAATAATAACACAATGAATAAAATAGAATAT
The DNA here is from genome assembly GCA_963277665.1 of Viscum album. NCBI lineage: Eukaryota > Viridiplantae > Streptophyta > Magnoliopsida > Santalales > Viscaceae > Viscum > Viscum album. The sequence goes on along the minus strand of OY728136.1, from coordinate 898,497,185 downwards.
GTTTGTGACCTTTAATTTGGTATACTAACGGATTAAGAAAAAAATATATAAAATTGGAATAAGTAGTATATCATAATCAATATATAAAATTGATGATAATAACATGTAATTATAGAAATTAAAATACATGAAAATGAGTTTATATCATAAAATATTAAATGGAATCTAATAGAAATGGAATGTAGTGGATTGGGAAACCCTTACATTGAATGACTGCATGTTAAAGCTTGTGATGAGAGTATTTGAACCATTGGAGCTCTATAAAGACACTCTTCAGATATTTAATGAGAACATATTAAAGATAAAATGATATAGAGTGTATGTTAATGGGCAATGGGTGAGTATTCAATGAAAATGAGAGAATATTACTCATTAATTTCTAAAAACATTCCATTGAAATATTGGTCATTGAAAATGAAAAAAAACATATCTTAACCATGGTTTTTTCACATGGTTCAGTAAATTATGATATGGTTTGTAATTTTATTTAGATATGAATCTCATTTTTACTATTACATTGAACATGGATGTATCATTTTTCTATTTTTTTTTTATAAAATCAACAAATTTCAAACATAGATTCGGGAAGTTATATAATATTTCGTAAAAATGTTTTAAACTATTTACATTATTTATACTAAAAAAACTTATTTTTGGGTTTATAATAACATTAAATAACTATTAAATATTTTTTACATAATAAATTTTCGTAATAATTTTTTATATGCTTCCTCAATTTTACTATATAAGGGAAAATTGTGCAGTAACAAAAATTTACGAATAAAACACCATCGGATAATTTTATTATTCTGATTTCAAATATAAATTCTTTTTTACAAAAAAAAATAAATTCCATATATGTTAATTTTAATTATTATTTAAAACACATGCTTAATTCAAAAACCAAGTGTTTTATTTAGAAAATTTAATAAACATCTTTCATTTCATTTTATTTTTAGTCTAAGGACAGTGAATACAATCATGTAAATGTTTATTCCCCATTATTTATTATTATAATATATTAAGGAAATTATTTTTAAATTAATAGATTCATTTTATATTAAAATTTAATGTATAATGATAATATTGCTATAGAAACAGTTAAATCCACAAGGTAGAATTTCAAAATAGTCATGCTTTTATTATGGTCAAATTATAGTTGTTATATTCCCACTTTTATATACACATTATTATAACACATAAAATCAATCATATTATTCTATTTGTTTTTATACTATTTATATTACTTTTATTATATATTATTTAAAAATTTCATTAAATAATATATATTTATCACTCAGTTTAGAGATTGATCCCCTATGGTTCAAGAATATGGTGGTTCCTTATATTACTCTATGTCCTAACTCATTTTTTGAGGCAATTAGTGTGAATTTAATTTTCTTTTTTTGTGCTGGTTTCCTATATGTGTTACCATCATGATGAAAAAGTATAATTTTCATTGTTCTTTATTTTCTTAATCATGTATTAATATTATATAGTAGAATCTATATTATTACATTTTTCATTTAATGTGTGAAACAATCAACATATAAGTGTAAAAAGAGAAACCATTTCTCAATTTCTAGAAAAATTTACTCCTAAATAGTTATTAACCAAATGACACAAAACCACATACAACACCAAAATATTCCATATGGGGGAGGTCTGACATTTCACTAACATTCATGGGAATGTTAAACCAATAATTAACTTGAAGTGATATATACTAGCTTTAACATATCCCATATATTATTCGGCTCCAACATCAGTTTTTGAATATATATTTTTGATTCATCAAGTATGAACCCCATTGATGCCACATCCTTTTTAAGATCTAATAAATGAACATTTAAAGGGATGTTACTACTTTTCAACGCAATTATTTCACCTTTATTTGAAAATTAACAATTATCATTACCCTTTATATACACAAATCAGTAAATTGGATTTATAATTACTACATTTTAAATAATCCTACATCCCAATGGTCATAATGAAAAATGATCATAATGGCTATATTTAAATTATATATATTTAATCCCCTAAAAATTAATTCACATTATCAATATATCAACTCTTTGGTTTGTATTATTATTCTTTTTTTCTATTCTTATTATAGTAGTTGTATTTATTGGTGATTATATTCCATGAAACATACACATTGAGTATACACTATTTGCGTTTATTAATTATCGATTATATTCTAAGTGACAAAATGAAATTTATTCAGTTTATTTTTAATAAAAATCTATGTAATAATATATGTTAAATTCATTGTTTAATTTCTATTAGTCTTTCATTCTACCCCCTTAAATAAACTATTGCATTGTAATTTTAATTTATTTGACCATTGAAAAATAGATATTGTTTTTATAGATATATTCATGAATGTGGATTGAATTTGAAATTAGTAATCTCATTACAATTATTAATTATAGGAAACTCAACTTTTACCTTATAATATACATATGTTATGCTATTTTCACAACCATTTTATAAATATACTTCTTTAGTTAGATATAAGTCATACCATTTATTGGTTAATTTTAATGATACTTTCCTCAAACAAATATTAAAACCAAAATAGTTAGATGATGATAAATATAAATATTAATAAGGAAAGTCAATAATATATTCCTAATTCAATGACTATAATAATTTATCACTATATACATTTGATTTATGTAGGTCAAAATATTACCAATTCCATTTCACCTTGACTTCCTTGATTTTATACTATTAATATCTATATCATAATATCCTAAAATAAATAAATATGAATTCAAAATTATCCTTCTCACAGTAGTCTAATCCCAGAAGTCATCAAAACATATTCTCTCAGAAGTCAATTTAAGAATTATCCCCCAATAAATATATACCTTAATCACATAAACTATAAATAATATATTAATCATTTCCCCAAATATCATTACTTACATTGTCCCCAAATAACAATTCAACTCAAAAAGATATTTATACTTCAAATTAAAAAGTTCTAAAATCAGTTAATCTTTTATACCAATTCACCATAATTAACTCAACATCAAATCACAATCAAACCCAAAATGTTATATAAACCATAATCATGCATTCAACCTAAAATTCATTAAAATTTCTCACAATTTCATAATACACTATAATCACGTAATACCTAATATTGGAATCTTAGTCCTGGATAATAAGATCTACCTTAAACCCATAATGGAATACAAATACCCTAAAATAACCTCATCATTTGATAATACCCTAACTTATCTATTTATCAAATGAATTATTTATTCTATTAAAAGTTTTAAGACTCTACCACGTGAAGAGATCTAACATTTTTACACCATGATATGGTATAACTTTTTAGTTTCATGTTATGACATTTTCCCTCATAATGAACCAAACCTATGATGGAAATTAATTATGGAAGATAATTGAAACTAAATCCCACCTCCAAGAATCCTCTGTTTGGTGACTAGAACTGGGGGTTTATCAATCCAAATCATTGGAGTCTTTACCCTCAACAAATTTAATGAACAATAGATAAAAATGACATACAACAAACCAACATAGTGTATAAACCATGAAAAAATTAATAAATGAATTTTCATACCAAAACCTAAAATAGAATTATTGTAAAACTAAAGGTACAAAAAATAACACTTTCATGTTCCCCAAAATTCAGTAACTCCACATAATTACTCAACAACTTCCCTAAGACAATGTTGTCTATCATGATCACTATCATATCATTACTACCAATTTTTTTCATATATATAGTGTGATAATATAATTTTTACTCAATAGTATCATCCAAGAAAGATCTCATGAAAAGTATGGATGAATTATACTAAATCCCAATGATGAAAAAAATGAAACTAGGTAATCACTAATCATGGAATACTACTATACCCAACCTCACTATGTCTCTCTCACTAAAGATTACATAGAATTATAAAATACTATATCAAAAGCACACACACACACACATATATATATTTATATGAAGGTAACCAACATCTACATATTTAATGGTTTTTCAGTCGCACGTACCAATAACACACATCATAATCATATTACTTCCATTAGTAAATCATATCCCATGTGATTTGTTCCTTATCTCTATATTACCTATCCCAATAAGAGGACCAACAGATAGTTTTTCAGTAAATACACATATCTATATAATAATATCCATCCATGGTGTAACCAATGATATACCTGGAGGCCACAACATCCTATGTGTTATGTACCATTGAAAAAATCATCACAACCCGTAAACAACACACATATAATATTCTATAAGAAACAATATATACCATACCAATAAATGAAATACCCTCAATTTATCATAGCCTAAAACACAGAGGTATGGGATATAACCCTTGTGTATACAAACATGTAATGCTATATCTCAAAGATACAATGGTATAGGGGGATTTTATTCATTCATTCCAATGAAATATTGGATTTTCAGTAAAACAGGCCCACCCACAAACATTTGGGTGTCATTTTACCAATCGACGCAGGTGGGGTGGCATTAGTAATAATAAAATATAAAAATATCATGCATATACCAAACTAGTTGAAACTAACTATTATAATACTCATCTCCCATTATCCCGACAAAAGACCATTATCCAAAAATTTTAATCCAAAAGTCTCAAATAAGAACACACGCATCAAAATCACAATTAATTTATTAACTATTTATTAATTAAATTAAACAACTTATTGTTTTCAAACCATGTTCTCAATGAACCTACAATTATCTCACTTATATTATCAATAATTTAATGACAATTGAAACATGTTTAACCCTTCTGTTATAGCTTTTGAGATTTATTATACCACAATATAAAATTCTATAATTTAAAAAAATTCTCCCCATATAATCCTATTCAACCACCCATGGTACCTATTAATTAATATTACATTTATTAAAAAACTACAGTCAACAACACCCCATCACATGGGTCGATTAGTTTCACATTTATCATTCATAAATTTTACTTATACTATAGGAATATTACTGAGCTACCACATATAAAGTGCATATTTTGTTCAAAGAGTTCAATTCCACAAAAAGTGGCAATCTAACAATAAGAACATTTGGCCACCTGACTATCCTATGTGAAACGGGATGTAAAACATTAATGATCAGTCCTCGTTCTAAACATATTCAAACAAACCTGGTGTCATAATACTTTGTGTGTAACATCACACTTTCTCACAATTATTGACGTCACTATTTACTACACTTTGGTCTTCAAAAACATTCCACGTCTTTTTTTCCATCAATAAAAAAATAAGTTTCGGTCAAAAATCATTAGGAACAATGACCATTTGTAATCACTAAAATCAAACACCACATGGTAATGAAAGAATTACTATAAGTATATATAGTCCTAGAGTATGAATACATGGAAATAAATTGATTTTTATTAGTATGCTTCTAGAAAATATTTCATTGATCGTATGTTTTTTTATTCTAATAAATCATATCTCTTGTATAAATCCTTTATTGCGGGGTAATTTCAGTAATAATGTATATTTATATAATTTTTCACTGTTTTTATGATAATAATTTCTTTATATATATTGATCAAGAATAATTTAACCAATATGAAAAACACTATAAGAATGTGTCTATAAACCAAATTATCGGTATATATTTTTGTGTATATTATCTATGTTATTTCTAAAATAAATACCTTGTTTCATGGAATGAACATGAGTCCCACCTTTAGGATCTTGTGGTTTGGTTTGTATGCTTTATGGTTAATATTTTATTGTAAAATATCAAAAAATATTATTTTCTATAAGTTTTATTGTATCATTAAAGTTAATAAATAGTAAATAAAATCTTAGAATTGTTCACAAGGTAATATATAAAATACATTATTATTAGTTCATCCTTTTTAATTTTGTGAGAAGGAAATTATTTTATAATGATATATAAATCCCTAATGAATGTTTTCACATGTTCACACTGAATTTCATTAAACATGGGAAATATCAAATGTTTTATTCCTTCAATATGAGTTTTTTGTATTTTGAGGTATCATAATACATAGTGGATTTCATAATATTATAGATATTTTAAATTCTAAAAATATATACATAAAATTATTTTCATTTTTTTACTATTAAACCTATTTTACTTATCTAAAAATTGTGGCTATTTTACTACTATCAATAAATTATTCCTTAAGTAAACATAAATTAAAATTATGTTTACTCCAATAAAATCCATTTTTTTTAAAATAGAATAATTTTATCATTCAATGAGTTCTTAGTATGATTGTAAAATTTAAAAATATATGAATAATATACTAATATATATATATATATATATGTATAAATGTATATTGAACGTATAAAACCCCATTAAAAATCTCATTTTCCCTGATAATAAATTAAAATTTATCATAATTTCAGAATATTGGAAAATGAAAATGTAATTATAAACTCTAAAATATTTCCCAAAGAAGTAAATTTCAGGATAATTGATCTCCATGGAATGAAGAAATTAAAAATGAAGAAAAATAAACTAAATTATAAAGAAAAAATAATTACATATGGATGAATAAGGAATTAAAATGTTTGTGTATTATGTTAAAATATATTTATTTGAAAAAGATAAATAAATGTTCTAGAGACAATATTTACCAATAGAAATATTAATAGTTTAGAATAAATACTCAATGAAATGGTTCTTGGGATCAATTCATTTAAATATAAATCATTTCTATTATTTTTAGATATAAATTAGATTAAAACACCACAATAATTTCTTTATATTATTAACAGATCCATCTGTTTTATAATCATCGCAACTAACTATGCCCCATTACCTCTGATTATAGAGAAAAAATTATACGAAAAAATTACGTGAGAGTATTATTTGTTCCTTTTAATATTATACATTATTTTGTATTAAATAATATATGCTAATATTTACAACCAAATCTATTTTATTGATACAAAATTTTGTAATGGATAAATTATTCATTGAAGGAAATAAATAATGGAAGGCCTTCACCTCTTAGTAATTCTTCTATATTAAAAAAAATTCATGTAATGTTAATAAAATAATAAAAATAAAAAACCACTCAGTATTAAGATGGATAAATTATGTAAACAATAGTGGTATTGATATTAATGATCATTGTTATCTCCAACTGTTTAATCACATTCCAAATATATTCAAAAAACATGTATATATAAGTTTTTTTACTTATTCATTAATAAAATTGGATTATTTTTCAAAAAATATCACTACCACATCCCAAATACATACAATATGATAATTTCATTTCTTAAGATATTTAAAAACACTCTATAAATATACGATTCAACTAAATAAGATATCACAACCCAATTTAGCTGAATACCTATCAATGGATATCAGATCAAATATACTTATTCTCGCACTATTTAAATAATATATGTTTTCAAAAAATATGTGATTTATGTTGTTATTTATTCTCACCCTTTGACAATGATATTGAAAATAAAATATAATAGGGGATGGGATGAATTATTCTATAGCCATTGATGGATGGAAGTTGAGAATTATTCATAGACCGTCATGTATTAGTATTTAATTCCCCCTTTGATTGAGAAAAATATTAATATACCATGTAATTATTCACCTCCAATTTAATATTTTGATTACATATAATCTTTTATAAGAATAAAGAAAATAACTTACTGATGAATCTTTCTTCTTACAACCCTTAAATTTATATTCTTTAAACTATTCTATTTTTACCAAAAATTTAAGAACCTTAATAATCCATATATATATAATATATTTTTATTTATATCACTCCTTCAACCTCATTTTGGAGTATATAGGTTTTTCCAATTATTATTTACATACTAATATCTATATAATGCACAAAATGTTCATTGTGGTTCTTACAAGGCATCCACTAATTCATTGATTATTTTATCTTGTCTCTGATATGAGATACATTGGACTCCTATTATTGAATATTTTTTGTTGGTTGGATCAGGAGAAAATCTTCATCAATATAACCTTGTTTGTCACATTTATATCATCTTAATTGTTTATTAAAATCACTCTTAGTAATTGAATAAAAAAATACATGACATTTATTGCATAAAAGAATTGAATCCTTAAATATGTGTGACTATGATCACTAATCATACAATGAAATTATCTTCCTTTAAATAATCAACATATAATTGTATGATCATTGTCACTACAAAACCAACAATGTCCATAAAAGTCCAACCTTCATCCAAATTTTTCGGTCTATCTAGCAATAGTACATCGTTAAAATTCATCTTTACGAAGGCTCTGTGAAATAGATTTGATGATCAAAAATTTTTACATTCCATTTACATGTTCTTATTCATTATATATATTTTAACTGAATATTTATATTGACACACAACAGAATATTTTCCCATAAATTAAGACACAATAACATAAAATATATTATGAGTGGTCATTTTTTGGGTCACTTTCATACCATTATCATCCTCTGTTTGAATTGAAATTTGTTTCCAGATATTTTGTCACAATCAAGAGTAACTGGATTTTATCATTGCTTATTGTAGAAATATTCATATTCCACATCAATAATAAAATTCTTATATTGACTTGAAAAATATCACAGATATTTCATATAATTTTAATAATTATAACTAAACTTTTTCTTACAATCAACCTTCTATAGAAAATCTACCCATATATATTTGGGTAATTTATTCTCTAAAATAATATTCTGATATAGAAACTAAAATAAATAAATTATTTCTCGCCACTACCACTTGAGGATTAAAAACCCTCACTTCCATATAATATTGATTAATTATTAATAGATAAATAAATCTTCATTTTTCTATAATAATATTTATTTCATAATTTTTTTATGAAGACATACTTATTATAAAATTCATGAAATTCATCAGTGGAACATAATGATAAGAATCATCATCATATTTAATTTCATATTATTTTTGTTTTTGAACATTTATAAGGAAAGGTAAAATACCATAATAGATAATCATTTCAAAGGTAAATTATAATGAAATATAATCTTACACTTCACATACCACTTGAAAAGATTGAAAAGTGCTTATGAAACATAAAATCATCATCTTCATCTAAGAAAATACACCTATCTTATTTGTCTTAAACAGATTGTGTACAATATCAAATTTCACACACAAAATTACATGAAAATTGAAACTAATCCACTGGCAATGGGAGTAGACCCTACAACCACACTATGAACCCCATCCAACCCTAACCACCCTACCCAACCATGGGGGGGGACTATAATTATTTAATTCTACACTAAATTACTCAATTATGATCAATGGAATATCAATATTCATGGTTGTGAAAGATATTTTCTCCTCATCCAAACACTTTTCATTTCAGATATATTCTTCTCTCATCTCATATGTGACCAATATATTGGGTAATGAATCTAATGGAAGTTATTAAATATAAAAATACTCTAGAGATAAGAAATTGGAATCATATTTATCTTGTTGGATACAAGTTATTTTATCTACCATTATTAAATCCATATGTGTCTCCCTGAATCATATAATTCTGATCACCACATCATTGAACATGGGAATTAATCTTCAAATTATACACATTAAATCATATAGATATATGTATACTTTATTCTAAATATATTAAAATTATCCCATTGAAATTGACACTTTCCATATATATATATTTTAGAAAATATCATATACCTTTTGTAGTGTCTATCTCTAAAAAATTAAAAAATTATTATTTTTGAATGTGAGGAATGAATGGTATTTCTTTCATACACATCAATCTACAAATTATTCTTATAATCATAAATTAATTCCCTACTAAAAAAATTAATGTATATCCATTGGTTAAATTTTTTTGAAAATCTATACCAAATGAAATAAATATGTGTTGAAAATTTTTCACCTAAATATTTTTTTTCAATCTGATTATGAGTATACCATTTTTGTTCACTAAATTAAATCTATAAATAATAAACATAAATTTTTTGATAAAAATTAAAATATCAAGGTGAAAAATTAAAAATGAAACCCAAATAATTTTTTATAAATAAAGAGAGATAAAAATCATATTCCAACATGTTTTTAAATCCGTCATGTAGTAAACCTAAAATTTCTAATTGTCAGATGGTACCACAGACTGTAATAATAACAATTTATGTAAAGAAGGGAAGATATAGGTTTAATGAGTGGGGTTTAATTAGTGATTATTAGTCCATTTTTACCCTTTTAAATTCTATTCAAATCAACCTTTGCCTATTTTTATAGTTACTATTCTGATTTCATAACTCAAACAATCAAAAGAATCAAACAAACATGAACACATGATATTCAAGGTTCACATATCAATATTATAAGGATAATACATGGTTTTATCTAGAATCCTCCATGACCATATAATCCAATAGAATCAGTAAAATCGTTATAATAACATGGTTATATCCTTTAGTCATGATGAAACAATAGTCAACACTTCTATAAAAGTCTCATTAAAAAATTCACTTCTATATTGTACTGCTAGGGTAGGGTTGATAACTCGACTATGATTATTGACTCTAAAGAAAAATTATTTAAAAAAAAACATATTCAGTATATAGAACATGTTTGTATTCTTCCACATTCCTCATCACATGTCACCTTTTTATGATTTCACTTATATATTTATATATATATATATAATATTTTATCATTTTTTGCCTCTTCTTCTATTCTACCCTAAACTACAACCATGTATCCTCTTCTTATGCTTCGTCTTATTATTGAAACCATTATTTATATTAGTCTCCAATTTTATACCATTTACTATCCACAATGTTTCTTAAAAAAACCCACAAAAACACCACATATATTTTTTCTACCCATTATTATTATTATAGATAATTCAAGATTTCATTCATGTTTATCAATTATAATAATAGATACACACTAATTGGACATTAATTTCATATTCATATTCGAATGTAAAATTTACTTTAACTATTTATAAATTTTTCCAATTCCTTATGATCTATTCTATAATCATAGAACTCATGGTACCCATTATAATTTAAAATGAAATTAAAGATTGACTATAAGATCCCATGGAGTCATCAACAGATCCACACCATTGGGTCCACTAAATGTTGGAACACTTCTCCTTAACATGACAAAAAATATCATATCGTAGTTTTTTTCCAATTTTTTTTTCAGAATATAGAAAAACAGTTTGAATCCTTCCTTCAGAACTCAATTTACCATTAAATGTTTTTAACTATCAATTTTGATCATTTTATTTTTTTTACACATTAGAGAGATCATGGGTGTTAACAAACATGTTTAAATCAATATGAAACATCCAATACAGTTCTTCCTTTTTTGGATCAATGAAATGATTGTTGATGAATTTTGATATGGATCACCATTGAATCACCATGGTGTGGTGATCCTGGTTTTCATTATTGGATGTATACTCTTTATCATGTCTCCATGTTGAACACTATAATATGTCTAGTCTGAATTTTTTTTGACTTATAAGATATAATTTGGTGTTATCAAAAATTAAATATTTTGTTGTGTTCTATTCCATTTATAATCCATGATGGAACCATTTCAAAATCACCAAGATGATCTTATAGGGCATAAAAATTTCTCATTTTCAGATAGGTAAATGTGTAAAAAATAAGAAATATTCCAATTTAACAAATCCATCTAACCATTAAGTAATTTTATTATGTAAGATATAATAAATTCAAATAATTTATCACTAATATATAATATGAAATGTGTTTCAATATGTAATTTCCCCTCAACATACCAACTCATACCACAACTACTTGACTGTGATGTGTCCCTACAACATTCCTCGAACACTGGCATAATGTTGACCTATGTTTGTCTCTATGCCCCTCCTAAAACACCAACTTAGATACATCCATTTACATTGGTTAAAACCCCTCTAGTGGTCCACTCTTCATGTTGTCCTTTCACAATTGATTACCACTTTTTATCACTATTTTTTAATTTTTTTAATGTTTTAATTCTAGAATATACTGAAACATAATTATAATCCCCTTTATTTATTCAAAGAAATTTCATTAATCTCAAAAATTAGATCCATTATAGTTAAATAATTATAAAACCATGGAATAAGAATTTACCTAAATGAAAAATTATGATACATATAGTTTTCTACATGATTCATTTGTTGAAAACTAAATAAAATATAACCATCATATACTCATAATCATATATTATTCTCTTCATCATACATGGGCTCAATAATATTGAAAAACAACTATTGGCCCCAATAAAAATCCTAAAATCCAAATGTGACTCAAGAAATAACAGAATGGATATGGATTTCAACTCAATTTAATCATTCTAGATATAAATTGATGTTTGCATTATAATTGGGTAGCAATAGCAAAATTATGATCAATATTTCATGAAATTTAGTTTAACCCTCTTGATCTCATTATATTGATTTTAAGTACCACAATAAAATATTAATATTTGAGAAATGTGTTATAATGTTTTAGTTTGAAAATACAATGGACAATGCATTGGTATATTTAAAAATTCATTTATATATGACAGATCTTGATGATTTTATATAAAAATGGGAGTTTAAAGTAACTCTTCCCAAAGATAACGAATTACGAACCATACCATTTCTCTCATTTTATTTTTGTGATTTTAAAAAAAAATTGAAAAAATTGAAATATAAATCCAAATTGATATTTTCTTATAAATAGGATAAATATGTTTTTATGGGGGTATGTATTTAGAATTTTTCATTGAATTGGAGAGAAAAAAATTTAGTTTTTGAGATATTCATTATTTTAATCAAGTATAAGTATAGAAAATTAGATTGATAAAAATAAAATAATTGTTTTTTGAATATTTAATTAAAATGAAAAGTGAATGAGATACTTGGAAGTGGATGTGAGGTTCCATAGATGATAAATTTAGTATGGGTATTCATACAATATATTTCTTATATTAGGTATTCTCTTGTAGAATTAAAATGTTTAAGCAATGATTTATTTATAAGATGAAATAATGACTTATGATCATTTATGTAAATCAAAATCCACCAAGACAGATTATATTGAAAACAATTAGGGGAGATTGATTGGGCTAGACGTTTTTTTGAGAATGATGGCCACAACAAGAAAATATTTTTCTCAAAGGGAGTGATTGATTTAGTTTACAATTTTCTAGTAAATATGGTTTATGGATTTGATTTTTATTTAATTGTTAAAACATTATTTCATATATGAATTATATTAAATATTGAGATAATACAATTTCTTCAATTCAAGAAATGGTCATTTGAAAAGATCAAATTTCTCAAAAAGATTATATTGGTGGAGTTTTTATCATTATGATCAAATCACATGAATAGTGTATTCATCATGAAAAAATCCTACTCTGTAGAAATTATTTCTTACGAAGAAAAAAAATAATTCTATTATTTAAATGGTCCTTCCATAATTTAACATTAAAATATATTTTTGTATATTTTTTATTGCTATAATATCATCCTATAATGGGAAATATTTTATTTTTTATGTTTTAATTATTCTTCATGGGAACATTGATTACCTCGTGAGGGTGTTTTTTATGGTCTGAAGATCTTATACACGTTGTAATATATATAGAAATGTAATTTTAGTGTTTATTTTGATTTTTAGTTTTTAGGGACCTCATTATAATATAGATTATACACATTGATATTCTTCTGCTTGTTACATGTGGTTTTAATAATTTGGATAAAACCCCAAGTGTTTCTCTATGAATCCCCTTATCATGCCATGGTATGTGGTAATGTTATTTTTTCATATTTGTTATTATGTGTCTGACTATATGGTTATAGGTCTACATATACAATTTTTGAAATCCCCAGAAATATATCAATGGGGTAAATAATGTATCCATCTATCCAATTACTTGTAATCATGTTAGGGAAGTTAGTAATGGATGATTTCATTGGAATTTCATATTGAAATTTGATATTCAATTTAACAGGGTATTTATAGAGAAACGAATTGTGTTGAATGATTTTAATGAATTTGATAGAGTTTTATGATAAATAATGAATGAAATATGTGCAAATTATGTTCATAAATTCTATTCAAATATAGCATTACATGGAATTTGAATTTCGAGGGCTTTTCTGGTGGAGAATGATGCTTCTCTGTTAAGAATTATGATTTTCGGATATTTTGTTTAGGGGTAAATTTAAAAAAATAAACATTTCATCAAGATTACATAGTCCAGATATGAATTATTACTTAGTGGATAAAGAATTATTTCATTTTCCATTTGATGATATGATCAGTGAATCAATAATAAAAGTTGTGATGACACTCGTGAAATAAAAGTGAGTTCTATTATTTTTTGGTGGATATTATTTATTCAATTATACATGAATATCATATTTTGTTTTGAAATTTTTTTATATCATTCATATATAATACTTTTGTAACGTAATTTCATGTATAGTCTATGATCATTCATATCCATGATGGTATTTCTAATGTATCATTTAGTTTTATGTTTTACTAACCATGGAAAAGATATACCCTTTTGTTTTGAATGGAGGACCATGATTGTAGAGACACAAAACATGAAGTACATGGGAATTACATTTCTTTTTCAGAATACATATATACATAACAAAAACAAACACCAAAGGACCGTAATAGTATAGTGTCTTTGGATACATGGAATATAATCTTCTAGTCATGGTAAAAGATCTTCAAAATCTCTGATAAAGATCGCCCCCTTTTGTTTTCTTACCTAAAACCATTATTTATAACTTGGGGAAAAAAGAACATATAAAGGGTGAGCTCAAATGCTTATTAATTGTAAGCATGGTGAAAATAAAACAAACCATATAAATTTTAACTTAAAAACATGAACATAATATTTGAACATCAAAATCATGAGCAATGACATAAATCATGGTAGTACATAAGGCATAGATCGTAATGGAACATCAATCATGATAAAATAGCATGGAAATAAAACTTGTAATTGTGGAAAAACATTAAGTACATGATATGATTTCCATAGTATCCATGGCATTGCTGCCAAGACCATCATAGTGGACAAAGTCCCATTCTAAATTGAGTTCACTCCTCGTTCCAGTCTTGTAATAGTAAACATGATTAACTTACCATTCCATCCATGTCTATCTCATGAGATATAAATCATTACCCAACGGATTGGATGGAGATATAGGTCCCACCCATCTCATAATCAAATCATTCTTACTTGTGCCATAAATCATTCATCGTTACCCAATGAATATAAAGGGTTTTATAAACATCATCCCATCATTACATAATCCATATAAAATATGGATATCATTTCATCATAAGAAAAGTGAAACCATATAAATCATAGAGACATTATACTTGAAACATACAAATATGAAATAATGTCATCTTAGATGGAAAATGGTTTTGATAAAACACTTGAAATAAATTTTTGTGGAAAATATCCTTTCTTATTCAAAATCATTTTCTTTCCACAAAATCCCTTGTAGTTTTGAAAGAAAAGTATTTTGATGAAAATATTCATGAAATCTTGTAGAGTATGATTCATGAAAATATGGTTTTATGAAACCGTAAAAATATGTTCATGTAGTATAGGTTAAAAAAACATTCTCCTCGTACTTTTGTCGGAAAAGTCAAGAAGTTAATCGTATGGTAAAAAAATAAATATTCCTTTCATAACATTTTGTAAAAGTAATAAATGGGTAAAAAGGACTTTGAACATACATAAAACACTTTTAGAAAACATGGACATGGATGATAACAATAACTCTAGTAAATACTTATGAATAAACAATCTCGGATAAGAACGAGATTGGAATAATTATCCCTTTCCTTATGTCTGATATGCATCATATGTCTATGAAACTCTTTTATAATGATTTAAATAATGTCATTGACTATTTACAGAATCATATTCATTGTTATGATATCATATATGGTTCACTTATGACTTTATATTTCCCGTTCTTTTGTAAATTCCATGTTAAAGCAACGTTTTGGGAAAAAATAGTTTCATATATCGTACGCATTTATACATGTTGTTATTGATATTATTATTACTTATATCATTATTTAATTACTTCCAGAATGTAAAAAATGATTTATATATTATATATACTCAGAATTTAATTATATATAATAGATCGATAAATGGAACGAAATACACTGTTCATGGAAATGGTAGACCGTATGTATGCATGAATGATGTTTTCATTTCCTTATTGAATGGATGTAAGTAAATAACATATACATAAATCCAGTATCATTATTGTGTCATATATCTCATTATTATTCATTATATATACTTTATAATAATTATTTAATTATTAACATGGAAAATAAATCTCATCGCGTCGTGGAGACGGTAATCTGTACATATGCACAAGCGATGATATCGTTCCCATATTTATTGAATGGAATCTAAGTGGATAATATAATATCATATAATTAGTATTATGTTTTAATAATCATATATAGTTTTTCTTTTCACCATTATACCCATCCATGTTTGGTGGTGGCGGAAAAACAGATTACACCACGGTGTGGAGACGATATTTCGTACGTACACACGTGCGGTGATTTCATTTTTTGTAGGATGCATAGAAGGTGAAATGTGATTGTTTAAAATTTATAATAACATATCAGTATATAATTAATACTTATTTCATTAATTTTTAATGAAACTAGTAAATAAGATGATGATGAAGAAGAATGAAACTCGAAAGAGTCGGTATAAGAGATTACCCCTTCCTCGAAGCACCTCCTTTAAACATCCACTTAGGGCACTAGAGTTGGAAATTTGAGAATACTATAAGCACTATGATATAACTAGAGTGGTTTAGAAGAGTAATTGGGAGGTTTTTTCCGAGCATCAAGGCTCAAAATTGTGGGAAAAGAAGAGGGAAGGGGTGCCCTTTTTATAAGGGGCGAGAGGGGAACCATTGAAATCATAAGAAATGTTAATTTATAATTAATTAAAACCCCACATAAAAACTTCCAAAATGACTGAAATTAGTATATGAGGTAAGATTGGGTTTTAATCTCAACATCCAATCAAATTTAGACATGTTTTGATTTTATTTTATACCTTATCATTTTGATTTATCCTTATTTAATCTATTTAATTTTATTTGTGGTAACAATAATCTAAATTTAAAATGTGATAAATACTTACATATGTCTTATGAATTTTCTATAATTAGATAAATTATTAAATTTTATGACATATAATTTTCAATTTGTAATTTTTTAATATTTTTGTGATTTTTGAACAATTTCTTAATATGTTATTTTTATAAAATATCAATAATGTCAATTTTGAAACTGTTCAATTATTTGAATTTAAATAAAATCCAAAGAGAATATATATTAGATCCATAATATTTAATAGATACCTAACATTTTATATTCATCTAGAAAATTAGTGGAGATCATTAAATAGTTCATATAATATTTATTTTAATATTTTTAAAACCATTTATGTGATATTTCTCTTAATAAATAAATTACTAAAACATTTTTTTATAATTTATTAATATACTTATTTTTTACATAAAAATTAAATATAAAATACTAGGATGAATATAAATCTTATATCTTTCAAAAGATTACTTTTAGTAAGATTTATCTACTAAAACAACAAACTTTTAAAATGTTATATATATTAAATTATGAAGGAGACAACATTGACATCATTTAAAATAAAATAACGTAAGTGACATAATCACTTTTATAAGACACAAAATGGTCATATATTTGGTCATTGGATTCCTATGGTGTAGATATACACTACCAATAAGTTTTTTTCTGGTTTGTTGGCATTTTAATGGGTATTAGTATTTCAATAAAAACTATATTACGGATTTTTCACTTAATAAATAATTTATTTATCATTAATGTATAAGCTATTAAAATAATTAAATATCTCGTAAAAAGTACAAATAAATATCTAAAACAATGAAAAAAAATTTATATTTCAAATGAGTATTTATAATCGAATTTATATTCTGTATAACTCTATTTTAAAAATAATCAAATTATTAAATTTTGAGTGATACTTTTCATTTTTCTTTAAATAAACTATTTAAAAGGACATAATAAAATAAAAGTGGGTTCCATCAGATTCCATTTTGACCCAAGTATGATTTAGGTAAAATATAATCATCCAATTATATTAGTACAAGTGTTAGGGTAATTTAATAATATTATATTTACCCTTAATTTCTGAATTTACAATTAACTATGGTAAATAAAATTTACCGTAGTTACTATTAATAATGACTAAAAATAAAAAGTACCATATTAACATAATTTGGACCTAATGATTCCAAATATGGAATCCATTTATCCAAATTAAGATAAAAAAATTTGCGGTATTTAATTAAAAATTAATCCCGCTGTTGAGAAAATGAGTTTTAAAAGTTAAAATGTTGCAAAAGATTGAAATGATTTTACCAATGAATTCAATGTAAAATCAATGCAAAGGAAATACATTATATTAAATGGTAAATTTAGAGACCCAGAGCATTATGTACATGGACATGACATTTCTTTTTCATCATACTTAATACATAACAAACATAGACACACAAACACCGTAATATTTTATTGTCTTTGGAAACTCGGAATTTAATCTTCTAATCGTGGTGAAAGATCTTCAACTTCTCCCCTAAAGATCTTCCCCATTTGTTTTCTTACCTAAAACCATTATTTATATCTTGGGGAAAATAAAACATAAAAATGGTGAACTCAAATGCTCAGTAAGGGTAAGCATAGAGAACATAAAACAATCCATAAACATTTGAATGCAAAATCTTGAACATAAAATCCAAACATCAAAATCGTGAGCAAAGACATAAATCTTGGAAGTACGTAAGGAATATTTCATAAAGGAACATCAATCTTGATAAAATAACAAGGGAATAAATCATGTAATTGTGGAAACCATTCAGAACATGTTATGATTTCCATATTAGCCAAGGCATTGCTTCCAAAACCATCTTAGTGGACAAAGTCCCTTTCTAAATCGAGGTCACTCCCCATTCCTGTACTGTATCACTGAACCAGAATAATTTACCATTCCATCCATGTCTATCTAAAGATATATTAATCATTACCCAATTCATTTGAGAAAGATATAGGTCTCACCCATCTCATAGTGAAATCAATCATACTTGTTCTAAAAAACAATCATACATCATTCATCATAACACAAAAAATAAAATGGGTTTCATAAACATCATCCCATCATAACACAATCCATATAAAAAATGGAAATCATTTGATCACATGAAAAATTAAACCATTATACTTGAAACAAAATCATACTAAATAATGTCATCTTATATGGGAAATAGTTTTGATAAAACAATTGAAATGAATTCTTGTGGAAAATATCATTTCTTCTTCAAAATCATTTTCTTTTCACAAAATTCCATGAAATTTTAAAAGAAAAGAATTTTGTTGAAAATATTCATAAAATAATTTTGAGAAGCTTCCTGAAAATAAGGCTTTATAAAACCGTAAAAATCCTTTCATTCCGTATAAGATAAAAAAACATTATTCTCGTACATTTTCTCGAAAAGTCAAAAAAGTACCTCCTATGGTATGCAAAAGAATGATTTTTTCCATACAATGTGGTAAAATTAAAAAAGGGTAAAAATGAATTAAAACATACATGGAAGAAAAGTAAACATTTTGTGAAAACATTTTGAGAACATTTGGACATGGATAATAAACATAACCCCAGTAAATACTTACGAATAAACAATATGAGATAAGAATGAGATTGGAATAATTATCCCTTACCTTATTTCTGATATGCTTCGTATGTTTACGAACCTTCTATATATTGTTTTTAATAATGTCATTGACTTATTTCAGAGTCATATTCATTGTAATATTATCATATATGGTTCACTTAGGTATTCATATTACTCGTTCATTTGTCAATTCCATGTTAAAGTAGCGTTTTGGGTAAAATTGTTTCATTTATCATACTTGTTTTGACTTTTTTTCTTGATATTATTATTAATTATATCATGATTTACATACATCTAGAATGTAAAACATATCATATACATTCAGTATATATATATATAATAGATAGATAGATAAAATGAAACACACCGTTCATAGAGACGGTAGGCCGTACTTACGCATGAACACTGTTTTCCTTTCATTATTGACTTGAATGGATGTAAGTAGATGATATATATATATATATATAGATAAATCCATCAGCTTCATTATGTCATATATTTCATTATTATTCATTATATATAATTTATAATCATTCTTGAATGGTTAATCATGGAAAATGAATCTCATCGCATTCGTGGAGATGGTAGTCCGTACGTACGCACGAGCGATGATATCATTCCCATGATCATGGAAATTTATTGAAGTGTATGTAAAATATTACAGAATCAATAAACATATATAGTTATTTATTTTCCACATTATACCCATCTATGTAAGGTGGTGGTCGAAAACAGATTACACCACGGCGTGGAGACGGTATTCCGTACATACACACGCGCGATGATTTTGTTTTCCGTAAGATGAATATAAGGTTAAATAGGGTTGTTTCATATATATAATGACATATAAGTAATATTTATTTTATTACATTATAATGAAACAACTATATAAGAAGAAGTTGAAGAAGAAAAAAACATGAGAGAATCGAAAGAAGAGATTACCTCTTCTTCGACGCACCTTCTTTAAGCCATCTCTTAAGGAAGTAGAGTTGGTCTTTTGAGAAGACCATAACCTCTATAATGTAGCTAGGGAAGTGGAGATGATAAATGGGCAGGGTTTGGCCGATCTTCAAGGGACAAAAGGGTGTGATGAGATGAGGTAAGAGGTGCCTCTTTTATAAGGGAGGAGAGGGGCACCTTTGGAAAAATTCAAAATATTATTTTATAATAATGTCATATTCAGTTTATAATAGCTCCAATTTGATTATTTCAAAGATAAAGTGGGGATGGGTCGAAATAATCTCAAAAAATATATTTTAGACAATTTGAGGTTACAATTTTAACCTTATCATTTAAAATTAACTCTATGTTAAATAATTCAACTTTTACCATGTCTTCTTGTTTTCTTACACTATAAGGTTAAGAAACATACTATAAAAATCCAAACAAACCCCAAGTTATTAATTATTAATATATATAATATTATCTATGTCATTTGGAAGATCCTTAGATTTTTAGGAATAAAATAACAATTAATAATATAATATTTTTTAAAAAACAATTTTATGTCAATTTTGACAATATTTGGGAATTGTTTTTTGTGAAAATCATAACAGCATGATTAGTTAGAAAAAAGTTAATTAAATCAATACTAACATGTCATATTAACCTATAAAAATTAGAGTAATTCATAAAAAGTCTCAAATTACATTTATTTGGGTATTTACAATATGAATTATTTTAATATTTCATTATTTAGGTAATTACTGCATCACCATTGTGTAATAAATAACCTAAATTATTTAATGTCTAAAAATTATAAATAAAATACCATTAGGTAGGAAATATTTTTATATTTCTAAGGAATATTTAAAGTCGAATTTATATTATGTATAACCCTATATTAAAAATGATTTAATTATTAAACATTGATTTTAACTATTTTAACCCTTCTTTAAATAAATTAATATAAAATGTCCTAATCAAATCCAAGTGGACCAAAATGGTCATATTTTATTCCTACAGTTGTTTTTGGTCGAATTAAACTTATCCAATAGAATTAGGACATGTGTTAGAGTAATAATAATTTAATTTTAACCCTTAATTACCTTATTTACTTTTAACCATGGTAAATAAAAGTAAAAAGTTATTATTCACCAACAATTATTTTCATCTCATTGAACCACATTTTAGTCCTTGATATTAATTGTGTCTCTCAAATTTTCTAAGTTCCACTCACAGAAGCGGTAAAATTATTTTTTATGTGAATTTACAAATTCTCCTAGGAGGTGGGTAAAAGACGGTGAAAAGTTCAATAAAATATTTATATATCTAAAATTATTATAAAATGAATCCAATGAATTACATTGAACTTATATAGGTATTATGTATCATTTATGACCTAAAATAAATATAAATAAAATAAATAATTATTTAAATACAATGTCGGTTTTTAAATAGTAACCGAGTGTTTTCATTATTCATTAATAATTGAAAGTTTTCAGAAAAATACCAAAAATTATCCCAAGGATAATTTTGATATTCTGAATACAAAAATGATGTCCATTTAAAAAGATAAAATTTATAAAATTTTAAAAAGTGGGTATTACTATTCATACTGGCTAGTTTATATTACACATCGTAGTTTAATGAAACTCAATATTGCGTATAACACACGCTATCGTGGAAGGTCGCGATTACGTGTAATGCAAGCCAAGTCAGGGATGCGTGTAGTGCAAGCTCATTTTGGTGTAGCATAAAAAACAAGACATCAATAAAATTAATAAGAATATTTTTCCTAAAATCTCGGGGTGTTATGTTCTACCCCCTTAAAATGAATTTCGCCCTCAAAATTCGTTGGGGTTATAATTTGTTTACTACCCGAAAGTCTCTATAATAGAATCACACATCGTAAAAAGGAATACCAATACCAATATTTAAAAACTAAAGTATAAAACGTAACGATTACCCAAATTAAGTAATCACTGGGTTTCCACGTAGGAGAACATAGGTGAAAATATGGATGTGGAAGAGAAATCTAACCATCATATTCTGATGGAGAGTGGTAGAGAACATGGCTATGAAAAATCCAACAATCACAAAGCCAGAAAGTTGAGATGATCTAGGGTACCATCTGATTGATCATATATAAGGGAATTAGGACAACATTTTTTGTTTTCAAGATCATTTCCCTAAAGTTGATGAATTTGAGTAAGAAGAAATACTTACTTTTTTTGGGAAATCGTTGTTCGTGCCTTGAACAATTTCCACTTCATCACTTTAAGAAATGAAGATGAATTTGTCTTTCGCAAAGTTTTAGCAGATCATGAGATAGAATGATAGGTCATTCCATCTGTCTCAAACATAAGTTAGAAAAAGTAATATACATAAGTCCATCTATGGTGAGATTAATCAGATATGGTTCTAAAATGGACTTATAATTCATCTATCATCCTGCATAATAAAATAAAACTAGTTTCTACTAACCAGGGACTTCTTGTAGGGATGTGGTAGAAAATAAAGGCATGTCACACTTCAGTTGTGGGTTCGATTCCCACAGCCTTGTCCGACGTGGCAGGTTGTCACCCGTCCTGCAGGTTGTCCTTTTTCTAAAAATACATTATTTTAAGTTTGCATCAATAAAATCGAAAAAGTTATAGCCTTAAAAAATAATAACTTATGTCAAACATAATCTATTCCAATCATTAGGCATATCCAAAATAATTTTGCTAAATCTCATATTATAGTGAAAATGATTGCCAGAGAGTTCATATAACAATCATGTTAATAACATCATTGATCCCCAACTATCATAAGATATGTCTTGTTGGTCACATTCCAAACATTCGAAGGACTTAATCATGTATTGTCTTGAAAAATGAATACCAATTGAACCTTAGTGAAAACATGAGTGCTGTCAAATGTTAACACTTTCCAAATAAAAAAGTCCCAAAATTCTGTTTACTCAAACCATGATATCACTTAGTCCTTATAATAATCATTAGTTCATGATTACAATAAAACATCTTATTTCCTCCTTATCCATTAATTATGTGCATATCATCTTCTTTCCAAAAATATCTGAATAACCATTCATGGATACCAGTACCATTCAACATATACTTTCAAATAATTTAGGAAAGGCAATAGGGTAACAATCCTTAGATGTTTATTTATTCCATAGTACCATTAAATTACTTATACAACATAACTCTTGAAAAACATAAAAATTATTCCACTACCTTCTTACACCATTGACCAAGATTCAACACTTCTTTCTTCTTATATATCATTTGTAGTCTCCTCATCATCATCCACATAAATACTACCCATATGACCATGCTGATTCTCTTCATTAGATTTTCCCATAGGGAATTGGTTTGCATAATGCCCATACATTCCACATTTAAAACATCTAATCATTGTTGATGTCATTGCAATACAATTTTCCTTATCCATGGTGATAACTTAACCTTTTTATTTTGTACTTACTTGATTCGTGTTCTTCTTTTCCGCACCCATAGCATCTTCCAGTTCCTTTGAAACATTCTCCTTGATGCCTCTTCCCACATGATTTACATGATAGAAATTGAACTTTCCTTCCTCTATGATCATCATGAAACTCCATATTTCTCTAATTAGTTGAGTCGGGAAACATACCAATGTTGATATTATTGATCATATTATGAGATTTATGATTAGCCATAATAACGATATGTGGACCTCCAGATCCTATTTCATACAGTTTCTCAAAAATAATATCTTTCCATTGTCCATCATATCCTACATTATCGTGAATCTTCCCATTCCCATCCATTTTCTAAATCCCAAAAAGAATAGTGTGAGAGGACCAAATCATAATGAAGGGGGATTACTTTCAATATATAACATCTTAGGTTAATTTCTATGATTGTTACCATAATTCTAGGACTATAACATATACTCATACTTATCCTTAGGGACATCCCTAGACATACCTTAGAAATATCTCTAAGGATCTCACTAAAGTTCTTACATTCTAGTTTCCAAAGGTTGACTAAACCTTTCCTCGGATAATAACTGTAGAGACCCAAAGATTGACTTACATTGATATTACATTTATTTTTTGTAATACATAATACATAACAAAAACAGACACACAAGGACCGTAATAGTTTAGTGTCTTTGAAAACTCAGAATGTAATCTTCTAATCATGGTGAAAGATCTTCAACTTCTCCCCTAAAGATCATCTCCTTTTGTTTTCTTACCTAACACCTTTCTTTATATCCTGGGGAAAAGAAAACATAAAATGGGTGATCTCAAATGCTCAGTAAGTGTAAGCATAGGGAACATAAAACAATCCATAAACATTTGAATGAAAAAGATTGAACATAAAATCTAAACATCAAAATCTTGAACAAAGACATAAATCCTGGAAGTACATAAGTAATATTTCATAAATGAATATCAATCTTGATAAAATAGCATGGGAATAAATCATGTAATTTTGGAAACCATTCAGCACATGTTATGATTTCCATAGTAGCAAAGGCATTGCTGCCAAGACCATCTTAGTGGACAAAGTCCCATTCTGAATCGTGTTTACTCCTCGTTCAAGTCTTGTATCACTGAACCAGATTAATTACCATTCCAGCCATGTCTATCTCATGAGATATAAATCATTACTCAATTCATTGGGGGGAGATATAGGTCCCACCCATCTCATAATGAAAGCATTCTTAATTGTGCCACAAAACAATCATACATCATTCATCATAACCCAAAGAATAAAATGGGTTTCATAAACATCATCACATCATAATGTAATCCATATAAAAATGGATATAATTTCAACACATGAAAAATCAATCCATTATACTTGAAAAATAATCATACTAAATAACATCATATTTGATGGAAAATAGTTTTGATAAAATACAAGAAATGATTTCTTGAGGAAAACATCCTTTCTTCTTCAAAATCATTTTCTTTTCAAAAAATTCCATGCAACTTTAAAAGAAAAGTATTTTTTTGAAAATAGTCATAAAATATTCTGGAGGAACCTTCATGAAAATAAGTCTTTATAAATCTGTAAAAATCCTTTCATTCCATATAATATAAGAAATATTCTTTACGTACTTTTGCTCGAAAAGTCAAAAACTTACCTCGTATGGTATGCAAAGAAAGATTCTGTCCATACGATGTGGTAACAATAAAAAAGGGTAAAAATGAATTTAATCATACATGGTAGAAAAGTAAACATTTTATGAAATGATTTTGAGAATATATTGACATTGATAATAAATATAACCCCAGTAAATACTTATGAATAAATAGTCTCAGATAAGAATTAGATTGGAATAATAATCCCTTACCTTATGTCTGATATGCTTCGTATGTATCCGAACCTCCTGTAAAATTATTTAAATAATGTCATTGACTTATTAAATAATCATATTCATTATTATTATATCATATATGGTTCACTTAGGTATTTATATTACCCGTTAATTTGTCACTTCCATGTTAAATTAGCATTTTGGGTAAAATTGTTTCATTTATCATACGTGTTTGGACTTGTTGTTCTTGATATTATTATTAATTATATCATGATTTAAATACTTCCAGAATTAATAATATATCATATATATTCATTATATATATATATATATATATTAGATAGATAAATGAAATGAAACACACCTTTCCTGGAGACGGTAGGCCGTACGTACGCATGAACGCTGTTTTCCTTTCATTATTGACTTGAATGGAAGTAAGTATATGAAATATATATATATATACATATAAAATGGCATCATTAGGTCATATATTTCATTATTATTCATTATATATACTTTATAATCATTTTTGAATTGTTAATCATGGAAAATTAATCTCATCACGTTCGTGGAGACGGTAGTCCGTACGTATGCACGAGCAATGATATCATTCCCATGATCATGGAATTGTATTTAAGTGTATGTATAATATTAAAAAATCAATATCACTTTACAATAACCATATATAGTTATTTATTTACACCATTATACCCCATCTAAGTAAGTTCGTGGTCGAAAACATATTACACCACGACATGGAGACGGTATTCCGTACGTACACACGTGCGATGATTTTGTTTTCCATAGGATGGATATAAGGTGAAAATGGGATGTTTTATATTTATAATAACATATCAGTATATAATTAATACTGATGTTATTACTTTATAATGAAACAACTAAATAAGAAGAAGTTTAAGAGAAAAGAAACTTGAGAGAATCGAAAGAAGAGATTACCTCTTCATCGACGCACCTCCTTCAAGACTTCTCTTAAGGAAGTAGAGATGGTCTTTTGAGAACACTAGAACCTCCAAAATGTTGTTAGGGAAGTGGAGAAGAGAAATTGGTAGTGTTTGGCTGAGCTTCAAGGCTCAAAAGGGTGTGAAGAGAAGAGGTAAGGGGTACCCTTTTTATAAGGGAGGAGAGGGGTACCTTTGGAAAAACTCCAAATATTATTTTATAATAAAGTTATATTCGGTTAATAATAGCTCAAAATTGATTATTTAGAAGATAAATTGGGGATGGGTCGAAATCGTCTCAACCAATAGATTTTAGAGAAGTGTAGGTAACAATTATTACCTTATAATTTAGATTTATCTCTATGTTAAATAATTTAACTTTTACCGTGTCTTCTTGTTTTCTTACACTATAAGGTTAATAAAATTAATATAACAAGCCAAAAGAACCCCAATTTGATTATTATTAATATATTTAACTTTATATTAGTCATTTGGCCAAACCATAGATTTTTAGGAATAAAATAAAAAATAATAATATAATAGTTTTTTAAAAAACTATTTCATATCAATTTTGACACTATTGGGTAATTGATTTTTTTGAAAATTATAACAGCATGATTAGTTCAAAGAAATTTAATTAAATCGATAATAACATGTCATATTAACCTATAAAATTAGTGTAATTCATAGAATGTCTCAAATTACATTTATTTGCGAATATATGATATCTATTATTTAAATATTATGTTATTTAGGTAATTACTGTGTCACCATTGTGTCATAATCAACATAAATTATTTAATGTCTAAAAATAATAAATAAAATACCATTAGGTAGGAATTATTATTATATTTCTATGTAATATTTATAGTCTAATTTATATTATGTATACCCATATATTAAAAATGTTTTAATTATTAAAAATTGATTTTAACTATTTTAACCCTTCTTTAAATAAATTAATAATAACTGTCCTAATCAAATACAAGTGGAAATAAATGGTCATATTTTATTCATAAGGTAGTTTTTTGTCAAATTACACTTATCTAGTAGAATTAGTAAATGTTTTAGAGTAATAATAATATCATTTTTACCATGAATTACCCTATTTACTTTTAACCGTGGTAAATAAAAGTAAAAAGTTACTATTAACCAAAAATTATCTTCATCTCATTGAACCACATTTTAGTCCTTGATATTATCCTTGCCTCTCAGATTTTCGAAATTCCACTTACATAAGTGGTAAAATTATACTTTTTGTGTATTTCCAAATTCTCCTAGGAGGTGGGTAAAAGACGGTGAAAGGTTCAATAAACTTTTTATATATCTAAAATTATTATAAAACGACTCCAATGAATTACATTGAACATATATAGGTATTATGTATCAATTTTGACCTAAAATAAATTTAAATAAAATAAATAATTATATAAATAAAAATTTGGGGTTTAAATAGAAACCTAGTGTTTTCACTATTCATCAAAAAATTGAATGTATTCAGAAAAATACCAAAAATTCACCCTTGGATAATTTCGATATTTTGAATCCAAAAATGAAGTCCATTTCAAAAGTTAAAATTTATATAATTTTAAAAAGTGGGTATTACTATTCATAACAGCTAGTTTATATAACATATCATTGTTTAGTGAAACTCGGTATTGAATACAACACACGCTATCGTGGAAGGTCGCGATTGCGTATAATTCAAGCCATGTTAGAGATTCGTGTAGTCAAAGCTCATTTTGGTGTAGTGTACAACACAAGACATTAATAAAATTAAAATGAATATTTTTCATAAAATCTCGGGGTGTTACAGTAAAAATATATTGTATTTATTCTTTAATTACAATCAATATTATAATTTAACCATATAAATTATTATGATGAAAAAATTTGTTTTTAATTAAAATATAGCCTATTTTTACAATTTATTAAAATATGAAAGTTATCAGAATAATATGAAAAATTTATCCATAGTAAATTTTTATATCCTGATTCCAAAGAAGAATTTTATTTTGTCAAATTAAACTTATAAACATGTCAAAAACTAAATATAATGTCGGTGCGCCATCAAACGGTGCAAAACAGCATTTTTTTAAAAATGCTAATTTTACATGAAAAATTTATTTTGTTCTCATACCATGTTTTAGAAAATGATTAAGATAAATAATAATGTTATGAAATTCAATATTTAGTTAATAATTTTAATAATGGGTAGTTTATAATAATATTATAACCATATATCGTTTTTTAGTGAAACCCAGTATTGCATACAACACATGCTATCAAGGAAGGACGTGATTGCATGTAATGCAAGTCATGTTAGGGTTGCGTATAGTGTAAGACTCCTTTGTTGTTGCGTATAACAAAATCCAAACATATATCATTTAGAAATTGAATATATATATATATATAAACTAAATGTTGTGTAGAATAACTACTATAAAAAACATGAAATTGTCTGTAACACGATCCAATATTAGTGTTGCAAATACTGCAAGATAATACAGTGTTGCGTATAGCGCAAGAAAATATTGGTGTAGCGTATAATAGAAGATATGAAGTAAATTAAAAAGAATATAACTTATAAAATATCGGGGTATTACATTATACCCCCCTTAAAATGAATTTCTCCCTCGATATTTTTCGAGGTTATAAATGGTTTACAACTTGAATGTTTCTTTCATAGAAACCCACATCGTAAAAAGGACTACTAGAACATAATTTTAATAAAGTGATGTAAGAAATGTAATGGTCACCCAAAGTAACTCAGCACTGGGTTTCCAAATATGATAATATATGTGAAAATATGGATATGGATGAGAAATCTAACCATCATGTTCTGATGAAGAGTGGTAGAGAACATGTCTATAAAAAAGACAATAATCAAAAAGCCATAAATTTGTGATTATATAAGGTACTATCTAATTCATCAGATATGATGTCACTAGGAAAACATTCTTGGTTTTGAAGATCAATTCCCAAATGATGAAGAATTTTTTACTTAATAGAAATACTTACTTTATTTTGGTATAATATTATTGTTGTTCATGCCTTGAATAATTTACACTTTTTCTCTTAAAGAAATGAAGTTGAATTTTTTATTCATGATGTGTTAGCAGATCATGCGATAGAATGATAGGTCATTCGATCTGTCTTAAACATAAGGTTAACAATAGTTATTAAATATATATAAGTCCATATATGGTGAGATTAATCATATATGGTTCCAAAAATCGACTTGTACTCCATCTATCATACCACTTCCTAAAATAAAACTAGTTTCTACTACCCAGGGACTTCCTGTAGGCCAGTGGTAGGTGATAAAGGTCTGTCTCACTTCGGTTGTGGGTTTGATTCCTACAACCTTTTCTGACGCGATGGGTTGTCACCCATCCGGTAGGTTGATATTTTTATAAAACTACACTATTATAACATTACAGAAACAACATCGAAAAAATTTCTATCCTTAAACTATACAATCTGATTCCCAATATGATCCAGTACAACAATAAGACTGATCCAAAATTCATCTGTCCAATCTCATAGTATAATGAAAATGATTACTAGAAAGGTCACATAACAAGCATTTGAATATCATCATTTATCCCAGATATATCTTGTTGATTGCATTCCAAACACGTGAATACCATAATCATGTATTACCTTGAATAATGAATACCCATTGAATCTTAGTGAAAACATGAATTCAGTCAAAAGTTAACTCTTTCCACATACCAAAATCCAAAAAATAATATATACTCAATCCATGATATCACTTTGTCCTTATATCAATCACGAGCTCATGAATACTACCAAACAAATTATTTTCTCCTTATCCCTTCATTATGCGCATATCATATTCTTTCCAAAAGTATCTCAATCACTTTTCATGGTTACCAGTACCATTAAAATATTTAAAACCACAATAGACTAATATATAAATATTCCAATATTCCACGATACTATATACAACATTATTCTGGAATCCCATTACATAAACACTAAATCATTCCACCACATCATTGTCATATTCAACATCACCAATTGTGATCGCATGTGACATACCTTTTTCCTTTTTCATAAGAGGTTTCTCATGTTGATCATCATTAACCCGTGGATTAGGGCATTGATTAGTATAATTCCCCATTTCCTTACACTTGATGCATTGAAGTGTTGGTTGAGCGTTCTCTGTAGTCTTTTCTCTATTCACATAATTAGCTACCTTTTTCCCATTACTTCGACACTCAACTACTCGATGACCTTCTTTTCCACACTTAAAACATTTTCTAATACCTTTTATGCGATCTCCACCATTCTTCTTTCCACACATTGAGAATAAATAAACATTCATCTTCTTTTCACCATTATTCTGATATTTCTCCTTGAACGCCATCTTTCATTTTTTGTCAAAACCATGAGATGGATATGTAACACAAACTTCCAATTCTTCCTTGATAGCACAACACACAATTTCTTCATAGCTACTGAAGTCTCTTATAGCTAATGCCCTTCGAAGACACGGTTTTAATCCACGGAATAATCGATCAACTTTACTTTCAAGTTAGATGATAAAGCTAGATGCATACATTGCAAGCCTTGTAAATTTCGCCTCATATATACCAAAAAATTCATCATAATTTTGATTAATCTTATGGAACTCTTTTTCCATCTTTGTTCGAAGAATACGAGGGATGTACATTTTGAAAAATAAGTTCTTGATCTCATCCCATTCCATGGATACAATTTCACCTTGGGGCCTTGTATTTTTATTTAAAGTCCACCACGGGTTTGATTCACCTTCTAAACGGTAAACAACATGAATTACTTTTTCATGTTCCGAACATCAAAGTACGGAAAATATATTTTCAATCGTACTGATTCATTGTTCAGCAATAAGTGGTTCAGAAGACCCACTGAAAGAAGGTGTACGTTGCCTCATGAAGGACTCAATAGAATATTGTTCCCTTCTCTACTCATTTGGAAGTCTAGAATGATTCATATCTTGTGTATGTATAGAAATAATATTTTTCACTCCATCTCCCATAACATTGGTTTGTTCAAGAGGGCATTCATTTCATTGTCCATTACATTGATCAACACGATTTCTTCGGGTTCCATCGATCATCTAAAACCGAAAAAGAAGAGTGTGAGAGGAAAAAATAATCCTAGAGAAAACAACATAATAAAGGGGGAGTACCTTCGATATATAACATCTTAGGGTTAATTCTAAGAGTGTTACCATAATTATAGGAATATAACCCAAATTATACTAAACCTTAGGTACATCTGTAGACTTACCTTAGAAATATCTCTAGGGATTCACTAAAGATTTCACATCCTAGTTTCCAAATGTTAACAAAACCTTTCCTCTGATACCAACTGTAGTGACCCAAATCATGACGTACATGGAAATTACATTACTTTTGTGGAATACTTATATACATTTCAAAAATAGACACAAAAAGACTGTAATAGTTTAGTGTATTTGGAAACTCAGAATATAATCTTCTAATCATGGTTTAAATATCTTCAACATCTCCCATAAAACTTTTCTCCTTATTTTTACCTAAAACCATTCATTATATCCTAGGGAAAAGAAAACATATAAAGGGTGACCTCAAATTCACAATAAGGGTATGCATGGAGAAAATAAAACAAACCATATTAATTTTAACTTCAAAAAATTAACATAATATTTAAGCATAAAAATCTTGATCAATGACATAAAAAATGGTTGTACGTAAGGCATAGATCATAATGGAACATCAATCATGATAAAATATCTTGGAAATATAATTTTTAATTGTGGGAAAAAATAAATCACATGATATTATTTCCATAGTATCTAATCCATTGCTACCAAGACCATCACAGTGGACAAAGACACTTTCTTAATCGAATCCACTCCTCGTTTCAGTCCTGTAACACTGAACCAAATTAACTTACCATTCCAGCCATGTCTTTCTCATGAGATGTAATTATTTACCGAATATATTGTAGGGAGGTATAGGTACCACCCATCTCATAATGAAATCATTCTTACTTGTTCCAGAACAAAAATATAAACAATTAATCATTACCCAAAGAATAAAAAGGGTTTCATAAACATCATCCCATCATAACATAATACATAAAAAAATGGATATCATTTCATAATAAGAATAGTGAAACCATATAAATCATAGAGACATTATACATGAATCATACATATATGAAATAATGTCATCTTAGATGGAAAATGGTTTTGATAAAACACTTGAAATAAATTCTTGAGGAAAATTTCTATTCTTATTCAAAATCATTTTCATTTCACAAAATGCCATGAAATTTTTAATGAAAGGGATTTTTTTGAAAATATTAATTAAATCATGTAGAGTAAGCTTCATGAAAATATGGTTTTATGAATCCATAAACATTTATTCATTCTGTATAAGTTAAACAAACATTCTCCTCATGTCGGAAAAGTCAAAAAGTTCCTCGTATGGTAAAAATATATATTCATTTCATAACATGTGGTAAAAGTAAAAAATGGGTAAAAAGGACCTTAAAAATACATAAAAACACTTGTTTAAAACATGGAAATAGATGATAACAATCAACCTAGTAAATACTTACGAACAAATAATCTCGGATAAGAACGAGATTGGAATAATTATCCCTTACCTTATGTCTGAAATGCTTAGTATGTATCCGAAACTCCAATATAATGAATTAAATAATGTCATTGACTTATTAAAAAATCACATTCATTGTTATAATATTATATATGGTTCACTTATGACTTTATATTACCCGTTCGTTTGTAAATTTCATGTTAATGCAGAGTTTTGGATAAAAATCGTTTTATTTATCGTACATGTTTAGACTTGTTGTTCTTGATATTATTATTACTTATATAATTATTTACATACCTGAATAATGTAAAACCTGATTTATATATCATATATATTCAGAATATAAATATATATAACAAATCGATAAATGGAACGAAATACACCGTTCATGGAGATGGTAGACCGTACGTACGCATGAATGTTGTTTTCATTTCCGTATTGAATGGATGTAAGTAGATAACATATACATAAATCCATTATCATTATTATGTCATATATGAAATTATTATTCATTATATATACTTTATAAGCATTATTTAATTGTTATCATGAAAAATTAATCTCATCGCATCGTGGAGACGGTAATCCGTACGTACGCACGAGCGATGATATCGTTCTCATATTATTTGAATGGAATTGGATTGGATGATATAATATAATATAATCAGTATGATGTTATAATAATCCTCTATATTTTTTCTTTTCACCATTATACCCATCCAAGTAAGGTGGTGGTGGAAAAACATATTAAACAATGGCATGGAGACTGTATTCTGTACGTACGCACGCACGGTGATTTCTTTTTCCGTAAGATGGATAAAAGATGAAATGGGGTTGTTTAATATTTATAATATATTATCAGTATATATGTAATACTGATTTTATTACATTATAAGGAAACAACTAAATAAAAATATGTTGAAGAAGAATTAAATTTGAAAGAGTCTGTAGAAGTGATTTCCTTTTCCTCGACACACCTCCTTTAAACCTCCTCTTAGGGAACTAGAGTTGTTCCTTTGAGAAGAACATAACCTCTATGATTTAACTAGAGATTTTGAGAATAGAAATTGGTAGGGGTTGTCCTTGCTTCAAGGCTAAAAATGGTGTGAAGATATAAGGGAAGGGGTGCCCTTTTTATAAGGGGGGAGAGGGGCACCTTTATAAACCTAAGAAATATTAATTTATAATAAATTCAAACCCCAAATAAAACTCTCCAAAATGACTCAAACTAATATATTAGGTATGTTAGGGTTCTAATATAATCAAAAAATCAAATTTATACATGTTTTATTTTATTTTAAACCTTATCATTTTGATTTATCCTTATTTTATCTATTTATTTTTATTTGTGGTAACAATATTCTAAATTCTAAATTGTTATTAATTCATACATATGTGTTGTGAATATTAAATAATTAGATCAATTTTTACGTTTTATAACATATAATTTTCAATTTGTAATTTTTAAATAATTTTTTGACTTTTAAACGTTTTATTAATATGATATTTTTATAAGATATCAATAGTGTCAATAATGTCACTATTCAATTATTTGAATTTAAATAAAATCCAAAGAGAAGATATATTTGATCCAAAATGTTTAATAGATTCAAAACATTACATCTTCATCTATAAAATTCGTTGAGAACCATAAATAGTTCATATAATATTTATTTTAATCTTTGTAAAACCATTTATGTGATATTTATATTAATAATATAATTACTACAACATTTTTTTATAATTATTTAATATACATATTTGTTACATAAAAATTAAAATAAAATACTAGGATGAAGAAAAATCTTATATCTTTCATAATAATACTTTTAGTCAGATTTATCATCTAAAACACCAATCTTTTAAAATTATATATTTATTAAATTATGAAGGTGACAACTTTGACATCATTTAAAATAAAATAACATAAGTGTCATAATGACTTTTATAAGACTCCAAACGGTCATATATTAGGTCATGGAAGATTATGGTGTACATATACACTACCAATAAGTTTGGTCAGATTTTTTGGAATTTTAATGGGTATTATTATTTCAATAAAAACTATATTACTGATTTTTCACTTAATAAATAATTTATGCATCATTAATGTATAAGCTATTAAACTAATTAAATATCTCTTTAAAATAATAAATAAATCACCATAAAAAATAAAAAAATTATATTTCAAATTAGTATTTATAATCGAATTTATATTCTCTATAACTATTTATTAAAAATAATCCAATTATTATTGTTTGAGTGAGACATTTCACTTTCCTTTAAATAAACTAAATAAAAGGTCTTAATCAAATACATGTGGGTTCCATTTGATTCAATTTTGACCCCAGTATGTTTTAGTGTAAAATATAATCATATAATATTATTAGGACCGGTGTTAGAGTAATTTTATAATATTATATTTACCCTTAATTGCCAGATTTACCTTTAACTATGGTAAATAAAATTTACCGTAGTTACTATTCGTAATGACTAAAAATAAAAAGTACCTTATTAATAAAATTTGGACCTACTTATTCCAAATATGGAATCCATTTTTCCAAATTCAAATCACATAAGTTGCTGTATTTAATTTAATAATATTCCCACTGACGAGAAAACATGTTTTAAAAGTTTAAACGTTGTAAAAGATTGAATATATTTTACATAGGAATTCCAGGTAAAATCATTGATAATGACATAAATTATATTAAATGGTAAAAATATATTATATTTAAACTTTAAAACCATTCAATATTATAATTTATCCATATAAATTATTACGTTGAAAAAATTTGTTTTTAATTATAATATAGCGTGTTTTTACTATTCATTAAAATATGAATGTTATCAGAATAATATGAAAAATTTATCCAAAGATAATTTTTATATCCTGATTCCAATGAAAAATTTTATTTTGTTCAAATTGAACTTATAAACACGTAAAAAACTAAATTTAATGTTGGTGCGCCATCAAATAGCAGAAAAACTGTATTTTTTAAAAAATATTTACTTTACACAAAAAAATTATTTTGTTCTCATACGTTGTTCAAGAAAATGTATAATATGAATAAGAATGTTATAAAATTAGAATGGTGGTTAATAATATTAATAATGGATAGTTTATAATAACATTATAACCATATATCTTTGTTTAGTGAAACCCCGTATTGCGCACAACACGCACTATCACGGAAGGTCACGATTGCGTGTAATGCAAGTCAAGTCAAGGTTGTGTTTACTGTAAGAATCCTTTGTTGTTGCGTATAAAAAAATACAACCATATTTATTTTTTACATTGAATGTATATATAAATATACACTCAATTTTGCATAGAATAACTACTATCAAACAAACATGAAATTGTGTGAAACACGATCCAAGATTAGTGTTTCGTACACTGCAAGCTAATATAGTGTTGCGTATAGCGCATGATAATCTTGTTGTAGCGTACAACAGAAGATATTGAAAGAAATTAAAAGGAATATATCTTATAAAATCTCGGGTTATTACAATGATAATTCAATGGGATCTCCATATTTTTTTATTTGTGTGTTATAGTTAATATGAACAATTAAAATCAATAAATTTTATTATTGAATAATAATTAATCATGTAATTGATATCGAATATTTCACTTTAATATGTGATAATGGTTGTTCAATTGTGTAATTTAAACTGACTTGATACGATAATTTACCCCCTCTAAATATATTCATATATTTGTCCAAATACATATATGAACCATGAAATATTTCACGTGGGAAGTTATATTTCCTTATTAGATTCAATTTTTTAATCTATTCTTTCTTAATAAATTTTTTCATTCAAAATAAATGCTTTTGATCACTCTTTTGGGATTTTTTCTAGCCCCATTTTATTTTTAATAAAAGTATATATTTTTCAATTTTTAAAATTTAAATATGTAATTTCTTATAACTCTAAAGAATTTTTATTCTGATCCATTCAAATAGAATATTTATTCTATTTAATTGATGTGGGTAATTTTGAAACATTAAAATACTATTAAAAATGAAAATTTATCAAATTGTTTTCCATTTTATACATTCCTAAACAAGTTTCTCCTACATTACATTTATTTAATGATCAATTATTAGTATTTTAATTAATATAATAAATATATGAAATTCATTATGTTGTTTTGCAAATTATATTTAATATGACTATTTTTCATGTTTTGATGAAAATGTATCTAAAGGTAGGGAAAATTCATTTCACGATTTCTCTTCCATTTTAATTTCGTTATCTAGTATATTATTAATCATGACTATTTCATGTCATTAATGTGTCACACTACAAATTTTCTTTTGATATTATTCTTTAATGTGACTAATTAAATATATCATTTAAATGATTTTTTATTCCTTATTATTTGATACCTCATGAAATTTTTATTATGCCGATTTTCTATTCATTGGATATTGAGGAACTGATAGATGTCATTTGGAAAATGTATTTATTATTTATAATTTTATGATGGATGGGTAAAATATAATATATATTAATTAAAATTGTGGGATAAATAATTAAATCTTATTGAGAAAATTATGTTATTAAAATAAATGATATATTTATTTATATTAAAAATGTTATGCATGGACAAGATGGACATAAATATGTTCAAAATATTATTTGTGGACATGTTTTTATTAACTACATTAATTATTTCATGCAATGAAATCATTCAGTTTGATATGGTTATAATAATATGATTATTATATAATAGATCTTTGACATATGTAATGATTTCATATTCTTTTGTTTTTTTCCACATTCCAAATTTATGAGACCATGGAACATGCTTATTCCCATAAATTCACATGTTCAATCCATAATACAGGTGATGATACCATGATGATTAATATAAGTTTATATGTTCATATCTTTTCGTATATTATTATTCTATCATTCCATATAATAAATACATAAATTTCCAAGATCATATTTCATTATCCATTCCATATCTCTTATGTGATCTTTTCCCCCATGTTTATGATGCACAGATAACTTCTCCAGGACTCATTTATATTATTTTTCATTAATTGAGATTTTAGATAATGTTTAATTATGTATATTACTTCCATATATAATAATGAAAATTATTCTAAATGGTATGTCTCGATGGTAATCGATCATTGTGAAATAGAATCTCCCTAGACCAAAATATTATTTCCATGCATCATTATAATAAGATAAACAGTTCATCTCACAAAAATCAAACCCAACTCTAAGAACATTTTGGATTACTGTATTTGAGGAATAATTACACAGGAAAATTATTTTAGAAAACATTTGAACACTTCAAAACAAATAAACTCATAAATACCCCTATTTAATATATCTCATACGTTTTACTTATTACTATTACTTGCAGAAGAGAAATATAATAAAGGGGTGAGCTAGAAGGATCAATAAAGGGAAAACATATAAAATTTCATGAATTGTTTGATAATAATCATATATGAAGATAAGAGTACATTTCAATTGAAATTAGAGGAAAAAACTTTTAACGTGTCGGAATTTTTCACGTCATTTCTATATAATAGATGTGCATTGCTATAAAAATTGATTTATCAGGTCGGTTATTTTTATACTGATGTGATAAATCGATAAGAATCCATTTTTATGCCAGTTATTTTATAACCGATGTAAAACATACTGATATTTTCTTTATCATGACATTCATTTAATAACCGCCATGAACATATAATATTGTCACATTTTCAAGTCAGTTATAAAATAAATGATGTGATAAAGGAAATCTCTACAATTTATCACTTCAGTTATCAAGAGAACCAGCATTATAAAGCTCCATTTGTCACGTCGGTTATAAAATAACCAACCTAATAAATTATTTTCTACGTCGGTTATTAAATAACTGACCTCATAAACATAAAAAATAGTTTATCACCTCAGTTATTTTATAACGGACATGATAAAATTTTTAAATAATTTATCATGTCCGGTTTTCAGTAATTCTATTTTCTTCGATCTGAAGACATGCGACTTGCCTCTCCCTCGAAGAAAACCTAGAAAGGATTATTCAATGTCGTGAACTCTAGCCTCATTTTTTCAACACCATTCAGCATATTTATTGTCACCAGATCTATTAGGTTGACTAGAAACACTGAAGTTAGCTTGACATGACTCAGTTTATGTTTTTATTTGTCATGATGCCGTAAAAAAAATTTTGGTTGATGTTTTTCGATATTTGTTATTGTTATCATGGTAAGTTTCATAGTGTTAATTTATACATTTCTAAATTCACTTTTGGTAAAAGAACCCATAGATGTGCTACCATGAATATTTATGATTTTTTTGAGTTCTATCATGTGTGTGTGCACATACATGGGATGACAAAGGGGGTGGGGCCTGTCTAGAAGGGTGGGGGCTGTCCAGGGGGTGGGGTGGTGTATAGGGGGTGGGGTGTCCAGGGGATGTCAATGTGGGTGGAGTGGTGTTCAGGGGGTGCAGGGGCGGTCCAAGGGGGTTGGGTTGTCCAAGGGGTGGGGGATGGGTGTCCAGTGGGAGAGGGGGAGTCCAAGAGGGTAGGAGTGTCCAATGTGGTGGGGGTGGTGTTCAGGGGGTGAGTTGGTTGTCCAAGGGGGTCGGGGGAGTCCATGGGGTGGGGCCGTCCAGGGGGTGGGGTGATTTCTAAAGGGGTGGGGGTTGTCCAGGGGGTGGGGGTTTTCCAAATGGGTGGGGGTGTATAGGTGGGGTCAAAGGGGTTGGGAGGTGGTGTCCAGGGGGGGGGGGGTGCGGGGGATTTCTAAGGGGCTGGGAAGTTCAAGGGGGTGGGGTGTCTAGAGGGCCAGGGGGCTGTCCATGGTGGTAGGGGTGTCCAAGGGGGTGGGGGTGGTGTCCAGCGGGTGAGTGGGATATTTGAGGGGGTAGGGGGTGTCCAGGGGATGGCGGGTGTCCGGGGGGGGGGGGGTATCTCATGTGGGGTGGGGGCTGTCTAGGGGGTGGGGGTGGTGTCCCTGGGGGTGAGTGGGATGTTCAAGGGGGTAGGGGTTTCCAGGGTGTGGGGTGTCTAGGGGGAGTGGTGGCTATCTAGACGAGTGGGGGTTATCCAGGAGGTGTGGGCTGTCCAGAGGGGTGGGGGTGTCTAGGGGGTTTCAAAGGGGGTGGGGAGGTGTCCAGGTTGGTGCGGGGCAGGCCAAGAGGGTTGGGGTTTCTAGGGGGTGGGGTGGTGTCAATGGGGTGAGGGGGATGTCTAAGGGTGTAGGTGTGTCCAGGGGGTGGTGTCCAAGGAGGTGAGTGGGCTGTCCAAGGGGGTGGTGGTGTCCAGGGGTGGGGGTGTCCAGGGGTGGGGGATATCTAGAGGGGTGAGGGGTTGTCCAATTGGTGGGGGGCTTTACAGAGGGGTGGAGTGTCCTGGGAGTGTCAAAGGGTTTGGGGTTGGTGTCCAGGAGGTGGGAGGGTTGTTCAAGGGGGTTGGAGTGTCCAAGGGGGTGGGGGTGTCCATGGGGTGAGGGGTTGTCCAAGGGTGAAGGGGTGTCCAAGGGGGTGGGGTGGTGGTGTCCACGGGGGTGAGGGTTCTATCTAATGGGGTAGAGGGGATGTCCATAGGGTGTGGGAGTTGTCCAGAGGGGTGGGAGTGTTGTTTGGGGGGCTGTCTAGGGGGAGGTCATTTCCAGGGGGTGTCCAAGGGGGTGGTGTGGTGTCCAATGGGTAGGGGTTGGACAACACCCTCACCCTTGGAAACCACTCCCCACCCCATGGACACTTCCCATCCCTAGGGACAACCCCCACCGCTTAGAGAGGCCCCCACCCCCTGGACACCTCCACCCCCTAGACACCATGATCATACCCTACCCATGTGGACAGCCCCGAACCCCTTGGACAGCCCCCCTGGATAGCCCCAACCCCATTGGACACCCTCTTGGTATATATATATATATATATATATATATAAATCCCATTGGTTTCATTGAAACCATTAGGTTATTATAACTTTAGGTAGTCTATACAAACAGTTCCAATATAATCGTTGGTATAGAGCTATTACAATGGCCATCATGCCAACAGTGTGTGAAACCATCGGGTACCCCAATAGTTTCAGGGGTTATCCCAAAGGATTCAAATAATTTGGATCTGTGTAATTTTTAATAGTGATTGTATACATATTTTAATATTTATAATTCATATTTATTTTCTACAGAAGGGTGAATTTGGTATCTAGTTTCACTAGTATGCATTATTTGTGTACCTTAAGAATAAAGGATCCAAGATGAATTTAAAACTGTTATATCGAAATATATTTTCTTTTTAAAATGATTTTCATGTATATATTTTTTCAAATACACATAGATTTGTTTTATGTTTAAAAAAAATTTACATTCAAAATATGATATTTTTCATATAAATATATATTTTTATCTTAACAAGATGTATAATTTTGATATTTTTTATATGTTAATGATGAGTCAATGATGGAGTACGACATATTGAATGAGTAATGAATATGAGGATGGTGTTGATGCCTTTTTGGAATTTAGTAAACAATATTTTCCATGAATTTACATTTGTTTCTATCAACACCTGAAATGTTTGAATATGAAGATGTTGAAAAAGTATAGAGATCAAAGATCATCAGATTTGTCATGGTTGTAATCTGTGTCACACCCCGTGGATTTGGCATGTTGAAACTGGACAGAATTTCAGATCTACTAATGATAATGATTCATATGATGGTAACTCTGATGGAATTGAAGAAATGATTCGTGATATTACAGTAGAAGAAATTGATATTGAACCGACAGTTGTGCATCTATATGGTGATGTGGAAAACCCACTATTTGCTGGTTCTGCAGGCTTTAAGGGTTTTTCAGTGGTGTAAATATTAATTACCTTAAAGGAAAAACATGGATAGAGTGACAAAGGTTTTACAGAGATGCTATAGTTGATGAAATACATTCTTCAAAAAGATTATGATATTCAATATTCACATTATAAGGCCATGAAAATATTATTCTTGATGAGATTGATATATATGAAAATTCATTCCTGTCCGAATGACTGTATGATATATAAGAAGGAATATGCATTTCTGTCAAAGTGTCCAAAATGTGGGACATCATGGTATCAGTTGAAAGAAAAATCACAAGCTGATGTAGAGATTACAAAGATCCCTTCCAAGGTATTTTGGTATCATTAAATAATTCATCATTTTAAACGTTTATTGGATAATTCACATGATAAAAAAAAGGATAAGATGGCATATTGATGAGTAGATATGGGATAGTAAAATACTTCATCCAAAATATTGTCCACAATGGAAGAAAATATGTCACGTTGAGAATAATGAAGTCTGGTCCAAGGTAACCTGGAAATGATATCGATGGTTTCTTATTACCATTAATTGATGATTTGAAGCTTTTATGAGAGGATGGTATTAGTGTGTATGATTATTATAAAATGAAATATTTTCATCTGCACGCAGTACTTATGTTCACTATAAATGACTTCCTAGAATATGGAAATTTTTCTGAATATAGTGTAAAGGGGCATAAAGCATGTCCAATTAGCGAACAACAGACTTTATATTGTCAATTTCAACATGGTGGGAAAACAATGTACATGGGTCATTGAATCTTTTTGCCTATAGTTTGCTCTTATAGAAGACTAAAAAAGGCATTCAATGGCCCACAAGAATTTTATATCTCTACAAAACCTTTATCCCCTGATGTGTATTTTGAGATGGTGGAAAACCTTGATTTTACACTGGGAAAGACATATAAATATGGTAATTATAGACATATTTGGATGATAGGTCAATGTTTTTTGTGCTACCATATTAGAGATATCATTAAGTTAAACATAATATTGATATCGTGCATGTGGAGAAGAATATCTTCGATAGTTTGATTGGAACATTGTTAGATATTAAAGGAATGACATAATATGGGTTTAATGCAAGATTATACAAACTATCAATGAGAATACATTGAGGGTTAGATCCCACTCATAATGTAAGATGAACATTTCTTCCTCGGGCTTTTCATACATTGACTAAGTGGAAGAAAATTAGCTTTTATCAGTGTATACATGATATCAGAGTTCCTCAAGGTTATTATTCAAATGTAAAAAAATTTTCTCAATGAAGGATTTGAAGTTGATAGGTATGAAATCTCATGATTGTCACATCATTATGCAACAAATTCTATAAGTTTCATTGCGTGGAATATTTACCATTCTTGTTAGAAAGACTATAATGTTGTTGTGTTATTTTTTCAATTCAATTTCTAATAAGGTGATTTAATTGAATTCTTTGAAAATTTTGGAAAAGGATTCAATTTATATACTTTGTCAATTGTAAATGAATTTTCCTCTATATTTATTTTATAAAAGTGCACATTTGATGATTCATCTTGTTCTAGAAATAATGATTTGTGGACCAGTATATCTCAATTGGATGTATCCTTTTAAAAGGTATGTGATAATATTGAAGGAGTATGTTAAGAATCTATATCGACCAAAAGCCTCCATTATTGAAAACTATATTTCTGAGGGGGTTGCGGAGTTTTGTATGAGCTACTTCGCTGCGGCGGAGCACAAAGGTTTACCTCCATCTCTCCATGAACGAGTTAATAATGAGGGAAAGGGGATTCGAGGCATGAATGTCAAATTATTATCTGCTGAATAGATGAAGAAGTTAGAATTATATATCTTTAATAACATAGTTCATGCTCAACTGTATATCACATTGCATATTAATGAGTTGAAACAATGTAATTCAAAGAAGAATGAAATCTGGATTTTGAATGATCACAAAAAAATATTTTTTTCATGGATTAAAAAGACCTTGCTTAGTAGATCAGATGTACAAGAGACATTAGGATGGATAGTGGGTGGTCTATGATATTATGTGATAACATGGTCCGGTTATGACATTAATGGTTAAAAATTTTATACAAAAGCTCAGGACAACAAAACTGCATTTCGGAATAGTGGTGTATTGATGTTTGTAGAAGCAATACAATTTTCATGTTCTATAGAAAAAAACCCAATTTTTTTATCAAGTGCATATTATGGAGTTATTGAAGAAATATGGGATTTTGATTACATTAAAATTAAGGTTCCTATTTTTAACTGTAAATGGTTTATCGGTAATAGTAGTGTCATAGACGATGAATTTGGAATGAAATTTGTTAAT
This sequence comes from Viscum album, assembly GCA_963277665.1. Classification (NCBI taxonomy): domain Eukaryota; kingdom Viridiplantae; phylum Streptophyta; class Magnoliopsida; order Santalales; family Viscaceae; genus Viscum; species Viscum album. The sequence continues at coordinate 898,452,323 of OY728136.1, read as the reverse complement.
ATGAATAGATATGAAGATACAACTGATTCTTTTTCAATGGAACCACATGAAAAACAGATTTTCTATGTAGTTGATCAATCAGATATGTAGTGGACTATTGTTTTACTTGGGAAAAACAATATGTTGGTGGGGAGAAACTTGATGAAAATGATGGTTTATGTTAGATCCCTACTTCTATAGAAATATTAGTAGAACATAATGATGAGAATAGTTAATACATGGTTTGGGCCATAAGGATCGATCATGACAAAGGAATATTGAAAAAATAAATAAACTTTTTACATTCCTAATATTACAGGTAAAAAATTTTGATTTCTTGTTTACATTTTATTATTTTCATAAAATGATAGATACTGTAATTTTTTTTCTTTATTAAAATGAATATTAAAACAAATAAGATGTTGTTTTTGTTTAATTTAATTTTGTTTAGTGTAATTTACCATGATTACCATAGTTTTATAATGTTTAAATAGTTTATCATTACATAATATATATATTTCAATATTTTGTTGAATGACAATTACCCTACCATGTTTACCATTGTTTAACATGATTACCATATTAACCATGTTTACTATTATGTAACTTAGTTCAATTTTCCATTTTCACTATACATTATTATTGTAATATTTAAATTTGTATATTTGTGGACTAATGTTTGTTTTTCTATATGCAGGATATTGATAGATTAATCATTTGATCAACCACATGATTTTGGAGATGAGCATATTAATCATACCTCTGGAGAGTAACATTACTATGCTCCTTTGGATGTTCACCAATCTTCATCATGTTCTCCCATAACGACAAAGAGTTCAAGTGGTGGTAAAAGTCGGTGCACACATTTTACAAAATTATCACTTTCTCGTATGCAGAAATAGACGATACACATTGAGTTTGATGAGAATTATATTCCTAGAGGTCCAAATGAAAAAGATTTTAAGGGATTTGTATCAACTCAATGTAAGAGTGAAGTAAGCATTTTTTATGATGAGTAGAGAAGTGTGGACAAAGAGATAATATCTTAGTTGTGGGAGACGATTTTGTTGAGTCCATTTTCTATTGTGTTCCTATTCATTAAATGTTTCTAGTAATATATGTTTTATTTATTCTTTATCAGATGACATTGGATATTCCTCAGACTAGAGAAGTCAGGAAGAAATACTCATCGATGGCTGCTAGGAGATAGAGGGATTTCAAATAAACCCTCGTATCTAATTTCATTTATGGTTATAGGTATCATGACAATCCATGTAATATATATCCTTTCATAGATGAAGACACTTGGAGATAGTTTGATGAATGTAGAAGAAACGATTCATTTTTGGTATGGGCAATGTAAAATTTTATAAGCTTTCTTAGATAAATGATATTATTATTGTTTTGTAAATGATTTCTTATTCTGGATTTACATAAAACAATGAAATCTAATAAAGAGATCCAATCTAAAAATGTATACCCTCATATTTTATCTCGGGGAGTGTATACATTATTGAGAGAACAAACGATGGTGGAAAAATTACAATAACTGAGAGCTGAGTCCTCAAGCTCGGGAGATGTTCCCCTCCATACCCTCCATCTAGACATGAAAAATGGCAGAGAACACAGATGGGAAAAGGGGAAATATCTTTCAAACGATTCAAGAAGTGTATTTGGGAGAATTGTAAGATATTTATTTTATTTATTTAAGTTAACTATATTTTTATATAATTTGAATCAGTATAGAAATGTTCAATTAATTAATACATGATTCCATTGAGGAGAAGAGCTCATAGAGGGTATATACAACTGCAGGGAGGCAAGATATTTTATCTGTAACATTGGGAAATCCCAAACATCCTAGTCATGTATGAGGATATCTGACAGGTCTATCGGTAATAAAAGAGTTTCCACGTTCTTCTACATCTTCTGTTGAGAGTGTTTATAAAAAAAATAAAATCCCTGGAGGCTAAAGATCATTATATTAATCTGACGATGGAGGAAATGATTAAATAATTGGTACAATCTATGTTTATAGACATGCAAAGACCATTTCAAAGTATAGATCCCACTCCTCCACCACCTACAGATCCCATAATCTATCCTTCACATCCGCTAGTAGCACCCAAAACCCCACCTTTGCCTGCAGACCCCATTTCTTATCCTAAACATCTGCCACAACATCCTACATATTGCGTATTTTATATTGATGATCCTCAACATCATATAGTTGCATATTATCTAGTAAATTGTATAGGATATACAACTCATCCTCAACAGTTAGAGGTAAGGCATCATAGGTTCACTGTAGAGGATATTATATATTAATCATCTAAGGTACCATTACCTATAGATGAGGTGATGATAGTCGGACATAGTATAAGCCATTTTATAATTTGTCCATCCAGACATCTATAACTCATTAGCAAAGAGGATTGTTTTTTATATCTTCTATTTTATTTTTTTATTAAATCTATTTTAACATTTTAAAACTAATATATTTTTCTATTTATTTTTACAGTAATACCTCAAAGGTAAAGAAATACTGTATAGACAACACAAAAGACAAATGGTTATGACATCAGATACATATTATAGTAGTCTTGACATATTGTCATGATATTCAAGTTTGTTGGGTGATCATTATGAGTTTTCAATGGAAAATAATGGTTGTGGATGTTCAATAACTATGGGTATTGTGAAAACAGATATCAGGGAGATTGTTACAGGAGATATGTTGGTCATTAACATGGTGAAAAATTCGTTCTTGTAAGTCTTAACATCTTTTCCCTCCATCATATTTATTAAAAATGTACTCTTATGACTGTTTTGTATTAGGTATCTTTATAAAATGTGTGAGAAGAATGAGTAGACATATGTATATGAATTCATAGACCCGCATTTGATTTCCCCTGAAGCACATGCATTGGATGAGGAACATGGAATGGTTTATTATGTTAAAATATTTGAATAGAATATAATCACACTGTGTAGGATAAGTCCTTTCTGTTAAAGGTTTGAAAACTATCTCTGGAAAAGAGTTCATTATCTTTTATAATAGAAAACCACTAACCTTAAATTATCTTTTATCAGTGATCATTGGATGTTATGTGTTCTTTTCCTAAGGGAGAAAACAATTTCTTAAATATGCTCTGCCCTTGGAGATGGGCAGAAAAGTTATAGGAATATGTTGGAAAATTCAGTATGAATTTCTTAATAGTTGTATATATTTAAAGTAATTATAAATTTATTTTATTCGTGTAATTTTTTAAAATGGGATGGGTCTACTTTCAGAAAAAAACACAATGAAATGGAATAATAAGATCAAATGTGTAGAATTAAAGGTAAATATCCATTTATAATTTATACTTTTTTATGTATTACATAAAAATAATATTTTTAATTTACATTCATTCAAATAGAATTGTCATGTACAACAAAGCGTCGTCGAATGCAGATATTACATGTTAAGATTTAGGTATGAAATAATTACAACAAGAAAACATGTGATATTTTATTTGGTAATATTTCCTTTTAAACATCGACATTGTAAGATTTCCTTTTATACATTATCACAATATTTCAATTGATTTATTCATTATTCATGTTCACTACATTGCATTTAATTTGTATCTATTTGATTACCCGCAACCCTATAGTGCTCAAGAGGTCAAACACTTATAGATGGAATGGTCAAATTATTTTACTGCATTGATTATATTTTAGTTTCTTATAGTGTAAAATGTAATTTTGAATATTTTCATTATAACTATATATTTAGTAGTCTTTTAGGTTGGATTTTGTGTTTTTTGTGGACATTGTGTTTTATGAATGCTATATTTGTGACTGTTTAATTTTTTTCTACTTCTTGATTTGGTCTACTTCTAATGGTTTTTCTGGTATGGATTATTTTTTGAGGGGGTTTCCATGGGTGTGGGGAGGTGTCCAGTGGGGTGAGGGGGTTTCCAGGTGTGTGGGAGGGCTGTACAGAATAGTGGGAGGTTTCCATAAGGGGTGTAGGGCTATACAGGGGTGTGGGGGTGCCTAGTGGGGTCAGGGGGCTTTCTAGGGGTGTGGAATTGTAGTTTAGTGGGGGTGGCATGTCTAGGGTGTCCATTAGGGTGGGGGCAGTCCAGGGGGATTCTAGTGGTGGTGGGGGGGGGGGGGTTCTAGGGGTGTGGGAGGGCTCTCCAAAGGGTGTCCAAGGATGTGGGTGGGTTTTTAGGGGTGTGGGGGTTGTCCATGGGTGTGGGGGGTGTCCGTGGGGGTGGGGTTTTCTATGAGACTGGGAAGGATGTCTAGGGGTGGGGACTATCTAGGAGGGTGGGGGTGTCCAGGGGTGTGGGGGGGGGGGGGGTCTCTGGGGGTGGGGTTGTCTAAGAGGATGGGAGGGCTGTCCAGGGACGGTGGGGGGCTGTCCCGGGGGTGTATAGGGTGTGGGTTGTCCATGGTTGTGGGTGGGCCTTTTAGATTGGGGGGTTCCATGGGTGTGGGACGACTGTCCAAGAGTGGGGGAGGGCTGTCAAGTTGGGTCAGGGGGTGTCTAGGAGGGTTGTAGGGTTTCCCAGGGGATATCTAGGGATGTGGGGGGTTCCTAGTGGGGTTAGTGGGCTTTCTAGGGGCGTGGGAGGGCTGTCCAAGGGTGTTGGGGGGGGGGGGGTTTCCAGGACGTTGGGGGAAGTCTAGGGGTGTACATGGGGGGGAAGGGGGTTCTAGTGGTGTGGGTGGGGTTTCCAGGTGTGTTTAGGGGTTTCTAGGGTTGTGGGAGGTTTGTCCAGGGGTGTGGGGTGGGGCTATCTATGAGGGTTGGAGGACAGTTCGGGGGGTGGGGCTAGTCCAATAGGCCAGGGTTATCCAGGGGTGTGGGGGTTGTCCATGGGGGTGCGTGGTGTCCAGGATGGTGGGAGGGTTGTCCCCGGGGGGGGGGGGGGGGGCTATCCATGAGGGTGGGGACTGTCCAGGGGGTGTCTGGGGTGGTGGGGGTGTCCATGGTTTTTGGATGCCTGTTCAGCGGAGTGGGTGGGTCTCCAGGACTATGGGAGAGCTATCTAGGGGGTGTGGTAGGGATGTCCAAGAGTGTGGGGGTCCCTAGTGGGTTCATGGTGCTTTTTAGGTGTGTGGGAGGGATTTCCTAAGGGTGGGGTGTGCTAGGGTGTCCATGAGGGTGGGAGATGTCCAGGGGCTCTCCAGGGGTGTGGGAGGTTTCTAGAGGTTTGGGAGGGCTGTCCTGGGATGTGGGGAGGGATGTCTAGTGTGGTGGGGGCTTTCTAGTGGTGTGGGAGGGTTGTCTAGTGGGATGGGGGTGTCCAGTGTGTCCATGAGGGTGGGGGAAGTCTAGGGGTGAGGAGGGTTTCTAGGGGTGTGGGGCTGTCCAGGGGTGGGGGTGGGGGTATAGGGTGTCCATGGGGGTGGGGGTGTCCAGAAGGGTGGGAGGGATGTCCTGGGGGTGGGGGTTTTCCAAGAGTGTGGGGGTGTCTAGGGTTGTGGGCAGCCTGTTTAGAGTGGTGTGGTGTTTCCAGGGGTGTGGGAGGGCTATATAGGGGTTGGGGAAGGGCTGTCGAGTGGTGTGGGGGGGGGGGTGATCAGGAGGGTGGGAGGGGTGTCCAAGGGATATCTATGGGTGTGAAGATTTCAAGGGGTGTGGGAGGGATGTCCATGGGTGTGGGGGTGTCCATGGGGTTGGGGTATCCAATAGGGTTGGAGGGATGTCCAAGGGGTAGGGTTGTTCAGGTGGGTGGGTTGTCTATGGGTGTGGGGGTTTCCATGGGGGTGGGGGTGTCCAGGAGAGAGGGAAGAATGTCTAAGGGATGGGGGGTTGTCCATGAGGGTTGGGGGGGTTCAAGGGGATGTCCAGGGGTGGGGGTGTATAGGGTTGTGGGAGGGCTGTTTAGAATGGTGGGGGTTTCCAGGGGTATGGGAGTCCTGTCCAATGGGTGGGGGAGGGATGTCCAGTGGGGTGTGAGGTGTCAAGGATGGTTGGAATGCTATCCAGGTGTTGTCCACAAGAGTGGGGGGGGGTCCATCTGGGGTTAGGGGGCTTTCTAGGGGTGTGGGGAGAATGTCTAGGGAGTGGGGTGTCCACGAATGTGGGGGCAGTCCATGGGGTGTCTCGGGGTGGGGGGTGGGGGTGGGGTAATTGTGTGGGAGGGGTGTCTAGGGGTGTCCAGGTGTGTTGGTGTTTCTAGGGGTGTGGGAGGGCTGTTCAGGGGTGTGGGGGTGTCCCTTGGGTTGGGGGTTTCTAGGATGGTGGGATGAATGTAAAGGGGGTGGGTGGCTATCCAGGAGGGTGGGGTGTCTAGGGGTGTGGGTGGTGTCTATGGGGGTGGGGTGTCCCTGAGGGTGGGAGGGCTATCCATTTGTGGTGGGGGGCTGTCCATGAGGGTGGGGGCCTATCCAGCTGGTGTCCAAGGTGGTGGGGGTGTCCAAGGATTTCGGCGTGCTGTTTAGTTGGGTGAGGGTTTATAGGGGCGTGGGCGGGCGGTCCAGGGGGTGTGGGAGGTCTGTCCAGGGGGTGTGGGAGGGTTGTCCAGCAGTGCATGGTGGTGCCCCGTTGGGTCAGAAGGCTATCCAGGGGTGTGGGAGGGTTGTCCAGGGGGTGAGGGGGTGTCTAGTGTGTCCATGAGAGTGGGGGAAGTCCAGGTGTGTCCAGAGGTGTGCAGGGGGGGGGGTGTTCTAAGACTATAGGGGTCTATACATGGATGTGGGGAGGGATTTCAAATGGGGATGGGGCTTTCTAGGGGTGTGGGAGGGTTTTCTAGTGGGGTGGGGGTGTCTATGGTGTCCATGTGGGTGGGTGCGGTCTAGGGGTGTGCAGGGGTGGGGGGGGGGGGTTCTATGGGTGTGGGAGGGATGTCCATGGGTGTGGGGGGGGGGGGGGGTTTCTTGGGTTTCCATTGTCGTGGTAGTGTCCTGGAGGGTGGGGGCTATCTAGGGGGCTGGGGGATGTCCAGGAGTGTGGGAGTGTTTAGGGTTGTGGTCAGGCTATTTAGTGGGCTAGGGGGTTTTCAGTGGTGTGGGAGAGTTGTCAAGTGGGTGGGGGAGGGCAGTCCAATGGGGTGGGGTGCCTATGATGGTGGGAGGGTAGTCAAGGGGGTGTCCAGGGGTGTGGGGAGTTTCTAGGGGTGTCGTAGTGCTATCTAGTGGTGTGGAACGGGTTGTACAGTGTGGTGGGGGTTTCCAGTAGTGTGGGAGGGATGTCCAGTGGGGTGGGGGTGCCCAGGGTGCCCATGGGGCTGGGGTCAGTCCATGGGTTGTCCTGGGGTGTTGCGGTTTCTAGGGGAGTGGGAGGGTTGTCCATGGGTGTGGGGGTGGGGGTGTCCTCGGTTTCCAAGGGGATGGTGGTGTCTTGGATGGTGGGAGGTCTTTCTAGGGGGTGGGGGTTTTCCAAGAGGGTGGGGGTGTCTAGGGTTGTGGGCATGCAGTTTAGCGCGGGGGGGGGGGGGGGGTTGTAGGGGTGTGAGAGGGCTGTCCAGGGGGTGTCCAGAGGTGTGGGGGGGGAGGGGGATTTTAGGGGAGTGGGAGGGTTGTCCAAGGGTATGGGGAGGACTTTCCAGTGGGGTGCGAGATGTCTAGGGGTGTGGGAGGGATGTGCAGTGGGCTTGGGGTGGGGGGTAGGGTGTCCACGATGACCTTAAGGGTGGGTGCAGTCCATGGGGTGTCTATGGGAGTGGGGGGGGGTGGTCTAGGTTTTTGGGTGGGCTGTACAAGGGTGTGTGGGGGGTGTGTCCATGGTGTCCATGGGGGTGGGGGTGTCTAGGAGGGTGAGGGGGCTTTCCAGGGGGTGGGGGCAGTCCATCGTGGTGGGGGTGTCTAGGGATGTGGACATGATGTATAGTGGGGTGGGAGGTTTCCAGGGGTGTGGGAGGGATTTCTAGGGGGTCAGGGACATATGTCGAGTGGGTGGAGAAGTGGGGGGGGGGGTGTCCCTAGTGTCCAGGGTGGTGAGGGTGTCCAAGAGGGTGGGAGGGCTACCCAGGGGGTGGAGGCTGTCGAGGAGGGTGGGGTGTCTAGGGTTATGGGAAGGCTGTTTATTGAGGTGGGGGTTTTAATGGGTGTGGGAGGGCTGTCTAGGGGGTGGTGTAGGGATTTCCAGTTGGGTGGGGGTGTCCAGGGTGTCCATGGGGGTGTGAGTGTCCAGGAGGATGGGAGGTCTATCCCGTGGGTGGGGCCTATTTAGGAGGGTGGGTGTGTCCAGGGTTGTGGACTGGCTGTTTACTGTGGTGGGGGGATGTCTATGGGTGTGGGCGGGCTATCTATAGGGTGTAGGAGGGATGTCCAGTGGATTGGGAGGGGGTTGGTCTTTTTTTGTTCTGTTACAGGTAGTCTTTTGGTTGGTCATAGTTGTGGGCGGTGTTCAGGGGTGTGGGGGACGTCTAGGAGGGTGGGGGTAGTCCAGGGTTGTCTGGGTTTCCAGTGGGATGGGGGGTTTCCAGGGGTGGGGGGGATCTCCAGGTGGGCTATGGGGTTTTGGTATGTTTTTGTTCTATTTACGAATTCTTCTAGCTAGGAATAATCGTGGTTGAACTATTTAATTAAAAAAATATGGTTTTTACGTTGGTTATTTTATAACTGATGAAAAAAAATGCATAGGGATTAATTTTGATGTTAGTTATTTCCTATATTATGTAATAATTGGAAAGGAATAGTTTTTTACGTCAGTTATTTTATAACCGACGTAGAAGATATGTTCTCACGTCAGTTATTATTTAACCGACATGGAAAATCTCTTTGTAGACTACTTTATCACGTTGGTTATGAAAATAACTGATGTGATAAATTCTTCGGAGCCATGATTTGGACGTCGGTTATATAATTACTGACTTGATAATGTATATAAAACTTTAGTTTTTATATAATTGACATAATACATCACGACTCTCAAGTTTGTTCCAAATCGGTGTTTGACTAACCGACATCGAAAAAGCCTATGTTTTATTTTACGTCGGTTTTAAAATAATTGTCCTAAAAAAATATTTATAACGTCATTTGTAATAACGTCAAAAAAACATAAGGTAAAAACTAAAAAAATTACAACAATAAAAAACATTTTCTGCACAAGTGTGATTATTAAAATGAACTAGTAGAAATAATATTTCTCCATAAATCATGATGGAAGGGAATGTAATCCCTAAAGAACTGACAATTACCATTACATAATTGTTCGATATATGAATGAAAAAATGGAATTAGTAAATGATTATAAAAATTATTGGAATCCAAAATAATTGTAAAATCATATAAAATGACATCATAGTTATAATTTAGGTCTCAATCTATAGCAACCAATACATTGCATTAATAAATATGACATATTATTAGAGGATTATTCAAAATATAACATTATAAAACCTACCGGAACTATAAATGTATAGTGACTTTGGAATAATGTATACAAAAACAGTTCATAAAATATCTACGTCATCCCATATATAGTAATTCACAACTAGTAACCCTCTTAGACAGATCATACTAAAACCATTTCTTCATATCATGCAGAAAACAAAACATTATAAAGGGTGATATCTGATTCCCAATATAAGTAAACAATAGAGATATCAATGATTATTTAAACAGAAAATTACAGTAATGGGTATCATAAAATGATATTAACCTTTGAAAATAATGCAATGAAATTGATGAAGTATAAACATGAGTCCTAGAAAAAATATTTGTAGTTCATAATAAATGAATCATAAGGGATCAAAGAACATGAGCTATGATAACATAAGATTTGAATAGGATATTATCGTAAAATAGAGGTACAAATTTAGTCATAATAATAATCATATAAATCTTATTTCGAGACTATCGACCAAGGCATTCATAATATTTTAATCATTTTCTAACAACTTTTGTATCTACTTCGGGATAGGGGAAACCTCTTATATACCTTTTTCAGTCTTCTGATATCCTCTAATATACTACCATTTTTCAAGAATTGGTTAACACCACAATTACCCTTTGACAACATAGATTATTAATATATACCCAAAAAATTGATGGGATGTTCAATTTAGGTTTCACCAATCACATAATCCTGAATCCATTCATACGTAGGTCAAATATGAAACCCCATATTTTATAACATTTTAATAGAATATTAAAATATAACTTTAAAATTAATTTAACCCCATAAGATAACGAGTCCTAAAGGATTTTGTGTATTGGTTACATCAATCATTAACATGAATCATGGGCACAATATCAGTATTTAAAGTCTCTAAAACATGAATTTTATTCCTTGGGCCTTCTAAACTACATGGGATCACCTGTGGACTTACATAAGAAAACGGGTGAGTTATAAATCCCATAAATTGAATAACCAGTGCTTTAATCGATAAAAGAAATATGTGTTTTTAAATATTAGTATCAATTTAATATAATAGGTTATATAATTATAAACATTAATGTGGTCAAATTATAAAATATGATAACATAAAAGAAACATCAAAATGAAAAAACTATATTAAACATGAATGTATAGCATAAGTCAAGATTAATAGTTGACAGATCATAATGTAGTGTCATTGTGATAATAAACCATGGACAATAAATGGGGTCTAATGAGATAAATATATAACCCAATGCAATCCAGGGATACGGGCCCACCTGTAACATTTATATCATATGCATTCTTAAGTATTGTAGATAGATCATATGACAAAGGAACATCTCTCATCACTATTAATACCATGATTAAGAATTGTGTATTATATAAATAGAATTCCCAAATTATTTAATTACATCTAAATCTAGTTGAATACCATTGATTATATATTTGGATACAAATTTTCTCTACAAATGTTGGGCATGGATAATCCCATGATAATTTCGGCTGCATAACTGAGGTAATAATGATTCATGGAAGGGTAATATGAGAGTGAAAGTTGTATATCATCAACATTAATTCATAATCTTATTAAGATTCATGTATGAAAATTTATGTGAACATGAAAAACTGGAACTCAAAATACTCAATATAAAGAAGGTTTTCAAATAAACAAGAGAAGAAGGGGATTCATTTCCATAAGATCCCTCTCATTAAAGCATTGGATGAAAATCTTAAAAACACGGCTACACCTTGAGATTCTTCTAGAGAATTTAAGGAATTGTAATTTCATTATCCAAATTTTTTTTGTGAATATTAATGGAACTTTTTTTGGGTTTATTTATAAAAATAGAGGTGGATTCTTTATTAATTTCCAAACAAAAGTTTTCAACTATATGAGATAATGTAGTCCAACTCAGAAATAGTATAATAATTTTCACCCAAGGTTTATTCAAATGATTTTTGGTTTTATTTATATTATTATAATAAGAAATTAAAAAACTTAAAAAAATTATTTTAGTGATGTAGTGGTGAGTCATATTTATAAATAATGTATATTAGAAACTAAATATAAAATATGGTTTTTGGAGGATTCATTAAGAGTTTATAAAATTAAATAAATAACCTAAAATAAAAGCATTAACTTAACGGGTAAAATAAATTTCAGTCCTAGATTCTAGTTATATTAGAAATTAAATGAATTATTTTTTTATGATTTCATTGTCCACACTTTATAAATATACTATATTTATCTTTTCTCCAAAAATATTTCTGTCTATGAAAATTAAAAAAAATTACAATGTGATAATTTTGTCAAGATAACTTCAAACATAATTTCTTCCCAAAATATTTCAATAAATATTAGAATTATAACTTTTATGTAAAAAAAAGTTATTTATTTAACGATAATGGATTAGTACCAGTAACAGTCTTTTATCTCGTATAATAATTACATTAAACATCATTATATTATATAATAATTTCTATTTAAAAATAATTTTTAGTTATTCTATTTTTTAAAATATATTTTAATTCAAATAATAATAATTTCAAATAAATTTTGGCTTGATAGAAACTATATTTTTCCAAAAAAAAAAATTATTATATCAAAGTCTAAATTTTATCAAACCCATTATTTAATTATTTCAAAAAGAGTTCTTAGAAAATGAATAAATATAATTATTTCTATATTAATAATAAAATATAAAAAAATAATCTTATTGGAATATAGATAGATATACCTTTATTACACTAGGGAATTCCATAATGTTAATGTAGACGATGGTGGGATTTTCATGGGGTTGTTTAACAAGCATGGTTTGGGTCGTGAGGTTCATGTCTATTAACATATCTAGTATATGGTCACACTCATAATTCATATTTTTAATCTTATATAAGGATTGGTGACGAATAAATATTACTGATAGTATTCCTCTTAGAAGCTATAATTAATGGAACTCATAAGGTATGATCCTAGTGGTTGATTCCATCGCTTCCTTTATTTATGCCAATGATGACTCTATTAAAACAATTTATATACATAAAATAATTGTGACAGTATAATGAAAATTTTATCAACTTTTATAATGATTAATGGTCTTAAAAAATTTCCATTTCAAATAATATTCCAAAATAATTAATGTAGGTCATGGGATTTTGTAACTTCATTTCATAATAAGAAATTTTCACATTTATTAAATGAATTTTATATAAAAATGTTAATGCTATTAAATTATACCACCTATATAAATTTTACAATTATCATTTACATTTCTCGCCCTAAAATAGTTGAGGATGATTCTTTTTCATCACTAATTTTGGTTTCTATTGCCCTTCCTCAAACTTGTTATTCCAGCACAATAATTTGACCCAGTGAGTTGTCTTATTTCATAAAACATTGTATTTATGATATAAAATATCCAAAAGATTCTTGTAATATTAAATATCTTTATCGAATAATACTATAATAATATAATTTACAGGTGAGGGGTGTGGTATGTATTTTCTCAAGATGGATCCATGGAACACATCATTAACTTAAGATTGATTTTTTGGACTTATGTCATTAGGCCACCACACTTATATGACCAAGGATCTTGAAGGAGCCAATGTATCTATAAATAGTCTTTCCATTCTGGACAACCATCATTACTTTTTTCGATGAGTATATATCGAATAACACTTCTTCTCTAACCCCATACTCTTTGTCAAATCAATGGATTTCTATATATATTTTATTTCAATGTTTTCAGATATCATATGATCCTAGATGGATTGAATCTTTTCAATCATTTCAGGTATATGATCTGATCCCATTAGCTTCAAATCTCTAACTTTATCCCAATATGTTGGATCCTAACACCTCTTCCCAAAACTATCCTCATAAGGTGTAAATTGAATGCTATAATGGGAAATATTATTATATGAGAAATCCCTTAGGGGAAGGTTTTGATCCTAATCTACGTGGAAGTCCATTAATCGTCATCTCAATATATCCTTCGCAATTCAAATGGTTCTTTTTGTCTTACTCTCTATAAAAAATGGTGAATATTAGTTCATTGTCCAATTCTTTTTAAAGGCTTCTCCAAAACCTCATGGTAAAACATAGATCCTGGTATGATACAATTGCTAGTGGAGATCCATGAAATATATCTACATTGCAAGTGTATATTATGGTGGGTTGGTAAGGAGATTAGTATTCCTTGAATGTTATGAAATTCTCTGTCTATGTATGGTGTTGAACTACCACCCAGATAAATTTATAGACATTAGGTGTCATGGGTAGTTATATGACGAAATTCATGGTTATGTTTTCTCATATCCAGAGTGGTATGGTAAATGGTTTCATCAAACACTTAGACTTATGTCTTTCTAACTGTAATTTTTTTCATGTAATGCTTGAAGACATAATCTCTTCATTCTCCCTATTCATTTTATTCCAATACAATTATTTCATCAAATGTCAGTACATTTTAGAGATACCTTGAATTATAGGGATATAGAATCTTTATGTAGAATCTAGAACATACCTATTTAGTTTTGGTTTTTATGATACACAATACTAGGTTCCAAAATCAATGACTCCATCTTCCACAATGTCGATCTATGTAATATTTCCTACGTACATCAATAGGGGCTCATAATCATTCTAGAACTCCATGATATTATTAATAATTGATGGTGTGGAATTTTTTTAAATTGGTTACTGAAATATCATTTTAATATTCCCAAATCCATCCTTTTAGTTTCCATGAATATTTTATCCCATTCCATCATCACATTTATAGGGTTTTATTTTGATTTCTACTCAGATCATCAACCACATTGTTTACCTATCTGTTATGGTAATGAACTCTACAATCATATTTTATGATAATCTCTAACCTACATAATTGGAATATATTAATATCGTTTTAATATATACTTGAGGATTTTAAGATATTTCTATATGTCTCAATTTTTTACATAGATATAATGTTTCCAAATCATTAATGATAATATCACTATTCCCAATTTTAGACCATACAACGAGTAGTTTTGCTCATGAATATTTAATGTGTGGGATAAATATTCTATCAATTTGTTAACATTAATGAGTATATAACCCAAGAACATTTTTGATGAATCACAATTAATAATAAATCCTTCTTCCTAGTATATAATGTTACAACAAGAACAGTGATTATCCTCATCCTAAGATCTTTCAAGATATATTATCATTAATCATTACAGAAAAACAAGACTTCATTCTGAGTAATATTTGTTAGTGGGATTAAAAAACACTAAAACATCCTCACGAATCAATGTTGGTACACAGCTAATCAAAGGAAACAATTTATTATCATCACAGATGTCAGTCTGGTCTACCCTTTGATTTCTAATATTTTTCCATGGATCCAAATATTTAATTTGGATCGTTATTACAAACCCTAAGAATATATTATTCTCTTGATGTATGTTTGACTGGGAAGTAAATAACTCAATTACAATTTAGACCAGGTTACTATTTATGAAACACTTTTTTATATTCCCTTGCAATGTTCATGTCATCATGGTTGATCCTTTATCTTATTCTCAATCATCTCTGTATGATATAATTGTTCAAAAATAAATAATATAAATTCTTGGGTTGATGATTCAATATGATATTCATCCTCATTATTTAACTTATAAAAAATCATAGGGAGATTCCGGATACATATTGTAAATTATTTATCCTATCAATTTAGGATGGCTCAATATAAGGAAAGGGAATCTATAACTTGGAATGAATCTAATTCCATTAAATGCAGAAGAATGAGATTATCAAGAACATTCCCAATATCTATATATTTTGATATAATAATAATGGAATATATTACCTGATAATATCAAATCATTTGGTGTAGGTGCATTATTTTCAAGGGAAAAAATTAAGATATGCTAATATTCCCTGAATTGATCAACAAAAAACGAACAAAACTCTATAATAGGGGTTATGAGTATGTTGAAACATTGTTCGTTAAAGATTATAAAAATAAAAAATGGATAGACCATAAAAATATGGGGGGGGATACATGATTAAAATCACGATTTCCAAAGGCACGAGCTTTGGGTTACCCTAGTGAGACCAATAGGGTGCAGTGCACAACCTACATGTGCACCCCCATTTGTCACGCAAGTCACTTGCACGCCAAATATCATTTCACCCAGGGTCCTATTTTTTCCTAGAAATAGAAATTTGTTGCCATAATTTTTATGGATGAATTTTCCTAAAGCTAAATTGCTTCTCTGGTCTCCCTAGTGCATCTCCCAAGTCCTCCAAAACATTCAAGATAGTTATTTAACACCAAAAGTGGATGAATTAAATGAGGATCATAGTACATGTGTCCTTTATGTGTTTTAAATCCATAACGCTTGCATCCCTAATGCACCCAACCTCCCAAAAATAGAAAACATTATGCACAACCAATTCCTTTCATAGGAACTTGAGCGCCCTACTTCTGGGATCGAATGTGAATAATCCTAATGGCTTGAGCCATTTCTTTCCCCAGTATTACCAAACATGTTATTTATCTCTTATTTTCACATCAGTTCACCATAGCCTACATACACACCAATACATGCACCCCCTTACCTACTTGGGTGCCCCTATTTGATTCACTAACTCTCTTAAGTCTACAAGCCATCAATCTCTTTTCAATTCCATCCATGGAAATGCTTCTCTTTTATTGGCTCCCTTTTTTAAAGGTTTTCTATTGAGACCTCCTCTCAAACCTCATGACTTAACAAACCATTAGAAATGGATCATCTTCATGTCTCTTATTTGAGTTTGAATATCCAATGTCAGTGGTTTCCCAAATTTGTTTCATAATGTGGTTTGGATTCATGGAGTGTTTGTGGGTTTTTATATCCACAGTCACATTGACCATTATTTTAGGAATAGTGTTGTGATGTTCTTGGTTCGAAGAATAAGTGTTTCAGTTTTAACCTCTCCCGTATCAATGAACCGTAACCCCAAATTTTTGTTATGGATTGTAAGGGTCACACTTGCATTTATATTAAAGAAAATGAAAATTCCCCCTCCCCTACTAGGATCAATTTTTGAGTATCCATCCTGGAAAAAGCCCCTATCCTTCGTTCCTTCTTCCTTTCATTGGACCTGTGTCCAATGTAATATGAATAGAGGGAAGGCTGATCACCTAGCCCTCATCCACCCTCGCCATCCTAGGTGCACCCACATCCACCAGTAGGGGATGAAAATTGTATGTTTCATTATTGAATGTTTCACATCCTCTTGTTTCTCACACTGAGCATGAATCACATGGTAATAGTGATTCGTGATGATTAAAACATGGGAAAAAACTCTCAAATTGAATGAACTATGAGAACTCTAATTCCCACCATAATTTGGATATAGAGGAATCCTTATCAGGGCTCGAGATCACTGGATATCCTCTTCACGAATCCAACCCTAATTCCATTATTCTCGGCATCCTTCTTATGAATATTTACTAAATTAAACCCCCAAAATCATTAAGGAAAACTTTTCAAGAAGTAATCCCAACTCATTTATCTCAAACACTATACTCTACTATGAGATTTATCAAACTACGTGGGATTTGATTCCAATCCAAATGGGATACATAGGAAGTCTCCTTGAGGATCAAACCCAATTATTCAAATCAACCCTATTCTCCTAGGGCCATATTCCCTACAGAGTCTAATTTAAATTTAAAACCCATATCCATTCCATGTTCATTGGGCTTCCTCAGCATATGTCCCTCAAAAAACTTTTACTAAGAACCTGTGACATAGATTTCCCTAGTACATAAAACTAAAATGTATGGTTAGAAACTTTTCACATGACCTTAGAAAGGTATGATGTGTCTCATTAAGCAGCACTGAACTGTGAGGGTTATAATTCCTTTCACAAGGATACATTGGTAACCCATTTCATTTGTACAATCCCAATATCAAAACAAATATTCATCTCCCTAGATGGTTGTAAATTCCAAAGTTCCTCGATGAGTGGCTTAAAAAAATGTATCATCATAAATATGATTAATATAATCTTTATATAGCATATAAAAGGATTCCATTTGTGTAGAGTTTTTAATACATATGGATGATTATAATTTTTTACACATGTTAATATGTTGATGAAAATTCCAAGGGAATCTTATGTTATACTAGGTGAATTAATAAGGAATCATGGAAATATCTTAAATTTATAAAGAGAATCCTAAAGTAGACAATAATTCCCCCCAAAAGGGTGTAGTGAATCTGACCTCTCATCATCTCGACCAATGTATGTTCATAATTATCATAATGTTATTACATAATGAATTCCTGTATTTGGAAAGAAGGTCCCCTTAGGATAATTAACTGTTGGAAGATTCTGGTTCCATGAAAAAATCCAATGGAAACAACCAAGATGTAGTGATTCATAAATCTAGAACACACATTTCATGGAACACAAAATAAAAATGGCGAAACCAACATGAATCCTTAACCATGATAATAATGTGACGGACCTGTCTGGCCCCAATCAATTATAATGGAAGGCCAGAAAAAGGAATCAATCATGCTTGTATCCATCTATAAGATTTATATTTAATGGATGTTATTATTGTTTGCATGTTTTTTCTCAGAAATCCCATCAGTCCAAAATGGACTTCTTCAAGATTATAGTTGTGAACGTTTTTACTGATGCTCAAGTTGGATCCTCATCCACAGGAATGACGATATCACCCACCCATCATCTTCTATGTTGGGTCTCCAACATGTCAGTAAGGGATTTTCGCTAGCATAGTACAATCCTGACTATTGAGGCTTCCTAGAAGGCCCTTTAGGTGAATAAAAATCCTCTATCATCAGGACAATAATAACTAATGATCAGGAATCAGAAGGTTCCAACCACCGTTTTCAACTGTTTCGGGTCCTTATCCCCATAAAACAATTAACAGTACCTCCCATACTATAGGGAGTTGGTTCAATAGATCACACATGACATTAATTCAAATATTTTGTGGTACTTCCTATGTATTCCAACCAACAATTTCCGCCAATAGAATCGTGTGTTCGTGAGCCCCCAACATGATGTGGCTGTTGTAGTGGGACATTCAGCCTAGGTCTCCCAGACCGTGGCATGACATGCAAATAGTCCAGGACAATGTCCATTCATCAGCGAGTTGGTTCTAACCAATACCCCTCTAGAGATGTCCATAGAAACAACTTGATCATGAACAATGATTAGACACATACACTCATCCGTCCTAATTTTTCATGCTAGTAGTATTTTCTATAAGCAACCCACAAAGCCAACCTTATAATTCTTGTGAAGTACTGTAAACAGGCACATTAACCTACTTACAATCACCAATTTTACTAGCAGTCTCATCTACTAGTATTGATTGATGTATGTCAACCATAAATGATGGGAAATTTCTTGCTGACACATACACCTGCTAGTGTTCATCATGACTTCCAACAGTCTCTCTTGGTAGTACCCAAAGAAGACAGTCGGAAAGCTCTGATGACAAATCTAGTGTTGACACAACTCTCTACCCCCATGCTTGAGTACTGTCATTAACCCTTAACAAGAAAAATAGTAAAATAATAGGAACATACAACAACCCCATATACAGAATGGATGAATATTCCGTTCCGGCCGCTGAAGTCCTAAAAAAATATCTTATTGGTGGTAGGGAAGATGAAAATCCATACCCAAATTTTGCAAGCATGCCTGGATATTATAACATCTACTTCAGTAGTACCAAGGGAAAAACACAAAAATATGTCCCCACACATGGGTTGACATGTCAGAATGCCATCTCGAAGAAGGTACACACCTTTGTTCTAGTCCAGGAGTGTCATGGGGCATACTCCCCCATATCATACAGACCAAAAGATCATGAACATACACCCATTCCAACCGGTGGTAATCATTCTATTTTGGTGTCCACTGCATGGTAGGCACATTCGTATACTTATGATAACCAATTCTCCTAGCATGTGGCCTCAAATATGTGTAAGAGAACATCTAAGAATATGTATCAGCAAACATGGTAGGAAAATCAAGAGTCAAACTGCAGTTTGGCTCCTCTTAATGATGGAGTTCTTGAATCCCTCATACAGTTTTCTATTTAATATCTTGATACTACCCTCTCATTAACTAATTATGGAAGTAGTAGTAGTATTTCTGAAGTTCCCCATGAGAATTTTCATTATGAAGGCTTTCTTCATGAAAATTTAGTCAATCAGGAGAGAATATCATTGGATGACAGAGACAAAAACCCTCTATGTGTCCAGAAGATCATGGATCAAGAGGAATTACCCCCTACTGTAATCCACCATGGTTGTCCTCCCCGTGATGACATTCACTGCAAAAGTAGTCACTATAGTACTATTTCACATTGTCATGATAATTTTATAATTGATATTATAGCGATGAGAAATCCATTCTTTCTTGAGGCACTTGAAAAAACAAGGCTAGTCATTTCTGATGGATTATCATTGATGGGTTAAATACTTTCTCAACTAGAAGACATAATAATGGAACGGTAATACTCCAAACCTCCTTTGGGTCATTTATCTTCTAATACATAGCTTCTACTATGGTGAGACCAACTGGAGAAATCTCTAGTGAAGGATGATGATGATATGTTAAACATTAGAAAAAAAAATTCTAAAGGATAAATACATAAAATGTTCCAGCCCTTATAAAATTCTCGGTATAACATTTTAGAATATATAGAAATATATTGAATTCATGTTATATGCCTCACCTTATGGGGTAATATTCGTCATTTGAAAACCAAAGTATTACCATATGATGAATATCAAAATCATATAAATGTAATAGAAGGGTTGAAAAGTCAAATGAACTTGGAATATCACATAGTTTTACAACAAAAAATGTTTGAAAAGAGGAAGAGAACCCTTCAGAATGAATACCTCAATGTTCAAAAAAGTCTACACTAATTAATTTCTGATTCCCCATATGGTGTTCATATCTTATGATGTGGTGCACATGGATCATTTTATTTAACTGCACTACATAATCAGCAATTCCTGCCAAAAGTGGTTTCATGCAATGTTATTTCCCACAACCAGCTACAATCAACAGATTTTGTGTAGAATAAAATGTACCCTCTAGAACATGCCTCAAGTATCTCTCATCAGAGTCAGGCCCAAAGAAAATAAGAAGTTGAGTTACATTTACATCATGCATCTGAGAATCTTAATCAGGCCTCCCTGAATAGGATGTCTATCATCTGATATCACAATTTTCTGAAATAACATAGTGATCTTCTAAAATAGGTGATTTTAATGGTTATTAGGTACTGCATCTAGCTAATTTCAGAAGAACAATTCAAAAAATCAAAAATGCAGCTGCATGAATCTCATCCATAGTAGTTCATGAACCACCATAGCTTTCTAGGCTAGGGGATCATTTAATTAATCCATCAAATTCATTAAACAAAGTTCATAGTTTTGAAGAAGAAGAAGAACATGAACAGTCCCATCCTACATTGCTGGGTGCTTTTTACATCTACAATGACCTCCTCAACAGATGAATTTTTTTCTCGATTAGGGAAGAAGCCACAAAGAGGGAATTAAACTGAACTATCAAAGATTACCTTCTGGTTACTATCAATCAAACTACTCCTGAGAATCATTTATATAGAAGAGAAAAGACTCTTGGAAGATACAGAGGGAGACAGTCTTACAATGACTCTGATAGAATTCCATCAATGCCTTATGCATCAGTAAATGAAATTAAAACCATTAATGAAGATCCTATAGAAAATGAGTCTAGTTCAAGGGAATTAGAAGATGAAGTTCTTATCCATAATACGGTACACACTGAACAAAATGACGAATGAGTATTTACCAAAAATCAATGTTTTACCCAGAATATTGGTATTTATCCAAATAACCAACTTCCATCCCATTGAAAGGCATCTAACAAGGGGAAAGGTAAATGACATATTGCATCTCACTTTTCCACTAGATAAGGTAAATCTCATTCACTTAAAGAGACATTTTAACTGTAAGAAGAGGAGATGAAAGAGTTGAAAATACTCAATACAGTGTTACTTCGAAGAGGCATTTCTGCTAGATGTACTTTTCAGGAAGATCCACAGCATGCACATCCCAAAGGATCTCTTCAGCAAAGTGGATATTTAGTAACTATAGATTCATATAATTAATTCCCTCCATTGGTTACATTGTCATGGCATGATCAAACACATCATGATATGCATGTTATTGTGCGTTATCCAAGGAAAATACATGCACCATCACCATTGGATTTTCTTGTTGTGGCCATAACTCATGGACCATTTCCTATACCTTCACAAGTTACAGTTCATACAGATATTCCCCAAATTCATATCAACACAATTGAGGCATTAAAAACATTATTGGAAGCTATAGAGGAATGATGTGTTCTAGTTCAGCTGGAAAAGAATGCATAACCTAAATGGGTGGATTTGATCCCCCCTCCACCAAATTGTGGGAATACCACATACCCAACATTAAAGGTATAAGACATCTATATCAACACTTAACACATTTCATTTATCGTTTTGATCCAATGATGGGATATCCTCCACAACAACATGTAGTAAATCTTTGGGGTTTTCTGCAGTCATTACAAGTACCAGCTTTTGTATGGTATACATGTTTGCAATCTCAATCAATTACTGGATGGGAAGATCTCGGTCAGAAATTTATTCATCAATTTAGCTCATCACTACCGAAGAAAACCATTTTTTAGCTCACCAATTTTAATCAAAATAAGAATGAAAGAGTTTTATATTTCATTGCGTGATTGAGAGGATTAAAATATTCCTTAATTCTGGAACTCCCTCAAGAAGATTTTTCCCAATTTGTGTGGAAAATCTGTGTGTTGAGTTACGAACGCCACAAATCCCTGTAAAATACACATTTGGGTTTCGAGAACTTACATCAATTTCCCAATAGATAAAAGATTATATTATATAAACTATGTCTAAAATTTGTGTAATTCCATCAGCTCTGGGAATGGGAACATGGAAAAGTGAGGTTGCTACTATTACAATCAAGCAATCACTTGTACCTGCTTCCACTTCAAAACCATCATTGTATTGAGGGGATCTTCCCCCATAGAATTATCATCAATGGACTCCTAAAAAAGATGATCATAGATATCAAAGGAGGTGACAATTAGACAAATTATAGAGCAATGTTTATTCCTTCTGGAATGAAGAAATTATAAGTTACATCATATAATATCTACAATAAATTTGGTTTAGTTTCCAAGGCCAATGAAACCAAACATGGAAATATATAATGATATTTCAAATTATTGTCCCATTCACTAGATATTTGGGCATCCCATTAATGATTTTTTTTTTGTTTTCATGGACATCCTGCAAAAAATGGTTGACTCTAGACAAGTGAAATCGAATAGTTCATCAACACAAGTAGCATGGGTTAATGATACTGATCCAAAAGAAGAGGATGAATGCCATGAAGTCAAAAGTAATGAAAAAATTAGAATAAATATAATGATTTGAAGATTTGGAAATAAATCAATAGAACTCATGCAATTTTATGATCGTAGTTGAAACAACTCATTGTGTCTACTGCTACATCTACCACCGGAAAACCATCTTCATCAAAAGGTCATTCCGCAAAGAAGAAATGTGAACAGAATGATAAAGAGAAGTCAAAAGAAGACAAGGTCATATTAGTCGCATTTTTATCCTTGACCTTGGGAGATTTTATGCCATTTAATAAAAAAGCTCAGGCATTGCCCTGCTAAATGGTACCACCAAAACCAACCTATCAAAAAGAATCTTCATCAGATGATGAATTGATTTTAGGTTCCGTCAACATCATCCACATAAAAAATATTTATTCTAATGGAGATTCTGATCATAATGAGCCGAATTTCCCTATAACTAATTGGGGAACGATAGGAAGAGGCCATGTTTGAGGATACAGGGGATGACATGGGTATTCTAGAATCCAGAATCTTATCTCTACCACTACTCAAACAAGTTATACGACAGAAACATGTGGAAGAGCCCTTCAGCGGGCTCAACACGAACTAGGAGATTCTTCCATACAAGACACTTTCGGTCATGAAATGGCTATTTCATAGGACTGATTATAATTCAATCCATATTTTTATCAGAAAGAAAATCAACCAAGTTAGTTTAATCTACCAAATCCAAGAGTATTTACAACTTCTTCTCTGATCTAGGGTATATCTATATAAGGAGCGTCAACATCAAAGGTACCTACAAAACCACATTTTCTTTCTAGGAAATATATAAATATGAACCAAATTTAGGATGTTTTGATAAATTTGTATCATTTACCATCAATGTTTTCAAATTTGGATGCCATCAGTCTGTCAAAATATCTTTGAGAAGAACATATTGAGGCTTTGTTAAGTACTCAAGGGTTTGAAGCTGAAGTTGTTACTACTGATGTTTACTGAATATATAATGATACTGAAGAATGTTTTATAGTCATATATTTAACAGATGATTATGAAGATGATCTTTTACATTGATTTATTATACCCTTGTGTCTATCTAGAAATGTTAATGACATATACATTAAATGATTCTTCATTGATAATGGATTTGGATTCAACCTCATTCCCAGTCGTAAACTTCGAAGAATAGGCATTAATGAATCTAACTTATCTCCTTTTACATTAATGTTTCAACGATATGAAAAAAATGAGCCAGAAGCTATGGGTGAGATTACAATCAGAACACAGTTTTGAGATCTTGTATCTAATTCATATTTCATTGTTGTTCGTCCGGACACTACCTTCATCACTCTACTTGGAAGGCCTTTGAATCCTCAACTTGCATCCATACCTCCATCAGACCACCAATGTCTTATGTACTATTTTAAAGGTAAAATTGGGAAATTTTATAGTGATAAGTCTTCATTTAAAACACGCGAATCTCATTACATTGAGGGAGAGTTTTATCACACACATGGAATGAGGTCACGGACAATAGTGGTAACCAGAATTAATGCTAGGAAGGATTTGGAAAAGATTTTAGCAAACCCATTCATATATTTGTGTATAGATTATGTGTTAATTATTAGCTTAGTTGAATAGGTAATCCCAAATCTAAGGATTCAACTAGTAACTTCCATACTATCAATTGCGGAAAAAAATACCAATAGAGTAGGATATATTATTGATTTACCATGCAGTGATGGAAGCTTAAATAGAGATGTTCTCAACTCATACACTAAAATATATCAAGTCTCTACTTCGTCAATCAGAATAGAAGAAGTTGCCGCAATGCAATTAGAAGAAAATTATGTTGATTCCCAATCCATCATCTCCTACAAATTACCACAGGTAGACACTTCATCATTAATAGGGTCATAAATAGTTGCCTCTTCTTCTGTGATTTCAAATACTGACTCATCTCCCAACTCTGGAAGTATTTCTTCTTCATATTCTATGAATGTGGAAAAAGATGAAGTAACTAGTAATGATGAAAAAGAGGAAGATATCAAGGATTCTCATACAGTATTTGATAAAAGTGTCTCTGCCACTATGGATGAGCTTAGAGAAATATATATGTGTAAAAAAAGTTCCATAATCCACTCTAATTAGTGCAGCCATGACTTTTGAAGAGAAAGAGGTGTATACATAATTTTTGAAGAAACATTGAGATATATTTTCTTGTAATTATACAAAAATTCTTGGGCTTAATCCTGATGTATCCACTCATCATTTGGGTTTTATTGAATAACATTGAGGATTAAAGCAGGAAGCATAAATAACACACCCAACTCATGCCTCTAAAATTGAAGCTTTAGATGATACGATTATATTGGATAACGTTTTTAGGAATTTTCAATATCCAAAATTGTTAGAAAATATTTTCTCAGTGAAAAATAAGAATGGGAAAATTAGAATTTGCATTGATTTCAAGGATCTCAACCGCATTGTCCTAAAAATGATTTTCCGGTCCCATCATAGTTCTTTTAATTGATACAACAACTTTTTTTGATGCTCCCTCATTCATGGATAGATAATCTGTGTATAATCAAATCCATATGGCCCTAGTGGATGAAGAATATGCGACCTTAAGAGACACTCAAGGTGTGTTTTTCTATCTGGTAATACACTGTGGCTAAATGTATCTAGGAACAATGTATCAACGTGCCATGCACCATATCTTCAAACCCATATTAGGTAAATTTGTTGAAAGTTATATGGATGATTTGGTGGAAATATCTATACAACTTTCCAATAACATGACTTATCTAGAGAACATATTCAAAAAATATTGGAAACACATTTTGAAGATGAACCCATTGAAATGTTCTTTTGGAATAACCTCATGAATGCTCCTCGGCTTCATTGTATGCCATTATAGTATCATAGTTGATCAGGAGAAAAAAATCAATATTTGGAATGTCACCTCTTAGAAATTTTAAATATTTAAGAGGACTCAAAGAAAACATGGCATATATTTAGTGCATTATCACCTATTTGGCAGGCAAGTGTTTTCCTTTCACCAGATTAATGAAGAAGGGAGTCACCTATCAATGAAGTGAAGACATCCTAGAATCATTTTATACCATCAATAAATATCTCTTGAGTCCACTTGTATTAATTCCACCTGTTGAAGGAAAACACTTATTCTCTAGGTGACAACATTAGAGTGATCACTCGGTGCCTTCCTTTCCCAGAAGAACGATACTGGGAATGAGAATGACCATTAATATCTCAATCGAACTACTCTTGATGTAGAATCTCAATATTCAATTATTTAAAAGTGTTTTGTTGAATTAAACATTGTTGATAAAAATTAAGGCACTAACTACAAGATCAAGATGCCCAGTTGGTATCTCATAATAACCCGATAACATTTATCTTCAGTCGTCCTATGCTTATAGTGTGTCTAACATGGTAGGTAATAATTTTTCAATAGTTTTATATCTATTTTGTGTACCAGAAGGAAATAAATGTTCTAGATTTAGCCGTCTTCCTTGCTGAACATCTATTTGTGTAAGGAACATCATTGAATACTAAACATCCTAATGAAGAGGTATTCTCTATTTATGATAATACCAAAACATGGGAAATGTACTTTGACAGTTGCTCCTGAAGTCCAACGAGAATGATAATATAAGACCCAAAACTCAAAATATTCAGGGTAGGAATTTTCCTTATTTCCCCAGAAAAGGATATATTGCCTTAATCCTTCCGGTTATTTGAAGGTGGTACCAACAATGAAGAAGAATACCAATCTCTCATTGCAGGCATTGAATTGGAACTTGAGGTTTATGTCAATCACTAGAAAGTGAACAACAATTTAGAATTGGTAATCAAACCGATTAATGTGGAATATTATATTATAAAATAAGAGTTAATCCCTATGTGTGATTATGTTAGAGGGTTAATGGATGAATTTCCCTCAGAGGCGACACTTTCTTATGTCCCATGATCCATAAATGCCCAAGCTGATGCACTTGCTAATGCAGCTGCTGCATTCGATGATCCAAACCAGAATGAGATATTTAACAACATAGCTCATCGTCATATGGAATCACCCTTTTTTCAAACCATAATAGAGGAAATTGATGAAATTATCCACATTTCTGATCCATATGGTAGTATCATAGTATGGAGAACACCCATCATAGAATATCTTCATAATGGAGTAGTTCCACCAGATAGGTATGAAAAAGAATAAATCAGAAGATGAGCGGTGAATTTTTCTCTTTACGATAGTCCAAGTCATTAAAAGATCCTATATAAATAAGGCTTTCATGGAATCATCTTTAGACGTATTGATGGAGAAGAATCTACAAATTTTATAAAAGAAGAACATTCAGAAGCATGTGGTGCTCATCAGCCTGGGCATAGGCTTTCTAATCATATCCGAAGGCTTTGATAATTTTCGCATTGAATGATGCAGGATTGTATAGATTTCACTAAGAAATGCCATCCCTTTTATGTGAATTCCAACATCTTTCATCATATCCCAGAGTAGTTACATAGAACTAAATACTCCTGGACATTTTCCACATGGGGAATGGATGTAGTGGGAACTTATCCTCCAGCTACGGCTATGTAGTTCATGTATATTCTTAGTGCTATAATCAACTTTTCTAAATAGGTCAACGAAATTTATTTCAACGAAGTCATAGAAAAAAGAATTGTTAGTTTCATCAAAACTATCATCATCACTAGATTTGGTGTCCCTAATAATTTATTAATGGACCACGCCACCAATTCCTATTCTGTTGTGGTAAAAAAGTTATATCATGAGAACAATATCAGGTCAAACCATTCATCTCGTTATCATGTGGTGGCCAATGGACAGATAGTGGCTTTCCATAAGACCATATCAAATATACTCTAGAAGATGGAGGATAACGATAAAAAAATATTTGCCCCATAAAATTCTCGATGATTGAAGTGCTTATCAGACTACTACCCATACTACCACCCTAGAAACTCCTTATTCATTGGTATACGGAACAAAAGTATTTTTCCAAATTGATATACAATTGTCCCCAGTCAGAGTTGCAATCAGTGACTAGTTGTCTATACATGAGAGGTCTCATAAATGGTTTGATGAGATGAAATGATTAGATGAGAAAATATTGCATACATTTCATCATTTATAAGTCTATCAAAACATAATAGCGTGAACCTTTAACAAGAAAGTTCTCCGTTTTTTCATTTCATCAAGGAGAATTGGTATTGGTCTTCATGACTCCAATGATACAAAGAAAAAACCTCAAAATATTGATCCAAAGTGGGAAGGACCTTATTCCATACATAAGGCCCACTCAAATGTAGCTTATCACTTAATCTCAATGGATTGGTAGCTTATTACAAATCTGACCAATGCATGATTGTTGAAGAAATACTATTATTAGTTTCTCCCATCGTCTTCACTAAAAGACTGCAAACTGCACAACCCCAACTGTCCATACTACAATACATAAAATTGAACAATAAAAAGTCCATGTTGCAAGGCATGAATATGTGTGATAACCATAAACATCCCTACTACATGAAATATAAATGTGTAGCATTTTTTTCCGTGTCACATGATGTTAAACTACATGACAACATTTTTTCTCATTAAACAACATTAAATTTTACAGTTAACATTTTATCTACATGTGGTTAAGTGATTTTATATAATGAATAATTGACATCACTACTAATCTCTAGTGGAACATGAGTCCTTTTCTTCCCAATCTCAGAATCTGGTTTTCATAGGGACTCATTTCAATAACAATGTGTGGCCTGATTCTCATCTATTTGATATTTGTAATGATGTATGGATCTTCAATCTTGGGCCCAACTGCAACCCCAAAATTTTTATTTCCCTTTTTCATCACCATTGTATAAGCTAGATCTAATCATAGTGATATTAAATGATACATGAAAGGATTTTCATACCCTCTTGTGCCTCAAAATTATTCTTTCTTCTAGAATGTGTTAATTCCCTCCATCTCCCAAGTCAAACTTGGTTGGCGTAAGAGATGAATGTTTAATGAACTATGTATGGCTTGATTATCTTCAATATGATATACATAAAGATGTATAGATCTCCAATATTATGGACAACCAAAATATAAAAAACCACCTTTATTAATTATATAAGAATCAAAACTGCATATGGAATGTTTAAAGAACTATGTGTGGCTTGATTCTTTTCTCCCAGAGAGACACATAGTGAGACTTAGGTTTAATCACGTATTCCATTTACAATATGTTTTTCTTCTTAAATCATTCATTTTTGTACTTACCAAATGAGGTTAAGCTACATGGAAATCTAACACCCTTCTTCTTCACATGTGTCACCTTTTTGTTTATTGAAGATACCCTTATTGCTCCTTGTTTATAACATTGAGCATATCTCAAGGGGGTTTTTAAATTGGGTAAAAGGTTTATTTATATAAATAATGGTTATAAAATTTATACGGGGGTATCAATGTCCTCACTGCATGACATAAAACTAAAAAGTGTAATGTCCTCAAAGCATGACTTTAAACTGTACAATGTAATCTCCTTACTGCATGAATTTATAATCCACATCACAAAATTAATTCAAAGGAAACAAAGAAAGTCTCCATTTTACATATGAGTCAGATATATGTAAAGGACTTCAAACTCATGACCAAAATTTATTCAAATATTTCTTAGGATCATTGATCATAACACCCTTCTCTATTTCGCACTCTTAATATTGAATATTTCTAGATCATCATAATCATTCTTATTGTTTTTGGTGAAAGAGTTTCTAATACCTTGGAACACATTTTCTTGGATATTCAGAACATTCCCTTTGGTGGCCTTGCATAATTTTCCTACATAATAGGCCTATCAATAAAATGTTGACACTATTTGTTTATGAATCATATGTCCTATTTAGACCTCCATTATACATCCCCCATAACGGGTTTGTCACATGATGGTACTTTCATTCTTGGTTATAGTGTCTTTGTCCCCGTCAAACTGTAATTCCAATATACCAGGATCTATATTTTAAAACATTCATTCAAGTATATTTGTCCCATTATCATTCTCTCTATCTAAAAATAATATATACCATGGTTTACACATTTCCCTCCCCATGTGTTCAAATCAATATGTAATAACATTGGAATCACTTGTCCACATATCATATATTTTTTTTCCATTTTTAGTCCTAGTTGAATGAACTTAAACTAGAGACACCATACATTCTATGTTTGTCTCGGACCTTCACAGACTTCTTATTCCTCCGATTCATTATAAATCTTCATTTAAAATACCCTCTCCTTATTCAATTACATTTATCCATAAATGAAATTATGTTCTTCGGAAAATAGGAATCTCCATAAACATTCATCAGTTTTTTGCAATAAATTATTAAAATTCATAGGAGCTCTTTCGCGTGACCACGTAGTACGAGCCCTTAGGTGTCCAGGTGTAAATTTTTCTACATAACAGGTTTATCAGTCAAATGATTCCACTTTTTGGCACTGTAGAATATTCCCTAGCTGGACCTACATGACACAAAAACCCATAATGGGTTTTTTAAATAATGGTATCTATATTCTTGGAAAAGACTTCCTCAAATGCCTTTAGCCCTTTTTCCATATCATTCATCATATTTAAAAATTCCCAAATCATAGTTTACAATTTTCCATTCCATACCTAATTATGGTAGTATGTTTTTATACAAATTATCAAGAAATTGGGAGAGTCACATACCATTGGTTAGAACAAAGGTCTTTAAATTAAAGCCACACAACATCTTCACTACATGACATAAAACTACATAGTAAAATTTCTTCACTGCATGACATAAAACTATATAGTACAATTTCGTCACTACATGACATAAACCTGCACACTCTGATATCAGAAATTCACTTTTCTGACAAATTATAACCATTCCATATACACCAAATTTGTATTGAATTGGTTTTCCAATTCATGATATATGTTGGCATAAAAACAACCATTTTCATTTTTAAAATTTCTTTCCTTGGAAAACCACCCATAGTGGTCTTGAGAAACCCAAAAATTATTGTCCCCAGTCTATCAGTAGTAAAATGTTAAATTCATAGGAGATCATTTTCTTGACTATAAAATATGTTCCATTTGGTGGCCTTTCATAATCTTCCTACATAATAGGCATGTCAGTAAAAATATCCCACTATTTGGATTTTTATCCTATGCCATAGTTTTCCCATTATAACACAATTACCATAAAAAATTTTTAAAGTAATGGTAACTTCATTATTGGAAGATATATATGTTGATACAAGATATCAGTTTGGTGACTATAAAAATCAAGGCTCATGATACCCTTTGTTAATATTTAAAGAATATTGAAGCAATTCTTAGTCACTGAGTCTTGTTTGGGAATTAATTTCAAAATTTATGATCCAAGCTATTAGACCTTAAATATTATTCCTTTATTGTCCAACATGAATGAATCTAATCTGATAAAAATAAGAGACATGGTACTCACAATATTGGGATCCCACAAAGGAAAATCTAAACAAAATTTGAGTCACATCGCACTCAACGTACATTTCATATGATTTAGGTAATATTGGGAAATAAAAATTCAAAAGATAAAATTTTTGTGGCTTTGTATATATTATCCTACAAAAAATTAAATTATGATTACTAAGCCCAATAGATAAGGTAAAACCAAAGTAGCTAGCGAGAATGAAAACATAGATGATTAAAGAAACAATTCTTTTCATTTATAGAAAAACGTTTCCCAGAGAAGCATCCACAAATTTGTATCCATCTCTTATAAAAAAATCACAATGTGTTTTCTAAATAACTCCATATTTGGTTAACAACCTCTTGAGCCCCATTATTTTCCCGTTGAAGCTCATTTAATTGACAGGCTTTGCAATCTTCATTATGATGATGTGAAACACTATCGTCTGCAATAGATTTTACACCATAATTTTGTCTTCGCTAAATAAGCTGTGAAGCACATCATGCCCCCACGTAATGATATCTAATTCATATTGAACACATTGTTTCTGAATAGTCTTTCTTTGAATTACTACTTCAGTTCCTTAAAATTTACAGTTTGATCAGCCTTAGCTTAGGAAAACGCTTCTTGGAATTCGTTATTGTTGATCAAAAATTTTGATTGTATCAATTCTGGATGAATCTTTTTATCTTGTTCTCTCATTCGGATAATATCTTTCACATTAGTATGAATTTCACGGAACTCAAAACTACAAATTACCAATGTGATAAATAAACAAGAATGTAATTGAATTCTTGAAGGCAGTTCCTCAAGGGGAATATCAGATATTATCTTCCATATATTCTACCGTGCTTTACGATGTGCAATATGAGGATCCTTTTGTAGTTCCAGGTATGATTCTGAATAACAGTCATAAGAAGGGATGTATTCTAGGATTAATTCACATAAAGAAGTGTCATGTCCTACTCCTTCCATATATAATGATTTCTTCGCCTTCCATTACTATTTGGGCTGATTCTTAGGCCTCACCACCCGACCTAGCCATTTATATTGATAGCCCTATATAGTAATTCAAACATTATGGTTGTGGATAGATTCATGGAATAAAAAAGGCGAAACAATAACAATATTAGTATCTCTTACCTAAATGTAGGCCGTCAATTTCAGAAGACTACTACACAATATTCACAGTTTCAACATTTCGGGTTGATGTTTCTGAGAGGGGAGTGCTATCCGTAATTGGATAAGGATATTTAGAATGAATATCAGGAAGATTTGTTGTCTAAAGATTCTCCCAAGCCAATGTATCATAAATGACAGTACTGAAATTAATTCCAACACTTTTCTCATGTGTCATTGCAGTAGAAGTTTCTTCAGATGGATGTATATATTTCAACCAACCATGGTTACAAATTTAATCATAAAATGATTAACAGTACAAATAATGAAAACTCACATCCAGTTGAATGTAAACAAGAAACTACAAAATCTTCTAATGTTTTTTTTAAATTAACATGTTCTAATAATTATTCAAATGACATGCCAAGTATCATAATTTCATCCAATGATATCCTCTATCCTAGGTTAGTCTCACCCTTGAGAGCACTTTGCGTGTTTTCTTCGCAACCTTCCTCTGACAACTGTTGACCACAAATATTTTTCTTATAAATAGTTCTGGGATCAGCATCCGTCTTTTCTAGATGTTATATTTCTTGTTATTAACAAAATTTTCCAAAAATATAGAATTCAATTGTTATTACATTTGATGTCCTATAACGATTTTTTGAATTTCTAGAATCCTCCTCTCCTCTGATAGCAGGAACGCGAGTTGATCTAGGAGCATATGTTGGTTCCTTTGGACTCAATACCTCTTCAAGTTCCACTAGAATTGAATGATTTTGTTCCGGTTCAGTAGAACCCTCCATGGTTCCTTTGTGTTTATCAATAGATTCTTTCAAAGAAGAAACATAATAATCCTCTGTAATTCTATGAAGTTTAAACACTTTTTTATGAATAAAGGCTAAAATTCATGATTATGATGAAGACTTAACAATACTAAGAATGCGCATAACCATGGATCACATTTTTCATTGATTTTGATTCTATAACTACTTAGGAGGGACTGCATCATCATCATCTCCAAAGATATGTATTGGTTATTGCAATACCATCTCTATTTAATCCATTATGGCTTGTTGGCCTAATGATGTTTCTCCAGATTCATGGGGTGATCCTTTAGCTCCAAGATAAGTTCCTCCAAGGCAATACCATGGTGAGGGAACATCAGTTGTTCTTCTTTATCTAGAAATAAGTTATGATGATACATCCCTAGAGTAACAATGCTTTTCCTAAAATTCAAATTTGAAAGTAGAAGAGAATGTGAGAAAAATTGAAACTTAAATAATAAGGATCCACAAAGTTACACCATTCATCATCTAATGAAAGACAAATACCCTAAATGGTACCATGATATATCATTTCATTCAACTACATTGTGTGGGGAATTGATTCAACAGTTGTATATATGAGAAATTTCAGCTCTTGAATGAAGGTCCTTACCTCATTGGGATTTTCCATAAAAATGAATTCAAAATAAGCTCATAAATTCCCAACACTTTGAATATTAAGCCCTTTATATAGATCCATCCACATGGTTTCAGAATCATACTATAAAAATTTCCATATTTAAACAACCTCTATTCATATATTTTCAGAGTGTATATCAGATAGTTGTGAAAATGATCTTGCAGCCTTAGATTTGAGTTTCTTACCATCAAATGAAATCACGGGTTGGGGATTAGAAAATGGAACTCATCACTCATCAGAATTATGGTGACCATATTTCCTCTGTACAACTTTGGTAGGGATCGATGGGGTGGATATTTTAACTCTGGAAGGGGGTTTATATCTAGAATAAGGTCATATCGGTGAATTTGATGCATCTTCACCTCCACAATCTGATTCTCGTGAGTTATCCATTGTTGATGAAGAGTGTCCATTCAAATGAATGGGATCACTTCTTCTACTTCTCTTCACACCCAATTGAGGGAAAGAATGATTTAATACCCATTCAGGGAAAGATGCGATTTTTTTTGGCATAACAGATTGTCAATCTGCTTACTGTGTCAACGGAAGGTAAATTATATACTAACATGGTCTTCTATACAGATTTCATCAACCATAGTTATCGAGAAACCATCACATGTTGCTACAATCTGAAATGCACAGAAGGGGGTATAGTGTTTTGTTACAAACATTTGAATTTACCTGAAACTCTATAATTATAATTAGTCTCACATATGATATCACCATCAATCCTGATGGCCATTACACCATATCTTCAAGCTAGAACATATGCCCTTAACTCTCTACTGGTCTTCCCATCATCAATAAAATTCCCCGTAGGTGGGTTCCCATAAAGAAAGAGATGATACTCTTTATGCATTCTCAATCTATCCTTGATGTCATAAGTGTTTATAGATAAAGGTGAAATACAAGAAAAGTCATTAATAGATGGTCAAAAAGGACTTATAGAAATATATTACCCACATTGTACAACTATGTTCTGAAGAGAGTAGTCATCCATCCAGACAACACATGGAATTGTACTTCTATACTAAAAAGTGAATTCCCTCTATAAATGTGTAGAAAGAACCTATTCACCTTGCCTAAAATAAGATTGGCCATCCCTACAATCCTTTTCTCAGCAATATTGGCCGCAATAAAAAAGGTTCATGGCCTCACACCTCATTTAGAGTCTCAGACTGGTAACAAATACACGGTGAGCCACATGGCCGTGAAACTTGACAAACATGTATTTGAAAGAATTTTTGGTTTGACTTCATATCCCCATTTTTCAAATTCTCCTTTCTCCAATGTTTGTATAAAGGTGTCAGGGGTACCCCCCTTTTCTGACCTCGGACAACTAGTTGGACGGGTGTAGGTGGGACCCTTTTCCCTCATCTTTATCAAAAATATTTCCATCCATTCCTCTAGATGAATATACCTATAGTTGTGAGACTTCATTCTGGACATGTTCTTGAGTTTGTTAAATATATTTATCAACTCACAAACCCAATATGGGGTATTCTCTGAGTCATTCCATGTCACCATGGGGGGAATAAATAGATCATACATTTCACAAAGTATTGGCGATTCAGAAATCTTGTAAACATCCCATAAGATGATTTCTACCTCTCCATGTGTTAAATGGAAGGAGTTTATTATTTGGGATCCATCAGCTTAATAATTCTGGCATGAAATCATCATTCATGTACACATATTTTTTCCCAAACCAAACATCCACTTAAATCCCAACACCATTCATGTCACATGTAA
Source organism: Viscum album (assembly GCA_963277665.1). NCBI lineage: Eukaryota > Viridiplantae > Streptophyta > Magnoliopsida > Santalales > Viscaceae > Viscum > Viscum album. The sequence continues at coordinate 898,416,677 of OY728136.1, read as the reverse complement.
ATTCTACGCAAGTCTTGTGAACCCAGTATACCCACATCCATGCGGGTTTTACACCTCATCCTGAGCGTAAATCCCATCATTTCTTCTAACCCTTGGACTGATCCACTTGATAATCCCAAATGATGGATGAATAACAATGTGGTTTCCTATCTGGTGTTTGGTCATTCAAATATCGAGCACACGGGCTATGATGAATGATATGATATTTCTTTTATATCCCATCATTATAAAATGGGCCTCCATCAAGAAAATTGGATGATGAGAAGTTGGTATAATCTTGAAACCAAAAATTTGGGACAATGTTCTTAGGGTCAGGAATATAAAAAACCTACAAATGGCTATAGCTATAAAAGGTATATAGGTTTTTCAGGGAATGTTGAAATAATACTTCTTCAATTATTTTTCTATGTTTATAATGGTGGTGTCGTAAACTTCAATGTATTCCTAAATAAAGACATTCATCTGGTCATCAATCCTCTTACTAGAATGTTCATCAGCAATTTGACTTCTTTTAGGAGTCATTGATCCTAAAAAATCACAGAAACATGTCTTTTAAGTAAATTCATTTATGGTATTTGAAAAAAGAATTTAAAAAAATCAGGAAAATCATTATAGAGTGCTAGTATTAATTAGGCGTGCAAGTGAAAAATGGCACGCAAGTGTCACGCCATAGTTATAGCACACAACTAGAAAAATAAAGATGAAGCATGGAAAAACCGAAGTGGCTGATTGAAAGATTACTTGTGCACCGATAGTTGAAATTACTGAAGTTGTGAGGATTTTTAGTGGAAATGAAATGGCTATATATATATGTGATGGATGTCACCCTGAATTCCAATCCCCTATGTGCTTCCAGCTTGTGCGACTAGTTGTTCTAGGAGCATAAACCATTTTCACTTTAGTACAATCTTCATTCATTTTCATATATTTATCATAGTCTAGGATCCTATTTTCATTTCGAATCCAATTTTGAGGGCGGGGGGGGGGGGGGGGGTTGACATTTCACTCTGTTAATGTGTCAAAAAATGACAAAGGGGAATAACTTAGAAGAAATAGGTTAAAATACAAGAAGAACATCAAGTTTTTTCAATGAACGAGCATTGGGTTACACTAGTCAGACCCAAAGGGCGTCGGTGCACATCCAACATGTGCACCCCCATACGTTGTGAAAGTCACTTCCGCGCCCAATCTCATTCTTCCAAAGGACTTATTTTTTCTTATATATAGACCATTAGGGCCATTATTTTTAGGGATGAATTTTTCTAATGCCTAATTGCTGCTCTGGTCTCCATAGTGCTTCACCCAAGTCCTCTAAAACAATCATGATAGTTCTCTAACACCTAAAGTGAAGGAATTGAAGGAGGATCAAAGGACATGAGTCTTTTTAGTGTTTCGAATGTATAACACGTGCATGCATAAAGCTCACAACCTCCAAAGAAATAGAAACACTTGTGCACCACCTATTCCATTCATTGAATCAAGAGCTCCCGACTTCTAGGATCCCCTGTGAATATTCTTGATGGATTGAGCCAGGTCTTTCTGAATTATTACCGTACATGTTGTTCAACTCTTAAGTGAACATCATGTATCTCAATAATTCTTGTGCACACATACAAGCACACAAATACCTACTTTGGATCCCCTCTTGGTTTCACTTACTTTCTTCAGTCTACAAGCCAACATGCCCACATCAAATCCATCCATGGAAGGGATTCTTATTCATTGGATCCCTTGTTTTAAAGGGATTTAGATGAGACCTCCACCAAATCCTCTAGAAATATCAATCTTTTGGGAAATAAACATCAGTGTGTCTCATATTTGGGATTGTCTATCCATAGTTATTGGTTTCCCATATTTTTTCAAAATGGGGTTTGGATACATTGAGTATTTGTGGGTTTGAATATCCCCAATCACAATGACCATTATCCTAGGAATAGTGCTAGGAATTTCTTGGTTATGAGAATAAGGGTTTGGGTCATGAACTCTCCCTTCTCAAAGAGCCTGAACCTAAAATTTCTTTTAAATAAGGTAAGTTTCATAGTTTCTTTTCCATTCAAGAAAATAAAAAAGGCCCCCTCTACTACCAGGATCAATTTTGGGGTAACCATCCGAGCATAAGCCCCAAACCATCATCCCTTCTTCCAATCATTGTACCCTTTTACAAATGTAAAGTGAATAGAGGGATGGCTCATCGCCTCTCCCTCATCCACCCCCACTACTATAGGTGCTCTATCTTCCACCATAGGGGGAGTAAAAGTGTGTGATCCATTGTTGAAAATTTAACATAATCTTGTTTCCCACACTGATCATGACACATATGGGCTTAGAGATTAGGGATGTTTACAACATGTTCACAAACACACATGTTGAATGAACTAGGAGAAAATTGATACCCACCATAATTGGGATACCTAGGATGCCTTATTTGGTCCCGAGACCTCTAGATATCCTTTTGAGGAATCCAACCACAATTCCCTTAATTTGGGCATCTTCTTTATGAATAAGCCCAAAATTAAACCCCCAATATCGTCAATGCATCCCTTTTAAGAAGAAATCCCAAATGTGTTTCTCTCAATGGAATATACTCAAACATGAGATTTGTCAAACTACATGGGATTTGATTCCCGTAAGAATGGGATACATAGGATGCCTCCTAGGGGTTCAAATCTTACACTTCAAATCATCTCTGTTATCTTAGAAAATATTGCTAACAGGGTGCAATATTACATGGAAATTCATATCATTTCTATGTTAATTGGGCTTCCATGAATTAAGTACCACACCAAACATTGAAAAAAAACATTTCACTTATATTTCCTTAATACAAGAAATTAAATTGTATGGTTAGGTTCTTATCACATGACCTTAAAAGGAATGAGGTGTCCCATTAAGACGAACTAAACATGAGGGTTACGATTCAATTTAAAATGATATGTAGTTAACCCAGTAAATGGTTAGGATCCCAATATGAAAAAAAATTGTCTCCTTAGAGGACAGTAAATTACAGAGTTCCCAATTGAGTGGATTAAAAGCTAGTACCATCATAAAGTTGTTCAAAATATTCTCTAAATAATATATGAGGTGATTCTATTAATGTAGAATTTTGAATACATATGAACGATTCTAATTTTTTACACATGTAAATAAGTGAGTGAAAATTTAAAGTGAAACTTATGTTATATTATTTGAACTAATAAGATTCATGAAAATATCATAAATATATAATGAGAGTCCCAGAGTTGAAAAGAATTCCCCCCAAAAGGTTATGATGAGTCCAACCTCCCATCCTCTCGACCAATGTACGTTCCTATGTATCTTAAAGTTAATACTTATTAACGCCTTCCTTTGCAATGTATGTCACCGTTAGATAATGAATTCTTGGGAGTTTTAGGTTCCACGAATAAATCCAATGGAAACCACCTAGAAGATGCAATTCATAAAACAAGAACATATTTTTCAAGGAACTATAAAATATAGTAATTCAACCATCAACTCTATCATTGAATGGGAATTTTATTATTCCCTTGGTATAAGAGATACATGGTTCTAATAAATTTTTAGACATTGCAATATAGAATTATCTTATATAATTTCCATCTTCTCTACATTTACAACATATAACTATTAATTCTATCATAGATTGAACATTATTTCTATCCATTATGTATATTTAAAACTTCATAATTTCATGTAAATTTTTTATTTAGGTCCTATTTTATAACACATAATACATCTTTGATTCATTATTGACATTTCCCATTGATCATATTTTTACATTTTTCAAATGTAGAAAATTAAATCTTCATTCTATTATAAGTGTTATCATTTGAACATTCTTGAGATGTATTCATCCACATATTTTATGTGTTTGAAAAATTAATTATGTTATAGTAGTTAATCAATATTTTAGATAGCTGGTTTGGTATAATAACAATATTTCGTACTTTCTATACCAACATTTTAGGCATCTCATTTTGTTGGGCAATTTATTTCACATCACATTGGTTATTGACTCAATTGCCCATATTTATATAACATGACTATAAATAAATGGATAATTCTCATGAACGTATTTTTACTATGAAATACATAAAAGGTAAACTAGAAAAAGTAAAGGGATAAATCAAAAATGGTATATAATCATTAACCTGTGAACTTTTTGGTTTCTATATTAGTTATCTATGATCTATTTCCTATAATAAATTCTTATGGTCTTTTTTCCTTTAATAATGGTTCATAGGGAACATGTAAGTTAACCAAACCATATCCCCCAATATTTTAAAACCATGTGTGTCGTAAGAATCAATATCATACACTATGTTGGAGATGATTCCAGATTAATGCAGCCTTTTTAAATTTATTACCCCAAGTTAAAATTGTACCAAATCCATGTCAAATTATAGTACCATGACATGGTTATATTTTATTTTAATCATCATGATCTATATTTTACAAATAATTATGGATTCTTTCTTATGTATAGTGTTATCTCGAATGATTTTAGTAGTTTTTTCTAGTCATATTCCGCAAAAATAGATATTTCCCAAAAATAAATTATGAAAACACATATTATAATTCACCTTAATTCATGATTTATTAAAAACATATACAATAAATATGAACCAAGGTGAATGTGGGGCCTATTTTTTTGAAACTAGGTTCATAGAATATTAACAAAAATTATGTGAATAACATAATTATTTTAAAACACAAAAGTATTCTTCTATATTCCTTGGGTCTTCTAAAACCGAATGGGATTACCTAGGAACATACATGTAAAAATGGTTGAGGTATAAATCCCAATAAGTGAATAATGAAATTATAACTTGATGAAATTAATACACATTAGTTTCTATTCATATAAAAGCAATATAAGATGGGTGTGAATCATAAACTTGAATATCAAATCATGATAAATTAAGATAATATATAGGAAACATGGGAATGTGGAAACCACATCAAACAAGAGATCATAATCATAAGTCAATGCTAACCACTAAGACATTATAACACATTGCGATTAGGATAATCTAACTTGAAAAATACATAGCTTCTATTGAGATAAGAATACTAACTACTGAAATTGAGTTAAAATAATTCTGGGCCAACTCATCATATTCGTGTCATGTAAATATATAAGTATTCCACATAAATCCTATAATAAATTGATTTATTTCATCACCAATAATTCAACAATTATGGTATTTGGATTAAATTTGTAGAATTATTTAATAAATTATTTATAGGTGTATCTAGGAGAGAGATAGTGAGTGAACATTCAAATATATACTCACTACATAAATGATTTTAATGGAAAATCATTGAATAATGTCAGCATTAAGAAATGGGTATATAATGATTTATGGAATGGTTAAATGTGATTCATAGGGGTCATTAATCACTTTTAAATGACAATTAAATTAGTATGGATGTGTTAAAACAAATACCATCATAATAAGGGAAATAATAAGACCCATTTATATGAAATTTATTGAATAACAAGGGGAATGATATGATACTTTACCTTGAGATGTCACTTTAATAAGATCAGGCGACTATATTTAAAATCTTGAGTAAACCTTGGGAGGGATATAAAGATGGTGTCCTATATTGAATTAGTGAAAAAGATTTTTGGGTGAAGTAGAATGGGTGATTGGGTGTGTTTATTTTGAAATAGTGAGGGTATATATATATATATATATTAATCTCTTAACATATGTTTTGGACTCTATAATACAAGGCAATCAAATCCAAAAAATACCTTGGTTTTCAGCCCAAGATTTCTACTAAATATTAGTCATTTTTATAATTATATCGTGACACCAATGCAACACAAATAATATAATTTCCTTGTTGATGTGGATTTTAGACATCATTCTAAATAATTTATTGTAGAACCAAAAAATTTAATATAGGGTATTTAGGATTTATTATGAGTTTATAAAATTAATCAACATACATAAAAAACTAATTTAAATAGGAAATATAATATTGAAAATTGATTTGATTTATATTATTTATTTAATAAATATTTTATATATATTATTTCATAATATGTTTCATATATTTATTCTTCAATTAATTTATATCGATGAAATTCAAAAACATCATGAAATAGGGAAAAATCACTGTCAGATAAGTTTAAAAAGGTGATTTCAAAAATAAAATATATTTTTTGAAAATAATTTTCAAAATAAGAGAGTTTACTATCTTAAATAAAAATATCCCTATTAACTGAATTATATTTGTTTTCATTCAAAAAAAGTTTCAAACCCTAATAAAAATTACATTTGGATTCATAATATTATATTATAAAATATATTTAATAAATTTTACTTAATCCTTTTATTTTATTAAAATGTTATTTATTTAAAAATAATTAATTAATCAAATAAATATTATTTATTTAAACTATATATTTTACAAAAATACAATTATTAGTGCATCATATTGAAATCTAATTTTTAAAATACTTATATTTAGTCATATAAAATTTATCTAAAATACAAATGAATTGGAATCCATAATATTTGGCACTAGGATCTAAGATAACATGATATATCTAGCATTAAGTCCTTTTTAAAAGAAAATTTAATTTATGGGTAGACATACCCAAATTCTCATTTAAAAAAGGATAACTAACTAGTTTGTCTCATTAAACATGTCGTTGTATCGAAGGGATATATAAACATCATCCCCACCTATCAAGACATATCTAATAAATTCACTATATATTTATTGATCTATTAAATTTATAAACAATATAACTTGTTAATAAATATCTCTATTGATTAAAGAATACTAATTTTTCATGGTTATCCATAGTGAATTAGATAAATTTAATAGAAAACACCATAGTTAGAAATGATATATGGTTTATGAAATAATAACTTCCATGATACAATGAATATAGTTATCAAACATAAATTTATTGTACAATGAAAAACTATTAAAGGAATGTGAACGTATTAGGATAATGTCACTAACCAAAAAAATTATTTAAGATAAAATATTGGACAATAAAATAAGTAAAAGAATGTGTTTTTTAATAATTTAATATAATAGAAGATATAAAATTAATATATGATTTAAATAATGATTTTTCATTATAAAAAAATTTAAAACATAAAGAATAAGGTAATGTGTATAGAATGTTTATGTAGGTTGGATTGTCTGTTAACGTCTTATATGTTAAAAGAGAACATTATTATTTCATTTTCATAAAGAATATTGAAAATGACCCTTTGGGGATAACATCAGAAATTTTCCATTTAAACCATCCAATGCAAGGGTGACATGAAATTTATTTAATAAATCACTCATTTAATATTAATTACTTTTTAAAATATGTTTTGGAAAAATATGTACATAGAATAAAAATATATATAATAAAAAGAAAAATAAGATCAGATTTTATTTTAAATATTAATTTTCACCCATCAGCATCAAAAGAGATGAAATGATGGATGAAACTATGAAATCTCATTAAATATCAATATGTTGGGAAAATAAATAGAGTTAAAGAATAATTGATTATATTATTAATTCAATGAAAATAAGATTTATTTGAAATTGAGATTATAAAATAAATTCAGATATCATTGGTAATATTAAAATTGAAACCCATTGAATGAATAATCCTGAATTGAAATTTTAATCATCATTAAAAATTATATATTAATGTTAAATATATCATAGTAGTATTGTATACATGAAATAAAAATATGTGTTTTCATAATAACAAATATTTCCCAATTGATTGGAAATTAAGGTGATATCCCTTACATTGTTCCATACTCATCGTGTATATTCTTTATATTCCTAAATAATAAAATAAATTAAAAAAATTAATTACATACTAATATTTTATATTTTTATGATTACATTTATTTTATTTATTACCATGTTATATTAAACTATGAATTTCGTTAAGTTCCCATTATATATTTTGATGATAATTAGTTCATATGTATAAAAAGACTTTTGTAGGATTAATATAATAAAATTGGTTTTTATTAACTCATATCAATAATAATAATCACATAATTATAATTATTATACTTCATTTAAATATTTTAAATTAATAAATATAATGGCAATGATGATTTAACTACATTATAATCTAAGATACGGTACGTCATACGTATGCATGAGTGATATTACTATTTTTCAATGATCGTGATAAAAAGAAAGTTAGTTTTCCAAAATCATTATAGAATAAATATAAAATAATAAATACCAGGAAATTAATTTTAATACATATATATATATGGTCTATGTTAAGTAGTGGTTAAAATCTAATCAAATTTTTTAATGGATGTGGTAGTCCACACATATGCACGAAGGAATTTTTATCTTTTTATGGAATTTAATGTTATGAAAATATATGGCATATTAATTTTAAAGAATTAAAAATATTTCATGAATATAATATATATAAACTAAACCCGTAATTATAACAAATCATTATAATTTGTGATGGAAAATTAATTGAATCATTTCGAGAGGGGGTAGTCTGTCTTATACACACAAAAAAATTTGTTTCGAATTTGATAAACAAAGAGATTTATATAAATTATTACAACAAAAACATAAAATCTATGTATATTAAATATAATTGTGTTTTTATTTCCCCAAGGTTGAGTTATATTTTATTTTTTTCAAAGAACAAATAAAATAAAAGGCATGCTTTGTAACTATACCTCGTCTCCAGACAACCTAGTTATGTTAATACCTAAATACTTACTATGATAGTTTTTATTCAATAAAGTAAATCTATATCATATAGAGGGATTTAAGTAAGATATATTCATAGGAATTTAACGATTCAAAATTCTCATGATGTGTGAATAAAAGATGTGAGTGGGGTTCCTTTTATATGTGGGAGAGAGGTTTCAATACAAATTTTTAAGAAGACTAAAATATTGTAATGTATTATTCAATCCAAAGGGATTTAAAATAGTAAATTTAGTATGAATAGATTATTTAGGATCTACATTTTTTCATATAATATAATGTAGATTTTTTTCAGTTTTTATCACATATCACATTAGTTTAATCCCCAGTACCCTAGTTTTAACAGTAATTATGATAACCAATATTCATTTTTAATAAAATTAATTATGGAAAAAATTTAGTTTATCATACTACATAATTATAATTATTATTTTCAAAAGTATGGAAATAATTTTATGATATTCAATTCATTAAATTTTATAAATTTAATATAAAATTGAACTTGAAAAAATCATCAAAATATGGACTTTCTAGAAAATTTATTTTTAAGTATAAAATAGTTTTTATAAAATATTCTATTATAAATTTCATCAGAAAAGCCATAATTTTATTACTACAAATTAAAATTATATAATTTTTCTTTTAAATAATTCTTAATAAAAATAATACATTTTTCCTAAAACAATTTGAATGTTTTCATTACAAATCATTATTTTCCCCATTCATTGAAAAATCAAACATTTTAGATAAATCAAAGAAATTAACCCTAATAAAATTATATTATTAATAAATATAAAAATAAATATCATTTTAGTAAAATGTGTTATTTATATAAAAATATATTAAATAAAATCATATAATTGATGAAAATAAATTTTTTTTAGAAATCATGTATTCTCATTTTGACTAAAAATTTTCCTAATAAGCCTGTAACTCTATGAAATATAATTAATGAATGTTAATAAGTTGTGAATTTTTTTTATATTACTTACGTTGTTACATTCTTCCTCCAAAAAAATGTCCTTACAAATTTAATGAATATTAGTCTCTAGAATATGATAATGGTTCTCTTATAAATCATCCAAAGGTTACCATGTTGAGTCCACCATTATATGATTTCTTAAAAGTACATTTACCATAAAATTCATCTGATTCCTCCACACATTCTCCATAGTGTTAAAAATATACATATTATTTTCAAAATATAATAGATCAAGATCCATTTATATTTTCCTATAAATGATAATATGCATTAGATATAGAATATACTTCCTCAACAAGGAGATAAGGAACACATTATATAATTTAGAGCGGGTTGGAGGAATTTCTGATCGATAATCCATAGATCAATGTTTTCAAAGAATATGTAATTTGTTGATTTTCATGGGGCTCGGTTTTCACTTCTTACTGAACCTCAAAACACATTTCCATGGAAATATATTTCTAAAAACATCTTCCCCTGATTAAAATTAGAAATCTCTCAATTGGCTATCAGAATAACTCATTTTCTTGATTTTATCTACATTAATATGATTCTGAATAGTCTTTACAATTTTAATTTTCTCCTAAAAAAGGATTGGCCCTACAATAATTATTTCACCATGTTTATCCCATGAATTTGATGTGCGACATATCAGGCCATAAAGTGCTTCAAATAGTTCCATTTGAACACATTAATGGAAGCAAATATTATTGTAAAATTATACTAAAGGATAATATTAATCCCATGTTCCTTTAATGTCATGTGATAATGACCTCAACATGTATTAAATTATTTTAATAGTACATTCATTCTACCCATTAGATTGAGGATGATAAAAAGTGTTCACATAAATCTTTGTATCAAGAGAATTATTAATACTCCAAAATTTTGATGTAAATCATGGATCAAAAATTGGAATAATTTATATATGTTCACCATGAAGTCTTAAAACATCATTAGTAGATAGTTTTTTATGGTTATCAAGCGGAAAACCTTCTCTTATAGCGAGGAATCGATAGATTTGGTGAGGATATCAAAAATAAATTCTATTGATTAATTCTATCTATGAGGATTTGGTTATCTTTTTACATTGTCCAAATTAATATCACAACATTTTTTCATATGAATGGGTGGAGTTTTCATGAATCCTATAGAATGGGGTCTCTCAGCCTTTACCAATTAACAATGCAAGAATATTGATACATTATTTGAAATTATCATTTCATATTATCCCCCAAAAAATTTTTCCATGAAATCTATATACATATTGGTGATCCTATGGTGTATATATTTAGTAGATTTTAGTATCATATAATAATCCCATTTTTATCTATGGTATATATGGAAAACAAAACCTCTTTTGAAATTTCATAATACTATCTTCATAAACAATGTCTTCCAATTTCATATCATTCATAGAATTAAGTCTATTTTAAAAATTATAATATTTAGGATGATAAAATTTTCTCCATTGAAATAAATATTTTTTAGAATAAATTTTGAAAAGGGAGTGATTTTCCCCTTTCTTTAATAGTCCCCAGAACTATAATTACTAAATCTATTGAAATGAGATCCCCATAAATCCACATTTTCTCTAGAAAAAAATGATCATTTCTAATCAATGAAAATTGTACCTTATTTTCTATCTTTGGGTATTATTTTAATGAGAAATCATAACCAATGGGTGGTTCATGCTAAATTATATTCCTCATGTTGATATATTTCAATGAAAAGATATATTTTAAACTCTTATGACCTATGTAAGTCTTAATTCTATAACTATATAGAAAATGATTCTATATTTTCAAATAAAAAAATATTAATATAATATCAATATCAAGAGTTCTATTGTTATATTGAAGAGTCATTAAATTACCATATTCATAAGTTGTAAGTTTATCACCCAACATAAGGACACAACTGTGACTCTTTTTCTATTCATCATTATAAATCACCAATCCATCATTTCTTGGTAGTAGACACAAAATTGGATCATTGACCAATATCATCTTTAATTATTAAAAAAAATTATACTCATTCCTTCTTCCATGTGAACATTACCCCATTACCTGTAATTCTGTTAAATGGGTTAGCTAATTTTTAAATATATTAAACAAAATGTCGATTGTAACTTTCCAAACTTATTAAATTACATAAGACCTTTATGTTCATTGTTATAGGACACTCATTTAATGCCCTTATTTTCACACATTTAATTATATTTCATGCTTTGAGACAATATGTTCATGAAAGGAATCCTGATAAATAAATAATTCACACGTTCAAAACAAATCATATAATTCTTTTACTCTATGCGTATCAAGAATTATCTGTAAATTATACCCATATTTCTCAAATTGTTTAGTGTATACAATTATATCATCAATAAATACCAAATAATAATAAGATATTAAATGAACAATATATTCATTTGAACAGTAAAAATATTTGGTTCATTATTCAATAAAAATGAAATTATTGTAAATTTATAACAGTGATAATTCACACGAAATGTTGTCTTCAGAATATTTTTATTCATCACATGAAATTGATAATAAAAAATATAAAGGTAAATATTTGAAATATAATGATATCAAAGAACTCTATTGAATAATTCATCTCATAAATAAGAGATTAGAAATTCTATATTGTATTATAATCTATTTCCTTATAATCAAATCAAAACAACATAAATCCATCATTATTCTTAATGAAAATAATACTTCCCCCAAGGTGAACCACTAGGGAATATATATCCATTACCACAAAACTACTCTAGTTGTTTCTTTAAATCTATTAATTATGTAGTGGAAATTATAAATGATGTATTTCTTATCACATTTTCTTTTCGGATTAATTCAATGTAAAACTCAACATCATGATTATGGGAATATTCAGGTAATTCTTCAGGAAATACATCATTATATCCCTCAATAATATGTACATTATCAATTTTGATATTACCATTTTTATCTATATATTTTCTATGATATTCTTCCACAAGAATATAATTTAGAATAGCTAATAGAGGAGAATCTTGACAGAACCCAGATGATGAAGTATCCCTTTGAAGGAACCCATGAAAGATTGACCACAGAGTGGGGAGTGGTGAATCAGTGGTATATTTTATATAAAATTTTTATATTAAATTAAACCATATGGATTCATAAATCCTTGAGTAACTCTTATTGCACCACTAATACCTTCAGTGAATAATGTAGTAAATAAAAAAATAAAAAAATACGAGGATTTAAATGGATCAATACAAAAACCTACTCCTTGCATTTTGGGGGTTTAACATTAAGGATTATGCACTATCATATTTATTTTAAATTATAATTTTCATTATAGAATCATATGATATCTCTAGTAAATCCACATAAGATGTTCATTATCATGCATCTGACAATGTTACTTGAATCCAAATTGGCCTTCTCTGGAATCCACATAAGTGACATATTCTCCAAAAACACACAAGAGACTTATGTGACATATCTTTAAAAATATATCCACCATTAGTCAGTGTTGATCAAATACATGATTATATATTGATATTACACCAAAATATATTTAATTAATGCTTTATAATGTACTAATAAAATTAATTTCTATTATTATATATTGCACAAATAGTTCAAATCACTTGTATTTGATTAGTCACCTCTTGGAAACTACGATTGGGTTATTATAACATTTTAATGAAGTCCTGGTCTCACATCAAGTGAAAAAGGGTTCATACCAGTATACATTAAAATTTTATGCACGTAAATCACATTCACAAAAAAAATACTCTATTAATTATCAATTTAGCCACACTTCCTGCATGGACTACATGGTATCTGAAATTATTTTTTCGGGTATCTAAAGTAGTTTTTTTTCCAAGTGTATGATCATGAATAAATGTATTCATGTATTTCTTTTAATGAAACCTAAACCACAAAATTTAAACTTCTATTTCTCCATTATCTCCTTGTATGAACACATTATTTTTTTCTCGTTAGTATAGGTTCATTTGTACTTGTGTCATGCATGAGAATCACGCATCATGAAAGTCATTTTCACAATATACACACACTATTATATGTGTGAATGTCCTTCTTCAAATGAACTTCCACATCATTAATGTTCTTTTCAAGAAGGAATAAAATTTATATATATCTTATATACAAACTTAAATGGGTTTAATCCTTCTTAGTTTACAAGTTATACATATTCTTTATGACTACCACTATATGTGACACCACTGTGAAGATGTCTCATTTTCATTTATGAAAACTAGGGGGATGAATAACATGATATTCAGAAGTGGTATTCCCAGGGATTCCTCCTTTGAGATAGAAAAAAGCTCTGTGGATCCCCTAATACCTTGGATAACCAGATAGGACCACTAAATGGACCCATCCTTAAACATTACTTTGTCTTGACATTTGTCAACAATTGACTTTAATTCACTTCAAGGATCATTCCAGGTTTATAGATTTTTAGAATTAGGCCATAACTATTTCATTACATAAAAAATATTAAAAAGTAGACACTTCTACTCACTATAATATTTGTTGACAGAATTATCCTGTTTTAAATAAAAAAATAATTGTTTTTCATGATAAAAATAATCATAAAATTCATCTTCTATATTCATTCCTATTACCCATTCTAATACCATGTGGAAAACATTTCAAAGACTTGTGATGAGCATAAAAATATCAGTAAGGTATACAAAAATAAAGAAAACTATTTGTCTTGGGGAAAAAATTAATCCATGAATACATTATCATAAATTAACAAATTTCACCTTTAAGAAGTATTAAATATACATAACTGGATATAATCTCCATTCATACCCTTGTTGTAACAAAAATATTACCACTAATCCCATAAAATGTAAAAAATTACATATATAGGAAAATTGTAATATAAGCATTCTCATATGGAATTACCATATGGTTGACATCTACAGATATCACAAAATGGAATAGCTACATGAATGACATCCATACTGAATACATTTGTGGTTATAATGTAGCTACCCATCTTTGGTATATCACAAAACCACCCGTCATTTTGTTTATCATGTAACCACTCTTGTTGGTTGATCATGTAACCACTTATAAAATGAAAATGTACCATTATTTAATCATATCACATAAAAACCCATAAAAAATAATATTTACACACCCAAATAAAAAGATATCATTTTAATATATATAAATATCCAACCCATTTCCAAAACTAATTAAATATTTTAAAAATGAGAATTTTTAATCAATGTGTTCTAGAATACTTTGAAAATTTTGAAATAAATTATCATTTTAAAACATTATTTCTCACATAAATAAATTCACAAAAACCATTATAAAAACATGGACATGAAATAAATGTTTTTATATTAATAAATCATTAATGAAATTTAAAATGTTGTTTTACTTATAAATTCTATTACAACCTGAGAAACATTTGAATAAAAATAAATAATGAATAAAATTATGCAGAACATTAAAATCATGAGAATATACTAATTTATGATATAAAGAGACAAAAGTTTTGTATATACACATTGTATGATATTAAATGTTCATGACCACAAGATATTCCTCAATGGAAGGAGATTGAGATGAAATTCCTTTTAAAGACTGTATTATTAGATTAATGAAAAAATAAATTAAATAAACATGTGTTAAAAATATTAGTACACCCAATATAAGTGGAAATTTAGTGTTAAAAATCAGAGTACATTCACATATATTCATATAAAACTACCAATTACATGCAAATTTAACTCAATGAAGTTAAATTGAATTAATATTTCCATTACGAAGATTATTATTTTTTATAAAATAGATCTATTATCTGTATTCACTCTAAATACAAATAAATAAACTATAAATACAAATAGGATATAAAAATTTATTTCTCAGAAAATCATATCACTCTATCATCATGAAGTAATGGATTAACCCAAAGAATGGAAATTGGGTTACGATGTTCCCATACAAAGTTCATATAAATGATGTAATAATTTTTTTAATATGGTGTTTATGTGTAAGAAAACTATATCCAAACCACAGGAAGTGAAATTATGAAATAATTAAATAAAAAATCATTCAACACAAAATATTGGCATCATATAATCAACTATGTATGTGTAAAATCAAATGAGTGGAAATTAGTTTAGAAATTCCCATACCTTGAATCAGACTTGTCACATACAATCGTTATGTTCATGAATATAAAAATTATAATAATTAGTATTTTCTTATAATCATTTTATGGTTTATTATTAATTTTATATCACTTATTACCATGTTATAAATATTTCATAATTTTTTTTCATATTAGTCGTTTTGTCGATATTAGATACTTGAGTCGAAAATGTACTTGTTTTGATGTAAATTATCCATATGATAAGAAGTCCATAATCATATTCATATTATTCATGATTTAAATATCATATATATTTATTATATATTTATTTACAATATTCTTTAAATTTTTAGATATGAAATGAAATGCACCATTCATGGAGATAGTAGGTCGTACGTACACCTGAATTCTACTTTCATTTTTTTGTCATATTAATGGAATGAAAACAGAATGATACATAGGTATATTATAATTATATATCAGTATATGTTTTCAATATGTCACATAAGTTAATTAACTTCCTCTTTGACACATTCCATGTATAGAATGAATGAGTCATATCAATTTGAGGGGAGGTAGTTAACACTTCCTCAAATTAAATTCCAATATTTACACATTATGGGGAGCATAATAGTATGTTGTAAATAAATTTTACATAACAAGGGAGAAAATATAAATATAATATATATATATAATATTAATACAGTTCCATCATAATGGACATCATGATAGGGGTAAGATAAAATTGAATAATCATCATTTTGTGAGGCAGTAGTTCACTGTAGACATAAAAAATATGTTCATATTAATTAGTTGGAGGTGTGTGTACGTGTTGTTATAATTATTCCAATAAAAAAATACTATTATATTTAAGATATCTGTTTTTATGTAATCATGTTATAAGAATATTTTATGGAGTGATGAAAGAAAATAAAAATAAATGAACTTGAGAGAATTTGCAACCTCAAAATCAGGTAACTCCATTTGATTTGATCCAAAAAGCATTATTGAATTTCCTTCTGTCCAATTTTTTTCTTCTATGAAGAAGTGATGGATGATGTGTATAGTTTTGGTCAGGTATTGGAATATCAAAAGGACTTTTTAGGTGTGACAAAAAGATAAAGAGAAGTACCTTTTATAGGGGAGTTGTGGAGCGCTTTTGGAATTTCTTGAAATATTAAGTTATTATAAAAAACGTTTCTGATTATAAATGATCAAAAGTGATTTATTTCGAGTATATAATGAGGATGGGTAGAAATAATATATAACAATAGGTTTTAGACATGTTTATGTCACAAATTTAACGTTATCATTTAATATTAACACTTAGTGAATAACATTTACTCTTACCATGTATTCTATTATTTTCATAATATATGGTTACTATAGTTTCTGTAAAAATACAATAGTACCAAAGGGTGATCATTAATGATAAATGTAACATTATATATTTAATTTGGATATAGAATATATATTTTTGGATTTTTATATCATTTAATAATATAGTATTAGTTTTAAAAATTCATTTATTTCAATTTTGACAGTATTTAGTTATTGATTTTTGGTGAAGTCATAACAACGTGATTTATTCTAAAAAAGGCATTATATCACATATAACATGTCATAGTCATACAATATATTAGTGGATGGCCTAATAACTATCTAATTATATTTTTTTAATATTTATAATATCATTTATTTTATTCCTTAATTAATAAGGCAAATACTACATCATTATTTTGTCATAAATAAAATTAATTATATAAGGTCTAAAAATTACAAAATAAAATAAAATGAAGTAGAAAATTTTGTTTTATTTTTAATGAATATTTATTGTTGTATATATAACATATATAACTTGAATTACATTTTTTTCAGTAACAAGATATATATTTCTGTTATATTTCAATTTACTTTTAATTAATTCTTAAAACAAGTCATTTTCACACCCAAGTGGCTTCATGGGGTCCTAAAATTGACCAAAGAATTATTATGGCCTACTGTATATCATCTAATAGTATTAATACATGTTTTAGGTTAGTTTTATATTATTATAACATTATATTTTACCCTTACATATCTGATGTAACATTTAGCCATGGAAAATAAAAATAGTTACTAACGTTACTATCCATACAGTCAAAAATTAAATGGATCTTATTAACATAATTTGTAATATATGATTCTAAATAATCATCAATATTACCAAATTCCAATCATGTAATATATAAGAATTAATTTAAAATTAATTACTCTTTTTAAATCCTGAAAATATGTTTTTAATAAGTAAAAACTACCAAAGATTAACATGTGTTTATGTCCAATTTAAATGTGAAGTTAAATACAAGGACCAAAATTGGATTAAATATTAAAAATAATAATCCAATTGCACTTTAAAACTAATAGAAAGGTCAATATAACAATATAAATAAATTAGATGGAATAGCATATTTGAATTAAAATGTCGTGTTTCCCAATATTCATTAAAATGAGGATTTTTTCATAAAATTACAACAATTTCAACCTAGTTAAATTTTGAAGCCCTGATTTTAAATAAGAAGTTTTATATATCAAATATAATATATATAATTCAAAAAAATTGATTTAAAAACAGTTCTTCACTAGATGGTGGTAAAATGACCTTTAAAAAATATTAGAGTATTTTTTGCTTAATATTCTATTAGTTATCATTCTATGCCTCTAGAATTGATTGAATAAATGTAAAAACTTTTAACAAAATTGTTATATACTATTTTTTATAGTTGTATTCATTCCTTCCAATACAATGGCTATGAATTAACTACCATTTAAAATAATAATATAATATTATTATTATTTTATTGTATAACTCAATATTGTGTGCAGCGTAAGATTTTAGAAAGAACTGTTGTTGTTTGTTGAGTACACTATCAGAAGAATTATCCACGTTAATGTAAAATTAATATCCTATTTATAAATGTTATTTTATATGAAAATGTAATATTTTACAAATAAATGTGATGTTATATTCATAGATGCCTTATTTCTTCATAAATGAGAGCTCTTGAATATTTTCCGAACATATAACCATTAATATCTTATCCAATTATAGTGTTTTATAACAAAAAAATTAAATTACATTTAATCTAAATATAATCCAAAAAATAATCTCCAAAAAAAATTTGTTCATGACTCTTTCAAATAACCAGAATCCATCATAATAAATTTTGTATATGTTGAATTTATTTTCTTATTAACATCCAGAGTTAGCAAGGTTCCATAATTATGTAACCCTCATATACATGCTATGAGGGTTTCATTATCCTAATTTATACAAGTTCAAGCTCCATTCGGGATGAATGGCCTCCATCAACTATCATTTTTAGTGTGTCTATGCCTCATTCATCAATTTCATTCTATGAATTCATAACGTGCTTGCAAGCATGATATGAAGACGATTGAATGACGCAATCCCTTTGAAATTAACTTCATGGAAGGAAAACTTATCAATCAGTAATGGGTATTTTGCATTTCATAGGATAATTTATATCTTTTGGTGGCCAAAGTTAAGATAAGACATTGCAGATCAAGTGAGTGGATGAGATGAATCAAATTTTATAAACCACATTTTCTTCATCATTTAAATGATGTGGCTACTCAAACCCACCCAGTACCAGTCCCATGTTAATCCTATGATAACTCACTTCTCTGGTTTATAATTCAAATGGTGACCAATTGAAATTCATCATTCCAACAGGGTTGACATCGGAATACCATTACATTGCACACCCACATAGGGCAGGACACATATGGACCACAAGATCCTCATTCATGTTGGTATCCCAATTCTTGCATGCCTTCAATTTTGTGCCATGTGGTCCATATACGTGGTACTAACTACCGATGAGAACTTCATCCTTAGTAAGGATCTCCCACATGTGTTTACCTTTGGTTCCCCTTATGGGGGATTGAGGGATGGACATTATGGGATTGAATAGTGGTATTTATTATCATTAAACTACTATAAATAATATACTCTATGTGTATTAAGATGAAATGATAAACCACCTCAACCATCACCTCTTGTTTATCCTAATTTAACAATTTTTTATCATGGACCCTTCATATCATCATGAAAATGAATATTTTCACGATCTTCATTTGTATTAAAAAATGTGAAACAAATAAATTGCACATGTTTTATTCAATTTAATATTAATTCAGCCATCATCAAAATAATGAGTGAAAATTTTTGAATCATAACATCCAATTCCATAAAATCAATCATTAAAAATTTTACATGTATCACCACTTATCATCATCATCATACCAAAAACATATTGATATATCATTGAAAAAAATTAAACAAAGGGCCCAACAATCACCCCCTTTTATTTTGTTATCAATTAATCTCTAGCACACTATGAAAGGGGATATATTTGTGTTGATTCTTTTATCCCCATTATTGGAAACAAATTAGAAAGATTAGTATTTATTTTATCAAAAAAACTCCTCTTTCCATTCAAGAATATCTCTTCAATCACTCTAAGTGGGGGATGATATTTCAGGGATCTATTATAAAATATTCTTTATTTAATCAAATCTAAGTCTTATTTGAATGACCTAACATAGATAAAAAGAGAAATGAATAATGTTTTCAATGGTGTCCATAGACAAACAAGCTTTTGAAATCATACTCATGATGTATCAATTCCCATCAAGGAGTTAAAAATAATCATGATTGTCAATTACATGATAAATAATGCAAACAATTCAACACACATATCATAAAGATTCAGTGAAAAGTGAAATCTACCTCATTGTCTCCTTTTTTCACCAACGAAGAACACCCCATTAATTGATATGATAAACAATATTAGGAATGATGGACATGAGTTTGATTAGAATTACTAAACCTTCAATTTTGTAATATATTCAAAATTTATATATTAATTCCCATGTTTTCATCCCTTTAATGGATTCAAACTTTTCATCTATTTCATAGAAGTCAATAAAAAAATTAAATACAATAACATAATGTTTTCAATAAGGGAATGAATAAAAATATATTTTGATTTCCTAATTTTTTTTCAAAACATATTAAATAATAGAGAAGGAGGGGTGGAATCTATATTTCATAGATATGACGTTCAAACAGAGATCTTTCTCATAATATTGAAATATTCATTAATTTCATAGAAGGTATGATTGATCTTTCCTCAACAGTTCAATTTCAATATCAGATGAATTTGTTTTTTTATATCTTATTAATTCTCTATTCATGGACTAGTAAAAAATTCATACAATAAATTAAATCATTCCATTTTTTTTCACAGGTTTCATACATGATTTTCAAGTCATCACATGTGGATGAATTATTATCAATAGTGTCTAGAATTACATCTTCCACATCATATACAATAATAACCTTCTTTCTTTAATGTCCCAGATCCGGGTGCCACTTAATGGGTGCGCTGATCGCGGTTGGTAACATGACCTCAGGTGCATTTTCCCAAACAGAAGAGTGTACTGACTAGCAGTGATGGCCTAGGTTTGATAGTGGGAAAACTATTCCATTATTTGTCAATTGTAGCATAGTGGAAAAATACAAACATTCCAAAAATGGAAGTAGTAAAAAATACCAAGATGAAATGGACAATAGTACATAAGTAAAATATAAAAAAATCCATATAAATATGATGATAAAATATGTCCCTATGTCTAGGAAAGAAACCAAAATAGGATACACTCCAATCTGAAACAATACATTACAAGGGACAAATATAGCAAAGCAAAAAAAACCGTGTAGTAGGAACTTAGCATCATCGCAAGCCTATGCTTGATCCAAAGCTTTCCTGCTCCACTACACAATCACGTACCTGTATAGGGACTCATTCCATTATCCAATCATGTAGAAATATAATCTATTGGGTCCCATAACATGACCTATATAGGGTGTTATAATAAAATCCATGTAGGCCACAACCAAAGGCACAAGCCCAACTGTCAGTTAAAATGTGAAACAAAAGTGTGCAGTAATGAAATGCAGTAAACTAGGATGTACTCAATCGTAAAAATTCCTAAAAATTATATTTCCATTTAATTATTATTTAACAATTCAATATAATTTGATTTATAATTTTCTGAGACCCATCCATAGCCAAAAACCTCCTAAATAGTTCCGCAAGAAAAAAACCACAACAAACTATCTAACAAGTATAAGGTAAAACAATACCAAACCTGTGCTTTAGCTTGGAAGGTATAACTTGGGAAATCACCATAGTGAATATACAAATTAAACGTTGTCCGTGGACATGAAATCCTTATCCTCAGGTAATCAGAATCAAAACCTGCAAGTGACTGCCCACAATCATAATGAATATTGCCCTCAGGCATACGAGGTGTCGCCCATAGGCAGAGAAGCTACTACCCACAGACGTGAGAAAAGTTTCTCTTAGGCTAAACAAAACACTACCCTCATTCTATGAAAATAACCAGGATGGGCCCAACACATAATAAAACAATAAATATTTTTCCACTCAAGAGAACTCAAAACATGCTATAATTATGGCATACCCACGAGTATCCTGGCCAAACGACTAAACAAAGGAAATGCACCCATGGGATGGCCCTAGATCCAAGCAATGATCCCAGAAAGCAGTTTATATTTAACATTAGATTATCTATGCACTTCTAGATATATTAATTATTCAATTACTCATCCATATGATACCCCAAACATGGGCGCATAGTGCAACGGTACACAAAAACACTCAGTGGTTGGAATTAAACACTAGACCACCTACCCCGATATCCAATGATCAATATTCACTAACGAAGCATCCCAAAACAACCGAGAACGACATAGATCTAGGAAAAATGTTCACCCAATCAGGATCAAATAACTTCCCCTTGTGAATGAATTGGAAAGAAATACACAATAAGAGGGAAGCAGTTACCCATGCGGTCGAAACGTGATCGTCAGTGAAGGAATCAGAGTCCCAGTGTTCGTGCGGGAACTCTTTCAAGGTTCGAATGTCTCTCCCATGGATTAATATCATTCTATGCCTCCTCTATTTAAAGAGAAGGCTACTGCCCGTTTTAAGCGAAAATAACTACACGACCAGTTCTCTAAACTACACGGTGTGTACATTCCATTTTGTAACAGTTCCTCAGGCATATAATTTTCACCGCTACAGAGTTCATTTGTCGAGATGAGTACAGAATTTGTATTTATGAGTACACGACCTGTTCTATCGCTCCATTAGTGTCTTCTACCACCACCTTAATATTCACATGCCGACTGATTACATACCTTTTATATACTATGTAAACTACCTGTAGTATGTTTTTAAACCTACATCACCGATAGGCCTACACGCCTTGTGTACTCATCCCACACGGCCAAAGTACACATCATGTGGAAAAGTACATGGTGTGTACCCACATATTTTGGTATTGTTCCCCATTTTCCATGTTTTTTCAAAAACACTTAATGAAAAATGAAAAGAAGAAACTTGTACCTCAATAATAAGAACCAGGTTCATACAAACTTCCCCCTTAAATAAATTTTTCCCAAAATTGTCCTTCCAAGGGTGGTGAAGATAAAGTTGAGAACAACACTGGCCACTGAGCATGTACGTCGGTCTCCCACTCCCATGTTTCGTCCTACACTCAGCCATGTTTCCATAGCACCCATACGAGAGGAATATACCGGTCTCAGAGAACCTTCATGTTCCTATCCACAATATGAATTGGATTCTCCTAAAAGGACGTATCGACCTGAAGCTCATCCTCCTCAGGCTGAAAAACATGAGACGGGTCTGAGTGATAACGGTTCAGCTGAGATATGTAGAAGATTCCGTGAATGGCCCAACACCTTTGTTGTAACTACAACTGATAGGTGACCAACCTAACTCTCTCTAGAATCTCAAATGGCTCCACATGCCTTGGTGAAGGTTTACCCGTTCTCATAATCCACATGTGTCCCAACCTTGGTGAAACATGCAATAAATCATGATCCCCAACCACGAACTCCAAGAGTCATCTGCGACAATCCACATAAGATTTCTGATGATACTGTGTAGTATCCATCTACTTTTGAGTCAACTGGACCTTCTATGAAGTCTCATGGATGATACGTGGTCCCAGTAAAGCTGCCTCACCTACCTCCAACCATCATAGGGGTTATCGGTATGGCCTTCCATAAAAATCCATGTAAGGTGTCATCTCAATAGTTGCCTGAAAACTACTATTGTAGGAAAACTAAACCAGGGGTATGTGCCTCTCCCAAGAGCCCCCAAATTCCAGGATGAATGCACTCGTCATGTTCTCTAGCACCTGTATCGTACACTTTGACTGACCATCTATCTAAGGGTGGTATGTTGTGCTCAGAAGAACCTATATACCCAGTGCCCTTTGAAAACTATACAAGAAAGGAGATTTAAAAAGAGAATCCCTATTTGAAATGATAGAACGATGGACCCCATGAAGACATACTACCTCTCAGATATACAACTTCATGAGATTGTCAACATTGAAGGTCTCCTCGATCTGCAAAAAGTGAGCTACCTTTGTATGTCTCTCCACAACAACCCACGCGACATCACTACCTCAAGGTGACCTCAGCAAACCGTTCACAAAGTCCATCGTGAAATCATCTAATTTCCACTCTGGAATGGGTAAGTGTTGTAATAGTCTTGTTGGCATCTGATGCACCGCCTTCACCTGCTGACACGTGGAACATCTCGCAACAAAACCTCTTACCTCTCTTTTCTTACCCAGCCACCAATACTGACGTCTCAAGTCACGATACATTTTTGTAACCCTAGGATGAACTTCCCAAGAGGAATTATGACACTCCTACATCAACTCTTCGTGTATATCCCCTGGAACCAACACTCGTCCAAGGATACACATTTCCTCATCATCATCTATTATCCAACCAGGAGGAGGGTCTTCACTTGATACCGAATCCCGTAGAACTAGGCCTTCTGAATCTGATAGCTGTCTCATCAAAACTCTCTCCAGCAAGGTAGAAGTCAAAGCTAAGAAAGAAAGATTGGCTCGACCCTCACAATCGTTAACCTATAACTATATCTAATAGAATAAATCCATAATCTGCAACTCACAAGTGGCCTCCTGAACTGTCTGTAACTAAGTCCTTCTACTCAGTGCATCAACAACTTTGTTCCCTTTACCATGTATACCAGAAAGCTCAACGTCGTAGGACTGAAGGTATTCAACCCACCTTCGCTGTCTCAAATTCCGGACATGCTGATCAAAGTTTTATTTAAGACTTTTTGGTCCGTAAACACCACAATATGTTCTACAAAGAGATAATGTCTCCAACAGAATAATGAATGAACAAATGCATCCAACTCGAGATCATGCATTGGGTAATTCCTCTCATGTGGCCTCAACTGTTGAGACTCATATGCAACTACCACATCTCCTGGTATCCACACAGTTGTCACCCTAATACTTGATGGTTCACAATAAACAGTATAGCTCTTCCTTTGTTCTGGATGTATCAGGACTGGTGCTAATGTCAACCTACCCTTGATATCCTGAAAGGATATCTCTTAACCTTCTAACCAAACAAACATCACAGCCTTCTTAGTCAAAATTGTCAATGGAGCTACTAGGAATGCAACGTCCTATATAAATCACCTGTAGTTATCATCCATCCCCAAGAAACATCATATTTAAAACACATTCATAGGTTGCTCCTAAGAAACTACTACTATCACATTCTATAGGTCTATGTAACACCTCTCTCTGAGATAATATGACACAGGAAGCATATCTGGTCCATCCAAAAGTGTAAATTTGAGATCATAGCATATAACTAATGCTCTCTCAGTGTATCAGTACGATCTCAAGATGGGTGGCATGGTCTTTTCGAGGGCGAGAGTACCCTAAGATATTGTCCACAAAGACTACCACAAAAGAATCCAGATATGGGTGGAACACATGATTCATCAGATCCATGAAAACTACTGGCATGTTCTTGAGTCCGAAGGCATGACGAAGTACTCATTTTGACCATATTCTCTCGAAAAAGCTGTAATCGGTATCTCCGATGGTCTAATGTGCAACTGGTGATATCCGGATCTCAAGTCATTCCTCAAGAACAATCGTGCTCCTAAATGATGACCAAAAAAATCATCAATTTTTGTCAATGGATATCAGTTATTGACCATAAAATGCTTCATCTTCTGATAATACACATAGTTTCTATGGATATCGTCTGCCTTCATTTCAAATAGGACAGGCGAACCCCGAGGGTATGTACTGTGTCAGATGAAACCCTTTTCCTGTAACTCCTCCAACTGCCTCATGAGCTCCTGCTACTATAGTCTATCCATCCTATAAGGATTAATGGACACCAGTTCTACTCATGGAACAAGATGAATATAGAAATCCACCTCTCACTCCATAGGTATACCAGAAAAGGCATCTGGGAAGACTTCCCTAAAACGATCAACTACCAGAGTGAAATATTTCTAACAAGTCCCCTGGTCATCAAGATATAAACTCGCAATCTGGGCTATCACACCACCTTGCCCACGATGCTCGGGTCCTGCTCGGCTCGCCTAGACATCTGATTCACCCTTGTATAATAACTCTCCGCCCTTTGGTAATGTGAAACTCACCCTAAAATGATAGCAATCCAAAAAGTCTAGAAAGGGATCCAACCAGTACATCCCTAGAATTATGTCATATCTCGTCATCTTTAAGACATAGATGTCCCTAAGAAAGTGACACCAACAAACCTCTAGGGGAACTCCCTGCACTAACGCACACCTTCCGTTCTAATTCCCAATGGAGTTTCTAGAATCATGATATCAGAAGAAGAAGAAGAAACACAGAGCCCAAGGATCCCTACAATGGGCAAAAGAATAATGATATGTGTAGCACCAGTATCAAAAATTAATATAGAAAAAACAAGAGAAACAAGAATACTACTTCCGATAGTGGAGGGCCCATGATACTACTGTTGTTGGGTATGTTGCACTACATATGTCTGCCCAGTGCCATGGCCCTACAACACAGCCTGGATACCCTGAGCTAATCTGCTCTACTATCTCTGAGATCCTGGTGTCTGGATACCACATCTAAGACCACCACTTCATCCGGAATGTCTGTACATGATCCAATTACGTGACTTGTAAGATGATGTTGGTCCTAATATTGCACGTGAAGTCTACACAGAACCCATGTCACTAGAAACTGGTGGAAATGCCCTGCAAAACACTGGAGATGATCCATATTACTGCAAGCACGAAACTTCACTTGGTCTCGTGGACACTTAAGTCTCTTGTGCCCCTCTTTAACACACTGGTAGAACATGTGCTGGACACATAAAGAATTCTTCTTGTTAGTACTGCCACTATGAGAGAAATCAATCTCCATCTTCTTCATGATGGTAGAAATTGTACCAGATATCATTTCTGAACCACCCTGGCCTGCAGCACCAGCGTCCCATAGGTTACGCTTAGTAATCAGTGTATGTATCACAATAGCATGCTTTGTAGGCAACCTGAAAATGTTCCCCAGTGCGCGGATGACATATCAATGACCATCCTCAAAGCGTCGAGCCCAAAACGTCTCAACTCCCACCAGAACAGATGCAATGAGATGTAGCTCGGTGAGGCAGGCAAAATAATCCATCATTGACATGGCTCCCTACTATTGACTCATGAACTCTGGAGTTCGATCTTCCCTCAGTGTATCTGGAAAGAAAATTTTATAGAAGTTTTCCTGAAAACCTTCCCACACCATCTCTCTTTGATGCTCCGTATGGGTGGTAACATTCCACCATCTCTTGGTGGAATCACACAGCTTGTACATAGCGAGAAAGACACTCCACCTTGGAGGAGTCTCTAGATTCTCGAAGATTTTCTACATAGAACCCAACCAAGTCTCAATAGCATGTGTTCTTCCATCCCCGGAAAACGTAGGTGGATGCTGCTACTAGAATATACGCGTCAGCTATGCCATAGTTGTGTCAACCGATGGTGCTCCCTGGAAGGTCTGCATGAACCACATGATGCCTTCACAAAATAGCACATCCATGCATGCATTCGGTGTTAAGGGTTCCGCCACATCTGGCACTGCTGGAGGATCCATCATTATCCCATGGCCTACCATCTCTGGAGTATAATCAATGCCACAATATGGGAAAACAACTCGAGGATTTATTGGCGGTATGACTCTATAAGGTCAATCACACAACTTATATTAAGATCATCAAGGACTAAAATCTGGAAATGTAAGAAGGGAACAATATAATGAAAACATTCGTTTTTACCAAACAAGACTACACATCGTGTATAATAACTAAACAACATGTTCCATTTAGTCTTTCACATGGGCGTCTACTCTTTCAGCACTAATCGTGTAACACTCCAAACACATGGCGTGTTGTCAAACACATGGTGTGTACATGAATTTTCTTCCCCTACCCAAGACCTTCTACCTGGCATAGTCACACATCTTTCTTATGAACAATACTACATGGTGTGTATAAGTTCTACACGGCATGTACTGGACAAGCTTAATCGACTGGTGTTGTCTGTTACATAGCTGGGTATACATATCACTCTACACGGCATGTTCCAGATATAGATGACGTGTACAACTTAATTTCCAACTGCCCAGGTTGTTAGTGACACTGCCAGCTACTCGGCTGACACTACATGGCATGTTCCACCCGCAGACGTCGTGTTCTACCTGCACACGGCATGTACACCACCCCTTTTCCCCATCCACACGACCATGTCCACACAGTCTCTCACCAGTCCGGACTACACGGTGTGTCCCACAGGTACAAGGCGTGCACTAGATGAGCTTCAATGGCCCGTGTTTTTCAAGACACGACCGGATACATGGCTCACACTACATGACGTGTTCCGAATAGACATGATGTGTACTAGAATGGATAACACCGAACTGTGATGTTAGATACATGGATGGATTCATAGGTTACACTACACGCCATGTTCAACATTGACACGACATGTATAAATGCATATTCCTCAGTCTGTGTTGTTGGTTACACGGGCAGAAAGATGGTCCACGTGACACGACATGTACAATCGGTACACAGAGTGTTCCCTCTAGAACATCCTCATCCCATGTCTCTGACCACATGGCCTATGACACGGTTAGAGACAAAACGACATGTACATTGGGTATA
This sequence comes from Viscum album, assembly GCA_963277665.1. Lineage (NCBI taxonomy): Eukaryota > Viridiplantae > Streptophyta > Magnoliopsida > Santalales > Viscaceae > Viscum > Viscum album. The sequence continues at coordinate 898,387,635 of OY728136.1, read as the reverse complement.
CAGTGTATACTAATTTTTTTTGTTTCTTCCCAAATAGAATAGTACATGGCGTGTACTCATAGAACCACACGCCTTGTAGTCTAGGTTATCATACTGTAGGCCACAGAAACTACTCTGGAGCCCCTTTTTCGTAAATTTCAATCATCGGTATGCCAAATACAGATATGTGGGGGACCATACTCCCCATGAATCAATGTTTATCACTCGACCATCACAACAACATGATGGATCATGTTCCGCTAATTTCATGTTCAAGAGAGCCCATACTTCTCAGGAACCAATGTTTAAAGTCCATAAGCCCAACTGTAACATGTAATAATACCCTATCAATAGAAGACATATCTATCAAGGTAAATATCTCAACAACATTCATTTTCAAGCACAACATCTATCACAACAACATGCAATTTCTATTTCACCTACATGGCATGGAAACTATGCATTGCATCTGATTGTAACATGTGCCTAAAGGATGAATGAGATAGCATACCCTCATTTCATTGGGTTGCAAGAAAATGGAACCCAGATATAAAAATATAAACAACACATAAGAAGTGTGTCACCCAACGGTGAAAATCGAATCTATTGTAATAATCATAAACATAATATCACTATTTAATTCGAGGCAATACATTATTAACCTGTACATGGGGTAGCTACTACCAGGAATAGTTATTACCGAATACCTAAGAAATCTATCTATTTCTATCATCGCCAAATAATAAAATAGCACAGAGATAAGAAAAATCTTTTGATACCACTTTGTAATATCCCGTATCCAGTTGCCACTCATTGGGTTCCCCAAACTCGGTTGGTCAGATGACCTTAAGCACATTTCCCCAAACACCAGAGGCTACCTACTAGCAGCAAGGTCCTAGGTCTGATAGAGGGGAAACTATTCCCTCAGTGGTCAAAGTGTAGCGTAATGGAGAAAATACAAACATACCAATAAAAGATGCCATAAACAATACCAGGCTGAAATGGACAAAAGAACAGAAGTAAAATATAACAACAATCATATAAATATGATGATGCGATATGTCCCTAAGTCTAAGAATGTATCCAAACCATGATAAAGGAAAATCTAAAACAGTATAGTACATGGGACAAGTACATCAAAGCATAAAAAAAACAGCGCAGCAGGAACTCAGCAGCATCACAAGCCTAAGCTTGGTCCTGTGCTCTCCTTCTCCTCTGCACAATCAAGTACCTTAATAGAGACTCTTTCCCTTATCTACACCTATAAAAATAAAATCTTTTTGGGACCAAGACATGAACCAAACTGAATGTGAGAATTAAATCCTAGTAGGCAACCACCAAAGGCCTCTTCCAAACTGTCAGTGAAAATGTGCAATAATAGTGTGTCGTAATTAAATGTAGTAAACCGGGAAGTACTCATAAGTAAACATTCCAACTAGTTATATTTAAATTTATTATAATTTAACAATTAAATATATTTTAATTTATAAGTTTCCAATACCCGACCTCAACTGAAAATCTCCTAAACAGTGCTGCATCAAAAAAACCACAACAAGCTATCTTACATGTAGAAGGTAAAATGATTGAAAACCTGTGCTTTAGCTTGGAAGGTATAAGATGTTAAATCAAAACAGTTAATTTACAATGTAAAGGTTGTCCATAAACATGAAATCCTTACCCTCATGTAATCAAAATCGAATGCCACAGGTGACTACCCATAGGCATAATGAATATTGCCCTCAGGCATACGAGGTGTTGCCTATAAGTACAGAAGCTACTGCCCACATGAATGAGAAAAGTTTCCCTCAAACAAAAGAAACACTACCCTCAGTCTATGAAAATAAAAATGCTGGGATCAACACATAATATAATAATAAATATGCTTCCTCTAAAGAAAACGCAAAACAATCTATCATTACGGCATACCCACGGGTATCCTGGCCAAACTGCTAAACAAGGGAAACGCATCCACGCGGTGACCCTAGATCCAAGCAATGATCCCAGATTGCAGTTTATAATTGTCATTAGATTATCTATGAAATAATAGATATCTTATTTAGTCAATTCCTCAACCATATGACACCCCAAACATGGGCGCGTAGTACAAAAGTACAAAAAACACATAGAATTTGAAAATAAACAGCATACCACCTACCTCAATCTCCACTGATCGATCTACGTGAATGACACCTCCAAAAAAAACCAAGAACAGCGCAGATCAGTGATAAACGTTTAACTAATCAAATTCAAATAACTTCCCCTAAATAATAAATTGTATTGAAGAACACAAGGACATGGAATGGAATACACGAATGGTCTAAACGTGGTCATCGGTGAGGGAATCAGAGTTCTGGTATTCGTGCGGGAACTCTTCCAATGTTCTTCCATCTCTATCGTGGATTCCTGGCATTCTAACACTAGTACAAAAAACGTTTTTTACATTGGTTATTTTTAAAATTTTAGGTCAGTTTTTTGCCGACGTTAATATGAATGATGTTATAATTATTGTTTTTTAAATTGTTTATTTAAAAACCGATGTAAAAAACATAGCATCACCGTTTTTATCATGTTGGTTATTTAATAACCGAAGTGAAAACCCAGGGGGGATAGTTTATCCGGTCATTTATTTAATAAACGATGTGATAAACCAATGAGGGGGTGTTTATCATTTCAGTTATTAAATAAAAAACATCATAAACACCTTAGAAATGGTTTATCACGTCAGTTATTAAATAACCGTCGTGATAAACCAGGGGGAGGGTTTATCATGTAGGTTATTTAATAACCAGCATGATAAACCAGTGAATTGGGGTTTTATCACGTCGGTTATTAAATAACATGCATGATAAACCACTATGAAATGATTTATCACGTCGTTTATTAAATAACCGACGTGAAAAACTAGGGAAGGAGGGTTTATCACATTGGTTATTTGATAACCTACTTGGTAAACCAATGTGTGGGGTGTGTATCACGTCGTTTATTAAAGAACCGACATGGAAACACATTCCATAAGTGTTTATCACATCAGTTATTCAAATAACTGATGTGATAAACCCTTCCCCATTCCTCTATCACATCGGTTAGAAAATAACCGATGTGGAAAGCCATTTGTAAAAAAAATAGAAATTTGTCCTCTACTATCCCTAGAAAAAACCAGAAACCATACCAAGAATTTGTACCAGAAAGACATAAGTAGACAAAAATAAGAACCAATGAAAAATTAATCATTTAAATTGATAACATTTTAAACATACCCCACTGGACAGCCCCCCACCACCCCCTGGACACCCACCACCCCACTGGACAACCCACACTACACCCCTAGACACCCCCACACCCTTGGACTTCCCCGACACCCTGTACATCCCCAAACACACATGGACAACGCCACCACCCCCTGGACAGCCCCACACACCCCTGGACAACCCCCCTCCCCCCTCCCCCCTCCCCCCCTCACATATACCCCACCCCATGGACAACACTCCCACACCCCAGGACAGCCCTCCCACACCCCTGAAACAGACCAAAAAGGTACCAAAAATAGAACAGAACCCCCTCACCCCACTGGATTTCCCCCACCACACCCTTAGACACCCACACACCCCTGGACATCACCACCACCCCCTCGACTGCCCCCAACACCCCTGGAAAACCCCCTCCCCCACCCTCCAGGATACCCCACCCCTGGACTTCCCCACAACCCCCTGGACAGCCCCCCACAACCCTGGACAACCCACCACCCTCCTTGACACCCCCACACCCCTACATTGCCCCTCCCCCGGGACTTCCCCAACCCTCCTGGACACCCCACACCCCTAGACTGCCCCCACCCTCTTGAAGCTTCCCACACCCCTAGACAACTCCCCACCCTCTTGGACACCCACCCACACCACTGGACTTCCCCCACACACATGAATGCCCCCAGCCTCTTAAACACCCCCACCCTCATGGAAACCCTCCTAGACACCCACTCGGGGGGTCACGCTGCTGGAAGGTACTCGTAACCCCCACATTCGAACCTTGAGCTCTCAAAATTTTTCACATGTGGGAGTGATATGTACCTTCCAGTGATGTTCATCCCCCTTACGGATGGCGGCGCCTCCTCTACCACCCCTAGGACTACCCCCCCCCATCCCTATGGACACCCTGGACCCCCCCCCCCCAATGGACACCCCCACTAGACAACCCTCCAACACCCCTGGAAACCCCCCTCACCCCACAGGACACCCACACACCCCCGAACACCCCTTGGACAGCCTCCCACTCCCTTAGACAACCATTCCACACCCCTGAACACCCTCACCCCACTAAACACACCCACACCCTTAGAACCCCTCCCCCTAGACCAGAATCCATACCAGAAATACCATCTTAATTAGAAAAAAACATTAAGTATGGAAAAATTAAATATTCACATATATAATATTCAAATCATACACTATCAACTTCAAAAAAACTAAATCCAACCTAAACGACTACAAAATACACAATTACAACTACAATGTTCAAAATTAAATTTTACACTACAAACAACAAAAATTCAATCAAACATGTAAAATAATTTGACCATTACACTTGTAAGTGTTTGATGTCTTGAGTAGTATAATGTTGAGGGTCAAAAAATAGTTACAAATTAAAAGGATATTAGTTAACAAATATAATGAATATATCATATTGAAATATTATGGAAAAGTTTAAAAGGAAATCTTACCAGGTCAATGTTCACAACTGTCCCAGTTGTTATTATTTCATATATAAATCTTAACATATAATATCCGCATTCGATGATGCCATGTTTTTCATGACAATTCTGTTCTAAATAGTGTAAATTCATTACATTATTTTTATGTAATTAATCAAAAAATGTACAAATTGTAAATATATATTTACATTCATATTTACATATTTGATATTTGAACTCCTTTTCATTGTGGTTTTTCGAAAGTAGACTCATACCTTGTTAGAATATAATATTATTTGGGTAAATTTAAAATTCATTATAATATATAAAACTATTTTAAAATTGAAACTTAATTTTCCAAATATTATTTAAAAAATTTTCACACATCACCACAGATAGAGCATATCAAATAAAGTGTTTTCTCCCGTGAGAAAAAACCCCTAACATCCAATGATCACTGATAAAATAAAATTTAAGGTTAGTGATTTCTATTGTTAAAAGATTATTTACTCTTTGATAGAGATGTGTTTCATACCTCTCACAAAAATGCTTCATCCAACATTGTGTGACTATATTCTGTTCAAGCCTTTCAGCAATATAATGTAATATTTGTTTCTCATCCAATGCACATGCATCAGGGTAAATCAATTGCAGGTCCATGAATCCCTATACATTTTTCCACTCTTTCATCTCACAAATGTTATATAGATACCTAATACAAAACAGACCTTAGTATACATTTTTACTAAATACAACGCAGGGAAAAGGTGTTATGACTTACATGGGAAAAAAATTCACCACATTGATGCCCAACATATCTTTAGTAACAAGCTCCATGATATCAGTTTTTACAATCCCCACAATTATTTAACGTCCACAAACATGTGCTTCCATTGGAAACTCATAATGACCCACCAAAAAATTTGAATATCTTGAAAATCTGTCAAGACTACTAGAATCTGTATATGATGTCATAGCCATTTTTATTTGATTATGTATATACATTATTTCATTACCTTAGATTTATTCTTGTAAAAATAAATTAAAAAATATATTAGTTTTCAAATGATAAAACAACTTTAGTAAAAAAAGAAAATAGAAGATATAACATACATACCTCTATGGTAATGAGTCGAAGATGTCTAGATGGCTGAATAAAAAAATTGCGGATACTATGTCCAACTATCGTCACCTCATCTGTATGTAATGGTACTCGAGCTGATCTATCTATAATCTCATGTACAGAGACCCTCATATTCTCAACCTCTAATTTTTGAAGATGAACTGTATCTCCTATAAAATATATCAACCCATATGCAACTATATGATGTTGAGAGTCATCAACATAAAACTCGTAATAAGTAGGAAGCTTCGGAAGAGGAGTAGGATAAAAAATGGGTTCTGTAGGCTGATGTGGGGGAGTGGGAGCTACTGGCGGAGGTGGAGGATAAATAATGGGGTCTGCAGGGGAGGTGGAGGAGTGGGAGTTGGAATCTGAAATTGTCATTTCATGTCTGCAAACATAGACTGTACTGATTGTCTAATCTTTTCCTCCATCATCGCATTAATATTATGAGCTTTAGCATCCAAGGATTATATTTTTTTATAAACACCCTCAATGTTAGAAGTTAAAGAGCGTGGAAATAGTTTTCTTATAGATACACCTACCAGATATCCTCATACACGACTAGGATGTTCGGGCTTTACCAATGCTTCAAGTAAAAAATCATGCCTCCCAGCAGCTGTAACTACCCACTGTGGGCTCTACTCTTCAAGAGAGCCCCTTATTAATTATGTAAACATTTATTTAATGATTGAAATTTTATGAAGAAATTTTTTAACTTAATTAAGTAAAATATTTATCATACAATCCTCTCTGCTATACTTATGGATTCTTCCGAAAGATGTTGCCCTTCTTTTCCCATCCGAGATCTCTACCATTATTCATATCAAGATGGAGGGGATGGACGGGCCAACTCTCCATAGCATGAAGACTCAGCTCTAAGTTATTTATATTTTTCATCCATCATTTGTTCTTCTAAAAAAGCATACCCTTTCCGAGATAAACTATGAGGGTATACATATATAGATTTCATCTCTTGATTAAATTTCCTTGTTTTCTAAAAATTAAGAATAATAAATCATTAACAAAACATTAAAAATTTCATTCATATAAGAAATATTAAAAAAAATTACATTTACCTTAACAAAAATGACTCTTTTCGTCTACTTTAAACATATTTTCTCCATGTGTATTCATCTATAAAAGGATATATACGATATGGACAATCATGACTCATATGACCAAAAATGAAATCATATGAGAGGGTCGATTTGAAATCCCTCCATCTTCTGGAAGCCATCGATAAGCATTTTTTCTGGACTCCTCTAGTGTTAGGAATATCAAATGTCATCTAATAAAGAATATTTTAAACATATTATATATACTAGAAAAATTTAAAGAATAGGAAAAAAATAGAAAAAGATCTTACCAAAATCGTCTCCCACAACTGAGAGATTATCGCTTTATCCACACGTCTCCAGTCATCATACACAATGCTTACATTGCTCTTACCCTGAGTTGATACAAAACTCTTAAAATATTTTATATTTTTACATATAGGATTATCATCCTCATCAAATTAAATGAGTATCCTCTGATCCTGCATACGGGAAAGTGATAATTTTAGTAAATGGGTGCCCCATGTTTAGTAACTCTTGAACCCATTGTCGTAATAGGAGCACATGAGGAATATTGGGGAATATTAAGAGAATCATGTGAATGTTCCTCCCCAAAGGTATGACCAATATGATCATCTCCAGAATCATGTTTTTGATCAAATGATTGATCTGTCATTATCCATCAAAAAAACATTAGTTCACAAATATACAAATTCAAATATTGTAATACTACTGTAATCAAATAATAGAAAATTGTACTATGTTATGTAATAGTAAACATTGTTAGTATGGTAAGCCTGTTAAACAATGGTAAAGATGGTAAATATGGTCAAGATGGTAAACATGGTAAACTTGGTAAACCTGGTAAACATGGTAATGTAATTATCATTGATAAAAAATAATAGATATATAATTTATGTAATGCTAAACATGTATAAGTAAACTAATAAAACATAAAACAAAAAAAACTTATACTAATTTTGTTTTAATACATGTTTTAATAAAGAAAATACTTACAATATATTACATTTTATGAAAAAATATATGAAAAAAAGAAATAAATAAATGTTACATGTAATTTTAGGAATGTACAAATGAATTGTTTTCCCAAATTCCTTCGTCGTGATAGTTCCTTATGGAACAAACCATGTTTTCAACATGACCATCATTATGTAATGTTAATATTTCCATGGAAGAAGGGATCTCACAAAAATCAACATCTTCATCATGTTCACCCTCACCAACATATTGTTTTTCCCTTTTAAAACAACATTCTACTACATATCGGATTGATATAATAAATAGAAAATTTGTTTTTCATGTGTTTCCATTATAAAAGAATCATCTATCTCTTCCAATATATTCAGATTAAAAAGTATCATTTCAAATTCATCATGTCTGACCTTGTTGTTACCGATAAACCATTTATAGTTTAGAACATGAACATTAATTTTAATGTAATCAACCTTACATATGTCTTCAATCACTCCATAATTTGCACTTGATGCAGAAATTGGGTTTCTGTCCTTATCACTCGAAAAATGCATTACTTCTACAAACACCAATACAACACTATTCTAAACTGCACTTCTGATGTCCTAGGCATTCATATGAAATGTATATCCATTAATGTCATAACCGGGCCATGTTATCACATTTAAACATGGACCACCCACAATCCATTTTAATGTCTCTAATACATCTATTATACAAAGGAAGGACTTTTAAACCATGACAAAAATGTTTTGTTGTGCTCATTCAAAATCCACATTTCTTTATTCATTGGTTGACATTGTTTCAACTCATTAACATGCAATGCGATATATGGTTGAGAATCATTTATATTATTCAAGATGTATGATTCTAACTTCTTTATCTATTCAGCTGACAATGATTTGACTTTCCAGCCAAGAATCCCCTTTCCCTCATAATTACTCGTTCATGGAGAGATGGAGGCAATCCTATGAGCTGCGCCGCAACCAAGTATCTCGTACCAAACTCTACAACCTCCTCAGAAATATAATTTTCAATAATGGAGGCTTCAGGTCGATATAGATTATTAACATACCCATTAAATATTTTCTTATACCTTTCAAAAGGATACATCCAACAAAGATATACACATCCACAAAGCATTAGTTCTCGAACCAGATGAATCATTAAATGAACCATTATATCAAAAAATGTTGGAGGAAAATACATTTCTAATTGACAATGTATAAAAATTGAATCGTTTTCCAAAATTTTCAAAGAATTCAGGTGAATCACCTTATTAAAAATTGAATTGAAAAAAATAAAACAACATCATTATAGTCTTTTTGACATGGATGGGAAATATTCCATGCAATGGAGCTGGTAGATGTTTTTTCATCATGACGTGACGATCATGATATTTCATACCTATCAACTTCAAGTCCTTCAAGGAGAATTTTTTTTTACATTTGAATAATAACCTTGGGCACTTTGATATCATGAAGACACTGACAAAAGCTAATTTTCTCCCTCTTCAATAATGTATGACAAGACGGTGGAAGAAATGTTCGTCTTCCATTAGGAGGGGGAGATAACTCTAAACATATTCCCATTGATAGTAAGTCTAATCTTGCATTCAACCCATATTTTGTCTTTCCTTTAATATCTAACAATCTTCCAATCAAACAATCACATATATTCTTCTCCACGTGCTTGACATCAATATTGTGTTTATCTCTATGATATCTCCAATATGGTAGCTCAAAAAATATTGACATTTTCTTCAAAATATGTCTATCATTACTAGATTTATGTGTCTTTTACAATGTCAAATCAAGGTTTATCACCCTCTCAAAATACAGATCCGGGGATAAAGGTTTTGGTACAATATCGAATTCTTGTGAGCCATTGAATGCCCTTTTTAGTGTAACATCCAGTGTTTTGAACTGTATAAAATACGAAGGTTTTTTTAACTTTTTCTGTTATCAATGGGACGGTTTTAAAAACCGAGCTTCGGAATGAGGTCCTGAGTTTTGGAACCATTTTAAGTGGTGATATCGGACTATGCACTGTAGGTTTAACCATGCGGGTTAGCCATGCTGGATAACCCATTTATCCGGTAGAAGGCGTGTGGGCTGCGCACAGTTTTTCAGGCGGTGCGAGTCAAGACGTGCGCTTTATCCAGATTTAAAATTTTGATTGTTATTTAATTAACTAAAATTTAAAAGGCTTAATTAAATATTTATAACATATATATTTAATATTTTGTGAATATATTAATGAGTTAGGACCTAATTAATTATTTTTTATGTTAATTAATTATCTTTCTTAAATTAATTGTGAGTTAATTAATGCGTTGAAATAACTAAATTTTTTATGAAATGTTTAATAAATGGGGAGTTTCATATTGTCATTGAAGTGATTTAAATTTATTAGTGAGTTTCATAATTTTATGGGGAGTTTTATTATTTTGTATGTTAATTTATCATTTCATTGTTTTATATTCTGTATTATTTATATTATTTTATGTTTTTTAAGTTTTTTTAGAAAACAAGAGGGGGTGAGACCCCCTTCCTGTTCCTGTAAGGGTCGTGCAGGCCCTTCGCATGAAACCATAGCGCGACCCCCTCTCCCTCTCATCCTCCCTTGGACGACCCTACAGTAGCCGGACCCCTAGCGCAGAGACCCCCCACTCCCTCCTCCTACCTCGGTCAACCATGCAACAACCACGCAAAGTGGTTCCGGCCGAACCGTTGCAGCGCGCGGTGGCCCGGTGTGTGACCTCCCATTTCCCCAGAAGACATCATCATATTTAATTCATCTTCAGGACTCGATCCTCCATGGTAATGTATTTAGATGTTTCCTTCACCCTCTCTTTTACGATTCGTCCCATTTTCAGTGCTCGTTTGGTTTGGCCGAATTTAGGGGTTTCTGTGGTAACCTGAATTTTTTTCATTCTTTTGGTTTTAGGGCATGCGAAGGATTCCTTGGGACACCATAGTGCACGTTTCGACAACCACCACTAAAGGAGAAGTAGTTCGGGTGGTTTTAGACCATTGGTATGGTTTTAGGGTAAAGATTTCACCTCTTTCTTTGTTTTTCTCATGTAAAATTTGGGGCTTTTGGTGTTTATGAGTTCCCGACATGTTTCTTTTAGTGTGTTGAGGTTCGCTGTGTGGTTACTACTTATTTTGGTTCGCCGAATTTGGTTCCAGGTGAAGTTGTTGTTACGCTTTTGGTTTCGCAACACCTATAATGGTTCCTTTAAGTGTTTTAAAGTTCCTTGTATTTATCTGTTAGTGCATTGATGGTTTCGGTGTGGTTTCGAGTCACCAACGTCTAGGTGACTCTCCTGTGCATGCATTGGTAAGTATATATATGTATGATGGTTCCCCCATTACATGTATATTCATCCATGGCAGTGGGTATACGTGTATGTGGCTAGGTGTTCTTATGTACATATATGAAAAGTGTGTGCACAGGTGAGTGGAAACTAGTGTACGCATATAAGAACATGTGTAAGGATCCCCTTGCACATATTCATGGGCCATGAGAATACGTGCATAGGGGATATGATTCCTTCCATGTGTTTGATGGTTCATATGCTTAGTGAGGGAGAGACATCGGCTCATTGTTAGAAAGTGCCAAGAGCCGGAGTGGACGGATGGATCCACCAGGAGGTAGGATCTCTCTCTTTTCCATTTAAATTTATGTAAAGTGATAGTGAGTTTAATATTTCACTGCCTTATCTTTTTAATTATTCATGTTTAGTTCGGATTAAATGATTATGTACAAATCGTGTGAATTGAAGAAAAAATATAAAAGAAGTCGCTTGTTCACTAAACTAACGATTTAATAATAAAACCACTCTTCTGAGGCGCGTGACCATCAATATAAAAATGTAGAGATAGTGTTTTATGTTTTCCTTCCTTATTGTTTGGATTCTTAATTTTGTTAAGTGTTGAATGAGATTTAAAATAAATGCTAAATATCACTAAATGAGTTGTTTGATTAATTAATGACATTTTTTCTAATAAAAAGCATCCAATGGAGGTGAGTTGTCATCAATATAAAAATGTAGTTGTATATTTTTTTGATTTCTTTGCTTAAATGTATTGTGACTCTTTATGATTGAAATTATACTAGATAAATGACATGCTTGTACATGTCCCTTACTGGCCACCTCAAATGATGTTGCTTCTTGGAAAAAAATAAAAGATCCATGACACCTCCGAAGTTCATGGCTTAACATGTAATTAGAACTTTTAGTGCAAGGTGTTTACCCTCTTCCCTTTACTTCGACGCTTTTATCATGCCACATATTGTGCCACCTGTTGCAACCTTTCGGCGATGCCTCATTATCTCCCAATGAAATTCTTGGGTGGTTCGATCATGCTCATTGTGGAATTCATTTATGGTGAATCCCATCATGGGTGCTCGCTTTGCCTCTTGGCCACCCCATTGGGTGTGCTCTGCCTAAACACCCCCCCCCCCAATTTTCTCCATGTTCTTTAAGTTATAAATGTAATGAGATAGTTTTAATTGAAAGCCTTACTTGAACAAGTTTGCCATCTTGTACCATTTAATGACATTAAAAACCTATCATTGAGGCATGTTGATTCCATATACTTTTCTTTACTTTCTATTTCTCACGCATGTTCCAGAATTATGGTTAAGGATAATTAAATATGAGAAATACTTAGGAATAGTCGAGAAAAAATCTGTTTAATTAAATGTGAAGTATTAATTATTAAATGGGAATTCTGCCGACTGATTAACTAATTGATAAATGGTAAACAAATAAATGAGATTTTGGGTCCTAGACATGGAGTTCTAGAAAAATTTAAAAGTTGGGTTTTGACATGGGGTTCCCTCCCAATGTTTATCCAAGCTTGAGATATAGGGTGTTAGACATAGTAATCTACACCGAAAAATTATCTAGGTGTTAGACATGGAGATCTACACCAAATCTGATTCGGGGTGTTAGACATGCCAATGTACACCAAATGATAATCCGGGTGATTTACATGGAGTTCAACCTAAAATGAATGATAATAATAATTAATAAAAATATTGACAGATGTGAATAAAACATGATTGAAATGTGATCAAATAATGAAAGGTATGAATGAATGGATTTCCAACCTCAGTTCAAATGAAAAGTGAATAAATAGTGTAAGTGAGAAAAATGATAAAAATTATTTTTAATCTTGAACCAAATGTACTTTTGTTTTTTAAGATGGATCTTATTCTAGAAATGGGCTGAGGAATGTATTACCATCAGGTGTGCTTTTTGGTACCTAGACATGCATTTAATGTTTGTATTGTATCATTATTGTTCGGAAATACTAGCACACCATTGAATTATATTTAATTGTCTAGAGTGGGCTAGAACTTGGTGGTTTCATCCAAATGAGATATATATCTCACACCCTAATCGGGCAGCCATTACACTGGGGTACCCTAGTAGATTCTATTTGGTTGCAGGACTTTGTCGTTGTTGTTTATTTTAAAGGAAGTTAGTAGCAAAGGACCGAGCTAAGGCTCGGGATGCTTATGTAGATCAACATCAGGCTTGAGTCTTTTTTTATTTACTTATTACATTGATGTGTAAGTATGATTCATGGTTTACTAATTTTAGTGTATCATTATAATGTCATGAATGCATCTTATATATAAACTGACATTCACCAATTTTTTTCAATCCTTATAAATGAAACAAAAATGTTTTCCACTGATATCTTATTATTTAAACTGCTTCCACTGTTGTTGTATTTTGTCCTATTTCTTCACATTTATAAGAGGGTATAGTCTCCCCCTGACTTACCTTACACCCTCACCACTGGTCGGAAGCCTCTGGCATAAGGGGAGATGCGCTTGAGGCCATGTCACGGGACGGCTCGGGTGATCGGTTTAGGGTCGACCCGTGTTGTTCGTGATAAAATGGTATCAAAGGCACCCTCCATTTTCATTGTCCTACTATTTTTGGTATTGGTAAACCGGAGACTATGAATGATTCAACACTTGAGTTAATAGCCGTGCTTGGGACTGATCACCCAACATACAGGAAATGACCCAGTGACCAGGGCTAGGATTATTGTTCATGCTTTTCGATATTATAGATGATATGATTTCACCTCAAGTGATTGGTGTAATTTTTGTTGCTTATGGATTATGACCATTAAAGTATTTAACCCATAACCTATTATGGTACAGACGAAGCAATGGATTCATCACAACAGGCACTTATATATTCATTTTTCATGCATATATGTCATTCCATGTAGTTAAATTAGTAGTATTCTTGCTTATATGTATTTTTTGCCTTGAATATGCCATGTATTTTACTTGTTTAACATTCCCTTTGTGTTAACGTGTTTATGTGGTATATCTAACATTCTTGAGTGATAATATTTCATGCTTCTGTTCCATGTTTCTATATTATAGAATGTTTCTAATAGTTTCATCTTGTTTCTCTGTGTTAGATTCCTATATAGACATGGTAGCTTGTTGAAAAATGATTAATTGCTTTGAATGAATTTATTTGTTTCAATTATGAAATAACCAGTTTTCAAATTGTAATGTGTATGGGCACCTTATAACAAGGGAAAAGGGTAAACTGTGTATTTTACCTTCAAAACCATGCGGTGTATGGCCTCTTCATGATTTGGGAAATAGAAACACATATTAAATGTGATGGCAATGCTATATAAAATACTTATAAATGTGAAAGATGTTTAATTTTGATCTGTAATAAAAATGAGAATCATTTAATATGAAATTGGACCCATGTAGGTAGGATGGAGAATTTTTTTATGTGATGAACCATTTTGGTGGTTTAATTTTAATAATTTTTTAAAATTTCTATTAGCTTGCCTGATAATGAGACCAGGTATTCTTAGTGGGACCCTTATAGGTCACCTTAATGATTACAGATTAAATTTGATTAAATATAAAGGGTTGGGAAGTTGAACCTATAGTGACGTCCTCTGTTTGAGACCCTCGTATAGGGGTAGATTGAGTTTCTCCATGAGTCTCTTTGGAGAAGAACCTCTTGCATTTTGTTGTCCCTAGTCAGACTCCCCTACCATAAATTCACACCTTTTGTTCGGAAGTGTGGTCATGTTTTCCTTGACCATTATTTCGGGCTTGAAAATCATGTAGCGTTCTTTCCCAGCTGGTTATGTTATCTCAAGTATGTGACGTCATAGTGATTTGATTGGGAAATGAATGTTGGCTCAGATTTTAATGTCTTATGTCTCGCTTTCCTAACAAATGTTTGATCGTGTTTTGACGTTTGGAGATGAAATGTGACCCCTTTGTGAAAGACTTCATGAATTGTGTAGGATAGGTGAGATTTATGTTTTCCCAAAGGCTTCTCGGGGATGAGAAGTTATATGGTGGGAATGTTGTCACATCCTGTGTTTTGAAATCTATAAAATACTAAGGTTTTTGAACTTTTTCTTTTCTCAATGGGTCAGTTTTAAAACCCGTGCTTCGGAACGAGGTCTTGAGTTTTGTAACCTTTTTAAGCGGTGATATTGGACTGTGTGCGGTACGTTTAACCATGCGGTTCAGCCATACAAGATACCATGGGAATCCAATAGAAGGCGCACGGGCTGCACACGGTTTTTCAGGCAGTGTGAGTCGAGACATGTGGATTATCCAGATATAAAATTTCGTTTTTTATTAAATAAATAAAATTTAAAAGGATTTAATTAAATATGTGTAACTTAGATATTTAATCTATTGTGAATTTATTAAAGCATCAGGAATGAATTAATTATTTTTTAAGTTAATTAATTTACTTTCTTTAATTAATTGTGAATTAATTATTGAGATTGAAATAAATAAATGTATATTGAAATTTTTAATTAATAGGGAGTTTCAGATGTTCATCGAAGTGTTTTAAATTATTTAAGGAGTTTCATAATTTTATTGGATGTATTATTATTTTTTATGTTAATTTATTATTTCCTTTTTTTATATTATGTATTATTTATTTATTTTTATTTTTTTTGTTTTTTTAGAAAAAAAAGAGGGGGAGAGACCCCCCTACCTTCTCCCGTAAGGGGCGTGTAGGCCCTCCGCCAGCAACCCTACCATGACCCCCTTCACCCTCTCATCCTCCCTCGGTCGACCTCATAGTAGCTAGACCCCCAACGTGGAGGCCCTCCCGCTCTCTCCTCCTCCCTCGACCAACACTACAGCAGCCACAGAAAGCGGTTCTGGCCAAACCGCTGCAGCGCGCGGTGGCCCGACGCGAAACCTACCTCTTCCATGGATGACTTCATCCAATTTTCTTCATCTTCAGGACTCGATCCTCCATGGTAAGGTCTTTAGATGCGTCCTTCACCCTCTCTTTTAAAATTCATCCCATATTCGGTGCTCGTTTGGTTTGGCTGAATTTAGGGTTTTTTGTGGTAACCTGAATATTTAGCATTCTCTTTGTTTTAGGGCATCAGAAGGATTCCTTGGGGCTCCCTAGTGCACGTTCCGGCAACCATCGCTGAAGGAGAAGTGGTTCGGGTGGTTTTGAACCATCATTATGGTTTCGGGGTAATGATTTCACCTTTTTCTTTGTTTCACACATTTCAAATTTGGGGCATTTTTGTTTATGAGATCCTGACATGTTGCTTCTAGTGCGTTAAGGTTCATTTTGTGGTTCCCCCTTGTTTCGGTTCACCGACTTTGGTTCGAGTTGAGGTTTTTGTTACGCTTTTTCTTTCAAAGAACATATAATGGTTCCATTAAGTGTTTTAATGTTCATTGTATTTATCTATTAGTGTGTTAATGATTTTGGAATGGTTTCGAGTCTCCAAAGTCTAGGAGACTATCTTGTGCATGCATAGGTAAGTATATATACGAATTTAGGTCCCGCTGTTACAAGTATATTCATCCATTGCAGTGGGTATACATGTATGGGGCTAGTTGTACCTATGTACATATATGAAAAGTTTGTGCACAAGTGTGTAGAGACTAGTGAATGCATATAACAACATGTGTAAGGATCCCCTTGAATGTATTCATGGGCCATGCAAATGCGTGCATACGGGTTCGGTGTCCTTGAATGTGTGTGAAGGTGCATATGCTCTGTGGGGGAGCAGTAGCGACTCTTAGTTAGAAAGCGTCATGATCTGGAGTGGATGGATGGATCTAGTTGGAGGTAGGATCCCTCTCCATGCCCTTTAAATTTTAGTAATGTAATAGTTAGTTTAATATTTCACTACCTTAGCATTTAAATTATGCATGTTTTGTTCTGATTAAATGCTTCTATTCAAATAGTGTGAATTGCAGGAATAAGATAAAAGATTTTTCTTGGACACTAAACTAAAGTTTTAATAATAAAACTAGTCTTCCAAGGTGCGCTGCCTTTTATCTAAAATGTAGTGATAATGTATCATGTTTTCCTTACTTATTTCTTGGCTTCTTAATTTTGTTATGTGTTGAACTATTTTTAAAATAAATTCTAAATATCACTAAATGAATTGTTTGATAAAGTAGTAACATGTTTTCTAATAAAATACCTCTAATGGAGGTGAGATGTCTTCAAGATAAATATGTAGTAGTAGATTTTTTTGCTTGCTTGCTTAAATTTCTTATTCATCTTTATGCTTGACATTATACTTGATAAATGACATGCTTGTACATGTGCCTTATGGGTCACCTCAAATGACTTGACTTTTCGAAAAAAATAATTAATGAGCCATGAAACCTCTTAAATTCATGGCTTAACATGTAAATAGAACTTTTAGTGTAGGGTGTTTACCCTCTTTCCTTTACTTCGGCACTTATATCATGTCGCATATTATTCCACTTGTCACAACCTTTCAGTGATGCCTCATTTTCTCTCATTGAAATTCTTGGGTGGTTCTCTCATGCCCATTGTGGCCTTCGTTTATGGTGAATCCCGTCTTGGATGCTCGCTTTGCCTCTTGGCCACCCCCTTGGGTGTTCCCCTCCTAAACGCCCCCCTTCCATGTTCATTAAGTTATAAATGTAACATGATAGTTTGAATTAAATGCATTTCTCAAACATGTTTGTTATCTTGTACCATTTACTGTCATTAATAACCCATCATTGAGGCATGTTGATTCCATATACTTTTCTTTACTTTCTATTTCTCATGGAAGTTGCAGAATTCTGATTAAAGATAATTAATTATGACAACTAGTTAGGAATAGTCGAGAACAGATTTGGATAATGAAATGTGAATAATTAATCATGAAATGGGAATTGTGATGACTGATTAATTAATTGATAAATGGTAAATAAATAAATGAGATTCTGGGTCCTAGACATGGCATGATAGACCAATTTAAAAGTTTGGTTTGGACATGGCGTTCCTTCTCAATGGTTATCCAGGCTTGTGATATAGGGTGTTAGACATGACGATCTACACTGAATAATTATCTATGTGTTAGCCATGGCAATCTACTCCAAATGCGATTCGGGGTGTTAGACATGGTGATCTACCCCAAATGATAATCATGGTGCTTGACATGGGGTTCAACACCAAACAAATGATACTAATGATTTATAAAAATAATGAGAGATGTGATTAAAACCTGAGCGAAATGTGATCATATAAAGACAGGTAGGAATGATTGGATTTTCGACCTGAGTTGAAATGATATGGGAATAAATAGAGTAAGTGAGAAAAATAATAAAAAATATTTTCATGCTTGAACCAAATGTACTTTTGTTGTATTAAGCAGGTTCTTATTCTGGCTATGAGCCAAGGCAATTATTTCCGTCATGAGTCCTTTTTGGAACCTGGACGGACATTTATTTTTTTTGTATTGTATCATTATTGTTTGGAAATAACATCACACCATGGAATTATATTTCATTGTCTAGAGTGGGCTAGACCCTGATGGTTCTGGCCTACTGTAATATATATCTCACACCCTACTCGGGCCGCCAACGCACTGGGGTACCTGAGTATATTCTATTTGTTTGTGGGACCTTGTCTTTGCTATTTCATGTACTTGGATTTTGGAGAAAAGGACCGAGCTAGGGCTCGATGTTCTTATAGAAATCTTCCCCGGGCTTGAGTCTTTTGTTTATTTACATCTTGCATTGATGTGTATGTAAGTTGCGTGGTTTACTTCTTCCATTGTATCATTAGTATGTCATGCATGCACCTTCTATATAAACTGACGTTCACCAATATTTTTCAGACCTTATAAATTAAAAAAATGTTTTCCACTGCTTTCTTATTATTTAAACTGCTTCTGTTTTTGTTGTATTTTGCCCCTTTTCATTACATTAATAGGAGGTTATAGTCTCCCCATGACTTACCTTACAACCTCACCGCTAGTCGGCAGCCTCCAGCGCAAGGGGAGACGTGCTTGAGGCCCTGTCATGGGCCGGATTGGGTTACCTGTTTAGGGTCTACCCATGTTAGTTCGTGACATTTAGTCTTCTATAAGAGTGATCCATAGGCAAAAACATTCGATTACACATGTACATTGTTTTCCTTCCATGATAAAATTGACAATATGACATCTATTGTTCACAAATTGGACATGCTTTATGCCCTTTAACACTGTATCTAGAAAAATTTCCATATCCTTGGAAGTCATTTATAGTGAAAAAATGAACTGCATGTAGTTGAAAATATTCTATTTTATAAAAATCATACACCCTAATACCATCCAAAAATAAAAGTTTCAAATAATCAATCAATGGTGACATGTAAAAAAAATATCATTGTCGGGTTGCTTCGAACAAGAGATCATTATACTCACATGAAATATTTTCACTTCATACAAACATCAGGAGAGAGGTTGTAAATTACCAATAAAACAGGCCATGAACTATGTGTGCTATTGAGCGTTCGGTATAGATTCATTCCATCTGTGCACAACCATAGTCTGAGATTTCTAATTTCATTTCCAAATGTAGAATACTGCCTATAAATTTTCTTCCATTGTGGACAATTAGCAAGATGACGTATTTTTTCATCACATAACCACTCATCAGCATGCATTCTTAACCGTTTTCCATTATATGAATTAGAAAATAAATGTCTGAAATGATGATTAATAGGAAGATACCAAAATACATTTGAAAGGATATTTGTATTCTCTACATTTTCCTGTGAATTTTCTTTCACCTTTTACTGTGTTGTCCCACATTTAGGAAACTCTGACAGAAATTCATATTCATTCCTATATATCATACAGTCATTTGAACATGCATCTATTTTCATGTATCCCAATCCCATCAAGCATAACATTTTTTTTGGACTTATAATGTGAATCTGAAAGATCATTATCTTTTGGAAGAATGACTTTTATCAAATGTTGCATCTCTGTAATACTTCTGTCGGTCCATACATGTTTCTCTGTTAAGTTAATCAATCTTAAAACTGCCAAAAAAATCCATAAAATTTATACAATAAAGATATAATGTGGTTTTAACATCACCATATAGGTGCACAACTCGTTGGTTCTATCCCAATTTGTTCTGATGTAATATCGCGAAATCATTTCTTCAATTGAATCAGAGTTACCATCATACAAATCATCATCATCAGTGAAATTCTATCCAGTTTCACCATGCCAAATCCAAGGTCTATAACTCAAATTAAAACCATGACAAATCATATGATCTTTTATCTCTCTACTTTTCAGGTTCGTCATATTCAAACATTCCAGGCATGGAAAAAAAGTCACTACTTGGAACATTTCGTTTAGCAAATTCCAAAAAGGCATCATCACCTTCCTCATATTCATTTCTCATTCGAAGTGCCATAATCAAAAATCAAATCATTTTTACATATAAAAAATATCAAATTTATACATCTTTTTATGTTAAAAAAATTTATGTTTGTATGGAAAAATTTATAATATGAATGTAAAACAATTTTGAAATATAAAAAATATATATTTGAAATTTAAAAAATATGCATGAATATGATTTTAAAAAGGAAATATAGATAGATATAACAGTTTTAAATTCCATGGAATCAAAGAAAACCATAGGGCCTCCAATGGTTGATAGAAAATTGGAAAAAATGGAGTAAACCTAAGAATCAAATAAAATTTAAAATAATAACACAGTTGGAGAAAATCACAATGTAAAGCATATCATCCTCTCTTATCCCCCACCCCCATGGACACCCCATGGATACCACCACCCCCTTGGACAGCCTCGCCCAACCCTAGATACCACACCCACCCCCTTGGACACCCCCTAGACGCCACCACCCTCTTGAACAGTCTCCCACCCTTGGAAACCACCCCCACCCCCTTGGACACCCCCTGGACACCACCACCGCCTTGGACATGCCCCCCAACCCTGGACACCACCCCACACTCCCTTGCACAACCCATGGATACCACCGAATACTTGGACGACTCCCACCCCTCAGGAAACCACCCCCACCCCATGTACAACCCCCACCGCATTGGAGAACCCCACCCCTCCTGGACACCCCACCCTTCCTGGACACCACCATCGACCTCCTACCCACTTGGACACCCCCTGGACACCCCAACCCTCTGGACATCCCCCTCGGACAACACCCAAACCGTCTGGATATGCCACCACCCCATTGGACACCCACACACCTTGGACACCACCTCCACTCCCTTGGAAACTACCACACCCTTTGACATCCCCAACCCCTCAAGACACCACCCCCACCCCATGGACAACACCCCCACCCCCTTGGACACCCCATGGAAACCACCACCCCCTTGGATAGCCCCCACCCCTCTAGAAAGCCCCCCCCCCACTCCTCTGGACACCCCACCCCCTTGGACCCCCCTCACACACACACAACCCTAGACTTCCCCCCACCTCCATGGACTCCCTGGACACCCCCAACCCTCTGGACAGCCCCTCGAACCCTCTAGACACCAACCCCACCCCTTGGACACCCCATGGACACCACCACCCCCTTGGATAGCCCCCACCCCTCTGGACATCCCCCACCCCCTGGACCGACCCCCACCCCTCTAGTCAGCACCCCCACCCCCGTGGACACCCACACCCCTCCTGGACACTAAACCCACCCCCACCCCCTTGGACATCCCCCACCCCCTTCGACACCCCCACACCCTTGGACCCCCCCCCCCCCACACACACACACCCCTGGACTGCCCCCACCCCCACCTCTATGGACACCCTAGACAACCCCCAACCCTCTGGACCTCCCCAAACCCTCTGGATAGCACCCAACCCCCTGGATAGCCCCCAACCCTCTGGACAGCCCCCCCCCCCCCAGAACCATGAGATTTTAACCTCAAGCTACTATTTTTTTCATATCTAGGGATGTTAACCACAAGCTACTAGTTTTGGTATCCTGCCATTTTTCAAAATAAGAACCATGAACTATATCTCCTACTAGTTTAAAATTCTCTATTGTTCAATGAATCATGTTTTAATTACATTTGAATACATATAATAGTCCACGAAAATAAGGGACGTAAATTGTTTATGGAACAACAAAATGTGATACCCAAAATAGAAACAAACAAGCTTCCAAAACAAACATTCCACCAAGAAAAACCATATATATTTATAAAATAAATCACACTGGAAAACGGAATGGGTGTATCACAATGGTTTAGATATAAATTTTAGTAATATAGGTGAATGAGATCATTAGTTGTTAATGATGAAAAATATTACAAAAAATGTAGGGCATCTGCGAAACAAAAACAAACGAAATAGAAGTATGTAAGGCTTACATGAATATTTAACATCGATCTAATAGATCATGTGATAATAAATAAGATGACAACGGAAAAACAAATTAATAGGGTTTGAAATTGAAGAATCATACCTAGTTTAAAGATAAAAAATCACACAATGTAAATATAGACTATCTGGGAAAAAAAGAATGAAATAATATCCTGGGAGGCCTACCTGAGTGTTGCGAGTGGAGATGATAGATCCGAGGAGAGTAAAGATGATAAATGATGACGGAAAAATGAGTTTAATGAAACTAGATCAAATAGATGATTCTAGGATTTTCGCGTGAGGGAGATGTATCACAGGTCTGTCGATCGAAAAATCATAAATCACAATCCACACGGCAAGATAAATTTTTTAAATGTTTTATCACATCATTTATCTAATAACCAACGTTATAAACTATTTTTTATTACATTTACAATGTTAATTATTATAATAACCGACATTAAAAATGTTTCATATACTGCTTTTTTTACGTTGGCTATAAAATAACAAACATAAAAAAAGCCGCGTGTTGGTTTTTTACGTCGGTTACTCTATAACCGACTTTGAAAACATATCATAAAACATAGTTTTTACGTCGGCTATTTTATAACTGACATGAAAACTACCGTTTGTTGGTTTTTTTTGGTCGGTTATAATATAAATGATGTAAAAAACTTCTGCAAGTTGGGTTTTTAAGTCTGTTATCATATACCTGACCTCAAAAAGGCCTCAGTTGCCGCCTTTTTTACACTGGTTATTTTATAACTGATGTAAAAAAGTTGTTTGATACCTCATTTGTTATGTCAATTATCAAATAACCGATGTAAAAAATTTTCTCTGAGTATTTTTTTGGTCAGTTATAAAATAACCGACGTAAAAAACCACATATCACAGATTTTCACATCAGTTTTATATCACTGGCATAAAAATTTTTGACGTTAAAAACGTTTTATGCACCAGTGTAAGCTTCCTCTGTTGACAGAGGAGGCTACTTCAAATTTTATTGGAGAAAAAAAAAGACACGGTGTGTACTCTCAAGTACATGGCTTGTACATTCCATTTTGTTACTGTTCCTTTGTAGGCTACTTTCCACTTCCACACTATTCATCTATCGACATGAGTACACGACGTGTTTTCATGAGTACATGGTTTGTACTGTTGCTCCGCTGGCAGCTTCTTGCACCGCCATACTATTCACCTGCTGACTAATTACATGGCGTGTATATTCTATGTACACATCATGTAATCAGTTTTAGACCCTTCATCGCTGACAGGCCGTCAATCTCTATGTACTCATCCCACATGGCCAATGTACATGGCATGTGGAATAGTATACGGCCTTTACCTGAATATTTTGGGATTTTCCCCATTTTTCCTTATTTTCTCAAAAACAATTAAGGAAAAAGGAAATGAAGAAACTCGTACCTCATGAATAAGTACCGGGTTATTACACTTTCATTTAATTTGAGTATGGTTTCCATGTTATTTAAATTCATTATCCTATATTTTTTTTCAAATATTTAGTACTTTTTTGTTTACCACTTCACTCTTTTAATGATATCCAAAAATCAAACCACATTATTTGGTTGAATCTTTTAAACTATCATTGTATAATAAATATCCCCTCATATTTTTGTCAATAATGTCACATCATTGCGACCTTCATGACTACATATTAAACAAATTTTCTTCATGCATTCAAATGTGTTCTTTGTTGACAATTCTGATTATTTCATGGTCATATATCTCTATTTCTGATAATATGATTTGAATTTTTCATCATTTCCCCACATTTATTCTTTCCTAGTTCCTGGTAGTAAAATATTCACTTGTATGATAATATTTATAATAAAAAATTCCGCAACCCCAGTAATAGCCTCTCATATTTGATCTTACATACATATAATAGGTCATCTCTAATTATTTTTGTTGTTTTCACTCCATAGATTATGGGTTTTTAACTTAGAACGAAACCTTCTTGATGAAGTTTTCTGGTCTCCGGGCCCTCTATTTTCAAAACTAACAAATGTACATTGAGATTAATTAGGTATAAAACAATTCTTTTATCTGAACCCTTCTTCTCAGTAAATTTATATGATTCAACCAAAATCTCAAACTAATTGATGTATTCTTCTTTTATCCTCTCAATCTAACATTGAGATAAAAAGAACATAGATTTTATCTCTAATAACTCAACTTATTTCATAGAAATTATTCTTATAATATCATCAACCATATTTCCATGCTCATATATTTTAAACCACTTTTTTTTCTCATTGATGATTTGTGTTTCATTATTCTTTAAATGTTCTCTTCCAGGGGAATTCTCTTCTAATGGTTTTAGAATCAGTTCATGTTTATCTACATTCATTAGATAAACCCCTGTCTCATTGAGAAATTTATCTTCATTTTTAAATAAATATTACTTCTACGTTATTAGTTTTCATTAATACTTCTTGATCTTAATGTGATTGTCAAGTGTAGCTTCACAATTATCCTTTAGGTACCAAACTAGAACTGTTTTTTATTGACCTTCTACACTATAAAATATTTCATAGAGGTTTTTGTTTTTCCCATATAACATAATTAATTTCTAGAAGGGCTTCCATATTATATATCACTTATTTATGATGAATACTAAAGAAAATTTACCTACACATCAAATTATATATATATATTTCTTTGATTACATTTTTTTTCTAATTTTGTATCGTTTAATTTTTTATATATGTCTTCTTTATGTGTTCATCTTCATCATTAGATTATATTATATAGGGAATATTCTATGGATTATTATATTAAAAATTTCAAAACCAATGATAGATTAATAGTTTCAATTGATCAATATCTCCACCTCTTATGTCTCTATTATACATCCTTGTAATCAAGGACCCCATTTTAGTGTAGTCCTCTTCATATTCGTCATCATCAAAATCAATTGATTCTGACTATTCATCAACTCAAGTTTTACCATTCATCATGTATTAAACATAAATCTCATCCGTTTAATTATTCTTAAATGCTGGTATTTTTATCACCTCATATGTTTTGAGAATATTAGGATGGTCATCCATATATAGAACTTATTTTTCTTCCAGTTCATTAAATTATGAATCAAATATATCTGGAATGGTTCTCGTCATCTTTTTAACTGTGGTTGAATCATCTATCATCTCACCAAAACCACTGATTCTATTGAAAATCTCAGTTGATCTTGAAAATTAGTCATCAACAGTTTCTTCATCCACAATTTTAATATCTTCAAATTTTATTCCTTAAATTTTCTGCTTATCTTCTTTAAATTAAGGTTGCCAACATAACTTTTTCTAATTTTATCCATGAATTATTTTTTGTTTTTATGTCCCATCAAATTAGTGTAAATCTTCTATGATAAATCCAAAATGATTTCACTTTTATCTATTATATAAATCTTCAGTTTCATATTATATTTAAAATCCAAAGGATAATACACAATATAGGGTGGATATCCCATCGAAACAGAACCTTTCACTTATACCCCATGTGAATAATGATAAGGAATCATCTTATTTTTTCAGCCATTACAGTTTTCACAATTTAACACTGGAATACGCCTACATCATACTAAATTCATTTTCAGAATCATTGAATGTTTTTTGGATCATTCATAGGTGACCTTGCGTTGATACCATTTGAAGTTCCCCAGTCCAGATTGACTACTGAGAGGGGAGGGGTAGAATCAGTTGATTATTTTCCTTTTTAGAAATTTTTTCCTTTTAATTAAAACTATGTTGATAGTTAAAGAATCAATAAAATAATTGGTGTATCTCAACATTAAAATGAATATTTCATCAAATAAATTTCTACTTAACACATGTATTTATGAGGATCGATATAAATACCTACTCATTTTCATGTTGGTTATTTCACCCACATGCATTCTCAAATATAGTCAATATTTTCAATTATAGTTGTCGATATAAAATCACCTTCTTTCTCTTTTAAAACGCAAAGGATGATATTTATACTATATCCCACTATGTTATTGAAATCCATAGTAGCCTACCCCAAGATCCAGACAAGAGACTTCTCCTCTAGAATCACACAACATACGTATGCTCTATCTCCGACACAAAACTGTCACCATTCGTCATGGTTGATCCAGTTCAGGATGGTCTGTTTATCTTCCTTTATATTCATGCTAAAGAGAACCTTCTTGGGTACTTGTTCGAGTACCTTTTCAGTCTACTAGTCTTTCACAATCAATTCGAATCACCAATATTTGATTAGTTTCCATAGTTAATACAGGCTCTGATTAGAATTTCATTTTAGTGAAAACTCGAGCTAACATAATGTGTGAATGGTTGAATATACATCTTCTTCATTATTCAATGAAATAAAAACACATTCATGATATCGAATCAATTATTCATTAATTCTCAATTTAAGGAAACATCATGGTCGGTTTTCATGGATTCTAAAAATATTCTTTGGGTATCGCATGAATATCATCATGCATGTTATATCATGCCTAAATGTAGGCATGTGTTTTTTTACAACAAAACACAAACACACAGTCTCTACTAATATATCTTCAGTCAAACAATGTATACACATATTGTATTTCTTTTATTAATTTAACACCACTTTTTGAAGTTTCATGCTTGAATATCATGCATTTTGAATGTCATTTGTGCAACATAAACACTATTTTATGTTCACAAGTCATTTTGAAAATGCATAGCCTCATTTGGCAAGTGATTATCATGAATGTGTGGGATTAATTTTTTTGTTTTATGTTAACTTGATTGGGTGTAATCCATCTATTCACATAAATTGTTGTTATTCTAAAAAAAATTTAGTGTATGTGACAGTTCCTTAAAGATATATCAAATTCATTTAAAGAAACCATGGAGATGCATAATGTTTTATCCCAAGATAGTCATTGAAACAAGGTTCTTCACAAAGCCCTATGAGTGTACTATTGATATTTAAAATTTTCGTGGCAACTTCTTTTGAGAAATTAACATTCTTAATAGATAACCACATCCCTTTATGAAATAGAGAGGTTCACATATTCTCTATTTCTTCAGAGACGTTGGTTCATGAATATTTGTAACACCTCCCTATGCAAAGAACTTATTCTTTTATAGGTGATAATGACCACTTTGTTAAATTATATAGTATCTTATTTTTATGATATAAGGAATATATGAAAAAAATTCGGGTTGAGGCTCTTTCAGAACTCATATGTAGTTTATGATGAATTATTTGTCGAATTTCCTGGTATATATACTTCATGGGTTTTCTATGTCCATTTGTGATGGAATACTCACATGCATGTGATAAGTATCACATGATCCTAATTTATAATGAACGATCTCAATCAAGGTTGAATGAAAACTGCATCAATCATTTTTAGTTTTTTCATAGCTCATTAATTGAGATCTTCTCATGTATTCATAATTTCTGGATGACCAAACAACCCAAATCCATTCAAAATGATCATAAAATATGGTTTACTATTATATTAAAAGTGGTTCATTCATGTGCTTCGGCATACTATAGATCCTCAAATGGTTGAAGATATAATACTACCTCCCAGAGAAATCAAGTAGCTAAGATGTTGTAGAATCAACAGACCATGTTTTATCCATAATTTAAATTACAATGGAACAACACCACATGCATTATCATTTCCACATAAATCCTTTCATAGATATTTTATCAAGTTTATAATTCAAATGGTGGCCAATAATATTTCAAGATAACATGGGGATCAAAACCTAGATTCCAGTACACAACATGCCCACATAGGCTATGACACACTCAGACCATATACACCTCTTATGGGCTATTATCTCAATCCATCCACACCTTCAATCCTACACATTGTGGTCCCTATACATAGTCATGTCTGTCTCCATGCTTTACCACTTTTGTTTGGATCATCTACAGGGGTTGAACCTTGTGTCACCTATGAGAGGTTAAGGGCTACCCATTAGGGGCTTCAAAAGTGGGATTTATTTTCACTAAAATCCAACATAAAATGTATTCTATGTGTAGTAATCCCAAAATTTCAATCTTCTTCAACCATATCATCTTCTTTATCAGGATATAATAATTTATATATTCATTGAAACATCATATCATCATGAAAATTAATGTTTAATGATCTTCACCTATATTAAACAATATGGAAAAATCCATTAGAATAGGTTTTCATCACTTTTATGATCACTTCAAATATGATCATAATCAATATGTAAAATGTTCATAGCATGAAATCTAATGACAGTAAATGAATCTATAACTATTCTCAAGGAATCTCCACTTCTCATAATCATCTTATGAAACCCATATTGGTATAATATTTACAATAAACACAAATTTGGTCCCAACACCCCTCATAATATTAGTAACTATACATATTCATCATGAATCATATTTACATCTCTTAATAATGTATATTTGAAATATATTTAAAAATCCAATCCATTAAAATATGAAAATGATGACATTTATAAACATACATCCTAAATATATGGAATTTTTATGTGTCATAATGGGAAATGGTTGACACATCATTGTTTTGGGGATATTTCCACTATAAAATCTTATAGATAACTCTCATCTTATGGTGTTAGGTTAATATTTATTTTTTCTAGAATGCATTAATGGAATAAAAGGGTTGAAATATCAATAATGAAATAATTATTTATCACAATTTCATGCTATGACTATAGTATCTACCACAATATATTAAAGAACTGCAACCTTAGTTTTAGTGATTTTATTAGTTTGGTGTTCTAACATTCACATATTATATGATAGATTCACAAGATTCTTGTTAAATTATATTGAATAATATCCATTTAATTATATA
This sequence comes from Viscum album, assembly GCA_963277665.1. Lineage (NCBI taxonomy): Eukaryota > Viridiplantae > Streptophyta > Magnoliopsida > Santalales > Viscaceae > Viscum > Viscum album. Next base: position 898,358,257 of record OY728136.1, on the reverse strand, counting down.
AATGAATTGTATTTAAGTGTTCTGTTTCTTATTCTTATAGTTATTAGATAGTTCACTCCTATATTTTCACTTATAACAAACTCATATTACATTCATTCATTTTCATGGATGTATCTATCCACAATTTTCATATGATCATAATTTCTTTGTTCTATTCTTCTTAATTAGAATATTACAATTTTCATCATTTTATGTTTCCCACTGCATTTCATGATTTCCCTAGAACATATATGCTACATAAAATTTCTTCTCAATATTAATATATCATGATACTATATATGCATATGATGAAAAAATTATAAATTAGTTCACTTTGGAGACTCGACATAATCCATACAAAGGAAAAACCAACCATTATTTCAAAATTGTGAATAATAGATAAATAATACCATGAGAATATTGTAATGTTATCCTTATAGAATTCCATGATTTTTTTTTTCATTCTAATTTAATGTATGGAACATCATATCTATTTTAACTCATTGTCGTAGAGTTAATTGTTTCTGAAATAAAATCACCAGAATCATTATCCCGTTCATCATATATACTTATTTAACCAAATTAGTTTCTCGAACCAATTACCACCATTGATATAAATCTTTTCTCAAAAATTACAATACCATAATAACATTTTAACTTTCATTACACCACAATGTTAGGAATATGATTTCGAGGAGTTTAAAAAATATCTCAGATATAAATGGATTATTATCTCTACTAAAATAAAAATATTATATCATATAAATTGATCCATCATTGGGTAATAAAATTATTTAAAATTTTGTTTCTCTATTTAAGAAAGGATATATTTAATAACATGAGAGATTTTACCTAATATAGTTATGATCACCTATGTTGAAAAACTATCTACATTGGATTTCTCAAGAGGGAAATCTCTATATTTTTAGTTGGTTGGTGTGGAATCTCAAGAGGGGGGTGAATTGAGTTCCTATTTAAAATATCCGTTAAAATATTATGCTAAAGATCCCCCAATTTAAAAACTTCCTTGTTAATTAAGGAATTAGAGATATAGATGTTTAGTTGATCAACATGTTTCTAAAAGGATGATTATTCCTCAGTTGAATATGTGTATAACACATATACATATTTTGAAACAGGTTTACTGAATTAATCGCATACACACACTAACAAGAATTATCTATCAGAGTTAATGTAAAATTGTTTTCTATATTTTAAATTTTTAGTAGTGGAAAATAGACAAAATAGAGTTTTACTAAATATAGTACAGAATAGAGTTAAACAAGATGTTCAGTCTCAAGCCAAGACTTAATCCTCTCCACTTCGTGATCACTTACCACCAAGAATTTTATATTAACAATAAACATAATTCACAGCCTGTATCAAGATTTACAAACAATTTTCACAAATGGTCTAGTCCTCACACCCTCTACCACAATTTATCATTGGAAAAACAATTAATCCAGACCACACACGATCTCTTCCACAATTATACGTGGGAAAAATTATAAAAAATGTTTGATGTGAGGATTTTGAGTATCCTCTAGTTCATGTAAAAGAGAAAATTTGTTTACTAGATAAACACACAATTATCATAAATGTAATAGAAAAAACATAATAGATATAATGTTATAAATATTGACTTTAGAAGGATATAAGTGTTTAGTGTTCAGCTCTTGACTCCTTCGAGTGAAGATTTCATAGTTCGAGTCTTTCTCTAGAAGTTGTATCCAAACAACTGAATGTCTCATCTCCAAGAACTAGCTTTCAGGTACTGAGTGTTCAACTTCTTGGGTTGATAGTGATTTTATGAAGTACATAAAATAGTCTTTAAATTGTTCCCCTAGAATGATCAACTTGAGGCTCTTCAGTTCATAGTGTGAGTCTAGGTGTTCTTCTTTTGTTCCATAGATCTAGCATGTAGTAACTCTCTCTCTTGGGTCCTATATGTATTTCTTATCTTCCATGGTCCTCTATTTTATATTTGAGGTCCGAAAATAGGAATAAGAAAACCATGTGTTGTTTTCCTCGTACCTCATACTGTCTGAAGAAACAGTCTCTTGATATGTCTATAATCAGCATTAATTTATGTCAGAAGCATTAAATTTACCAAATACAACCGTTAGAATGAACATAAGAAATTGAAAAAGTATGGAGTTGAAGAGTGGGTATTGGTAGGATTGAAAAAATAGCCTTCTCAACGATATCCTTCATTGCTAGCTTCATCAGTAGACTTCATCGGTAGGCTTCATCAATAGGCTTCATCAGTAGACGTCATTATTAGGACTTTTAGTAGGATTCATCAGTAGACATAATCAGGGTACTTCATCTACATGCTTTATCGGTAGACTTCATTAGTATCTTATATCAGTAACCTTCCAGTGTTATCCACTATCTATTACTTTCCAGCGGTAACATCAATCGGTAACATCTATTAGTATCCTCTTACTTAGAAATTTTCCACTATAATAATAATTGATAGAATAATGAAATTAAAGATACATAGTTATCAGTTGATAGAAACTATAAATATTAATGAGACATGCTTATCGTAACAAGGAATCATGATTTGGGATCATTAAAACTAGTGAGTCCAATAATCTCTTCCTTTTTGATAATCACAAATTATGTAAGTGAAAATTTAGATCTAAGTATTATTTAGTCTGGGTTAAGCACATTTTCTAATTTCATTAGATATGTGAGTTAAAATATATTATGTATAAGTAAAATCTAACCGTGTTTATTTTGGAGAATACATCACAACATATATTCAAGAACTCTAATCTTCTTAAAACATCTACCGCATTGTGATTAACAAAAATAATATAAGACAAAAAGTGAAAAAAGAGGAGTTTTGTTTTAATTATGCTAGAATATAATACTCAAAAATATTACAAAGTTCATTATCAACTAAAACATCTCACACTCAATCCACAATAGAAATGTCCAATAGATCTTTGTCTTTGAAGGATGAGGAGGTCATCCCAGAAGATGGAGGGATAGGCTGATGTTTGGCAGTAAATAGTATAGGATGAACTGTTATAGAAGCATTATTAGACATATAATGAGTAGATCCATGAGGGATCATAAGGGTCAATATTCTATTGGATTGTACATTAGTCATCAAAGGGGAAACACCGGATGGGCCTGAGGTAGCTGAGGTTGATGGTAATGCTAGATGAATAATAATGGGGGTGCAGTCCACATGGTTGAAGGGAAATATAAGATTCCTAAAATTCTAAATGATTTTAACTTTCCTATCCATATATGAGAAAAAATAATACTCATTCTCCATGAATTTTTGCAATTTAGGTGTCAATTCACTAATCCTACTAATGCGATCCTTATAATCATGAGTGACATGTTGGTTACCCATTTTCTTCAACAGTAGTAGGATGTGACCATCCATATGATGCTTAGTGTACACCATTTTGTAATAAAAATAAACTTTCTCTTTGATGGCCTTCTGATTTGATCATCCTCCCTTAATTAATCTCCCAAAAGCTTATGAATGTATCTAGTATTGGAAAACACCTGAGTCATGTAGTTAGGGTCTGAGGTACCTACAATAGAAAAATTATCATGTTCTTCTCTAACAACTGATTTGAATGCATCTAGATCAACAAGAGGAGAGGCTGAAGAGGAAGTACATGCACATAGAGGTGCCATTGTAAAATCCATTTTCTGCTTAAATGACTTGGTATGACCACCGATCAATCTTTTCACATCATCATATTGAACACTCACATGTGACTCCATAGAGTTCTTAAAGTCTTGAAACATAGTGAAATATGCTAAACAACACTCTTAACATACATAAGGTATTTTTCTACTTGAACCCTTGAATCCATATAGGAGTCTAAACACGCAATTTATTATTTCACAGATTTCATAGACTTTTCCAAGGTTATGACTTGATTCCAACATTCCTTGACCACATTTAGGAAATTTGAGTGGGAAGTTGAAATAATCCTTTCCAAGGTATAAGTTAAATGTTCTTGATTACATGACACTGCTCCCATTATCACATCAGATCTCTCATCAAAATGTCTCTACAAATCAAATTTTAATGATTATAAATCATCCTTCTTCACATAGTCTTGAGGTAGAAGAACTGCAGGATACATGATAGTGGTCTCTGAAATAGAAGGAATTAGAGGGCATCTGCTTGGCTTCTCATCTTCAAAGTCTCCATAGTCTAACCTCAACACCACCAATCTAGGATATTCTGAAAAATCATATTTCCCATGAGAAAAAAAAACTGAACCTGTGGCAACATGTTCCCCCACTTCACTTGGAGAATTATACTGATCAGTTACATTTACCTTTTACAATTTCTCCTTGATAAACTACAACAATAGGAGAGTTCACGGTTAAATATTCTATAGTGTCTTCAACCAATCCATAGCAATTTCATCTCCAACAGATTAAACATTCTCTTACTCTTCACCCAATACAACTACTGTATATTCTATCAAGGGACTGAGACATAAGGTTTCCTCTTCACAGTCATCAACAACTCTCTCAAATCCCTCCAGACCAGTTTGAGCATTATCATCCTCCTCTAAGGTCTCTCCAATAGTAATGTCTATTAAGACACTATCTTTTTCTTCTTCTCCTTCACTGTTTTTCTTTTAATCTCTATCCCTTAGGATAACCTATCTACTGGGAAATATTTTTTCTGGGACAGGCTCACCAACATATACAAAATTAGCATGAGGACCTGAGGGATGGTTAGGATCACTCCTTTTTTCTATAGTATATTCCTCTCTTACTTGCATAACAACAGCCTCCTCTTCTTCATCTGAGTAAATTGGCTCCACTTCATTGTGCTTTAAACATTGGTAACTCTTATTCTTTGTCCTAGTAGGGTTAGTAAATGGATTTAACTCCTTATACATCAATACCTCATAATTCACCCATTTTATATTCCTGGGGTTCCATCTTATCATCATAAACATGATAATATTTTTTGTAATACATAAGTTTTGCCTTAAAACTACTATTTCTTCCTTATATCCACCAACTCCTTTCACTCTAAACATAAAGGATATCAACCAATCATGAAACTAAGCATTTTATTTTGAACTAGGCATTGACATATCTTCTAACTAAATCATCAACAATCTACAAAGATTTATCTTGTTTCCATGCTTCAAGAGACACAACATAAACATTTCTTCACACCTCTAGGTGGAAAATTCCCCACTCCTGGGACTCAAACCATCTTCAAAAAAATATAAAAATCAACTTTATTCTCCTTTCATTTCACCTGCAACAACCTTTATAGGGATTCTTTTTTCATTTTAGCTCAGCCAAATCCTCTTCATATAATAAATACTCACTGGTGGGAGGTACCGCTCTAGAGTGATAATCCCAAATTCCTTCATGTGGGACTCCTAAGAATTCAACCCATTTACCAGAAATGAATCTCAAATGTACTCCATTTACCTTTATATATATATATATAATTATATAATTATCATCCTCAGACTATTCAAACATCAGAAACTCATAATTTTCCTTGAATATCCTTGTGTAGTATAGTAAATTGTTATTTGCAAAACACTCTACCCAATCCTGAGCTTAGAGTACCTTCAACCCTGGAGACATGATCAACATCATCCATTCCAAACTTAATTCCATCCCAATCACAATTTCCCACTTTGAAAAATGTGGATTGATAATAATTTCAACTATATTACTTACACTACTAGTCCTAGTTCGATTTCTCTTAAGGTTTTCCGCATATCATTCCTCACCAACAGTCAGTCTCTTTAATAATTCCATTGCGAGTTGTTCGAGGGTTTCAGTAGATGGTTTGGTTCCAAGTCTTTAGAGCATTAGGTTTACGAGATTATTGAAGCGGATTGAAATGTGGTTTTTACGTTTTTTATCATTTAGGGATTGAAAAACAAACCGAGTAAAAGAAATAACAAATACTAATAAAATTTTGGATTCCAATAGAAGAAAACAATGTCCAAAACATATGGTAGACTATCACTATGGTTCCAATGGTGAGGTATTATTGGTGAGGTATTATAGGTGAGGAGTAATAGTGATGTATTATTAGTGAGGTATAATGGTGAGGTCATATCTGTGAGGTCTTATCTGTGAGGTATTATCAGTGAGGTCTAATGGTGAGGTCTTATTAGTCAGGTCTAATAGTGAGGTCTTATCGGTGAGGTCTAACAGTGAGGTCTTATTGGTGATCTCTTATCGGTGAGGTTTTATTAGTGAAGTATAATGGTGATGTCCTATAGGTGATGTCTAATTGTGAGGTCTTGTCAGTGAGGTCTTATCGATGAGGTCAAATAGTGAGGTCTTATCCTTGATTTCTTATCGGTGAGGATTAACATTAATATTTTATCATACCTAACTCGTGTTTGATGTAATTTATCCTCTCATATTTCAAATACATTGTGAATATATCAGATAATTGATATTTAGTGCCCATTTATTCAACAGTGATATCTCATCTTTGATAATGATCTCTCAAGAAGTGATGTCTTACGTCAATATTAATTGTCCTAGCATTAGATACTAGATTTTTATAGATGGTAATAGCACTTGTATTGTCATAATTTATGGAGACATGTTTGAATTGATATCCATAATCTAGTAACATGTGTTTCATTTACAAAATTTGAGCACAAAAATACCGACAACTATATATTCGGCTTCTATAGTAGATAATGAAACATAATTTTGAATCATACTACCCATTGATACTGGTGAATTCCCCAAAATGCGACATGTTCCAGAAGTTCTTTTTCTATCTAAATTATAATTAGAAAATTCTACATCAGAATAAATTATTAAATGAAATAATTGTCCTCTTTGACAAAATAGTCCTAAATTTGAATAATGCGTGAGATATTTAAAAATTCATATTAACAGTAGTTAAATGATATTCATAAGGATTGGCTTGAAAACGAGCACACATGAATACACTGAACATAATACATGGATGGATAGAAGTAAGGTAGAGAAGTCTCCCAGTCAAACCATTGTAATTGGTTTGATCCACTGGTTTACTAGTTTCATCAACATCAAGCGTACAAGTGGTACTCATAAGTGTATCACTACCTTTATTACCATTGAAACCAAAAGATTTCATAAGATACTTATTATATTTACTTTTATTTAAAACAATAACATTTTAATTTTGAATGATTTGAAATCGAAGGAAAAAATTTTAGTTTCCCCATTAAAATCATTTCTAATTCATCTTGAATCATATTTGAAAAATCAGAACGTAAAAAAATGTTAGTAGATCCCAAAATAATATTATCTAAAAAAATCTGTAATATTAACACATCTTTGGGAATTTGATTAATAAAAATATTAGGATCAGTTATTCTTATTGCAAAACATTTTGAAATAAGAAAAGAACTAATTATATCACACCAAGCCCAAAGAACTTTTTTTAGACCATATGAATCTTTATAATGTTTAAATACATGGTTTGAAATAAGCGGATTTTTAAAACTAGGGGTTTTCTCAACAAACATATCCTCAACTATGTTCCCATTTAGAAATGAACTTTTTACATCCATTTGATAATGTTTGAAATTTAGATGATCTGTATAAGAATGTATTATCATAATGGATTCTAGGAGAGATATAGGTTCAACGGTTTCCTCATAGTATATTTCTTTCTCTTGACTATATTCTTGTGCAACGAGTCTAGCCTTGTTTCTAACTATGTTTCCAGATTCATCAACTTTATTCCTAACACCCATTTAATGCCTATGCTCAAAGTATCTTTAGGTATTTCTACTAATTCCCAATATTTGTTTCTTTCTAACTAATTTAACTCATCTTGCATAGCTATCACCAAAAATTCATTATTGATAGAATCATTAATATTTTTGAATTAAAGCTATGAAAGAAAGGCTAGATGGTCAACCTAGTTTCTCATAGATTCTCAAGTTTGTATTCCTCTATTTATATCACCAACTACAACATATAATGGATGGTTTTTGATGGTTATAATACCTCTAGAATGGGTTAGAATAGTCTATTTATTGTAGTTTATAGGTTTATCTTCCACATGATCATATTCTAGAAAATTTCCATAACTAGTTTTCTTCCCTATGGGTTCACAATTTTTATCATTAAGGTCCAGAATTGAAATATCATCCTCAAGATGTTCAAGAGAGGTTTTGAGTTCATGTGAATCAATCTCATTAAATTTGACATGAACTGATTATCCCACATATTTGGTGAAATTATTTAATACTCTATAAGCATTAATAGAGACTATGTAACCTAGGAAAATTCCCTCACCACTCTTGGATGAAAACTTTTCAAGAATATCATTATTTTTTTGGATAAATACATCGCAGCCAAAGACTTTAAATTATTTAACCATAGTCTTCCTATATTTCAAGATCTCAAAAGGGATCTTCTTAAGAACGATTCTAATTAAGACTCTAATGAAGATCTAACAAACTGTATTAACAGCTTCATCTAAAAAATAGATAGTCATTTTATACTCATTTAGCATAGTCCATGAAATCTCTTGAATTGTCCTATTTCTTCTTTCTACAAATCCATTTGGTTGAGGTGTTCGAGGTGTAGAGAAATTGTGATTATAGCCCTTTTTTGTGCAAAAAGATTCAAACATCTGATTTTAAAATTCATGGTCATGATCACTTCATATTGTCTTAATTCTATGTCCTATATGAATTTCCAAATACATAGAATATTTAATGAAGTAAGAACATGGTTCAAATTTGTGAGATGGAAAGTATACCCAAGTATATATTGAAAAATCATCATCAATAATATAAACATAGTGCTACCCATTATACATAAAACTCTAGATGGTCTAAAAAATCTAGGTGAACTAACTCAAGCGGTTAAGAAGTAGAATCTTATTTCACTGGTTTGAATGAAAAATAGTGTTGTTTACCATTTTAACAATGATTACAAACCATGTTATGTGGGAATTCCAATTTATTTAAGTCTATAACTAAAACATTCCTATTCATTTTCCTAAGTGAGTGAACATTGTAGTGTCTTAATCTTCTATTACATAACTATGATTCCTTATGAAAAGCCTTCAATGAATAAACATTTTTCTTATCTAAAGAGTTTAAATCAACATGATATACATTTTCATTTCTAAGAGTAGTGAATATTAAATCATATTTAGAATTAAAAACATTGCATGCAACATTTTCAATCTGTATATTAAAATCATCATCACACATCAGAGAGATACTGAGTAAATTATATTTTAACCCCTCAACAAAATGTACTTTTAAAATAAATATAGTATTAGGGTTACCAATGTCACATAAGCCTATGATATTACCCTTATCATTATCACTATATGTAACTTTTCCACCATCAACATTAATTAGGCTCTTGAATCATGAAAAACATCCTGTCATATATCTTGAACATCTACTGTCCAAATACAATTGGGTTTTACAGGAGCTCTTTAGAGAATTTTCCTACACAACAGATTAATTATAGGGTAACATTGAAACCTAGATTTTATTTGGTCCATAGAGGTTAGAAAGTAAAATTTAGGAACCCATATTTGTCTCATAGGTTTTCTATAATCATCAGATATGTTTTCAGACATGAACACATTGTAAGGTCCTTTAGAGATTTATATTTTAAAATATGGTTCATAACATGAACTAGTAGTGAACTGTCTGTATTTTAGAACAAACTTATTTTTAATAATCCTTCTTTTTCCTGGTTGATATCCTATACCAGTTGTGTATTTTGGAGAAATATTTCTTCCTTATAATTATGTCAGGGTATCTCTACCTGGAGTAAAATTCTCATGATCTCTTTTTAATTGTTCATTTGATAATTTATGTTCACTATTTTCTTTTAGTAGCTGAGAAAATTTTACTTTAAATATATCATAATATGAGTTATAATTTTCATTTAATGAAAATTGTCTTTTTAATAATTTATATTTATCTCTGATTTTATTATTAGTATCCTCTAGCATTCCACACCATTTTAATAGTTCATCCTTAGTCATATTTTTATCATTAATTGATTAACATTTATTCCTATAATAGTGTGCATTATATAATAGAGAATTATGTATTACCACAGATGTTTCAGTCATGAAACTCAAGTATGAATGTTTGTTCGTTTCAATATCAGAATTTTCATATCCATAGAAGCTGTCATCTTAAGAATTCCATGTATCATTCATATTCGTTTTTACATTATTTTCTCTTATCTTCATATTTCTTCTTAAAAACCAGTTTGACATAATCAGCCTTGACATATCCTTTTCATTTACATTTATAGAAGACAATCTCATTTAAATTATCATTCCATTTTCTGTTCTTTTTTCACTAACCATTACTATCGTACATTCCTTTGTAGTTTTATTTTCTAATGAAATTCTTATTATGGTAGACATTTTTGAATCTCCTAGTAAGATTGTCCATCTCATCATCACTATCTAAATCTGAATCCACACAAGTAGAACTGTCTAGAGGAACATGAACTTTTTCTTTATATTTTCTCTTGGAGGTAGAAATTATGAATGCTACAGATTTCTTTCTTGGTTCTTCATATGCTACTTGATTTACCTTAAGATCTTCTTCTTACGTCATAATTTTCCCAATTAGTTCCTTCACTAGTTTCTTTCTTATGTCACAAGATTCTCATATTGAAATATAATTTCCTCTCCATCTATTAGGTAATCATCGAAGAAACCTCATAATATGATCCTTGATGTCCACTAGTTTCCCAAGAAGACATATAGTATATACCATTTCATTGATTCGTAGATACATTTTAGATATATGTTCATCAAGATTCATTTTAATATTATCATATTTAATAGTATAAGTATTAATTCTCATTTAGTTAACATTGGTGGTTCCCTCATGAGAAATAACCAAAGTATCCCAGATTTCATAAGAAATTTTAAAGGAAGATATTATATAGAATTATTCATCAACTAGAAAATAGTAAAATGCATTAATTTCTTTATAGTTTTTTTATATATAGATTTATTCAACTGATACCAAGTGACATTATCTGTAGTAGGAAATGCATGTTATTCAGCAATTATGTCCAAAATTTCAGGACACATTCTCTCTAGATACATTTAAATTTTCATTTTCCACTGAGCATAGTTATTACAATTAAATAAAGGTGGAATGTTGGTAGCCGCATCCTCAAATATGATTTCCATGGTTAATTGGAATTTAAAGAACTAAAATATTAAATATAAAAAAATTATGATATTTAACAAACAACTAAAATCACTGTTGAAAAGAATTTGGAAACTTGCACAACAGTTCAGATAGTAGCAATAAAAATTTACCAATTGATACCAAATGTTGGTCAGTGTGGAATCTCAAGAGGGGGGTTAATTGAGTTCCTACATAAATTTTTTTGTTAAATCATTATGCTAAAGATCCTCCAATTTCGAAGTTGCCCAGTTAATTATTACAGTAGAGATATAGATATTCAGTTTGTCAACAAGTTTCTCAAAGGGTTATTAGACCTCAGTTGAATCAGTTTACAACACTGATTAAACTTTCGAAATAGGTTTAGTAGATTAAAAAAATAAACACACTAACCAGAATTAACTATCAGAGTTAATGTAAAATCGTTTTAGGTTTTTGAAATTATAAGCTATGGAAAATAGAAAAAACTGAATATTACTAAATATAGTATACAATAGAGATAAACTAGTGTTTTAGTCTCAAGCTAAGACCTAATCCTCTCCAATTGGTTATCACCTACCACCAACTAGTTTATATTAATATTGAACTTTTCACAAATCATTTGCTGGAATTTACAATAGTTTTCACAATCATTCCAGGGATCACACCCTCTACTACAGTTCTTCATTGAGAAAACAAATATTCCAGACAACATAGGGTCTCTTGAAATATTATACGTGGGAAAAAAATTGTATATAAACTTTGATGTCAGGATTTTCAGTATCCTCATGTTCAAGCATAGGAGATAGTGTGTGTAATAAAATACCACACACTTCTAAAAAATGTAATAGAAAGAACACAATATAGATAAAGTTATAAATATTGAGTTTAGAAGGCTCTATTTGTTTAGAGTTTAGCTCTTGAATCCATGGAGTGAAGATTTTTAGTTCTATTCTTTTTCTATAAGTTGTATCAAAAGAAACATAATGTCGCAACTATAGGTTATTAATTTCACCTAATGAGTGTTATGCTTCTTTGGTTGATAGATATTTTATGAATCACAAAAAACCATCTTGAAATAGTTCTCCCAGAAGGATATTCTTGAGGTTCTTCGTTTCATAAGGTCAGTGCTGGTGTTCTACTGTTGTTCTTCAGATCGAGCATGTAGTGACTCTCTATAGTGTCCTCCTTGCATTTCTTTAATTCCTTTGTATTCTATTTTATATTTGAGGTCCTATAATAGGAATAAAAATACCATGCAAGGTTTTCCTTGTACCTCGTATTATCTCCAGATAAAATCTCTTGATATGTCTAAAATCAACATTAATTAATGCTAGAATAATTCAATTAACCAAATATGGCTATTAGAATAAACATAAAAAATTGAAAAAGTATGGAGTCGAAGAGTGTTTTTCTGTATACTGGTAACGACGGCCTTCTCAAAAATATCCTTCATCAGTAGCCTCCAGCGGTAGCCTTCATCGGTATCTTAATTAGTAGACTTTATTCGTACACTTAATTGGTACGATTCATCAGTAGACATCATTGGTAGGATTTATTAGTAGGCTTCATCAGTATACATCTTCAGTATACATCGTCAGTAGACTTCATCAGTAACATCTATCAATATCCTTTCAGCGGTAACCTATATCGACAACTTTCCAGGGGTAACCTCTCTCGGTATGTTTTATTGGTATCCTCATACTAAGATGTTTTGCACGGTGAACATAACTGAGGGAGCAATGAGATTAATGATACAAAGTTATCTCATGATAGAAACTATAAATATTAATGAATAACGATTATCATAACAAAGAATCAATATTTTGGCTTCTCAAAACTGGTGGGTCCAATAATTTATATAGGTTAGGAATCAATTTATTCCATTTGGAGCCACAACAGAATATTGGAACACACTGATCTAGCTCATTATCAACATGAAAACTAATCCCCAAAATAAAATCCCAATAATGGTATATTTTTATAAATACAATAAGTTATTTTCATAAATATATTTTATGTATGTTAATTTAAACAAATTATCCAAAATATTCAACTAAACATCCTCAAGTACTTAATATTATAACCCAAACTCCAATAACCAAAATTCAGTATATATTTTATGAAATTGGTATAAGGTAAAAGGAACTCATCATGATGGAAAAATTATTTTATTTGTCTTGAAGACCTAGATTCTTACATTATTCACATATTAATTTGGAAATATGAAATACATATCATAAAAAAATTCTGTCATCCTTGATATTAATAATAACAACAATGTATTTATCCAACATAAAAAAATGGGTGATATATAATTCTTGGTAAGAGTTATGTATAGAAAAATCTATCTAGAATCAACATTTTTTAATCATTGTGGAATGAAAAATATTTGACAAATCACGTCATCAAATCAAGATCTTGAGTAGGAAATGAATCCATGGATAATATAAAGTACGCTTATCTTATGAATAATAGTAACTAAATTATCAATGAATTAAATGATTACTATTAGATTTCATGATCTCATACTTATTGATATATCTACCGTCAAGGTCTTTCACAAAAATAGTTTATGTTTTGAGTAGGAATACTAAAAAACCATTTAAATAATTTTATTTAACTAGTTTGTCTCCTGAAAAATGATAACACATCAGGAATATATCGATAACTATCCCCCAACTATAATTTAATATCCCATGAATTCCTCATATGTAAAATGATCGATTCAATTAATAATCAATTTGATTTATAAACAAATATCATTGTTGAGTAAAGAATATAGATTTATCATAGTTTTACCGAGTCAATGAGATATCATTCATCATAAAAAACCATATGTAGAGAAGATATATGGTTTAACCAATAATAATATCCATGATACAAATAATATGGATATATAAGGGAAATTTATTGTCCAACAAAAAATTATCAAAATAAAGTGAACATTTCAAGACAATTTTAACAACCAATAATTTAATAAGGACAAGATTGATAACTGTAAGATTAATAAAATCAATAATTTTAAAGAATATAATAAAATTGAAGTAAAAATTTAAATATAATAATTAATTAAATATATTTCCATGCAAATAAATTAATAACTTTGTTATGAATATAAAGGAAAAAATGGTTATGGTGGTTGGAATTTCGGATAACAGGACATACATTTAAACAAAACATTCATATTGATTTTATAAAAGGAAAGGAAGAAAATAAATACTTAAATTAAAAAATATATTGATTCATTTAATAAAATGTAAAAAAATAAATTATAAGAAAAAATGTTTTTAATATCTCTTATGAGAAATAAAAGTTATTTATATGATATAATTTTGATAAAAATGATATTGTAATCTAAGTTCATAAAATCTTTTATAAATTTCAAATTTGAACCCCATGAAATTTTAGATATGAATTTAATCATTAATCTTCATTATTAAATTTTATTTATTTAAAATATCTCAAATTTTTAGTATATACACCATGTAAAGATGTATTGGTTCTTAATATCAAATATATCTAAATATAGAGAAAATATATATTAAATACCTTAAAGAAGATTGACTCATCACATACATTCAATATTTTATTAAAAAATATTTTTTTAATTTATTAATTTTTTATGAACCATTTTCAATTATAATAATTTTTATTAATAATTTTTAATTTATTACTTAATGAATTAGGTTTGTGTGAAACATTTTGATAATAATTATTTCATATGTTCAAAATGAAATTAGTATATTAACTACTGTAATATTAAAATTTTTCCATAATATCCATAATAATCATGAAATAATTATGAGATGAATAATAAAATTATTCATTTTATACCAATAAATAATTATTATTGTGAAAAATAAAATATGTTACAACAATGGAAATTGTTGGTCATACATACGGATAGGTAGTGTTTCCAAATTTCAACGATCATGCTAGAAATAAGGTAAGTGTTTTTTTTAAATTTATAATATTATAATTAAATCATAAATACCACATTAATCCTTTAAATAAACATATATATAGAGACATATATCATCCATTTAAAGAAGTGCTGAAAAAGATCACATCGCTTCGTAGAGGTGGTAGTCCAATTGTACTCTTAAAAGACATTATCATTTTCTAGATATTGGAATGGTATGAAAATATGTGATATATTAATTTTCTAGACTAATAAATATTTCATTAATAATATATATATATCGAAAAATTCATTATATCCAACCATGTATGGCGGTGATAGAAAATGAATTACATCGTTTCATGAGGTGGTTGTCTTCCATATACGTGAATGGCATTTTAATATCCCATTTTATGGAAGAGGATAGAGATATATGTTATTTCCTTTGGATGATGACATCTCAGAAGATATAATATATTTTTTATCATTCTATTTTTTCTTGTTAATATTTTAAGGATATGGAAGAAAAAAATGAAAATGCATTATTAAGACAATACCACTTCATTAGAGAACCAATTTATGTTCACAACTGGAGACTCCCTATGATTATTTTATAATCTAACCATGGAATATAGATCATGGAGTGGAATGTAATTAAGGTATTTGGGAATGTATTTTAACATTTAAAGTCTCTTTATGATTGGATTGGAGAGGAGAGGGGAGTTATTTTATAAGTGGGGAGAGGACACACTTAAAAGTTTTAATATGAATAAGATATATTAATCTATTACTTGGTCGAAATAAAAAATATCAAATTTGAAAATATTATATGATATATATTAGAAATAATTTAATAATATATGACATATAAATGTTTTTATGTCACTTAAACCTGTATCACATTATAATACATCTCTGATAAACCAATTTCAATAATAACTATGGTAAACTTTTTTAACTATTTTTACTACTCATTATTGATCAATATTAAGTTGAACATATTGAATAATATTAATTATTCATATTAAAAATATAGAATCCATTTTATTATATTCAGTTCTTATACATGGAATAAATTAATTCTAAAAAAGATGTTGAAAAATGGTTTCTTAGAAAAAATGTCTTCTTAAGTGTAATATTTTTTCATAAACAATTAAATTATTCAAATAATTATAAATTACATAATTTTTTTTATTAATAATAAAACTAATTACATTTTTTTTTCAAACAGTTTTAAAAAAAATTGATCATTGAAAATTCATGAATCAAGAATACATTTTCCAATATATATTTGAATTTTCCATTAATCATTAAAAAATCCAAATTTTCAAAAAATTAATCTAAATAAATCACCCACAACTAGTTTTGACGTTATGAATTCTAATATGATGTTAATTTTATTGAATTAAAAATATATAATTTTGAAATAAATATTGTATATAAAACAATATAACGCATGAAAGTCAAATTTGGTTAGAAATAAAACCCTATAATTTTCAAAAAAAATCACATATTATTCACATAAATCAATAAAATATAATTAATAAATAATATAAAGCCATGAAAATGATTTATTATGTAATAATATAGGTTGATATAGTGATTCTTAATAGAATCCTTTTATCCACCCATGTAATGACATAATAAATCACTTTAATGTTTATTAATATTATTATACTAATTAAATAAATATGATGTAATTTAATCAAGAAAATATGAAATAGTTTTAATTAAACTGTTTTATTATAATATTTTAGGTAAAATATAAAAATATAAATTATAGAATTTGAATGTGAAAAAATTAATTTTATTTTTTGAAACCGTATTATCAAAAATAGCATAGATAATTGTTTTTTATTTTTCAAATAATATTTCGTTTTCAATGAATATCGATAAATACAGATTTTAACAAAATAACATTTCATTTTCAGAAAATTATGTAATTTAAAAGTCAAATAATGTTTTTAATATGATTTATATTAAAATAATAATAATTTTTTATTATTTATCATAATTAATTACATTTTAATCATCTTTATGTTGTATTTAATATATATTTATTGGGGGTTTTAAATGGGATCTTTCTAAAAACTACATTAATATGAATAATATTAATCAATTTTATTAATTAAAATTAACCATATATATGAATATTTAAAATTAAATTAATTTATTATTAATCATTAAATATTTATTAATATACGTAAAATTATTCTTATTAGTTATATAGTGAATATAAAATAGTCTTTCGTTCCAAAAAAGACACTTGTTGAAATCCCACATTTTCATCTCATTTTTTGGGTTTGTTCTAAATTTATTTTTTAACATTGATGAGTAAAATATGATAAAATAAAATCAATATTTTTAAATATCATAATTTATATTATATAGTAATTTCAATATAATTTATCACAATAATAAATGCATAAAACAATAAAAATTAATCAGTGAAGTTAAGGTAAAATTTTATTTATCGATGGCTAAACTAATTAGGAAATAGTTAATTTGAATTAAAAGAAAGTATATGTCAATTTGATGGATATATTTATAACTTACAAGTTATATTTATTAATAATAGTTTATTTTATAATCCTTGTTAAATGGGAAAAACATGGGTACATATTTTCCTTTTCTAAAATTACACGTGTGTCACTCACCTCTATTATAAATGGTCACTCCCTCTAATATACTTTGAAACCATAAAATACATTTTAATCAGAAAATATCTAAACTAATAGGTTCCTTACATACCTGCCCATGGCTTGATGTCTTTATTTTTATCATAAGTCAATCCCATTAAGGCTATTGATGTTTACCTATGAATGATGTTTGAAAAATATGTATCGTTCTTAAGCGTGCATCGTCATTTTTTTCTTCCAACTAAAAAAATATTTTTAAAGTATGATTATATAATAACAAAAATATATATCATATATATAGATGATAATATATCAATTTAATAATGAATATAATTATACTCTTATTGTATGGGATATGAAATCGTCATTCATGTGTATGGAAGCCTATCACCTCATGAACCAATGTCATTCAGTTTTCATAATCACCTCTAATTGATTATTATAATGATGGATTTAAATTATATATATGATATTTTAAACATAGTTATACTTATTGAGTTATGATATTAAATATAAAATCATACATTCTATTCCGTGGGGGATATGATATTGTCGCTTGTGTATATGATATTGCCGCTTGTGTATACGGTGGACTACTACCTCACGAAGCTGTGTAATTTTTTTTCACTAATTCGTTACATCGAAGGTTATATAGATACAATTAATTAATATAGGTGATATAAATTAAATTATAATTATATTAATTGAATATGTTTTATTATGAAATGATAATATATCATTTTATTTTATACACTAAACATTGATAAAGTAGTTTGTTATAAGTGGACTACCACCTCTACGAGGAAACATGATTATTGTTTTCATCTCCACATCACAATAATGACATTTTTATGTTTATATAAATATTTAATATTATATATTGTATTATTATTATTCTTGTATTTTTAAATAATACATACCACCATTAATTAATTTTATTTGATAAATGGAAATGATTCTCATGCCTACGTAAAACTTACCATATCATTGATAATAACATTATTTATTTATAATGAACAACATTAATGATTCCTTTTAAAATTATAATTGGTGTATAAATATTATAAATATTTCATGATTATTATTTTGGATATTTTGAAATAAAAACCTCTTAGACCAATAATCAACCTACCAAAGTCATATAAATATATATTCCAAATATAATCGAAGCATATAATGATATTTTATTGATTATGAAATGTTATATAGCATTGTAATAAGTGAAATAAATGGAATATTAATATCAAAAAAAAGTGTCTCAAGAAATTAAATAATAAAAAATTTTATATTATTCTGGAAGACAAGAAATTATATGGACGAATCGATCTCATGTTAAGGGACTTCATCTTAATTTCCATTAATTGAGCCATATATTAACGTTTACCACCAATATTCTATATGTGGTGTATAAATATCCCCTCTAAAACATTATATCCTAAAATTCACTATTAACATGGTTTTATAATTTTAATTTTATTCTTTCATCGGTCATCTAATTTTATATGTTTCCAAAGTGATAATATAATTTTCTTTAAAAAACAATCTTTGAATTATTTCCTTCAAACACTATTTTTGTAGCAAATCCTTTTTTAAAATTATTTTATTATTAACATTAGTGTTCTATAAAATATATTTTTTCTTTATTTAATTTTTTTTTAAATTATGCTTTTTGTACAAAATGTTTTTCTTTCTTTACAAACTATAAAATGAATGTTCTATTTTAACATATATTGTGGAAATGGATTTTCTATGCACTACGACGATTATCTGATGTTTGGATTCCATTGCTTGATTTCATGTTTTCTTTAACAAAAACAAATTCTTCCTTTTTTATTGAAATTTTTGTATTAAAAATCAGTTTTTAAAACACGAGTTTATTTTGGTATTGAAAATGGTTTTTTAAATTATATGGGTATTCTGATATCATAAAATGTATTTCATATGAGTATCAAAGTGTTTTTAAAATGTTTTATGATTAATATATGAATGAATAATATTTTTTATTCCTAATATTCTTCTTAGAAAATTTTTATGAAGTAATTGTCCCCATTATAGCTCATGTATGTTCATATTATATCGTATATGATGGGAATACCAAAAGATCTCTCCACTAAAGTGGTTAATTTTTATATTCCATGGGTAATTATTTTTTATGATGGTTGTATGGTTATTTAGCTATTTAAGGGTTCTATCTGATGATTTCCTAACGAAACATCATAAATTTTCAATGATTTATAATAAGATTTCATGAAAATTGATTAATTTCAATGTGAAAGATAATTATATATTTTTAAAGAAAAAATTAATAACTTTCTATAAAAAGTTTTGTTTTTTAGAAAATATATGCCATGGGTTTTCATGATTTTATTTGGATAAATAGACTTCTACTTTATGTACCCCATACTGATATTTTCCTGCTCATCCCACATTTTTAAAATTATTTTCATTAGGTTATAAGATGCATAATGGAAATAAAGAAGTCAATTTGAAAGTCATGAATATTTTTCATTAAATGCAATCATACATTATATTTTTTTTAAAAAGTATATCATGGGAAAGATGGATGTTAATCAAAAGTTTTCAATTTTTAATTTATGGTCTTTTTAAGGGTTATTGTCTAATTATCTAAAACCCTGAAACATAAATGATTCAAAAAATTAATTGAATGGATTCCTTACTAAAATCCCAATATAATGTATTGATTAAGGCTGGACATCATAATTACATTCAAATGACCAATTCGATATCTTTACTAGATAAGATAATATCAATGTAATTCTCTTAAATGATTTAAATTTATATTTAATGGAAATGATATAGAATTTTGGATTCTCATGTTTATTTATTTACAAAATTTCTATTTATAAAGTTTTTATATAGAGGAAACATGCGAGGTGTATTGGGAAGGCATCATGTTGAAAATATCCTTCTAAATCTACATCCTGATATTGATTCCATGAGATAGAATAGTTTTCTAAATTGATGTCTAAGTTGATAATTCAATAAATTTTACTGATATCCATGCCAGAGAGGAACCTAATCTACCAAGAAAAAAAATTAAACTTGTGAATCATTTAGTTAAAAAATAACCCCCATCATTCACTAGATCATCTAACTATGTGGTAGCCGAATGATGGATTAATTCCTTGGATACGATATCTGAATTTAAGGGATGTTTGGAACATTAAAAAGTAACCCATTACATTTATCATTTTGATGGTGAAGTTGATCGATGATGGTCTATAGTTAAGAATACCAGAGAGAAATATGATCATGATTCCATGGAATAAGAAACATTAGAGGATATTTTCTTTGAAAAATATTTCCCTAATGTGGTTTGAATCTTGATAGAAAACCAATTCATGGATTTGTGGAAAAAAAAGATGATTTTTCATCCTTTTAATAATCCAGATTTACCAAAATAACCATATAAATAAATTATTTTATTTTATGAATTTACAACAAGATTAATATAATTTACTATTTATTTAAACAAGTTCTAAAAAGTGATTTCGATTAATTTAATTCAAAATATGTGATAATTTTTTTCCTATGATAAAAACATTGAGTTGAGGTTGTGTAACACATATGTTCCTCTTGATGATGTAATTAAAAAATATTGTGGGTGAAATGTCATAGGAAAAAATAAATCAATGATATATGGAGGTATGAAGAAGAAGCTTTTATCTAGTGAAATGTGTTGGAAGTATCACCAATGGGAATGTATTATAACATTAGGGAAGAGTTAATGATGTTTAAATTTTTCACATATGACCCAAAATTTAATAGAAAATAATACTAAAGAATCATTCAATGGACTAGCAGACAGCCGGACAATGGTGAGATGTTATAGTTTCAAGGAGTTGGGTAACTTTGAAAACATATTGTAAAAGATACTAAATTAATCTTAAATCATCAATTAGACCTAGAACATAACTATGTGGTGCTCATATTTTCTTTATTAAATATAAAAAAGGTTCAATTAGACATTAAATGGATTATAAATCATATATTAACATCACTATTAAAAAAAGTACCATTTTAATTATATTAATTATTTATTTGATCTGTTCTAGGGAGATTTGTATTTTTTCTAGGCTGATATAAGGTACAGGTATCATCAGATGAAGTTAACTGATGATGTCCTTACAATTATGTTGTTTTAATTTATATATATGAATTATTATTTTTTAAGTTATTACTTTTGGGTTGTCTAATGTATTTGTGGTTTTTATTGACCTCGTGAATATAATTTTCTATGATTAATTTGATGATTTATTATCTATTTTTATGGATGAATTTTTTTTACATTCTTAAATTTTTTAGGAACACAAAAGACAACTACGAAGTATTTCTAAAATCTTAAATGTAAAGAAGAGAAATGAAAAATTTAGTAAGTTTCAATTTTGTTTTCAAATAATTTATTTACATGGAAAAATTGTTTCTAA
The DNA here is from genome assembly GCA_963277665.1 of Viscum album. Classification (NCBI taxonomy): domain Eukaryota; kingdom Viridiplantae; phylum Streptophyta; class Magnoliopsida; order Santalales; family Viscaceae; genus Viscum; species Viscum album. The sequence goes on along the minus strand of OY728136.1, from coordinate 898,336,119 downwards.
ATAAGGAATAAATGTTCACTATATTAAATAAAAATGTTTGAAATAATGGAAATGTATATAAATAATCATATATATTTATAGTATTCATGGATTAATGGGTTACTACTGACGGTATATTGATAATATCACTTAGTTTTATAGCCCACTAACTAAGTAATCTGAAAATGGTATCAAATCCATTTGGATAAAAGAATGTGATGGTTTCTTTCAGGAAGTACAGTGTAATTGTGTTTGTGATTTATTTTTGATCCTACCTTCTATAAATGGATAATTCATAATATACAGTAAAACATTATTTAAAGAATTTTGTTTCATTCTAATGCATAATTAGAAATTAATTACTATGGATTTATTTCAGTTTAAAGCTCATGAGTTAAATTATTTATCTCATGATATGGAATTAGATATGATTGTTTTTTATTTCATCCTTTTATGGCATCATTTGTATAGATTGAATTTAGAAATTTATATTGATCGCCTAATTTTAATGTATATATTCACTCAAAAATAATTTATCATGAGATAAAGAATATGGCTATAATAAATAAATGGTTACGATACGATGATTCATTACCATCAACAAAAGATAACAAAGTTGATGATGATTTGAGTTATAATAATAATTCTATATTAACCATGTTACATTTGGTATGTGACCATTTAAAAATGTTTTGATAAATTTTAGAATAATAGTTAGTGATACCAGGATATCCACTATTTTTTTCTGGTTTTTGTGCAACCAAATGTTTTAGAATAAATTATCTATCCTCTAAAGGGGGATAATTAATTACAATAAATGTCATAATATGGGAATAATAGAATTTTTATTGAATTTTATATAGTTGATGAAGGTTTTTTACTATTCGAGAAAAGATTATGTGTTCCATGTGATTACCAGTTAAAAAATTTTTTGTTGAGTAAAGCTCATAGTTCTATGTTGTCCATTTATTTAGGAACAACAAGATGTATATAGACCATTAGGATTATTTTTGAAGAATGAAAGCACCTATGTGATTATATAATAAATTACATACATGTTTATTAATATATTTATATTAAATATAAAAATATTCAGTAATTTATTAAATCACAAAAGAAATAGTTTTATTTATACACTTTTTTTAAATAGTTTCTATTGAATGAAGAAACTATAAATAATGAAAGTCATTATGAAAAATTAATTTCATATTTAAAATTATCATATAAAAATTAACATAGGGTGATATTCGGAGATTTATTAAAAAATATTGATATTTCTCAGAATAGTAAAAAATAAATATATTTTAAACAAATGACAATTCTATTCAATAAATTATGTAATTTAGAAATACTATTTTTTTAATATGATTTAAATTTATATATTTATTAGTTACCTATATTTAATCAAAATAATTACTTTTGACTCATGATTATATAGACTTTTAGTATAAGTTTGTTTCTGGGTTGGAAAATGTGTTTTTTTGGATAACATTATTAAAGTGCATTATGTTTCTCCATTTTATTTAATTAAAATATTCCCTAATGAGGAAATATTTAAATGAAATTTAAATATTATATATTAATAAATATTATTTTTTATTCATAAAATTATCATTATTAGTAATAGAGTTTAAATAAAATCATGTTTTTCTTATAAAAAACTTCTTGAATACCAGATTTTACATCATGTGTGTGGGTTTTGTTTTAAATTAAATTTTAAAAATTCTCTGAATTAAATTTTGTGAAATTTAGTTAATATTTTTAATCTTAATAAATTTTATTTTATAATTATGTGACCATTATTTTTTACCACGATGAATAGTGAAAATAATAAAATTTAATTACAATTGTTAGTGTTGAAAAACATTTACCCATGGTTAAAATAAATAGATAAGGATAAAAATAACTTAAAAACTCACCTAAAATCCATTTTTGGTCCATATTTCATCCATATAATTTATATGTATAGATAACTTTCAATTTTAAGACTTCTTAAATGTAAATACATAAAAATACTATTTTTTAAAAATTATAAGTGTGCCACTCACATCACATATAAAAGGACACCGCCTCCCCTCTACTCTTCAAAACATAAATTCAATATTTCCTAGAAATTACCTAGAAAAATATCTTACGTAATTTACTCACCTTAATATAGAATCCTTAGTTTGATCATAAATTCATCCAAAAATGAATTTTATAATTACATATGGGGGTCACCTGAAGAAATGGTTTCAGGATTAATAATGTGTTTAGATATTATTTCATCTTCCACCTCATTCAGAATTCATAAATTTTTATTATTTAATTACAATAATATCTCCAATATAATTATATTATATTAAGTTAATATTATAGACTAAATCTTTATCCTCTTCTGTCAAATGTGATACAAAATCATTATTCTTGTGTACTACGGACTATCGACTCACTAACTGTAATGCCCTTACCCCAGTTACCCAGAGTGGGTGCATTATTGTGTAACATTGTCATGATCACAGAAGATCAATTCTCGAAACACTGATTAGTTTAGTAGCCTTAGAAATACTAGATACATTCATAAGTCTTAAATTACATCATAAAGTAAAACAAAACTACAACAACATCTTTTCGTCATTTCCCCTCATACTATCCCTGTAGGTCATTCATAATATATTTCATCACATCCTGGAAAAATTAAAACATTGAAAGTGGTGAGCTCAGATGCTCAGTAAGGATACAAATATAGTGGAAGCTTTCATAAAAAAACAACAAAATTTAAGGCAATGTATAATTAAAACAAAATCCTACTAAATTTTAACTTCAACATAATATGGAAAAAGTAAAATGAGAGAATTCCATTTACTTATTCACATGGATATTCTACTGGTCGAATAATCACATGCAATATCAATAAACTCTTTCACAATGATGGAATGCATAATGCCAGACAATCATAACCACGTAGCCAAGGCCTCGTGCCAAGACTACAAATAATATTATGTTAAGGTATCGTGCCAAGACTCTAGTTTGTCTCATGAGACCTGCCGATGCATCGAGGAGCTATAGTGGGCTCTACCCGTCACTTATTAAGTCGAATGCATTCCTCATATGAATAGGTTTAAACATATCATAAACCATAACATAATTGTATCACATATAACTTGCATAAAGGAAACAGAAAATTTCCACTTTTTGATCACAATATGTCAATACAACACATTGATTTAAAAAACACTTTAAAAACCATTTTCAATACCAAAATAAAAGAAAATTAAAACTTTGTAATTATTTTTCATTTAAAAAATGTTAGGGCTTGTAGAGGAAGCTGAAACTCAAATAATGGTCACGACGGTGGAGAATTCATGTGGCCACATGCGTACGACAAAAAAACATTCCCTTTTGTTGTTTATTAAAATGATTCGTATAAAAAAGGATTCCTCTTGAATAAACGTAAAAGTCAAAGGGGTGTATACATTGTATAAAAGAATGTTGTGTATAAAACAAAATTTGTCTCAATGAAAGGAGATTGAGACGAAGACCCTTACATAGATATTTTTTAAATAAAATAGATCTATTATGTGTATTCACTATAATTACACATAAATAAAGTAAAAATACAATATAGGACATAATAATATCATGACATAATTTGAAAGTAGGAGATTTACCCAAAGAATGTAAATTGGGTTTAGAAGATCACTTACCTCGTGTCCGATGTGGATTGATCATTATTTAATCTCCTAAATAATAAACTATAGTTAAATTATACTTTATAAAGAACCATTTTCATGTTCATTATTACTTTTATATCACTTATTACCATGTTATTAACATTATGTAATTATTTAGGTTAATAACGGTCGTTTTGTCGATCTTTGGTACTTGAGGCAAAAATAAACTTCTAATAATTACAAGTTGTTCATGTGGTGAAATATCCATTATATCCAGAATTATATTCATGATTTATATATCATATATATATCATATATATCCAGTATATACATGCTTTTATATTGTTACATAACATTTATAGGTAAGAAATGAAATGCACCATTCATGGAGACGGTAAGCCGTACGTACGCATGAGCGCTAATTTCATTTCTAATTCATATTTAATGGAATGAAATTATAATTATATAAAGGTATACTATAATTTCAGTATAATACAATGTATAATACCATTTACTCAATCCTTTATACATCCCACATATGGCATTAACGATTCAAATTACTTTGAGGGGGCGGTAGTCCGCACATCCTAAAATGAAATTATCGTGTTTACCCATAATCCAAATAATAAAGGTATGCCATAAATGAGAAATAAATAAGCATAAGGAAAACATAAAATTAATATATACATCTTATATGAAAATAGTGTCATAAAAATGGCCACGATTAGAGGTGTTAAAATAATATTGAACAATCATCGTTTTGTGAGGCAGTATTTTGACACCCACAGAAACAGTATGTTCTTTAACCATTAGACAATGGTGTGTGTAAATGTAAATCAAATAATTATCATAATATCATCCTAGTATATTTTAGATAGTGGTGTTGTTACAAATTAAAGTAATAAAAAGATTTTAAGGGGTTGGAGAAGAAAAATAAAACAAAAGAACATATGAGAAGACATTACCTTAAAATCGAGTAACTCTTTTTGATTTGAGACAAAGGATTTCTTGGGAAGTCTACTGCCCAAAGTGAGGCTTCTATATGTAATATAGGGATGTTGAGAGAGTATTTTGGCAGTGGTTGGCCGAGCCAGATGGCTTAATGGTGCGAATAAGTTGGTAGAGGTGGGGGGCTTTTATAAGAGGAAAGGAGGGGCACTTTTGGAATGTAATGAAATATAACATTATTATGAAATTATTTTCGGATTTTTATGGTCCCACAATGATATATTTCTAGTATAAGGTTATAAGGGTTATAAATATAGTCATCCAATAGGTTTTTGAAAATTGTATGTCTTAGATTTTACATTATCTTTTCATTTTATTTAAATCGTTAATTAATGAGATAATCGCTGCATCATCACGATGTTATAAAAAATTTAATTTATATAATGCCTAAAAATTATAAAAAAATTACCACGATGTATGAAATCATTTTATCTTTCCAATTAATATTTATAGTAAAAACTTTAACTTATATAACCCCATTTAATATTTCATTTAGTAAAACTACACATGTTTGTGATAATTTTATTTTTACTTTAAATAAAAAGTTATTAATGTCATTTTCTTATCCAATTGGATCCATGGGGTCCTCAAGTTGACCCATGGATTTTTTGGTCGGCCATGACTCATACAATAAGGTTAGGACAAGTTTCAAGATATTTTCATATTTTTATAATATCAATTTTACCTTAAATTTAACTAATTACCTTTAATCGTGATTAATTAAACATAAAAGTTACTATTCACCAAGAAATTATTTTAATCCCATTGAACCAAATTTTACTTCAAAATGAAAACCATGTATGTCAGATTTTTGAAAATCAAATCACAGAAGTGATAATGTATCATTTAAACGAAAAATTAGTTTTTTTAACTACCACTTAGTGGTTTCAATATTCATCAAAAAATTGAAGTTTTTCAGAATAATGCCAAAATTTCACCATAAGCTATAATTGATATTCTGAATTCAAAAATGATGGCTTTTTTAAAAAATTCCAAGCATATATGTTGCATTAATTAGTTTTATATTTAATTCCCACTATCACAACAAATAGTGTGTTTTTAAGAAATAATATATATCAAAAGATTGACAATTGTTTATGTCCAATTTCAAAGTGAAATTAATTCTAATGACCACAATTGGATAAAATAGTAAAAATATATTATAATTATTCTTTAAAACCACTAAATAGTATAATTTATTTCTATAAATTATTTTGATTAAGAAAGTTTTTTTTAAGTTTTTTTTTCACTATTCGTAAAAAATTAGATGTTCTCAGAAAAATACCAAAAATTCAACATAAGATAATTCTGATATTCCGAATCCAAAAATGAAGTAAATTTGGAAATATAAAATATATATAATTTCAAAAAGTGGGTATTACTATTCATAATGGCTATTTTGATTAGTCGTTGTGTGTTAGAATCTCGAACTTGCGTAGAATGAAATCTATTTCATTATTGAAAGAGAAGCATATCATGGAAGCTCAGGGTGTTACATTCTCCACTCCTTCAATAAATTGCATCCTCACAATTTGAAATTTTTCTTTGAAAATAAAACGTTGCAAATAGAAAATACCTTTTTGTAAAACCCACTTCGGAAATATGGATAATAAAATTTATGATTAATAAGAGGGAAATGGAAATGAAAAACACACCACCAAATTATGATATCGATAAGGAGAACATTGGTGGAAATTAGAGACATGTAAATGGAGGAAAAATGTAAATATTTGTCGGGAGTGATTGAGGTCATCAATCATAATCAAGTGTAAAATTGAGGGCTTCAAAGCCTTCAATCTATGTTGATTTAAAATATTATTAGTTAAACAAGACATAAGGTATTAGGATAAAACATTTTTTGTTTTAAAATCCCTTTACTAATGTTTAAGAATTAATTTATTCATAGAATAAGAGATAGGTATATATATATTTATTATTGACAAGTAGAGTTTCAACCTTCAACTAATTTCTACCACAAACTCATTTTTTACTCAAAAAGATAATAGAACTCAAAAATATTATATTTATCCTAATAGTACAAGGTGAAAAATATTAACACATACCATTTATATTAGGAAAAATATTTTGTAATAACCAGGTATTTCCTGTAGGATAGTGGTAGTTAATAAAGGCATGTCGCACTATAGTTGTGGGTTTGATTCGTACATCTTTGTCCGACGCGACGGGTTATCCCCAACCTACATGTTATACTTTTCCTAAAAATATAGTATTATAATATTCCAAAATTAATATTCATAAATATATTAACCTTAAACAATAATATCCAAGGTTCAACATAATCCATTCCAACCTTTATTGTTATCCAAAATACTTATGTCCAACTCACAGTCCAAATTTTATAAGGAAGGTAAAGATAATGAAGATCCTTTTTTCAGTGTGACAACATGTGAAAAAATCATTAAGCAGTTTCAAGGAATTTAAGAATATACAATATAATTTATCCAAATCAATAATGTCTTATTCTAAAATCACTATCTCTGTATCATAAGAATATTATTGTTTATCATTCTCTCAACCATATATTTTCAAAAAAAATAACCTGCTGTGGAGTCACTTTTTGTGTTTCCACAAAATCTCAAGTCCTTGATGAAATATTACTTCAGTACAATCATTATATACTCCATAATTATTATAACCAATACATCATTGATACAACACTCAAATGAAAAAACTCTTTAATAAAAACATAATAACTCAAATCATTCCTCCTCATCTGTGGTAGTATCATAACATGATTATTATCCAATAAGATAATTTGGGGCATACTCTGATGATTTGGACATTGGTTTGCGTAGTGTCCCCACTCCTTGTAGATGAAGCATTGAACACTTGAAACCTTTTTCTTACCCCTGAAGTCACACACTTGGTGTCCTTTTTCTCCACAATTATATCAAACTCACATTCCCTTCAGGAAACATCCAAGGTTTTTTTCCCACAGCTATCAGATATTGGAAAATTCTTCTTTTCCCTCGGCCCTTTATCCATTATTCTCTCTTCTATCCTTTTCTACTCTTTCTTTCCTTAAAATCCATAAGACTCAGAGAATTCATTACTTATCTTATTAACACATGATATAATTTCATCATATGTTGAAAACACGTGGAAGACTATTTCCCTTATAAATGATGGCTTAATACAATGAAAGATATGATCCTTCTTACTCTTTGGATCATATGTATTGATGGAGTTCACATTCCTTCTACTGGGCGACATTTCTATACAATGTTATAAACTAGGTTAGTTTATGAATTGCAATGAATAATTCCAAACTTGTAAAATAATTAATGTAAATTGAACGGTTTATGGATATAATCCATAATCATAAAAAATGTTTTCATTGAGGAATTATAAACTCATAAACCTTTTCATAATGGTCTGTAAAAAAATGAGAATTATCCTAAGCATATCCCCTGGGAGTGTCGTAACCAAGAGTGCAGCAAGGCCCGTTGTCATGCACCAGTATCTGATCGAGTCAAGATCAAAGATGTGTTTTTGGGTTTTACCCCTAGGTATATATGTGCCAGAGCGGCCTCTACCTGCTCGTATCCAGACAGGGATGTATTTCTCGGAAAACTCACGAAATCTCTATAATACCAAAATTCTAGGAAGTTCTTCTATACCAATCCTCATAGACTATCTTTGGGCTATGTTCTCTAATCAGAGTTTATCTAAATCTAGCTTCCAAGGTTAGTACTAAACTGCCTCTGATACCAACTGTAACGCCCCGACACCAGTTACCCAGAGTCGGTGCATTATTGTGTAACATTGGCATGATCAAAAAAGATCATGTCTCAAAAGACCAATTAGTTTAGTAGAATTGGAAACACTAGATACATTCATAAGTCTTACATTACATCATAAAGTAAAACAAAAAAACAACAAAATCTTTTCTTCATATCCCCTCATACTATCCCTGTAGTTCATTCATCATATACTTCATCACATCCTGGAAAAATTAAAACATTGAAGGGGGTGAGCTCAGACGCTTAGTAAGGATAACAATATAGCGGAAGCTTTCATAAATAAACATAACTATTTAATGCAATGTATAACTAAAACAAAAGACTTTTAAACTTGAACATCAACATAATATGGAAAAATTAAAATGAGATAATGCGATTTACATATTCACATTGATATTCTACTAGTCGAATAACCAAATGCAATATCAATAACCACTTTCACAATGATGGAATGCATAATGCCAGACTATCATAACCACACAGTCAAGGCCTCGTGCCATGACTACAAATAATATTTTTTCAAGGCCTCGTTCCAAGACACTATTTTGTCTCATGAGACCTGCCGATTCATCGAGGAGCTATAGAGGGCTCCACCCGTCACTTATTAAGTCCAATGCATTCCTCATATGAATAGGTTTAAACATATCATAAACCATAACATAATCGTATCACATAAAACATGAATAAAGGAAACATAAAATTTATACATTTCAATCAAAAGTTATCAATACAACACATTGATATAAAAAACCCTTTCAAAACCATTTTCAATACCAAAATAAAAGAAAATTAAAACTTTGTAATTATTTTTCATTTATAAAAAGTTATGGCTTGTAGAGGAAGTCGAAACTCAAATAATTGTCACGATGGTGGAGAAGTCGTTGTCATTTCATACATACGACAAAAAAACATTCCCTTTTTTTGTTTAGTAAAAGGCTTCGTATAAAAAAATATTCATTTTGAATAAACATTAATTTCAAAGAGGTTTATACACCGTATAAAAGAAAGTTGTGCATAAAACAAAATCTGACTCAATGAAAGGATATTGAGATGAAGTCCTTTACAAAGATCATTTTTTAAATAAAATATATCTATTATGTGTATTCACTATAAGTACACATAAATAAAGTACAAATACAATATAGGACATAATAATATCATGACATAATTTGAAAGTAGGAGATTTACCCAAATAATGTAAATTGGGTTATGAAGTTCTGTTACCTTGTGTATGACATGACTTGATCGTTCTTTACTCTCATGAATAATAAACTAGAGATAATTTATACTTGCTTAAGAACCTTTTTTATGTTCATTATTGCTTTTATATCACTTATTACCATGTTATGAACATTATGTAGTTATTTAGGTTAATAACGGTCGTTTTGTCGATCTTTGGTACTTCAGTCAAAAATAATCTTCTTCTAATTACAAGTTGTTCATGTGGTGAAATATCCATTATATCCAGAATTATATTCAAGATTTAGATATCATATATATCATGTATATACATGCATTTATAATATTACATAACATTTATAGGTAAGAAATGAAATGCACCGTTCATGGAGACGGTAAGCCGTACGTACACATGAATGTTAATTTCAGTTCTAATTCGTATTTAATGGAATGAAATTATAATTATATAAAGGTATAGTATAATTCCAGTATAATATAATGTATCATACCATTTACTCCAACATTTATACATCCCACATATGGCATTAACGATTCAAATCGCTTTGAGGGGGCGGTAGTCCGCAGTTCCTAAAATGAAATTATCGTGTTTACCCAAAATGGAAATCATTATGGTATGACATAAATGAGAAATAAATAATAATAATAATAAAATGAACATAATATATATATAATATATGAAAATTGTGTCATTAAAATGTCCACCATTAGAGGTGTTAAAAGAATATTGAACCATCATCATTTCGTGAGGCAGTATTTTGCCACCCACAGAAACAGTATGTTCTTTGACAATTAGATGAATGTGTGTGTATGTGTAAATAAAATCCTTATCCTAAAAACATCCTAGTATATTTTAGATACTGTTTTTGTTACAAAATAACGTAATAAAAAGATTTTAAGGGGTTGGAGAAGAAAAATATAACAAAACAACATAAGAGAAGACATTACCTTAAAATTGGGTAACTCTTTTTGATTTGAGCCAAAGGCATCCTTGGTAAGACTTCTTCCCAATTTGAGGCTTATAGGAGTAAGAGAGGGATGTTGAGAGATTATTTTGGCAGAGTTTGGCCGAGCCAAATGGCTTAATGGTGTGAATATGGTGGTAGAGGTGGTGGACTTTTATAAGAGGAGGGGAGGGGAACTCTTGGAAAGTCATGAAATATTACAATATTATGAAATGCTTTTCGGATTTTAAAGGTCCCAAAATTATATATTTCTAGTATAAGGTGATAAGGTTTCGCAATATACTCATACAATAGGTTTTTGACAAGTTTATGTCTTAGATTTTAGATTATCTTTTCATTTTATTTAAATTGTTAATTAATGAGGTAATCGTTCCATCATCACGGTGTTATAAAGAATTTAATTTATTTAATGTCTCAAAATTATAAAAAAATTACCATGATGTAGGAAATATTGTTATCTTTACAAGTAATATTTATAATAAATTTTTAACTTATATAACCCCATGTAATAATTGTTTTTTTAAAACAACACATGTTTGTGACAATTTTATTTTTACTTTAAATAAAAAGTTATTAATGTCATTTTCTTACCCAAGTGGCTCCATGGGGTCCTTAAGTTGACCCATGGATTTTCTTGGTCTGACATGACTCATAAAATAAGGGTAGGACAAGTGTCAAGATATTTTCATATTTTTATAATATCATTTTTACATTAAATTTCACTAATTACTTTTAATCGTGATCAATTAAACATAAAAGGTACCATTCAAGAAAAAATTATTTTAATCCCATTGAACCACATTTTAAATCTTAATGAAAACCATGTATGTTGGATTTTTGAAAATAAAATCACAGAAGTGGTAATGTTTCATTTAAACAAAAAATCATTTTTTAACTACCACTTAGTGGTTTCACTATTCATCAAAAATTGAAGTTTTTCAGAACAATGCCAAAATTTCACCATAAGTTATAATTGATATTCAGAATTAAAAAATGATGTCTATTTTAAAAAATTTCCAATCATATTAGTTGCATTAAATAATTATATAATTAATTCCTTTCTATCACAAAAAATAGCGTGTTTTTAAGAAACAATATATATCAAAAGATTGATAATTGTTTATGTCCAATTTCAAAGTGAAATTAATTCTAATGACCACTATTGGATAAAATCGTAAAAATATATTATATTTATACTTTAAAACCACTAAATTGTATAATTTTTCATTATAAATTATGTTAATTAAAAAATTTGTTTTTAAGTATTCTTCACTATTCATAAAAAATTGGAAGTTCTCAGAAAAATATAAAAAATTCAACATAGGATAATTTCAATATTTCAAATCCAAAAATGAAGTCCATTTTGAAATATAAAATATTGATAATTTCAAATAGTTGGTATTACTATTCATAATGGCTATTTTGATTAGTCGCGATGTGTTAGAATCTCGAACTTGCGTACAATGCAAGCTATTGCATTATTGAAAGAGAAGCGTATCGTGGAAGCTCAGGGTGTTTCAAAAACTCAAGTTATTACTTTTCCATAATCACCTCTAATAGATTATTTTAATGATAGATTAAAAATATGTGTATGATATTTTTAAAATTTTTATTCTTATTTAGTTATTATATCACATATACCCTACTATATTCTGTTCTATGGGGGATACGTTGTCCTTTCATGTGTGTACGTTAGATTACCACCTTGCAAAGCAAGGCTATTCTCTGTTAACTTAACTGTTACATGGAATTTATTAGGGATAATGATAGTTTTTATAGGTGAAATTAATGTAAAAATATTTTTTTAATGATATATTTATCCTTATGAAAATACAATATATCACGTTATTTCTAAAACTGATAAATGATAACGTTATTTGTTTATGGGTGGACAACCACCTGCACCAAACGATGTGATTATTTTTTCATCACCACATCACAATAATTATATAAATGCGTATACTTAAAGAAAAAATATGTTATATATGAAATTATTATCAATCAATAATATTAAAATATTACATACCAACATTCCATAATGATAATTGTAAAATAGAAGTATTACTCATGTGTATGTATGGTCTATCATCTCCATGATCAAAAAGTAGTTAATTTTCCACAAATATATTTCCTTGTTGGTATGAAAACAACTATTGATGTATAAATAAGAAAAATATTTCATTATTATTATTCTATAAATGTTGAAATAATGCCATATTAGACTAACATCCATCCTAAAAGAGTAATTTTGGCACATAAGACAAATATAATTAAAAAATCTGATGTAAACATAATTGAAAAAGTAATTGAATATGCCATGGTATTAAGTGAAAAATAATATTAAACCATAAATGTGTTATCAATCAATTAAATAAGTAACATAAGTCAATTATTCAGTAATATAAAGAAGGAATGAGGTGAATATAAATCATTGTATGAGACATTGCCATATGTGCCTTTTGTTGAGAAATATTTTGATGCTATGCACCTATATACTTATATTAGGTTTATATAAAATCTCTGTGACATTTTATATCAAACTTTTCTCTATTATGGTGGTTTTATTTAGTTTTTATATTTTTTTTTTCATTCGTGGGGATTATGATTATATTGTTTTAAAATTGATAAGGGACTTTCACTTAAAAAGATATTTTAATATTTCCTTTAGTACTCTCTATTTCTTCCTTCATACTATTTTTATAATGATTTTAGTATACATAAGATATATTTATAAAAAAATTATTAATCTCATTGTTTTTTAAATGGAATTATTTTAGTAGAATGTTTGAAATTCTTTACAAAGGATAAAATAAATGATTTATTTCAGTGAATATGATGACAATGAAATTTCCTACCACATTTACGATTATTTTATATTTCAATTTGTTTATTATATTTAAGGTTTTCATCAATGAATAAATATCATACCCTTGGTATGGATATGTTGGTATTGATTTTATTTAAATTAATGAATTATTTTTTTAAAAAAAATGGGGTTTTAAAAGAAAATAGTATATTGATATATAAAAGTGATTATCATAAAAGTTTATTATATATTTAAATAATGTTATTAAGAAAAAGATAAAGAAACAAATTATTCTTTATATGTTTTTTGGAATGATTTTATAAAGGGTTAAGCCCTATTATATCTCATGGGTGATCATCTAATATCTTTTATGATAGGTCCACCCAGATATTTATTAAATTAATTGGTTAACGATTTTTTTATTTGAATAATTTTATTATATGTTTTTTAGAAAGTATATTCCTATTTAAAATGGTTCATTAAGGGTCCTATAAAAATATTTCCTAATGAACCTATATGAATTTTCTATGTCATGTAATGTGTTTTCAGGAAAATAATTTTATTTGAAGTGGAATGATACTGAAATTTTTTAAAAGATGAAATCCATATCTTTTTTGTAAAAATGAATGTATTTAAATAATTATTTTCATTGGTTTTTATTTTTTGACTATACCAACAAAAATATTCTTTTTATGTCCCTTACAAATATTTATGTGCTAATCATACATTCTTAAAATGTCTATGATAGGGTTTATGGTTGGGTAAAGGTAATGAAATTGTTTTTTTTTATTTTATGAAAAATCTTCATGAAAATAAATCATTCTATATATTAAATATTTTATATTATGGAAAACATAGATACTAAGAATAAGTTTTTACATTCAAATTTATGTTTTTCATATGTTTTGGTTGTGACCTAATAATCTAAAACTATAATCCACAGATGTTAATAAAAAGATGGAGTATTAATTCATGACCTAAAACTAAAAATTTTATAATATTTATGTTCGGGTCCTCAAAAAAGTAAGGATTATTGGATTGTGAATCTGTTAACAAAACTCTCGTCTCGATTTATGCCTCTAGGATTTAAAAAGTTAATTTTAAGTTTTCATGACAACATTTAATATTCAGAGAGTCTATTATAGTTTGTTTCCACTCTATATGCATTTCATAGAGTGAATATTATTTATATAATAATTTATATTTAAAAACAATAAAAATAAGTGTATTACTTTCAATTTCAATTTTCATTCAAAAAAAAACCTAGCTTGAATTAGTGTATAATTTTTTTGAAAGAATCATTACCCCCATATAAGATTCAAAAAATCGATTATTGGGGCCAAATAATTAGTATCTCTGAAATTTCCCCAGATTTAGAATATTTTTCATTTATAAATTATAAACCATCATATCCTTGAAATAAAGGTAATAGGATTTTTTGAGGTGAAATTAATAAATTTAAATGTTTTTTAGATTTAAGAAAGAATGAATATTGATTCATAATCATTTTATAATCATAATCATAAACCAAATATAAAAATAATGAAAAACCTATCATTGGGTAATATGCATATTAAATATTAGGTAACATAAAAGGATGTAATAATATATTGAAAATTATTTTTACAAATCAAAAGGAACATTTCTTGAGGAAAAATATTTTTAAACTTTCAAATAAGGTTTTAATAAATAATCATGTTCAAATAATTTTTTTATATAAAATATTAAAATATAAAAATAATTATTTAAAAAAATGAGTGTTTATGAAGGCCTAAAATGTTCTTCATATCAAACACTTTAAATCGATGATTCCTTTTACATTTTCGATAAATTTCTATATGGGTATTCATTTTTTAGATGACATGATGAATAAATTTAAAAAAAATTATAAAATTTAAATGATGTTTAAATATTTCATTAATTAATCATTTGGATATTTTTTAAAAATAGTTGAATTTTTTTTCAAAAAACTTATATACTGAAGAAAATGGGTTTTTGAGTGAAGAGTGAAATAAAGAATATTTTTTTAGAAAAAAAAATTTTCATCGTCTTTAATACTTTTGGATATGAAATTAATGATCAAATATTTATTATACATAAATAACCATATGATAAGTAAATTCATTATATTATTTATATATAGATCATAATATATCATCATCTAAATCATAAATATAAACAATCCTGATAAAGGATGAGATTATGTCGTATGACCCTAACCACTATGGTAACATAGAATTAAAATCCCCATGAAGGAATAAAATTAATTGAAAAAAATGTCATAAGATTAAATATTCGTTTTATATTTCATGTAATATATAATTTATATACACATCATAAAATAATATAGGTGAATAACGTAACTTTTTTCCCTAAGAATACAAATTGAGACAAAAAAAACTATTACCGCATTGATATGTTTGAAAATGTAAACCACGTTAAATAGAAATCATAAAATGGATATAAAAAGGAAAGTAATTATAACAAAAATAATCATAAAATAAATTTTGGTTAGTATATACATCTCATAAAATAAACATATGTTTAATATGGTATATTTCTCAAAGAAAATAAAAGTGAGACAGAAAATCCTTTACTTTATGTCTTGATTGCCTTTGTAAAAATAAGAACATAAAGTATAATATATATATATATATAAATTATGAATATATTATAGAATCGTAATTATATATATCATTCCATATATGATTTAATTTTTACATTTTCTTATCCTTTTATAACTAATTATATGTTAAAATCATGTTATGGGTAATAACTACTTTATTTTTCACGTATGATTTGATTTGATTTTTTTTAATTTTACACTGATAATGGTTTCATAACATTTATAAATTTTACAATTATATAAATATCATATATATTTTTTATATTTTAATTTATTGTAATCAAAAAATTATAGGCATGAAAAATGAGTTACAACATTTATGGAGACAGAAGGTCATACGTTTGTAGGAATGGTGTTTCCATTTTCTCGGTGGAAGAAATAAAAGAAAGGAAAATAATATATTAACACTAAAAAATATTTTTCCCATATTTATTAGATATATTATTTAACTTTATGTTGATTTCCTTCCACTAAAAGTGCATTGGAAAAAATAATTACATCACTTCATGAGGTCGTAGCCCAATGCATACACATATGACATTATCGAATCCCCATGGTATGGAATCTAAGTGAATATGTGTGATATATTTATTTTATATGTATAATTATGTGAAAAAGTTAATATATTTTCCTTTAATATATCTTTATTACTATCCAAATAAAATATAAATGAAAAAGGCATCCCATTGGATCACGAGGCAATAGTCTTCAGTAAAAACGAGTGATATTTTTATTTTCTAATGAGTTGTGAGGTAAGATGTTAGATGTTTTATAATAATTATAAATTTATAAAAATATCATAAATTTAATTTATAATTCTTAAATATATCATTATATCTCTATTTGTATGGTTGTTGGAGAAAAGAATAACATCGATCCGTGAAGAAATAGTCCTCTACACACACAAATGATGATTTTCTATCCCATTTAATCGAACTAAGGAAGTATATAGGTTATTACATTAATATAATAGAATATTTTTATATATTATATTATTTCATTTAATGTTTCAGAAAATTTTGAAAATATATAATGTAGTTATAAGAACAAGTATTATAAAAACCTTAGTTAAAAACATTAACTCTTCTTTATACCACCACATTATGTTTAACCTAAAGCCTTTCATGATTGGATTACGTCTCTAAAAAAGGAATATATGATGTGAAATTAATTTAAGGAATATATTTTTGTTGTTATTGGCCTAGATAAATAATTTTATAAGCGATTAGTGGAGAGAATATTGGGATGTCTTATATAAGTGAGGTTATTGGAACACATGAAATGTTTAAAAGGGAAATAGTGTTCCGAAATTTTACACTTTTAAAAAGGAGAAAAAATGGTTAATTATAGAAAACTATATGTTATATGGTCTATATATGGCCATAAAATTAATTTTTTTGAAATATTCTAGTTCATTTTCCCCTTTTTTTAGTTTTACACCAAGGTAAACATGTTTTAACCTTAACTTCAGTAGTTAATTTTTTTTATCTCTATAATTATTATTAAGGTAAAAAAGTAAGTTGAAATTATTATATGTTAATAATTATTCTTATTAAAAATATAGATTCAATTTTTTAAAAACTTTATTCCCAATATTTTAATTATTTAATTTAAAATTAATCATTTTGATGCGATGAAAAAAATGGTTTTTTCTATGTGAAATGTTTCAAAATAATACATGTGTTTTAAATGAAAACTCAATATGAATTCTATTAAAATGAACTAATTTGGATTACTGTATATATTATTTAACTAATTTTTCATTTAAAACCACCATATAATAAAACGATTCATGTAAATATCGTGAATAATAAGGGTGTTTCCTAACAAAACCAGTATTTCTCTTAATTCACAGAAAAATTTACATTTATAGAATATTAAATAAAATACAAATCGAAGGTGATTTTTAGATTATGATTTAATAAAATGAAATTCTTTTTTTAATAAATTTTATAAATGTGAAATAAATTTAAAATAATTGCTCAAAATGAAAAAAAATGTTTCTAGAAAAATACCATTTTAAGCATAAAATTGGATTTATTCATACCTCAGTACTAGAAAACACATAAGATGAATATTAAATATTATATTTAATATATAATATATAAATTTAATTAATATCATTCAAAAATGTTATTTATAATATTAGTTGTGGTAAAACATTTTTCTGAGCTTAAAAAATGTGTTTTAGAAAATGATGTTAATTATTTTTAATTGGTTCTTATATTAATTTATAATTAATTGGTCACCAAGTAATTAATTATATATAAGTGTATCAATAAAATATTTTCATAATTTAGTAAATTTTTTTCATACCATCCATTCCAAAGTCTAGGAGATGACTGTTAAATTAAATAATATTTTTTTAATAGTATGTCATGTTTCATTTAATATAACTATTACATATAGAAAAATATATCAATTAATTTAAAATTATTTGAAATATATATATATATCATATATTATCTATGTTTATAAATTCATCTAGTTAAACATTGGTTTAAATTTTTTAGTTTTTCGTTCAGGTATCAATAGGCTCTATGGTATTTTAGTGACTTCAAGTGAGAAAAATACAGTCTTGGGTTTTGCCTCAATGGTCTAAGTGAAAACAATAGAAGATTTATACTCCTATAAATAATCTAATATTACATTATTTTTGGTCCCACAACTCTATATGTTTAATATGGGTTAATATTAGAATTTTTACTTTTTAGATATAGATAAATATAAAAATCAGTGTAGTCATTTAATTTTATATTTTCCATGACAAAATTAACATAACTAAAAGAAGTGTCCAAAATATTTGTAAGAGTAAAATCACCCCCACCCTCATGAACATTAATCCATTATATTTTTGGGAACAAAAGGAATATTTTTATTTTTATTTTGAATATTTTATTATTAATAACCCAGATAATGAGGACTGTTATTCAATTAAACCCATAATTAGTTCCTAATATACGTTGAATGTCTGTTATAAAAAGAAACACCTTAAATTGATGACAGTCATTGAAAATATTAATATAGATTAACTAGGGGTTGTACATGGTTATGTGATTCAACATGGGGTGTACAGGTATTATTAATTATGATTATGGATAGTTTATGTATTGTTTGATTTGATTACTATAGCTTAATATTATTAATATTCTAAACAAATATATTTTACCCTATATAAATGAATTATTAGGAAACCATATAATATTTTAATATGATTGAAATCTTTTTTTTGGTTTTTTATGTCACAAAATAAATGGGATGTTTGAATTGAAAACATAAAACCTCTCATATAGGATATGTACACTATTATTTCACATTGATCTCATTGTAACATACAATTAATCCAAATGTCATTGAGGGTTTGTTTAATATAGGCTCTATAGATTTCCTCAAGAATATTTTAGGATTATTATAGATAATATATATTTATATTTCCAGAGTAGGGAAGAAAATGTAGAATCTTTATGTATTTTTCTAAGGGACAAAACAAATAATAAATGATATATTAAATTTACCCAGTGTTAATTTTTTCTATAATAAGTATCCATGTTGTATCTTGTAACCCAAAAAATTTGTATATAAGTGCATGAATGAATATATAATTTATTTAAAAAAATTGGACAAACATATATTCTAGATATATTTGTATTCATTATATTAGATGGACATTATCACTTATTTTTTATTAAATTTCCCTTATTTTGAATTCCAGTACCCACATAATTTATAATGGTGTAATGTTTCTCTAGATTTTAAATTGAGAAGATACCATCAAATGGATAATGAAAATTTTAATAACTAAACCTATAATGACACCATCCTATATTGGATAACAGTTTCTAATATTTAATGATACATCATATAAGGGATTTCATTTTTACTCATGAATAATGATAATGGTGATAGCTTATTCCCTATCTCAAGTAAAGGATTATGAAAAAATAAATGAAACCACATATGACAACAACAATGATATTATTATTCTTGAACATTTAGGCGAATATTATTTTAGGATACAAGGGAGATATATATAATGATTGAAGATATTATTGAATATATTCCCATATAAGGATCTGTACATGCCCAAAATTATAAGGTTTTATTAGATCATGTATTATGATTTATAAATAAAATATCAACATATTAATGTAAATATGAAATTTTATTCTTTGATAATAAATAATTATTCAACCTATTCAAGGATTACGATTTAATGAAATTGAATTTAAATATATAGAATATATATATTGAGGATGGATATGGAATTTATTATTGGTGTTTAAAAAATAATATATATCCAAAATGATTTTACAACCATCCATCAATGTTATGATAAAAGAAGTTCGTAGGTGTGATATGGGGATCCAAAAATATGGTTGAAAATATTTAATAGTTTAACATCGAAAAATATTGCGTTATATTATTTTGAACATGAAAATGTTTCCAATCAATGGTATAATTAAAGAAATTGATTTTGGATGATTTACCTAGTTCACCATTCTATATTGAGATAGGATGAAAAAAGATTAATATAGATCATAGTGATATCTTTTTTTGGTAAACATGATGTGGGAGATTTTTGAGTGTAAATCTCAATGATTTTCGACACAAAAAAATTAAGGATTATTAGTCAGAAAAATATATATTTTGTATAAAATGATCCATTATTTCATAAATAGATATTAAACATATATTTATAGATATTCATTTCATAAAATATACAAACTACACCCAAATTATATAGTTTTAGTGTCCTTTGAAACATAAATAGAAAAAATTGTGCATAATACATCTACATCAACTCTCACTTATTCCATTATAACTGTAACCTTTTTTTGATATGTCATACATAATACATTCCTTCATATCATGTAGAAAATAAACACTAGTTCAGGGTGAGATCTGATCCCTAGTAGTGGTAAATAATGGATATATTAACAATTAAATAAGAATATGGCCATAGGAAAATGAATATTACATTTGAAAAATCATATCTTGTATATCAAATATCGAAATCCTGAGTAATGGAATAAATCATATAAGTTAAAAATATATTAATTAAAAGAGGACATGATCCATGGCGGAATAACACTAACATAAGATATGCAATGTGTAATACTCATAAACATATAACATTGTGAACATTTATAAATAATAATAGTTTCATTCATTAATGTATGGAAATAAATAAGGTCTTTATATAAACTTATATACATGAAACATGGTCCATCAATAATATTATTAACATGAAAACCAATTCCAGGCATAAAATTTTAAAAATAAAACCATTATAATTAATAACAGATTTACATCATGATTTATCCATATTTACCTAATAAATTAGAGGGAGATATATTTTTCACCCTTCACAAAATGAAAATAACACATATGTGTTCCCCAGTATAATAAATCATTCATCATATATGAACCCATGAAAAAAATTCTTTCATTAATATCTGGAAGTCATAAACACAAACCAACCATAATGAGATTAAGGATTGTATCCTTGAATAATATCCCCATTAAAAAAATTAACATCAAATAATGTTATCATAGAAGAAATTAATTTTGAAAGATAGCTTGAAATAATTATTGGAAAATTAATATTTCCATTTTTAAATCATTTCATTTTAATGATACATGAAATTATAATGTTAAATTTCTTTATTGAAAATAATCATGTAAAATTGAAATTGAATAATCAAATAATAAACCTATTTTGATGGTAAGAAAATCCACTCATTCATTATAAGTAAAAAACATTTCTTCTGCATCTTTCCGATTAAGTCAAAAAGAAACTTCTTTAAAAAATTAATCAAATAATATATTGATATAATTTTATAAAAAACTAAAAAATGAGTAAAAATGATCATAAAAATGGTAATAAAATAATTTAAAAATTAAAACTAATTTTATTAGACCTGGACATTGAAGAAAAACAAGGTATTTTGGGCGACATTACAAAATAAAATATTTAAAATAATTTCTCATATAAAAATTATATAATTATCATGGGAATTAATAAATTGAATCGTTTTTTGCACCAACAATAGTTAAAATAAAAATATTGGAAATAAAATTATTAAAATTCAACTCCCATATAATCTAAGAATAGAAAATAAATCATGTATATGCTTATCCTAATGAATTGACATTGAGCTAAGAAATATCTTAAACATTGTAATCAGGTGAATCGTATGCACCATGAAAGTAATAATTCTTAAACAAATTATTTTTTATCATCAACAAAATTAGATTCAAGATATATAAAAGGGAATTATGAACACGATATTAATGAAATAAGTATCTAATAAGGAATATAACTCATAGAAATAAATGTGAGACAGAAAACTGTTACATTACAGTTCCCTTTAGTATTGAATACTTCAATCTGTTTTATAAAGGATTAAAAATGATTTTAATCCATTAAAAAAATAAAAACATTATTCCTTACATGATACTATGATGACAACCTCCCAGCCATTTTTTATTAAATTTAATTATTTTAATAGTTTTATATGTGTTTGTTTCTTGTTTTCATAGTCACTTCATTTGTACATATTTTTGGATTTTCTGATCAAATGGTAATAATACTCTAGAATTCAAATAAAATGGTATTCAATTACATAAATAATTTTAAATTTTTCTATATATCTATTTTTGTTTCTAGTATTAGGATGATTAATTTTATAGAATGTTACTTTTAAATGTTTAGTTTATTTTGGATATTTCTCTGACCCTCACAAACTAGTTTAATTTTATTTAATAATATGTATATAAATTTGTTTCAAAATATGAAATAGGTTATTATATACCAATTAAAATAACTATTAACCAGAATAATATTTATTTGACCCCCCTTTAAGGCGGTAATAGAAAGCAGCAAAAAAGTATTATTATAATAGACAGTTAACCACCATAATTAGGGAAATGGATCATTTTATTTGAATACCAGTAGATTATAAAATGGAAAGAGATAATATATTCAATTTTTAATATAATATTAAATTATATATAGGATATTGTATTTAGTATGATTTTATTTACAAAGGAGGTGAAGAGAAGGTAGAAAGAAAAAATAAATTAAGAGAGGTTATTTTAGAAAGGTACCTCATGAATATCACCACCTTTAAGGACCACTTAGGGAAGATCGATATGATCTTTTTGTGAATGTAGAATCAAATGGAAATTGGTAGGGTGTGGAGGATAGAGTTTCGTAGATATTATAATTTCTTTTAGGATTTTGGGGAGAATGCTTGTGTTAGGGGTAATATTTATACATGGGTATGGTTGGTTTTATGTGATTAAATAATGGTAGTTTTATATTTAAATCCCACCCTTTTAAATGATAGTTACGAAAAAACACATTAACTACACATTTAATGTTTTATTTTTTATGTATTTTATGCTTTTAAATTTTAACATTAAGAAGACATTTTATTTTACCTTCAATGTGCAAAATCTTTTTTTACCACATTAATGTTTTCACGCCTAAAAATTAAATTTACTTAATAAAATAATTTTTGATTAGTATTTCAAAATATGAATCTATATTTAAAAAAAACTCGAAATTACATTTGAAATTCAGATAGTATATTTCAATGAATGCAGTTTGTTGGGAAAATGTGTTTTTAATCCCAAAAATGTACTTATATAATAAAAATGCTTAAATATTGCTTGAATAAAATTAATTAGATTATATATAAAGAAATTTTAATTAATTTAGTTTTATATTTATTAAAATTCCTAAAATAAATTTTAAATATAAATAAAAATTGACATTTATAAAAATCATCATTTTTATTATTCAAAAAAAAATTAAAACTCTCAAAAAAATCTCAAAACATCATCCTTAGAAAATTTTGACATGTTTAATAAAAATAATGAAGTCAATTAAACAAAATTAATTTTAAAAAATTTTAAAAAATCTTTTACATTAATTTTATCATATAAAATATATAAAACTTATTTTTAATGAAGATATATTTCAGAAGAACAAAATGACTTTGCCAAAAAAATTGTTTGTTTTTTATGAATAAATTAATATATTAATAATGATTTGGAAAATTATATATTACATAATGTTATTTAATCTATCCATTCCCACATATTTAATGGTTAGATTACAGTGGTAATGATAAATAATAATATTTTGGAGTTATATGATGCCTACTGTATGTAAAATGCAAGCTATCAAAAATATTGAATTTATTTAATAAATTCATACCATAAAATAATGTGGTGTTACATTATACCCCCCTTAAAATGAATTTATCCATTTAAATTCATTACATATATATATAATGATGGGGATACCTATTCCTCATCAAATCCTTATGTAGCCATGTATCTTCATCAAATTTTTATTTATACGGAAAATCATTAACCAAGTGAGTGGACCTTTTTATGGAACATTGTCTCTATGATCTCGAATATTTTTGGGTTTTTCTTCATAAGTAAGATCTTACTCCAGTGGTATAACCTTTGAATATAGTACATTTGAAGTAAAATGAATGTACATGTTCATGATAGTATATATATGAATCAAAATTTATTATTCATTTCATGATGAAGCTAATGAAGATAAGGTAGAAAAATAAAATAATTTATGAGAGGTTATTTTAGAAAGTTACATCTTGAATATAACATACTTAAAGGTCCCCTTAAGGAACCTAGAATTGTTATTTATGTGTGACCAAAAGAAATTGGACATAGACAGTATAGTGGTGAGACATTTTTTCAAATATTTTATTTGATTCAAGGATTCATAGGCGAAATGTGGTGGTGTGGAGTGGTATTTATACTTAAAGAGGGGCAGTACTAAGTGATTAAATAATGAATATTTTATATTTAAACAACCCATATTTGGGTGGCACTAATTTATATGAATTTGGATTATTATTAATGTTATAAATTTTGGATAATTTAAATAAACACATCCACAACCCATTTAATTTTCTATTTTTTAGGTATTTTAACTTTTAAATTTAACATTAACCATCTACATTATTTTACCTATACTATGGTAAATATTTTTTTCCATGATAAATTTTTTATTCCAAAAAATAAAAATAAACATATAACCAAATTTGGTCCTCTTCATTCCAATATATAGAATCAATTATTAAAAATTCAAAAAAAATAAGTTTAAAAATTTCATTTAATATTTAAATTTTAAAATGTAAAGAAATACGATTTTTCAGAAAAAAATGTATTTTTAATCCTAAAATTTTATTTCTTCCAAATAATGAAATAAACATTGTTAAATTATAATTAATTATATTATATGTAACTAAAAATTACTTAAGATTCATTTATATGATTTTAAATCCATATAATAAGTTTTAAATAAAATGATAATTGAGGGTTTTATAAAAATTTAGTTTTTTATTACTAAATGAAAAATTAATCTTCTTATAAAATTCTAAAAAAATCATCTTAAGATAATTTTTACAATATGAATTAAAAAATGATTTCAATTTTATCAAATAAATCATATAAATGTTTCAAAAATCATTTAAATATTTTTACTATAGAAACCAAAAATACTCATTTTTTAAGAAAACATATCCTTTAAGAAAAAAATTATTTTAAAAAAATTTATGTGTTTATTTCCTAATAATATATTATATATTAAAAATGAGTTGTAAATTTATATATTTTAGAATGTGATTAATACTATTCATTCCATCAATATTAATGACTATATTATAATGGTCGTGTTAAAATAAAAATATTTTGGAGTTCCCTTTAGCTCAGTGTTCTATACAATGTGAGATATCAATAAGATTACATTCATATAAATAGAGACATACCATAAAATCATGGTGGGTTACATTGTATGCACTACCTTCATATTTATTTAAATTGGAGAATATCATAATGTATTTATTTCGTAGGTTTTAAAAGTCCCATAATTAATAAATCACATTTTGGTTTTGGGTAATCTTATTTTAAAGTAATCGAACAATATTATTATCTAAGA
The DNA here is from genome assembly GCA_963277665.1 of Viscum album. Taxonomy (NCBI): domain Eukaryota; kingdom Viridiplantae; phylum Streptophyta; class Magnoliopsida; order Santalales; family Viscaceae; genus Viscum; species Viscum album. The sequence continues at coordinate 898,310,136 of OY728136.1, read as the reverse complement.
TTATTAATAAATTGATCAATATTTAAATATTTATATATTGGAAGTAAAAATTTTCTATAGAATTCCACCTTCACATTTTTAATTATACTTTTCTTACATAATTTTATTGTCTATAAAATAATAACCATTTATTCGTTGAATGATATTTAATATCCAATATATATGTATTTAAAAGATGTCTGAAATATATATATACCATTAGTATATTACTCTCACAAAAAATGATTCCACTAAATAATTAAAAAATAAAAATCTATTTTTCTGTTCTAAAGGGACACAAAACACTAATAGTATTGGATAAATTTATGGATATTATGATTTTTTGGACTAAATATTGCTCAATAAATAATGACCAAGATATAAACTATCATGTAATATGTCAATTCTACAAAAATGAAATATAATATCTATATAGGAATTCATCTATGATATCTATGGTTTAAAATTGGGGAAATTTTATTCATTAAAGTATCACTATGGAATAATTTTATGAAATTTGGATGAATGGAAGGTTGAACCCTTGATACATCATACACTAAGATATTATTAATTACATACGGACTAAATGCTATCAGCTTGAGATCCTTCCAAACCTCTCAAATCTTCAGAATTTGTTTTTTGTATAACTTTTTAGATATAGAATTACGTATCCATAAAATGTATTAATCTCAGAGGTAATATAACAAGATAATTACCACTCTTATGAGAAATATCTAGTGGAGACTTTTTATTGTAGAGAAAAGTTACAAGGAAATAAGAAGAACCACTTGGTCAAGATATTTTGTAAAAATATTTTGTTTGGGGAAGAAATATGATAACCCAATAATGTAATGGGACAAAATCAACATCTTCTATTTAAATTCCAATAATGAAATTTTTAATTATGTTTTGGTTTATTGAATTTAACACCGAAAATAATTAGTTTGAAAATAAATTTATTAAACACCAGGTATAAAATATATTTTCTCAAAATTAATATTAAATAAAAATAATATATTTTATTCTATATTATAATAAAAGCTGAATTAATTAGTAATATTTTATAATACAGATAAACAAAACCAAATTAATAAATTTTTAAATGAAATAAAACAACATCTAAATAAATATTCCAAAATATTGAAATAGTAGTAATCACAATGTCCCATTAAGATTATATGACCAATCATTTCTTTAGTCAGAAAGTAAATAATTATAAATATGATAATTAACTTGAGAAATGAAATTAGGGAATGAGAGGAATATTTTTCCTAATTAAATATGGTTATGTTTGGAAATAGAAAAGGTTAACATGAGTGTTCTGTGGTTTTAAGATATATGACTATTGGGTATATGGTCATTAGATATACATTTACCCAATAAGATTATTAAATATTTAATAATTGGAATGCCGATGTTACTATTTTTTTATATCTATTTTGTAACTAATTTATAATAAATAATAATTTATTAATACAAAGAGATGTTTATTCAAATTAAAAAATATCGTTCATTTTAATTAAATTGTTTTTTTTATTATGAATTTTTATTATATTTATTACTTTTAAGAAATTATATTAATTTAATATATCGTTAATGTTTATGTTATAATTATTATAATAAAAAAATAAAAAGATTCCCAGTAATCAAGGAAATATATGGAATACAAAGTTATTTATCAATAGTCAAAGAAATATGTTTAATTTTAAAAAATATACATTTTATTTTTTCTATATTATTTGGAGTATGAAATTATTCTAAAAAACATATACATTATATATACATATAATAATTAACATTCATCAAATTTATATATATCTGTAAGAAATAAGAATAAATTCATTTAATAATTAAGAAATAATTTTAAAGTAGTTATTTTTTATAGTGATTTTTTTATCAAAATTAATTTAATCACTTTATCAAATAATAATTTATAAAATGAAATGCTTATATTTAAACATAATTATGATATAATGTAATGAATACAATTTAATTTTTTATCAAAAAAATATGTTACTGATGTAAAAAGTGGTTTATTTTGGTATAACATAAAATGAGGGAAAATGTTAAACTAAGAATTATAGTAGTAAAATATAAATAAAATATTTATAAAATTTATTTTGATAATGTTTTAATTACTCATATTTTTTTACTTTTATTTTTATAAATTATTTTGAAAAATTATGAGTCAAGGTGCGGAGATAGCATGTGATTCTAAGGCCTAGGGTGCCCGAATTGTTTGTTTAAAATTTTATTGATTTTAAAATCATGTTCACAGGAATTTTTAAAATAGTGGAATAAATCATAAATTTGTTCATAGATTAAAAAAATACAAGATTGGTAGAGGTCCGAGTAATGGCTTTACCCGAGGTCTGACTTAATGTTTTTTTACATGGTTTGTCAATGGGAAAACCCAAAAAAGGACTCATCCAAAAAAAAAATTATTAAAAAAAATTATTTTATTTTCAAATATTAATAACTCAGAAACAGTGACACGAATAGGAAATTATATATCCCCTTTTATTTTTTAAGGGAGTGTTTTATAGAGGTGGGGCCAAACCTAAACCGGTGTGGGTTGATGGTGAATGTTAGATTTTGGATGTCGATGTCATTAAAATATATCATAATAATATTTTTATAGAACGTTATGCCTGGATGTAGTGATGATTTCCCTTTATAATAATCCATGTCATAGGAATTCAAGGATATCAACATAACCTTGAAAAATTCCCCTAAGTTAAGGATAACGATGCACTCTCCTGACGACGAACACTGGTGGATCGAGGATCGACTATAACATGGACCTCTGTTCATTGTCAACGACAGATCCAATCATCATGGTAGGGTTTTAATATCTTTTAATTTAATTTTCCCATATTATAATCAAATGGTGATGGTGTACTGACTCATGAATTTTTTGATTTGTGGTTGGATCATTTTTGTAGAGTGGATAACTATTGTGGGATTAAAGGGAATAGATCTTGGTGATTATTCTGCGGTTGGTTTCTTCAAGATCATGCTGACATGAATGGATCATGGTTGACTGAACAAGGACATTATTTGTTTTATTGGTGTTAAAGTACATTATAACCCCTTTAAATATGTCATGTTCATTGGGAATTTTATCACGTTGAAACCCTATGTGATTGATCAATCGTTGCACCCACATTCCATTGTGAAACAATATGAGAATTTAAAAATTTATCTATGAAGGCATTGAGTTGGTGGGAAGGGATCTTAGTAGGTAGAAATCAGCTCATGGAGTTTGGTGCGATTAATAATGGGTTTCTAGTAGGTTGGCTAGTGGTGAGGGTAGCAGACGACTATATGGGATGTCAGATTCCCTCTTGGCTCATAGCCATGATCCATCAAGAACACATTAGAGGTGGATCTTGAGGCGGAGCAAGTGGCGGGAAGTAGACAAGAGCTGTAGTAGGAGGACTTGATGGTAGTTGTGGGTCGGAGGCCACGATGGAGGGATCCTGCACAGTGGGGAGGCTACATGACTAGATGGGAAATGTGGACAAGCCACGTGAAACACAATAAATCCATGTTGATTAGGGGATCTAGCCGGCCTTGTGGTCTAGTGACTATAAAATAGGGTAATATTTCCAGGTCGGGCCACATCCGGTGGAGTGGGGCTAGCCCTCATGACACGGTCTGAGCTAGAGAACTAGGACAATTCAGTGGCCCAACAGTTTGAACCATGCAACCCAATAGGACACGGTCCAATAGCCCAATAGGCCTCGACCATCATGCCAGGCTGGTTTGGGACATCCCAGACTAACTGGGTTGGTCAGATTAATTGGGTCTGGTCTGGTATATCGGCCAGGGTTGGGTCAGACCCAGGAAAGGCCAGAACCTTTTTAATTAATTGGTAGTATCTTTCAAACCATGTGTCTGTTTGATGATCTGTTTGTGGGATAGGGACCCTTGAGAATATATCGTCCATTTGAGATACTTTATGTGAGTTTTTATAGGTTTTTGGAATATTATAAAATGGACTGAAAAATAGGTTCTCCTAAAACAATCGTGTTATAAGCAGAATCCATTGGCCAGATGTGACTATCAATCATGGAGACTATGTGACATGAGTGATCCCTAACCTGATAATGATATATGTGGAACCAATGTTCTATGTTCCAATAACACACTGTGAGAACCTACAGCCATATGTAACATCAACGATCCATTTTCCATCGACACTGTGTGCACTATCGACAACTCAAACACCCATAAAACTCTAGGCACCACCGACACAAAATGTTCCACTGACACTCCATGGGAATAGAACTCTCTATGCACCATCTTTGATCCATGTTCCAACAAAACATTATTATCCATGAACACTGTGTGTGCCTCTATCACATTTAGTGTCATAAATACTTGGATATTTATGGACTAAAACTTGAAATCTCTCTCATTCTACATTTGACTTGTACCTTTATGATCTTCCTGTATTAAATGTACTTCATGTTTTTCATTTATGGTGTACATAATGTGATTAATCTATAGTGTAAATTATGTGTATCCAATACTATATATTTATGTATTTCTTAGTGGTGTTCCTTGTTGGTTTCCCGATCCCTACTGAGTATTGTTTTACTCATCCCTACATAGTCTATGCACACACGTGTCATTTATTTTGCAGATGAACAAAGATTTTATTGAGTCCTAGGTGGACCAGGGCAAGGAGTTTATTTGAGAGGGGCCCAATAGAGGATGTGACCTTCAGTGAATTTAGATAGTTGCTTCTCCACCTAACCATCATCTAGGGTTTTCTACGATTACGATTCAGGAGCACATACTTTTCCTTTTGGATGAGCTTCTATTCTGGCTCCATTTACATTCAAATTTCATACGGTCACACTCTATGGTTTGTATCTTAGTGGTACACATTCTTGTTTACATAGTGTTTTCAACTCCTTCATTTTGGGCTTGGAAAAGGGGTTGTGTGTGCCTGTAATCAGGAAAATGCCTCCCATTTGTGTGATCTGCCTATTAGGTGCTTGTCACTACCCCCTAGACTACATAAATGATGAGATTTTTGTAGATTGTACACATGACCTAGGGGATGGGTTGTAAAAGAGTTGTATTAGTGGTGGTAAGTTCTACCTAATGTACCAATAGTCTATAATATTGGTTTTGTGAAAGGGTGTTATGTGTTTTGAGTTCAGCTTTTAGACTATGGACTAAAACGTTGGTGTAATGACTGATGTATCCAAACACCTGGACTATCAATTATTCTTTTCAACTCAGTCCATTAAAACAATTATTCTTGGAAAAATAAATGGTACATGAATCAAATATTATCAAGCATGTTATTATGTCTTTCTTGGTTTAGTGTCAACTCACAAGGTATACTCAATTAATTGTGGTACATTTTGATCAATTTGAAGATACATCCACCTTTACATCCTGTATGTATTATAATGTGTGATCATGAGGATGATCTTCCCAGTGATGAGGCATCAGTACGGGGGAAAATACTATAGATATCACATACAAGGGGTGTACCAGTGTTACCACCACATATAGATAAGAAGTTAATAATGTCATTACCAATCGAGGATACATCCATGTTGAGTGTACTTCATGAGTACAAGAGGTAGTAACCTCCAAGTATTATGGTTTATCCAGACCCCCAGGCAGCTGAGGATTGGTTAGAGGTAGTTACACATGTCTTCCCCATAGCTAAGATGCCTCCCCACAAAATGGAAGTCCTATCTATGAGTCTTCTACAAGTATTAGTAGGGAGTTGGAGGAGCTTAGTGATCGAGACGCATGAAAAGATGACCAACAATTGGACGGAGTTTGAGCATCTCTTCAGGGAGGAGTTCTTTCGAGAGATGTTACACTGCATTCATATACCGGAAGTACTACATTTATAGTAAGGTAGAAAGACATTATTGGAGTAATTAGTGAATTTTATGGATATTTATCACTATTCCATAGATATGGTGCAGGACAATATATTTAAGACTCATACCATCGAACAGGGACTACACTAGGAGATAGTGGAATCGATGATATTCCTTAGCATCCCTACATATGTTGGGGTACTAGAGAGAGCTCTACACGGGTAGATATTTTGGGAGGAGTAGACCCCAGTAGTGGGAGATACCACAAGGAGTTAAGAAGATGAATCTTCATTATTAGGTAGTTGACAGTTAATGTAGGAAATCAGGTAGATGAGATATTTTAGGGGATTCCCCATGGACATAGGATCAGTGGTGCAAGGATCCCAGTTAATAGCGAGTTATCCAAGGTAAAAGTTGTGAAACTCATGTGACTGTCATGGAGAAAAGGCTTGACATTTCCTGATGTTCCATACATATGATCATCAGATGGTTGAGGGAATACTAATGCTAATAGATAATGTAGGAATAGGGTAGTCTTCCAGGCATCAAACATGGTAGAGGAGATGGAATAGACGTAAAAGGTGGATAGAGGATCAAGGTACTACCACCAACACCCTTAGGGTCTCCATCACGGGCTCAGTGAGTTAGTGGATAGGGATAACGCCAGCATTAGGAAATGGAGTCCAATAACACTTGTTATCTACTAGTTATTAGAAGTTTTATTTTTTTATTTCACACCATAGCTATATATTTCATAGACAGAGGTTTCATCTAATATTTTCTCTCCATGGCCCTTGTTTGAGACCTAGAGATTACAGTGGAACAATTGACTAAATCCATTTTCTTAGACACTCATACAAGAGAAGATTAAATGATCACAGACATATTTCTATAGGTCTCCTTTTCTCTTGGAGTGAGATTTTAGGCAGGGATCACATGGTGGCATCGTTGAGGTTATACGACGTAGTTCTTAGTATAGACTAGTTTTCAACAGTTCATTACCAGATTGACTATTTTAGGTGCATAGTTCGGTGTGTTCAAGGATATGGGACCAAATATTCCTTTTTTCATGAAATGGAAACCTATGTAGTAAAGTATGGTCTCTTAAATAGTAGGGTGGATCTTATCACACACTAGACAGCGAGCATGGCCCTCAGTGTAGTAGAAGAGATGAGTCATCAGTTTCCTACATCGATGGACGAATAAAAGGACGTATTTTAAGAATATGTTCTTGGATTACCTCATCATTGGGAGGTAAACATCATCATTGATCTATAACCTGGTACACTTCAGATATTTACAACTGCATATCAGTTCACTCCCACAGAGCATTGGGAGTTGGGGGAACAATATGAGGACATCTAGAGGAATTGATTCATATGACCCATTGTTTCACCATGGGTGGCCCCAGTGTTGTTTTCAAATAAGGAAGACAGTACATGTAGGTTATGTGTGGAAATATATTTCCTATATCAAGTGACTGTGATGAATAATTATACATTACCATTGATTGATTACCTCTTTGACCATCTGATGAGTATAAAGTGGTTCTCAAAGATTGACCTCAGATATGGCTACCATCAGCTTTGTGCACGAGACGAGGATTTACATAGGTCAATCCTAAAATGTTGGTACAGTTAATATGAATACATAGTGATTCTATTTATCATTATTAACTCCCCAACCACGTTCATGGGACTCATGATCAAGATCTTACAACCTTACATAGATCAATTCATTATGATCTTCATTAATGGAATCCTTGTTTACTCGGTGTCATAGGAGGATCAAAAGATAAACATGGGGATGGTACTATACGAACTATGGTAGAAACATCTTCATGGGATGCTCTTTATATAACATTTATGTTTTCAGTAGGTCTAATTTCAGGGGCACGTAATTTTAGAGATTGGAGTTGATGCAGATTAGTCAATGATTACGGAGGTTATTACCTAGCATCCACCCAACAGTGCTAACAATGAGTGGAGTTTCCTAGGGATTTATAGGTACTATCAGAGGTTTTTTCTTGTATTTTCTATTGTATATGAACCCTTGATAACCATTACCTATAAGGGGCATCCTTTTTTGTGGTTAGAGAAGTTCCAGTGGAACTTTTAGGAGTTAAAGCGTATATTGACGAGGTCTCTCATCTTGAGACTACAAGTGGAGGGGGTAGAGTTTGTGGTGTTCCAGGAATAATATGGGACCTGGCATGGTTGTTTCAAGATAAAGGGTATTGAAGTGACTGCCTATGGTTCACACTAGTTGAGATAGGGTGAGAAAAACTTCATGACCCATGATCTTCAGCTATTATCGATAGTCTTTACATTGAAGATGTGGTGACCCTACCTGATGTGTGAGCGGTTTAATATCTACTTTGTCCATAATAGTATGACGTATATATTCACCTAAATGGATATAAACATGATACATAGTCTATGGATAGAGATCCTATAGGATTATGACTTCATGATTTTCTATACTATTATGAAGGGGAATGTAGTTGCAGACCCTAGCAGGTGGATATTCATCTTGCAGTTTCTGAGTGAGGCATCGTAGTAGTTAGCATCGTTATACATATAATTTATTGATTGATATAGATTAGTTTATCTTTAGTCTATAGTAGTTACCACTCCACAATTACAGTGTCTTAGGGTGCCAATGATCAGATATAACGACTCTGAGTCTACATGTGCTCAGATGTCCTTGGGGCATGCCCCGAGTGGATATTTGAAAGGTGGGGAGAACTTTGTTCAATTCAGAGGACATATAGTAGAACCAGTTACATTTTTAGAGGATTTAATTAGGGATCTCTATAATTATCTTTTTATGGTTCATCTAGGAGTGACAAAAATGTATTAGTAACCCTAATTTAAATTATGGTTTTTGGAGATGAAGAATGAAATGGTAGATTTGGTTTCTCGATTCCTCCCTTGTCATCATGAAAATCCTGAGAACAATGTTATAGAGGGTTTGAATTAACCCCATGAGGTGTCATAATTGATATTGTATAGGATATCTTTGGAATTCATGATGGTTTTACCATTAACATCTAGTGGGAACAATTCTATATGGTTGATTGTTGACTAACTCACCATGTAGTCCGAGTTCTTACCAATCCATGAGTAGAGTTTAGTAGAGATATTAAGACGCATTTATCTATAAGATATAGTTCATCCTCATAGATTTCCATCAATGATCTTCTCAGATCATGATGCACACATTACATCCCAATGGTGGAAGGGATTACATGAATAATTTGTGTCTCAGTTGCACTTGTTCACAACATTTCATCCCTATATAAATAGCTATATGGAGAGGACCATCAATGTTCTAGAAGAAATGTTACATATTTACATCTTAGACTTTGGCTGTAGTTGGGAGGACCACCTACCACTACTGAAGTTCTCATATAAAAATATCTACCACTCCACCATTAGTATAAAACCATTCAAAGCCTTTTAGGAAAGACTATACAAGTCCCCACTAGGATAGAAATACCCAAAAGAGTCAGCACTCATGGGTCTAGAGTTGGTACTGGCTGCCACCATGAAGGTGAAGATCATCCCGAGTGGATGAGGACTAAACAAAGATGAATGAATTAATATATTAATTGGATTAAGAGGCCATTGGAGTTCATATATGGATAACATGTGTTCCTTTGGGTCTCACTTCGATGGGGATTGTATAGTTTTGTTAGGGGGCATATTATTTCTGAGATACATTGTCCCATTTCATATTCTTATTAGATTTGAGAGGTGGCGTAACACCTAGAACTACCTCTATAGTTGTACAAGATGTATGATTTCTTTCATTTGTTAGAGATAATGATGTACGTCCATGATCTATCATACGTCATCGACTGGGGATATCTACACATTGATCATGGAGATACTTTTTAAAAATACCATATGGATATTGAGGATCGATGGAAGAAGATCATTCATGGGTGCTATATTCTTCTAGTGCACATTTGGTTGAATTATGGGTATCTACAGGAGAGCACTTGAGAGTGGGATGCTCAAATTCATGCACAGTACCAACACCTTTTTCCGGTGCATACAATGTTTTGGCTTTCGTGGACATAATACCACATGTTGAGGAGAATTTAATGAGTCATATTTTCCTGAATTTATTTTTAATAATTATTTGTGAAAATTATATGACCAGGTATTTAAAAGGTGTTGGATTCTAAGTATTGAGGTGCCTGTATTGTTTTTTTGAAAATGGATATGTTTATTAGTAGTATGGGAGAATGACTTTTATTATATTTGTAATAACTCTAAAATGGGTGCCCAAATCTGAATTATGAGGGTACTGTTGCGCTTAGAGGACTGGAATTATCCTCTGAGTGACAAAACATTAGTCGGTGAATGTATTATGTAGAGAAACTTAAAAATGATCTAACCATAAATAAAATTATTAAATACAATTTTTAACTAAAATTATTTTATTTAAATAGCCTAATCACTCACAAACACTAACTTGGTCTGGAAATCTCAGACTACCTTTATAATAGTATTACAGTGTTTTACATAGGAAGGACTAACATCGACTAGTTCAAGATGATGGTGAATGTTATATTTTTGGAGTAAAAATCATTAAAATTTATAATAAAAATGTTTTAATGAATGTTATATGTCGAAATAGTGGTGGTTTCCCTTTTGAGTGATCCATGTTAGAGGAATTTTGGGTTATCACTATAACCAAATAAATTCTCCTATGGAAAGGAGAAGGAATATCTCTCTTGATGATGGATGTCAGCCGATCGAAGATCGATGACCACAGATACATCTGTTCATCCTCAATGACTGATCCAATCATATATGTTCGGTGTCGAGGTCATTGTGATTTCTCTTTCCATTCATAGAATTAAACAACGAATAGGGACCAACCAAAAAACTAGTTGATCTGCGATTCAATAATTCTTGTGAGGTGAGTAATTATTGAGGTATTAATGGGAATAGATCTTGGTTATTATTCTTATTTTTCTTTCTTATGAATCCCACGAACAAGAATTGATCAATTCTAAATGAAAAATTCCAATATCCATGTTTTGGGTGGTCATGAGATATATCTCTCTCGTAAATCTATTAGGTTCTTCATGTGTTCTTCACCCATTGAATCCCTAAGAAAGTTATCGATCGTTGTTCCCATGGTCCATGGAGGAGTGATCTCAGACTGAAGTTAGTGATCCCCGATGGAATTGTAGTGGTGCAATGGCAGTAGAGTAGGTAGGTAGCAGCTCACAGAGGATTGTGTGATGACTAGAGGGCCCACAGCATGGTGGACAGTGGTGAAGGGTATTCCATAAACCAAAGAGAGGGTGTGTTCTAGTGGGGCGCATAGCTGAGATCTAGTGGACAACACCATAAGAGGATCCTATAGTGGCATAGGCCGTGGGTTATTTATAGGATCTTTGGTAGGATCTCATGGTGGCAGCTGCTCTGTGATGTGGCTCGAAGGCAACATCGGTGGGATTCCATAGTGGTGGGGAGGTCACAGTACCAGGCAGGGAATGCAAACCTGCCGCATTGACTGGGGGATCCGGCTGACCTTGTGGTTGGGTGACCAAATTGACCAGAAGGACACAACCATGGTAGGTAATGTCTTGTGGAGTAGTGATAACCTCTAATATGCGCGCCGAGTTAGAGTACTGAGGCACTCTTTAGGACCCATGGGTCGAAATGTGAGTTCATGTAGTCCACAGTCCAATAACCCATTTGGAAAAGGCCATTAGGCCAATATAGTTTAGTTTGGCTAAGAATTACCAGGTTGGGTCGTCTGAACCAGGTCGAGTGTGACCCATTCTGGACATGACCATTTTTACTAAAATTTTCATATCATTCAAACAGTGTGTCCTTTGAGAAGGTGTTTGTGGAATTGGGACCCTTGCCATGAGGAGGTCATTTTGAGATACTCTATGTGATTTTGTATTCATGTTTGAATACATCAAAATGTCTTGATGAGTAGGTTATTCCAGAAAAAGCCTGCTATGAGTGGAATCATATGGATGACTGTGACTATGTAATCTTGGTGACTACATAACATGGGGGGATTCATTAACCATTGATGCTATATAAATTGCTAATTCCCAATGTGACACTAATGCTCTGTGAGCCACTAAATATCAATGATACATCGATTCTCTATATTCCATCGATGCTCTGTGTTCCCTCCAAAACATATTCTTCATTTACATCCCCTAAAACATTACCGCTCTCAGTGCCATCAATGCTCTATGTTCCACCGACGCTACATACACCAACAATGCTCCATGCACCATCAACACTCCATGTGCCATTGATGCTCCAAGCACCACTGATAGTTTTAGTTTCATAGAGAATTGGATGACTATGGAATACAGCTAGAAAAACTTCCCTTCATACATTAGACCGGTACATGTGTGATCTTACCATATTGACTCTACTTCTTGTGATTCCATTGTAGTGTACTTCGTGTTTTTCATTGTGGTGTACTTAATGTGTTCCCATTGTGGTTTAATTTGTGTGTTTTCTTTGTGGTCTACATCATTTATTTCTTATTGTTGTATGTTTGTGGTTTTGAGGTCCCTACTTAGTATAGTTTTTTCTCACCCCTTAATTAGAAATGCACATACATGATATGGATTGTGCAGATGATCAATGTGTTGATAGAGTCATTGGTGGGCCAGGTCTAGGAGGTTCTCAATGAAATTTCCGATAGAAGAGGTGTGATTTAATGAGTTCAGATAGTTGTTTCTATACCTACCATTTAGGTCGTGTTTTCTTTGGATGATATTTAAGATCTCGTACTTTTCCTTTTGGTTGGGTTTATATTTTTCCCTCATTTACATTTCATTTTTGTATTGTCATAATCTGGTGTTGTTATCGTAGGGGTAAGAATTATTTATTACTTAGTGTCTTCAGTTTTATAATTTTGGTCCTGGAGATGTGTTAGTGTGAATAGGTACTTTGGAAAACTCCTCCCATTTTTGGGATATGCTTACATGGTTCTAGTCACCATCCCATAGCCTAATAGAGGTGGGCTAGGGGTAGTCATGAAAAACAAACCAGTGGATGGGTCATAAAAAATGTATTCAAATACACATATCAATTATTTTTCGATTTGGGACCCATTTCCATTTAAAATTACATTCAATGCACTTTAATTAATGGGTATTTTTAATTATTCTATTCAAACTCACCAATAAAAGGACCCCTCCTATACCAATATTAAACCAACACATTCTTTCATTTTCTTACCCAATATCTACTCAAATTTACTCCATAATAAACATATCCTATTATTTAGAATCCCCTTTTCTCAATAAAGTTCCTAAAATCATTAAAACCCAAAGATAGTTTTTAAAGGAGGTAATGTTTCTATAATTAATGTAATAATTTTTTACCGTCGTCCATATGTATTATCATCCTAAATATTCATAAGTATTATTTACCACTCATATATCCAAATGATAATATCATTATCCTATTATTTTTATGATAATTGTTTATTAAAATATCATGCTAATCATTAAATTATAGTATGTACTTGTTTGGTTCTGTTAATCACCTATATGAATTATGTTATAATATTTTCATTTTAGATGATCATGATAGAATAAATTTCAGTAATATGTGATAATTTTTAAGAATGCATTTTTAGAATAATTAGTGTGTTATATATATAATTACTTCCATAAATAAAATAAATTCAATTGTACAGGTTCTATATTCCAAAAAAGGAAATTTTTTAACAGTCCATTATTAATTGTTTATATATCATTCAGGAAATAGATAAGAAAATATAAATTAACTGTAAACAAAAAATTTTAATATCTATTAAAATCAATCAATGGATGAACGTAATGACATGAAATATGGATTGAAACCCCCATACCAAAGAAATTATGGAATAAATGGTACATATAAAATCTAATTATTAATATTAACTATTAAAAAATCATAAAATTATATTAAAAATGTATAAATTAATGTAATCGAGTAAAAAAAATGGTTATAATATCGATTTATTTTAAATATTTTTTTATTAATCATGTTTTTCTATTATAGTATAGCAAGAGAGAATCCAAGGAAACTATTTTTATTGACTATATTTATTTTCTTTGAGTCACATTATTAATTTTTTAAATATGTTATTTTTTGTTTTATATATATTACCATTTTCCATAACATATCATATTCCTTCTTCAGATAATGGGATATTACTATTCCTTTTCAAATTAATCTTTTTAATTGATCCTTGATTTATAAAAGGTTCCATTTTATATGAAAAATTCTATACAATATTTTATGCATTTTTCTTCGATTTTCATATTATTTCTTACAGAAATCCGTATTTAGATATTTTAGATTCTATTTATGTATTTTTTACACATATTATAATTTTTTTCTACTATTTTATGAATAACGTTTTATGAAAATATCATCTATGAGGGTAATTTTAAATCATTATGAAAGTGATAAAAATTTCACTCATTCAATTTATGTACCATTTTTTGTATTAAATTAAATTATTATACTACTATAATGTTATTTATTTACACGTTTATTTTTAATTTAAATTATTACTAAAATATTGATATAAAAATATTTTTTATCTCTTGAAAATTGTCTTCAATGTTACATACAAACTAGTTCTTATGATATTGTCTTCAAAATGAATAGAAAACACATTTACCGATTTCTATAAATATATTCATAACTTTTATGGAAGATTATAATTCAATTATTATATTATGGAATTGATATACACCCTATAAATTTTCCTACAAAATTTTTCTTCTATTTTATTGAATTTTTGGTATCATCTGATTCCATTTTTTATTAATTTTTATAAGATTCTTGTTAAAATGTTATGTAGACAATTCTCTATTCATTGATTTATAATGAATTGATTGATAAAATTTGTTAATAATATTTATGTTTTATCATTATGGAATCAGTGAGATCAAAATTATATAGACTAATTTATATATTCTATAAATTTTTATACATAATTATATAATTAGGTTATGTGTGAAAATTATACAATTATTTATGTTCAAAATTCTACATTTTGATATGATTTAGTTATATATATTTACAATGTTATTTATGGACATTATGTGATTATGTGGGTTAATAATTTTATGTTTTGTCAATATATGGTTAGTTATGATCAAAAAACAATGGTGGTATTGGTAGAGAGCCTTGACATATGTTATTATTTTATATGAATATGATTATTCAAAATTCAAGATTTATAACATTGTATATCATGATTATAAATATTATTTCATATTCTTATTCCAATGTAGCTGTTATGATTACATGGTGATACTTTTATGGTTCTATAATCAAATTTAATATTTTATGATTATTTGACTAACCCTATGAACAATTATTATGATCCTATAATCCTAATAATTTTATCTAACAGACATTAAAATTATTATTATTCTTAATATTTAATTATATGTTCTCTTAGAGTCATTGATATTTGTATTCCCTTACAATTTATTTGACCTAAAAGTTTTATTATGTTTTATATTTCCCCTATTTATAAAAAATATTATTATGTCTTACATGTATATAACCATGCTTGATGAATTTTTTTTGAATTAGTGCTTACATTTTTGTATAATAATATGGTCATGTTAATAATAACAAATGAACCAAGTCTATTAGTTTTGGGTAGACTACTTTTTTATCATGTTCATTTGGATAAACCCATGAGGTGACGTAATATATATAGATTCTTTATTTGGGATTCCACATCTAATATGTATTTTCATAAACTAGGATTGTTATTTTAGGATTTTTTTAGGCTATCTTATTTTAATTCCATATGGTAGAGGGTCATATATTGAATGACATTAATCTTATATCCATTTTTCCTCAAAATAAAATTAATGGAATTTCATGAAATTGAGCTAATAATATACATAATAGAGACTAATTTACCCTTATACATATACTACATTTTCATTATCATAATAATAAATAACTGTGATGAATTATTTATTCATATTATTAATATAATATAAATCTACAACATCAACCTCTATCGCATAATAGTATGAATTTTGTAGGGATTCAATGAGATATTATTAATAATCCTTCGTCCAATTAATCTATTCCAAAAATAATGGTCATACTAGAACCATAAATATGTTATTTAATATCATATATTTCTTGGATATGAGACATGATATTCAACTATGAACATGTTCTCTGGAGGTGTTATAGGCTACATAGATTGTGAGGAAGAAACCTATGGGGTCAAAAAAATTCAATTAAAACATGTAAGTTAGAATAAGTAGGTTTCAGGGTATTTAGATATAGATTTGGTGATAGTAATATTGATATATGACATAGCATCTTGATTAGATCCAAGATATATTTATAATCCCGGTAATTTTACCATTTCCAAAAATATATATTGTATGATTTATATTCATTAAGTCGCAACAACATGAATGATGTATCATATGTTGACCAACTGACTCTATCATGAGACCCATGTGTTTATTATAATAAATAAATGACCTATTCCATGAATGTTGCAATATAATTCCATTTCATACATGTAACACCACTAACCCAATCTACTATGTCTAATTTGAGGAGTCACATGACCTATTACACACCTCCTCGTATAAAAGATGTTTTCATCTAGTTCCAAGGATTTGGACACCATTTGTGGGTAGAATATAATCTCAGTATAAGGTCATTTAAAATATAATAATACTAATAATATAATTTCTCAGAGTGAACATTACAGAGAAAAATAATATCAAATCGAGTACTTGTTAGAAAAAAAATTACTAAACAAGATCCATATATGGAAGGACAAACATGAGTATTAGAAGTGAAACTAATCAAATAAATAAAATTATCATATCATCTTGATTAAATCCTAGCAATCTTCGTATATCCATGCTTCTCAGCTCTAAAATTTTTCATTCCTCATTTTTCCTTACCATGCTCCCTATAAATGAAGTCTACCTTCACAAAAATTATAGTAAATTATATGTTTTATAAAAATACGTTAAATTCGACTGATGCATCCTTAAATTATTTTAATATTTATAATATTATTATGCATTTATAATAATAAAAATGAAATAAAACATTAACAATAAACTATATATTAATCACTTATGTAGTAACAAAGCCTCAAAGAGCCCACATTGTATGCACTTTTCCTCCTTGATAAAATGATGATCATGATGTTGGAAACGATCTATAACTATCAAGAAGAAACGAAACAAGTCACTCAACTTCCTAAATTCATTAACTGTGAATGCTACTAAGTTTACATAAGGAATAAAGTTCGGATATGTATCCTAATACCCTCTATGAATCGATATACTTATGATCCACGGGACTATCATGATGAAAATATATGTATGTTTCCATCATTATTATTCTTTCACATCATGCACACTACCCCTCTAATTAAAAATCATAACCTAATGACCATCTTCCATGGTTCCCAAGAACAACACCAATGAAATGGTATTACAAAAAAATTTGGAATTCAAAACAAAACAAGTATATCACACAATTCTTAGAATAAATTAGAAAACATATAGTAACATGTGACCAACATAAATCATGATAACAAGATACTATAACAATACTCAAGGAGACAAGGATCTTATATCAGTAAAAAATAAATTCACACACCCACAGAAAAAACAATAAAAAAACAACCCATTTCAACACAACATGAATAAATGTATAGCATATATGAGGGCCTCAAAATATAAGGAACTGGAATCATTAATGTTTTAGAAAAATAAATTAATGATTCATCAATGGATAAATGACTAAACACACTACACGCCCATAAAGAATGACCTCACACATCAATGAATGTGAAACTTAGTTCCACTAATCTAGTAAAGAATTTTGTATAGAGACTGATGATAATAATTTTCAATACAGTTATAATAGAATCATATACCTTTCAGTGTCCATAAATAGTTTCAATTCTAAGGAATGCAACATTAAGGGACTCCAATTCACCAAATTCAATGCCAATTGATGTAATGGTGTTGAATTCATCATCAATTCTAGATGAGAGAATTAATTCTAGCCAACAAACATCAATTCATCGAAAATCCATCAATGGAAATTTTATTCTAGAACAATAGGTTATCAATATGATTGATTAATGATGGATTACACAGGAAATATATTATTCATTGGAGTTTTCACTACATTTTAGGGGGTTTACATTGGCATAATGACTACTACCCCATTTTTCTAAGGAATTATTGATGTATTATGTTTCCATGAACAAAAAAATATTAGGAAGAGGTTTATGATGATGATTCTAGACCACATAACTATAAAAATTCATTTTTTATGGTAGATCTCTATTGGATCAAGAAATTATGAAAATATTCAAGATCCACCATAGTTATACAAATATAGGGATAATTCATCACTGTATTATCATAGAAAAAATGTATCTATCTAATATTTATGATCATATAACATAAATAAAGAATTATTGGTCTTTTATCACGTGAACACTCATTTTTCCTTGATTCTCTAGATTATTCAATCGTTGGAGAGGAAATATGAGAAGAATATGAGTTTTAAAGGATGTCGTGGGTAACATCAATATGAAAAGTCATGTACATATATAGAATTGTATTTTAATGTGTGTTAAAACATATTAAATTAAAATATACTTAGGTGTCTTAATTACATCTTTATAATGGGAAAACTAATTATCTAGTGGGACTCATCAGTCGGCTAGTGTGCTGGGGAGATCCCCATAGGTACTACTATTACCGTCATATTTCCATTTTCACCTAATCAGCTAGACGATCGAGTATCATGATTTCATTAGACTCATTGAATCCCAACCATCAGACCAATGGGTTCCACCAGCATGCATATATCTATTTTCAATCCACCCTAAGGTCTATCCCTTCTTAAATTCTTCCACATAAAAACATAGTCCATTATTCATCAAAAATAATCCTCCTAATCACCTATATAGAAAATAATAAAATTATAAATGAGAATTATATAAACATAACATCAAATATCTTTAATTGAAGTGTGGTTTTTACAATTAAACTACTATTATGAAGTGTAAATATATATTAATTGATTGAAATTTTTGTATAAAAATTGAGATTCTTCATACATATAAGATTCTATATAGTGGGGTAGATCCCATCCATCCAATGATGGGGTCATAATTTCAAATGAGTATTCATTATATCGGGGACTTTTGGGGTCACGTAATCATATATAATGGAACATATATGTCATTTACCTCATCTTTGGGAAGGTTTTGTTATTAAATATGACGTTATTGGTCCACTAATTTTAGAACAATAAGTACGTTAAATTTTTTAAAATATCCTAAGTAAATGGGATACTTAAGTATAACTTCATGGACATATATTTTATATTAATATATTCAATATTACCTAGGATCATCCACTGATGAAATGGAAGGGGTGTTAGGCACAATTAACCGTTATGTGGGGTTTTTGTGTCTTTTCTAGTCCATTCCATTTATACTTCAACTTCCTTTCTCAATCCATTTAAGATTTTTTTAAAATTAATTTTTTTACTTCTATTTATCATCTTTTTTTCCTAGAAGTCATATTTAGCCTTTGACAACAATTAAATTATCCACCAAGAAAAATGATTCTCATTCCAAACATTAGTGTTAGCTTGTATATAATAAATATTCATCCTAATTTTTTTCATGTTTTACTATTGTATTCATGATGTTATTGAGTGATAATTATGGAATTTTCATATATGTTTTATGATTTTATATATTAGTTGTGACCTAAGTGATGACATGATATTTTTATTGATGTATTTGTTTACAAAATCATTAAATGATGGTTAATAACCTTAATCATTTTTTTACAACTATTGAGATAGTGGTTGATTCATATTTTGATTCCTCAAGGCTTGAAATTATTTTATAATGGATTAAAATAAAAATTTTATATGGGGAAACCCATTGGAAAATTATCATTTTTCATGATTCTTAATGAAATTAGTTATTTCCAAACAGTTTTCTGTGATCATATTTTTTAAAAGTATGGATTAAAAATATTGATGTAGTGATTTATTTTCCAAACAAAATATTCCCATTTTATTTCCATCATTCCTATATTAAAAATCGTCAAACATGTGATTCCTTCCACACATATAACATGATATGTTCTATTTTATGTTGATTAATGCTCCAATACTTGGGATTTCAAGAAATGTATCTATTTTTATAGGCATTTTTTTTACATTGTCATCCTGCATAGTTGTTTATTCCACATGGTAAATACCTCATCAAAGAGGGCCTCTCTCTCATTGAAACTGAGTGGAATTCCTTACCAACACATCCATAATCAATTTTTATTCAAATGTGTTTTTTCTAGAAAACCCAACCATATTCATTGTATCAAGAGATAAGATGAAAATTAAGGTAGATGGTTATAAACTAAATCAAACAATCCACTTAATAGTATAACAAATTTCTATGTAATTACATTATTCATTCCCACTGAAAAAAGTTTATCATCCTTATTATTATGCATTATTTTAAAGGATTCATTAGTGATTCTTCATTGCAATGTGAGATGACTAGATGTAATTAAATATATTTATAATATCACTTCATATAGTGGTCAAACACGATTTTATCTCTAAAAAAATTATTTAGTTCACTACATTAGTAAAAAAATAAATTCCTTCAATGAAATAACATAATTTTAAACAACATAATTTTTATATAAATAAAAAATATTTAAAAATTGTATTGATCAACATGAGAACCATTAATTTATATCACTAAATATTAACTAACATTTTTTATAATTTAAATAATAATCATATTTAGTTGGAAACTTTTTTCCTATGTCAATGGACTCATGATGTGTTTTTTACCCCCATTAACCTATCAAAAGACATAATCTATGGTGGTCTCTCCATATTGTTTTATGGGGACCTCAGCATCGAATTTTACTTGTTCATTATTATTTGGGTGGGGGGACATGTACTATCATCACTAATAATTGGTGCTTAATGAAGTTGTTTTAAATCCCAGAATCAAAATCCTTGGGTTCAGAAGTGTTACTTCCCAATGAACAAATGTGAGGGTTACGGCTTAAAAACCATTACCTGATAAATCAATAATGTGAAAACTTTTTAATCTATAAAATAATAAATAAAAAATTGAAATCATTACATTAAAGTGTTTGATTTAGTGAAAAATAATTATCCATTAAATCATGTTTTAAGTGGTTTCATTCCCATAGAAATATTTTATATAATTTACCCTCCCATAAGAATCATCACTTCTTAAGAAATAATGATATTTTTTAGAAACTAAATCATAGCCATTTCACTAAAATTACCAAAATATTGTATAAAAAATGAGTTTTGATGTTAAACCAATATGAAAAATGTTCACATTATAAATTAATTCGTATATAAGTTTGATATTATTGGACCTTTAATTAGATATTTAGATAATTTCTAGGGGTGGGTTTCTCATAAATATTATTTAATAATCTTATGAATATTATTGAATCTATTTTTTGATAGATTCTTTTCTAAATAACTTTTAATTATATCAATTTCAATTCAAACTATCCCATGTCATTCAATTCCATTTGAATAAATGAACCGAAATAAAATAACATGAATTAAAAATAATTAATGATTCTTAAATAAGTATTTATAATGTTTTCGTTTTTTTAAAACTATATCAGTCATATTAATTTTCCTCCCATTCTAATAAACATTATCAAATTATAAATTTGGAATTAGTTATAAATTTATCATAATGTAATTTATAGAAAAAAACTTCCAATCAATAAGAAAATATTATAACTCATGATAAATAATAAATCTTATTCAATTAATTAACCATAATATAATATAATAATAAATAATAAATAATTTTCAATTACAATGGAGTATTTATATTTTTAGTGTTTCACCCAAACATTTTAGGTTATGTCTCTTGTTAAATGTATTCAATTTCTTCGATAACATCTCTAGAACACAACACCAAAAAAATAAATCCATGATATATCAATAAATATTATTATATTAACTCTATATATTATGTTTTATATTTTTAATATTTTTAACTGCATTATGAAAATATAGTTTACACATGATTATAAAAGATGAGTTTTTATTAAAAAATCTATTTTTATTTCCACAAAATAATTTTATCATAACAAATTAGGTTAATCACTATTAGTGAAATATATTAATGAAATATATATTTTATATATTCAAATAAAATATTTAAATTCAGCCAATAATTTTTATTGTCTTATGATTTTGATAAAACAAATTTTATGCATAAAAGGATGCATTTTTAAATGGTATTTTTATAACGTTTTAATGGATAACTTCAATTAAATACATGTTTTGACACTTTTATATATTCTATTTGAAAAAATAAATTCATTTTTTGAATAAGAATATAAAAAATATTATTTCGAATAATTTTTGGTATTTTTCTATTAAGTTTCAAGTTTTCATGAATAGTTATACAATATTTCATTTTAATTAAAAACATATTTTTTCATCAAAATGATTTATAATGTTAAATTGTATTATTAATTGGTTTTAAAGAGTAATTATAATATTTTAATGTCATTTAATGAAATATGTGACATTGAAATAAATGTATAATTTAATTGGGATATAAAAAATATTAATCTTTTAAAAGTTTTCACTTTAAAAAATCAATTTTCCGTTCCGTCAATGGGGTTAATTTTGAATTTATTAATTTTTGAATTTTATTGTTTTAAAATTTAATCATTGGTTCTAATATTTGGAATAATTTTTTCCAAATTATGTAAATATGTTTATTTTATATTTGGTTATATGAATATATAATTAGTAATATATTATTTTACATGGATAAAGTTAAATCAATTAATTGTGGATAAAAATAATATTATAATGTTTATAAAATTACAATAACACTAGTTCTAATTTCATTGTATGGGTATAATTTTAAACAAAATAATCATTGTTCTAAAACTATAACATTTTTAATCCACATATATGATAGTATAAAATTTATAATTTAATATTTAAACAAAAGTATATATTGTTACACTTTTGTTTTTAACAAGAGAAATATTATTTAAAGTTTGTTAATATAGGGGATATATTCTTAAAAAAAATTATTATTAAATAAATTTTTTTTATCTATATCATAATTATTTAATTTTAATTTATATAAAAAATAAGTAAATTAAAGAATATCATAATTATAATGTAGTATTTGTTTAACTAATTGAAATATGACATAAATTATAATGAAAATACTAAATTTATACCATTTGAGATGGTAAATGTCAACAGTGAATTTTTTTTATATGAATTATATACGTTAGTCATGTTCTATATTGTCTGTAATTTATCTTTTTCCCATGATATTTTGTAAAAATTCATGTAATTAATTGTTTCAAAATTTACATTATTGATATTTTAAAATAAATAATATTTTGTTAAATGATATCAAATTTATAAAAACAAAAATATTAGCCAGATAAGTTTGATAAATTTAAAATTTTCATCCATAAATAATTTAGGGTTCTATTGTCATATTTTATTTATTATATTAACCATCAAATTGCAACTTATATGATATCACAGAATGAGTTTGAACTGTTAATTATGGGATTAAATAAAAGGATAATGATAAAAAATGTAAAAAAACATGTATAATTTTCATTGGATGAATTTATCTTGGAACATAATCATCCTATATTATAAATAATTCTTATTTCTAGCCTTTGGTATTTAATTTTCATTTATTATATTTTAAAAAATTTAGAGTTTCCTGAAGTTCCTCTCACCATAATTTTAAAAAGTAATCTCCTCCCTCACATATTCACATCACATTAAGCATTATATATCTACTAATTCCCATACAGTTACCCTTAAAACATCCTTATAAATGTTCTATCATTTATGACCTTAAAAATATAACAACCCTATATCCATTAAGAAGATACCAAAATGAATTCTGTTAAAGATGATGTATTCATTTTTACTAAATCCTACAGGTTTACATTTAGTTTTAATACTAATATTTTTTTATTATGTTATAAATACATTATAATATATATTATTTGAAGTTATTATGATTATGGAACAACCATATTCATTGTTTTATCAATCTTACTAAAAATGAAGTCACTGCGCATGCATGCATATGGCTTACTGTCTCCACACTATGGTGTACTTTTTTCATCATCCACACTTTATTTGGATGGATATAATGATGGATGAAATCTATATAAATAATAAATTTTTCAAGATATTCATTCTACATAATTAATATATCATCTATTTTTTACCCTTTCACCTTTAAGGGTATGATATTTCCTCTCATCTGTATATACAACATACCATCTCCATGATGTGATGTGATTTATTTTCCATATTAACCATTCAATAATTATTATTTAAATTTGTAAAACAAGTAAATATAATATATAAATGAACATAAAAATCACACTGGATATGAATGCAATATATATTGTAACACCCCATGATTTTATAGTATGTTATATCTTTAATGTAATTCAGTAGTTTGTGCTACACACAACACCGAGTTTGAGCACCCCACAACTTAACAAACTAGCCGCTCAAAAGTGGTTATGAATAGTATTAACAGAATTTTCAATTTTATGTATTCCATAAAATTTTAACATCTATATTATGTGTTTCTTTAGCATAATATAAGAACATATTCAATTTTTTAGATAAAGGAACTATTTTTCATAAAATGCAATTTTACTTCCTTTTAATGGCGAACCATTTTTAAAACCAATATTTGACACTTTTATATATTTAATTTTACAAGAATAAAATTATTATTTTGAATCAGAACATAAAAAATAAGTTTGGTTAAATTTTTGGAACATTTATAATAACTTTTATATAGTGTTAAATATTGAAAAATACAAAATTTGAATTGGAATCCACTTTTTTAATTTAAATAATTAAGTGTGATAAATTATGAATTTGAGTAGTTTTAAAGTATAATTAGATTACATTTTTATAATTTAATATAATTTAGTTCTTTATATGTTATTTTATATATAAATGTGACATAAACACATGTCAATATATTGATATTTTTTACTTTTTAAAAACCAACATTTTGGTTTTGACAACGAGAAAAATATTAAATTAATTAATTTAAATTACATGTTTTGAATATTGTAAAATATACATAATCTTTGAATTAAAATTATCAAATTACCTTTGGGTAAAGTTTTGGTATTTTTCTGAAAACATTCAATTTTTGATGAATAGTGACAAATAATGCGTTATTGTTTAAAACCGACTTTTATTGCAATAATAATTTTTTATAATTTAATTTATTTTAAACTCAAAATAGATACATAATAACTATATTATTACAATTTAATTAATTGGAGTCATTTTATAATAATATTAGATATATAAAATTTTATTGAACTTTTAAAGTCATTTACCCACATTCTAGACACATTTGGGAATATTCATAAAACCAAATTTCACCGCTTCTGTTAATTGAATTTCAATAATATGAGTGAAAATATTGACATCGGAGAGTAAAATTTGGTTCAATAGGATTAAAATAATTATTGGTGAATAGTAACTTTTGAATTTTGTTTACGACAGTTAAATGTAAATAGGTTAATTAAATGTAAAAATGATATTATAATTACTCTAACACATGTCCAAATTCTATTGGATAAGTGTATTTGGGAAAAAATAAAACTTAGGAATAAATTATGATCCTTTTTGATCCACATAGATGATATTAGTAAATTTATTATTATTTTATTTAAAGAAGAGTTAAAAGTGTTATATACAAATTGTAATAACTAAAACGTTTTTAATATAGGGTTATAAATAAGATAATTTTAACTATAAATATTAATTATAAAGATAAAGAGATTTCATATTTCATGGTATTTTATTTATAATTTTTATATATTAAATAATTAAATTAATTTATGACACAATGATTATGTATTAATTACCATCACAAAAACTAAATACTAAATAGTGTCAAAATTGACAAAAATGATTTTTTTTAAAAATACTATAATATTAAATTATATATTATTCTTAAAAATATGAGAATCTAAATAAATACATATATAATGATAGATATTTCAATAAATAACCACTAGGTTCGCTTGATTTTTTATAGTAGTTTTTTTAACCATATTTTACAATAACACAAGAGGACGTGTTAAAATGAAAACTTTTTAACTAAGAGTTAAATCTAAAAGACAAGGTTAATATCATGACCTAAAATTGTCTAAAACCTATTGGATGAGAGTTTTTCGATCCATAACCACATTATCTTCAAATAAAATCCATTTTTAGTTATTAAAAACCAAAAATTATCTTATAATAAAATAATATTTCAAGATTTTCCTAAGGTTCCCCTCACCTCTCTTATAATAGGGCACTTCCCCTTATCTTAATTTCAAACCTCCGTAGCCTTTTCTCTTGGCCATTCTCTACTCAAATATCATCCCAAGTACCCTAAACATATCCTAGAGCCCTTATGTTGATCATAAATATTTCCTATGGTGCCCTTTTGATCAAATTAAAAAGAATCACCTGAAGAAGTGGTAGTAATTTCATCACACTTTTCAATGTTATCTTCTTCTTCCACTTCCAAATTCATTGTTGTTTGCAAACCAAAATAATAAATTAGTAGATTATACATAAAGTGAGATTAATATGAATATGTTAAAACAATATTCCTTATTCTATCCATTCTATGAATAACAATGTCACCATACATGCGCACGTACAACTTACCGTCTCCACGTTGTGGTGTTGTTTGTTATTCAACAGTTCCTTATTTGGATGAGTATAGTAATGAGTATAATTTATTTGAATAATAAATATGAAATTTTAATTCTTATTTATATATAATATACCATCACATTATATACTATTTCACCATCAATAGAATGAAATTGTCGCTCATTCGTACGTACGGATTACCGTCTCCACGACGTGATGAGATTCATTTCCACGATCACCATTCAACGATTGTTATGAAAATATATATTACTAATAATTATGAAATATATGAAAAAATAATGATACTGAATATATATATATATATATATATATACATATATCACATTCACTTACTTCCCTTCAATGTGATATGAAAACAGAACTAGCCTTTATGTGAACGTACGACCTACCTTCTCCATACACGGTGTTTTCCATTTCATACATATATATGTTATAAATATTTATATTATAGATATATATGATATATAAATAATTTTTTATATTTTTGATGTATTTAAATCATGATCCAAATGACATGATCAAAAATAAAAATTCAAAACATGTATGATAATGAATGTGGTTATTACCTGAAATGTTTATTTAGCATGGAAATTATTATTAATTGGGTAGTATAAATTCATAAATGAATCATGCATGATATCCTATATATTAATACGGTTCTGGTATGATTTAATAACATACTATTGTCAATATATTAATGGTTAAACATACCCTTGACTAAAGAAAAGTACAAGGTAAGGATTAATTCCTCAATCTCACTATAATCCGAGATTGGTAATGTGTATGTTTTTACTGGGAGATATTTATTATCCATGTCCATGTTTCATATAAATGTTTTCAAAGGGATTATTTTTCTGGAAATATTTAATTAAAACATCAATTAAATTTTTTAATATTTATTCTTCTAAATTATTTGTAACGCCCCGACCCCAGCTACCCAGAGTCGGTGCATTATTACATAACATTGGCATGATCAAAAGAAAGATCAAATCTCGAAAGACCGATTGGTTTAGTAGCCTTGGAAACACTAGTTATATTCATAGGTTTTACATTACATCATAAAATGAAAAACTACTACAACAACATAAAGTCTCCATAATCCACACTCATATCCCCACATAATATCACTGCAGGTCATTCATAATTTACTTCTTCACTTCCTGGGAAAAATAAAACATATAAAAGGGGTGAGCTCAAATTCCCAGTAAGGATAACAAAATATCGGAAACATTCATAAATAAGAATAAACTTTTAAGGCAATGTATAACTAAAACAAAAGAATTTCAAACATGAACTTTCAACATGGTATGGCATACATAAAATGAAATAATGCCATTTACTTATTCACATGGATATTCTACTAATCTAATAATCACATGCAAAAATCAATAACCACTTTCATAATGTTGGAATGCATAATGCCAGACTATCATAACCACATAGCCAAGGCCTCGTGCCAAGACTACAAATAAGATTTTGTCAAGGCATTGTGCCAAGACACTAGATTGTCTCATGAGACCTACCGATGCATCGAGGAGCTATAGCGGGCTCCACCCGTCACTTATTAAGTCCAATGCATTCCCATACGAAAAGGTTTAAACATAACATAAACATTCGTATTAAAACTAGCATACGAAGTGTCAATAATTTCACCATAAACTATGAATGGTATAAAAATAGCACATCCATAGTCAAAAATATCACAAAACCTTCAATACAATATAGAAGTTTTGTATCATAACAAATCAACTTCAAAAAATCTTAAAATCCATCAAAGGATGTTGACGTAGATGAAATCAAAATTCTTTTTAAAGAAATATCTCCTTTTATTTTGAAATCATTTAAGATCCATATAAAATAAAATATTTTCATTGAAAATATTCTTACAAGCTTTTAAAGAAAGCTTTGAAGATTTTATAACAGCGTAAAATAACCTCACCCGCCGTATAAGTTAAAAAAAACATTCTTACCTCAATTCTGTCGAAAAGGTTAAAAAGGACCTTGTTTTGAAAACGACGGAAAGATTCCTTTATAAACCTCTTATAAAAAGTCAAACAAGGGTATAAATGACTTTAACCCATATTTTTGTAAATAGTAAAAATGTTTTGAAATACATTTTTAAGAAACATGGATGTGGATGATAATGATATCCTAGTAGATTATTACGTATAAACAACCTCGGATAATGAAGAGATTGTGAAATAACCCTTACCTTGTACTTTTCCTTTGTTGGGGTTGGTTAACATACTTTATAATGGTGAAATAAT
Organism: Viscum album; assembly: GCA_963277665.1. Lineage (NCBI taxonomy): Eukaryota > Viridiplantae > Streptophyta > Magnoliopsida > Santalales > Viscaceae > Viscum > Viscum album. The sequence goes on along the minus strand of OY728136.1, from coordinate 898,281,177 downwards.
TGTTATTAAATTATACAAGAATCATATACATTAATATGATATCATATATGATCTTTTAACTTTGCTTTATTAAAAATATCTTAGTATTATCGTCGTTTCAGGTGATAATCGATTCGTTCTTCTTAAATATTTTGTTACGTGAGACATGTTTTTAATGGATAGATTAAATCTTATTCATAATCAGAATGATATTAACATTATTTTTAACCCTAAAATGAGAATAAGACTTGAATGGATACGATGGAGGATGGATCTCACCGCGTTCGTGGAGACGGTAGTCCGTACGTACGCACGAACACTACTTCCATTTAATTTTTATTTTAAAAGAATTGAATCGAAATGATACATAGGTATATTACTGTTACAGTATAATATAATATTTTATATATGTTACTTAAGTTCATTAACACCATCCTTTATACGTTCCATGTGTGGTATGAACGAGTCATATCATTTTAAAGGGGCGGAAGTCCGCACTTCCTCAAATGAAATTATCATATGTATATACAACATGAAACGAATAATGGTATGAAATAAAATGGAATTACAGAAGCTTATATATAAAATATATATCATTAATATCATATTTAATTACTGTGCCATCATAATGGCCACCATGAGAGGCGGTAAGATGTATTTGAACAATCATCGTTTCGTGAGGCGTTAGTTTGCCATCCACAGAAACATTATGTTCATCATCCATTAGATGGAGTTGTGTGTATGTGTAGTTTGAATCCATCTTATAACAACATCCTAGTATATTGAGGATACTGGTGTTGTTACAAAATAAAGGAAATAAAAAGATTTTGGGGGTTGGAGAAGCAAAATAAAGGAAAATAATTTAAGAGAAATCGTTACCTCTAATTTAGATAACTCACTTTGGTTGGAACCAAAGGACTTCATTAAATGATTTCTGCCTAAGGGGAAGCTTCAAGGAGGAGTAGAGGGATGTGGGGAGCTTAGTTGGGAAGAGTTTGGACGATCCAAGTGGCTTGAGAGGTGTGAGGAATGAGTAGAAGTGCTCTCCTTTTATAAGGGAGAAGAGGGCCTCTTTAGGAAAGAGTGAAAGTATTGCTTTATAATATAATTATATTCGCTTTATAATGGTCCAAAAATCATTGAGGTCGAATCTAAGATGACTAATATTCTAAATAACATCAACCAATAAGAATTGGACAGGTTTTAGATAATAGTTTAATCATTATAATCTTATTTATTTAAATGATTTATTAATGAGGTAAACATTGCATCATTATTGTGTCATTAATAATTTAAATTATTTGATGTCTAAAAATTATAAATAAAGTATAATTATGTAGGAAATCTTTTTATCTTTCTAATGAATATTTATAATCGAAAATCCAACATGTATAACCCTATGTAAAAATTGTTCTTCTAAACGATGTAAGCTTATGCCATTTTTATTTTTATTTTAACTTTATTAATATAAAGTGTCCCTACCACATACATGTGGCTCCAAGGGGTCCCCAAATTGACCCAAGGATGCTCATGGTCGGGTATGTGTCCACCAATAAGGTTAGGACACGTTTTAGGGTAATTTTGTATTATTATAATATTATTTTTTTAACCCTTATTTACCGGATTTACCCTTAACCATGGTAAATAAAATATTTACCACAGTAATTATTCAAAATGTCTAAAAATAAAAGTTACCTATTTACACAATTTTTACATCCTGATTCCAAATATGGAATCCATTTTTTTAAATTCAAAACACAGAAGTGGCAGAAATTAATTTAAAATTAATTCCTGCTGTCAAAACAAAAAGCGTGTTTTTAAGAGGTAATAACTATCAAAAGATTGACACTTGTTTATGTTCAGTTTAATTGTAAAATTATGTCCAATGACCAACATTATATTAAATGGTAAAAATATATTCTAAATATACTTTAAAACCACTCAAATTCACAATTTATCACTATTAATTATTTTGATTAAAAAATATTTTTTTAATTAAAATTTAGTAATTTTCACTATTCATCAAAATATTAAAGTTATCGGAAAAGTACCAAAATTTCACCCTAGGCTAATTTCGATATTCCGAATCCAAAAATGAAGTTCATTTTGAAATATAAAATATATATGATTTCATAATGTAGGTATTACTATTCATAACGGCTAATTTGATTGGTTACGGTGTGTTAGAACTCGGTGTTGCGTACAACACACGCTATCGCATTATTCGAAGGGAAACATACCGTAGAAGCTTGGGGTGTTACATTATTCCCACTAATATCTATGTTTTCAAAATGATTTTGAGGATTTATTTATATGGGCATGAATGATTTAAAATTTTAATACATTTAAAAAGTTTATATGTGGTGTGGGACACTTTTTATTAAAAATAACTTTTAAATTACATCTTTTATAGATTATGCTACTTTAAAATGATTTAATGAAAAATGTGTATTTCACTCATAGTGTTTTCATGATCATTTTCAATTTTATCAACATCCTTTACTAGATATTATTCTTGATTGCGATTGATTTATTATAATATTATCTTCCATATTTTTTTTAATGAGTTATGATATGTTTTACTATGGATGTGATATTTTTATACCATTCATGGTTTTTGGCTAATTCATTCACATTTCTTATGAATGATTTAATAAAATTTTTATGTTTCGTTTCATCATTTTTATATGAGGAATGAAAAGGACTTTGTAAGTGATGGGTGGGTCCTGAAATATCCCCTCAATGCATTGGTAGGTCTAATGAATCAAACTTGGGTCTTGGCATATGTCCTTGACAAAATGTTATTTGGAGTCTTGGAACGAGGCCTCAACTATGTGGTAATAATGTCTGATATTAGGCATTCCATCATTATGAAATTATTTACTACATGTGATTATTCTGCAAGTAGAATATCCATGTAAATGTTTATATGGTAATGTTTGATTTATTTTTTCCATATAGGGCTCAATATAATGTTTCAATAGGTTTTTGTTTATATTACACATCTTTCTTTAGAATTTTATTACTTCCACTAAATTATTTTTTATTACTGAGCATCTGAACCCAGCCCTTTCTTATGTAATATTTTCCCAGGATTCCATGAAGTGTAATGTGTTTTATATGCATGTTTAAGCTATAAGAATAATATAATTATCAATGTATTATATATATTTTATTTTATTTTAGAAATTTTAATTTAAAGTTCATGTATGTAATCTATATTCCAAGGCTAATAAATGGATCGATCCATCGGGACATGATTGCTTGTAATCCTGCCAAAGTATTAAAATAATGTACCATATATGGGCTTCTGGGGTTGGGGAATTACAGTTGTTATAATAGAAAGTTTAGAAATAACCTTGGAATCTAGATTTAGAAAAACACTAATTATAAAATATTACATAGAGATAAAACTTTTGGATTAGTATAGAAGAACATTCTAGTATTTTTGTAATGTTGTTATTTTATGAATTTTACAAGTAATATATCCCTATTTGGATACGAGAAGGTAGAGGCGGCTATGAAACACATGTTCCTAGGATTGAAAACTTCAACAAGGAGTTTTAGACCGGACCCATGGTATCCTTGTACAAGACAAAATACCTTTCTACAGTCTTGGTTACGACACACCCATGGGATATTCTTAGAATAATTCAAATTTTCATTTCAAACCATTATGATGGATTTAAGAGGAAATATTTCCTCAATTAATTTTTTTATGATTATGGATTATAAGCATATTCTGTTCAATTTATGTTAGGTATTTTACATGTTTGGAGTTATGCATTGTAATTCATAAACTAACCTAGTGAATGCCATTGTTTAGAAATGGTGCCCAGTTGGAGGAATGTGAACTCCAACAATATGCATGATCCAATGAGTAAGAAGGATCTCAACATTAATTGTAATAATCCATAATTTAAAAGGGAATTATTCTCCCATGTATTATATTCATATGAAGAAATAATATGATGTGTTAACAATATAATTAATGAATTCCCTGACTCTTATGGCATTGAGGGAACGTTAAAGGATTACAAGATGGTAGAGAGAATGATAGATAAAGGGAAGAAGGGAAATCATGATTTTCCTCTATGTGATAACTGTGGAAAGAATCACCTGGGTAAGTGAAAGAAAGTAATGGAAGGTTTTTATAGGTGTGGAGGAAAAGGACACCAAATACGTGATTGCAAGGGTAAGAAAAAGGATACTAATATATAATGCTTTATCTATAAAGATTTTGGACACTATTATAATCAATGTCCCAATCATCACAGTATACAACAAATGAATCTATTAGATAATAATAACGTTATGATACTACCACAGAAAAAGTGGAATAATTAGCAGTCATATATTATGACATTTGAGTGTTGTATCAATGATGTACTGGTTATATGAATTATGTAAATAAATAAGTATTTTACTTTAGTATTATTTCATTGAGGATTTTAGAATATATGTTACTAGGAAAATTGAATCAACATCAAGTTAATTTTTTTTAAAATACTTGGTTGTTGGAAAGAAAAAATGTAATATGGTCCTGATACTGAGATAGTGAATTTGTAATAACAGATGGTTGATTTGAATAAATTATATTTGAAATTCTTGGCTACCTTGAAACTGATTAATGGTTTGTTTATTCAATCATTTTAGGAGTATTCATAATTTTTCAATATAATGAATATATATAGTATTCTATAAGGAATAAGGGGTAATGAATTTAATAAAAAAGGTTTTATGGTAATTCAGGGTATTACCATGTTTTAAGAGAATACAAGATCCAGGTACTCACATGTTATTATGAGGAAAAAAGGGATCTTTATTAAATTATGTTATCCCCCCTTATAAATTTTAGGACAATGAGTTTGGACACATATATTTTGGATAAGTCAAAAGGTTGGAATGAATTAATTTGGACATAGGATAGTACAGTTTATTATTAAAACATTTCATAAGATTATTTTTTGGATTTTTTTATAAAAAGGACAACACGAAGGTCGGGCAATAACCCATCGTGTATGAAAAGGCCACAAGACATGAACCTGTAACTGAAGAGTGACAACGGTAGATCACCTACCACTGGAAAACGCGATATCTTGGTTTATATAATGGTGTTTTTTTAAATGCTATGACATAATAATTATAAATTCATTTTTTGGAATCCCTATATGAATAAGTTTAATATAATATTTTTTAGTTCTATTATATTTTGGTGATAAAGATGAGTTTTTTTGTAGAAATTAGTTAATGGATGGAACTCTACTTGTCATATATTCATTTTTCTATATTCAATGAAGCAAATAACTCATAAATATTAGAGAAAGTATCTTAAAACCAAAAAATTATTGTTCTAATACCTTATTTTTTTTGATTCTATGTTATGTAAAGCATCATAGATTTATGGTTTTGGGGCCTCAATTTTCCATTTATTATTCTCTTGTTTGTGATTGACGACCTCAATAAATCACTATAAATATTTATGTTTTCCCACCAGTTATGTCTATATAATTTCCAACAATGTTCTCTTGTTCGAGATCATAATTTGGTGGTGACTTTTTCATTTCCCTTTCCCTTTTATTAGGAATAAATTTTATTAACCCTATTTTAGATTCTAGTTTTCCACAAAGGTATTTTTTATTTTTAACCTTTTAATTTCAAAGAACAATTTCAAAATGTGAGGATGAAATTTATAGAATTATGGGTGAATGTAACACCACTGGATTTCAAAGTATTTTGTCTCTTTAATGTAATTCAATAGCTTGTGCTACACGCAACACTGAGTTCGAGCACACCATGACTTACCAAACAAGCTGTTAAAAAGCATTTATGAATAGTTTTAACTGAATTTAGAATTTAATATATTCCATATAATTCTAAAATATATATTATGTGTTTCATATATATAATATAAGAACAAATTCAATTTTTCTGATAAAGGAAGTATTTTTCAGAAAATACAATTTTACCACCTTTTAATGGACAACCCATTTTATATCAAACATTTGACATCATTATATATTATATTTAACAAAATAAAATTATTCCATAGAAGTGGGAAATAATAATTTACTTTGTATAATTTTTTTTACTTTTAGGATAGTTTTCATATTTTGATGAATATTGAAAATTGATAAATTTTAATTGAAAATAACATTTTTAATCAAATTAATTTATACTGTTAAATTATGAATTTGAGTAGTTTTAAAGTATAATTAGATTATATCTTTATCAATTAATATAATTTAGTCCATTATAAATAATTTCACATTTAAATTTGACATAAATACTTGTCAATCTTTTGAGGGTTTATACTTTTTAAAAACGTTTTGTTTGTTTTGACAATGGGAATTAATTTTATGTTAATTAATGAAAATTACATGTTTTTAATTTTGAAAAATAGACATAATTTTTGAAGTGGGATTATCGGAATTAGGTTAGGATGATGTTTTTGTATTTTTTAAAACATTCAATTTTGGATGAATAGTGAAAAACACTCTCTAATTGTTTAAAACTAACATTTATTTAAATAATTATTGTTTTTTATTTAAATTTATTTTAAAGTAAAAATAGTTTCATAATATATATATTAGTCCAATTTTATTAATTTGAGTCATTTTAAATTAATTTTAGATATATAAAAGTTTATTGAATTTTTAACGTCTGTAACAACCTTATAGTTGCGTTTACAAATTTGCATAAAAAGTAATTTTACAGGTTTAGTGAATGGAATTTTAAAAATCTGAGAGACAAGGATGAAATTAGTAAGCAATATGTGTTCCAATAGGAAGAAAATATTTTTGGTGAATGATAACTTTTAAATTTCATTTAACCCGGTTAAAATTAAATGTGGTAATTAAAGGTAAAAATGATATTATAATTACCCAAACACATGTAATAATTCTAATGTATTATTTTATTATGACCAAAATAAACCTTTGGAATAATATATAATCATATTTTATCAATATATATTAGATTAGGACATTTATTGTTATTTTATTTAAAGAAGAGATAAAATTGTTAAATTCATATTTTATTAACTAAAAAATATTTAATATAGGGTTATAAATACAATAATCTCGACTAAAAAAATTCAATATAATGCGAAAAATATTTTAAATATCATGGTATTTTATTTATAAATGTTATACGTTACATTATTAAATTTATTTATGACACAATGATGTTGTAGTAATTACCATACAAATGCATGATTAAAATAATTGATAATATAAATATTAAAATAAATGTTAATTGAGACTTATGATGTATTAGACTAAATTTCTAGGTTAATATGAAATTTTAGGGTTGATTAAATTAATGGTTTTTGTAAAAATCATATTTTAAGACTTTCACAAAAACAAAATATTTAATAGTGTCAAAATTGACAAAATTAAATTTTTAACACAAATACAATATTATTAAATGATATAATATTAATAAAAATCTTAGCCTCAGCCAAAAACTTATATAATGATAGATTTATCAATAATGATCTACTTGGGTATTGTCTGGATTTTTATAGTTTGTTTATTAACCATTTATTATAATAATACGAGAAGACATGTTCAATGTTATACTATTTAACTAAGAGATAAATCTAAAAGAATACGTCAATATGGTGACCTAAACATGTCAAAAACCTATTGTTTGAGACGCTATAGACACATACCCACCTTATAATCGAAATTAATATATTTGGAGCACATAGAAACTGAAAATGATTTTATAATAAAATAATATTTCAATCTTTTCCGAATGTGCCACTCACCTCTCTTGTGAAAAGGAACTTCCCCTTCTCTTAATTTAACACCTCCAATGCCATTTGGATCTTCCAAAACCTGCTCAAATATCCTCCCAAATACCACAAAATAATCCTAGAGGCCGTCATTTGATCGTAAATCCATCCTATAGATCCCTTTTGATCAAATCAAAATGAAACACCTGAAGAAGCGGTAATAATTTCACAACCTCTTTCAATGTTATCTTCTTCTTCCACTTCCCCTTTATTTCTTGTTTCCCTACCAAAATAATAAATCCAATTTCTTCTACATAATATGATGTTATTGTGAATACGTTACAACCATATTCATTATTTTATATATCCTATGAATTACAAAGTCATCAGATGTGCATATGCACGGATCACCGTCTCTACGTTGTGGTGTAGTTTGTTATTCAACACATTATTATTTGGATGAGTATAATAATTATTATAATGTATGTGAATAATAAATATAACATGTTAATTATTATGTATATATAATATACCTTCCAATTATATACAGTTTCACCATAAATTAAATGATATCCTCGCTCGTGCGTACGTACGTCTTGCTGTCTCCATAACACGATGAGATTCATTACTACGTTCACCATTCAACGATGATTATTAAAATGTATATTACTAATAATTATGTAATATATGTAAAAATAATACTATGGTAATATATATATATATACATATATATATGTCATTAACTTACTTTACTTCAATACGATATGTAAATGGAAACCACCCTTATCAATACGTATGACCTACCGTCTCCATAAACGGTGCATTCCATTTCATTTATCTATTTATTATAAATATTTTTATTCTAAATATATATGATAAATAAATCATGATTTAAATTCAGGATGTATTTAAATCATGACCTACGCGATACGATCATGAATAATAAGTTAAAACACGTATGATAATAAAAGTGATTTTCACCCGAAATTTTAATTTTACATGGAAATTATTATAAAATGGGTAGTATAAATTCATAAATGAATCATATATTATATCATAAATTTTAATATGGTTCTTTTATAATTTATTAATATACTATGGTAATGATACATGAGTTTAAATTTTCCCTCGACTAAAGGATTGTACAAGGCAAGTGTTAATTTTTCAATCTCACTATTATATGAGATTGTTTATCTGTATGTTTTTATTGTGACATATTTATTATCCACGACCATGTTTCATAAACTGGTTTTACAAATAAATTGTTTTAAGTTACTCTTTAACTAAAACATCTTTTTAAATGTTTTAAATATTTATTCTTCTAAATCATTCTTATTAATGTCCATGTTTTCAGAATGGTTTTAATATTTTATTTATATGGCCATGAATGTTATAAAATGTTAATTACTTTTAAAGGTTTTAAAGTGGTATGGGACACTTTGATTCAAAAATATCTTTTAAATGTTTTCCTTTATGAATTATGTGACTTTTAAATTATTTCATGAAAAATGGGTATTTCACTCAAAGAGTATTACTGATCTTTTTCAACTATATCAACATGAGTTAATGGATATTAATATTGGTTGAGGTTGATTTATTATAATAAAATTATCCATATTGTATTTAGTGAGTTATGATATGTTTTACTATGGATGTGATATTTTTATACCATCCGTGGTTTATGGCTAATGTATAGAAATTTCATATTATTGTTTTATTACAAATGATTATGTTATGTTTCAACATTTTTAAATGAGGAATGAAATGGACTGAGTAAGTGATGGGTTCAGCCAGCTATTTCCCCTAGATGGATGGATAGTTCTAATGAGACAAACTATTGTCTTGGCACAAGGCCTTGAAAAAATTTTATTTATAGTCTTGGCATGAGGCCTTGACTATATGGTAATGATGTCCGGTGTTAGGCATTCCCTCATTTCAAAATTAGTTACAACATGTGATTATTCGTCAAGTAAATTTCCATGTCCATGTTTATATGATAATGTTTGATTTATTTTGTCTTTATAATTTTCATGATTGTGTGTAAAATGGCCGGGGTATTATTACACATATTGCCTTAAAAGTTTATAGCGTCCACTAAATTATTTACCCTTACTGAGCATCTAAGCTCACCCCTTTATTATGTTTTATTTTACAAGGATTCCAAGGACGGTATAATGATTTATATGTAGGTTTAAGCTATATAATTATGGAATTATCAAAGTATTTTCTAATTTTTATTTTATATTCTAAATTGTAATGTAATGTTCATGTATGTAATCAATTTTCCACGACAGTTAAATTTCATCAGTCCTTCGAGACCTGATTCCTTGTAATCATTACAATGTATTAAAATAATGTTCTGGATTTGGGCTTCTGGAGTCGGGGCATTACATATCCTATCCAGAATAAATATCACTTACATTACAAAACATGCATAGACAAATGATGTAGTTGACACCCAAAATAGGGGTAATAATGGAATATTATTAAAAAATATATAGTAAGATCCTATATGAACTTATAAATATAGATATGGTTATGGTATATATTTATATCATGTTTTAAACCATTATATATGGGGTTATATAATATTCAGCTAAATGAATGTACAGGGTAATGGTTAATTTTAAAATTTCATTATTATTCAGGATTCTTTATACGTACATATTTTTTGGGGAATATTTTTCATCCATGTCCATGATTACTAAAAAAATATTTATTCTATTATATAAAAAATTATTATATTACATTTACCCTTTTGTTAGTTTTTATAAAAAAGTATGAAAGGAATCTTTCTGTCATTTTCCAAATAAGACACTTTATATATATTTCGAAAAAAATATAGAAGGAATTTTTTTTACACATACGACATGAAATAATTTTCCACATTCATGAATCCTTAATGTCATCAATTATCTTTTACAAGTTTACAATAATCATTAAAAATAATTTTTTTAATATTTGTTATACTTTTTAATAAATTACTTCATGTAAATTAGTTATTTCTCTCATGAAATTTTTAATGATTTTATTAGAGTGTTTTAATATATGTCAACATCATTTGATAGATCTTATTATGGATTTAAATTGATAAATTATGATAACTTCTACAATATTTTATTGAATGGTTTATGATTAGTTTGACTTTGGATGTTCTATTTTGATATCATTCATGGTTTATGGTTTAATTATTCACATTTCAAATGCATGTTTTTCAACATGAATTATTATCTTTTTAATGTTTTCACCCACATAAAATGAGAAAAGAATTGGACTTAGTGATTTAGGGGTGATGCCTCCTATAGCCCCTTGATACATTGATAGGTCCCTTGAGAAAAACTAGATACGGAATATTCTGATTCCTTTTACCATTTATTTTAATATATGGATTTGGTTGAGACTTTAACCATTTATTTTTATATGTCTTGGTCATAGCCTTGACAGTATGTTTTAAATATCCAACATTATACATTCATAAATTGTGAGATAATTTTTTGATTTCCATGTGATTATTAGACAACTAGAATATACATGGTTTTGTTTCCTAACTCATGTAATTATTTAAATGGAACATTTTTCATTTACATACGTTTTAGTATTGTTTATTCCATATTTACTCCTTTATTATTCTATATGCCTACCCTTAATTATTATTTGATCTCACACCTTTATTATGTTTTATTTTTCCTTATATGTAAAGATGTATATTTTGATTGATATTAGAGGTTAACCTAGGAGAATATTGGTCCTCTATAAATAGTTGTAATGATGAATTTTATAGTTTCAATTGTAGTTTAGGCATCATGTATGTAATTCAGATTCCCAAGCTACTGAACTGATTGGACCCTCAGGATTCAATTCATGTATCCATTTCCAGGTAATAATGTAATTCACCATCACTAGGATACTAGGGACATGATTATTATTGCTTGTATTATAGAAATTTTAGTTTAAAAGTTATATTATATATTAAGAAAACATAAATTTGGGAACAAAACCCTATGATATAATTTAATGATAATCAAAAAATAACATCCAAAAATTTTAAGGATATAGATTATATGAGATCATTTATAAATAAATCTATGCCTTCATAGTACACGTAGAAATGGTTCTGGAACAGAAGTACCTTAGGGTAACAACATTGACAAGGTGTGTCAGGCCTGACACGACATAACCTGGTATACGACAGTGAACCTTACTACACACTTGGTTTGCCACTCCTATGGGATATTATTAGGTTAATTCACATTTTCTTAATAAACCATTATGTTGGATTTAAAATTAAATATGTCCCCAAACAAAACATGTTTTTGATTATGGGATTAACTATGCCTAAATTTTCTTTTTATGTTAAGTGTTTTCTAGTTTGAAATTATGAATTATGATTCATAACTAAATTTTTTTATGACACTATTTTGACTCGGGTTATGTAAAATAACATTACCCATATAGACATTCCGGATCCATAATATAGGTGGAAATGTTATACCACTTCAGGAGTCAATAACCTCTATCATTAAATGGGACTAAAGATCTATTTGTACTTGAGAAATGACAAGTTTCTTAGTAAAGATATATAATTCTATGGGATATAGAGAAAGTGATAATGTTTTCATGAAATTTTTTTATCTCTCGGTGGATGTGGATCAATGGTTGTAATTGATTCAAAACTTGGTGGCAGAATAATAAATTGAAAACCTAGAATTGATGTATTTTCAGAAATTATCATTGAGAAGTATTTTACTCGCAAACAGAGTTAAGATATGGAGGGACAATTCTTGAGCCTATGAAAAAAGTGAGGAAGAGAATTTTTCTATGTATGAAGCTAAAAATATAAGATTAGAAAGGTTTTTTATGGAATAAATTAGAAACCCAGAGATTTGTATTGATCATTTAATTGTTGGGTTGAATACTTTTCTCCAAAAGGAATTGTTCTCCCAAAATTTCACATCATACCAAGATATATTCTCATATGATATCAAGATAGAGAAATAGTTCTCTATTACTTGTTATATTAATAGAAATAGAGAAAAGTATGCAATATTATATCATGATTTGGAAAATTGGAATATAGGAAAGAAGGATTTTCCGAATATCTGATACATGTGAAGAATAAACCCTGATAACCTCTTAAAACAAAAAGGATTTTTCGTCATGTATGGTGGGAAATTCCATCCTGATTATGGTTGCAAGAGAAAAAAATAAGCTAATGATGTTAAATTATAAAATTCTAAATAAATGGGACTCAATGAAAATTGATTCCTATTGTATTAAGGTAATATAATACATAATAAGAAAAGGGAATAAGGTCAAGCTTATGATTTTACTAGAGTTGAAGGAGAATAATTAATGTATTGGTTTTTTGGATTCATGAATTATATAATGAAATTCTAGTTATAATTTTACAGACATATATAAGGATTGTACTACATAACATATTTTTTAATTATTTGAAATCATGAATGTTTTCATTAAGGATTATTGGTGATCATTGAATTCAAATATTTGGTTTGGTACTATAAGAGCAGTATTGTTTTGTTTTAATAATCTGATATTTTCTTTATGTTCTAATTTTATTCATCTTCCTATAATATTGTTAGATGAGTTTTATAGTTGGAATGGATTAAGTTAGACATTAGACATTATTTTCTGAGGTTAAAGAATGAATTATTGGATGCCATGTTCCATCATTTATTGGTTCATTAAAAATTTAGAGGATTATGGAATTTCTTTTTGATCTTATGATTAATTAAAATTGAATTTTTAATGGAAAATTAATCTTGAACCTTCAATTCCATGTGTATGATATAAGGTAAAAATACCTAGAAGAAAAAATAAAATAAAATATTATGATTAAAACATAGAATGTAATTAGGTAAGATTATTTCCATATGAGATTATATATATATTAAAGGAATACATTATCAATATTGAAAATAATTTTTGATCAAAAATCTTATCCATTTAATTTTCATACTGAGAAATCAATGGCTTCTTTAAACCATTAATGATTTAAAAATTTGAGATGAAAATCATTCTTATGACTATATTCTCTATCACTCTATATCAAAACATAAGGGTAATATTTTTATTCCATGTCTAGGTTTTCAATTCCAACTAATGGTATCCTATAAAAAGAGTAGTTTTTTAGAGACCATCACATTTCCCTTTCCCTATTATTAATAAGATATTGTCTTACCCCTATTTCAAAATTTGGTTTCCCACAATGTAATTTTCAAGTATCAAAATTGGATTTTGGAAATTGAATTGCAAATTGTGATGAGGAAATTTATTCATTTAGGGGAGAACATAGCACACTAATATTTTATGGTCTGTATTTTCTTAAATAAATTCAATTTCATTGATTATATACATTAAACACATTGAAGAACATAAATGAACTATGATATAGAATTAAATTCTATTAATTTAACACTTTAAATTACGTTGTATATTTTTTAATATGATTAGCTTAATTTTGAAAATACAGTTTACACATTTTTATAAAGGATTTGTTTAAAATAAAAAAACTATTTTTACGCCACCACTGGTATTTTATCATAATAAATTAAATTTATCCTTATCAGGGAAAGATATTTTTGAACTACATATTTTAAATATTAAAAAAAATTAAATTATATAAATATATTTGATGTGCTTAAGAAAATAATAAAACCAATTTTATGCAGAAATGGTTTTAATGTTGTTTTACCTCTATTTAAAAGAGAACCTAATTTAAATAATATTTTTTAAAACATTTATATACTATATTTGAAAAAATAAACTTCTTAGTTTACGTAATACTAATAAATATTAATTTGGTTTTATTTTTTGTATTTTTCTAATGAGATTAATTTATTGTCGAATAATGATAATATATTTCATTTTAATTGAAAACCAATTTTTCATAAAAATATTATTTATTGTTAAATTTAAATTATAACTATTTTTAAATTTTATTTATATTTTTTTATTTTATTTAATATTATATAGGTCATTGGAATCAATTTATCATTTATTTTTAATATTAAATCATTTCAATATTTTATGTGTTTTCACTTTAAATACTAGTTTTGTCGTTCCGTCAATGGGATTAATTTTAAATTGATAAGTAAAATTTATATGAATTATATTTTTGAAAAATAGAATCCATATTTATAATTAGTGGCTAAAAATTATTTAAATAGGTTTCTTTTATGTTTGGACATATGAATAGTAAATGTAGTAATATTTTAAATACCACAGAAAATGGTATATCTGGTAATTATGAATAAAATAATATTACAAAAACTATAATATTTCCCTAAAACATGTCCTAATTTAAATGGATTAGTGTTTTTAGGTAAAAATATTTATATTTATGATTTTATATCCTTTAGAGTCCACTATGATGAGGGTATACATTTTATAATATTAAAATAAAATAAAATTCATTATTATCACACTTTTAACATAAGATAAATTTTTTTAATGTCTATTATATATGGTATATGTTAGTATATAAATATTTTTATAAAGAATATTATGTTTATATTTATCATGATTATTTAATATAAATTTTTGAAAAATACATAATTCCATTAAAGGCTTTCACATTGATGATACAATAACTGTTTCATTGAAGGAAACATAAAATAAATAATATTAATAGTACTAAAATAAATATAAATTTTTATTATTAATTTCATGCACGAATTTTGTAGAATAATTTTACATGATAGTGTTGTTTTATAAATATTTCTTTAAATTTATCTTTTTATTAAGCTATTTTGATAATTTCATATACTGAATAGTGTCAAAAATTATATTATTGATTTTTTAAAATAAATATTATTTTATATAATGATATATAATCTATAAAACTATATAAATCTATCAATTAATTGATTTAATGTTCAATGTACCATCCATGAATAATTTATAAAAAATAAATTTTATAGAGATTATATTAATCTTCAATGGGTAACGCACATGATATCATAGAAAGAGTAAGAAGTATAAAATAAGGGTAAAGAAATATGTAAGGATTAAAAAAATCAACATTTGACTAATTTTTTTTGTATGAATATAATTAGATCCATAATCATCCTGTATTTTAAATAGTTCATTTTAATTCCTTTTTTATAGAAAAATAATTTATATTAATTTAATATTTCAAAAGTTTCTAAATGTGCCTCTAACCTAAATTATAAAAGTTAATCTTGTCCCGCAATTCATCAAACCAGATTGAGCATTTTATAGAGACAAATTCCTATCTATTTCTACTCCCAACATAATTATACATGTTCTAACGGTTTCGGTATTACAGAAATACCATCCCTATATCCATTAAGAAGATATCTAATTGTGGTCCACCAAAGAAGAGGTGATCATTTTTAATAACTCACCCATGTTCATTTCTTCTTATAATTCCTAATTATTATTTATTTAAATTATTAATTAGTAAATCCAGTATAATATGTATTCTGAGATGTTGTAATGATTATGTGACACCCACATTATACCTTTTATCCATGCTACAAAAAAATAAATCATTGCACATGTGTTTGTACAAAATAGCGTCTTCATACCGTGGTGGAATTTTGTTTTCATCAACATGTTAGTTTGATGGATATAATGATGGATGAAATAGATATAAATATAAAATATTACAAGATATATTTTTTTATAATTAATATACAATCCAACTACTTATGCATTCACCAAGATGGGAATGTTATTATCACTAGTGTATATGTTCTTCCTACCATCTCCTCAATGTGACATGATTCAGTTTCAATATTAACCATTAAATAATTATTATAATAATTTATAAAATTAGAAGATATAATATCTATAAAATTAATAACTTTTTGAATATGAATTAAATACATTCTATCAATAATAAATAGGACTTACACGACATTACATGCATATGAAAATAAAGCAATTAACCCATGAAACATGGATAATAATAGAATATTATTAAAGAAAAAATATAACATCATAGTATATGATATCATAAATATGGATATTGTCCTTGAGTAAAATAATAACATGATATAAAAAATTATATATTAGTATAAATAACATTCGAATGAATTAAAATATAATTTAATTGTTAATTTCCAAATTTCATTACAATTCACGATTGTTTATACATAAGTATTTGTCGAGGAATATTTATCACCCATACCCATGTTTCCTGAAAATGTATTCAATATTTTTACTATTATCATGATAATGTTTAATGTATTTTTAACCATAATAGGAAATTTACAAAATGATACAAAATAAATAATTTTTTTCCCAATGATGTATTATAAGACCTTTTTTCAAAGAAATATGGAAGGGTTTTTTCCACTTATACACCTTGAGAATATTATTTCCATAATGACACATTAATGGCTTGATGATTCTTTTAATAGTTTAAAATATTAATTCCAATGAAAATATTTTCATTCAAAATTATACTGACACTTAAATAACTAATATCAAGTAAAAAATGTGTATTTCAGTCAAGAATATTTCAATGATTTTGTTAGAGTATTTTCATATACATAACCATATTTTGTCTAATATTATACAAGATTAATGTTAATATCTTGTGAAACATTTTATTACATTTTAGTGTAGATTTTATGAATAGTTTTTCTGTGGATGTTCAATATTGATACCATTCATGGTTTATGGTTGAATCATTCACATTTAATAAGGTAATTTTTCTATATGAAGGATCATGTTGTTCATGTTTTACACTTTTTAGATGATGAATGAATTAGACAAAGTAAATGATGGTATGGTCCTTATATATCACTAAGACGCATCAATATGTCTCATGAGACAAACCAGATATAGAATTTTGCAGCGGAATTACCCATTTATTTACAGACTTTGATTTGGTGGTTGTCTAAGCCAGTTAATTTTATATAAATTAGTCGAGGACTCGATATTATATTTTAGATGTTTGGAATTATGCATTCTATTACTGTGAAATTATTTATTGATTTATATATTATTATTTTAGAAATATAATTTCCATGGTTTGGCTTCCTATATCAAGTGATTATTTGTAATGGAATGTGATTCAGTTATTTACCTTTCCATATTATTTATTCCATATTTACACATGGGATCTATTCAAGTATTTCCCTTACTGATAATCTGAGCTCACCCAGTGATTATTTTTTATTTTTAACAAGATTCCATGATATATATTATGATTGATATGTAATTTTATTATAGGAGAATATTTTTTATCTCAAAAGATTGAATAATTTTTTTATATTTCCAAATATAATTTATGTTTAATGTCTGTAATATGGTTTCCAAAATTATTTACTGATTAGTACATTGATATTAGTGTCTTTTATTTATATTAACATAAAATATTAATACACCAGATCTAGTATACTATGGTCGAGGTCATTAGAATCATGGTAGATAATTAAGAGAAATAAAAAATCCTAGAAAAAATAAATTTATGTTTTCCATATTGTTATTTTCCTTATATTATCTTTCTTTACAAGGGTAAATTTTCTCAAAGGTGGTTATTTCTATTTTATAATTTGAAAACATAGAAATAAAAATACTGCTAAACATATTATTGTATAATTTTACATGTTACACTATATTGAGTTCATTAATTACCACCAACAATATTATATCTCATGTACCTATACATCTAATATATTATATATTCAAATATTAATGCCCTATAGAATAAAGTTATTTGGTTATTTCATAACCCTTAAATCATCTTTTCATCGACATTAATTCTCATAAACTGATATTGTGGTATATCGATAATTTCAATAATGACCCATAGATTAAATTGTTGCAATATATATATAGTAAACTATAATAACATGTATTTTAATGGTAGATTAAGTAGTGTTCTCTCATCCTTCACGAGTTGTGATTTAGTAGTTACCATTATATTGTAATTGATTCAAGTATTTATTTATTCTAATTTATTTATCTTATGTGATCTTTGTAGTCCAATGGGTCTTATAAATTTTATAATTATTATTTCATGATATTTTAAGATTTTTAATAATATATAACCATTCCTGTGTGATTTTAATTTTTTAACTCATGGTTTGATTAGATTTTTATCTTTTAAATCCTAAAACTCATCATGTTATATGAGATATTTTTTTTTATAGTTTCTCTATCTCATCAGTAACATCTTACATATCATTTATAATTTATTCAAAAATATCCTTGATTGAAAATAACATTGAAAAAAAGAATATCCAGGGGTAATGAGTTGAGAATTGGTGACATATTGACATTCATTAAATGATGATGGGGCCTCCTATCGAATGTTTTTAAAAATTCACCCTGGTAAAACATTTTAAAAGAATTTAGGGGGCTTATTGGATGTTGAAAACCAAAAAATGTTGGGGAATTGATCTCCCAATAATTTCGAGGTTTTACATGAAAAATAATAGAATTCCTTATATGATCTTGGGATTTTATTATTGAGTTTATAATAGACATTATGATTATTTGGGATTCTAATTCCATTCAACTATGATAGTAACTATTATAAGAGTAATCACCCCATGGAAACTCTTAGGTAGTATATCAAACATAAGTAATGTCGTATATGCCTTCATTATATTTTAATGGACATATTTTTTATGTTTTTTATAGATACTCTAAAACTGGTAATACATGCTGTTGGGGTCTGCATACACCAATATGATAATAATAATGAATTTATCATTCACTTTTTTTGGTATAATATTTCCTTTTCAGATCATTATTTTTTTTATTTCAATGATTTTACTTCCACAGACAATTTTTTATATATTTTTATTTTCCTTATTAGTTTAAAATATGGATACTTATATATTAAGTCATAGATATCACAATAGAAAGGATGATATGTAGGATCATCAATGAAGGGATCTTATTGTATAGTATCATATTCCCTTATATATTAATAAAATTATCATGATATCCTTTAAAAATATAATATAATTTTTTTAAATATCATTCCACATTACTAAGGAGAACACCTATAATGGAAGGGGTATTTCATGTTCAACATTTTACTAAAAAATTCATTTAATTAATTTTTCTTGTTGTTATAGAATATTTCATCTCATTCTTATTGTATGTGTATTTCTATATCTATTTTATTTCCATAGTTTAAATTCACATATCAAAACAATTTGAAATTTAATGTTATATAGGGAGGTATCAAGTTATTTAATGTGTATTCCCATTGTAGTCCCCATTATATGGGTTTCTAAGATCATTTCTAACATCTAAACCAATTATCTCAGGTCAAATAGGTATATAATAATTAAAATTCATCAATAATAGATTGGCCAATTGTATAATAACTGATAGAGATATATAAATGTTGGTCTGTTGCCAAAATATTAATCTATTTAGTCTTCGAAAATAGAGATATAATATAACATATTTTCCCCAATGGATAAGTTTATTTGATCACCACTAATAGAGATGTGGGTTTACATTCACAACATTAGAGGATTGGTATAGTAGTTAATTTCTAATAATTAGTAACTAACTAGATCATTAAAAATACAATAGTATATTGGCTCATCACCCGAAATGAAATGGGTTTACTATCTCACCATCAGGGGATTATTTTATTAGTATTACACTAGTTTTACATTGGAGGAGGTATCCATTAGGGATGATAGTGAGTGACATTGATATGAAGGTTTATTTTTGTTATTTATAAATTCATGAGGGTTTGAAATTGACTCACTATCTTCTATAAAAACATACAGGAAACCATGATGTGGGTAATAGGTTCACAAAGGGGATTCCTATGTATCCCTTTAATGAGTATGAGGAACCTTGTTGTTTGATTACATAGTTGAATGAAATATGAAAATCAATTCCATACAGTTTGTGGTCATATAAATAGAACATGATTTGTGACTTTTATGCATATGCATCTCGAACCATTATTTTTCCTTTTAGGCTCATGTATCCAAAAATGATCTGACATTAAGTTCACTATTTTCTAATTAGGACCACATCAATGTAGATTGTGTTCATGTGTAATAAACCACTAAGATAAATGTTCCTTGTAATGATATGAATGTGGCACTCATTAATGATAAAACTGTGGTTTGAAACAATAGATTCTAAATGAGTTTATCGGGACGTAGAAATATTTCTATTCACTATATAATAAATTTATTATATGAAATTTTCAAAATTATGAGGGGATATATATTAGTTTTAAGTTATTTTTAAACTCCTTCTATATGTTATTTTATATAAAGACAATGATTGACTATACCGACTATTGATAGCAACCAATTAGGGTAATGTTAGAGATATTTGAATAAACGATTCTATTCACATGATCAAATGAGTATTTTTATTCTTTCATAAAGAGTTTTAATCCTCCAAATACAATGAATCATTAAAATGAATTATATAAAAATTTATGAATATGATTCATATCTAATTTTGTAAGGGGTGTTTGATGACTGGTATGATAAGAAGGCCAAATATCATGACTCGAGATTATGTAAAAAAACCTATATTTTATATCATCATGGATTAACATGGGAGAAGTTGGTTCCCTCCCAATGGAATATCTGTATTACTCCTATAATAGGTGATGTACAATGGTATTTTCTATTTGATGTTGAGGATTCATCCCATTGTTATAGGGTAATTCATGAATTTTATGATTTTTTTATTAAATTATGTGGATATAGTGATATATATTTTAGAGAGCCTTAAATTTAAATATTTATAAAAAATGTTATTATAGGTAGTTTAATTTTTTGTATGCATTAATGATTTATTAATTCTTGTAACTTATTAATAATTTTAAGGATTTATTCTTAGGAACTCCCATGTAGAAGTGCTAACATAATAATATGGGCTTAAAAAATTCTTTAGTCCTTATATCTGGGTGTACCATGTGCCTTTGAAATATAAATTGACTTATTATAGGGGGAATTGACAATATTACCCATGTTAGGAACATATCAAGTGAATAATTATATGTGTATCCTTTTTTGGATTATTTATGCACATGTAGGAAATAAATTCATTTTTTTTGCTTCTATGGTGTGCAGATGTCCTTTCACTGAATTAGAGAGTATCACTAATTCACTGAGTTTCATCCATATCTAAATGGATTACCTAATAAAAGAATAGATTAAGGGGTATTTTTATGAAAATTGAACATGTTTTTGGGAAGTCATGGGAATATTTTCTAAATATTTCCCACTCATGAAGGATTTTAGAATGAGCATTGGATTAATTAACTCACAGAAAGGGTCATGTTTAATAATTTTTCCAAAATACCTAATGTTTTGGGAATATAAATTCTACAATACTAGGATGGTTCCATGGATTATCAATCCATATTTCTAGTATGTTCCATAAAACATGTAATTTTTTTCATGCTCTAAAACATGATTGTCGAAGTATAGAAGGGTAAACTTGTGTATGTGGTATCCTATTAATTTTATACAATATGAACATCAAATTGATCACTTAGTTATATTAAAAATCTCATATTAAATGAATAAATTTTCACCCACTATATCATGTGATCAATAAATGGGATCAATTTTAATTTATTTATATGATATCTTCTATTTATTTATTATATCACTAATTCTAAATCACTTTTGAAATTCAATTGAGTGATTTTTATTTTTAATTATTGTTTGAAATTTATCATGTGATCATGATATGATAACTAATAATTATTTTAAACATATAAAATTTTCAATAAAAATGAATAATTAGTCTTTATTTGTGAAAAAAATATTACTATAAAATTGACTAATTTTAGATTTTGTTCCTCTATCCTCTTCTTGGTCAGACCTCATGTGGCTTCATAAAAGTAAATTTATGATAATTTTGATGATACTTTAATAAAGTGGATCCCTTTATTGGGGATTTATATATATATAGCTGTAATTAATCTTAATTCATGATTTCTTCCAAAAAATATATCGATTGTTTTCCTTTACTTAACTTCTAGGTGAAAAACTAGATGTCTAGATTTTTAATTATGATAACGAGTCTAACTAGTCATCCATTCAAAAAGTTTTAAAAAATAAATTATTTAAATGTATTCATGAAAGAAACCAACTAATGCTAAGGATATATTAAATACTAATGTAGATTATATGGTAAAAGATCATCGTGTTATTTGGTTTAATACTGGTATATCATCTCTTAGTATAAAATATTATTTAATTATGGTAATAATAGCTATTATATTTCTATACATATTTTTTTTAAAGAAAATTTCCACTAAGATATGGTTTCAATGATTAAATTTAATGAATTATTGTATTTCATTCCATAAAAGTCTTTAAAATAGATGGATGTGATAAATACTTTGTATATCTATTTGATAAAATTTAGAAATTGTCATCACACTAGTATGTTTCAAATATATTCATCAACATTTCAATGGTTAAACATTTTCATAATAGTTGTATAACAAATTTTCTAATTTATGTGATCCATACTTGTTTTAAAGTCAATTAATGAACAAAAAATGGAATGATAAATTCTATTATGCACTTATATTTCGTCAAATGGACCTCAATTCTATGTTATAATGTTGAACATACATGGTATTTTTATATAATAGTATTGAATTCACATTTTAGTTAATTAATCTTCTTGTTATATTATCTCAATTGATAAAATGGTACCTTTTTATTTAGTATGTGATTTAGTTGATTATGTGACTAAATGATCAAATCAGTATTGTAACATTCAACAGTCACACTAGGAAGTGGATTGAAAATTTGATACATTAATCTTTGATAATTTTCACTTGAATTATTCAAAACAATAGGAATTACAATATATATTCACACTCTATAGAGTGATTTAATTGTAATAGAATCCTCTTTATTCACAATATTTTATATTTGGTTATAGAATCAATTTCAATTGATGAATTAGAGATCCTAAAAACCCCATATAGAATTAATTATATAAATTTGACTATAATAGGGAAGACATTCTTTAAAAAATGGTTGTTTAGATTCCTAAAGTGAATTAAATTTATAATTTCCACATTCTTATTCTTATTGGGGACATTGGTCAATAAAAATATGATGTATTAAAAATCATAGATAAAAATATCATTTCCCGTTGAACAGAACCTTCTACTATGACATAATCTTGTGGATACATTATTCTTGATCCTGATTTTAGAAAATAGTTGTTACCTGATAAACCTTAAATGGTTCATTTCGATATGAGTGCCTAAACCAGGAATAAATTTTTTATAACCTTGAAATTAAGTATAATTATTTCATTAGAAAATTATTATATAAATATTATTTATTGAAAATATTTTAAATAATTATTAACATTGGTTATATGTCTCGATTCATACATAAATTAACCTGATTGAAGTAATAAATTGTGGTTTAGATACCATCCTCAAAAAATATGAGGCATATTTGTTTTTCTACATTACCTATATTAAGAGTGGAATTAATATCAACGAATTTATTATTAAATGTTTTGTTAAGAAAATTATTATCTTATTTTGGGATTTCACTCATGAAAGATGGATTAATCACAATAGAATCTATTAATACTGTGTGAATGGTTATGGAGGACCACAATGGTAATGAATCTGCCTTTCTAAATCATATGGACCACTTAATGGTTATTTTAATTCCTTTTTTTTTCACTTATTATATTGGATAATAATTTCTTGTGGGTTACGAGGATGTATGTGGCTTGTTCTAATCATAGAGTCTTATTGTTTGGAAATGAAATATTGGATGTAAGGTTAGTCAAAACACCACCAACCATACCTTATGTATTCTCATAACTGTGATAGGAATGACAATGTGGTTCATGGGATCTCAAAGATGGATAAAATATTGAAATATTAGCTTCATGACCATGTAAGAAATTTGTACTTGTTAGTAAAATAATTTAAAATGGATTGTGCATGGTTAGCTAAATAAAAAACCTATCTCATGCGTCTTCCTACATAGGAAATGGAGTAGAACATGGTTGGAATATAATTTTTCTAAAGAAGATTTCAAATTTTGCTCTATTTTTTATGTGGTCAAAATAATGATATTTTACTTAATAAACATAAAACATTCCCCCCATTCATTCCACATTCTTCTAGAAATAATTCACTCCTCTCACCCTGTGAACTCTCTCTCCCCCTAGTATAGGGATCATAATTCCTCCTTCATATGAACGAAAAATATTTCTAAATTAGAAGCATTGGACAACTAGAAATAAGCTCTCAAATCCTCTTTCTTTATATTTTAGTTTCTATTGTCTTATATTTCTCTATTTATTTGGAAAATTATTTCCTTAATTTTAAGGGAATTTGATGATTTATTCTATATCCGTCATTCATTATTTATTAAAGGGGTGAAAAAATACATGCAGTTTTCTATGCACCAACAATATGTTGTCTGGTTAGTTCCAACAAGTTTTATCACTTTCTATATGATCTGTTGTTGTGCAGTGCACCAATCCCTTCTTGGGATGGCTCTAAAATTACATGTAAATAAAATTAAATGTTTTTTCATTTGAAATATAACTCAATTATGTGTATTATTAACCATTTCTTGATTTCCTTAACATATTTCACATACATGGGTGTTCTTTTTCCCCTACTAGAGGCCAAATTCCGTTCCAAAATTGTTAAACAATGTGTTAAGAGAGTTAAACTTGTAATAAATGAATTAAAGTGTTAAATGGAGTCAAGTCAAATTGTAGGCAATGAGTTAGATCCATAAGAATGAAATCTATATGCTTCATACCTTATTTATTATGCTAGGGACTTATTTTCATATACCTTTTTCCATATTCCATTGATGTTGGGATTGAATTAATTTTATGGTAAAGATTGCTTATCATGTGGATATTGAAATTCCTTGATTATATTTTGTGATCTATATTACCATTACATTCTTAATTAAGGTCAGTGGTAGAACATGTGTCCTAACATAAAAAGACCATGGATGGACTCATTGTGCTCTATTCTTAGATTATATTTAATTCTCCATGAGTGACCCTTTGATTACATTGGACGATCTCTCTAAGAGGTTTAGTTATATTAATTAGATTGAATTGTTTCCTAGGGGTGGAACCGTGGACCTACATGTTCTCTATATGGTTATATCATGCATCAAGTGATACTAAATACCCTATTTATGATAACTATTATAGGATGATAGTTTACCATTATAAGAGTGAAACAAGGGATGCCATTATTGAATTCCATGGATGGAATCTATGGTATTAGTTATATTAGAGGCACCAATAGTGACCCTAGTTATTACTTTATAGATATGGTTGGATGGGATCAGGATTTCCCCACTGGATTTTATTTTTTTCTCACATGGTTTATGTGTATTTCAATTTTATTAAATTATGAACATGCCTCATTAATGGTATTGGGATATAACTAACAAGCCAAATCACATGCTTGTGGTTAGTCGGTACTTGATATATTGTTTATTATGACCTATATACCACCCCTTTCTCTTGTATGGGTTCTTTAGTCTAGAAATCAATGTTATGATGAATCTGTTGGTGTCATTTAGGTATCCTTTGGATAACCTAGTCTGATGAATTTATTTATTTACTTTATATCATTACTTCTTCTTGGCACACTGTTTATTTTGTTGTTTCATGAACTAGATTGATCTAGATGCTATTAGTGGTAGAATAATGGGATTATATCTCTAAACCTAAATGGTCTACATCACATACCCAAGAAAAAATCATTCATACAATTATATATAATGGGAATTGGCAATATTTCAATGTTTAATTGAAATTTCTAGGACATAGTACTAGAGAATGTGTCCAAACCTATTCTCGTGATGCTATTGTTATATATTTTTTGCCTTTTTTATTACTTAGTGTAATATGGTACATGCAAGAATCCATGACCCCCATGAAAATTTTTTTTTATAGTAAAATTACACCAGTATCATCATATTTTATATCAATTTATTATTTATTTTTCTAATGTTTTCATTCATATTCAACGTTTGATTATTATTATTATCCTAATGTTGTCTATCATTTATTACTGATTCCAATACATTTATTTCTTGGTTGTATAGTTATAGTTTCTACTTCTTATTTTATTTATTTTTATGTTTATTATTTCGTATACACTATTTTTATCCTCTCTAATAAATGAGGGAATAGTCTCCCCACAGACACACCATAGACCCTCAATACTAGTCAGTAGCCTTTGGAATTAGGGAGGCACACATGAGGTTATGTGGCCGGCCATCAAGGGGGGCCACTATGTGGCTTCTTGGGTGGGCTGCTACAAAGTGATATAAAATACATTATTTTCTATTAATTGTCTGTTAGACATGATAATGAGAGTAATGGGATTTGGTAATTATCATTTGCTACGTAGTTGTTAACCCATGTATGGAAGAAACCAAAATTACCTTGGATGGATAAATGATTTTATTTGATGTGCTTGTTATAGTCATTATATTTCACCAATAGGTGAAACACTTATTCTGTGCTATTATTATTGTTGATATCAATGAGATGGTATTTCTTCCACCATTGGACCAATGAAATGAGGGTATATAAACTTCATGCATCATACAAGGATCAATTAGTTGTAAATGTATTGAATTATTCCATGCCATTCCTACTTTTTTGAACGAATTTCCATTATTATATGTGTTTGTTGTGGTTCCTTATTTGTTATGAATTGTACTGTTCTTTTGTTCTTGCAAGATGAATTGTTCTGTTATATTAAAGAGCCCACATCAATCTGAATGGTTTTTTAATATATATTGATGGTTACATCATAATTAATAAATTACTCAATATTAGATCACTTTGTTTATGAATTTCATTATAAATTTAATAGGAAAATAATTATATATATCATAATTCTAGTTCATTCAATCAAATCACTATGAATTGCATGGTACATCATGATAATGGATTTATATTCCAACCCACAGTTACATGGAGTCCCAAATTCAATTTATAATGAGTATTGGACTTTATAAAGTGTATTTGGGGACCCAATATATGAGAATGAGATATCAATATGCTTATACAAGAATAAAAAATTAAATAAATTAATGTTCTAAAATAAAAATCTTATTATAAGATGAAGATGGAAATGAATGTTAATAGTGTTTTCTTCTATAACATACATTTAATATTCCATGTACTAAATCTACTATCATGGTATTCTTGACCATGACCCTGACCCGAACCTAGTAGTGTCTGCTATGATTCTCGGTTGGCTATTCATATCACCAAAACCATTCACTATAATAGGGATGATCGTTTTGACTCACAAAAAATAATCCCATATACCATTAATTTCTATATTGATTTCCCTATCTACGATAAATCTTATTTGAGGAGTGTGTTTGGAAATTGTAGAGTTATTCCACCATGACATCCTTGTGTTTTATGGCAATAATGTGGTTGCGACCATGCTCCAGAGTTGTTGGGCCCATATCCACCTATGATACCGCCTAAAGTACCACCTATGGCACCTCTAATTGATCTTCTAATTGGTTCAAGTACCAAATTTTGTGATATTTGATTCTGATTTATGCAGTTTATTTAGGGTAAACCCTGACATAACCCTTCTAGAAGAACTATCATGGGAGTTTTAGCCGCATTATCCTTCAACATTCTTGATTTATGGAATGCATAAGGCTTTTTATTCATTTATAGATGACTTCGTATTGATATTTAAGCTTCACAAGACACCTCCAAGGATGCAGTTCAAGAATTCCACCTATATGATACATGATGCTTCCATGTGTTAGTGGGATGTCAACTCTCAATCTAATAATTATATGGGTGTGGTCTAGGATAACTTCTAGACATTCCTATATGAAAATTACATTCCATAGACTCTTAGAGAGAACGTTATTAAGGGTTTTTTTCATATTTAGTTGGACACTATGTCCATGGTAGATTATTTTTCTCATTTTCTTGTGGATCACCATTTTTCTACAACTCTGATTAGTGATGCATTGATGATTGAGAGACGGTTTGGGGACCTTCTTGTATATTTTTTCTAATTGCAAGTGAATGTATTCTAATTGACTAATGTTTATGTGACTCTTAACGAAGCCTTTATTATAGAATGGATCCAAATGGTGGATGTAAATAATATCCAAGGAAATTTAGTTCTAAGTATGGGTGATAGATTAGTGGGTTGTAGGAAGCACCATTTTATGGGTTCTTGTGGGGGAAGTACATTCTAGGTGGTGTGCATCGATAGTTATGTGGCATGTCACCAGTGTGGTATGAGAAGCCATAAAAAGCCTCATTATATTTAAAAAAAATCAAGTGACAAACTTCCAAAAAGATAGGTCAACACTATCACTTTTAATGATCTTTTCTATCAGTGTCTAGTGAGAGTGAATCTATATGAGTCTTTCTTTTTGGTACTGGATCAACGACTACACGTCATGATGGGATTCATTCTTCTTTTGGCCGATTAGGTTGAAGAGGTGGCCCTTGTCGAGGTATGATGGCCTCAAAGGTTCAAAAAGATCTGAGAATACCTGACGAGACAAATCAATAATCATCTTAGGGTCACAGTTCATGATACATTTTTCCATTTCAACATATGCCTAAGGAGTAGATTCTAGGGACTACTATTATACAAGGATTTATTCTAGTAGTCACTAATCTATTTTCTACCATTTTTTATACATGTTTGTTTCACTATTTTATTTGTATTTTGTTTATAGATATATAGTCCTAGAAATAGAGTGTTAAATTTTTTTGAGTACCCTTGAAACACGACTAGGGTTTCGATAAGAGGGTCTATTGAAATTTATGTTATTCCCCATTGAGATAGGTGGGAGCCTATTCTTATAGAGTTTCTACACCATTGAGTTGACCATATTTGACATCCTCCTTTGTATGGACAGTCTAGTTCCTTATCATTACCTTGTATATTTCAATCCATTTTACGTCTCCAATACATAAAATGAGGGAAATGCATATATTCAGAAGTAAAAATGGGAAATCAAGTCTAGTCGAACTGTACCGAAGCATACTCGGCTTGGTTAAGTGAAATCCTAGATTTTGACCCTATTTATAAATGAAAAAGGGATATAGATAATTGGTTAACCTCTAATAGTGGATTGTTTTAGGGATGTTTTCGATGAATATTTTTCTATCTTGCATTTGGAGAGTGAGCTTGAGTTCATCATCGATCTAGTTCTATGTGTAGCACTTGTTTCAATTCATCCTTATTGTATCGAACTTATAGACAACTATGAACTCAAGGAAAAGCATGATGATATAAAGGAAAATTGATTTATCCTTACTAGAACATTTTCTTATGGTTCTACTGGTCTTTTCAAATGGAAGTTGTATAGTAATGTTATCTTATTCATGGATTACCACCGTGAGAACTAGATTATAATGATGAACCATTATCCCTTTAATCGCATGGAAGACTTATTTGGCCAACTCCAAGGAGTGAAGGTTTTAAAAAATATTGATTTGAGGTCAGGATATCATCTTGTTCATGTGATTCCATGGGACATTACATGTACTGTGTTTTGACGCATCAATGTATTTTATAAGTATTTAATTATTCTATTCATCCTTATGAACACACCTATAGTCTTTATAGACATTATAAATTGTGATTTTCTCCCATACATCGATTCAATTGCGTTTCTTTCATATAAGACATCATATTGTGTCTCACACTTGAGATAGCCATTCCAACAACCATGGGATTTTTGTATTCACATTAAAATATTACTATCCATATTTGATGCTCAGAAAGCGACTATTTTTTATCAGTAAGATTCAATTATTATGCCCTCACATTTTATACATTTGCATATTTATTGACCCATATAAGGTGAGTGTCATTTACTTCCACAAAAAAAACCCATGAATGTGTTTGGTATAAAATGTTAATTAGGGATGGATGGATATTACTGTCATTTAATTCAAGATTAATCCAACATCAAAATGCATCTTATGGTCCTGACTACGAATGGTGTAATATTCTCTTGGTCTCAAGTTACTGAGATTGATTTTTGTGATTTATAAGGGAAACTAACATCAACAACAATCCATGTCCAACCTGAGTCAGGAATAGGCCATAATATTTACTTTTAGGCTTTAGAAATTGATTAATGGGTTGTTTGGATATAGGATGATCGATTTGAAATGTATGTGTCCTTCTAGTTGACACCACATGAGTTCAATTACCATACGTATAACTTCAAGTTATCATCTATGGATTATGATCTATGATATTGGAGGAAATATCTAATGGGTGATAAGGTCATCAAATAAATGGATCATAAAATTCTCAAATACATCTCCAAACAATGGGACTTGATTATTAGGTAGAACATGTGGGATTAATACCTGTAGTCATTTAACCATGATATTTATTACACTCATAGAAAGGGTAATGTAGTAGTATACAACATGATCCAAAAGACTCGGACATAGGCCATCTAGGAGGCTATAAGTGAGGGAATTATATGTATCAATATTCAATGATGCTCTTAAAGGTCCAGGAAGAGCATTAGATTTAATTTTTAACATTTATAGTAGTTTAATCCTCCCTATTAGCATGGTCCTTCAAGAGATAGCTCTCATAACCTAAGGGACTTTTTCTACAGGAGAGACTCTTACGTGAGAACCCATTGCCCGAATGGTTTGCTGATGAAATTGACACCCAGATCTAGAATGGGTGTGTTTGGGTGCTTCAAAATATGTTTTGAGAGATTATGTATGAATATCAGGCCTCTATATGAGAAGTTTATATTTGGGTTAACAATTAGTACCAAGATATACAATGTCATTATTGGTGTCTTGGTATGAAGTGGAAGATTATTTTTATTATCACTCGATGCACCACCTGTCAGTAGGTGAAGCCTGAGCACCAGCATTCTACTAAAAATTTGCAGCCTCTATCCATTCCTGAGTGGAATTGGAATAATGCCACCATATATTTCAGGAGAAGTTTTTCAATATCTTCTTGAGAATGAAATTTTGTATTGGTGAACATCAATAGGTTGACCATGATTTCACACTTTCTGCTGATCCGAGAGACCATTTTTGTTGATTGGATTACAAGAATTTATATTTGGGAGATATCAACCCTTCATGGTGTTCCTTGTTCTATCATATCTGACTGACACTCCGTTTATACATCACAGTTCTGGAAAGGGATGCATAATTCCCTAGAATCATACGTGTTCTTGAGAAAACCAAATCAACCATAGAATGAAGAGTAGTATAAGTTGATGATATGGGTTCTTTAGGACATTATTCAAGCATGTATCATTGATTTAACAGTTTCTCGGGGGAATATAAAACCTCTTGTCATGTTTTCCTACACAAAATGTTTTCAAGAAATTATATAGATGGATCTATATGTGTACCTTTATGATAGACCATATTTTTTACATCTATGTTTGTTATAGTAAGGGGAGGAATTGATACTATGTCCACATCTCATTGAGGAACCCTATATGAATGGACAGCTGATATAGAAAAATATGGATATAATATAGAATACAAATAAGTCTTCTACCAATCATTATTGATGACCTCTATAGTTTGAGGTCAGATATTGGGTCATTCAATGAGTATCATGTAGATAAGATCATAAATTAATTCAGAGATAGTGCATGTTGTCACCTCATTATGATGGTTCTTTCAAGATAGTAGAGATCATCTAGCTGATAGCTAATCTATTATAGTTGCATCAGATGTACCATACCATGCATGATGTCTCTCATACATCACAACTTCACCAGTATTATTTTAACTCCTATCATATGTTTGACCCCGATGATATAGATCTAGTGGATTAAGTAGATTTTTCAAATAATCTAATAAAATTGTTGATTGGAGAAAGGATACTATCTTAGGATGTCCATTTCACAAGTTTGACTGTTATGGAATAATGGCCTTTTTCAAGATGAGAGCTAAGTGTCAAAGGCCAGTGTACATGTTCCGTGCGCAGAACACTTCTCTGATTACATTTAACCACCCTCATAATGTAAATTAAGGGATCACCATGGTTTGGCCCTTTTTGTGTTTCCTAATAGTGTATAAGGGTTTGCTGGTGTGTCTATGGATTATTTGGATTATGAATCTATGATGTTTGGAAAACCAAACTGGGTCGCACTATTACTAGAATCTGTACAACCCACCCTACATGATTATTGATAAATGTGTGGGGATTCATAGTGGGGTGCATAGGGAAACATTGTTTTATGAAACCATATTACCTCGGGTGCATGCTCATACTGGCCATTATCATTCTTTAATAGATAAACTTTTCATGGATTGTGAATGGATAGCCAAACCAAGTGCATAAATCCTGTGGGGTCTTCCTTGGGTAGGGGAGTGGTGCAATGTTTGGCCATTCATGCCACAAAACCATGCTCCCCTTCTTATGAGGGTGAATTTATTAAATTTCACATAATTAACATAAAACATAAACCCCCCTTTTCAATTAATTCTTCTCCAGCATATGAACTCATCTCACATGTGAGCTCTCTCTATCTCTCCATAATTTAGGTATCTAGATTCATCCTCCATATGTGATCTAATTCCTCATCTATTACAATAATTTATTTTCTAGTGGTAACCTTTTTTTACTTTATTTCTATATCATTTCCTCTTCTTTAATTTTTCTCTATTTATGTGATACCACATTTTCCCTTTTTTTGGTATTTTGGTGATTTCATCTATATCTATCATTCTGTCATGATTCGAGTGCTAAAGAAATATGGGTGGTCCACTAGCTCCTATGATAGTAGTTTAGTAATTTTATGTTTGTTTTTTATCCTTCAATATGAATTGTGTTTTTCCACATGCCTCACCATTCCGACAAAACCTCAAAATTTTCATGTAAATATAATTGAATGCCTTATATTTATCAGTGTGGCTCAATGGAGTGGTTAATCAACCTTTAGTTGATCACATTGACCGATTCTACATCATTTGGTGTGTCCCCCTTGGACGGAAAAATCGTTTTCAACAATTATAAACACCATATTAGGTGTGTTATACATGAAATAAATGTATTAAAGTGATTAATCGAGTCATGAAAATTAGAATTATATAAGTTAGGCCATTAATCTTGTCGTAAAAATACATAATATATTATTTGTTATATAATGGGATTATTTCCATATACCTTATGCTTTATACCATTGAAGATGGATTTGAATTAAATATATTGGATGTCATTCTTGTTATTTGGATATTGAAATTATTCTTTCAGATTATGTGATCAAGGTTTCCATGCCTTTCACTCTTATGTGATGGGAGAGAACATGGGGTCCTAACATAAGGATGTCTTGGATGGACTCCACAAGATTTGTGCCTGTATTATACTAGATGTGACGAGACTGAACCATGGGTTTCTATCGGTAGGATCTCTATTCAGATTCTCTATACTCATAAGAGAAATGTGTTCCCCATGGGATCAACCATGGATGCATCCATTAGATATATTCTTATACCATTGCTCGGGTAACACTCGGTCCCCTATCTAAGATAACTATAACATGGTCAAATGTTTCTATTCCATATGTGATATGAAGGACTCTTTTATGGGTCTTAATGGATGATTTTGTTTTACTGGTATTATCATAGGATCCTATTTTGTCCCATTTAATAAAATTATTATCTTGCATGTTTTTCAATCTAGAGATGCCACCATAAATCTAAATAACCTGAATGGGGTCGATTAGTACAAGATTCGTTATTTTTTATGACATGTATACAACTCATTTATAATGTACAGATTATTTGGTTCAAACATATAGATTATACAGAAGAAGGTGGTATCAGTTGGTTATCCATTGGGGAACCCAAACTGAAGTATTTTTCTTATTTAGTATATTTAATTACTTATTATTTTCACCATATTAATTTTAATTTGGACACAATGAATTGATATAGACATAGTTGGTGGTGGACTACTAGTATTATATTTCCCACCCTACTTGTGCTACCACTGATACACTAAAATGATTAATAATAAATGGTATATAAAACGGAATAGAACAGCTTCTAAAAATTTATTAACATTTGATGGATGGAGTAAAGGAAAATGGGAATATGCCTATTATTATGAGGATTGTAGTATATCATTATTGGGGTTTTTTATTTTTATATTTTCATGTGTTATATGCTTATATCCCCTAAACCCCATTAACACATTTTCATAGATACATGTCATCATGATCATCGTATTTTATATCTATTTTTGTTTCAAAATCAATCTATTTTTATTCATTTTTCATGATTTATTATAACTATTTTGTTGTAGTATGTTAATTTTTTATGATACCACAAAGGCATGTTATTGGTTCTATTTTCATTGTGTCTGGTTATTATTTCTACACCCTCTATTTCTTATATATTATATACCATTGTTCTCTAATTAGATCCATGAGGGAATAGCCCCGGACACAACCAAGTCCCTCGCTACTAGTCAGTAGGCTCTGGAATACAAGTAGGAGTGCTTGAGGTCCTATGTTCGACTATATTAGGGAACCACTAAGTGTAATC
Source organism: Viscum album (assembly GCA_963277665.1). Lineage (NCBI taxonomy): Eukaryota > Viridiplantae > Streptophyta > Magnoliopsida > Santalales > Viscaceae > Viscum > Viscum album. The sequence goes on along the minus strand of OY728136.1, from coordinate 898,245,899 downwards.
TATGGCTATATGAAATAATAGTCATTGTTTTTCTTTGATGATATATCTTCACCACAAAAAAACTTAAGAAACTCGGTTCTTATTTTTGAGGTACGAGTTTATTATTTTCTCTTTTCCTATTTTTTTTTTGAGAAGATAAGGAAAATGGGATAAAATCGAAAATTTTAGGAATATACGCAATGTCATTTTCCACACACTGTGTACTTTGGTCGTGTGGGATGAGTACACAGGGTGTGTATCCATGTTGGCGACAAAGGGTGTAAAAATGGACTACATGCTGTGTAGTGGCTATTTACACGCCATGTAGTCAGTCGGTAGGTGAATAGTAAGGCAGTGGAAGCAGCCACCAGTTGAGTGGTAGTTCAAGCTGTATACTCATGTCGAAAGATGAATAGTGCCACGCTGGTGAGAATCCGTCGAAGGAATAGTTAAAAAAATGAATACTACTCACCATGTACCCAATAGTACATGTTGGGTAGTCTGTTTTTTCAATTAAAATGGTTAGTATCCCCCCATGATCAAATTGAAGCGTTAAAACTACCGGATAACTTGGGAGCGATGACCGGAGCATTGGAGATCCACCAATCGAGTACCAGGAATCCATTTTTTGCACATTAGATCTCCTTGGAACAACACGGGTGAGTTACTCCTCCTCCTGGTGTAGTACTTTCCAATTATTCATCTAAGGGATGTTATTTGAGTTTTAACAGGAATTTCATTCACCTCAAAAATACATCATTCTAAGACGATTTGAGGATCGTTGTTCGTGTATACCATTCAGGGGCGTTTAAGGTAGGTGTCTTGGTGTTTAATTTCCAACTATTGTGTGTTTGTGTGAATCATTGTGCCACGAACCCGTGTTGGGGTTTCGTGTGGCTGAGGAATTGGTTGTTTAAATACCTATAATTACATAGGTAATTAAATGTGGTAATAAACTGTTATTGGGGGATCGCTGTTTGGATCCAGGACCACCCAGGGGGGTACGTTCCTCTGTTTAGCTGTTTGGCCAGGATACCCGAGGGTATGCCTTTATAATAATGATTATATAATTGACTTGAGAAGAATTTCATGTATATTTCTTGTTTACATGTTGGGTATGGTCTGCTTACTTGTTAGCCCGAGGGCTGTTTTTTACTTAACCTGAGGGAATTGCATCTTTTAGCCGGAGGGAAACATCTTCTATTCTTGTGGGCAATAGACTTTGTGCCTGAGGGTGACACTTCGTACGCCTGAGGTCAATATTTGTTATGCCTAAGGGAAATTCCCGAGGGAATGATTCTGATTACCGAATGGTGAGGGTTTGTGTGTCTAAGGACACTGACTGATTACATTGATAATTCACTGTGTTGATTTCCTAATATAGAATGATAAAATGAATAATAAAATGGCAATATAACTGGTAAAGTTAGTTACTTTTGAGTACTTCTTAGTTTATTACATTTACTACTGCACACAGTTGTTGCATATTTTACACACATTTTTTCACGATCCTTTGGTGGGAGCCTAATGGGATTTATTTCTCACACCCTGTTTGGGTCATGTCTTCCGCCCAAACAGATTGTGTTTATGAAGTTGTGGATATTGCCAAGGTTCCCTATATAGGTACATGATTGTTGCTGAGGAGTGGGGGAGCATGGGACCGAGCATAGGCCCACGATGCTACTGGCTATTTTGTTTTCCTTTCTGTACATATAAATTCTATTGAATAGTATTTTACAGCTCTGTAACATGTTCTGGATGTTTTCTTAGAACTCGAGACATGTTTCATAATTAACTATTTTGATTGTTGGTTATCTATTAGTTAATTTGTTTTTATTAAATGTGTATGGTTTATTGATTCTGCTATAGTTGTATGACTTTTAATTTATTCCACTGTGATACACTTTGAAAAATGAGGGCTTAGATTCCCCACTATCAGACATGGGGCCTCGCTGCTAGTCAGTGGACTTTGGCATTTGGAGAAATGCGCTTAGGGTCATTTGACATACCGGGTTCGGGGAACCCGTTGAGTGGAACCCATAACCAGGACGTTCCAAAGTGGTATCAGAGGGGTACTTTTCTTTGACTTACTATTTTGGCGCCTTATATATGGATAGGATATAAATGGTAGTTGGTAATAAGCTATGCCTGGGAGTAGTTAACCTGCATACAAGGAAAAGCCAGTCTACCATTTTTTTTCAATTTTTCTAAATTTGAAAATGTTACAGTTGACTTGATTTTCACCATTGGGTGACACTCTTGTGATTATGCTACTTATATTTTATCTATGTGTTCTATTTAGTTGCAACCTGATGAGATGAGGGTATGAAATATCATGCATCATTTAGGTATAGACTAGAATTCACATGCCATGCATAGTTCCATGCCAGGTAGGTGCATTATAAATTTCATGTTATTGTGATAGTTTTTTTATAGAAAAATCATGTTATTGTGAAAGATTCTTTGATAAATACCTGATATGTTATAGGGTATTTTTGTGTGAGCTTGTTGATATAATGGAGGACAAACATTGGTTTTTGGGGAGTATGAGCCCTCATTGACCAAAATTTGGTAGATCATTAACTGTTTATCATTGTATAACACAGATAAGATGCCAAAATTTGATTCGTGGGGAGTATGGGCCCTCACAGATCTGAATTTGTCACTTAGGTGTTGTTTTTCAGTATTTTTGGGGTTCCAGAATAGTCTCTAAGCTTTACTATCTAGAAGACCCAGGATACACGTCATGTAGTTCCTCGGACACATGCCGTGTGTTCTTCTGTTTGGGAAGAAAAGAAAACTTATGATTTACATGCAGTGTACCCAAAGTACACGCCGTGTAGTCTCTTCCTGTGTCGTAGACCATGTGGGCAGGGACATGGTGAAGAGAAAAGCGTGGGGCGAACATGTCATGTACCGGATGTACACGTTATGTATTGTTGACATAGAGTCATCTCGTGTAACTAACAATATGAATATAGGAGACCTTATAACAGACACATCGTGTCTACTTTGGAATACACTGTGTAGTCTGACCTGGGATCCGGCCCTATAACTAACAACACGGGTTGGTGTAATCCTTTCATGTACACACCATGTGTATATGGAACACACCGTGTAGTTTGATCCATATATATATATTGTGTAACTAACAACACGGGTCTGCGAAGATCGTCTAGTACACGTCGTGTACCTGTGGGACATGCCGTTTAGTCTTGACTGGTGACAGACCATGTGGACCTTACCATGTGGATGGGTAACGGGGTGGTGTGCATGCCGTGTGCGGGTGTAACATGTCATGTAGTGTCAAGTCGAGTAGTTGTACGTTTCAAAAATGACATGGGAAATTGGAAAATTACACCATATATGCCGTGAAAATTATATACACAACGTGTAGTTTTGTTCAATGGGAGCCGTGCGGTTCACCTGTGTAAAAAGAACCAGGTAGGGTAAGAGAAGTCAGGTACACGCCATTTAGTTAGTATACACGCCATGTAGTCTTGTTTTTCATATCATTAAATGCCTTCTTCATCCTATTCCCCTTTTTGTTCCCTTCGTTTTCAGTCTTGATAATCTGGATCTATGGTGTGCATTTTACCTTGTAGAGTCATGCCACTGAGACAACAACATGTTTTTCGCCAAGAGAGAGACAATGTTTATACTGTAGAGATGGTGGTCCATGAGCTACCAGTGGATCCTCCAGCAGAAAATGATGTGGCACTAGCTGTTATACCAGACACATGAATAGAGGTGCAATTCTGTGAAGGCTTTATGCAGTTCATCCAGACCCTTCATGGAGCACCACCATTATAAACATATATGGCTGAGCTGACTCATATATTCCAGCAGCAGCATCCATCGACATTCTCTGGGGATGGCGAACCACAGGCTGTGGAGTCTTGGCTGGGTTCTATACAGACTATTTTGGATCATCTTGAGACACCTCCTGGGTGGAGGGTCAATCTCGTGACTTACATGCTGTGTGATTCCACCAAGAGGTGGTGGGATGTTACCACTCAGACAGAGCATCACATTGACATGGCGTGGGAATATTTTCAAACACCTTTCTATGACCTCTTCGTCCCAAAGATGCTGAGGTCAGATAGAGCTCGATAGTTCATGAATATGCTGTAGGGCGCTATGTCAGTGATGTACTGTTCTTATCTTTTCACCGAGCATCAGTGTTTTACATCCGTTTTGGTGGGTGATGAGAGGTTGAGGGCCAGATGGTTAGAGGATGGTCTACAATTTGACATCTGATCACTTTTGAATGTATTCAGGTTGCCTTCAGTACATGATATTGTTAACCAGGCGTTGATTATAAAGAGGAACCTTTGAAAAGCTAGTGGTGTGGGCAAGGGCGGTTCAACACCAGTTTCTGGTACTATTTCTACTGGGAAAAGGAAGCGACATTTGGACTTCTCTCAGGGTGGAAGTACCATCCAGAATAATGTTTCAGTTGGCCAGGTCATATGCTACTAGTGTGGTAAGGAGGGGCACAAGAGACCTCAGTGTCCATGAGACATAGTGGAGTGCTGAGCTTGCTGCAAGATGGGTCATCTACAGTGATTTTGTAGGGCGTTTCAACCAGTGGCTAGTGAGAGGATTTTTGTGCAGACTCCATGTGCGGGAGTAGGACCACCATCATCATACCAGTCAGGAAACTGCAATACATCCGGGCGTTAAAGCATGGATGGTGGTCATGGTTGTGGTATCCAGACACCAAAATCTCAGAGGCAGGAGGGAAAGACAGCTCAGGGTAGCCAGACTGTATCACTAGGCCGCGAAACTGAACATGCTTATTCAGTGAAACAGACACAACAGGAGAAGGATCCCTAACCTTCTACTATTAGAGGTACAATTTTAGTAGCTTCTGTTTTATCTTCAGTACTTTTCGATATGGGTACTACACATAGTTTTTTATTTATGCCTATTGTTGATAGGCATGGGCTCTGTGTTCCTTCTTCTTCTATTGTTATGACGCAAGACACTCCGTTGGGGAATAGAACGGGTGGTGTGCGTTAGTGCAGGGAGTTCCCCATTATGTTTGGTGGGTGTCACTTCCTTTGGGACATCTATGTCTTAGAGATGACGAGTTATTATTTCATTCATAGGATGGAATAGTTTGTTCCCTTTCACGACTTTTTAGATTTCTATCATCAAGTGGTGAGATTCACATCACCAGAGGGTGGAGATTTTCTATTCAAAGGCGAATGGGATGTTCAAGTGAGTCAAGATAGACCAGATCATCATCGATGAGGTGGAGTCACATCCCAGATTACGAGTATATATCTAGATGATCAGGGGAATTTTCAGAAGGATTCCCCTCCAAGGGTTGATCATTTCATGGATGTCTTCCCGGACAACTTTTTGGGTCTAACTCTAGAGTGTGATGTGGATTTCTATATTGATCTTTTTTCAGGGGTAGAAACGGTGTTCATTCCTCCATAGAGGATGGCGACACCAGAGTTGCAGGAGCTCAAGAGGTAGTTAGAGGAGTTACAGAAAAAGGTTTCCATCCGACCCAATACTTCTCCTTGGGATTCTCTTGTCCTTTTCCCGAAGAAGGTGGATAGTACCCTCAGACTCTGTGTGGATTATAGTAAGATGAACTAACTGACGATTATGAACTGATTTCCCTTTCTAGGGATTGATGATCTTTTTGATCAACTTCGTGGAGCACGAGTGGTCTAGAAGATTCACCTGAGATCGGGATATCATCAACTACACATGAGCCCATCAGACATACCACTTAAAGCCTTTCGAAGTAGATATGGTCTGTATGAGTACTTGGTTATGCCGTTTGGACACATGAATGAACCAGTAGTTTTTAGGCCTCTGATGAATCGTGTGTTCCATCCTTATTTAGATTCATTTGCGGTAGTCTTCATGGATGATATCTTGGTGCACACTCTCACTCGACATGATCATGCCACCCATTTTGAGATCATACTGAGTACACTGAGAGAGCATCAACTATATGTTAAGCTCTCAATGTTCCACTATTGGATAGACATGATTCACTTCCTAGGTCATATCATCTCAGAGGCAGGAGTTGCTGTGGACCTAGTGAAGGTGAGAGAAGTAGTTTCCTAGGAGAAAACTAATAACATGTTAGAGATACAGAGTTTCTTGGGGATAACTGGTTACTATATTCAATTAATATAGGACTTCTTCCACTTAGCAATGACTTTGATGGGTTTGGCTAATAACGGTTTGAAGTTCGTTTGGTCAAAAGCTTGTGAGACAGCCTTTCAATACCTGAAATGAAAGTTTACATCAACACCAGTCCAGATACTTCTAGAGAAAGGGAAGAGCTATACAGTTTACTGTGATGCATCAGGTATTGGACTGGGAGAAGAGATGATGCATGGCAACCGAGTTATTGCATATGGTTCTCGGCAGTTGAGGCCACATAAATTTAACTACCAGATGAATGATCTCGAGTTTACTCCAGTTGTTCATGCATTGTGCTTTTGGAGAAATTATCTCTTGGGATAGCATTTTATTGTTTTCACTGACCACAAAGCCTCAAATATATCTTTACATAGCATGACTTGAACCTTAGACAGAGAAGGTAGGTCGAATACCTTCAGTCATTTGACTTTGAGCTTTCCTATACACCTGGTAAAGGTAATGCAGTAGCTGATGCACTAAGCAGGAATACTCAGATAAAGGCGGTGCATGAGGCCAGTGGTGAGTGGCAGCTCATGGCCCTATTCTCTGAGATGCATTTGGAGGTTCACAATAGTCAGGGGCAGACCTATATTTATTCTTTAGCTGTGGCTTCTACACTCTTGGATAGAGTGGGAATGAAAAAAATATATGATTCAGAAGGCCTAGTTTTACGGGAGTTAGTGGCCAATGAGGACCCTTTTCCTGGTTGGACTATAGGAGATGATGAGGTACTGTGTTTCCATGGACAATTATAGGATCCATGGGATATATGGGAGGAGTTGATGCAGGAGTTTCATGCTTCAGCATGGGCTGTGCATCCTGGATCTACCAAAATGTATCGTGATTTGAGACGTTAGTATTGGTGTCCAGGAATGAAGACAGATGTAGCTGGTTTTCTTATGAGGCGTTCCACCTGTAAGTAGGTGGAGGTGGAGCATCAGAGGTCATCTGAAATGTTACAACAGTTTCCAATTCCAAAAGTGGAAATGGGATGATGTTGTGATGGACTTCGTGACTGGGTTGCCGAGGTCAACTCGAGGGAATGATGAAATGTGGGTTGTTGTGGATAAACTCACAAAGGTCGCTCACTTTTTTCTAATCAAGGATACCTTTGATGTTGAAGAGCTCGAAAATTTGTATATCCAAGAGATAATACATCTTCATGGGGTCCCTTGTTCTATCATTTCAGATACGGATGATCGTTTTATGTCACGTTTCTTGAAGAGTTTTCAGAGGGAACTTGGTACACAGTTGCTTCTGAGCACAACTTACCACCCTCAGACTGATGGCCAGTCAGAGAATACAATACATGTGCTAGTGGACATGTTGCGTGCATGTGTCCTAGTCTGTGAGGGATCTTGGGAGAAACAAATACCCCTAGTCGCGTTTTTCTATAATAATAGTTTTCAGGATACTATAGAGATGGAACCTTACAAGGCTTTATATGGTAGTCTATGCCGATCACCCTTGTGCTGGTTAGAGACAGGAGAGACAACTTTACTGGGACCACGACTTGTTCAGGAGGCTTTTGAGCAAGTCCAGTTGATTCTGAGGTGGATGGCTACCACGCAATCTTGTAAAAAATCTTATCCTGATCGCTGTAGAAAAACTATCGTGTTTGTGGTCGGGGATAAGGTTTTCTTGCATTTGACACCAAGGATGGGACACAGACGGATCAAGATACAGGGTAAACATTCACCAAGGTATGTGGGGCCATTTGAGATTCTGGAGAGGGTCGGGCTTGTTGCGTATCAGTTGCAGTTAATATAGAGGTCTCGAGCCATGCACGACGTCTTCCATGTATCTCTGTTGTGCCGCTATCATTCAGACCCATCTCATATCTTTCAGCCAGAGGAGGTTAATCTTCTGATCGATGAGTCCTTTGAGGAGCATCCAATTTGTAACATTGATAGGAGAAAGAAGGTTCTCCGAGGTTGGTCAGTTCCTCTCGTATGGGTGTTATGGCAACATGGCCGAGTGTAGGACGAAACATGGGAGCGGGAGACCGATGTACATTCTCACTGGCCAGAGCTGTTCTGAGCATTATCTTTTCCACCCTTGGAAGGGAAATTCGAGGACTAATTTCTTTATGGGTGGATGTTTGTAAGAACCCAGTTCTTATTTTTGAGGTACGTGTTTCTTATTTTCCCTTTTTCTTATGTGTTTTTTATAAGATAAGGAAAATGGGGAAAAATATGAAATTTTGGCACTACACGCCATGTACTTTTCCAAACACCGTGTACTTTGGCTGCGTGGGATGAGTACACAGGGAGTGTATCCCTCTTGGTGACGAATGGTGTAAAAACTGAATACACGCCGTGTAGTGGGTATTTACACGTCATGTTGTTAGATGGAAAGTGAATTGTAAGGCGGTGGAAGCAGCCGCCATTTGAGCGGCAGTACACACTGTGTACTCAGGTTTCACATGTTGTGTACTCATGTGGAAAGATGAATAGTTCCACTCTTACGAGAAGCCGCCAAAGGAACAAAAAAAAAACTACATGCCCGGTAGTCTGTTTTATTTTCATAAAATGGGTAGTGGTCTCGCATGTTTATAGGGAAGGGTTAGAACCAGAGGATCACTCAGGAAGGATGACCAGAGCTTTGCAGATCCCCCGATTGAGTACTGGGAATCCATTTTCTGCACCGTCGATCTCCCTGGAACCGCACGGGTGAGTTCTTCCTCCTCCTGGTGTAGTTCTTTCCAATTCTTCCTATAAGGTAATTTATTTTAATTTTAATGGGGATTTATTTCACCACAGATCTACGTATTTCTAGGACGATTCGAGGATCATTGTTCACGTGTACCATATTGGGGCATTTAAGGTAGGTGGATTGGTGTTTAATATCGTACTGTTATGCGTTTGTGTGAATCGTTGTGCCACGAACCCATGTCGGCGTGTCATGTGGCTGAGGCCTTTTCTATTTAAATACCTAGAATTGCATAGGTAATTAAATGGGATAATTAACTATTGGTTGGGGATTGCTTCTTGGATCCAGTACCACCCCGGGGAGTGCGTTACTCTGTTTATCTGTTTGGCCATGATACCTAAGGGTATGCCTTTATAATAATGATTATGCAATTTCCTTGAGAGGAATTGAATGTGTATTTCTTGTTTACATGTTGGTCATGTCCTGGTTTCTTATTATCCCAGGGATGGTGCTTTACTTAGCCTGAGGCAGTACATCGTTTTGCATGAGGGAAACTTCGTCCATGCCTTTGGGCAATAGACTATTTTCTTAAGGGCGACACATCATACCCTAGAAGGAAATATATGTTATGCCTGAGTGCAATGCTTGAGGGGAAGATTCTGATTACCTGAGGGTAAGGGTTTGTGTATCTAATGACACTGACTGTTTACATAGAAAATTCAGTATGGTGATTTCCTTATATTGAATGATAAAATGAATAAAAAAATGGAAATATAACTTTTAAAGTTAGTTACTTTTGAGTACTTATTTGCTTATTGAATTTATTGTTGCACACTATTGTTTCATATTTTACACACGGTTGGGCATGGGAATTTGGTGGGTGCCTACTGAGATTTATTTCTCACACCCAATTTGGGTCATGTTTTCTGCCCAAACAGATTACATTCCTACAGGTGCAGATAAGGGCAAGGGTCCATATACAGGTACATGATTGTGGCTGAGGAGTGGGGGGGCATGGGACCGATCATAGGTTCACAATGTTGCTGGATGTTTTGTTTTGATTTGATGTACCTATACCTTCTATTATATCATATTGTACTGCTGTTTAACATGTTCTGGATATTTTTTCAAAGAACTAGAGACATGTTGCTTCATTATCTATTTGACTATTGGTTATCTATTACTGCAATAGTTTATTTTAAACGTGTATGGTTTATTGCTTCCGCTATTGTTGTATGCGTTTTATTTTATTCCTTTGCGCTACACTTTGACAAATGAGGGCATAGTCTTCCCACTATCAGAACTGGGCCCTCGCTGCTAGTCGGCAGCCTCTGGCATTTGGGAAAATTCCTTTGTGGTCATGGGACCAACTGGGTTCCATGCACCTGTTGAGTGGCACCTGGAACCGGGACGTTACCAAATTAATAACTATATCAATAAATTATCAGACAAACTTGTATTATTATACATATGTTCAAATCTAGGATCAATGTTCATTAGTGGAACATTAATATATTATATTGAAAATAGGGATGATCTAAAAGATATATCATCCATTCCACTATAATGAAATATATTAAATTTGGTTGTGAATTTCAATTTTTTGTAGTGGTCCATATGATTTAGTGTGTTTAATTTTGTTTCATCAGTAAATTTGAATGTGAGTAATAAACCCTCCATCACATCATTCCAATGGTTAATGCATGAGGACCCCTCAATTTATGGGGCTACCCCTTGTGTTTTAGGTTCCATACATAACTAAATCACTTCTTTATTATATATTATAATTTAATGTATTAAAACTTTTAATAGTTGATATTGGTGATATAAAAATAATGCACCCTAATTTTTTCATTAATAGAATATTTTATATTGATAAACATCTTCCCTTCCTCATAAAAATTAAATTTTTTTGTTTGGATGAATAAATATAACTTTAGAGTTATATATATAATATCCATGAATTATTTTTTGAATTTAATTATCATAAGATAATCATCTCACTCATGGAATAATCTTGAATTTTCCAATAGTAAGGATCAAAATTGGATTCCATTCATATAAACTAATGGAGTTATTATCCAACTATGTAGGGTATTTCTATGATATCATACACCAGATTTTGGATAATATATTTTTCTAATACTACCAGATACATATAATGGTATAAATTCCCTTTACATTTTCATCTCAAAATCAAATTTCATAAAAAATAATGATTTCTTATATTTAGTGGATCTATTTAAGGATTTAAATGCTTTATAAGTGACCACATCCGTCATGAACATATGAGGTTTTGTAAAAGAATCTATAAAGACCTCCCATTGATATTTTGAGTGGCATAATGTTTCAATGATTTATATTCATATATGAGATATGTAAATATGATTCAATATATTGTAAATTTGAGCAATAGTTTCATGATCCTTAGAATTCACCTCTATAAAATTTGGAAATTAAAGGCTGATTAGGATATGATGATGAAGTTCTATATATTAGAAACAATGAATTATTTGTAAAATACATTTTATTATGAACATATTAATCTATACTCTATGGTTTAAAAGGTGATCGTTCAGTAAATTAATTATCTACCATTTTCAAAGAAGAACATCTTTTATTGAAGGGACTATGGTCATATTAGAACTCTTATTGGGACCCTTTAGGTTAATTTATTTTGGTTTTAGTAATAACTTTTTTTATAATTATAGATAAAACCTTACTCTTGTCCATGCTTTGACCAAGTATTCTTCTTTCATGAATACCTATATAATATTTTTTAGAGAATCCTTATTCATAATAATTTTCTTCTTCAATAAATATTTTCTTCATTAATATTATATTCACAGAGGAAAAGTATTTCTCTTCATGACAATATGGATTTTTCATACTGGGGAAATACTCATCATTCTTACACTAAAAGTAAAATATTTTAAATATTTTACACTATTTTGTGGGTATGTGGACGATCATCCTCATACTCATTTTCTATCTCTATAGATTTCTTCAATTACCAATACTCTATGTTGTATGATCTACTATTTCCAATGTTATAGTTGGAATTAAGGTCATAACAAGTTGTCTTAGTGAGTCCATAATAATGGTATGAGTTTGAATGTCTAAAATTTTATTCATCTAGTTATCTAACATCTATGTATTCTTATAAATATGTTTGATCATCTCTTTCTTCATAAAAAGTTGAATGAAGAGAAATTAAATGTTCTTTCACAATATCCAGTAGTAAAAGTCCATTATCTACAATTGATAGATACATCAAGATAAAAATAACCATGGAAATTTTCATTTTAGAAAGTATAAATTTTTATATTGTATTAGAAAGTATGATTCATCCTCTTATTATTATAAATTATATGTTTATAAGAGATAACCTATAAAATTATTTATATTTTTCTATTGGAGGAACAACATTGAATGTTCTAGTTTCAGTATTTAGAGCTTGTTCTTTTTTGGATTTAGTGGCACAATGGTGCTTTATAAGGTGTCGTTAATGTTTACAAAATAGAATCCTCAATATGTTTTCTTGTTAAATAAAACTATCAAAAAAATTGATAATTATTGGAGAAAATAATAGTTTCTCACACAACAAATAGTTTCCCCATGAATATTATATGCAATTAGTACTTTGTATGTAATATATTTGTAGCAAAACAGTAAACAACCCTGTATAGAAATTCAATATATTAGACTATATCGTTTATATTTTTTACATCCTTATAGGTTTTAAAATAAATTTTTCCACAATGTGGAACTGTAGTAGTCTAGGAATCTTGGATAATGATCATACTAATTAGTAATAGGACCATATTCTAGATTAATATTCCAATTAAATATAGAAATCCCTAAAGTTTTTGGAGAACATATTATCTTGGTTATCTCTTATTTCCATCATAATCGTATTATATTTCGATAAAATGGGATGTTAAATAGCTGATATGTTTCTTGTGAAATCACATATCATTATTCTTCATGACATTTGGATTATCACATTTTTTGGAATAAGTATTTATATCTACCATGTAATAGTAATGTTTCATTTCCAGATATACTAACTCAAAATGATTATTACCATCCTCTAAAGAAAATAAATGGAATAAAATTACTTTTATATTGATTAATCTAATTTTACTATAGTTTTTCATTTAAAAATATCATAAACCAAAGATTTATAGTAGCTCAAAGGAGAAAACTCATTATTTTAAACTAATATGTGAGTAACTATAAATTATGATTTGTTTTTTGCTTGTTTCACTATATTATGATTCCTTATTTGGTTTTAGAATATCATTTAGTGTAGGAGGATCAACTGAAATTGATATGGACTTTGGTTGGAAATCATGTTAAATGAGTGTTTTTACCCTTTGTAACATGACATTAATATGATCACGTATTTCAATTTTTGTTTTATATTTGGAAATATATTCCATTCCAAATAAGACATTTACATTATCATGTAAATGTGAATCTAAGGATGTTTCCATCCATTTTCATAGATGTTATTTCTAGCTCACTGAATATGTTGTGTTTATAAATATAGTGGGGTTCCCAATTCATTGTATTTTCTATGATATATAGTGTGTACTACATCTTCAGTTATCATAGTCCACGTTATGTCCTATGATGATGTCTATTAATTATCACTAACATAATAAACATCATTTCCAAAAACAATATAAAAGATAATAGTGATAATATTTATTGATTTGATTCATTTGATGAGGACTGAGTATTATACTATATCTAAAAAATATGGTACTCCCATGGAATTAGAATATTTATAAAACTCTTGTTTATAATTAACCAAACTTATTTTTTTATTATATATTTTTATAATATCATGTACCATTATTTATTTTTTGTAATCCTTTCATAATGCTTATTTAGATTAATTATAAGGATTCGTAAGGGATATGATTATGAGGGAACTTCCTCTTACCACCATTGAGCTTGATCCAAAATGGTGAGTTAGCTGACAAGAAATTCATAGACCCCCACATATCCTTGAGAACACTTATTTTCTTCATATATGTCTATTAATGACTCAATTATCATTCTAGTTGATTAAAGATACTGGGATTATTTTGGGGTAAAAATATGTCTACCACTATAGTCTACGGTTCCCCGTACAATATTGTGGTCCTGGTTATGAATATTATTACCTATTGGGATCATATTCTAAGAATTACCAAATATTTTATATCTTTTGTCGTTCATGCTAAGATTTATCTTTAAAAAATATAACCCTACATTATAGGTTTTTATTGCCTCAAATATAATTCATACTTTAGATTCAAGGAATTTGAATGAAGATGTTTTTTGATGGATTAAACACATAGAGAAAACCTCTCTTATTATATTAAAATAGTAAATCACATTCAATATAGATAAATAGAATTTACAGAATTTTGAGTCAGTATATAATATATAAATATTTCATCACAAATACCTATAAAAGGTTTATGTTTCTAATAGATTAGTTGAGGAAAATTAAAAGCTTTATATTCAACCAACATAACAATTTTACATTGTGGGAATTATCAATGAATATTTGGAAAATATCGGGAAGTCTATTCTGGAAAGATTATTTGATATAATGTTTTCTTAATTTAGTATTCTACACTGACAGAATGATTGAGAGGATAACCTAGGGGAATTATTATTTTAATTCCTTGAGATAATCAGAAAATATTTCATGAGGCATGCGGTTTCATTAAAAATAGATGAATTCCTAACATATATTAATAAAAATATGTTGTATATATAAATGCTTGAGGGACTCGGTAACAATATGTTATGTGGTGGAACATAAATAATTAATGGAATGCAACTTATAACAAACAAATATCTTACCAAAAATATATTATAATCTTCTACCCCCTAATGAATGTATCATTATGTTGTTCGAGACCTTAGGGTCTCTTTCCAATAACTTTAATAATTTTAAAAAAACCACTTTATTCACCATTAGTGAAATTAATGTCTTCGATGATTAGTACATGGATTGATGATAAAATTTATTTCACTCTCTCTAACTTAGTACGAAAAATTATTAAAATTAATCACAAGCAACCAATGACTTTTTTCTAAAAATTCAATCATTGATTTCATAAATATTTACTAATGAGAGAGTAAAAGTGAACTAACTATAGTAGACATGATACTATTATGATAGTTGGATATTTTATCATTGAAAGGACCTTCATTGTGGTTATCAGGTGTAGGGACTCAATTCTTACTTAGTTTTTGATTCCATAAAGAGCATATAAATATTTTTATATTCTTAATGATTGATTATTTTATGACCACCATAGAATATTTTTATATCATTATGAGTAAGACATCAATCATTTACATTAGAGGTAGTACTTAAATTGTTAATTTTATTTTGATTTCCATATAGAGGACCACCATGGTGTAATTATTATAATAAAAACCAATATTATTGGATCCATTGGAAGGACATCTATTGTTGTTTAAATCCTAATCACCATGAGTATGACCCCGTTGTATAATTCTTATACCATCACTTGGTGGACCATGGTGATGGTCGTTAGGGGGAGGACCTCCACAGTTTCCAAGAATATGATAGAAAAGTGTATGACCTCTATGTTAAATTTCTATTATGTCGTTGAGAGGACCCCCAAAATGGGATCCAAAGGTAGCATCTCCATTGTTGCTATTTTTTTATTTCCATATAGAGGACCTTCATGAATGGTTATTTCTTGATTATTCAAAAATGTATTTTATATATTTTTTTATAATTTAATTTCAAATAAGACCTATTTGGTGGGAAAATAAGTGTCATCTTTTGCTGTTTCTAATTTGATTTCCATGGGGAGGAACTCTATATTAAATGATTTTTCTATTATGAGGAAGTTATCAATGATAGTAACCATTTATAGGAACTCCATTATAACTCAATTTTTATTATCTATGGTGAGATCATGTGTGTTGAATACTAATGTTATTATAGTTATGAACACCATAGTGATAACCAATTTACCTCATGTTAGATTATTTTTGGATGGGAACATAATCATTCACCTAAAATATTCTTAGAGAATTTTAGTGATATTGATTCAAAATTGTCCTGCTGTTAACATGAATTATTGATGTTGTTTTTAAGGTCTATGGCTATTTTAGGAAAAAAAATTAATCTTGAAATATAGTGATAAATTTTCATTAGAATTATTCTCTCCTAGGTTACTGGTTTTTAATTAATATATTTCAATATTCCTTAATCATTTTTCAATCATTATCATGTATTATATTATGGTGATTACAATGATTAATAAGATCCCTTTAATGAGACTTTAATTTCATAGATGATTTATAAAAAATTTATTATCAAATTCTTCCATGATGGGAAATTATAATTTTATTTCTCATTGGGGATACTCTTAAAGTGGGATGACGTCCTCAATGGGGTTTTTCCCCCCTACAATATTATCAATATAGATCCAACCATGATAGATTTAAATCATCTCAATTTCCATTGGAAAATTTTGAAGTTATGTTATTTCAATTTTTAAGAAATTTTTTTACTATTGTGCTCATCATATTGTTGTGTAATCACTTATAGGTGGTAGAGCACTTTGGTTCTCCAAAGTTGAGGTAGGTTTGCAAGTAATTTCATTATTAATGATCCACAGTGATATATATCAATGTTTTATAGTAACTCTATTCTCTATTTCATTTCTACTAGTCTATTAAGAGAGCCTAAATCCATGTTATCTATTAATCAGGGTTCTATTTTATTATATAGGAAATTCATAAATATATAACTTATCCACATAATATTATAAATTCAAATTATTGTGTAATAAATATCATTAAATTGTAAAAGATTTCTCATAAGTTTTTATGGAAGTTTTCATCCAACTCACATGATCTATATTTAGATTCATTATCTATGAGTGTGGAATCCAAGAGTATGGTTGCTTGATTGATCTAACAAATAATACTATTTTCAGGTAGTGAAGTCTCTTTTTGATATAATTATTTTCATAAAATCCTTCTAAGTAATAAATTGAAATATTTTTTCTGTAGAAAATTATTTATTAAAATAAATTTATTTTAAAGAACAATATGAAAACAAATTAATTATCTTGTATTTAGTAAAAATATATACTGATGATTAATTAATATGTATTTTACATATATATAAACCGCTAATATTTAGTTTTCCAACACTTAATAAATTGTGAGGTTTTATGTAGTTTTGTAAGGTTCGATGTTTATATGAAGGAATTAGAAAATGGATTCTAATGTATCACTATTAGAGGAATAAAAACATATATAATTTTATGTAATGATCTAAACCCATATGACGGGTCCTAACACCTAGTTCAATGAGTATATCAATTTTCTTCTTATTGTGACATCAAAATTGTAGTCTAGTGTTATATTAGTATGGTGAATAAAATTCCATTTATAGTCACTTTATAGGAACCAATGATTTAATTTTTAGCTTATTATATATTTTAATAATGTTTTTCCTTTTTAGTATAAGAATAAAGGTAAAAAGTTTTCCTAGGAATATGTAATAAGAGGGAATATGTATTAAATTTAAAGGGAATATGTTTATGACCAATGTGTCATGTTTTTATTTTTAATATGTATATGACCTATGTCTTTTTTTAATATCACAACACTATGAACTTTAAGAATATGATTACCTTGATATTTAGAGTGTAAGAATTATATATAAAAACACTTATATTTTACACCTATAGATAAACTAGATGAAGGTGGAAGGTTTTACAATTGATTGGTAACCCTAATTATTATCATAATTAGGCAAACTCAAGGAAGATATAAGGAATATGATGGAATGGTTTCCCAACTGGAAGTACCTCCAACTGATAAAATTATTTCATAGGTTGAAAAAATATTTCCATGGATAGAAAGAAATGGTAGGAATATAGTTGGTCTTATAGAGAAGGAAACCAATACTAATGAAATCTATATAGCTACTCTATCTAATAGAATTTGGAGTTCTTTAATGAAATAAGTTTAGATACATAAATCATTAAGAGTTCAAGTTATATTTAATAAAAAAATGGGCAAATACTAGAAGGTAGGCCTCAGGAAAAATATTTTCACCCCAAGAACCTCATGTGAGTATAGGATTGTAAGATATTCCATAGTCTCCCCATGTCAAAAAACCCTTATTGTCCAATTCATACCTGATTGAAACCCCATCATTGGTTTATAGTTGAATAAGAATACCATTGGTGATATCTTATATGAAATTAAAAGTTCCAATTATCAGAAAATATAAAATATAATAAGTTCTAAAAAAGGTGGAATCTAATCTTGTTGTGAATGTAGGGATTTAAATGTGATAGTTTTCACAACTCATCACATATTTGGGTACGTTCTAGTATAATTGAAATGTTTTAAGATTGAAAAAAATTACCTTCTCCAAAAACTACTTTAATATCATGTCCTTTGTGTGTTTTTCAAATTGTTCTTGGATTAGGACATTGGTGATGTGTTTTTTGTTGATGGTCTCATTAATGAGAGAATTGGATAAATGAAATAAATAAATGTCCATTTCATTCCATTTTTTGAGATTTTGAGGGTCAATCCTCCTTTATTAATCCTAAAATTAGAATTCCTATTTGGTAAATTTCAAAACGAGGGTACTAATTTAAAATAGAGAAGAAATGTCCAAAAATATGCATGTCTTGAAGGAACTAATGGTCACGAGTTCCCAATGGGAAAGAATAATCAAGAAAATTAGTATAAAATTTTCCATCACCCCTACCAAGAAATGATATTGTGAAATCAATTAATGGTGATTCGTCTCCCACCTTCCATGAATTTTCTTCATGATGGACCAACACGACATGGTAGAGAAGTCCTCAAACTCACACAATCATGTGGAGGGAGGATAAGATAATAAATTCAATAACACTTATCCATCTTCATAGCCACCCACTAGATAATGCATGAGAGGAACTCACTACACTTTCAACTTGATGCAATGAAATTCCTGATATAAAATCCTATACAAAATCAAATTTAGTATACACATCCATCCAATAAATGATGAAATATCGCGAAATAAATGGTGTCAACACACTCATACCTATTTTGAGGACTCCCATCCAGTGGTATCTATAATAAACTACATAGTTATGAAAATTCAATGACACCAAATCCAATTATCACAAAGATATATGTGGCCCAATCAAAAACAAAAAACCAAAAAAATAGATCAGATTCGAATTGAACAGTGTGTGAAACTACTGAATCAACTGCATCAACTAAGTTGCATAGAAAAAAATCCAGCATCGACTAAAATATCATTGGCATCCTTTATCCACATCTATCATCCAACCAAAATCCCGCAATCATCTGTAAATATTTTAGTGAAATCCTCCACCACATCTGTCACATGAAATTATATAATTCCTTACATCCAATAATTGATTCCCAATGGAATCCTACCAACCACCTGAATCAAACCCCGTGACTAGAGAATCACATTCCAATGAACATTTAGCAGTAACATTTTTCTGAACTCTTCAATAGTCACATAGACCTCAATTTAAAAAATCGCACTAATGATGAGATATATAAAAAAATAGGGGTGAATTTGGCTATGATTATTTTTCATTTTTTATCCATTTTGAATATCCCATTCAATTTAGCATATATTAACCTTCTATTATATGTTTTAGTAACTAATTAAATTTTTATATAAAATTTCTTATCAATCAAAAACAATTTAAAAAATATTGTTCGACGCATGAACTGAATTTTTTTGTCCATCCACCTACCAAAATAGAGAACTAAATACCCAAAAACGGTGAATTTATTTTACACATAGCAAAAAATTAGTTCTAGTGATTGGTTTCTAAGGGTCATTTCACTATAATGATGAATAATTTTAAAATGTTTAGGATTTACTATTCTTAAATAAAATTCCCCTTTTTGTGATTATAAAGTATATATCATTTATAATGAAAGATATTAATCAACTAAATATCTAAAAACTTTATAATGGCCTTTAGATATGATAAGGTGTCCATAGAAGTGTGAAATTATGTTCATAAGAGTGGATAAAATAATCCATATACCCTCTACATTATCCTATATGTATATAAATATGTACAATACTTACAATTTAGTTCAACAAATAAATATAAATAATTCATTATTACATTATTTTATAAATATTTCTCAATTCCTTCATTGCATCAATATTACATATCGTATAATTTATTATTGTTCTCCATCATTCTAAATAGTATGATATGTTCACTTAAACCATCAACAACTTTACATTCCTCATAATAATTTCTATCTATGTACTTATTCTTTCATAGGACATTAGTGATAATAATAATTAATCTTAAAATTTTAAATTTATATTTCATTCCTTTATTTTGTGTAATTTAAATCCATTTAAAATACCATATATATTCGAATAAATGATTATTTTATCATATCCTAGAAAATTATATTATTTTCCCTTTTTAAAAATTAAAGTGTGTACAAGTCTTTATCTAACCCAAATTACTTCCTCTTTTACCGATGAATATGAAAAAAATTATAAAACACTATTAAATATAATAAAACAAAGATTTAATAACCTATGTACATGAACCCTAATTATGTTCCTGTGATTTCAATCATTTAATTCTCAATAATGCATTTTTAAATACGAATCATTGAAAAAAACATTATGAAATATTTAGAATAGCTCATATATAGAATGACACAATATGAAAATTACCATAGCAAATCTAAAATTTTATTTATATAGTATAATAAAAAATACATATCATAATATTGGATTCCATATCATAATGTTCTCTATCTTTAAACATCATGTTTTTGTAACAAACATCTTTTATTTTATATGTATACTCAACAATTATGTACTTTATGAAAACTTCAAATCATAGAGTATTTGTATTCCATTTATATTTATAAATTATATTTTTCTTTTGTTTCATATTATGATATTTTTCTATATCTGATAATCCCACACAATTATAGGATATGAAATTTAAAATTACTACAATATAATAGTTTCATATCCATAATTATTTATGTCTCGGTTACATCATAGGTTTCAAAAAACATAATTCATATACAATGTGTTTCTTAATTACAATTCCTTTACTTATTTGAAATTCCAACACTATAAGGGATGTAATTATGTTATATCATCATAATCAATAAAAAATATTTTTTTTATAATATTGTACACTATAATTCAAAACCACCATCTTTGAGATGTATCTTATAAATATTTTATAAATATTAAAATTTATATTTGTTATATATAATTCTAAAAATATATAAATGAATATATAATTATGAACATAACATTGAATAAAAAAGCTCTAACACAAAAATCTATTTGATCAAACAATCCACACATAATTGATTCTAATACATCAAATCTCTCACTTTTATAGTGTTTAAATAATATATTTTTATATTAAAATTCAAATAATATCTTTCCAATGATTTTAAAAATGATGTTTGATGTCAGGAAATATATTCCTAAGAAATTCATGATCTATGTGTAAATAATGAGTGATTATTGATAAATTAAATAATTTGATGAAAAATATACATAAAACAATTAATGCATCAAAAAATAAAACCCGTTTTTATAAATTGTAAATGGTTTTCCTTTATCAATTTATTAATCCCTTGAACTATATTCCAAATAGAATATGGGATTATAATGAAATTATAAATTAATGTATGTTTATCTCCCTTTTCTCAATTTAAATAACATTATGTAACTTATTTACATCATAATGTCTGTAATTTATATACAGTTCATTCACAAGTTTGTGAAATCATTTATAAAACACATTCCATCCTCTAAGAACTTTTCATCAAGTGTTTAAAAAAAATTAGTTAATAAATTTTTATCCATTTCTATAAATTAGATTTATCCATTTTATAATTGTTTATTTCTTCCATATATCTCTCTATAATTAATTCACTACACAATCCATGGACTTGTATAAATTATTATAATAAATAATGTCTTTAGTATAAAAAACCATCAATGAATATCCTAATAATTCCATAATCATTTTGTATAACAATGCTAATTTAATTTAATTCAATAAAAAAATGGTATATACATAATTGTAAAAAATAATATTTAACTTTAAATTAATTATACTCATGAAGTTTATGTATCCTTATTACAATAGTATCTTGTTTTTTCTCATAAATTAGATTTTATAATTATATAACTAGTTCTAATTTTATTATTTAGAAGCTTATTTATTGTAATAATGTATCATAAAAACCAAATATTTATAATTTTATAGTGTTTTTTCACATGAAATATTATTCTAATTAACATTACTCTTCAAATAATATTTTTCTACAAAAACACTCTTATTTGAAAATTAAAAACACACATGACTTGATTGTCTTACCACCATTAGTTTTAAATGGGAAAAATTTTCTTTTTATTTTGATCATTGCTTATATTAAAATCACCTTTTAATAGATAATAATCCTTTTTATTTAGTGTAATATATTAATGTATTTAATTTTTCATTTGAAACATAACTATGCTAATTTTCATATCTATTTGGGCAGTCAACTCATCCAATTAGTATTATTTTAAATTAAAAACATATTTATAATATTCTTCCATAAAGATTATTTTATCTTATAAAATATGAATATTAAATTCTATATGAAATTATTATAGATTTATTTATTTTAACTAAACAGACATATATGAATTTCAATGTAGAACACGACGTCTTCATCTAGGAAAACTTTAAATAGACTCCAGTATCATCCACGAATCCATACATGGAATATTCAATTGTCCATAGTCCATAACCTCTATCATGTGGAGATGGAGGGTCTCACCAACAACAACATATACATCTAACACACTTTGTGGGAGGAAAACAAGGTAGCTGATCATCCCACCATTATGGAAACACATGTTCCTAGAGTTATTAATCCAACATATCTGTAATCCATGACCAATGAAGGGTAGAATCTCATAAGAGTGGATGATATCAGTCTCCACTACTTTTGACCTCCATAGTCTCTTATTTTATGTGATTTTTTTGGATTATCATTTATTTTTTTATTATTCTTGCTCATTTAATAAAAAATGTGATGCAATATGGAAAGGTAAAAAAAAGTGAATTCAATATATAATGTATGAATTTTAAAAACATATTTCAATATTTCAATAAATATAATAATGACATTGATTTTTTTTAAAATAATATTTACAAATCTTTTATAATTAAATGAGCTTCTGAATACAAGAAGAATATTTGAGAAGGGGAAGGAATATAAAAACCTAAAAAACTAATAATGCTCATGTAAATGGAGTTACCTAAGTGAAGGTAAATGTTTTGAAAATTAATGATTCTTATAGAAATAAATATGGTGGTAAAATGGTTTTGAAATGAAATGTTCAATCAGATATATTTAGAGAGATCCCTCTCAATAAGAATACCCCAGGGAGAAAGGCTACTTATTTGGGCCATGATGAAAGGAGAAATCTCATGGAATGTGATGATTTGTTGGATTCTACCTTAATAATCATATATCATATGTTGGATTCAATATTGAAAGATAAATGAAATATGGTTATTGATAGTGACTTACTATCTTCCTCAACATGAGTAAATTTGGAGTTCCCTTCTACCCTTGTATTTAATTTATATAATAGAAGTTAAAATTTAATTTGTTTTTGGGGATAAAAGATTTATAGGTATGTTGTATCAATAAAAAATTAATGATATTGTGACATGATTTGATGATACAATTGATAATTGTAGTGGTGGAAAATATATCTGTAATATTAAGTATATGAGTGCATCAAGAAACATCTGAGTAATTAGAACTTTTATCAAAATTTGTATTAAGGTATAACTAAAGCGTAGGTGTAAAATCATTTATTTTTTTATGGAAACAGATCATGAGGATGGAATATGATACTTTTACAGAGAAGTAATAGTAAAAATAATTTTCCAAGTTTATTGGTATTTTTAGTATATGATATCATCTAATATTTCTCATTTTTTTCTAAATAATCTAATATTGGATGATCCTAATGATGAATATTTTTTCATTATAAATTAATAAATATATGAAATTTAGAATATTTTTTATAGGAATATCTAATAGGTGGTATCCCAATGAACCAAAGAACAAAACCAATTTAAAAATGGAGTAATCTATATTATCATATTGGTGACCAAAACAATTTTAAATGAATAAATAGAAAATATCACAGCTAGAATGAGGTTAATGTTTTATTTAGGAATGGTTTACTAAAATTTTGACATTGGTCATTGGGGGAGTTCATTAGTATAAGATTAGTACTATGAATTCATGAATCATAGAGAAATAAGTGTGTTAAATGTATATCAGTGTTGTTATTAACGTAATCACCTCTTTCCATCACCATGTTTTGACACAACATGTAAATTGATATTTTGGTGGATTACTGTGAAGTTGTATCATAACCAACTTAAAATTCATTGAAAATAAATCGACCATTGATAGTCTTTCTGGATCATAAAAGATAAATGTTGAATTGCATTTCATATTTGGTCAGCTAGTGAAGATAGTAATTCATCGACCCAAACTACTCAAATGATTTCCACATAGGGATACTATGGGAACTCAATATTTTATCTCTATGTTTAATAGTTTACCAACTATAAAAGAGGTCCTGAAATAGTTTTTTTGAGACAATGATCCCTTATACAAAAATTCTGGGTCATTCCATAACCATTCAATAAATCATCATAACATGACCATATAACAAATATTAAAAAAGCCAATGGAAAATAATAAATGTGAAAATAGACCTTATAGACTAGAATAATCAACATTAAAACTACATTTTTGATGAATAAACCATAACAAAGGATCATCAATTGAACAATAATACTAAATGAATATTATAAATAAATATAAATACGGACAGTATATTGTAAAAAACTAATTATATAAAATGGATTTCACATGAAAACTCAAAATTTAACCTACTAACTTGGAAAAAAACACAAAATGTTATAACCATAACATGTGTCTACCCCCATGTAATAACTATTCCCCAAGAAAAAAACATTATGGTCTGGCCATTGTAACATCCCAGTTCTGGAAGCCGCCCAGAGGTTCCTCATTCCCATTTGGTCACATGGCCTCAAAAACATTTCCCCAAATGCTAGAGGGTGTTGACTAGAAAGGAGTTCCTTGGATGTGATAATGGAGAAACTATGCACTCATTGGCAGAGTAAGACATCAGAAATAAACAGATAACAATAGATGATGTAGTAATAATACCATACAACAGTAAACAGCAGAAGACAAAAGTAATACACTCTGAGAACATATATATATGATGCAAGATAAATATTACTAGGAAAGGATCAAAACAAGTCACACTATAGGAATAAAATACTAAACCAAAGTATAAGTTTTTTAAACTAAACTGCTCTACAGCATCGCAAGCCTTTTCTTGGTCCCATGCTCTCCATCTCCAAATCAGTCAAGTACATGAAGTAGATTGGAAGTTTCCATTATCTAGACCAGGAACAATATAATAAATTTGTACCCAAAATCATGGCCCACACAGGGTGTGAGACAAATCCCAGTAGGCAACCACTCAATGATTTGTGCCTATTAGCCGGTGAAGAGATTTGGAAAGAAATAAGAAAAAATAAGCAGTAAATAAGGAAGTACATAAAATTAAACAAACCTAAAATTTAATTTCATTATAGTTAATTAATTATTTAAGCAACTAGTCACATACAGGTAACCCTCTGGGAAGTACTAATAGCCTAATCTCTCAGGTTCAACCAAAAAACACAAGCAACCCTCTGGGAAGTACTCACAATCTAACCTCTCTTGTTCGGATTTAGCAAAGACTCTATGAGGATGAACTCACCGTCAATTACCCTTGAGTTCTCGTATCAATAACTAATATGAACTATGTAGAAGCACATAATGTCCAATTCCCCTTGCGGATCATATCGAGTAAACTATAGACACTCTGAGGGAGCACAAATTCCAACCCCCTATGTTCTCGTAACGTAACAGTAAACAGACAATCTGGAGAATCCCTCAACGTCCATTCTCCATATGTTCTACTACACAAGGATCTCACAGCCTTGTGTAAGTTAGTAGTGCAGAGTGATACATGGAAACCAAAGTAATCATCAAGAACAGATTGGCTAAAAAATCTACAACGTATCGTAGCATGTATGATTACAATCACTCCACCCTAACAATAATAGGCATATAAGGCAAAGCAACCTAACAGGAAAACTAAACCAAATGGTTAAAACAAGAAAACATGTGTAACATAGTATAGAAAAGTTAACCCTATACACAATAATTTACCTCTATCCAAGAAAAAAGGCATAAGATGCAATAATAGGGATAAAAATCATAGACACGTAATGTCGTGACCCATCCCATGGGGCCCACACCATGACAACCCCAAGCATGCCTTCCATATGTCATGGGTTGGAGACTAGAACCGAAGGTGTATTCCCTAAAACATGGAAGGAATTGACATTATATATTGTAACACACATAACCAAGCACATAGAAAGTTACGAACTCAAGTAAACTGAATAGTATACCAAGTGAGTACTATAAGTAAAAAAGGGTCCAGAATACAAGCCCACCTATAAAGTACAAGGAAAATTAAAAATTATTGAACTATTGAAAGTATATGTAACTTGATTAGCTCATGTTATCGAATTCAAAGGATCCTACCTGAAGGGTAGTTACAACCCTTGATGGGTCATCTCTGCAGTACGCCTCATCTAGGTCCACCTTCGAGCTACCTCCAGTCCTATTACACTCATCCTCATTCAGTGCTCTCAGTCGTACGTATCTAACACAACAAGGTGAATGCATAGCCCTTGCATGGGTTATTATAACGATACTTAGTAGGGACCCTGATACCGTCAAGATCTCACAATTTCCTCCTAGGAGAAAATAAAAATTATGAAATCAACAGATAACCCTACTTAGGTATATGACCCTACATATTCCCAAGTCATCAATTAATCCATCACAATCATGATGAAACATAGAAGTTTTGACACATCTCACATTAGTTATGTATTTATGTAAAATTGTAGAGATGATTATATGTAACTACTAAACCATCTTACACTGTTAAAAGGCTCAGCTTATATGTACACAGAATCTCTAGGAGCTGACCCACACAGGATCACTGGAGCAGACCCACACAGGATCGCTAGGACCTGACCCACACAGAATCTCTAGGATCTGACCCACATATGATCGCTAAGAGATGACCCACACCAGATCGCTAGAGCTGACCCACACAGAATCGCTATGAGATTACCCACACAGGATCCCTGGTTCTCACCAACATAAGATCGCTAGGAGATAACCCACATAGGATCGATGGAGCTGACCCGCACAGGATCGCTAGGAGATGACCCACATAGGATCACTGGAGCTGACCCACATTGGATCTATTGGAGCTGACCCACCCATGATCGAAGGGAGCTGACCCATATAGGATCGCTAGGAGAGCACTCTTCTCGTCACAGCCAGCTACTGCGTTTCCGCACTATGCTTTCTCATTTATGAGAGAGTCTTCTCCCCAATCCATTGGTCGACTATCCAACTACAACGATTTTCCATGAAGATGTGTCCCAACAGATCGCCACATCATAGGGGTCAAAATTCAACAGACAACACGTCAACCGGATGCCTGATCTGTGAGTTATTATTCTTTTGGTCTCGGGTGCCCTGTTAGATTTGTGCTTGATCCAACCTGATTGTACCCCATCTTAACCGAAAAATCCAAAGGGGTAAACTCAAAGGTACCGTCTCTCTCCAAGATTTCTGGCTCCAAAAACAGTTTTTCAAACACACATCTAGTGCCAATGATATGGCCAAAACAACGTAAATGGGTCGTAATGGGCCCGAGTCCCGTCCGACCTGGTCGGACTGACCCGGCCCGACCCGGCCTGAGCCCACCCAGTTCGGGTTAACCTGGCATGATCTGCAATGTCTGGCATGGCTCACTGGGATGTCCGGCCCGTTGGGTTCGGCCGGTCCCATTGGGTCAGGCCCGGTAGGCCGCGAGGGGCTGCGGAGGCTCCTGGGTGTCTGTGAGGCCGTGTAGGGTGTAACGAGGCTGTGAAGCCACAGAGTGGCTCGGCATGGGGTTGCTATGAGGGCGCGAGGCCCCTGGGCAGCTCGGCTGAGGTGGTTTGGCCAGAACGGCAGTGGACGCTTGGGCGGAAGCTCTACGCAGACGACGTCGACTACTTAGATGGAAGCTCAACATGGAGGCGGTAGCTCGGATGGCAGCTCATCCTAGATAGTGGCGGTAGATCCTCCCAGACGTTGGCCGTATCATCTCTACCAAGATGGCAGCAGTGGCTCGGATGGCGGTGGTGGCTCAAAAGGTGGGGCAGCGACAGGGGCCGTGGGGTGACGATATTCACCTTCTTCCATCATGAAGGATACACCATTCGAGAAGAACATCAGAGGGGTCGGGCCATGTTTTTTTTGCAAGCACCCTCCATGTTAGAGTGGTATCAAGCGACTCAATAAGAAAGAGAACATGTATGGAAGATATTTCAGAACTTCAATCCCCACGACCTTCGTCATTCACTGATCTCATTACCACAAAATAAACATAGAATGGAATAACATGGGAACAAAACCCCTACAACGTTTGATTCATCGATAGATACCATGAGGGTGAAAACGATGACATTGGGAAGGGGAAGACGATAGTCTATTGAAGACGTCCCACATTGGAGGATTTCTTGAGGAATAATGTCAATGTAGAGGTCAGAATTCTTCATTGGCATTCTTTTTTTGGAGTGCTTCCCCCATGTTCTCCAATTCTCTCTCCTTTGCCAATCCTTTTCCACAATTCCACCAAAATGAAAAGGTATCCCATGATAATGGATTATGTTATCTATTATTCTGTTTATTATGAACAAATTCAAAATACCCTAATTAATTAAATTGAGTCGGCATAATTAGTGTATGGATTTTTCACAACTAACATCGAGGAATCTCAAGAGGATCCTCCGAATTAAAGAGGGAGTTGAGACGTTTCTGCCACATTAAGAAGAGAGTTCAAGAGGTTTAATCCACATGTGGTCCCCAGGACCATAACCTCTCATGGGAGGATAGGCTCAGGTGGTCCCCACCATCATAACCCCTTCATGGGAGGTTAATACATGTGGTCCCCACCTATGAAACATACACCTGGGAGTTTCAAAACAAAATAAAATAAAATGTTACAAAATTTATTTTATTTTATTCATTTCATGAAAAACCCAAAAAATTAACTTTTACCCTCGACCAACTATCAACAAGGTAGATGAATTCTTAAAAAAATATTAGTGCTACATGTTCAACGGTGCCCTCATATTTCACTTATATGAACTGGATTAAAACATAGAAAAAACCGCTCCCACATTTACTGAACGTACCCGAAATAATGTTAAAAATTTCATTCCAGAGACTTAGGGCCTCAGAATCACATGTCGTCAATTTTTGCTGACTCATAAAATTCCCATTTAATTAAAAAAATTACATTTAAATTTATGGCCTTTGCATTCTCCCACATTAGGGCTTTACATCCCCATAAGACACAACTCAAACTAAGAGAACAAGTGAGGGTAATGAGCATAAATCTGAGCCACCCACTCCAATGTTGTATCCTGGAGGTTCTTGTGCTGCCATCAAACGTGCACTAGAGGTATAGACTGTCCACGAAGGACCTGATCGCGTCGATCCTCAATCTCTACTGGAACAACCGTAAAATTCTCCCCATCATCGACATCCATCTCTCCATGGTTGATGATGTGAGAATGGTCGTGCACGTATCTCCTCAACTGGGACACATGGAAGACATCATACACCCAGTGCAACTGAGGTGGAAGAGCTAATTGGTAAGCCACATCGCCAACTCTACTGAGGACCTGAAAATGTAAGAGGATCCTCAAAGATAGTTTTCTGCTTCAGCCAAATCTCCAGAAACCTCATCGAGGTGAGACCCATAGAATGTCTTGGTCTCCATCCTAGAGTTGTAGAGATATCCACCTCCTGTCGGCATAAGACTTCTGCCTACTAAGTGCAGTCTTCATCTGCTTCTAGATGATATACAATTTTTCTATGGTTGCCCATACCATCTCTGGTCTAACCAGTACTGACTCTCCTAGGTCAGTCCAGTATAAGGGTGAATTTCATGGTTTCCTGTACAACGCCTCGGAAGGTTCCATCCCAATGGTGGAGTGATAGCTATTGTCGTATATAAAATCCACCAAAGTCAAGTGATCCTTTGAACTGCGACCGAAGTCGAGAACACAAGCATGCAAGATGTATTTGAGGGTCTGAATAGTCCTCTCAGTCCAACTATCAATACGAGGATGGAATGCGGTGCACAAACAAAGCTACATCCTGAAATAATTCCTCAACCACTTCAATAGGTTGTATGTAAAATGTGTATCATTATTTTAGACAATATTAGAGGGTACTCCATGTAGCCGCACAATATCCATCACATAGTGGTGTCCCAAGCTCTCAACTAAACCCTGCTCCCTGATCGGTAGGAAGTGGGCTGACATGGCGAGTCGATCGAAGCACACCAAGATAGAGTCCTAAACTCTTGATGTATGTGGAATTCCTGTCACGAAGTCCATGGATATCTCATTCCACTTCCACTCTGGGAGCTCCAAAGTTTGAACCAAGCCTTGTAGTACCTGATGCTCCGCCATCACTTACTTGCTAGTGTGGAACTGAGAGAAAAACTCTACAACTGTTTTCCTCATTCCCGGCCACCAGTGCTATCGTCAAAGATCCTGGTACATCTTCTCTACTCCTTGATGTACTGATGTAGGCGATTTGTGGAACTCCCTCAACAATTCCTCTTGAAGTGACATTGGTACCATGGTACATCCTCTGAAGTGGATAAAGTCCGCCAAATCTTCAAAAAGTCAATCTGGTGCATGTATTTTGTATATCTGAGCACGTCGTGCCTCACATTTATCATCCCCATGTTGTGCCTCCCTGACTCGCTGAAGAATTGGTAGAGTAACTGTAATAGAATGGATGAAAACTACTCCATCCCTATCCACTAAGAATATCGGCAAACAGCCAGCTACTCTGTCACCTCTCCCTGCTGCTATATACCAATCCTCTTGATGAGTGCATATGTGACAACGTTCCACATACTAGGAGAATAGAATATCACGAAGTCATAGTCCTAGAGGAACTCAATCCAACATCATTGTCTCATGTTTAGGTCCTTCTGAGAGAAGATATTCCTGAAAATATTGTGATCAGTGTACACTGTAAAATGTTCACCATTCAGATAGTACTACCACAACTTCAAGGCGAAGACCACTGCTGCTAACTCTAGGTCATGGGTTGTGTAGTTCTTATAATGTTGTCTCAGCTATCGAGAACCATTTTGCATCACTAAATTCTCCTACATCAGGACACATCCCAGTTCAGTCCCTGATGCATCACAATAAACTACATACCCTACGCCCTCCTCTAGAAGCCTCAAGATGGGAGCAATAGTCAACCTCTGCATCATCACCTGAAACCCCCACTAGAATTTCTCCAACCAAATAAAGGATTTACCCTTCTACATCAAGGATGATTATCGATCTACAACTCTAAAGAATTCTTTCACAACCCTTTGATAGCATCCAACCAAACCCTGGAAACTCCATACCTCCTTCACACTTTTGGGTGCCTCCCAAGAAAGTACCGCTTGAATATTTTCTGGATCCACTGCAAATCCAGCCTCCAAGATGACATTTCCTAGAAAGTGAACCTCTCAGATATAGAACTAGCACTTTGAGAGCTTACAATAAATCTAGTGCTCTCGGAGTGTGTCCAGTACTACATGCAAATGGTAGGATTTCTCTTCCTCAGTAGTCGAGTAGATCATAATGTTATAGATGAAGACTACCATGATGTGATCATGGTATGGCTGAAAGATCCTGTTCATGTGTACCATGAACACTACTGGATCATTTTTTACACAAAATGGAATATCCAAGAACTCATAGTGTCTATACTGACACCGCAAGGACATATTTTGTACATCCTCGTCTGGTAGTATAAGCTGGTGATAGCATGATCTGAGATTTATCTTTGAGAACCATCGTGCACCCTTCAGCTGATCAAAGAGGTCGTGAATCCTCGAAATTGGGTGTATATTCTTTATGGACACCTGGTTCAGGTGCTGATAGTTGACACAAAGTCTCAAGCTCACATTCGGTTTCTTGGTGAATAGAATTATGGCTGCCCAAGGGGAAACACTCGGTCAGATGAATCCCTTACCCTACGAGTCCTCTAGTTGTACATGCAGCTCACGAAGCTCTGTGGGAGCCATCTACTATGCTGGTGTAGATATCGGTGTCGTCCTGGGGTGTAATTAAATGTAAAATTCCACCTATCTATGAGGAGTTAGGCCAGGAGCATCATCAGGGATGACATCTTCATACTACTCCACTACTACAGGATAATTCATGCTCTCCACATCAATCGCTTGGAGGGTAAGGCTATCCCACTAATAAGTGATCGACTACACCCTCCTATGGGCATGTATATCCTATGCTGAAAATGCTCCCTTCTCATTGGTGACGTTAAACCTGATCCCATCCATGCAAAAAAACTGCACTTTGTGCCTAATATAGTCAATCCGAGCATGGACTGTAGATAACCAGTCCATACCCAAGATGACATCATAAGGCCATGATGCCGCTACTAGGAGATCCCAGCCGAAGCTCTGACCTCCTAGAGTAATCTCACACTACCGAAAGAGGTGTGTAATCGTTGAATCAGCTCTTGTTGGAGTATCTAGATATAAGGATTGATCCAATAGATCTGTCGGAATGTTTGAGCTCCGAACGATTGTAGTGGAAATAAAATAATTACGGGAACCTGTGTCTATAAGTACAGTAGCTAAGGAGGATTAGACAAAAATCATACCTTGGATCATCTCCGAGCACTGTTATCGTAGGCCTCAACTTCCTGTAGTTGAACTCTCCCTTATCCACATACTCTAGGTAGTCAGGACAGACCTCCTGGTAATGGTGGCAGTAATATCTCGAATCCTCACCCACCAACAGCTACATGAAAAGCTCCTCTACCACATCTTCCTACACCCTGTGGACATCCTCGGTCGAACCTCTGTCTCTACCTGGGAGATCCTTAGACAATCTTCTGATCATCCATACAACAGGTCAGACAGTCAATATCCATTTGACCATGTCCGCCGCATGTGTTACACTGACATCTCCCAGCATGACTGTCTCTACCTCGGGTGCCTCATACAACTGACCTTGAATCATGTTATCGTCCACCTATAGGTCTGGTCCTCCTAGACCACGATGAAATCTGTCTACTGTCGGCAGAAGAATACTCTACTACGTGATGACTGGTGGTGGGTATCGCTGGTGGTGAATGCTAATCAAGGAAACTCTGCACTAAGAGGGATCTCTCTAACACCCCCACCTGTATAGGGATGTTGAGTGAGATCATCGAAGCCCATATCTCCCTCCAAATCCCCTACTAATAGGTCCGGGCCCTGAGGAATGGGTCTCATACCATATCCGTGGAGTAACATGAGAGGTCACTAAACCTCGCTGAATATTGAGCCACATTCATGATACCCTCCTGTAGTGGAAGAAGCTCATGTATATGCACAACTCGATGTTTTTCAGGAACAAACTATGCCCAAAATAGGCTATCAAAGTCTTCCCAAAGAATCACCATCTCATAGTGATCCTAGAGCATCAAGCTTCACCATCTTCCTGCTACTACACATAGAAGGATAATGGCATGGATCACCATGATATCAGCTGGTGTCTCTACTAGTCGGAAAACTCTCACCACATCCTCCTGCCAATCCTCAGTTTACTGTGGGTCCATCTCTCTACTGAACCTGGGTGGCCTCTAGCACTGGAACTCGTACAACACACTCAAGAGGCATGCATCGTCTGCTGATGTTGTTGATGGAATCTGGGGCTCCATGGGTAATGGTACCATTGGTGCCACTACGGGTGCCTCTACTAGAAAGGGGCCCTACACCGAGGCATTGTCGCTCAGTGGGAAATCAGTGTGTACAACTCTCAAAACCCTTGCTGGATGTCTACATGGAAGTATCCTGAAAATATAGAGGTGCGCCATGGTCAAAAATAGTACCTGGAGAGCTGAATCAAAGCGATCACAAAGCAAACTATTCAAAACACACACCCAATTACTGTTTCCTTGCCATAAGTCGGATATCAGAAGTCAGAGTCCTAGTGTATGGATACATCAGCCACCGCACCAACTCTAGATTCCCTAAACTGATATCCACAGTCAGTACACATAACAATTTTTCTATTAAAAAGAAATATTAGAGTCATATGTTCTACGGTAGAACCAAATTCTCCGATACCAATTTTTCACAACCAGTCCCTCGGGTTCTGTTCCGTGACTACCCCAAGCCCTCCTTCCATAGGCCAGGGGCTGGCGACTAGCACAGAATGTGTATTCCCCAAAACTGGGAAGACATTGCCTTAATAACCTGTAAAGCAGAAATCACAGTACACAGCAAGATTCGAACTCATGTAAATTAAATTTTAAACATAGTGAGTACAATATTTAAAAAGGAGCCAGAGTACAAGCCCAAAAGCAATGTACCAGGAAAATTTGAATGTACTATAATATTGAAAGTAAAATTAACTGTAACAACTCCTTTGATTACCCACCAAAGATCCTACTTGAAGGGTAGGTACAGCTCTCTATTGGTCATCTATGTGGTATGCCTCGTCTAGGACTACCTCCGAGCTACCTCTAATCTTGGTACCCCCGTCCTCAGTCAGTGCAGTTCATCATTTGGATCCAACAAAACAAGGTGAGGGAATAGCCCATGCATGGGTGAGTATAACGATACATAGTAGGGACCCCGAGACCCTCATGGTCTCACAAAATCTAGAAAGGATAAAACAAAATGTATGAAATCAACTGATAACCCTACATAGGTATATGCCCATAAATATACCGTTGTAATCAATAAATCCATCTCAATCATGAGGAAACACAGAAGTTTTCACTCATCTCATACCATGTATATCTTTAGGTATAGTAGTAGAGATGATTATATGTAAGTACTAAATCATCTTACTCCGTTAAGAGGATCTGCTAATAACCTGCATAGAATCACTAGGACCTGGCCCACACAGGATCACTAGACATGACCAACATAGGATCGCTAAGTGCTGACCCAAAGAGGATCTCTAGAAGCTTACCCACAAGGTATTTCTAGGAGCTGACCCACACAGGATAGATGGAGATAACCAACACAGGATCTCTAGGAGTTGTCCCACAAATGATCGATAGAGCTGAACCACACTGGACCGCAAGGAGTTAACTCGCACATGATTTTTAGAGGTGCCCACAATAGATCTGTAGAAGTTGACCCACACAAAATCACTAGGAGATGACCTATACAGGATCTATATAAGATCACTCTTCTCGTCATAGCCAGCTACTAGGTTTCTGCACTAGGATTTCTCGTCTCCGGGAGAGTCTATTCCCCAATCCACTGGTCGATTCTATCACTACCATGATGTCCCACGATGAAGTATCCCAATTGATTGACATGGAATAGGGGTTTCAATGAAACAGATGGCACGAAAATCGGATGCTTGGTCTGTGAGTTATTTGCCTTTTGGTCTTGTAGGCCTGGTTGGATTCTTGCTTGCTCCGACCCAACCATACACCATCGTAACCCAAAACTCTAGTAGGGTTCCCTCAATGGAACGGTATTTATCAATGGTTTCTAGCAGTGTTGACAGTTTTACAAATGGACATTTGTTGCCAATTTTAAGGCCAATAGGGCTTAAATGGGTCGTAATGGTCCCTGGTCCCGTCCGACCAGGTCGAACAGACCCAGGCCGACCTACCCTGGGCCGACCTGGTTCGTGTCACCGTGGCCTGACCTTCTAGGTCTTGCTCGGCCCACTAGGTGGCCCAGCCCATTGGGTTTGACCTGGCCCATTGGGTCTGGTCTGGCATGCCTCGAGGGGCTGCGGAGGGCCGTGGGTTGCAATGAGGCCCCGTAGGGTGCCTCGAGGGCGCGAGGCCACTGAGTGTATATGATGGGTGTTGTGATGGGGGAGTGAGGCTGTGGGGTGGATCAGTTGGGGGTGGGTCGGCCAAAATGGGGGTGACAGCTCAGTCGGTAGTGATGGCTCAGACGACGATGGAGGCTCGGCCCGACGGTGGCGGCTTGGACGGTGGTAGTGCGGTGGAGGTCGCGGGGCGTCAATGCTTGTTGGGTGATGACAACAACGAACAATGGAGTGTCGTGGGGCATGGAGGCTGCGGGGCATTGGGGAATCGTTCATTCATCTACGTTTCTTGAGTTCCACTGGTGCTGAACACCGACACCGGTCACTGGAACCTAGGTAACCATCTTTAATCATTAAGTATACACCATTCAAGAAGAATGGTGGAGGGTCCGACCAATGTTTGTTTGTCCTTCACCCACCACGTTATAGTTGTAGAACGTGGATCAAAATAAAAAGAATGTGTATGGAATATATTTATGTACATAAATCCTAACAATATTCATCAATCATTAATACCATTCCCACAAAAGAAACTTAGATGGAAAGAACATGAAAAAACCCCCTACCTCATTTGATTCGTCGGCGGAGATCGCAAGGGAAAAGACGACATAATTGGGGAAGAGAAGACGATTGTCAATTGAAGTCGTCCCACGTTGGAGGATGTCCCAAGGAAGAAAATTGAAGTCAAGGTCAGTGTTCATCATTAGATTTCTCTGTTGGAGAGCTTTCTCCCATGATCTCTAATGCTCTCTCCTTTGCCAAGCCTTTTCCCTAATTCCACCAAAATGAAAAGGTAGCCAAAGATAATTAATTATGATATCTATTAATTATTTTTATGGCACAAATTCAAAATCGCCTAATTAATTAAATTGAGTTGTCATAAATATTCTATGGTGTTGGTACAATTAATTTGGCGGAAGCTCAAGAGGCTCCTCTACATTAAAGAAGGAGTTGAGTGGTTTCTCCCTCATTAATATAGGAGTTCACAAGTTTTAAGCCTCAGGTGGTCCCCACCACCATAACCTCTCATGGGAGGTTAGGCTTGGGTGGTCCCCAACTCCATAACCTCTCATTGGAGGTTAATTCATGTGGTCCCCACCTGTGAAAATTCCACATGGGATTTTCAGAACAAAATAATATAAAATGTTACACACCTTATTTTATTTTATTCATTTCATGAAAAATGAAAAAAATTAACTTGCACCCTCGACCAACTGTCATCAAGGTGGAAGTCTTCTTAAGCGAATATCGGTGTTGTGAGTACAACAGTGCCCTCATATTTCAATTCCAAGCACCGGTTTAAAATTTATAAAAACCAGCTCGTGGGTTTACTTAACGTACCTGAAATAAAGTTCATTAATTCATTATGGGAACTATTGGCCTCATAATCTCAGGCCGTCAATTTTCACGAACTAGTAAAATTACAAATTATTAAAAAAATTACATGGATATTTTGGGTCTTTACACGCAATACCCCATTTATGGGTATTGAGAACTTTTGCACATAAAATTCCCTGACTATCTACAGAAAGGTGAAAAACACCTACCTCGTCGTCGTGATATGGATATACATGATCCCCCAGACTTGAATCTATCAATAATTCTCTATATGTACAAAAACGATGAAACATTTCAACTAAGGATAACTCGTGAAAGAGGATAAATCATTAAATGATGCTCTAGAAGGATGAAGAACTCACTAATTCATTTCCAAAATAACCAACGGAGTTCGGATCGGAGAACGGATGACGAGTTGGGGGCTCGGAGAAGATTTAGTGGTCTTGTTTTCTCCCGGACAAGATAGGTCAAGAAAAAGTTGGTTATTTCCATCAGATGAGACCCCGGTCTGTCTAATGAAATAAATATAAAGTACATGATGTTTTCATTAAAAGTAAATTGTGTGTGCTTGCCTTTTACGGCCTCCGCTTTGGGCGGTCTCTAGGTCACCACACACGGCCGTGTACTCGGCCATTACACGGCCTATACAAGGTCACCCACAGTAACCGAGCACACTATATGTACTTATATGTACACATCGTTTACTCCTAAAATTTCTAGAAACTCTACTTTCTCGTCATGACAAACAGAAAAGACAGTCATACATGAATAGTAGATTTGGGTTCTTAAGCCATGTACATTGAATCCCATGTTGGGTTCATTGGTAGGTGTGAGTCAGATGACCTAGTGAAAATTCATAATTGCATAATAATATTAACTATTTTTTATCAAATGGATGCTTGTGAAACAATGAAATTAGGTAAAATCATGCTCTTTTGACACACCCACCAGAAGAGAAACAAGATAGATTTATGATAATACACATAATTTCACTGAGTGAAAACTAAAAATCCATGATCCTTGAGAATAACTTTTGACCTAGTCATAATGTTTACCTAATCATTTCAATCATACCACCATGTCGGAGCATGTAGATTAATTTTTTACATTAGTTAGGCTGTAAGAAATGTCTATGATCACAAGTTACCACCTAGGGAAAATATAACAGCATCTTTAAAAAATTATCCCCCAATTGGAAATATCCCATCCCCAAATAAATCGTTTATTGGGGGTCGTATCTCTCCTAGAAAAACAATCATACCCAAGGGATATACCACCCTAGAACATTAAAATATATACCAAGGGATACTAATTCCATCCTTAAAACAATAAGAAATATTATACACCCTAGGGTCCAAATTTGGACTCCATTCCCTATGGATCATATCCTTCCCCAAGTAAATATATCCAAATTCAACAATAACATATATATGAATAAATGAAACATATAATGAGGAGAAATAAGTCAATCTACAACTCGGTACTAAATTCCCCCAAGCAATTTCACACTGGAATTGGAGTTACACAATAAAAATGCATATATAATTAAAAAAACTCAGTGATCCCTCAATTCATGGAATTTCATTAAATATATACCCATATTATTTCTCCAAATAACCATAGATATATAACTCACATGTCCCAAGGGTTTTTCATCCTCCCAATCCCATCTCAAACAATGTTAGTCGACCTCTTCTGGGAAGAACTTATCCATCCCTATTCCGACATGTGATGCTCACACAACTGAATCAAATATTTTGATGAAACAAAAAATCCTCTCTTAAAATTTCATGAACTAGCCCTCTATTTGATAATTTGATACTAAGGCACACACCAATATCCTCTAGGTCAAACCCTTGCATAGACACCCTACATGGATTATTCGATCACATTTATATCCCTCAGCTTGAGCCCATTACAAAACATGCCAACTCAACACCTGTCACTAGAACCTTGGTGGATAGTTATATGTATCTATTTATCCATATATCCCTGTAGTATGACTCCACAAAGTTCAACAGTATCACACATAAAAAATTCCAAACACCTTGGTGTTCTTATCCAGTAATACAGAATCCACTATGGCCCTGTAAACCCATTTTTACCAAACATACACATCATTCTACAGACTATAAATTAACTATAAAACTACTAACATTGGTAAAAACATTTATCATACTCTTATTCATATATAATAAACACTAGAAAACCACAACTGTGTTTCAAAAGAATAAAAAATGATTGGAAAACATGTCGTCACCCATATGATGTCAAATCATCCAAAACGCAATAACCATCCACTTTTGGAGTCCGATTAATAAATAATTCAAAAGAAATGTTCTTGGTCATATAGAAAATGAAATGAAATCATTTAAACTCACACAAGCCACATGACCATATTCCATCAAAAAATTCTTCTAAAATTTATTCCTATATGGAAATAAATTTTAAAAAATATTTTCAAACTCACCTATTTTCTATTATAATTCCATTTTTTCAACCCCCCATTTTATTAAGCATATTAATAAAGAAAATCTATTTATTATTTTAAACCATGTACACAATAAGGAAGATTATAAGGTGATTCAGTATAACACATTAATCCAATGTTCTAAGAAAGAACCATTTAGTATTCTATGTAGTCTTTGTTGATTGTTTGGCCCCACAAAACAATCCCAATTTATGGGTTATATAAAAAATGTCCCGAAACATAAAGGAAGATAATAATGATAAGGAAAAATTGAAATAAGATAACTAAATGTATTGGGGAATCGTGAATTCATACTCCACCTACTACTAATGATGTCATTTCATTGGAATCCAAGCTTGGGCATCACTATCTAATATAATAAAAGAATCACCTAAACTCTTCAGAACCTATATCAAACCAATCCAATGGAAAAATAATTATAAATACATTATAATTAACTATTAAGTTCATTTATAACAATTTATATAAAATTTAAATTTAATTAAATCAATCACAATAGGCATAAACTCTTATAACATCAATTTGTCAACCCGACTCACTAAAACATGTCCACCAGTAACCAGAATATCCACGGAGCACTTTAAACAATATTTTACAAAAATTACAAATCTCAAAAGATCACATTAAAAGAAAATTTAATTTAATTTATCCCAAAATCAAAAATAAATATATAATGAAACATAATTCAAGTTCAATTAGAAATGGTGGATTTGATATATCCTCCCTCGGCAACCTTCCACAGGATTCACAATATACCCCAATGAATTTTTACAATTTCAGGCATTATCTACTAGAATTTTTCAAAACCCCCTCGATAGAAAACCCAAAATCATTGGAATGAATAGTATAATATTAAATAAGAGAATAAGTGAAGGTCTGCATATAAATTATAAAATAATCACCCCAAAAGTTCCCCGAAACCAAATGGAAAATTTAGGAGGGGGAGGTCAGCCACATGCATGAGGAAATGAGTAAAGGCGTTCACTAAATGAATGTTGGATATTTTTTATAAAATGTCAATTTTTAATGGAATTCATGATTCATGGTGGTTTGGACATGAGGTTTTAAAAACCCATTGGAGTAATGTGTAAATCTAATATATAACTAAATTGTAGGTTTATTTGCATTCTTCTACAATTTTACATTAACCATGAGGAATAACATTATAAAAAACCAAACCAAGCTGTTACTCGTCATGGTTTCCCAAAACTATATGGTAAATATATAGAGGGGTAAAAACCATTAATTTTTTTGGAAATGAACATTATTATTATTAGGCTAACCAGATCATCCAAGGTACCTTTCATGCCAGAAACCATATTTGAATGCATCTCCTCATGATGCTCCAACCCTCATAATTAAATTTTCCATCTAAATGTAAAAAAAATAATCTCTTTAAAAAAAAATTCAAATTTCCTCTAAAATTTTTATTCCATAAATAATACATGTTTTATATTCACACAACGAAATCACTTCTTACACCTGAGAAGTCATGCATATATACGTAAAATAATATATATCCTGATTCAGTCATCAATTCACCATTAATTTTTTTATACCATATATAAATATCGATCATACTTCCATTTCAAAAATCCAACACCTTAGCATGGACCCAATATCATTTCACCAAAATCCATTTTTAATCTTGGAATCACATCATTCACAACCTATAAGATTATCTAGATTTAGTTTCCACCTAAAAAAATTCATTTTTGTAAGATCATTATTTATCCCGCTTTATTCCAAAATTTTCTAAAAAATTATTGGTTTTATCTATCAATGAATCACCTCCTCGCCCCAACTAATCACAGTTCTTCAATTCATAATGGTATAATTTAACTATTTGAATACCAAAAAGATAGTCTAAACTAGAATTCCTTTGTAATTTTATATTTTTATCCCTCACCAATCCATTGAATCATCACACTCTACACAATGGCATTAATCACCAATGAACTAACAGTATACATAATCACACTAATATCATCCCAATCCCATTTCCAATATATAAAAAACATCTGACATCATAACTGGAAACCCAAATGGGTCAATCCACTCACCACCATCCTATATTCATCACAACCATCCTTCTACAAGTGGAAATACACCCATTAATGTGACCAATAACATTGATATGTAGATATAAAATATTAGAATATGAATATCAATTACATAATATCATGATACATGTTATAATTGTATATGTATTATTCCTTCTGAAACATGGACACATAAAAAAATGTTTCCAAAATGATCAACATAATCTCCCAATATGATATTTATAACTATCACCCTTCGTAAAAATATCATAAGTTATATATTTCTTC
Organism: Viscum album; assembly: GCA_963277665.1. NCBI lineage: Eukaryota > Viridiplantae > Streptophyta > Magnoliopsida > Santalales > Viscaceae > Viscum > Viscum album. The sequence continues at coordinate 898,203,777 of OY728136.1, read as the reverse complement.
ATAGAATGGGGAAACGTATCATATAAATGGTGTTCCTAGATACTCAATAAGAGTAACAAAACCATTTTATATATTATCACTTGAGAAAAACAAGAAAATAACATTATGAGAACAAGATAAAATCATGTTAAAATCATATCATGTATATCAAATATCATAATCTTGACTCTTTGAATAAATAATAGCATATCGAAAGACATAAATCCTAAAGGAGTCAAATAACATGGTCTATGAGAGAATAACATTGGAATAATACATAAGATTTTCGAAAGAACATAAGAATATAAAGTCAATTTCATATTTTTCAAGCCTCATTTCCAAGACTACTATAGTGGAATTGGTTTACTCTCCAGACCATCATATTAATCCTCCTTCACATTCAAGACTATTATAGTGGACCACTCCCCTTATCGAACTTAGTTTACTCCCCATTCCATTCCTTTTTATATATTGATATTTAAAACAATTACAAATCTATTGGAGTTAGATATAGGCCCCAAAATTCCTTGGTTATAAAACAACCATTATCTAGGGTTACAACATGATCATCTACCTGGGTTCTAATGTAACAACCATCCTTGGTTAAAAAACTACCACAACCCTTGGTTATGATGTAAACATTGTCCTTGGTAGTAATTTTTTTACTATCCAAGCACATAAAATAACCACCATTACATAATGAATACCATATATATGTATGGTAGAATACAAAAAAAAATTCATTATATCATCATATCATAAACCATATAATGAATACATGTTTCATAAACATTACATCTATTCACTATAGCATTACCCATGAAAAATGAAAACATTAATAATAATATCATCAAAATAAATATAAAACATCTTATGAAATAGTTCAAATGGTATTAGAATATCATATCCATAATAAATCACAATTAACATCAAATTATATTACCATATCTAAACATTATTTTTAAAATCAATGAAATATTTCATGAGGAAGATAACAATTTCCTTATGAAAATCACTTTTAAAATGACAATGTTATTATGATATTTTAGAAAATAATTTCTTCAAAATGAACCACTAAAAAAATTTAAAGTAATATAAAAATAAATGAGCATTAATAATGGTTGTAATTTCTTTTCATTCCGTAAAAGTTAAAAGAAAATATTTGTTTCACATATTTGTAAAAAATTCAAAATGTACATTATTCGGAAAATTATAAGAAGATTCATTTTGAAAAATTTGAAAAGAAGTAAAACAAGGGTAAAAATAAATTTAAAAAATCATAAAATAATATTAATAAATAAATTATTTATAACATTTTTAGAAAACAGGGATATGACAGAATTTATTTTTTTTCAACACGAGAGTAAAATAATGTTGATTTTCCATAAAATATATATTATTGGTCTCTTGACTACTTGAGGATATGAAAATTAAAGGAAAAGATTTATTCTTGAAAAATAAAAATATCAGAGGAAAATTATTGAGTTTCTTGAGATATATATCATAGTATTTCATCATCAATGATTTATTCATAAATAATTCCTATATATAATGAGACAGTAACATAAAATCATTACCAATAAGGTAACTTTTAAATCACAATCCCAATGAAATAAATAACCTTATATGCAGATATAGATCCCCATTATATTTATAAATTGTATAATAAAAGGAATTCATGGGAATTATATAAACTAAACTAATGAAATGGGTAGGGAAGAAGATATGTGTCCCACAAAAATAAAAGTGATATGATAACAACTTACATTAGGTCTAAATTTTATCATACACATTGGAACCACCTCTATAATAAATATAGATTTATTAAAAATATAATATAAAACTATATATATATTTATAATAAATTATATTATTTAATGATAAGCTTTATTACCCATTTCTTAACACCTAATTTTCAGAATCATTGGTTCTGGTGATATACGATTCATTTTCCATTTAGGTTTTGGATCGGTATTTTTGGTCCGTATATTGTGATCATGGTTCCATAAAATAAAAAATCATTATAATGATATAATTACCATATATATTCACGATTTAAAATATTATAGTCATTCAAAGAATATAGAGATATAAAAGTGAATTTCACCATTCATGGAGCAGGTAGGTTGTATGTACGCATGAACGTTGTACCAATTTTTTGATAGATGGAAAAAAAGAATTGTAAATAATAAATCAACCTAAAAGAATTATTACTATGTCATATATTTCATTTATATTCTTTAAATATATAATTTTTACCCTCAAAATTAAATATAAATGAAAAATTAATCTCATGTTTCAATGGGAATGTAGTCTACACAAACACAGGATCGATGTTTTCATTTTCCAATGAGTTGGAAGTTAAGTAGTTAGATGTGATATTATAAATAATGAATTATAATTGTGTAATAAGTATCATATATAAAAATTTAACACATCACAATACCCATACATAAATTATAGTGATGAGAAATTATTTTTATCTCTACATGGATATGTTTAGTCATAGGTACACTTAAGGGATTCTTTCACATCTCTTTGTATGGAAAAAGGGTGCATAGAGGTCGTATAATGACCATAATAACATTTATATATATTTATGATAATAAATATGTTTTTTTATTAAGAATATTATATTTTTAGGAGGTAATTTTTTTAAAAAAAGTTATCAATTAAGGTGATTACATCTTTGTTGAAATTACCCCTGCTGATCTCCTGTTAATGGATCTACGGGTACAATTTTGGGATAACCAACATTTATAATATGTTTTTAATAGATTTATGAAGTTATCTTGGTAGAATTTTGTTTATCTAGAAGGCTCAATTTGGTGTGACTAATAGAAACAAGTGGTGGTCTTTTAAAATTGATGGTAAGGGAACCATTATAAATTCATAAAAGAATAAAAAATATTAAAGTTATTCTCAATAAAAACTGTTTAAAAAGGAATATAAATGGTATAGTAATGATACATTAAACCACATCAGAACTACATTTTAATTTTTTCTTATTTTTATATTATTTAAGTAATTTAATGAAATATTTGTTTCTAAATATATTATTTCAATCATATTAAACACTATTCATTTAATTTTACTTAAAAGAAAATTATATAGAGTTTTTATTCAAATATAATTATATAAAACAAACATAGTACTTCATATTAATAAAACAATCATATCACACCTTAAATAAGTCAATTTTTATTAATTTTATTATTTTAAATATCATTAATTATATTGTGTTAATAATTGATGAAATGTTGCATCAATAATGCATAAGAATGTGAGGCCATTATATAATTAAAAAAATTTAAAAAAACATATATCATGAAAATAATTTCCCTAATATCAAAAAATATATATATATATATTCATTAATAAATTTCCTCTTCCTCAATGTGGAAAAATAATATATATTTTTAACTAAGAAATATATATTTTGTAATGTTCTTTTATCTTACTATTAGATAAGTCATTTTAATATAAAATTAACCTTAAAATGTTAATTTATAGAATATGGTGATAAGTGTGGAATTAAAATCATCCAATAAGGATTATGATGAAAAACTATAGCCTTTTCACTTATTTTTAACCTAGGTTAACCCGATTTACCTTTATTGAGGTGGAAAATTTTACAACTGTTTCAATTATTATTTTACAATATATAAATTTACCAAATTTTAAAATTATAATTTAACATAGAGAATAAATTTTATAAAATTAAATTTATATAAATAGTGGATTTTAATTTTAAAATAACCATGAAATATGCGATGAAAACTAATTTAAAGAAATACATTTTATAGAATAAATCTTGATTTTTTATTATCCCAAGCCTAGAAAAAATATTAAATGAATTTTGAACCATTTTATTTAATCTATTATATAAATTTCATTAAATTAATTTAAATATAGTGATTTTGTTTAATTTTTATGATAAAAATACTCTATGCGCCTAAAACTATATTTTATAAAAATATCACTTTTACTTTAAAATGATTTTTATTTTTATTCCAAATGAATTGATACCGAAATAATTAATTATTACATATGTAACCACATAATTTCATAAAAATATAAATAGCCAAATACATACATTCTAATCCAATATATAGTTAATAACAATAATTTCATTCAATATCGTTCTATTTTTAATCTCAGTTTTTCATATAACACAATCAATCAACGAAATTAAATTTATTTAAAAAATGATTCATAAAATATGAGGGTGTTACATTAAACCACTCTTAAAACATATTTCCATGTATACTTTTTTAACTCTATTTCAAAAATGGGTATATCTATGATTCATTAAATCCTTGTGTTCCCATGTACCTTATTTGAATATTTTATTTCTCCAATGAACAGTCACTATGTGAGTAATATGATTATATAGTACATTTTAAATATGATTCGAGATTTGATCAAGTTATTACTAATATGAAATAACATGTTCCATTGGTATTCAATATATATTTAGTATATTTTATAGATCAAATATGTAAATCATTATGAGACATTAATGGAACACATCGTGATCTTAAGAGAGGCTTAGTGGAACTGACAAACGATAAGCAATCATCCTTATTATATCAGAAATCTGAAAAAGGAAAATATTAATAGGGCCAAAATTTCACTTCATTTCAAATACAATAAACCTTTTTCATTGATAATTTATTAGAAAAACCATACCACTATCATTATGTTTCATGTCACATCAATGATTGTCAGCATAATATATATGTAATTATTTTATTATCATGATGTGTTGCAAAATAGAATTAAATGTATATATAATTCGCTCAACTAGAATAGATATAAATAGGTTTTTTGTCTAATATTATCATATGGTTCTGAATTGATCAATTTTCACTTCCTAAATTTTTCTATGAAATGAATATTGATGATTAATTTTTCGTATACCTGAAGTGGTAAATTTAACATTAAACAAATCATAAAATCAATAAGTTTATAATTATGCTTTTAAATATTAAAGAAAAAATAGGTAAAATTTGTTATCAAATAAAATTCATGCTTTAAGTTAATATATTTAATAATTAGTTAAACTTAAAGATTCTTCCAAATATGACTGAGTAAAATTGAATCCCAATGATAATAATTATTTGATTTAATGTCCTTCTCTATCAAATTACAGATAATGATGAAATAATTTTAATCACTAAAAAAGTCCCATAGAAAAATTTATTTACCTAAATCATTCAACAAAATAATATAATAATAAAATCATATATACATACTAAAAAAATTATCTTTTATTCCTTAAATAATCTCTTTTTTAAACCAATAAAATTTCCATATGATGTTTGGGTTCATCCATGAACAAATAAACAATCAATAATTAATTTATAATGTAAAATTAGAATTATTTATTCCAAAATATATGTAGAGAGAGATAAAAAATTCTCAAAATCACATTAAATCTCACTAATGATGAATAGTAATATTTTCATTTAACTTCTTTATAAAAAACATCAACATAAAATCCCCAACAATGGATTGGAGTATAAATATACCCTAATTATCGTAGTCCACAAAAACAATTGTGATTCCATAACATTTCAATTTTTTTTTACAATAATAGTTTTTGGGGATTATTATCATCATTATCCCTTAAAATATGTTATTGATTCTCATAATTCCTATACTCTTTACTTATATATGATTGGTGTGTGAGTGTTAAATTATATAGATCTTTATCTCTATTCAAATTTTTATCTAAATTCATCTCATAATGTAATAATTTAATTGCATTATGACCTTCCTTACCATATATGAAATCTTTTGTTGTTTACTTAAGAAAATGACATCAGTTTTTCTTTCCACACTACGAGCATAAAGTAAGGAATGACATCTACTATCCATAGTTTTTATAATTTTCATTTAATTCTGTCATAATTTTCCAATTGAAACCTGAGATTGTTGGGTAAATCCCACATCCAAATATACCATTGTGAATCATAAAAAAAATTCTTCTTAGATACTTAATTACCTTATGTATAACAAAATTAATATACCTAGATTTCAGCCCAAAATATTTGATCAATCATTATTTCATGTTGGATGATAAGAATAGAATCATTTCACACTTTCTAGTGAAAATTTTCATATTTTTAATAACAGATTCATTATCTATCCACAATATCTTAGTTAACACATTATCTATTTTCATATAAATAATATATGGAATGAAATTGTTGAAAAACTAGAATCATAAAATCCTCCCACTCCATAATGTCAATTTCTTCATGATGCCTCATTCTCATGATAACAGTCCGCCATTGATCTTCTTCAACAACCAAGAGATAAATTTCTAGTGAAAAATTCTCATGTTATGAGCACTTAATAACATAAAATATATTTTTAGTGGAATATATCTATTATTCATAACATGTGGATCAGGGGAGCCACTAAAAGAAGGCGTATCTTTCCTCCTGAAAGACTCAACACAACATTATTCCTTCCATTTCTTGTTAGGAAGTTTAGCATGATTCAATGCATGGGAATGTTTTCTGATCTTTGAAACTATATTTTTAATCCCATCTACCATAAAATTTGGTTTCTTAAGGGGGGCATTCATTTCATTTTCCATTGCATTCAATATTAACACAATTATTTTTGTTTCCTATCATTGACTAAAACAAAAAGGAATAGTGTGGGAAAAAATAAGCATTTTTTAAAACCACATAATCATGAAAAATCAAATGTTCTATGACTAAATCATTAATGATTCTCTAATAACTCTTAGTTTTAACCTAGATCAGTCATGATATTTACCAAAAATTTTGGATTTTTCCCTATAATTAGACATATCCCCACGGTTCTCAATAATGTTCTCACATCATAGTTTTCAATGTTAAACTAAACATTTCTATGATACCAACTATTGTGACCCAAGATTATTATATATTGATATCACATCTTAAAATATATATTTTCAGTACATAACTTAATGATACATTAAATAATAATTGTTGGAAATTTTCTTTAGAATCGTTAAAGTATAAATAACTAGTTCACCAATGATCAACTATGTCTCCCACTATATTCTTCAAAAGTATCACTCTACTAAGAAATATCATACAAAATACCATACTTCATAACATATGAAAATGAAACATAATTAAGGATGTTCTTATATGTTAAGATTAGGTATACAAGAGATATGATATTGATCTCTTGAGAATAACATGGCCACCATGATATCATAACATGATAATAACATTTGAAAATCATACCCTGTAATCATATATCATTATCATATTTTTTAAAATAAATCATTATAATTCATAAGATATGAAAAATAAATGAATAAAATAACACGAGATATCATACTATTATAATGGAAGACGAAATAATTTTTGGAATACATATAAACAATGAAATCAATTTATTTATTCTTGGATCATGCCCTAAACTATTATTGTGCAATGGGGCCTCTCTCCATACCATCATATGAGTCACATTTCACTCCCAACACTATCATAATCTACATAGTCATTTACTGAATTGGGTTCACTCTTCATTATAGTCATGTTTATATCTAGAGATATAAATCATTACCCAATTCATTGGAAGGATATATTTTCTTTTCTCACCTTTGATTATAATGTGACCACTTTATTTGGATATAACGCAAACAACATCCTTGGTTATAACATATTGAACATCCTTGGATATAACATAACCACTATCCTTACTTATATTGATAGTGTCACCCTTAGTTATGACATAACTATGTTAATTTTTTATAATGTAACTAGTATCACATAATTAAAATCATACTTATGTTTTCAACAATATCATAATACATTCATCATATCATAACGTCATTACTCATGGAAAGAAAACAGTTTTCAGTAAAATTTCATCAATTCACTTGAGAATAAACTAGGGTTAATAAATGGGTTTCATAAACATCTCATCAACATAAACACTAATCATCACTATAAAGACTAAAAATGGAATTAATAGATCATATACCCAGTAAATCATAATTGAAGTCATATTTTTTTTATATATTAACAGTAATTTAAAATAACAATGAAATATTTCTTCAGCAATATAACCATTCAACTATGAAAATAAATATTAAAAAAATATTTTAAAAATATTATGGAAAAATTATTATTTAACAAAAATAGGCAACATGTATAGTAATAATCAAATAATTTATCGTTCATTAGGCTTTGAAATTATATTCATTCTGTATAAGTTAAATGAAATGATTTTTTTTCACATTTTTGGAAAATATTCAACAAATAATTTATTTAGAAAATGAAAAGAAGATTCATTTCAATTCATTTAATAATAATTATTCATTAAAATAAATTTTAAAATTATAATAAAATAGTAAAAAAAATTCCTTAAAATAGTTTTAGAAAACATGAACATAGATGAAAAATAATTTTCAACTGAAGATATAAATAATTTCAATTTTCTATGAAACTATTTTTTGGCTCATTAGTACATTAGATGAGAAAAATAAAATTAATTTATTTATTCTTATGTAATAAAAATAGGATAATAAAATTATTGAGTTTCTTCAGATATATATTTTAAGATATCAATGTTAGAAACATAATCATAAACAATACATATATATAATGAGATTATAAAATAATGCCCTTACTATTTTGGTTACATTTGAATCATAAGCCCCATTAAAGAAATAACCTTATATGGATATGTAAATACCGATAAACTCCATAATATTAATTATAAAATACATTCAAGGGAAGTTTATACTCTATAAAAACAAGTGATGAATATTACATGAGTCCCATATAAATAAAAGTGAGATGATAATCCTTTAACTTAGGTATGAATTTTTGGTATGGGATATATTCCCTATATAATTAATATAGATTTATCATTATTATACTATAGAAATATAATAATATATAACAAAAAAAATATTATTTACGTGAAAACTTTTATCAACGGTTTGTTAACACTTCTTAATTGAAATTACTATTTCTAGTTATATCTACTTCGTTATCTATGTTTGTTTATTTTCATATATTTGGCCCTTTTATTATGATCATGGTTCCATAATATCAAAAAAATTTATAATCATATTAATATCAGGTATATTTATTATATAAAATTTTATAGTCATTCATAAAATACAGAGATATGCAAATGAATTACACCTCTTAGGGAGACGGTATACCGTATATACAGATGAATGATATTTCCATATTTTTATTGATATAATAAAAGGAAGGTAAATAATAAATTTCACTTAAAATTAAATATTATATTGTACATATCATATATATTAACTAAATTTACCCTTATATCCATCCAAATAAAATAGAAATAAAAATCAAACTACATCACTTCATTGAAGGTTAGTCTATACGTATGCATGATCGACATTATCATATTCAAATGGTTTGGTTGGTAAAAAGGTTGATATGATATTACAATTAACGAAGTAAAATTTTATAATAATTATCATATATAAACATTAAACACATCATTATACTAGACTATAAAATATTTTTTGATGAGGATGGAATTGTACCCTTATGTGGAGATGGTAAATCATACTTATGAATGAGTGATATTTTTCAATCAAATTTGATATAAATAAGGTGATTAATGTTTTTTCATGAAAATAATAACATTTTTTTTGTATTTAGGGTACATAATTTATAATTTTATGAATAATATAACATCTTTGGATATGAAAAAATTGTTAAAAAGAAAATTATCAATAAATATGATTACCAATTCTTTAAAATGAATTGTTTTGATATCATATTAATGTCCCTAGGGTTGTATTTTTAGGAAGACTCAAACACCTATAAATTTTTCATGGGAGCGGAGAAGAGAACCTATTAGAGTTCAGTCGAGCTAGGAGCCCTATTGTAGTGTGATGAACATAAATAAGGGGTTCATTTTAAAAATTAAGGGGGACACACATGGAACTTCTTAATGTATTAAAATATAAAAAAGTCATTCTCATGAAAAATGTTTATATTTATCAAATAAATGAGATATGTATTAAATTTTAGATCATATATAATCCCCTTTAACTTTTTAAATATTTTTATATGATTTTTAAATTTAATAAAATATTATTTTCATAGGATATCTTATTTCTACATAGGACATTAATCATTTAATTTGACATCAATGTCATAAAAAATATCAAAATTTGAATATAATTATTAAAATACAAGTATTATGTAATGTTCATCATAAAAATTCTTGGAAAAAATATTATAACTCAAAATTATATTACTTTTAATATATTTAAAACCACTTATTGTATTATTTATTATTTGGATAAATATTGCATCGTTGATGCATAAGATTTTAAGATAATTATAAAATTATTAAAAATTGGAAATAAATTTAAATAACGAAAATAATTTTACAAATATCTAAACATATAGTTATGTTTGTCCATAAATAACTTTTTCCCCATGAGGATTTATAAGGGATATTTAAAACTAAGAGAGTTTCATTTTGTAACAATCTTTCCTTTAAATATTATATAAGTCATTTTCATTGACAGGTGTCCATTAAAAAACATAATTTAGATCGTAATATGACAAGGGTTGAATTAAAATCATAATATAAGGATTATGGTAAAAAATTATATTCATATGACGTTTTTTTAACAAATATTAACTTGATTTACCAATTACTGAGGCGGTAAATTTTAGCATAGTAACTATTCATATTAAAAAATTAATATTATCCAAATTTGAACCCTATGATTAAAAATATGGAATTCATTTTATTAAATTAAATTTATATAATTATTAGAAATTAATATTAAAATAAATACATAGAACACGATGAAAATTACTTTTTTGACAAATACATTTTTTTATAAAACATGTCTTATTCTTATCCCATGCCTAGAAAAAAAAAATTAAATTATTGTTAAAACATTTAACCTGACATATAATATATTATAATTACTAAAAAAATTCCAAATAGTTATTAATTCGAATTTTTATGATAATAATACATTACACACTGACTTTTTTTTTTAAATTATATATATTACATCAAAATACTTTTTATTTATAATTATAATTAATTACTACCCAATTAATTAATTTATAAATATATAATAATGCATTTTAATAATTTATATTTACTTAGTTATACCCTAAAATAAAAAAAATCTAGATTATAAGTATCATTTAGTAGTATATTGTGTTTTTTTTACTCTAGGTTTTATGTAATGCTTGATTCAGAAGAAATTAAATTTATTTAAAAAAAATTATGAAATATCATGGTATTACAAATATGACCCTTTCAAGACAATGTTTGTTCACCTTATACTAATAGGATAATACCTGTCATAATAGTTTCCTTATCATCTTCCTTCATAACATAGACCCATTCTTTACCACCTATATTATTTCTATTACCACATGTAATGACTCGAAATGACCACCCACACTTACCTGAGTGCCAAAAAAATCTTAATTAGTAAGCACTAGGATTGTTCTCTACCACATAATTGGATCCCAATAATTTTCAAGTATTTATGGTTTATTAAACTTGTGTCTTATAGTACCCGCAACCCCCACCATCAGACTTTGATACTAATAGAAAATTCAAACAAATAGTAAAAAACACCATAGGAATCACCAACTAAAACATGATATAAATTATTCATACCATAAAATCATCATAACAAACATAAAACTAGTCTAAAAATTAACCTATAAAATAACTTCCAGCTACTTATGCTCAACATCATAAATACATCTCACAAGAACACCAATGGTGGCTCCTGAGAATCAATAATGGTATACACGTTAAACACATGAATCAACCACATAGGTCACTCTTGATCAACCACTAAAAACTAAGAAGACATGTCTTATAAATACATTGGATTATTATCACTACTATCATACCAAATTATTTCAAAGTTGAACAGTATAATATTATAGTTTTGGATTAATATCGATATATAATTATTGTATATAATTCAATGATCTAGGTCACTCCTGACCAAAATGAAAATATCCATGTAAACCTATTTATATGGTATTAATCAATTATTTCAATGACTCATCAAATTCATTTAAAGGCATTGAAAATTCCATTATTTTTTTAGAACACCCCTTGACATCTAAAAATATTTACAAAAAATCAAACTCTTAAATCTCTTTAATATCTTATAAATTTTCCAAATTTCATTACAATTTTCAAATTTCACTTTCAAATCAAATTATAAAAAATAAAAACATATTTTCTAAATATACTATCCTACATGTTTCTCAAAACCATATAATTATAAAACATTTAAAATACACTGGTTTTGTGATTTTTATTGATTAAAATGGATTTTCAAACCAATTAATTGAACCCCAAAATGCACTATATGTGTTTTCTTCTTCAAACTACCGTTTCCTCATAAAATAGTGTCTTCCACCCAGAAAATAAAAAATCCTAAAAACCAATTCCATATAGTTTTAGAATAATCAAAATCAGAATCAAACCCATAAAATCCATAATAATCTAACCACCCTTATATTTTATTTGAGAGACATTGAAGTTCATTATGAGTTTCTTTAACTAATAATAAATTATAACAAGAAAATATATTTAACAACACCTCACCTTGGTGCTTGTATTGTTCCCTAATTATTCCAAAATAATGATTCCTAAGAAACTCCATGGTTCCCTAGATGATCCATATGACAAATCACATAACTCATTCATTCCATATTTAAATTATCAATCTATTCAAATGCCTCACTATCTGATAGTGTGTGTTCAAAAAATCTGGAATCCCCTGGTAACATAGGTTTTAAAAAATGTAATTCTTTTCATTATTTTTATCAGTTTACCTCAGGGTTCCACACATCTAGTCTCAATAACTAACAGGTACCATCCCAACCTAAAACACACTCTGATACCACATTATAATGCCCCTTATGGGACCTCCATAACAGTGCATGTAATGGGACTCCCTATTAACTCCAGAATTAATCCACATACACTAATGATTTTTGTCTTATAAAAAGGGACGAACACCATCATGGGGAGACTATGCATGTATAACCCCGACCTTTTCTAGAGATGACTCATGTTTATTTTCAGGTAATTATATTTTCTTTCATTGATCATAAATTGGTTGGGTTTTACCTAAGAATGATTATTTTTGGTAAAATTGAGAAAATTGAATGAAAGAAGGATGTACATGATTGTAACACAGTTAGAGAAAGATAGTGTGGCCAGGCCTATCAAACTGTGTCACCCAAGACAATGGGAATTTTCATGGTTCAGACATGTTTTTTAAAAATATGTTCCCTCTAAGGAGTAACCATGAAATTCCTAAAAAATAGGTGCATGGATAGGGTAAACTGTGTTCCCCTTCCTATAATAAAATGATCAACTTTTAATTCCACACATATATTTGGTTATTTAATCACCTGTACCCCTTAAACTCAACCTATTAGAACCATACTCAGAAGAAATTATATTCTATTAATTTCATAAACACCCAAAGGAATTCCAAGACATCAAGACATATTTTTTTTATGACTAGAATATTGTATTAATGATCTTTAGCCCTACCATATGGAGAATATTATCCATTTTAGTTTCATATTCTTCTTATTTACATGTTCAATTATTTTTGTGGTTCTTATTCCTATTTTGGGATAGATTTATATATCGTATTGTGGATAAATATATTATATTATAGATCTAGTTTGATATTAGAGAGATATTTATTTATTTCATCTTGATTTAGCTTTCTATCCATATCTTATTCTATGTCATTGTGTTGCACACTTTTTGGGAATTTTCTATTGGGTGATCATTCATCAATGAATCGATGAAGGTGTTCTATAAATAAAATAATAATTTCATTATTAAAATTATGTTTTTGTAATTGCAGAATTTATATTAGATATTTAGAATATATATTCTTGATTGAATTAAGTATTTTGGTGAATTAATTAATTGATGAGATGTGAAATTTTGGATTTTGTGAATTGTATATTGAGTTAATTAATTGAAGAATAAATTTAAAGATGTTGAGATTTTTGACTTGAGATAATTAATTGTAGAATTAATTTTTATGTATTAATAATGTGAATATTATATTTAATGGTAGAATTAATTATGGGATTTCATGTTGTAGATATTGATTAATTATTTGATCTGTTAATTAATCGGTAAACATACTTATTTAATTATAGAATTAATTAAGGTGATTTATTTTATAGGATAATTGTTGAATTTGTAACGAATTCAATGTGAATAGATAAATTTTTAATTGAGTAGAGGATTATATGTCGATAATTAGTTGTTGAATTAATTATGTATTATGAATGGTTACAATGTTATTTAGTTGTTAATTAAATAAATTGAACATGGACATTATAATTCATGAAGTCGCAAATGGTAACATGGTCATTAATTTATGAATTAATTAATGGGAACATGGTCATTCTATTTTTTAATATGTGAAGGGTAACATGGGATTTCAAGGTTGAATAAAATAATGGTAATAATAAAATTTTTAGATATGATGCCATTAAACATACTTCGGGCCCCATCATGAGTTGAAGTATGTATTGAAGTATGGGTGTTTATGGGAACCTGAGGGGATTATGTGGTTAAATAAATATTAATTTACTATGTGACAACTATTTAATTAGGAATTGAAATTATATATTTATAAAACTGCATAAACATTCTATTAACTCAATATTTTTTTATACGTTTATGGTGGTAGACTATTGGTTTTTACTCCCACTGTACATGGGATGTCTGATTGATACCCGGGTAGAAATACTGATTTAAAGAATGGTATGGGAAAAGGCCTAAGGTTAAATGGATGATAAGGGATGGAGCAAGGATGAGGGAAATAGACATAGTTTCAGACCTTCATGGGGTATTCATAAGTTTCTTTAATTTTCATTTAATTTAAGATTCATAACATGTAAATTTTCATGGAATATATGATGATTTAGTTTTGATATTGTATATCCAATTTTGGCCTTATTGAGTCACTTGTTTGTTCAGGGTAGGATTACATGTTATTCAGTTATTTTTTCTTATTTTTCACTATTGTATTTACATTGATAAATGATTGTATAATATCCAAATGATTGATATATCAGACCCTCATGACTAGTCAGATGCACCTAGCATATGGGGAGTCATAGTAGGTGTCATGTAGTGAACTGGCTCGGGGAATTGGTGTGTGGAACCCAGGTCGAGATGTTAACATTCCATTTAAAAAAAATCATTACGTTCTGTCCAAAATCGATAAAAAATTCACCATGTAATTTCAATATAATGAACATCCTAATAAATATTGGAAAAAAACAGGAATACAAGAATTCCCCCTTTGTTCAGAATAAAATTTGGAAAAACTATTTACATGATGCATCTATAATAAAAAAGTATAAGTAAAAATGGAATAATTATGAAAACATCATATTACTAAATGGAACACTAGTTAATACATGATAAAAGAGACTAAAAATATAAACTATCCTCCATATCTAATCATAAAATAAATTATTTTGATTCTTAGTTTTGTTAAGCATGATTAACCCATACCATGTTTTAGAATCAAAGATGTACGTATTCTATAAGAAAAAACGTGAAGGTCCTACCATGTACATCAAAATGGATATTCTGTATACATGAATGGGTTAGTCCAATAACTAAGTATGAAATAACCAAATCCATAACAATAAACAGTAAAAATATTATCATTTGGGGATGTTCTTGAAATAAATTGATAATGTGAGATAATTCTCATCTAACACATCCACCATGAAAAGTAACACCATTGAACAAAAAAGCATTTGTATTCATCACATGATAACCAAAAAAATCTGATACATGACCATACATTCTTTATATTAATTTAGATTCCTCTTATAATTTCACTCCAACAATATATGGGGACAAATTCCAACCTCTGAACCAATAGTTTAACTTCATACCATCTTCTTCTAGTGTTAGATGTCTATGAATGCAAGTTACAACCAAACAGAAATATACTCACCCCCAAAACATAACAAAACTTAGGAGGGAAATAAACTTCTCACAGAAACCATCATCTACTTGGACTTATAGCTCTATCATAATCTAAATCCATCCCTAGGGAGTCCCACTATAGAATATAAACATATCTATCCACGTGGGGAAATACCAACAACATAACCATGAGATATATCATAATCCTTGAGGGTCACATCCAATACCATGAACCAAGTATCAACACTCATTTACCAGGGGATCATGTCATCCCCCCTATGAATGAACCCTTTTTCGCAAATCAAAATTACATTGTAATAAAACACATATGTGTATGGTTCATAGATCCCCCTATAACCAGTTACCACAGGCCCATCATTAATTCCACCCTCGAACATTAGTTACTATAAATAAATACTAATATAAATAAACACACCAATGGAACCTTATCTTCCTAAAAAATAGTAAATAATACACTCCGGGTGTTGCACCATTTAACCATAGATACATCACAGTCATTCCATACACGTTCCCCATCCACCCAAACCCTTTTCACTTAATCATGGTGGGTATATCAAGTTGGTGACCTATCCTCACCACTTTTAGTCATATCAGGCTCGAAAAAAATGATTATGGTTCTATAGTGACAACAAGAATCATCATTACTCGTATATCACTACAACCAATTCTAATATAAATATGATATCTTGGTCCCCATTTTGATCCCCTGATCATGCTAAAACAAGAACACCCTACACATATTCATGGGTCATATTTCCATTCCTCAGCCATAGCACGTCACACAACAAACCAACTCATCAATAAAGAACCATTCCCTCGTGATGTAGTCCCATGTATCTCATGATAAATTTATCGCAACATGACAAATTGAAAAAATAAATTCATCACAGACATAATACATTCCAAACCTCTCGTATTTCTTATCCCACCAATAAGGGAACTCAATTGGATTCTACAGATATATTTCTACTTACCTTCAACATCATGCAACATATGAATATTTAATAAAAAACAAAAAATTATTAGTCAAAAAACTGAAAATCGTTATCATGAATCATCATATACATTATAAAATAGAAAATAAGAATCATAAAAAACAACCAAACATTATAAAATATGGGCTTTCTTAAAAATGTTCAAACTAAGCAAAACCATATCTACCAATCCATTCTAGATTTCTATTAATGACTCAGTCTAAAACCTATTATGTACTAATATATAAAAACAATCACAGGTCAAATATCTAACACAAGTCCGTTTCCTAAATCTTGTTAAATTTTTTTCAAAATACCAATTTCTCATTTGAAAGAACAATTCAAACTCAAATTCTAAATAAAACTTTTCACATTAACATTATATTTTTAATAAAACACTTTTTTCAACATTTCTAAAAAATGTAAATATATTTATCTTTAAAACCCACTCACATCACCAAGAAATCCATAAAGAGGTCATCTGTCAAAGATTAAACTGTGGTCCCATGTGAAAACGTTATTTTTTCTATGTAATTGTTGCTGAATATTTGGCTCACATGAGCCTATGAAAATCAATATGTGATTTTTCACACTTTTTTCAACATTTATGAAGACAATAATAATTGTTCTAAATAAATTAAAAAAAAACCAGATACATAATAAATCGATTACCATCTACATTATATGATGTCTTTTCATTAGAAAACATGATCATAAATCACTTCCTTATATCATTTAAGGGTCAGCTCAACTCTCAAGAACCTATCTCAATCCACGGAATAAGAAATTTAATTATAAAAAATTCATAATTTTTATTCAATTTATTTATAATAATTTGTAATTAATTTAAAATTTAATGACATTAATTATATTAGTGATAAATACCTAAAATCTCATTGATTCATCATGGGGTAACAAACCCACTCCCAACCTTACCCATATGGTCCTTAAAACCATCCTAACACCATTCTGAGAAAAATTCCATTCACATAGAATATTTTCACAAAGAAATTTTCTATTATTTACCCTAAAACCTTGAAGATTTTTGTTTAAAGATACCTTATGGTGAATGATGAATTTATTCTTGATTACATCCCCCCAAAAACTCATCAACAATCACAAAATATAAACCATCACATATTGTGACGATTTTCACTATGCTATAGTGGAAATTTGCTAAAACCCTATTTAAGGAAAACAATAAATCAATGACAATTAATGGATAAAATTAAAGAAGAGACTGTAAGGAAATAATACCCTAAATTTATTTATGAATATCATAAAAATTATGAAAATGCCAATGGAAAATGTGTTTGGGATGTGGGGATGTGAGACCTATAATATCCTGGCATGGATGCCACATGACGATACCCTGATCTGGTTAGTTACATGACCATAAGAGCCCCACCCTATACACCAAAAGTTGTCCACTATTAGACAATGTCTAATATTTAAATTGGGGAGATTATATCCTCATATCAATGTAGCACAATAAGAAAAATGAATGAAGAAACCCATTGATAATAATAAATACAAAGATAATATTATAACATGCAGACATTAAACATCACATGATGAATCTAAAATAGTAAAGAATGACCATAAACCAAATATTTATATATTTTATGCCATATATTTGTCACATTTCATATGAAAACCCAAAATTATGACTCATTGAAAACTAATAAGTGGGTCCAAACATGAACTTTTATTCCATCATCTATGCTCTATCCTCAATCCCAACTCACTAATCAAAGATAGGGATATTTTTCTTATGATGCCCTCCTAGCATGAATTCAATTTCATTACCGATCTGACATCCCAAGTCAGCTGTGGCAACAGCTCAGTAGGCCCCCACCAACATTATCTAATTCAATATCTCTATATATCAATGTTTACAGTTTTATATTTTATAAATAATAAGGAAAACTTGATTCATATTTAATGTTATTTAATTAACCACATTGGGTCATGGGATCATGGTAACACTCAAACCATTCATACTTTCTTCGGCCTATGCTAGTATCTAAACCATACATCCAGAATTTCACAAACCATTCTTTCATTGGATTTCAATTTCCATTTCAATTTTAATTTCAAATTCACACGTTGTGGGCTTAGATTAGTAGTCTCTAACCATATAGGTATTCAGAGAAGCAATCTCAATCCCTCAACTTATTTATCACATGTAAATATATGTGTGTGTGTGTGTGTTTTATATATTGGGGTCCAAAAAAAGTATTCTGGAACCCTCTTTGTCTTTGTAGAAACATTCCTTGTCCAACAACTCAGTATTCACATCATTCCCAAATATCACATACCATGGTTCCACATTAATAACCAGATTATCAAATATCTTCAATACCCATTATTCAAAAAAAATCATAATATCATTTATCATCAAAGTATCGATGATTTGATTTAATTCTATACATCCCTTATTTTCCTTTTCATGATTCATTATTATTCTTCAGTGATATTGATAACACCTCTTTAGGTATCTTTAATATATTCTAATTATCTCCAATGGGTCCAACGAATCTATGGAGGGTTTCAGGATAACATTGGAAATAAAATAAATAATTCAATTTAAAATTTAATTTCCCAGAGGGATAATTGAAATTGCACAATTACATGAAATAAATTTTAATATTGACTATGAGAATCTACATTTAGACCACCTAACAACATATAAGTGATTGATTCGTTCCAAATAGCAACCCTCAATTAGATAATGAATGATCAACATCATAGTGGTGTGAAATATATAGGATCAATTTCTAGGTCCACGATCCAATAAAAATAATAATAAAAACCTATATCTAAAACGATTTCCAAAAGTGGAAATCATCCATCCAAAAGAAGGATGAAATTTGTGAGAGGGAGATGAAACCTATTGATGTTAGATAACATATAATAAGAAGAGTAGAATGCTTTACCTATATCATTAATTCACATTGAATGGGTTTTTTTGAGCCTATGAATCATTCATTGAGCCTTAGAGACTAAAAGAAATTGTATAAGGTAAATCTTGGTGGATTATGAATAAAATCTTGAGGGTTCAACAAATTTCAATGAAGTATTCAGTGATGCAAAGTCCACACACATGGTTTCCTCAGTAGGGACAACTAGTTTTCCAAACCGTTCACCTCTACTATCTTAGGCACATTGTTACTCCTGTATGGGGGATGGTTTGAGAAACTATGCACCAACCATGTAACTCCCCACTATCTAGGGTGCATGGTTTTCTAGGTGTAGGTGAATGGTTTGATAAAATGATCCCCGAATTGTATACTACCCAAAAAACCACCAAAATATTCCAATAGTCACATGAACAATCCTATGAAAAGATCCAACCAATATTTGACTATACAAGGATGAAAATCTACACGAATACTAGTATGAGGTGTCACCAGAAAGGATGTGATTTTATAATATCCCAATATTATAATAACTCCTCCCTACGAATTAGTCCTATGAATCTCTATGAATCTACGGTAAAAATTTTGGGCCACTGCACCCATATAAAAGTTGTTACTACAATTATTTTCACATAAACATAGCCACACTTCTATAGAACCTTGATCAATGGAACTGAATTTCCCCACAATACTTTATTACTATGATCTACAATAAAACATAAATATTTCTCAAAGGACACATAAAACTTAAGAACAACATCATCAACATCAATCACACATGAAGGGTCGGGATGATAGTACTAATTCTATGACACATCAAAAGAATCGTTCATAGCATTATACCTCTATATAGGTGAAAATAAATAATCCCCTACTCCAATCCTGTTTATAATCTCAAATGGTCTAGGAAAGAATATTTCAAACTTTTTCTACTTCTATATCCTATGGTGACCCACTCTATGTAACACAGGAAGGTATACGTGATCACCCACTAGAAACTCGAGTGAATGATGAAATAAATCCTTATACGACTTCTATTAATCCAAGGAATATCCATATGTTTTGAATGAATTGTACCAATATCTTTGTCTCTAACATGAGACTTGTTTACAATAACTCAGACTCACCTTCTTCCATCTATTATAGAGTCGATCTGGATGGATTACCCTAAAGTACATCACTTAGTGCAATCCAAATAGTCACATGATTAATATTGGTATAGGATAACTCAAGAAGAGAAATTTTCTTCCCCCAAGACCCACAAAATACACATATTAATGCACGGAACATGTCCTTTGGAACCTAAATATTACATTCTAACAGCATGTTTTTCTATTGGAGGAATTTCATAATCTGATATACATTGGTACACAAATCCTTCTATAAGACTTTATAAATTCATGAAACAAAAACAAATCATGATCTGAACCAATAATATGTTGTACCCCATGCAAATAGACTATCTCGCAAATGGACATGTCGTCAAACTAATCCATGATAAGTCTCTCGAATCGATAAGTAATGGGATACTTTTTTCTATCTGGCCAAAATCTCACATGTAAAATCATTCATCGGTGGTATGATTGGAATAACAACCATATGTTCCCTATTAATTTTATCCCACATACATTTTCAAATGTGTAATAGTTGTAGTAAACCACCAGGTAATTGATTCTTATCCTTCACTACCTAATATGTGTAACGTCATTTCACAAAACCTATAATCATCAATTTCACACCTAACAAATAGTACTATAGACATTGGTCACAATACAATTTGTCGAAACAAGTATGCACCACCCACATTGTGTAATGAAACTCATGAATCAACTCTTATATTATACTCATAGGAATAACAAATTAGTTTCAAATGGAAATAATTCCATCCTCATCTATTTCCAAATAGAGTGGTGACACCCCACCTTTATGTATTCCCATAATGTGAAAACACTATTGATTAACATATTGCATCTACCTAATATTAGTTAGATATTTGGACATAATATATAAGGATAGAAGGGACATCTTCACATGGCCCTCCTAAACCTCAATATGCATCTATTCTGGCACGGTTATCATATTCTACTCAGAACCTGACTCCTAATCTATCTGTTTTTATGTCTTCTTTCTAAAGGCATCAACAACATTATTTCCTTTCCTCATGGAATTAGATGGATATAAATCAGTGGACTTCATATAGTTCACCCTTCATCATTTATGGAGATTAAAATCTTACTCCAAAAGATATACATTAAAATTTTGTGGTTGGTAGACAAATTAATATTTTTTACCACTATATAATGTCTCCATCAATTCAAGGAACAAGACACAATAGATAAAATGGGATTGGGTGTTTGGTAATACCATTAATGTGGCCTAAACTTCTATAATCCATGCACTAGAACAAGATTATCCAACTTCAACAATACTACATTTTTATCCTGTATTCATCACAAAACATGATATACTCCTCACCCAGATGTGGTATGATTAATAATTGTTCAATTGTAAAATAATTATTCAATAATTAGAAATAATTCCAACATTCTCTACACCATTCAATCATTATCCCCTTCGTGGTCTATCAAAAATTTGTACCACCTAATGGTGATATTCATGGATGATCCTTATATAATAAACCCGTAACCCCAACAATATACCAATATCAAAACACTTCATAGGATTCTCCTAGAAAACCACTAACTAAATTTTTTTGGGTACACATACACACCTTCCTCAAAGATGATTCATTCCAATAAATATACCATAACGATCAAGAATTGAAACATATATTGGTTGACATACTACTTATTCTCTCTCAGTGTACTTAGGATGATTTAAAAATGTTGTGCATGACCATCATTTTTATTTGAGTACACTAATATTTCATCCAAAAAACTACTAAAAACTAAACTAGGTTCAGGGGAAATATGTTTTTCATCAACACCATAAATATATTTGGAGGGGTTTTTAGGCTAAACAACCTCATGATGAACCCTTATAGTCTGTATCATCTTCCAAAAGTAGCATGTAGTATTTCATGTGGTCTAAACCTAAACTAATAATACCCCTACCTCAATATAATATTGAAGAGAATAGAAGCTCATCTCAACTAGTCAAAGAGATCATCGATACATAGAATAGGATATTAGTTCCTTACAATCATTCATTTCAAATTTAGGTAAGTAACACACAAACACAATTTCCTACCATCCTTATTAAAAACACTATATATCCTCATGGTGATGTAATAAGATGAATAAATCCCTTATCCCGTAATTAATTCAGATGGGTCCTTACATCATGAATATTCATTGGTTCCATTCAGTATTGTTTAATGAAAACAGGTTCATCTCCAAGAAATAGATCAATTATAAACTCAACATCTCTCTCATGTGGAAACCCTAAGATATCCTTATGAAAAACAACCTAAAACCAGTCCACTATGAGTGGAAAAGAATAAGACATCACACCCCCATAATCCAAAACAAATACATTCTACTAGGGAATTCATCTCCCCCAGTTTCTAATAAATGGGCCATGCACAACTTACATGGATATCCCATTCTCCATGATGAGCATAAATGTTTCCCTCAGGAGATGTAATGATTACTCTTATATGGTAACAATCAATGTGGGATCGATATGATAATAACTAGTACATTCGAAAAATAATGTCAGATCCTAGAATATTTATTATGTAATTATCTCAAAGAAAAAGATACTTCCAAAAATCATGAGAAAACCCCTTATATAATCATATGTCACATAACCACACTTTTAATGGTTTGTAAATCATCATAAACCCACTCTCAAACCCCACCATGATACTTAGTATATTAAATTTTTACGATGAGGTAAAATAATGAGTGCCTTCGATATAAAATATAGAATTAACAAGAATAGACGAAACAAGAATAGTACCCCTAATGGTGGATGGCCCAACATCTATATCCACGTGAGGATGTATAACTATATGAAATAAGTATGTCCCTCTTATCAGTAATGCAATCAGATTCCATTGAGTATCACCACTCTAGTGATATGAGGACTATTTCTATAAAGTACCATTTCAGCCACATCAATGACCTTGACTAAAGGAACTCCTAATACCATACTAATATGGGCTACATTACCCCCACTATGTACACTGACGCTCCCTTGCTCTACCATCATTACCCATTGGTCGATGATTTCTTCAATACATCTATAAGTGACTCTTAATAATGTAGGATCAACATTAAACTAATGGTCTAGAAAAATGACTATAAATGTGTCCCATCTTACCACACTGGTATTAGTATACATGATTATATTTATTTGTAACCAGTATTTCTCCCTGGTCACATTGTCTTCCATTTCCCTAGTTGAAGTTCTCATAGTGATTCTTCATACTCTGGGAAGATGTTCCTCCTTTTCAGTATATAGAAACCACTAATACATCACTAGAATCCTCATTAAGGTCCCACATTGGAATGTGATCATGACTCACAATCTCAAAAAAATATGCATCTAAAAGATATTAACATGGGACATAATCTAAAATTTATGTCTATCCTGAATGTGTTTCTCTATAGGTTTGTCATCTCTACCCAATTCTAGAAAATAGTTCATAAAATTAGTGAAGCAACCAGAATTTTCTAACAAGGACATACTCCCCTAGATCAACTACATAAAGGTTCATCCCTCTCATACCTCAAAAACATAATGTAAAAGTGTTCCAATAACTCTTCTGGAAATTCTATCTATAGCATTCCGTCTAGCTTCTCATCCTGATAACGAAATTCCCACCAATGTTTCACTTGACCACATAACATATACACTAAAATATAATATTTTCTTAGAAGGAATCTCTATGTTCACAATAATCATATAGATAGACTCAAACCAGAAATAATCTACTTTAGTTACACCCTCTCTAGTGATCATCGAAGGATTCATCAATTGTAAACCTCATGTCGGATCAAAAATATTCTTCACATACCACCCTGGGTATTTATCCAAAAACTGAAAAATGATTGAAAATTTATCTTATAACCACTCTCCAAACCCTTCACCTAGAACTTTTGGGGGCCCATACCTACTAGAGGAGGATCATTTCATTCCATGTACTCCTATCATTCTATCAATTAACGTCATCATTGAGGCATGTATCAGAAATTCAAACCACATATATGAAGACAAATAAAATATAATTAACATATTTAAATAATAAGGAATCACATATGGATATAAAAACACAACCCCATTATTCCACCATATAGTGAAAAATGAGGGAATATCTCTACCTTCAACCATCCCTCACCAAGGTCAGGGCTAACTTAGGGTAAACATTGACATATTTGATGTTTCTCATCATACACCCATTTTTAACTTTTAAAAAAAATACTCTTTTGAATCATTTTAGAAATTTTCATATATCATTAGGAACAATTTATTTTATATTAAACAATTGTTTAATATCATTTTCATTTAAAACACTCACAAAAACAATCTTCCATTTGGTCATAAAATGATGCATGTCATAATAAATCAAGACTACCAAGACTGTTGCATATATAATCAACTCTTGTTCTATAATGTGGAATTTATAAAACCATATAAATTAATAACATCAAATATAATGTTCATCACTCATGGTGAAATAATATTCAGCACTAATAGAAAACGTTATGAAAAAAATTCCCACCCTGGTTACATTGGTTTTCTACCACACATGGTTAGGTACTCCTCTGTACGAGCTCATGAACGTGGCCTGAATCATCCTAGTCTCCTATATACCTTTACCATATAGTAATATGGATAAAAATAAAATAAAACCCCTTTGGAACCCCTTTTTAACATCCAAACCCTGATTCTACATGTTACTCCCCCAAGCTAGTTTGTTACGAGATCGCATGTGCACATCCACATATACCTGAGGCTATCTTATAAAAGTGATGATATAATATGTAGTTTGAGGTGACTATACCCTCATATCAATGTATACCATCAATGGAAATAAATGAAAAATACCCTAATAATATTCAAGGATAACCAACATAATACTATAACTATTAAAGATCCATCATTAAATGAAGAATCCAAAAATAGGGAAAATGTCCATAAGCTAAAGTAGTAGATATGTCATGCAAAGTAAGTGTCAATTGTCATATGAAAAACAAAAATAATAAAATCTGACAACACCATTGTGGGTATGAAAATTATTTATAGATCCCTTATCAATGCTCCATCGATAATCCTAACTGATCCCTCTAACAATGGGATATTTCAATTATAATGTCCTGAAAAAATTATGTTTATTCAGTTATAAATCAGGTATCTTGCTTTAAGGGGTGATTAGAATATAGAAAGCAACCACCAATGGAAGTCAAAATTATATCTAATCTATAATATTACATGTAGATTTATAAAGAATAAATAACCAATGATAAGGTAAAGACTTGTTACATTTAATATTATTTAATGAACCACATAGGGCCATGGGTTCATAGTGAAACCTTAACCAATCATACCTACATTTTCCCATTCTATATTCTATACCATACATAAAGTGATATCAAAAAACATTCATTCATGGTATCCTATAATTCATTTCAATTTCAATTTCACATTCACACACTGGGGACCCCGACTAGGAGTCTGGCACCCCATGGGTATTTGGAGAAGGAGTATTTGTCCCACTACTCCGTGATAACATGCATAAAAAACCACACACACACAAATATATATATATATATTTTAGTCCAAGAGTATTATTATATCACCCTATGGAATTTTTAGTAGCAGTTCTTTTCCCCCAACTCATTATTTATATCATTCAAAAATATCACACACCATTGTTCGACATTCATAACCCAATTTTAAACCTTGTTCATTACTAGTTATTCAAAAAAATTAATAAACTATCTTTTCAACCAAGAATCAAGGATTTAATTTGATTCCATACATCCATTATTTCCTTTTCCAAATTTTTAGATTTTCTTTCAATGATATTTAGAATAACCCATGAGTTGTCAACCATCCTGGAATATTATCTTCAATAGGTCTAATGGGATCTGTGGAGAGTCTCATGATCACATGAGAAATCATTTAATTAATTCAATTTAAAATGTAATTTCCCATTGGAACATTTTCAATTAAATAATTATATACACAAAATATTAAAAAATACAATGGTAATTGACAATTAGGCTACCTACCACAAGATCGTTGATGAATTCCCACCAAATCGTAACTCTCTAATTGGTTTGGAAGGATAGAAATCACAATGTCATGGAAGATTAATGATCAATACCTGGGACTAAGATCTAATGAAACATATCCCCCCAAAAATATATCAAAACCCATTAATAAGGGAGTAAATCATCCTTCCAAAACAATATAGAAATACGATAGAGAGACAGACCGTATACCAAATGAGATTGGATAACATACAAAATGTGGGGTAGAATTATTCCACAAAATCATAAATTAACAACAAAAAGGGTTTGTGATGCCTTGGAATCCTTCAAAAATCCTCCAAGACGAAATAAAATCATATTAGATCAAATTGAGATGAATATTAATAACAATTGTGGCATTCCAAAAAATATATACAAAATTAGTGGGTTTAAATTCATCACACATTGTTTCTTTGTTGGGGCCCCATGATTTGCAAAAATGTGGACCCTAAACATGTTCCCCTTCTGTATGGGGTTTAACTTTTCTCCTAAGTGGATCATGGATTAACTAATAATGTCTAAAACAAGTAATTACCCTCTATATAGGAATTACATTTTACTGGGGGGGTTCATGATTTGGGAAAATCATGTGTCAACCATGAACTACCTAAAACAACTCCAAAAGCTTACATAACACACCCAAACATACATGAGAAAATTTATAACCAATTTATTACAATGTAAAGGAAGAAAAGGTACCTGAAAAAATATCTGGATATTATGTCATAGGGGTAGGAAGGATCATGAATCTGTAAATCTATAGATCCTTAAATGTTGGAGTATGAAAAATCATGATGACATGATATGATGGTTTTTTGGGATTGATGATAATGTTACAAACAAATTCAAATGGGGAAATTTTAAGCATCCAATAAATATTTAGAGTTGATGTTTTATTTATTTTCATCACATGATAATATTTGGTATTAAATTTTTTATCAACATATGATGATGGTTGGTGTATGATTATTTTTAAACAAAAACTACTATTATTGATAGAGTCGATGCTAACCAAAAAACCAGATAAGGATTATGATCATCTTTAAATTAATGATCTCATTCCAAAAGATACACTATGTGTTATTATATTTTGTTTATATTTATTATATTATGAGAAATAATATTTTTCAATGTTATATTATGAATTTATTATAATATTGTTCTTAAGAGGAGTTGAGAGTAGAAGATTCTATGGAAGGATCGTTGATAATAAAAAGGAGTGAGGTCACCATGATGATTACATGAGATGGATTCTTAAATTTAATGGAAAAACCATGTAACATTTGTAATTGTAATACCATGAGTGAAGTGAACTACAAAATATAAATTTTATAGAACAGAACATGTATACAGAAGGGTGAAATCAGAAGAAGTGAAAAATACAAAAAATGTACAAATATCCTTATGTAAATAACAATTTATAAGAGGATAGATCTGATATTTCTTTTATACATTATATTTTAAAAAAGGTGTGAATGAAAAATTCATTGAGCTCACTGAATACATTAGAATCATTGAATGGATAAGATATATAATTTGGGATGTTATAGAATGTAGGAAAATGATGAACCTCACATATTGTATAGTCTATAAACAAGGGTCCTTGATCAAAAATGTAAGAGTTAATTTGAGAAGAGTGGAATGAATTTTGAAAACTACTGAATTATTATAATAATACATAAATGTAGTCTAGTTTTATATGTAAAAGTGATCAAGATAAGAATATGAAAAATTGTCGTAATGTATTATAATATGTAGAGGTAATCATGAAAATTGGTAATAGTTATTCAGATATATGAATTTAGTAATGTATACATAGGGGAGGACACATAAGTGTAACTAGATGCAGAAACAGTTACATAAGATTCTTTTTACTCATAAAGGGGTAGTATATAAGAGTTATTTTAATGATAGAGGAAATACATCCGGGATGTTTTCATGAAAAATAATCTATAAGTCAGTAAAAAAACCACTTGATTTGAAGGTGTAAATTTATAGATTATAAGGGTTTATTATCCATTCTAAAAACATTAGTAACAGTTAAGGGGAACCACTCCTAATGTGCCCTTCTACTATTGTTAGACGTGGTTTTGAGGAACCATTGAAAAAATGACCGGAAATTTAATGGTGGTTGTATTAGTGGTAGTTAAAACCTCCTCTAATATCACTATAGAATCTCAATTTAGTGGGGTTTTAGCCCCTCTAATATATAAGTCAAATTGAGGTTGTTTCCAAATGCCACTAACTGACTTATATGTCATATATTATGGGCTCACCAAGGAACCACTACTATTTGAGGCTCAATTATATATGGTATTAATTTCCAATAATTTATCCGTATTTGGGCGTTATTAGAGGTGGTTTCAATGAACCACGTCTAAATATTTATTTAATTTTTTTAATCAAATACCCTTCCCTAATTGGAGCCCTGTTGATAGTTCCCTTACCCATTGGTTCTCTTCCCAACCAACCCCTCCCGCCTAGTTCTCTTCCCACCAATGATTTATTTCCCTTTCCACATATACCCTCTATACAATTTTCCTTCCCCTCCATTATCTTACCTTATGTACAGTATCTAATTCACCCTTTTCCCTATTGTACAATCAATTTCCCTATTTGTGCCCCATGTTCATGCCATGTGTCACCAACGACACGCAACCTTGCCTTCATAAGCCGCTCGTAAAATGAATATATTTATCTTAATTATTTATATACTTAAATTTTAGTTTATAATTCTTGTTATGTTCTTTTTGAACACATATATTTATATAATTAGGAATGTATTTATTTAAATAATTTATATACTTAAATGCATATTTGTATAATATGTACATGTTTATTATATAATATATATAATTTTGTATTTAATATTTTAATATAATTTGTTAAAATATAATCATATAATGTATTTCATTATATATATATTTTTTATTTTTAATAATAAGATATATTTATATTTATATGTTGGATAATATTATATAGAATTTATATATAATTAATATTATATGAAAAACCTTTATACGAAATAAAATATAGAAAAATATTTATATTATTTATAACTAATATTATATGAAATAAAATTTATTCAAATATTATATATGAAATAAAAACATTAAAAATATTTAATTAATGACTTGAAAAATATTATACACACTAATAATTATTAATTGTATTTCAATACATATAATTATTATTATGCACATTAAATTATGAGTTTCTCAATAAATATAATTGTATAACATTATTTACATTAATAATTATATTATTCAATAAATACAGTTGTATAATACTGTGTACATTAAATTATATTTATTTTTATAAATTTTATATCACGTAAAATTAGTTATATATAATATATAAGCCTAAACCTATTATTTAAAATTTATTTATTATAATTATAATATAAATTATAAAAACTATATGCTTGACTTTTTATATTATTTTTTCAAAATAAATTATATTTATATATATATTTATCAAATAGTTTTAGGATTTTACGTTATATATAATAAATATTACATGAAATAAAATTTATACATATATATATATAAATGTAAAAAAAATAATTAAAATATATTTTTTGTATACTTATAAATACAATTAAATTCAATCATATAATTGAAAAAATATAATATAATTAAATTATATATATGTTCACTAAATTAATTTATAATTAATTTTGTATACTGAAATATATATAATATAATTATAATATATATATATATATAAATATTTATTTATTTATTTATATATAATAAAATATTTATAATATAATAATTACAATTTAAATATAATATTTATTTATTAATATTTTTTTATATATAATATAATATAAATGTACTTATACATAAATATACATTAAAATGTATTTATGATAATATATATATAATATAAATATATAATATTTATAAAACCATATGCAAATTTTATATATTTTTATAAATATAATTATAATTACATTTATATTATATATACCAATATTTATATATTTATTCATTTTTTTATATTTATAAATATTTATTTAAAGTATTTATATAAAGTATGTATATATATAAATGTATTTGTAAAGCATTTAAATACATTAAAATAACATTTAAATAAAATATATAGATATGTATAAACAAATTCTCCCCCATACATATATATTATAAAATTTGAATTTATAATATATTTATCTTCAAAATTAATGAAAATATTATAGGGTTTTTAAGGACCCCTCTAATCAAAGGTATTATCAATGGTTCATGAACCCCCACTACTGTCATTTATTAGAGGGGGTCAAAAACTCCCTCTAATGTCATATATTAGAGGGGTTCAGAACCCCCGATATTTTCCTAAACTAGAAGGGGTACAAACCCCCCCTGTAATCTATAGGATTAACAATAGCTCATGACCTTCCTCTAATTTAATAGATTACAGTCGGTTGTAAAACCAACCAATTTTCTTTTAAAAAATAATTTCCTTATGATATAAATATATCCTCTCATTTCCAAATTAAAATTATATATAAGACCACAAAAATCCAATTGAAAATATAGGGCCACTGATTATTGAATTTACAGTGAATTTGACAAAACTGCATTTAAAATCCAACCCAATTTAGCCAAGAAATAATTCTAAAAATTTCATAGGGGGTCGTGTATAACCCCCTATGAAATTAATTTAGGGGGTTTTGTTCATAACCCCTACAAAAGCCACAAATCTGCTATTTTTTGTAGTTAATAAATGACATTTACCCAAAAAAATGATGATATATAAGCTTTATTTTTTTTCTATTTTAGTTGAAGAGTCATGTAGCCACAAATTACTATTTACATTATTAACCATAAAATATGATTCATGACATGGGAAATTATGGATGTTTTCATGTTGTGGAGTTAATAATATTCATGACTAAATGTGACCATAGTATTATATTTTAGTGATTTAAATACTAAATATTCTACCAGATTGGGTGGATGTGGTTGTATATTTGGATCAAGACTCGATTAAAGAAATTAATCCATGAATAAATTTTTTTAATAATACCTATAAAAGTTTTTTAGAGATTATTATTGGAGAAAATATTATTTTATTGTTTTTAATAATGTTTAATGTTTATGGGGTGTTAAAAGAGATGATGTTACTATGAATTTATCCAGGATTCCATTTAAATAAAATATTACACAAGATTATTCTATGAATATAAATAATATATGATGAAAGGTAGGACTGATTATAACGGTAGAAGGTCATTGATATATCTTATTCATAATAGTTAGTCATTCCAAAAAAATAAATAAATGATTAATGTAGGAAATGAAACTCCTTAAAGGTATTTCCATAGAAGAATGTAGAGTTTTGAAGATGAATCTTGGACACATAATTTTTAATCACGGTGATGTTCAAAACAAGTCATCCAAGTCTAATCACATAGAGATCAAGGTTTCCATTAGATACTCATTGCATCACAAAAAAATGGTGATACTCTATTACATATTTTTTTATAGAAATGTGTTTTATTTTCTAAAGTGATGATAAAAAATTTAATTGGGGAGTGACCCTAGAGAGGTAGTGAAAAATAATTAAACCTTCTATTAAGAGTGAACCTTGTATTACAGTAAACCAACTTAAACTCCCCAAAAAAGTGTGTTTAATATATTTCAGTTCATATAAAAAATATCATTATTTTACCCATTTATTACTTATGTGTCAGGGATCTATTTAAAATACTTATTTAATTAATAAATTCTTTATTTATTGAACGTAAGAAATAAATTGGTCTACATGGTTAAAAAATCATGGGTTAAATATTACAATTAAAAATTCAATAGGGGTAACAATTGAATTAATATTTAAATAAGAACTAATGTGTAACCATATTATCTATGAGGTCAATATAGATTAGTTTGGTGTGTGTTTGATGAATAATTTTTATATTGGAACAAGTATCAAAACCAAAATCACCCCACCCCTATCATGATACCTTTCACAAAAGAATTTTATTTGGAATAACAATATTCTTTATTTTCAGGGAAAATAGAGAACATTTTAATAAGGTAAATCCACTTTTACTGAAAAAATAGGGTAACATGACTCTAAAGAAATGAATTTTACAAGAATCTCTCTTAAATAAGTGAAAAATTATTTTGGTAAAACGTTGGAAAAAATAAGATCCGTAGTAAGAACCACCATTATTTTCAATTTCATTGGATAAATATTTTCTTTCATGATATGGATATGTAATTAAGGTGCTCATGTATGAAGTACTCTTCAATAATTTCAACCATCTAGCAATAAGCTTCCATGATAGATGAATTTTCCAATTTCAGGTAGCATTCACAGTTGTAGTGTCCTCACATTCCAACAATAGTATACTCTCATCTCATTTTCATTTAATTTCTATTACTTTAACCATACCAAAAAAAAATTTATTAAGTGATGTAGTAGTACTACATAGGGAATAATGATATCCCATGACCACACATATCTAATTTCGGATAACATCTCCAAAAACTGATGGCCCATGATTTCCCCTTGATTATTTATCTATGTTAATTTTGAAACATCTAGATAATTAAGAAATCCACAAAAAATTAAAGTTAAAAAAGAAGAATATAAATTACCAGAAATTCTAAGTAATTTAAGAACTGAAATATCATGTATAGAGTTATTATAGTAACCATTTTAAGTGAGTTTACATTTGTCACTGGAACCTATATTTGAATAAGTGTTGATTGAATGTTAAAATTAATATGTAAAATGATTAATCTACTTAGGATATGATATATATTCTTACACATCATAGCATATCTCATGTGGAAATTATTATCAAGTGTCCCTGATAATAGAAGCATTAAAGAATATTTAAAATGAACATTTATCGGGGCTTCCTAAGTACTATGCACTTCAAATAGGTCTAATACAACATTTCAATGTGCTACGGTGGTGAAAAAAATTAGGAAGGAAATTTATTAATGTATTCCATAATATTATTTCAGAAAATCCACATAGAAAAAATAGAAATTCAAATCAACATAATTCATGAATTGATCAATGTTGTAGATTTTATAATCTACTAAAACAATGTGAATATTAAGTCAAAGGGCACAGTTATAGTCAATCATCTAGGATTTGTGTTCACATTCCCAACTGGTTCATTAAGTAATGTAGGTTAGAGGTGAAAAAAAAATTATGACGGATAACAGATCAGTATTTAAGATACTAATTTCATTTTCTTACAATAACTTAAATGGTGCAACAAATAAATTAAAACAACTCTTGGTTTTGATTTTATCTTTCTCCACCATATTGACTGATTTTTAGAAATTGACATCACTCGTTCAATGGTTTCTATATTCTTTATTCTTTTAAAAATCCAATACATTTATTTCTCATCACAACCTAGTATTTGTGGAATCTCTAATTCATCATAATTTATTTTTTAACAAATTTTTTGATAATTATATAATAGTGTTGGATTTCAAAGAAGAGATTTTCAATCAACACATATTTTTAGTTTTCTATCAATATATATTTATAAAATATGACACTAATTTTTGTTGACTATGAATAAGAGCCCAAAATACAATACTATACAAAATAAATTATTAATATATAACACATATATTTTCTAAATACATTTGGATTAATATAACCACCGAAGATAAAATTCACTAACTAAAAAAAACTTATTATAATAATATTATCATTAATATGTATGTCTCCTATATTCTTTTATCATTGTATATATATATATATAATTGTATTAGTAATATAAATTCATCATTGGAAAATAATTGATAGGGACAAACATTATCAATTCCTCCATTTAGTTTTGATTGATATAGAGAAGTTATAGATGATAAAATAATTCACATTAAAAAGAAAATACGAGTTTTTCAAGTCAAGTATTTAAAAACAATACAATATTATTATCCTTCCCTTCATAACCTGAACATTATCAATTTCTTTGAACATGGGAGCCTTTTAGAGAAATATGTGTCATGTCTCCAGACAAAATTTATGTTTATATGAAGAGTGATAAATCACAAGACATAAGTATAGATCAAATTCTTATTTCATATACTGTTATCACTAATTAATTAACTTCCAGTTTATTATGTATTCGACAATATTATTTTAAAACATTGTATTAATGTCATCCTTCTACATGAATTTTATATTTAATATCATATTTCTCGATATATGGGACTAATACCCACTATTAATGATCTATTTGAAATAATTAGTTCTTTCCATCAGAACTACAGAAACAACTTTTTTTTATTTTTAATATTACTTCTCCTTACGTATGAAATTTTTTTTATGATTAGAGAATCCTTTACTTGAAATTTTCTGTTAGATCTCTCTTTAGAATGTAATATAAACTCATTAATTCCAAAGTCTACCTTAGAAAACATTATTGAATTCCCTTTTTTGTAGAATTTTCCTCTTATTATGGAATTGTGTATTCATCTTGATGGGAAGTATCTATATTTATCTACATAACAAAAAAATTCAACGAAATTTCTATTGAATATAAAGTAAAATTAATTATGAATAATGTTAATATTAATTTGTTTTTATTGATTTGTTTCCTCTATGTTCTTATTCATTATAATTGTGTTTACGTCTTTGGGAAAAACTCTCTTCATATATTAACATCAAATTATTTTTCTGTATGACTTATTTTTATTTGATGATTCCAACATTCATGGATTCACCAAATCAACTTCTATCATTATATTCGAAACATTTCAACACTACTTATGGTCTATATTTCATTGAGATACATCATAACTCAAGTATTTTTTTACCGTTATTTTATTATTATTATTGTGAAGAAATTTCTCAAAATTTATTTTATATTTTACTAACTTATCCTTTACCAGTTCATTATATATACCATTAAATTTAATATTAATTTAATATTTCAAATCATGAGAGGAGATAAGTAATAAATAATTATAATTTATTTGAGCCTCAATAATTAAAAATACAATATCAATGATCCATATAAAAGTATATTTCACTATATCATAAAAACAATTAGTGATTCATGCCTTTAATAGATAATTTATCATTACCACAAATACAAATAGGGCTTTTAATAGCACTAAAAATGCCTTCAACCGAGCTAGAAATGAAATATTAATCGCGATGAAGATAAAGGGGGTACACTTTATTATTGATCAAAAAGCACTGATAAAGGGTCACCTTTATCCGCGGTTAAAAATTGCTAATAATGGTCCCCCTTTAGCAGTTCCTGTTTAG
Source organism: Viscum album (assembly GCA_963277665.1). Classification (NCBI taxonomy): domain Eukaryota; kingdom Viridiplantae; phylum Streptophyta; class Magnoliopsida; order Santalales; family Viscaceae; genus Viscum; species Viscum album. The sequence continues at coordinate 898,167,393 of OY728136.1, read as the reverse complement.
ATCTTATAAAAGGGCCATCTTTATTAGTGATTTTTTTAGTGCTAATAATGTCCTCCTTGATTAGTGTTATTTTGAGCGCTGATAATTGTATAATATATCAGTGCTGAAAATAGTGCTAATAAAGACCCCCTTTATTAGTGATATTTTGAACACTGATATAATACACATTTATCAGTGCATAATTATTGCTGATAAATGCCATGTTTCATAAGGAAAACCAGGACCTGCACAGCACCAACACATTTGAGACAACACCAGCACAGAGAGTACAAACAACACCTACTCACAAAAAAGCATAAAAGAATAAACCAACATGAACAAAAGTTTACAAAACAAAACAATATACATTTACATGAAATGAAGAATAAAAAACACACTTCTATATACATTTCATATGTTGTTTAATATGGTTACAATTACGATTATCCAAAAAATAGTTAAAACATTAATGTTTCATCCTTTTTCCTTCTATGATTTTCTCTTAATTTTTTTTTCCATTGTATTAGATTCTGAACAAAGTATTCAAACAAATGAATTTTTTACCTATATATTAAAACAAATACCATGTTTTTAAAACAATAATGAAATAAATTAAACATTAATGTTAAAAATAAATTAATAAAATGTCCATTATTACATGATTCAACCTTTACATGTCCATATTTCGTTGGATTGAATTAATATTTTAGAAGAGGCTCAACATAATTCATTTACTTAAAAATATTGTTTTGTTATGATTACATGTATGAGAAAATAAGAGGAGAAAACGTTAACAAAAACATGGAATACAAAAAGTTTCATTTATTGAAAATAAAAAAAGGGAGAAATCTGTACAGGTTATACAGTATGATACAAATATTATAGTGTATTAAATTGAATAAGAGTATTAAATTTTATAATTAATTATAACATATTAATAGTTATACCACCATCCTAGATAGGTTATAGAACTAATATTTACATCTATTAGAAGACTTTATGAATATAATCTCACATGCCAGGTCAAAAGGAATGAATTTTAGCGCATCTGAGTAAGACAACGTGTCCAAAACTGCTTGGACCTTGACCAATTATGTCTCTACAAGGACCACATTCAATATCTATGGTCTCATTGAAGGTACGGAGGGAATGTATTTCTCAGTTTTGGAGAGGTCCTGATGAGAACCGACACTATTAGATATGCCATTTATCACACTGGTTCAATTTTCTCTTCATCTCATAGTTCTTTAGTGTGATTAAAAAGCCCCCCATCCCCTCAACAAGAGATCCCCTTGGATATCCCCCACCCTCCCTACACCTAGATAGCCCCATACCTTATATTGGACAACCCCCCCCCCCCCACAACTCCACCTATAGCCCCCTCCCTCCTCATGGACATCCCTCTCCCACTGTACCCCCTCCCTTTACATAGACATCCCCCTTCCCACCCCTTGGACAACACACTTCCCACCCTATGGACACCCACCTCCTAGACACCCCCCTCCTGAACACCCCCACTCCTAGACACCCCCTACCCCTAGACATCCCACTCCCTACCCCTGGACATCCTCCCTCCCTGCCCTTGGATATCCCCCCCACTCCACCTGTAGCCCCCTCCCTCTTCCTGGAAAACCCCCTCCCCCTGAACCCATCCACCCTTCGGTACAACCCCCTCCCTCCTCCTGCATCCCCCTACCTTACCCTAGATATCCCCCTTCCCACCCCGTGGACAACCCCTTTCCACCCCGTGGATAGCCCCCCTCTCCTCATGGACACCACCACTCCTTGACAGCCCCACACATATAGACACCCTCTCCCTCTTGGACACCCCCTCCATCTTTGGCACCCCTCCTTCACAAACACCCCCACCCTCCCTCCCAATTGGACACCCCCTCACTCAGGAAAACCCCCCACCTCTTAGATCTTTAGTGGGATTTGCCAGACCTCCCCCCCCCTTCTCGAGAAAATCCCCCCGTGACAACCCACTCCCTCCCCCTGCAGTCCCCCTCCTTTTGCAAGCCCCCCCCCCACCACCACTACCACCAATCCCCTTATAGCCTCCACTCCCAATCCATGGAAAACCCCCTCCTCCTCCCAACTCCTAGAAATAAAGTAAGATACATTTAAAATAAAATATCAGACAATCTTAAAATTATGTTAGTACGAAAGGGGTGAATCCAGTGTATACCCTTTAATAACCTTCTTTAATCCAACTATATTTCTATCATCTATTTGATAATGGAATAAATGTGATTCATACACAATCATCCACTAATATTTATTATAAAATCATATATAATTTTAGAAATATCCTAAGTGTACAAAATTTTAAATCCTACATTGTTTTTCATATTGATCAGTTCATAATCATAGACAAATAATCAAACTCCACTGAAATCCATCATCTTTTTTTCACGTACCAAACTTCCTCCATCACACTGGGTATATCTAGATATAGATCATGGGGTAGAAAATGGATTATCTAAGAAAATAAAAAGACAAGATGATCATTAGTGAAATTTATTGGTCTCCAAACCAATCATGAATAAACATTTTTTCCTCCTCTCAATTGAATATGATATTTAAAATTAAAAAAAGAGATTCGAGTACTGAGTATCCTCCATTTGGAATTCATGAACATGGATTAGTCCACCAATATCATGATTTTTTAAGATATATATTTCATGAAATCACAGAAAAAAACCAAATAAATAATTTATTGGAAGAATAAGAATAAAATTTCAAATAACATTAAAAAAATATGATTTAAAAATACATAACGAAAAAACACAGAGATCCCATGACACTACTGGATGATGCCAATCCTATGGAATGTGAGATAAAGGATATATATATATATATATATATATATAAATTTAGTGGGGATAAATCTTCTAGAATTTAGTTTTTGGTAAAAAAACATCTCATTCTTTTGTTTTCATCCACATGCCAGGAATGACGGTCAAAATTGATTTAGTTGAACGTTTCCACACAAGTCTTCTACATTATATATTATTCCTTCTATAAAACTCTTATATCATCATTAGTTTTTATAGAAGATGTATTATATAACAACATGTGTGTAGAGAAAAAGTTTGTTTATTAGAAATCTATTTTGAGAAAGTTAAATGATGCATATGTTTGGTCTTTATGATGTTAAATAAGATATATTAGGGCTCAAATTAAACTGGAATATAAGTCGGGGGCCATTATATGGCCATGGAATTGGTTTGGTTGGTTAGAACTTTTGATGCCTCAATACGAACTGACTTCGAGAAACTCTAAAAGTGATCCACCAATTATATATTATCAGAATTTAATGGAATTGAAAGGATATCTACCCACACACACCCTCCCTCCTAGACACCCCTCTATTCTGGACACACCCCCTACCTACCCTCCTAGACACCCCACTCATGGACACCCCCTCTCATTGGGACACCCCCCCACACTCATGAAAACCCCCGGAACACCCCTCCCTCTTAGACACCCCCGCCTTTCTAGACACCCCCACATACCTAGAGACCCCCTCCCTCCAAGACACCCCTCCCTTTTGGACACCTCCCTCCCCTCCTGGACACCCCCCCTACTACTATACCCCACCTCCTTCCTGGAAACCCCACCCACATATATGGGAAACTAATTAGAAAATTGAAAATCCAAGATATTGGTTCCCAACAAACTTTTAAGATGCTCGTGAGTGGACTGAATTAATATGCATGGGATGACTTCCAAACTATTGAACATTGTATTCTGATGAACTATAGCCTCCTCACCTTAAATTATTGAATTAATTCGTATCATAAGAAAGATAAAATTTTGATTAATTATGAAGATGGAGGATTTTGGACTAAAAAATGTACTTGAGTACGAAATGGGCACATGACTAATTAGAAATATCATATTATGTGAATGACATGTTCAAAGTAATGTGATCACATGATCAAACAAACTTTAGATATTTATACGATTACATGACCCTTGACGCTTTTTGTGATCATGTATATAATAAAATAATACACGAATCATAAATCTAGAAAATGACCTTAATTGATTATGTGATTTGTTTATGTGATGTGATCAAATGATCTGTTCATAGGAAGCATTCGTACAAATGAGTTTATGTGACACGGTCACATGAAGAGGCTTATGTGATGTTGGAAAAAACATAAGAGTTCTCATAGAGCTATAAAATATTGAGTCATTACTGAAATATATTTCCCATTACCTCTGTGATTGAGCAGACACAACATCATTTATATTAATAAAAAGGCATGTCACAAGGACAAACATCTTCTAAAATATCCTAACCCTGCACAAAATAATGAAAATAAATTCCATGATTCATTTTATAATTTTTCATTAAAATAGGCCATTTATATCGTAACACTACCTTTACATCTTTCAAAATGGTTTCCTTCATCCATGTATAAGCTAATAACAAAACCAATTATTCTTTGTGAACTTTACTATTGTTGGCTGACTACTGCTTACCATAGCATCTGATCTAAACTTCCTATCTGGCATCCCCATGATGCTCTCATCGGACACCATCTCTATGATATCACTATTCAGTGAAAACTTCTCCTTATCTTACTACACCAATTTACCATGAAAATTGGTGCAAGAAGTGAAGGAAAAGTGAAACCTGAATGATGATATCATAGAGATGGTTTCAGATGAGAGCATCAAGGGGGTTCTGGATCAGATGTTCAGATATGATGTTATACTAGGCGATGTTAACCAACAGTAGTGATGAATCCATATTTTTATTATTAATTTTGTTAGTGTTGAACAACTAATGTTCTTCTAACACACTACATCAGTATAAACAAATGCATAAATGTCCAAAATACAGAATATAAATGATATATGCCATAATAGTTTAGGTCTAGTGATTTTGAAAACATAGAAACATAAAGAACTAGTTCAAAAGAGTCTCTCATTTCGTTATGCTTTACTAGAAAGGAAAATAATTTCTAAAACCATAATTCATAACCTATGGATATAAAACATAATTAAGGGTGATCATATATGCTCAATAAGTGAAAAAGGGAGATATTAATGACTATATAAGGATAAAAAATGTAGAAAGAATTCACCTTAATCCTATTTTTAAACAATCTCCCATCAGGTCTGCTTCCCATTCATTTCTAAACACATCCATATAATCGTGTGAATGTGAATTTTTGCAATATTCATGGTAGTACTAAAAAAATACAAAAAGGATTAATAAATATTTTAAATTTACATGCAATTATTTTTGAAAATATTTCTTTAGGGATGCTAGTTTTTTGATGAAATATAATGTCGAACAAAAAATAGCAAACATAATAACCACATTCCTTTCCATTTGTTTGTTTTGGACTCTTCAAAAACATAAAAAAGGTACTTTTTTTTATATGTGTTTGTATAGTGTAATGTTATTATATATACTAAGATACTTATTCAGTTTTAGATCTTGTAGGCATTCTTGTCCATAGGCCCTAGATCTTGTAGGCATTCTTGTAGGCATAGGCCCTAGATTCATTCCACGAAGTAGATGATATTGATACACCACCCTATCATAACAGAACCATCATTAAAAAATAATATAAATTTTATAACTAGATGTTTAGTTATAAAATTTAGGATCTTTTATATTAAAAATTATCAAACACCATCATTTGTGGTTGGTTTATATCATATCCATGCATTGAATCTTGAAAGTAATCATTTGGAGGGTCCAAATTGACTGCAATCTACATCCAATGATCCCTAAAAACACAAAATGAAATAAGTAATGAATGAAATGAAAATATAGTTGATATTATTAAATTATAGAGTTTTACCCCTGCATTTTGGGTATCAAAATGAGTCTATCATCCAAAATTTTGTTTTCAAATGATTTAATCAGGGATGACATTTTTTGAGCCTCTTTATCTTAATCTATTTCTTCTTTTGAAGAGTTGATGTGAGTAATAACGAGTCCAAATGTTTATTCATGGAGAAATCCCTTCAATTTTATTTCATATATACGCTTGTGAAAAATAAGAAATGTATTTAGTCATAACTATCACTGTATATCAACTTTTATAAAATCAAATCATGAAAACATACCTCATGTATACATTTCTAACTGTGGATTCAAACCATTAATACGTGAATATTTCATTTACATTTTTTGCACCAATGAAATCTTATTTTTCCTCTCTGTACATATTTTTTCCAAATTAATCTATGTGAGTATTGTTGTCTATCAACTTTGTATCCACATTATAAGGTTAAATCATAACATTTTTAATAGTTAATCCGGCTCATGAATAAACATATGAATATACAATTAGGTTCATGCATAACATTGTGAACATGTAATCAGGTTCAGGCATAACATTGTGAACATTTATTCAAGTATACATATAAAAATATGGGAATGAAAGAAGGTTCATGAATAACATTGTGGATGTGTAATCAAGTCATTCATAACATTTTAATCATGAAATATTCTTCATGCAAAACATATATACTCATGATTAGTCCACTATTTCTGAATTCATTAGAGGATTATATAGATCCAACCAAAGGAATAATAAAATCATACATACAAGTTCCATAAGAATATAAAAAATAATAATATTGTAAACCATGAAATGAGATAACAATAATGACTGTTTAATCATATCATAACTTATGGAAAATATGTAGGACTCTTAATAATCACTAGTAAATAAAATCGGGTTTCAAAAGTATGTAATCCAATAAAGAGATACATGTTTCCTTAATATCATGCCACAAAAACATTAACCATTATTAGTAATAATATGAATTAAGGTATTCAATCATTTCACAAACAAAAACATGTGTAACACCAACAATTATTATCTTGTATGAAAATTAATTTTGAAATATATTTTAAAATAATTTTTTAGGAAAATAACCTTTTACATGAAAAATACCTTTATTAAAAACATAAAACATTTTGATAACCATTTCCATTGAAATCATATAAAATAATCTTGAAAACATTTTGAAAACTATTTACTTGAATATAATTTGAAGACATATAAATAAATAATTAAATTGGTTTGAAAAAAAATTTCATGGAAATAATTTTAAAACATATAAATAAATATTTAATAAAATTTTAAATCTTTTTATATGATAATTTATGAAAGAAGATTTAAAATAGTTTGAAACAATTTTGTTTGAAAATTTCATAAAAACATATAAATAATTATTGGATAGATGTATAATTTTTAAAATCAATATTCCATGAATATTATATTTATGAATAATTTTACAACATTTTGAAAAAGATTATTGAAAACATGGTTCTTGAAATAATACATATTTCTGACCAAAGAGAGAAAGGACATCAGAATTTATTAATAACATTCTCTAAATTATAATAAGTAAAAAAGAGTGGAATGATGGTAATGATACATGGATATATTTTGAATAAATAGTGGATATGGAAAATCTTTTTTTCATGAGAGATGTGTCATAAGATTTCATCAATGAATAATAATCATCAGCAATCTCGAAAAGTAAAGATACTGTTTAGGTAAACTATTATCACTTGGTAACTAGGATCATACTCTCCATGTATGAAATGTAAATAAAATGAATCATAAAATATCATTAAATAATGATATTCATGATATAACATGTAATATGTAATTATATAAACCTTAAATAAATTTAGGTTCACAACAAAACATGAGTCTCAAAGATGGAAATTTGAGAGAAATCTATTTTACTGATTTAGTATCATTTTAAACTTAAACCCCATGAAATAAAAATAATAAAATGGATATATAAATACCCATAAACATAATTATAATATACATTTAATTAATTTATTTTTAGTACATCCGACACAAATTAATTGAGTGTTGAATAAGGAATGTTGCTCACAGAATTCAATGTGATATTAAATTCCCTTCCCTTGTGTACTGACATTCATTATAATCATTCAATCGACCTGTATAAAAAATATAAATTTATTGTAAATATTTTATAGAACCATATAATTATACATAATACCATATAACTTTTTATTATGACCTTATATTACCCTCTTATTATTGATCCAATGTTATGGTTTGAGTTTGGGTAATTCCCACTTTGTTATTTTCATGTGTCTTAACTACTTATATATTCAGTACTTATATATACAAATCATGATTACTAAATTTATTACACGATATAAATATCATGTGTAACACCCTGATCCTTGTTACCGAGAGTCGGTGCATCATTATAGAACATTGGAATGATCATAAAAGATTATTTCCTGAAAGACCGGTCAGTTTAGTAGACTAGGATGTACATAGATACATTCATATGTTTAAAATTGCATTATGAAATGAAAACACAAAAACATTGTGTCCTATTTTAGCACACTCATATTCCATAGTATATTACTTCAGGTCAATCATAATGTACTTCTTCACATCTTGGGAAATATAAAACATAATAAAGAGGTGAATTTAGATGCTCAGTAAGGATACATATATAGTGGAAACTATCATATATAAGCATAAACATTTAAGCCAATATATAAGACTAATAAACAAGACTTTTAACCTTAAAAACAACCTCAAATGGAAATTATAAATCATATAATTAAATTTACTTATTCACATAGATATTCTAATAGTAGAATAATCACATGAAATGTCAATAGCTAATTTCATAATGACAGAATGCATAATGCTAGACATCATAACCACATAGTCAAGGCCTTGTTCCAAGACTAGAAATAATATTTTTTTCACGGCCTTATTCCAAGACAGTAATTTGTCTCATGAGACCTACTGATGCATCGTGGGGCTATAGCAGGCTCTGTCCTTCCCTTAGTAAGTCCAATGCATTCCTTATATGAAATGGATAAAACATAACATAAACATACGTATTAAAACTATCATAGGAAACATTAATACGTTAACCATAAACCATTAATGTTATAAAAATAACACAATCACCATCACATATATCAGAAAACCATCAATACAATATGGAATATTGTATCATAATAAATCAACTTCAAAAGGTGTAAAATCAACCAAAGGTTGTTGACATAGATGAAATAAATCAAAATACTATTTGATTGAAATATCACTTTCTAAATTGAAATCATTTAAAATTAAAGGAATCATTTATTTTTTAAATATTCTTATAATATTTTAAGGGAAGATTAGAAGGTTTTTTAACGACTGAAAATGGCTCACCTGCCTTATAATTAAAAAAAACATTCTTTCCTTAATTTTTTGAAAAGGTCATAAAGTTCCTTATTTAGAAAATGATGAAAATATTCATTTCAAAACATTTTATAAAATGTAAAAAATGGGTATAAATGACTTTAACCCATATTCAATTAAATAGTAAAAATGTTTTCAAATACAGTTTTTTGAAACACGGATGTGGATGATAAACAAGTCCCAGTAGATACTGATGTATAAACAAACTCGGATAATAAAGAGATTGTAAAATTAAACCTTACTTTGTACTTTTCCTTAGTTGAGGGTACATTAACATCTTACATGATAGGTAAATAATTTTTATTAAATAATTAAATAACCACATACATAAAAATTATATCATATATTATCCACTAATATTTCATTGTTTATAATATTTCTGTAGTATCATTGTTTCGGGTTTTAAATTATTCATTTTCCTTTATTTTTTTTGTTATCTAATTCATGTTTGTAATGGATAAGATGTATTTTTTTCATATACATAATTATATGAAGTTCATAAACATTGTTTTTAATCATCAAACAAAAATTATTATTTAATGGTTAGGATAGGGAATGACATCTCATCACGTCGTCGAGACGGTAAGCCGTACATATGCCCGAGCGACAATACCACTATATTGATGGTGAAATTGTATGTAATTGGATGGTATATTAATTATAACTAATAATTAGAATGTTCTATATATTATTTAAAATAATTATTCTCATTATTATTCCCATCCAATTAATTAAGTGTTTAATAACAAACTACACCACGACGTGGAGACAGTAAGTCATACGAACACACGTATTGTGAATTTCTCATTCATAGGATGGATAGAATAATGAATAAGGTTGAACAATATTTATAATAACATAAAATTAATTAGAGGGTACTGGAGTTGTTATTTTGGTATGAAAACAATAATGAAAGCGGAACGGGAAGAAGAAAAGAACTTTGAAAATTGTGACGAAATAATGACATCTTCTTCGGGTTCATCTTTTGGATTTGAATAAAATGGCTCTTTATGATGGATTTTAGATTAATATAAGGAGTCTAAGTTGAATTAATTGTAGTTGGGAGGATATTTGAGTATGTTTTTGCCGATAAAATGGATTGCAAGAGTGAAATTAAGGGAAGGGGAAGTACTCTTTTATAAGAGAGGTGAGTGTCACTATAGGAAACGTTTGAAATATTATTTTATTATAAAATAATGTTCAGTTTCTAATTTCCCCAAATGGATTTATTTCGAATCTATGGTGGGGATGGGTCAAAATACTCTAAACCAATAGTTTTTTTACATGTTTATTTCACCATATTAACCTTATCTCTTATATTCAACTCATAGTTTAATAGTTTTACTTTTACTATGTCGTTTTGTATTTTTATATTACATGGTTAATTTACATACAATAAAATTCCAAGAGATCCTTATGTGGTTCATTAATGAAATATATAATCTCATATAAGTCCTTTGGAAAAATTATCGATTGTTAAGAATATTATATTATTTAATTGAATAGTATTTCATTAAAAAACTTATTTTTGTCAATTTCGACACTATTTAGTTATTGATTTTTGTAAATGTCGTAAAAACATTATTAATTACAAAATAATTCATATAATCAACCTTAACATGTCATATTAACCTATAAAGGTAGTATAATGCATCATATGTCTGGATTTAAATTTATTTTAATATTTAAAATATTAATTATTTTAATCATTCAATAATCACGAAATTACTTCATCAACATTGTGTCATAAATAAATTTGAATCTATCATGTCTTAAATTTGTAAATAAAATACCATGATGTAGGAAATATTTTTATCTTTATTTTTAATATTTATTGTATAATTTATCTTATCAATAACCATATATTAAAAATAGAATATTTATTAATATTTAAATTGTTCACTTTAAACTCGTCTTTAAATAAAATATAATAAATGTCATATTCTAATAGAAGTGGATAGAAAATGATGAAATATTTATCCTCAGATTGATTTTGGTCTAAATAAACCTATCCAATAGAATTAGGACATGTGTTGGGGTAATTATAATTTCATTTTTACCTTTAATTACCCTATTTACTTTTAATCAGGGTAAATAAAATTCAAATGTTAATATTCACCAAAAAATATTTTCTTCTAATTGAACCACATTTTACTTTTTGTTGTCAACTGTTTATCTGACATTTTTTAAATTAAAATCACAGAAGCGGAAAAATTATGTTTTATGTAGATTTTCAAATGTGCCTAGAAGTTCGGTAAAAGAAGGTAACAAGTTAAAAAGAAATTTATGTATCTAATATTATTATAAAATGACTCCAATGAATTAAATTAGATTAATATAAGTAGTATGTATCTATATTTACATTAAAATACATTTAAATTTAATATTAATTATTTAAATAAATTTTTTCTATTAAACAATAACGTATTGTTTGTCACTTTTCATCAGACATTGAATGTTTTTAGAAAACTACAAAAAATTCACGCTGAGCTAATTTTAATTTTCCGAATCTAAAAATAAAGTCCATTTTGGAAAATAAAATTTATAAAAATTCAAAATGTGGGAATTACTATTCATATTTACTTTTTAAATGGAAATTTTGATTGGTCATGGTGTGATAGAACTCAAAGATGCGTACATCAGAAGCTATTTTTTTATTCAAAGAGAAATATACTGTTGAATCGTGGGGGTGTTACATTTTTCCCTCCTTCAAATAATTTCTTCCTCAAAATCTATAGAATATTTTTTTCATAAAAATATTTAGGTGGTTCTTCATAATAAGTTCCTCAAGTTCCCACATTCCCTCTTCCCTTTTATGGATTATCCAAATAACATTCACCAGAAAAGTCGACTAGTTTTTCAACACTTATTCTCTAGTATCAAGAATATTGATAGGATCTTCACAGTAAGACAGATCATGTCCCAATTCTATTTCATCATAAGCGAGTACATGTGTTGGGTCATGAAAGTATTTTCCCGACATTGATACATGTAACACATCATTAACTTTGGAGAGACATGGTGGAATTTCCAAACTATAAGCTACAACTCCAATTCCTTCTAGAATATTGAAACGTCTGATGTACCTCAGACTTAATTTAACTTTCTTAGTAAATTGTACAGCACCCTTACATGGATATACCTTCAAGAAAAAATGATCTCTTACTTGAAATTCCAAATCCTTCCTTTTCTTATAGGCATAGATCTTTTGTCTACTTTTGTGCTGCATTGATGTGGGTTTTGATAATCTATAACTTTTACATTGATTCCTCAACATGTTCTGGGCCTATGAGTTTTCTTTCACCAACATCACCACAACAAGTTGGTGTGAAACATCTCTTTATATATTACACTTCATCAGGTTCCATACGTATAATTTAATGGAAGATATTGTTAAAGGAAAATTCTACCAGAGATAAATACTAATCCTGCATACCATGAAAGTCATGTGAGAAATATCTCAACAAGTCTTCTAGGATTAAATAGTCCGTTCTGATTGCACATCAGTTTGAGGGTGGAAGGTCATGCTCAAATGAAGTTCAGTTTCTAGGTCTTTTTGAAGGCTTTTCTAGAATCATGATGGAAACATGGATCAATATCAGAAATAATATATAGGGGTACACTACAAAGTTTTAAAACATCATTAATATATAGTCTTTCAAAACTTTCTAGTGGTAAATATTATCTTATAGTATGAAAATGTTATGACTTCGTAATACGATCAACAATGACCCATATTTCATCATTCCTTCTAGGAGTCTTTGGTACCCCCATGAAAAAGTCCATCATAATCTCATCCCATTTTCATTCAAGTATGGGATTTTGTTTCATGAATCCTCCAGGATGATTCCTTCCAGCCTTAACCTATTGAAAAACCATACAGGTTGAAACGTAACCAACAATATCTCTCTGCATTTTTTCCCATAAAAAAATGTTCCTTCAAATATCGACACATCTTTGTGCTACGAGGATGTATAGGAAAATTTTAGGAATATGAATCATCAAACAATTCCCTTTTTAGATCAGGTATATCAGGAGAACAATGTGTCTTCCAAAATTTAAAAAATTTATCTTCATATACAAAGTCGATAAATCTCCCATGATTCATAGCATTAATTTTCTTTTGGAACTCCCCATCATAAGACTGAGAACTTTTTATACTTTCTAGTAAATATGGTTTGGAAACCATATGAATAATTATTGATGTTTTACATTCCATTAATATTCTTATTTCCATATTTACTACATCCAAGAATATATGATCCCATTCAACTCTCATCTTGTTCAGAACTCTGTGATACTTTCTGCTCAAACCATCTTCCACCTTATTTTCCTTCCATGAGTGGTAGTTTATTGTGAAATCATAATCCTTGAGTAGTTCAAGACATCTCATTTGCATCATGTTGATATATTTATATGAGAAAATATACATCAAATCTTAGGATTTATATATATATCACATATTTAACCATAGAGATACTGTCTCCATATCATCACGGAGAAGATTACAGCTGCTAACACAGGATCATGAGTAGGGCAGTTTTCCTCATAAATTTTTAGCTATCGTGAATCATAAGAAATAACTCTTTCATTATGCATAAAGACACAACCAGGTACTTCCATTGAAGAATCACAATATATAAAAAACCCAGCATTTTCCAGTGGTAGAGTCAAAATAGGAGAATTGACTAATCTTTTATTCAATTCTTAAAAACATTCTTCACGCTGTTTTGTTGAAACAAAATTAACCCCTTAAAGAGTGATCTTGGTCAATTGGTTAAAAAATCAGGCAAAATTCATAACAAAAATCGAATTATAACCTTCTAAACCAATAAAACTCGTGCATCAATTATACTAGTCGGTGTTGGCAATTCTTGGATTTCTCTAATCTTACAAGGTTCAATAGATATTCCATCCCTAGAGACAATATGGCTAAGAAAAGAAATCTCTTGAAGCCAAAATCCACACATGCTAATCCTTCCATATAATTCATTTATTTTATGTGTTTTAAGAATAATGTGCAAGTGATTTTCATAATCGTCATAGATTGGGGAGTATACAAAGATATCATTAATTAATAGATCTATAAATTTATCAATTTCTTCTAGGAAAATTGTATTCATCATATCCATGAAAATAGAGGGTGCATTAGTCAGTCCAAAAGGAATTACTGTAAACTCCATACCTGGTTCGAAATTCTGTCGTTGGAATGTATTCCTTCCTCACACACAATTGATGGTATCCATATATATAGTCAATATTTGAAAATTATTGATCTCTATGAAGTTGATCAAATAAATAATCCATGTGATGTAGGGGATACTCTTTAATTATTTTTATAGCATTGATATCCCAATAGTTAATTCCCAACCTCATAGATCCATCCTTCCTCTTAACAAAAAGGACAAGGGATCCACATGGAGAAACACTAGGGAGAATAAATTCTTTATTACTCAATTGCACTAGTTTTTTCTTTAGTTTCACTAATTCCATAGTAGTCATTCTTTAAGGGGTATTCGATATGGCCCTTGAACTAGGAATTAAGTCAATGGAAAACTCAATTTTCCATTCTGGAGGATGTCAAGGTAAATCCTCTGGAAACAAATAAACATATTCATGAATAATAGTTAAATACATTATTTTAACATTACATTCTTCTCCCATAGTTATTTCACTCACATCCTCCCTAATAATTGAATTTAGTAGAGCTGGAAAGGGTGGATCTAGATGAGAATCAGATGGTGATGTTTTGTCTTTAATGATAATGTATTCCTTATCATCATCAAAAAATTGTAACCTCCATTTTCTTATTTTAAATTTTTCCATAGTGGTCTAAAATCCAATCCATACCATGGATTATATAAAATTCAATCATGGTTAGGACAATATGTTCAATATATAAATCATGTTTATATTACATTATGGTAACTTGTTGAAAAACATTGTCGCAATGAATCTTCCTTTAGGAGATTTGTATGAAAACTTCCTTGTTAGGTCAAATTGGAAATATATTATTATCATGGAAAATGTTTTAAAATATGAAATAATGATATGATCCAGAATAAATTAAATCATTGCCTAATTTTGAGGAAACAATTAACATACATGCCACCACATCATTAGGATCTTTAACCTCAATAGTAGTGATCACATAAACATGGCCTTTATCCCTTGTCTTTTTATGAGTTAAGTTTCCTTGGTGAATAAGTCATTAATTTTCATTATTCGCTATTTCTTTAATACTATAAAATTAAACATTGAAATCCTATTAATTCCCTAGAAATATCGATCTTGGTGGCCTTTTTCTCAAAACTTGTAACATACTCTAAAACCCTTTAGGAATGTACCGGGGTGCTTCTTTATACATTTACATCAGGGTGGAAAATCAACATTTTATCTTCTTCCCCTTATTTATTTTTTAGAGTATTTATAAGATCTCTTCATATCTTTCATCGGTTTAAAGTCAGAAGTCTTAGAGAATTCATATTCTTTTTGATACCACATGAGACTATATCTTCGTACGATGATAAGGATTGTGAGGAAAATGATCGACAGAGAAATTTTTCTAGCCCATCAAAGAATAGACCAATATTACCTCATGGGTTATGTATATAATCTATAGTATGCCTTGCTAACCTTGTAAACATTGACTCATTCTTTACGACATTCTTATCCTCCTTGTTCCTTAGACTCAGAAATTGATTTTCCATATCATCTTGATTCTCATAAGGAAAATATTTTTCTACGAAAATATATCTATACTCTTTTAATTCCATATTTGATACTTCTTCATCTTCCTCTATGTTTTGAATTAATTACCACTATTGATCTACATCACTGGTGAGGTGATAAACTACCATGACATCTTTTTACCTTTCACTACTCCACAATGAATGAAATATCATCTCTATAGAACTTATCCATTTCTCAGATACAAATCGATTTGTAGTCCCATTTAATGTTGGTGATTTTTACCTCATAAAGTGGTCTAACATTGATCCTCCATGTTATAGATCAGGGTTCTCCATACGGGTAAGGTTATTATTCATAACCCGGTTGAATTGTACAAATATGGTTATAAACTAATCATCACCAGTTTAATCACCTACTCTACTATAATTATCTTGAGTACGAGGGAAATCCCTACATGGATTACGTGTGTTGATATAGTTTTCATCCTTTTACTAGGTTAAATTTCTAAACAATGGCATTCATTAGATTATTTTATGAATCACCATTCATAATTTCAAACTTGTAAAATACTTAACATAAATTGAACAGTTTAAGCATATAATCCATAATCATAAAAATGTTTTTTGAGAAAGTATTTAATCATAAATCATTCATTATGGTTTGTAAATAAAATTTGAATTATCCTAAGAAAATCTCCTGGGTGTATCAAACTTGGTGCACATTAAGGCCTGTTGTTGTGTACCAGGATACCCCGTGTCAAGACCAAAACAACTTGTTGGAGTTTTCACTCCTAGTTATATCTATGCCAGAACCATGTCCACTTGTATTATCCATATGGGGATATTTTTTTAAAAAAAAACCACATAATATTTACATTACCAATTTTTTTGGATATTCTCAAATAATACTCAAAGTCTATATTAAAGTAATGTTTTCTAATAAAATTTTTTATAAATGTAGTTTCTACAGTTTGTACTAATTTTCCTCTAATAAAAACTGTAACACCCCAACCCAAGAAACCTAGATTTGGTGAATTATTAAATTACATTTTCATGATCCTAAAAGATCATGCTCTGAAAGATCGATCAGTTTAGTAGCCTTGGAAGTACACAGATACATGCATATGTTTTACATTACATAATGAAATGAAAAAAACAACATTGTGTGTTCATTGAACTCACTCATATCCCATAGTCTATTATTGTAGGTCAATGAAAATATTATTATTCACATCATGGGAAAAATAAAACTTAAGAATGGGATGATCTCAGATGATCATTAAGGGTAAAATATAGCAGAGACTATCATAAATAAGAATAAACATTTAAGGAAATGTATAATACTAAAACTGAAGAGTTTTAAACATAAAAAATAAGCATAATATGGGAAAGATAAATCAAATAAATACATTTACTTATATAAATGGACATACTACTAGTCAAATAATAACATGTAATATTAATAGCTAATTTCATAAAGATGGAATACATAATACTGGACATAATAACCACATAGTCAAAGCCTCATGCCAAGATTAAAAAAATAATTTTTTCAAGGCCTTGTGAAAATATAGAAATTTGTCTCATGATACCAACCAATGCATCACGGGGCTATAGCTGGCCCCACCCATAACACACTATGTCCAATTCATTCTGTATGTGAAAAGTTTGAAATATAACATAGACATTCATATTAAAACATTCATAAGAAATGTTAATAAATTAACCATAAACAATGAATGGTACAAAATTAAGACATTCATAATCAGTCATAACAAAAACCCTTAAATACAATATATAATATTGTATCATAATAAATCAACTTCAAACAAGTGTAAAATATAACAAAGGATGTTAACATAGATGAAATAAATCTAAAGATTATTTGAATTAAATATCTATTTCTAATTTGAAAAAATTTTAATGTAACGAAAACATTTATTTAGGAAATATTCTTAAAAGCATGTAAGGGAAGCTTTGAAGGTGCTATAATGGCAGAAAATGGCATCCCCCACTGTATAAGTAAAAAAAATTCTATAATTTTTCATAAATGTTATAATGTGTGTTTCTTACAAAATGAAAGAATGATTCCATTCAAAATATTTTATAAAAATTAAAATTAGTGTATAAATGACTTTAACCCATACCATATGAAATATTAAAAATGTTTTGAAATACATTTTTAAAAAACGCGGAAGTGGATGATAACGAAATCCCAGTAGATACGTATAAACAACCTTGGATTATAAATAAATAGTAAAATTAACCCTTACCTTGTACTTTTCCTTAGTTGAGGTTATATTAACTTTATATATAATAGTTCAATAATTGTTATTAACTTATACAATAACCAAATCTATAAATATAATATCATATATGATCCTCTAATATCACTTTTTAATAATATTTCAGCAGTAGCATTATTTCGGGTGTTGCATGTTTTATTTTACTTTATATGTTTTGTTATGGAAGCCACGTTTGTTATGTATAATATGTATTTGATTCATATACATAATTATATTATGTTCATAAAAATTATTTTTAATCATCAAATGAAAATTAATCTTGAATGGTTATGATGGGGAATGTCATCTAATCGCGTCGTGGAGATGGTAAGTCGTACGTACGTACGAGCGACAATATCATTCCATTAATGGTGAAATAGTATGTAATTGGATAGTATATTATATATATTGAATAATTATAATGTTATATTTATTATTTAAATCAATTATACTAATTATTATACCCATCAAAATATTTATGTGTTGAATAACAAACTAGACCACGACATTGAGATGATAAACCTTACATACACATGTATAATGACTTTGTCATTTATAGGATGGATAGAAAAATGATAATACACGAACCATATTTATAATAACATCACAGTATGTAGAATGTGCTGTATTTATTATTTTTGGTATAGAAACAACAAAGAAAGAGTATGTGGATGAAGAAAAGAACTTGGAAAGTGCTCATGAAATAATTACCACTTTCTCGGGTTATTCCTTTTGATTTGAACAATATAGAACTTTATGTTAAATTTATGACCAAATTAAGGCCTCTAGGTTGAATTGATGATTTTTTGTAGGATAATTAAGTAGGTCATAGCTGAGAAAAATGGATTTTGGTGGTTTGAAATGAAGAGAAGGGAATGTAACCTTTTATAAGAGACGTTAGGGTCATTTTTGGAAAAGCTTGATATATTATTTTGTTATAAAATAATTTTCAGTTTATAATATCTCTAAATGAATTTATTTCACCTCTAAGGTGGGTATGAGTCTAAATCCTCTAAACCATTTGGTTTTAGACATGTTTAGGTCACCATATTAGCCTTATATTTTAGATTTAACTCTTAGTTAAATAGTATAACTTTTAATTGTCTTTTTGTGTTTTTGTATTACATGGATAATAAACATACTATAAAATTCCAACAGAACATAAAGTGGTTCATTAATGACATATCTAAACTAATATATTCTCTTTTGGTAGAATGAAATATTTTTATGAATATTATATCATTTAATAAAATAATATTTGTTTTAAAAACTCATTTATGTCAATTTTGACACTATTAAGTAATTTATTTGTTTTAATGTCATAACAACATTCTGACTTCTAAAATAATTCATTTAATCAACCCTATAATGTCATCTTAACAATTAAATTAGTGTAATGCATCAAATGATTCAATTTAAATTTATTTTAATTGTTATAATATCAATTATTTCAATCATTCATTATTAAGGTAATTAGTGAATCATCATTGTGTCATAAATAAAAATAATTAGTCAAATTCCAAATATTATAAATAAAATACCATATTATTGAAAATATTTTTATATTTCTAATTTATACTTATAGTCGAATTTATATTATTGATAACCCTATATTAAAAACAGTTTTGTTATTAAAATTTGAATTTAACACATTTAACTATGCTTAAAATAAAATATAATAAAAGTCCTAATCTAATCCATGTGGATTGAAAAGTGTCATATTTTTTTCCTAAGGTTTATTTATGTCTAAATACACATATCCAATATAATTATGAAATGTTTTGGGGTAATTATAATTTCATTTGTTATCTTAAATTGCCCTATTTACTTTTAACCATCGTAACTAAAATTAAAAAGTTATTATTCACAAAAAAAATATTTTCATCCTATTGAAAACATTTTATTTACTAATGTACACAACATATCTCTTATTTTTTTAATTCAAATCACAGAATCAAAGAAATTTCATTTTATGTAGATTTGCAAATGTTCCTTGAAGCTGGGTGAAAGACTGTAAAAAGATCAACAAACTTTTATATATCTAATCTTATTATAAAACTAATACAATGAATTTAATTTTATTAATATATGTTACATTTATCTATTTTGACTTTGAGGTAAATTTAAATTTATAAATAAATAATTAATTAAAAATTCAGTTTTAAACAATAACGTAGTGTTTTTCACTATTCCTCAAAAATTGAATGTTTTCAGAAAAATACAGAAAAAATCAACCTAAGATAATTTATGATATTTTGAATCAAAAAATGAAGTCCATTTTGAAAAATAAAATTGGTGAAATTTCAAAAAGTGTTTATTGCTATTCATAACTGCTTTTTATACTACTAGTTTGATTGGTCGTGGTGTACTAGAACTCGGAGATGCGTACATCGCAAGCTTTTGCATTTTTCAAAGAGAAGATTACCCAGGAAGCTTGGGGTGCTACATCATGTATATAAAATATAATTATATTATAATATTCTATATAATATATAATTTCTAAAGGGAATGTATCGTTCATTGAGACAGTAAGCCATACGTACGCGTGAACATAGTTTCTATTTATATTATCATATTGAAAGAATGAAAATTATATATATGTATATATGTATATAATATCAATAATTTAGAATTATAATGTTATATATATCATAATATTTCACTAAAACAATACTTAATACATTTCATGTTATGCGTTAATGAATCACATTGCTTTGAGTGGTGGTTGTACACAATGCTCAAAAAAATTATCATATATTCACCAAATTAAATATAACAATATTTCAATTTTAAAAATAATAAATAAGATTAAATAAAAAAACATAATATATTACATATAAAAATAGTTTTCTCATAATAAATTCTTACATGAGAGGTGGTAAATGAAATATGAATAATAATCGTTTAGTGGGGCGGTAATTCATCGTACACGTAAACAATATATTATTTAACCTTTATATAGAGGTGTGTCTAAGTGTAGGTTGAAACCATAGAATAAAATTATCCTAGAATATTTACGATACTTTTTTTAATATATAAATGGATTAAAGAGAGTGTATGAGTGGGAGATGAAATAGAGATGGAGAGTTTTTGGGTGAAGACATTACCTCTTAATCGGGTAAATCTATTCAGTTTGTGTTAAAATACTTCCATAGAATTATTTATATCTAAGGGAGGATTCTATGAGGAAGGGAGAGATGATTTTAGATTATTGGTGTAGATATTTCTAGATCCATGGGGCATGAGTGTTATGAAGAAGTGGTATATTTGTGGCCTTTTTATAGGGGAGGAGGAGTGAAACTCTTGTAAATATTTGTTGAGAGAATTCCACTGATGGTTTTCATGATTCAAGTGGATCCAATAATGGACAAAAGTAGTCTTATGGAAGAATATGGTCGAAATATATCTACAGGAGTTCTCTTGGATTGGTTTCTAGGTCGTTTCGAGTTTTAAATTTATGGTTTAGTCCTTAAATAGGCTTAATTTTACCTTAATCATTGTAGTTAATTTTAATTACATTGACTAATATTTTTAGTCAAATTTTTTTATCATTTTATTAATTAAATATTATTCTAATTATATATATTTAATCCATTTTAACCAAATTTCAATCATATAATTGGTAGAAATTAATTTAAAATTATTCCGGCTAACGGGACGACACTAGATTTTTTCAATATAATAATGACCAAAATATTGATATGTTTTTATTACAACTTTCCATGTGAAATTGCTTCTAATGTCTGAAATTGGATTAATTAATAAAATTAATATGTCATTACACTTTCAAAACTTTTTAAAATAAAATATAATATTTAATGAAATTTTTTTATAAAGTTGTTTTGAATTAAAATCTAGTATTTTTAGCTATTCATTTATAAATAAAACCATACAGAAAAATACCAAAAAATTATCTTAACCTAATTTTTATGTTTATCTTAATAACATAATTTTTTGGACATATTAATCCTAAAAATTCACCACATATATATTCAATGTGGGTTATCCATTAAAATATGATACCAATACCTTCATAAAAAATATTGTGTTTTAAGCATAATATTTGTTTTATTATTATAATTCTTCTATAAAATCTATATGATGATTATAAATAATAATTTATTGATTATATAACATATATATTAAATTAATATCAGTTGTTAATTATGAATAATAGAATTTTTTAGGGTAAAATATCTTTTTATAACCATAAAATAATAATAGTTCCATATACATTTAATATGTTCCCAAATTCATTACTAGTTAATTGGAAAACTATAAATTCATATTAATTTTTTATAAACCATTTAACATTATAAATTATTAAATACAATTCATTAATACTAATTTAATCACAAGGTTATATGTTATTTTATTAAATCATAACATTTTAATGATATATTATTGTTCAGTATATCTCAATCATGTGTGTTTTACATGCCATCGAGGAAAGGCATTATTGTGTGTAATGTATGCTAACCTAATTGATAAATATAGAGAAAGATAAAATTTAAATAGTGTTTATTTTATAACATCATACAAACATATAAAATAATCTATTTTTAGTGTTACAAGAAATTTAAAATATAAAAAATTTATATTAATTTTAAAATGTAATTATCAAAATCTTGGGGTGTTATATTATCCACCCCGTAAAATGATCTTAACCCTCATAACTCATATTGGTTATTAATTTTTTAATAATGGAAAGTTCATTTTCTAGAAACATATATCCTAATAATTAATTCTAAAACATTATTTTAAAAAATAAATGTTGAATCATATCGGTTACACAATATAACATATAAATAGGCTTCCACGTGGGAGAAAATAAGTGGTAAGATTAAATATGGACATGGAAGACTAATATAACCATCATGTTCTAATGGAGAGTGATATAGATTTTTTTTAATAGAATGTTAAAAATCAGAAAGCCATAAATCTACTATGAGAAAAGGGACAAACTAATTCATTGGAAAGAGAGGTACTAGGATTCCATTATTGGATTCAAGATCATTTTTTATTAATGATAATGAATTTCATCAATAGATATACATTAATGATTTCAGGATAACCTCACCCTTATTTATTCCTTTATCCACTTTACCTCTTTCTCAAAAAAGGATGTTCAAATTTTCATTCCTGATGTACTAATAGATCATGAGATATGTGATATGTAATCCCATCTATCACCAGTTATCACCAACAACACATTTTTATAATAGGTTATCAAATATTCTTAAATATTCATATGATAAGATAATAATTTATTTTCACTAAATTTTTCCATGGTTTAACGTAGACATCCCATAAAAGGTTAACCTTATATCTATTCTAAAACATGAATGTTCAAAACATTAGAAATGATGTCATAAATGCATCATAACAATGATTGCCCATATATCCCAAAATAAATTTTTTTTTTCACATTAAAAACATGTGAATACACTTATCATATATTCTCTTAAAGAATGTTTATAACCATAATGACCATAAATCCTTTTAGAAAACATGCATTCTACCATACACTAATCATTACTAGATATATTCTTTAAATCCAAGAATATGTAAAAATAATCTTTAATTACTTAAAACACAATTCTAATAATGAATTCAAAGGTAATCTATACTATCTAATTGACATATTCATATCCATCACATCATTATCCAAACTTCATTATATCAACCTCATGCATTGATTAAGGGTTAACTACCCTTAAAAAAATATCTCCTTTCCAAGAAATCATTTCCCTATGTCTTCATCACCACTCAATATTCCATTTTCAATATTTAAGGAAACAATATACTGAAAATAATCATAAATTTCATGATTCATATAACATAATATTATAATTCGAGAACCTAAATACTTCATTCCTCTGACATTAATCTTAAACCATTACGTAGGCCTCACCAACGTATTTCTTAATACATCATTCCTAGAATATTAAATATGAATCGTGGTTTAAGGATACTTAATCTCAATCTAATGATGATTATTACGATTAATGTAAAAATTACGTTTCGATCATAACATAACTTTAACATATCATATGAGGTCTTTTTATATTCAATTATATATCCAATACTCGTTCCACCTTCCCGATTTGATTTATTAGATTTATTTATAGGAAATTGATTTGCATAATCATCATTTTATCCATATTTGAATCATTAAATGTGAACCATGTTCCATAATTTTCTCTCCATTTAATAAAACCATTTGTCATAGTGTGAGAAGCATTTATCATATTAGGATACCACATAATCATGAAAACATGCATTTTGGTTATATAAATCATGGATCCCACTTATTTAATCCATAAAAACTTATGTTTATCCATGTTTATTTATGGTAATACATTATTTAATTCATTCATTATGGATCATGAATAGTTTTTTATTTTCCAAAGAATATCCCCTGGTAATGTTAAACCAGTTGTGAACTAAGGAATGTTATCATGTGCCAGATTACCATGTGTCAGGCCTGGAAGATATTTTTTTAGTTTTTACCGAGAGGTAAATCTGTTCTAGATCCACGCCCACTATTAGTATACAACCATGGATTTATTTCAAGGAAACAACTCAATCTATCCATTGCCAAATTTCTCTGACATTTTCCTAAACATTATCTCATCATTATACCTACCCATGGAGACATCACTAGTGTAACATCCTAGGTAAATGGAGAATAATACATATTTCATATTTATTAATATTTTTGAATTAAATATTAATATTACTTTAAAATGGGTTTCTATGTTCGATAGTGTACACAATACGCAACAATGGGTTTATTTGGAATCTTACGTTGCACACTATTAATATAATATTTTTATTTTCAATTGTAGTTAACTCCTAGATGTTCTATTGGCGGAAATTAACAAAACTAACTAAAATATGATTATACATTTTGGTTAAATTTATTTACATTTATCGAATAAAAGTTAGTGGCATAAAATGTGAATGAATCTAATTTTAAGCTTAATTTACATTAAAATGCCGATTTATCACCTTTTAATGGAGAACCCTTTCTAAATCTAGTTTTGTTCACTTTAATACATTATATATGACCAAATAAAATCCTCTTCTAGAATGTGGACATCAAAATTTATGTTGTGAAAATTTTTGGAATTATTCTAATGAAGTTATTTTTTTAATGAATAGTGAATAATATAGTATTTTAATTCAAAAGTGATTTTTAATCAAATTTATTTATATTGTTAGATTTTATTTTTAATTGTATTAAAAGTGAAATTATAGTATATTATTACCATTAAATCCAATGTTGGTTATTGAAATTAATTTCACTTTGAAATTGGACATAATCATGTATCAATCTTTTTATAGTTATTGTTTTTAAAAACACACTATTTGTTTTAACAATGAGAAATAATTTTTAAATTAATTAATTCCACATCTATGTTTTGAATTTGGATAAATATAAATCATTTTTGAATTCAGAATATCAAATATATCTTAGGCTGAATTTTTGGTATTTTTCTGAAAAACTTCCATTTTTTAAGAATAGTGACACCACTTAGTGGTAGTTAAAAAAACTGACTTTTTCATTTAAATGAATTTTTACAACTCCTGTGAATTGAATTTTGAAAATCAGACATATATGTTTGCTATCAAGAAGTAAAATTTAGTTCAATAAGATGAAAATAATTTTTGGTGAATTGTAACTTTTGAATTTTATTTACCGCGGTTAAAGGTAAATAGGGTAATTCAAGGTTAATAGAATATTATGATAATTGCAAATTACCTAAAAAAATTGTCATAACCTTAGTGGCTGATTCATTAACGACCATTAAAATCTTTGGGTATATTTTGGGACCCCATTGATCCACATGGGAGTGATAATGTCAATTTAGACTAATAAATTTAATGTAATGCCAAAATAGACATTACCAAAAATCTTTAAGTAATTAATATTTATATGGGGTTATATAAGTAATATTTTTTACTATAAATATTCATTGTTAATATAAAAATAATTCCTACATCATGGTATTTTTATTATTATTTTTAGACATTGAATAAATTAAATTATTTATTGCACAATAATAATAGAGTATTTACCTCAATAATATTTGATTAAAATAAATAAGATTATAATGATTAAAATATTATCCAAAAAATGTCCAATTCATATTGGATGATTTTATTTCGACCATGAATCATCTTATCTTCGACTATAATGATTTTTCCACCTTTATAAATCGAATAACATTATAAAATAAAATAATGTTTTCACCCTTTCCTAAAGAGACCATCCTCTCCATTATAAAAGGAGACCACTTCTATGCAATTACTCACACATATAAAGCCATTTGGATCCTCCAAAAACTTCTCAATTAATCTCCATCCTTCCCTATCCTCCTCCTAGAGGCCATAACTAAGGCAGAAGTCATTACAATAAGTCCTTTGGTTCAATACAAAGAGAGTTACCCAAATTAAAGGTAACAGTTTCTCTTAAATTATTTTCTTTTATTTTATTCTCCAACCCCTAAAATCGTTGTATTTCTTTTATTTTGTAATAGAAACAGTATCCCCAGTATACTATGATGTTGTTATAAAATGTATTAGAACTACACTTACACACACCTTCATCTAATGGATGAGGAACATAATGTTTCTGTGGATGGAAAACTAACGCCTCACGAAATGATGATTGTTCAATTACATATTACTGCCTCTCATGGTGGCCATTATGATATAAATGTATTTATATATGATATATATTATGTAAATGATTTCTTTCTTCTTCTTTAATTTCCAATTATATCAAACCTTTATGGTTTCCATAGTGGGTAAATTCGATAATCTCATTTGAGGAAGTGCGGACTACCGCCCCCTCAATGTGATGTGACTCGTTAATGCCTTATGGGGGATGTATAAAGGATGGATTTAATGATATTATATATTATATTATACTGGAATTATAATATATATATATCATTATGTTTTAATTCCATTAAAATAAGAAATATAAATGAAAGTAGCATTCATTCGTACGTATGGCTTACTGTCACCACGAACAGTGCATTTCATTTCTTACCTCAAAATGATATGTACTATTATAAAAACATGAATATACTTGATATATATGATATATATGATATCCAAGTCATGAATATAATTATGTATAAATTAAATATTGACCACATGGACAACTTGTAAATAAAAGTTTTCCATTTTGACCCAAGTACTAAATATTGACAAAATAAACATTATTAACTTAAATGATTACATAATGTTTATAAAATGTTAATATGTGATATAAAAGGAATAATAAACTTGAAAAAGTTTCTTAAGAAATTAGAAATTAACATTAGTTTATTATTTAGGATATTAAAGAATGACGAGTCTTGTCGGACATGAGGTAAGGGACTTTGTCTCAATCTCCTTTCATTGAGGCATTTATTATACACGACTTTATTTTATATGGTGAATAAAACCCTTTTACTTTTCATTTTATTCAAATGGAATCTTTTTATATGAAGCATTTTACTAAATGACAAAACTGAATGTTTTTTAACGTAAGCGGTGACAACGACCTCTCAACCACCGCGAGTATTATTTGATCTTTGGCTTCCTTAACTAGCTGGAAAGTTTTTAAATGGAAAAATAAACCCAATATAATCCTTTTATTTATTTTGGTATTGAAAATTATTTTTATAATGGATTTATTATTTCAATATCATGAAATAATATTTTGTTATCTCAATGTGGAAATATTAACATTTCTTTATGCCTATGTTCTGTTTTATGATCATGTTATGGTTATTGGGAATTATTTTTGTATACAGGTGGTTCCATGATAAACATAGGGCGGGTGAGCCTGAGATAGCTCTCCAATGAATTCGGTATCATGACAGAGGTAAACGTTAATGTTTCTCTTAAGAGTTTTATGGAATATACTGTGATTGGTATTCCTAAGTAACTCCCAATGTAGCTATGATAAATATAATGTAAATATGGTATGAATGCCGAAAGTTACCTTTATGATTTATGATATCTATATGTCATTCATAAATTTTATGATTTCATGAGGTAAGTAAAAGAGTTCATGTTTTGTATGTATTTATTAACAACTATTTTCATTCTCTCTTTTATAACCCTTACTGAGCCTTTTTTGGTCATCCCATGTTTTGAAATGTTTTTCACCATACATAAAGATGAATAGGTTCAAGGATGGGATCATGTAAAAGCCATGATCTTTTTAACATGGAATTAGACATGACTTTTTTTCAGGAGTATTTATTTGATGAAAAAAATGGATTATGGGAAGAAATACCTACTTTGTAATATTTTGAGATGTAATAGTTCTGTCTTAATTCCCTAAAACTCTAAACCTGAAAAGATCCTCAATGTGAATTATTCATTTAATTCAATATTATGCAATGTTTAAGGCTGGGACTTTATAGTTGTTATCAAAGGTAAGTTTAGATAACTATGGGAGTTAGGGTGTTGTTAAATAAATGCCCATAAAGAAATTTTTTTTAATATTGAAATCATATAGAATTATAGATTACCATGTTGCTTCGCCTAAGATATTCTATTGTTCAGAATGGTTTTCCGCATAGGATATAGGGCAGCTATTTTGGGACGACATCTAGAGGAAGACAACCTTCCAAATCAGCAACCCATGAAATTCGGAATCGGAACTGAATAGTTTGTTGCAGTGATGGCACCTTTGACTCAAGCGATAAACAATGGTGGTATCCATGTACGAGATCATCCAGATCAACCACAGAGGAACATGTCAGTAGTGGATCATTTCATTAGGCAATATCCCCCATCATTCAGAGGATCATCTAACCTTGTGCTAGATGAAGGGTGGATTAAAGCACTGGAGAGGATTTTTGATGTCAGGGGTTGTTCCGAACATCAAATGGTTAGTCTTGCAGTTTACTATTTTGAAGGTGAAGCTGATCAGTGGTGGTCGATGGTGAATAATATTTAGGATAGTGAGGAGACTGATGATCTCCATTTGGATGAATTCAAAGTTATGTTTCTTGAGAAATATTTCTCTATGGTGGTTCATCTTAGGATGGAAAAACAAATTCCTGTAGTTGAGGTAGGAGGATGACTCAGTGGCTACTGATGATGAAAAATTCACTCGACTAGCAAGGTATGCTTCAAATATCAAACAAGATCTTGATAGTAAAATAAAATGTTTTTAGTCAGGATTAAAGCCATAGTATCGAAGGTCTTTAGCTTCTCGTGAGTTCAAAAGTTATGAAAAACTTATTCGTTGTGTGGAGAAGGTGGAAATGGAGTTTTCTGATGATTATGTATCCATTGACAAACAAATAAATAAATGGTCAAGGTGGCATGCGAAAGTGAAGAACTCTTCAAAAAAGTATGATGGTAAGGAACTTAAGTTTACAATTTGTGAAAATTGTGCTAAAAGCCTGCTGGGGAATATCTTTTGAATTCTGTTAAGTGCTACTGATGTGGTAAAATGGGACATAAGGCTCATAATTTCACTGAAAAAGATCAGAGTAATGGTAAACCAAAATCTGATTACAATCAGTAAAATGTTTTAAGTGCAATGAAATTGGTCATTATGCAAATGAGTGTCCGTAAAAGAACTCAGTAAAAGGAAAGCATCCAGACTACAAGTAAAAAGGGGTGGAAAAATTCTTTGCAACTAATTCAGCAGATGTTGTCCCATCAAATGAAGTTGTATCAGGTACACTGTTTGTTTGTTCAGATTAAACCAATGTGTTGTTTGATTCAGGGTCTACACATTCTTTCATTTCTGGGATGTTTTCTAGTAAATTTGGAATTCAATCTCATTAAATGAATACTGAACTTATATTAAAAAAATCTAGAGGAAATAATGAGACAAAAAGAAAACAAATGAACATTCATGTCCTTGTGTGCGGAATGAATCTACCTGCAAACCTTTTTTTCCTCTAGTAGAGTTTGATGTCATTTTGGGAATGGATTGGATTTCTCTTCATCATGCTAAGATTGACTGCAGAGCTAAAGAGGTTTCTTTTCAGAATGATTTTCAGTTTGTGTACAAGAATGAACCCATGATTTTGATAACATATCAGGAAGTCGAAATACTGTTAAAAGATGGAAATGAATGTTACCTTGCACATATTGTTGAAAACAAAGAGACTATTCAGATTAATGATGGTCTAGTGGTTAATGAGTACCTTGATGTTTTTCTTGATGTGTATCCTAGTATTATACCTGATCGGGAAGTTGAATTTTCTATTGAGTTATTTCCTGATGCTAATCCAATTTAAAAACCCCTTTATCGAATTGATAAAATTGAACATTTAGAGTTAATGAAGCAATTGCTGGAGTTATTTGATAAAGGCTTCATTCTACCTAGCACATCACCATGGGGTGCACCTATCTTTATTTTAAAAAAGAAAGATGGTTCAATGAGACTTTGAATTGATTATAGAGAATTGAATAATATCACTGTTAAGAATAAGTATCATTTTCCTCGTATCAATGATTTGTTTGATCAGATCCAGGGAGATCAATATTTTTTGAAGATTGACTTGAGGTCGGGGTACCATCAGTTGAAAGTAAAGGAAGTAGACGTTCTGAAGACTATGTTTCGTACTAGATATGGCAATTATTAATTTGTAGTTATGCCTTTTGGGTTAACCAATGCACCTACTTTATTCATGGATCTTATGAATAGAAGTTTTCGTGAGTTATTGGATAACTTTGTGGTTGTGGTAATTGATGATATTTTGTTGTATTCCCAATGTAAGGAGGAACATGAAAGTCATTTAAGGGTTGTCTTGGAAATCTTAAAAGAAATGAAAATATTTGGGAAATTCATCATGTGTGAGTTTTTGTTACAAAAAATTTCATTCCTTGGTCACATTGTTTCAAAAAATGGCATAACTATTGATCTCTCTAAAACAAAAGTAGTTGAAGAATATCCAAGACCCACAAATACAACCAAGATCCGTAGTTTTATTTGTTTGGTAGGTTATTACTGGAGGTTGTTTGAAAATTTTTCACATTTATCTAGCCCAATGACTATGTTAACTCGAAAAGGTGTTAAGTTCATCTGGACAAGAGAATGTGTTGATTGTTTTCACGAATTGAAAAGAAGATTGGTGAATGCTCCAGTTTTGGAACTGTCTTTCAGAGATAGTGAGTTTGTTATCTACAGTGATCCTTCGTTGAAAAGACTGGGTTGTTTCCTAATGAATAATTATCATGTAATTACTTATGCCTCATGTTAGTTGAAACCACATGATTTAAATTACCCTACACATGATTTGGAATTAGCTGCTGTTGTTTTTGCTTTAAAAATTTGGAGACTTCATTTGTATATAGTGAAGTGTGAAATATATACTGATCACAATAGTTTGAACTATATATTCACTCATAAAGAATTGAACATGAGACAGATGAGATGGTTGGAATTAATCAGGGATTATGATTGCATGATCCTTTACCATTTGGGAAAAGAAAATTTAGTGGCTGATGCTTTGAGTCAAAAAAGTAACGCTTCTTTATCTATGCTACGTTTGGAATAAGATCTTTTGGTTTTTGATTTGATGAATTATGAAATAGAAGTTGTTGGTACATGAAATTTTTTTGTTTTGATTCAGGGGTCAGTGAGATCATCTCTATCCGATAGAATAAAGAAAGCGGAGAAAGATGACAGTGAGTTACAGAAAAAGGTAGAGTTGTTTTAGAAGGGTAAGTTGCCTAATTTTAACGGTGATAATGATTGTGTTCTGATATTTGGAAAGAGATTATGTGTGCCTTGTGATTCATCATTGAATAATGATTTGTTATGTGAAAATCATAGTTCTCCATTTTGAGTTCATCCTGGCAGTTCTAAGATGTACATAGATCTTCGGAAGTATTACTAGTGGGATGGAATGAAAAGAGATATTGCTGATTTTACTGTGAAGTGTTTGACATTACAGCAAGTTAAAGAAGAGCGCCAACTACCAATAGGAATGCTTCATCCTCTACTGGTTCCAGAGTGGAAATGGGAAAATATATCCATGGTCATTTTTGTGGGATTACCAAAGACATCTCGAGGTAATAATGCAATTTGGGTTATAGTTGACCGATTGAGTAAATCTTCTCATTTACTTCATATTAAAGATACATTGTATCTAGATCATCTTGATTAGTTGTATGCTAAAGAGATATTCTAGTTTCATTGAGTTCCCCTATCAATTGTATCTGATCATGATCTTATGTTTACTTATAACTTTTAAAAAAGGCCTTCAGAAGTCATTGGGTACTGAATTAAACCTTATTACAACTTTTCATCCTCAATCAGATGTGCAGTCAGAACGGACAATTCAGACCTTGGATGATATGCTACGTGATTTCTCGATGGATTATCTTGGATGTTGGGACCAACACCTTTCTTTGGGTGAATTTTCATATAATAATAGTTTTCATTATAGTATACAGATGGCTCCATTTGAAGCATTATATGGAAAGTGTTGTCGAACTCTAGCTTTTTGGGTTGAAGTTGGTGAAAGGAAGCTAATGGGACTAGAATTGGTAGAAGAGATGGCAGAGAAAGTTCAGTTGATTAATAAGCACATGAGAATAGCTTAGATTAGACATAAAAGTTATGCAGATAACTGGAGGAAGGATCTTTCTTTTGAGGTAGGAGATAATGTCTTTCTCAATGTTTCTCTATGGAAAAGTGTGATGTGTTTTGGTAAGAAGTGAATGACGAGTCCAAAGTTCATTGGACCTTATTAAATTCTATATAAATTTGGATCAGTTGCGTAATGAGTGGATTTACCTCCATGTTTATCCCAGGTACACATTTTTTTCATGTTTTGATGTTGAGGGAGTATATGCTAGATCCATCTCATGTTTTGAGCCAATAAGTAGTTCAGTTGTAAGAGAATATCTCTTTTGAAGAACAACTAGTCTAGATTCTTGACTATAGAGAGCAAGTAATGTAGAATAAGTTAATTAACCAGGTAAAGGTTTTGTGGAAAAACCATATGGTTAAAGCGGCAATGTGGGAATCTGAAAATGCAATGAGGGATAAATACCCCCACTTATTTTGATATGTGAATAAAAATTATGAGGATGCAATTCCCAAAAGGGGGGAAGGATATAACATCTTAGTTAAATTAATAATAATACATATTTCATATTTATTAATATTTGTGAATTAAATTTTAATTTTACTTTAAAAGGGGTTTCTATGTTCGATAGCGTACCCGATACGTAACAACGGTTTTTTTTGTAATCTTACGTTGCACACAAATAGTATAACATTATTATTTTAAATGGTAGTTAACTCCTAGCCATTTTATTGGTGGGAATGAAAAAAACAAACTAAAATATTATTATAAATGTTTGTTAAATGTATTTACATTTATCCAATAATAGTTAGAGGCTGAAAATGTGAATGAATCTAATTTTAAGCATAATTTATATTAAAAGGCTGATTTCTCTCCTTTTAATGGAGAACCATTTTTAAATCTAGTTTTGGTCACTTTAATACAATAAATATGACCAACTAAAATCCTTCTATAGAATAGAGACATCACAATTTAGTTTGTGCAATTTTTTGGAATTTTTTCGATAAAGTTCATTATTTAATGAATAGTAAAAATTATTGTATTTCAATTCAAAAGTGCTTTTTAGTCTAATTTATTTATATAGTTAGATTATCTTTTTAGTTGGTTTTAAAGTGGAATTAAAATATATTTTTACCATTTAATCCAATGTTGGTCATTTGAATTAATTTCACTTTGAAATTGGACATAAACAAGTATCAATCTTTTGATAGTTATTGTTTCTTAAAAAACGCTATTTGCTTTAACAACGGGAATTAATTTTAAAATTAATTACTGCCACTTCTATGTTTTTAATTTTGAAAAATAGACATCATTTTTGAATTCATAATTTCAAATATAGCTTAGGCTGGATTTTTGTTATTTTTCTGAAAAACATCAATTTTTGATGAATAGTGACACCACTTAGTGGTGGTTAAAAAAACTAACTTTTTCATTTCAATGAAATTTTACCACTCCTGTGAATTGAATTTTGAAAATCAGACATATATGGTTGTTATCAGGAAGGAATATGTGGTTCAATAAGAAAAAAATATTTTTTGGTGAATAGTAACTTTTCACTTTTATTTACCATGGTTAAAGGTAAATAGAGTAATTCAAGGTTAAAAGAATATTATAATAATTAAAAATTACCATAACACTTGTCCTAATCTTTTTGGTTTAGTAATTAACGACCATGGGCATATTTTGGGATATTTTGGGACCCCATTGATCCACTTAGGAGTGATAATGACAATTTAAACTAATTAATGTAATGTAAAGGAAAAATAGACATAAATAAATATCTTTTAGTAATGTATTTTTATATGGTGTCATATAATAAATATTTTTTACTATAAATATTTATTGGAAAGCTAAAAGGATTTCCTACATCATGGTAATTTTTTTATAATTTTTAGACAACAATTTAATTAAATTATTTAGGAAACAATAATGTTGCAGTATTTACCTCAATAATAAATGATTGAAATAAATATGATTATATTGATTAATATATTATCCAAAACATGTCCAATTATGATTGGATGATTTTATTTCGACCATGACTCAACCTATCTTAGACTATAATTATTTTTGGACCATTAGAAATAGAATATCATTATATAATAAAATAATGTTTTCACACTTTCCTAAAGAGCCCCTCCTCTCCCATATAAATGGAGACCACTTATATGAAATTCCTCACATCTCTCAAGCCATTTGGCTCGTCCAAACTCTACTAAATTAAGATCCATAAATCCCCCTCCTCTTCTTAAAATCCTTAACATTTTCTGAAAGCATTTCAAGAAGTCCTTTGGTTCAAACCAAAGAGAGTTACCCAAAATAAAGGTAATTGTTTATCTTAAATTGTTTTATTTAATTTATTCTCCAACCCCTAAACTCTTTTTATTTCCTTTATTTTGTAACAAAACTAGTATATTAAATATAATAGGATGTTTTTATGAATTTATTTTAACTACACTTACACACACCTTCATCTAATGGATGAAAACATAATATTTTTTAGGATGGAAAACTAACGCCTCACGAAACGATGATTGTTCAATTACATCTTACCGCCTCTCATGGTGGCCATTACGATGGAACTGTATTTATATATGATATATATTATGTTTATTATTTTTTTATTCTTCTGTACTTCCCAATTATATCAAATCATTATTGTTTCTAGAGTGGGTAAATACGATAATCTCATTTGAGGAAGTGTGGACTACCGCCACCTCAAAGTGTTGTGACTCATTAGTGCCTTATGTGGGATGTATAAAGGATGGAGTTAATGATATTATATATTATTTTATAATGGATTAATAATATACCTATGTATCATTATGTATTACTTCCATTGAAATAAAAAATAGAAATGATTGTAGCGTTCATGCGTACGTACAGCTTACCGTCTCCATGAACGGTGTATTTCATTTCTTACCTCTAAATGTTTTGTACTATTATAAAAACATGTATATATTGGATATATATGATATATATGATAACCAAATCATGAATATCATTCTGGATATAATTAACTATTTAACACATGGAAAACTTGTAAATATAAGGTGACCATTTTGACTCAAGTACCAAATATCGACAAAATGAACATTATTAACTTAAATGATTACATAATGTTTCTAACATGGTAATAAGTGATATAAAAGTAATAATATACTTGAAAAAGTTTCTTAAGCATGTGAAAATTAACTTTAGTTTATTATTCAGGATATTAAAGAACGATCGAGTCAAGTCGGACACGAGGTAAGGGACTTCGTCTCAATCTCCTTTCATTAACGAATATCTTATACACGACTTTATTTTATACAGTGAATAAACCCCTTTGACTTTTCATTTTATTCAAAGGGAATCTTTTTATTTGAATCGTTTTACTAAATGACAAAAAGGAATTTTTTTTAATGTAAGCGGTGACAACGACGTTCCCGCCGCGGTGAGTATTATTTGATCTTTGGCTTCCATAACAAGCTAGAATTTTTTTAAAAGGAAAAATAAATACCATATACTCTTTTTATGTATTTTGGTATTGAAAATGATTTTTAGAATGAATTTATTATTTCAATATCTTTAAATGATATTTTTTTATTACAATGTGAAAATGTTATCATTACTTTATGCCTATGTTATGTGTTATGATCATGTTATGGTTTTTGGGCTCTATTTTTGTATACGGGTGGTTCCGTGATAAACCTAGTGCGGGTGATCCCAAGATAGCACTCCAATTCATTGGGTAACGTGAAGGAGGTAAAATTAAATGTTTCTCCAAAGAGATTTAGGCAATATACTATGATGGGTATTCCAAAGTAACTCCCTATGTAGTTGTAATAGCTATAATGTAAGTATAGTATGGATGCCGCAAGTTTCCTTTATGATTTATGATTTCTATGTGTCTCTCATAAATTTTATGATTTAATTTGGTATGTAAAATAGTTCATGTTTTGTATTTTTTTATGAAAAAATGTTTTCATTCACTATTTTATAACCCTTACTGAGCCTTTTATGCTAATCCCTGGTTTTGAAATGTTTTTCACAGGACATAAATATGAATAGGGTCAAGGATGGGATCAAGGAAAATCCATTCTCTCTTTAACATGGAATTAGACATGACTTTTTTAAAGAGTTTTTATTTTATGAAAAAAATGGATTTCGGGTAGAATTGTCTACTTTGTAATTTTTTGAGATGTAATAGTTATACCCTAATTCCCTAAAACTCTAAACCTGAAAAGATCATCAACGTGAATTATTCATTTAATTCAATATTATATAATGTTTAAGGTCGAGTCTTTATAATTATACATATCCTTATAAGTACACCTTGGAATATCACTAATGATTTATCATCCTAGTTTACAAAGGATTACTAAAACTCACCTTTGATACCAACTTTGGAGACTCAAGAAAAAAATAAAGGTATAATATATTATTTTTGAATAATATTCTCAACATTATAGAAATACATGCCAGAGGAATTTATTTGTTTAGTGTCATTCAAAACACGGAAAAAAATCTTCTCTCCTCGTGAAAAAGCTTTAACATATCCCATAAAGATATCCCCCCTTAGCAACTCTACCTAAATATTTTCTTCACATTATTTGGATAGGAAACAAAAATGGAGAGATATCAGATGTTTAGTAAGGGTAAATAAAGTAAATACTTATGCATAACATTAATAAAATGGTATGGAACTTATCATAACATTTGTATATCACAACTTTCATATTAGAGATCATAATAAAGATTGCATGTTCATAAGACATACATCACAATAGAATTAAGACAATTAGTCATGAAATAATAACATAGGAATAAGACATAGAATTTTTGGCATTCACAATGGTTTATAATCTTCTGAACAGGTATAAGTATAAATAAGTTCACTCATTATGTTATAGAAACAAAATCAGGCCCCAACATATCCTTGTAAACATGTAACAAGGTCCATGCTAACATTTTGAATGTGTAATCAGGATCTCATATAACCTTAATGAAAAGAATACATGGACATACATAACAATTTGTACATGTAATAGAGTTAACTCAAAAAATAGTGAACATGTAATCATGTCCATTTTTCAACTTATGGAAATGAAATGAGTTTAATGAATAACATTCTGAACAACTAGTAAGGTTCACTCATAACATTGTGAACATGTAATCTAGTACGTGCATAACCATATGTGATGAAAACCAGGTCTATTCGTTACATTGTGAACACCGAAGAATATTAACTTATGTCATTTTGAATATTCAATGAGGATCATGCATAACCCTATGAACATGCATCCATGTCTATGAATAACACTCTAAACATTTAATCTGGTTCCCATATAACATTGTTAACATGTATTCGAGTTTTCACATAAACTTATAGACATCCATTAATGTCCATTAATATAATTGAAAATATGGAATCGGGTTAATGCATAATATTTTGAACATTAAATCTGGTTCACCTTTAAAATATATACTAATGAGTCATCCATCGTTACCCAATGTATTAGAGGTATATATAGATCCTTACCATGACATTAAAAATCTATCATTTGAGTGCCATAAGATTAAAAAAATAGACATATTATAACCCACTATATTAGATTAAAATAATAAATATTTAATCAGATCATGGAATATAGTAAATATGTAGGTCTCATAATCCCCACCCATGAAAATAAGAGGGTTTAAATAGCATATTACCCATCAACGTGAAACGGTATTCATAAACATCATGCCATCAAAACATTAACCATTCATAGAAATAAAATCAGTTGATGAATTTAATAATTTCCCTATAAAGTAATGATTAACACCACTGAATGTTATCATATATGGGAAATATGTTTGAATGAAATTTTAAAATTTTCTTGAGTAAAATATCATTTCATCATGAAATTTTCTTTCTAAAGAAAATTGACCTTTTGATAACCATTTACCTTGAAGGTATAGAACACAAGTATAAATTTTTTTGGAAAAATATTTCATTGGAAATTATTTGAAATCATATAAAAAATGATGATATTTATTAAAACTATATCATATAAAATACATTCAAAATAGATAAATAAATCTCGAAATTGATTTTAGATCATTTTACATGAAAACATTTAAAATAAACTCAGAAAAATTTTGAAAAAAAAATTCATTGAAAATAATAAGAAAACATATAAATAAATATTTAAAACAATGATAAATTTTAAAATAATTTTTCCGTGGAAATGGAATTTAATACTAATTTGAAAATATTTTTGAAAACATTTTTTAAAACATGGGTTTTGAAATAAATCATATTTCCAACTAATGAGTAAAATGTGATTATAATACCTTAAAAACATTTCCCAAATTATCTTACATACAGAATATTTGAATATGGTATTAATTCATGTATATATATTCTTTAAATATAGTATAATGAAAATAATAAGTGTTTTTGAGAGATGGATCTTAATATTTCATCAAAGGAGCATAATCATTGACAATCTTGAAAAGAAATGAGATTGTTTCGTTAAACACTTATCACTTGGTATCATGGGATCATTCTCTCCATGAAATAAATAGAAATTAAATTAAGAATAAATCACCATGAAAAGTGTTATATTCATGATATAACTTGTAAAATGTAATTTTATACACCTTCAAAAATAATTTAGGCACATAACCATACATGGGTCTTAATGAAGGAAATTTGAGACAAAACTATTTTACCTATTTGGTAACTTATGGAAAATAAAATCATAAAATAATGTATATAAAATGAAAGTCTAAATAAACATAATTATATTTATAATAAACATATACTACATTAATGGTCAGTATATACACTATAAAAAATAGTTGAGTAGTGAATATGTTATGCATCTCATGGAAATAAAAGTGAGATGAAATTTCCCATACATTATGTCTTGAATCTCATCGTACTCATTCAAATCACATCATTAGTAAATATAAATATATTATAATTCAATTAAATAATCATATAATTATATATAATATAGTATATTTTATTATAACATTATATTACTCTCTTGTTAACAATCTTGTTTTATGTTTTCACTTTGGGTAATATCTCCTTTGTTCTTCGCATGAGTTGTAATTTGTTATAGATTCATTAATTATACTTATATGATGATTAAAAAATATATATCATGATATTAGTATCATGAATATTAATTATATTTTAAATATAATAATATATATATTTTAGAAGTATCAAATGGAATACATCATTCATGTATATGGTGAGATGTACATACACATCAACATTGTTTCTGTTTTTATTATTATATTGAATGATTGAATGAAAATGAAATATATCTTTATATGTATGTAGTATAAATAAATTATCATTATAATATTATATATATCATTTATTATTACTAAACCAATTCTTAATACATTCGTCATTGTATGTGAACAAATCACGTCGCTTTGAGGGGGCAGTTGTCCACACATCCTCAAATAAAATTACCGTATTAATTCCAAATGGAACATAAAAAGAAATTTATTTTTAAAGTAATGAATACAATTATTTACAAAATAAATATAATATATGGTATATTAAATGATATTTTCGATCATAATTTCCAATAGTAGAGGTAGTAAAAGAAACATGAACAATCATTGTTTAGTGAGGTGGTAGTTCATCGTACACATAAACAATATGTTAATTACCAATTAGATGGTGGTGATTATTACTATAGGTCAAAATTGTAGCATAAAAATAAAATATTTTTGTTACTTTTGTTTTTATAAATTAATGGATTAATGAGAGGCGTAGGGTAGAGAAATAAAATAAAAGAAAATATGTTGAGAGAAGACGTAACCTCTTAATCAGGAACCTCCTTTTAGTTTGTGCCAAAAGGGTTATTTGGATTTATTTATATCCAAGGGGATACTTATAAGAGGAAGGGAGGTAATTTTGGTCAATGTTTGAGAAGTTTTTGGAATTGAATAGGGGTTTTAGTGGTATGTGGAATTGGGAGGAGTGGAGTCATTATTGCATTGGAGGATGAGTTTCCTTCTTATAAATATTTGAAGAGAGAATTCCACCAACATGTTCATTTCGAATGATGAAGAAATAATAATCTAATTAACATTAAATGTCATATATGGTCAAATTTGGGCATCAAACGTCTATTGGATGCGTTTTTAGGTAATTTTGAATTTTAAATTTATGGTTTTCTCTTTAGCGAAGATTAATTTTACCTTAATTGATATGTTCAATTTTATTAACATTAACATAGATTTTTTTATAACAAAATTTGACCTTACTATACATTATAACTTATTATAATTCAAAATATAAATACTATTTCATCAAATTAATAACAATGAAGACGAAAGAAATAATTTAAAATTAAACCCATTGACAAGACGACACTCTTGGTTTATAAAGTAAAAATGATCAAATGTTTTCTGTGTTTCTATATACAATTTTAATGTGAAATTTACTACAATGAACAAATTTGTTTTAATTGATAAAATTATTATCTAAATATAATTTTCAACAGATCTAAAATATAATTTAACCTTATAAAGAAATTAAATAAAATATATATTTTGAATATATATTAATATTTTAACTATCCTTTAAAAAATGAAAACATGTAGAAATATAGAAAAAAATTATCCTAACATAATTTTAATATTTCACATCCAAATATGAAGCTTATTTTTACAAATTAAATCTATTAAAGTTCAATAAATTGGATTTAAGATGGGTTCTCCATTAAAAGGTGGTAAAAATATCTTTATAAAATGTATAGGGTTCTAAGAAAAAAATTGCGGTTGTAATAATATTATTCCTATCAAATATACAATTTCAAAGTCATTAATATTTTATATGATATATTAAATATATATTTAATTAATATCAATGAATAAATATTATTTCATTAATATATTATGGTAAAATAAGTTTTTCAACATAAAAATAATAATATTTCCTTTTATATTCAATCGTTTTTCATTTTTTATTTCTACATAACTGGAAGGAAATTAATTAATATAATATTTGGGTAAATAATATATTTTAATAAATCAATTAATAATATTCATAACTTATAATATAATTTCTAGTCTATATCTTATAAATTTGAATGAAAAAATTTAAATGAGATATTATTTTCCAATAAAAATAGGTCTTGAGTATTACATTGGACATCAAGGATAATTTTTATCACATTTAACAGAAGCTAACATTGGTGTTCAATTTAGATTAATATAAAATATATAATGTTTTTTGTACACGATTAACATAGTTTTTCATATAAATTAAATCAAATATATGCAATAATCTATTTTTAGTGTCACGTGAAATGTAAAATATAAAAATGATTACATTAATTCAAAAATACTAATTCACAAAATCTCAGGGTGTTACACATAGTCGTTATACTTGTGTTTTCATTTTATTTATCACTGTAAATATATAAAATCTTATTTAACTATTATAATATAATTACACTAGTATAATTAAGATACATATGTGTTAATTTGAAAATGAAATAACCTATATCCATCACCCCTTATATTAAATGGTAAAAAACCGTTGATTATGTGTATGGTGGAATAACGACTCACAAAGTGATGTTAATACATTTCCATCACTGCCTATGAAGGGGATATATAACTGTGGATTAATTTTTTATGTATGTTATTTATTATATTATTTTACATATATAAATATAACACATCACCTATCTTCTTACCGTCCATCCTATAAGATAACAATAACGACCCTTGCATGTACGGTGGACAACTTCCTCATAAACCAATGTGATCTATTTTTCATTCTTATACTATTTAATGATAATAATGATAGATTATGTGTGTATATATATATTTGTAACAAAATTATAGTTATTTCATTATGATATAATATATTCATTCTCGATAACAATTCAGTGGGGGATATGGTATCGTCGTTCGTGTGTACGGAAGACTACCGCCTCAAGAAGAAATGTGGCTCATTTTTATTAATTATTAAAATGGAATCCAATTAATGAAAATTTAATAATTATAAATGATTTATATGACACAAAGATGATTCTGATAAGCTGATATGTTATTTCTCTTTCTTTAAATTTATTTTTCAATTAAATGGAAATAATTTTCATGCATGCATATAACACACCATCTCAACGAATAATGTAATTCATTTTCAATATATAACATTTAGCAATTAATATATATACATATATAATGACTATATATGATATTTATATAATTTTTAACATTATATGTTTTATGTAACCATGATCAACGAATGTGGACCAAAAATAACTTATCAAAACATATATATATAATAGATTTGTTGTTCCAAAAAATGTGATTTTAACACGGAATTGTTAATTACAAGGTAAAAAGATGTGAAAATTTAATAATATATCATATATATGTATTGTTTTTTAATATATGTATAATAAACAAATGTGTATTGTAGAGGAGGGTAAAATTTGAATGAAGGATTTCAATACAAAACGTAAGGGATTTCAAGTCACAATTTTATTTTTGGGAGACATATGCCATATTCAACACTTATTTATTTTGAATGGGGTATATAATTCCCATTTTAAATATTATATAATTAATGTAAATAATTTATTACATCAAATGTTTCATATGATTTTATGATTTAGTTTTCCTTATTTTTTGAAAGTTTACCAATATGGTAAGACAATATTTTTTTATCAATTTGATTTATTTAGGAATATATTATATTATGCAATTTTACTTTTTAGGAGGTGTATATATAGAAATTTTGACATTAAAAATCAGGAATTTATTTAGTTTCATGAAAAAATATTTTTTATATTTTGTTTTTCACTAATGGGTTTAATGTTTCAAGGTTAACAAAATGGTAAGTGTTTTATTACTAAATCTCATTGTTTATCAGGATTTTTTATATTTATACTTATGATGATGAAATAATATGATCTATCTCAAAATAAACTCATGGACATTCTTAAAATATAGTTATTTCACGGGAATACGTTTTTACCAACATTTCCCACTCACTATGTACCCAAGATTCCACAATAATAATTTTAATAAAAATTGACTCTATCTTTCTCTCTCTTTGGACCCCTTTTTTTAAATATCTATATTTTCTAAAAATGTTTACAAAAATATGCTTCAGATTATGAGAAGAAATTATTAATGATTATTTTATCAATTTTAATATTTTGAGATTTTTTAAAAAGAAATGTTCATTTAAATTTAAAAACATGGATTATTTGGATTTTACTTAAATTGTGAAATGAAACATTATTTCAACATGTACAACATGAATTGAATTTCCCACCATTATAACCACCAATTTCTTAAGGGATTCTTTATAATTTTAAAAATATAGTATCAAATAAAATTAATTTTCAAAATAATTATTTTTTAAAAAGTTTTTTTCAAAGTGTGGAAGATATTTTCATCACGAAAAGTTATAATTGAATACTTAAATCATGATTCATATGTTTCCAAGGATATTTTCAATGAAATTGATTATGATATTTTTATATATTAAACATGATTTTTATTTACCAAACAATATTATCTATAATAATTTTTTTCAACAATCATTACAACATCATTTATAATATTCCAATGTAATTTTCATGGGAAATCATTTTCAAAATATTTTATGTTTTTAAAAGATAATTTTTATGTATAAAGT
This sequence comes from Viscum album, assembly GCA_963277665.1. Classification (NCBI taxonomy): domain Eukaryota; kingdom Viridiplantae; phylum Streptophyta; class Magnoliopsida; order Santalales; family Viscaceae; genus Viscum; species Viscum album. The sequence goes on along the minus strand of OY728136.1, from coordinate 898,122,954 downwards.
TAATTTTATAAAATAAATATTGTATGTATTCTATAGAAATAATTTTCCAACTAATATTAAATACATTGATATTTTGTTTGACTTACTAGGAATATTATCAAACGATACTATTCATATTATTTCTATGAATAGTTTATGATCTTGATAAAATTATGTTTATAAAACCTGTTTCTCATACCCAACATATTCCAAGATAAAATACATATGGAGCCCAATTATTTTCCATGGGTTTATATATAATTAAATGATGAAATTATTATGAATCATATTTTTTCTAGACTTTATGTTATGAAGAAATGTTTAGAAACCCATTTCATTTCAATGGATCTGATATGATGAATTTTTTATGACCTTAAGATACACGAATATATGATATTAGATAAGTGATTGGTGGGAATTATATCTCCCTCAGATGAATTCGGTAATGATTAATCTTCAATGAGATCAGAGGGTACAAAGGAGGTTTTCTCATACCTAGAAAGATGGTACATGGGTGGCAAACCTTTGATCAAATTAGGTACATTGGTAGTTATACCAATCCTAACATGTTATGTATGTATTGGTGGATAACCTTGACATTTTTTAAACATATATTTTTCCAAAACTCTATTATATATTCTAATGTTATTCTAGAATGTAAAATTTTCTTTGATTTCGTTATTATACATGTCTTATGAACATCCAATAACTAATCTATGATTCAATATTTTTATGTTGGATATGAAAGGTATTATTTTCATATGTTATGCCCATGTTTTCATAAAATTGTAATCATTTTATATCTACATATTTACATTTTTTACCCATAGTTAGAATCCATTATCACCATTGTTTGTTTATTTTTTTCACGTAATGATGATAGGTATTATTTGTGATTAGTATAATAAGGGTGCTAGTTTTTCAAACTAAGAGGGAGACGATGGAGAACTCTTGTGAACCATTTTTATGTTTAAATGTATCAAATATCACCACACCTTTATGATTATCGAGACTATGTTAATGTAATGTAATTAATATTGATCAAAAAATGATTTAATATCTATGTAAGAAAATACTTGTCCATTATATATTTTCTCAATTAGATGGAATATGATTATCAAATTTGGAAATTAAAATATTTTTTTGATGGAAACCAATTTCATAAAGTTTATTTTAATGTTTGATGAGAGGCCACTTTAATACATGTTGAGAATGCCATTTTCATAAATAGTTCATCTTAACAAAAATGGAGATTATGTTTCACTATTCAAGAAGACTCCAAAATTGGAAATAATTGTATAAGAGATTAGATACAGTCTTTAATACTTTATAATTTATTTTGTTAATGCATTTTTTACAAATGCTTTTATGTGATTTAATATTTCAATTTTTAGTTCAATAATTTTATATTTTACCATAGAGTCTAATTTTTACTTAATTAATTTATGTGTTACTAAAAAATATCAAAATACACATATTTCATAATTGGGACCAAAAAAATCCAAATATTATAATATTATTTATTGAAACTTTTATATTTTTATGAAAAATGAATGTTAACATTATCCCATAAAACATGTAAAAACGTTTTTATAGAGGAAGTGTATTTTTAAGAATAAGATATCTGTGTATTATATGTTAATCAATGAATTTTATTTTAATGATAACTAATCAATAATTATAAAACAAATAAAATTTATTTCAATTTAAAATTAATCCATAAATAATCTTTTTAAATAATAATATGTAAATAAAAGTATGGTTAAAAATAGTTTTTTATTTGAAAATATTACATATGTTCGTAAACATCGGCTTTATAGATTCATTAGAGTATATAGCATGTATATTTATAGTCATTGAATTTTTTTATTATTAAAAATATTTTATCTTTTTTTAATTTACACTTAAAAGCTGATATATTCATAGAAGTATTATCTTTGAAAACACTACACATTTTACAATTCAACTAGAAATCATCTATTTCATAAATATATCAAAAAAATCACTTTTGGTTAATGTTCATATTTGGAAATCGAAAGAAAATTAGTTTTAAAAAATTTTAAATAAATAATTAATGAATTTTTCATTTAAATGAAAATAAATTATATAATGAAATATCAATTTTATTAAAAAAACTACCATTTTAATCTTAATGTTCATTTATTTTCATTTTATATAAATTGATATATAATATAATACTAGAATATTAGTTTATAAAGGAAAATATTACATATTTTAACTAATATTAAATGATGATTTATATTATTTATTATGTTAAAATACAATACAAATGTTTTTACAAAAATATTATTTAAATGGAATTTTAAAACAAATATATTAATCAATGAAAAATTATAATATGTAGATTTTATTAGTTAAATAATTTATTTAATTTTATAATGAATATGTTATTCTAAAATTATTAAAATATTATGATTTATTTTAGTTTATTTTCATATTAGTTCTGTGTTGTGTGTGATACATGATATTTTATATAGTATTAGGGGTCCAAAATATGGGGTCATTACATTATACACCAAAAAATAAATTTCATCCTCATAATTTTATTTATTAATCATTTTTGAATGTAGTGGAATATATTCTTAACACATTTATCATTCATGATATAGCTTGTAATATGAAATATTCCACACTAATTAGCATATATTAAGTTTATTTTCTATCCTCAAGAAACATTAATATTCATTAAAATTGTATACATACGTTTCTATATTAAATAATAACACATTCTCCAAAATATACATTTATCAAAATAATCTTAATCACTATGACAATTTACCATAATGAAACCATATATTAATAAAAACATTAACACTTTATTGTACCCTTAAATTTTAATAATCTTTATGTCCTAAGTTCATACACTAGCCAATGTATACCCCAATCTAAAAAATGATATAAAATTCAAAAAAAATTACCCCAAACCAATTTAAAATCTGAATGATACCAATAATATATAACTTAAATTTTAAAAACAATTAAACTCTTAATTATTTATAAATAAATATTATATTAAACCTAAGAGTTATCCATTCCTCAGTGATGTGTTCCTAAATTGTTTTCACCAAAAACATTACATTTTCATAAAATCAATATTCATGGTAATTTATAACATTTAATATATATTTCCAAACCGTTAATGAAAAAATACTAGAGAAAATTTATTATATGCGACATATAATCTTCATAATTTTTGTAAATACTATAATACCATTGATTAATACCACTCAATAATTAAAATAACTATGTGTTTTAAAATTTACATTTAATTAATATATCCACATCACTACCATTTGTATCACTAGAAAACACCCCCTTTCCATAATAAAAGTCATATAATATGATTACAACCATTTTAGTATGCTATTTTATTTAGTTTTAAGCGATAAAGGTTTTTAGATATATACCTTTCCGAGAACCATTTTCAAGATCATGTTTCAACCATGTACTATAGGAAAATAGTTTCTATAATTTCATAAATATCAATATGAAAAAAAACAAATTAAAATATTTCTCCCCCTATAACATATATTTTTTAACATATAGTACTTTATGGTCACCCGATGACTCTTTTTTTCAATTCCAAATTATACATCTACTTATTCTAATTAGGATCTCTAAAAAAATTAGTTAAAATCATACTAAAATAATTTATAATAGTTCATTATAGGTATTGTGAATTAACTATATAATTTCCCAAGGGAGTGATAAAATCGGTTTGCAGTTAAGAATCATTTTCATGCACTATGTGGAGATAGAGTTATTACACAATCTACCATTATCAATGGATTTACACCATTGTACATCTATGTGAGAGCTTACATCCACATGAATAATCCTGAGTATGATTTAATTTTTAAGATAATAATAAAATATTTATTTTAAGAAAAATTCAAGATCTAATCCTAAATGAATATTTTTTTTATTTATCCCAAGGAATATCATTAACTTTTTCTTATCTTAAATAAATAAAAAATTTAACACCAAAAAATATCTAAACACTAATTTGAAACCAACAACAATTGACAATGATTAATGAAAACTTTTATTTTATTACATTATATGAATAATTATTATATCTAAAAAATATTTACAAAAACTAGATAACTACAGGATTATTGTCATAGATGATTACAAACATTAGCAACACATTTTACAAAAATCAACAACATTTGTTCATATCATATCAAATTTAAAACAAATTTAGAATTTCTCTCAGGTGATCCCATGTTAATAACATGGGGAAAAACATATGAATGGGGTGAGACTATATTCTCAGTAAGAGAAACATATGATATTACCAAAAAGGATCATATGATAGAAAAAGGAATGCTTCTGGGTTTGAGATCATAATTAAAATATATGAACAAAATGATATAAAAACATACCTAGATAGAACATAGAGGATAATAAATGAATAATTATCAACTGTTACATATTAAAACATTACATGAGAAAACATTATCATAATAAACATACCAAGGTGAATTAATAATGACAAAAAATTCCCTTTTATGGATTAGGATTCACTCACCACATTCCCTGGGATGATTTGGCTTTAATCACATGTTTTCATTTCATGATCAATCATCACAACATGATTCACATTATCTCATCATATATAATTTATAACCAATTATTTTTAGGGCTATATAGTGACCAATAGTAACTTATTGAAAAAAATTTCATGTGTCCACTATAACATATATGTAATTCAAAATATCCTGAAAAATAGTGATGTAAAGTGGGATTCATTCCCAACATCCTAAGGATCATGTGGAATGAAAAATTGGGTCAACAAAATTTAATAATGTTATCACCAAAATTTACCTAGAATTGTAAATAGTTGAAAACCAAAACTCAATCACCCAAAAAAATTATTTTATAAGATCATTTAGTTGGTGGTTCGTGAAAAAAATTTAAATGAATTTAATGAATTTAATGATAAAGAAAAAATGATAAATATATCATAAATGATTTTTTAGAAATAGTTTACATATTTGATGTAAAAAAGTAGTTAATCGCCATTTGAAAACTCATTTTGAAAACATTCAGTTTCCAAAAAATGAAAAAAATGCATTTTTGAAATCAAGTTTTTTGAAATAAATCTAAATATTTAAGAATTGATTAATGATATTATATTAAAGAATATGAAGTGGTTTTTTTTGAAAAAATACATTTTTCAAATAAATATTCAATAATTAAGCATAAATAATATAAATGTTCCAAAAAGGTGATGTGATTTTTGTTAACAATTGTTATTTTTTTATTATTTAACTTTTTAAAAACAATCGTCAATAAATATAATTTTAATAATTCTTAAATGTTTCAAAGGTTGAATTTAAAATATTTTAAAAATTGATACTTTTGAAAAATAAATTTTATTATTGGGGCCGTGAAAGAAATAAAATTATTTAAAAAATGTAAAGTGATTTATTAAATACATTATTTATAGAAGGAAAATTTAACAATATATTCATGTAATGGTAATAATTTTATCAAAATAAATGTATATCTAATGATAAAACATTTTACATTTAAAGGATATTATTTTTTTATTTACCTTTGGTGAAAACCTATATAATAAAAATATAGAAAACAAACTTTTGAAAAATGGAGAAGGTAAATATAATGGTCACGTGAGTTAACTTATAAATAGTTTTTTTAATATAACCACAGACATTAGTAAGGGTGGAATGTATAAAGACATAGTGAAAATAATTGTTAAAGTCGATGTTAATTATTCTCTACAATGATATAATTTTAATAGTGAATAAATTAATCAGGGAGGGAAATTTGAATAAGATAAATTCATTTTCTACAGAGTGGAAAACAATGTAAAGTAAAATAAAATATTTATGTATAAGAAAAAAAATATAGTTTAAAAAATAATGAAACTCAATAAAAATGTTGAGATAAAAAAATACCCTTATGGTTGTGGTAACCTTTGAATCAAAATCCATTTATAGGCTGAAAATTGTACCACTATTGAAGCACTAAAATTTACATTGATATGGTAAACTAAATTCATTATTATGTAATCAAAACATGTCAAATATTTCATGGTGCATAAGAATTATGATGTATCAAGAAAACATCATTAAAAATGAACCCATTTCATTAATTCCCGAAATCAACTATAGGTATTTAGTCTACAATATAAAAAATAAATTTTCATAATCTCATCATTCAAAACTATGTTAATATAAATAACAATTTATAAAATTTATTTCTAATTATTATATACAAGTATTTTAGTTAGTTTTTATCTATATTCATTATCATGAGTGATTAATCATGGTAGTTGTAAATTTATTTTGTAATAATGGTGTTGTTATTCTTTCAAATACCAATATTAATCATTCCCAGAAAAAATGAATATTAATAGATGTCTCGTAATAGTGTATAATGATAAAATTTATTATAATGTATTTTCTTTATGATGATAAATAACAATGAAATCCATAATGATAATTTTTTAGATAACATCAATTAAGCAAAGTTGAAATATTAATTAATGAATTCAATATTAATTTTTACTCTTTATAACAAATAATAAATAATTATTTTTTATTTATGTCATATATTAGCATTAACTAAGTTCTCATAGTCACACCTGATATTATGTTATTTAATTGTTCAAGTTGGTTGTCAGACTGACCCAAATATGAACATACCAAAATTAATATATGAGTATAAATATGAAAGTGGATAATATTGAATAAGGTTTAATATAGTTTAAATAAAATAAAATAAATTCCAAATATATTACATCATAAATGATGCAGTCCACCAAAAAAATTAGTTTTTTAATTTTATAATTATGAAAACAAAATAAGTTGGATTATAATTTTTCTAATCTTAATAATAATGTTATTATATATAAAATTCTAATTCAGTAATTTCACTATTAAATTTGATGAAGTGAGGGATTCGCGAAATAAATACATCACATCATGGTCGCAGTAGTCTACATAATCAGTGATTGAAGATTCAAAATTTCTTTAAAGAATTGTGGAAGGGTGGATAATATATATTCAATTATAATAATTAGATTTAGTATAATTTTTTTAAAATTATAAAGGAATTAAAATTTATCTTTCAAAATGTATGAATGAAATAAAAATAATTTAGCAAAAAACATACTCACTTTGTGGACTTGGGATTTCCCTTGGTAGAATCCATGGAAATTAAAGACCCATGCCAATATCATAGAAAAAAGGCTTAATTAAATGGAATTGGATTATAAATTAATTTAACTATGAATATTTTTTGTTGTAAATATATTTGTTTGAGTGGTCTTGAAGGGGTAGTAAGCGTCCTCTTTTACAAGCGGTGAGAATTATATTTTTTTAAATATTTCAATATAGTATAAATATTTCACATGATTGACATGTAAAAAAGACTCCAAAATGGATAATAATTTAATAAGGTATGATATTATATAAATCATACTTTATCCAATAAATTTTACTGTTTGTTTTTTGAATTTATTTATTTCATTTATTCATTGAAGTTTTAATTTTACCATTTTTGGTGAAACCATTGTAGCTAATTATTAAATAATTAATTTAAATGTAATAACTAAAAATAAAATTATTCTTATTACATAATTTTTACCTACTAATTCCAAACAAGATTTCTTTTTTTAATATAAAATTACTAGTTGTAAGAATAATTCAATTTTAACATTAGCGCCTGTAACACTTAAAATCTTAATTTTTTTAAAGAAAATGTGTTTTTATACTTAAAATTTACTTAGAGAATATGTTTATTAATTTAATTTATTTTTATAATATTAAATGCTTTATTATAAATAATTCATATTGTTTTCAAATAAAAATAATAAAATATATCAAACATAATATCTAATTAAAATAATATACAAAAACAATACCTCTTATTGGAAAATATTAATTATGTTGTTCAAAAAAGATTTTATAAATCCATAACAGTACTTAATAATGTATAGTTTTACTCCTTAAGATATATTTAATAATTAATAATTATTTATTATTTTTTAATACATTGTTACTTCATGATATATTCATAAATTATATGATTTTAGTAAAATCTACATTTTTCCATATTCACCTAAAAACAATTATTTCCAAAAAATATCCTAAATTCACATTATGATAATATTTAATTATGGAATGATAAATATGTTTTATTTTTTAAAAAAATATATTTTTAAAATTAATTAGTTTACATTTTATTTGAAAATACAATATATAAAGAAACAATGATTTTATTAAAAACAAGGCATTTAAAAACATCTAGTGTCTTTATTTTTATTTAATAAAAATGTAAACATACCTTAATGATAAAATATTTGATAATAAATATAAATAATAACTATTATTATAATCTTTTAAGAATGATTAATATAACCTGTTGAGGTAAAATACAATAATCGTTTTTAATGGTTCGTCGAAAGAAGTATTTTTTTTAAAATATTAATAATAAAAAATTATATTTATTTTTTAAATGAAAATTATTTTTAATTATTTTTAGTTTATATTTGTAATGTAACTTTAATAAGTTTCATTTTTCTTACTCTGGTGTTTCATTATTTTATTTTTCATGTGAAATAGGTTACCAAAGAAAGTAATTTTTAATGGGTCCAATATATAGGGTAATTACATTCTAGACACCATAAATAAATTTCAACTTCAAAATTTTAATTATTAATCATTGATTGAAATTAGTGAGGGTATTATTAACTTATTTATCATTCAAGATATAACATATAATATGAAATCTATATTACACACTTATGATATATCACATTACATATCTTTCCCCAAACAACATTAATATTTCAAACAATCATATACCAAGTTATATCTTTACCATAATCAACATATCATTCCAAAAACCATTTGAACCTATAATAAGCTAATCCATCGTTAAAACATATGTTTTCCAAAAAACACTAATTTTAACTCTAAAATGGTATTTATCAGTAGGTCAAAAGGTCAAACACTATAGAATATAAGAAAAATAAATAAAGAATTTATCATTAACAAAAAATATCAGGAACTAACTATCAATCCATAGCTAACCAAAACATTTTATCATAATTTTTTGAAATTAAATCAACCATTTTTAATATCACCATCTAGTGTATATAAAAAACATGTGTAATATATACCTCACTCATGTTTTCATCAAACATTATTTATAAAAATATGAACTTTTCATAAAATCAGTTTTCATTGACGTTGAAAAAATTTAATATATTTTTTAAAACCTTCAGAATAAATATTATTGATGAAAAAACCATCGATATTTCATAAAATACAAAATAATTATGGAATATAAAAAAATATCATTGATAAATATCAATCACTAATATAAATATATAATAGTATCAATAATATTTCCATATGATATAAACCTAATTACATTATGTATGACTATAAAAGTAACTTTTTACATCATAATAAACATATATAATAATAGAAGTAAAATATTAGTTATCTATTTTTGTGGTATATGACATTGTGGTTTCCAAACACACACTATTATAATCACTATTTTTCTATTCCTATATCTTCTGAATAATAAATTTTTATGAAAATATCCAATATATAAAAATGAAAACACTGATTCAAAGATGAAATCAATTATTATAGATTCATTTTTAACATTTGGTAGTTTATGTTAAACTCATTAACCCCTTTGTTCAATTATCTATTATCCCTAGTCATTCTCAAATTAGGTTATCTATACTAATTATTTAACATCATACTAAAATAAACCATAATGGTTAATTTTAGAGAATTTGAAGTAACTAAGAATATATTATTAGGGTTTCAAACTAGGTGTGTAGTTAGGCCTCTTTTTCATGAAGTAGTAGATGATATTGTTAATTCCAAATCCTAAATTTATAGTTATTACCCCTTGGTGAATCTATAATAAATTCTACATTCACATATAGTATATAATAAAGGATTTAATTTCTAGGAGAACCACATCACCTCTACATTACTAAATGTGCTGTATATTATCCTATGTAAAGACTTATACATCAAATTTTTCTATAGGGTTTAATCTAATGTTCTATTATCTAAATAACAAACAATTAAACTAATCCCTAAAATGATGTAACCCTCAATTGAGAACAATGATATAGACCTAAGTTAAGTAAACTATTTAATTATTTTAAATTAATTATACTTCCATCTCCCAAATAGTCACAGAATCCAGAGAACTGATGTTCAAGTGTGTCGGGAGATTAACAATATAGAAAACTCAGTTTTTTGAAACACAATAACATTTCATCAAAAAAACACAAGTATAAAAATTATTTTCTAAATTGGATTAATATATGTATTATTGATCTAATTATACATTAAAAAAATTAAAATATAAACTACAATTATAAATTATTTATATGAAAATCCAGTTTTCAGTTAAAATTTAATATGTTAACTAATCAAAAAAATATTCTCAGAAACAATAAAATAAAAATTTAATTTTTTCACATCCCCCTTTAATAATAAGGATATTTTTAACATGTAATTTAGAAAAGTGTGAAAATTTCTTCTTAAAGAAAGTGCACCATTAAAAGATGCAAAAACTTCATTTTTGAAAAATCAATCATTTTTTCATAATATTTGATTTTTTAATATGTTATACGGAAACATTTATTGAATTAATGTAATTTTTTTATACAATTGTGTAAATATTATATAGTTATTCTATACATACCTTCAAATATAACAGATATGTGAGAAATACTATGTTGAATAATAATATTTAGTTTTTTGTTTAAGCCGAATGAGTCTTATCTTGTCCACTTTCTAACATAGTGTTACCTTTAACAAACATTAGAGATTAAATGACCCACATGAATTTTCATCCACTGAATGTGAATTTAGGCTTGGTAATAATGGGTTTACTATTAAAAATAACGTCTTTTATATTCCAAATCGAAAGTAGGATAAATAAAACTTCCACATTAAATGAAAGAATGATAAGTATGAAGGAAATATATAATAAAATAGAACAAGGATTAAATGTAGGGAAACATATAAATAATAGATATATGATAACTTCTATGTATTGACATATTGTTATAGAATCATGATCATGAGAAAGTGAATAATTAAAATACCTTAAATTCTTTTATGGTTAAAAAAGGTAATTGATTGGCTACTATAAAATGTAATCGGATACAGTTTTTTCAAGATCTGTTTCATATTTTTGATGAGTTATTTTAATACTAAAACTATGAAATTAATTAAATATACATAATTTATATTTATTGTTTAATACATTATTTAGTTTCCAACACAACACCACGTTTTTCTTCAATCGATGAGTATTTAAGAAGAACTTTTCATGCCTAAAACATTAGAATAATCTTCTATATATCAAAAAATCCATAATATTATAGGTATATATTCATCCAATATTTATACATTAACCAAAATCAAAATGGTTAGTAAAATTTTAGATAACTAATCAATAAAAATAAACCATTATATAATGAAAAACTACAATAATTTCCAAAATTCACTTGCAATACCGAAATATTATCATAGATAATTCAATAAATTACTATCAATAAAATTATTAACCAATAATATTATATGTAACTCTTATAAATGAATTATAATATCGAGTTTTATCTAAACACCACTCAAATTCTAATTGTAAGGTCTCAGACATAAACATTGTACATTCTAGTTATTATAAAATGAGAAATATATTTATTTTCAAAAATATCATTTAGGTTTAGAGTGTTAGATAGTAATGAAAATTTTAAATATAAATCCCAAAATATACAAGTGTATAATTATATGCAGTATCAATTTTTTTCCCAAGGAAGCCCTTTTAATATAATACATGATTTCTTTTCATGACACATTTTCACAAATCATATCATTATATCATCCTTGTCCCCAATCGTTCATAGAGACTTGTGATTTTTTTTTTAAAATGTGGGATTAGTACAACGTTCTTAGTGGGGAGCATAATATAATTGAAACTATTAGTCTATTGAAAACCCATAAAATCATTTTCATTAAAACACATCATTTTTCCCAGAAAATATGAATCATTTTCATTCCAAAAAATATCATCGTCTTATCCTTTTAAAATCATTCAATTTTCATAAAAACATATAGTCATGAATATAATATTTAAATATGTAACTTGAGACATAATTCTATAAGAAACTCTTATAATGTTATTAACCAATATGGTAGCCCTCAAACTGAAGAGTACACTATGCACTAAAATTTATAATGTTACTTTTCATCCTTGGTTTATCATGGATCCACTAAACATTAGTTTATCATGTAAAAACATATGATCAGATTATTTTGTAATAATGTTTTAATGGTTTATCATGTAACCTCCTATTTTCATAAAAATACAAAAGATCCATATAAAAGTAATAAAATATTAATTCTTTCATGATAAATTTTTTTATGGAAAATAAAAATTTCTTTTTTAAATAAAATATTTGAAGAAAAGGTACACACATACATTATAAAACATTTAAAATAAAAATAACCATATAAATTTATAAAGGGAGATTCAAATCATTAGTAATTCATAATATAGGGAAATTCCATTCATTCCATACATATTAAAATAAATATTTTTCCCTTTGTAAAAATATTTGATTGAGGAACATAACATGGCAATTTTTCAACGAATGTCCTCTACATAAAATCATAAAAATGTCCATTTGTTAAAACATTTAATAGAAAATAGAAAATTAAAATTATAAATTAAAAATATTAAAGAGATCTATTTTAAAAAAATCAAATAAACTGTTGTTTTTTATTTAAATATTCCCTTACATTGAGTTGGATTCATCATGTATGACAGTCATATCCCTGAATAATAAATATATATTAATTGTTGACTTTCATAAAATGATTTTTCATTTCTATTATTTCGTTTATATTAATTATTTATATTTTATATGCAATTAGTTAAAAAATTAAGTTTAAATTGGATGTTTTGATGGTATTCTAAACATATGTTCATAATAGTTTCGCTATGTTGAATGTTGTCAAAGTGGTCAAAATTACATCATCTCTAGATTAATATTCTTAACATAATTATCATTCTTGTACATAAATTTTATTACCAACCAACTCTTTATTGCATATTTATTATTGATTTATTATATAAAATTATACATAATACAACCCTAAAGATCAATAATTATAGAGTCTTTAAGAATTAGATATATTATATTACAACTTATAACAAAGAAGAAATCATCTTTATTGAAAACTTATTTTACATGTTCATAATATTCCTTCATACTTAAATTTTCATGAGATAACCTGGGGACATACATAAGAAATGGGTGATCAATAAAGCCTGGTAACAGAATAAACAAGGAATAATATGAAGAGAATTGTATATTTTATATAAAAAGAATATAAATGGAGGAATTAAATAAATAGTAATAATAAAATTACACAATAGGACATGATATTTCAGGATAATCATAATGTAAACATGTAAAATGTGGAAAACAACTATACACTATGTCATAAACATAAGTCAATGGTAAATAAAAAGACATCACGATGGAATCATTTTGATAAAGGAATAAGGATTACTCCATATCCCAATATGACATATCATGTGATTAAAACATATCTAATGCATTGGAGTGGGTTTTAATTCTTGTTATACTCTTCACTTTCATCTCATTTTCATGTTTATGTGTTCCATATAAATCAAAAATTATAATAACATTAATCATTAAATTTTATTCCATGATCATGTAGTGTATAATACATACAGGTTAGTACCTAATAAAAAACTATATGTGAATAATGTGGAAAATACTTAATAGGAAATGTGTATGGTTTTCAACACAATAATTTTTTGGACTAATAATCAATTTCCAATTTCATCAGTATAACAACATTACATAATGATTCATAAAATGAGCCGATGAGGTAGAAATGAACCTCTCATCATTTTTGTATTTAATTTAATGTAATATGATCATTAAAAACCATTTCAAACAATATTAATTGAGAATTGAATTCATATTATAATTAATAAACCTGAATAAATATGATATGGAACATAACCCTTACCTTGAGAGATTATTTAAAAATACTTGGGAGGAGGTTCCTAATATATTGGGGCACCATGGGAGGAATTTATATATGTAAGGAAAGATTATGTATGTTCTCTAAGGGTTCTGATTTAAGAGTAAGGATATTTCTGATTGGTTTATATAGGAAATGAGTGGTGATTTCTTAATTTGATCATAAACTATGGTTTTTGAATCAATATAAAAAATATCAAAAACCAAAAACCATCCCATGGTATCTACCAAATGTGTGTCATTTTGGTTATTAAATATAGGAATGGGAAAAGTTATTAAAATAATACTATTTCTTATGTGGAAGTGAGTCATACTTGTAAAGAAATGATTTTGAAACCTTATAATATATTAATGGGTTTAGAGGATTCACAAATGATTTATAAAATTCATCAAATAAACATAAAATGTAATTATTTCAAATGTAGAAAATATATTTGATCACTAATACCATTTATAGTATTTATTACATCACTTGTTGGCCATTATGAGGTCATAGTACACACTATATATTTAGCTTGTATTTAATTTTTTCCCAAATAAAGTGACTATCTCAGAAAATTATAAAACAATCATCATTGGATAATTATGATGTTTGGATTCCAAAAATATTATTATTTTTATGTAAATATTTATTTTCATTTTTTTTCACTTTTGAGATTAGGATCTTCATTTATTGTGAAATTATGGGTTCTTGATGATGATAGTTTTGTTACCCTTATAAAAATTATATTTTAATTCAAATTTATTATTTATTTATATTTTATAAAATTAATTTAATAATAAAATTTATTAAAATTATATTAATTACAAAAATCCATTAATATATCAATATATATTCCTTATTTGAATATTAATAAGAAGAAAAAAATATTATTTGTGTTTTATTGTAACAAAATAAATACTATTTCAAAATAACAATAATAATATGAAAATATATTCAATACACTATAAAAAAATCATGCACATACTCATATTTTTATGGTATTGATATATATCCCTTAAAAACATTAAAACCATATAACAGTATGGTGTCTGATTGTGAGACATTCATGGGGTGGTTCGACATCCATGGATTGGATCTTGATCGGGAAGAGCATGAACTATTTTGATAAATGGTTTTGATCATTCTTTTGTTGTGGGATATCACTTTTGGAATAGTCAGGGTAGAATCTTAGTGATTTTATATCTCTTAGAAGTTCCAATGAATTGGCTTCCTAGTATTCGATCCAACTAGTTGAGGCCATCAATTCATTTTTCTTTGGTAATTTGGTTTTCTAAACCCACTATTTATAATAAATAATAGATCAATGTTCAATGAATATATTATTAAAATTAATGATTCTTAATAGGATATTTTTTCTGATATAATAAAAAAAGGCAGTGTTTTTTCTCTAATTATATTAAATAATAATATATTTAATTAAATCATTGTGGAAATTTTTTTTATAACACATCAGTTCATTAAAATCTTCCCCCCATCAAATATTTCATCCTAAAAATTTTATTTTCCCACACTATAACGAATTCGGATAATATTGTTTCATCACTTTCTCTAGTTACCATGTCAAATATTCAATATTTTGGTTTCTCTATATCACTTTGAAAAGCCACATTTTCTTATATAGAATAAATTTTTCTCTATGATCTATTATTTTGACTAGTAGCACATAATAAGAATGATCATTCTCCAATATTACCACCTCTTGACTTTGTACATGTAAGAGGTCTGGTATATACCTAATTAAGTGAGATACATGTAATACGTAATTTACATGAAATATGTTAGGTGGGAGAGATATTCAACTATCCAGCACTCAGATGAGATCACAGATCTCATAGGGGATGGTGTATATTTGACTAATATTTCCCTTTTTATCATAGACAATCACTTTATTACAGGTGTAAATACAGAGGAATAAAATATCTCCAAAAAAATAGAGGTATCAACAACGATTGTTAACATAGCTATTCAATCGACACTGATCTTCCTTGATGTGATACTTAATAGTCCAATCCTTTTCCTCCATTTCTTAGTCCATTTCCGGAACTAGATATTTTCTTTCCAAATCATTATCATAGTAGGCATGTTTTCTACACCTCCCCCCAAAAATAGTTATATAGTGATCCATTTTGATACTTGAGTGGAAACTGTTGTTTTTTGTGAACTCGAACAAAGGAAGATGTTTGTCCCTTCCTCATTGAATTACATAAAACATGATCTAAACTTGTATTGTAGTGACTAAATAGTCTTCTTATAGATTACATCTATTTGAATATGTTATACAGCATTGAACATTAGATCAATGTTTAGAGTATGTTGGAGACTTTTCGAGATCATTAAGGTAAAACTCAAATATCAATCGAATACAAAAAATTACTTCAACTCAATAAAGAATGACCACTTCATTTATTTATTTACAAGGATCTCGGTCTAGTGATAAGTCTTCTAGAATTATGGAAATGTGAGATGTATTTTTAAGAAAATCCACAAAAACCCATATATCATCACTTCCTCTAGATGTATTTAGAGGGTCGGTGACTAATTCCATGGTGATATATTCTCATTTCCATGTTTTTTGGAAACTGTTCGAACATCCCATTATAAATTTTCCATTCATACATCACTTGCTAACATACCAGGCACATTGATCTCCTTCTTCATATTTTTCAATAAATAGTTCTCGTAGATATCATTATATATCTTTTTACTCCCTATGTGAATATAGAAATTTGAGCTATGCTTGTAATTCTTAGGGTCTCTCCATATATCATGATTTGATGGTACAAATAGTTGTGACCAAAATCGTACAACTCCATTCTCATTAATTTTTAATTCTGAGGATTTCACTTTTATAAAAGATTATACTTTTTTATCTTTTTCCACATCATCTCTATAAATATCATATATCATTTTAAAAAGAGAATGTTGATAAATAATTTGTGAAATGATTGATTATGTTCCTTATTTTATGATTCATATGTCCATTCCCTTCAAGAATAAGAAGGTCTGATCCATCTCAATTCTCATTATTGATTGAATTTATGGTTCTATTATAAGAATGCCATAATTTACTTAATTTTACATTACAGGATTGTATTGGATTTAGTATTTGTATTCCTTTATCACCAATAACCATCATCACTAGTGAATATAATGTTTATCAAGTGTGAATATATACGTGAGGATTTTTGGACCCATATATATCTCACAGTTCTCCCCAAATAAATAATGTTGATATTTTTCCAATGAAAAGATCATTATAGCTAACTCCAGAACATTAATTAGGTAGTTATGTTGATGAAAATTAAACTTATTTAAGTTATAAGCTATCACATATTCTTTTTTTGTTAACAATCTATGGATGTACTTCTTTGTTGAATTTTTCAATAAGCTGAATGGTAATCCACATATAGGTGGTATGAGTACATGTGTTGTGTTGAGAATCCTTTTAAACTCTTAAAATCTAAATTAACAATCATAGTTTCAAGGAAAACTAAATCCCTTGTGAATAATATTTGATTGAGGTATTGGAAATCATGAGGCATTTCTAAAAATATACGACATTATACATTTATTCCTATGAAACATCATATATAAATCACATATGTTGGCATCTTCCATTCTTCAATTGATTCTATTTTTCAATGATCCACTAGTATCACGTTTCTTATGATGGTATTTCCCATTCTTGTGAATTTATTCAACCATAACTCACATTTTCTATACATTTAATAATGTGTAACCTTTATTGATGTCTTTATCACAAGGCTGAGATGCTCCTCATGATCCTCCTTGAATTTGAAGTATATTTGAATATAATCAATGAACACTACCACAATGTTGTCAATAAAATCACTAAAGAAAATATTTAATAGGTCTATGAATACTACTAAAGAATGAGATATTCAAAAATGAATTACTATAAACCCATAGTTTTCGTACATTGTGTGAAATGTTTTCTCAGTGATATCTTCCTTCATAACCCTATCTCAGTAACAGACTGAGCACATATCCACTATGTAGAAATTCTATACTCCACATAACTGATCAATGAGGCCAAAAATATGTGACATAGAATATGTTTTCTTTATAATGACATTTCCGATCTCATAATAATCAACTAAAAGGTTTATTGACCCATCATTATTATTGAATAAGATGACTAGTGCACCCATGATGAAGAACAAGGTAATATCAAACCTTTTCCCATATCATATTACAGTTTTTTCATCAGATCATCATGTTCCAAAACAACTATTCTTTATGGATTCGTGGATAATGGTACCACACAAGGTATAAGATCTATTAAAAAGACATCCTCTCAACGGGGATGAAGGACATGAAATTCATAAGGAAACACATCATCTTATTCCATCATAAACAGAATTTCCTCATTGATAATATTTTCTATATAATAAATAGTTTGAGGTAGATATAATTTTTTAGGGGGAAATAATATCCATTCTTGAGATTTTGTTTATATATGAAGAATCATCATCCTCTTTATAGCTATACTGAATCGAGTGTCAATTTTTAATATGGGGAGTGATTTCCTTACCATAGAAATATATTTTGGATCTATACTGGTATTGCTAATACATAATTATAATTACATGAAATTACTCCAAAAAGAGTCTGAAATGGTTTTATGGGATGTTCTGTTTCCATATTTTTATTGGGGAGGAGTTATATACTTGGACTAAACAATGTTGCCATTTTTCATTTTCACTGACAACTGTACATCAAGGATTATTGGTGGTTTTTGAAGAGTTCCTATAAAAATTCATGATATAATGAAATGAGAATGAACAAAATCAAAAAATATGATCTCTATTCATGAATTATTAATAAGAATACATTTCACCACTCCATTTTTGAGATCCATCTCTGTTCTTCTGATTGAAAACACACAACCGTATTGTATTAAAAGTTGTTAGTTTTTCATAACACACATGGATAAGTTCATTTGTTGTCAACGTGTCATGGTTCCTTGCAGGTGATGAAGTAAAAAATGAACTAATGGTTGACCGATGACTCCCATTAATCTATCAAATTGGTTGATTTATCCAATCCGAAATCTCTAGATAGGTTCCCTTTATTTCCATACATTATTAATTTCATGGATACCCTTAGGAAATTTATGGGGTCATTATTTGATCCATATTGACAAGTTGGATGTTTAAATTGATTTGCACTGTTATATTTCACCTTTTTACCTCCATAATTATACAAAACATTCATATTCATATCCTTATATTACCCTTGAGTTTGTTGATATCTATTTTTACTTCAAGGTAAGATCATGCAATTTCCTCATACGTATTAATTTATCATATCTCTAATGATTTTCAGAGACATGGTTCCCCCCCCCCAAAGATGTGATCATCCTTCCATTAATGGATAACGATAAAGCATGATGAATTTAATTCAACTCTTGTGATGTTTTCCTTAAACTACATATTATATTTTTTATATATTTTCTTGAGGGAATGGAAATACCATTCTATTTTTTTGTTATAGAGTGTAAGGAAAATATTTATCAACAAAAAATATTGGGGAATTACTTCCACCCTATCACATGGTTATGTTTTTTAGGAATGATATTCTTGATTAATGTCTACATCTAATCGTTTTATAACAACATATGATAATCATCAAGTAGAACATTATCTTTATAAAAAAAATGAGGGATAAAAAAGATAGTATGAATGGATTTGATTAATTGTTACATGATTAAGGGATGTAATGATCTATTGATAGATAGATTCCTTTATCACATAATGCTCTTAATTACATGTTTTTCATTTTTTTGGTGGTTTTGGACACTCATCGTGATCCATATTTCTATTCAGAACCTCAATTAGCTGTTAACGTATCATAAAAATGATTGTGATTCCCACTACCATTGGGTTGGACATCTCATTGGGGGAGTCATCATATTGTATGTCGCATTGATTGGTTTCCCAATTCCTCCTATATTCATCCATTGGAATGAATAAAGAAAATAATACAGATGACGGTTTTTAAATAATTGAAAATATAAATGGGAATCAAATGACATTAAAAAGTTGACTTATAAATTACATGTAGTTCCCTGACTTATGAGTTTCAAGGAACTAATTTATGGTATCCATTATATATTTCATAACATTAATTAAAATGGTTTTTTTGATCCCTTAAAAATGGTTCATAATGTGGTAATGGATATAACAAATTAAATCCCCCAAGAGTGTCAGATCAGGTGTGTATCAATAACCATTGTAATAAACAAGTTCTCAGTCCCGTTTAGATAAATATGATGTTTTTGGGTATTACTCTTTTTTAAATCTATGTCAAACCCACATAAAATATTATTATCCAGACAAGTATTTATTTTCTTGATAAACAAAATATTCTATACAAAGCATTTTTTTAAATTTTTTCTTATACATAGTCATATCCATATCCATTTTCTAGAGTTTTGTAATCCTAACCCCAAAAATAAAAATTCTTATCCTTTTTTAGAATCAATAACAAAACATCACTTTATTAAACATTAATTCATAATTTATTACCTAAAAGTACAAATAATATATTCTGGAGTATTAAGAATTCTTTTGTTTTTTTAATTATGTTCATTACAAAACGGCATAAAACAATGAATACATTATCTGTTTTGAAAACTAACATAGCATTTTTCCAAATTTTCTTACATACATAAAGCTCCATGGGATAACATGGGGACATACATATTAAAGGGGTGAGGTATAACTCATAGTATAGGAATAAAATGGCATAAAATGAAGAGAATGATACATGTTAGAAAATAGGAATATAAATGGGGGTATAAATGGAGTAATAATAATAAACATTTCCAATGAGACATGATATAACATAACAATCATAAATGCAACATGGGATATATGGAAACTACTTAATACAATACATCATAAACATATGAAAAGGATAATTTCCATTAAAAAATTCGTAAAAAATCCCCATAATTGAATCAGGTTTACTCTTTATCCCAATATTACTTATCACGAGAGTAAACATACCCAATTCATTAGATCACTATATAATTCTTGTCATTCTGGATAATTTAATTACGTTCCCATGCTTATGTGTTCCACATATATCACAAAACATGGAATCATTTACCATTTAATTTTATTCCATGATCAAGGGTTGATGAATAAAAACCCATGTTCACACAATCAATAATCATATTTTCTATAATGGGGAACACACTTGATAGTAAATTGGTATGGTATTCAACACACAATTGTTTTGATATAGAAAATAGCATTAATATTTTGGATGCAAAATGAAATCAAATAAATATTCAAAAAATGAGTCAATAAGAGAGAAAGTGGTCTGTATTTTTTTTAAATCAAATGGAATGTAATAGTTATATGTAAAAATATGTACCAATAGTAGTATTTTTAAATATAATTCATAAGATAATGAGGAATATTGAATAAATTTTTGATGGAAAATAACACAAAATTTATGTGTGTAATTCCACATAGTCAGGATGATCTTTTTGAGATATTGGCGGCACATTAGGAGAAATTTATATATGATATGGTTGAGTAATGATATTGTATAAGGATTTTGACTGAATAAAAATGGGATATTGGGTGGGTTTATATTGGAATGAAGTGGGGGGTTTTCTATTATTTTTTCAAACCTAGGTTTTGGAATCTATATAATAAATTAACAAAAAAAAATTTCCATGGGATTTCCATTAGTTTAGGAATAAATGGTAATGTTTATAATTATATTATATTATAAGTGTGATAACTAAATAAATTAATACCCATTAATGTTTTAATGATAGTCATATTATTAATTAAGTTATTTTAAAACCTGAAAATATATTAATGGTTTTGGTGCCATTAAAAAGGAATAATAAAATTATTCAAATAAAAATAAAATAACATTTATCTAAAGGAAAAACATTTATTTTTTCATGGATACTCTTTATAGTATTTATTACATCAGATTTGGGTAATTATGATGCCATAATATAAACTCTATATTTAATAAATATTTAATTTTTACCTGAATATTTGACTCTTATAGAAAATTATGAAACATATTGAGTTGGATAATTTTGAAATTATAATTCCATAAATAACAATAATTTTATTTAAATTATTTTATAAATTATGTTATTTTCTCTTTGAAAATAAGGACGAATGTTTTTTGAGAAATACTGGGTTTCTGACAATAAAAGTTTTCAAACCCTTATAAAAAATAAACTGGACTTCATAAAAAATTATATGATCATTTATATTTTAGAAGATTAATTTAATAATAATATTTTATTAAAATATTATTTATATAAAAAATTCATTAATTCATAAAATTAAATTCATTAACTAAATTTGAATATTATCCAAATAATCTATTTGTGTTTAATTGCATCAAAATAAAAACCCATTTATAATGTAAAAATAATATGATAAAAATATATTAATTATTATATAAAAATAAATATAGATAATCTTATTTTATGGTCATCAAAAACTACCCTTTAATATAATAACAAATTTAATAGCAATAAGTTGTGTGATGGTGAGACATTCATGGGGTTATTTGATATACATGGATTGGGTTGTGATCATGATGATGATGAAAATCATCCATTAATGGTTTTTATCAGGATTATGTGGTTGGATATCAGCTTGATCTAGGTCAATTAATATATATATCCCTCGTAATATCTTATATATGAGATTTATAGGGTATGATCCTTCTGGTTAAGGCCATCACATCGTGGTTTTTTATTTATTGGATATGTTAAAAAATTATATTTATATTTATCATATGATCAATTTTCAATGAATATATTGTCAACATTAATTATGGTTAATGGTCAATTACTTATTATATGATATAAAAAAAATTAAGAAGTACATGTCTTTTATATAACCGTATTACAAAATAAGACAATTGATTAATCATAAGGGTAATTTTTTTTATAAGAATTCAGACAATTAAAAAATATTATTTTAAATCAATGCATTCAATATTGATATGAAAATGAAATATGTTACAATCATGGAGAGGATAGCTCGTATGTACTCCTGAATAATATTTTCATTTTTATATGTTAATTATGGATATAAGGTAAGTATTATTTTGTATATTCTAGAATGATAATAATACCATTTTTTTCAAATTAATCACTTGAATATACTTAATGTATCATCAATGTGATGTGGATGATGAAAAACAAATCACATCACTTTTTGGAGGTGATATTTTTCACATATGCACGTAAAACGTTATCATTTTCTTGTGCATGGAATGGTAAGAATGTAAATGATATATTATATTAATTGAATGAAAAATATTTCATGAATATCATATGTTAATATTTATTCCATACTTATAAAACGTCTTGAGAGATGGGAATGGAAAGAGAATTAAGTATTTTTCAAGGTGGTAGTCCACCGTACAAATGAATGATTAATTATTTTACCATTTATATGAATTGGAGATGGATATAAGTAATTAAATTAACATAATAACATATCGATATATGGAGGATACTAGACTTATTATTTTTAATGGTTTATGATGGTTTTAGGGATGTGGAAAAATTAATAAGATTGAAAATCTTGATTAAAAATTATACATATTCATTAGAAATCCTAATTTTCTTAACAAATTATGTCCACCAATAATGGTGTTCTACCTAAACAAGGCCTCTATAATGAGAGTGGGTATTCTAGTCATGTATTTTAGAAGGGATTTGATAAAACAATAGTTTTTTAGGATTTTTTAAATGATAATAAGAGGATCCCTTTTATATGATAGGGGAGGGGTAGTCAGGGAAATTTTTAAAATACAAAATTAATAAATATTAATTTTCAATTCCAGATGGAAAAAATATTTAATTTCCTTGATATTATTATTTTTGTTATAAATCCCCTAATACAAAAAAGTACAATTTTTTACTAGATGAAAACCCTTATCCTTTGGTTTTAACCCTTGTTTATTCCCATTAATTATTTTAATGAAAAAATGAGTGTTTAAATTTTTAGGTTAATATAGTTACCATAAAGTTCTAAAAAACCAATAAATAAATCCTTTTTGAAATTTTTTTACACATACCAATAATTTTAAAGAATATACTTTTTTTGGAATTATATATCAAAAATTAAAATATAATATATTTTAAAATATCATTAAAGTTAATTTTTTTAATTATTAAATATGTTGACTTTTAAAAATTTCAAGATAACTATTCTAATTACCGAAAAAATATTTAAATTCATCACAAACATGTTTAATTTATCTATAAATTTCATGGATGATATTTTTATCTAAAATTAAATTTACTTTAGCAGTTTTAAGATCAATAATTTTATGTTTACATTAATTGAATAGTTACTGCATCATCATTATACATTTATTTAAGGTAAATATTTATTCCCTAAATTTTTTAAATATATTACCATAATGAATATAAATATGTTACATTTAAAAATAATATGTTTGGTAAAACATATATTCTTGATTTCGACATATTAAAAATACAACACCCATTAAATACAAGAGTGTTACATGTTTAACTTTTATAGAAAATAGAAAACTATAAGGGCCATAAAGTAATCCCAGGGGCTCATAGTGCACATAAATCTAGTCAAATGATTATTTTTGGTTGAAAATAACTCATATAATAAAATTAGAAAAATTAATAGGGTAATGTTTTTTCTTTATCATAAATATCTTAACCAATAATTACCTGATTTACCCTTAACAATCGAAGTTAAAACATCATATTTTTTTATTTCATATTGTCCAAACATAAAAGGACCATATTTACTATATTTTGAAGTTTTTATCCCAAATATGAAATCAATTTTTAAAAATTATATTCCTGAAATATATTAAATTAATTTATAATAAATCTCATTGATATAATTTATGAAATAATTTTAAAATATTTACTATATTGATGAATATTTAAATTTAAATTTAAATTCATTATTGTACTTACTATTCATAAATAAATAATCTTATCATAAAAATACCAATTATTAAATGAAAGTAAATTTTGATATTACTCAATAAAAAATGAATTTTTTCAAACTAAATTTTATAAATGTGTAAAAACATTGTTTTAAAACATGTGCGCTAGTAAAAGGTTTCCAAATATCCTTTTAAGGAAATACATCTTTTATGCATGAAATTGGATTTTTTAACATATACCTATCAAATATATTTATTTAATATAACAAAGTATATAATTAATTGTAAACATATTATATCCCATATTATTTATACATGCCAATAAAATAATTGGGTGATTACTTTCATATTTAGTAATAATATTTAGTTTTTTTTATTTTTCTAGATGTAGCATATCATACAATCAATCTATCATAGGGTTTTATTTTTATTATTTCTAAATGTTAAAATTAATGATCTTCGTTTAGTGTGTTTTTGAAGGGACATCAATATCATAATTAATTACTTCGATATTAAGTTTTATCAACCAATAACCAAAGTAAAATTATCATTTACTTTTTTATATAATATATTATTTTTAATTATGTTCACAAAATAATCCATGATTTTATTTTTTATGATTGTTCATATAGGTTTTTAGACTAACAAAAAACGCATACCATAATTATTGAATTATTAGGAATACAATAGTGGTTTATTTTTAAATAATTTCAATATTCCAGAATCATAATAATACCTTTTAGGAAAATTAAATTTTATAATCACATTTGTGGATATTTTAATTAATAATGAATAAAGGAGTTGAAAAATTAGACACATTACATTATAAAGGTGGTTATCTGCACAAATCACGACTAATTTTTTAATTTACTACAAATTAGGGGGAATATTTGGATTATACATTTTATCTTATTAATCAAAATTATATTAATATATCAACTTTATTATTCAATTTCACAATTGACATATGGGAATAGAGGCGGTGGCAGAAACAAATTGTAGTAGTAGCTTCACGGAGGTAGTATTAGGCATAATGCGCATATGATGGTTTAATTTGAATTATTAAAAAACATAGAAGGTAGTTAATATATTTTCCATTAAAACAATAGTATTAGAATATAGAAACAATAAAGATATAATTTTACATGAATTATAAATTTACCAATGAGAAATTAATAGGAAAACTAAAAGAAGTTTTGGGGGAATGTTTCTCATGGTGAGGACTTTGGAATTTCTAGAAAATAATCTTTAAATACGATACTATTAAGACAATATCATGTTACTATAGGATCATGTAAAAGGAATAGGATAATTAATTAATTAAAATTGAAACATTCTAATGTGGAAACTAAACTCATTAAGTAGACATGAAGGGTTGGTGAGGGGTTACTTTTATAAGTACTCAAGAAGACATTTTTTAAATATTTCAACATAGTTTAAAGAGATGACTTGTTTTACATGTCATGAACACTCTTAAATAGACAATAATGGAGTATGGTATGAGATTAGTTCCCTAATTAATCAACTATTTATACTAAAATATGTTTTTATATCTTTTAATTTTTAATTTTTGACATTTATTTTTTTATCGTGGTAACTAATTTTTACATAAGTAATTTATTTTTAATGACTAAATATAAAATGAAACATATAAATTATTTACCCTAACATTTAAAAGTATGATATCTATTTTTACATATAAAATTTTTATGTGTAATAAAACATAATTTCAACATCCAGGCATATAATGCATAAAAAAATATTTAGAAATTTTGTATTTTAAATTGAAATTTACGTGTATGAAAGTATTGTAAGTGTATATTATTTTAATGATTTAAATTTGTAAATTAGAAAAAAATATTCTTATTTTTCTTTGAAAGATAACTAAAAATTTATGTTATAAAATAATATATATTTTGAATAAATGAATAATAATGTTTCTTTTATTATAAAATATGACCTATGTTGTTAAACATAGATTCTATAAATTCATAATTTAATTTAAAAATATAGATATTTACTACCTAAAATATGATTTATCATGTTTTTTTAAATTTTTTTATTTTACAAATACATATTCATAGTCAATGACACTATGATATTAGTAAAACTATTATCATTTATTATTTCTATAAAAATCTATTTAGAAAAATATCATAAACTCACATATGGTTTATATTTAGATTTAGAATTAAAAATTTCATATAATTATCAAAAATTATAATTCATAAATATCTTAATATTAAATTTCATGGAAAATAATATGAATAAATTATAATTACATTTATTAAAAACATCAACTTTTGAAACACCAACTATAATTAAACTATTTTTATACCAATTTGATAATGAAGGAATATTTAAATATTATATTATAATTGTAAATATTTTACATTTTGATGATTTTTTATTATTATTGATGTAATTTTTATGTTAAAATACCGTATACCATTTTTAAAGGTTCTTTGGAACGAATCATTTAAGGAAATTATTCTGGAAAAGTAATAATATATTAATTTTTCTATTTTTCAATTACATGTTAATTTACTAATGTTTATATTCTTCAGGAAATTTTAATTTATGTGGTTCATTTTATTGTTGTTTTTGTTGGTTTAATATTACATGTGAGACATATTATCCAATATAATGTTAATTTTAATTTCCCAAAATATGGGGTTGTTAGATTAATTTAACATCTTACAACATTTTTGTCAAAACCAACATCATTAGTTCTTATCAGATTGGACATTAATTTTTTCCTTTGGATTAGGGGGTTGTTGTAGTAGATTTGTTTCATTAACACTTGAATTCATTCACTAATTGGCATATTATATATACTTCTTGAAATTATTTCATGGAAGTGTTGATGGTTCATTCAGTTGATAATTATTCATAACATTGAATGAATAATTAATATATAGTTTATATTAATTTTCTCAATAGACTTATTTTCACTACATTGTTAAATTACATGTCCCCTCAAGGAAATTTACCTCATGATTCATTCCAAATTTATGACAGGAATAGAGAAAAATATTCCATTATTAATGGATTTAATTTTTAAAATCCCATTGAAAATAAATGTTTATTTTATTCCCTAGAAATCCACAAAACAATTAGAGTACCTACACTACATTTCTAACATGATATTACATCGAATGATATGTTCAGAGCTATAAAATTTTCTCACATCTAATTTATTTCATAGAAATGGTCTAAACCTACTTTAAAATTAATCCATTTTTTCATGTTTGATGATAAATCTATCCTAATTCTATAAATGAGTTTTAAAATGTTCTTTTTAAGTACTAATGGAATCATCCTTATTTTTGTAAATTCGACGATTTACCTCTCCATTTTAGTATCAAATTTTAAGAAATTATTTATATTAAAATACCTTCTCTAGAAATTCCCAATTTATAGAATCAATTTCATCAAATATGTTCTATAAATATTACACCATTTATCAGTTTCACATTCCAAATGAAAAAAATAAAAAAATCCTTTTCATGGGGATAACATCAGAGAAAAACAATACATGTTTTATATTTAGTTGATCTATTTCTAAATAATAATTAAATATTATGACCCAATAAAGGAAGGTTGGAATTGAAACATAATAGAGCCGAAGTAGATTTATTCTATCCTTTTGATATTTATAAATTCACGTTTATTCATGTTACCATTCAGGGATTTAGATTGTTTGGTGATAATTACTACACGATATTTCATCAATTTTCCCATTTCAGTTTCTAGCTGAGTGTAGTCAGCTCATTGGCTATCAAATTGTTATTCATGGTTCTATAAATTTTCTAAAACCAAGAGCATAATGTTCGTATCATAAAGCATTATTAAGGGTGATAAATTGTATAATCATAAAAATAATATCTGTATTAAATTATGGAACATTCTAATCAACATATAAATATTTATGTATATAGGATATCAATTTAAATAATAATAGCTTTTCATATGTTATAACTTCTAATTACTCATTAGATAATATATAAATATATCTAAACTATTTTCCAATACTAATGGTAGTGACCGGAGAAAAATGTATATGCATACTACATCAACTTAGATTAAAATATAATATGTTATTTAAAAAAAATTGCATGAAATAAACATGATTAGTTTCATTGGTGCTTAAATACATCATCAACTTATTTTAAGAAATATATCTAACATGTCTCATATATTTCCTCTCTGATTTGATTCTTTTTAAAAATTTTCTATATTATACCTTTCTTTATAACCTGTAGAAGTAGAAAATTATACATGCATGAGCTTATATGATCTGTCTGGGTAAACACGATAGATATCAAAAAATTATAATAAGTACAAGATAAAAATGTGGGTATGATAACTTAACCATAACAAATTGAAACATATCAAATATTTCATAGACTATGAATAATTAGATATGAAATAAATCATTTTCATCAAAACATTGGTCTTGCCACCACTTTTGAAGCGGAGCTATGGGTGATGATTCATGCCATAAGGTATGTTTTACAACATAATTGGAGATGGATTTGGATTGAATCTGACTCTATGATTGTAGTTCATGCTTTGAATACTAGAACTCTTATTGTGCCTTGGAATGTGCTCCATTAGTGGGTTGAGTGACTCCACCAATCTAGTCAAATACACATGGTCGTTTCTCATGTTTATCAGGAGGCCAATCGGGTTGCTGATTCATTGGAAAGAAAGGCTCTAATTGATTCTCATAAGATGTGGTCTTTCACGGACCCTACTTATTGAGCTCCAATGGTGGATGTAGATAGATGTGGTGTGTTGTATACTCGCCTATGTAATAACCCCTTATACGCCTGACTCTTTATTTTTATCTAGTATTTTTCAGGACTGGCCCACACTGGATGCTGATATTCTTGATAATCATAAATAATAATACATGAGACATGAGAGTATATAATAAGTTTTATAGTATGTTATTTAACAAATATAACTATAAAAAATAATTTTTTCGTCATAGATTACTACTAATTCTATTATAGTTTATATAGTTCCATATAAAATTAGCTTCACTCCAAATTATCATAACCATAATTGACATAGTGATATAATTGATTAGCTTTACCCGCCATTCCCTTTCATATCTTCTCATGATATGTATATAATTTCAAAATCCAATTTAATTCTATATAATTTCAATCTCATCCATCTTATAATCAATATTGTATATATGTGTTCCACATGATAATAAAAACATTCTCAATTTCATTATAACATAGTCTACCAATGGAAATGTAATGGTTTTTTTGAAAAATATTTAACAAATTACCATAAAAATACATGTAGATATTGATAGTGGATTTGACCATAATAAATTATCTTTATTGAATCATAAATATCAATAATGTATGTTGATATAGATAAAAAATATTTTTATAAAAAATTTTATATATGGTTTGTAAAGTAATAGAAAATATATGGGTTTTTTTAATTTTAAAAATACATATTTGAAGAATAATTCTAACATTGTAATATTTTTGAATACTTTTGAACATGTAAATTAATTTATTTCATAATTAAAGGAAATTATATAGATGAAAATGATAATATTAAATAGGTTAAATAAAATCACACTTTTCATACTCTTATAATGAAAGTAAAAAGTGAGTCGTTTAGAAAATATTTGAAAAGGATCGTTTCAATAATTTTAAATGTAATTATAAGGTAGTATAAAATACCGTTATCAATATTTTTTATATAGATATGAATATTTCTAATATTTTTTTTAATATTTATGTGGAAGGGAAATATTACCATCAAAATAGGAGATATATATCAAGTTTTTTTTAATACAATTCGTTATGTATCATTGAATAACAAATAAGGGAAAGTAGAAGGAAAAAAAGAAAAAAAATATCTTGGGTAAAATATAATATATGGGTTTTTGATAGTCGAATTTCATATGATTTACCAAAATAAATTTTAATCATAGAAAATCCTGATTAAAAAATTATATTGAATCATTCGCTCGTATAATTATTTTTTAATTGATTCATACAGACTAACATTATTAGTAATAAATATTAAATAAGAATACATATAAATATAAGAGATATATTACTATTAATATTTTTATTAATTATAAAATTATAATTTATTGTCACACATTTTTTAATAATTATCCCCAATATTAATATTTATGGTGTTAACCATTATATGTTTCATGTATTTTCTACTCTGGATATTTTGATCTATAGGATCCCTCATTATCCTCAATGGCTTGAGAAGGAGTAAGGAACACTACATATCCTTATGAAACATCCCCAAGACCCCGATGGATGGAAATAAACACTTAAGGATTTTAAATACAAGTGGGGGATGATTTAACCATTAATAAATCACCATATTCATAATTAATTTTATCCTGAATTAATAATCCTTAGGATTGACATCGTTTACCACTCACTCCACCATTCTCACCATGTAAAATGGAAATGGTCTAGGATGAAGAAAATTGATAATATATTACAAATGAGTGAACTGATATAATTAAGAGGATTATAATAAGAAAGTTAATTAATTTAAAATAATTTTATATGTTGTAACACAAATAATATTTTCAAATATTTCTTATAGGAACCCCTTTAGGAGAAAACAACACAAGAGAACATTATAAAATATCCCAGAAATGGTATTTCAGATACTGGAATATGAATCAAAGAAAACTAGGGTCATGTATGATGATACAAGGTAGATGTATCTATTAAAATAATTTATTTCACATCCTGGTATTACTTTTAGTGAAGAACTTTATATTTTAAAAATCAAGTCATTAGAAGCTACTGTTTGGGTAGTGGGTGAGATTATGGAGGTTTGTATTAGATCATCAATAAAGACTATGTTTTAAAAAAGGAAGAGTTAATTTTAGGAATAATATCCACACCTCCACCTCCCCCTTTATAGTTTTTTTATCTACTATGAGTTTTATATTGATTAACCCCAAAACGATATTTTATTATATTGGGACATGAATTTTTTTGGGGATACATTACATCCTCAACAAATATAGAAGAATATACATTATCTAATGGTTCAGATATTATTTTTGTGTCGATTTTATTATCTTTCTCAACAAATGATGTATATATTTTCAGATAGAGTGTTATATATCATTCAATTTAGACATAAATACATGGATGATATCATGTCATAAATGCATTCATAATTTATATATATTATTTAAAATATTTTTTTATTCATTTTAATATTTATATATATATATATATATTTCTATGAATACCACAATGTTAAATAAAGAATGTTTGGAAAATATAAACATGATAATTCTCATTCAACATTATTTACCACATATTCTTAAGGATATTAGATATTATTTTAATATTCATTTATATAGTAAGATGTTTATAGGCTAATAATGGTTTATGATATTTCCGGGCATGATTGTATATTAATGATTTATAACAATGATAATGTATTTCTTGTAACTTCATAATTTTTTTCCACACAGTTATAAATTTTTTTCCCATTTAATTTGATTGATATATTCCCTTCAATTATTTCACATTAATATATATTATAACTACTTTTCGTTTTTATGAGATATCATTATAACCATTATATTCACTATAATATGGCATCATTTTATGGATTCAAGTACACATATTTTAATTCTCTTTTAACAAGGGTAATACGTGATATATAAAGAGCCAACTATTTTTTTTTATATAATATATTGATTTTATTAACTATTGTATTATTCATATTTAATATTTTTATAAAATATTTGTTCCATTATAATGGTATTTTTATTAATTATGTATCAAATCACACTATATTTATATATGTCATTGGCCAATGAATTTTAAATTTTTTTCCATTAGAATACAACTCTTACTAGTTATAATCAATACAGGATGACCTGTAAGACATCTTAAATAATTATTCGTGATGTAATTGTCATTATTTTAAAGATTATTTATTATGAAAAATTTATATATAATTTAATAATTCATATAATTTCCAAAGTGGGAATGTATGTACTATCACTCGTTAGTATGAATAAATAGATGTAATATATACTATGTTTTCACATAGGTGACTTATTTTTAACGTAAAATAATATATAAAATAAATATAATGTTATTTTGAAGTGATAAAATTATATTGAAATAGAATTTAATTTTTTATAAAGATGATTTTAATTTGTGTATATCATCCTGATATTTATATATTAAATAATCCAACATAACATAACTATATATATATAAAATTTTTGGTTTTATTATATTTTTTTGTTTAATTGTTGTAATATTGTATTGAAATTGAATTGACAAAATTTTGTTTTTACAATTTATCTTTTTATGATCCTCATAAATATAGTTATAATGATCACAATAATGAATGGGATGTATGAGTCAATCATTTCAAAATTACGATTCAGTATTAGTTTGTCCATTTATATAGGTACTGTATTATTTGTATGATAACTATTCTGTTTTAAAATTGGTTTATTGTTAAACATAATATATGTGAAATTTTAATAAATAATTGTAATTCCTATTTTATTATTGGAATTTTTTACTATATTCCCCCAATTTTAATATATTATAAGCTTTTGTAATAGTATTTACATTAATTTATATTTTAAAAATATTTTATTAAATTTTTTAATTTTTTCAACTAACATTTACAATATTGCCTATAACGGTTATTTTATATGTGATATAGAGGATAGTTCTTTAAACTAGTTATAAAATAAATGATGTTTAGTGAACCCTAATTTTCCATTTTAGGAGATTTTTTCATAATTAATTAAAATAATAAATATTGAAAATTTATTTACAACCATAAATACAAATACATTGCCTTATAGATGCCATTTAAATATAGAAGCCATATTCAAAGTCATTTTTATGTACTAGAGTCTTCATAATGACCTTATTCCTACATAAATATTAGAAAATTATTATAAAAATTTCCAAAACCACTAAAACTAAACCACTTCGAATGTAGTTTAAAATTTAATATGACTTTTAATTTTTGGAATCATATTGAGAAATATCAAATGACATTTTCATACATGTCATCATCATATCCATCCAAATACAAATTTTCAGCTTATTCCTTGAACATCATAGAATAATTCTCATTTTTATGTATTTATATTAAGTTTAAATTTAAAATATACCTCACATATAGATCAAATAACCATTCCACATTTTTTACAAGAACAAAAAAGTGTACATTGTATTTTTGGGAAATGTATTTAAATTACGATATTTATGAGAGGAAAGCATGCCATCATATTATTATAGAAATTTTAAAGTAAATTGTTAACTATAATTTAATCCTCTAGAGTTTCTCCAAAACCTATTATTAATCATAAAATCTAATTTACATTAGTCAGTAAATCATCCACTTATTATTCTTTAAATATACAAATGTATTCAAATTAGGAATATTGATTTAATGTCTATTTTTATTCTTTATAAAATTCATTCAATGGGTAATTCATATATTTTCCCATTTCTTATTCTATTTATGGATTCAAATATCATTTATAAAACATTTATTGAAAATATAGGTTAAGATATAATTCCATGAATTCCTATATATCTCAATATTCTTGTTATAAATGGAAGAAATGATTCTTCTCGCAAATATGAGAGTAAACCCCTTAGTTAAAATACCTCATACTTTCATTCCAAGAGATATTAAGTGAAGTATCATTACTTATTTTCAGACATTTTAATTTTTAACAAAAAAAAATTGTAAACCATTTACTATGGATGATTTTTTTGATCAACGATGAACAAAAATATTATAATCAATAAATACAACAGAGAGAACTTATAAAATTATCTTCAAATATCCTTGATATCCTGAAAAGAATCCCACTAATGTTATTTTAATTTTAATGTTAAATACCACTAATATTGTTTGGTATTTTCAAAAAAATATTATAGAATTAAATTTGTGAATAATCATATTTTATGCTTCTATATTAATTACCCTTAATTATGTGCTATGATGATAAAAATAATGATATCACTATATTTACTTCTTCACAGCAGATCCCATATCATGTTATTCATTTTATTTCAGTGATTTAACTTCACATCCATTAAAAAAATAATGAACTTATAATATCAATGTTTTAAAGATAGAAATTAATGGATACATTCTTTGTATAATGTGGTATTATCTACATACAATCTATCCTCTAAAATAAAAAATTTGAGTAAAATGAGAAAGGTTTATCCTTGAAATACCTATGTGTAAATATATATTATTAAATTATGATGAAATTTTATATAATTAATTACAACTCTTTAAATAAATAGTAAAAACAATTTATCTAGTCACCAATAGTCTTTAAATTGAAGAGTTGAGAGAATCACCTTGTATTCATCACTTTGATCGTATAAAATCTACTATATATCAATGAAACAGTTTTTGTTGATGTGTAAAGATAATTTTTATTATATATCTATGATATATTAGACTATTTACTAAGAAATGTTCATAAAAGGAAAATAAAATACTTATAAACTCATTATGAAACCACTGTAGTCCATACTCTCTTAAATGAAATCCATCCATATTCAGTGTCTGATGATTCATATTCAATAGAATATTATAATTCTTAGTGGTCATTATTCTATGGCCAATCTCCTACATCTTTGTCTATATTAATCTATAAATAATTCCTTTTTTATTTTATACAATCTCTATTTTTAATGGTTTTTATCTTCAATGCCTGTTACATTGTCAGGTTTTGGTTGTCGGTGTGTTTAGAGGATGCTCAGAGATAGTTTAGGGACGGTCACATCCTAACGTTCCATGAATTGGGATTACACATCATGTATCTAGGTGAGAAAACATGATACCATATTTCATATCTTTTCCTAGAGGATTCATAACATATAAAATTATCTTGTTTTAAAAATAAAATAAATTGATAAGCGAAGCCTTTTTCAGCAAAAACCAATCCTCATATAATACACAACATGATAGGGTATTACATGTCATGTAATACCCAGATTTCATTTTATATTAAAATTTCATTTCCTCCAAACTCTCCTTTATTCGTTCATGCCCTCTATTTTATCTCTTTCCAGACATACACTAGTCAATCCATGAAGTTTTCTGATCGCTTTCCTTCCATCTTAAATACATTTATCTCAGTGATTGCGCATTGGAAATATGTAATGAACCAATATGCATACTCCAATTATTTTATCAAAATTTCTTCTAGTTTGATATATTTTCTTCTATATATTATCATTGTGCTTTGGATTTTTCATACAAAAATTAAAAATGTGGCTCCATTCGGCTGTTTTTTAGTGTAGTGGTCCCACAAAATTCTCATATGGATATAGATCTTGTAGAAGAGGTAATCGGAGGTCTGTCACGTGATCTATTCCTTTGCAATGAATGTTGACATCATTTCGAGGTAGTGTTTCCATTCATTATATTTATTATGAATCATGTAGGATGCGGTTTTTACTAATTTTTACCTTCCGATTATGGTGGTGGAAATATAATTGAAGATAATGAAACACTTAATTAATATTGATGAGCAATGGTGTTTTTTATCATGATTGTTACAGCTTTTATAATGTATTGATCCTGGGATATTTTATGGTTGATTCCCCCATAAATTTTTTTGGTTGTTTGTGGAATTGTTTGTGCACTAATAAATTATGTAATACATGTTTTTTTGAGGTTGGTCACTTACATGTGGAAATTGGTTACTTCCATACACATGGATAATGAATAAATTCTAGATGATTATATAGTTTCTTTGATAACCCCTTAATTAAAAAGTGGATTAAATAATGATTTCCTTATTATATCTGAAATTATGGTTTGATTGGTTTATGAATTGGGGTGGTTGTGATAATGGTTGTGCGCTATTGGATGGCTTGTATGGTGTAATGGAATATCATGTTGAGTGATTGAGTTATTGTGTAATGGATTATAAGTGTTGTGCAGTAGAAATGTGATTGGTTTGTGCAGTGATGTTTTACTGGATGGGGTTTCCCATGGATGGTTTTGGAGGGACGAAATTAAGGAAAGATGGTGATGGTCGGTATGGGTAATTATCCATATGATTCACCATGAATGACTTTGGTTGTGTTGCTTTTTGTGTGTTTTTCTAGATAGTTTACCAAATAGTGATAGAATAAATAAATAAATAAATAAATGATTTATTAATAAGTCTTAGAATGTAGTGTGTTGGTTTGGATAAGGGAATGGTTTTCATGAATTATAATGGTTGGAAATATGAATTGGGTTATGTCTTTTATGTAGTGTTATGCATATATAGGTAGCGAAAATAGTGGAAGTGTTGGTTTTTTTAGAACCCATAGGGTTTGTATTACTATTGGGTATTTTATATGTATGTACATGTATTGAACTTTTGATTTCTATATACACCCCACCATAGTTGATCATTATCTGTCAAACACATCCATTATCATGGGGGATGGTGTCTTTCCAAAATCATCTAGTGGGAGGATGGATGTTTGGTCACCTGATCTTCATAACTCCTTCTTCCAGGTAGTGATAGCCCGAGATTCTTTAGGAATATTTTGGTTTCTGAGGCCCTGTTGTGTGTGGGAATTTTGTGCATTCCCAGTTGTCTACAAGATGAGTTGAGTTGTTCTTTTCCATTTGTCACCAGGATGAAATGTCATGTGGTTGTGGACCAGGTTTATGCGTGAATGAAGTAATTTGGTTTTTTCATATGTGTCTATGTGCGGGTTGTGATGTAGTTTGTGGAAAAGTTGTCTATATGAGGGATGTGATGTGGTTGTTCATCCTAGGTGTGTGTGCACGGGGTGTCATGTGGTATGTCCAGAAGGAGTTAGAAAACTGGGACATTTTCAGTTAGGTTGTAAGAGCAGATAATCATTTGGAATGTGGTGTCGAGTACCATATCATCGCTGTGATTTATATTATATTACTTATCCTATTTTATTTAGTGGTCATTCCATATAATGGTTGGGAAGGTTAGTATACCTTCTTAGGTGCTGTTTTGGTTATACTCTTTTCACATTGGGGAATTAGTATGTGTCCTTCACATGGGGATGAGTGAATTGGTTTTTCCTAGTGAGTATACATGTATTCACATCCCACGCATATAAACTACTTTTAGATATCCTAGTGGTTTCCTATGACCATGTTAACCCCTATTAACTCGTATCCTGATTTTTGTTGTGTCATTACATAGATTTAATTTTTGTATTTACTTTGTGAAATTTTGTATATGTATTATATTTTATATTTACATGCATGTGGTTTGTATTTTTTACTTCTTTATATATATTTCTTAGAGTTAAATTGTATATTATCCATCATATATCTTGATCTTATTTTCTTAATAGGTTAATTCCTCCAATACTGTGATATTTTGAAACCCATGGTGCCAGTCGCCAACTCGGGGCCTAGTGGAGGAGGGACTAGAGGTCATTATCTCTATTTATTCATTAACAACCAAGGATGCGTATCTTTGGAGGGAGGGGGTCAAGATAGAGTTTTATCATAGGGGATGGTTGATAGATAAGAGGGAGTTTAGGGATAGGTATGGTGATGATTTCATGATATGGTATGGAAATAGTTCCAATTGACATTGTTTGATGACATTGTCCATAGAGAACAGCTAAAACATTGGATTTTAGCCCTCCCCCTAGTGGTCCAGGGAACAGACACTAAGCTTATTGAACAACCAATAGAAGAAATTTTGATTTGTAGGGTAGAGACCTTGGAATGGTACATCCATCATTATTTATTCTTTTATGTTTTGAATTGGGTTTTTTTGGAAGGTAAAAATTAATTAAAATAAATTTTTGAAATGATCCAAACTATTCGAGATTAGGAAAATAATTGTTTACCTTTTAGATATGGATTTTGGAAATCATCCACGTGTGGCTCAGGAATTGGATTTTTAGTAGGATGATGTAGTTGATGTCCATAGGGTCCATCTAGTAGAGTAGGATGGTCAGTGGTAGAGGGAATTTTTTTGTATCAAGTGATGGGAAATGATAAATTATGTGGAATGTATTTCTAACATAGAGAAAAAAGGTTGTCAAGATGATATGGAGATTTCCAATAGTCTAACACATGCCAAGATGGAGTACATAGTTCCTTTGGATGCTATCCATTTGTGGGGAGTTGTGCTTTAGTGGTGGATACTAATTCAGAGATAGAAAAAGGAGGAAGATGTGTTGTGTTTCTACCTTCATAAGGTATTTTGAGAGGAGTTATATTTGTCAACTATGAAGGACGAGAAGAAGCTGGAGATAATATCCCTTCTGCAATATATTGTATCTATATGTGATATTAGGATCATGTTCAAGGACATTCTACACTTTCCCAGGTCTTCTTCTATATGAGGATCCTTGTATGAGATGTCTTGATCAAGCACATCAATTTTCTATCTAGTATGCAATTACTCCATTTATGCTGACAATGTATTTAGAGATTCAGAAGAAGTAATGTGTGTTATAGTTGAGGAAATCACAATGAGTTCTACCATGATAGGGGGACTAGTAGAGGTGTTATAGAGGTCTGGTTATCAGAAAATGATATCTGGTGCTATGACCAATGAGGTTTCGACCGTTCGAGAGATAATTTCAGTAGCTTCTTTACATGACTTATGGTTCTAGTGGTCCCAATGTCTTTATTATGGTATTGGAGATGGATTTATTTTTATATGGGATTCACAAACATATTTATAATTAGGGGCTAGATACATATCGATTTTATTTTGGTGGTTGTGGATATGCTCAGTGTCAGGCTCAACAGCAGTTGCCGGTATGGCAGTTTCAACAAAATCGACCACCAACCATTCCTCAGATAAGGGGAGATGGAACCTATAGAGGTAGACCTAAGGAGGTTTCCTGTTCTCAAATACCATGTCCTGGGCATAGAGATGAAGTTGGTCATCATCAGAGAGGTAGGAGAGATGGGTGTGGTCATGACCACATAAAAGAGGCGACAGTTCCATTGATGTTAGATATCATCAAATGTATGATCAGTTTGTTCATTAACATTTCCTATAATATATTTCATTTAATATTTTTTTTCAATCCTTTTTTTCACCCAATCTATCCCATGCTTTGGTACTATACCTAAAAAGGCTTTATGTGCCCATGGTGTTGAGTATGGCAGTTGGAGGATAGATGAGCATGTTTGATTTCTATTGGTTGTGTGTACTGATGGTGGGACTGCATCAGACACATGTAGATATATTATCACTACATATGTGGCCTTAAAATGTTATCCTTATCATCGACTAGT
This sequence comes from Viscum album, assembly GCA_963277665.1. Lineage (NCBI taxonomy): Eukaryota > Viridiplantae > Streptophyta > Magnoliopsida > Santalales > Viscaceae > Viscum > Viscum album. The sequence continues at coordinate 898,082,575 of OY728136.1, read as the reverse complement.
TATATATCATGAATTCAATTGTTGACTACCTCTGGAGGAGAGACATGTTTTCATATGTGGATGGTCAGTGTGTGAATTTCATTAGTGAGATAGGATGTTAGGTGGTAAGTCAACACATAGAACCTCACCTTCCCATATTGGCTGAGTCTTCATTATAAATAGAGGTATCCGATATTTTTAGGTTTCCTAGGTTCATTGGGGAGTTCCATGATATTTTTCCAAATGAGGTCATGAGGTTACCCGTTGACATGAACTTGAGTCTGATATAGACCCGTAGCCAAGTTCTTCTTAGATTTCGACGGATTCTTATATGATTGAACATCAATGATTAAGGAGTCGAGTATTCAAATATATCATTTGATGAAGAAGTGATTTATCCAATCCATTCTGTTATTATGGGGTGATCTAGTTTTGTTCAAAACGCAGGAAGATGGTAGTCCGAGGTTGTACAAAGACTACCATAGGTTAAATTTTTCATTTTTCTAGAACCATTACCCTATTACAGTGTTAGATGTTATTTTAGACTTTCTATGAGGGGAAAACTAGTTCTTTATGATCAATCTGCATTATGGATATCACCAATTGAGGGTGAAGGAGGGTGATATACCAAAGATGTATTTCAGATATAGGTATGGGAACATTGAGTTCGTATTCATGATGTTCAGTTTAAAGAATGTACCATATATTTTCATGGGACTTATGAACTCTATGTTATGTGTGTTCCTTGATTGGTATCATTATATTCGTCGATGATATTTTGAACTACTCGTATTCATAGGTAGATCATATATAACATCTTAAAACTGTCATATAGGTTTTTCAATGACAAAAGTTCAATCAAAATTTTTCCATGTGTAAGTACTGTATGTGGGAGGTTCGTTTCCATTGGAATTTGGTGTATTTGGATGGTGTGGAATTAGACCCATTGAAGGTTGATGCAGTTGTTTCTTGAGAATAACCCAATTACGTCACAAAATATAACATTTTTCATTGTCTTGTAGGATATTATCAGAGTTTTGTACGCAATTTATCTTGAGATTGAACATCAACGCCAACTTTGATTTGGAATTACCAAGCATTTTTATTGATTGAGCAGTTCTATGCAACATTCGTTTACCTAAAGGGTTTGTTGGTTAGTCCAACAATGCTCCTATTTCTAGAAGAAGTGGTGATTCTTGATGTGTTTTGCGATGCTTATCATCTATGTTTGAGATGTGTTCTGATTCATCAATAAGAAGTGATCTCTTATGGGTCTCTTACATTATGTCCTCATGGGTGAAACTATTCCACCCATGAACTGGAGTTATCAGCAGTTGTGTTCGTGTTGATGTTGTGGTGAAATTACCACATTGTAGAGCACTTTCTGTTATTCCTAAATTAGAAGAGTTTGATGTTTATTTTTTACAGCATTATATTAATATTTGATAATGGAGGTGGATGGAGTTTCTGTATGAATATGATTTTGCGATCACCTACAATATAGGTATGGGATACAATTTTTCCAATGCATTGAGAAGAATGTAATATAAAAATGTTGTTCAAGAAACTGTAGATTCATGGAGAGAAATAAAGGTGTTGGAAGCCTTACACTAATATTAAATAGTGGATGGAGGTAAGGGATATTTGTTTCATATTATGGTGTATTCTTCAATAATGAAGATGGTGGAGGAATCCCTGTAGGGAGACATGGAGGAGATGTGATGCCTAATCATGTAGGCTATGGTGATGCTGCAGAGGGATGGTCAGAGGATATTCAGAACGAGATGTTGTTTATAGAGAAGCTGTTTGTTATGGTGTCAATGTATAGATATGTCTTCATGAATATCATATAGCACCATTGGTGGTCAATCAATTATTTTCCATGATTTACCATGGATCAAAGATGCAGTTTATGTGTCCTAGGATGAAATGGGTAGTGGTAGAGTTTATGGATAATTGATTGGTTTTCTAGCATGTAAAAGTTGGGCATCATGTCTCTAGTGGATTGTTACAACCATTTTACTTCCCTGGGTGTAATTGGGATGAAATATCAATGGATTTCATCATAGAGTTACCTATATCTCAATGAGTTCATGATATCTTCTAGGTGACAGTGGATCATTTGATGAAATAATCCAACTACATAGCGATCAAAGAGTTTGGTAAAGTGGATTTTATAGAAAAGATTTATGTGGATGATGTGGTGCGGCTTCATGTATTTTTTAATTCCAACTTTTCATATCAATACACATTATTTACCTCATGATTTTGGAGTGGATTTCACCATGATTTTTTCACCCAGTCACGCCTCATCACAGGTTTCCACCCATTGACTGATGGGTAGATAGAGTTTAATATCCAATCGTGGTAGAATATTTTTTTGGAACGTGTCTTAGACTTTGGTTGTTATTTCATTCATCAATGAACATTATTAGGGTTTTATTATAATATAATCTAACACTATTACATTGAAATGGATCCCATTAGGGTGTTATAGGAGAGACCATGTCATTTTCCGCAGTGCTGGACATAAGTTAGGGAGGCAGGTGTTCTTTGTCAGGATGTGGTCCATGGATCTATTGAGAAGGTTCACCTTGTTTTTGAGAGGATAAAAGAATTTAAGGAATGAAAAAATTCTTATGATGATCGCAGGAGGAAGACCATTGATTTCGAGGTTGGGGACCACATGTTTTTGAAGGTTTCCCCCTGATGTTGGAAGTGGAGTTTTTTCAGAGAAATAACGAATTATTAAATGTACATTGGACCCTTTGATGTGTTGGGGTGAGTTGGTGAGGTGGAATACCAGTTAGCATTATCACTATGGTCGGAGTGGATCCATTATGTCTTCAATGTCTCCCATCATCATCATTATCATCATTAGTATCTTCTCGATGACTACCATGTAATTGACTAGGGAGAATTAGACTGTGAGAATGATTTATAATTTTTGGAACACCCAGTGGATATCCATGATCAATGGGAGAAGGTACTATGTGGATAGATTATTCCTTTTATTCATGTGTTGTGGGGGCATGGTGTCTAGGGAGATAGTACTTAAAATAAAGACACATAGATGCATTCCTAGTACCCAAAGATTATTTTTGAGTTTTACTTTTCCATATTTTTTATTTTGATAAAATGATTGAACCAGGTTTTATATAAGATAATATATTTTTTCCACATGGAATGTGGTATATATGGTGTAGTGTGTGATAAAGTTCTACTGTGAGGAAAGAGGGATAAATGATTAAAAATTGTGTTTTTATCATTCAAAAACATTTGTGGATAATGTGAAAAAATCATAGTTCAAAAAAAATAAAAAATCCCTTAAAAGACATCTTATTCTACCTAGATTTAACATCCCTACATAATTTCATTGGAATATAACCTACCTTAGTGTCTGGGTCATCCAATAATATATCTTCTAACCAAAGTTCCAACTTGTCCCAGGACTGGATGCAGTCCACCAAGTTGATATTCTCTTTGATGAATCCACATACTAATATCAAATCCATTTTCTCAATCTAGGAATTTCACTCCTCATTAGTGACAACTCTCAAACCCCATCCCATTATTCTATTGGATAATTACTCAGTATAACTAATTGATAGATCTATCTCAACCAAAATTTCATGTAATATTAAAATATGATCCAATTATTGATCCAGAAAATAACCCTCCTTACTGTTCTATTATGAAGCATTGAATGATGAATGGGTAATTCTGGTGCATATTGTTATCTTTCAACATATTCATTGAACAAGTCTCTATTGGGAGAGGCAAATAATAATAGTCTTTCCTCTCTTTCTGGTTACCAATCTAGATCTTACTCCACCATGGTCTGGGGAACCTACCACATTGTACTTCTTCCTCTTATCCACATCTTGAAAATATAAAGTATTCATCGACGGCCTCAAAAATAGAATCCTTCTATCCAACAAGTGAGGGTTTGGCTACTTACTCAATCTATTGAGGCATACCTTCAATATCCAAATGATCAAAGTTGTTTCCTTGTGTGATACCTACCACCTCCCTTCTAGGACTGAACATGAATGAGGCATCACCCCCTAGATCATGGCTATGAACATTTCGTTCTATGGGATTTTCCACCTTTGGTTTCAAATTAGCTTATAAATTACCTTTGTCACTAGGCCACATGAGCACACCATCATAGCATATGAGGTACTCATGGAGTTGGGACAATCCTCATTTTGGGATGTCACAATAGAATTGTTCCCACTACCACAATAAGGTTCTTTAGGAAGTAGAAGAACCAAAAATACAACATTCATATCCACTTCTAATTCACATTACTCCAATGTAACATTCTCATATTATTGGGGGAATTTGTTGTCCTTTCTCGACCAATGGGAAATGTTAGACATGAAGGGATTTCCATACTACAATTCTCTTTGTAGATCACTTTATATAGTCTCTATAGTCACTTTTCCTTTGCAACCATCCATGATACTGGACACAAGAGCCTTGAACATGCCAACATAATTCAGGTTATCATTCTCTTGTACCCCTCTTTCTATGATGCAACCCTCGCCTGATGGTTTTTTTGATTGTAAAGTGTAAGGGTGGAGTATAGAAGATTTTGGTAAACTTTCATTTAGTTTATAGGGATAAAGGTGTAGTGAAAAGTCTATTAACCATTTTTACAAACCTTGTGCATGTCCTATGAGAAGAAGTCCACACATGTAGTTTTGGGATAGTGTAAAATGTACACTTATAACCTGATTTTCCCAGCTATGCGAACTAAATATACATAGGGAAATAATAATATCCAATTTTTAGGATCTTACATTTTTATTCTTATAATTTCATTTTTACTCTCCTAAATGGTTCAAATTCGATATTAATCTCCATTTATGGTTGGGGAAACACTCTAAACCATTTAGGAACTGATCTGAAGACCTCCTATGGCATTTAAAAGCCCGATTCCCTTGGTAAGTCACATTCTTATTCATTCTCAGATTGTTTCATTAAATATACATTGAGCTACTTCTCCTCTTATATTTATCTCTCAAATCTATGATTTTTATAGGTAGATCAATATTTTTTGATGTAAAATTTGTTATAATTTGGGTTTGTTGTTGGTAGGAGAAGAGATCTAATGCCATTTTTGAGTAAAATCAACCCGGTTTCTAGAGCATTATATTTTTGTTGTAGGTTTTAATAAAAAACATTGAGATAGGTTGATTCACACTCAAATATAATTATTAGATCTGATTGGAATAATATCAAGTGACAATGTCTGAAAAAACCCAAAACATGACATAATTTCATCAAAATGAGACATCTTATGTTATTTTATCAAATTGCTCTAACGTCATGTGCTCAAGACAAATCTGAAGCATCATAAACATATCATACCTATAAAGAACACATGAAATATCATCAAGGAAACAATGATAATAGTACAGTGTTGAAGAAATTGTATAGAGCTGAGAAGAGGATTTTGGATGATCATGGTGGACCATCTACGGTGAGAGGTATGATTTATATTAAATCTACCATTATTAAAGTGATATTCGATATTAGTGCATGAAATTCCTTAATTTATTATCATGTTGTTGAATTTATAGGGAAAAACATAGGATTATTCCTTCTATGAAAAATCATCAAACTCCTCTCAGGGAAACAGTACATTTAACCATTGTGTGTAGAGAAGTTCTTATAAATATTGATGGAGATGATCTTAAATGAGAGATCACGTTTCTAGAAATGGATGTTTATGATGTAATCCTCAGAATAGATTGGTTGAAAATGTTCAAGGATCCCATTGACTTTTATAGAAGGATAGTGAGTTTTGTGACTGATGATGACGTGATACATCTCTTTAGAGGAGTGTGGGTTGTGAATTCCAATGAAATTGGTATGTTGGCACCAGTTTAGGGAAAATTCTCTCACCAGTTGGAGATGCTAACTTTGGCATCAAGGGATGAGATTGAGGAGATTATTTTTCTATATATTGTGGATCAATTTCAATATGCGTTTCCTAAGAATTTATCGAGATTACTACCTATAAAGATAGTGGATTTTATTATTAATATCAATCTAAGGACCAATATTATATCCCTTTCACCTTATAGGATAGATCCAATAGGGATAAGGGAACTAGAAGTGAAGCTAGAGGAACTAGAAAGAAATGGTTTATTTTTTCGAAGTATGTCTCCATGGGAAGCAATAGACTTGTTCTTGAAGAAAGAAAATGGAACTCTTTGGTTGTGCATTGATTATCATAATCTTAACCATGTTATGATAATGAATTGATATCCACTACCACATATTGATGATATATTTTATCAGTTGATGGGAGATAATTTGTTATCTAAAATCGACATTTGATTAGGATACCATCAATTGAGAGTTTAGAAGGAAGTTATTATGAAGACATATTTCGAATGAAAATATGGCCACTGTGAATATGTATCGATGCCTTTCAGTATTATGAATTCACCATCAACCATCATGGATTTGTTGAATCTGACATTTCAAAGATATCTGGAGTTTGTTGTTTTGGTTTTGTTTTCAACAATATCTTGGTGTATTCATCTACAAGGAATGATCATGAGAAACACGTTACGATTGTGTTGGGAATCATGAGAGACCATCGTTTTTAGGAAACACTATCTATGTGTGATTTTTTGATACAAGAGGTATGATTTTGTAGACATGTAATTTACAAAAGACTATTTAAGTGGATCCTACAAAGATATAACTTGTATTCTTATAGAAACAACTGATGAATTTTTTAGAGATATAATTGTTTCGTCGTCTAGTTTTACATTACTGATGATTTGTGAATGAGTTTTCATGAATATCTTCTCCAATTAGAGCCATGAAAAAAGTGAATTTTCCCTTCTAATTGATCATGGGATGCTATAAGTATTTCCATTAGTTAAATGCTCATCTCGCATCAGCACAAATTTTTATTTTTCTAGAATCTGGAGAAGGATATGTGGTGTAAGGTGATTCTTCTGGATCTGGGTAGGGATTTTTTCTAATGTAAGGAGACTATGTGGTCGCTTATGGTTCAAGGTTGTTTGATTGATAATTAGAAGATTCACCCAACACAATGTTTGGTGTAAGCGACCTTCATTCATGATTTGAATACCTAGAGTTAATATATCATTGGTTTGAAATTTTTTATGTCCACGAATCATAAGAGCTTTTAAATTTTTTTATCACATCGAGATTTGAATACGAGGAAAAAATTAATGGATGGAGTATATCCAGATGTTTGACATTGCATTGTTGTATACTTAGGGAAAAGGAAATATGGTGGAAGATGCATTAAGAAGAATTTCATATGATCAGTTAGAAATATAATATTTATATAAATGGATGTTAATGTCGGTCATAGACGACATGCATGTGGAATGGGAATAATAAGGTGATATTGTGGTTTTCATTTTAGTTTATGTGGTTCATGATTTAGTAAGGATGGATAATGGGGGAAAACTTCTGATGTAGAGTTCATGATTATGAGTTCAAAACCCAATGGTGGGGAGATCATTGAAGTATGGAATCTTGATGGGAGTTTGATGTTGTGGTTCAGTGATCAGATGGTCAAACCTATTACTTGTCAAGAACTAATTCTTCATGCATACCACCATTCGAGAAGAGATGTACATCTAGGTATATATAAATTGTATATGGAATTAGAGGAACTATTATGGTAGAGTTGCATAAAATGTAATGTGGACGATTTTTTCTTGTGGTGCTTAAATGTTTCATAAGTAAAGGAAGAACATCAGTGACCAACCACTATATTGTATTCCTTAACTTTCCTAGTGTGGAAATATGAGAAGATGTCGATGTATTTTTTTATAGATATCCCAAGAATATTTTAGAAACATGAATCCATACTGATGATAGTGGATCAAAATTCCATGTTGGGTTATTTCATTACAATTCATGAAACTCATATGGTGGTGGATCTGTCCAAAATCTATATCCATGTGGTGGTAAAGAGACTAGAAATACCATTTTTGATAGTCTCAGATAGGGATTTGAGATTCACATCTCTTTTCATGAAATCATCAATGAAATACCTATGAAATTCATTGACTAAGAGTATGACATATCCTCCTCTGATGGATGGGAAATCCTAAAGGAAGATATAGATGATAGAAGACAAGTTATGAGCTTGTGAAATAGATTTTTTGGGCTCATGGGAAGATCATCATAACATAGTGGGGATCTTATATAATAAAATATATCATGGCTCAATATATATGGCTTCATTTGAATATTTGTATGTGAATCCTTTTCATTACCAATAGTGTTGGGTGGAATCATGTGAGAGTAGTTTGGATTAGCCGTGTCCATGAAATGGTAGAGAAGATTCAATTTAATAGAAAGAGTACTTAGATAGCTCAGTATCATCAAAAATCTTATACAAATCATCGTTGAAGACCATTTATGTTTGTAGTGAGTGATCATGGGTTCCTGTTTATCTTTCCAAGGCATGGAAATTTTCATTTTAAAAATTAGGGATAGTTATATCTGACATAAATTTCCCATGTTGAGATACTATAATAGGTTGGAGAGGTGGAAAACTAGATGTAATTTCCACCACAATTCAGTTCGATGCATAATGTGTTCCAAATATCATAGTCGAAAAACCATCAGCCTAATCCTAAACATTTGATCAAATGGGATCACATCGACCTAGACTCGAATGTTTCATTTCTATATATTCTGGTATGGATTGTGGATATCAAAGAGAATTACTTCCATGGAAGGAAAATCAGTATATTGTATGTTTAATTGAATCATGGTTATATTTAAGAATATATTTGGGAACATGAGAAGGTTATGAACGAGAAATGGCCAGAACTACTTAGTGATTTTATGGTCTCTACATTATAAGTAAGTAATGTGAAATGGTAGAGAGAATGTAGTAACCCCAGTTTCTAGTAAGTTTTCATTAGTTGATGATTTCTATGATTATGAAGCATAAGGGTGGAGGATGGAAGAGTTTGGTAATCTTTTAATAAGTTGTTGGGGCCAATGGAGTGGTGCATGGTTGGTCCAAACTGTTTGTAGGTCCTAAGATAAACCATGCACACACGTAGTTTTAAGATAGTGTGTAACTCATGGTTAAAATAAGGTTTTACAAACCTGGATGACTAATCATGTCCAGGGATAAAGTAAGATCTTAATTTTTAGGATCATACATGTTTTTATCCTACTTGATCATTTTGTCATATAAAGGGCCCAAATTATAGATTTATCTCCATTAAAGGTTACTGAACCTATCCCAGCAATTTGGAACTGATCTAGATCCCTCCCATGATGTTAAAAAGCCTGATTCTCTTGGTAAGTGATGTTATTCTTCGTTCCTAATAATGTTTTGTTAGAACTACATAGATATACTTATATTATACTCTTTCTTGGTTAGATATACACCTATTATGGATTGATATATATTTTTGGATTCTAACATTGTTTTTATTTGGGTCTTTTTATTTTAGGAGAGGATATCTAATGCCATTTTTTGGAGAATCAAGTTGGTTTATAGAGAATTCTTCGTCAGTTGTCGGTTTTATTGAAAACTATCGAGATAGGTGGCTTCACTCTTAACTCTAATTAGTATAACTGATTTAATGCATTAAAATTGGTTTATATATGATAATTTGGAAATTATTTGGCTATTTTGAGATTATTGGAAACACATATTTATAATGGTTTGGTAAATCGATATCATTTGGATAATTTGGTGTTTTGAATAAAGTGATTTTGTTCTTGATTTTAAAATAGATATTTTAAAATGTGAATAATCTAGAATAATGGAACATTGTTTTTCTTTGATGTTTTCAATTTAAATGGAATGTTTTATTGAAGTGATATGGTTTTTCGAAATTGGGTTGTTCTACGGTTTTTAATAAAAGGATATTTTTAGTAAAAATAAATGTTTTATTGAAATTAAATGTTTTTTTGAATTGGTATACTTATTGGTTTTCAGTAAAATAATTGTTTTGTTGAAATGGTTTGAATTGGATGAACACAGCTGGTTTTTGGCTTGATGGCTGCGTGTGTTCACTATTTTGCAGGATAGAAAAATATTATGGGTCTCCCAAATACATAACAAGACAACTAAGGGTTAGGGATAACCAACATAAAATGGTGAATATAGGATATAAGGGATAGGGGTATCCCACATAATTAATGGGGTGGGTAATGTTTAGGTCTCTCCCACATCAATTGGTTCCCTTGGGATGACTTAATGAAAATATGAATCACTTCACGTGAGTATAGGGGGATTTAGGTTACATGCACGATTTATTGTGTGGATGTGTGAAGTGTAATAGGTATGATAATGGAATATTGATAAATGGTCTCAATAACTTTTGTAGTTATTTTAATGGAAAATAACTTAATGTATAATTTGTTTTAATTTCTCTTATATTTATTTGCTAAAAAAAGGTTATGGAACATGTTTATATTGTTTTATAAATTGTCTTATAGAATTGTTTTATGTAAATGGTTTTATATAAATGTGACTAACTTTTCTATCATAGTGGCCTATGTATGGAAGTCATTGAGGGAATCCTATGGGGTTTTATACTCAATCCTTCATTGGAACTTTTTTTCTTTTGTAGAAGTTATCTTCCTCACCATGGGAAAAATTAATGTATCAAATTTTTTTATCGCAACCTCATGATACATTGGTTTTGTGGTGATTTTAGAGAATGGACGTTATGGATCATAGAGTCTTGTGGTCTTTATGGATAATTTAGTTGTTCTTTTGTTTTTTACATGAAAATTTCTTTGTCTTATGTTATGGTACATTTTAATGTGGTGTTGAGATCAACGAAGTGTTTCGGTAGACTTTTATTTGGTCATGCATCATATAGTGAGTTATTTGGTTATGTTTTTTCGAGTTAATGGTTTTATTCCTAAAAGTTAATTCATTCCCCACTAGTATTTGAAAACCTTCAACATTTATTTTTAGCCATTGGAATCTTGGGGATGTCACTTAAGGCCCGTTAATTATTTGTTGTATTCTAAAGACAATGGGAATAAGATTGTCATTATAATGCTTTCTATACCAAATCCAATAGGTCACCAATGAATTACCTATATTTTTAAATGTAGAATAAAATTCAACCAATGATTAATAATCCAATATATACCAGCAACAAAATTATTCACATACAATGATCTAAAAAAATTAAGAGGAAATGGTAAGATGTCTAATTATACATAAACAAAATTATTAATGATGTTCCATTCAAATTTATTAGGGATATTAGGGAACATGTACCATCCTATAAGATTATTAAACTTCTGAAGTATTATTAGGTACTAGAATGGTAATGGAAGGTTATAGAAAATCTCCAAAATCACCACATAAGGTTAGTACTACTTCATATGAAATTTATAGGTCCATTAAAAAAAGGTATAAATGGGGTATATTACATTTAACATTAATGTGTTATTTGGTAGTGGTATTCCGTATATAGAAGGATCCTTTAAAGGTATCTCACAATGTGTTTTTTTGGACCCCTATTTATTTCTTTTAGACCTGGATTTGGATTCTTGAGGGAGCGAATCATTTGATAGGTATCTTAAGTAATGGTAAGTGTCCTCCAAACCTATTACTTTAACATTTTCTAGATGATGGAGTGTTCAGAGGAGGCTCAAAGATAGTTTAAATAACATTAGTTGCTAATGGTTGGAAGAAGGGGGATTACACATCCTGTAAAATGGTTACAAAATTTTAAACGCTATTTAATTGCATTTCCTGTAGGATTGAATGTGTTTAATATTTTTTAGTATGAAAAATGAAATAACTTTAGAGGTGATACATTTTTCTGATGAAATTAAACCACTAGAAATAAACGATGTCAAAGAGAATTACACATTATTTAATACACCTATCCAGTTCTATTTGAAATTTTTTTAGTTAAACATTCATTAATTTGAAATGAATTCTATTTTATCTCATTCCAAATGAACCCTAGGAACCCTAAGGAGTTCATCGAGACCTCATCCAACCACTTCAATCAGTTGATCTTGGTTATTTATTGTTTGTAGTCTGTGATGAACCATGATGCATTCACCCGGTGTTTTTACTAATTTCTCTCATTTTGATATCTTTTCTTCTATATATTCTTGGTGTTATATGTATTTTTGTTACCCATGTCATTAATTACACATTGTTTGTTGTGGGATACCATGGGTGGTGTATTGGAATCTTAGTTCAAGAGATTGAATTTATGTGGAATGTATGAGAAGTTTCATGCATAAGCGCTACAAAATGGTTGTCTGGTGATGTGATTCTAGGAAATGTTGTGTGACGATGGTTTTTGAGGTATGACTTAGAGGATCCATGGGGATGGTTGGTATATGTAAATCTCCGAGAGTATCTCCATGAATGACTTTATTTTGTTTCTAATAATGATATATGATTAGTACATTCCTATACAGTTATTGAATAAATAAATAAATAAATAAATACATAATGATTGATTAATAAGGCTTGGAATTGAACACTTTTTATTTTCTAACGGAATGGTTTTTTTGAATTTGAATGGTAGGAAATATGATTTTTTTTTGTGTATTTTGGTGGTGTTGTGCATGGTAGAAGAAAAACCAAAAGTGTTACTTTGTCTAATAACCAATAGTTTGGGTATGAGTGTTCAATATTTCATGTACATATACAAATATTTTCCTTGTGATCTCTATGCTCAACCCACCATAGTTGAGAACAATGTTCTAATAACTCCCAATGTCATGGGGGAGGGTGTATTTACCAATCATCTTAGTGTAAGGAATGATGGAAGTCCCCTCACTCATACCTTATCATTCATACAAGTGGTGATATCCCAATATTCTCTTACCAGATTTAGGTTTGTGACGCCCATGTTTGTCCGAGAGAGTTGCGCTTTCTCAGGATTCTTAGGGATGAGATGAGTTCTACTTTATCATGTAACTTCATGATTAGATGTGATGTGGATATGGACCATGTTTTTGGGGGATGGGATGTATTATGGTTTTTCCCAGGTGACTAATGGTGGGAAGTGATGTGGCTTGGGGCCCATGTGTATATGGTTGGGATGTGATGTGGTTCTGAGGCCCAAGTGTGTGTGGGAGGGATGTGATGTGGTATGTTCAGATATTTTGGGAGTGCAATGAAATTTTCCATTAATATGTTATAGTGGCTGATAAGTGGAAAAGTTGTGTGGTGTACCATATCAATGATGTGATTTATATTATATTACTTGACCTTCATTATTTGGTTAGTGTGTCTTGTTGAGGATGGGATTGTTAGTAATCATTCATAGGTGTTTTGTTGGTTCGATTGTTTTCTCACATGGGGAATTAGTATGCTTATTTCAAATGTCCATAAGAGACATTTGTTTTCTTACTATGTATACATGTATACTCACCCTATGTATATAAACATAATTTAGGTTTCCATGAGGATTTCATAGACTTTGTTGGACCCTACTAGATCAGATCTTAACAGTTTCCATATCGCTATATAGCTTTACTTGGGTGTTTACATTCGGTAATTTTGTATATTTATCAGTTATATATTTCACATGCATGTGGGATGGATTTCGGATTTCATTTACATGAATTTCACGGAGATTCATTCTGAATAATCTATCGTATCTCCATATAATGTTTTCTTGAAAAGGTAGATTCCTTCCATATTATAATATTTTTACACCCATGGTTCTAGTCACCAACCCATGCTCTATAGGAGGTGGGACATAGGGGTGTATATGGTTATGGTCATGGTGGTGGGATATATGGTGGAATAGTGGCCTATATAGTTGATTTTATTAATGTGTATTAAGGTGGGATGGGAGTCTGAGAAATAAAATCCAATGAGGGTGTGAGAGGAAAGAGATAAAAAAAGGTAGGTATGGAAAATATGGATATGGTATAATCGAAGGATGGACTTCCTGTGACTTAAGTGGGATGATGGGTGGATGATCTAAATGATTTATTGGTGAATGAAGTGGCATAATTGTAAGAGAAACAATAGAAACGATCTTACCAATACCCATTTCTAGTCTGTCAGATTCCACTACATAATCCAACCATCTCCACAATGACGTATCCTAAAATAGAATAGTTTTTTAAATAAAATGAATGATAACAAGATAAATAATATGTTGTATATTATTATCCTAACATAAACTGTACTTATATTGTTGATGATATGAGACAAGGCTAAATGTCAAATATGTTGTTTATTTCACTATATTGTTCTCTTCTAACAATATTTTAATCAATCATCTTTGACATAGATATATAATTGAATACTCGGGTGTAGCTTATTGTGACATAAAATATTATAAAAATTTTAGTAGTTTTTTATAAAAATAAAGTAATTAAATTTGTATAAAAAATACCTATGGACTCATATATAACATTAATTATGAAGAAATATATATTAGATTACTAGAAAACTGCTGATTTAATCATTTTTATACTAATATTATTTTATTCAATGAAGAAAGATAGTGATTTTAGATTACCTCGTGAAAAAAGGATTATTATGTCACAATGTTAGTTATTGTCATTGGAAATTTTATAGTTCAAAAACATTTATCAGTATTGAGATTATTAAAAACATAAACAATATTTTTCATTTCAAATAATGAAGCTCAAATGTTATAATTAAAAAAATCATTTGAAAATACTAATTTAATTCAATTACTTTTTCTTAATGAGAAATAACTATCAATGGGTGTCAAAATTCACTCCCTTGTTTTATTGATTATTATATTAGAATAATTTCCTTTACAATCCAAAATTAAATTACCAAATGTTATTGAAATTAATGAATATTCTTATAACAAATGAACATAAAAGGTTTTATACATTTTTCATTATCATATTTGATAACACATTGTTCTTTGGTTCTCTCTTGTGGGTCATAATTTTATACTAATTGTAATTAATGATTCACTTAACTAATGTACTTTATGATCATAAATTATTTAATATAAACATATAAATTGAATTAATGGAAACTATTCTACAGTAAAACCTAATAGAATATAAAATGGTTTAGATTCTAGATAGAGAATATTCTCCAATGTTTAACATGTTAAAATAAACCCCATAGACGTAAGTTTTAATTTAAATATACATACTATTTATATTCATATTAATGTAAATTATAATATTTTCATTAGATTCATTATACCAACCATGATTATTAATCCACCATCTCCTACAAATTCACTTTAAAATAACCATGCTTTTCATTAGAAATAAACATCAGAGGATAAGCCATTCTCTCCTCATAATGTAATTTTTAAATTGTTGAATTGGTTTGTAATTCATCAACAATTATTGTGTATTGTAAAATAATTTATATATTTAATATAAAATCAAATCATTGTTTTTAAAATACACACATAATATATAATGAAATTGTTTTATGGGAATTTTTAGTTAATTTTATATCATGTATCATAGTTTAAAAGTATAATTACAATATTGGAATAATTTCAGGTAAATATATCAAATGATTCAATGATATCTATGTTTTTATTCAATTTTTGGTTCATAGAATATTATATCAATTGAATTATCCACATCATCAAATGAAAAATTCAAATAAATACTAAATATTTCATCAAAAACATCTTTATCATCCCCAACATTTTCAAAAATATTTCTAGTAATGGCATCACCGATAATACCAAATTGTTTTATAATGATTTATTTTCATAAAAATCTTGTTTTTGTTTTGATTGAAGAATAAATGGATCATTAGTATGAATATTAAAGTTCCTATCAATCAAACTAAACATACATTTATCTATATGCATGCTTATCCATGCCATAAAATCAAGCCATCTTCATTTCATCATCGAGACATGGCAATGTGATTTTTAATCAAATAAAATTATTCTTTTGACAACCCCAAAATATTATCTAATTTTTTATCCTAGTTTCATTTTTGATAAACTCAAATAATTTTTTTGGTTCTTATTTTGACCCATCATGGTGTATTTAATCTTTTTTAACATCTATTTATAATTAATTAAAATAAATTGAAAACCATTACCTTACAATCACAGTCATCATTTTTTGGACCAAAATAAAACACTCTTATTTCATCTGATGAGAATTTCATTTGGAAAGATAAAACATATAAGATACAAAAATAAAAAATTTAATAGAAACATATTATTATAATAAGAGAAAAAAATTACATATAGTTCCTTTGAGTTTAACAATGTAAATTCATTATTGTGAAACTGTTCTTTCCTGTTAATAGATAATGAATAATGTATCCCATTTATAATTTATGAATATTATATATAAATTTGATCACTTTATAATTTTATAATCTATAAAAAATTAACATAATGAAAAAATGTGTATTTATTAGTTTACAAAGTTTTTATAATACTCATGAATGTCATAGATGAAAAATACTCTTTGACGAGCCATTTTCTACACTTTCATTCTTAATAAACACAATGATTATGATCTAGATATCCCCAATGTTTGGGAATGTGAAGTAATTTTACCCTTAATGGTATTATAATTAACATCATCTATTGATATTTTTTTATTATACCTCATGGTGATGTTTTCCACGTAAGATGAATAGAATTCCATGCATTTTATACTAAATATCCATTAAAAATAGAGCCTTAAAGAAGATATTTATTTCTTACATATGTTTTATGTGTACTGTTCATCTTTTCTATCAGAAAAATCCCTCAACGTGAAATAGGACTTCCAAAAAGAACATCCCTATGTAGATTTATAACCAAATATAAATACAAGTGAAAATTAGGGTGGGAAAATTTTCTCTACATTATAAAGAATAATTAGTTCATCTATTTGAAATTAATTATCACTACATTTGATTAGTATATTAGAGAAATGTTATCGATAAAAATGGCATAAATTAATAACAACATGTCTACCATTACGTGGATGTAAAAAAACATTGAAATATTAATAACCATAGGTAATATTACATGGAAATATTGGATTTTAAAAGATATTATTTTTGGATATTGTGTATTCAAGAATTTATAAATGTTTCTATGGTGCCCTTATTAAACCATAAAAATTTCAAAGGAATAATGATATTATATTATTCTCATTTTTAATTAAATAATAGGAAAAATATTATTCCCCTTATTTTGGCCAATTAACTCAGGATGGAGTATTTCAATTATACCACAATATATAAATTCATTTTTTGAAGAAATATTGTTTTCCCATGAGATTTACAAGAGAAAAAAGTAAGGTCTCATAAATATTTTTCTAGATATTTATTACATTCAAATAATAATGTAAAACAATTCAGGGGAAGAATTTTATATCAAATAATATAATATTTTTAAACAATTTCCACTTATATTTTAATTAACATGAATTTTATTTTAGATACATGAATGATTATTTACAAAAACATAATCTAATGAATATTAGTCAATGAAAATTATTTATTTGACTCATCTATGATTATTTAATTAGAAAACACTATATAAATTTTTCTTTATGGATGATCCATCAGTAGAAATCATCAATGACCAATGAAGTTGGATGTTTTTAGAAACATTTATCTATATAATGTTTATTATCTATTAAAATATGTTCGGATAATATTCATATTTTAATCAAATAAGACATCATTGTGTAAGTAGGAATACCCTATAACAACCATAATAATATAGTAGGAAACATAAATTAATCCTTCTTAAAATCACCATATGCTTGCATACTGAAAAAATAAACGCTCTTAAAAATCTTCTATTATTGGTTTCAAGTATATTTCAATATCATTTCATGCATCATTGGGTCTCAGTGTAAAAATAAAATGATAGTAAACAACTTATTTGTACAAATACCTGATGGAAATTTATAAATGTGAATGAAAAAGGGCCATGAAAGGTATGCATTATGCCTTTCTAAAAATTTGTTGAAACAATCACATGAAAATAGAAAATATTATATTTCATTGGTAAACTAAAAAATCAATATGTATCTTATAAAATTTCTACCATGTTAACTTGTTTATAGGATCCACTAATTCATTATTATCCTTTTTTCTTTCACCATTACGCCATCTCATATTTCATTCCATTTATAAAATAATTTTTTTTTCAATACTTATAATTATAAGGAAGTTCTAAATTACATTATATGTATTAGAGGATTAATTTGTACCTTTATTACTATTCCATCTTGATATACAAAATTGTTTTAAAAAAAATTAACTCTACATTAAACATCCATAGTAGAATAAAATTATTTGGGAAGGAATATGTCTTTTTAGATGAAAATAAAATAATTTCATCCAATTTTAATTTCCTTCTATCATTTTAATGAATATATGTGTTATGAGGAATTAAATCACCTGTAAATATTATGATATAGTCAGGTGAATTATTACTAATTATATACATTGCATTCCAATGATATTATAATATTAAAAAATTATTTGTCTCATTTTTTCATAGCCATCATATAAAAGGTTATTCACATCTTATTTCATATTTTTAAAACTCTCAATGTCATTATTATGATCAAGATATGGAAATAATGCTTTGGTATTTCTTTTCCCCTGAAATGGTCTACACATGGCGATAACTTAAAAAAGAAATGGAAATATATTTGAAATAAAGTTTTCCATACCAATCCTTTTAGTCAAATCAATGTAGTTCACCACTTTTTTTCTCCACTATGAGGCCACATGGGATATTAATTTTGAATCCCATGTTTAGCTATATGATTACTCACTTCCTAATGATTTAATTTTGGTCTTCTAGAACAATAAAAACATAAGCATCCAATCAATATTACATCTATATCAAATTTGAATATAATTTCCAAAAAATATCAAAATTCCTTATAAAAGCAATCAATGATCCAATAAATTTTTTTACATCCAATATATATATAATATAAGGAAAATAAACATAGAAATATTAAATAATTTAGAAAATGGATTAATGCGAAATCTAATGTTTCATAAGATTAAAATATATATTAATTTACATTTTTATAAAAAATAATAACAAATATAAAAAAGGAATGTAAAATATTATATTATATATTTTCAAATAGTGAATGATAATCAATTTATTTCATACTCCACATTATTTATTTATTACATAGATTAATCTATTATATATTACATCTTTTTGAATAATAATTTACGAAATTATTTTAGAAAAACATATTGTTGTGTTGATCTATTCACTATATTAACATATTATTGTAATAACATAGTGGGTCATTATATCTGTACCTATATGTAAAATGTCCATTTGGGGATGCATAGTATGACACACACCTCTATAATGTCAGGAAATCCTATGAAATAATTAAATATGCATAGTTTTCAGTATTATTTAAAATTTAAAAATCATAAATGAAAAAAAATTATATAAATTGATTATAAAAAATTTAGGGTTGTTTTGTGTAATTTTAAGAGTTGTGTTCATTTTTTATTATTTTTTTAAATCATATACTTAATGTTGTTACACACCCATACTCATTTCATTCCGAAATTATCCACTATTTCCACTTATGTAGACCCAATTTCAGCCCCATTTATTCAATTTCCACCCTCTCTCCATATATTTTTAGAAAGGATCCCTTGATTTCTTTCGTGGGCAAAATATTATGGAACCTCAGAGTCTTCTTCAATGGGGAACAAGGTGGATGAATTTGAGGTGGCTCACTGAGGTCACAATAACTCACTATGGAGATGATTATCTCGATGTGCCTCACAAAACCTCACTCTATGGAAAAAACCTATGAAAACACTAATTATTTGATTCATGGAAAGAATATTAACATTTAAAATAGAATATTTTGATGTTTAATATATTTATTGATGGAACATAAATTTTTTTGGTATTTATTATTTAGGTGTCTTATATTTTTGTAGAAAAATAATCACCAAAATTGTTTGTAAAACCCATCGTTTAGTCATAATTCATTCATATTCTATATAAAATTAATTCCTTCAGTGGAAGACACACATTTTTATTAATCCTTATATTTTATACTTTATTAAAAAAAATTTAAAAATTTAAATATTATTGTTATTAAAGGAATAAATCACATCAAAACAATATTTTAGTCACCTAATCAATATATTATATACTTGATTATAGTATTGATGTTTCATTTGTATAAATTGGTAATATCATAATTCTTAGTTATTTTAATATCCTTAATATAGATAGTTATAATAGTCTCAAAAAATAATAAATGAGACCATTTCGGGGTTCCTACTCAATGGAGAACAAATTTGAATGATTTCTCTTCTGTTAAAATGATTTTTCTAGGAATAATAATTTATCACTTTACATTATACTATGTAGTTATTTACATATATTTCATATTTAATTTGTATTTATAAATGTGTATATTTATTTGAAACCTTGACTACATATGATAGATATTTTGAAACTCACAACGATATCAAATTTAGTGTGGAGGTCTCAAATGATTTTATGGTTGGGAATGATCCAATTAATGATATGTTTTGATATAGGTGCTGGATTTTTATTTTGAAATTAAAAGGAATGGGTAAAATATTATGGAAGATAATTATATATAATTATAACAATACTATTTAATAGAACGTGGAGAATAATGGAGAAGTATATAATGTGAAAGCACCAATGTATGTGAATAAGAATAATCTTTAGGTAATTATTTATTAATAATTCAATAAGCCTATTTCAAATTAAAATTCTATAAAATATATTATATAAATATCAATGTAGTCATAAATAATTATTATTAAATGTAATTAAACACACATTGATTAATTTATGATTTATTAATAGTGTTGTGTTCATTATTATTGCAGGAAAACCATAAAATAATGATAAATTAAAAAAAAATTCACATTTACATGAAATTATAAATGAAACTTATTTTTAAATATCCATTGTTGAAAATATTTAAAATAACCCAAATTGATGAAATTTTATTCATTATTAATTTCCAATAAATGTAAAATTTGAAAATTCTCAATAATATTCAAAAAATAATATAATAAATAATTTATAAAACTAAAATTTTGATTATTTTCATTGTGTTTTTACATTCATACCTGTTAGTCATGATACTACAAATTTCTATACAAGATATATTACAATGGTAAAATACTTTTCCCAATTATCTTATATTTAATATATCTTGATAAAGATAAAGAAATATACTATAAAATTAAATCAGTGCATTCCACATGAATCTTTAAAATAGTTTATTTGGATATTTAGTTTTAAAAAATATAGTTTCTCAACTCAAACTACAATGTTTCACTGTAATGATATTTATTCTATCCCAAATTGATGTATGTGAAAATTGATTATTATAATATTATCTATATGACATAGATTTTAAATCCATATGAATTTTGATATAAAAATATTGTCTAATAAAACATTTTATATATTTACTTTTTATTTTTTCATCTATGGAAAATTTTATTTTCAACAGTCTATAGAAATGATTTTATCAAACTCTATTTTACAAAAATTGTTCTTTCAGATATATCATGATAAAAAAAAACTGGATCCATGTGTTCTACTATTTTTTGAAAATTTAGAGAAATGTATTATTTTCAATAATTTTTATATTATGATTATATATTTTCTTCTAAAAACACATTATTTTAAACAATATTAATAAAAAATATCTGAAAATAATAAAAAACAATCGTTCAAATTGTATAAATTGCATTTTTTATTACAATTCATGATTGAATTATTCATAACAATTATGTATAATGACCGAAATACAAAAAAATATTCCATCCCAAATTTACCTCATAAATGATGAAATAATAATTATAAAAAATAAATGAAAAATTTACCAACTATTTTATATAACATTGAATATTCAATTCCATATATTATTCATAAAAAATAAAGATCCATTCCAATTACTAAAATATAAGTAATTAAACGATATATAAAAACATTTAACAATAAAATTCAACCATATTAATTCTTTATTCTAAATGGATTCCAATTTCAATATTTTGATATATATCACAATTATTCCCATTATAGTTTATACACGAGAATAAAAAATACAATTATTTTTATTTTTATTATTATTTAATTGGTGATGGTTTTGGAATGTTATCCACACACCCCTATAATCCATTATTAGAATAGAAACAATATCTGAAACAAGAAGAATAAAATCTAGTTATTTTTGAGATTTGAAATTCATGGGATGTTTATAATGAAATAATTTAAACAATGGTTCTGACATTGTTTTTTATGAAAATTATGTTATTTGACATTTATTTTTCTATGTCTAATTTTATTAATTTTAAAATAAAAATTTATAAATTCCATTAATGATTTAATCAACTCTATGAAGTTATTATAAAAAAATTATATTTAAAAATTAATTTTAAAAAAATTCATTATAAAATAACCCAGATGCACTGAATTCATTTTCCATAAATTCATAATGATTGTATAGTGTTAGAGTTGGTCTGTTATAAAATTTGATAATTTATACTCATGAATTCATTATTTTAATTAGAAAAATGAAAATTTTAAATAAAATGACCTCGATAATAGTTAGGTTATAAAAAGTAAAAAATTTTCTTACACGAACTTAAAATAATTAAATAATTTAATTCAGTGATTTAAATAAATTTTATAGATGTTGAAAATTTTAAATTAATAATTATGATATATTCTTGAAAATACATGAATACATTGAAAAACAATTCCTAGAATACTTAGTCTATTTTTCTATATTTAAAGTAATATTTTTTTCACAAACATAACTAGAGGTCAGGTGAACATAGATCGAGTAAATCAAATTCCTAGGGAAAACTAACTAACAAAAAAATCTACTAGGATAAAAAACTATACTTTTTGGAAGACCAAAATAATGTAATCCTGATGGAAAGTTCCCATTCAAGCCCAATCAATCAAAAATGATTTTTAAGGTTTATCATTACATAAATATCTAATAAATGAGATATTGGATAACTTAATACCATATGGGGTATGATATCACTAAATATGACTTCTGCTAAGGGTATAAAAATGATAAATTATATATGAGAAACACTCATGAGTAGATATAATAAGTAATAATCCAGACTAAAAAAATTTCAACATTTAGGAATGTTTTTATTCCACATAAAATGAATGATGAAATTAAATGGAATAAACCAAATGAATTCATGGGTTATTGTAATACAACTATTTTTTCAATATCTATGTACCCATTAATAATAAATGAAAAATAAATAAAATATAGTATCATTAGAAGACACGTATGAAATGAAATTAATATGGAACCCATATAGTGATCAAAAAATTTTGGACACTACAAAAACATGCCAATGATGGAATAATACTATTTTTGCGAATATGGAGGATTTTGGTTCACAAAATATGTAGGGTTAAACCTAATCAAGTAGAAAACATTGAATGTATTAGATCCAAATGTCATGTGTGGTGCACTCGCATAAGAAATATGGATCAATTGATGCACTGAATGTTGGAGAACATTGATGTATCACTCTGTGTGGTGTACTTATTGAATGAATTGGGTTTTGAAATATCCACCAAACAGAGGATAATCCAACGAAAAAGGTGATTGATGTTGGGATGGATACACAATAAAGGGGATTGGCAGAATCACATGAGGAAATGAGGATCATAAGGGATATGATGCCGAGGATCTGGAGATGATTGGGAGGGAGAAGGGATATGATGTGGTAGTATAGAGCATTTTATATAAGAGTGGAGATCCACATAGGGTTGAAAAAAGAAGAACTATATTTACAAAAACAGATATCCTTATGGGATTAAATACTATATATTCATTGTTTTTATTAAACAGGGTCTATAATTATATCTATATCTAAATACCCATAAAACTAGTAATATGGGTCCATGTATATAGATCATTTTTCTAGAAGTGGTTGGTATTGAAATTTGGTTTTGAATGCAATTATATAATTTCCTAAAAATAGGAATTATATTTTATTTCAATATTTATTAATGTTTTACTTTAAGAAATAATTTATAGTTTATCTTGTGAAAAATATTTCTTATCATCTTTTTGAGAAAAACAAGACAAAGGTGAAAAATACATGGTGTATTATATTTTTCACCGGATTAAATTTTTTCATAAATTTATAATCCATTCTCTACTTAAAGTATACATATCATGGTTTATAATTTTTTCTCATTGGGTTTAAGGATGAGTAATGAAATGGAAGAAATCTGGTTGAATGTATAGAAATATTTTCGATGAAGAAAAATAATGTTTTATTTTAAAATTTTAATATTATGTAAAAAATGGATACAAATCTGAAGTGTTTTCATTGTAATTTATGTATTTTTATGTATGAGTTGTGACCCAATTCCATAAAAATTTAAACAAAAAAGGATCATAAAATATAAGAGAATAAACTCATGAAAATAAACATAAGATTATGAAATGTTAATGGTCAGGTCCATATAGTTGGTATCAAAAATCAGTTTATATAACATTAAATTTTATGAAAATGATAATAGGATACCGTTGAATGCATGTACTATATGGTTATTTTTAAATGATATTTAATTTTATGATTACCAGATTTATTTATATAAGATATGAATGTATATAATTTCCTCGTAAAGAATAAATACTAAATCTATTGGGGAAATGAAACTAAAAGAAAATATTCATCCAAATTAGCATCAAGAGATGGTTGGAATTGTAACTGATCTATATGTTGATTTTATGGATGAATTGGCACATTATATTTGTGGTTGTAGTATAAAAAAACCTCTGGACTCAGATATAACATTAATTAGGTAAAAAAAATTAGTTTTCTATAAAACACATGATTTAATAATTTTTATACTAACATTATTTTATTCAATGAAGCATGCTAATGATTTTAGATTACCTCAAGAAAAAAAGAATTATTAAGTCACAATATTAGTAATTGTATTTGAAAATTTTATAGATTAACAACTTCTTTCAGTATTGAAATTATAAAAAAACATAAACAAAATTTTTCATTGAAAATAATGAAGCTCAAATGTTCGAATTAAAAAAATCATTTTAAAATACTAATGTAATACAATAGCTTCTGCTTAAAGAGAAATAACTATCAATGGGTGTTAAAATTCACTCCCTTATTTTATTGATTAATGTATTAGAATAATTTCATTTAAAATCCAAAATAAAATTACCATATTTTAATGAACTAAATGAATATTCTTATAAAAAAAGAACAAACAAGGTTTTATGCATTTTGTATTACAATATTTTATAAAAAAAAATTCGTTATCTCTTCTGGGTATTAATTATATAATAATTATAATTAATGATTGACTTCAATAAATTAATTTATTATCATAAATTATTTATTATAAACATCTAAATTCAATTAATGGAAAAAAATATACAAGAAAACCAAATAGAATATAAAAAAAGTTTAGATTCTAGATAGAAAATATTTCTCAATGCTTAACAAGTTAAAATTAATCCCATAGAAATAAATTTTAGTTTTAATATAAATACCATTTATATTCATATTAATGTAAATTATTATATTTTCATCAGATTCATTATCCCAACCATGATTACTAATCCACCATCTCCTACAAATTCACTTTTAAATAATCATCCTTTTCATTAGAAACCAACATCACAAGAGAGGCCATTCTCCCCTCATAATGTGAAGTTTAAATTGTTGAATTGGTTTTTAATTCATCCACAATTATTGTGTATTGTAAAATAATTTATATTTTTAATGAAAAATCAAATCATTGTTTTTAAAATACACACATAATATATAATGAAATTTTTCTGTTGGAATTTTTAGTAAATTTGTTACCATGTATCATAGTTTAAAATTATAATTACAATATTGGAATAATGTCAGGTAATTATATCAAATGTTTCAATGATATGTGTGTTTTTATACAATTGTTTGTTCACAATATATTATAAAAATTGAATTATCTACATCATCAAATGAAAAATTCAAATAAATACTGAATATTTATTTCAAAACATTTTTATCATCCGTGAATTTTTTAAAAATATTACTAGTAATGGAATCACCAATAATACCAAATTGTTTTATAATGTTTCATTTTCATAAAATAAATGTTTTTTTTTCAAGAATAAATGGATGATTAGTATAAATATAAAAGTTCTTATTAATAAAAATAAATATACATTTATCTATATGCATGTTTATCCATGCCATCAAATCTAGCCATCTTCATTTCATCATTGAGACATAGCAATGTGATTTGTAATTAAATAAAATAAATCTTTTGAAAACCCCAAAATATTATCTAATTTTATATCAAGGTATCATTTTTGATAAACTCAAATAAATTCTTTTGATTATTATTTTGACCCATCATGATATATTTCATCTTTTTTCATATATATTTATAATTAATTTAAATAAATTGAAAACCGTTACGTTAGAATCACATTCTGCATTTTTTGGACCAAAATAAAACACTCTTATTTCATCTGATGAAAATTCCATTTGAAAAGATATAACCTATTATATACAAAAATTGAATATTTAATATAAACATATTATTATAATAAGAGAAAAAAATTACATATATTCCCTTTGAGTTTGACCATGTAAATTCATTTTTATGCAAACTATTCTTTCCCCATAATATATAGAGAATAATGTGTCCCTTTTATAATTTATAAATATTATCTATAAGTTTGACCACTTTATAATTTCATAATCTATAAAGAATACAAATAATGAAAAAATGTGTATTTATTTGTTTACAATGTTTTTATAATACTCAAGGACATCATAGATAAAAAATACTGAATGATGAGCCATTTTCTACACCTTCATTCAAAATAAAAACAATGATTATGATCTAGATATCTCCAATGTTTGGGAATGTGAAGTAATTTTATCCTTAATGGGATTATATTTATCATTATCTGTTAATATTTTTTTAGATCTCATGGTGATGTTTTCCACGTTAGATGAATAGAATTCCATGGATTTTATACTAAATATCTATTCACAATATAGACTTAAAGATGATATTTATTTCTCACATATATTTATTTGTAGAGTTCATCCTTTCTATCATGTAAATCCATCAACATGAAATAAGACTACAAAAAAGAACTTCCCTATGGAGATTTATAATCAAATATAAATACAAGTGAAAAGGAGGGTGGGGAAATTTTCTCTATGTTATAAATAATAATTAGTTCCTCTATTTGAAATTATTTATCACCACTTTTGAGTAGTATTTTAGAGAAATGTTATCGATAAAAATGGAATAAAATAATAACAACATGTCTAACATTATGTGGGTGTAAAATAAACATTTAAATGTTAATAAACATAAAAAAATTACATGTAAATATTAGTTTTTAAAAGATAATAATTTTTTATATTGTGTATTTACAGATTTGAAAATCTTTCTATAGTGACCTTATTAATCCATACAAATTTCAAAAGAAAAAAGATATTATTTTATCCATATTTTTAATTAAATTATAGGCAAAATATTATTCCCTTATTTTGTCCAATTAACCTAGGATGGAGTATTTCAATTATAACACAATATATAAATTCATTATGTGAAAAAAATTTGTTTTCCCTTGAAATTTGAAACAGAAAAAAGTAAGGTCTCAGAAATATTTTTCTAGATATGTATTAAATACAAATAATAAATTAACAAATTTCAGGAGAAATATTTTATATCAAATAATATACTTTTCTTTATATAATTTCCACTAAAATTTGAATTAACATGAATTTTATTTTTGATAATTGAATGATTATTTTCATGAAAATAATCTAATGAATATCATTCAATGAAATTTATTAAGTTGACTCATCTATGATGATGGAATTAGAAAAAAATACTTGAATTTTCCTTTAAGTATGTGCCATCAGTAGAAATCATCAATGACCAATGAAATTGGATGTTTTAAAAAAACATAACTATAGAATGTTTATTATCTATAAAAATATTTTAAGATAATATTCATATTTTACTCAAAGAAGAAATCATTCTATATGTAGGAAAACCCTATATCATCTATAATAATGTTGTTGGAAACATAAATTAATCCATCTTAAAATCACCATATGATTTCATAACGAAAAAATCTAAGCTCTTATAAATATTCTATTATTTGTTTCAATTATATTTCAATATAATTTCATGCATCATTGGGTCTAAGAGTAAAAATGAAATGATAGTAAACTACTTATTCATACTAATAACTAATGGAAATTTATAAATGTGAATGAAAAAGGTCCATAAACTGTATGCAATATGAATTTATGAAAATTTGTTGAAACAATCACATGAAAATAAAAAATATAATATTTCATGGGTAAACTAAAAAATAGGGATGTATCCTCGAAAATTTAAACCATGATAACTTTTTTATAGGATCCACTATTTCATTATTGTCATTTTTTCATTAATCTTTACACCATCTCATATTTCATTCCATTTTTTATGATAAAATGTTTTTGAATTCATATAATTATAACGAAGTTCAAAATTACATTATATGGAATAAGATTACTAATTTCTAACTTTATTACTATTCCATCTTGATATACAAAATTGTTTTTAAAAATTTATCTGTACATTAAACATCCATAGTAGAATAAAATTATTTGGTAATGAATAAGTCTATTTAGATGAAAATAAAATTATTTCAACAAATTTTAATTTCAAGCTATCATTTTAATGAATATATGTGTTATGAGGAAGTAAATCACTTCTAAATTTAATGATATAGTCATCTGAATTATTTATAATTATATACATTGCATTCTCATGATATTATAATATTAAAAACTCATTTGTCTCATTTTTTCATAACCATCATATAAAATTTTATTCACTTATTCATTAATATTTTTAAAACTGTCAATGTCATTAGTCTGATCAAGATATGGAAATTGTGGTTTGGTATTGCTTTTCCCCTGAAATGGTCTAAATTTGGCGATAACATAAAAAAGAAATGTAAATATATTTGAAATAATGTTTTCCATACCAATAATTTTAGTCAAATCAATGCATTTCACTACTTTTTACTCCACTATGAGGCCACATGGGTTATTATTTTTGTAAACCATGTTAAACTATATGATAACTCACATCCTAATGATTTAATTTTTGTCTTTTAGAAAAATAAAAACATATGCATCCAATCAATATTACATCTAAATAAAATTTGAATATAATTTCCAATCCGTGAGGTGAATTTAGAAGAAACAAATAGACAACACCAGTTCATGGGGCGCATACTCTTACAGGCCAACCAGGCTGAGGCAGTTGGTCGAAGTAGTGGTTCTACACCTGGAAGGGAGTTGCAATTGGTGGACGAGAGCAGGGGTCCAGGCTTGACTTGGACATCAGTCCCCCTATGTAACAGATTTAAAGGTTTAGAAGTGGAGAGTGTGATTTTGGAACACATTACACCAGGTGAGGAAGATGAGGTTGTCATGGAGGAATCCAATCTGGATGGACTGGACCATTCGGCTGATGTGGTCCCAATTCCAAAGAATAACATCGGTTTTAAAAAGAGGAAGGGGAAGATGGATTACTCTTCTCTCCCCTGACATTTTGAGACCCTCTCTTCGAAGAAGTTGCCGGTGTTGTTGCTTAATGTGGTGGAGGAGGATTCTAACGTTTTAATCAAGGAGAGCAACAATGAAATTGGAATTTCTACTGAATAGGTAAAGAACATAAAGAAACATATCCTTTTCTCTGAAGAGGTCATGGTAAAAGAATTTATATATGTTGACATCCCACAGGAAGAGGCTGATATGATGGTAAGAGCTGTAAGAGTGGAGGTCAACAACGAGAACGCTAAGTGGATTGAAAAACTCGATTTGATCCTAATGAGAGGCTTAAATGATCGGAAAATCTGAAAAGAAGAATATATCAGTACATGAGACAAAATGGCGGACCATTTTGAAGATGTTATTAGGGATGATCCTGATGCTATGGTATGGATAATGAATTTGAATCTTTACAGGGAGGAAAGAAATAATAGGCTAAGGTTATGTTTTGGTAACATTTCCTTTTCTTATGAGGCTTCGCCACCAGACTGATTTGGTTTGTCTCTCACCTTTCCTTTAAAGTTATTTGGTGGGGTTTTTTGGGATGTCTGCAGTCAGGGTGCTAATTGTATTAGGAGATGGCCATCCTCATTCTGGATTTCCTTGACGTCCTTAGGGGTGGATCCTTGGGGTCCATTCCATCGCTTGAAGGATGGGTGAATTCCTCTGGAATTTCCCAATGGGAGGATTTGGGTCGGTGTCGATGGTCATGCCGGAGGATACTCAAGGTAATCCTGGGTTGTTTTGATCATCTTCTATGATGTTCTTGTACCCTGGTTCATGGTTTCTTACGCAAGGTTAGTGTTTTTGGTGTTTGCATTTTTGGTTAATGTGGCTTTTTGGACTCATATGGCGGGGTACCGGGAACTCATTAACCGGCTTTTGAAAATGAAAAAAAAAGTTTGGCATAAGATAAAAATATATATTCATTTACATTTTTATAAAAAATAATAACAAATATAAAAAAGGAATGTAAAATTTTATATTATATATTGTTAATTGTGAATTAAAAAAAAAATTTCATACTCCACATTATTTATTTAGTACATAGATTCAACTATTATATATTACATATTTAAAAATAGTAATTTACGAAATTTTTTTACAAATTCCTATTGTTGTGTTGATCTATTAACTATATTAACATATTATTATAATAACATAGTGGGTTATTATATTCGGCCCTATATGTTCACACTCTAATGAGATATCATACATTGTTGAGTGAAATTTTTTTTTTCAAATGAATCCCATAATTTATTTGATTACCAAAAAAAATTGGTATGGTTCTTCAGTTATTGGAAATATTTTAAAAGAATAGTAGTTCAATATGAAAAATGTCCATTTGGGTATGCATAGTATGGCACACAGCTCTATAAAATCAGGAAATACCATGAAATAATTAAATATTCATACATCTCAGTATTATTTTAAATTTAAAAATCATAAATTCAAAAAAATTATATAAACTGATTATAAAAAATATTTAGGATTATGTTGTGTAATTTTTAGATTAGTGTTTATTTTTTTTTATTTTTTAAAATTATATATTTAATACTGGTTCCCAGCCATACTCATTTTTTCAGAAATTATACACTATTTCTACTTTTGTAGCACCAATTTCAGCCTGATTTTTTTAATTTCCACCCTGTCTCCATATATTTTTAGAATGGATCCCTGGATTTCTTTCATGGGCACACCATTATGGAACATCAGAGTCTTCTTCGATGGGGAATAAGGTGGCTGACTATGAGGTGGTACACTGGGGTCACAACAACTCACTATGAAGATGATGATCTCGATGCACCTCACAAAACCTCACTATAAGGAAAAAACCTCTTAAAACACTAATTATTTGATCCTTGTCAGGAAGATTAACATTTTCAATAGAATTTTTTGATTTTTAATATATTTATTGATGGAACAAAATATTTTTTAATATTTATTATTTAGGTGTCTTATATTTTTGCAGAAAAATAATCACCAAAATTGTGTATAAACCCATAGTTAAGTCACAATTCATTCGTATTCCATATAAAATTAAATCATTCAGTGGAAGAAACACATGGGTATTAATACTTATATTTTATAGATCATTAAAACATAATTATTAAAAATTAAACATTGTTGTTATTAAAGGAATAAATCCCATCAAACAAATTATTTTACCCACCCAACCAATAAATTATATACTTGATTGGAGTATTGATGTTTCATTTGTATAAATTAGTAATATAATAATTCTTAGTTATATTAATATTCTTAATACAGATGGTTATAATAGTCTCAAATAATAATAAATAAGACCATTTCAGGGTTCCTACTCAATGGAGTAGAAATTTGAATGATTTCTCTTCGGTTAAAACAATTTTTCCAAGAAAAATAATTTATCACTGTACATTATAGTATATACTTATTTACATATATTTCATATTTCACATGTACTTATAAGTGTTTAATTTTATTTGAGACCTAGACTACATATGATTGATATTTTGAAACTCATAAAGATATCAAATTTAGTGTGGAGGTCTCAAGTGATTTGATGGTTGGGAAGGATCCAATTAATGATATGTTTTGATATAGGTGCTAGATTTTTATTTTGAAATTAAAAGGCCTTGGAAAAATATTATGGAAGATAATTATATATAATTATATCACAACTATTTAATAGAACGTGGAGAATAATTGAGTAGTGTATAAGGTGAAAGAACCAATGTATGTGAATAAGAATAATCTTTAGGTAATTATTTATTAATAATTTAATATGTCTATTTAAAATTAAAATTCTATAAAATATATTATATAAATATCAGTATAGTCATAAATTATTATTATTAAATGGAATTAAACACACATTTATTAATTAGGAATTTATTAATAGTGTTTTGTGCATTATTATTGCAGGAAAACTATAAAATAATGATAAATTAGAAATTTTTTCATATTAAAATGAGAATATAAATGAATCCTATATTAAAATATCCATTATTGAAAATATTCAAAATAACCGACATTGATGAAATTTTAATCATTATGAAGTTACAAAAAATGTAGAATTTGAACAATCTCAATAATTTCAAAAAAATAATATAATAAATAATTTATAAAATTGAAATATAGATTATTTTCACAATGTTTCTACATGCATAACTCTTAGTCATGATACTAAAAATTTCTATCCAAGATATATTACATTTGGAAAATACTTTTTTCGATTATCTAATATTTAATATATCATTAATAAGATAAAGAAATAGACTTTAAAATGAAATCAATGCATTCTATATGATTTTATAAAATTGTTTCTTTGGCTATATAGTTTATAAAAAAATAGTTTCTCAACTCAATCTATAATGTTTCACTAGAATGATATTTATTCAATCCTAAATTGACGTATGTGAAAATTGTTTATTATAATAGTATCTATATGACATAGATTTTAAATCACAATGAATTTATATTTTAAAATATTGTCTCATAATATATTTTATATATTTACTTTGTATTTTTTCATCTATGGAAAATTTCATTTTCAAAAATCTATTGAAATGAATTTCTCAATCATTATGTGTTAATGTAATAATCCAGACTAAAAAAATTTCTACATTTGTGAATTTTTTTATTCCACATAAAATGAATGATGAAATTAATGGGAATAAAACAAATGAATTCATGTGTTATTGTAATACAACTATATGTTTCAATAGCAAGGAACCCATAAATAATAAATGGAAAATAAATAAAATATATTATCAATATAAGAAAAGTATGAATTGAAACTAATATGCAATGAATACAGTGATCAAAAAAAATTGGACACTACAAAACCATGTCAGTGATGGAATAATATTCTTTTTGTGGAGGGGGAGGATTTTGGTTTACAAAATACGTAGGGTTCAACTTGTTCATGTGGAACACATTGAAGGTATTATATCAAAAAGTCATGTGTGGTGCACTCGCATATGAAATTGGGATCAATCGATGATCTGAATGTTGGAGAATATTGTTTTATCACTCTGTGTGGTGTACTTATTGAATGAATTGGGTTTTAAAATTATCCACCAAATAGAGGATAATACATGAAAAAGCTTATTGATGTGGGGAGGGATACACAATAAAGGGTATTGGTGGAATCACCTGAGGTAATGAGGATCCTAAGGGATATGTTGACAAGGATCTGGAGATGATTGAGAGGGAGAAGGGAAATGATGTGGCATGATATAGAATTTTATGTAAGAGTGGAGGTCCACATAGGGTTGAAAAAAGAAGAACTATATTTACAAAAAAAATATCTATATGGGATTAAATACCTTATATTTTTTGTTTTTATAAAACCCGGTCTTTAAATAAATCTATATCTAAATACTGATAAAACCAGGAATATGGGTCCATGGATATAGATCATTTTTCTAGAAGTGGTTGGTCCTGAAATTTGGTTATGAATGCAATGATGTAATTACCTAAAATTAGGATTTTTTTCTTTCTATATTTAATAATTTTTTTCATTATGAAATAATTGTGATATTATCTTGTGAAAAATATTTCTTAACATTTTTGAAGAAAAATGAGAAAAATGTGAAAAATTACATGGTGTATTATGTTTTTCATAGGGGTAAATTTTTTCATTAATTTATAATCCATGATCTACTTTTAGTGCTCATCCCATGGATTGTAATATTTTCTCATATAGTATAATGATGAGTAAATAAATGGAATAAATATGGTTGAATGTATAGTAATATTTTATATGAATATAAATCTGGTTTTATTTTTACATTTTAATATTATGTAAAAAATGGATACTAATCTCAAGTGTTTTCATTGTAATTTCTGTATTTTTATGTATGAGTTTTGACCCAATTCCCTAAAAATATAAAACAAAAAGGATAATCATATATAAGAGAATAAAGTCTTGAAAATATACTTTAGAGTATGAAATGTTAATGGTCGGGTGCCAATAGTTGGTATCAAAAATCAGTTTATATAACATTATATTTTATGATAATGATAATAGGATACCCTTGAATGCATGTGCTATATGGTTATGTTTAAATAGTATTTAATTTTTTGACTACCACATTATTTTATATAAGATATGTATGTTTATAATTTCCTTCCAAAGAAGAAATACTAAAGTTGTAGGGGGAAGGAAACTAAAAGAAAATATTGTTCCAAATTACCATCTAGAGATGGTTGGAATTGCAACTGATCCATATGTTAGAGATATGGATGAATTGGAACATGATATTAATGGTTGAAGTATCAATGCTATGAAAAATCTAAATCTAAAAAATCAGAATATTTTAGTAATTTGGAATTTTCTTGAGACAACATTCCCCATCAATCATTGGATTTTTTAACACTTTGGCATCCAGAAGATGGATCAATACACTAGAGATATTATTCAATGTAATGTGATATTCATAATTCTATAAGTCAAATATTATCAGTTATTATTTAAATGGTGTACTATATATATGGTTGTAATTGGTTACAATTACAATATAGAAGGATGATATATATTCCATATAATCAGAGAGATTGAGAGAAATTTTATCGATAAATATTTCTTAAAGGTTTATGTGAAATTGAAGATACATAATTCCTATCATTTAGGTCAAAAGATGATTACTCTCTAGCTGTATATAACAAAAAAACCATAATATTGATCAAGTATGGTCCCAAATTTAATTGGGATAATTATAGTAAAATTAATATATATTATATTTGTTCAAAACAATGTTTATGTATTTCATTGTCCATATGATAATTTAAAACTTATCGGAATTTTTTGTTTTGAGATGAGAAAATTGAGGAGGAGTTTGTTATTAAATATGATATTTGAGATAAAAATTGTAAAAAAAGTATATATGGATCAAAATGAAGAAGAAAAGGTAATGATGTCTGGAGAAAAGTCCCCAAAACTGATCCGAAAGTGTTAAAATAAATTGACGGAATGTTTTAAAGGAATTTTATACTGTTCTTGATGTGTTTAGTTTGGTCTCTTATCTCAAGAATGAAATTAAGATATATCTGTAGGTTACTGGTTTATTTGAATTATTCTAATACCTTGTTTGAGTTTGTATATTTATATTAGATATTTTTGTATATTTATTAAAAAAATCGAGAATTTTAACTAATGAAATTAAGATATATCCGTTGGCAAAAACATAGGTGAAAATATTAAATAAACTATGATATATAAGAATCTTCTTACTACTATATGTCAGATGGTATTCTATAAAATTCTAATTGACGTGGAAATAATAGTGTTTGATTTAATTATTTGTATGTAATTTGTTTAATTTAATCATGCAACGATAGATTTCAGATCTTATAAAATTTTGTTTACTAATTTTATCCCTTCGATAACTTACCAAGAAGTTGAGAAACTGATTATAAATGGTAGTTAATGTTATATGGATCATATATATTATAATAAATATATTGTTACTATTTAAGGGTTTCTATGTAGTGAATGAATACATGGATATATTTCTTGATGATTTTCCATGTGTTATTCCTCATTGAGATGTTGGGTAAACTATTGGCTTTTTTCCTAATTCTAAGCCAGTTTCTAAACCCCATTAACAAATTGGTCAAGTAGAATATTTAGAACCGAAAGTGAGAATACAATATTTTTTAGACAAATGATCATTCAACCATTCATATAATCATGAGTTATATGATTTTTTAATTTGAAAATAATTACATTCAATGATAAAATACAATTATTATCGATCCTTGGATAACATCAGTAACAAAATATTTGTCCACATGTTGATGATTTTTTATCACCTCCAGGAAGCATAGTATTTTTAAAAGGTATATCTAAGGATATGATACTATTTTCTAGAGGTGAAGGAGGATGAAATTATAATGATTTCATTTTCGACTTGATATAGGTGATATATATTTTCATTCATTCTTTTTTGGTTATACAATATACATTTTGTATTTTTTGACATCATTAATAGATTTTTCTTTAAGTTATTGTATAAATTTATAGTTTTTTATTAATCATTAATTTATATTCTAAAATTCATTAAGAACATTAAAATCATCTAAGGATTATTTTTAAAACCATAAAATAAATTTAATGTATGGGAAATTTAGTATTGGTGTCTTTTTCTTACAACAATTTTCCTTCAATAGAAGTATTGTTTCACAATATAGAATATCTATCGACTATGATATAACAGAAGTTTTTGAATTATGAAAAAGACCCACAAATATCAAATATATTCATTTATTTTTTGGATTATCAAGTTACAACTATTGTGTTTTGGAAAACATTTCTCTGTTTTCTAGACTACTAACTATTTTAACTCAAATCTAATTTAAATTCCCCTACACAAATAATGTGATGACTTTTTTCAGGAACTCAAATGAATGTTACTGAATGATCTAGATTTTCATCTACCTTATATTAATATAAAATTTATCATCATCAGTTATACCCATATAAAGATTCATTGATTTTTCTTATTTCCGAATGATCTAGTAATTTTTCCCTCTTTTTAGTTGAAATCTCATGAGTTATATTACCACACACATTATTTAGAATTAACTATTGTGGGGTATCTATAGATTTTTTAATGAATCATTTATATGGATTAACATGTGAAATATAATCTATCCACCAAATATTAAAATATATATTCACTCATAAATAATTGATCATGAGATGGGTCAGATAGTTGGAATTTATCAAGATTTATGTTTAGAAGATTCATTGTCATATTATAAATGAAAAAATAGGCTGATTCTTCATGTATGAAAAATAATTATAAAAAAATTTAACAATTTGGAACACGATCCTTTGTTCAATTATTTTATGAGTTTTGGCCTATAAGATTTAGTTGTATGAAGATCAAAATTTTTCATCATGTTTCAATGAAATCAAATTTTTCAGAATAAATTATGAATGTTCATACAGAGGATAATTCCTTGAATGAAATTATATAATACATAAATAAGTGACTTTTTTTGAATTTAATATTGAATATTAATTTTTTAAATTAATTTGAACAAAAATGTTTCAAGGTATTTGTATTTGAGGAGAGGTCTTTTTGAGTAGACCTCAACAGTCTCAGTTTTTTATTAATCATAGAAGAACTAAGATGCACATATAAATTTGAGTATATTACAAGAGGGATGATATAAAAATACATATTTTTAACATTACCATGAAGTGTTTTACTTTTCAGCTAGTTAATGTAGCTTGACAGTTACTGAAGGTAATTCTTCAACATTTTCCAGGGATAGAATTGAAATAGAAAAATTGATCAGCAAATTTCATGGTTGGATAATCAAATACATGTTGATGTAATATTTTGATTTTCATTAATCTTAATGAATTAACTAAATCTACACATTTATTTCCCATCCATGTCAATATTTCATTAAATAATCTTTGTTGACATTATATAATGGAGATAGTTAGGTTACCCAGAGTTTATCCTGTCATTGTATCCGAGCATGATCCACGTTTTATATCTGATTTTTTGAAATTACTTCATAGATCATTGGGTAATGAATTATATTATAATTCATCCATTCATCATCAAAATGATTGTCAGTATAAACATATAATTCTGCAATTTCAAGATATGATTCATTCATTTTCAGTGGATTATAAGTTATGTTGGTATCAACATATTTTTTTACCTAAGTTTTTTATAATAATAAATTTCATTCCTATTTCCAGATAGATCCATTTATGGCATAATATATAAATATTTGGGTTAGACACAAACTAATTAGAATAATATATGAAAAAGGAAGTTGATAGGATCATAAATTATTGAGAAAATATATGATATGGTATGGTTGATTAACAAATATAAGATCATGGAATAGAGAAGATACAGAGGGTATGTGGATAAAATAAAAAAAATCATTCATTCATGGTAGGTGATCATGTTTTGAGTAATGTATATCAAAGGAAAAGTGTTATTTTTTCATAAATAGGATATGTTATGACTACGTTTTAGTGGAACTTATGAAATATTGAATAATGTTAGATTTATTTCCTATCAAATAGATCAACCCTTGGGTTTATCCCTTGTAAAAACATATTTCATATGCTGATGTTATGAAAATATGTGAAGGATTCATCTCATGTTTTGAGACCTGATGTAATTTATTAGGACAACAATAATTCTTAGGACTATCGACCTGTTTATATAATTTAAAATAGATAGAATATTTTTTTGTATAAGGTGATTTATTATATGATGGTTTTATAGATAAACCATATTGTTAAAGAGGCAATTTGAGAATCTATAAATAATTTTAGGGAAATATATCCCCACATTATTAGTAAGTGAATAATTTATTAGGGATGAAATATCCAAAAGTTGAGATAATGTAACAAATTAGGTAATGACATAATAAATCACATTCATGTTTAATAATATACATATATTCATTATAAAAATATTTTTTAATTATTTTTAATAAAAATGAAAAATGTTTTAATTAATATGTTTTATTGAAACATTTAATTAAAATTCTTTGAATATAAATTTTAAATTATTAATTTGGAAAAAATAAAATAATTTATGAAATTATTATATAAAAATTTTCAAAGGTTTGATTTTTTTATATTTTTTATAAATATTTGGATTTTAGGAATTATTAAATAATGTTAATATTTAAAAACAATCATCTATTTTCATTTGCAAAAATAATTTTAAAATACCCATATTGTTTTGATTATTATTTAAATTAAAATAAGTATTTTTTTAGTTATATTTAATCCACTTAAATACTATTGAACCAGGTTTATATTTTATTTTATTATAAGTAAGTTTTGGGTTTCAAAATAATGTAGTATTAAAACTATTTAATGTGAAAAATGTTTTTCTATTTAAAATAATTAATAAAATACATAATCAGAATGGTTTTAAATGAAATATAAATATTATATATAGCTAAATATTAATTTAAATTCATTAAATATAAATTATTAATCATAAATGTAATATAAAATCATTATTTTCATGAAAAAACACTTCATGAAACACTGTTTTTCAGCATATCTGTGGGTTTTGTTGAAATTAATTATTAAAAATATTAAAATTTAATTTACTGGAATTTTTTTTATTCTAAATCACATGAATATATGTTTTTTAATATGTTATAATTAATGTATTACCATAATTAATGGTAAAAATAATGAAAATGTAGTACCATGATTAATAGAAAATGGATCTATTATGGGTTAAACTAAACTGTTATGTGTTTAAAAAAATGTCTTAAATCTATATACATGAAATATTTTGACCATATACTATCTAAGGATTAATTATTTTCCATTTTTACCCCCTTTAATGTTAACAATGTGGGTACACATTTTCTTTTGAAATAACACATGTGTGAAACTCACCATTCATATTAAAATTCACCATAATCCTATCAAATTCACATCATCAAATCCCTCTGGATCATAAAATAACATCCTAAATACCTTTTTACCTTCCCTTTCCATATTATAGATCCATTATTTTGTTTCATAATTTTTTCCTTTAAAGGAGTTGGGTTCTTACAATAGTCGGTTGTCAGAATAAGTAGTATCTTCTTTTATATAGTATTATTATTTTATTTCTTCTTACAGTACCATCATATATTCTTCAATTATGATTGTATAATATAAAAAGTATAAAATATATAATTATATGTTATTATGTAAATGTTATAACCAAAATACATCTCATATATGATCAAATTAGATACAAAATATTCTTTATTATGTACGGAACGCTACCACCTTATGAAACGATTACATTCTTTTTCCATCATCATATATCATGGATAATTTTAATAATTTATTTTATACATATACATCATATTTTTATCGTATTTCCACTTATGGAGTTCTGATAACAAATATACTAGCATACATTCAATTTCATGGGGGATACAGTAACATCGCACATATGTACGACAGACTACCGCCTCCTGAAGGGATGTGGTTCAATTTAAGAAAGACATTACGTGGAAGATAAAAAAGGCTAATGTTAATGAATATATGTGATACACATGAAATTATTATAATATTAATGAAATAACTATTAACATGAAAGGATAACATAACATTTCAATTCATACACTAAAAAATGTTAAATTTGATCGTGTATAGATGAACTATAACCTCCAAGAAGAAATGCGATCTTCTTTCATAACCACATCACAAAAATGATATATATAAACATATTAAATAAATTAATATTGTATATATTATGTTAAAATTTTTATAAAAATATAAACTATTACTTACCACATTTACCTAATAATCATGTAAAAATTGAAACATTACTCATTCATATATATGGCCTACTCTCTCCAAAATAGAAATGTAAATAATCTATGAAAACCATTTTCATGATTTGATTTAAAATTATAATTTATGTATAAATATAAAAATTATTTCATGAATACTATTATGGAGATGTTAAATAATAACCTATTTGAAAAATACATAACCTACAATAGTCATTTTTGATATATAAGCCGAATAATATCAAAAAATCAATAGTAAAAATAATTATTTAAATAATTATATAAGACATGATAATTAGTGAAATAAAAGGTAAAAAAATTCAAAAGGTTCTCATTAAATTAAATAATTAATAGGTGTTAATTATTAATGGAGATAAATAATTAACACGGAAAATCAATCATAAGGTAAGTGATTTACCCTCAATATCCATTCATTGAGGAATATTTTGACATTATGAAACTATATTATTTTATGTGGTGTATGAATGGCCCATTTGACATGTTATATAATTTTTTTCACAATTATTAGGTTATTTACTTTTATTTTTTAATGTTTTGCACTCATGGGTGTTATACTTAATAAATTACCAAAGTGATAAGGGACTCATCATTACAGAAATTAACTACTAATGTTACCCTTCTAACTCTCTTCTTTAAATTTTAGTTTTTTAAAAATAAATATTTATGGACATGAGATTTTGAAAATTGGAATTTTTTTCATTTATTCAATATTTTTAAAATTTAATCTTTGTATAAAATGTGTGGATTTTATTATATATTAATAATGTAATGTTCTATTATAACATATATTATAGAAATAAACTCTATACACATAGAATATTGTAATTTGAGCTAGGTTATATACCTTAAGAGTGAGTAAATAAGGGTATCCAATATTAATACTACTACCCCTTTAGTCGGTGTTTCCTCATAAAACAAAACACTCTTCTCTCTCTTTATCGTTGTAATGTAAGAGAATAATTGAAAGCATCCATGAGACAAGCCAATTTTCAGTGTATCACTCTCACAAGGATACATCCAAT
The DNA here is from genome assembly GCA_963277665.1 of Viscum album. Classification (NCBI taxonomy): domain Eukaryota; kingdom Viridiplantae; phylum Streptophyta; class Magnoliopsida; order Santalales; family Viscaceae; genus Viscum; species Viscum album. The sequence continues at coordinate 898,040,641 of OY728136.1, read as the reverse complement.
GAGAAAAAATAGAAAATTTACTATATAGAAGTCCACTAATGTGAACTTCAAATAGAATGTTTGTAGTAGACTCATTGTCCCCCTAGTTTACAACTAATTTTAATTTGATGGTCACTAATCTCTCAACTACTTTTTTGTCACTAGTCATTTAGATGATTATCCTTTTGATCAATTGATTAAATACCTTTTACACATAATATTGGTGCATCATTAAGTTCTAGTTTCATCCAATTGATGAATACCACTTTACAATATATTTACTACGCATTCCCCTTTCAACTATTTCACAATGGTTAATTTTTTCGCGAATCTCACATTAACTATAAAATACTATTTATTTTAAGAAATGAATATAATTATTTCAAAAAATGCATGAATTTAGAAAATATAATCCCTTTTTTGATGTTCACATACAACTATCAAAGATCATTCTTTTCACAATGATCACTTAGACTTCCTGACGCTCAATCCATTCCCAATGCTCACAATTATTATGTGGTTTATATATCCATTGAAAATTTCATAATTTTTTTTATGACAAAAAATTTTTGTTGTAATTAATAGACTTTAAAAACTTAATATCGTTGTGATATATTTCTCAAGAATAACCTTCAGGAATTACCTTATTCAATTTAGAGGATTTCTCTTTTCATTAAGGGTTCCTCTACTCAAATGATGAGTGTAGAGGACTATTTATTTCCATTATCTTCCTTTCACAAATATTTCAACATCAACACCTCCTTTTCATGAACCTCCCCATTCTATTTTAAGAACCTCTCTATATTTGAGATGCATTGTGTAAATTTTATATTCATAATGATTATTCTTGTTATAGAGATTACTATCTACCCTTCATGATTATCCCTCTTTCAGGATTCACCCACATTCGTGAACCACTAAAATGTTATAATGAACCAGAAATTTATAGAACACCATAATTTTTAGTGAATCTCAATACATTGACATACATTATGTTGAAATGAAGGAAATTAATATTTCATGAAGCTTGAGTAATCCTCAAAATTTTGGACCCCAAATAATTCGAATTTTTTTAAAAGGTTCCTCCATGTTTATAAATATTTTTTAACCTCCTCCAAAACAATCATTCCATTTTATGGATCACATTAAAAATAACTAGTAAAAAACCTTAATGTTACTCCAATACTAACCATGATTACCATCATTATCAAAAAACACAATAAACTGAAAACACCACATAGATTACTATATGGATTTTCTAAGAAATCTACCACTTTGGGTTTGTTGACAACTATTACACATTGATACCACATTAATGAAGATTTGTTATTCATTAAACTGTATTGTATTATGATTTACATAATGATCGTTGATTTACTCAAAAGAACTCTATGACCAAATGATCTATCCCAAGTGTGAGAAATAGAAGTATGAAACAAATTTCATTAATAAAACACTTCAATTCAAAACAACTCAATGGATTCCATCATGGATCCCATCTATCATAATATATAACCATTGGTCCATCATATTTATCTTCATACAATTTAAAACTCCCAAGAATTCAGTAACCACCTCTCAATTTCTCCCATATCTTTATAATTTTATTTTCTCCCCATTTATCAATGAACCCATAGGTCACTCATCTATGGATGAAACATTGTAAGTAACACATATAATAAAAAATAGAATAAAAAAATGTATCTTGTATAGTGGAAGCCGTATATAAATGATTTTTCTAGTGTGGGGTTTTAAATATACTATAATATTAAATTTATGGATCTCAAACTACACCTTTGGTAAGTATTTCATCAAAATATCCTGCACATAATGTCCAGTAGGAATGAAATCCACAGTTACAAGCCTATCATCTGCCTTCTCCTTGATAAAATTACACTTTCATTCAATTTTGCTTGTTCCTGAGTCATGGAATGTATTTTTTATAATAATTATATCTCTTGTGATTTCATAATGTATTTTGATTAGAGGCTAAAACTAAACACCCATATAATCGGTATTATGCTTCATCTATAATAACTATATGAGAATACGAGTTTCTATGATATATTTAGATTTTTCAGTTCTAAATAAAATGAAATATTGTTTCTTTCGTAGAAAATAAATATATAATCCACTGAGATATAATGCACCACCTGACATAGATTTTTTATTATTGGATAAATTCACCCAATATTTACCTATATATACCAATAACTCTTTCTCGTAATTGACATTGTAAAATAACGAAATTTTTCTTAGGAATGATATACCGAAGTATTATTTTTTACTACATGTAATAGGATATAATTGAAATAACTTTTTTATAGTTCTTCTTGAAATGTGTAAAAAAATAAGGTCATTAAATATCTAGTAAAATTGAATAATAATGACCTATATGTATTATATAATAATGACCACATTTCCTTCATTACATTCTGATATTTCTGCCTTGGTTACTATCAGATTCATTATCTCATTTGAGTTATGCATTAAAAATATTATCCAAACAACATGATAATATTTGGTTTGATTTGTAAATGTGGAATTACATCCTCATCTCACCTTTAACCCAAGTAAAAATGTCATTTCACCAATCATTGACATTTCAAACTCACATTTCTCGAATTATGAAAACCGATTGAACAGTGCAGATTTTGAGCCACTAAAGAATATGTCATCAACATACACCAAAATCATCATCCATTTATTACATTAATTTTGGAAATATATATTTTAAAAATATCCATCATGAAAAAAACAAAGATTAAAAATTTATCATGCCTTGAATTTTATTCTCTCAGTTCTTTTTTTAAATCATATAGGGCCTGTATTTGTCGAAAATGAATTCATGGAAGAGAAAACAAATGACGTTATTGACATACACATTGATTTCAAGAACCCCATTCATAACAAAAAACTTGACATCCATCTAGAAAATGTTGAATCTTCATTTCTCTACCACCAGCATGAATAATATGATCGGTTATAGCATTAAAATAGGTGAAAATTTCTCATCAATAGAGATAAAATTTATCTAGAAGTACCCTTTTGAAACATGTTATGATTTGTTTCAAAAAATTATACCATATTAATTCATATTGATTCAACAGGTCGTTTTAGACCTAATGATATTCTAATTTAATAGTCTCGAAACAATCTACAATGGTTTGTGATTCTTAATTTGGTAACCTTCTAATTTATTCCCTGAAAACAGTTGATATATCCTCTTACATAATCAAAACATTTAGGATCTACCTTATATAGGAATGATGTTTTCAAAAAAGCCATCATTCCTTATATTGGAAATGGTTATTTCTAAAAAATAATGATTTTTTCCAATAAATTTTCGCTCAAATCATCAGCTTCCATGAAAAATACAAATTTAACATCCTCCTACTCATCATAAGTATCATATTGTAAATCATAATTTCCCACTTCTACTCCCATGAGATTCTTACCTCCCCATTACAGTTATTAGATTACTATTCATTATGTTGCTAAAGATTCTGTTCATTATCTACTATATTGACATAATTGCATTTAACAAACTTTAATATTCTCTTGATGAAGTAATTATATTACATTATTTTTGATAAATATTTGAGTTCTATCCCCTCATCTCCATAAGACTAAAATATTCATTGATTCTCCCAATTAAGAATAAAACAATTATTTACTATGCTTTAAAAGTAATTAAATGTTTAATTCATTCCATACCATATCTAATATGGATTATTTTTTTCTTTGAGAAATAATTGAGCACTTCTATATATGTATAATAATTTCATGAATTCCTCCTTCTGTAATTGATCAAGTATGTCCTTTTCAATAAGAATTCCTCACTCAATGTTGTTGATGATTGAATTTATCCACTTGAATACTCCATTTTGTTGAGGAGTCCCCACTGTCATTGACCACATTCAAACTCCCATGAATATAGAATATCTTAATTTCATTGTACTGGAGGAACTCCTTCCATATCCATTATATCATGTTCAGGTCCTCCTGTGAGAATATATACTAGAGACTCTTGTGGTCAGAGTTGATGGAAAATTATTCACCCATTAGGTAGTGCCACCACATCATCAATGAAAATACTAATAATTCAAACACCATTTCATTGGTCATGTAGCTCGACTAATGATGCGTCAAATATCATGCACCTTATGCGATTACTACTCGTTCCTTCTTTAGGACAGAAGCATGTCTGGTCCCTGATCCGTCGTAGAAGACTACATACCTAGCACTATCTTATAGTAGTCTCATTATAGGGGAACTTGTCGGTCTATACCTCACAACCTAGAAACTCTACTAGAACTTCTCTATGCACATGAAGAGCTATCTCTTCTATGTCAAGGCTTATAAAGATGGCGCTACTTTGGAAAAATTAGACATGAACCTTCAGAAGTATCCATCCAATCCCAAGAAACTAAGAATCTCAGTCATTCTAATGGGTGTATCCCAAGATAGTACTACCTCTATCATTACTAGATCCACTATAACATTAGCATTCAAGGTGATGTTTCCAATGAAGTAGACCTCTATAATCAAGAACATGAACGTCGAGTGCTTCCAATAAAGCTGGTGATCTCATAGTGTATCCATGACTATCTTTAGGTGTGTAACATGCTCCTCCAATTAAATCGGGCCAACCATGATTTCATCAATGAATACCAACAATAAAATATTAAGGAGATGTAGGAAGATCATGTTCATGATTTCCATGAACATTGATGGTGTAATGGATACACCAAAAGGCATATAAAACTCATATTGGCCATACCAACATCTAGAGGATGTCTTCGCTACATCTGCATCCCATAATCAAACCTAATGATAGCCTGATATGAGGTCTATATTTGAGAACCACCTCACTTCCTTTGGATGATCAAAGAAGTCATCAATTTGTGGCAGTGGATACTTGTTCTTATGGTCACCTGGTTCAGCAGATGGATATCCACACACATCCTAAATATCCCCTCTTCATTCTTGGAGAACAACATTGGGGTTGCCCATGGTGAAACTCTAGGCCTCAATATGCCTGCCTCTTGATATTCCTCCAACTATACGCTCAATTCACTAAGCTATATGGGAGAAATCAGATATGCTAGTGTGGATATAAGTGTCGTCTCAGGGTACAAGTGGATGATAATGTCTACCTCCAAGTGAGGTGTTAATTTCAAAACATCCTTAGGAAAGACTTCATAATATTCATACACCACTACAAGAAATATTGGTCTCATCTCATCAACCGCACTGACAGTGAGTCTATCCAATTGGTGGGTGATCAACTGCACCCTTCTACAAGAATGTCTATCCTATGCTGCAGAAGTTCCCTTCTCATCGGTGATGAAAAACCAGCTTACATCTTCGTAGACACACCTCACATTTAACCTAATACAGTAGATCTGAGAATGGAATGTATAAAATCATTTCATACCCAAGATTATGTCGTGAGGCCTTGATGCCACTACTACGATATCCCAACCAAAGCTATCATTTCAAAGAGTAAGATCAAACTTCCTAAAATAGTGTGTAATATTCAAATATCCTCTAGTAAAAGTGTCTAAATGTAATTATTGAGCTAATAGATCCACCAGAATCTATACAAGTAAAAAAAATTCCCATGGTAAGGAAGTAGTGAATGGAACCTGTGTCCATAAAAACAGTATCTATGGTGGATAAGACATAAATTATACATCCAATCATATCTGAAGTGTTGTGGTCATATTCCTCCACTTCCTGAAGCTGAGCTTTCCCCAATAAACCTTCTCCTTGATGATGTGCTGGACTACCACAGGGTGGTTGTGGTAGTACCTCGAATCATCATCCCCTGCCAACCACTCAGCCTTCTCCCCTTCCACTTCTTCCGACCTACGAATCTCCTCTCTCTAACACCTAACTATACCATGGATGTCCCTGGATATTCTATTAGTTGTTTGTATGGTGGTTCATGCAGTCACAGGCCATGTGTCTCTTCCCCCCACACGTGAATCACAACCTGGTTCCATTCTAACTCATGTTGAGTCAAATGTTCTGTTTTGACTTATGTGTCTAGTTTTGGAAATCACAAATCTATTCATAAATATGTACATTGTACTGACTATGTCCATCGTAATATCTATGATTATCGTACTAACTCTATCAATCGTACTGACTCTGTCAATCGTACTGAATCTGTCAATTGTACTGACTCTGTAAATCATACTGACTCTACCAATCTTACTAACTCTATCAATCAAACTGACTCTATCAATCATACAGACTATTGTGCATCATACTGTCTTTGTATCATATCAATACATTAAACTATGTAATGCTAATAGTATTCATGTTTTACTCCTTTTATCAAAAGACATGTTGTATACTCATGTTTATCATGTTCATATATATAATTTTTAACTATAATGATGTCGTGGAGTTAGTTAAAAACTAATCAAAACGATACTGTGTTTTCTGTTTCAATATGACCATTATAATGCCAGGTGTCCAAGTCCATCTGAGTTTTCCGGAGAAATATGATTGTTGGAGGAAATATGACTATTAGAACTAGAGGCCTATAAATAGGAGGTCATTTGAATCTAACAGGAGAATCTATGAGAGACTTTGATCAGTCTTTGCTTCTATCAAGTTCTAGAGAGAGACGATGTGACTCCTCTCTTACTTCATACGAAAGCCTTGAAATTAAAAAACGTTAATTTCTTATTCATAGGTTTTTTATTTCAATGAGTGCATTGTTTTTCTTTGTGCTACCGATCGGGAGATAACGATTCAGGGCTGCTGGAGATAGGTAGATGGTGCATCCGATCTTCATAACGAGGGATTTCTTGTGTTTGAATGATAGAGGTATCGATTACCTGCAAAATCGAGTTCTTTCCAGGATAGCAAGACATACGTACCGATCACTGAATCGAGGGCTTGCAGGGATAACAAGATAGACGTACAGATCATCATATCGAGGGCTTACCAAAGGGGTGGTAAGACAGACCTCTTATCCTAGGTGAATGGATACCCTTCTCTTTGGGATAAATGAATTGTAATACATTTACATTTCTGATGCCGTTTGTATTAGAAAGGGAATTGTTTTGATTCCTTTATTTCAAATTCATTTGTCATTGTTTCAATTAAAACTAAACTATTACATATTGTATCGATACATTCTGTATGATTTATGGTAGAATATTTCACAATTGTATTACTCTGATTATTGTATTAATTTTAAATACAATTGCTTTACACTTCTTATAGTGTTACATTGTATCATACCATTATACTTAATACAATTGTGGTTAATTGTATCTGCTGTGAATTATATTTGTTTAAGATCACTTAAACTAATTTATTAGGTGTTTAAAGACAACATTTTTAAACCTACAATTCACCCCTCTTGTATTTTTCATCTAATTTACATATACATCTATATAAGGATCCAAAAATTGGTATCAGAGCAAGGTTTCCACTGTTTGATTTGTAATTGTTTTATATCTAACTTCTGTGTTTTCAACTACTTTATGCCCTAACATGTGGAGTGAAAATGATTTTATTTTAGTAGATGGATGGAATGAATATTGGATTGATTGATAATATAAATCCATATAGACCACCTATATTTTATTGGAATTATTATGAGTATTGGAGAGTTAGAATGAAGACATTTGTTATCAATACTATTGTAGAAAATTTTTATTATGCTTATTAGAGGATAAAAAATCCCTAACAAAAAATTAAGTACTTTCACCAATAATGAGAAGCAATAATATCAACTGAATGACATGTTACGCAACACTATGTTGTGTTCTATGAATTGGAATATATACAGCCAAATATCATCTTGTGAATCAACCAATTGTATTTGGAAGAAGGTTGAATTCAGACATTTTGGTAAATCTAAGGTTATAGAAACAATATGAGCAATGCTTCAAGCAAAATACGATGGATTTATTTTTTCCTTATGGAGATCCAGTATGTAAAGTGAAACAAATATTTATGACAATTCTCAATAGTCTACAATCTATGGGAGAAAAAGGCCGTGATGATGAAGCCTCTGTAGTCATGATTATTCATATAATTCCAAATAAATGGGAGTCAAAAAGGATATCTATTGATGATAATAGAAATGTTTCACAGATTACTCTTGATGAACTCTTTGGAAGTATTCTACAATATGAGACAAGAATGAAGAGAGATGCTGATTTCAAGAAGAAGTATAATGGAAATTGAAGTGTAGATTTCACATCTAAAGCTAAAACACCTGATCAGGTAACAATATCTAAAGCTAAGAAATCTTTTATGTCAGAATAAATTGATAGTGATCATTCAGATAATTAGTTAGCCAATATTTCTCGAAGGATGAACAAAATTGAGGTAAATAAAGAACTTAAATACAAAATCATGAAGCAAAATAAGAAGGATACGAATGATTCATAAGTAACATGTTATGAATGCAAGAATGTAGGACATATAAGACCAGATTGTCCTCTACTGAAAAAATTGATATAAAAAAAACATTCTAAAAGAAATAACAAAATGTATTAAAAGACAAATAAAAAGAATGTCTTAAAGGATAGTGATACTTGGAGTCCAAGTGGTGGCGATTCATCAGATGATTCTTCAGAATATGAATCCCCAGGACAATGGAATACTAGACTAATAGCCAGACTACCTATTGAAGTTCATTGTTTCATGGCCAAGGTACACAATACTGAATCTATTACAAATGTTTCCTTAATTGAACGTTTCATTGATAAAAAATATTATGTGTCTTAAAATGAAGAATCTTCTTCAGATGAGGATAACCCATTACCTACTGTTGAAGAAGATTCCAGGTTTTCTAAAATTCACGAGAATGAGAATTCAATACTCAAGAAAAATCTTGATAAGGGAAATTCGAGAATTACCATTTTAACCAAAGAAGTATCAGATCATTCAAGTGAGATTTATATAAAAACTTCTGATTTTGAATGTATTTTAAAAACCCTTGAGAAAGTCAAATCAGATAAGAATAAACATTATAAGGATCTTGAAAATATAAATTCTAAGAAAAATGTTTTTGCGACTAACTATAATTCAAAATCAATTTTTTTGGAAGATAAAAAACCTAGTTTGATAACTAAAGTAAATTTTTTTCCTTAATGAAATATTTGTCAAATTTTACCTATGGTAAGAAACAAATTGATAAATTGTATTCATAAATCTGACCACTGAGGAATCATTTTGGTGTTGGTTATATTCATTCTAAATCCATTTTTAGTAATAACTATTTTATCCCTTAAATTACCCCATTTTGTACTAAGTGTCAATTTGGTAGACACTACAAAAGAAGTTATTCTCTTAATAGAACTAAATATTTATAATTTCATTAAGCTCATTTTTCAAAACAAATGTGGATTCCTAAAATTCTTTTATCATATCCTTCTGGATCCAAACAAGTTTGGATTCCAAAAAACTAATTGTTTCTTTTTAAGGAAAATAATAAGTGAACTAAAAAAAAGAATATTTGGTACATGGATAGTGGTTTCTCTAGACACATAACCAGAAAAAAATATTTCATTAAAAATATTATCAAAACAAAAGGCAGAAAAGTTACCATCACAGATAATTCTCAATGAAAGATTGTTGGTATAGGTAATATTGTCTTTCATGGAAATGTTATTATTTCAAATGTTTTATTTTTTAATGGTCATAAGCACATTCTCATAAGAATAAGTCAATTATTTGATTAAGGATACCTTGTGAATTTTAGAAATGATAAATCCAAGGATGAATTTATTTTGTCTTCCAATAGGCAAGAGAATGTATACACTATTAACATAGAAGACCTTAGAATCCCAAATTTACCATTCATAAGTGAAATAGATGACCAACCATGGATATGGAATAGAATACTAGGACACTGCAACTTAAGAAATCATTGTAACATTCAAAGAATAAACTTGTAAAGGATTTAACGGATCATAGATATGATTCTTCACTGGTCTATGATCCTTGTCAATTTGGAAGGCAACATAAAACAAGCTTTAAATTAGTCAATGAAGTCTCAACTTCCAATGAATTATAGCTAGTGCATATAGATCTTTTTGGTCCTTCACAAACTGGAAGCATAGGAGGGAAATACTATATTTTTGTTTTAGTTGATGAATTTACTAGATTTACATGACTCTATTTTCTAACAATGAAATCTGAAGTCTTTTTTCTATTTCAATATTTTCAGAGCCCAAGTTAAAAATGATAAAAACCTACCATTGATAACTATCCATAGTGATCACACTGTATAATTTCTAAATTCAGATTTTTAATCATTTTGTAGTAATAAAGGTATTAATCATAACTTCTCATCTCCATGAAGCCCTCATCAAAATGGTGTTATTGAGAGATGAAATTGTATCCTTCAATAAATGATAAGAACCATGTTGACTAAATACTCAATTGCTAAGTGTTTATGGGATGAAGCTGTTAGTACTGCTTGTTACACTATAAATCGTGACTTAACTAGACAATTTTTTAATAAAACACCTTTTGAATTGTGGACTGGCCGAAAACCTAAAGTTTCTTACATCATTATTTTTGGATGAAAAGTATTCATTATAAATACTAAAGATAAAATAAAATATTTGCACCAAAATCTGATGAAGGAATATTTTTAGGCTATTCTACAACATCTAAGGCTTATAGTGTTTTCAATAAAAATTCATGTACTTTTGATGAAACATTGCATGTTAAATTTGATAAAACTATTCCTTTTTTTAAACAATCCAAACCTGCATCTTCAGATGTGTTTTCGACAACTATTTATCAACCATTATTAGAAGATCCTTTTGATAGGGAAAATGTTTAGGAATGAATTCCCAAAACATTTACCCTAGACGATTTTCTACCATAAGTTGATGAACAGGTTTTACCAAACCCATATCAATTTATTTTTTGGAATCATCCATTTGATAACATCATTGGCGATGTAAATCAACCTGTAATGACCAAATATTCCTTAAGAAATGAAATAGAACAACTTTCGTTTCGTTCCCAATTCAAACCTAAAAGTCCAAATGAGGCCATAGGTGATGAAGATTGGATTAATGAAATGAAAGATGAACTAAATGAATTTGAAAGGAATCAAGTTTGAGAATTAGGTGAAAGACCAAAAGAGACAACTGTAATTGGTGTAAAATGGTTTTCAGAAATATGTGTGATGAAAATGGAATTAATGTAAGAAATAAATAAAGACATGTTGCTACGGGCTATAGTCAACAAGATGGAATAGAATATAAAAAATGCTCCGGTAGCTAGACTTGAATCTATTCGTATTCTGTTAGCCTTTGCAGCATACTCTAATTTAAAATTATTTCAAATGGATGTTAAATGTGCATTTATAAATGGTTTTTTTCCAGAGGATGTTTTTGTTGAACAAACTCCTTGTTTTGTAGATTCAAAATATCTTAATCATGTTTATAAACTTACCAAAGCATTATATGGCCTTAAACAAGCCCTTAGAGCATGGTATAATAGAATTACCTGATTTATTTTACAAAACAATTATTGAAAAGGCACAGCAGATCCAACCATTTTTATAAAAATGAAAAATAAAATGTGTTTGATTCATCAAATTTATGTTGATGACATCATATTTGGATAACTCAGCTGTCTTTAACTAATTATTTTGCGAAATTAATGAAATATGAGTTTTAAATGAGTATGATGGGTGAGTTAACATTCTTTTTTGGTTTTAAAATTTCAAAAAAACCATAAGGAACATATATATCTCAACATAAGTATATCAAATATTTACTCAAAAATAATCGATACAATAATACTAAAAGTATTATCACTCCAATTGATACCTCAAATACACTAGATCAAAATGAAACATGGAAACCAATAGATCAAACATCTTTTAGAGGTATGATTGGATGTCTCTTATAATTGATATCTAGTTGACCACACATAATGTTTTCTATATGCTTATGTGAAAGATAAAAATCTAATCTAAAAGAGTCTTATTTAAAAGCTATAAAATGAATTTTTCGGTATTTAAAAGGAACTCTGGATTTAAGACTATTTATTCTTCTAGAAATTATTTTTTTTAAAAGTTTATCAGATGCTGACTTTGGAGGTTTTAGAATGGATAGAAAAAGTACATCTAGAACATCTCATTTCTTAGGAGGTTATTTTGTTTCAAGTTAATGAATAAAACAACACTCAGTAGAACGTTCCACTGCTGAAGATGAATATGTAGCAGCTAGAATTTGTTGTGCTCATGTGTTGTGGATGAAACACACACTCACTTACTATGGTTTGAGCTATTCCAAAACTCATATTCTATGTGATAATACTAGTTACATAGCTCTTAGTAAAATCCTAGGAAATAATTCTCATGTGAAACACATAGATATTAGGAATCACATTCATAGGGATCACACAATAAAAGGTGATATTATTTTACAATTAATTGGAACGTAAGAACAACTTGCTAACATATTCACAAAACCATTACCTTCCAATAGATTTAAATTTATCAAATAGAAGATATGAATGATTACAGTATAATAATCACATATATCTAATTCACGTTTTTCAACTCTCCTTACAGTAAAAAACTCCTCTTCAAAGGGGTAGAACATTTTTTTCATCTTGATTTGTTTTAATGGTTTTACTTATCTATTTATTCTTTTGTTTTATGTCTTTCAGATTATCATCTTGACGGTCTAGTTATCGTTTTATCTTTTGGTTCATCATCTAGTCTGCTTACTATATTGAATTTTTATTTTCATCAGCACATCAACATATGATAACAATTTTTTTTCCCATTGGTACTTCAACCTATGGTAACAACTTTGTTTTCCATCGGCACATCAACCTATGGTAACAACATTGTTTTCCATCGGTACATTAACCTATGGTAACAACATTGTTTTCCATCAGTACGTCAACCTATGGTAATAACTTTGTTTTCCATCTATACGTCAACCTATGGTGATGAGTTTTTTTCCATCGGCATAACAACCTATGGTAATGATTTTGTTTTCCATCGGCCTGACAACCGATTGTAATGAGTTTGTTTTCAATCAGCCAGAAAACCTATGTTAGTGACTATGTTTTCCATTGGCTTGACATCCTATTTTAATGACATTGTTTTCCATCAGCATGGCAACCTATGGTAATGAATTTTTTTTCAATCGTCCTCATAACCGATCATTTTTTTATATGCTTCTTTTATATTTTTTCGATTGTATTATACTATGTTAATACTATTAAGCCAAAAATGTTCATAGAATCCCTAATAGGTACTTTTTTTCATTCATTTGTTTTATCATTTTAATCATTTTTTTGTTTATCATTTTCATTTAAAAAAACACTTTTAAATTCCCACAGTTGGTTTTTTTATGATATCTTAACCACAACCGTTGAAGATCAAAGATCATTTTTTCTTTGCCTATAAATAAGGCCCCCTCCCCAAACCCACACCGTTTTTTTAGATTTCATGCAAAGCTCTGTCTCTTTGTTTTAAGACTCCTTACAATCTTTCCTTTTCATCATCTATATGTCCTAGTCCTCTACCAGCACACCTGCTGAAATGTCTTCAAAAACTTTTTCCGAGAAATAATTCTTCAAAGAATGGTTAGTTTCTCCAGACATCTATGACATGTATGATTCAACAAAGAGGAGGATTATTTTTTTTCATGGCTGCGAACATCTTTTTGTTTAAATACTTGTATCTGAAGATCTAATTCTTGCAGAAGAAGTTAGTTAATTCTACAAAACCGTGTCTTTTTAAAAAAAATATGATGATTAACTTCACTGTGTATGATATAAAAATAACAATGTATGTTAAATAAGCAGCCCACTTTTTAAATGTCTCCACAAAATATGATTCTTTTTGTCCATCTCATATACAACCCGAGGAAGTTTGAATGTTTAATAAAGAACATGTTGAAAAGTCATTATTTATTATAAATGAAGAGAAGAGAAAAGTAGCACATTTATCTCCAGATAACAGGTTTGTGGTGCGGTGGATGCAAGGTTTTCTTATCCCATGGAAAGGCGATAAGGAAACTCTCAAAATCTCCATGATTTTTATGCTATAAATTCTTGTGAACATGAGAAAGGTTAATATCATGGGGTACATCAATGAAACAATCAAGAATGTCATGTCAGTAATGATCAAGTTTCATCTGATTATGTATCCCTCTATTCTTACAATGTTCGTTCTTAAGAGTTTGATGTTCTGTAATATTCCTATGAAAGGAAAAATGAAATAACTGAATCCTTGTTGGATAATTAAGAATATGTTGATGAAGTTGGATGTTTTTTTCAATAAAAATTAAATAATATTTGTTAAAGATGTATTAAATCAATAGAAACTAACTCAATCAGCCCCCTACCATTTAAATCTCTTCCAAATGTTGCTCCTCAAAAGTCGCATCTTCAAACCAGTACTAAGCCAAAGAAGAAAAAAACATAAAGAAAAGAGGTTGTGGCCATGTGGGGGAAAGACAACGAACAATGAAAATAAGGTGATCCTAATTTTGGTCTTGATCCAGCTGAAGTCTGAGGTGAGATGATAAGTATAGAGTATATTATTCAAGATGAAAATAAAAAGAAGACTCTTTTGAAAAGAAAAGACCATTATATTGATGTTTCTAAAATCATTAAAGCGGTTGAGATGGCTAGTGATCAACTAATAGAAGAAGTGCCACAAGAACCTATCATACATAGTCTTCCAAAAAATGGAACAGAGAAACAAATACTAATGAAATATAAAATAGATGAAGAGGAAGATTTCTTTTGAATTTATTTAATGGTCAAAAATGAGAAGAGAATAATCCTTTTAAAAACAAAGTGGAGGTATTAAATAGGATTCTCATGCCAATCAAGAACTAGCCTAATCTCATGAAACTCATGATAGAATTCCTTCTGAAGTAATGTAAGGTTCTCACTCTTCTCATACAGAAAAAGTAATTGTTATTAGTCATAATATGGGAGATGAAAGATATGATAAAGAAAAAGAAAAAGGAAGAACGCCAGTTGAAGACTCAAGCCTTTCAAATGAACTAGATTTTTATGATGACGATACAGATTCTGAACACACAATTTCTCTCAAGAAGAGTGTTTACATTTTTCATGTTTTGAGGAGAATTGAGAAGACTATTCCTTATTTTCCTAGAATTGAAGGAAAAATTAATTTCATTACTGACAATCAAATGAATAAATTCTTTTTGGTAAGAGAACATAGAAATAGTGTTCTATCAATTGAAGCTGATTTAAAAGTACTATCTGAAAGTTCGGCTACTCACAAAAAGGCTTTTAATATGATGAACAAGTGGCCATACAAAACACGAAGCTCATTGAATGATAATGAAATATCAATCTAATAATTAATGTGGATTTCAAATGACCTTTCTACTTCTTTCAATAAGCTTGAAAAATAAACTGTTGAAAGGAGGAATCAGTTGTCAATAACTCATGGAGCTGATATCCCTTCAACTAATGAGCTGCAAAAGAGAATGAATGCTTTCCATTCAGAGTTTTTGATGGTTTATTCATTCAAATATGAAATAGTTCTATTGAAGAAGCAAAATTCTGTATTATCTAATTAAAATAAGAATCTGCATGATATAATTGATACTCTTGAAGAAATAATCAGAGTCCAAGAAGAGACTATCAAGAATCTAGATCAGATTTTTTCCGATCAACAAGTGCATATCAAATCCCATAGGGATTCTATCTTTGACGACAATAAAGAAATCAAAAAGATGAAAGTCATTCTTCATGAGTTGATCATGAAATAAAAGGAAAGAGAAAAAAAATGACTTTTGTCGTATCTTTCATTGTTAATTTCTAGATTTCTATAGCCTTTTTTTGTCTCAATGAGACTTATGTTATTATTTCCACTTCCTTGAATTTATTGTCTCTAACTCTTCATGGAAACTCACGATTACCCCATTCATTTTGTAAATATAAAATGCGTAGAATTTTTTATAAGGGGAGAATTTTTTAATCAAATACTTCTAAATTAAAGAAAAATCTACGAATACAATCCTTAGGAAAGTACATACCTAAGGGGGAGTTAGTCGTATTAATTTTCTTATTAAGAATAGTTTCCAATAACTCAATGGGAGATAAGTATTTCACATTGTTTTTACTCTATGTTTTGTACATTCCAAAAAGGCAGAGATTATTGAGTCAAATGTTCTCTTTTTACATTTGAGTCTTGGTTTGGTGATTACAAATATATTTATAAATATGTTAATCGTACTAACTTTGTCTATCATAATATATATGATTATCATACTAACTATACCAATCATACCGACTTTTTCAATCGTACTGACTCTGTCAATAATATTGAATCTATCAATTGTACTGACTCTTTCAATCGTACTATCTCTGTCAATATTACATACTCTGTCAATCCTACTGACTCTATCAATCGTATTGATTATTGTGCATAATATTGTCTTTGTATCATATTAATACATAACACTAAGTAATACTAATAGTATTCATGTTTTACTCCTTTTATCAAAAGACACATTTTATACTCATGTTTGTCATGTTCTTATATTTTTTTAACCAAAACAATGTCATGGAGTTAGTTACAAACTAGTAAAAACATTGTCGTGTTTTCTGTTTCAATATGGTCGTTATAATGCCAGGTGTCTAAGTCCCTCAAATTTTTCTGGAGAAATATGACTGTTGGAGGAAATATGAATTTTGGAACCTAAGGCCTATAAATAGGAGGTAAGATGATTCTATGAAGAACCAATGTGGGAGAGTTTGATCATTATTTGCTTCTATCAAGTTTTAGATAGAGACATTGTTAATTCTCTCTTTCTTCATGTAGAAGCCTTGAATATACAAAATATGAATTGATCGTTCTTAGTTTTTGTATTTCAGTTAGTGATTTGTTTTTATTTGTGCGACCGATTAGGTGATAACGATCGAGGGCTGCTGGAGATAGGCAGACAGAGCATCTGATCTTCGTATCGAGGGAATTCAAGTTTTTGAAAGATATAGGTACCCATTACCTATAAAATTGAGGGCTTTCGCGGATAGCAAGATAAATGTACCGATCATCATATTGAGGGCTTACGGGGATAACAAGATAGGCGTATCGATCATCGTATTGAGGTCTTATCAAGGTGGTGGTAATACATACCTCTTATTCTCGGTGAAATGATACCCTTCTATTTGGGACAAAAGAATTGTAATACTTTTACATTTCTGCTACTTTTTCTATTAGAAAGAGAATCGTTTTGTTTCCTTTCTTTCATATTCATTTGTAATTGTTTCAATTACAATTATACTATAACATATTGTATCGATTGATTCTATTGTCTTTATGGTAGAATCTTTCACTATTGTATTACTCTGATTATTGTATTCATTTTGAATACAATTTCATTACTCTTCTTATAGTATTATATCGTATCATACATTTATACTCAATAAAATTTTGGTTAATTGTTTCTCCATTGAATTGTAATAGTTTAAGATCACATAAACTAATTTCATAAGAGTTTAAACACAATTTTTTTTAACCTACAATTCACCCCCACTTATATTGTTCTTCTAATTTATATAAACATATATATAACGATCCAACAACTCCCTCTTCTCTCGAAGCCCCACACTATAGACCTAGAGTCATGGGGTCTCCCCCAAATGATCTGAACTGCAATAGGGTCCCCACATCATCTATATGTCGGTCACTACTTATGACTATACCGCCTAAAGTATGCTAGTGGCTCTAGCTATCAGTTCCTGCTTTGCTGGGAATATCTCCAAAAAGGGTTCCTTCCAGCACCCAATCATAAGCGGGGATGATGAGAGGCACCATGGATGCACTGACCTCCCATCTGAGTACCTTTTCAAAAGTTTGAGCACTGAAGAAAGGGTCCCACACATTATCTTTTGAGTAGCAGGATAGGTCTGTGAAACTCATAGGGTACTCTTCCACTGACATGTTTCCCTTCTGTTAGGGAAAAAACTCATGTTTTCCCACTGATCCCAACAATGTGTGGAATAAATCCTTATAAAAATCCACTTGAAGTTATCCAAATAGAGCGTTTCCATGTCATGATCTAAAATCTTCAGGCTCTACAATCTCCCTACCAAGCCCTGGAGAAGGCTTGCAGCTACGATCTCCATCTAGTCATGTAGATTCCTCGCTAAACACAAGACTCATGTCACCGCCTCCAACCAGTCCTCAACAGCATGAGGATTTGTCACTCCCCTGAACCCAAGAGGTCTCAATACCTAGAACTCATGCAAGGCACTAAGCCTACATGTATCCTTTACCTATAATGCCAATAGTAACTACCGATCAATGGGTGGCGGTAACACTGGGGCACCACATGGGGGTGAGAATCTCTAGAACAATTCCCAAAAAAAATCCTCATAGAAAGGTGGGATGTTGTCACCATCACGCATCCGAAACCTAGCAAGATGTCCCTATGGAGGCATCCTAAAACAAATCAATATGTACCAAGGTCAATTGATTATACATGGTGAGCTAAATCTTATTCAAGAAGATCATAGAAACACAAAAAACTCTAATATGATGCATGAAACCAATGTTTTTATGTATAGAGTTGAAAATAAAAATTTTACAGTCTTAGTGTACGGATACGACAGTCGCTGCACCAACACTGGACTCCCCAAATCTGAAATTCAAACCCGAAACATTTAACACTGCTCATAAAAATCAAAACAACAGACTCTTGGGCCATGAAGTACAACTAACCACCTATTATGGATGTTTTACATGACCCATCCCCCGAGGCGCCTGCCGGGACATCCCACAATTTTTCCTACCATTTAAATTCATTCTCAGATAAATGCCTGAGTATAATTTTGAATTAAAAACAATAGGATTATCTTAGAATGGTCTTCAATTTCACCCTCTAGGGTCGACCAAAAAAATTATTTTTCATAATTTTTAATTAAAAAGATAAATATAAAATAATTTTTTATTCTATTTTTATGAATTTTCATTTAATTGCACCTCAAAATTTTCCCACCAAGCGGAAGTAAATATGTCGGTTCATTAAATGAAATAGTATAACAACATTGTATCAAAAATGTAGCAGAATCATTGTGATGTGTTTCATTTTAATTTTTTATGGTTTTTGAGAAAGGAGGATCAATTGGTGGAATTCGTCTGACAAACCTAGTGTGAAAATTCTCTCCATAGACGAATGATGAACACTAGAGAATCACCAGCGACTCTGAAGAACCTCATTGAATGGAACCGGAATGAGAAAAATGCTAATTAATCGTGATCCCCGACAAACAGTCCACTTCAATGACGAACAACATTGAGGTGGGGTTTTCTTTAGTTTTATGTTTCAATGTTCTTATTTCTAAACAACGAATGTGGATAAACACACTAACAGGTTGATCTGCAGATCACTCATTCTTTTGGGAGGAAACATTTCATTGGGGTTTCACCAGGATTATTTGTTTAATTGTGATAGAAAATAAATTAAATATCCCTTGTTTCGATACCTAAAACGCGGAGGGCGCCTACCAACATGAAAAAAGCTCAACCACCTATATGTTGTGTGTTTTTGTTCCTTCATTATGGGTAACATATTTGAAGTGATGGTATTAATGGTTCGAGGACATCACAGAGAATATTGAATACCATGGAGGCCATAGGTGTAAGAGGTACGAAAAACCGAACACTGGAGTAGACCCGATGGTTTGTAGAAGAACATGTTGGTGCATCGGAGGCAGAAGCCGCAGCTAGCATGGGGCACGACGAAGCGGCCTGAGTCAACAGTCAGGTTGGAGGAAATTGTAGATACACATCACCTTGGCTGAGTTGGTGGAGCGGCCTCCATTCATGGGATGAAAATTTTCCTAGCATGAGTTCCCCTGATCTCTTGTGGATCCCAGGTGGCCAGGCCACTTCATCATGCCCCATGCTAGCTGTGGCTTCTGCCTCCGATGCACCGACATGTTCTTTTACAAACCACCGGGTCCACTCCGGTGTTCGATTTTTCGCACCTCTTACACCTATAGCCTCCAGGGTATTCAATGTTCTTTGTGATGTCCTCGAACCTTTAATACCATCAATTCAAATATGTGACCCATAATGAAGGCACAAAACACACAACATATAGGTGGTTGAGCTTTTTTCATGTTGGTAGGCACCCTCCACGTTTGAGGTTTTGAAACAAGGGATATTTAATTTATTTTCTATCACAATTAAACAAATAATCCCGGTGAAACCCCAATGAAAAGTTTCCTCCCAAAAGAATGACTGATCTGCGGATCAACCTATTAGTGGGTTTATCCACATTCATTGTTTAGAACGAAGAATGTGGAAACATATAACTAAAGAAAACCCCAAATCAATGTTGTTCGTCATTGAAGTGGACTGTTTGCCGGGGATCATGATTCATTAGCATTTTTCTCATTCCAGTTCCATTCAATGTGGTTCTTCAGAGTCGCTGGTGATTCTCTAGTGTTCATCATTCGTCTATGGAGAGAATTTTCACACTAGGTTTGTCAGACGAATTCCACCAATTGATCCTCCTTTCTCAAAAACCAAAAAAAATTAAAATGAAACACATCAAAATGATTCTGCTACATTTTTGTTACAATGTTGTTATACTATTTCATTTAATGAACTGACATATTTACTTCCGCTTGGTGGGAAAATTTTGGGCTGTAATGAATTGAAAATTCATAAAAATAGAATAAAAATATATTTTATATTTATCTTTTTATTTAAAAATAATGAAAAATAATTTTTTTTGTTCGACCCTAGCAAGTCAAATTGAAGACCATTCTAAGATAATCCTTTTGTTTTTAATTCAAAATTATCCTCAGGCATTTATCTGAGAAACAGTTTAAATGGTTGGAAAAATTGTGGGCATGTTCAAATAAATTAATAAAAAATTATAAATTCATTTCAGTGATCAATGGGTCATGGAATTAGTTTCCTTCAAAGTGTCTTATCTCAAAATAGTTCAATATAATTTTAAAAAATTACATGGAATTTCTGGGACAGTACCGATGCCTCCCTATACGATAGATGGTTCTTCCTAGATGCTGGGGTGTGATGTGTATTGTGGGGAGCCTATACACCAATATATGATGTTTAATTGTAGGGTAAATAATCTATAAAAATGAATGTAATAAACATAGAGAGATAATTGAAGAAAAAAATAAAATACAATTAAGTTATAAATTAATAATGTAATTACATTTTAGAATATAATTAAATTTTATACTAGAAAAAGTAAATGAAAAATACTAGAACAATAAAATAATGAATCAAATATCCCATGACTTTAACCCCACATCAGTCCCAAATTCAAAACTAATCCCATCCAACAAGAAAATAATCAACAACAAGTCCCATTGATCTTGTACAAACCGATATCCAGTTAATATTCCAATGTACCAAATCGTTTCAAAAGAACAGTGTGAGTGTAACTATGTTTCCTGACAACAATTTTTTTAGAAAACTAATCTGATATGAAGTATTACCAATACAACGATTAAATTATGGTAGTACTTAATTCAATTGTTACTAATATTAAACAACAACATAGTTCATCTCCATTCATGAATATCTCTATGAATGTCTTACAAACATTCCAACTACAACCATATAACCATTGTAAAATAACCATCATCGGAACGATGTCTAATTATGGTAGAGAATGTTTTATGACCATCCCAACAACAAAAATATAACTATGATATAGTCACAAGTATAAGAAATACAACATTTAGGTTAAATCCCTTTTTGAATTCTATTGTGGGACATGGTGGATCCCACTCTTTATACAAATTACAATATGAGACTGGTTTGATCCCACTAAATTGCCGCATTACATCATATAATTGTTCATGTTCCAAGGAAAAAACTGATATAAAATCATTTCAAAAAGGAACATACATCCTATCATATATAGTTGAAATCAAAATTTCACTACAGAAATCTCAATGGTTAATTATGGGAGTTACCGTATATCATTCAGATGCCAAATTAAATTAAATTAAAATTTAATAAAAGACTTAATAATAAGAAATAATCCACATCCTAGGGACTCTTTACCAAGAAATCAACTATGCTATCATGTCATGATAAACACACTTTAATATGTTATTCAATTAAATTATGTTCATGGTCTGGTCACACAATAGGTATCTAAATTCATGTTATGATACAACTGAAAAAGGTCTCCAAGGAATTATCCCATTCATTATTTAATCAATTTTGGAGCACATTTCATTGGTGTAATCACAATATTTCATAATCATGAGAGTTTTCAACCAATAGGTTTAAGATTTGGAAAACCTACATTTAACTAATGATAAAATAATTCTTACAAGTAAAAACAAAAAAGAGGATGAAGGTGAAGATGATTGCAAAGAGGTTCCCAGGTAATAACTAATAAAAATCAAAACAAACAATGAACATGGTCAAAGGATTTCCACATAAAAGGTAGAGGACCAAGGAAGATTAGGATGGAACTATACCAATTCAACTTACCAAGGATTGAAGGTGTTATCGGGGAATTAAAAAGAAACTTTGGCACTCCAAATTATCCAAGAAGATGACCTATGTTTGAGAGAAGAATATTCTAGTGGAATTACATGTTAAATAAAAAAATGACATATTCTAAAAAGGAAGGTTATAGAATTTCGAAACATGTAATATAATTACACATCTTGTAAGTATTTTTTATGGGATATACAAAAAACCCATCACCTTGGATTATTTTATTAAAAACACCCAAAAATTACATGACATTTAATCCATTTACATGATGTGTAAATGTTTTGAACATTTTTTCTCAACCTATTATCCCATTTAAACTACCCAGAAACCCTTTGAATCTTTTCATCTTACCAAGAAACAATGAAACATTAAACCCATTTAGACCCTAACTCAACTAATTCAAATGGGCATGCATACCTGATTTTTTTTATTTTACTTATAAAAGGACCACCACACTAATCATTTCTATTTTTCTCATGTTTCCTCACATAAAAAGACTCTCATTAGTCAAACGATAGACATCCATGATGAAAAAAATTAAAATGAAAATATAATGAGAAACTCATAAAGAATGATTCCTAAAAAACATGGGATTTAAAATTATTCATGTTAGATATTTCTATTAAATATATATTTTTTTCTAAATGAATGATCTTTTTTAAGGAATTGACTCAAAAATTGACATTGTAAAAGTTATCCTTTTAATTGATTATTTAATTTTGATATAAAAAATATTGATTCATTACCAAAAATATGTGCACAATAATAATAAAATGATGAACAGTATAACATTAATTTGAAATTAATTGACCCATTGAATTCTCTAAAATAGTCAATGACTTGTGGGAAGTGTTCCTTATTAATAATAGTTCTACCAATTTTGTACTTTTATTTTTTTATCCTACATTATAATCTGATACATGTTTCCATTTTAGATAAAATGTACCATAATGTATTATGATACAATTTATTTCTAAAATATTGATATTTATCTTAAATATTTTTTTATAGTGGCTTTCAGGGAAATTAAAGAATATAAATTCATAACACCCCTTCTAACAACTTCTTGTTAAATGACCTCTAATGACTTTGAATATCATTTCTTGACTTATTTGTGAAAAACCCATCCATATAATATATTTGGATAAATACTATATCCCATCCTATTAACAATATCACCAAATGTTGTCAAAGTGATCAACATGTGGAAATGATGTGATTTCCTCCCCCTCATTGACTTGTTCACCTTGATATATTCAAGTTTGATATCTTATAAACCCTATATAATTCTTTAATGTCATATAAATTGTCATTTAATATAATATTTAACTCTATCAAAATATCTAATGAGTTTATTTCTTCAATAAACACATGTATAATGTTTGAACCAATTACATAAAAATTACAGAAGATGGATCATTCTCTGGATATATGAGTAATGTTATCACTACATAATGTTTTATGAAATTAGTAGGTAATTATATAACAAAATAATTTTTAAATGAGTTATTACTAGATTAACTATTCCATTTTATATAGAAACAATCTACCACCTTAGAATCCCTTTCAGGTTTAAGAGTTGGATTGTTTTATAAGATAAGAGAATTTCTCCTAGAATCATATGGGTTGAAATTTAAATTAGTTTCATCCACTCTCAATGGGATCCATTAGGATGGGGGGATACATATCTAAATATAGTGGAATTATTCAAAAATAACCCATTTTTCTATATATTCATTTGTTTATTTTAATTGAAAAAATAAATACTGAAGATACCACTTTCATTACCAAATTTTACTATCCAATATCTTCTATATATTTTCTCTATAGATCCCTTAGAGGTAAAATTATCGGATCATCAAAGGTTCTCAATGAAATATTATCTATCCTAAAATAAGTGGGAAGGATTCCATCTTCATCAAACACTTCTAGAAATATATAAAAATTGAACATTATAATGAGAGGTAAATATTGAGGTTTTTCATATTATTGAATAATATATATTTATTCCAGGAATATTTTTAAATTATAAAACCATAAAAATGTATTTAGTTCTCTAAATATTCTCATTAGGTTACAAACATTTCTCTAATATTCTAATATAAAATGAAAATTTAATAAATGTGTCATAATCTTAGATCAATTTGTATCATTACACAAAACATTATGTTTTCTTACTAATATTTAAATAAAATATTTATATTTTCAAAAAACATTTTTATGAAATTAGGTTTTTGGATTAAAATGGATAACGTTTCTGAGATATATGGTACCCATCAAAGGAATTTACTCAGGGTTAATAGTGAGATCAAAAATAGATAAAAATACAAAAAAAACATAAAAGATAATGAAATTCAAGACCCCTAAAAATGATGGAAAATTGATGATCCAATTTGTTCATATTAGGATTATTTAGGATATATTTGTTATGTTGAGTTTGAGAGATAATATATGTTATCATCAGTCCTGAAGGATAAAAATTTAATAATAATAATGAAGTCATTTGTGCATAATGTTTCATTATCTAATTCTAATTATGAAATCACCAAATGAACTACCATCCATTTTTCATATTCATCATGTAGATCACATGGGAATCATTCTTCTTTTATTTTTAGGTCATCATTATTTTAAAAAATGATTACTATAATACGAACTCTACCATGTTCTTCCTTATAATCCCTTATTAACACGTCATGGCTCACTCTAATCATTCCATAAATGTAAACATGGATGATGACATAAAGATATTGATCCAAATAACCCAGTGTTTTTTGAGATATATTTATATTAACACATGATACAATTTATCACATCCCAAATAAAAAAATAGTTATGTAGTCATGGAAAAAAAGACACATAACTAAATTTCTCACAACATTTGAAAGCATCAAAAATATAACATGTTGATTTCATTAAAAAGCCCTATATTTCAATTAAGATAACAATTATAATCTATCATAATACACTTCCTAGCATCATGGGGAATAAAATCCAAATAATTGTTTGAGATTAGATACATAAATGGGTATTTATTCAATATAATCAATAATGAATGAATATGGAATAATTATCATGGAAGGTTAAATATCTAAGAAAACATTGCATTTTATAACTTTCTCGATCATGATGAATAATATGACATAATAAATGTTAATCATATAATTCCATATATATAATCACATTAAATGGGAAATTATCTATGTTTTTCATAAGAAATTAAACAATCACCTGAAAATCAATAAACAATTTTATTAATATGAAATGAATAATTTTGAACTTATAAAATATACCTTCAACTCATTATTTCAAGACATATGAAAATAACATAGTAGAATTGTTCCATTATATCTATATAATTGCGGATGGCCATGAAAAAAATAGATTTTTTCACATTAGTCATTCCATTTCATTAAGGGGTTATAGAATGCCCCACTTGTAACTTACAATGTATAATGCATATCTAATATGAAATGGTTGAAACATATTTTACATAAACCTTATTGTTGAAAAAATATTATGTGAAATATTATTACATTACCTAATGAAAAACCACATTCATAAACCATCCAATGTAATATATTTAATGGTTTAGAAATCATGAATGTTCATTACATAGTGGAATCACCTTTAGTGGGTGATAATTGAAAATTTCTATTTATTTATATTTTTCTGAAACCCTAAGAGAGAATATTTGACATTACATTTTTAATTAATTTTATAGATATGAATGAAATAATTCACACGTCATATGATCCTTTCAATGAAGAAATTGGCACTCTAAAAATTCCATTAGATTACCTTGTTTCAGTTATATGGATTCATGTGTAGAATTAATCTAGTGATGATCCACACATGATCCTTTGATATCTGTGCAATTACAATTTATAACCATGTGAAGGATTGATGAATAAAATTTCATGTATTTTTCATCATGAATGCTCCATGTTCTTTCATCTAGAATGATATCTTGTCATTCATAATTTGGAGAGATGAGGAATTCAATGGAGAGGTTGAGATTGGTTCCTTGTGCGCAATGAATCTCCATACACAATTTTGAATTAACTGTATATAATATATATAACAATCTATTTATACATATTGGGTTGAGGTAAAAATGAAATTTTATTTATTAAAAAAAATTAAATAATATTATAATATTTAATAAAAACAATTCCTTATAATAATTATTTTAATATTACTATTTTATTGTTTGGTATAACTCACACAATGATAATAATTATTTTTATTATCATGTAAATTAATATTTATTTTCAGATGAAATCTTTATCTACTCAAACACCTCAACATTTATTAAATACCAAAATAAATATATTACTTACAATGCATTGAATTAAATTTTATAAAATATACAATAAATAAAATAAATATTTAATCAACAATCTATCGAATAATTATTTAATAAACATTCATGTAACTAAATAAATTATTTTTTTAATGAATAAATAATGATTCATCACGTTGAAAATATTGGCGATGAAAACAGTTGATAATTTTTACTCCTCAATCATGATCATAAAATATTTTTTCAATAGTTGAATTCAAAAATATTTCAATCGTGATCAAGGGAAACATATGGTGTTTGAGAAAAGTGCCACCAAATATTTTTTTTATCATTGATGGGGGGTAAATCATTGATACCTTTTCCCTTTATTGTTTCCTGTTCAATATGAGTAGTTATGTCATTAGTATGGTATGAAAAGAAATCCAATACAACAAAATCAACTAGAATAGAATCATTTCTGTGGATAAAACCTTTTGTATATAACATCAATTTTTTGTATCACTATGATCAAGAAAAAATTTATGTGATTCTTCTAGGGAATATGATGTAATAAAATTTGATGTAACATGTAAAGAAAAATTCAAAAATATCGTCAAAACATGTGACTTTCCAACCATATCACCATTTAAATTTGATAACTATCAATGATAATATAAACTTTCCTACCAAAAAGCTCGTAAAACATATATGGACATTGTAACGACACTAATTATAATGGACCAACCTAATTAATCTATCCAATACCTCAATATGAAAAATATGCTCGAAACAATACACAAGAAAATTTTCTAAACCAGTTAAAATGTTCTTAAAAAATATGTATTCGATGTATTAGTCCAATTCAGTTACTATAAATATAATCTTCCATTTTCTTTTTCTTTTTCTTTTTGGAAAGAATCGTCAAGAAATCATTCTCTAGAAACAAATACCCATTATAACATTATAAATTCACCATATTCACCATAATGTGAACATTTTCTTGATCCGTCAGAAAGTATATTTTACATTCACCTATTTATAGGTACACCCCAATTGGGATTAGTTGGAATCTAAAAAGTATCCCTCTTAACCAAATTTTATAAAAAAATGATTTTTTTTCCTTTCATCTCTTCTCCACTTTCTAATTCTTCAGCTCTTCTCAACATTTCATTATTCCACTAAAAACCCCTCCAATTTCTCAAAAATTCATTTTACATAATATTTTGTAACCATTATTAAGTCTAATAGTTATTTCATTCTTATATATTCATTACGATGAAAACATATGTAGCTATTCAGATTCTTCATTATTTTTCTCTATATTAATTTCTTGTAAAAATGAATGTTTTTATCATAACAATTCTCTATAAAAACTAAATAACATAAAATAATGAAAATATTCTTCCATCAACATAATTATAAATTTTGAGGAATTTGAATACCTTATTCTAAAAAAATTGGAAGAAAACACTCATTTGACAATAGATCTTTAAAACCCTTTAAAAAATATTAGTTTAATATTTATTTTCATAATAGTGTTTCCACATCAGATTAAGTGTAGTGTTCCATGACTTATTTGGGTCATCTTTCATTTGATGAATTTTTCTTCATTTAACTTCAATGGATTAGTATCAATATCTGTAAGATTAGTCATTACCATTATAAGAGAAAAAAACATAGATCATTTTTCTCTTTACCTAATTGAAATAAAATTCTTCATTACAGAAATGATTGAAAACATTGATGACCATCATATGTATTATTGGTTCCTAATCTCTTCTGCGTCATTATTCCAAAAAAAATCTAATTTCTTATCAGTCCCAACAACCTCCACTTATAAATCCACATTAGTAAACTTTTTTTCTTCTAATAGATCGGTGGTATACCGTTCCCGATGAACAAATATCAATATTAAATTTTTTCCTTTTTTAAATAACATACTAATAAACTTCAAAAAGACAACATCTTCATTCTCTTATGATTTGTATCTTGAAACATTTTGGTATGACTAAAATCCACTATAATCATAATTCCATATTTCAATGAAAATATTATAGCTCTCAAACAATTCCAACACCCAATGATCTCACACTTATAAACAACAACCAGAAGACATGTATTTAACTACTTTTTTACTTTCACAATCATTTAAATGTAATAATAAATTCCTCATGAAATTGAGAACATATGTATCGATATAGAATCATCTCACTCAAATGAATTTTTTTATAACATATCATCACTATATAATCTTATATGATGTTATCCCAACCATAAATTGATTGTAAATAAATGTTCACTCTCGTGTCCAATATAAAGACATAATAAAAAGTTATCATGAATAAATATGATTTATAAGAACCTCAATATCAAAAATTAATATTAATATTTACATTAGATCTATTAAGAATTTGATACATATTCTCATACCGGTTTAAAATTTCATTTCATACCCATGGCGTATTTGACGAAAAACTTCACTTTTGAAACATCTCCAGCATAGAAAAATAGTTTCAAGAAATCATTATTAAAAAAATTTAATATTATTCCTTCATTGATATTGATCCTTTGGTCCCTATCATCATGATTGTTGCAAAAATCCCCTCAAATGGAATTTTTTTCAACCAATAATCATAAATGATTGAAAATTTTAACCTAAATCTTTGGAGTACTTCGCAACAATTCTAATTATATATGAGATAACTCATTGTAAGAATAAATTATATCTGAAATCAAAATAAATATGTCCAAATGTAGTGACTAAAAAATCGTTCATATATTTCAAGGATTCCATGTCATTCAAATTTCCTTCATCTTTTTTCCCATACAAGTATAATGTTCCATACAACTAGTCCATCAAACTATTAGAGTAGTTCACAAAATTTCTTATTATGTTTTTAACATACCCATAACCCCTATTTGCATGCCTCTGTAAAAGGTTTTGAAAAAAATACAATTAATAAATAAATGGAATAAATCAACCCTTAACAAAACTATAAAAATACTATATGAGAGATAAGACATAAATACAAACCTAATACTTGATGAGAATGAGGATGTATTCCAATGTTCATCCTCAGTTTGAAAAATTATTCATTCAGTAATGGTATCAGGAATATGTAAAAAAATTATGACTATGTAAGAAAATCATTTATTATTAATTAATTTTTCTACACATTATCATTTATTAAATGATATTTATATCAATGTTTGATGAAAGATAATTTTATAAAAGGATTCTTGTATAATTGATTTCACATTGATTAAAACAACCCTTGGAGAGAGGTATGTTCACATTAAAAGGTATGTATTCAAACTGACTGCCAATACTGATAAGTTATGTATCTTTTTAAATGATATCAATATACTCAGCTTCAGCCCTTATAAGAGTTACTAATATTTTTTTTCTTTATACTCAAAATACAAACAATTATACCGGAAATAACACTTCAACAGATGTGGATATTTTTTCATCAACATTTCCCACACAATAAAAATATGAATACTCAAACAAGAAACACATTCTGATCTATTATACCTAATTCCAAAACTTATTTTTACTTTGATATATATAATAATTATTTTTTCATATAATACATGTAATTTTTTTGGTTCACTTTGAAATCATTAGTATATGGTAAAAACTGAAAAAATATATTTTCGTGATGCAGTAAGATACAACAAACAACCAATCAACTTTCTAAACACCTTAGAGTAATTTTTTGTACCGTTTGCATCTATAGTCAAATTGGTTCCTAGTAAAATTTGTATGGAAACTCATTTCCAATTTTTTTGTTAAAAACTTATTCGTAAATCCGTTTTAATAATTTTATTGGGAATTAATTATGCATTTCATATTTTTTTAGATTTTTAATACATGAAATAATATCATTTCACCCAACATGGAATTTCAAATAACACTTTCAATTCTAAAAATAACCTTTAACAAGATTTATCATCATTCGCAACTGAGACTATTTCAGCAAAATATAAAATTACAATGAGATATATTATATAAATATAAAAATATAAATATTACTATTAAACCATACCTTTTCAAAATCCAATATCCTTAAGATGGTATCAAATTAGGAATACCAAGAACTCAGAGATTACTATAGCTCATACAAGGAATTATTTAACATACAAACTAAAATATCTTTACTCAAAATAACTAATCCACTTAGGTTTTTTACAAACAATTATTCATCAAAATATCAATTCAAGAATGATGACTTTAGATCCATATGAACATTCTTAAATCTTTTTTGGGTATAAATCGGATGAAAAATTCGTATTATTTCAAATCATGGAATTTGGGGGAAATTATTATCAATATCAATGCCTTCAATATATGATTAACCAATGTACACTAACCTTAATTTGTTTTATTACACTTACCTATATTGATTATTATTTTTTAAAAACTCCCATTTGTTCCAATAACATTTTTACATTTTGGTTTAGGTATGAGTACTAGCGTGTCATTATTCCAAATCTGATCTAACTCATAATTTAAAGGATGTACCCAATCTAAATACTAAAATTATTTTTCCCTTATTTTGAATCCACTTCTGACTAAAAAAGTTTATGTTTAATGTCTTTTTGTGTTCCTTTTGTTTGAACCATTGTATATTGATTAAAAAATAGGTTTTGAGATTTTACATTCTTCCATACACTCGGATGATATTTTCCATGATTCCCTCTCATCACTGTAAATATCCGAGTTTGATATTTATTCTTATGGTGAATTATATATTTTTAACATTAACAAAAATCATATACAAAAACATTTCATCATATTAATTTTTTTAACTACATGAATATTTATCATATTTGTCATTTTTTTCAATAACATCCACATAGAAAGAGTCAAATAATCATTCAATATATTTTTGGAATAATCTATATCCTTTTCCTTTGATGTAATATCTTATAAAAACTCCATTTTACCTCCCTTATCATGCATTCATGGGGTTTAACAATTCTACATTATGATTCACCAACTCAAAAAAAATCTATTATGTTTTTAAAACATGGATTTATGCGGAAAAATGTTTCATATATAGTCATATATGATCTTCTCTAGTAGAAATAGTGATTTTGAATATAAATATATATTCACATGGTTTTACTCAAATAATAATGAGAAGAACCATGTTTGAGTGACTTTGTTCTCCCTATTTCATCTTGAATTCTATTTTTTTCTCTTAGAATCATTGTTTTTTATGGATTGAAGGGTCTAATAAAATCATGATGAATTCAGTGGTTCTCAAGATAACCATTACACTATTCATTTTTTATATTCACTACTATTTTTTTCAACTTATTCACTTAATAATCAGATTTCTTCTTATAATTTCTCTGGAAACTGTTAACCATTTTCAATGTTTAATACTTATGTTTAATACACATTAAACAAGGTATGGGAGTAATGTTTTCAATAAATTTAATGAATTTCCTATCCCTTTAATTTTATTGGTTTCTCATTTGACCATAAACATCATAATGAATATATTCCAAGAATTATTTTAATCAAATATCAACTATTTGATGCATAGTGTTTGTAATATTTCCTTTATATCAAATTTTTCATCATCAATATCATATTATTGACATATAAGGCATTAAAGAGAAAAAATATATCTTTGATAAGATGAGAAAATTTATCTAAAACGTTTGTCCCATACATTTATTCCAGAAATTATTGTCATCTATGATACTTATATAAAAAGATTTTTGAACCTTACTAACATTGATGAAGCTTCATTTGGTATGTTGGTCTCTAGTAACTATCATCCCATATTTATCAAATTTTAAAACAAAACCATCATTCCTAAAAATAACTTTGTTTCCTTCATCCCAATGTTTTGAAAGACTGAGCATGATGTATTTCATACCAAACTAAAACAATGCTTTCTGGGATTTTATTTTTTCCTTCCCAATGATTTTTAATCCAACACCATCATTTCATAGAGGTTGTTCATTTACAAATTTTATTATTACTTATTAGATATATATTAATTTCTATAAAAGTTTTATTTTATCTGTCATATTTGAAGAACACCCACTTTCTATGATAAGTGGTCATTTTCATTTTTATTCTTTGAGTTCAATTTTAACAACAAGATATTTATCTATCCACTCACCTTTCATCACATTAATAATTTGAAATTTTTTATAATCTTGTTTTTGTTCTAATAAAAATAAAATAAATCTTATAGAAATATGTCTAGGATTCTCATATCATTAAAGAAATTCAGAGATATGAAACTATTTTTAATTTTCTAACAATGACTCTCAAATTTATTCTTTCGAGATTATTGAATACGCAATGATATTTTCCTTATATATCATTTAAATTATTATTAATGTTATTGATTAAACCAACACATGTTTTTTCAATGACCGAATCCATCAAAATTCTAGCAGTACCCATAGGGTGAAAACTGTAATCTATGAATTCCATGCCATTAGTAGTTTAGAGCCTATTTCATAGAGAAATTATTTTCTTTTAAATCATAATTTTTTCATTCCAAAAATTTATATTCTCACTTGGATGTTTCTAGTTTAACGTGGTTTTCATTTCAGCCTTATCCTGACCAGAAGTTGTAAGAAGTATATCAGACTCAAAATATATAGATTCATCTAACATATAATCCTTGTTAATTTTGGAAGCATAAAATAGTTTTTCAAAGCTCATCATGTTGTAATAAATTAAAATATTAAGTCCATCCTTTTATGGTAAATTTTATTGTTACATATTTGGTTTTTCCTTCATAGAGATATAATCTTTTTTTAAATGTTTATTTGATGAAACATATAACTATATGATTAGATTAATTTTTTTTTTAAAAAAGATCAAATTATTCTTAATTTTTATTCAAATTATCTTCTAAATAGTTATAAAAATTATATCAATTCCCAATATATTTCTTAATGTCATAAATCTCTTCCATCATCTTATCATTCTTATAAAAACAATCTGGGTTTTTATAAGCTAACATTCATTTCTCAATTTATTTATTTTTTTATAAATCCTTCCAATCATTAATACAAATTATTTAAATTATTCTTTTAGATGAAATTATAATTCAATTTCTTATTCATTGTAACTGCTTCTTTTAAAAAAAAATTTAACTATTACAATGAATGTATTATCTCCGTCATTCTTAGTATAATTTTTTGATTCAGCTTCAATGTCTTATTCTTCATCATATTTATGAAAAAAACCTCCCATTCTTGATTTTTGTGACATTTTATCTTTTCTTTTGGACAAATATTTATCCATATCATGCTGCTTCATCGATGATCTTCTATAAATTATTTAATTTTCATCACTATATTTTCATTTCCTTCTTCAATGAAAATTAGTATTAAATTTCCCAAAATCTCCATAATAAAAAAAATTCAATGGAAGTATCCCTTAATATTTACTTATACCCACATTATCATTTTTAAAACAAAATTATATGATTTTTTCAATATTTTTACATTCCACATTTTTTGAATCCAAATACTTAACTTCTTATTCATCAATAATAGCCATAGGATTTCATTTATTGGCTTCATTGAAAGAAGTTTATATTTCAAATTTGGATTTTCATTTCATAACTTTCTCCCTTTTTATTTTCTAATTCATGATAGAACCATGAAAACCATATTGAGATTGTGTTTTCATATCTCTATCTTCCAGTAATGAAACATTGTAATCAAAATTATCATTAAAAATTCAAAATATTTATTCAATAATATTAGAATCACAAATCATATCACCACGATATGTAATCATTCAGAAAGAGTAACACACCATAGTAAAAAAGCCCATAACTAGTTCATACTCACCCATAATGAGATAGTTATAAATCAATCTCTATATTTGATACTTTTATTTCTTTAATATTGTATTGAATTCATAAATGTTATTACGTTTATCCCATATGCCTTTATAAGGGGTGTTCTCATCACTCATAGGAATTCACATTCAGATTGAGATGAGGGTAATGGATTCTCATCCCATCCATAATTCTCAATATTATTCATATCCACAAATATGAGAAGATTATTTTCAACGGGAGGAGGAAATTAAACTATGGAATCATCCAGAACATAATACCCATGAAATATAAGATATGGAAATATTCGTTCATTCTATGTATGATATTTTATTCCATCAGAATACATAATTAAATTATCGTTCACAATATTCAGATTCTCTATAACAACTTGTTTTAAAAAACATCAGAATAGAGAAACACAAAGGGAATCAAGCCTATGATTCCAATTTAACAAGAGCACCCAATATTACTATATTATTGGGGGTTAATCAATGACTCTATTTTAGTTTTTAGTTCCCATTATTTAGAAATAACCTTTTCATCCAATTATTGATTTATCACTATTCAAAAATATTCACACATCCACATGAACAATGTAATCTACATGGTTCACTACTCAAAAAAGAGAACCTAAGTCATTGTTATGATATGAAAACAATCTTATACATGAAAATAAACTAGAAAAATATCATTTGTGTGGATAAAATAAGTAAGATATTACCTTACATGTGTGTAACACTATGATTAATAAAATAATTCATGTGGGTCTTAGAAAAAAAATAATGCAATACACATTTGTGTAACTATTTAAGAAAAGTTCATCGATTACATACAGACATTTTATTGTGATACTATATCATCATTTATTTTGATAAATATATGAAAAATCTTTAAATCCTGTACCCATAAATATGTAATAACTTATTTAAACGTCATAATTATACTCAGTCAGATGGATCAATCTGATTCCTCTATCTGATACCTATGTATGCAAATAAATATGTAATAGTACACTAAAAACAATTATAAACCACTTGAATCATTATTAAAAATTATATGGTTGATGTCTCAGTCTAATCAGGTGATAGTAAATACAATATTATTTCATCTTCTTATGTGTGGAATAAAGTATTCGGAAAACTCTATCCTGAATCTACTCATCAATATAACATCTTAACTTCTCCCTCTTCCCCAACATATGAATAGTTTCATGATCCTTCAGAAAGAAAAATGTAATTTTTCTAATTTTATTGTTCTAAAAAATTGGTTGGGTGGGAAGCTAAAATGTTTTCCAACATAGCCAATTTTCCAGAAACAATTATTTTCCATTTATTTTGGATCTATCGTGGTCTTCTTCAACTATTCTGAACATTTCTTGATCCATCTCAAATATTCTTTAACATTCTCACGACTTCATCCGACCACAATTTTTTATCCATTTATCATTAGGATACATATGTCATTTGGATTTATTCATTATGATAATAGAATGTTAAATAATTCATATTCATCATTATTTTTATTTGTACCAACTCAACGTAATGATACAATTTTCATCTCATTAGATTCTCTATACAAAATAAAGAATCTAAATATATAAAAATATTATTTTATAAATGTAGTTCCATATTCTTGAGAATTCATAATCCTCATTTGAAAATAATTTATTGGAAAAACCATTGAAAAAAATTTATAATACTATTCAAACAACTATTATTTCACTCTATTTAATCATATCAGTGTTCTATAATCTGATAATGATCATCATCCGATGAATTATTGGTTTCATAATTCATTAGATGAATCAGTATCTACATCGTTTTCATATATTGTTGTCAAATTCTTTCTGATGATTCTGTACCATTCAATGAGAAATAAAACATATCACGATCATCTATTGACATAATGAAATACAATTCAAACTTATGGAAATGGATAAATACATTGTTGATCATCGTTAGGTAGATTTGTCTTTGACATCAAATAGTTTGTCAATGGAAATATCTTCAACTTTATTATCAGTCCCAATAAACTCCACATACAAATCTACATCAATAAACATTTCTTCCTCTAATGGATTAGTGGTATATAGTATCCCATATACTAGTATTATAATGAAATTAATTCATTTTTTAGAATATTATACAAAAATACTCCGCAAAGACACCAAATTGTTTAACTCATGAGTTGTATCTTGTGGATTATTTGTTCAATTGATGAAAAACATCTTTTTCTTCTCACACTTCAAACAAAACCATGTAGACAAGAAACAATTCTAGTATCTGGTGTTTTCACATCGATGAACTATGACTAAAAACTAAGACATCATAGACATTCTACATCCATGAACCCATGAATGTAATAATGAATTCCTTATGACTTTTATAAAAAAAGGATAATCATAAAATTGATTATATTTTTTTAATGATTTGTATCCTAAAATCCATCCATCATCTTCTATATTTTAAATCAAACATTATATCTATTGGATGTACTTTTTTCCACTTATCCATCAAAAGGAGAGATCAAAGGTTCTCATAAAAACATATTATTTATAAGAACTATGTGATCATAAAAGATTAATCAGATTTATAATAATTCTATTCAGACATTTGTAATATTCTCATACTAATTTCTAATTTCATTTTTGACAAATGTTGAGTTTTAAGAATAACATCATATACAAAAAATTTCTAACAAAAAAATTGAAACCATTAATATTTCATGTAAAAATAACTTTGATTCTCTGAATAAAATTTATTATTATTTTACAATAATCTTCTAAATAAATATTAAAAATTGATGTGATTTGTTATTCTTGACATAAAAAAGACAACATAAATAAAAAAAATCCACACAAACATCATTATTCTTCTAAACAATAGTTATCATCATGGTCCCATTAGCATAACTCTGAAAAATTATATCTCATTATAATTCGGAATGAATGTCCAAATATCAGGAATACTTTTTGGAAATTGGTCAAGGCACTATAATGACTCTAAAATGTACATATATTATTTGTGGCAATCTTTCCTCCTCATATCTTTTTATTATTTTTTTCAATAAAAGCAGAATGAAATATTTTTCATTTCATATGAAAATTAAACATAATGGAAGTGTTTTTTCTATTACAATGATGGAAAACACAAAGATAAAAAAATTATATAATAGTGTTGGTTTATAAAATATATTTTTAATTGAGGTGAAATTTGATAAGTTAATTTTTTTGGCATAAATTGTAATTTTAAAAAAATATATAAATCTTTACAACATATTATGAATAAAATGCATTCTAATGAAATAATTTGATAAAAAAACATCTACAGTTATATTTGATAAAATAATTTTATTATGTCCTTGAAAATATTTTTGTGTTATAAATGTTATTATTCTTTTTGACCATATATTTTTTTAATAACTCCAGATTATTGTAGTTAAATGATAATATTGACATATTTATAAAAAAATTCTGAAGAAATAAACATCATTTCTGAAATCATTATGTCAAAATATGATAGGTTAAATTTATTATATTTTTCTAAACTAATTTATTTCTTCTGTGAATATTAAAATATATTTTCAGGTTTTTTGTATGTTTATTAACTTTATAATTAAGACATATTTATGTAATAATTAATTAATCATAATCCACAATGTAATATATTATATTTTTTTAATTTAATTTATTTTTATGGATTTGTAAACTATTTCTGAAACTATATGTTACATTCTAAAATCTATCATGGAAACACTAACATTAAAAAAATTATTCTGTGGGAATAATACATTTTAATGTCAAAATAAGTAGTAAAAAAGATCCACTGTTTCTGTAGATAGATATAACTTAGTACATGTCCAAAATGTCCAAAACATAGGGATAACTATGAGAAATCCACTTATTATTCAATTCTTAAAACCATGATTTCCATGTCCAGTATTAGAATATTATTATACAAAATCCTCCACATTTTACATTAATACCGACCCAATTTTTTTAAAAAAATTTCTCACCGTGCATAATACATGATGTTATGTTGGTTATACCTCCCATAGAGTCCACCCAATAGATCATCATGCCACCAAGGTTCTATTTTTCATGATCAAAGAGTAACTCTTCAATGTAAAAGAAATATTCACTTTTTGTCTCAATTCAAGTTCACTTTTTTATGTGGTATGTCTTCTAATTTCCAAACTAAGTTTTATTTATGAAATTATTTTATCCCATAAATATAAAAATAGTATTTTATAAATGGTTTATTATTTTACTTTATAATTATACAATTTTCTAAAAACATAATTTATACATGTTATGCTACTGAATTTACTTATCAAAACATCCCTCTTATCCTCAAGAAATTCACTTTCATATTCAATGTGTTTATAACCAAAAAAATGCATTTAAATAAGAATTCACATAGATTTAAAATTGATTTATTTTATTTGGGTATTTACATATATGAAACTCAAATTTACTTTCCTCAGTTAAAAATGATTTCATGATCATGTCTTTAATATCTATTTCTTGTTATGATTTGGATATGAAAATTGTTCATTATTTTTTAGGAGTTTATAGTGAATTGGTCTATTAAATGTCTCACATAAAATTAAGACACGTGAAGGGTGAACCTTGAATGGTATAAAATTCATTGGGTAATGAATTGAATTTCTTGAGATTACATATTTATAATGCATTGGTGAAAAAACATTACAATTATGATTTTCGGAACCATAGTGATAGACCTTGTGTGATATTCTTATGAATGACCAACTTTTATTATGTAGCCACATTGACATGTTATGATTCATGTTCTTTGTTTTAAGATATTTTTCATATTTATAAGATCATTTCGCGTTATATACCTAATTATCTCATACTATTTTTTAATTTTGTTTTTCCCTTGATGGTATTTATGCTCACTCATTTTTAGATGTATTTTCAAAGGATAAGATATAAAATGAGATTACATATGATGGAATAAAAAAGGCGTATCCTAAAATAATTTATTAATGATTATAAATATATATATTATGTTCATGGGGGTAAAATTACATTCTAAAAAACAAACACCACACAGACAGATATGAGAGATAGGAAATACCACCCTCATAAGGATATAAAACCCCTCAAACAATATTTATTTATTATAATGATTTGGAACTGATAAATGTAGGGGTAACACCTGAAAAAATTTCATAGAACTAGAATCAATAGAAAATTGGTTAATGATAATTGGAATTTCGGCAATCCTAGTTAGTCACATCCGGGGGACTTGCGTTTGTTAATCACAAGTCTATACAAACCATAAAGAAAGATATATAGATAATGTAAACCATTTATTAATATTGAAGTATGTCATCCTAGAAGAATGATCTTTAAAA
Source organism: Viscum album (assembly GCA_963277665.1). NCBI lineage: Eukaryota > Viridiplantae > Streptophyta > Magnoliopsida > Santalales > Viscaceae > Viscum > Viscum album. Next base: position 898,000,638 of record OY728136.1, on the reverse strand, counting down.
TATTTATTATTATTTATTCCTTTAGATATAATGGTATTGACCAAAAAAATTTGTTGGGATCTAATTTCTTTATGGGGGAATAATGTAATGACCTGAAAAATAATCTTCTTTTATTTATAGATATATTTTATCCCAATAATTTGTTATTATGTAATAAAATATAAGAACACAAGAAAAAAATTATTTCATAATTACATCATAAATAATGAATAAATTTGGAAGAGTAAAACATTTAAGAATAATAGGATATACATATTGAATTAATTTTTTCCTAATTAAATATTTTTTAACTGAGGTAAAAAATTATTAATTGTATTTTAGAAAAAAAAATTCTATTTTCAAATATGTTGTATTTTTAATAATAATTTTTTTTTCAGAGTAATAAATATTTTAATTAAATAGTGTGATTAAAACAATCTTATCCTAGTATAAATTATTATATTATTATATTATTTCCTTAAAAATGTTTACGAATTAAAAAATTTTATAGGAATTTTATCAAGATATTTTTTTAAGGAATAATTTTAAAGAAAAAAAGTTAAATTTATCAAATTTAGTGAATTATTAAAATAAAATGAAAATCATTTTTGAAATAAGTCCCTCGAAATTATGTTTGGGTGATTTTTTGACAGTTTCCAAAAAAAATTATTTTTCCACAAATAGTGAAAGTACAGCTTGAGGATTGTGTTATGATAAATGAATTTATAATTATATCATAATGATTTAAGAATTAATTATGCACAATCTACTACCTAAAAAAATTTATTTTGTTAATATCCAATATTTAAATATATTTTAATCAATTTCCAAATCTATAAGTTACTTTCCAACGTATTAAATGGAAACATTGACATTAAAACAATATTTTGTGGAAACATTAATTTTTCAAGAATAAAGAATTAATAAAAATGGTTATCTATTCTTGTGGGTAAAATTAACATATAATATGACAAAAATGTCCAAAATCATGGTGAAAAACCATGAGAAATTAAATGGTTTTTCATTTTCCACAATATACATTTACAATACCTATATTTGAATTTTATTAAATAAATCTTCCACTATTTCTATAAATACCCAGCCATTTATCCATTTCCATTCAGTCAAAACCCATACTAAAAATATTCAAATCAATTTACCACTTTAGGAGTCCACACAATGGACATCAAGCTCCCATGGTACTATTCCTCATGATATAGGATTAACTCTTCAAGGGAAAGGAAATCATTACTTCTCTTTTCCATTGAAGTAAAATTTTTATGGGGTAAGTATTCTAATATCCAAAAACTGTCATATTACCAAATTTTTATTCCCTTATTCTAATAAGAGTCTTTTATGAATGGGAGACCCTTGTCCTATCTAATTTTAACCTATAATAAATCTATATTTTAGATCTGTTCTTCTATTGAATTAACCTTTCAAAATTTAACTATACCCCAAAGGAAATTATCATTTATTTTAAAAGCATGGATACCACAATAATTTTATATTTAATGGTTATTCATTGAGATGTAAAAATTATTTATTGGATCCAGGTTTTTACATATATGAATCTCACATTTTGTTTCATGGGTTAAAATTGATTTAATTATCATGTCTTTAAATTCTTTTTTATGCCATGTTTTTTATAAGAAACAAGTTATTTATTCTCCAGGAGTTATTATATAAATTCTGTATTATGTGGATCACATGAAATTAATAAATATTAATGGTGGATCTTGATAGGGCTCCACAGCATTGGGTACCAAATTTAATCTATTAAGGTGAATTTTTTAAGATGCCTTGGTGAATATCCTTTGTAATTATAATTTATGACTTCTTTTGGATGGACCTTGCTAATATGGTTTTGAATGTCCTATTTTAACCACACAGCCTCATTGATAGTATATGATTCACATTCTTTCTGTTATGATTTTCCTTATATTCAAATGTTGATTCCTAGTTGTATGCCTCTTGCTCACAGGATAAGTATTTCTTTTTTTATTCGATTACAATTATTTATTCTCATAATTCATTGATGTATATTTTAAGGATATGAGATATAGTGATAAGTCCTAGGAATGAATAGAAATTGTGTCTCAAAAAAATCGATTAATGATTATTTATATGAATTCCTTATGTAATTCATGTAATTTTTATAAAATTTCCAAGACCCTAAAAATAAAATATAATTTTATTTATAAAATATGTATAATGAAATGAATGATTTATTTAATAAAAAGAAAGTCTTACATAGGCACCCAAGATAAATAACATAATGTTGCAACATGAATATCATATAACAATTCTCATTGTGTAATATAATCCCTTAGTCTCAATATCTGATCAAGTAGGTTTCACATTATGACATCAAAAAATATATTGGATATGTCTTTTGTTGAATATTTCAAAAAAAATTATTACACCATGGACACAAAATCCAATTTGACTGTTATATCTTAATAAATGGATAATATATTGCAGTCCCTAACTATAGTAGATAAATATTATTCCTTGACATATACAATTGTATCATGTCATTCATGACACATCCAACGTACCCTGCATCCCACCAGTATATGGTATAATGTTATTTATTAGTAAATATGAGTACATGAGTCATGGAAACATTTTTGATATTCTTAATTTCCAATCATCATTACACATCCTCGTACATTATATTATCTAATGACACAAAAGCATGTATATTTCATATCATTTGGTATATCCTCTTAAACTCTTTTAATGAAAATTAGCATGTATGGACATCCTGAGATGAAGGCTCATCTAATTATGAGTACTCACACCAGACTCTATATGCACTTTGTTCGCTTTCATAGTATATTTTTGGTCTGTCAAACTAGTTTTAAGAATATCTTCATAGAGTTCCTAAAATCTTTTCATATTGGGAAACTACGATGGGATTTTCAATGTGACAGATACACTAAGACATTACCACATCAATTTTAAATAGAAGAAAAACATTTATGTGAAAAAATATATAAATTAATTTACAAATCATTAAATATACTTCCAATCTAATGTGAAATATTAGTTGGTTCTAGGGATCAAACTCTACAAAAATACCACTTACAAAAGATCCAACAACTAATGATCGACAAGTTCATTCATGTATAATTATGCTTCAATTGATTATGGAGACAAATTTTGGGTATATATGCCTTTCATGGGTAGGGTTAAGGGAATTCACATGTCCTTGTGAAAAATCTATTTAATATATCATTATATACTTACTAAGATCCATGATGTTGTAATATTACCAAGTATACAAAAATTTTTCACAAGTCACCATATTAAAATCTTGACTAAATCTATAACAAAATCATATCATGGTAATGATACAACTTTTTGATTTGGTGTAATCAATAATCAGAATATGACATTCATAAACCACTCATCATGCAATATCAAAAGATGCAACGAAAATAAATACTATAAATATAGCTACCACATGCTTTAATTGGGATATCATTCATGTTATATGGTACATTTCTATATTACGAGACCAAAATGTACTAAATAATAGAATGTGTTCAATTCTCATGAGAACTTGAATCAACACCTGTTGAAAAACCAAGAACTCACCCATTTCTATTATTCATTCTATTTTTGGATAATCTAAAAAAAAGTAAATGTAGTAATGTTAGATCTCATTGATATTTATATACTATGGATCATGCATTATTAATAAAAAATGTCATTACATTTCATGGAACATTGTATAAATTTCTAGAACATAATCTTTGAAAACAATATTAATATCTATAATCATTCCCTATGTATATAAATGTTATGATGGAATAATTATATTCTAAATTGTTTTTTTCTTAAATTGTCACAACATTTATTTATCATCATTTTGATAATATATGTACTTTTTATAAATTGATAGAACTTATGGATAAATCTTTTAAATAATTTTCCCGGAAATATGGTTTCTCTTTCATCCCATATTTGGAATTTCTTTTTTCATTACCCTTATGAAATTGGTAAGAAACAACATTTTTTTAATTTTTTATCAATATATCTAACATCAAAACACAATATCCTCTGACTTTCTAGATTGAAATACTTATTACTTGTTAATGTCAAAATGAATATTCTATGATCACTATGCCTGATTTATTTAAAAACTAATTTTTGTAATACGATGATATTAATAGAATTTACTAATGAAACTAACCCTTATATATTATACATTTTAGTCCTGTGCCATAGGGTCTCCTTCTGGTCAATTCATATTTACATATACCATAGGTTTTCTTCTATGTGATTTGGCCTTGAAAATAAATATACAGATATGATTATCATAGAAATGTCCACTGAGACTATTAAAATTTAAAATAGATTTTATTCATTGTTATTTATATATATGTCCCATTATAGGATAGACCATTTATAAGTTGATAATTTTTTTGTTAAGATATAGTACCGTCCATATCGAGATTCTCTAAAATATATACTAGAAATATAAATACGTAGAAACATTAGAAATATGTATAACATAAATATTAAAACATATATTCCATTACATGAATTTAGACATACTCATCAACCTTATCATATTAACATTTTCTATAGCATGTTAGTTATAATTATTGTGAATGTAAAATATGCGTATAATTCAATATGGTCAACATAAACCACCCCATTGGTCATAAGATACAACATATTTTGTTTCTATATAGGTAATACTCCCACTGATATATGTGGAGTCTTATATTCTTATTTCATATCCTATAAATTTAATGAATTAATAATAATAACTTAGTCATACCGATATAAACCTCAAAATGATATGTTTCCATTATGAAAATATATTTATTTTTTACTCGATGTTAACATCCATAGTTTCCATAGAATTATTAAGACATATTTACATCAGTTTTTTTATGTTTATTTAATGAAAAGTCCATATTTGAACAAATTATTTCCAAAAAAACATTTTTTAGTGTCTTAAAAGGTTCATATCATATCACAGTTGATATGAGATATAATAAAAAACAGAGTTGTCATATGGTCATATGTTTTCCAATTATTTGAAAAACAAATCTTGGAATAAATAATTGCAAATTTTCTAAACATATTATACAAAACATTGAAAATCCTTTTACATTCATCATTAAAATTAGGCATGTAAAGAAATGTGAGTTTATAATTACCATTACTCTGTATATATGACAAATGAATAAATGGATAATATTTTCCCTGACATGCAAGATCAAAGTTTTCTTAATGATTACCATGATCACTAATTTACATCACATAGTATTTCTACAGATTCATAAAGGAATATCATTATGTTTGTGAACAAACATTTTGATATATAATATTTCAAGAAAACATGTTGAAATAACTATAGAAGCATTGTGGTGTACCTTTAATTTCAAAGGTTCCTTTATCAAGATCATGAAAATTATTATTTTTATCATAGTTTCTTAGATCATTTATTAATAAATTTATTTTATTATAATAAATAAGAAAAATTATTTTAGAATTGTTTTAAAAAATTATCTTTCCATGATTTGGTATGATTATTATATTTATATAAGTCATTCATTGTGATGGATATTTGATATACACGAGCTAATGAAATAATAGTTTAGTATTGATGTAATGTGACATCATTTATTCAATATGTGAAAAATTGACTTGTTGTATCTTGATAGACACTATGATAAATGTTATACTAGCCCACATTAAAAACATGAATAATTCCAATTTGTAAATTTTAAATAGTTATTTCCCCATTGGAAACAAAGGAATAACTCATTATAAGATCCTTTTGAGTTCACTATATAACCTTTTTATTCATTATCATTTCATATATTTTAATAAATGTATGTTGTAAGTATATTTTATTTAATAAATAATAAGAAAATTTATATTTTAAGAATATACATAATGTGGTTGCAATTAATTTCTTATTTAATTAAATTTAATTTATTTTTGAGGGTCCCTTATTTTAATATTTGAAGAAAAAAATCCTCTTATTAATTTATCTAACATTATTTTTTTTCTGTTTGAATTATTCCTTACAGGATCATTTTGATATAGATTATATAAATCGATATTCATCATTTTATTTAAATCCTTCCTCCACAAGGAGTGAAAAACTGGTTTCAAAATGTCTTTATTTCCTAAGAGAATTATGTAAAACAATTTCATGAGAAACATATCCATTTAATATATCCATGTTTGAAAAAATAAGTATAACCTTGATGGTATGTATAATAATATATTATTAATGGATAATTTTATATCTAATTAGAATCCAGAATTCAAAAACAAATAAATTTTCCCAAGAATTTTGAAATCATGAACCATATCTACATTTCCTTAATCCAATTTTCACTAATATAGTGCACTGAAAATAATATTTATTTGTATCCTTTCCTCATTTTTCTCAAGGGAATGGATATGTTATATTATGGTTTGTTCATCCATATCATTATATTGTATGATAAAATCTCCATATATATTTCATTATATAATACAATAAAAATAGGATGCATCCATAACATATATCATGTAGGAATCCTTTTCACCATCAGTCACATACTGAAGTGGAGTAATAGGTATATGTGATCCCATCACATAATAAACTTTTTCAAATAATATTGTTTCATAAAAATGATTATAAAATACCCATAATTGTGATTTCATATGGGAGAACCCCTAGTTAACGGATGATCATAATGTATTTTTGTTTTTTCTAACCATTTTCTATAATTATTAAAATTGATGATTAACAGATTACATGATTAAAAATTATATATAAAATAATAAATTAATTGATTATATTAATTCTCTCATTATTTGATCATGTCCCAATAGTCCTCACCATTGAACTCAAAATGTGTAGTTTCATTATTATTATAGTGGAAAGGATCAATATGACCAATCGAATAAACACAACTATGGATCTTTAATCTATTTGATGGTATTTAGGTAGGAATATCTTTAAAAAATATGATATTTCATCTCCATGATCCATCAAGGGGATTCTAAAATCCAGAAAGATGTACATGGATTCCCTCATAACATACCTACAAATAACACCATACCAACAAAAAACTACTTTTCATGGTCTAAAATGATACATTTTAACCAAAAAATTCATAAGACCCCCACTTATAAAAGTGTTTTTAGAGGCAATGGATGGTCACACACTTAGTTCAATAGGATTAATTACTAATAATGTAATGGAAGGAAAATTATGGATTATTATTTTGTTGGGGAAACTTAATTGAATATGAATTAATCTTACCTTTTATTATACATTATAAAATTTATTATTATTATGTGTATCTTACTAAATTAATTAACATTTTATGGATAATGTATTTATATATAATCAATTTATTCAAAATCCATTTTTTCACAAAAATTTTTTTTTGCGAGAAATTTTTTCAACCATAAAAGTAATAATTAATAAGAGAGAAATAATTAAATAAAATGATTACCAATCATGAGATTCTATAATGGTTAATTTGTTAACAGTAACGTAAATCAATGTTTGCAATAAGGGAACATTTCTTGTTATGGTCTTCGAATAAGTTGCATTATTCCACATGTACACCTATGTAATAACTGGTTTGTAAGAATTACAGTCATAATATGAAATTACTCCAATAAACTAGGGATAATCCTTTAATTACAAGTATTTATAATTCTAAGGTTGTTGTGTGGATCCAAAGGATTGGATAATGGGGATTACTGACAAAACCATGGACATGTAGGTCGAATATAATAATTGATTGATGTATGATTCACATTCCTTGAAATTTAATTTAATATTAAATATTTACAAACCCAGGAAAAAAATAATATTAAATAATCTACTAGAAACATTTGTCTTAGTCATGTTTATATATAGTCACACATGCAACATATAAAAAAATGTAAACCAGTTGACATTCATTTGTATTTGTTATTTATTATTAATATAAACACAATTTAATTAATTAATTTGATTGTCAATTAATTAATTCAGTTTCATCTTAATGACCATCCAAATTGATTTGGGGACACCCATAAAAAAGGAATTAATTGATGATAAATATAAAAAAATTAATTACATATTTATAAAAATAAATTAATTGATAATTATATAGTTTTTAAAACCATTTTTAATTTTTCAAACTCACTGGTTATTCCAATAAATAAAATAATGGAATAATATTTCAATTTTAAATATAATGTAATTTAATTCTATCATTATTGGGAGAATATAAGTTGATCGCATACAAGCTACATGATGTGTACCTCAGTTTCGAAGCACCAAAGTTATAGGCATGGTGATTCAGTCATGTACCTCAGCTAGAATATAATGTATCTAAAATCCACCAAAACACTATTTATCGATTTTTTTGAGTGTATTTAGAACCCACTAAATAAATCATCAGGTTAATTATTCAAAACATCATGACATCTATAGACAAGATACATTCCATTTATTTCTCATTTCATACCTCCTCACTACTCAATAAATGCATCAACACATTTTTTAGATATCGGATGTTATGAACTATAATCTAATTACACATCATAAATGTTCTATACATCATTACTGATCTGGAATATTAGTCTTAAAAAGTTTCATTGTGAATATTATTCACAAGGAATATCTTTTTTCTGCTAACCCTTGTAGTGAACATTGAATGTACACCTTGTACACATAATGTATTCTAACAAGCCAGTTTCTAGATTATCGCATTATGCATGTGGTGAAGAATAAATGCAATGTGAGTGATTATTTATAGATATATCATGCTTCTTAAAACATGTCCAGGGGTAGTGCACTTGGGTAAACATCACAAACGTCATCTACACAGAGTGTAATCCCTTGATATCGATCCAAATTCCCCAATACATCCTGATGTATATGTAGTTATTCCTCATTTGATTATGATATTAATAAATTGTTAATGTTTAATGATGAAATTATCATATTTAACAAAATTTAACTCATTTTGTATGAAATAATGAATAATTTGTAATGAAAAATTCAACCATGATTCATATAATTGATCAAAAAAATTAAATATTGTTAATTTTAAACATACATTCTCCAATATAAATAAAAGGTTCCATGTATAGTAGAATCTCATTCGATGAGTGTTAAATTAAAATTTCATCAAATATTGAGTTTCATGAAACCTCGATAAGGGATCTTTCATGTTAAATTTATAATTAATTTCTTTAGATAAGGATGAAATGATTATCTCAACATAGGATCCATTCATCGATTGTATTATTGATCTTATGAAGACACTTTTAGATTAACTTCATTAAACATAAGGATTCATTTGTTGAATCACTCTATCAGGGATCCCCATGTGGTCCTTTGATATTCAAACAATTCCTATTGAATTATGGGTTCTTGTGTGGGGAATCAATGTTCTATAATTGTGTTTATTTATTTTTTACTATATCATTTAGGCTTCATAATGATCTTATTATTTAGAGTAGGCGTGGTGGCTTTTGGGAGAGAGAGAGATTGAGAATTCCATTGTGTCCATATATTCACTATCATGAATTTATTAATAACCATGTACAATATATATAACCATCTATTTAATGATCTATTGTTTTGGTTAAATAATTATTTAAATATTTAATTCCCTTTAAATAATATTATATTATTTAATAAACCCCATGAAAAAATAATAATATCAATAAATGTATATCAATGAATGTCATAAATCACCCAATGATATAAATTATTTTTTCAGCCTGCATATTAATATTTATCACCAATTGAAATATTAGACCACTCGAGCATCCTAGAATTTATGGAATAAAAGAATAAATATTACATTCACATAAATAAATATATTATTCCAAATCATGATAAAATATATATTTATAAATTATTTAATAAAAATAAATATATTCCCTCAATACAATGATGAAATGTTTATTAGATATTCACATAATTAATTAAATTATTTATTTGGTGACTAAATATTTATTTATTTCCATGAAAATAGTAAATATAATAAAAATTGAATACATATATCTTTAGATTAAGAGAATAATTTTTATCTAAATAATTAAATTCCTATATATTTAATCTGAGATCAACCAAACTAGTTACTGCATGGCCCTATAGGATTATTTATCATTGTAATTTAGAAGACACACCTAAAATCCATGATTAAAATCTAGTAATGAATCTAGGATCCAAAAATAAAGAACATAATGCTACAATATATATAACAAGATATGAATGCTCATTTTGAAATAAAATCCACATGTCTCAATGTATAATGAAGTGGGTTTCACATCTTGGTCATAAATCTATATGCTTGATTAAAAATTCATTGACTATCTAAAATAAAAAAAGTTACACCATAAAAATGGAATTTAATCAATTTTTTATTTTTTAACCAATGGTATGAGATACCATCATTAATAATGATGCAATAGAAAAACCATTTCAGGACTTATCCATTAATAAAATGGAATTCATGACACACCCAATGTATCATTCTTCACACTACCATATGGTGTTATGGACTAATCAAAAAATCTATGTACATGAGTAATTTCTTGCATTAATGATAAAAATAAAAAATTGAAGAAATATTTCTTTATAGATAGGAATAAACAATGTAACAACAACAGATTAAATTAATAATAGTTATTCTATTATAATAATCTAAAATCATAGAGATTACCATGTATGAACTTCAAGAGAATAATCCTCATGCACTTATAGGTATTTACTCATTAATTTTTATATACGATGTACCCTTAAATACTATGTTATATAACCATTAATTAGTTTCAATAAAATAATCATATCTTTTCAAGGTTGTCCTCATAGAGAGGAACCACTATTCTCTTTTAAATTTAAATATTATCTATTACACTCTCACATAATTTTTAACTATAATAGAAATAATTATATGATAAATATTTAAATTAATATTCATATAATTGAATATATATGTAATCACATGTTCAAAATTTGTTTGTTCTAGGGAAACAACTTCTAAATTTTTTTATCCATAGTAAAAGAGTTCTTAAACCATCTAGAGAAATAATAATGACGGGAATATTACATAATATATTCATTAGTGAATAATAAAATAATGGGTTGATATAATAGATGAATAAATGTATAAGAAAAATTTCATTAAAAATGCCCCTAAGAAAAAAAATCCATTCGCATATGTAAAAAATTTTAGAAAATAATATTTTCAAGAATATTGGGGAAAACATTCATTAAAAATATTAATGAAATATTTTGGACGAGATATCAAACCAGGTCATGTTTATGATGGTGGTAAATTATGTTTTTATCGTATAAAATAAATAAAATAATTTTTAGACATTTTAGGTGAAATGAAAAAATAATATCATTCAGAAAATGGAAAAAATACTCATTTTGATATTTTTATTAAAAGAAAAAACGGGTAATAATTTATTTGATAAATCATTTTTATATCATTGAAAATATATTTATATATTTTATGAAATCATATATTTGGATAAATGGATTTTCAACCAAATAGATAAAAAATATATCAATTCTTAAAATCATTTTCTAAATCATTTTATTTACCCAAAAGAGAAAAATGGTACTACCACATAAAAATTCATGAATTACCATTTTAGATGAAAATATTTGTTTATTATAGTAATTTCAATCAGTTTCCCCATGAGATAATGTAACATAAACAATCCATTTTGAGGATGAGATTTTGAAATAAACCCTTACCACTTTGGTAAATTTTGAATCATAACTTCCATGATATAAATAAAGCTAAATAAAACAGTAGATACCATTATGATTAATAAATCATGATATTACATATCTAATAGTATGTATAAATATAAAAATGTGGTGAATATGTCATATATTTTATTGAAGATAACTTAAGTCGAGAAACCATTACCTCAGTTATGACTTCTTTCGTATGTGTTTAAACCTCCTATATTAAAAAATTAATTTATTATACATCTATTACATCACCATATCTATATATACCATTTAATTTATGATTTTCTTATTAACTTTTAGCACCAATAAATAATTCAATATTAAAATATCTAATCAGGGTAAGAAAGGATTCATTCTTTATGTATACTTTGGTCTACTAGTCTTATTATGTTTCTTTGATCTTTGATTGAAAATATATATAATGATAAAAATAATATAAAAATAATATATATTCATAATATACGTATTAATAGTTATCTATAAAATATAGCATCTAAAAATTAATTACACTATTTATTGAGATGGTAGGCTATGCCTAAAAGAAACATTGATCACACTTTTTGATGGATAATATAAAATAAAGGAAAATAGTAATTCAAAATTCAATGATTATTATTAAAAAATAGAATTCATATATATTCATTTAATCATTACTTATTACTATCCACGTAAATCGTTTGTAAAATACGGTTCACATAATTACCTGGAGGTGGTAGCCAACATATATGCATGACTGATATTATCATTTTCGAACAGATTAGAAGGCATGAAGGAAAATGTGATGTTATAATTCTTGTGGAATAATTATTCCATATGTATCGTGTATCAAATTTTTACCCATAATTATAAAAAATCTTCAAATTGGGTAAAGTAAAATAAATTTCTCCTCTATGTATAGATGTAAGTCATACGAACGCATGAGCTATACCATCACAGAAGAATTTTTTGGGATACATAATGGATAATATTAATTTAATAATCATAATAATATTTCAGGATATTTAGGATAATATATTAATTAAATCATGATAAATTTTATGGATTTAAATGAGGTAAAAATAATATAAAATAAAATGTGATCGGTTAAGTGGACTATATATCAATTGAATGAAATCCATTAAATAACCTCTTATGGGTCCTTAAACTATTCATTTGGGAAGACAATAACCTCTAAAATGTGGATAAGAATGTTCCAAAGTTACTATTTTATGGTTTTTTTGTAATGAACTGACCTTAATAATTACACATTTTTGAGTTTATTGTAATGAATTCTTTCAGTTACATGTATCGCTATTTTAATATTTATATTTTTAGGGAGTAAAACCATAAATAATAAATAAAATGACCATATAATTCCATGTGGACACTTAGTTCTAGTATCCATTTTACCACCATTTTTAAACATTAAAATTAAGAATGATATAATTTCATGAAAACCAGTCATGGAATTCAATGTGATATCTACTTATCCTTTACAATTCCATAAATAATTTTATATTTGTTATGATTTGGGTTGATAAAAAAAATTCTACTAAGGGACATAAAAAAAGAAAAACATTTTTCCATTGAAAAACATGAACACTATTGTATTAAAATTTTATCATTTTACCGAGAAATGCAATTTTCATTCCTTTGAGAAGATAAATTATATTAACTATTGAAAACAAATTATTTCCCTGTAATGTCATTATAAATCATTAAAAATCGATGTGGGTACATTGGGGCATCATCTTATAGAACCCATAGAAAATCCATTAAAAAATTATAATTTGTAATAAACATACAAACAACTTCCATTAAGCTTATACAAAGAAAAATAATAATTATTATAATACATTAGAGAATTACCTTTGAAAACCAAAAATATAATATATAATTGGATAATATACTATTTCAGTGTACCCATCATATATAATTTCCAAGAACGACAACATGAATAACAAATTTTATGGTTTCAATTTTTACATGGAAAATGTCAACTTCTCATTTAAAAATGTATGTGAATAACTTTTGGATATCAAAATACCATTTTCATTTCATATCCCATTTTCAATACTGGAAAAACCAAAATATGGAAATGAGGTATTATATTGAATAAAATTCGATAGATTTGAAAATAATAATAAAAAAATATGAAGGTCATATTCTAAAAAATTCATTTCTCCATGTACATTAAAATAGAAAATTCATTTTGTCATTTGTCAAAATTTAAGACTTAAAACACATAAAAATAATTCATTTGAAAATAATAATAATGAAGTAAAAAATGGAATAATATTTACTATATAAAGATTTTCTATAAATTTTAAAACTAATAGGAAATAATTTTAAAAACATGTTCATGGAAAAGGAAGAGTGTGAGGGAAAATATTAATAGAGTATTTTTTAATGTCACATCACATATCACCATCAAAATATTTGAATTAGAATCCCCATGCAAGAATGATAGTAAAAAACAACTAGTACCTTGATTATAGATAAATTCCTCATATAACATGTCAACATGGATTTATATACATATTATTAAATAATATTGTTTCACATAAAAAAAGTATGATCAACGAAAGGAAAATGAGAAAAAATCTCTTATAGTGATTCCAAATCATCACACACCTTCATTATTTCATTAAATAATAAACTTGTGTTAATTATTTTTTTTTATTATTTATATTATATAGTTTATTTTTCCTTTTATTTAACTTTTTACCATGTTATATCTTATTATATTATCAAATAAATTTGTGTTGGTTGTTATGATGATATTTTTTGTCTCCCAAAATTATGTATCATATGTTTTCTATGGTCAATGTGGTCATTATTTATATATCTAAATAATAATCGTAAAATAATTATTGCGATTTTTTTTCATTAATTAGAATTTTAATATTAAGAATATATGATGTATTTGAGAAATTAATTATGATACACTCATGGATACAAAAAGTTTCATGAATACATGAGTAACGTTTATATTTTTAGTTATCAGAATGGAAGTATGGAAAGTAATATTTTTTCATTTCAAAATGCTAATAATATTATATAAAACATAGTATTTCAATGAATATACATAGATATACAAACCATGTAGTGTGGTGATGAAATTATTGTCCTATTATTCATGAAGGTGGTAACATGTTAAAATATAACAATTGATACCTAAGGGAGTTTTTTTCTATGTTCATGGATCTAAATATGATTTTCCTCATAATAATAATTCAAAAAAACATCTTCAAGGATAAAAACATGAGATGAATCTAGAACATATTTTAGAAACAACAAAACATTAAATACTTTGTGTACTTGAGAAAACATTTAATTTATTTCCACTAAGTAGGAAATTGATCCAATATAATATAAAATTTCATATGGTCTAATGAGTAGTGGACATAGATTTACTTTTCCCCAAAATTGAAAACAAATTCCATAGAGACACATTGAGAAAGACATGATCACCTACTTTGAAATAAATATCTTTCCTCTAGATATCTAAATAATGTTTCTTCCTAGTCTCTTCCATCCTCGTATGTTGTTGAATCAACTACATCTTCTCAGCCATTTCCTATACAATATATATCCCCATAAACACCCTGTCTTATACCTCTTTCTAAAAATAATTCATTTGAAACTACATTCCATATAATTCATCAAATGGTGTGATATGTATAGTGGAATGAAAACTGTTGATATAGTAAAACTCATCACAAGAAAAATATTTATCCCAACATCCCTCTTAATCAATTATACAAGAATGAATCATATCATGCATGGTTTTTATTTTTCACTCATGATGTCCATCATATTAATGATGAGAAGTTGTAATGATATTTTATTCAGTACCAAATGAAATTTAAAGTCCATTAAAAAAATAAGGTGAGATCCTTATATCATAGTCTAATACAATGGTGAGAGGAACCTATAATAACATGAATATAGCTTTTAGATATAGTATAGAATTATGATGTAATGAAATTGTATCTAAAATGGAAATGAAATGTGAATGTTTAGTTTACTGACCAAAAATAACCCAATTCACAATATTTATTTATATGTATTTTGAAATCATACTATGAAATCCATTGATATATTTCTTTATTTCCACTCAGTAATTGAAAAATTAGGAATCATTACTTTAGGTATGTATTATTATATTTTAACCAATTGACATGTTAAAAAATAATGATAATGTTATAAATATCTCCTTTAATTCCATTCCACTAGTAATACTCTTGGTGGTATTTTTACATATTTCTACATCATCATTGATCTGGAAATGGTAAACTATGAGCTTAACATAAAAAAAATTTCGTCAACATGGAATCGCTAGGCACACAAAATCATTATTCAAATCATAAAACACTTTATTCGTAAATATTATAATCTTTAAACATACCCATTTAAAGGATTATACCTTTTCCTAAAAAAGAAAATCATCACTTTCAAAGTTAATAATTATTTCTGACCAATTAAAAACTAAAAAACCAAAAAATAGTATGTCCCATCATAGAAAACTTATAGGCCAAATATTTCAAATCATTAAACAATGTGTAGGGTTGAATGAATAAAACGGTTAATAATAAATTTTATTCCACTTAATGAATCAACAAATATATTTATTTTCTATGATGGTAATGAATCAAACTATTATAATCACTGATGATTTCCAACTATATACTTTGCCACATGTTTAATTCATTCTGAGTGATTACGAAGTTAAATTTTTTTGATAAGTATATATTTCTCATTTTAATACATATAGATGATTCCTCCAAAATTTTAAATCAAAAATTGTAGAAGCTAATTACATGTCGTTTCTATGCTCATTTAACTCAAAAGGATTAAAACGACATAAAGAATAAGCAATTAAGTGATCATTCTACATTGAAACACAACTGAGTCATTTGAAATATGAATCACTATAGATAAAAAATTATCCATTACAAAAAGTAAGATCTAAAACTAAATCATTCACCAATATACATATCAGTTGCTAAAATTAATTATTACATTATTTTTTCAAGATGAATTTTACCTCATTGTTTAGTTAACATATTTTTTAGGGATATAAAACAACAAAATGTTTTCAACAACCCATTTTTAGTAACATGGTAATATAAGAAATATATGAATCTCTATGATATTTTTGGGTCATGGCTATTCATTGATTTTTTTTAAACAAGGTCAGAAATTACTCCATAATAAAAAATATCCCTTCCATGAGAATAAATTTATTTTAAATAATTCACACGTAATAAATATCATGTATAATTTTATTTATTTTAAGGTTTTACGGGACAATATTAATTAGTCATTCTTGTTCATACTAACTTTTTGAAGAAAGTAAATTTTCATCATTAAAAATAACAAAAAATGTGTGCAATAACTCATAAAAATAATAATCTTTTGTCACATAAATATAATAGGTGCATTGCAGAAACCCAAAGTATAAATTCTAAAACATTTTTTATATATCAATCTTGAAATGAATTTTTTATCATTTCATCTTCATTCACCATCAATTTTTGGCACCTAGACATCAATTCAATTGTTAAAAAATACTATTCTCCAAAGTTATATTCAATAAAAATAACCAATATGAGTAAAAGGATACACACTCTTAACAATTATGTTTCTATAATATATTTATTATTAAAAATCTCAGTATACCTTATTTTATTTGAGAAAAATAATCACCCCATGGTCAAGTTGTATGTCGAATTTATCCTTTATCTAACGATTCGTACAATTGATTTTTCAATTTTAAATATTTTTCCTAACCCATTTAATAAGAGCGTGTATGAATAGAATTAGAATCAACAACTAAGTCAACAGGAAATTCAACCTCCCAATTAGGAATAAAACCATAAAAATCATATATGTATTCATTCACCACTAACACATAACTACTTTGAACTATTTCTTTCATTTCAGCAATATAATCTAGAAAATATTCAATACTATATATAATTAATTTTCATCTTTTTGGTATGTTATCAAATTTAAGAAATCAGTTAATGGAAATTTCTAGGCTCATTATTCTATATTTGAATGTTACACTTAAATACAAATCATTCCTAAAATTACATAAAATCTAATATTTCTTGTTGAACAATATCTGTTGTAAATACTATCCCACTTATAAAAATATAAACATTTCAAAAAATAATAGCTTCTTTAATTCTTCACCCAAATATTTTAGAAAAATTTTAATCTCACATTCATGAGGTGATATTCACAATTTATATAAAAATTTCATAGAAATGAAACAATGCAATGATTTAGAGTTAAACATGTAATTGAAATAATTCGAAAGCACAAGAAATATACATTTCACCACATTATTTTGTGGCCCACCATCAACCATAATTTTATAAAAATATTTTTCCACACCCTTAAGCATTTGATCATGATTATTGCTATCCCTAGTTACAATAATCAGGAACATGTTAACATAATGAAGAAACTCATTATAAAAAAAACACCACATCATTTTAAGACCATTAGTTACATCATTATCTATTTCTATAGGATTCTATTCCTTATAATAACATGAAATATGGGTAAAGAATCCACATCGGTAACACTTCTAAAATTTATTTTGAATTATCCCTATATTTTATACTACACAAAACAAATTATGAGAAATTCAATTTATTACCTCCATATTTATTTTTTAAAATATTTCTTATAACCATCCATCCGGGATGATTCTTACATTCTCCATCATGAGGCACATGACTGTCATAAGAATCCATCTCAAATTTTTATGCATAGTGAAAATCATTCTCATATAATTAAAATTTTCATACAGACAAATATATTTGTAAAAATGGAGTAAATTCTATGTAAAATATATTAATTTGACTATCAATGTCCCTATGAAATACGAGATGTACTTTTTATTGTTTGTAAAACTGTATTCATACATGGGAATTGAATATTCAACATTTCACATCAATTCAGAGAATTAATCTTCAATTTTGATTTGATCAATATTAGTGGAAAAATTTGGAGGAAGATATACTAAAATGGTTCACATTCCATGGAATCATGACCACCATTCTCTATGTTATTCTTAATGAAGTGCAACCATTGATTAGATTCACCTACCAAATGTTAAATGTGAAGAGATTAATTTTTTAATAGCCCATAACTTTTAATAAATTCTCTAGATCATTGACCTATCCTTCAAATAGCACACGGTCAGTTCATCCACTAAATGATGGGGATTTGGCCTCATAAATGATCCATAATACGAAATTTTATTAATTGTAGATCAGGTTCTTCTTTATTATGGATATAAACATAACTTATAAGTCATGTCAACTTATCCATCACTGTATCAAAATGTTCTTTTCGAATTCAAGCCTTCATGGGATGATGATATAGAAGAATATTTTCCACTATGATCATTTACAAAACATCTTACTTGTATCCTCTGTGAAAACCTATTCCGAGGAAACATAGATTAGATAAAAAACATGATAATAATTATATGATATTTCATTTAAAAATATCTATTAGGTAAAATCATTATAGGTAATGCTATTAATATTTCCCTACCTTATAATATTATTTAAACTACCATCTAGTAAAAACTATAGGAAACTAATAATAAACATAACATAATATAGAGTTTTAGTCATGAATTAATTCTAATAATATTCCGGGTCTTTTCAGGTTTATATTTTTAGTGAATTAAGTCACAACTCATAAATAATATCTATATAATACAAAGTTGACGCTTTCTTTTTGAATCTATTTTTTCAACCACATAAAACCATTAAGACAAAACATTAATTATTTTCATGAATACTCTTCATGAAATTAAACATGACATATTCCATCCTCTTACCCATATGTATAGCTAATTTCTTTTCAAACATAACTTTTTATGGGAACAAAAATCTCATTAAGGGATAAAAAAAAGAATACTGATATTTTAGTGAAAAACCTGCATGAACTATTAATGAAAAAATATCTATTCACCCATAAATTGAATTATAATTATAATAAAAAGATCATTTATATTATCTTTAATGTCATTTCTATGAAAATTAATTATAAATAATAGAAAAATCATATAGTTTCCTTTGGAAATCTTTACATAGAACTCTTACAGAACCCAAAAAAAACTCTCACAAAATGGAATATCCATATGAAAAACATCTAATATAATTCTCTAGATACCATAATCCTTATACAATGAATTTGAGTACTATATAGGTACACCCACTGTATTATCTATAATATTATATACTATAAATATCTAGGTGCACCCATCATACATAATTCACATGATTGACAACAAGAATATAATATATTTGTATTTCACTTTTCATTGTATAATGTTTGAAAACACTTATAAAATTATATGAAAATCACATACATTTATCAAAATACACTTCTCATTTAAACCCCCATATCTAATAAAAAAGACCTAAAAATGCAAACAATGATTTAATTGAAAAATGAAATATTTCAATGGAATCCAATAATAAAATGGAGGTCATTGTAGTTGTACATTCTATCCCACCAAGTACATTGAAAATATAAAATTCCTTCTTATCAATGATTAACTTATAGACAATATAACATGTCTCATTTAAAAAATAATTTAAAAAAGTAATAAGACCCATACAATATACTTTATAATTGTTTTATTTAAATAAAAAAACATTAATAAAAATATTATAAATAGTTGGTCATAGAAACAGATGAGTTGGAAGGAAATCATTAATAGAAGATTTGTTCTAATGAGAAGACCCTTATCATCAGGGAAAAATTTGAATCATAATCCCCATAAAAATAATAAAAATAATAAGAAAATAAAATAACATTAAAATATTTAAAATAAGGATATTAAATATTAAAGGGGTTGTATACGCCCCTCATTAAAAATATAAACGAGTAAAAAATATTTCCCCAATGAAAGAAAATTGTGATTATTTTCTATTACATTGACTTTTAAACGTCCTTTATTTTCTTTATCTTATTCAATAATATACTTTTAATTATTATTAAATTTCTTAAGTTTTTTTTCATTTTAAATTTACATTTTTCAATTAATACAATTGAGATAATGAATTTGGAGTGTTGAATATTGTACATGTGTTTATTATAAACCATATATAGAATAATAATATTAAATTATCCTAATATTATTGAATTAGTTATACATTAAATTAAAATAATGAGTTATTTTTATGAAAAAATATGTACTTCACACTTTTGGATATGGTTGTATGTATGCATGCATGAGTGATGTTTTAATTTTTCAATAATAAATATGTAAAAGAGGTAACAAATATTTTATTATAAAAAATTGATAATAATTTTATATATATAATATAGATTCATTAAATATACATATATATACATTACATGGGGTGTGGTGTTGAAAATAGAGTCGCATCGCTTCATTAAGGTGGTAGCTCACATATTCAAGAATGATGTTATCAGTTTTCAGTGAGTGAAAAAGATAGAGGGAAATGAAATAGTAACTTATTCAAAATATAAATATTTCATTATGATAATAATTTTGTTATTTATGTCCCATATATTCATTATTATTACCCTTATAATGTACCACGTAATCTGATTGTGAAAAAAATCACATTTCTTCACGAGGCAGTAGTCTACCAAACACACGAACAATGTAATGGTATCTCTTGTGGAACTAAATGTAAATCTTCATATATGGTATAGTTAATATAGAGTTATAATTATGATAGAATTTTCAAATATATCCTTTATAACCATCATTATTATTGAATGATTGAGTTGGTCGTGGAAAAATGAATGACATCAGTTCTTAAGGGGGTAGTCCTCTATACACATGAATAATGATTCTGTATCACATTTGAGGGAATTTTAGAAGTATTTGGTCTATTAAATTAATATAATAAGATATAAGTATATGTAATATACTTATGTAAATATATAATCATTTTTTAATAAAAATATATGTATGTGGAGTAATAAATAAAATAAAAATCCCCATTTAAGAACATTACCTCTAGTTCGTGATTTATCCAATGGATTGCAACAGAAACATACTAGGATTTATTGATACCATAAATAATGATAATGGGATGAGAAAATATTATTTTTGAAGTTATATGGATTGGTATTCACTGAAACAATTGGCTTAAATTTCTGAGGAGAAGATGTGAGTGGGTGGAATTTTATAAGTGAGGTGAGTGGCACACTTGTAATTCATGAAAAGAAAATGTTGAGCCACCACTATTCACATCCAAAAGGGTTAAAAAATGATTATTACAGATCCTTAAAAATTATAACGGATAAATAATGTAACGACCCAAAATTTTTCAATGAAAATTCACTTCTTAAAATTATGCCCTAAAATTACATGAATACACAACATAATAGACTACTAAGTGCTAAGTACCTTAAAACATAATTTTTTCAATTCTGTGTTGGGAATTTTGAAAATCTGAAATATATGGTTGTGTTCAAGATGTTTTTTGGAGTCTAATGAATCAAAAATAATTTTCGGTGAATAGTAACATACCCTTTTGAATAGTTACCTACTTTTATTAATATTAATATGAACATTATGAATAGAAAATCATCCAAAATAAGAGTTACCTTACCAATGTATAATTAAATAACATTTATACATCTTAGAATGTGAAAATTTGACCATAGTAAATGTTTTGGTATTTTGTAAGTCACAAATAATTATTTATAACGAATTAATTAATTTAATAGAAAATTTATTTTCTTAAAATGTGTTCATTAGTTATCAAATCAATGTCTTATTGTTTTTAGATAATTTTATATGACCCTACATAATTTTTGAACGCACTATAAAATCAGTTTTCTGTTTGAAAACTATTTTTTAAGTAAATTATGATTTTAATTAAATATTACATTAATAATAAATATAAAATTATTTTTGAAAAATGGAAGTCATTTTTTGATTCTACACGTCGAAAAATGGTTGGGGTAAATTTTTGGGATTTTTCTGAAATTCTTGAATTTTTGATGAATAGTGAAATATCGTAAATTACAAAATATAGATAAATAAGATAATTACAGAGTAATGTCTTATGTTATGCTGATGTAAGCCCAATTGGATCGGGATTAAATTATTAAATTACTATTCATTTTCAAGGAAGACTCAGTATTCCTTGTCTTTGGAGGAAATAATAAAATAATGAATTCTATATTATGAAAACCACTCTCCCCTCCACTTTAAAAGCCACCCTTCACACCCTCATTTAATCACACCTCTCAAGCTCCAAGACTTCTATAAACTCTTCCCAAACACCTTATTTATCCCCTCTCCCACGTTCATGAGCTTCTTCTCTCATCAAAAGATCATGTCTATCTTCCTTAAGGAGGATCTCAAGAGGGGGATTTAAGAGGTAATTTCTCTCCCTCCACCCCTTTATTTTCCATTCAAGTTCAAGTTCGTCTCTTGATATCTCCCCCAATATATTCGTCCAAATTGTATTGTAACTCTAGTATTATAAATATAATGTAATGTTATGATGCTAATGGGATATTATATCATCCAACCCCCTTTCCCTCTTCCTTTTATTTTTAGAGAACGTTGTTCGTGAGGTGTTAATTTATCACCTTAAAGATAGAAATATTAATTCTTTCATTTATACCTTCTGATCTGGTCATGAAACTATTTTTATGGTTGAAACCGAATATATTATGTGTATTATTTTCTATTTTATGTTCTGGTAATAACTTATGGCCATATTACTAAGTGATAAATTAAAATAAGTTCATTTTGATCGAAAAACCATTCAAATTAACCCAAACAATCATCATTTATTTCCTATCTAATGATTCATCCACATGGATATATTATTATTAATTATAATATCATTTAATCTCCTGTAATATAATTAATAGCATGTAATATCAGTTCTGGATGGTTACCCTTGATCTACATGAACATCAAATTAAGAATACAGGGGAACCACTCAAGAAAACAATGAAAACAATCATTCCGGAACAATGTTTTTAAACACTATAACTCATCCAATGTCCCATAATATAACATAATTAAACCATAATGAAACTTTCTCATGCACACATGGTTCTGTAATTTTCATTTAATATATTTAATGTGGTTATACAGGAGATTAAAGAGAAAGAAGCGTTCAGATACAAGGTAAGTGTAAACTCTCGAACCCAACATTCATCCTTCGGGTTCTCCCACTCTCAATACATTTTTGATATGGTTACTCCTTACAAGTATTTCTTTCAACATTGTCTTTCATTTTCTGGGATATACTTGTTTTTCACTGGTATTTATGAAAATCCAAATGTTTTCCCAAAGAACTCTTCTTTCAAGAACACACCATTTTATTCTCGTTAAAGATTGATTGTATTTGTAACATGAATGTTATTCCCTCATTCTTTTTGGAACCTAATGTTTATGAATGTGTTCCAAGGAGATGAAACCCATTCCTTTTCATGGGTTTGTTATGTTAATTTATGTTATATGTTCATTGTGGCATGTATGATTAATGATAATGTTATGATGGGATCGGTGCGCTCGGAATTATATAGCACAATATGAATATTTAAATTTGACAGGTTCACCCAGAATTATACAGTGCTCCAATGCATTGGGTAAAGTCATGAATCTCATGATCAAATGTTAAATTATATATGAACAATATTCTAGCTTGGTTCACAATTATGTGTGGTAGTTAACCACTAAGACTTGATGTTTCATTTTTATGCATTTCCATATTTCAAGTCTTATATTTATGATTCCTCTAATGTTCATGATCTTTTTCCCATGTTATGATTATGCTCACCTCAAGCTATATTATTCTTACTTAAACTCTTACTAAGATTTTATCTCACCCCTTTTGATGTATATCCTCAAGTTAATACATGTAGTAAGGATAGTACAAGTGAAAGTTAGAAGCTGGAGAAGAACAAATTAAATAGATGTTTATACTTGATGTTGTAATTTCTATGTATGGTCCTAGTTTCCCGAAGACACTAAGCCTTTTAAACCTTTATGTGTAATTCTATTATGTTTTTTATCTTTAAAATTAAGTAATATTAATGTAAGAAAAGGTAGGGTCGTTATAGTTGGTATCAGATGTATGGTTTAGTTATTTTGTGAAATTGGATTGGTGATCCATAGAGAAAAGATCTAGAATGAGTCTAAGTACAAACATGCACAAAAGAATCATTACATTAGGATCCCATATGCTATGATCTTTTTAAATTAATATGTTATTCATGACTTGTTTACTTATGTTTTGTTCTATCCTTTTCCATTTCAGAAAATGGTGGGAACATGGAGCAATTAGGCATACAACTCTTGTGAGGGCCAATGCAACGATTTCCTGAATGACATCCACAATGATTTTGGAGGTGGAGTTCAAAACATCATGGAGATTCTTACCCAATTATCTATGGTTTTGACAATAACCATAATAATGGGGAAATTCCTCTTTCTCTGAAGAGGGATCAACTAGTTACCAAATGTTTTGTACGACAACGACCATCGATGTTTAGTGGATCTTCCGATCCACTAGTTGCAGAACAGTGGGTCAACTCCATGGAGAAGACATTTTCTGTTCTTCACTATTCTGATATGGATAAGGTGACTCTAGGCATTTATCTTCCAGATGGAGAATCCAATCAATGGTGTGATTTGATTAAGAACCCCAAACCATGGGATGAAATTGAAGACATGGAATGTGAAGACTTTAGGATAATGTTTCTTAATAATTATTTCCCACAAACTCTTCACAAGATGATAGAGAGAGAATGCATAGATCTCAATAAAAAATAACGAGAATAAGTCACAACCTATTAAGATAATTTCACAAGGCCTGAAAGTTATGATTCGTGTTTTGTAATAAACAATGATAGAAAAATTGATAGATTATTTATTGAATTAAAACAACACCTTCAATGGCTCTTTCTATTTGAGACTTTGGGAGTTATGAAGAAGTTGTTCGATGTGATATCAATTTGAAGATGGAGTTTGGAGAATGGTCCAATGGATATAGTGATAAGAAGGAAAAGATGGAGTTTCACGCTGGTGGATCTAAATATAAAGGTTTGATGAAAACACAATGATCCTCATGCCAAAAAATGTGGGAAGTTTCACTATGGGAACTGCCTCAATGGGATGGGGAAATGATTCATATGTGTTAAAGAAGGACACCATTCTCAAGAGTGTCGAAAAGACATGAAAATAAGGAGAATGTAGCCGACGAAATAAGAGAACAACTCATGGTTCAATGCTACAAATGTAGGGAGCCAGGGCACTCTTCAAAGCAGTTCACAAAACCTTGAGTTCTCGAGGGTAATCTGCATTAGCAGCCACCAAATCCAAAAGAACAAGGGAAGGCTTATGTCATCACTACTGTGGAAGTGGAGCATGATAATGTAGTCTTACAAGGTACACTTACTATTCTCTCAAGAATGGAAAAAGTATTATTTGATTATAGTTCTACGCATTCCTTTATATCATGCCTGTTTTCTAGAAATATATAATTGAAGCCCCGAAACCTTGATGTAGAGATATTTGTAAACACACCCAAGTGGTGTAATCATTGAAACCCAAGTGTTGGACTCTTTTCCTGTTGTCTTATGTTGGAAGATTCTTCCAAAAAATCTCATAATACTTCCTTTGGTGGAATTTGATGCTATAATGGGAATGCATTGGCTCTCTTTATATAGAGCACACACTATCTTTTGGGAAAAGTAAATATCTTTTCATATTCTGAACCATACCATGCTCCTCTACAAATTCAATAAAGATCATGAATATCTTTTGATGAATCCTTCAATGGTGTGGGTGTTTATTTCTTATGAACAAGCATACCTCTCCCAAATGGTTGATTCAAAGAAAAGTTCCCACCTTGAGGAAATTCCCATCATGATGGAATATGGTGATGTATTTCCCGAAGAGGTATCGAGAATTCCCCCAGATTGTGAGGTAGAGTTCTCAATTGAACTCATAACCGGAGCTACTCTTATCTCAAAATGTCCCTATAGGATGGCTCCTATCGAATTTTTGGAGTTAGGGATGCATCTGCAATAGAATCTGGACAAAGTGTTATACGCCCTAGTGCATCAGCTTGGGGTGCACCAGTGCCCTTTCCGAAGAAGAAGGATGGAACAATGCGGCTATTTATCGATTATCATGATCTCAACATGATCACCATAAAGAACATGTATCTTCTTCCAAGGATTGACGACTTGTTCGATCAGTTAAGAGGAGCTATATACTTATCAAAGGTGGATCTTTGTTCTGGATATCATCTGGTAAAAGTGAAGATGGAAGATATTCAAAAGACCGCCTTCCGTACAAGGTATGGGAACTATGAGTTTTTGGTTATACCCTTTGGAATTACTAATGCACCTACACTTTTCATGGATTTAAGAATAGAATCTTTAGACATTACCATGACTAATTTGCGGTAGTGTTTATTAATAATATTTTCATCTACTCCAATGGTAAGGAGGAACATGAAGAACATCTATGACTTCTGTTGGCGACATTGAGAAAGGAGAAGTTGTACGCCATGTTCAGCAAGAGTGACATTTGGATGAAGCAAGCCAAGTTTTTGGGACATGTGATCATGAGTGAGGGAATTTCTGTGGATCCTTCAATGAAAAAGGCGATTTAAGAATGGCACATTCCCTCAAGTGTCATAGAAATCTGTAGTTTTCTTGAAATAGCTGGGTACTAATAACGTTTTGTGAGAAACATCTCTTGATTGTCATGACTGCTAACTAAGTTAACAAGGAAAGGGGAAAAGTATGTCTGGATGGAAGAATTTGAGGAAAGATTCAAGGAGCTAAAGAGAAGGATGATCACCACACCTGTACTCACACTATTGAAAAGTAGATGAATTTTTTTTGATATTAAATGATGCTACAAACAAATTCTTGGGTTGTGTACTCATGTAAAATGATAATGTGATAGCTTATGCCTCACGACAGTTGAAGATCCATGAGTAGAACTCCCCGACGCATGATCTAGAGCTGGAAGCCATGATTTTTGCCTTGAAAATCTGGAGGCACTACCGTTATGGCCGGAAGTGTGACATATACACCGACCCCAAGAGCCTAAATTATATATTCACACAAAAAGGAGCTCAACATGCATCAAATGAGGTGGTTAGAGATAATCAAGGATTATGATTTTCTCTTCACTATCATCCTGGAAAGGAGAACAATTAAGATGATGCTCTAAGCATAAAAGAACCTACTACTCTATCCAACCTGCAGATTGAGAAAGACCATATCTTTTGGATATACAAAGAATTGATTTGGAAATCATAAGGGCAGGGGATATATCCTAACTTCCCCAAATAATTGTGAAACCCTCCATCAAAGATAAGATTAAGGAATACCAAAGGGATGATGTAAAAGATGGTGAATGCAGTAAAGGAAGGGAAGCTGCAGGAGTTATATATCGATGATGATGTTGTGCTTTGGTTTGGAATGCCGCTTTGTGTGACTTCCTCACCCAGGATAAAAAAGAATCTATTGGACAATGCACATAGCTCAACATTCTCTATCCATAATGGGAGTACCAAGATGTACTGTGATCTCCATGAACACTTATGATGGGATAACATGAAGAAGGATATTGTGGAATATATATCAAGGTGCTTGGTATGTCATCAAGTTAAAGTTGTTTGAAAAAAGTCCAAAGGTTTGATGCAGCCGTTGCCTATACCCATGTGGAAATGGGAAAATGTTACTATGGACTTTTTCATGGGTCTCCAGAATGTTGGAACCACTTTGTGTATAGGATTGTATTTGTTGTCAATAGTTGTCAATGGAATATCAAAATGAAAGAGATCAAGAAGTACTCCGATGAAGTAGACGAGTAGTGATTCAGACGATTGTTGTGCTGATCGTAAGTTCAAAGAACATGTGTCAAAGGTGATACATTGTTTACAACAATGAAGAATGTGAGGAGTAATCAATCCAAGGATGATTAAAGCAGGATGGTGTTTTTGGATGAAGACCATGCAATTCCTCCTTATTGCATAAGAACCATGGGCTTTGATGAAGACCATGCAATTCCTCATTATTGCATGAGAACAATGGGTTATGATGAAGACCATGCAATTACTCATGATTGTGTGAGAACCATGCTAGAGACTTCTTGACGGATTGAATCACATGGTTGGCGTGAAGTTGATCATGACGGTTGATAAAGGAGGCAATGTTCCAATGATTTGACTTATGAAATGGTCATACACCTCACATTTTCATAGAAGATGATGGTACTAAAGCTGTTCCTTCAAAGAATACATATCACAATAGTGGAGTTTGTGATAAAAGAAAAAGAGTTTCTAAAGGATACAGATTGCCAAGAAGAAGTGTTGTTTAGGTGATCATGCTTGTCGACAAAGCAAACAAACGACATACAAATTTGTTGACAAAGGAGATTCAATGGTGACATGTCGAGTTCAAGAGTTGTGGTCAACGATCTATGTTTGATTCAAGAACTTCGAAAGATGAATGGATGATCTGGAGGCGGTACAAAAAGAGAAGATACAAGGTGGAGCCGTTTTCCAGTGTTTGCTAAATTTTAGGGCCTCAAAATCAACAAATGAAGAAGAGTGATTTTGGAAAAGGGACTTGCGCGCCATACTCTTGGAGAATAGGAAACATGCGCGCCATATGCTTTTGAAGATCAGAGCATCAAAATATGGAAAAGGGATAAGGGTCGCGCATGTTTTGGTGACGTCGCGCAGGAGAATTATGTTCTGGGAAGAGACTTGCGCGCCGACGCCTTGAGTGCATTATAACTTTCGCCCCTGTGGTTTTTCGAGATCAAAAGATCCAAATTTCGCAAAGGCAATATGTTCGTGCAAGTTTGGATGTTGATCGCGCAAGTGCCTAGCAGAGGCCTAGAATTGCGCGCCGCCGCGCAGGGGGTCTAGTTTGCCTATAAATACTAGACCACCCCACCTCATTTCCTATGGAGCTCAAGACTTTGATATTGTTCAAGCTCTTGTCGCGTAGGTGGTTGAACCACGCAAGTGGTAGTTGGGTCGCGCAAGTAGAGGTTGCGCGCCGACTGATGGTTGAGTGCCCTAGGTGATTTGGGCAAGGAAGGAAGTGAGTCGTGCAGGTTTGAAGTTCAAGTAGGCAAAGTCGCGTAGGTTCTTTGGAGACACTTGCGTGCCAGGTTATACATGCACGCCTAAGACTTGCGCGCCGAGGGAGACTTGCGCACCGGGCATGAAAAGAAGAGCCAAATATTGTTGAAGCACGCCCGCATTTCTGGAGCTGCACAAGAGCTAAAGATTGCCTGATACTTTCGGTGCAAAGAGAGATTGGATAAGAAATATAAATGATACATGCATGATCTCATGCATACATGGTGAATTGATTCTGACGAATGCCGAGAAAGATGAACATAATTTATTGAGCAATCACATAAGTTATTGTGATTGAGGCAAACAAAGACAAGGGGATCTAGTGCATTCACACTAAAGAAGAAAGGTTGAACTATAAAGAGCATCAACTCTGTACCCTGATGCAAGCAAAGTCTCATGTTGAACAAGAGACAAAGAACATCAATACACATTTATTGAAGAGACCTTCATGTCTATAAACTGAGTGGGACTTCACCAACGGCAGTGAGCCAGGGGGAGTCAACGGGAGTGACCCGAGGGAAGCAGTGAGCCATCCATGAACAATTGTAAAGGAAGTGAGCCTGGGACAGAGTGACTGTACCCGAACCATTGTAATATACAGCTAGTGAAGCATAATGGATTTAGGTACGACCGACAACCTGTCGGTGTATGCTCCTTGGACGTAGCCCTTAGTGGTGAACCAAGTAAAAATGGCTATGTAATCTCTCTGCATGTGAATGTTTAATTGCTGATCATATCCATTATACAGGTTTAAGTAGTTCCTACCAACGTGGGAACAAGATCCACAACTAAAAGAAGAATAAGTGGCCACCCTGATTCACCCCTCCCCTCTCAGGGTGTCCCGGGGTCCTACACCGAAGACGTCAAAGGGAAATAATGTGATATGGTTTGTGGTTGATCGACTCACCAAGACTGTCCATTTTATTGCTATTCGGGAAGAACTCTCATTTGAACAACTTGAAAAGATATATGTGAAGGAAGTCCTGAGACTGCACGGTTTTCCACTCTCAATTGTTGTAATCGTGATCTGAGATTCACATCTTAGTTCTAGAGGAGCCTTCAATATGCTTTGAGTACTGAATTAAATTTCAACATGGCCTATCACCCCCAAACTAATGGTCAGTCTGAAATAACTATTCAGACCCTTGATGATATGATAAGATCCTGATCTCTTTAATTCAATGGTGGTTGGGATCAACATCTCCCTTTGGCTGAGTTCTCACACAACAACAACTTCCACTTCGAGTATTCAGATGGCTCTATATGAATCTCTATATGGAAAGCGATGTGGAATGCCAACATGTTTGGATGAATTTGGAGACGGAAAGCTACTTGGACCCGATCATGTTCAAGAGATGACAGAGAAGGATGAAGTCATCTAGAAACAAATCAGATTTGCTCAAAGTTGGCAAATGAGCTATGCTGACAACCGTCGAAGGGAAATGGAATTTGACAATGGAGATAAAGTCTTATTTCGAATATCTTCATAGAAGAGAGTCATGCAATTTGGGAAGAAAGGGAAGTTAAGCCCAATTTACATTGGCCCCTTTGAGATCCTTGAACTCATAGGAGCCATGGCCTATCGAAATTCACTTCCACTAAATATGGCTCAAGTTTAGGATGTGTTTGTTGTATCACTACTGAAGAAGTACATACCAGACCCCTCACATGTACTAAACTCGGAAGTGGTGCAGCTAGAAGATGATCCTTCCTATGAGGAGAAATCAGTAATGATTCTGGACCGAAGAGATATAGTTCCATGCAACAAGAAAACTCATCTTGTTAAACTGTTGTGGAGGAACCAAAAATTTGAGGAGCAACTTGGGAACCAGAAGAGGTGATGAAGGATAAACACCCTCACCTATTTGTGTAAATTGAAATTTCAGGGGCGAAATTTCTTAAGGGGGGAAGAATGTAACGACCCAATGTTTTTCAATGAAAATCCCCTTCTTAAATTTATGTCATAAAATGACATTAATACACAACATAATGAACTAATAAGTTCTAAGTGACCATTAAACATAAGTTTGTCACTTCTGTGTTGGGAATTTTGAAAATCCGACATACACGGTTGTGTTCAAGATGTTTTTTAGAGTCTAAGGAAACAAAAATAATTTTCGGTGAATAGTAACATACCCTTGTGAATAGTAACCTACCCCTATGAATAGTAATATGAACCTTATTAATAGTAAATCATCCAAAATAAGAGTTACATTACTCATGAATAATTAAATAATATTTATATATCTTAGAAAGTGACAATTTGACCTTAGTAAATGTTTTGGTATTTTGATAGTCATAAATAATTAATTATAATTAATTAATTAATTTAAAAGAAAATTTATTTTCTTAAAATGTGTTAATTAGTTATAAAATCATTTTCTTATAGTTTTTAGATAATTTTATAATACACTATGTAATTTTTAAAAGCACTATAAAATCAGTTTTATGTTTCAAAAAAAACATTAAGTAAATTATGATATTAATTAAATATTACATTAATAATATATAGAAAATTATTTTCGAAAAATGGACTTCATTTTTGAATTATACACGTCTAAAAATGGTTGGGGTAAATTTTTGGGATTTTTCTGAAATACTTGAATT
The DNA here is from genome assembly GCA_963277665.1 of Viscum album. Lineage (NCBI taxonomy): Eukaryota > Viridiplantae > Streptophyta > Magnoliopsida > Santalales > Viscaceae > Viscum > Viscum album. Next base: position 897,968,148 of record OY728136.1, on the reverse strand, counting down.
TTTTATGAATTGTTAAATATAGTAAATTAAAAATTATAGCTAATAAGATAATTATAGGGTCATGTGTGATGTTCTTCTGATGTAAGCCCACTTGGATCAGGATTTAATAATAAAATACTATTCAATTTGATCGAAAAACCGTTCAAATTAACCAAAACAATCATCATTTAATTCTTATCTAATGATTTATCCACATGGATATATTATTATTAATTATAAGACCATTAAAACTCTTTTAATATAATTAATAACATGCAATATCAGTTCTGGATGTTTACCCATGCTCTACCCGAACATCAAATTAAGTATACAAGGGAACCACTCAAGAAAACAATGAAAACAATCATTTTCGAACAACGTTTTTAAACACTATAACTCATCCAAAGGCCAATAAAATTACTTAATTAAACCATAATAAACCTTATTCATGTACACAAGGTTATTTAATTGAAAATGAATATATTTAATGTGGTTATATATGAGATTAAATAGAAGGAAGTGTTCGGATACTAGGTAATGGGAAACTCTCGAACCAAACTTTCATCCTACAGGTTCTCCCTCTCTCAATCCATTTTTTATGGTTACTCATTAAAAATAATTTGATAATAACTGTATTTTATTTTATGGGATATAATTGTTTGTCACTATTATTTATGAATAACCAAATGTTTTCCAAAAGAACTCTTCTTTCAAGAACACACCTTTTACTTCTCATTCAAGATTGGCGGTTCTTGTAACATGCATGTTATTCCCTCATTATTTTGGGAAACTAATGTTTATGAATGTGTTCTTATGAGATGAAACCCATTCCTTTTCATGGGGTTTTTATGTTCATTAAATTTATATGTTCATTTTCACATGCATGATTAATGATAATGTTATGATGTGACGGGTGTGCCTGGAATTATATAGCGCAATATGAATGTTTAAATATGAGGGGTGTGCCCTGAATTATACAGCGCTCTAATTCATTGGGTAAAGTGATGAATCTTATGAGTAAATGTGAAATTATTTGTAATCATGATGCTATCTTGGTTCACTATTATGTGTTTTAGTTAACCACTAACACATGATGTTTCGTTTTTATGCATTTCCACATTTCAAGTATTATATTTATGCTTCCTCTCATGTTCATGATTTTTCCCATGTTATGATTATGCTCACCTCATGCAATATTGTTCATATTTATCTTCTTACTGGGATTTTAGCTCACTCTTTTGTTGTATATCCTCAGGGGACTACTTGTACTTAGGATAGGAAAAGTGAAAGTAATAAGCTATCGAAGAAGAAATTAAATACATGTTTATACTTGATGTTGTAATTGTTATGTGTTGTCCTAGTTTTCCCAAGACACTAAACCTTTGGATCCTCTATGTGTAATACTATTATGTTGTTTACCTTTAATATGATGTAATAGTAATGTAAGAAATGGAAGGGTCGCTATAAATCAGGCCATAAAATAGATATTATAATATATATTAGGTAATTTAAACATTATCATTTTAGTTTCACCCACGATAAATCCATTTTTCCTTAAGTACAATAATTAATTTTTTTTTCATTATTCATATCGAACAAAAATAGTTAATATTATTATATAATATATACATTTATAATTAAAAATATATTTTAAATTTTATTAAATTAATTATTTTGGGAAAAAAATAAATTTATAACAAATCCCTAAAACGTAGTAAAAAGGTTGGTTTTCAAGAATTGTATTTTTCAAGGAATAGTTGATTTTATATGAACTCTTTGAATAAAAATAATAATCATTGTAGGAATATAAATTAATATTAATTTATATATAGTTATAAAATTTCACATAAAAATTTATAAATGTGGATTAGCTTAATTAATTAAAATATAGAAACATGATTCCTTTTGAAACTATTTTCAAAAAAAATATTTTCTAATCCCAAAAAAACATGTAATAAAATCCAATATAATGTTTATTAAGATGTTATTAAGTGTATTAAATATAAGTTAATAATAATTATTTAACATTATATCATGTAAAAATGAACTATTAATTTACTTAAATTATTGTAAAGGAATATCTTTTATTTAAAATTCAATATTTTTAGTATTCACTGAAAATTGAATATTATCTAAAAAATTCCAAATAGTTAACCTGATGTAAAAAGTGATTTGATGATTTAAAAAATGAAATACATTTTTTCAAATTAAAATACTAAAATTTAGATTTTATTCATTCAAATACAATCATATAAATTTTTTTTATTGAAACTATTTCCTTTATGATATAATAATTAAATAATATTTTCATAATGAATATAAATATCAAATTAATATTAATTGATATGAAATGATTTATTCTATCATTAACTAGATTGTTACAATTGTTGAGATATAAGTGTCAATGTGGTCTATGATGTGATGGATTATAAGCCTTTTTATAATTGCGGTTAGGGGTACTTTTAAAATTTTATAAATGATATAGTTATAATTAAGTATTTATAAATAAAAATTCATTTAAATGGATTGGAACATGAAATATGGGTAGTAGATACTTAACATATCATAAGAAAAATAAATATTGATAGGTTTTTGTGGGTTTTAACATCATTAATCAGTTTAACCCCGTAGTTTACTTATTATGAAATTAACCATGGTAATGACTTTTTCACATTTAAAGGGATATAATATTACATATAGTTAACCATGGAACCATAAATGAGAAATTGGTAACATTTTATAAGATTTATTATATCATTTTTCACATTGAATATTTTTTAAGGTTTATAAAATTTAATAAATATTATTTAGGGAAGTTATAATTAATTTCATATTTGACATTATTAATTTTATTTGTCTTAAAATGTTTAATAAGAAACTATGGATTAAAATATAATCATTTAACAGAGCAGTAATATGTAATTTTTAAAATTTAAATTTTGTGGGAACAATAACTCATCTAAATTAAATTACATTTAATATTTTTAATATATATAATTCTATTTTCTACTAGTTGAAAAAATAAATTAGTATCATTTCTTAATAATTTAGTGTAATTATTTAATTACTAAAACTAAAAAAATAATCACTTTGAAAATATTACTATTATTAGGAAAATAACCACATTCACAACTAGTTTTTTTCCTATGTGAATACATAAGAGATATTTAAAAGTACAATATTGTCCTTTTGTAACAGTCATTGATATAAATATTATATTGGTCATTTTCAAGGAAAATGTGTGCATTAATGTATCATCATGTTGAGGTTCACATCTCAGATGGTGGTTATACCGGTGGGTCACATAACCTCAATTGCATCTCCGTGAATGCCAGAGGCTGACGACAAGCAGCGAGGGACCTTTTGTGTCCATGGGGGAGACTGTGCCCTCATAGGTAACAAATAATATCATACTGTAAGTAAACAACAATAAATAGTAAGTTGTAGAAGCATGTGAATAAATAAACTGCAGTAGTAGCAATGTAAATAATACAACTGAATAATAGTAATAAAATGAGTAATCTCACAAAAGTTGTCATGCAATGATGTAGGTCTAAACTAAAAGTATGAGAAAACAGAACCCAAACACATAATCTACTAAAGAAAAGACATAAGATGTAACTGCATCATAAGGAAGGCCCGGTCCTCTACCCTAGTATCCATCCTAAGCAGTAATTAACAGTGAAACATCAGAAGTATCATGCTTCTCCTTGTCAATACTTGCGAGCATGAAATATACTCGGGTGTTAATAGCGCCTGAGGAGGGTGTAAGATAAGAATCTAAGTAGTCTGGAACTCACGGTGTCTAAACCATTCCATTTCATGCAATGATAAAAATGTATTGTTCCATTATATAACAATTTCTGATAATAAATTTATGTGCAATGAAATAAATATGTCATCCCGGGTCCTAAATGGCACCCATGCATAATCACCTCCTTTAGCCTAAGCTAGTAGTTTGAAATGGTATAGGTCTGCAGAATGCATGAACAAGTATATATATATATATCCTAGAAAAGAAAGGTAAACAAGAAAGTGGTATACCCTAAGCTTGTGCTTTGACTTGGGGTCTAATTCCATTGTCAACTAGGTGCACCAACACATATAAGAAGGATATCTCAATTATCATGAAAATCATATAGTAGTAATATAATCCTTATGTTAATTATTATTATGATTCAATTTGAAAGTTGGAGTCTGAGTTCATCCTGAAGGTATCGCTACAGAACATCTATCGATTTATCCAATACAATTGAGCCCATCCATGGAAATATTTCGAAAGACCGACTATCGATCGAGGTATGGATTTACCCTGAGTCTGTCCTGATATAACAAAAAGAGGTTTAGTTTCATCTGAGGATGGCTTATCCACATTGCCAACATATCCTTCCCAATGGTCCCATATGGAACCAGTATCACTCAAAAGAATTATAATGTACAGGGAAGTCTCAGTCTGGCAAAGCCAATGACACCGCCTTTGTCACATAATAGTAACAGTCAGGAACATAGGGTATATGTGTGACCCTTAATATGGGACCATCCTCCTTTAATCTCCCTAAATTTAATTAATGTTTTCACAGAATTAGATATGATATAATCAGAATATAAACTCGCATCTTGAAAACTAACCAGAGACACCCATGCATCACAAGGTATAAATTTAACAGCACAACATAAAAACTTGCAAGGCAATATACATATCATATCAACATCGAAGTATAATTTACTTTTTAAATAATAAACAGTTCAAAAAAACATGTTCCAATGTTCCAACATTTCAATTTCATGTCCAAGCATCTATTTATTTAATTTAATTATAATAATAAGTTGCTTCACAACACATGCAATTAATCAAAACATAAACTCAGCTAAAGGAAGAATACACCGATTAGATCGCCAGCCCCAAGGGGTTTCCAATCTTGTTGAAACCATTCAAAAAAATTAATGTAATATTATTATGGCTGCAAAAATTATTCAAAACCATTAATGTAATAAAAATGTGTAAATTTGCATTAAATTTGTAGACACCGACTGACGGCACAAGGGTTAAATTTTATAAATCGCAACGAAACAGAGGGAAAGTGAGTAGATACCCTACCTTGTAGTTTTATATGACTCTAAGATGTATTGTAGACATTAATTTTACAGAAAATAGATGAAAATGAATGATTTTATAAAAACACAAAAATTGGGTAAAAATCTTCCGTGAAAATCTTCGCACAGAATACTCAACGGAATCGAACGATTCCACTTTTGCAATGTTATTATTTATCTAAGGTTTACTTCTCACCTAAAATAGAAGGAATCAGACTTCAGATGGAGGAGAATCATCCTTCCTAAGGGGATACTGTTTGGTGTTACAGGAATGAGGGGTGTCATGTGATAAGTGGGAGAGGGAGAGACGAGAGGAAAAAAGAAGAGATAAAATACCATAATAGTAATGAAAATAAAAATAAGATAAATATAAAAGATAAGAAAAAAATGAAATAAAAGAAACGAATAATATAAAATAAAAAGGATGATAGTGAAATAAAATATAAAAATAATTAATAATTGAAATCCCTCATTTTAATTATTTTCATTTTTCTCATAGCCCCATTCTTATTTTATTTCAATTTTTTATTTCATTATTTTTTTCTTTCTCTTAAATCTTATTCTAAATATATTATTATTCATTTTAAATATTTAATATATTATTTAAACATAAAAATCACGCTAAGGAGTGACATTTAATTTTTCATTAAATGTATGAAATTATTAAAATTAAATGAAAAGCTTCCCGGGACCCACAGCGAGGTGTGACAGCGCACTCCACAAGTCACTTAACTAATTAAACTGAAATAATTAAAAATGGTATGTACCAGGGTAATCTTGTGACCCTACAAAATTCCCTCCTTAATACAACTCATCCCCGAGTTCCCTTTCCGAGGGTTGTGGAACATCGTCAGAGAAATGTTTCGGGCACTATGCACATATATTCGTCTTTTTCTCCCAGGTCTAGTCTTGAATGCGTCTGTGTTTCCACATCCCATGGACCAAGGGAATGATTTTCCTCATAGTACATTCATGCTACGATGGATGATACAGATCAGATGCTCCACAAAAAAATGCATCAACATCAATCTTGATGTCGTCATGGTCAAAAAATGAGACGGGTCTGGGTGATATTGTCAATTCCAAGATACATGTAAAATGTCTCCCAAGGCACGGTACCTCTGAGGTAGTAGTAAATCATAGGCTACAGGTCCAACTCTCTCTACTATCATGAACTTCCCGACGTATCTCGATGATAAATTTTTATGCCTCCGGATTCTTCTATGACCCAAACTTGGGAAAACATGCATAAAGATTCGATATCCTAACTCAAACAGAAGAGGTCTGCGGCAATGATTAGTATAAGACTTATATCTGGACTGAGATGTAGTCATGCGCTTCTGAAACAGTTGAACTTGCTTATAAGTCTCCTGAACGAGATGAAGACCCAATAGAGCAGCCTCACCTACATCGATCCATCACATGTTGAATGACATGGTGTACCATAGAGATCCTCCTACGGAGACATTTGGATTGTCTCATAAAAGATGTTGTTATATGTAAACTCAAAAATAGATATTTTTTTTGTCCCAAGTACCTCCAAAATCAAGGATAGAGGCCCGTAACATATCTTCTAACAATCGTATAGTTCTCCTTGACTGTCCACCGGTCTGGGGGTGATATGTAGTACTCAGAAGTACCTGTTAGCCTGGTGCCATTTAAAACCCTTGTCAGAACATTGACGTAAAACATGCATCCCTGTCCGTGACAATAGAATGAGGTATGCCATGAAGTCTCATAATCTCCCATTTATACAACCTTCCCCACACATCAATCCTAAATGTATTTAGGAAGGGAAAGAAGTGAAAAACATTGGTTAACCTATCGACAAACACCAATAATGCATCGCAGCCTCGAGGAGATCATGGAAAGCCTGTTACCAAAACCATGGTGATGTCATTCCATTTCTGTTCAGTAATGGATAGAGGTGGTAGGAGTCCAGCAGGTCACTGGTGCTCTACCTTCACCTATTGGTTGGTTGAACACCGAGTGATGAAACCTGCTATCTTCTTTTTCATACCAGGCCACCAATACTATCAACACATGTCTCTATAAATCCTGGTTAGGACAGGGTGAACATCCAAAATAGAGGTGTGATAATCCTTCATCATCTCTTCCAGAATACTCGAAGGTACCCATACACGGCCACGATAAAGGAGTGCTTCACTGCCATCAATAACCAAATTATGTGGTGGGTTCTCTCCTTCAATAATTTCCCTCAAAACAATACCCTCAGGGTCAATCAACTATTTTTTGCGGAATTTCTCTAGAAGAGATGATGTCACTGTACGATCTTATTGAACAGGTTGTCCACTATTCTTTTGAACCTCCAGATGAATCTCTGAAAACAAATCCATCATCTGCCACTCACTACTAGATACATGTATGTCATGTGTTTGTATCTTGTGGTATAAAGCATCTGCCACAACATTTACCTTCCCATGGGTATAAGAATGCTCAAAATTGAGCGACTACAGGTATTTGACCCACCTGCGTTTCCTTAAGTCCAGGTCTCGTTGAGTGAAGATATATTTCAATATTTTATGATACATGTAAATGATGAATCTCTCACCCAAAAAATAGTGTCTCCAACAATTTATAGAATGAACCTCTACTGAAAACTCATGGTCATGGTTAGGATAGTCTTTCTCATAAGGTTTTAGCTGGAGGGATCCATAAGCCATGACTCGATCACCCAGCAACAAAATTGCACCCATTCCAATTCCTGATGCATGATAACAAACTGTATAGCACTTACCAGGATCAGGAAGAATCGGGATCAGGAATGAGATCATTCTTCCTTTTAAGCCCTAAAAAGACTTTTCGCAGGCTTCTGACAAGATGAAATATACACCTTTCTTAGCCAAGGATGTAAGAGGAACTGCTATGCGGGAGAAATCATGGATGAAATGCCTATAATAGCCAGAAAGCCCCATGAAGAAGTAGATTTCGAAGAAACTCTTATGATGATCCCAGGAAAACATGTCAATCACCATTTCTAGGTCAACTGATACCCATTCTTCATATATAATATGACCCAAGAAGTTTACCTTATCAATCCAAAGTTGAATTTACTGAGCTTAGCGTATAACTGGTGCTTTGTCAGTGTACTCAACACGATCTCAATATGGTTTGCATGGTCATGTCTTGAATGCAATTATACTAAGATTTTGTCCATGAAGATACCACAAAGGAATCAATATATGGAGAAAAACCTTGTTTATCAGGATCATAAAGACATCCTTCACATTAATGTGGCCGAATGGCATAACCATATAATCATACAAGCCATAACGACTTCCGAATTTGGTATGATGAATTTTAGATGGTTGCACATGCACCAGGTGATATCTCGACCTCATTTCAATCTTGGAGAAAATAGTTTCTCCATGGAGCTGGTCAAAGAGAACATCTATAGGAGGTGATGGATATCAATTATTTACTATGAGCTGGTTGAGTCGACGATAATCCAGGCACAAAGTAAGGGTACCATCTTCCTTTTTGAAAAAAACGGACATGTGAACCCCACGAAGATGTGATAGATCGGATGAAACCAATAGCCTAAATGTCTTCAAGCTGCATTTGAGTTCTTATAGCTCTGTTTTCAGTGCCATTGTATAAGGAGGAATATAAAATACTTACTCCCCTGGAACACGCTCGATAGTGAACTCCACATCTCTCATAAGAAGTATGCTAGAGAAATCTTTGGGGAATAAATCCTTGAAAAGATCCACCACTAGAGGGAATTCACCTAGATGTGTTCCCTGGTCACTCATGAAGAGACTTACCAACTGAGTTGTCACTCTTCCCAACCCTGTATATTTATGGTTGGATTGGTTTTCTTGCATATCCCATTCTCCTTTATGATAATTGTTGTTGCCCACAAAGGATGTAATAGACACCCAATGGTGATAGAAATACACTTCGGAGTGGTAAAGAGAAATCTAGTTCATACCATGAATGAAATAGATTCTATACATATCGAGGATACAAAAATTCCAAGTGATTTGGTACCCACATATCTTGAGGGGGCACTCTTGGCACTAGCGTATGCCTTCTGTCCTGACCCCAAGCGGTGTGTTGAGACACATGACTCTGCAAAGGTACTCAATTAGAAAACAAAGTCTTTCAACAACAACAAAATATATAAAAGAGTGTGAAGAAGGTTAGGAAAAAAGTAACGTGAAAAATATGTTTGGTACATAGCCTCCCTTTGAGCACTAAAAAACAGACAACCATCCTTAAGGGATAGGTTTCTATATGGAAGAGAAAACTGAAATGGATTACTAAACAATTTCTAAAGTCCACAACTATGTTAAGACAGACTAACATATAACAGACTATCACAACATTGTCTTTAATAGAATGTATTTAAAAAATATACAACTAGGAACAACATCACTCACATACAACAACCAAATGCACACTGAAAGTAGATATGGCATGAAAATATTCGTGGCATTTAAATCCTATAGTGCCTATTATGATGAAAGAGAAGGTTTTCCCTCACATCATCAGGATGCAATGGTAACCCATTATTTCAACATTACCAACACAATAACAACACAATACAAGTGAGTTAACCAATGTTGAAATCATATGAACAGTAAATGCAATAATCATTAAGTGCACTCCCAACCTAGAAATTTGATTTTCCTCCTGTACATGGCTTAGCTACGTCCAAGCATAGAGTACATCCCAAATCCCTATTTCCTGGTCTCCTGTATAACCCAAATAGTATAACAAAATATAGAACCAACTATGATACTACTTTGTAATGTCCCGACCCTGCTCACTTATAATACAGTGGTTGGATCATTGGTTCACATAACCTAAAGCGCATCTCCCCGAATGCCAAAGGATGTCGACTAGAAGTGATATACCATTTTGTGTCCATGGGGGAGACTATGCCCTCATAGGTAACAGATAATATCAAAGAAATAGTAAAAAACAAGAAATAGTAAGTAGTGGAAGCATGTGAATAAAAAAACTGTAGTAGAAGCAATGTAAATAATCCAACTAAATAATAGTAATCAAATGTGGAAGCTCACAAAATATGACTTTCCATAATGTAGCTCTAAATTGAAAGTAGAAGAAAATAGAAACCAAACACACATTCTACTAATGAAAACACACAAGTAGCTATTTCATCATGAAAAAGGCCTGGTCTTCTACCCTAGTCTACATCCTAAGTAGTAATGAATAGTCAAACATCAGAAGCATCATGCTTCCCATTTTCAAAACCTATGAGCATGTAATCTACTCAAGTTTCAATGACACCTGAGGAGGGTGTGAAATAAAAATCCCAGTAGTCCGGGACCCATGATTTCTAAACCTTTCCATTTTGTGTAATGATAAAAATGTAGTGTTCTATTATATAACAATTCTAGATAAATAATTTTAGTGAAATGAAATAAATATGTCATCTCGGGTCCCAAACAGAACTCGTGCCTAATCACTTGTTTCTGCCTAACATTGTAGTTAGAAAAGGATCCTCACAGTAGAATGCATGAACACGTATATATAAATAAGAATGAGTTATACCCTAATCTTGTGCTTTCACTTGGGGTCTATGTCCACTGTCAACCCAGTGCACTACCACATATCAGAAGGATATCTCAATTCTCAAGAAAACTCATATGGCAATAATATAAATCATAAGCACAATATTATTAAAGTTAATGATGAGAGTTGGAGTCAGAGCCCATAATGAAGTTATCTCTATGGAACTTATATTAATTTATCCAATACCACTTAGCCCGTCCAAGGAAATATTTCAAAAGACCGAGTATCGCTCAAGGTCTTTCTTTACCCTGAGTCCGTTCCGATCTCACAAAAAGGGGTCAAGTTTAATCTGAGGCTAGCTTAGACACATTTCCAAAAAATCTGTCCCCGATGGTACCTTTTGGAACCAGTATCACTCATAAGCATTAGATAGTCTGGGTAAGTCTCGGTGAAGTAATGCCAATGACACCGCCCCCGGAACATAATAGTAACAGTCAGAAACAGAGGGTCTAAGCGTGGCCCTTAATAAGGGACCTTCCTCTTTTCCTCACTCAGAATTTATTTAATGTATTCAAAGTAGAAGATATGATATAATCAACATATAAACTCATTGCTTGAAAACTAGATAGAGGCACTCATGCATCATAAGGTATAAATTTAACATCACAATATGACATCTTTCATGGAAATATACCTATCGTATCAACAATAGCTGATAATGATCTTTTTAAATAACAAAAAGTTCAACAAAAAAACATCCAATGATCAAAAAATTAAATTTCATATTCAATAAACTATTTATAAAATTTAATTACAATAAAAGGGGCTTCACAACAAAAGCAATTAATCAAAAAATTAACTTACCTAATGGAAGAATACACAAATCATGTCTTCACGCCCAAAGGGGTGTCCAATCTTGTTGCAACCATTCAAACAAATTAGTTTAAGATGATTAATCCTGTAACAATTAAACATAAACATTAATGTAAGTAAAATGGTTAAAATTGCAAAAAGTTAGTGGGCACCGACTAACGGTACAATGGTGCGTTTTTATAAATAAAAACGAAATGGAGGGAAAGAGATTATGTACCCTACCTTGTGGTCATAAATGACTCTATGATCCACGATAGACATTGATTTGACCATGAAAGAAGAAAACTATATATTTTAGAAAAACCCCAAAATATGATAAAAATAATTCTTGATGAACATCCTGTTTAATACTAAATGGAATCGAATGATTCCCCATGTGCAATTTTATCTTTTCCATAATGATTACTGCACACCTGACAGAAAATGAATCAGATGTCAGGCAGAGGAGCAGCGGACATCCGAAGGGGCTATTGGTTGGTGTGACGGTAATTAGGGGTGAGACGTGATAAGTAGGAGAGGGAGAGAGGAGTGGAAAAAAATAGAGAGAAAAAAAATAAAAGGAATGAAAATAAATATAAGAGAAAAATAAAAGATAAGGAAAAAATGAAAAGAAATAAAAAAATAAAAAAATATTAACGATGGAAGGGAAATAAAAGATGAAAATAATTAAAAATGTAAATTCACTATTTTAATTTTTTCATTTTTCATGTATCCTCCTTCTTATTTTATTTCAAAATTTCTTTTCATCCTTTATTTTTTTCTATAAAATCTTCTAAAAATATTTTTTTTTCTTTTTCAATATTTAATTAATTATTTAAACCTGAACATCGTGCTAAGGCAAAACATTTCATTTTTCATTAAATATATGAATTTATGTAAGTTAAATAAAAATCTGCCCGGCACCCACAGTGAGTTGTGTAGGTGTGTGCCACAGGTAACATAATTAGTTACACTATAATAATTAAAAATGGTATGTACCTGGTTAAGGCTAGGATGTTACAATTAAAAATACAATTTTAAATCCCAATACGATAAAATTGAAAATTATCTATACCCTAAATGAATTAATAAGAAATATTTTGAACTTCTAACTTAGTTTTCAACAATATTAACATGATTTACCCTTTGTGGAGGGGATAAATATTTAAAAATGATATTATTCATTTTGATGAAAAATAAAATTGAACTATACACCAAATATGAACCTCTGGATTGAAAATATAGAACGTATTTTTCATGATTAAATTTATATTAGTGGAAAAAATTAATTTTGAAATCAATTCAAAAATTGTGATAAAAATAAGTTTCTCATTAAAATTATATTTTAAATATAAAAACGATTTTCTACCCATATCTTTATGAAAAATGATTCTAAAGAAATAAATTTTATCATTTATAATAAATGAGAACATTTATTATTTTAAAAACACTTTATAAAAATTGATATCTTTAAATTGATGAAAAAATAATACAGTTTTCAGTAAAAATGATATTTTTTGCTCTCTTCATTGGAAAATCAATATTTTAAAATAAATCCAAATATTCCCTACAAAGATAATTTCAATATGTATATTTAAAAAATGATATTATTTTTATCCAATAATATATATATATATATTTATATGTATACAAATTTTATCTAAAAAAAAATAAAAAAAAATTTCAGGAAAAAATAACTCGGATTCCTAAAACATCCATAATGAAATTTTTTTACAAATTACAAAATAATTAATCAACGACTTTATATTGGGTAGGTACATCTCATTTATTTAAAAATGTGTTAATATTATTCTTACGAATTAATTAATTGAATATAAAACAATAATATTTTAATAATATTTTGTGGTACATTTATACTCAGTGTTACATGTTGTGTATACTATTGAGAATAGAGTTCTATTTAAATAACATGGTTTTACATTATACACCCATGGATAAATTTTATACTTTTAATTTGATCATTTTCACAATAATAATGGAATATTGATTTAATTTTTTTTTAAATCTACATCATAACAATTGATAATAAAACTTAATATAAAAATAGTGGATGTGAAATATGAAGTTTATATAAACTAGTTTTGATAAAAAAAAAATTTATAGGGAATGGAAAAAATAGAAATGGATAAAAATACTAGTTCAAACTAATTATGGATAGTAATATAGATCATTGATCACAAGAAAGTGAATGAACATGATAATGTTAAGAACCAAAAAACAATGAAGTTAAGAGGAAATTTTTTTCAGATCCTTTTATTATAGTTGCGAAATTATTTTCTCATCAAATATAGTAACCTAGGAAAATATTTTCATTTGAAAATAATAATTTCATCCATTAATAAATGTCCAACATGATCTAATTTTTCTTTCCTAAGGACGTGAATTTGTGATGATTTTTTAATCCCGAAATCACTAATAGAAACTTATATTCGACCAAATAATAAACAATTTATAAAAAAATAATACCATTATATTTAGAATGTAACAAAAAATTTTACCAAAAAATAAAATAATAAAAAATGTGTTTAATTACAATGCCCATAAATTATAATGTATGAAAATTTTATTCGATACCATTTATGACAAAAGACACCAATTCTATAAGAGAATATAATATCCCAATACTTTACACTATATTTACTAATTTTATAAAATTAAATATATGATATTGCATTAAAAAAACAATTTACTAGGTTATCATTCATTACAGACAACAATTCCATTTTCGTTGACTTCCATTACACACAGGTGGTAGTTGTATCGAAGAACAATATTTTATTTAAATCTTATTTTGTAATATAATAAGAAATCAACAATCTATTAAATTAGTGTATAAGAATAGTATTCACTAACCTATAAAAAATGTGGATTATAAAATATAAAATGATTTCATATAATAACAACTGAATTAGAAATGAATATAAAATCTAATTTAATATAATGGAAATTTTTATGCTCATAGATGTGCTTTATAATAATAAAAATTATTAATTATTATTATTGAATGATTTTAATTAATTATATATATGTATTAATTATTCAATGAATTTTTTTTCATATTGATCCAATATTTTTTATAATCATAATATAAGAATAAATAGATATTTATGATTATAATTTTTTTTTCTAAATACGGAAACTTTATGCACTTTCAGTGCTGATCATATTTTGAATCAAATTTATTTCAGATCTTTAAATTTTTATGGTCAATATAACAATTTATTTAAATATCAACAAATAAAAAATTTTCAGGGTCGGATTTTTGTTGTTTTTAACGAGGATTTAATTTTTTATTAATAGTTGAAATTACTAAATTTTATTTGAAAAACCAATTTTCATATTATTTATCTCTAATACTAAATTACATTTTTGATTGGATTTAATGTTTAATTCAATACATTATATTTAATTTAATCAAAATAATACTATTTTAATCAATTCCACATAGAAATTTGGGAATAAAACATTTCAATCATTTGGAAAATTTTTATAAGAAAACATGAGTTGTCATCAAGTCTGTGAGATTAATTTTAAATTAATTTAAACCACTTATGTTACTTTAAATTGAAAAAATAAATTCTATATTTGGAATCAAATAGTTTATAAGATATTAAAAGTTCAAATTAAGTATTTACAAAAAAAAATATTAGTGAATTATACTAAAATTAACTATAGAAACTATGAGAAACAATTAGCTTAATGAGAGACTAAATGTAAATCATAAAAAACGAAATGACCGAAAAACTTGTCCCAAATCAATTGGATGGCCATATATAGAACCTATAATATAGTTTAAAAGTTTTTTATTATTTCAACAACATGAAATAAGAAATAATTACTGGTATAACTTATTCATAAATTTTTGTTAATAACACTCTTACTCTATTATAAAAAGGAAGTCACCACTCTCACATGTTCACTCATCTCAAGACATTTTTCTCCCCCAAAATATGATAAAATAATCTAACATTATCATTAAAATAACACTAGAAGAATAATAATGAGAAAAATAAAACCAAGGATGTTATTTGTTATAAAGAAAATGGGTTACATTAAAACAAGGTATAATTCTATAATAATCAATTTCATTTCATTTCCCTTCTGTCCCATCTACAATTCTAATTCAATGATGATATGAAGACATAAGTATGAAAAATATAATTATATTTTTTAGTTATATGGTTTCGACCTACATTTACAAACACACCCATCTAATTGGTAACAAACCTACCGTTCTTGTGTAAGGCATACTACTACCTCAGAAAACGATGATTGTTTATTCTTCCTTTATAACCTATCATAGAGGGAAGTATGATGGAATTATTGTTCTTATATTTTATATATGATATTTATGATGTCATTATAATTTATTTATTCTTAAATAACTCAAACTATTAGGTGTTAAATTTTTTGGGGTATGATAACATCGTTTGTTGTTGTGTTGACAGACACATCCTCAAAACAATGTGATTCACTCACTCTATACATAGAATGTAGTAGTGGACAGTTTTAATAAAATCATCTGACATATATAATATTATTATGATACTTAAATTATATATATATATATAAATATATCATTTAATTTTCATTCTTTTAATATGAAAAATAAATGAATTCAGTGTTCATGCAGATCTACAGCCTACCATATCCAAGAACAATGAATTTCAATTCCTATTTTCAAATTTTATGGATTAATAAAAATAAATATATAATAAATATATATTATATTTAAATTTAGGTTTAAATTAATTAAAATATTAAATGATGATCTAATTAACATGAATAACATTTATGTAGTTAAAATATACTTAATAAACTAGGAAATTGACACTGAAAATTATGAATATAATGAATGAATGTTAAAAAGTGGACAAAAAATATTATAAGAAAATCACATATTACACCATAAATATTATTATCATTATATAACATAATATTATTAAAATCATTATACGATATGATAAGATATTTTCAACTAAATGAAAATGTATGATATATGATTTTCATCTAACTTTTTACATCAATGAAATAAATGTAATATTGGAAACATAATTATTTTTTATGTTGCATCTACTACCCATTTTGAAATATTATATTACAAGGACCTGATATCATTACATTACATAGTCATTAATTTTAGTCAAGAAAATAATTTCATTCACCTGTATGATCTTTTTGTGTTTTGCGTTTTAGAGAATTGGTTTATAATACATACATAATAGTCCACATTCATATAGGGTAGATACCACAAAACATCATCAATTTCTTTCAAAATATAAAACATGTATAGTAAGACATATTTTCTTTGAAAAATATTCATAACATTATATTGTATTCCCTCATTGTCTTACACATCCTTCTAACATGTTAAAATCGTTTAATAAAATTGTATGATCACAAAAATCTCATTAAGGGATAAAAAATAATAAAAGAAAACAATAATACATGAATACTTATAACGTATGAAATCATTTAAAAAACATACGTGTTACCCATATAGACATAATTTATGAATCAGTAGATTTCAAAGAGATTTAAAAAAACACATAGAACCTAAATATAACCATAAATGTATCATGGTTAATTACGTACATAATCATGTAACGCTCTTGGCTACCTTATAACTTGTAACCCTCATGGCTAACTTACAGTTTGTGTAACCATCGCAGTTACACTAGGAGTAACCTTATGTATGGACAAAAAATTACACATACCCAATTAATTTTAGGGAGATATTGGTCTCAACCTTAATCATAAAAAAAAATCTAAATAACTAGAAAAAAATCATACAACATTAATAATTTCATAAAAAAACATTTCTTTTATATTTTGTAAAATAGAATTTTAAAAGAAAAAATCATTACGAATACTATATAATTTAAGTTATACATAATATAGTGGAATTAACCTATATATACACTATAAAAACAAATAACTAAAAATAAAAATAACAAAATTATTTTCACAAACAATTTTATTTGCACATATATAATGAAGTAGAATGTTAACCCATAGAGAAGAAATCGGGTTTAGAATTCCCTTTACTCTAGATTGTATATCTTTAAACTCGTTTAATACTACTAAATAATGGATAAAATAGTTTTATTAACATCATATAGAAAAATATTCATGTTTATAACACCTTATATGATCATTTCATGACATAATTTTAACCATTAGTTATTAGTATTTTGTTCCACCAATTGTTTTGGGAGCATTGTTTACATGATTTCCATGCTCGGGTTGTATTTGATTTTATTCTCATATGGAAATGAAATTACATATGTGGAATGGAATGGTATTCATATGTTTCCAGAATATATAATTATTCCATAATTCATTTTGTTAACATATATTATGATGGATCATTAGAAACAACATTAATGATTTTTTTGAGATCATTTTCAGCGGTTCCTCGATAATAATGAACTTTTTTCATTTTATAATTTAATTTCATGATTAAAAGTCAATTAAATAACATGAAATGGTTTAAAATATAAAATTTAAATTCTCATTCAACCATTAAATGGGTTTTACGATTAGTGTTGAAGGATGTAATTGAAATTCGAAACACATCGTCCACAATATTGGTTAATCGGTAAATCGATGACAATTTTTTTATTTTTAGAATAAGTGGGAGAGGAAAAGAAGGAAGATGATGACACCTTTACATGATCATTCTATAATAATTAATATATATGATTATGGTGATTTCATAATTCCAAGATAAGTGGATGGAAAGAGAGTATAAGGAAATAATGGAATTAGAAAGCAAACACAAGAAAAACAAAGATGATTCTTACCTCTTGATATCTTCTCCTTGAGTTCCTCCTAAAGGCCTTTGGTTGTGGCCTTTTTGTACCACCAGTAGATCTAGGTCATATGGAAGAGACTTTATTAGGTTATTTGGTAGAACATAGACAATGGTCGAAACATTAGAGGAGTGAGAGGAGGGGAACAAGGGTTGTATTTATAGTTGAGGGGGTGGGGGATTTTACATTATTTTTGTCATTATTTTAATTGTTTTGCTCAAAAATATGAATCTTCTTGATTCATATCACCATAAATAGTAATAATTTCATGTGAGTTCTGAACAAGCAGGTTTACATCATCCTAGCATCACCTATGATGCAGTACAACAAGTATTTAGAATTTATCAAAATTTAATGTATTTTAATATAAATAATAAATTCATGAGTTTCAGAAAAATCCAAAAAAATATTGAAAAATATTTATTGATGCATCTAATTTCAAAATGAAATCCATTTTAAAAAAATATATTTGTATTTATTATTAATTTATTTTTTATATAAAATCACAATTTTTTCAAAAATAAAAACATTTTATCTATACCTTATTTTTTAACACCTTAAAAAATTAATCATCATCTCATTATCTAATAAATATAAGAAACTAAAATAAAATACAATTTAATACCCATTAGGTTCATAATACCATTCATAAGGGTATTTTACTATTGACCAAAAATCAGGCTGGTTCCATTAGACGACAAATAATTTTCCGATTACAATTGTAGATGACTATATTTTGAAATTCAAAACATAGAAGAGATAATTTATATTTAATGGATAGTTATAAATATCTACATACATGATTTAAATCTGGAAAATACTTCATCAACATTGAAACATGAAAAACATTATGTAAATGATATAAACTATTAATAAAATCTACTTAGTAGGAAACTGTTTCAACATTATTTAGGATTTCATAAGGTCCAATGAATCGTGGACTTAGCATTCCTATCTTACCAAAAAGCTTAACAATTTTCAATGGTGATATTATAAGGAATACATGCAATCCAAACTCAAAAGAAATGTCTTTCCTCCTCTAGTTTTCATAACATTTCTTCCAACTCTATGTTATCCTCATGTGTTACTAGATCATCATCACTTTCTCGGCCACTCCATCTACTAATAAGAGTCACATAAACTTCCATCCCATAATATCATCCCAAAAAGTTGGAGTTCTAAATCATTTTCCATACAATGGATCAAATGGTGCGATCAGTGTAATGGAATGAAAACTATTATTATAATAAAAAAAACTATGTAAATATGTTGATCCAAAATTCCCTAGAAGTCCATTGAACAAGCTCAAAGCATATCCTTCAATGACTGAAACATTCATTATGACTGCCCATCTGATTGTGGATGAAAGGTGTATTGGAATTTAATTCTATTGCCAATGACATATGAAGGCCCTTCAGAAATATTGATGTGATCCTAGGATCCCGGTCAGATATAAAATAGTTGGAACTCTATGTAACCTGATAATATCTTTGATGTATATTCTAGAAAGATGATCAAAAGACATTATATCTGTAATTGAATGAAAATGTGCAGAATTTTTTAGCCGATCAACAATATCCCAAATTGCATTATTACCTAAAAATATTTTAGGTCATCCCACAATGAATTCCATGGATATATTATCCCATCTCATCTCTAGAATTATAAAAGGATGAATCATATTCTTCGATAATTAATGCTCTTATTTAATCTATTGTCATACAAAACATTTCGCAGCAAATTCTGTAACATCTCTTTTCATTACATCACACACGTAATAATCCCCAATGTCTGTGTACAACTTAGTACTTATAGGATGGACTGAAACTGTAAATATATGAGATTCAAAAAAAATATTTCTTCAACTGAGAATGACAATTTACACACAACAATTTACCAAATATTAAACACAATATTTATAAATGATAAATTCTAGAAAAACAAAAAATTTAATCAATTCTACATTTTTCTATACCTCAAGGTCTTCCTTCTGAGATTGCTTAATTCTATCTGATAACAATGACTACTCCAAAGCATGGAACAAAACATATATATTTCAGGAACCAACAACTTCTACAACAAAATTAATCAAATCATTAATCAATGGACCATGTTCCAAATATAACATTGTTAATTAATCATGATGGATTCGAATCAAGGAATCCTCAAATTTTTTTCATTTCATGTATATTAATTGATCATGAAATAATTATATTTTATCAATTAATTACATATTTTATGCCTTATTTTTAATTCCTTCTATGTGAATATATACTTTCAGATTTTATGTTCTATTTACATTTGACATTTGGATGTGTATAAATGATGGATAAAAATTTTCAATGAAAAAACCACAACTGCCAATTAAAAATCATGTGTGGGGTAATTTTACTCATTAGGGTTCAGTTGTCTTAAAGCATAAGAAATTACCTGATTATTATGCATTAAAACATAACCAAGTCCCTTCAAT
The DNA here is from genome assembly GCA_963277665.1 of Viscum album. NCBI lineage: Eukaryota > Viridiplantae > Streptophyta > Magnoliopsida > Santalales > Viscaceae > Viscum > Viscum album. Next base: position 897,947,412 of record OY728136.1, on the reverse strand, counting down.
GAAGCATCATTGTATATGAAAAACTCACTATTTTAGGAATGCAATGTCAAAACTGGTCAATTCACCAATATATTTTTCCGTTATTGAAAAGAACCATCACAATCATATATCCAAATAAATATAACAGCATTTACTGTCAACTTAGTTAGTGGGTAGATAATTATGCAATTTTTTTAACAAACTATTTTTAATAACCTACTAATCCAGTAAAATTTAGATCTCTGTAACATTTTTGGTTCATTTTTATTCACCAACCACATATGTTTTGGCATGATCAAATTTTATTCAATCCTTATTTAAAATGATTCCAATAAAAGAAATATGTTGCAACCAAAAATAACACGTTCTGAATTTTCCATATAGTTTTTTTCCATTAAAGTTTGAAAAAAACCCTTAGATTATTTTATGCTCCTTTTTAATCATATAAAATACAAGAATGTCATCAAAAAACACATAAAAACATATACCAGAACTCCTGAAATAATCTTTTCAAAAGTTCCATGAATATTTCTGGTGAATTAGTTAATGAAAATGTCACAAAAACAAACTCATAATGCCCATATATCATACAAGAAGTTGTTTTTGTCTTGTAATCCTCTATCACCATCAAATGAGGGTATTCAGATGTCAAGTCAAAATTGGAAAAATACTAGACTCCTTAGAGCTGATAAAAAAATCCATTGTTATGAGGAAAAAGATAATTTTTTAAAATTTATATTATTCAATGCTCTATAATAATTGCAATGTCTCATGGAACCATCTTTTTTTAACTTACATAATAGGATAACCCAGTGGCGATGTTCTAGGACGAATGAAGACTTTATCAAACAAATCCTACAATTGTTTTTTCTATTCAATAAGATACATTTGGGCCAATTTATATGGTAGTTTTGAAATTGGTTGAGCATTAGGAAAAAAGTATATAGAGATTTTGACTTACTGATCACATATTCCCCATGAAACCAATCAGGAAAAACATCAAGGGATTCATTCACCACTGGATTATCAGTAATATGAACAGTTCCCTTATTTTTAACAATATGAGAAACATCACTTTATTTTTCATCTTTCAATAGTTTCTCACCTTCCTGATATGTTATCAATTGAATTGGTTCATTCTTATATAAGAACAAAATATCTTTATTAAAAATGACATCTTTATCTCTACAGTCAATCAAAGTATGATAAATAGAATACCAATCCATTCTCGAAATGACATAAATCTCTACTATAGAAAAAAAATGATTATAGGTAAATTCATTCCACAAAACATAATAGAAATATTCTAATAATACCACTTTTCTATAATATATCCACATGGTGTTTTAACAAAAAGTTCTTGTCTCATTTTTTGAGGTGATATATTCAATTTATTGAAAAATTCATCAGAAATAAATGAATGTGTTAACCCCATGTCAAACCAAAATTTTGATAAATCTAAGATAACAAACAAGGTATCTGATAGGAATTTATTGGATGGCCTAGAATATATAGACATATTCGCAATTGATATCACTATACATTTTTCTTATATTATGGCTTCATTGCATCTTTCAGATCACTCATTGGGAATGCATTTGCATAATGACTCATATCTCCACATTTAAAGCACATTACAATTTCTTTATTTAGATTAGTCTTTGGACCATTTTCATTCAAATTTCAATCCATATTTCCAAACTTTCTACATTGAAAACATTTCCATGTTTTTCTAAGGTATTCCCTAGGTTTCGTTTTTCCAAACATTTCAAAAAATAGAAAAAAGAAATTCTTACTATAATATTTAATTGGTTGATTCTTACCCATAGATTTCCATCTGGACCAATTCTTATCCTTGTCATTCAATTGAGAATGATAATTATCAAACTCCATCTCTACCCGTTCCACACATTGAAAATATTTCTAATAACATTTGAATTTACGGGAGGTCAGTTCTCTTCATTACCTTGGATTTAATCCTCTATAAAATGGTTTATTTTTTCTATCATGATATAGAATAAGATTAGGAGCATACCTCACAATCCAGGTGAAGCTCTCTTCATACACAGCCAATGAATCTTCCTCATTTTTCATCAATTTTATGAATTAATTCTCTATACTAAGTCTCACCACTTTCGGAAAAAAAATTTCACGGAAAATACATTTAAATTCATTGCACTCTAAGGTATACATATTTTCTCTATCACTAATATTTTTTAAAATTTTTCTACTACTTATAAACGTCACCATCAAAATGATAAATGGAAAGACTTACCTTTTTATTATCTAAACATCCTAAAATAGCGAATATATTTTAAGAGGCGTTAATCCATCCTTCAGCCGCAGCTGGGTCAGAAGATTTACTGAATGAAGGAGGGTGTTGTCTCATAAAATATTCCACTATAGTCATGTTCTTTTGTGTTAACTATAGTTTTTCTCTTTCATATATTCCACCACTATTTAGTTCTTACATTATCTTAACCATTACTATCCAAAACTAATCGGTCCCAATCTATATTATTCAGGGATGCAGATTCAGATGTATATTGTTCTATCGATGTATCTCCACTTCAACATCCTTGTTTCTTCGGAAGAGACTCATTATTAACATACATATCATAGTCGAAGAAACATTTTAATATACAAATTCTATATTTTTTCAAATTATCCACAGAGTAAATATTATTTATGGTATTAAATTATCATTATCCTAACCCATAATTTCATTTAAACCATCCTCTGATACAAACTATAAGGGCTCGACCTTATCACATTATATAGTCTGGATTTTTACACAAAAAATCTCTTCTTTCACATTGAGTATTTTTTAATTTTTATTGTTTTACAAAACAATTATATAAAAAATACATAACATTCTACATTCATATAGAGAAGATACCAAAACAACAGTATTTATTTAATCCAAAATATAACACATTTCAAATAAAACATGTTCTCTTTCAAAAATCTTCATATCATTATGTTAGGCTCATTATTTGCAGTACACATCCTTAAAACTTATGAAAATCATTTGAAAAAATATTATGGTCACTAAAACAATAGTAATGGATATAAAAATAATGAAAGAAAACAATAGTCCATAAACACTTGTAATGAATGAAATCATTTAAAAAAATAGACTTGTTTCTCATATAAACATACTTTTTGAAACATGACATTTCCATGATATTTCAGGATAACAAATATAACATAAATAGAACCATAAATTTATCATTGGGAATTACTTACATATTAATGTAACCCACTTGGATAACTTATAATTTTAGCCCTCATGACTACCTTACAATTTATGTAGTCGTCATAGTTACCATTACAGTAACCTTACGACCGACCATAAAATTACACATACCCAATGCATTTGAGGGAGATATAGGTCCAACAATTTATCATATAAAATTCCCAAGAACCAAAACACAATCATACAACATGATTAATTTCATAAAAAACCATACATTTTAATTTTGTAAAAACAAATTTTAAAAGGGGATTTAAAATGGAAACCCTCATACAAATCACATATAATTGATGTGATAGATAATAGAGTAAATGGAACATTCATATAATCTATAAATAAAAAAATTAAACATAATAATAATGTAATTAATCACACACAAATCATTAATACCAAATAAATAATTAAGTAGAATGAAAACCCGACGAATGGTAATCGGGTTAAGAATTCCCCCACCACGTGTTTTTCATACTTAAAAATCATTAAATACTCTCGAATAATGGTAAAAAGTGTGTTATTAATATCTTATAGAAAAATATTCATGTTTATTACACCATATATGATCATTTCATAACAATATTTCACCTTTTAATTTGTAGTATTTTCTTCCTTCAATTATTTTGTGTGCACTTTTTACATTATTTCCATGGCCTATTTGTATTTTAATTTCTTCTCATTTGTAAATGAAATTTTATAAGGGGAACAAAGTGGTTTTAATATGAATACATAATATATAATGATACAATAAATCAATTTTTATCATATATTATTATTCATCATTAGATAAAACATTAATCACATTTTTTGAGATAATTTTTGTCATTTCCTAGAAAATCATGAACAATTTTCATTTTATAATTTAATTTAATGAATATTATTTCATTAAATAATATGAAATAGGTTATAAAACACAGATTAAATTATTATTCAACCATTAAAAGTTTTTTATGATTATATTTCGAGGAATTAATGGAAATTGGAAACATATCACCCACTTTTTTTATAAATCGACACATCGGGGATGGTGTTTTTAATTTTAGAATAAGAGGGAGAGGAGAAGAAGGAAGAAGATGAATATTTTATATGAACATGGTAACATAAATAATAAATAAGATTATGGATATTTCATAACTCCTGGATAAGTAGAAGAAAATAGAGTATAAGAAAATAACGGTATTTGAAAGAAAACACATGAAAAAGTTAGATGATTCCAACCTTTTGATCTCCTTTCCTTGATATCCTACTTATATCCTTGGGTTGTGGACTTTTGGTTAAGCCAACATCTCTAGGACATTTAGAAGATCCTTGCGTAGGGGATTTTTTAAAACATAAACAATTGTCAAATCTTGATATGTGTGAGAATTCAAAAATGAAATCAATTTTTTATAAGTAATATTCTAAATATTATTAATTATTTGAAATAGAATATTAATTTATTTAAAAATAAAAATTTTCAATCTATAACTCATTTTTTTATCACCTTAAAAAATTAATCAATGTCTCATTATCATATAAATTGATGAAATAAAAATTATAATACAAATTACTATTCATTTGTGTCATATTATTATTCATATTACTATTCATAAGGGTATGTTACTATTCCCCAAAAATCGTGTTGGTTCCATTAGACACCAAATAACATATTAATCACAATTATAGATGGTTGTTTTTTAAAATTCGAAACATTGAATCAGAAATATTATATTAAAAGTCTAGTTATAAATATCTACCCAAAAAAAATTCATGAATTTAAATTTATTTTTAAAACCATAGGTTGTTACATATATCATGTGTTATTTTATCTACATGTTATTTTTAGTTTCAATTATAATTATTTGTTCTTGTTGAATTTGAATTAAAAATTAACAAGTGCGAAATAATTTCCTTTACCTAATTACTTTTCATTGGGTTATAATACAACCTCTTGATCATTAGTTTTTTATAATTTTTTGTGTAAATATTTTTACAATATAATGTTTCATTCAAAATTATTTTATTTGGATTTAAATTTTACACCCATATTCTTTTTATTTATTGATTCTCATATTAACATTATTGCTTTTTCAAGGCCTTAATTCAAAATCTCATTTTATTGAGATTGTTTACACATGAATTTTCATTAATGAAAATAATTTGATAATTTTTTGATACAACCATTAATTTTATAATTATATGAAATATCATAATATTTTTCAAGTAATAGAAATATTTTTCACTCTTTTTTACCAAATATTTTTAATAATACATTTTTAATAAAATCTGACTTCATTTCCCTATACAGATAGAGAAATCATTTTATTCTAAAAAACCTATTTTCCGGAGAGATATTAAATTAATTTTAATTCTTCAAAAAACTATTTATTAAATAAATTTTTAACATTTATGGCTTTTAGAAATATTTTCAAAGGAAACTATTTATCTCTTTCAAAACAAGGCATTTTTCTACCATTTTTTATATAGAAAATTAATGTTATTTTTTTAAATTTATGGAATGTACATATTTACTAACATATATTTCCTAGAATCTTCATTTGAATTTTCAAAAGTGTAATTTGTATAATTTATTTTGAAATGATATTTTAAGAGAATATGTGTTTTAAATTGGGATTTCAAAATAAAAAGAATATTTTCCTCAAGTATTTTTTAAAGAAGATTTTTTAGTTTTTCAATTAATAAATATAAAAACATTATATTTACTATATATAAGATATATTGTCTTGATACCATCCCTATTATTTCTCTAGATGATCTATGATTGATTTGGGAAGGAATTTTATTTCAAATCACATTATTTATTCCTTTATTTGTCTCCATGAGAATTTCACTTTTCTATGATCATTTGACTTTGAATTCCCCCTAAATGAAGATATTATTTATCTAAAATTTGATTTCACCAAAAAAATATCATTTTTATATATACTGTTAGTTTTAAATGTTATTTTATTATCTTGGTAAATATTGGTAAATCATTATTCTTTAATCAATATATATATTTTATTAGTCATATTGTCAATTAATTAAATCAGTGACATGATATGAATACTGATTTAGACATGTAGTGACTAGTGGGACTAAAGATTTATATATACCCAACATGGATATAAAAAAATATTACAAGACAAATTAAATCTCCAAAATAAATAAATTTCTACATGTACTGATAAAATATATGAAGGATATGTCTTGATTTAAGAGGTTTTGATTTGAATGAGACATCACATCAAATAATTAAACAATTCCTTTTTTTGATTTAGTATTTATTATACCAGAGATTCTCACCATGAAAAGATATATAAATTTATTTCATCCTCATTTATTGATTAAATATCATTTTTTTCAGTTTCATAACATTCCATATTTATCAATCCTTACAAATTTATCTAAATAAAATTTATGTTGTGTTAATTACATTACCATATTTTTTACCCACTTCCTTCTACTTATTTTTTGATTACATGGCTTGCATATCTAGTTATTACCTTTCCATATTGACTATTATTATTGATTCATTTTTCCATTTTCTATACTTGACCCTTAATAATAATTTGATCTCACCCTTATTTTGTTTCTTTCTCTCAGATTCCATAAAGTGTATCAAGATGTATATGCAATTATATGGTTGATAGAATAATTTTATGATGGAAATAAAAAATATGTTGTAATATTTGTGTTCATTTTTTAAAAAATACTCATGGAGTTATTTATTTTACCATGACTTATAAACCTAATCTTACTTTGATATTTATTCCATTTTAATCATATCAAAGTAATTATAGTAGACACCTTCTTCGTTCTCATTAGGGTAGGAGAAAAAAAGTTTCTATTAGAGGAATTTTAGTATAAAATATGGAATATATATTTAGAAAACATATATTACATAATATAACTATGAGATAGAATTTTAGGATAAGTATAAAATAACATACTATTGTTTAGGTTTGAAATAGATTATGTGGTCTTCTTATAAATACATTCATGTATGTTTAATACAAGTGTACATGGTTCTGGAAAATATATCCCAATGGGTAAGAACACTAAAAAGGTGCATCAAGCATAACTCAAGCATAACCTTGTATATAAGAATGTGCCTTAATGCATATCTTGTTTGACATCTTCTATGGGGATATGAATAAATTAATTCACATTTTCTTTACAAACCATTGTGAATTATTTGATAATATGATGAAAGTATGCGACCTAGGTTAAACATAAGGTATTTTATATTTAAAAAATGTTTTATGACATAGATATTTGATAAAAAATTATACTATTATCTTACTATGACTATTTTTACTGATTTTATGATTTTTTCTTCTAGTGAATATTTGGAACCAAAAGGAGTCAAGTTAAAATTGATCATAATGGAAAATGTAGTGATAATAAGTGGACAAATTTGGTGATGATATGAGTGAAAGATATCATGTTATTTCTTCTATTGTTTTCACTAAATATGATAAAAGACATAAACCTTAACCCACTCTCCAACTCACAAATTAATAGAAGGATGAATTGTACTAAGATATTGACTTTAATAGACTATAGAGATATGACGGCTCGATTTCCATCATGAATGAAATGTGTAAGGGACAACATGAAAAGTGTATCATTGGAATGGGGAAATTTATTATATGTGTGATAGAAAGACACAATGAATTGAATTCATGAGGAAAAATGTTGACTGTTATAGAGGGAAATAAATATCATCACGTGGATCCAATTATAGTATTCTTTCATAACTATATGGAACGTGGGAATTAACTGAGTAAATTCCCTATTCAAAATAAATTAAATGGAAATAAATGGATGTTGTAATTATTTATAGGCGTTGTATTGAAATATTGATTTCAAATGATATTAAACGTTTATATTTGTTGGATTTAAATATTATATATATATATATATATATATATTATTTTATAATAAAATAACATGTACGTCGGTTGACAACGCATCATTTTTGCGAAAAGCTGATAGGGTTGAACCCATGAACAGATGATGATAATGGTTTCATGCATACCACTGGATTACATGTTTTTTTAGTTAATGTGTAATAATATTCAGTTTCAAATTTTCCAAAATATATATAAATAATTAACTATTAGAATCAATTATTTGGATTATTTATTAATATATTAACAATATTGTTTTGGGGACATTATTATAGAAAAATATAAATACTTTCTTTAATTGTATTATGTCATGTTAGATTAAAATTATAGTGTTACATTGGGGTTATTCTAGGATATAAATTTCAATGAGTGAGGGATGAATTATAATTTTATATAATGACAACCAAAACTTGAATTTTTCCCTGAAATTGAATCATATCAAGTAAATATATTTCATTATATTATTTATCAACAGAATAATTCTACAACATTTTGAAAGGAATCTTAAAAAAAAATTTCCAAATGCCTCAATTTTTTTAAAAACCAACTGTCTTTTAAATCATCAGAGATTTATGTATTTTGGGCCCAAAACATTGAACAAATCATTAAAATAATTTTGATTGATGACCTATATAACTCCATGTAATAAATTTTTTTCCTCCAAGTCCATATTTTCACTTTCCTCTAATGTTTTCCGACATTAAGACCTAGTTTTATTTTATTCCATGTGAACATTGTAATTCTAATTATCTATTATTAAGAGGATATTTTATAAATCCTCACATGATGTGGGATTTCAACATAGAAACCGTTAAAATATAAAACCCATGATTTCCATAATCAAGTATAAATTGCAACGATTCAATTTAGTTATGTTGGGGAGAATGCAATACCTGGAAATTTTAATGTAAGAACATGATATTCGATAATTTGTATGGAACGATACACCAATATCATAATGTAATATAATATCCTTGTACTTTACAATAAATTTACTTTCTAAATAAATTAAATATATGATATAGCTTGTAATTAATGTACTAGTGGGTTAGATTTAATTACATGGACCAATGACTTTATTTGATAATTTCTATTACACACATCATAGATATTTACCAAATATATATATATATATAATTTAAAAATTATTTTAAAATATAATTTTATATAACATATACATTAAACTAGTGGTCTAAAATTTTACTTAATGACGTATAAAAATAATTGGATTATAAAAAATTGTTTTAATATGTCACAAATTAATTATTGATGAATATAAAAACTAATTGAATATAGAGAAAATATATTTTATCTCATATAGTTGTTTTATCATAATAAATAACTTTTTTATATTAGTGATTTATATTAAAAAATAATCAATATTATTTACTCAATTAAATTTTTTATATGTTCATCTAATATATTTGATAATCAAAATATATGAATAAATCAAATTTTAAACATTAAAATTATATTTTTATAACATTGGAAATTTTACCACCATTAAATGGATAACCTATATTATATCAAAATTATAAATATTTTATTTGTTTTAAATATTAAAATGATCATTTTTTATTATAACATAAAAATTAACTTATTGAATTTTTTTGTATATTTATGCGAGGTTACATTTTTTAATGAATATTCAAAAATTATAAAATTTAATTCAAATATACTTTTAATATAATTTATTTGTATGGAGAAATTATAGTTATGATTTTTTTAATTTATTTAGAAAAATATATATATATAATAATAAAATTAATGACATTTGAATAAATTTCAAATCAAAATTGAATATAAAAATATTTCAAACTATTGAAAATTTTCACTTTATAAACTCAGTTTGTTGTCTCATCTGTGGAAATATTTTTAAAATAGTTTCTACTACTTCAGTGATGAGAAATTGAAAAAATTGATTCTATCTTTGGAAGAAGAATATTTTATAATTTATAATAATTTGATCAGACTATTTATCCAAAAATTTTATTTAATTAATATAAATTTAACCACATTGAATAAAAGAAAAAATATCAAAAAAGGGACCAAACCTTAATCTTAAGGGAAAAATGACCATAAAACATACCTAAAATCAATTTATAACCATATATCTACCATATAACCCCATTTATGTAATCTTATTCATTATTTTAGCCACAATAGAATGAAAAATTGTGGGTGGAATTCGCTTTTCAAAAATTAAATGATTGAAACTACTCCACTATAAAAGGCACTCACCCCTCACACTTATTCACAAATATAATTTTGTTTTTCTCTAACAAAATATTTTGAAAATATCTACCCAAAGAAATCATCTAATAATATAATTATTATCTTCGGAATAAATCCATCCAAGGATGTCGATTGGTATAAACCAATAGGTGTTACCTGAAAATGAGGTAACATTATTATATGAGCACTTTCATTTTATTTCCTTCACAACCCCCAAAAAAATTCTTATGACATGATTAGAAAATGACAAACATAATCTTAATATAATGAGATTTTTTATTCTATGATTAATTTGTACACTTACACACACATCCATATTATGGGTAACAAACTTATCATTCATCAGTACGACATATTACCACCTGCCGAAAAGATGCTTGGTAATTATTCCATTACCACCTCTCATGGCATTAATTCTGATTGAAAACGTGTTTTATATATTATATATGATATTTAAAATTTATTTATACTTCTTTAATTAATTTATATCATATTAATTCATGTGTTCCTATTTTTGGGGATATAATAACAACGTTTGTGACGGTGTGGACTACTGTCTCTTCAAAGCGATGTGATTCATTCATGATATACAAGGAATGTATTAGTGGATGTTTTTAAAAAAACATATGTATAATAAAATATATTTATAATAATATTGTTTTAATACAAATTTATATAATTTTATTTTATTTTTTTAATTTGATAAATAATTTTAAGTATCATTCATGTGTACGTATGACATATCGTTTCCATGAATGGTGCATTTCATTTCCTATCTCTAGTTTTTTTAATTATTATAAATATATATATATCAAGTATATAAGATTTCTATATCACGGTTTAAATTATGATTATTTTTATGTCGTGATATAGTTATCATGAACAATAAGAATAGAGTCAAAACATACTTGAAAACTAGGTATTTAACACCCGAAATAGTGAAAATAATGACAAATTATTAACAAAAAAGTAATAAGATATTAATATATTATCATATAAGATATGATAAATATTAATATGGTTCTTGAATGGGTTTTTAAAATTATTAAAACCATTATACAAGTGCGTACTTTACATTTAACAAGAATAAAATGCAAGGTAAGGTATTTTCATCTCACTTTTTATATCTATAACATAAATGTCATATTCACCACTTTATTTGTTTCATTGGTGTATATACCTCACATTTTGATATATACTATGATGAATGATTTTATCTTCAAGGATTTTTGAGTTTTAATTTGTATCATTTCTTTCAAGGAGATTCGAAATAAATGTTACCAAGTGGTAATTATTTCATATTGTGATTCCTTTTCATTGGGTTTTATTAGTAACTCTTTGTTGTTTATAGTATATGATTTTTTGAATATTAATTTTTTAGTATCTGTTTTATTATTTAGAGTATTATTATTAATATTTAAATTTTATAGCCATAATATATTTATTTATTGATTCACTGATCAAATTAGTGGTCTTTTCAATGTATTTTTAACACACAAATTTATATTAAAATAATGTATTTGATAACTATTTAATAAACCCCATAATTTTCTTCATTTTTAAAATATAATGGCCTCTTTATTGTAATAGATCCATTTTCCCCCTCGTTGGTACTCAATAATTTTTTACAAATTATTTTACAAAAAACAAAAATCATTTCACTATTTACTTAGATAATATGTTTTCTTCTAAAAACTATGTTTTCTAAAGTGGTTTTAAAAAATGTTTTCAACAATAATAAAATTATTTAATACGGAATAATTTAACATTTTTTCTTTTAATTATTTTTTTAAAATTAATCATCTTTCCTCTTTAAAAACTAATTATTTTAACATTTTCACCGTGAAAAAGGAATGTTCTTATTACATTGTATAACATGTATAGATTTACATACCTTAATTTCATTGATTCTTCTATTGAATGTATAAAAGGTTTATTTTTCTTATTTCTATATGAATTTAATTTTCAAAGAAAATGATTTTATAATGTTCTTTCAGAATAAAAAGACATTTTTCTAAAAAATATTTTTAAAAGAATAATTTCTAATATTTCTATTCATAAATGAAAAAACCCTTTTTTATTTACATGGGATATATTGTATTCATAGAAAACATATTCATTAATTGTATGATTTCTGATTGATTTGGATAAGGATAATATTGAAATTAACTTCTTTCATTCATTTGATAGTCACCATAAAATATTCAATTTACTTAAATAATTATACATTGAATTTTCCTTAACATACATATGATTTTTGCTGGATATGTTTTTTTAGAAAAAACATATTATTTTTACCTACAATTTTTACTTTTAATATAAGATAATTATCTGGTGAAATTCTATTAAAATATTAATCTTTACTCAATATTATATTTTGATAATAGATGTTTTTTAATTAAATAGATTAATTGATATGAAGAATGATTTGGACATATAATGACTTGTGGAGTATAGAATATATATAAACCCTCAATTCATATTCATGTTATCATAATAAAAATATGTTCCTCAAATAAAATAGGTTTTGACCTATAATTTTATACTATCTGGTTGATAGATCTCGATAGTATTGGTTTAAATGTGGTTGATTATGACATCAAACAATTAAGAACTATCTTCATGATGATTTAGTATTTATTATCCTTGAAATTTTAACAATGTAAATGTTTATGGATGATTATTATTATCAGATCTAGGTTAATAGGAATGTGTGTTCACTTTTATACATTTCCATTTTAAATATGTCTCATCCATGAATTTAAGTGGAATTTGATTTTATTACTTTTGATATCCATATTATTTATGCACTTCAATATTAATTTATTATTTACATGGAATGTTTCATTAGTTATTACCATTCAATATTGAATAGTATAATTGATTCCTAATTTATCCTATTATATTTTAACGCAGCTAAGAATTTGAGCTCACCCTTAATATGGTTGAGGTGATGCAATAATCCTTCTTATTAAGAAATAATTCATTAATCTATATAATTATGAAATAATATCAATGGTATAACTTAAGTCATTACTTAAATAAATATCCCAATATTCCAAATAACATCAATTACCTCAAAATGAAATATGGTTTAACCTTAAAAGAATATCTCAAACCCTACATCTTAAATCTCCAAAATAATAAATGTATATATCCTAAAAAATATATTTATATCATTCCTGAATGATATATACACCAAAACCAATAAAATTACCCTCAACAGATCATTAATCATAATAAAATCTAAAAAATCTAATGACTTTGAAACTATTACATAATTAGAAAATCATTAAAAAATTTATCCATCGAACAATTTAATTAAGAGAAATTTCATATGAACTAGGTCATTATGTATTTCAGTAGTAAGTGTTTCAACCTTGTAACTCCTTTTTTTGGTTCAATCCCTATGACCAGACCTCATGCGAAATTTTTTCACTTCATATATGTGTTTTAATTTTTCTAAAATAATCATATATACAGCAAATACTAATAAAATGACCCAACAAATATCCATAATCAACAAAAAATTATAAAAAATGAAAAGAATTTTTCCATATTAAATAATTTATGAAGTCAATATAGTTTTATCAATAGAAAAATTTATTTACGAAAAATGTAAAATAAACTAGGTTATTAAGTGGGGAAATGGTAAGATATGAAGTCTTGTGTCCCTTTAGTTGTGGGTTCAATATCCATAACCTTCCATGATGTGACATGATTCCACCTGATATGTGGGTTTTCATTTTTCTAAAACAATTATTATATAATTCCTAAAATATTTAAAAAATTATGGGTATCCTCAAATTATAATAAATAATCAAATAAATTTTTAATATCATGGTTATATATTAGATAATATATATGTTTACAAAATTTAATATACCATAACTATCTCATCCTCAACGATAATATAAACCCTAAATGTTATGATTATTTTTGAACATATTTCTATAATACAAATTCATTATAAGAAAAATAACTATTTCACTATGACATATTCCAAAAAAATGTGTTTTTATTACATTAATTTTAACCTCAAATACTATAAACTATCTTATAATTCCATCGCTAAAAATAGTAAAAGTGGTAACTATTTCATTACGCTCAAGATAATCCATAAACATAATTTCCCGTGATGGTGACTAATAATTGAAAAGTATCATAATCTAAATCATAAAATTATTTTCATTGGAGAATGTCCTATTAGTATTAAATAAGGTTATGTTCCTTGTTCTTTGTTTTCCAAATTTAATTTCCCATGGAATCTACTAAACATTCTCGGATGCCAACTATAATGAGACAGACAATAGTAACACACAGTTTTTGGTTACATTATTACATTGGCACAATATACTAGAGACCATATGACAGAGGAAAAAATAGTATAATAGTCTTGAAAAATGAGATACATACATGAATTTCAGGAAATATTTGAAAATTATAAAATAAAACATAGTATTTTCTTCAAAAAAACACATTATTTATTTAAGAATATATCTCGAGATCAATCATAAAAAACATCCTAGTACTCTAGGAAAATGAAACCTAAAAATGTGGTGATAATATATATATATATAGTAATTCTATACATATAGTTGGATATATCATGAATAAATAAGTTATTAAAAATATATAAAGTTAAAGATATGAAAACATATTCCATTTAATCAACAAGCTGAGCATGTAGGATAATATGAAAGGATTAAAAGTTAAAAATATAATACCATATAAATAACCAAATTTTCTAGAAACATTTACATGGATATCATAAAAATTAATATAACCACATGAAAATAAATAGTTTTTGTTATAATTATGTAATGAATAATTCCGGACATTTGGATATTACAATTGGGAACCTATGCACAGATTTTATAAAATTATATTAAGGACTTGTGCTAGGATATCTATATAAATGTTGAAACCCTTATCCAACTCTCAATCAGGTTTTGCTAATGTTTCGTAATGATTTATTGAGGGGGTATATAAGGTCCTAAACATCAATATTTAATCCTAATTTATTCATCATATGAATGGGGAGGAACATAATTAACATAACATGTATATTTAAATCTCATCATAAGTAATTTAAATACTTCCCCTAATTAATAAACATAATCATAAACCATCCATAGTAATATTTTTAATGAATTAAAATAGTATATCCACATTCAAACTAATCTTAAACCCTCCATTTGATTAATTTGTATTGTTTAATTACATTATATTCCCAATAGAACACGAGTAAATAAAGGGTTTTTTCATTGATGAGTAAACATTCCATAAAAACATCATTAAAAACATTCCTTATAAAATAAATTTCTTACTATGAGATTAGATTTTAAAAATTATAAATTTCATGAATATTAGGTAACAAAGATCATTAAAACAATTATGAAAAAATATAGATTTAAATTCAAATAATTTAATGGTCATGGGGGTGAGAAATTCCATTCATGCTATATATGTTAAAATAATAATATATTTTATATTTTTGAACAAATGATTAATGTTCCAAATCTGGAAAATGATAAAAGAATAATTTTATATTATTGTTATAAAAATTTGAAACATAGATAAAAATTACATTGGGAAATAAATTTTTTTGTTTTCAAAAAATCATGAAAATATTTTTAGAAAATAAGGTAATGAACGAAAAAATATTTTCGACAAAAAATTGAAATAAAGTTATCATTTAATTAAAATATTTTATAAATAAATTAAATTAAAATAGATATATAAGTGGTGATATTACATTAGAATTTATTAATAATCATAGAATAATAATAAATTTTTTGTCAATTTATAAATATCAAACAATTCCCATAAAATATACATTATCTTAAGTATTCCTAAATAATTATGTTTCTATGAAATAAACAATTACCACTTTGTAAATTATTTAATAATAACCCCATGAAATAATTTCCAACAGATGAATCATTAAATACCACAATGAGAAATTATTTCATGATATAACATATGTATTGAGATTTATATATAATAACCAAAAGAAATAAGTGGTGAATATCATATATGACTCACATATGTAAAAGTGAGATGAGAAACCCATACACTAGGTAATTCATTATTAATATATGTTATAAGATCATATAATATATATATATATATTACAACAACAGCCAGACTATATTATATTATATCATTCCTCAAATGATTTACATATGACATTATGTCACATATTATTATTTTTATATTAAAATCACTGTCTTGGGAAATAACTTCATCAGTTATTTTGTATATCTTGGTTTGGTAGGCTTGGTCATTGTACATTGAACAAGGTTATATTAAATATATATTTTATCAATGATATAAATTTAATATATTTTTAATATATATTTATTTAAATTAAACAATAAAATATAGTGATAAAAATGAATTACATCCTTCATGGACATGGTTGGACATATGTATGCATGTACGGTATTTACCAATTATGAGGATGTAATAAAAGAACGGAAAATAAAAATTCATATTTATTGAATAATTAAAATAAAATATATATAATATATATTCATTCAATGAAGCGTTATTACTATTCATTTTAAGTATAAATGGAAACAGATGACATCACCGTGTGGGGGGGGGGGTAGTCCAAATGTACACATGAGCGATGTTATTGTTTTCCAACGAATTGGAATGTAAAACTATCGATGTGATGTTAAATTTATAGGATATTAATTAGTTTGAATGTATATTATATAATAAATATACTCTTTATTATAATCATCCATGAAATATGGTGGTGGAAAATAAATAATATCACTATGTGGGGAGGGTAAGGCATCTAGACTAATGAGTAATACCTTCACTTATCAGTTGATTGAAAATTGGGTTGTTAATACTGATTTAATATCCATAATTAAATTTTAAATAGAGAGTATAATTAATATAATATTTTACTGTAAAAAACATAGATTAATATGTGGTAAAGAAGTTGTAAAACTAAGATGATTGGTTATGAAGATTACATCTCCTTGGAATGAAATCTTATAAATCACCCATCAAGGGTCCTAGGGTGGGACTATTAGGAATAAAAGAACAAATAAAATGTGTATAAGGATGTTGATAAGGGGTTTAAGTGGTTTTATGAGTTTGAAGGATCAATGTAGAGTAATGACGTGTTGTAGTAGGTTTCCATTTATAATTAAGGAAAGTGCCACTTTTGGAATTTCATAATAGATTAAATTATTATACATTCATTCCTAATCAGAGTGAATAAATATTTCTAGTAATTATATTCTATGGTAGGATATAGGTTAAATATGATCAACCAATATAATTTGGACATCTTTATTTGGTTTTATAATCCTTATTCTTTGGTTTTAACCATTTGTTAACCTATTTTAAAAGTACCTATGGTAACATATTTTCACTATTAAAGGGTTATAATTTAACATATAACACATTTTATTACACATAAATGGGAAATTGTTGATTTTTTCTAAAATATATAAACATTTGTGCCCTATTTAAATATTTTAATGATTTATAAATAATTTAATAAAATTTTATTATGATAAAAAAATTTAATGTCTATTTTTTCATATTTCATTTATTTTAAACTAAATTAAATAAATGATAAATTGAAAAAATATAATAAATTAAAAGAAAAAATCATTTCATATAAATTTAAAAAATTACTTATATATCATATCTAACTAAAATTATGTTAAATTTATATTTTTCAAAATAATTTCTTCAATTTTCTACTAATTGAATAAAAACAATATTAGGGTTGCAAAAACATTTATGTTAATTATTTAATTTCTAGAAAATATATATTTAAATTATTAATATTTAATGAATATAATTCTTCTTCGAATAACCATTTATATTCATTCACCACTTGTTTTTGTTCTAATATGAACATAAAAGAGATATTTCAAAATAAGTGTGTGACAATTTGTAACATTCAGGGATTGAAATATTTCATTTATAAATTTAATTTAAAAGGACAATTAAACATATCAATTTCAATCACAAGGTGATAATTTTGAAATAATATTCTTCCAATATCTATTTTGACGTCATATTATAACCTTATCACATTGTTTTACCCTAGATTAACCTTATTTAATATGTTCATGGGTGACAATGTTTTAGCACATTTAGTATTCATATTAACAAAAAGGGTATATAATACAATGATAATCATCATAATTTAAATTTAGGAATGCTTTTTCAAGATTAAAATTTTAAAAGATGTTGTATTTTATTTAAATAAATACAAATGTATATTTTTTAGAAAAAATGTTGATTCGTGTATAGAAATGTTTATTTAACAAATTCAATATTTAAATTTAATCTAATAAATATAATAAGATAATTAATAACATATGATTATAAAATTTATTTTGAAATAAATTTTTAAATGAAATGGATCTTTTGAAATGCGTGTGGAAAAAATAAATATTCCAATAAAAATTGAAATTTTTTCCTAATCATTGGAAAATTCATATTTTTTAAAAAATACAATCATTTTCCCCAAAGAAATTTGGATATAATGATTTAAAAAGTATATTATTTTTATATAAATAATTTCATATGTCTACCAAAAAAATAATTATAATATTTTCTCTCAAAATGTTACAATTTTTTTTTAAGAAAACATAATTCTGAATCCTAAAATATCGATATTGTAAATATAATACTTATTTCCATGTAATAAAAAGAAAATTTATATTGTGTAGTTCATTTATATATAATTTATAATTAGGTTAGTACTATTCATACACAATATTAAAAAATCTAGGAGATAACAACATTTTAATAGTAAATTGTTGTTCTTTTAGACTTGGTGTTCTGTGTTGGGTGTGTGATTGAGAATAGTTTGTTTAAATATCAGGGTGTTATAGATGATATACCCATAAAGAATTTCTACTATATAATTTTTCTTAGTTAAATTCTAAATTACATTATGCTCATGTTATTCCAATGTAACATCATTCATAGTATGTAGTCTTTAATTATCAAAAAGCTTGTGTTTTGGTACATTTTATCCAAACACTTTTTTTCAAGATACCATAGTTGTTGACCATGTAAAAATTGAATTAGGATAATGTAATTAATTTTTTTTTTATTACACTTCCGAAAATTCAATGAGAAATACCTAGATGTAATATTTTTTTATCATTTTCATAAGCGTGGTCTAAATAATAAATTAGTTGTATTATTTATAATATATGTAAAAAAATCTAGGAGACAGTCCCATATAATCATAGTAGTTTTAGATATACACTTCTATTCGTAATCTAACGATAATAATATGTATGAATCTGGATACGAGTTATGAGAAGTGTCCATAATGGTTGGTGAACTTATTTTTCCCACACCCAAATATTTTCATAGTGTTTCCTTCTTACTAGACATTAATATTTTTAAATATCATTAATCTATATATTATCAATGATATCTCTTTTGAAATAGAACTGGTTTGTCATAAAAAAACCCATTATTCATTCTTAATAGGCATACATCTCCCTATATTAGCCTATATTTAAAAGGTACTAGTTTTTTCCAACTCTAGTATTAAGGAATCCATTCATGCCACAGCCAATTTAACCTGCATAAGGGCCTACATAGAAATGTACACTAGTAATTGGTGGTTTGAATATTTCATTAATTCAATTGACTATATCTCTTTAATCTTTAGTAGGCACTTCCTTATTTATAAGGATAACCTTGTTATTTATATATTCCCCAACTATTCTAAATCCTAAGAAACCTGATAAGTTTATAACGTCATCTATATCTAATCGAGGAGAACTATTATAAGAATTACCCTCCAATTATTGTACTACAAATAACTTATTTAGGTAATGTGAATACTTATTCTACAGTGTCTGAGATTATACACCATTCCCTTCCATTAAAATAGACCAATTAACAATCCCACCATCCATGATAATTTCAATCAATATAGGTATAATATTTATTTTTTGGATCTTATCTAATGAATTATAATATTTTTATCTACAGCAGTAATCATTCGAATCAAACTCAGGTGAAAATGTATCGATTATAGTTGTAAATACACAACTAACACACTTTTTACTATATATATTGAACACTTCCAATAATTAATTTACAAATATATATAGGGAGAAACATGGTAATAATTACATTGATACATATTCAATACATTGTTAGATGTTTCAGTGTTTTAGTTATTAAATAAAAATAAATAAAAATACCCTATGAATTACCATGAATTTTATATATAGGTGTATTTTGGAATAATAAAGTGTAGGAAAAAAACTAATAATACACATATTTTATGATCATTGGACATAATTATATAATAATAGACACTATTTATGATATATTATATTGAATAATTATCTAAGACAATTATTATGTTATAAAAAATTCACTTGAATGATCTAAACCATAATGTAGAAACATTAAAAATACTCATTTTATTTGTTTTGAAAACAATTAGATAGTTCATACCACAACATTATGTTTTTATCATTAGATTGTATTTCTATAAATATCCTTATTTCATTAAATTATGATATACTTCATTAGAATTCATCTTATGTCATCTACTTTGTATATTGTGAAAACATATCAAAACCCCTATTTAGATAACCTAAAATTGTTTATAGATATTATGTCATTTATTTTCAATAGATATTACATCATACTTTTCAATTATTAATAAAACATCAATAAATAATTTTAGATATTCTACAAATAAGTGTTTTCATATATTGTAATGTTTTATATAAAAACTTATTCTAATAACTAAATATTTAGGTACCTTATTTATTATTTTATAAATTTCAATACATATTTTTGTTTTATATGGGCTTAAGGAGATTAAGAAGGCTTCATGTTGTGGTTGGAAGTGATTACGATTTTTGGGGTGCACAAAATGAAGGAAAAACCCATAGTGGAGGTCATGGACTATAGTAAATAAACATATGCATAAAAAGTAGAATAAATTCTGAAGGGAAGTCATTATTTATGGATGGCCTAGGACATGGACTGTTAAGGACATTATTTTAATCATGGATAGAAGAGACCCCACCACGCTCTAGTCTAGAGAATAATGTGTTTTAAATAACATGATTTTCCACAACATGTTATAGTGGATCACTATGGGTGTTTCCTGGAATCAATGTGTTTAAAAGTACAACAACTGTGTTGTACACCACTAGGTCCTGGTAATGGTCAAACATGGTTTTTATTAAATGAACCATATAAGAAATGGTTTAGTGCGTTGTAGTTATTTTCATTTAATAGAAGCTGCATACAAGCATTTGGGGGGATTATATTATATTTTCAATAAATATTATCATATATTTACATTCATTCTCAATATCCTTGACATTGATATCAATTTAGTCATTATATATAGGTTCTCTAAAAGAACATCCCATCTCCAATGAATCTACTTCATCAAAAAATCATTTTGTGACAGTTCCATGGGATAGAAATTATATTGGGATGTTTCTAATGATCATAAGTTGATGGTGTCTTCTCTTATTCTCCACAACAATTAAATATCCTAGAATCATAAATATTAAATTGATTTCATGAGACATATATTAAAAACCCATTACATTTTACTGACAAATAAAAACCATTTTTTCATTATTCTGAGAATCTTGGATTTCATTTTAATGATCTCAAGAAAATTCCCTTTTTATTTATGAACTATAAAAGATATATTTTATTCATTTTAAAGAAAAAATAATAATAAATTGTTCGAAATTTTTGTTTTTTATTAATTAAAGAATTTTTATGGATTTAATGTTTTAAAATATTAATTTTTTGAATAAATTATAAAGAGGGTTACATTCTCATTGGTATGTAACTATTTGAGTTTATCTTGCATTTATAGATTCCTTATATGGTTTAAAAGTGGGGTCAATGCATTATGGGTACCTAGAATTCATGGCCATGTGACAATTATTATTAATTTAATTGTTAAATGAATAATAATTCATTTTATAAGTAATAATTATTATTTATAAGAAAATGTGTTTAATGGGTTTTAATTTATTTAATTAGTCTAATTGTTTTCAACATTTTATGTACATTACTGCGATTTTAATAATGATCCAATGATTTTAAAATGATACTCATAGGATCTGAGGATTGTTAAGGGAACGGAAGAATTCAAGTTTAATGTCATGAATATTTTTCATGAAAATAAATCATGTATTGTTTTAAAAGTTTTATATATTGGAACAAAAATAAACATAATGGATGTTTCCATATTGTATTATTTTGTTTTCTTATATATGAGTTGTGACCAAATTCTCTAAAACATTAAATCCTAAAAATACCCTCAAATGTAAGACAACAAATTATTGACTTGAAACACCATAATACAATATTTTTAAATTAATTTAGTTATATTTTAAATTGATAGTGATTCAAATATAAGGTATTATGGGGTGAAATTCCATAATCCAAAATAATTGGATATGATTATTTAGTTTTTTAAACAATATGTTTCGATTTGACATATTAATTGAGAATTTTTATCAATAACCACTGTAAAATATTTTTCAATCATTATAATTCTATCTATATGGTGATAATATAATTTGGAACCATATCGTATCCTTTTTTATCCTAAAAATATTCATTATTTATAATTTTTTTAATAATTTTTTAAATAGAATAAATATAATGTGAATTTTTAAACTATTTTGTTAATTTTTCATAAAATATATAATTGATTAGAATTAATTGAAATATAATCATTTATCACAACAAAAATATGTCATAGTTATATATATAATATTATTGTAATGGTAGAGCTCATTGAAATTATATTACATTTAATATTTATAATATCTATAATTTTTTTTATTTGATGAAATTAACAATCTGTGTTGCATTAATATTAAATGTAATTATAATGCTAATAAGAATAACAAAATAAATTTACATCATGAAAATTATTTCAATAATCTCAAAATATACATTTATATTCAATTATAATTTCTATGTTACATATATGAACAAATAAGATATTTTTTAAACAAAAAGAGTGATATTGGGTAACTTTCATTGATTTATCTATTATATTGATCATTATTATGGAAATATTTATATTAAATTAAAAATATCAAGTATAATGTTTTATGTACTGAATTTCCATCATCCATTAAGAATTAAGTTTTAATATGAGGACATTATGAAATTATTTTAACCTTAGTTAATATGATCTATAATTTTATACGGTGATAAGTATTACAATGGTTAATATTAATCATTACAAAAAATATAAGTTATGTATTTACAAAATTTGAACCACATTCTTCGATATATATAATTAATTTTTAGTGGTTCAATTTCAAAAACTGAAAATTTTATATTTTAAAATAGGTGTTAATAATGTGAAAAATCTTCTTTTTTAAAAATACAGTGCTAAATATATAATCAAAATTTATTAATTTATCATGATTTTTTATAAAATAATATGAATGAAATTTTCATTATTGAATATAAATATTTTATTAAAATATTTTAAAAATAGTTATTAATTTAATTTATTAAGATATAAACAAATTTTTAATAAAAAAATCAGGAAAAATACCTTTTACATTGAAATGATTTTTATATTCATTTCATTTTGAAGGAAAAATATTTATTTAATTTTGAAACACATATTAATATTAATATAGTACGAATTAGTCATACATGTCAAATTTAATTTCTATTTTTTAAAATTCACATAATAATATTTTAGTAATAGATTTTTGTTTGTTTATACTTAGTGATATTTCTAATGTATTCTATAGATGAAATTAAATTTATTTAAAATAGAACATTCCATTAAATCATATTGTGTGACACTCTTCCCCCCCCCCCACCCTCTATAAAATTTTAGGATGAAAATGTTCTTAATGAATTTTATGAATACATTTTTGTAGTTATTCATCAAAATTTCTTCATATTCACATGTTTCCTCATCTTTCCTTAGTTTTCTCAATGTACCACTAAAAATTATACCATTCTATTTCTCAAAAAAAAATGTTGTATGGTGTCCAAAATATTGATTTTGTCTGCAAAATGTGAAAAATAATCTTCCAAATGTAATTCATCATAAGAGAGCACATTAATTGGAGAAATAATGTACATCATTAACATTGATATGTGGAATAGAGATTATAATGTTGATAAGCATAGTGTATTTTCTATCAGAATCCAAATATATATTTCATTTCATGATTTTCAAAATGTATTATATAACTTGGGATCCAATTTCCTTTAATACCAAGTGTAATAAAAAAATCCAATGAGTTAATCTCAAGAAAACGTGATCTTTCAATTTAAATAATTAATCATTCATTCTATTATTATAATATATATTTTTCATTTGACGATCTTCTATAATATGGGTTTAAGGAGACATTTATTTTTATAATATTTTATCCCCATGTTCTAGTGCTACAATAATCCTTTCACTAACATGATCCAAACATATTTTTGCATGAGTTCTCATTTCATGTAATACTACATATTGTTCCATTCAAATACATGGATGGAAGATATTTTTTCAGGTGAACTAAACCAAATGTAAATACTAATTAAACATACAATTATTGTAAAGAGGTAATTTACATAACATCACCTGTTGATTTGTGATAGTAATTTCAATGTACCCATCAGTATGAGGATGATAATTTATTTATAGATGAAACATGATACCTTGAACCATATATAGAATTTTCTAGAATTTAAATATAAATAATGGATCATGATCAAGAATAATTGAAATAGTTACAGCATGAAACCTTAAAATATCATTAATATTGATTCATGGAAGGATTTGAAGGCATAAATAAACTATTTTTATGATCTAATGTGATGATTTGGAATATACACTATTAATAACACATATGGTATCGTTATTAATTGGGGACTTTTAAATAAATTGAAAACTACGTAGTATTTCATTAAAATTAACACATATGAATTTGTAGAGGTTTCATTACTCCCATATGAAATTCTTTATCAATCATAAAACATTGAGAAACCAAATACATTTAAAAATAATTAGAAATTTCATGATTTATATTATTCAACCAAAATTGTTTCCTAAAATCTATACACATCATATATATTCTCTCAGTGCTCATTTTCCCCTTTCACTGACCCTTGGAATCTCCCTATCTTTGACAAGTGTGATGTGTACCCTGAGGTTCATTCATGAATCGATGGAATTCTTTCTCTCATGATTTTGGGGTCAGGGTTCTCTCACACATCTTCTCTCTTGGAGTTCTCATTGGTGGTTTGATTCGGCAAGAACCATCATTCAACTGATGAATTCGATAGGTACATCATGGAATCATGGGGTTTTCTTGTGTGAGTGGGTTTTGTCCTTCTGGATTATAAACATTTCATGATTCTATTTTAATCTAAATATGATCTCGTATTATCCTGGTTGAATGATCGACCATCCATTTCTGGTTTTCAATTCTTCTTGTTTTGCTGGTCTCTCAACATTAATCTGAATAAAGACCCCCAGTGTTGTAATTTGGATTACTATACCAGGAATTCCTCTTATATTCTAGAATTTGATGATTCTATGGGTGATTGTAAACATGTTCAGAGGATACCTATGATCGGATACACACACTAACTCTATTTTTCATCCCATATATCTTCGGATCTTTGTTGATGTGGGTGTATCAATGGATCCATTGTAAGATGTAATTTGATGGATTGATACTAATCCTAGGATGATTTTTTTCTCTTGTCTACAGCTCACCCATGACTCCTCCAAGTGATGGAATGTGGTGAATGTTGTTCATTTTATAGAATTCTTAGTTGATCAACTAGATTCTATTGTCCCAACATATATAGCTTCTCATAATAAGGTTGTCCAAGAAGTGTTTGGGATGATTTTAGATTGTGGTGAGGGAAAGGGTTATGTTCTTAGTATTGGGGACTATAGTGGGAACAAAATTGAGTCAGGGAGATGGTGTGGTGCCAATGGATAACCATGCTTGATTCATTGTTACTCATGAGGATTCAGTGGGTTCACATGATGTCACATCACTAAATGGTCCTTCTGGTTGTAGTGTGCACAAAATAGAGTCCCAAATGGTGGATTATGGAGGTCCCATAACTGAAAAAGGTTCTTAATTTTATTAGGAGGTGTTCCTTAGGAGAGAAATTTTAGGCCTTAAGAGGAGTCCTAGACAAGATATAGAAATATTGTGTCTGGGACATCACAGTGAATGTCTACTGAATGATGATAAATTTTAGGACAATGTGGTTTACCTGATTTGAACATTCAAGGACAGCAATAAGGTTTCTAAGAAAGAATCAAGTGAAGAATAATCTTCAGATTAAATAGAGGATGCTAAGGGTGACATGCTTTCTAGATTGAGGTGAAGCATAATTCAAAAAGGCATTCAAAATGAGAGAAGAGACAATTTAATTTTTCTTCATCCTATGGAGACACCTTCAATAATAAAAATGAAATAAAAGAGGACAAAAAATGTCATCCCCACTCAAAAGAATATGCTCTTCAACATATGATTTCAAACAACTCTACGGATGAAGAAGCTTCTAAGATGATGGGGAGACCCCTAAGGATGACACGCAATGAAGAGTAGTACTCCTGGATCTACAATCATGACTTGTTTCTTGTTGGGGGTTTCAATAATGGGAAGCTCATATTGAGAAGTACAACTGGGCTTGGGACATGCTAGAAGTTTTGTTTTAAGATCACATAATGGATGACCAAACACCTTGGTAAGTAACATTTCCTAGAAAACTTTTATAGAGACTAAATCTGGTAGACTAAATTTGTACTATAATGGTACAACAATATCATTTTGTGGACGACCTCCTAGTTTATCACATATTAGGTAAAATTTATTTAATAAAAAATAATATTTTTAGTAAATATAAATCCGATTAAAAATATAACAAAATTAGAAAAAAATACATCTCGGACGTAAAATAAGGAAAAAATAAACCAAATATTAATGAACAATGTAATGAAATGATCAAATGTATCTTCATATAAATTTGAATTAATACAAAAAATATCTAGATGTTATAAATAAACTCAAAATACTTAGGTATCGAACAAAAATTTGGTCTAGTATCCAAGATCCATCCCATCAACCATGTATTAATTAAAAACAAGGTCATATTCCCTTTCCTAAAAATGCATCCATGTAATCTGATCATATAAAAAATGATGAACTAAATAGGGTGTGTGTAAAACATAGTAGGTCAATACCACTAGGTCGAAACAAAACCAGTCTAAAAATAAGTGTTAAAAATAAAATAATAATAGGTTTATTGATAAATCAATTAATATAATTCCATAATCAACCTACATTGGAACCATACTATAATATATATGACCATGAAACATAGACATGCTCACCATAACAACATATACATGGAATAACCAAATAGCTAGTAATAGTGCATTGTATAATAATTTCATAATCTCGGCCGACCCCGATATATAATCATTATATATTCCCCATAATATTCCCATATAAAAGGATATAATATCTTGTGAATTGTCATATATATAATCATTAAAAAAATAATTTGGTAGACACCCGTTATATAATAATTAAAATATGAAACAAGAACAATCCTGATATGTAAGAATGACAACATGAAACAAGTCCATGATATAAATATAATCATTATAGAATGAATCTCAGAATAATTTCTAACAAGAAGGATATCACGATACCAAATCACTTGCCTCAATGGTTAAATATGATAATTAACATGTATCCCTCAATTACACATTTCATTTATCTCATGGGTATCAAACTTTTAAAATTCTAGTTTACACCCAATCATATCATATAAAACATATCCATTTCAACACACTAATCTCTTATCCAGATGATTATATATCATGATATCTCCTGGGGTGTCATTTCATGGTAATGACACATAATTACATAATAAAATTCATTATTATTTATGGTTTTTGACACCTAATGAGTATCCACATGCCAATTGGAAAAATCAATGATTCCAATGTGATCCATGAAATAATCTAAACCATGATTTAGCATAATTATTCATTAATTTAATTAATGTAAATAATTTTCAGGTCTTTTAGAACAATATTAATAATAATCATATGTGAGAATTAAAAAGACCAAATTGTTTGTATTTAGACTACCTACCTTTAACTGGAGAACAATTTTATTCTTCTAAATGATATTTCCAACAAGGAAGAAGGTTTAGAAAATTTAAAGATGAAACTCATATTGTATATGATCATGATAAACACACAAACCAACCATGTTACTGTGATTTCACCACTACAACTTAAAAAAATGTAAAATAAGGGAAAACCTATAAAAACATCTCACCGGGGATGAATTGTTTGAATGGACCACCCATAAGAGAATAAGAGACCAAAAAATCTCCTAGAAATTCCCAATGAATTGAGATAAAATATAATAACATTGGTGGAATAAACCTACATAAAAATAGTGGATCTAAAACTTCCTATCCTGATAAATAAAAGGTGTGTAAAAATAACAAAAAACATGAAATACATGTTTTATTATGTATATTAATATTATTGATTCCATGGGTAAGACGAACCCTACTCAAACATTAAACATCATGTAATAGATTCATAATTTATATTCACTTCACATCATAATCATATTTCCTGGATTGTCCAATGGGATAGTTAAATGTCATGTAATTCATTTACATAGTGTGTAATTGTCATGTAAGAATTTTGCGGCTCAATTCATTATGACAATAACTTAACACCATTGAGGCCTTCCAAAATCATGAGAACCTCTTTTATGTCCTTTATAAATTTTTATACATATGATATATTAATTCAAAAAACGTACATCACAGAATTGTAGGTAATTTTCAAATAAAATTCTCTCCATATCCTAATGGGACATTCCCCAAATAATTATAGAAGAAGGAAAAATAATTGGTTAATGAGATACACTATAAAGGGTGTACCTAGAAAAAAAATAAGGGACTTACAACCACCCCCACGGTTTAATAGCTTGTTCTCGAGTGCTCTAAGGATCACTTTTGGGTATCTGTGAACATGTCTTCCAATTGTGATCACATATCATATTGCCTCCCTGGGGTCATCCCTTGAACACGCTCATACATCCACTACACTCATTGTATATTTAGGGTCCTACCATGATTTTACATCCCACTATACTCTACAATCCATATCAAATGATTCTTAAAGGATGAATATATAAAAATAATGATGTATATGATGTCTACCACATGAAAATGTCCACGTTGATATCTCTAAATCATCCACATGATAAATTTTTTTTTCATGGAACTGAAATACTATGGAAGGGATAATCTATATAAAAATGTATAGAAACTCATTACTATATCTGCTAGATTGAAAACCTAGTCTCTATCATAACTTGTTACTTGATTCAATATTCCCCCAACCCAGGTGACTCTAAATGGAAAACACAATGAACAATATCAAAAAATAGACCTGTTCCCTAATGGTCAGAGTAATATTTATAATTTCTATGTGTGTTCACTAATCAACTATTGTTTGACTGATACAACACTGAATTCTCTTACACGAGACTCAATCCAGCATTCACTAACTCTCCGTCCTAAAACCAAAAAACAGATTAATGAAATAATAATTAAATCAAATAATTCAATGGTTTTTATTAGAATATTCACATGAATCTATTTTAAAAAGATAACTAGATGAGTTATATATGATTCCTCCCAAAACCCATCAAAATCCAAGTAATACAAGATCATAACATATCCTCCAAAATCTGTATATATCACTAGAATTAATAGTCATTTTGATGATGATAGGTTATACTCATAATATTAAATGATCTCGGATCATTCTAAAGGACATATTAGATCTTTTAAATGAATAAAATTCTCTATTAGAAATGATACTCCTCTGAAAAAATGAAACCTAAATATATCACACAGTCAAATATTACCCTGATGGATAATATTGATAGTCTCCCAAACAGAAAATATGTGGACTTCCTTAGTGCGTCAATCCATGATCTCCCTTACTACATTTATCATGTGAGGTGTCATGGGTAATCTTGTCAAAAAATATATAGTAACATAATTCATATTACACTTCAAATTTTGTAGATGATGCTATAGATTAGTGAGAGTCAGATAGTCATCATTCCTGTAATGATAGGTGAAATGATGTGCCACAATGCCAACTATATCCTTTTTTATTATAGACCAACAGTACTATATATGTAGATAATGATACAACATTTCCATAGTAGGTTTTTCTTCTTATATAAAATCATAAAACTATATCACTATCTCCTTACACAAGACCATATGATCTAATATGTGGGCATTGAAAATAAAAAAAGTACCACTTCCAAAGGACAATCCTGATTGTGTATCCACACCATATAAGACACCTCTCAAATTTGATCCCTCTAAATCATATATCTAATCTATAATGATATAGTTAAAAATACTCTATATAATCGATTTAGACATAATACATGCATTTCCCCAGAGTTGTGAACATCTATATAGTCATCTTAATATAGTAACATCATCTATCACTTGTTTCAAGACTCCTTCATTGCCTCTGTCTGCATTATTCGACTCAAGGAATCCATGATGATGATGCCCTTCCCTGGCCTATACTCCAAAAAAATTTCATAATAATTAATAGTATTGACCCAACTCCACTTCCAAATGTTTAGGCCCCACTAATAAAAGAAGTACCATAGGATCCTATAGTCCTTGTATACCAGAAATAGGTTACCAAAATGATAGTATCTCTAGAAATTCCTAGAATATACCACAAAATATATCTCATGAACCTAGTTAGAGTAATTCATCCTCTATGATCTAGGATTTCTAGACACATAAGTAACAACCAGAAACTACAGTATCATAACTACCCCTTGTCCAACTCTAAATCAATCATTGTACATAGTATATGATTTACAAGGAATAGTTAATGGTAAGATAGGTGTTGAGGACAACCCACTATTCATCTTTTTTCCTGATCTATTTCATGTATCATATAAAAAAATAACTCTTTACTTTTTTGGCGCATCATCAATGATGTATTATAAGAGGTTTCCATGATTATTCGCTAATAATAACCTTCTAAAACCATAAAACTATGAATCTAAATGAAATTAATAGATGTATCTAAAGATACCATGGATAAATACTTCTCTAGGTCCACTAAAAATCCATCCTCTAAGATGGAAATTTCATTAAACTAGACAAACCCTTGGATACATACATGGTTGTATGAAATAATTATATTATTGAACATACAACTGAACTTTGAAATCATGATGCTCTATTTGTTCAATTATTTTTGGTTTAATAGAAACTAGATTTGTTCCCGAATCTAACCCTATTAAGACCTCGATCTCTCATTTAAGTAGTAATCTATATAAGTGTTTTCTAAATAAATCTTGAAAATGGAATAATACTGGAGGAAAATTATCCTGATGCATTCCACCATTATAATCAACATGGATTACTATATGATCCATAAGATAATATAATCATCACTAAATTTTTTCAACATGACTAGCATTGAAGATCCCAGTCAAATTAGTGAAAATACATTCTTTCATAATGATATAAAATGGTAAATCACCTTCGGTAATAGTCGATATGAGATATTTATATAAATGACCAATCCGTAATTTTAATTGAAAAACTGTTTCAATTTACACCACAAATGATTCCAAAAATGAATGATAACCACCAATCTCTAGACATCACATAGTGAAATGTTTGATATTTTATGACCACACTCAGAGTGACATATTTATTGTAATGAAATCATCCAATATATGGATAATTAACCCCTTAAAATATTCAAAAATATTATATAAAAAATGAATTAAATTTACCATTATTATTAATTTCATTGTTAAATTACTGATAATTCCTTTTCAAGGTAAAAAGTAGTTTTTATAAGAAAATTTGTTTAATGGGTGTTAATTTATATAATTAGTCTAAATATTTTCATCATTTTATGTACCTTACTTTGATTTTAATAATGATTTAATGATTTTAAATTGATATTCATAGGATTTAAGGTTTGTTAAGGGAAAGGTAGAATTCAAGTTGAATTTCATGAAGATTTATCATGAAAATAAATCATGAAATTTTTTAAATGTTTTATATATTGGAAGAAAAATAAACTTAATGGATGTTTCCATATTGTATTATTTGGTTTTCTTATGTATGATTTGTGACAAAATTCTCTAAAACAATAAAACCTGAAATTACCCTCAAATGTAAGACAACAAATTATTGACTTGACACAACATTTTACAATATGATTAATGTAATTTAGTTATATTTATACACAAATATTGATGAAATAGTTTTTTATATTTTGGAAATAGATAATGGGTACCTTTTCATTCTTAGTAGAAGAAATAATTCTCACGTGAACCTCATAGTTCATAATCTTCCATTCATCTAGGAGACAATGAAATTTATAGAATCCTCTGAGAGTGTTATAGGAGGGATTGAATGAAATGAAATATTTCTAACTTCATTATGATGTGTTTTACCTGTTAATAGGTTAATGTAGAATGAATGTTACCAAATCGAAATATTCATCCATTTAAATACAATTGTGTAAATTATAAAACATATAAATGGATTTCATGGTAGGATTTCCAAATACATATCTATATAAATATATTATTTGGGTTATTGTTTACCAATTTACTAAATCTACCCATTTACTTAACATTTGAGATATAATGTCTTTATTTAATCATTTGTGATGCTATATAATAGAGATAGTTAGGTTATTTAGATTGTTTCTCCATATTATATCTGATCATGATCCAAGATCCACATTTAATTTTTATAATTCACATTCTATGTAATTAGGTACTGACATATATTTCAGTTGATCTTTTCTTCCCCAATCCAATCGAGATTCTAAGTGAATAATTCAGCCTCTAGAATATATGATTCATTATTTTTCAATGGTATACCTTGGATTTTTGGATCGATATCTATCTTTGGTTGTGTTTTCATATAATCATAGTTTCCATTCCATTGTAATGATTAAAACATTAGAGGCATTATATGGAATGAAAATCTAGACACCATCATTGTGGAATGATATAAGAGAATGTAAGTTGATTAGACCATAGTTGGTAGAGGAAATTTTCAGGTAGTTATAGTTATTTCAAAAACATATGAGGACATCCCATATTAGGAATAAATATTATACAAATAATAATAGAAAACAACATTATTTAAATATAGGTTATATTTTTTTTCTCAACGTATCTATAGAGAAAAATATTAAGCAGTTTGGAAAAAATCGAAAGCAAAAAATATGGTTCATTTTAATATATGAATTCCTATAGAAGATATATTTTTTTCCAACCGACTGGATTTACCTATAACTCTATATTAGGTAAAAAAGTTATTTATATTTCAATGTCGATAAAAAAATGTTCCAAATTCGTCTCATGATTTGATCCCTGGAGAAGTTTAGTTTTAAGAGAACATTTCATATATAGAATATTCTTTTCGGGTTTTTGACCATAGATTGAATGTGTTACGGAATAAGGTGACTCACAAGGATATGTTTTTATGGAAGAAAATATATGGTTGAATAGGTAACATTGGAATTTGAAAATGCTATGAGTGAATGTTATCCTTACTTTTTTAATAAATGAATAAAATTAGGAGGACACAATTTAAAAAATGGGTGAAGAATATAACAACCATGGTAATTACATGATAAATCATTTTCCAATAAATTATTATGTTTCATAAATATATATTCATTATAAAAATATTATTAAATTTAAATAAAAAAAAGACAAATGAATAAGATATTATTATTTGGTTTTATTTAAATGAATAATTAATAAATTATAAAATATTAATTTTGAAATAATGAATATCATTTTTTATTTCCAAATATCAAAATTTACATTTGGTCAAATTTTTGGATTTTTTGAAAATATATATCTTTCAATGAATACTGAATAATACATTTTTTTATCAAAATTCATTTATATTAAAAAATGGATGTATTCTATAAGTCCTAATATTATATAAATATAATAAAATTTTACATAATTATAAATTATTATATTCAATCCACGAAATTATTATTGAGTCAAATTTAAACTTATTTTTATATAAGTTTATTTTTTGGTTTAAAATAATATTTTTAGGAAAACTCTTTTGAATTTCATAAATTTTAAAAAAATTCATAATTTATATAATCCCTAATAAGAAATTATTAAATAAAATAACTAGATTATTTATAAATATTTGTTAAATTAGTTTTATAAATATATAATTATTAATGATAGTGTAAATATAAAATTATCTTTTACTTGAAAAATACACTTCTTGAAAACCATCCTTTTTGTCATGTTTTTGGGTTTTGTTTTCAATTTAATTTTTCCAATCATATGAGTGGAATTTCATAAAAATGGAATCTATATATCGAGTTAAAATAACATATGATATCCAATAACATCAATATATTTTTTACCTAAATTAATAGTGAAATAAATAAGAAATAATTACCATACTTATGATAAAAATGGATTTAATCGGTATTTAAAATACAAAAATAGGTATTATAATGATAGAAAACATTATATATATTCTATTTAATTTCCTTATTTAAAAATTGTCCAGTATAGTTATCTAAAATACTAAACATAGGATACTATGATAATGTAAAAAATTTGGTAAATATATTTTATTTATAAAAATTACAAGTATTCCTCACACCACATTTTTAAAAGGTACAATTATCTCCTCTTAACTTCACACATTAATACTATTTTTTATACCATTACTATTACAAATCACATTACAATATCTCTAATAATATCATAGAGTCCTTGTTTGTTTTATTAATATATTTTAGAAATGTTTTTGGTGAAAACCTTTGTAGGATACCCTAAGAAGTTGTGACATTCTTCGACAAGAGTTTCTATATTATTTCTTCATCCACATATATTAATTATTTTTAAACTATTATTATATAATAATTCATGTATCATAAATATAATTATATTTTATTATATAAATTTCGTAAACTTAATCCATGTAACCTTCCATAAAATTGGTTACATGATTATTATTCATTTGTACGGAGGACTACTGTCTCACTAACTGATGTCGTCCATTTTTCCATTAACCCCACCCAATGTATGATATGATGATTAATATAGAGTATATATATTGTATTAATAACATAAAAATTTATATTGAGTCAATATATAATATATAATTTCATTATTATCCATTATATTAGGGATAAGGTAATGTCGCTCGCGCATATGGTGGGGTACATCATCACAAGGATATGTTATTCATTTTTCCATAAATCATTTCATGGAAGGATATGATGGTAAATATAATGAATATATGTGATATTAATGACATATTTATTATAATTATTAAATATTAATCATTATAAAATTTTAATTTATCTGCTTATTTCATACCATTTTACACCCTAATAATGATAGAGTCATTTTTGATTGTGTGGACTACCACCATTGCGAAGTGATGTGACTCTCTTTCCATCACCAATAAAATGAATTATATATATATATATATTTAATTAAAAATATTATATATATTATATTATATTAATTATATAATTATAAAGTATAACTAACTACCTTTATATAATGATCATTTAAAAAATAAAATGCCACTCAAGTGTATATATGGCGTAACATCTCTATGATTATAATGTTATAATTCCTAAAAACCAAAATTAATTATTAATCTTAATATTACAACTGATGAATAAATATGATAATTATTTAATTATTATTATTATAGTCATTTTTAAATAATTACTTCTTTGACCAAATTCTCACACCAAATTCATTATTGGAACATAATCCAAATATAATGAATTCATATGATGAATACATAATTGATTTTTAGAAATTGATGACATGGTAATAATATAAATAAGATAACTAAAAAAACATTAAGAATATTATTATGAAAGTAAACAATTAACATGAGATTATTATTCTCAATGGTTACGAACATATGTGATGATTAATACTCAATGTAACAGACTTATTCTCAATGTTATATCATTGAGGAAGAGTTTTTATTGACCTATATTATTTTAAGAGTTGTATATAAAGGCCCATTGGAATTTTATGTCATGGACTTATCTATTTGCAGGATATTTAAAAATTTTATTAATTTTATTCAGTCAGTGGTATTACAATTATATTATTTCCAATGTGATATATAACTTTTTATAAAAATTAATAATATTTTTCATTACAAATTATCATTTTACATGTCCATGATTTTAAAACTATTTCATTTAATTTTTTTTCAGGGCAAAAATTACTTATAAATTAAATTTTATGCAAATTTTTAAAACATGTTCAATGGCTTTCAAAATAATTATTTTTATGTGTTTTAAATGGAATGTTTTAACAAACATTAAAAGGAATGTTTTGACAAACATAAAAAAGAATGTTTTAATTTTATAATACATAGAGAAAATTAATTTCATGTTACCTTGATCATTATTATGATTATGTATTAATTTTAAATAATTATTGTTTTATTAAATTCAAAAACAAATTTCCATTTTTTTAATATTATTATTTGCATTTTTAAAAAATAAATTTGAATTTTGATAATAGAATGTGATTTTCAGAAATGTTTAATAGTGTTTTTCTAATTTTCTCTCATTAAATTTTGACACCATAAGATTCCAAATTCATGTTTTGGGTAATTGATAATTTATATTTTGGGTGTTCCTAGATAGTTCATGGTGATCCAATTATATCATATATGATGGATGAGTCCATATACTTCTCTAATGCATTAGGTAATGATTATGACCTTCAAATAAAGATATTAAATTTTGGGTTTATGGTTATTCTCATTTTTATATGTTTTAATAGTTTCATTAAGGGTTCAATGAGATTAATATCGAATGTACCTATATTACATTTATGTGATGTTTATTGAGTTTTCCTAGAAATAATATGTTTTCTATGAGTTATTATTAATTTAATTGTCAAAATAATGATAATTTATTTTCGAGGAAAAAACTAATGTTTAAAAGAAAAGGTGATTAATGGGTTTTAATTTATTTAATTAATCTAATGGTTTTCATAATTTTATGTACATTTCATTTATTTTAATAATGGTCAACTTATTTTAAAATGATATTCATAGGATCTAAGGATTTTTAAAGGAAAGGAAGAATTCAAGTTGAATTTTATGAATACTTTTAATGAAAATAAATCATGTATTGTTTGAAATATTTTATATTTTTGAAAAAATATAAAATTAATGGATGTTTCCATATTTTATTATTTGGTTTTCATATTTATGAGTTGTGAAAAAATGATATAAAATAATAAAACCTGCAATTACCCTCAACTGTAAGAGAACGATTTTTTATCTTGACACACCATATTACAATGTGTTTAATGTCATTTAGTTATATTAAAAATTGATAGGGATTCAAATATAAGGTATTATGCGGTGAAATTCCATAATCCAAAATAATTTGAATATGATTATTTACTGTGTTAAACAATAAGTGTTTATTATACCCATTAATTAATGATTTTTATCAATAACCACTGTAAAATATTTTTTAAAATTTATAATTATATCCATACAGGGATAATGGAATTTTAAACTACATTGTATCCTTCTTTATCCTAAAAATTTGAATTATTTTTAAATATGTTAATAATTTTTTTAATAAATTAAATTTAATTTGAATTTTTACACTATTATATTATTTTTTCATAAAATATACAATTGATTATAATGAATTGAAATATAATCATTTAGTATAACACAAATATGTAATATTTATCTATAATATTTTTGTAATAGTATATCTCATTGAATGTATATTACATTTAATATTTATAATATATATTATTTTTATTTGATGAAATGCACTATCTGTGTTGCATAGATTTTTATGGTAATTATAGGATTAATAATAATAAAAAAATAAATTTACATCATGGAAATTATTCCAATAATCTCGAAATATAAATTTATATTCAATTATAATATCATTAATCCTTATATGAAAAAATAATATATTTTTGAAACGAAAAGAGAGATATTTGGTAACTTTCATTGATTTATCTGTTATATTGATCATTATTATGGAAATATTTACATTAAAATTATAATATCATGTATAATGTTTTATGTATTGAATTACAATCATCCAATACGGATTCAAATTAAATATGAGGAAATTATGACATTATTTTAACCTACGATAATATGATCTATACTTTACATAGGTGATAAGTATTACAATGGTTAATATTAATCTTTACAACAAATATAAGTTACCTATTTACCAAATTTCAACCACATTCTTAGATATATATATATATATATAATATTTAATGATTCAATTTCAATATGTGAAAAATTTATATTTTAAAATAGGTGTCAATAATGTGAAAACCCATCTTTTTAAAAAAATTCAGTGTTAAATTGATAATCCAAACTTATTAATTTATCATGTTTGGAGATAATGTAATATGAATAAAATTTTAATTATTGATTATAAAAACATTATTTAAATCATTCACAAATATTTATTAATATAATTTATCAAGATAAAAATAAATTTTGAATAAAAAAATATCAGGAAGAAATCTTTTTACTTTGATTTTTTTATTTTCATTTCTTTTAAAATGAAAAATACTGACTTTATTTTGAAACACATATTCATAGTAAAATTGTATGTATTAATCATACATGTAAATTATAATTTCTATTTTTTTAATATCACATAATAATTTTTTAATATTAGATTTTCGTTTGTTTAAGCATAGTGATATTTTTAATGTATGCTATTGATGAAATTAAATTTATTTAAAACAGACCATACCATTAAATCCTAGGGTCTGACACTCCTCCCCCCTATGTAAAATATTAGCAATGAAATGTTCATAATGCATTTGACGAATAGATTTGGGTAGTTCTTCATCATAATTTTTTCAGATTCACATAACGCCTCATCTTTCATTAGGTTTCACAATGTACCACTACGAACTATACCTTTCTATTTCTCAAAAAATGTTCTTTGGTGTCCAAAATATAGATTTTCTCTTCACAAAAAGATAAATATTCTTACAAATGTAATTCATCGTAGTTGGCCATATTAATTTGGTATATAAAGTACATCATTAATAATGATATGTGGAACACATCTTATAATGTTGAGAGGCTTGGTGGATTTTCAATCAGAATCCAAATATATATTTTCATTTCATGAATTTGAAAAGGTATGATATACATAGGAATCTAATATTCTTTAATACTGATTGTTATAACAATAATCCATTGATTTACTCTCAAGAAAAAAGGATCATTCAATTTAAATAATTAATCATTCCTTCAATTATTAGCATATATATTTTTCTTTTGGTGATCTTATATAATATGGGTTTGAGGAGACAAATATTTTTATAATATTTTATCCACATGTTTTAATTCTACATGAATCTTTTCACTAACATGATCCTGACATATTGTTGTATGAGTTCTCATTTCATGTAATGCTACATATTGTTCCATTCAAAAACATGAATGGAAGATATTTTTTCAGGTGAACTATACCAATTGTAAATACTAAATAAACATACCATTACTATAAAGAGGTAATTGATATAACATTACTTGATGATTTTTGATAGTCATTTGAATGTACCCATCACTATGAGGATGATAATTTATTTATAGATGAAACATGATATCATGACCCTTATATATATAATTTTCGATAATTTAATTATAAATCATGGATCACGATAAAGAATAATTGAAATAGGTGCAACATGAAACCTTAAAATATCATTAATATAGATTCATGATAATATATAAAGGTTTGAATCAATTTTTTTTTGTGATATAATGTGCTGATTTGGAATTTCAATCATTAATAACACATATTGTGTCTTTATTTCTTGGCGTATTTTAAATAAATTGAAAAATTACATAGTATTTCATTAAAATTAATATGTAGGAATATGTAGAGATTTCATCACTCATATATGACATTCTTTATCAATCATAATACGTTGAGGAACCAAATAACATTAAAAATTATTTGAAATCTGCAGATTTATGTTATTCAACAAAAATTGATTCCTAAAATCATTATACATCAGGTATATTCCATGTTGTGTATATAAATTTAATATTTTAGAATCATCTAATAAATATATATACACCTTGCACGGTTTTCCTACATGGTTTTCAAACTATGACCAAACCATGCCAACTCCACTGCCAAAAATCATCCTTTCCTTCATGGTTTTCTAATAAAGGCGAATGGTTTCCATTAATCATGCACAAACCCTATATACGCCAAAAAAAGAAATAGACATCCAATATTTTGAAAATTTTAAGAGGTTATGAGCCCGAACCTCAACCAGAAGGATCCAACAAAGTCAAAAGAAAAAAACAATGATTATCTGAGGTTTGTATGTGAGAAAAAAAAAATTTATTTTGAACATAGGAGTACATGAAACATAAATTGGAATATATTGTATAATTAATCTCAAAATTGTAAGAATGGTTTATTGGGTAATATTCTCAAATAAGTTCATAGGGTTTTATTCACCAATCTATATTTTCATAAATCATAATCCTTTGGTTTATAATATATTTTATATGAAACTAACTATAAATACCCCAGACATAGTGACCCAAATATAGTTGTTACATTTCTAAATTACAACTACATACAAGAAATCACATCCTGAAAGATTTTATAGTATAATAGACATTGTAAACTAGGACAATGTTTTAATGAAAAATAAAAAATATGAATATGGAGTATATAACATGTAATTTCATTGGATCTTAATTATTGCACCTAACATATTCATCCATATTAAACATAAATCCTTTCCCAGAATCTAATGGAAATGAAACATATAATTGGGTTTGAAATGATGCTCAGTAAGGTAATGCGTATCGAATAATAAAAATAAGAGAATAATAATATGGAAAGAATAAATTATGATCAAATAATTCAATATAAATAATCACATCAGCAAGAAAATTAATAATGGATATTATCAAAAACAACAAAATAACAAGTACATCACTACTTGATAATGTAATAATAGAATTCATGATTTTATATATATGAAACATACCATCATGGACTTATTCTATGACATCTAAATATACGATCATGGGCTTATTCCATAAAATATATATAATTTTGTAACAATTTTTAAAAAACAAAATATAATTTTTAATATGATAATAACCAATACATCAGGGGATATAGAGTACCCCACCCATCACATACTAATATCAATGCATTCAACATATGAAAAAATAATATAACTTAGTTAGCATTCTTCAACAGTCAATAACACTCCATATTTAAAGTAAATACATACATAAGATAAATAAATTTCTTTGAAAAAATAATTATAAACCATCAAATAAAATATGGTAGTTCGTATCAGTAAGAAATATCATCAAAAATTATTTCACAAATTAAGATTACATAATTTAAATTAATTTAAAAACATTATTAGAATAATTCATTAATAAAATACTTTATTCACCATAATATCATTTAATTAGAATCTATAAATTAATCGCGTATTATGGAAATAATTTATTATAATATATCCTTTTAATAAATTAATGGAAGATTCAATTGATTAGGTGGTTTCTATGGTTGGATATATTGTTTATGCAACATGTGTTAAAAAACATTCCATTCACCATATTGTAAAAAGTCAAAATGTACCTTAGTCAAAAAATTACATAACGATTCTTTTGAAAAGTATTTATGAAAATGTATAATATTTATAAATATTTCTTTAATAAATCCTTTTCAATTATTATAAATATTCCTTAAAACATTTTAAGGAATATTTGGGCAATGAAGAAGATCAATATTTTACGAGTTAAAAAATATTCATATTTTTTTCCGAAATTATTTTGAGGATTATTAATTACATAAAAATAGAAAAAAAATTAAACATTTCATTTATAGCATTAAATATAGTAGAATAAAAATGAATTATTTTCATTATATTAATATCTAATAAATCCCACAATAGAGTTATGAACATGAACAATCCCGAATAATGATGACATTGTGAATTAAAGACTTCTATGGTTTTACTTCATTCATTTAATTCTAATACGCTAGAGTAATAAATTTATATTTCTAAATATTTATTAAAAAATAATAATGTTCCATATCATACCATATATTATTTATATTAAATAATTTATCACCCATTTATGATAAATTATTCATTAATACCACTATTTTGGTAAATAACAACTTTTTATTCAAGTATATTTTGGATTGGTAGTTTTTCTCATAATAAATTGATCGTGGTTAAATCATATATAAAATTTTAAGCATAATATAAATATCATATATTTCATTATTTCCACATATAGAGTCATCAATAAAAAAATTTGATAGAAAAAATGAAATACACTGGTCATTGAGATGGTAGGCTATGCATACACATGAATGCTATTTTTTTTACTATATTAGAGAAATTATGGTATATAATAATTCACCAATAAAAAATAATTATTATTTCATACATATCTTATATATTCATTATTTCTGTCTTTATTACCATCCTAGGAAAATAAAAAATAAAATAAAAATCACATTGGTTCATGTTGTTGTTCTCCACACGTACACATGAATTCCATTATTGTATTCCAATGGATCTAAGGTTAATAAGGTAAATATGATATTAAAATTTATGAAGTATTATTATGTATTAATTTTAAAATATATACATAAATCTTTTTTTAATAAAAAAATATAAATATGGTTTTGGAAAATTAATAGTTTTTCTACATGGAGACGGTACACTGTATGCAAGCAAGAGATATATCTAAACATCCCATTTAAAGTGGAAGAGATAGGATAATAGTGAATGTAAAATGATTTTAAAATTTATGTATATTTCTGATACTAATATTATTATTTTTCTATAAACACTATTTATTTATTAGATGTTTCAATGATGTATGATAAAAGTGATTGGTTATGGTGATGACATTTCTATGAAGTATCTCATTTAGATTTCATATTAAGGATCATAGGGTAGTTATTTTGTGAAAAAAAAACTTCTATAACTATAATAAATATGTTTATAAGGTAATATTTCGTGGGATTTCTGAACTGTATGGATTATAGTTGGGTAGATAATTGAGGGAGGAGGTGCCCTTTTGTAATTGAAATGAGGGGAACATTTGTAATTTCATAAAAAATAAAATATAACAAAGTCATTCTATAGGAAAATTCTTATATATGATCAGGTATTAGAATGTAAGGTAGTACACGGTTGATATAGCATCATCCAATAAAATTTTAATAGGTTTATGTGTTATTCTAAAAAATATCATTATATTTAAATCCATATTTGACCTATTAATATGATAATGGTTCTAATGTATTTTTCAAATGTAAAGGGATATAATATTAGAAATAAGGTAAAGAATTTGCTCAAATTATAAAATATA
The DNA here is from genome assembly GCA_963277665.1 of Viscum album. Taxonomy (NCBI): domain Eukaryota; kingdom Viridiplantae; phylum Streptophyta; class Magnoliopsida; order Santalales; family Viscaceae; genus Viscum; species Viscum album. The sequence goes on along the minus strand of OY728136.1, from coordinate 897,903,474 downwards.
TTATATTTTTGATCATATCATATCATCCTAATAAAATATCCTGATTTTTATGTTTTTCAAATAACTTTATAAAATATTAGGCTAATAAAATATATATTTTTTCATTTTTAGAAAATTCATTTAATTTGATGTTAAAGATCCTAAAGTGATTTTGGATATAAAATATAATCCTTTAATAGTAAAAAAATATATTTTATTAATCCCTAATATTCATGGAACACTATAACTAATTCAAATTATATTACATTAATAATTTCTTAAAACATTTAATATTTTTTCTCTCAATTGATGAATTACTGCAACTACATTTCAATATTATTTAATGTAATTATATAATTAATAAAAATTATAAATAAATTACGATCATGAAAATAATATCATTAATATAAAAATATAAATTTAATTTTGCTCATAAAATGATTCTTTCCCCATATTAACACATAATATATATTTGAAATTAATAGAGTGACATATCATTACATTCATTGATTTATATATTATATTTAACATTTTATTAGAAATGTGTAAATTTAACAAATAAATTTTCCAAATTATTGTTTTAATGGTATAATTAAAATAATACAATATTAATTTTGAATAAATATTATGACCTTATATGTTCACCTTAAAATAGTTTAATAGAATTTACCCTTTAACGATGTGATATATTTTATCATAGTTACTATTCACATTGAAAAAAACAAAAGGGACCCATTATAAAAATTTTATACTCTTAATTTGAAAAATGGAATTATTTTTTATGATTATACTTCTATAAGTTTATTAAATTATTTGTAATACATTAATGGAAATCATGGTGAATATACTCATTTAAAAAATAGAGTTTTTAATTCTATAAACAAATTAATTTAAATCTCATTTATTGAAAAATAATTACTCCAATGGTATTTTTTTATTTAAAATATATATTTTTTTAATATTTTTTACCTATAGTGTCCATTTTAATTTGTAATGATAAAATCACATTGCACACCCAAAAATATTTATTTTAGAAAACATTTTGTTAAATTTAAAATAATTTTCTATTTTTATTACTAATAATATAATAACTAATGATTTCATGTTAAATCACATATTGTTCATAATTTATTAAGTCTTATTTATACCCACAGATCTTAATGGATTAGTTATAATACTAACATATTAATATATTAAAATATGATTATGGTACAGTTAAACATGGCGTTGTAATTAATACAAAATATTGATGAAATAATATTTACAAAAAATATCCAACATCTAGGAAAATAATTATATAAATATTTTATAGGAGAATGTAAATAAACATGATTATTAAGTACGAGTTATTTTATAAAAATTATATTGGATCATTCCCCATATATCTTCATCAACCATTGGTTCTCAATATTCAAGAGTCCAAAAGGAAAACATCATACACATTTCCATGATCTCCATGACCAACAAGGCATCTTCTACATGACTTTCCACTCTATTTACATGTGAAAAAATAAAATTTAAAGGACTTACATGATTTATTCGTTCAATCCAATGGTGTTTTATTTCGATGGAACATTTCTTGTTCGTAAATTCAGAGATTTAACGGAAACATTATAAACTGATTCAATCCATATGGGATTTCAGTTATAGTGGAAAAAACATGATGTTATATATCATGTCCCAAAAATCATGTTCATAAGAAATTTAGGATCCAATATAGTGATAAAAATTAACATTGAATAAGATAAAAAATAACTTCCTTTGATGGACGACCCGTCTAATTATATGACTCAGTTGATAGATTATACGCTTAAATCATGTGTCATTGGCTTGGGTGGATAATTGGATGATCGTATTTTTTATTAAAGATCTCATATAATGATATTTATCAAGTACTAATTCAGATTGATTCATTTGAGTATTTTTATGGTCATACATGTTATTCTCTACTTTTATGGGTGGAAATGAGGGAAAAATCTGTAATTTAACCTAGAATAATCAAAGATAATATAAAAATATTTAGTTAAATAAGTAGTGTATTGATATGACCATGAGATAAAATAAATCATATAATGTTTATTTTTATCACCCATTATCATTTCATATTGTTTCCAATGTATTTATGAATGTAACATCTCTATTTGGTAACAATAATTTGAAAATATGGTTAGAAACACTTCCATTTATGTGACTATTTGAGGGATATTAATCTATCATATATATTTCATATTAATTAGATTTACCACCAATAATTTATATCATTCGTAATTATTTTAATATTATTAAACTGATGAATTATGAGTCTATTTATAGACATATAATTAATCCGGACAATGTCATTGTTGAAGCTAATGAGATTTTTTTGTCTATGATGCAATTATGATTTTGGATACAAATGATATTGCCTTCTATGGAGAAGGTAATCCATATGGTTATGTATTTGGAAAATACGATGAAATTAATGAGGAAATATAGAAACATAAGAAATTTAGTATGAAACAATGGTTATAACTCTTCAGAACACATTTTTCATCCGGATTCTAGAGGATGAATGTCATAATTGGGGGGAGAATATAATACCCTCAATTTAATGTACTTTTTATATTCTCTTAAATATTTTAAATTCATTTCATTATTTTATATCCGTTAGAAAATATTTTTTTATTTTATAATATTGTTTGGGAGGGATTATTATTTTACTGGCATACCACTAGAATCACGAAGACATAGTGTTATGGTGTTCTAGGAATTCACTTGTGCAACATTTGTACAAAAAATGGGAAATGGAATTGGTTTTTATTAAATAGACTTTGACATGGAGTTTTGGGGTCTATATGTCAAAACCATACTCAAGAATATTTCACAATTTACTTTTATAATGTTTCATGGGTCCAAAATGGAATGGGTTTTTACAACACATTATAGTAGCTCAATGATGTAGGATCCGAGAATAGGTATGATCGGAGGTACCATAGTTACATTATAAACAATAAGGTCAATGGTATTTGGAAACTGATTTTTTTGAAACACCTGATTAGATAATATTTTTTGGGGAAGGGAGTTATATGATTTTAATTTAAATCAAGATTAATATACACGGGGTCATAAATAACATTTTCTATCTAATTTACCTCTTTTAATTTAATATTATCATCATTCATGACTTGAATCTCAATTTAGGTATTCTTGAAGGAGGCATTGGATGAACATTCCCCCAATAAAAAATAATCATTTCAATTATATTTTGTGATCTATGTTATGGTTGATCCTTAATTATTGGTTGTTACTAATGTTCACTTGTGGTATATTCATTTTCATCTATATAATAATTATATAACTAGAATTATTATATTTTTAAAATATTTTTTCTAGTTTATAATGAAAACATGATATATATAATTGATAAAGATACATATTTATAATACGATCTTAATAACCGTAGATTTCCTTTTAAGGGTTTTTAAATTTCAATTATATGTTTATTAAGTGTAAATATTCTATATTATATGGTTTTTAGTAAAACCCCGTCTTGTTATATGGTTCGAAAATGTACTTTTGGTTTTTCTCAAACACTATGATTTTTAATGTTACAAATTTTTTTATTGATTTTAATAAATGATTTTGTATGATACGTTGGAATTTAAATCTAATTTCATGGAATTATTTTGAATTCAAGAAACCTTGTTTTTAAAACCCTAATAGTTTAAAAAATTAGAATTATTTTTTCTAACGTATTCAATATGAAATAACGAGATTAATCAATTGGGAATGAATTGTCTCAAAAATATTCTAAAAATCCTAATGATTTTGATGCTGACAAATACCCTTGTTTTTTAGTAATGATATTAATTTATGTTTATTTTAGGAAATTACTATTCTTTATATTTATTACTTTGGAAATATATACAAGCTTATTATTCGCATGGAATATTCTTCAATTTGTTCGGAAAGCTCCTTATTGTATTCTAGGAAAATTGATCATATTGTACATTGAAGAATTTAATGTAAGAAACAAACCACAGGTTTTAATTATACCTTCTGCTAAAGATTAGAGTGTAAGGTTAATCAATTCCAAATTGACTGAAATGTATGGATAAATAACCTTATGTTTGGATTAAACCTTACATTTGAAAAAGTGAAATAGTATGTTTAAAGAACCCTATATAAGTATCAAGCCTTACATTTGAGAAGTAAATATATGGTTCATCAACCTTACTTTTGTGATCAACCTAACATTTACATTACATTTAGATAATAAATTCATTGTAGTTGAACCCTACAATTTGTATTCTTTCATTTTTTGAAGGAATATTATTTTTAACATTTTATGACGGAAGATTTGAATTTATTATTTTATTGGAGTTTTATGCAACGGTCTTTAAAGAATATCTATTTGATTAAAAGATCATTTTTTAACAATTCGAAGATCGTTATGAGTAATTAAATGAATATTATTATGTTTAGAAATTATCTCCTATTCATAAATAATGATATCACTACATTTAGTTTTATCAATAATTTGATTTATTTAAAATTTATCAGGATATATTATTATATCTAGAATTAAAATATAGTATCTGAGTTTTACTTATTCTATCTTTGTATTGATTACATATATATATATAATTCAAAGAATATATTATTGAGATATATATTGAAACATATATTATGAAACGTATTCATTACTGAAACTGCATTCTAGTGAAGATATTTTATAGATCATCTGAAACAATAAATCGGACTATGTTTTTCAACAGACTAGGCTATAGTGGAAATAAACACATTCATGATTTTGTATTTGTTTTAATTATTGTACTTCTATTCAATTTTTTTATTTCAATGATCTATTGCAACCAGATCACTTTAGAACTTTTCTTTCATGAAGAACTATTTTTTGAAGAAGAAGATTCATCTACTACAAGTTCATGTTCAACTATAATGTTCAACTGAAACCATTTATAGTCAATATAATTTTATTGAGAGTTTCAACATATTGTACTAAATTGTGGAAAAGTGTCATATTATCTATCTAATGTTTGGTTTATGAGTTCATTAATATAGAACTATAATATTATGTTATTAATATTTTTTGTTAAGGTGTCAACTGCCTGCATTTAGTTGTGGATTTTCCTTATGATGTGGGGACTAGACTAGTGAAATTCACTAAACTCGCTGAGAGAGTATGTTGTATAGGTGATTAAGGGATCATTATGCCACATAACACTATAAATAGTCTTTTTTAATATTTTTGTTTTTATCCACTTCTCATAAGTTGATATAGAAGATAAAAATTTCTTAACTATATAATCATCAGTCAACATCAATAGGTAGAATTGTTAAAGAATTAAAAAGGTAGAATTCAGAACATCTTGTGTATGTTTCTATATTCCGAGAAAACAATTGGTATCAGAGGAGATATTTTGGAAAATGATATAATAATCTAAAAGTATATGGTCTATAGAAATATTGAAATGATTGGTCTTAGAGAAGGAAGGTCAATGGTTTGTGCTCGTTATTTAAATGGTGAAAACTAGGGATTCTGTAAATCACTAATTCTTATATATTTTAAGAATCTATGATTCAAAGCCTACTCTAAGATCATTACTCCTTATATAATTTTTAAAACTACTACAAGGTGGACTACCACTACAAAGACTGACTATGGCTTGAAATCTAAATCTATGAATTCTATTATCTCTGGGCGTAGAAAATATGAATTCAATAATGTCTCAAAATTTCATACTAATTATGAAATGTGGAAATCCATTACAATTTCTTATTATGGGATAGAAAATTTAAGACAAATGATGTATGCAACAACAAAAATGATGTTTGAAACATTCATCATGCATGATAGAGAGAGTATCACTTAGATGAATTGATGGTTAAAAGAGATTAAAAATAAAATTACATCCTTAGTGTATCCTATAAAACACGAATTTCAAGATTTGAATATACTGAGAGTACCACCTACTATATTGAATGGTGTTTTAGCTATAATTCAATAATTATCACCTAAAAAATCTAACAGCGAGAGAACATGTTGGGACACTGATGATATATTAAGCTGAAATGCAAGATAAATTTTATGATCATAAAGAATTAGTGAAAAAGTATAACACTTATCTCAAGGTAAAATCATGTAAGAAAATAAAAATAATAAAACATGATGTCAGAAATGAATGTAATTCAGATAAAAATGATTTTGAAATTGAATTTGCTCAATTTTCCAGATTTTTTATTATATTATATAAAATGAATAAAGGATTACAAAACATTTCAAAATGGATGACACATACTCTAGGGATGTCAAATTCAATGAATGCATGAAACTAGGTCCTATAAGACCTGGTTTTCCATAGATAAAAGGTGAAAAGAGAAAGATTATAAATGAATATCAAAAAAATGTTGATTTTAAACATAAGGAAAAATATCAATAAAGGCTATATGGTGCATTTATGTCGGCTCCATCAGCTCATCAAAATCTGAAAAAGAAAAGAATGTATCAAATATGAAAGAAAAAGTGTGATTTGTGGTAGGAGGTGATAAGTTATAAACAAATTATTCATCTAATTCTAATTCTGATTCAAATTATTAAAATAATATAATAACTGCAAACATCATAATGCTAGACTAAAAATTTGAATCTTATTAAGGAAATAAAAAATGTTAAAAAATATTCATAATGAAATTTTAGGAGAAAGAGATGTCTTTATTAAACAACATCAAGTGTTAATTAACAATTTTAACTAATCTACTACAAACTGTGTTGATTATTGAATTATGATTGTAGAATTTCACGATTACGTACGAACTTATAAAAGTTTTTCTATCTCATTTATGAAAATCGAAAATATTCTGAATGATATTCTTGGTAAAATTTTCACTAGAATGAAAATAATTGGTATAGGAAGTAAAGGAGAAAAATATAAACTATATATGAATTATTTGGATCCCAACTAAAAAACTGTTACGTTTCATTTTTGAGAAACATGAGGGAATTTAAAAAACTATTTAATAAATCTCGAAATAAGTGGAATAAAAAAAGGATTTTATTTCAAATAGCTTATCTGAAGTAAATATGAGTTATGGAAAAACAAAGAAGATCTGGATTCCCAGATCATTGCAAGCTAACAATACTGGAACCCAAAGAATATGGGTACAAAAAAAACTATTTTTTATATTATCTTTATTGGATACAGGTCATTGAAAAAGAAAAGTTATATTGTATATGGACAGTGGATGCTCAAGGCATATGAGTGGAAACTCATCAAACTACAATACACTGAATCTAATAGTTGGATGTCAAGTAACTTGTTGTTATAATGCATAATAAATGATTATTGGACTTGGAACTATTGGATATCCAATAACAATTTCAATCACCAAAGTACTAGATGTACAAGGGTTGACGCAGAAACTCACAAGTATCTCTAAACTCTGTGATGATTAATATTATGTTGTTTTTTCTAAAAAAAAATTCGATGTTTAAAGTAAACTAATTAAGATTAGAGTGACTAGAATTGATAATGTTTATCCTTTGTATCTACAATCCATGTGTAAAAAAGATGTGAATTGTTTTACTGCTAAGATAAATGGGTCTTTGATATGGCATGTAAATCATTGGTCATTGTAATATTTATGCTTTACATAAATTATCTAACAAATAGTTAGTTTCAAATTTACATAGTCTGAAGTTTTACAGTGACAGATTTTGTGATGCATCAGAAATTGGAAAGAAACACATATATTCCTTCTAATATATTAATATAATTGGTATATCAAAGTCTCTAGAACGTATCCACAGAGATGTTATTGGACCATAAATAGTATCATGTTTGGATGGAAAATTATATGTGTATGTTTTTGTTATTGATTACTCTATATTTAATTGGATTAATTTTCTAATACTCAAATGTGAAGATTTTATTAGTTTTGAAAGTTTCTATACATTTTTTTCAAATGAATTTTATGATAATTTAAATAAAAAGTGACCGTGGTGGAGAATTTGACAATCATGAATTATATCCCTTTTGTTCAAATTTGTGTTATAAATTGACCTTTTATACAACAGAAAGACCTCAAAAAAATGTAATTGTTGAATGGAGAAAAATAACAATTCATCAAATGGATATAACTATAATGTATTAATACAGTGTACCTACCTACTTCATAGAAGAATCTATAAGAACAACCTTCTATATCATGAATAGAGTTCTAATTCAGAATATTTTCAAAAATAAAACTTATGAACATTGGAATAACAGAAAACCTAAGGTAAATTACATTATTTATTTAGTATTAAGGTGTATAACTTGAATATTAAAGCTAATATTGGTATGTTCAATCAAAAATTTGATGAAGGAATATTTATAAGATATTATGACACCTCTAAAACCTAATAAATGGTTTATTAGAATGTAAAGGATGGATGAAGAATCATTTCAAGTGAAGTATCATGAAACAAACCTTTTTATTATAGAGAAATATTAAACTGATGAAACTACTGACTCCTCTAACAAAATGAGATTAGAAAACCTGAAAATTGATTTTCAAAATAACAAATAAAATTCAGCCTAGTTTATAAGAACATGATACAGATGAACATAAATGTTTTTAACCTAGACAGTCAACAAAAATTTAGAATGATCCTTTCGAAACAATAATAGTATACCCAGAGATATGAATAAGTACTAAAGTAAATACAAGAAACCTTGTTGAATCCTATACCTTTATGTTTCAACTAGATCCAAAATATTTTGAAGTGGCCATTGAATATAAATGTTTGATGTTAGAAATATAAGTTGATCGAAACCAATTCAAAAGGAATTATATTTTGGAATTATTTAGAAGACAATCAAATTATCCAATTATAGAGACTAAGTTAGTCTTTATAAATATAAATGAATACCATGAGAATATAACTAGAAACAAAGATATATTAGTATCTAAATTATATAATTAGGAATACTTTATATATTTTGATGAAAACATTTCCCTTGTATCTAGATTAGAATCAATTAGAATTCATTTATCTTATTAATATCATATGTACTCTAAATTATATCATATGGATGCAAATAATCTCTTTTAAATGGATATTTGTTAGTGTATGTTTATGGTGAACAACCTCATGGTTTTAAAAACATTCAAAAACCAGAATCATTTTTTGAACATACTAATGATCCCTATGGAATTAAACATGAACCTAGTTCTTGGTATGAAGGATTAAGTTCATTTATTTGGAAAAAATGGATTTACTATTCGAATGGAATAACCAAAAATATATGAAAAAACCATTTGTTTTAAAATATTATTAGTGAAAATCGATGTTGATGATGTTGGATTTTTTTCAACCAACAATATACATTGTAATGATCTTTCAAAACTTATGCAATAATACTTTGAAATGAGTATGAAGGTATAATTGAACAACTTTTTAGGAATTTGAATTTGTCAAAAAAATTATGGAATGTTCATAAAACTATGTAAATATATTAATAATTTATTGAGAAATTTTGCCTTGTGGTCAAAAAGTCATATAAACCACTCATGTTTACAAATATAAAACATGAATTGGATAAAGATGGAAAACCAGTGGACTACAAGTTATATAAGGTAAGATTTTTAGTGTATTATATCTTAATACTAGCATACCTAATATTATGTTTTCAATATGTTTATATGATATATTTTGAAAAAATAATAATAAATAATCTCATATTATTGCTGTCAAAATTATTTTTAGATATAAAAAAGATAACTTTTGTTCAATATCTTCTTTAACAAAAGCATATATTTTTAATTTAATACCATATTCAGATTATGATTTTGGAGTTTTTATACTAGATTAAAAAAGTAAATCAGGAACCTATCACTTTTTAGGAAAATCATTAGTATCGTGGTAAAGTACAAGACCATATCCAGTTTCCCTGTCAACATAGGAGACAGAATATATATCTTCATGTAGTTGTTGTGAAGATTTATTTTTGATGAAAAACACACTAATGGAATTTGGAATAAATTTTAATATTACCCATATTTTATTTGATTATAAAAGTGATATAAATATTTCAGAAAATCCTATAACTCATTCAAAAACTATGAATATAGATACTAGGCATGATTTTTTAATATATCATGCTCTTAAAAAGAATAGATATTTATAATTTGTAAATAATAAATGTAAACTCGCTGATGTTTTTACTAAAACACATCTGACATTATGTTTTGATGTTAAAATTGGGGAGATATGTTTATTTAATTTTCAAAATTATAATCATTACAATCAAAAATATATATCTCATTTTATTTATTAATTGAAATTTATTTATGTTATTATTATTTAGTGATTTGTTTAAATGTAATTTGTTTATTATTTTATTTTCATTGTATATTTTAGTTTTTTTTTATCTTAAATTTATTTTTGCAATGTGATTTTAATTTTTTTAATGATTTTATTATGTAATGATATGAGAAAAAAAGGGTTGTATAAAAATTCAAATACCAAGACTTTTTTAATGTAAAATCCTTTTCAAATACTAATAACCTACATTACCCTAATCTAACATCTCTTACCTCAGTTTTCCTTCAATCCCCTAAAAACCAATACCCGCAGAGCATTAGTTTATAATAAATGATGAAAACTAAGAGGACTATAGAAGGTGAATCTAATGAACCAAAGAATAAGAATGTTTCTGGAAAAAATAAAAGGTTAAATTATTTGATTTTTAATGGCTCTATCACACAAATTTAATGTTCAGGAAAGAACTAGCTTTTCACAGATTGGAACTTGAGTTCAATGAGGAAAACTAAGAGTTCCTTTATATGGTAAAACTATAGTTTTTGTATAACAGTGTTCAGTTTAGTTTGGTTGATTCTAATGAAACAATTTTTGAAAGAATATACAACTAAGAAATTCTGGTTTCTTTGATTGAAATTTCTCAAATCATAAACTATCCTCAAAAGGTAGTGTTTAATTTCAATATAAGTTCTATTGGTGAAACATAATATAAATTTTTTGACATTATAAATTTTATATTTGGCTAAAAACCTTTAAAAAATTGTTTTCAAGGACCTTGAGCTATACCATACAATCTTTTTTATGTATATTCCAACAAGAATTTCTCCTCGAATGGATGAGATGGAAAATATTCTATATCCAGAGAGTTATATATTGTTTCTGTTTATGAGTGCAATAATTCAATATTTTCAATGGAATATATTCACATATTTAAATTATTACTATTAAAATATTCTAGGATGACTTTTTCTCTTTATGGAAGTGTAATTTCTCAAATTTTGTTAAAGAATGGAATAGTTCTAGTAATATACTCTCAAATTAAATTTCACCATATCAATATAATGAATGTTTGAAAATTGAGGAAGTTAGGTTTTCACTAGAGTACTGTCAACGGAAAAAAACTAACTAGTTGGGGAAGATGACCAACATAGATCGTGTTCTTTTTCTCAGGGGGGTAAAAGTGAAATTTGGAATGAAGGAATTGGTGAAACCCAAGGCTAAGGACCTTCAAAATGAACCCCAATAAAATTAAGACTTGTTGAAGAAGAATAAGAAGAGGCTTTGGATGAATAATTAGTTATAATACCAAAAAAATAGTATATCCACCTGTTATAGAACCAGTGTTGGGTTCAAGTGAGGCTATTAGGTCAGTACATTTAGAATAGACTTTTCATGAAGAATATCAATATATTGAATCAAATATAAGATATCTATAGACTACTAATTTAGAAATTGTCTAGGAGGAACAACCAGTAGTTCATGGAGAACAAAATTTGTTCAGAACTGAATATGTGGCTACAAAAATTGTTTAGAATTTACTTTTCTCTATTTTTGATCATATGAAATTTAATTTATTAATCTACTAATGAAGTCAAAACTAAATTTCATTATTTGTTTTCTTATTAAAGTGAAAAATTAACTGACGAACCAGAAGGACAAGTATATGAAAAAAATCTTTTTCAAAATCTCTAAAACATTGTGGCAGTTGGTCAGTCACAACATCTAGAAGAAGGTTCATCTGATTCCCTGTCAAATCAGTTTATGGAGTAAGTAATGATGTTTAATATGCCTCGGGTAGAGAATTTCACTATTTGAAAAGAGATGGAATATGAAAACAAAAATTTATAGGATCTTCTTAAAAATTTTGTTTGCAATAAGGAATTTTATTATTTGAAGAGAGGGATGATGAATGATGTTGGAGAGATAAAATTTGAAGTTTTTTTTAAGTCATAATCTACTGATCAAAAGTGGTATTTTAGGAATAAGTTTGAATCAATCAAGGGTACTTTTTTTCATTCCAATACATCTACCTATACTCATTCTACCAGTCGAGATCAGATTCAACGATTTCATGCCACCACCTTTAGCACAGTTGATATGAATGATCTTATTCAGAATCATCAGTACAACAGTGCCCCTATTTTAGTGGTAAATCATTTCACAAATAAATTTATTTTCATTGGGTTAAATTAAAACATCACATTATTTGATATTATATGATTAGGTGTGTAATTATTTTTGATTATAATCTATTTTATTTAAAATTTTAATATGTTTATTTATATTTGATTAAAAAAATGATTATTTTATTATTTCGTAAAATAAATGTTGCAATTATTATAAGATATATTTGTATCAATGTTTCTTTATACATACATTTATAGTATGCACCTATATTAATTTTTACGACTTATATATTTCCATTAGACATCATATATCATTAGTATAATAATTTTTTTGATAATAAAAGTATTATTTTATGTTATTCATTTTATTAGAATACTAATGAACATATACCAAAGTGGAAAAGAATATATATTGCATTCTCATCTCTTACTAGACTATTTATATTGATAGATTCTTAGGAGAAAATGATTTTCTCATATTATCATTAACCACATATAATTTATTTTCCTAGTATTTGGCATTTGATTCAAATGTTTAATTTCTTTTTTATCCCTTATTGGTCAAATAAATATTGAGAATTTTATTTTTTAGTTGGTACTGATATTTTATTTTTCTTTTTGATCTCCTATCATTCTATTCCATATTATATTAATAATAAAATTCAAAAATATTTTTTCTAAAAATAAATGATTTATTAAATATATTTTAAATTGTATTTGAACTCATTTATATTTTTTTTATAATTATTAAATTTATGACAAATTTCTAAATGAGTTTCTCTTCACTCATTATATAAATTTGTTGATTTTTTTTTTATTTTTTCCATTATTGTCATCAATGGATTTTCCCACCATCCTGAAAATTATTTTTTCTAATGATATATTTTCATAATTTAATGTATATTCATATGATTTTGTTAATATTTTTTTTTAAATTTTTTATCAACGAAATACATTTCTATTTTCCTTAAAAATATATTTAGTAATCATTAAGAGTATTTACATTTGTCAACGTTAATAACCCATGTTGTTACATATTGTAAAATGGGGAAATATTATAATCATTCCATCCTCATTCTTTCTCAAGATGGATAATTCAATATTCCATGATATTTTCAATAAACCCGTTTTTTCAATGGGTTAATAAGGTTTCAATGGGATTTTTATGGAACACAGTTATTACCCATAAGTTAATCATGTTGTGATAATAAAAAATGGAATTTCTATAAGTTTATTTTTAATTTATATTCTATGTACATTAATTAGGAAAAAATTATTTGAAATTTTTTATATTAATAGGTGGTTCGTTTATAAACAATGGATGGTAGTTCAATGATAGAACAAGTATGTGTGGTTCTATGATAAAACAATGATTTTTTACTTCCATTCTAAATGAAAGATGGTTGGGTTTTTGATATCCATTTAATACATTGGGTACTTCATATATATAATTTAAAAATACATTGTATCCCATTTGAATGAGTGATATCAAGATATTATTCCAAGATGCTGATTTATTTTTATTAGTCATGATATGAGTTTTAATCATTTCCTTTGATCGATATAGATATCAAAGGGATCATGATTTACTAAATTTACAGAATCATGACTTTGTTATTGCTTTATGACATCCAAAAAATAATATTAATCAAGGATTGATTTATATGAGGTCTCTTTTTTATTCTCATGAAATAATAATATGTTATTAAACAATATAATCATATTATTCATATTAATTAAATTCAATTATTGTAAATTTTTTACCCATACTGATGATATAATATCCCCTTCTAGTTTTTAATTTTCTCTAGGTTATCAAGAGTGAGGATGAATGAAATATTTTTAGAAGGGTCTCATATAGATATTGATGATAAATTAATGATAAATTAGAGAATATGGATTATATGTGATAATATATCATTTAAATACAGGTGTATTATTTTTCTGAGAGTTTTTACTTAAATCTATAAAACTCTAATCAAAAAAAAAACATTGTTTATATAAGTCACTCAATATTTCCTCTTCATATTTTTTAGATGGTGAAAATTGGGTCACCATTATTTTAATCAAATGATAAAATTTAATGATCTATTTTTGAACCATATCAAGGTTTTTGGTTTTAAGGATAATATATTTTTTGTTTTAGAATAGGGTATGATCTATTACGGTACCATAGATTCATGACCATATTATAAATTTATTGGTAGGATAAGAATATTCTATTGAATTTAGAATGCTCCAAGTAGGCTGCATGCATGTCTCTATGTGAGGTGGGATGTGTATACCATGTAGAAAATATAAGTAACATATGTGTGTTGATTATGTTTATTTGATTTAAATTTGTAAACTGATTCATGTTTCAATTTATGTTTTTCTAATATCCATATAAAGTGACTTGGGAGGCCCCATGGGATTGAATACTCATATTTATACTCATCCCTACATATAAACATTATTAAAAATGAGTATTTTTTTCAATAAATGAGTTCAATCAAAATTATCTTACATACAATGTGGGTCATCATGAACATAAAATATTGTGATGGTGGTTAGATCGCATAGATGCTCAGGTGGGGTGTTTGGATTGAAGACACACTGATGCTGCTGTGTTTGGATGTCATTTTGTTGGGGGGATATTTATTCAATTTATACTTATTATATTTTTTTTGAATTTTAATTATTTTTTTGTTTTTTATTATTTTCATTTCATTCATTATTTTTTTTGTTTTTTTATTATATTTTTGAATGGTTATATTTATTTAGAAGTGAAAATCTTCCACCCCATGATTTAGTACTTCCTTATCATTTATTACTCAAATATGGTGTTTGGGGTATGTCACATATGTTTGGTTGAACCTTGGAACTTTCAAATATAATGGTTTGGGTCATGATATTCCACTTCATAATTTAACACGATCCCTATTCCTACAAACATGATATATGAATCTAAAAGAATTTATATTGTCGATAATAATTATTAATTATTTATTTATTAATTTTAAATAAGGATATGTCTATAGAAAAGTATTAGTTTTCAATAGCATTATCTCAAAGAATATAAATTGTATTATAATAAATTGGTCTAAAAAATAAATTAAATATAAGGAAAGAATTATAATAATCAATTATAAAATGATTCTCAAAGTATATACTAATGATGTAGAAAATCAAAATATTTATCATTCACCAAGAAGGATTATAACATCTGATAACATTTAAAAAAATAGATAAGAAGAACATATATCACATATCTAGTTGTAGTTATAAACATCTATAGTCTATCTCTTTATAGTGTCTAGATTTGATACTCATCACATAAGTGGATGCATCCGATATTGGTTAAATCAAAATTAAGAAAATAATTAGTAGAAAACACAACTAAATGTATTTGTATAATTGTCAAGGATGGTGTAATAAAAGAAATAAAGGCCTCATTTTATGTATCATTCACAATCTAGTAATGCGGAATCAATATGATACATTCACCTACAATATATCTATGATATAGTGTGTGATACTCTATTTGAAATATATTGAAATTCCTACAAGTAATAATAACCATTTGAGCTCATGAGTGATATGTATACCTATAGAGGAAACATAAACCCTGATATAATAGTCATGTAAATTCTATATATATTCTTCTATAATGACCATAACTTAGGGATAACATAAAGGCATACATTTAGAGGCCCAAAAACACTTTCTATTATATAGTACTTGAATCTAATATGAATGAATGAATGATTGAGGACTTCATTTCCTATAACATGATTCATTTTATATATTCTTCAAACAATTAATTCTAAAATTCCAATATAACTATAAAAAATTAATATTAAAATCATATCACATATAATGTATTATTAAGGATTATTTATTTCTATGGTGGGTTTTAAGGTTGTTTAAAATCATTACATCACTATAATATAATTTCCACACATATATAATAAAATCTGATAAAACCTCTTAGTAAACCCATTTATTTAGATCAATTATACGGAGAATGTTTAGTGAAAAATAGTGATATATGTACTCATAATTCTCATAAAAAATATTTACTCATATTGTTGAAACATCATTAATTTTTAAGATATTTTATTAAAATTTTAACCAATTTTTTTTCTTAATACATAAATACATTTTAAGTTCATTTTGATCATAGAACATTGATATAAAAACATTACATAGAGATCAAGTTGGTAATATATTTTAAAAGTAGAAATTTTTATTAAAATCATTATTTACACATATATCTAAATGTAATTTTTTATTTATTGTGATTTTCTCTCTAAAATATACTAGTATAATCATTTTTTAACATTTTAGAACTTCTCTATGCTTAGGAATACCCCCCACTAGTCTCTTAGATATTATATTATCTCTATCCAATTTTAAAAAGGAATATTCCTTTTGTTTTTTTAAATAAATAATATTTATATTTACATTTATTTAGGAAATAAAATGTAATAAACATATATTATATGAAAGCCCATGTGTTTAGTTAATAATATTTAAAATAATATTTTATTATTTAAAATATGTAAATATTGGGTGAGAAAAACCATTATGTCATATTTTATCAAATAATATGGAGAACAATTTTTTCATAAAAATATATTATTATACATATATTCTCTTTAAACATGTCATATAATTGTATAAATCATTTAATACCAATTTAAAAAATAGTATACTTTTTTATATAGTATAAAAATTTGTTTTCAGTCATTCATATTCCAAAAAATATAATATAAAAGAGATAAAGTGAAAATATTTCTTACTCAAACATTGATTAAATAAATTGCATTCATATCCATGATAAATAAACCATTTTATTTATCACATAATTATAAAAAAAAGATATATATACAAATTATAATATATTTATAAACATTTTAATAATTATAATTGTTGTACAATATAGAATTGGTATCACATAATCATAAAAGTAAAGGAATTTAATTCCATAATAATATAAAACGATTATTATATAAGGAGTTTGATACCCCATTTAGTTATTTTGGGAATCTTTTTGTAAAATTTCTCACATATCTACAATGGAAACATTTTACCTCCTTTACTATACAACCATTAGGATTTTGATAAACCTAGTTTAATATTGGACCCTCCAATTTTTTTTATATCTTTAAATTTGAGTATTTTCTATTATCAAGACAACATCTAATCAAAGACCGCATTTCTCATGGAATGATAACCACACCATATTAAAATTATTAGGAAAACATATATGTATATTAATTTTTATATTTTTAAAATTTATTTTAGAATGAATTTAATAGCAATAAATAGTCATAAAGAAGAACCTAGTCTCCAAGGACATACCCTATTATATATATTGAATGAGTAGATAATCATGTCCTTTTTTTAATTTTTTTAATTTACATAAATCCACTAATATTTTATATATTCTAATTCTCATAATATATATTATATCTTAATAACAATTTTTATATTCGTATATAGATCTAATAACATTATTTAGTTTATATTCTATTTTATTAATATTGATCTCAATGTAATCATTGATGATGACGGTGTTATTTTATCATTAACAAATAATTCATCAGATAATTATAGTGTTCTATAATCCTTAAATAAGTATCTTTAATAAATTTAATGTCACTAATAATATTTCATGTTTTAAATTTAAATCATATTCATTAATATAGAATGATCTATAATTCTCTTATCCTTGAGTCAAATTTAGTGTTTCACTGGTTATATAAATATTTAAACAATATATCACGTAAATTTTATCTTATATAACACATTGATATTAATTTTGTAATATCTTATTATATATTAATCATTCTTATTATCTAACCTACATTCATCTAGTATATAAAATTACAGAGTTTCCTAGCTAAATGTAACCCAAAACACACAGTGGGATATGATTTTTTATCTTGTAAGGATATCCATTTCCACTATATCATACATATGTTAATCTAAGGGATTCTAGGTTTAGTATGAAACTACCCTTTTTTATTATCAAGGAATTTCTTTTTTCACTTTTAAAATATTCCAAGACATAGTATTTTAACGAGGTTTTTCATTTAATCATATTATATCATTTTTGTCATTCATTTATTAATACTTATAGTGAGTTCGTTTTTTATTATATAAAATTATACAAATTCATTCCAATAGAAACTTGAGAATATGATTTATTATTTATAATATAAATGTTATTCATTTACATATGTTTAATAAACAATAAAAATATACACAATCTTTGGAATTCTAAATTTCATATATCCTGAACCAAATTATTATTTTTGAACCATATATAATATATACCACATTATACAAGTCACTCATTGTGTTAATATGCATGAAATAAAAGATAATTATATTAATAAATATCTAAATGCATCACATATATATGGTATTTCAACCCCATTCATATATGGTTTTAAATTATATGTAACTAATACCCCATAAGAAAAATTCAAGTTCTTCAGTTGACATCAAGAAAATTTCTGTATAGAACCCAAGAACCTAGGAGAGTTAAGACTATAACCCAACATCAAACATTATAGTGAATTTCCCTCAAGATATATCCCAATTCTAATACATTCCATAAAAATTAATATGTATTAATCAATATCAACCATTATTTTCATGTTCATAACTGAAAAAATACCATTAATTATTTAATTTTGTTACAAATATGTATTAAATAGCATGAAAAATATATATTCAATGTGTAATAGTTATAATAATACATCGAAGTAATTTAAACTGAATATTAAATCCATTAATAATATAGACGCTTTAAATAAATATACTAAATAAATCAGAGAATAAATGTTTTAAAGGTTGTGGATGAAGCCTAAAAATTATTATTTAAAGAAATGGCCTCTTGTATGTCTGGGTAGAGGGAGACCCCTTACATAACCTGAAGGCCCATGGCCAAATATGGCATTTTTTATTTTATTTAAAGCATTATTTTATTGATAAATATCAAATTTTTCATGATTTTAATAAATTAAAAAATATTTCAATTTAATATCCTTATTTTATAAAAAGTAAAATATATTTTATATAAATACATATTTGATAAATTTATAAATACTATATAAATAATTAAAATTTTTAAATCCACTTCATGCCAGATTATATCAACCAGAAAAATTTTCATATAGTATAACGCCCCTTATAACTGTTATGTGGGTATATATTGACCATGTATATGGAGGTTTATTTTTTATTATTTTTTAAAAATTAATTTTCATTTATTAAATACAAAACCATTAACTAGGTGACTATAAACCATGATGTGGTACTTCCTATGTAAAAAATATTAAAAAAATAACAATGATGTTCTTTCTTAGAAGATTAAATTTCAACAGATTCATTAAATGTTATAATATTTTTAATAGTGAATTTTTTTTCATAGCAACATCATGATTTTATTATAGAAATATCAATGAAATTGAAGCCATGAAATTTATTACAAAATCATAGATGTAAACTTTTAAATATTGTTATGGTTTATTTTGAACCACTTTTCACAACTAGTTTTGTAAAAAAAACAATGTAATGTTATAAAATACATATAAAATATTTAATTGATTAAATATTATGCTGTGGTTTGATGAAAATTCATAAACCAACATAATTTTCCAAAAAACCATACTTTGGTTCTGGAGAAATCATTATTTTATCACCCCTATTAATGATAACGAGATAATCATAATAATGTTTTTAACATTATAGAATAGTATTTTATTTTTAACATATCTATTATATTCATAATCCATGAAATATTATGTATACATAGTTAGGTAAGAATATACAAAGTAATAAATAAGAGGTTTTTGAACAGTGTGTTTTCAAAAAATCTTCCTCAATTATGGGTTTTGACACCCTCTGTAATTTATGCAGATATATTGTGATTTTCTTCTGTATGAATGTATGCACCAGATAAATAAAAATCAATAACATATATTTTTATATCTTTTCAAGGCCCAAAGATCCCCTAGTCCACTACACCAATCACTCTCTTAGTGAGATGAGTATATTTTACTAGAATGGTCTTTTTATGGAAATACCGGGAATTCACAATAGAATCCAGGATGTTGAAACCTTTACAAGACTAAATACAAAGCTTTTAGAATCTATGAAAGAGAACTGATTATACACAATATATATCAAGAAGCTGGTTCTCCATCATAACTCAGTATGAGCCATTGAAACTTTAATAAATAATAATAAATTTATGATTTGAAATTGGTTGCACATCAAAATTGAATTAGAACACATTTAGTAGAAGTTGAAGCTCCTTTTTCAAAAATAATTATCTTCAATAGAGAATGACTCTGAATTTATCCAGCTTTCACATTGATCTTCAATTTAAAAGTAACAAAAAAATAGACCATTCTCAGACTTAAAGTATAACATGATAGAACATGTACATATCCATAATCGAGTCATTCATATGAGGTGTTCATTTACTATATCATTGTAAAAATAATTTTATCAATGAAGTCGTATATTGGAATATCATATCAAAAATATTTATGAATATATATTATGATGGAATATATAGAACACAAAAACATTCCTCAGTTTTCCAGATCCAAAATAACTACATAATCAATCACAAAAATTCAAATTTCAATTTACCAAGAGTGTCACAATTCCCCCTAAAAAATTACATATTATATCTGATGAAAAAAGTTTATTGAAAAAATTAAAAAATCATTGAATAAATTTTTAATTATATATTGACCATTACAGTAATATTGGATTCAAGAAATTATTGAAAAAATTCTCCATTATCAACAGAGTGTGGGTTGAGATGCTAAGCATATGGTTCCTTTATGTAGATTAGGGTTCCTTTTCATAGAATATGGTTACTTACTATATATGGTTCCTTAACCATACTTTCAAATTTACATAACATAGGGAACAATAAATCAAGACTCCAATATTGGGTTAATGATCTATACAAGTGTTAATTTTAAAAATGTATGGATGATAATCCGAGTAAAAACTAATTATCGTAACATAAGGTTCATCCCATATGCAAACTTTATAATTCTTATGTAATGTAGGGATGAAATGAGTGTTTCTTAAATCATTACCATAACTAAAATTTCATTAAATAGAATATAAATTCTTGTAAAACTCACATAAAAATCTAATTAGAAAACAAAGAGGTATTTTTGAACAACAAAATAACCATAAATTATAAAGTGTTGTTGAGATAATACATGCCCAACATTCTCCCTAGATTTGATGACCACAAAACCCATAACATTATATTAAACAGAAAATAAATAAAATATAGGATTTGTAAAAAAAATGTATATATAGAAATTTTTTGAAATTTTTTATTTAATATAATTGTTTCGATAAAGAAAATTTTTCAAATGAAAATCATTTTGTTGCACATATTATCACTTTCTATCCAAGAAATAGTTTCATTTTGTAAAATTATATATTCTCTCCCTTTTTTGATATAAAAAATATGGTTTATAATGAATAAATTAAATAAACAATAATTCATATATCAAATAACTATAAATGAATAGTTATGAATTTTGGAAGAAGGAAAAAAATAATTCTAATATTGGCACTAAAGTATTGAACATAAATAAAAATAAATAAATCTAAATATGAATGAACAAAATTTAAATATACATTATATTGTTTTAAAATGATATATTACAATACACCATCAACAAGTGTCTTCCATGTTAATGGTTAAATTTCAATTTTAGTAGGGATAAAGGGTTCTTCTGGAGATGGAATGGAATGAATAACAATGATAAGATCAATCAGCTTCAACAACAGACTCTAGAAATTGTTGCTGAACACTTCTGTCTATTGTTGAAGAAGATTCTTTGAGTCATTAAAATCATTCAAAAATTCATCTAAATCAACCTTTATAAACTCATTCACATCTTATTCGGAATGAACTAAAGATATCAACATTATATTAACTCCATTAATCGTTTGTCCAAACTAGGATTCATTCGAACAAATTTGACTTTCCAAATAACATTGATTGTCCAAATGAACATTCAGATGAATTATATCACAATGAAGAGTGTATAGGCTATCATTAAAACATGCTAGGACAAAGGTAATTTATTCAAAATCCTTATGAAATTCTTGTTTTGTCTATTTAGAAGAAATATATTCTTGATTGGTTTCTTTGAGAGACTGAAAATATCTCCCTATCATAAACATAAATTCATAAAACTCTATCTTCCTAATAGACTAATACATTAATAAAAAAATTCTCCTGAAAAATTATTCTTAAGCACCTTAAAATCTCCAAATGAAATTATATTTTCTTTAAAATCTTTTAAATGATGCTTCTGAGCTTCAAACATTTATTTGGGTAGTAAAAAAACATTTTATTCTTCAATATTTGTCTTCTAAAATTTGAACTATTATCCTAAAAAGCAATTATATTCCACCAATATTTGAATTTTTTCTAACGTGGTAATTATCCTCCAAATATGATGACTTAGGAGAGTTATATTATGCTTCATCAACATTAAATAATTCCAGGATTGGCTCACCATCTCCTTTTGGTCTAGTTAACAAATATGATCCACCCAAAACACCATGATTAGGGAAATTTTGATTTATATATTTAGGGATATCTTCCCTATGATCTTGTTTCCTACTCAACATTGTCATTCACTTGAGCCTCACACCCAACCTCTCATTACTCCCCATGTGGAGTGGAATCCACTCCTCCAACATAAGCTTCAACAACATCCTCTAGAAAATGAACTAAAATTATTATTATTTTTTGGACAAGACATTCCTCTAGCCTTGATGTTTATGCCTCTTCAGGCCTATGATGAACTGAGGAAACTGAAGGGATAACCCTTTCCTCTATATTTGTAGCTACAATCAACTTATGTTTTTACCCATAGCAACTAAAGACAAAATATTACTTTAAATCTCTAGACAAAACCATTATTCTTAACAATTATAGAATTAAATGTGTTACTATTATGATAGATTTTTACCAAAAAATATAGTCCCAATATATCCTTTTCTTCATATAAAGAAATAAATAATACTCCCATATGGATAATATCTCATCTTCACATCTGTATGACACTAGTACATTAGATATCTTATCATAATCCAAAAAAAATTGACCATTCGTTAGAAAAAGAAACATGATATACTTATCTGGGTAGATTACCTTCTCATGATCCGTGGTCCTAGGTAAAATTCCTGATTGAATAAACTTCATCATTCTTATTGGAGTCATGATAAACTTCATTTGCAAAATCTTTCTTCACAATTCTTATTCTAAAAATGAAAAAATAACATCCATAGATACATATCTTATATTACAAAGATTTTATACATCTAATTGAAACACACATTCATGAGGACAACATGGCACCTCTACAATTTCCATAGAGGACACTGAAAATTCCTTATTATCAATCGAAGGGATTACAAATGTATTCTTGGAAACCAAGACTGAAATAATATTTTTTACAAAATTCTGTAACTTCTATGTAGTAATCCACTACTATGTTATATTCACCAAATTCCAAAATAAAAACTTGAAAACACATTTTTTCCCATAGAAAAACATTTTTTGAATCTAGATAACCAAAATCTATTACCATTCCCTGAAATACCATGTGAAATTATCATGATGAATTGACATTGTTATCCAACTCAGCATCAACGTGAGGTTGTGATAACTAAAGGTTTCTAGACTAAAGGGATTGAAGGATTATCATTTTAAATAAACAGGAATAAAAAGATAAAGGTGCTCTATAATATGAAAGGATGTGTAGGAGAGGAGATAACAAAGAATGAAAATATATTTCTTGCACCAATTGAGGATGTAATATTTTTTTTTTATTTTTGAAAACACAACTATAATAAAATTGATATCAATTTATTTTACAAACAAATACAAGAAAATTATAATAAAAAATTCAAATACAACTTACTAAAATAAATATAGAGAAATAAAATATAAATTAATAAAAAATTACTTAAACTTAAATATTCTTAACTCCACTTTAATTAAATAGTAACTAGAAACGTGAAGCAGTTTTCTAATAATAAAAGCTAGTTTATATTAACTAATACCAAATTCTAATGATATATCATCTCTAAGAACATGATATCTTAAAATATAATTCCCTATATCAATGTGCTTACTTCTAGAATGAGTTATAAGAATTTTAGAAATATTAATAGCACTAGTATTATCACATTAAATAGGTATACAACTAATGTTTAGTCCAAAGTCTAGTATAGTGTTTTTCATTAAAAATACTTGGGAACAAAAACAGTTTACAATCAAATATTTTTCCAAATTAGTTTACATGGAAACTCAGTGTTGATTCTTACTATACAATGAAATAATATATTTTCTGAAAATTTGATTAGTTATGCATGTTATTTTTCTATCTAATCTACAAACTCTAACTTCAGAATCCTAATATAAAATATAGATTAATATCAGATGTTTCGGAGTAAATAATATATTATAAAATTGTTACCTTTAAATATATAAATATTATTTTAATAGTAGTAATATTTGACACATATTTATTTGAATTAAATATATCATAGAGACGTATATAAAACATATTATATGGTCTACTGGCATTATGATATAACATACTAGAAATCATACATCTAAATAACTTGTTGTCAACTGGTTTTCAAGATTCATCCAAAACATGTTATACATTTGTGCACATAGGAGTCGTATATGTCCTTCTATTCTCAAGACCAAACTTTTTCAATATATCAATAATATAAATACACTTTTTTTACACATTTCTATCATCATTTTGTCAAATTTGAAAGCATATAAATAAATCTATTTCTCCCATCACATTCTTTTCAAATTCAATTTTCATTAGATTTGAAAAATAATGAAAGATATTTTTATTAGGTGAAAAAAACATCATCAACTTAGATATGAACTAATAAAATAGTAGAAAAATATTTTTTCTTGAAGCCTATTAGATATTCCAAATCAATAGTAAATCCATTTTTCAAAAATAGAAGAACAAAAATCATTCATACTAAGCTCTAGGTGCATATTTAAGGCCCTAGATATCTTTGATATGTTTAAAAATAGAATTTAGTTTTTGAGGATTTTTAAAACCATGAGGTTGTTCAATATAAACATATTCTATTAAATAATCATTTTATAAGGTATATTTAACATCTATATGATATAATTTAAAATTCAAAGTTGATTCTTATGCTAAAATAGTTCTAATGGATTATACTATAGATAAAGGGAAAAAGGTATCATTATAATCTATACCTTCATTCTGATTATATCTATTAGCTACTAATGTATATTTATTCCATATAATGATCAATTTTTCATCGTTTTTAATTCTAAAGACCCACATGGTTCCTATAACTAGATAATTTGTAGGTCTTTATTCTATTTATAAAATGTGGTTTCGTTTGAACTGGTTTAGTTCTTCTTACATATTCAGTATCCAATATTAATCATCCAAGGATTCCTATATAGTTTTAGGTTCTTACTTGGATAAAATGGAAGAAAATTCAACTAGGTTTCCAATAATTCTTCTAGTTCTCAATATTTTGTCTAGGTATCCTATAATGGTTTCTAAAGGATTTCACTTTTGGGTTCTAGATTTTATAGGCAACAATATTTTAGGTTATTCAGTATCATGTTCTTATCAACTAGATTGAACATAAAAAAAATAAATCTTATGGGTTTCATGTCTCATGATATAAAAAGAGTTAGTGAATTCATCAGTATGATATTTCTTTTTAATGAATGAGTATTTTTCATCAACCATCACATGAATTGATTATTTAATATTCCATGATTTTTTATTAAAAACACTATAATCATTATTGATGCTAGAATATCCAGAAAATATTCCTTCATCAACTTTTGTATAATTATTTGTATGAATGTCTTTAGTATTTAAGATATACACCTTGCATCCAAAAAAATTAAGGTAATTTAGATTTGGTTTTTTATTATTCCAAATTTAATGAGGTGTCTTTATCAAAATAACTATAATTAATACTCTATTAAATATATATTAGGTTAGGTTAGAGATTCTTCCCATAGATAGGTAGGAAGGTTGTATTCATTCAGCATATTCATTTCCATTTGTTGAATTATACTATTTCTCCTTTAAAAAATTCCATTTCTTTATGGTGTTATTAGTGAAGAGAAAGTCAGTTTAATACCTATATTCGAGAAAATTAAATTGAATTCTTGATTTTAAAATTCTCCACCATAATAAATTACTCAATAATTATTTGAAAACCTTTTTTATTTTGAATAATTTTAAAAAACATTAAAACATAATGAAATCATTACTTGTGAGTTTTATAAAATAAACCAAAGTAAATCAAGAATAATAATAAACTAAAATAGACATAAAATTTACAATCCAAACATGATTTCCCTGGTGGTAGAAAAAAAACATTTGTATAAGTTGTAAAGTATTATGTGTAGATATTTTGTTAATAGTTATGAAAGATTATTTGGGCTACTTTCCAATTTGGTATGAATCACAAAATCTGTCATTGTCAAACATAAGAATAGGAAAATAAAAAACCTATTATTTCTTAGAAAAATTATGTAAATCATAAATATTCTTGTTTCTAAGATGTCTATGCCAAATCCATGGCTCATTTTTACTAGTAGTTAAATAATTCAATTTCGATTTACATAATGAATTTAAATCCAAAGTATACTCATTATTAACTCTAGGTTATCAGTATTTAAGAATCTTATCTTTATACATAGAGCATGATTTTTTTTGAAAGTCAACATAAAAACCATCATCACAATGTTGGTAAATATATATTATATTTTTTTATGCCGTGAAAAAATAGTACATTGTTGACTGAGATAATTTGTGTATCTTCAATAGATCAAACATTAAATTTTTTTTCCTTTGTCAATATTTCCAAAAGTGACAAGACCTCCATCAATTTGTGTCATTATGTGAAAATATGATGGGTATATAATAATATTCGAATATTATCCACTACCCATATACCATATAACTATTTTCCCCTTTGGCTGGTTACCTGAAAAATGTATTAAACAAATATTTTTTTTTGTACCAATATTTTCTTGGGTCTGACAGTAATATCTAGAAATGATCTCGGAATCCAGATTCCCTTTTTTATACCATTTTTATCAACCATACGCTTAGAAATAAAATCTATTTTAATTCAACTTATTGTAAAATTTTTCAAAAACTAGTTATTAGTGACATGCCCTTTTATTCGATAGTGATAACAAGTTGTACCCTTATAATTGGGATGAAAATAGTTTTTATCCAATTTCGATATATAACCCTTTCTTCCTATTCCATACCTATCCCTTTTAATGAAATTCTTTCCAAAAATTTTATTTATGATATTTTCTCATTTAGTAAATAAAATATCAGAACTCTTATAAATTTCCACATCATTTAGTAAGTCTTTATCCTTTCCCTCATGACCATGACATTTTTTAGTAGATGAGTTGAATTTATAAACTAACTCTAGTTTTTGTCTTAACAGAGTGTATCTTCCACTTAAAACAATATTATGAGTTTTTTAAAATACTAGTGATTCATTATAATAGAATCATATTTTTCATTCTAACATTGAATTGTAGGAAAATTGTTTATAATTTTAGAAACTAGTAGTATCAGAATCATAAGATTAATATGTTTATGCCTTTATTTTTCTTCCCTTGACATAAAGAACATGTTATTATTAAGATTTGATATGTCCTTCTCTAAATCAGACATTGAGGAACAATTTTAGTCTTTAGATACACTCCATGTAGCTTTCATTCCTTTTTTCCATTATGTTCATAATTATCAATATCTGGCATTTCCTTTCAGAACTTCTTCATTCATCTCTCAGTTGAGGTCAATTAGGACAGATATGACACAGTTTCTTTCATTCATAACATCTGACATCTCCATATTATTTCGTATCCTTATTGAATTATTTTATTAATACTCTATTATTCTTATAAAAAATTATGATCTTCTTGGCTAACTGATCCAGTTCCACTTTTGAATCATCTGAATATGAATTATTCTCTTCTTTAACTTCATTATTTGTTTTTCTTTTGTTCTTCTCCGAATTCACCTTTAAAGAAGTATTTTATTTAATAAATATAATATTATGATATTAATCTTCATCATTCATTTTTTCTTCATACATAATCAATGTTCTAATTAGTACATTCATTGTAAAATATTTAACTGCTGATGATTTGTAACGCCCCGACCCTAGTTACCCAGAGTCGGTGCATTATTACATAACATTGGCGTGATCATGAGAAAGATCAAGTCTCGAAAGACCGATTAGTTTAGTAGCCTTGGAATAACTAGATACATCCCTAAATTTTTACATTACATCATAAAAAAAACATCTTGTCTTCATATCCCCTCATACTATCCCTGCAGGTCATTCATAAATTACTTCTTCATAATCCTGGAAAAAAAAATAAAACATTGAAAGGGGTGATCTCGGATGCTCAGTAAGGATAACATTATAGCAGAAGCTTTCATAAATAAGCATAAACACTTAAGGCAATTTATAACTAAAACAAAAGCCTTTGAAACTTGAACTTCAGCATAAAATGGCAAAGGTAAAATGAAATAATTCCATTTACTTACTCACATGGATATTCTACTAGTCGAATGATCACATGCAATATCAATAACCACTTTCATAATGATGGAATGCATAATGCCAGACTATCATAACCACATAGCCAAGGCCTCGTGCCAAGACTACAAATAAGATTTTGTCAAGGCCTTGTGCCAAGACAATAGTTTGTCTCATGAGACCTACCGATGCATCGAGGAGCTATAGCGGGCTCCACCCATCACTTATTAAGTCCAATGCATTCCTCATATGAATAGGTTTAAGCATAAAATAAACATTCGTATTAAAACTAGCATACGAAATGTCAATACTTTAACCACAAACCATGCATGGTATAAAAATAGAACATCCACAGTCAAATATAACTCATTTGATACAATATGGAAGATTGTATTGTATCACATTAACCTTAATCATGAATAATGAAGGATGTTGACATAGATGAAAATAATCATCAAAACTATTTGAGAGAAATATCCCCCTTTTCTTGAAAACATTTAAATGTCACACTATTTGTCAAGAAGCCATTTAAAAATAGATTTTTGAATCAAAGTGTCCCATACCACTTTGAAACCATTTAAAAGGATTTTTAATATCTAAACTTTAATGTCCATATAAATAAATCCTTAAAACCATTTTTAAAACATGGACATTAATGAGAAAGATTTAGATGAATAAGTCTTTAAAACATTTAAAAATGGTATTTTAGTTAGAGATTCTAACCAAAAGAGAGACACTTGAATGAAAATAATTGAAGTAATCAAAACCTTTTAATATCATGAGAATAAAGGGAATTCATGATATACTATGTCAAATTACATTATATATACCACATAAAAGTGATTTGGTGTATATCAACAAAGAAGTCTCAATGGAATGTAAGTTGAGATGAAATCTCTCATAAAGACCATATCCTTAGGTTAAGGATAAATAAACAACATAATTATGTGTGAAAACTATAAATACACTAAATATGATTGGATATTCAGTTTAAAACAATCAAAGTATATTCACACATATTCCTGTAAAAACAACACCAACGAATTGGATGTTTAACTCAACAAATGGTGAAAGAGTTAAAATTACTCTTATCAAATTCATATCAATGACTTGAGAATTTTCAATGGAGTGATTATGTGTATCAAAAGTATATCCACAGGAAGGGGAGTGGAAATTATGACATAATCAAATGAATAGTGATTCCACACATAATCTTGGGGTAATATAAACAATGAAATATGCGTAAAGCCAAATGAGTGGAAATTGAAATCTCAAATTCCCTTATTGATTAGGTAACTTAAGAAACAAACACCCATGAAAGAAAGATCGTACCATGATGATTTAAATACCAATAAAATAAAGTATATTACACAATGAATACAATCATGGGTAGTACACATACACCACATGCAATAATTAAGTGGTGATCAATGGAATTCTCACGGAATTAAAAGTGAGACAAGAAACCCCTTACCACGTTAATCAACTGAGTCGCATGGCCAAAAGTTAATAACCACAAAATGATTTACAGAATAACATGAATATAAAGTGAATCATGATAATATATATCAAATGGATGTACACAATACACCACTTTCAATAATTTAGTAGCGAACAATGGAAATCTCACGGAATTGAAAGTGAGATAAGAGAATCCCTTACCACGTTAATCAACTGAGTCGCATGGCCAAAAGTTAATAACCACCAAATGATTTAC
Source organism: Viscum album (assembly GCA_963277665.1). Taxonomy (NCBI): domain Eukaryota; kingdom Viridiplantae; phylum Streptophyta; class Magnoliopsida; order Santalales; family Viscaceae; genus Viscum; species Viscum album. The sequence goes on along the minus strand of OY728136.1, from coordinate 897,872,678 downwards.
ATAATAACATGAATATAAAGCGAATAATGATAATATATATCAAATGGAAGTACACAATACACCACTTTCAATAATTTAGTAGCGATCAATGGAAATCTCACGGAATTGAAAGTGAGATAAGAGAATCCCTTACCACGTTAATCAACTGAGTTGCATGGCCAAAAGTTAATAACCACCAAATTATTTACAGAATAACATGAATATAAAGTGAATAATGATAATATATATCAAATGGAAGTACACAATACACCACTTTCAATAATTTAGTAGCGAACAATGGAAATCTCACGGAATTGAAAGTGAGATAAGAGAATCCCTTACTTTGTACTTTTTCCTTGGACGATGGTAGGTTTACCTCCTGTATAATGGTGAAATAATTGTTATTGAATAATACAAGAATCAGTTACTTTAATATGATATCATATATGATCTTTTAACATTGATTTTTTAATAATATCTTAGAATTATCGTCATTTCAGGTGTTAACGGGTTCATTTTACTTTACATTCTTTGTTATGTGAGTCATATTCGTTATTAATGGGATGTATATTATTCATATCCAGAATGGTATCAAGTCCTTAAACATCATTTTTAAATCATCAAATGATAATTATACTTGAATGGATACGATGAAGAATAAATCTCATCGCGTTCGTGGAGACGGTAGTCCGTACGTACGCACGAATGCTACTTCCATTTAATTTTTATTTTAAAAGAATCGAATCCAAATGATACATAGGTATATTAATATTCCAGTAAAATATAATATTTTATATATGTTACATAAGTTCATTAACACCATCCTTTATACTTTCCATGTGTGGTATGAACGAGTCATATCATTTTAAGGGGGCGGTAGTCCGCACTTCCTCAAATGAAATTATCGTATGTATATACAACATGAAACGAATAATTGTATGAAATAAAATGGAATTACAGAAGATTATATATAAAATATATATCATTAATATCATATATAATTACAGTTCCATCCTAATGGCCACCATGAGAGGCGGTAAGATGTATTTGAACAATCATCGTTTCGTGAGGCGTTAGTTTGCCATCCACAGAAACATTATGTTCATCATCCATTAGATGGAGTTGTGTGAATGTTTAGTTTTAATACTTCTTATAACAACATCCTAGTATATTTTTGATACTGTTGTTGTTACAAAAGAAATGAAATAAAAAGATTTTGGGGGGTTGGAGAAGCAAAATAATTGAAAATAATTTAAGAGAAAATGTTACCTTTAATTTAGGTAACTCACTTTGGTTGGAACCAAAGGACTTCTTGAAATGCTTTATGCCTAAGGGGAAGCTTCAAGGAGGAGTATAGGGAATTGGGGAGCTTAGTTGGGCAGAGTTTGGACGAGCCAAGTGGCTTGAGAGGTGTGAGGAATGAGTATAAGTGGTCTCATTTTATAAGGGAGAGGAGGGGCTCTTTAGGAAAGAGTGAAAGTATTACTTTATAATATAATTATATTAGGTTTATAATGGTCCAAAAATCATTGAGGTCGAAGATACGATGACTCATATTATAAATAACATCAACCAATAAGAATTGGACAGGTTTTATATAATATTTTAATCATTATAATCTTATTTATTTAAATGATTTATTAATGAGGTAAACATTTCATCATTATTGTGTCATTAATAATTTAAATTATTTGATGTCTAAAAATTATAAATAAAATATCATTATGTAGGAAATCTTTTTAGCTTTCTAATGAATATTTATAATCGAAAATACAACATGTATAACCCTATGTAAAAATTGTTCTTTTAAAAGATGTAAGCTTATGCCATTTTTGTATTCATTTTAACTTAATTAAAATAAAGTGTCATTATCACTTACAAGTGGATCAATGAGGTCCCAAAATTGACCCAAATATGCCCATGGTCGATCATGTATCAACCAATAGGTTTAAGACACGTTTTAGGGTAATTTAGTATTATTATAATATTATTTTTTAACCCTTATTTACCGGATTTACCTTTAACCATGGTAAATAAAATATTTACCGCAGTAATTATTCAAAATGTCTAAAAATAAAAGTTACCTATTTACACAATTTGAACATCCTGATTCCAAATATTGAATCCATTTTTCTAAATTCAAAACACAGAAGTGGCAGAAATTAATTTAAAATTAATTCCCGCTGTCAAAACAAAAAGCGTGTTTTTAAGAGATAATAACTATCAAAAGATTGACAATTGTTTATGTTCAGTTTAATTGTAAAATTATGTCCAATGACCAAAATTATATTAAATGGTAAAAATATATTCTAAATATACTTTAAAACCACTCAAATTCATAATTTATCACTATTAATTATTTTGATTAAAAAAGTTGTTTTTAATTAAAATTTAGTAATTTTTACTATTCATCAAAATATGAATGTTATCCGAAAAGTACCAAAATTTCACCTTAGGCTAAATTTGATATTCCGAATCCAAAAATGAAGTCCATTTTGAAATATACAATATATATAATTTCAAAAAATTAAGTATTACTATTTATAACGGCTAGTTTGATCGGTTGTGGTGTGTGTTAAAACTCGAAGTTGCGTACAACACATGCTACTGTTTTATTCAAAGGAAAGCGTACCGTGGAAGCTTGGGATGTTTTATTTTAAATTTTTTGATGTCCCCATTTAGTCAAAAAGTTTAAAATATTTTATTTAAAAAGGGTTCACTATTAAAAGTTGGTAAAACTACAATACTGAAGATGAATTTGTTCTTACATTATGTCTAAGAAACTCATAATATGGATTCTAAAATTATAAGGATTATATAAAGTTTAAAATTTAATCAATACTATTCATATCCTTTTTTGAACGGCTTGTTTGGTAAGTCATGGTGCGCTTGAACTCGGTGTTGCGTGTAGTGCAAGTTATTGAATTATTTTGAAGAAATAACACACTATGAAATCTTGGGGTGTTACATTCTCCCCTCCTTCAATAAATTGCGTCCTCGCAATTTGAAATTGTTCTTCGAAAATAAAAGGTTGAAAATAGAAAATATATTTGTGGGATAACCCACATCAGAAATTGGTTTACTAAAATTTAGTCTTAATATGAGGAAAAGAGAAATGAAAGGGTCACCACCAAATTATGATCTCGATTAGGAGAACATTGGTGGCAATTAGAGACATATAATTGGAGGAAAAACGTAAATATTTATAGGTAGTGGTTGAGGTCATCAATCACAAACAAGTATAAAATTGAGGTCCTTAAACTCATCAACCTATGATGATTTAAAGTACCATCGGTTCAACAAAATATAGGGTATTGGGATCACACATTTTTGACATTTCAAAATATCTTAGTTGAATTCCAACATCGAAAAATGAATTAATGAGGCCTCTATTTAAAATAAAGAGTGGAAAGTATGAAGATTACCGAAAATAACACATATTAGGGTTCCATGTAGGAAAATATGGATATGGAGGAGAAATCTAACCATCAATTATCTTATGGAGAGTGGTAGAGAACATGGCTATAAAAAGGCCAACAATCCCAAAGCCATAAATTAGTGATGATTTAAGGTACCATCTAGGACAACAATTTTTTTTAAGTTACATTACATAAGGAAGAGGAATTCATTTATGATATTGACTAAGAACATTATGAGATATACTTAAATTTTAAGTAGATTTTCATTCTTTAATAAATTTACACCACTAACTCAATTTTTTTTAAACGATGAGTATTCAAGAAGACTTGGTCACACTGGAAGAGCTAGAATAAACTTCTATAGAATCACATGATCCATGCAGGATAAACCATATATTTACATTGTCTTTGAAGATTAATCAAAACCAAAATGGTTAGTGAATGATCTATTGATCCCCCAAAAGGATATTCATTGAGATAAATATGCAGTAATCTTAATTTCTAAAATTAAACCAACAATACCCCAAAGTTAAATAGATACCATTCAATAACCAATTGTCCTTAAAATCCTTTAATATAATCCAAACTAATATTGAAATCCAAAACATAGAAGAATTTGATTATGTAGTCTCCCATGTTACATTGTATCTCCAAATGACATCAAATACTCTTACAGTCACATACTTAAAAGTAATTAACATCATCACATATTCTCTGTTATAGGTTAATCATTTCCATAAACAACCCAAATCACTATAAATAAACAATAAAAATGTAGATAAAAATCCACCATTACTCTACAAATGAAACCTCATTGTATTCAATTTTCCTTGGTCATATAGTGTTCCTAACAAAACGAACATCTTCCAAAATAACATTTATCACTTAATCACCAAATCATTTTCATATACCAAGGGTATTCATTTGATAAGACATAAGAACCCAAATCATCTTATTATTGATCAATAAAATCATTTAACAAAAAAAATAGTCATACTAACCAGGGACTTCACGTAGTCTAGTGGTAGGCGATAAATCCCAATCGCACTTTGGTTGTGGGTTCGATTCCCACAGCTTTGTCCGACGCGACGGGTTGTCACACGGTCTACGTGTTTTCCTTTTTCAAAATCTATATTCTATAATATTACCAAAATGAGATAAATTTTTCAAAATAACATAATTTAACCACAAATGTTATATCATACTTTATTTTTTCATCCCAAATTATAATAACTTATCATTTTTTGAAACCCCAATGATCATATAAAACCAAATGGTTATTTATACCTATATCCACAAGAGAAGAGACAATTATTCCTCAAATATCATTCTCACATGGCAAACTGAGGGGTTACAAATACAAGAGAAAATTATTCCAAAGTAAACCCATCAACAAGGAGTGCTAATACTTTTTAAATTTTTCTCCAACCATTTATTTCCGCATAGCTTCTTCTTTGAGCAATAAAATATCCTATAAAATAGGACATTCACTCGGGTAATGGCCAGGTCCCCTAAATTTACGGCAAATGACTGTAAATGGACTCTTGGGACCATTTTTATCTTCTTCCATAGTACTCTTCATTTTTCTTCGGCAATTCTTCACTTTATGTCCTTCCTTCCCGCACGTAAAACATTTCATTGTCCCATTGAGACACTTTCCTGGGTGTCTCTTTCCACAATTCCTGCATGATGAAAATTGAGGTTTCTTTTCTCCATGGTCTCCATTGCTGGAGATCTTATCATTTATCACCTTTCTCTTCCTTGTTGAGTTTGGGGGTTGGTTAATATATATGATGTTGAACATATTTTTGGAAAACTGATTTGGCATAAAGACGATATCTTTTACGCCTATCAACATTCCATTTTGTTGCTCATTTCCACCACCGTTCCCACCTTGTACATCATTCTCAAAGTCAAAATGAATTCCTTGGAATGCAGCCATTGATTAAAACCAGAAAGCATTGTGTGAGTAATAGTAGTCGTAAAATCATTTAGAGATTAAAATGTCACCATATTCTCAATTTGAAACATATTAGGATTAACCAAGGTCATTTACTCTCATCTTATGTATATATTACTTAAATCAGTTTGTAATGAAAATGTAAATTAACCTAAGCATATCCCCCGGGAGTGTCGTAACCAAGAGTGCAGCAAGGACCGTTGTCGTGCACCAGTTCCCGTTCGAGTCTAGCTCAAAGCGGTGTTTTCGGGTTTTACCCCTAGGTACATCTGTGCCAGAGCCGCCTCTACCTGCTCGTATCCAGACAGGGTTGTATTGCTCGGAAAACTCACAAAATCTCTACAATACCAAAATTCTAGGAAGTTCTTTTATACTAATCCTCAAAGTTCATCTTAGGTCTACGTGCTCTAATCAGAGTTTATCTAAATCTAGCTACCAAGGTTTGTACTAAACTTCCTCTGATACCAACTGTAACGCCCCGACCCTAGTTACCCAGAGTCGGTGCATTATTACATAACATTGGCGTGATCATGATAAAGATCAAGTCTCGAAAGACCGATTAGTTTAGTAGCCTTGGAATAACTTGATACATCCATAAATTTTTACATTACATCATAAAAAAACATCTTGTCTTCATATCCCCTCATACTATCCCTGCAGGTCATTCATAAATTACTTCTTCATAATCCTGGAAAAAAAAATAAAACATTGAAAGGGGTGAGCTCGGATGCTCAGTAAGGATAACATTATAGCAGAAGCTTTCATAAATAAGCATAAACACTTAAGGCAATTTATAACTAAAACAAAAGCCTTTGAAACTTGAACTTCAGCATAAAATGGCAAAGGTAAAATGAAATAATGCCATTTACTTACTCACATGGATATTCTACTAGTCGAATGATCACATGCAATATCAATAACCACTTTCATAATGATGGAATGCATAATGCCAGACTATCATAACCACATAGCCAAGGCCTCGTGCCAAGACTACAAATAAGATTTTGTCAAGGCCTTGTGCCAAGACACTAGTTTGTCTCATGAGACCTACCGATGCATCGAGGAGCTATAGCGGGCTCCACCCGTCACTTATTAAGTCCAATGCATTCCTCATATGAATAGGTTTAAGCATAAAATAAACATTCGTATTAAAACTAGCATACGAAATGTCAATACTTTAACCACAAACCATGAATGCTATAAAAATAGAACATCCACAGTTAAATATAACTCATTTGATACAATATGGAAGATTGTATTGTATCACATTAACCTCAATCATGAATAATGAAGGATGTTGACATAGATGAAAATAATCATCAAAACTATTTGAGAGAAATATCCCCCTTTTCTTGAAAACATTTAAAAGTCACACTATTTGTCAAGAAGCCATTTAAAAATAGATTTTTGAATCAAAGTGTCCCATACCACTTTGAAACCTTTTAAAAGGATTTTTAATATCTAATCTTTAATGTCCATATAAATAAATCCTTAAAACCATTTTTAAAACATGGACATTAATGAGAAAGATATAGATGAATAAGTCTTTAAAACATTTAAAAATGGTATTTTAGTTAGAGATTCTAACCAAAAGAGAGACACTTGAATGAAAATAATTGAGGTAATCAAAACTTTGTAATATCATGAGAATAAAGGGAATTCATGATATACTATGTCAAAGTACATTATATACACCACATAAAAGTGATTTGGTGTATATCAACAAAGAAGTCTCAATGGAATGTATTTTGAGATGAAATCTCTCATAAAGGCCATATCCTTAGGTTAAGGATAAATAAACATCATAATTATGTGTGAAAAGTATAAATACACTAAATATGATTGGATATTCAGTGTAAATCAATCAAAGTATATTCACACATATTCCTGTAAAAACAACACCAACGAATTGGATGTTTAACTCAACAAATGGTGAAAGAGTTAAATTTACTCTTATCAAATTCATATCAATGACTTGAGAATTTTCAATGGAGTGATTATGTGTATCAAAAGTATATCCACAGGAAGGAGAGTGGAAATTATAACATAATCAAATGAATAGTGATTCCACACATAATCTTGGGGTAATATAATCAATGAAATATGCGTAAAGCCAAATGAGTGGAAATTGAAATCTCAAATTCCCTTATTGATTAGGTAACTTAAGAAACAAACAACCATGAAAGAAAGATCATACCATGATGATGTAAATACCAATAAAATAAAGTATATTACACAATGAATACAATCATGGGTAGTACACATACACCACATGCAATAATTAAGTGGTGATCAATGGAATTCTCACGGAATTAAAAGTGAGACAAGAAACCCCTTACCACGTTAATCAACTGAGTCGCATGGCCAAAAGTTAATAACCACCAAATGATTTACAGAATAACATGAATATAAAGTGAATCTTGATAATATATATCAAATGGAAGTACACAATACACCACTTTCAATAATTTAGTAGCGAACAATGGAAATCTCACAGAATTGAAAGTGAGATAAGAGAATCCCTTACCACGTTAATCAACTGAGTCGCATGGCCAAAAGTTAATAACCACCAAATTATTTACAGAATAACATGAATATAAAGTGAATCATGATAATATATATCAAATGGTAGTATACAATACACCACTTTAAATAATTTAGTAGCGAACAATGGAAATCTCACGGAATTGAAAGTGAGATAAGAGAATCCCTTACCACGTTAATCAACTGAGTCGCATGGCCAAAAGTTAATAACCACCAAATGATTTACAGAATAACATGAATATAAAGTGAATCACGATAATATATATCAAATGGAAGTACACAATACACCACTTTCAATAATTTAGTAGCGAACAATGGAAATCTCACGGAATTGAAAGTGAGATAAGAGAATCCCTTACATTGTACTTTTTCCTTGGTCGATGGTAGGTTTACCTCCTGTATAATGGTGAAATAATTGTTATTGAATAATACAAGAATCAGTTACTTTAATATGATATCATATATGATCTTTTAACATTGATTTGTTAATAATATCTTAGAATTATCGTCATTTCAGGTGTTAACGGGTTCATTTTACTTTACATTCTTTGTTATGTGAGCCATATTCGTTATTAATGGGATGTATATTATTCATATCCAGAATGGTATCAAGTCCTTAAACATAATTTTTAAATCATCAAATGATAATTATACTTGAATGGATACGATGGAGAATGAATCTCATCGCGTTCGTGGAGACGGTAGTCCGTACGTACGCACGAATGCTACTTCCATTTAATTTTTATTTTAAAAGAATCGAATCCAAATGATACATAGGTATATTACTATTCCAGTAAAATATAATATTTTATATATGTTACTTAAGTTCATTAACACCATCCTTTATACATTCCATGTGTGGTATGAACGAGTCATATCATTTTAAGGGGGCGGTAGTCCGCACTTCCTCAAATGAAATTATCGTATGTATATACAACATGAAACGAATAATTGTATGAAATAAAATGGAATTACAGAAGCTTATATATAAAATATATATCATTAATATCATATTTAATTACAGTTCCATCCAAATGGCCACCATGAGAGGCGGTAAGATGTATTTGAACAATCATCGTTTCGTGAGGCGTTAGTTTGCCATCCACAGAAACATTATGTTCATCATCCATTAGATGGAGTTGTGTGAATGTGTAGTTTGAATCCTTCTTATAACAACATCCTAGTATATTGTGGATACTGGTGTTGTTACAAAAGAAATGAAATAAAAAGATTTTGGGGGGTTGGAGAAGCAAAATAATTGAAAATAATTTAAGAGAAAATGTTACCTTTAATTTAGGTAACTCACTTTGGTTGGAACCAAAGGACTTCTTGAAATGCTTTCTGCCTAAGGGGAAGCTTCAAGGAGGAGGAGAGGGATTTGGGGAGCTTAGTTGGGCAGAGTTTGGACGAGCCAAGTGGCTTGAGAGGTGTGAGGAATGAGTATAAGTGGTCTCCTTTTATAAGGGAGAGGAGGGGCTCTTTAGGAAAGAGTGAAATTATTACTTTATAATATAATTATATTCGGTTTATAATGGTCCAAAAATCATTGAGGTCGAAGATAAGATGACTCATATTCTAAATAACATCAACCAATAAGAATTGGACAGGATTTAGATAATATTTTAATCATTATAATCTTATTTATTTAAATGATTTATTAATGAGGTAAACATTGCATCATTATTGTGTCATTAATAATTTAAATTATATAATGTCTAAAAATTATAAATAAAATATCATTATGTAGGAAATCTTTTTGTCTTTCTAATGAATATTTATAATCGAAAATCCAACATGTATAACCCTATGTAAAAATTGTTCTTTTAAAAGATGTAAGCTTATGCCATTTTTGTATTCATTTTAACTTAATTAAAATAAAGTGTAATTATCACTTACAAGTGGATCAATGGGGTCCCAAAATTGACCAAAAGATTCCCATGGTCGACCATGTATCAACCAATATGGTTAAGACACGTTTTAGGGTAATTTAGTATTATTATAATATTATTTTTTAACCCTTATTTACCGGATTTACCATTAACCATGGTAAATAAAATATTTACCGCAGTAATTATTCAAAATGTCTAAAAATAAAAGTTACATATTTACACAATTTGAACATCCTGATCCCAAATATGGAATCCATTTTTCTAAATTCAAAACACAGAAGTGGCAGAAATTAATTTAAAATTAATTCCCGCTGTCAAAACAAAAAAGCGTGTTTTTAAGAGATAATAACTATCAAAAGATTGACACTTGTTTATGTTCGGTTTAATTGTAAAATTATGTCCAATGACCAAAATTATATTAAATGGTAAAAATATATTCTAAATATACTTTAAAACCACTCAAATTCATAATTTATCACTATTAATTATTTTGATTAAAAAAGTTGTTTTTAATTAAAATTTAGTTATTTTTACTATTCATCAAAATATGAAAGTTATCCGAAAAGTACCAAAATTTCACCTTAGGCTAAATTTGATATTCCTAATCCAAAAATGAAGTCCATTTTGAAATATAAAATATATATAATTTCAAAAAATTATGTATTACTATTAATAACGGCTAGTTTGATCGGTTGTGGTGTGTGTTAAAACTCGAAGTTGCGTACAACACACGCTACTGTTTTATTCAAAGGAAAGCGTACCGTGGAAGCTTGGGATGTTTTATTTTAAATTTTTTGATGTCCCCATTTAGTCAAAAAGTTTAAAATATTTTATTTAAAAAGGGTTCACTATTAAAAGTTGGTAAAACTACAATACTGAAGATGAATTTGTTCTTACATTATGTCTAAGAAACTCATAATATGGATTCTAAAATTATAAGGATTATATAATGTTTAAAATTTAGTTAATACTATTCATAACCTTTTTTGAACGGCTTGTTTGGTAAGTCATAGTGCGCTTGAACTCGGTGTTGTGTGTAGTGCAAGTTATTGAATTATTTTGAAGAAATAACACACTATGAAATCTTGGGGTGTTACATGATTGTCGAATAGATTCAAATATTCCATTCCTTTTTTAGGTATGTACATTGAGTAATATCACTGATTGTCCAAAATTATTCATTGGTTTATAAAATTATGTAATATTCATGACAATTTTTGTAAGCCTTCCATTAATCTATGTGTTAATTTCTCTATCGAACAATCTAAAAGTGTCAAACTCCATGATTGTTCTTGCATACCTCATTTATCAATCATTATTTTTTCCTTCTTTTTCAACATTAATAGTTTTTTACATTTCATTGGTAGTATGAAATTGTGAAACACGATTGAACTCATCTGATCCAAGAAAAATAATAATATAATTCATAAATTTTTAAATCATTTCATATCCAGTTGGTGTTACAAAATCTCAATTTTTGTGTTTCTCAGGAATCTTATATAGGTTATGAACTTTGAGTAAAATCTGTATCAATATTTTTTAATATAGATAGTCATCCTTGACATCCAAGATTTAAAATTTTCACCATTAAATTATGTAGCTAAAACCATTGACATTCCTTCCCTAGGATCATCCATTTCCATCTTTTTATAGACATTATACATTTTATATTGATATATGTTTATCCATACATTCCCTTCTAATACCAATTTTTAGGTCGGAATATGCAATGTATCACATAAGAGGGGCTGAATTGTTTCTTTTCAAAAAATCTTCCACAACTATGGATTTTGACACCCTATGTAATTAATGCAGAAATGTAGTGTTTTTATTCTGTATAGAAATATATAACAGATAAATACAAATAATGATCAAATCTTTTTATAGAGGTTCATGGAACAAAGATCACATAGTCCACTATACCAATCACACTTTTAGGGAGAATGATAAATTTCACGAGAATGGTCCTCTTTTCACAAGACTATGAATCTACCCATGATTTTAGGTAGTTGAAACCTTATGAAGTCTAAATACAAATCCTTATGGTTCTATAATGTAGAACCATTTATACATGGCTTATATCAATATGTTGATACTCCACCAAAACTGAGTATGTGTAGTTGAAACTATAATGAATCAAAATAAATTGATTTGTTGAAATAGGTAGAAAATCACAATTTCAGTATCATGAATTTGAATGTATATGGATCTTCTTCTTCAAAAAATGATTTCCTTCAAGAGATAATGTGTCTGAAGTGATACAGGTGTCACATAGATCTTAAATTTGAAATGATAAACAAAATTGAATAGTCACAAACATGCAGTAGATCAAAATAGAGCACGTATATATCCAAATTGTTGTCTTTTATCTGATTTGTTTGTTTTCTGTAGCACTAAAAATAATTAACAAAGAAACTGTATATGCGAATCACTTATAACACACATATATGAAGAGATATTCGGATGTATTATATATATAAAAAAAATAACTTTTTCCAGTATTCCATATCCAAAACAATAACATGGTTTAATGTAGAAATTCAAATATCAATTTACTAGAAGGGTGGTAACATCCCTTAGAAATATTTGAGATTTTATTTGAAGAAAACATTTCTTTGAAACAATAAAAATGATCATAGAAATAGATGTTAATTCTATCATGACCATTTCAGTAATATCGGATTAAAAACGTGGCTCGATGAAGTTCACAGTTGAGAACACCACATAGGGTTGAGCTATATAGCATATGTTTCCTTTGCTTATCGTAGGGTTCCTTTGCGATGTGTAGGGTTATGCTTCATAGTGTAGTGTTCCTTCCAAATTATGGTACCTTACCCATAATTTCATCTTTACGTAATGTTGGGAACAATGTAGCATAGTGATAATGACCTAAATATTTATCCTTGTTAGAATAAAATCTAGAACATAGCATTGATTAACAATATGTTTAAGTTTTGTTAATTTATGGTTGAAAATCGTAAATCCAGACTCCAACATAGGGTTTCTAATCCATACGTGTGGACATTTTTGAGCGTATTGATGAAAATTCAAATACAAACTCCTTATAGAAACATATGCTTAATACCATACACAAAATTTAGCATTCCAATGTAACGTAATGATGAAATAGTTTTTCCAGAATCATTCTCATAATGCTAAATTCTATTATATAGAATATAAATACCTTTAAAATTCACATAACAAAGCATTATTAGAAAAAAAACATGTGTATTTGTGAACATAAAAATCGTCATAAATTATAGATAATTATTGATATAATACATTCGCATCATTCAACTCCAAATTGTAACTTCCCAGACCTGGATGCCACCCTATGGTTCCCCGAGCCTAGTTGAACACATGGACTCAAGCACTTCCCCCTAAAGGCCAGAGGATGATGACTAGTAGTGGGGGCCTAGGTGAGTCAAAGGAGAGATTATTCATGAATCACCAGATCATCACCACATAATTCAATCATATAATAAATGGTGGAAGCAAAATAAACAACAATCAACTGAAAGGATGACAAGATCGGAATACATATTAATAACCAAAAGTGTCACATATACAAAATGATACAGATGGAAAAATTGTCTAAAAATATTCTAGAATGGTACATTGTAATTTATTATAGAATAAGTCCCAAAATTAACAAAATACCATAGAATGTATCCTAGCATTGCAGTCCTCAGCTTGGTCCCCTTCTCCCCTACACCAAATCCACAATCAACTCCTTTACATAAGCGATTTCCTCTATCATCACTTGTAACCATATAATTTGTTTGGTTCCCTAAGGGGACTCAAACTAGGTGTGGGATAAACATTTTAGTAGGAACCTATCTAGTTATATACATTTTTATAAAAAAATTTAAATAAGTTCTAGAATGTGTTAACAAAGCATTAATGTAATGTGAATACCCAGGGAATATGTCCAATGTAATAATGGAAATACTGAACTACCCCTCAAGGATAACGAAAACAAAGTCACCTCTTAACATGTTAGATATGAAAATAAAAAACAACTCACATTGTCTCTTCATACATCCATTCATATAAAAAAATCCATATCCATGTTGTATAAATAATAAATAAATCCCATGGCCATACCGTATAGTGAAAGGAATACCCCAAGGCCTAGATCCAAGGTGGCACGTACCATGGGATACATGTAAAAAATATAGACCATGAAGATCCATATCCAAGTATATTATCCATGAAATCCCTTTGATTACCTTTGGTTTCCAAGTGGAAACATTGTTAGGAGCTGCTTTGGGTCCATGGAGCATAGCAATGGAATATCCTACATGAGAATAAAAAAGCCAGATCTAGAGGGTTGTAAGGCCAATGCATTCCATTTATTCTTGTCCAAAGGGGCAGAGTCAACCCAAGGTGTCCACTACATCATTCTAGATCCATGGAAAGAAGACCATGGAATCTATCAACCCATTCAACACATAAATTAAATTAATTCACATTAAACAATCCATTCCATGTTAGTTTACCCACTCACTTCAACATTGACAAGCCATGAGTATACCCAATCATGAATCCATTATCATCTATAAATCATTTGGCCTACCATCTCATATTATCCATTTAATATTCCATTATATATATTATGTAGGTTTATTAACCCATATAATACATTAAATAATTTATGTGTGCATACCCTCATACAAATAACCATTTCCCAATAGACCCCTAGGGCAGTTAAACAATTTCAAACAAGTATACCCACTTGTTTATCAGTTTTCATTATAGCCAAACTATCAAAATAGCCTTGGCATGATAATATATCACATCGTAGGGATGCAGTACATCTCCTAAAAATGATTTTCACACAATCAAATCATTAAGGGGAATCATATAATTAAGAAAGCACAAGGACACACCCCTTGGGCTATTTAAACAAGCATAAAAATGTTATTTTCATATAGTGCATCCCATTAGTGACCTTGAATAATGAAACGAGTGCAACACTCCTAGAATGAACCCAAAAATATCCTTACATGGTGATACAAAAACTATATAAAGAAACTCTCTAAAAAATAAGTCTTCATCATCATTTTGGCTGGTCGGTGAAAAGGATGAATGCCCTAAAATACCATAAAAGTCAAAAAAATTTGTAGACAGCTACCTCACGTCGGTAGTAGAATAATAATCTAGTATGAAGTCCTAATTAATCCAGGTTTGGATTAAATCTAATGATGAACGATTAATAGAATATTATCTCATATGGACCTAAATCCAAATAGCATAGTCGTTGTTAAGATGAATCAATAAAAGATAAAAAGGAATAAAGTACTTACCGATGAAGATACATTGAGACAAACCACACTCGAATTAGAGTCTAGATGGATTATAAACCTAAATAACCATTTTATATTGTTTTATGTTATAAAAAAATAGAGCAACAAGTTTTGCATAAAAATATTAGAGGGTACTTCAATTATGAAAACATTGAGGGAAAGTACATGACATGTAAGAAAAGTAGACGACATGTTCTGCATTATTTATATCTGAACCAGAAAGGCTATACATCTTGATGGGATAGTACACAATGTGTAGGCTAAGTACATGGTGTGTAGGCCATGTACATGATGTGTACCTAGTCTTCAGCCAGCTTCCATCCACTTTTCCACTTTCGTTCCAACTAACAACCCAATCGTCCCACAGACCAGCTTAGGGACTAAGCCAAACAATCAATGTAAATAACATTTAACCAGAATTGAAATATCCTTACATCATGAAAAAATCTGGATTTTACACATAGATTATAATTGGATATTAAAAATTTATTAAATATTTCTCTATGAATGGATCATTCCATAATGTTACACCTTCTTATAATATTGGGGTTATAATTTTGATTAATTATTTAATTTTTAAAAAATTGAATTGGATGTTTTCACTACACAGAATATCAATAAATAAAAGTTAAAACTAATTAGAATATCTTCATGTAATAATTATCTACATTTAGTGTCATCTTATAATTCATTAATTACCATGAATCAATCTATGATATAGTGACATTCACTATGATGTTGGATATCTCAAAAAAACCCATAATATTTTTTAAAACCAACACATTTGGTTTTTAGATTTATTTAATTTTTAAATCACGTGAATATTGTGTCATGGCATTATGACATTGCAATATGATTGGGAAAGAACACCACTATTATAACAAAATTGGAAATAACCAGCAGTCCTGACTATTAGTAATTTTTCAAAAACTATAAAAATGAAATCACTTAAATAAAAAATATTAATGTAGAATGTTCTCTCCTAGTCAAATATCATTAGTTTAATATTTATCATTATATTCTCCTTTTCCATGAGAATTTTTATCTTAATGGTTATATATAAACATGTATAATAAGTTTCTTAAAAACTATTCATGAATGGGAGATTAAATTAATGATCCAATCATTCCATAATTTCCTATATACATCCTCCCATTGATATTCCAATTTTATAAAAGATACAGTGTCCAATGGTGGACCTATTAAAATTTATATCTATAATTTCATAGATAATATATTAAAATTCTTTTCTTATTATATATTTATAATTGTAACATATATATGTAAATACAAAATGAACATTTTTTATTGCCGCTAATACATTTCTCTGCTACTTCAGAATCAACATATATAGGTTTGTACAAGTTGCTGATAAGATTTATTTAATTTCTTATGGAAGATAATCCGATTGTTTTTATTGATTTTATATTACAAAATGTCATATATATTAATAAAAATGTAGAGAAGAAATAAAAATAAGATATGACTATTCTACTAAATGTTAGGACAAAACATAGTGGATGAGCACCGTTAATTATCATTCACAGAGATTGATGTCCCTCGAGGAGGGTTTCATGTTTGGCACCATCAGATGTTGTATTGAAAATGTATTAATATGGTAAATTTCAATAGGATAATAGAAATTTACACCAATATAATTTTCATCCATTAACCAGGTACATCCATTAATCATAATGTATTTTAGAGGATATATGTTTGAATAATCATATGATTGTTTCTATATATGTATATAAACATATACATTTAAATTCAAGTGCATCAATAGAACGTAGAAGGAAATAAATCCACCACATGAGATGTTTCATCATCATTCTGTATATTCAAATAATTAACTACAACTTTTAGGTTTCTTTTAAATTAATATCTTCATAGTTAACTTCAGTTTCATAAGCTTCCAACACATTTACACATTCCTTAGTCTCTTAAAAATAATTTGGTTCCATTTATTGATGTATATATGACCAATCCATGGAGATTTTATTATCCATGAATGAGAGAATTAGATTTTACAATTAATGGAAATAATATCACACCACTATAAGAATAGTATTGAACACTTAGATTATTTTTTTATTCATTTCAATTTTTCTTTTATAATTACAAATACCTTAAATTTTTGTTCGTTCGATTATATTTATTTAGTTTTATTCATTGTATGAAAATTTATTGGGTTTATTGTGCTTAATTAAATATTATAACATTTTATCTGTTATTTTTTTTAATTTCAATATATATTATTTGATATTTGTAAATAAATTTAAATTTGATATGTATTATATATACATTAGGTATATCTATTTATATTGGTTAAAATATTTTCATTATTAGAAGATATATTTGATTTTTTAAGGATAATGATTAAATATAATAATAAATTTTTTAAAAAAATAGGTATATGTTTATTATATAAAAATATCGATATGCATGCCTCACGATTAAATTTGGATATCCATAGCTTTTCGGTCATAAGGGAAATCATTATTATGATATATAATGAATTGAAATATATATACATACTCTAATTACATTCACATGATGAATGTATAATATGAATGAAACATAATATCACAATGATTCCTATTGAAAAAAATCTAATCTATCTGTTGATATGATATATAAGAAATGAAATTTATCATACCAAAAATAAGATATGATTTTGATTAACATAATTTCAATTTCAATACACAGTTTTTTTCCCATTTTTGGTATAATATTTTTTAAAGGTTACAAAAAAATAGATTGTATTATATAATGTGGAATATTGATTAATAAATATCAATTTAAACATCACATTGGGGATTTACATTTGATATAAATAATGGCCATGATAATATCAAAACGATATACAAGTGACCACCTTATATTGAAAAAAAAGTATCAATTGTTTAAAATAAATTATGTTAAAATACAAAATTTATTATTTGGAAATACAGCTAAACTACATTTTGGGAAAATAATAATAAATAATAAAAGTGATATTGTGATAGTATGAGAACCCTTTTCTATGGAGAAATAGATGAATACTTTGACAGTGATGTTAAATGTTTGGAATGAATAAATGAAAAAATCTTATTTCATATTTTGTACTATTCTAAAAAATGTGTGATTTTTGTACTATTTAAAATATTATAGAAGGGTTTATGTATAGTTATTTATTAAATTATAATAATTAATGATCATAGATAATTCAATCAGTAAATGACCTATTATAGTTTTTTCTATTTTATACATCTCTGAAAACTATCCGGAGAGTACAATGCAATATAAAATAAAGTGATTAATAATGAAAGAACTAATTCATTCAATAATTATGAATAATTTATTTCCTTGACACCCAAAGATAAATTTGAAAAAATTACATCATAGGTCAAATGTTGAACAATCAGACCCCAACATCAACATTATATTACATAAAATAGTTTACTTTTATTATTTTGTACATTGTTGTAAAAATAATATTTATTTTTCATATGTTTTTTATTGTTTATTAAATTTATTCCGAACTAGTTGTGCCTCAGTAAAATGTATTAATTTCTTATAAATTGTTCAACATTTACATAGTTTGTGTCTTCACATAATAAAAGGAAGAATTGAGGTAGTAGATTTCAGCCGAAAAAAGTAATTGTTTGGGTGTTTTCACGGTTTTAAATGTAGTATTGGGAATATTTTAAATCTCAATCAAATGTGAGGTATAACTAGTGAATATTCATACTCTCATGTCTAAGGCTCTTAAGAGTTGACGTAAAAGGTTTCTTAGCCGAACTACTATAAAATTATTTTTCCTTCATGTTTATTATATTACATTAAACAATATAAATACATATTTCACAATAATCATTATTGACCTGAATTTTTATTTGTGATACCAAAAAATTATAATTTTACATTTTTTTAAATTTTATATTTTATGATTAAAACCCCTCTCCCTATCATAACATTCATTGTATACATTGTTACCGATAAATTAGAAAAGGAGATGAATATTTCTTGATGTACTCATAATTGATTATGTATCATTTAGTGATCTTTATAATTACTGGGATGACATATATCGTGGGATGTAAAATGATTAATAAAAAGATTTTTTATAGAAACAAAATTTAAGGAGAAAAATGATAACTGAAATACATGGATACTACAATACTTGTGAATAAAAATTAATGTATTTCTATATAAAATTGGTATATAATTTTAAACCTTAGTTTCAGTACACTGTATGATACATTAATATGACATTTATTCATTTTTTTATCATGACTACACTATTTACATTATGAATTACAAATCAAT
This sequence comes from Viscum album, assembly GCA_963277665.1. Lineage (NCBI taxonomy): Eukaryota > Viridiplantae > Streptophyta > Magnoliopsida > Santalales > Viscaceae > Viscum > Viscum album. The sequence continues at coordinate 897,853,267 of OY728136.1, read as the reverse complement.
TAAATATATATTTTTGTCAATGATTGTTTTTTTCAAATTATATAAACGTGTATTACTAATTCTAACTTTTGATGGACTATACAAGTAACTAATTGTGGCATTAATGAATTACAGAGACCAACGCTTGGCTGGTATAGGGTAAACATTCATGGATTAAAAAAAATTGTAATAACAGTTTTAATGAGACATAACAAAATATTACATAGGTCATGAAGAAATGACTAATCTAAGAGATATGTTGAATAATTATGTGATCATTGAAAATTTTGCTTGAGAAATAATAAAGAAGTGGAATTCTAAGAATGCTGTAGTTGAAGAGTGAGTAGATTTTAATGAATAAAATAATAATTATATAATTGGATCAATATTATATAATGTGTGTTTGTTGAAGATAACTGATCATTATGTTGATGACATGATGTTGGGAAAAAATCCCTCAAGGTAACATTGTTGTATTTTTGGGTTGATTGTGTTTTGTTGACAAAGCAAGTTTCCATGGAGAATTGTCGAGTTCCAGAGAATTTGTTGACAATCCATGTTGACAAAGAACAACGACAAGGGAAAGGACGATCTGGAGGCGGTACAGAAGAGCAGTACATGGTGGCACCGTTTCCCAGTGTTTTCCAAATTTTTGGGGTCCAAAATTTGGAGTTTGGCGAGCATCACAAAAATATGGTATCCATGAATATCATAATTAAATATGGAAAAGGCATGAGTTTCTCGATGATATGATTCACGGTTTGTAATTCACGAAGACCAGATGCATGATGGCGGTGATACTTCCCGATTACGTCAATGCATCGCGAACGGCAGAGTGGAAGCGCATTGCGGTGGTTAAGGGATTTGCGAGGGAGCTTCACGGAAAAGATGCGAAGGATTGTTGACGACGATGATCCGCAATTATGACGAGCTCTGTGATCGGAAAATTGCCGTGGTGCTTCGCGATTTGGATAGAATTCCGGTGGAAACTTCGGAGCATCGTGATAGGAAATGATGTGGAACTGACTTCGCGTGGAAGAGATGAGGGTCTGTGGAATCACCTATAAATATAGGAAAAACCCCTCAAGAGAAGTAGAGAGAATTTTCAGAGAAATTCATTTGCTCTCGGTTCGCGAAGGTAGTTCGTGTAGCCTGTGTGCTTCGTGAAAGAAGAGATTCGCAGCGGCTATTGTAGCTCCGCAAAAGGTGTGATCTCCGCGTTGGCTCAGTGAGCTTCACGAGGGAAGTTTCTCTGCAAATACTTGATTTTCATGGTAGTGCTTCGTGAGTGTTCTTCGTGAAATGTCAGGAGATTCGCGGAGGCTTGTTTGAGCTTCGCAAAATTGGGAGCCTCGCGAAGTAGGGTGATTTGTGAAGCTGTTTCCAAAGGTAGTTGCCTAGTGTTCAGAGGGAAACTAGTATTAATCAGTGGATGAAAGTTAGACTTTTACAGAGCATCTATCAATAGTTGAAGATGCATTCTTTCATGAAAATGAGGAGACCTACAGGTCTATAAACTGTGAGTGGATCCTTTCTAGAGCAGTGAGTGAAGGAAGAGGAAGAAGGTGATCCTCTCCACCGACAGTGAGCTAGAGAGAGAGAAACAGGGAGTGACCCTTGGGAATGTAGTGATCTGACCCTAAAACCTTGTAAAGGTAGTGAGCCTGGGATGGAGTGACTCTGCCCAAACATTGTAATCCACAGCTAGTGATGTATAGTGGAATTTGGTACGACCGGCAGCCTGTCGGTGTATGATCCTTAGACGTAGACCTTAGCGGTGAACCATGTAAAAATACCCTGTCATGTGCTTTCATTAATTTCTGTTTATATTGTGCAACAGTAAAGAGAGAGATGATTGTTTTTCTTAACAGCGAAACAAGATCAGAACGAGCTTTAATTTTAAATTATTCATACCCTGATTCACCCCCCTCTCAGGCTATTCAGCCTTATGGACCTAACAATTGGTATTAGAGGGAATGTTTGATATTAGGTCGTCTTTTAATGTAGGTCACTAATTATAAAGGGATTCCGATCATCGACGGATATAATTTTTATATATGGAAGAATCAAATGCAACACTATTTCCGATCTTTGGGAATGGATGTGTTTTCAGCAGCTATGCATGGTATAACAGCAGATATTACTAGTGGTGAATTATCAGAAGTTGGGCATAAAGAGTTGGATGTTGATTCCAAAGAAATAAATACCTTAGCGGGAGCCCTTTCTAATACCATCTATACAATGGTGATGTCATGAAAAACGTCACATGCCATGTGGGAAAACCTTTTGAATATTTATGAACGGGATACAAAACTCAGAGAGGAAAAGCTGCAAGTGTAGTGGAACAATTATGAAGATCTAAGAATGAACCTGAATGAGTCTGTTGATGCATTCTTTGATAGGGTAAATAATGTGGTAGAAGACATGCGAGGTCTTGGTGAGATTATCAAAGAAAATAAAATTGTAATGCGCATCTTGTGAAAACTTCCACCTTGGTTCAATCCGAAAGTTTCTGTTTTGGAAGATAAAGATCTGAAAGAGATGACATTGGATAACCTACACAACACTCTTGTTGCGTAAGAAATGAGAAATGATGATAAAGAAGATATAAAAAAGGGAAAATCTAAAGAGGTGGAATTTAAGGCCATGAAGAAGCTCACTATTGAAGATTCGTAGGAGGAAGAAGAGACAGATGAGGTGATTTCATTCCGTTCATCAAATCTACAATGAGGTATAGGAATGTTTAAAGGTAAACCTCTACTAGCATGATTTCGATGTGGAAAGGTTGGTCATCTTGCTGCATGATTACCCAAAACGTTTCAAGAAAAAAAATGATGAAGATTATGTTGAAATTACAAAGAAGAAATCATCAGCCTATGTGAAAGGTAAGAAGCAGTTCAAGAGAAATTTCTTCAAGAGGAAGAATCTTCTTTCACATGAAATAGACAGTTCAGATGAGTCTGAGGATGAAGCGGTTGAAGAGTTTGAAAATTGTAACCATCATAGACAAAATGCTATGGTAACGGTCGTCAGTAGTTATCAGGAAAACGAAGACATTGACGTTAGAGAAGAAGAATAAGAAGTTGAAGGAAGAGTTGATATGGAAGCTGAATTGAAATCAGCTCTTGAGAAGATAGATGTTTGGAGAGCAAAAACAAAGAACGCCAATAATGTTTTTTGTGATACCAACTCTATATGCAGCAACAGGAAGATGCGAAATCTAAATTGATGGAAGAAACTGAAAAACTCATGATATCAACACCAGAGAACAAAAAATCAGTTAGTGATTATAAGCTCAAGATTGAATAATAGAAAAGGGAGATCGATGGCTTGAACAAGAAAAGTGAATGATCACGTCATGCATATCAATGAGCTTGAAGATGAAGTTTTTAGTCTACGGAGAAATGATAAGACCAGGAAAAGCATTTGATTCCCAGTATATTCTTGGGAAAGAAGATCATTATGAAGACTGAAAAGATGAAAGAGGTACCAAGTAGTTCAACCAGAAAGAAGTAACAATTTAGCTCAATTATTAAGGCTGATTCAGGTCAAGATCATAAAGAAAAATTTGTGGCAATTGAAGTCTGACCGCAAGCACATGTCCCGAGATTGAAGATTGATTTGGGCACAAAGAAAAATCAGAATATTCAGAGATCCCAAGGGGCAACATGGAGTTCTGAAGTGTCACGAAGAAATGCACCATATATTAGGTATTATTTTTGTGGGAAGATGGGACATTCCCAGTATGAGTGTTCAATAGCCAAGAGATATCAAAGGGAACAAGAACAGTGGTGGCAGCCAAATAGAGAACGGTTTTCTAGATCATATTTTGAAGGACACTATTTTTGGTGTGGAGGATTTTGGAACATGGATAGGTACTGCACTTCGACCATTCAGAGAAATGTGCCGAAGCTGAATCAAAACGTTAGCAAGCAGAAGATCGATAAACCAACAAGTGATTTTAAAATGTAGAATAGATTTACGGCTTTGCAAGATGAAGTTGGTCCATCATAATCTGAGAAGGAATAGAAGTCTCAATCCATTCTGAGTGTAGAAGAAAACGTATAGACTAAGAATAAGAAAATTGAGAAGGTCGTGGGGGAATTTATTTCCCTTAAAGCATCAGATCGCTCTAGTGTGTGGATCCTTGATAGTGGTTTCACATATCACATGACAGGTAATAAGGATCTTATTGTAGGCATAAAATATGACAAAGGAGGAGTTGTCAAATTTGGAAATGATGAAGGCCTGAAGATTATTGGCTCAGGGAATACTGAGTTTGGGGCAATGAAATAAGGCGTGATGATGTCATGGTAGTAGAGGGTCTCAGTAATAACTTGTTTAGTGTCAGTCATCTATGTGACTCTGGGAACTCTATCCAATTTACCAAGAAGATGTGCATTGTTAAAGGAAAATATGGAGTAGTTATTCTACAGGGAAAACGGAAAAGGGAAATCATTACCTGGTAGGTGGGGAAGAAGATTCGTTCTTTTTATCTAGAGAATATGAAAACTAGCGTTGGCATAAGCGACTTGGTCATCTATGTCAACCATCCATGGATGATCTAGAAAAGTGTGATGCTTCTAAAGACCTTACCAAACTATGACGTGATCTCACTCATATGTGTGATGCTTGTCAACAATGGAAGATCATCATAATGACATACATGCCATAGGAACAAAAAACAACTGGAGTTCTCGAATTGGTGCATGCTGATGTATGTGGACCTATCTCACCACAAGCTATAAATGGGAAAAGTTATTATGTTCTTTTCATTTATAATTATAGCATAATGGCCTGGGTATTTGTCATTACCCAAAAGACAGAGGTGTTCAATTGCATAAAGTAGTACAGGAGGGAATCAGAAAGGATGCTTGGTAAGAAAATTTTGAAGTTTCGTACAGATAACGATACAAAATTCGCAAACAGTCAAGTGGAAGAATATCTCGAGAAACATGGGACAAGGAATCATGTTTCATCAGTGAGAACTCCCCAACATAATGGAGTGGTTGAAAGGATAAATAGGATCATCAAAAACATGTCTAGAATGATGACTATTGATAAAGACCTACCAGAGAAATTTTGGAAGGAAACAGTTTTGACATTAGTCTATGTTTCGAACAGGTCAATGTTGTGTCCGATGCAATCAAAAATATCATATGAACTGTGGTACGAAAAGAAGCCAACGTTGAAATAATTTTGAATATTTGGATTTAAATGTATCTTTCTGAACAAATAAAATCACAGGAAGTTTGACGCACGAGTAGATGAGGGGATATTCCTTGGATACTCAGGGAAAAGTAATGCATATAAATCCTTCAAAAAAAGGCTGGGAAAAATTGTTGAGAGCAATGATGTCACTATAGTCGAAAATTAATAGAATACTCAACGACCTAGTGATCAGTTTTTTGATGAATGTGATGATTAGGTAAGTGAAATAGTGCGAGTAGAAGTGGTAGAGGATGACATAGGAAAAATATTGATGATGAACAAGAAAGTGTCAAGTCAATGTCTACAAGGAAGACAAAGAGTCGGGCTGAAATTAATAGGAAAAATATCATTTGTGATCAGACAGCTCTAGTTCAGACTTGAAGAATTAAATCATTACAGCAAACATCATTTTTTTCTCAGGTAGAGCCAAAATGTTTTTCCGATGCAGCTGAAGATGAAAACTGGATTCAGGCAATGAATGAAGAGCTTGATCAGATAGAGAAGAACCAAACATGGGAGATTGTATCGAGGCCAGCAGACATAAATGTCATTAGGACTAAATGGGTCTATTGAAACAATATGAATGAAGATGGGACAGTGATTCGGAAAAAATCACGGCTAGTGTGCATGGGATACTCACAGATTGAGGGTATTGATGTTGATGAGACATTTGAACAGTTTTCAAGGCTAGAGATAATCAGATTATTTTTGGCCATAGTAGTGCAATGAAAGTTCAAAGTGCTCAAAGTGTTCTAGATGGATGTCAAATCTGCATTCTTGAATGGTGTTCTGTAAGAGGAGGTGTATATTGAACAGCCAGATGGTTTTCTCATTCATGAGGATGAGAACAAACTTTGTAGGCTGAAGAAGGCGTTGTATGGGATGAAACAAGCACCAAGATCACGGTACTCAAGCCTTCATCAGTACTTGAAGAAGCTTGGCTTCTAGCGTGGTGGAGTTGATTACAATCTCTATTTCAACAACAATTGTAATCAAAGGATGATGTTGCTAGTCTATGTTGAGGAAAAAATATTTTTTGGATCAGATGAAGCTCAGTGCAGACAGTTTTCCAAATTCATGAAAAATGAGTTTGAAATGTCAATGATTGGAGAGCAAACGTTTTTCCTTGGTCTACAGGTAACACAAGGAATGGAACACTCATTTCTCAATTCAAAAATTCCAAGGAGGCGTTAAGAAGGTTTTTCATGGAAAATTCAAAAGAGATGAAAACTCCAGTTGCTACCCGGATGAAATTATCAATAGATGAGGATAGCAATGTAGTTAATATGATATAATACAGGCAAATTATTGGAAGTTTGTTGTACTTGACCGCGACAAGGCCTGATATTGTTTTCGCCACATGCCAGGCAGCGAGATATCAGAGTAATCCCAAAGAAATCCAAATGGTTGCAGTGAAAAGAATACTTCGTTATATCCAGGGCATAGTGGATTTTGGCTTGACATATAACGAAAAATCTCAGATAGAGTTATTGGGATATACAGATGCAGACTGGGCCAGTTTAACGGACGACATGAAATCAACATCTGGAGGTACATTCTATCTTGGCGTACTATGTATTGCTTGGTTACGCAAGAAGTAGGATTGAATTTTACTAATTACCACAGAAGCTGAGTATATTGCGGCCACTGAATCATGCACACAGTTATTATGGATGAAACAACAGCTTGACAATATGGGAGTTGAAGTAAAGACTCCAATCAGAATCCAGTGTGATAACTCACGTTCTATCAATCTTAGAAAAAATCCAGTTCATCACTCAAGGAAAAAAGCACATTGATATCAAATATCATTTTATCAAGGAGAAATTGGAATAAGGGCTTGTGAAGTTGGAGTATGTGCCTACAGAGTTATAGGTTGTAGATATTCTGACAAAGGCCTTACCCAAGGAAGAATTTGAAAGGCATCGACTGGCTATGGGAGTTCAGTCAACTCCCCACCCTTAAAAGCGTGTGGATGTGACCCCTGCCCCCTCTCCCTGAGGTATGATGTGTTTTTCCCTAATGTTCTGATTTGTGTTCTCTACTCTGTTACAGACTGCAAAGGAGTGACCTTTGGGTTCATTGACAAAGGGGAGAAAATAGTGATTGTTCAAGGGGGAGACTGTGTGGAAATTTGATAAATCCTGATTGATACAGGGAGAAGCTGGAAAGTGAAGCTACGAGATAGGGGGAGCAATGAGAAAGGGTGAGAGTTTTAAATCTGACGATGCTAGAAGTGATCGATCAAAGCATAGAAATCATGACACTTGAGGATCGTGATAAATGCAGAACAATGGTGTTGGAATGGTGAGAGAAGGTTTCTAACTATCACCAATTGGGATCAGTGTGGTTCAACAATTGGTATCAATTTAAGAATTGGCATCAGGTTGGAATCGAAAATTGGTGTTTGACATGAAGTGATTCATTGATGAACTTTTCATACAACTCTTGTTTATCACGCCGATAATTGCTCATGTGGGCATAGAGTATATGTTAAGTGAATCCTAGAAAGCTATCAGTATCGCAAGAGGTGAATGGTGGTAGCGGCTGGAAGAAGACTCAGTGAGGTATCAACGTGCAGAAAATCATTATGAGAATAGTTATGATGAATTCTCAACAAACCCAAAGGGGGAGATTGTTGGGAAAAAATCCCTCAAGGTAACATTGCAGTATTTTTGCGTTGATTTTGATTGTTGAAAAAGCAGGTTTTCATGGATAATTTTTGAGTTCCAGAGAATTTGTTGACAATCCATGTTGACAAATAACAACAACAAAGGAAAGGACGATCTGGAGGCGGTACAGAAGAGCAGTACAAGGTGGCGTCGTTTCCCAGTGTTTTCCAAATTTTTGGGGTCCAAAATTTGGAGTTTGGCGAGCATCACGAAAATAAGATATCCATGAATATAATAATTAAATATGGAAAAGACACGAGTATCACGATGATATGATTCATGGTTTGTAATTCACGAAGACCAGAAGCATGATGGTCGTGATACTTCCCGATTACATCAAAGCATCGCGAACGGCAGAGTGGAAGCGCATCGCGGCAGTTAAGGGCTTTGCGAGGGAGATTCACGGAAAAGATGCGAAGGAATGTTGACGGAGATGATCCGAAATTACGACGAGATCTGTGATTGGAAAATTTCCGTGGTGCTTCGCGATTTGGACAGAATTCCGGTGGAAACTTCGGAGCTTCGTGACAGGCAATGACGTGGCGCTGACATCACACGGAAGAGTCGAGGGTCGGTGGAATCGCATATAAATACAGGACGAACCCCTCCAGAGAATTATAGATAATTTTAAGAGAAAATCATTTGTTCTCGGTTTGAAAAGGTAGTTTACGTAGCCTGTGTGCTTCGTGAAAGAAGAGCTTCGCGACGGCTGTTGTAGCTCCGCAAAAGGTGTGAGCTCCGCATTGGCTTAGTGAGGTTCGTGAGGGAAGTTGTTCTATAATGACTTCATCTTCACAGTAGTGCTTCACGATAGTGCTTCGCGAGAGTGCTTCGTGAAAATTCAGGAGCATCGTAGAGGCTTGTTTGAGCTTCGCAAAATTGGGACCCTCGCGAAGTAGGGTGCTTTGAGAAGGTGTTTCCAAAGGTAGTTTCCTAGTGTTTAGAGGCAAAGTGGAATTCATCAGTGGATGAAAGTTGGACTTTAATAGAAAATCTATCAACAGTTGAAGATGCATTATTTCATGAAAATGAAGAGACCTACCAGTCTATAAACTGTGAGTGGATCCTTTCCAGAGCAGTGAGCGAAGGAAGAGAAAGAATGTGATCCTCTCCACCTGTAGTGATCTAGAGAGAGAGAAACTGGAAGTGACCCTTGGGAAAGCAGTGAGCTGACCCTAAATCCTTGTAAATACAGGGAGCCTAGGACAGAGTGAATGTGCCTGAAATTTTTAATCCACAGTTAGTGAAGTATAGTTGAATTTGGTATGACTGACAACCTGTCGGCGTATGCTCCTTGGACGTAGCCCTTAGCGGTGAACCAAGTAAAATTGTTATGTCATATTCTTGATTTACTTTTTGTTTATATTTTTCAATAAGAAAGAGAGAGAAGAGTGTTTTTCTTAATAGTGAAACAAGATCATAATGGGCTTTAATTTTAAATTAGTCATACCCAGATTCACCCCCAATCTCATGTTATTCAGCCTTGTGGAACTAACACATGAAGTGGTTTATTTTTTTCTAATCAACCATAGAAGTTTCTAATGGACCTTTTGATGATGTTTAATACAGTTGTGAAAATTCTAAGTTGATTAAAATGTTCAATATTGTATTTAAAAAAATATTAGTGTATAATAATAATAAAAATAAATAAAAATATAATATGCTCTTTTTGAATGAGAAAGGAGAATTAGACTCCTAAATAAGTTTTAATAATGATTTTGATTGATATGATGAACCTCAAAAAAAGAAATAATTTAAACATATTTTATTTGTTGACTGTATGAATGATGATAGAGATACTATGGTTGATTTTGATTATGATTATAATAGTGGTTATTATTATGACAGTCCCAAAATAAAATAAATATAAGAGGGGAAAAGATGTTGAAAAATAATATACACATGATTAGTGATTTTCATATGAATCAAAATAATGACTATAATACAGTTTTTGAGAAGATAATGAATCTTATTCTAAATTTTGTAAATTAAGTTCTTCTTATTCAAATGATGTTTCTAATATCAGGGAATAGAATATGATGTAATGAGAAATGGGTTTTAGTAATTTTAAATGGGAGTATAAAAATATAAAATATGTAAAAATATAGAATGGGAATATCAAAGAATAAATTAATGTCATGAATGAATCATTGTCTAAATTCACTAATGGTAGGGGAATTATGATAAAATGAATTCAATGTAAATTATTGATGGAATACTTAATTCTATCAATAATAATAGATTCACCACTAACTATAGTCTATGGATCCACAAAACCAAAGGTAGTATTTTCTTCCACTAATCCTATTTATGAAAAGGCTTATTACCCACCATACATGTCATCATCCTGAAGATATAATATTTCAGTAATATAATATAGTACAATGGAAACCTTCATATATATATATCCATGTATTAAATGGAATGCATATATAAATTTATCTTCTCCCAATATTTGAAAAGAATGATCATTATAGAACCATTCACATGTAACCATCATGGTAGAATAATATCATCCTTAATAGTTAGATACTCTAAAAGTCACAAAAAATTAGGACCATCATATATTTATATTAATTGTGAAATCATTAATACGATAAAATACAAAACCATTAGAATAAGTGGGGTTACATAACTATTATTTGATGTTATTGTTAGTTAAATGTTCACCGCAATAGTTAATGACATTCATTTCACTGAAATTGAAAATTAATGAAGTGGGGAGAAAATTATTGTCCCCTTTAAAGGAATGGTTCAAAATAATATCCACCTAATTGAAAAGTTGGTTATTCAATGGTATTTGTACAACAATAAACTATTTACAATAAAAAATTGTTTGAAAAAAGCGGAGATTTGAAAACGAATAAAATTAGACATCATTTAAGGATAAATATTATACTAATTGAAATTACTTGGGAGATTAGTCTTCAAATTCCTCTCCAGTAAATAATATTAATGAGATGATTTAATTGAATAATAACCTCTTATGGATCCTAACATGTTCTTCTTGTCTATGGGGTGGATTTGTTAGATACCTATTTTAATTGTTAAATATTAATATGATTAGTTGATTTTAAATCATGATATTAGTTTTGATTAGTAAAAAATTGAATCCCATTTTATAGTATAAAAATTGAATAATAATTCCATGATGGATGAAATATAGATAGATCCAATGTACGATAGAAGTTCATTATATTTTGAATTAATAAACATTAAAATATTCAAAAGGGTAGAAATGTTGATGAGAAGGTTTCCCATAATGACTCATGTGATACCAATATCAATAATTATCATTTTTCGATTAATCACATAAATATTCATAATAATATTAAAGAACCTATGATCACATGAAAAAAATATCAAAATATTTCATGGGTGAGGTATTCCCCACGAAGATAGATAATCACTTTTTATTAATGGTAAAAAATACTTCTTAAAATAAGTGGGATAATTATTATCATACATGATTAATTAATTTTCATTTAATATATCTACACTTCCGATATTAGTATTACTATATATATTTGTAGAATATAATCCATTTTCAGTAACTCCAAATTATGGTATGTTTCTCATTCATATCACAATTGCATCCCCAATAATCAATAATATTGTGATTAATTAATGAACATGGTGGATCTTTAAAATATCTTCAAATTGAGTGGTATGGTTGGGATAACAATAAAAACCCATGAAAATCATCTCTAGTATTTTTCATGCATATACCCTTTGGATTCCTTGTATTCTCACTATTAGGAATTATAGTATTATTTTTATTTAAGGGAGTAATATTCTTATCATGTTTTTTAATATTTAAACTTGATCTATTTGGTTATTTCAATTTGTTCTTCAAAACATTACTTATAAGGGTATCTATGTCATATATCTGAAAAAATTGTGGTATTCATTCATGAAACAAGTAAAAAAAGACATTATCAACAATTTCCTTACCCTTTTTGGGTTGTTCACAAATTTTATCCTCAGTTGTATCCTATACCATACATATACTCTTGTAAAAGTCTTTTATTTAAATCTTATATATTTTTTATATTTCTCAATATACACCCACATCCTTAATTAAAATTCAATTTTAACGTCCCATAATTTTATAACCTCTATATTTATATATAATTTCTATTGTATTTTCCACTTCCATAAATCCATGAATTACTGTATAACTCTTTATCAACACATCAGGTTACCTATTTTCCATGAGATAGAGGTGGGGGGTTCTCCCTTCTTATCATGTTCACATATCCAAAATTTTGAGGATCCCTTCATAGAGTAATCACTTCCAATGTTTTCCTGGATAAATATATTTTCTCATATTATTATGAAGCTCCAAATTTTTATCATTCAAATTATTCAACATGAAATAAAAAGTAATTAAATTGAAATAAAGGATACACTTATAGTCCAATAAGTATCCCAACCAACATTTACATCCCATTATAAGAAGGTGTTTATCATAAAGATACCATTACAAATCATCATTATCATATGAAAGTCAATCATTTATAAATGTTATAAATTATTCTATAACATTATATATTTTTTGATATATTTTTATCTTTCAACATATTTATCAAATTTATCAATCATTGAATTAGCTATATCATATATCTATGATTTCTTGTCAGTTATGTACATTAATAAAATATGTATCTTCATAAAATCCTAAATAAGAACTTTCATTAGGTGCTTTCAAATATGCGAGATAAATTATTCAAGTTTTCTATTTTCTGAATATTTTCATCATCCTTATTATGATGAATATGATTCATTACAGGTATAGAAATCAAAAAACAGGAACGATATATCCTTATTATTTTGATTCCCATATGCTAATAGAATTTATTCTTAATTCATTATGATGTTTCTTATATTCTGTTTTCCCATTATATCATATTTTTCAGTGTCTTGGATGACTCTTCCATATATATATATATATATATATATATATATTTGTGTATATAGAGAAATAATTATTGATCATAGAATCTTCATAAAGCATATAAATTATAAACTTATTTTAAATATTTTTATGTGAAACCTAACCCTCTTGTACCAATTGTGGTTCTTAGAGGACTAGTGGATCAATTAGATGAGAGGTGTGGATAAGTGGTTACATTATAATTTTATAAATTTAAATCCACATTACTTCAAATTCTTATAATTATTAATTCTCGATGCATGATATGATGTTTTACAAAGCCTCACACGAATAAATAATAAATAATAATAAATGTACATATGGACATTTTCAAGGTATAGTATACTGATTTATTCAATTCCCTAATTTTTGATATACCCAAATCATGGTTTCTCTACTATAATAAATTTATTTGAATTACATAATAAAATTTAAATAACATTCCATAACCAAATAATAGATCCACTACTCCTCTCATAGCGATAACATCACCTTTCATTTTATATTTTTCTCACATGAAGTTTTCTAATATCATCCCACCATAATTTTTAATATTATTCATAATATTATAATGGAATCACACCAAACAATACATGTATACACTTAGTCACCTTGACTTTATAGATTACCATAGTGTATTTTTAATTTTTCCCTTGACGTTGCTCTTTGGAAGTAGATTAAAAACTAACCGGATGATATCTCTAAATACATAATATGTATATATATATATGTGTGTGTATATATATATATATGACATAGATTCGTCAAATAAAAGAAGGTATTTAAGATAAAATTCAGGCAACCGGGTCTTTAACTATATATCGTCTTCAAATAACATCAACATAAGCTAATCATTTTTTATTCTATCAACATAATATATATCAAATCAATATCAGGATGAAGATTAAAGTATGATAATTTTTTTCAATATCATGTAATATTTCCACTTGTTTTCCATTACGTGATTCAGATCCCTTGTATAATATGTTTTTTTTAAAGTTAAAAAAACCACCACAATATTTTCACTTTTATTTTCACAAATATTATTAACATCTTACATGAATATGTGACTATATTAATTTTTTCTTTATTTTTAAATATTATATTAATTAAGGACCTACTTAAAATTTTCCCTCTTAACAAAATAACTTATATGAAAATAATCCAATTACCATATAAGAATTTATATGCACCACATTTTAATTTCAATGATTATTCTAATAATACGACATTAAAATGTTTTACATTGAAAGACCAGGCCAAAACGATCATCAAAAAATATCTATAGAAGGCATTCATTTTTCATGTCAAGAGCTTCCAATAAAAATAAATTTTCAATTTTCTTGTTCTATATATTATATAAATTTATCATATATGTGTTCTTGAACTCATCTCAAATTTCCCCATTCATTAAATCATTAATTATTTTAAATTACAAATATATAGGAAATTTTTTATATTTATTTATCATATATTCATGAACACTCAAACATCCTTGGATCAAATAGATTTACACTTTTATAACCAAATTCTCTGGGTATGATATTTATGTGTCTATATTATTTTTTAGAAATCAGGAAATTGTTTTTAATTATAATGGAATTTATTATATGGAAATATACTTTAAATCATCTGAATATAATATTGGATCAAAAATCATATATAACTCATTATGTTATAATCTAAAAAACAAAGCATTATAATCAAATGATATGTATTTCATTAGATTAAAATAATTTTACAAAATCAAATTTTTATTTTCATTCTATACTATCTTGAAAAATTATATGATAATCTCATATTTATTCTAATTTATGGATCTCATTAACTTTTAATGTGTTTATAATTTTATATAATGTATAACCAGTTGTTTCATAAAAAAAATAATTTCATTTTTGAATGATTACATATTTATAAAACTAATTTTTTTCACCCTATAGAAATATAAAATATTCTAATGTTTTGATGTTTTATTTTACATTAACCAATACATTATTTTCAAATATAATACTTATTGAGATTTGTTTCCAATATCTAATATTTATAACAATCCAAAATAATTTTGAAAATTTATAAATGTGAAGATTCATTATGATCATTTAAATATTTACAATGGGGTATTCAGTGTCATAATTCATGATTTAAAATGATAGATATATATTATTAGTATTTATAAGACATGATATATAACAACTTAGTTTCATAAATTTTATTTAATTTCATAGGTAATAACAATGACATAAATTGTTCTGTAATGATCAAGACATAAATATCTATTGATGTCATACAATCACATGTTTATCAATTGTTATCAGAATTCAACGCCATACATTTATCACCAAATGTATTATGTATAGTGTAAATTCATATGATTAATAGACAAATAATTACACCATATAATAAAATTTTTTCTCATGAACTCTATATTTCATACCTCCTTAGTATGAATAAAAATGGAATCCAATTGATTTTATGGATTCTCAACCACCCCAAATAAACTATAATCTTCACCGAATAAAGTTTAAATTATTTAAAAAAATTAAAATAAATATATAATAGTTCCTATATATTTATGTATATAAAATACACAACTAAGAATATTTTAGTGAATATTTTTATTTCTCAATGGATCCTACTTTTCAATCCATTATATGTCATCTCTATTTAGTTATGCCTTTAACTAGAAGTAATATAACAACGATTGAATGATCCAACTTGATTTTTCTCCTGAGGTGGGTTTTGTTCTATTAGAAATCTTCACCAATACATATATGTTTCCTAGTTATATCTGTATAGGTAGTAAAATCCACCACACAAAATTTTGAATACAATACTCTTTAATATCAGCACTTCTCATGGACATGAAAATCAACTCTTTCTGTATTATGAATTATTATTTTAGAAGACACATGATTATATCTGGTATGGTATTCAAGGGATAACAAATAAAATTATATATTTTCCCAATATGTTGGAAGAAAATTTTTGATATCAACATTCCCAAGTACTAATAATGGTAGCATCACTTATTATTTAATGGGTGTATACTCCAATACATCACCCAAGTCATCATCATTGTAAAATTATAATGAAAATGACAATAAGAATAAGTGAAAAAAAAATAAAACACCCTTCTTAACCGATCTTATTATATTGCCAAAAAATAAATTTCGATTTTATATAAGGGCTTCACCAAATTACCCTTGAAATGACCTTTATAATGGTAGAGATGTGTTATTGTAAGAATATTGAAATAAACCACTACATAATCTAGTGATTGTAGACGATAATTTACTAAAATTAATTCCTAATGATCATTAATATATATCTTTTTTAGATTTATGAGAACCACTTATATATTTAATCCATACATTACACATGGACACTTATAAATAAAATCAGTTTTCCAAAAAAAACTCTTTAATAAAAAATAATTTATTCTTATGAAAACCCTCAAAAAATTTCATCTTAAATTCATCTCTAGTCCAAATACTCGTAAAAACCCTCCTATTTTTTTAAACATGTGATGAGGACAATGTTCTTAATAGGGGACCAGAAATAAATAATAATATTAATCATTCTCAATACATATAAGAATTTTCTTTATTCAAAGTAAAAATTGGGATAAAAAACCCTTTTCCTAAAAATAATATCTTCCTCCACTCTTAACACTTTTAAAAAACATTCATTTGTAAACATTTAAAGGTAGAAAAACCATAATGGATTAATTTAAAATTTTATAATCAAATGAAATTATTTTCAAAATGTTATAATTTTCATTCTTATATATGGAATAAATTTCACAGATTTAAATAGAGTAATTATTATAGTAATATATAGAATGACTATAATAGTATAAAATTAAGATATCATTATAGTTACACTTATATTAACCATTACAGTTAAAATTGGGGGTAACTATAAGGTTCTCTCATGGAAAACATCATGGTTAAAATCTGAAAATTACATAAGAGTAACAACCACAATAAATAGTTGATTAAACATCACTGTTAATCTTGGAATAAACATCTTATTATATTCCCATTATCTGTTATTGGAATTCAATCCAATTAACTCCATCCAGTATTTTCCGTAACACTATAGTTGAATTCCATAAACAATAAATTGGAGGGATATCATTGGACCACTATTATTTGGTTAAAAATGAACAATTAATCATTATTAATATATTTCGTGAACTGTAACATGATAAATAAAATACTTAATTATAAAAACATTTCTTTTAAGGAAAATAACTATTCAATTTTAAAATTACTTATTTAATAATATTAAAAAGTATAAAGGAAAATATTTTCATTCAAACCATAATTTTAAAAATATAATTTAATCTTAAAAGAATAAATTATTCATATCAGTGGTGAAATGTCATCATTCCATATTAGTTATAAAATCATTCCTTCCATAATTTTGTCAAAAAATTCCCAATGAACAACATTTTGTAAATGACATAAAGATTTTATTCTAATTTTGTTTTCGAAAATGTATCACAGATAAAAATGAAATTAATAACTCATAGGAGTATAATAAAAGCAATATGTAAAATATTTCTATAAAATTATTACAAGGATGAAAAATTTAGTTTTAAATATCAAAATATGTTTTAAAATTAAATTCTCTTACCTTGAGTATGACTCATGATATACTTATTTTAACATCATGAATAATATATATATATATAGATATATCATTATGTACCTTTTTAAGTTTATTATTGAATTATATCATTTAATAAATTGTAATATATAATTACTTAATCGATTATTTTCATGTCGGATGTCTTATGGAAATTGGGTTCATAAGCCTATAATGAATTCCTTAGGAATCATTTTTCTCATTAATACAAATTTTCCATAATCTAAAGTATAATATATATTAATATATATTAATTTCAATACATAAATTACTTTTTAAAATACAACCATTAAATATGGTAATGAAAAACAAACTTGGTTTCCATCATGGAGGTAGTAGTTAAAAAATGGGCATGAGTATGTTTTCCATTTTATAGTGATCATTATTTAAATAATTTGAGTTTCATTTATTTTTTCGATTATGATTATAATATATTAAATATATAATAAATTAAATAAATATAAATACATATATATATATATATATATCAATTTATCTAGTGATAAAGTATAAAAAAACATCACTTCACGAAGGTGGTAGTCACTCGATACGCTTGAACAATGAAATCATTTTTTAGTTATTGATATGTATTAAGAAAAATGTTATTTTATACATTTATTTTGACAAATATGTCATGAATATAGTATATAAAAATTAATTAAATCATTATAATCCACTTATGAGAGATTGTGATAAAAAAATGAATTAGATCAGTTGGCGATGAGTTAGTCCATAATAGACCGAAATGATGGTTTTGTCTTATATTTAATGTAGGATGATATGAATAAAGGATGTTCCACTAAAAAACTTTATTATATATAAGATATTTACTTGATCATTTTTCATGGTTGAATACTCTTTTTATGATGTGTTACATGTAATAAATCAGAAATTCACTACTAAAAATGATAGATATTCTTCAAACAACCTCATTTACTTTACAATTTAAGAAAACCAGGGATAGTGTTAGACGAAAAAAAAGGCCGATAAAATAAGGGGATGTATTGTAGTATGGTATTTTTTAGATAATGGATAATCCAAATTGGGTTTGTTTTGTGATGTAATGAGAAGAAGTGGATATTTTTTTCAAAATATGGGAGGGGTATAATTTGAATGTTTCGAATATTAAATTAATATAAATTTATATTCAATTTAAAATGTACTGAGAAAAATTAATTTATAATAGAGGATGATTAATGGTAAAATTATTATCATAATATAAAAAATAAACAGTTTTAGTATGTCTATAACATTATATTTTTGTTTTAACACCTCTCTATCTATCTTATAATATAATGTGACAATAATGATTTTTTTTATTTGAGGGACAATATGAATTCAATAAAGGAAAAAGGAACATAAATGGACCATGTTGATATTATATTCAATGTCAAAATCAATTGTTTGATTTTTTAAGAATATTTCTTTCATTCAATAATTTATTAATTTTTTAAAAATATCAATAATGATAATTCATTGAACTATTCATTAATTTGACATTAATAATAAAAAGATAACACATAAAATTCCAACCAATTATTTTAAAACATCTCATAAATGCAATGGTAATCTATTATTTTTTATTACTATAACTATCTAATATTTTTTACATTTAATTTTTTTAATATAATGTAATTTATTTTTCAATTAATTGATTAATTACTACACTAGCATTGTAAATCAATTTAAAGTAATTATTTATTTTTTAGTAATTAAAAATAAATTACCATGATGAATATATAAATTTCATATTTCAAAATAGACTTTATAGTCGAACATATATTATAGATAACCGCATAATTAAACTATTATAGTTATTATAAATTCGAATAGTGTTTAATACAATTCCTGAAATAAAAAACGATTATGGTTATAATCTAATCGAAATGTCTATAAAATTATATTTAACCAAATATTGAATGACTGAATGAAATTTAATGTTTTACAATAATTACCCATATACACTTTATAGTAGTAGAAAATTTATTAAATTAACTTTTCATACTATTTGAAAATAAAAGGTTGTTATTTACTAAATTTAAATTCCCAGATTCAGAATATGTAAACCATTTTTAAAAATTCAATAAAATTATGGGGAAATTTTTATTTTAAAATTAATTTTTCAAAACACAAATTAAAATAGATTTCATAAAAAACTAATGTTCAAGAAAAATATCTTACGTATACTCAAAGGAATAACGATTATGAAACTTTTATTAGTTTTATTATATAATAATATATTATATATATATTAATTTTATAAAAAATTATATTAATTTATATATATTTTAATATAAATAAATTTTTAACTATATAAAATTTTTTATTTTCAGTATTTCTTGAAAAATTATTATTTTCAGAAATAATAAATTTATCCTAAGGTGACTTTGAAAATATGAATCCAAAAATTAAATACATTTCGTGAAATAAAATTTCAAAATTTCCTTAAATTTAATTATAATATAATGTCATAAATAAAACAAAAAAAACTATTTAGAAAAATTATTTGTTGATGAAAAATATATATTTAAAAAAATTAAATGATTTTTTTCTACGAATTTAAAAATTATTTTATATTTAGTAGTTACATTATATTTATTTTTTAAATCAGTCATTCCTATTAATACCTACCAATTTAATAGAGAAAATATAATTTTCAAATTTAAATTCTTATATTTCTTTGATCCTTTAAGATTAATATTTTATATCATTTATGAAATAAAATATATTTTTCATTTTATAAAATATGGGGATGTTGAATTAGACCACTCTTTAAAATTTTTTGCTCTCACAATTTGAACTCAATTTTGTAAATTATTTTTTATTTTTTTAATATCACTTTTTTCTAATCCCATATAGTAAAAAGGATCAACATAACAACCACTCGAAAAGACTGAAAATAGAGGTATGATGGTGATATATAATACCACATAATATGGTTTCAATAAAGGAAGACTTTTCTGTTAATTGAAATCATTGATAAGGAATAATAAAAATAACTCCCAAGGGTAGATGAAGTGTGATTGAAGATATTTTTATTAGAAAACTAACCATACCAATATTGTAAATCTATGATGGGTTAAAAAGACCTTGATTTATCAGAAATAAAATTAAAAAAATGTTCTTGTTTCAATGTCATTTTATCATTGTTGAGGTATAATTTTATTATATATACTAATAATATAAGGAAATATGCTCACTTGGCTAAAACAAATAGACCCCTTAATAAATATTTACCATAATATAATATTTTTTTTCAAATTATGAGTATAGAATACGATGATTTCATTCCCAAATAAGTATAATCAGCTTCAACAGATCAATAAATATAGAAAATAATAATCATATATTCCTCCTATCTTTAGTAATAATCCAATACCAACAATCATTCGTACCAGATAATTCAATTCCAAAAAACATAAAAAAATTTAAATTAAGGAAAATTATAATAATCTTCAAAATTAAACATTATTACCAAAAGTTATACATGGATTATAATATATATAACTTCTCTTAAAATACAACAAAAATACTCCAGGATATACTGATGCCAAAAAATCAGAGGGAATTGATCATATATTCTTCCAAGATAAATTTAATGTTTATATCCAAATAATTTTAGTGACTCCTAATGTATCATATGGAAATTTTAAATCCTTAAACTTATATTCTCCATTATATTGTAATAAGTTCCATAAATAACCTAAATCACCATAAATCCATAATAATGTATCATATAACTAAAAAATATACTTCATCATTTACTCTATAAATAAAATCCAATGTTGTTATTTTTATCTCAATCATTCATGTCTCCGCAAAATTATTTTTATATTCTTATGAAATAAAATTAAAACATTAATAAAAAAATTCAAATATCATGGTTATTTATATGATAAAATATATTTTCTCACAATGAACATATACTTTTATTATAAATTTTATTAAAAAAAATAAAGACAATTTCATAATCGATAGGACGACATAGAGGATCGTGGTAGGTGATGAACCATTATTGTACATCAGTTGTTCATTCAAACCTAACAGCCTCATAATATATGACAGGTTGTTACCCATCCTATTTCATGTTGTTTTTCTAAAATTATATTAAAATAATCTTTATGATATTTCAATTTTTTTTATAAATATCCAAAAAATAACATAAATTCATATAACATTATAGAAAATATTTTAACCTCCATGTTTATCTCATACCTTTCATTTTTCATCCAATGATGCAATAACACATAATTACCTCACAATCAATGATAATAAAAACATTATAGGCTACCACTATAATAAAATTTAGTTCCACTAGGAATTATTCTAAAAATAAACATTTCTTAATGTTAAACATAATGGTTACAGAACCTCAAAATTTTAATAGAACATAGTAAATGACTCAAAAAAAATTATCACCTTTCCACTTCACCACTTATCAATGGTACATATTCCATGTTTAATATGATTAATTTTATTAAAAAAACCGAATATAGTAAAATAATTAGTGGTTTCATGATTCGATTGTTATTTATAAAACGACACTTTTTCATAATATTGAAAAAAAGATACGTAAACAATTATATCATTAATTATCCTTCTTAGTTATTTATCTGTGCAATGTTTATTTATATATTAATACATATTTAAAATATAATGTATATGAATTATATCTTTAGTATTTATCAATATCAACCAAAAAAATATTTCATACATAGAACATAATGAAATAATTCAAACCTTAAATCTAGACATTATGATTTCATTGATATCGCCATTATCATCCAACCTAATTCTTGTCATCCAAAAAGTAAAAGGTCTTTTCCTTTGGGGGATTTACATTTTTTAGAAACATAGTAGAGCTGATATATTAAAATATAGTAAAATGTATACCAATACCCATAAAAATTATCTAGAAATAAAAATGTCTTAGAGAATTAAAATAGTTTTGTACTGTTCATATGAATAATTATAAATTCATCAAAATCCTTGGAATAATCTTTTTAAATAATATTAATAATAAAAACATACAGAATGTATAATAATATTGTGAAAGATAAAAATCATTCCATATTGATAAATGATACATAATATGTATAAAATAACATCATTATTACATGAAATGAATTATTTTATTTTAATATAAAATTGGTCAATGAAAATAAAATACACATAAAAAATCCATTATACATTAATCTTGAATTATTTCCAACCTATGTAGATTACCAATAAAAATATAATATACTTTAATATAATTGATCCCTTGTATATCTGACATAAAAATTAAAAAATAAATGTATAATAAATTGAACATATAATCAACTATAAACATCTAAACCCTTACTGGTTTCCAAAAATCTTAAGAGCGGATCATCTAAAAATATACAAATCAATAATTTTGTCTATCAGTTTTTCTAATACCAACTTTAAGGACAATAACATAAAAATTATGTAATATATTATCTTTAAAATATAATTATGTTTATTAATTTCCCAATGACAATTTAAGTTTATAGTTTTATGGAATTATGATTAACTCTTATATATTAAACCCATACATTAGATGTGTATAATTCTAATTAGTATCCATTTTCCAATTAAATATTTTAAATTAAAATTATTTATCTTCAAAAAAATTAATCACAATTATCATCTTGAAATCATAATTCTCCATTATCAATCTTAAAACCACATCAAAAATAGATTAAGGTAATTAATGAGTAAAAAATATAAATTAGGGGTATAAAATAAATAGAGAGACCACCAACCCGTGATGAAATGTAAAAAATAAATTTCAGAAAATAATAATTTTTTAATATATCCATTTTCTTAAATATGAAATCATCTTATCCATCTAATAGTTTTCATAAAATGGTTCATTATAAATGCTTATGAAAATTTATATCATAACGTTTTATTTGATAATTTTTAAACCACATGAAATCTTTTTCACATTGTTATACATTTCCCTCTTAAAAATGAAACAATCAAAAAGGTCATAAATTGACTGACCAACACATTTACACGTGGAGTAAACATTATGATTTTAAATGAAGAAAAAATTAATGTTACTGTTTTATTGACCATCATAGTAAAATTTAGAGTATCAATCACAGCTAGTTAAGGAATAACTTCATGGTTAAAATTTTAAAATAACTTTATATTAACTATGTAATATCCACCAATATTGAACTCCCACATGTGTATATGTACTGATGTTTACTGGACCTCAAGCATTCCTAGCCGTATTCTAGAGGACATCAACTAGTATTTTGGATATATGTAATATTAACTGGAGATGACATGTCATGGTACATATATATAATATACTGCAAATAGAAAAATAGTGTAATGGAAAAAGAATAAACAACACATCATAGAAGTAGAAGATAAATGATTACACATGTAAAAAAAATAATAATTTACTCTAAAATTTCATGATTAAAAGAAACTAAATGTTTTTCTTGAAGTCATAGGATAAAATTAAGAATCTGACACATGTAATCTCAAAAGTCCTTGGTACTGAATCCATGGTTGGTCCTGTTTCCAAGATCCAACTCATACAAAAATAAAAAATCATTGACAAGTTCCTTTTCCTTAATCCAAACCTGTATCCATTTAATTTTATCTTGTAACATGCATTGACATGAATAGTGTTTGAGTAAAACAATATTGTTCAAAACTGTCATGTCTAAAAAAAATCTAATATAACTTGTATTTTATAAGGAGATAAATATTGGTACTAATTAATCAATTTATATAAGAAAATAGTCACCCTTATTTGTCATCACGCTTAGTTATGCTTGAGAATATTGAATTAAAATTACAACTACAAACAATAGTCCATGTGATATTAACATAACATAAAATAATTAACTTTATAATCATTTGTGGACAACTTTGACATTCCCTATGAACATAATAAAATAACCAAGCCAATCCATAAAATCATTACAACATATCCAAGCCAACTCATCTACATAATAATTTATAAATAATTTTTGAAGGGCCTATAATAATTATAATATGAATTTTCCAAGAACATTAAACATTAAATTATACCCATTAAAATCCCTCTATATAAACATTTCATCATAAGATGTTGAACACCTATAACCATTACATCATAACCTGGAGAATCCCAATATCTATTTTCACATAACTGAGATAAGACTTCTACATAATCAATTCTTCTCAAATAGGTCCTTACATATATATATATATATACATTTTAGCATGAAACATAGAAAATTACTCTATATAATAATTATATCATGGATAAATATATAAGTCAAAATGGTGTGAAAAAAAACATGACATAATTATCCACAATGGTAAATCAAACCTATTACCATTTATCCTCAACTACCCATTCACTCGTTATATTTTTATTAATCCATTATCTAGCCAATATAAACACTCATATAATATCAATGTATTATTAGTAATTTTAATAAAAAAGTAATCCATTTCTCAAAGTGATGTTATATCAATAAATCACCTAAGGTGTCATAACATAGTGATAAGAATTTGATGACAAAATCGTGTTCATTGTTTTTTAGGGTTAGGATCACCCTACAGGTAGCCACAAGCTGGGTCTCAAAACTAATGAATCCTAATTAATTAAAAGAGTATATGAAAAACATAAATATCATCACCCATTATTCTGTTCATTATCATGCACAAAAATTTATCATAATTTTATAATATTCGAACCACTTAAAAATATAAAAAAATATGGGTCTTCATTCTGAACTAAATACGGCTATCAAAAAATATATAAATGACTACAAATAAGGAACACCGTTGAAGAATAATGGTTAGGGAGTTCAAAAGGAAAAGCTAAATCACAAAAACATCATGATGAAATGCCTACTAAATGGAAGTCAACAGATTATAGTGCATTAAAAAATATTTAAGTAATATAAAAGGGAAAACCAAATAGAACGAACATAGTAGATATTAACTTCTAGAATGATATATATGGATGGGAAGGAAACAATATAAAATCATTAGTATTTACCCTCTAATTTTATAGGTGTATATTCATGATGGATAATGATTAAATCACTTTCACAATTTGGATTATAATAAAAAATCCAAATATAATCATGAAGTGAACTAATTTTTTGACATGAATTTATAATTTTATAAATTTATAATATAATTTGAAAAACTCATCCCATTTGGTTTTAATATCCATTGTCATTAGTTTCATGAAATAAACCAATTTAAAGGAATGTAAATGACTCACACTCTAAACAAGAATATGAACCCTTCTTCGTAAGAATCTAACACCTTGTAAACCGTTCACAGTACTAAAGTGTATAGAATGAAGATACCATCCCAACCACAATAGAAAGAACACAGACCACCTATGAATATATTAAAACATGTGGATAACTCTTGTAGGATCAACTGATAGATTTATTCATATAATATTTTAATTCAAATAAACATACATCTATGAATGGTAGCCCATTCCCTCCTAGAAAAATCAGTATGCCACTTAAGAGAAGGCCTTAGTACTTGTGTCTTAAAAATAAAATACAAACACCCTAAAATAATTTCAACCAAAAATCAAATGGTATTTATGTGGAAAAGATAGGATCTTCCATCCTCCATACTATATAAATGTTCACCCCCGAGCTTCCCCAAATGCCACTCTATGGCATTAGCTCACAAGTGTGTCCCCAATGCTCACATATAAGATTCCATCTACCTGGTCTTCTCTCCATGCTTCCACATCAGTCAAACTAGATTTATAGTCTTTCAACCTTGATATATGTCTCTATATTCCACGTTCATTATCAGATGATCTTAAATTGATGAATCTAAACCAAGCCCAACATCATCATTTTTTATCACATGATAAGGGTCAGGATGATATATACGATTCACAAATGGAACTATATAACTATGCCAGGACTGTGTAATATTCTAGTAGACCAAACATTCAATGGAAAAAATAGACCAAAAACATGGGATCTAGATTTTCGTATTTCTTGATTTGGGATTAACCGTTAATAGGATATATCTAAAGGAAAACATGATGACCATCCTCAAAATCCAAAGGTCATCTTCACTATCCAAAAAATTAATTATTCCTACTAAATGTTGTCAAAAATATATTATTTATAAGAAAAAACCCACCCAAACAGCTCCTGTATGAGAGAATGTCTAAAATGAACTAAATCACCTTCCACCAACCATGAAATTGGATAATGAAATGAACATCCACAAAATTAATCACACGTTTTCGTCCGGATAGAATCCATGAAGACGTCATTAATTGAAAACACTAAATGGTCAATGTTTTTCTACCGTGAACACCTAAAATAAAAAAAGTATTGTAACATATCCCTTATAATTTCAATAGTCTATTCATATTAGCCATTTTGGTGAGGATGAGAGGTTTTTTCATATAATAAACTGTTATCCAACTGCCTTCTGAAGTCCCTCATGTAAACAAGAATTGAAATGAGTATCTATCAAAACCCATCCAAATGGGGATCAAGTAAAAACTACACCATGACATCCTCTATTTTCTAGGGGTGCTAACTAGTACATAAAATAATAACTAATACTATATGAATTTTATTAATTCACAGCAAAGCACAAACCAAACCATCACTATTGAAATATATAGATGAATAATAATTAAATATGAAGCATCTTGAAAAAAAACCTTAATGTCTAACCTCTATGATTATTGAAAGTAAGAGAACATAAATTAAAATGAAAAAAGAGGAAAAATACACCCTCAATGAGAAATAAGTCCAAAACTAACATAACTAAATAATAATGTCCTTAGAGTTATCAAATCCTTATCCTTATGCCCCAACCCCCATACATGGTAAGTGGAGTGCGTATTGGGGAGAGTATATACATAAACCATAAGATTCCATAACGGTTGACATGATAAATGTTAGAGATAAAATATAATTAAATAGAAAAAATTAACATGATAGAACTGATATCTAATAAATAGGGATATGTTCTCATAAATGAATCTGATTTGAGAGAGAATTAATATCTCCATCATACCACCCAACTCGTGAAATGATTGTGCCATTAGTTACTAAGGCACCATAGATGATTCTAGTTATCTACAATGTTTTTTCCAATAAATGTAGCCAATTTATGCCTCTCCTTTTCACTATAACACAATGTTGATTGGACACATTCTCCTGGTAGAGGACCAACATGGTATTCAATCAAGGGTGCAAATTTTTGTAAAGATTAAATGTTCCCTATCTTATATGGTTAATAGTTTGTAGAAAGAGGACCCACTCCCCAGTTCATCAATGGGTACCTCTATGTAGATAGTGGACTCACTCCCGAGTTATTTCTTGGTTAACACTTGTATGTAGGAAACCCATGAACTAGACCATCAGTCGGTTACACTCAGTGTGAGGAGTATCCACACCCTCTTTGATAGGGAATAACACTCAGTATCAAGAGGTCCCTTTCCTTAGTCTATCACGGGGTTCAACATAGTGTAATGAGGAATTGTTCCCTGTAAAATAGGGGAACCACACTATATATGGAGTAACCATTCCCTATACCATTATCAGGTACTAGTCACTAGATAGAGGACACGTGCCCTATTTGTTTGGGGGTACCACTCATTAGATAACAGAAATTTTCCCCAATCTATAAGAGGTTGTACTACTCAGTTGTGGAGCACCCAAGGATGAGGCCGTCTAATGGGGGGGGGTCTACATAGTATACAAGAGACCCAAACCCTATACAATATAGGGGGATATCAATTTTTAGACAGAAAACATACTCCCTAGTTCCACAAGTTTGAAACAATATATTAATCCTTCATGATCAATGTCATCATCAAAGGATTCCTAATGAAGCTCCATAGTTAGAAGGAAATTCATCATATCTAAAAAGACACTATGATTTCTACCATCACATTCCATATAGAAAACCTATTATAGTATTATAATCTCATTCCAAAATTTTATTCCAAGAAAAATGTTTTACAAATGGTTCATGTTTCCAAAAAACATTATGTGTTCATGGAGAGTAGTGAGACCCACATGGCATGTGGTCCACCCAGATACATGGTTTCTTCCTAGATAGTAAATGGATCTCTAGACATGTATCCATACATCATATGTAATGGGAATACAAAAAATGGCCCATATACCTATCTTAGATCCATGGTCTTCTTTCTATGTCTATGCACCACGGTCGTGTAGATGTGAAACCTTCTGCCTAGTCTTTCTTGTGCACCATTTTCATGTACATGTACACACCATGTTTGTGTCCATGTCAGTGTATATATACTCCAAATTAACACATTGTGATGATAGAACTGAGTCACATGATGTGTATCATTTATAATCCCCCATAAACCCAATAACCATCTATTTTAGAAGAATAAGTCTTGTTCTCTTTCACACTATAATATGTGTAGTCATGTTTTTAATATAATCATATATGATTTAAGTTTTATCCCAAATCCACCTCCACCACTTCACATCATGCATCCAAGTCAGAAATAATTTAATTTCTAAGGCTCTATTTAAGGTTTTCATACATCCAGATTTATGAAATCATATTTTTTTATCCGTGGAGGTTCACCACCCATGAATGTGACTTAAATTTAGGTGTCTGATCAAGAAAAATCCATCCTAAAAGCATTGAATCGCGAAGATATAGGCCAATGAAGAAGTTCATGAATAAAAGTTGAGGAAATTCACATGAAATAGGGCAAATCAATCATTGGATAAGAAATCTTATCTAATTAATAAAAATTCTGGATATATTTGGGTGAGAAACATGGAATAACAAGTATAAATAAATAAATAAACAATATAAATTTAAAATGGATCATGTGAGGGTTACAATTACCATATACCAATGAATATATTGGTAATAAATGTTCATGAATTTTAATCATGATTTCTAAAATAGATATACATGGACCATGCATTGATTCACATCATTCGTTGATGAAGAATATACTTTACAGATGAATGTTATCATCTGATCGTAATAAACTAATAAAGGAGGGATTATCCAATAAAAGGTACATAGGTTGTTAAAATAACCCTAGATATTTTTCATAAAAACATTTTTTATAGTGATTGAGTTTTTATGGTTTTTTTTGAATTCATAAAATAATTAATTAATTATTTTCTTAAATGTAGCCACCAACATCAACTCTATCTAAACACACAGTACCGACTGACATTAGGTCACACCTACTATAATCCTTACATTTTGAATTCAACTGTGGTCTCTGATTTTTGTTTTAAGAAAATATTTAAGATATGATCAATTATTATTGGGAAAACATTTACTAAGATATACAATATATTTTATATTTTTATTAAATTAATTTTTCAAAAAATAGGCCTTATAATTTTCTACCATCTTTGAACCTAGATCCAAGAGTATTTATCTAAATATTTAAATATCTTATAACGGAAAAATATCATTATATAATTACTTCTTCTAATCATTTTTTCAATTTAAAATGATAACAACAAAAAAACATTTTTTTAGGATTTGGATTAAGGTTATCCCAATCACAATATTTTTCATGAATGCTCTTGTAGAGAAGAAACACATGATCAAAGGGAGTGGACCGTCCAAGATTGATCCCCTATTTTCATTCTGTGACTGGCACCAGGTGCTCAACAAAAGTGGCCCCATTCGAAATTTCTTTGCTTTCCCCGGCTAATAATGATCACGTGTTCATGAAAATTTATCCTCATGTGTGACACATGAAATATTACATGCATTAATACAAACTATGGAGGTAAGGTGAGGTGGTAGGAATCCATAAAAATCTTTTATGAGACATCTAATATCAAAATGAACCCCAATGATTTTTTTCCACTCTAACTGAACCTTCACACTTCTTATGCTGGGGAGCCTCTCATGAAAATATTTACTCGCCTCCTAAACTTGAAGGGCCTATGAAATATGTTTTAATAATATTTCTATATATTTATAGTGGTCCTCATATTGTCATAGATGACCTATAACTTCTCGGTTATCATATGCACCATTGTTAACCTAAAAAAACATGCCACACCGATGTCACTACAACGTAATGGTGACCTATGATGTATCCTATATAGAGACATGAAATGATTCCATTCCAATTTTAGGGGTTTATCTAGAATTATTCAAAAACAATTCCAAAGATATGTGATACACCTAGGTATCTCCAATGAATAACATTATAGCCTTAATAATAACCTCTAAAACCTACATATTGTTCTATTTGTGCACATATTTCTAGGGGAGAAGCCTTTACTCATCCTCATCATGGTCCTCAATGCCTCATGGTGTCCTCTCTACAACCAATATGTAAAATGTGAAAAATATTTTGAACAAAAATGTGGGAACCCTATGATGGATTAAAATCTCTCCCATATACAATATCCCAAAACTCTCCCCCAACAACTAATCCCTAATAGAATGGAAGTGTTACAACTCTATGAGTCGTTAAATATTAAACCAAATGTAATCATGAAAATTAACATTCCATGTAACACCTATCACATATTCCATGAATATGACATCCCATTTCTACATTGGGACCCCAACGGGATTCAAAAAACCTAATAGAACATGGTTACCATCCCTTACTTGCTGACATTCAGGGAACTAGGAGACAAAATCATCCCTAATTTTCCTCCTATTGACCCACAAAAACAACCAACGATAGAATATATACATATTAACCATATATTAATGTACATCTAAATGATATGAGTGAAAATATATCATAAACTTTCATTAAAAAGTGATTGAGATTTATTTCTATCCAATAAAAACGATGATTTGATTTCCCCATTCATAATATACATCTGGTGAATCAACTAAGAACGTATCATCACATATGATCTCATAGTTGATGCCCCGTAACTAGAACTCTCTCACATTCCATAGAATAATTAGAGGTAATAGAATTTACTAAATTAAATCTTCACCCTGCACTATCACTAGAGTCCCCAAAAGTAAGGAAAATGTTTCATCATATCTTACACTAAGGGATCCTAGGAATTCATATTAAGGGAATCTTTCATCATGTTCCCTTTATTCGGAGTATA
Organism: Viscum album; assembly: GCA_963277665.1. NCBI lineage: Eukaryota > Viridiplantae > Streptophyta > Magnoliopsida > Santalales > Viscaceae > Viscum > Viscum album. The sequence continues at coordinate 897,821,729 of OY728136.1, read as the reverse complement.
TACTACCTAAAACTCTTAGTCCAATAGTAAATTTTTATGGGGCCTTTATATCGAGTTTAGGTCCCTCTACATGAAGACTTTCTTAAGGCTATGATGGTCTGTGTAAAAATAAAATTTCCCTCCACGAAGATAGTTCCCCCACATTCATAGATCAGGGACAACCACAGACATATATATATTTTGAGTGTTGTAGTTATTCTCAAGGGTTATCAACTACATCAACCAATATATGGTAAATTTTTGTATATTCTTCATCGAAAAACTAATATTATATATAGATGAATCATAATAAACTATATACTACATACCCTCCTATGGTATTCTCAAAAAAAGATCACTCATCAACCTCTTCTTCAAATTCTTGAAGGCTCTCTAAAACTGGTATTTCTAGGTAAACAGAAACCCTTTATACATCAAGAAGGATGATGGGGCCACAATTTTAGAAAAATTTTCCACAATACTCAATTTATACACTCTAAATCAATGAAAAATGAAAACCTATGACACATGTAGTTCGATATAAGAACTGTATTGATCTTCACCTTGTCCATCAATATTTGATGATAAATAATGAAATTATCTAGACATTAAACCACATGTATCCAAAATTGGATCATCATGATCTTACAATAAATATGGTCCTATATAGGTTAATACAAAAAAGTCCCCATGTATTCTAAATTCTCATCATATGCCACGTAGTATATGAATTTTTTGATAAAACTAGGCGCATGGGATATTAGTTAAATGTAAAAAATCATGAAAATGTCGGAAATATGGTGTATTACACATTTCCCATTGAAAAATAAGATGAATTTCATTAGATAAGGATTTAGAGTGATAGAAAACTCTCAGTTGTAAATCCCTTGGTAGAAAGGGAATCTGTATGATAATTCACCTCCATATAAGTATAAGTGATGATATAGTTTATTGAAAATATCATGTCAAAGACATTTTCCAATTATGTTGTAAACATCCATGATAGATGTATCACGCCCATCCAAACCACTTGCACAATGGTGGTAGAGTCTGATTCGAACCATACCTTGTCCCATTTCCATTGCTTCGTAATGCAGACTGCTTTTATGATCCCATTCATTTCTATATAAAGAGCATTGGAATGTCCACGTGGACAATAAATGGATTCAACTACATCTCCATTATGATCTGTAAAAATATCAGTGTACCCTACCAGTCCCATATTTCCCCTCAAGGCCCAATCTGTGTTACAAATTAGCCAGCTATGAAATAGAGAACTCTAGAAGAACTCAAGGTGGGAATTAGGGGGATGGAATTTACCTTTCACATTCATCACTTTAAGGATAATCAAATCACTCAGTGATTTTTTGTAGTTCACATCATAGGTTCTACTTTCAAACTATATAGCCAAAAGAATTTGGGTAGTGGCACCATGGATACTGAATATTTTATAATTTTGAGTGGCCTGGTTATGATCTCTCCAAATGGAGTGAAGAAATGAGGATATTATATTACTATTTCATCAATAAAGACAATAATAAACCATGTCATGTATGGATGGAATATTTAATTCAATAATTCCATAAAAATAGAAGTCTATTATTCACAATAAAAAGAATCCCCTGGAAATCATAGTGGCTATAGGGATATTTGAATGAATTTATTTTATCATCCTCGTGAAATCTCAACTAGTGGTGGATGAACAACATTTAGTTATTCAAAATACACCTTTCAACATAGAACAAAAAATAGGTTGTCAATCCTTGACAAGGTGAGAATTTTCTATATCATGGATTGTTTTATAATTTGATAATGCAAAATAAACATTTGAATCCATCTTCATTTTATATGAGAAACACTTGAGCTACCCAAGGGGCACACTGGGTTTGACAAAACAGTTCTCCCAAAGGACCTTCAAATGAAAGCACAACTACAAGAGCACATTATGGTCCATATGATATGATGTATAAGATATAATATTTTTTATGTGATGCAAGTCGATGATAAACACAATCTTTTACCTCATAGTTCATCCTAGAATTTCATTAAGGAATATGTTCATAAAATCCTCAATACATAAAGGAATGAAGATGTGTGAAGACCATTATTCTCCGTGGGATACACTATCTAACAGATAATTGATGGGTTGTAGTTTCCAGATCATAAACCCACTCACACTACCATGAGATCTCTCTCACCCACAATGGGGAATAATTCCCCTCACTATGAAATCCTAAGACTCATCTATGATGATATTAAATCTAGGCTCAAATAGAGAACAAAAGATGCATACCAAAGATGAAATCATAAGGTCTCTTCATGATAGACATAATTTAATATAATAACCTCTATCCACTAAGAGATATATCACCCAGTTGGTAGATAAATGATATAGAAGAAGTGTTCCCTATAGGAACATCAAGACAAACATGTTGGGATAATTCTTTAACTAGGAGATAAAACTCTCACACAATGAGTAAGAAGATAATATAATTACTCACACATGTGTCTAGTAGTAATGAATGAAATTCATAGTAAACACAAATATCAAGATTAATCTTTATGTTCGCTTCCACATTATATGCCACCACGACCAACAACTTTCCAAATCTCGAACTTCTACCACCTAATGATAATTTGGCCAACATGTTGGTTTTATCGAAGGATCTTATAACATTTTAAACAACCCAATAATAATCCATATGTATCCCAACATCTCCTATGATAGCATCACCTCCCCATTGGGCACCCTACTATCACCCTTGATAACTGTGGTCACAGTGATGCCTCTGATGTGGTTGTATATCTGTTATATGCCTCCACCATCTACTGATTTGGTCTGAAAATAAAGATACATGTCACATATAACATCATAATTAAATCAAAACCCCTCTTCTGATTGCACTAGTCCTCTGTGTGGGATCTGAATCACACAAACTATGTGTCTAAGTCATATAATTGAGATGCCTCTTATGATGAGATCCTACTAGCAGCTATAGATTAATTATAACCCTAATTCACAATATTAACTATAGATATATTTTTTACCTTCTAGAGGAATCTCTCTAAAACTAGTTCCTGGTCTAACACCCTTGTATAAGTATGAATCTTTCGGGGCACCACAATGGAAAATATGAATCTGCAGAAACCATGCTCAAACTTCTATGTGTCGAATTCTCAAAATGTAATCATGTCTATGCAATACCTTGAATGGTCATTGAAACTCATATCATACTCATCAACTACCATCCCTCCCAATAAGAGATCTGAAAGATCATGGATCATTTTTTATTGTAATCATGATGAGTAATACTCTTCATTGAATAGTTGTTGGAAGTTGGTCAAAGTGAGTGTTGACTCATCTTGTGTCTTTGTAAATCGCTTCCACGATGGAACGACTCCTCTATGGAAAAGGGTGGATTCCAGAAAACCCACATGATCATGAGATGTTTGGATATGCCTGAATACTCATACCACTAACTATAGAAAATCCACTACCACCATGTGATCTTTCTCACCAGATAACCTCAGAAGTCTCTAGTTTGTGAACAATTAGAGTGCTATGTGTTTGGGTGCATTCTAATACCACTCGTCCGGTAATAAAAACTCCTAAACTACTGGGGGAAATAGTAAATATCCTCCTAGAGGAAGTCTATCACAGGATGACCCATGAAATGAGGCATCATTAGTCATCAGATCATCATCATGTTCTAGAATCAATAAAATGGATTGTTGTTTTTTCTGCGGCATCCTCTTAAATCTAATGAATATGTACCATAGTAAGATGAGAATATATATTTGTTGATATAACAAATGAATTTTAGTAAAAATACTCAATCAAATGTGGTACATATAAAAATGTTCATAGAAACCATTTTATCATTATATCGAGTCATCAATAAGGTGGTTAGAGGCATATGTATGGATACATTGGCCCCTATACCAACATTGGTTCCCTATACAAAAATATCAAATAAAAAATGACATTATTTCCCTTAATCCAAACAAAATCATCATAAGGGGGAAACTCCCAATATTGTCCCATGGAATGAGCCACTAATAATAACAATATATTCTATCCCGAACCATTAGGGAATGATTAGAATCATCGGAAAACCAACCTCTATAGGCTATGGGATGATGAAAAGTGTTGAATGGAATAAATAATATGGAATGAATTTAATTAATATTTATATATTCCCAAACCCAATAATATCTATATATAACTGAAATGGAATAATAGTAAAATAAAAAAATTATATAATAAACTAGAAATGCGAATGTTATTTAGAAATCATATGTATGACATCATACACTCAAAAGGAAAATTGGAAAAAAATAAATTAACAAATAGAGTGATGTCCCCACCAAAAAAAATTATCAAAAAAGTATTCATAGATCATATATCATGATCTTTATTACCCAATAACCTTATATGGTGAAATGAAACAGGGTATCCCTATGATCTTCTATAATCAATTCTATCCAGTCTATCATCTAGATATGAGACGACACATGCGGGAAAATCCCATACAGTGGTAAGTGTATACATAATGAGCGGGATGCCCAAAACAATTATGGGAGAGAAGTAAGAGACATGATATAATTAAAAATATATACCCATATCATGAGATAAATGATAAAAAATAATAGGTATGCATTATTATAAATGAAATGAAGGCAATAAAGAAAGTTGATCTCTATCTCACTGCCAAACATTACAAAAGAGTTTTCCATCACTTCAAACAGGTTGATCAATAATGACTGGTATCTCACATGTCATTATATTAAAATAATATATATTAAATTAAACCATTCTATAATGCCACATAGTTATGGGTAAACAATCTCTATGAAGAGCAACATCACCCTAGTGAACTATGGTGGTGACACTCTATGTTGGGAGTAATCATGCCCATATGATATGGGGTACCACTTAGTAGAGAGAGGAACCACACTGCATTCTATATGTGGTTTTCCACTCCAGAAACAGAGGAAATGAGACCAATTATATCATGTGGGTATCACTCATCAGATAGAGGATCATTCCTTTTCTATTAGGGGATTCCACAATGTGTAAAGAGGATTATTCCTTATCCAATATGGGGTACCACTAATTATATTTGGGAAACACTACATAGTCTAATAGGTGTGGGGGTACCAAATTGTGTAAGGAGTACATGATCCCTATCTGATAGGTGGATACCACTCAATAAAGAGATGTCCCACACCCTTGTGTATCAGCGGGGGATACTACACATTGGATAAAATAACCATGACCAATATGATTTGGGTTACCACTTAGTAGATAGAGGACATGGGGCCCAGTCCAATAGGGGGTATCACTAAGTGGATAGATGAACCACTCCCTACTCTCTCAAGGGAGTAACACTAGGTAGATTGATGACCCTCACCCTGTCAAAAAGGGCTACTAATCAATCAGTAATAAACCCACACCCTTTTCCATCGCAGGGTTCCACTCTAGTGATCCTTCCTGGTCATTCTCATAATCAAAAATCAACTAAGAAAGTTGAAATTTTGTAACATGTTATATTATATGTAAAATTCCAAAACTAAGGCATCCATCATGTTCCAAGTAGAATATAATCTGGATACGATACTCAAGGTCCAAAAACTGAGTCTATGATAAATATATATGAGATGAATGTGTTTCCAAAAAAGTGGTCACATGGATTGTAAGGGGACCCACATGAGATGTCCCCTATTTTACCTAGTTGAATACTATCCAGTACATGTATCACTCTCTATGTACTAATATACATCATTCAAGGGGAATATAATATTTTTCATAGTCGCATGAGGATGAGTTGTGTTCTCTTGGTCATTTCGGTATAGCATAATTTTTCTTAGGTACAAGTAATGTGTCTAGATATGCTTGTGTAACATGGTCTTGTACTATTACATTCTTTGGGACTACACATGCCCTTATCTTTATAATCACATAGTATATGCCAGGTCACCTTCCATGAGTCACATAGTGTATGGGGGTCCCAAATGGTGTTCTATATTTATAATCCTATATTAACTTTATCACAATGTATTTTCATAGATCATTTTATGTATTCATCCAAACTTCATGGTGTGTAGTTGAATTTTTCCCAGATTTATAGACACACTACCCTTTCCTATAGATCCACATTTTCCAATTTTAATAACACATAAATGTTACGCAAAATCAAATAAGGATGTATTAATTTGTGATTTTCATCCATATATTATCTATAAATAGGAATTAGTTAACCCATTGTGTTATTTCTTACACTTCACACACCTAACAACATAGAAAATCTATTCTGGATACTAGATTCATGGGAAACATCACATGAAATTTGATGGTGTTATCGATTAATCATATAATAACTGATCAATTCACTTCCTATGAATAATCCTAAAATTCTGGGGTTTGATCATTCATGATCCCTCCCAACAACAACAAACCATGACCCTATATTACAAAGGTGAATATCATGAACAACTGTGGGAGAAGATAACAATAAAAAGTTAATAAATAATAGGAAATGAAATATTTTCCTACGAATTGAAATTTGGGAAATATTTGGGTGATGAAAAATGAATTAAAGTGATAAAAAAAATTTATTGACAATTTTAATTTGGCATGGGATCATGTGTTTTTACAAGGAATCGTAGATTAATAAGATTATTGATAAACATTACAAAATAATTCTAATCTGTATTGATACAAAATTTTGATGATTTATACAATGATTCGAATCATTCATTGATGATAAATGATATCTCCAAAAATGGAATTATCAATTTCATTTCATCCACCTTGATTCACCTGGAGCAGGAAGGTCATCATCATTCGATTTCAATATTCCAATGAGGAATGTGTAATTTTCCTCTCAAAATCCTACTATTGTATTGATAACCGTAGTGATTCTTTATGATGAAATATTTATGGTGGGAATTAATTTTTAGGGTATTAATGATTTAATTAAATAATTAATTAATTTATTAAATGATCCTTTCACTGGATTCTCTATCCACGCATCCAACGATGACCATATTTCATTATTTCCAATTGTAAAACATAAATACTGGATTCAACTATGGCTACGGTTTTATATATTGAGACACTTTTTGGATATATTAAAAAATTATTTTAAAGCATGAGAACATGATAAAAAATATATTAAATATTTTTTAAAATATTAATTATGGGAATACTGGACCTCGAAGTCATGTGTTGTCTCAGCGCATGGCTCCGAGAGTAATACTCAATATATTTATATGTCATATAAGATGAAAATAGGTCCCTTTTATGATACATATTAGAAATTATACACCCCTAAACAGTGTGAAACCAATATATCCCCCCATATAATGACTACCCAGATCACAGAAAGGGAGGGTCTCCCTAATGGGAAAGAATTTGGCTAAATTATTCAATTGATCCAAAATCACCCATACTACATCATTATTTTTTTCTATATTGGGTAATACTATCACATAATATATAGTTATGTTATATAATTTATATTTTTAATTGGAAAGAAACTACAATAGCCATCCAAGCCTCAGATTCCAAGAATTCATGAGCTGACATGTAAAACATCTCACCACGAATCTTGCTACATAATTCTTCATTATTTTCCACTAGTAATATATATGTAGATCATGATCCATATTTGTTAGAACTTTATGTATCATCTATATTAATGTATGAAACTATCTCATTATTACATTAGGAATGAACATATAAACCCCTTCTCATGTATATTAAATAAGTGTGTTGTCACTTCCATGAGAATATTCTAAAGATGAATCCCAACCAAATATGATATCCCTTAGAGCTAAGCCCTCTAGATAAAATTATGGATCGGTCTTGGTATTTAAAAAATGAGAAATTATATCATATTTAAATGTCAGTGATACTCATACATGAGAATCATAATCTTATAGATGAATGTTTGAAAAGTGTTCAATTATCTTCCACTCATCACAAGACTCTATCTGTACCTCCATTTGAAAATTCAACCATAAGAAATTGATAATGATTTTCTAATTTACGTGGGTATAAGTAATATCTAGGTCAATAATATATAGAAACATGACCCACCTCCTCAACTGGAGTTTATATCCCTATGAGAAAATATTTAATAGATTTTGTTGTAGTCCATCTATACCAAAAAACACTTTCCCAATAGATTGTTTCCCTAGTTCCTTAGGGAAGGATAAAACCACTACTGACTCTACACCATGAGTAGGATAACTCATCTCATGCAGTATCATCTGTCTAGTTCTATAAGAAACCACATGACTATCCTACCTTGGAAAAACTCTATCTGTAACTCTAGACAAGTCTTAGTTATTAGTACATGTTATACCTGACATACGTATTGTTACAGTTGTAGGTGAGCTCAACATTACCATCATCTATTAAAAATCAATATCATAATAAAATTTCCTATAAAACATCATCCCTTTCTTGGTCTTAATGGACATCAGTTATACCAGAAGGGAGAATTTCAAATGTATCTCCCATAATAATCTAATAAGCCATGAAAACTATATATCTTAGTGAAAATATAGGGATTCTACCAAGATTATATTACCAATACATTATCTATTTCCACTAAAAACCCAGTCTCTATGATCAAATGTCCCTTGAAGTGAACATTATTATCTTGAAAATTAGTTTGGTAAGTTTTTCATAAATTCGATTCTCTCTCAATGTACTCAATATTATGTGAGTTTGTTGGGAATGATAAATATTGTATAGGATTAAACAATTTTATTTTTTAAAAAGCTCCGAAATATGATCATATAAAGGAGGATAAATCTAATTAATCATGTTTGTGAATATATTTGGGTCATTTAACCTACTGAACAACATAACCATGAACTTGTACATGCTAATGTATTTCTAAATGTAGTTTGTGGTATGTCTGATTGTCTAAATCTTAGGTGATAATCCCCTATTCTAAACAAAAAATAAAAAACAATCTAAGACCTGCTCATTTGATGGATTAAATCATTAATGTAGATATGGGGAAATTTGTTCTTTACCATCAACATTGTAAATATCTTTTTTTCCACAAACAAGAGAAATGTACGATAATAATTCATAGATAAAATAATAAGATAACCCAATGGTGATATACAAGTTCTTACAAAAGAATTATATTCAATATCTTAAAACATAACCATCAGTTCACAATGCTCTACTTGTTTTATGTTATAAGGTGGAAATAAAGCATTCCCTTTTCCCGAAACAATCTCGATTGTGACCTCAGTATATTGGTTGTGTGGAAATCTATAGAACTCATTAGAAAATACACCCTAAAATGACCTACCATTAGTGGAAAAGTATCATGTTTTATTCTTCCATTATCTAGAGTAACATATTATGTTAGTGACCTAGGATAATATGATCTACACTGAATTTATCTTGTACAACCATCCTGCAGTACCTTCTCTACATATTGAAATTAGTAGCCTCCCACTATATATATATATATATATATATATATGTAAATATCCTACAATAATATTCAATATGGTCTTATTATAGATGTAACCATTCCACACCATGATTCAAATTGAAACATGTATTTAAAGTAATAATAAAATATGAAAATTAATATTTAAGGAAGTAAATGGGATTTGGTAATCAGAGAATCATACCATATAAAAAATAGAGAATATAGAATTGAGGATCAAAACTTCATTGAAAGAAATGAAATTAAAAAGAATTATTGAATTATAGAAAATTTTAGGAAATTAGATTATTATAGAAATATTGATTGAAAATTAAAAATAAAGGAGAATGTAATATAAATTAAAAATTTGATAAAGTCAAAAATTAATTATTTTTAAAATAATTTTATGAGGAAGAAAGAGTTGAATATAAACGGGATATTTAAGAATATCCAAACGATAAACTCTCCATTATTAATAAATCATATCATTAGAAGAGGGATAAGGATATAAGAGATAATTGGATGTATGTTTATGAAATAATTGATTAAAATCCCAAATGACCTAGATCACCATGAAAACTCAATAGCCATTGGTTTTAGAATTCATATAGTGTCATATGTCTGCACACATTCTCAACCATATATTCTTGTAGTAAATACATCACCATTGGTGGGGGTAATACTACATATCCTCTTATAGGAAGGATATTGCTTGATATCCCATGCACTAGGGATTCAAAAATAATTTATTCAACATTACAATTAAGAATCAATAATTTAGTTTTCTATGATTATTAAGGAATCCTAAAAAATGCAATGTAGTTTTTATGTTCTAAGATGTGCATATATATATGGGTAGATGACTCAAGAATTATATTAAAAAGACTCAGTACTATATGATTAGTGTATAAAAATATCTAAAACCATTTTCATTGTTTATCTAGGTGACATGAGGTGGTCAGAGTCCTAATTTGTGGATATGATCATTGTCACCCCAAAACAGAGTCCCGTGACTTAAAGTCTCACTAAAAACAGTTTAAAACTATTTACCTAAATCTAAACCAATTCAACAGAAGGTAAAAATACTAACATAATCCATAGGAATGAACCAAATCAAATACCAATCTTTCTAGACCTGACCAATTGTGGATTGATCAAAAACTACTACAAGCCTGCATTTTATGACCATGTCAATGAGAAAAGTGAAAAATGGAACAACTATTATGGGAGACCATTTATTAATGCCACTATAAACATGAACCAAAAAATAACTATGTATAATTTAATAAAGAATAATAATAAAATATGCACCATATAGACAAGAAACCATGTATGTACAATTGATGCAGAACGTTATAGTACAACATCTCAAACTCAAACAAAATATGGAGAATATAAAATCCCATGAAGAAAGATTTAAACATCATAAAAAAAAGAAGAATAATGTGTAGAGAGATCGTAGTTCAATATCTCCAATCCCCAACCACCGTACATGGTCAAATGAACTGGGATATCCATATGATACCAAGTAATCACTAGTGACCTATCAATCATACATATATGGAAAGAAACTTGTGGGAAAATAACATGCATGTGTGAGTATATACATACCTAGTTGGGCACACTGATATTTTAAGGGTTATAAGTAAGAGACATGAAAAATTAAGTATCTCATCCCATAACAAGAAAAAAATTAATATAAAAAAGTAAGGATATATTCTCATAAAAGAATCAACGATGAGAACTAAATGGGATATCCATATCACATCCCATCATAAGAAAAGTGTTTCCATCAGTTCTAATGGGCCTATGAAAAATTCCCAACTACTCATGTGTCTTTATAGTAAATGAATGAATATTAATACACATTGTTACACTATTACACATAGTCAACTGGAAACCATATCAATGAAAAGGACACACAATCTAGTACATCATGGTGGTTTGACATATTGTTAGGATGACCCACAACATATCTAATAACAGATACCGCTCATTAGAAAAGGGATGCACACCCTTTTCTATATGGTCGTATCATTTATTAGATATAGGACTAATTCCATAGTACATCTTGGGGGTACAACTCAGTAGATATAGGAAATATTGTGTATTCTATAAGGGGGGTTCCATTCTGTGTATGGATGACCACACCATGTCCGATCATGGGTAATACTCACTAGATAGTGGAACCACACCATAGACTATATTGGGTTTTCGTGTCACTTATTATTTGGAGGAGCTATTCCCAATCTGATTGGGGGATACCACTTAGTAGATAGAGTCACCACAACCCAATTAATCAAGGGGGATACCACTCAGTAGAAAGAGTATATGTTCCCAATCCGAATGGGGTTGCTACTTAGCATATATAAATCATTAACCCTATTCCACTAGGGTTAATACTAATTTAATAGAGGACGTACTCCCTAGTCCATCTATAGAGTACCACTTAGTATATAGATGACTTGTAAACTATCTAACAAGGTGTAAGAACCACAAAATTGAAGACCTGCTCCTTAGTCTATCTGGGGATACAGATCTAATGATTCAACCTGATGATTTTCATCGTCGAACATCACATAACCATTATAGATTTTTATGAATCCATAAATTTTATCTCAAATTAAACTATAAATACACCAATATAGGCTACAAGTGGTAAAAAAATATATGTCATGAATAAAAAAGATATGGGAAAAATAAATTTCCACAAAATTTGTGTATATGGCGTGTTAGGGGACCCACAAGGCATGTGGTCCTGTCCTGCTTCATAATGATATCATATCCGGTACTTTGATCACTATTTGTATATCACTACATAGTGAAAAATGGGACTAAATAGAGTTTCAATTCTAATTGATGTCGAGCCATGTTCCATTGGATGTGTCAATGTACCATAGTCGTGTATAGGTGTATGCTATCTTCCTACCTTTTCTGATGTACCATGCTCTTATACTAATAAATACTATGTGACTTGACATCAAACTATATTTATACACCCAAAGTACATATTGGGTATCCAAAACTGAGTTACACATTATATTGCATACCTATATAGTGTGTGATATTTATAATCCCTCATAAACCCTAGAGCTATAGTTTTTTGAAGAGCACACCATATATTATGCCAAATTACATGGCGTGTAGTCACATTTTTCATACAATCCTATATAAAATACATGATCCTCAATATATACATAATAAATGATTAATTAACCATTTTGGATTCTTTATATAGACAGGGTGTCTCTATTGGTCATTTTGGAACATCTAGTGGCTATATATATAATTTTGTTGATCTGTGGTGGATCATTGACCACCTCACACACCTCTTGTCATATCCAGTTGGTCCTAGATTTTAGATTCACAAAAATCATCTCCCATGTTCTAAATGGGTTCTTGATTATTCCTTTAATATTAAATATATTCACTTCCCATGAAGCTGCCAAAAATTTGGGTGTCTGATCTTGATCGATACTACACAGAAACATTAAACGATGACCCCATATTCCAAAGGGAAAGATCACATAGAACTATAGGGGAAAACAAAAATAAAAGGTTGAAAAATATTTGGAAAATATTTTATTTCCAATGAAAACAAATTGGGGATATATTTGAGTGAGAAACATGGAATAATGAGGACAATAATATTAATTAAAAATAAAAATTTCACATGGCATCATTAGATGAATATAAGAATTATAGATCATTAAAAAGATTCGTAATCCATGCTTAATAATTTTAGTCAATAAGTATTCAATTGTTATAGAAAATTACGTCTTAGTTATTGGATCATTTTTTCATGAATGATGGGATCCCTAGTAAATGGAACGATCCATTGCATTTTTTATACCTCGATTCACCTGGATTAGAAAGCTTATTTTCATCTGATCTTAATCAACTAATAAAGATAGTTTAATTTTACTCTATTAAATCTATAGGTTGTGCAAAAACCATGGTTATTATTTATAAGAATTTATTTATAGAGGGAAATTGGTTTTAGGGTTTTAAAATATTAAATAAATAAATAATTCATTCATTTATTGACTGAGACCTCTAATGGCTTCTCCATCTGAACACCATAGGACGACCATCTTTAGGTTTTTCCTAAGGTAAACAAAAAATTCATGAATCATCTATGGTCTTAGAATTCCATTTAGAGACTCATTTTAGGATATATTACATTATTAATAAAAAATCATGAGATTGTGTTAGAAAAACAAATTATTTTTTTTATAATATTAATTATTTTCAAATTAGGCCTCTGATTTTCACATCATCTTTGTACCAAACTCTTATATATATTTACAATATATTTTAATGTATTATAAGAGCATTATAGGGTATATGTACCATCTCTATCAGAAAAAAATACTCTCCCAGTCACCATGCAACAAAAATATCTCTATCATGTAATGACAACCCAGATCATCAATAGAGAGGGTTTAAGGGTGGGATAGAAGTCATCTACCTTCATTATTTAATCCAAAATCACCCATACTACATCATTCTGGCGATATTTCTTGGTTAATCCTATCACATAATCCATAGTGAAACTTACCATTTCTATTTCGAAAAAGGAAGAGGCTGCAACATCACAAAAGGCCTTTGATGATCTTTATTCACTTTCTGATAGGTAAAAAAATTTACATGATGCATATTACAACCTTTTTCTTTGCTGTAAAATAGTACTATATATGGAGATCACGATACATTTTTTAGACCTGGAAATACATCCCATATATATTTATCAAACTATCTCATCATACCCTCGTGAAAGCCCATAGAAACCCATACATGAGAATATAAAATAAATGTATTATCACATCCATGAGACTATAATAATGGTGGACGACCACAATATATGGTATTCCTTAGAGTTTATCCCTCCAGATTATATAACTGACTAGTCTTGATATAGAAAAAAATAACTAGTACAATAGATATTGATGTCAGTGATGCTCATCCTTGGGACTCATGAAATTTTAGATTCATGGCTAAAATGTGTTATATCAACTAGATTACATTGCAAGAATCTAACACTACCTCTGTATATATTTTACACATTAAGGAATCAATAATGATGATCCCCATTCATGGGTTATAATCCATATCAATGTCAACAGACTATCGATACTTGAGCCCTCTCCTCTACTAAAGGATCATATCCCACTATGAAAAGATGAACTTGAGGCTCTTTTAGTCCATTTACAACAAAAACCTCTTTCACAAAAGATAATTTTTATAGTATACCATGTAATTTAACACCACTTCTAACACTAGATCATTAAGAGGATAACTGGGCTCATGCAGTCTCAGCAGTCCTGATCTATAATAATATTCTTGATCCTCCAACAATGGAACTTATCTAACATTGACTTTTGATGTGTAACATTACCTGTTATATTATTTACATAACATAGGTATGGTTATGATTTATTCTTGTTCATCATACCCATTATCTCATAAAAGATAATCTCATATAAAACTGAATAAATAGACATCCTCCCTTTGATGGTCTTCATGGACATTTGTGCTATCATATGGGAGAAGTTCTGGATGAAGCACACTCAATAACCTAATAAATCATGGAATTCAATATCATTTATAAATTAATGGAATACTATATTGATACCATGACTACATAATTATCAAGTTCTAGTAACAATCTAATATCTATGAAGAAATTTGAATAAATTTTCACAATATAAATCCAAAAATTGATTTTGGTTATTTTGGCCTGATCACAGATCAATTAAACTTATTTGAATGTAAAATTCTCAACATGAAACATGATTGTTTTTTACGGTATCCTCTTAAAAAAAATCATACAAAAAATGCCTCAATGAGAAAGTGGTTCCCATCGGTCATGATGTGTGGGGTGATGTGTTATAATAAAAATAGATCCCTTCCAAACTGATCATTCAAGGCTGGGGGGTAAGGAACCTTACTCCACCAACCAAGGAGGACATTAAAAACATGGGTGTGAGTTTGTCTTAAATATTCAATTGTTTCTGGAATCCAATGATCAAATATATTATTCATCCTTTTTTGAATGTTCCTAGACAAATATAGTGTGGCATGCGTTTGACAGCTTCACTTGTTTGATGTAGCAGTGGTACCATAGAGAAGTGTTTCTTAATTATTTGTTATTGGAGATGAGGAGAAATAGTCACAAATGGAATGCATGATCGATAATATTAATGGAAGGGTGTCAGAGTCTATGGAAAGGGATGAATGAATCCAAAAATTATGTGTCCACTTGCAAGGTCAAAAACCTCATCTTAAAGGTCACCATAAGACTTTATTTTTATAAAAAAGAGGCGACATCAATAATGAAAGGGATAATTACATAATAACTATGGGGTTCTAAAGTCATGAATACCGAGAGAGTCACCAATAACATTGTTCACACCTAATGGTGAAAACAATCCCAATATTTTGTGGCAAGTGAATGTGTTGTCTAATGGAGATGTAGTGGCTAAAAATCTGACTCCATATTTCCCTCATGCCAAGTGTGATTAATCATTATGTTACTGATATTAATCTTCCCACTCTTTTGAATTTGATATTAAATTGATGGGGGATAGAACCAATATCAAGGGAAAGCTTTTGGATAATTTCAAAATATGTTTCCAATTCCGTTAGAAAAAATTTTACTTATACTACATAACTCAAGACTAGATAATAAGGCATTATCTTCTTCATAAATAGATCTATCATACCCAAAGAAAGCCATAAAATAAATGATTACCGAGCCTCTAGTATCACTAACTATGCCGCCACAATGCATGATAACCGAGTTTCTCAAACAATCCATATTTAGTTTCAACCCGAATATGTGAGGATATCATCTAATCCATAATCTAAGGGGAGGCCTGGGAGAGGATGGGAGGTCCTTCATAGACCTCGTGATACCTCTAAAAGGGGGGAACCATTATAGTTCATTAGGAGATAAGCTAAATTAATCATTATATTTATGGATATGATAACAATTTCAACCATGGAGCTTTTTATTCCTTCAAAAAATGATTTATTGTGCACATTCCAGAGGCACCAACTCCATGCTGCATGAATTCCCACTGTGGGTAATAGTTCTTCCCTCCTTTTCCCAGTACCCCGAAACCAAAGCATGATGAAATTCATATTCAAGGTCATCAAATACCTTATTGACCAATTTATCATTGATAATAGATGGGAGGCCACTTTGTACCTCAAAATGATCATTTCATGATCTATTATTCCAAATAACATTCCCCTCATCTCATAGTTGAAATTTGTTTTTGGATACCCACATAATTCAGTGTCATGTTATGCACCGATGGCTCATGCAACATAGGCCTGATGATGTTTGTGTGTGTGTGTGGGGAGGGGTGGGGTTATCCTTTACACCAATAGATTTTGGGTACTATATTTCTCTAACATCATGGATAGTGAAGACTCCATTAAACTAGAATCCAAATCCATACTCATAGGTCTCGTGTTTTTCACTAAAATGGGAATTCACCTAGTGTCCATTGAATATGATTCAATGATACTTTTCAATATGTTTTGCAACATTACATCAACCAATTTGATGATTGAGTGCACCATTTAAAACCTTAATAGGACCATGAATAGTCAGAATGAGGTTAGTCATACTTGTCATGAAGGTAATATAGTTGTTGACTTCATAGCATTCAAGGAGATCCAAGGCATGAAAATGTGTCTCTACAGTGAATACATGACCATTCCCCTTATGGATAAGAATTTTTTGTGTACATATTGCCTTGGTATTCATTACGTTAGTCCACCTTAATTTATGCATCCCCCATTCTCACTTAATTTTGATTCCCTTTAGCTTGTTTTGTTAATAATAATATATATATATATATTTTATGGAAATAATCCAATTCATCATGGACATTACTACCACGGTTGCATTCTTCAGACAAAACGAAATAACCAAAACTCATTAGATCTATATTTTCTTCAAAATATAGTTGGAGGAATGTCGATGGAATCACTCTCACTTGATTATCTTCATATCTCATGTTAATATTAGAAAAAAATTAGGAAAAAAACATCTGATCAAAGATAACATCGATTTTTGAAACTATTTTTCGGTTCCTGAAAATCATCTAGATAAATCTCCAATTCACCACACAAAAGAGTAGTGTAAAATCATCATTATTGGAAAAATAATTAGATAACACTCGGGCGACATACTAGGACATAAAAAAATATCATTTATATCTTCGATTTGAACCTTTAATTCCCAAATCTCATTTGGATTCGTTATGTAAGGTGGGAAATAAACAATCTATTCTCTCAACACTAACTAAATTGTGAACTCAATATCCTTATTAGGGGTGAGATATAAAACTATTCACTAAAAACAAATGAATAATGGTTACCCACTAGAGGAAATTCATCATGTTACATTCTACCAATATCTAGTGCATGAACTTATATTTGATCCCCATGATAATCCATTCTACACTGAATTGATTAGGTATGACCACGGTGAATATCCCACTCACCCTAGTGAAAATAGTTGACTCATTATGGATATATAATTTTATAACTTCTCTGATAATATTTGATATGAACTTATTATATACCTAACCATTACACACAAATAATTAAATTGAAACACGTCATTAATAGTACAAATAGTTCCCAAATTAAATGGTAAGTACCAATTTATAGAGAACATGCATTTCATCGTACGATTTTCTCTAACTAGTGTACAGTATAGATTGTTCATATATTATGGTCCAATACTCTGGGATCTAGTATAAATACCCTATTATGTTAACATGGGATGGTAATACTTCTTCTACACTGGGGTAGCACGTCTTCTTCCTCAAGAGGATCATCAAGTGGAACTCTAACTATAAGTCTATAGAGAGTTAGAAGAGTCCTTACTAGACTATAGTACCAATCATGATCCACTGCCACTACTATGTAGTTTCAGGAGAATAAAATATCTATACAGGTGGCCTAGATTGATGAAAACACATCACTATAATGCGGTTTATGGACACAAAGGTATCTTGTTCCCATATATTACACATAGATAGATTTTTAAATGAACATAGTCCTAAAATTGATACCCACTTTTCTAATTACTCTTTCCACTATTTATGTGGTGATAACTATAACTACAACACATTATTACATTATAATATGTCATTCCATTTTTCCCTACTAAAATATTATTGATGCTACTTGAGGCATCTCGTAGATTACCTTTCATGTTGATATCTGAATTCATCATGTCAAAAATTATACTCATGTAAAAAAACTATAACTTGTTCATTGGTCACATAGAAAACTCCATCATTGAAACTCCACACCCCAACTATCTCATCTTCTTATAAATAGGGAACAATGTTCTATATTATAATAAAATTTCATTCATATTCAATCACTAATATGAAATAATATGTTAGGTGTGTGAGCACACAACACTTCTCATCATTTAACATTATAGTATATAAGTGGTTTGAAACATTTCCTTTATGACTTTCCAGGATTACTAAACATTCATATCACCATTCTCTAAACTGCCCCCAATTCAAGGATAGTCAATGAATAATTTATGTAATAAGATTCAATTGAATATATATGGGTGTATTGAGGTGATTAATGATCATATGGACTAACATGAGCTAGAACATAGCTACATTAGGGCCTCCCTCTATAGTGAATGTAGAAAGATATTATAGTTGACACTTTATCATCAACATATACATCAAATGTATAGTGAAAACAATATACCATTTCCTGTATCACATGACCATCAGGATTCTATTATGATGCTGCTCATCCATATGATCCTTAGGACATATAGGAATCTCCAGTTCATCTATGTTTGAAGTATGATGGCTGATGCTATGCTAACACTCGATTTGAATACAGTGAGTATGAATATTATCTACATGAAAATAATACTGATTAGAGAACTAGATAAAACCTAATCAATCGTAATATGTGACAACAATATATAAATCCTAGTTGAAGGTCTCTCTGATCATGGATTAACAAGTGAATTTCCATGCCATTAAATTTCATTTTGTATCATTTATCATATAATTTTGGAATATTAATTCATAGTTAATATTTGAAAATATAACACAAGTAATAAATATGTCCCTCTCATGACTAATCCATGTAAATATATAACCATATGTTCCTCTAATGACGGATTCATAATTATCCCATTCCATAATGGCAATGAGTATAAATCTCAAGAAACAATAACTTCACATAATATCTGAATCAACCAGGGTGGGGTATTATAAAATCTAAGAAGTGAAAAACACAATAAAAAATATCATTACATGGAACTGATATCCACCACACTTGGTCTAGCTACTCAAATTCACAAATTTATTATAATGATTCAACATATCAGATTCTCATTCATACCTTTCCCAAATATTAAATCAATAGAATGGATAAAAAACCCAACAATTCCACTTTTTAGTGTCCCAAATCTAACACTGCCTTATTTGAAAAATTTAGTTTGGTTGTTAAACCTCAAGCCTATCTCCCTTCATGACAATGGAATTCAACTAATAGACGTTCTATATTAAACAATGTGGTGAAACTATACCACATTGTTTGAATTATCAATAAAGTGGAAATAAAAACAACTCTCAATGTTTAGAAAATAAAGGGATCATAACATCATAAATATAGTGACCCCCTATTTTCATACATTAAAAATATATACATTTTTTAGAATACTTAAAAAAATTTCCAAATGGATCCCAAAAGACCGTATTGGTCTAGTGACTTTGGAAACATTTAAACATAAACACTAGTACATGGGTGAGATAAATTATATCATTTTTGGTTCTCTAAGGCTATGAACCCACTTATACATTCATTCATGAAAAGTATCTTCATAACATGGGGAAGAAAACATTGAATGGGGTGATCTCAGATATCTAGTAAGGGTATATATGGGAGATACCTAATCATAAAAAAAATGATTTATAAGGTAATCTATATCATATTCCATGAAATCATAACATAAGAGTAAGACCTATACTTTTTGAATGCACGTAAACATAGAAAATACTATTTTTAGGATACCAACCAAGACCACCATAACATGTTAGGCTTCAGCTATGAACTATGTACCTTCTTTAAGATTGAGATAAAAACTCGTGTGCACGTTTATTTTTGGCATTTGGCTACAAATTATGCACACTTTACATTCAATAATGTTATACAACCCATGAACCATTATTATTGTCAGGCGTGGGATTCAACCCGAGGACATACTTTTTCTCATTTCTTGGGATTCAACACATATATGTTCTAATATTCATGATATGATTATGACTTATATACCCTTTGACCCCATATATTATTTATCATTACATTGTGATTTTAATGGAGAAATAGGTCCTACATATCACATAATAAAATCATTCCTAGATGTGTCACATAAAATTCAACATATCATAGACCATGAAAATAGACTGGGTTTATAAACATCAAATAATTACCCATTAAATAAAAATCGTATTAAAAAAATATAATCACATTATAACATATGTAAAGAGTTAGGGTTAATAACCATTTAATCAAAACTTTCCACTTTTAAAGAAGAAGTATTGAATAGCTAATAACATGTGGAATAAAAACAGGTGTCATAATTACTATTCCTTAAAACCAGAAACCATTAAATAAATAATATTAAAAGAACATTTGGATCATTTTCTTCAATTTCAAGGGTAATATACACATATTTAATTTTATATGTTGAATAACATGGAATGAAATTTTGAAAATATTTAATTAGGAAAATATTATTTTTTCTATGGAAACTGATTTTTAAAACATAAAATATTTTGAAAAGAATTTTCTAGAAATAAAATTTGATTCACTTAATGAAATCTTGAAAATATTTTGAATTTTTTTTTCAAAAAAACATATACAACAATTATGAATACATTTTGGAGAAAAGTTTCCATGAAAACTTATAAGAGTAGATTCAAAAAAATTTGAAAACAGTTTCCTTGAAAAATATTTTGTAAACATATAAAGAAATATTGAAAGCGTTTTGGAAAAAACTTCATTTAAAAATTCATTTAAAAAATAATTAATTAAAAATGACCCTCTTAAACACGAAATTGAAGCTTCATAGATATGATTTTGGGTATATTTTTCCATGTCATATATAGAAAAAAAATTCATTTTGCATCGTAAACAGGGTAGAAAAAATCCTTGTTCTAAAGAGACAACATGATACAATTGAAAAAATTGGTAAATTGAAAAAATGGGTTAAAATGTATTTTAAACAATATAAGAAAACAATATAATATTATTATAAAACCTTTTTATAATCCATGGTTTTGAAGGAACACAGATTTTTGACCGAAGAGAGAGTAATTATAAGATTTATTAAAAATATATTCATAACAATCATAGTTAAAAAATAGTAGAATATTAGAAGAAATACATGAATAAATAAAGTATATATAATGAAAATTAATAGTCATGGTTGTTTCAGGGAGATGGATCATAATATTTCATCAGGGGTGGTATGAATATAATACGATAAACATTGATATTACTTCAATAAACACTTCCAATTTGGCAACTTTGAACCAGAAACCCCGTTCATGAAAATAAAATGACATGATTCATAAAATATCTATATAATTATGAGATTCATGTTATTGAATATAAAAGTAGGTATATAAACATCATGGAAAAATATTGGAGCATAACAAGGCATGTGTCTCAAATAATGAAAATTGAGACAGATTAATTTTACAGATTTGTTTACATTTGAAACATAGACCACATGAAATAACTATAATCAAATAGATATTTAAATAACCATGAATTTATGAATATAAATCATATAATATATCCATTATTATTATAATAATATAAAAAAATTAATGTTTGGTGAAAAAAGTATGAATCTAACGTTAAAATAATGTGATATAAAATTCTTTTACCGTGTGTCATGAATCTCTTCTTACTCATACAAGAATCCGGTATAATAAATGTAATATTATTATATATATTTTTTAAATAAGAATATACATTTAATTAATAACATATATTTATTTATTTTTACCTTATATCAACTTCTTGTTAAAAATCCTATGTTATAGTTTCGCTTTGTGTAATATTATTTTTTTATTTGGATGTGTCTTAATTTGTAATATCTTTGGTCCTTATAATGATATATTTATTTATAGAATGTACACATGGATATAAATATCAATAATATTCATTATATATTTATTAAAATTATATATATAATACATAATTACGAAATGGAATACACTACTCATGGAGATGGTAAGTCATATGTACACATGAACGTTCTTTCCTTTTTTTATGTCGTATTGAAGGAAATGATGAAAATGAAATATATGTATATATATACATGAATAAAATATAATTAAAATAAAATTATTAGGTGATATTTATCATATAATATAACTTAAATCATCTTTAAAACATTCCATGTAATGTGTTAAAAAATCACCTCACATTGAGGGGGTGTAAAATACAAACAAAACAAAAAAAACATGAGGAAAACATTACCTCTTATCCAGGTAACTCTTTCTAGTTATCCCCGATGTTCTTACATGGACATCAATCATGCAAACAATAGACTTATAGGATCAGGGGAGATATTTTTAGGATCTATTTTTGTATATATTTTCTAAGTGAATGTGGCTTGACATGTGCGAGTGAGTTTGGGGAAATGATGTCTTTATATAGTGGGGGAGGAGTGACACTTGTAAATTTTGCGAAAGGGAATCCCACCTAGGTTTTTACATTAGAACATGGATCCAATAAGGGTTAAAATTCAATATATTTGATTATAATATTTAAATATGGCCATCCAATGGATTTTTGACATGTTGCTTGGTCATTTAGACCCGTAAGATTATGTTTCAGTTTGTCTTTAATCAACATTTTACCTTAATCGATGTAATTAATTATAAATACATTCACTAATTATTTTATTTAATGAATAATATGGAGTTATTATAAATTATAAATTATATTGATTAAAAATATGGAATCAATTTATTTCCAAATTACAATCACAAAAGGGTTATAAAATAATTTAAATTACATCTCATAGTCGGGCTGACAATACATGCTTTTATAGAAAAAATGTTTAATATTTTCTTTTGTTTTTATATTAAAATTAAAATTGTTATCGATTAAAATAATTGAAGTCGTATTGATTGAAAAAATTATTATCTAATTAAACTCTTTAACTAATTTATAATATAATTTTATCTTATATATAAATTAGATAAAAAATATGTTTTAACTACAATTTATTATTTTTAACTATTCAATATGAGATGAAACTTAACTGAAAATTACTGAAAATTTAAATTAACCTAATTTATATGTTTCAATTTCAATGTTGAATTTTATTTTCACATATTAATCTATAAATATCCAAAAAAAGGACTAAAAATTGATTCTCTATTAAAAGGTGGTAAAAATTTCTTAACAAAACTATTGGGTTTTTAACATAAAATAGGGATTGTTTTTTGTATGTATATAAAATATATTGGATTAATATAAAAAATATTAGATGGAATATAATATATATATATATCCCCTTAATATAACTCACTAATTATAATTAATTTAATTTATTATGGTAAAATAGCTTTGTGGGCTAAATAATAAATTCAATTATATTCAATCAGGATTCATATTCATTTATAATTAATTCGTAGACATAGAATTACATTTTATTTATTATAAACTATATAGGATAGTTACTCCTTCTCATAACTACTTATTTAATGTCTAGTTTACAAGTAATAATATCTCATTATTCAGTAAATTATAATCATGAGTATTATAAAAGCCCTCATGGAAACTAATTGTTGCGCGTAAATTAGGAAAAAATCAATGTTAATTTTAGGTAAAGATAAACATTATATTGGTTGTAGTGCATGATTAGAATGGTATTTTATAACAAAATAAAAAAATTGTTATTTAATATAAAATAAATTACATTTATTGTTTTGTTGAAATACAAAATATCAAAATGATTAAATAAATTTAGAAAATAATTTCTCAAAATATCTAGGTGTTACATTCTACCCAACTTATATTTTTTCACCTTGAAATTAATTTGGGATATCAATGATTTAATATAATAATTTTCCTTTAATATAAACCCAAACCATAAAAATGTACACTAAAAATTCCTTAAAAAAATGTTGGAACCCTAACAGTTACCCAGTGTAACCCATAGACAGGTATCGAAGTCGGAGAACATAAGTAGAAATTGAATTAATGAACATGGGAGGGCCCATTATCATGTTCCATGACATTAAGATGACATTGATCCCCTATATATCACAATGTATCTCATGGTATTCAAATTCCAAACACTTGAATACTTCATTGTAAATCATGTTTAAACATGCTAATAAATTAAATTAACATAAACCATTTTGTAAAACTAGCTCACTTCATTATTCTAATGATTACTGGGTATATACCTTAAATCTAGGAGGTTTTAAATATCATAATTTATGACATAAAAACATTATAATACTTCATTTTTGATTAATTTTTACCATCCAATTTACATATTCATATCCAAAAAAATATTATCCAGTCATCATTATCTGAATATCAGGAAATAATTAATGGTTACCTTCCCTTAATCCAAATATCAAATTTTCATGAAATTTCATTTTTATTCTTCATCACCATTCCAAATTTCCATTTCAATCCAAAATAAAAATATTATATTGAAAACAATTATAAATTTCATGATTCATATAACAAAATCTTGGAAGTACATAGCACAATTACATAATTCATCAAACATAATTTTTATACCAATTATCAAGATTCATAAACTTAATCTTTAGTACCCCCATCTTAGAATATGAAATATGAATAATTTATTCAGTTTCATTAAACATAATCTATCCATGATTCTTATATAAAAAATTATCGTAGAACATCACATAACATTACCATGTGGTTTGTGGTATCATCATCATGAGAATTATAAAGAATACTTATAACACCTTCCAGAATATCTTTATGAGACTTACACTTAGGAAACTAATTTTCATAATTCCAATAATTTTCAAATATGTAGATTTTAAAGGTAACCATGTTCCTTCTATTTCTGTCAAATTTTCTTAAACCAAAAATCATTTGGTGAGAAACAAATATCATAGAAAAAATCAAATAATAATGAAAAATTACTTTATGGATGTATAAATTAGGAAGCATTCATTAATATATGACACCATATGTTTATACTAGGTTATTAATAAACAAAATATATTTTAATCCATCCTGATGGTTCATGGAGAGTGTCTTAATTTCTGAATCATATCTTTGGGAGTCTCAAACCGTGTGTCTAGTCGGGCCCATTATCGTGTACCAAATTACCCAATGTCAAGCCTAGGACATCTTTTCAGATCTGTTACACATATGTACATCTTTTATAGAGTCAAACCCACTTGTAGTATCCCTACATAGATGTATTTCTAGGAAGCCATTAACTTTAGCCTTTAACAAAAGTCTATGAAAATTTCTGATACTTATACATATAGTTATACTTATCCTTAGAAATTTCCATAGGGTTCTCACTAAGGATCTATAATCCTTGAAAATAAAGGATAACAAAACTTTTTTATCGGATAACAAATTTAAGGACTCTAAATTTGGACTACATTAAAATTACATATCATTTGTATAATTCATAAGACATTATACAAGAAAACCTCAAATTACAGTATTAATCTATTTTCAATAGAAGAATGGAATCTTAAACACTGGTACATGGATGCGATACATTATATAGAACTAGGTTCTCCAAGACTAGAACCCATCTAAGATATATCATTAATAAAATGTATCTTCATAAGGTGGGGAAGGAAACATAGAACGGGGTGAGCTTCGATACAAAGTAAGGCAGGCAAAGGGATATATATAACCATAAGCACAACCATTAGGTAATGAGAACATGATCAGCAGATTAGATGATCATACCACACCTATCAAAGATAATAAACATAAATCATGGATTAATGATCTATTGTTCATAAGACATGATTAATAAGGGAATCAAGAGAATATTCAAATAGATAATAACATATGAGTAAGACATGTAATTGTGGCATACACATAAACATAGAATATCCTTTGTCATGTCTAACTACCAAGACCATCATAACATAAAAGGTTTGGGATAAGACTCTTATACTTTATTAGACCATGGGTTAACATCACGTGTAGCCACTAAATTTTGGGATTGGGCTACAACCTGTGTTCCCTATTACATTGATGCTTGGGCTATAACCCCTGCACCTGGTTATTTTTTGGCTTTTAATTCAACCCATACACCTGAAAACATTCATGATTGGGCTTCAAGCCAAGTACATTCATATTTCTGTACATGGTCTATAACCCATGTACCCTTTGATCTCATATACCAATTATCATTAACTAATTCATTTGAGAAACATATAGGTCCCATCCCTCATATAATAAAATCATAAATACATGTTTCACTAAAAATTCACCATATCCTGACCAATAAAAATAGATGGTTTTTGTAAACATGAAATAAATACCCATGAAATTAAATTGGAATCATTAACATTCAATCAAACAATAACCTATGGATAGTAGATAAGTATCATAACCATTTATTCAAGACAAAAACTTATTAAAAGAAGCGGGTATCAAAATATAATAACCCAAAGAAGAGAAATATGTGTCAAAGATAGTATTCATTCAAAAAATAAACCATTATAGAAAAAATATGAATATAACATTTGGATTATATACTATAACAGACTTATTGACATCATCATAAGTCATATTGGATGGGGAACAAAATGGTATGGTATTTTGAAATTATTTTTAGAGGAAAAATTATGATACTCATTGGAAAATTATTTTTAAAACATAAAAACAATAGGAAAACATTTTAATGAATAGAAATTTGAAAACTTATAAATATGTATTAGAATTTTTTTGAAAAACATTATCCTTGATAAGACATTAATTAATATTGAAAACATTTTGAAACCAGGATTCCTTGAAAACATATAAAACAATCCAAAATACATTTCCGAAAATATTTCTTTGAAAAATATTTTTAAAATTTATAGAAAAACAATTTTTGTGTTTTAAAATCCATTTATATAAAATTTTATTTTAATATATTGTTTCATAAATATAAATTTCTTGAATATGAAAATAAATCTTCACAGAAATGATGGAATGTAAATCCGTATATACCATATGATATAAAAAAGTATTCGTTTTTTGTTGTAAAAAGGGAAAAATGCATGGTTCCCAAAATGATATGATGATTTATTCATAAAAATTGTTTAAATAAAAAAGGGGTAAATTCCATTTTAATATTATAGGAGAATAGTATAATAACCAAGGAAGTCCCTTTTAAAAAACATTGTTTTAAGGAACACATATTAAAAACTGAAGAGAGGGTAGAGTTGGGATTTCTTAAAAAGAAATTCTTACTTATATGAGATACCAATGAGTAGAAAAATGGCACAAATATATGAATATAACACGAATATATAACGTATAATGGAACTAAGGAATTTTATTCAGATATGTATCTTAATACTTCATCAATGGAATCAAAAACATAAAAAAACTTTATATGTGAAGAGATTATTTCATTAAACTCTAACCACTTTGTAACATAAAACCATATTCCCCATGTATGAAAATGAAATTACATGATTCTTAAAATTTGATGACAAATTTTATATTCATGATATAACATTTTAAATTTATTATATACACCTCGTGGGAAAATATAGTTCCACAATATAGAAAACATACAAAAGAAGGAAAATTTAGACAAAATCATTTTATTGATATGTTAAAATTTGTAAAATATTCCCCATTAAAGAAATACAATAAAATTGATATTTAAATTACCCTAAAATTAAGTATATGAATCAAAAATTACATCCATAATCATTATACAGACCACATAAAAGGAATTCATAGTGAATAAAGAATATATCTCACAGAAATAAAAAGTGAGATGAAATTCATTTACCTTGTGTATTTTCTCTCTTCGTAGTCATACGAGATTCATCGTTAATAAATGTATTTTTATTTTAAAAATATAAAAGAATAATAATCATAAATCTAATATCATATATATTATGCTTATAACCTTATATTACCCACTCTTTATCAATCCTAAGTTAATGTTTTAATTCGGGTAATATTTTCTTTGTTCTTTGCATCTGTCGTAATTTGTTGTATCTTTGTTACATATAATTATATAACGATTTATAGATTTTACACCATGCTATAAATGTCATGTATATTCATTATATTTTTATTATAATAATCTTTTAAAAATATAATTATGAAATGGAAGACACTATTCATGGAGATTGTATGTCTTATGTATGAATGAAGAACATTTGCATTTTTATTGTTGTTTTTAAATAAAGAAGGAAAATTAAATATATATATATATATATGTGTGTGTGTGTAATACCATTGTATCATACATAATATGTTTAATATATCATATAAGTTCAGTAAAATCATCCTAAAAACATTTCATGTTGTGTGAGACCAAATAACATCACTTTGAGGGGGTAGAGAATGGAAATAAAATAAATGAACTTAAGGAAGAATGATATCTCTTATTTTGGTAACTCTTTCTGGATTTCACAAAAGGTCTTCCTGGGATTTATTTATTCCTAAGGGTAGGATTTTACAAATAGTTAATTGATATTTAGGTGAAATTTGTGTAGAGCTTATTCGAGCTGAAATGACTTGAGATCTGTGGATAAGTGGGAGGATAGGATGCATTTTATCATAGTGGATGAGTGTCACTATTGTTAAATTTGGTAAAAGGAATTGGAACAACGTTTTTTCCATAAAAGTGCATTTAATAATTACAAAAAATTGATAAATGTTATTATAAGGTCATCATAGGGTAATCCAATGTCCATTGGACAACTTTATAGGTTACTTGGACCCTTATTTATAAGGTTTAGTACTTATTTATGATTAATGTTATCTTAATATATGGAATTAATTTTACTTTCTATCACTAATTTTGGTTTTTACAAAACTAAGTTGACATTATTATTAAATATAAATTATTCTGATTCAAAATATGAAAACCATTTTTCCAAATTACAGTCACAGAACTACAGGATAAACATGTAGATGTAGATTTCTCAATCACAAGAGGTTAATTGTAGGTTAAAAAATATATTTTTTACCCTTAAGAAAATATATGTTTATCAATGTTAAACAAGAAGAAATAAAAACCCTATTTAGTTCTCAATAATGATATGAAAATTATTTGGATCGGATAATATAGATCTGATAAAGAAACATAAACATGTTTACCTAAGGAAATATTCTCCCTTAGAGAATATAGAATCTAATATATCATAGTTTTCACATGTTTATGAAAATGTATGAATGTTACACTCTCCAATATTAACAAAATGAAGTATAAATAAATCTTCTAATATTATCATGTAATCATGTATATGAAATATTTTTACCCAAATAGAACGGTACCCAATAATAATAGATAATGGTCCCTTTAGTTATACTTTCAAGAATGTTTGACATACCCACACCAGGGTAAGACCTCTATTAAAAGATCAAAACCTTTCTTTATATCCCTGCAATACCTCCATTAAGTAGGTAATCGATACATTTTCCTTCCTATTCCCGGAATCCCTTGATTAACAATAGTAACAATCAGATTCGCACTAGGCATGTTGAACAAGTTGTGTAGAGCCGAACACGTTGTTCGCAGCATTCACACAACTAAGATCGATTAGTGATCTAATAGAGTATGAACATGTCTAGTAGTTCCATATGAACATTTTAACATGAATATTGAAATGGTTATGTATTTATAGGTTCAAATTCCAATTGTGGATATCCTCCTACAATGGGAATATTTATCATGAATTTTTCAAGGGAACTATAAACATGTCAATCAAGAAATGGTTATTTTTTAATAGTTTTGATGACAAAAATTTGAATAAAAAACTATGAGAAACATAATGACACATATGAAAATTTATCACATTTCGTATCTGATAAAATGTAATGTGACATTATGAAAATTTGGTAACTGAAAGAAAATAATATAATCACACACTAAATATAATGTAAATCAGAGTCTAAAAATATTGACAATAATATTCAAGAAAAATGATAACCATGCTCTAATTTTTGTGAAAATCATAGTCTTATTTCAAAGTAAATGAGAGGCTGATTTCTGATAGAATCATTGTCGGAATTTTCCGATAATTAGAGTCTGATTTATAAGAGAATTAGAGTCTGATTTCTGAGATAATCAGAGTCTTATTTCTAAGAGATATAGAGTCTTGTTTTTGTGAGAATCAAGGCCTGATTTATGTTGAAATCCGAATCTATATTCTAGATAAATTAGATTATATATTTTAGAGATATCAAATTCTCAATTCCTGAGAAAGCGGATTCGGAATTACATAGTAATAGGATTCTAAATTCCAGAGAAATCGAGCTCTCAATTCCAGGGAAATCGTATTCTGAATTCTAGAGAAATCAGATTATAAGGAACATTAAGGTTTTGAGGTATAAAAGGATCTTATTTTTTGAATTCTTGAATATTTGGTTATCTTTCGTAATGATAAAATTAGGTAAGTCATTGAATATCTTAGGTAATGTCAAAAAAATTTGTTAGGCAAAGAAAATTCTCCTTATGAAGATGTTTATTGAAGAATGATAATATTACATAAGTAAATGTGCCAGTGATTTCGAAAACATAATGGAATAGAAAAGTCATAAGAAATATTATTGACTCAACAATATCCCCCTATTGGGAATGCACAAAGAACTTTTCATAAATAAATATATAAATGAATAAGGGTTTCATTTTTGAACAATAAATTAAATATTGTTCTCCCTTTTTATTGCTCATGATGAATATGACTAACTCCCCATTATTTTATGAAATCCCTAAGGATCATTTTCTTGACTTTATTAAATAAATTTCTTCTCCTTACATTAGAATTTATTCTTTATGTAATATCCCCCTAACATAGAAAATATCATATGTAAACTTAATATTAATTTTGATTATTCTTTTCTCCCCCTATTTGATTTTCAATAACTAATAGGGGGAATGAACACAAATTATACCTGAATGGTTAGGAACCATAAAAGACAAAACAATTAAAAGGCAAAAAATATTATTTTGATAAACAATTTTTTCCCAAATAAAATTACTATAGAAGATCATATATGAGATGAAAATTATTCATCATTCTTTTTCTCCTCTAGCATTAACTTTTTCAATGTTAAATTTAAATTCTTCAATTCATCATGATCTTCTTCAAACTGATTAAATAACTCTTCATGCACTTTATTTTCAATTTTTTGAGATCCTTGATTATTTCTTCTTGTGACATGACTATTTCCACATGATATTTAATCAGTTCTTCCAATTTTTTGGGTTTCCAATTCATCTATTACCTGATTTCACTTTCCATTTTTAGATTAGTATAAATTGAATTCATTTTCCCATCCAGATCATTGTCTTCCTTGTGGTAGCTAGATTTCTTTTCATTTAGTTTCCCTGAAAATTATTTTGAGAGATTCTTGATCTTGTCATCAGATTAATCAAAGGCATCATTGATTGTGTTAGTGAAATCATCAAAAAATTTATAATCATCTGTGAATGACATTGAACAATTTTTTTCATTTTCACTATTATCCTTGAGAATCGTAATTTATCTGAAAAGTCTTAAACTCATCTTTGAGTTTGATGAAATTTTCTATAAGATGAATTTTATAATCTGATTTCTAATGAAATTTTTCTTGATGTGGTTGAAATCTTGAATAATTTCTCGTAAATAATTAGATTTATTTCATGTTATTCATTATGTATTGAACCACAAAATCATTTCCTAATGAAGATGAAGTCTCTGAAAAAAATTCATTTGATGCTGATGAAAATTCATTTTTTTCATCTTTTTTCTTCTTATATGTACCATGAATATCCATCTTTATTATTGTCAACAATATAATTCTTAGGTGCATCGACATCAAATTTTGATCCTTTTCATTTATTTTCGATTTTATTCTCAATATTCAGAGACTAATGCTCTCCATTATACATTTGTACTATTCTATCATTATCAAAATTAATATCTTTATCAAAATCATTATTAGAAACATTATCATCTTTACTATCATTGACTTATTTATCGGTATTTTCATCATCATGTTGAACAATATTATAATTACTACATTAATCATCAAAAGGGACTTTATTAACCTCATCCCAAGAAACAAAATCTATCAAAAATGATTTCCCCTATGATATAATCCTTGTAGAGGAAACAAGAGAAGTTTTTATTGACATTTTGTCAGAAGATATCTCTTTCACATCATATAATTCTACCATTTTATCACATCTTCACTTTCATCCTCTTCAAATTTATCATTCTTGATTTCATCTATTTCAACAATTGGTTTTCAAACTGAATTATCATTATTTTTCTTATCTTTAATCAGAGTGTCAATTTCCTTTGATGAATGAGAAATCATGGGTTCTTTCCAGAATTATTCTGGTAATTGGACTTATTAAGAGTCTTTCTCATTGTCTCTTATCAAGGATTTGATAAAATCAGCTGCTGATTTTTTTTCTTCAACTTAAGTTCTATAGATTTATTCTAATTCACTTTATAAGTTCAGATTTTAATGTCCTTAGCCTTGGTAATAACTATCCTAAAAACTACATAACCTTCCTTATTCTTCTTTTTTAACTCTCTCTATTTGGATACAACCTTATAAGAAAAGGATTTTTTTTATTGGTCTTGGGTGGAACATATACTAGTTCAACGGCTTGTGATTATTCATGTGGTTCTAGCTATATGGATATTATTTTCTTGGGATTTGGCATGGAGATTCTACAGCATCTCATTTCTTAATAGAATTTTGGTGTTCCTTGTCTGGAATATCAAATAATTCTCATATCATCTCACTAATGAAACTATTTATCCTTCTGAAGGTATGATCAATTACCAAAATGATATTGAATATTTTGGCCTTTGACTTTCATAGAATTTTGAATGATATAGCGAACACAAAAATTCTCTTAGATAAGAATGCATGATATATCATTATTTACGATTTTATTTTGGCATTCTTTATGTTTTTTATGGTTAAAAAAATTAACACAATGAGACTTATCATTTATAAATTCGCCAATAAATCCATTATAATGATATAACATATCTTCTGAGGTTCTATATCTCCAATCATCAGAATAAAATAACCCTACATCCATATTGAATCTAAATTGTGGCTTCTTTAAATACATGATATCTTGGGCATCTTCACTCCCTTATTCCCAAGGATACCAATAGTATAAAATTCTAAAAATAACGTTATTACCAGGAAGCCCGTGAGAGAAAATTATATCCTCTCCCTCATAAGATATAACCAAAATACGTGCATTCATCTTGTAAGATAATGAGTGAGTTTTTAGAACTAAAGATATCTAATAGGCCGATGACGGCCAAAATCTTCATCCCATCCCGATGGCCTAGATATATGCTGTTGGGATCTACTCTCCCATCCCAATTAGAGGGGGGAGTTTCGTGTTTTTTTCCTGCATGGGATGGATGATCCTTCATCATACCATGGTTCTTCTCCACCCTTTCCTAAAATTACCATCTCCCTGAAACATCTGATTCTCTTATGAGAGCCTCCCCAATTATCTCTGCCCCCAACAGAGCTAAAAAGTGTTTTAGATCTATTAAAGTATACCCTGGTGGAAATTTTTGGTCCTCATCGACCGTTGGTGGAAGATTTTTCTCATGTAATCACAAATTCATGGTGTCTTCATGAGTGTGCGGTCGTTGAGTTACTTGGTCAGAGAAATATTATTATTTGGTTTGGATCGGAGGATGATATGATTATCGCTTGGTTTAGGGCTCCAAGAAGGTTCAATTATACATCCTTTTATTTTTTCCAATGAAGCTTCTAATTTTATTTTCAGCATGAACGATCGTAGATTGCGACATTGGTATGTCTTCCCGGTCTGCTACATTCTTTTCAAAATCCTTCGATTCTATATGTAATTGGCAATATGATTGGACGATATCATTATTCTAATAAATGGACTGAGTTTGTTTCTCATCCAATTTTTCCACAAATATGTTTTGAGGTTGACGTTGTGAGACCTCATGTGTGGTTTGTTTGGATTACTAATGTGAAAGAGTTCACTAGATGAAAGAGCTTGTCATTGAGTCATGGATGTAATTCTATGTGAAGTGTCGATGATTTGGGAATTTGGAGGATGATTGTTGTAGTGGAGGGATGAGTGTTAACATTCAAGTGATGGACTGGAAATGTAGGCATGGTTGTGGGGTGTGTAATGTTGTGAGGTCACCTGAGGTTGCTATGAAAGATGGATGTGTGGATGGTGCTACGAGTACCCCTACGTAATTTGTTGTGTATACCTGGAGGTTCATGTGGGAAGATAAATCAGATAGACTCTTCATTCCCTGCAGGTGATTTGGTTGAAATGCAAACCGATGGAAATGTGGAGAGGGAGATGAGGCAGGTTATTCTTACTGATGTTTCAGGCCTTCCATGAATTTTGAAGATGGTGCAAGCACCTTTGAACCAATCAATGATGCATGTTTTTTACATATTTAATGGTGATCTTGGAGTTGAGTCCCAGTATACAGTTGATGGAAGTTCATTCCATCTTCAGGAAGTTCTCTCTGAGGATATGTTGGCCACTATGGAGGGTGATTAGAAGGCTATGAACATGAGTCCTAATAGTGCGGGTGGAAATTTGAGCAGAAATCATTCTAGAAATCCGGTTCATGAGGACATGATAATGGTGATAAAGGTTGATGTTTTGTAGAATTTAGTCATTAGAAATTCAGGTGAAGTGGAGGAGGCGATAGAGAAGGAGTCCATTATTGGTCCTGGTTCTTTGAAGTATGTTGTTGATGGGAGTTGTGTGCGGGTGAAGTGTTCAGTTGGGCTATAGCCACAGTTTGTGAAGCATGTGGCCGACATTGATCTTTTTAATATCTTATTTGGATTGGTGATGGATGACATGTATTTGGACCGCGATGAAGTAGTTTATTTGGGTGACAATGCTCTTGAGGGGAAAGGCACTGCAGATCCAGGTGTTTATGTTGTACCCTTGCAAGGGTGGGAAGATGGTAATGAAGTTGTTCTTACTACTAGTCCCCCTGGTAAAAATTCACAAGAACTGAGGGATGGGAATATCTCAAATGTTGAGGAGGATATTTCAGTCAATGAAGTTGGTAGTTCATTTATAGAGGTTGTAGTGGAAGATGCTATTGTGAACAAGCGGACACATGCTGCCCATGAGATTGTGGCTCACACATAGTGTCTTTCAATGCTTGACACTAATATCAAATCTATGTAGGAACGGGGTGTGTGGGAGGACTACCGCGAAGTGCACATTTCTGGAAAATGGGTGTATTATATCTATATTGACAAGGAAAATTAATGTGGCATGGTATGGACTTCCTATAATGATGATGTCTATGGTGGAAGAAAGAAGGTGTCTGGGAATAAAGAAGAGAGGACTACCCCACCGTGAAGAAGGTCGAGGATGGATTATTCATATATGACAAAGACAATTACCACCAGGTGTTTCATTGGGGGGGAAGCCTTGGCTACATAGTCTTATAAGGATTTTCTCTCTTTGAATAAGTTGAATCTTTAAAGGAACTACACCATGATTTTAGAACACCATGATAGTTCTGAGTTGGAATCAGCTACAATGGAAGAAGAAATCAATCATTGGTATATTGATAGTTCTGAATACTATGATCTGTAATGGTCCTTTAAAATTGGTTTACTATATTTTTGGACTTTTCATTTCCTTAATAAATTTTCAGAGGCTTGCTTCTCACTCAGATTCTTAGGTAAAGAGTATGTTTTTCTATATATCATAAACTGAAACATTCTCTTTCCTCCATGATTATAAAAGTGAATTGTATCATAAAATATTATAACTAAATCAACATACACAATATCTTGATATTTTATCTTTTCTACACATAATCTTTCCCATCAATTCATCTTAATGACTTTTGAAATCACTGAGTTATAGAATGAAAATAATTTGGGAGCCACTAACCATTCCATAAAGATTATCCAATATTTTAGTACCTTGATGGATCATATCAATGTCTATGAGGAAATATCATCTGACATTTGATGTTTATGGAAAAAGGAAAAATATAATGACATGTTTTGAGATAGTTAGTTATTCAAAACAACAAATGAGAAAACTAATGTGGTGCATAAAGAGGGGATCCCTTTATATCGGCATCATGAAGAAGATTCAATTTCCCAGGTCAATCTAATGGTTACAATTTAATTGATCTCGTATAATGGTTGATATCAATGTTGTAGAAGGGTTTATAGGATCAGATCATTTGAGGACTTAAGGAAAAAAATTTGTTATAAGTAAAGTGAGTCTTACAATATTTTATTAAAATAAGAATGAAATACTATGAAACAAAAATGAAATTAAGATTATATAGGTAACAAAATGTATCTTCCATATGGATCTAAAAGATGTTTCGTTATTCATAAGGTTATTCTTGTAAAATAATGTTTGAACAGTTCAATTATGGAATGAAAACATTCTAGGTTCTAAAAATTTTTGTTTTAGGGAAAAAAATTGGGAAAATAAAATATAAAATAATAAAAATATGTGCCCCCACCCCTATGAAAATCAGTATCTTCTTTTAAGGAGACATGTTTTTGAAAAATTTTAATATTGACGGTAACCTTACAATTGTAATTTCTAACTTATCAATAATGTATTCAAATCTTATAGAGGGTAATGGTTTTCTAAACATATCTGCGAGTTGATCTTTCATAACGATAAATTGTAAAAAAATATATATACTTTTAGTGTGTGACCCCTAGGAAATTTATTTAGTATGTATATGTGTTTTGCACACGAGTGACTTGCATGGTTTTTTTCTTAGAGAAATGGAACATGAATTATCACACATTATCTTTGTTTTGGTAAAACTAATGCCATATTTTGTGAGTTTGTGTTCCATCCACACCACTTGAGCATAAAAAATTTCGTCTACTATATATTCAGTATCATTAGTAGAATGTGAAATTGAGTGTTGTTTCATTCATGAAGAAAAAAACTAATTAATCTCATAAGAAATTATATGCTTCAGATGTACTTCTCCTATCCATTCTACAACCACCTAATTCAGCATCCGAAAATCATTTTATAACAAACTCATTTATAGAATAATAGAAAAGTCCTAAATCCAAAGTTCACTATAAATAGAGAAAATTTATTTTCAGAACTTTTAAATGGGATTATTTTGGATTAGATAAATATCATTAACATAAGAATACTAAAAACATTACTTCTTTATGACTAGATTTTATGTACAATAGGCTTCCTACCATACATCTAAACTATGTGTGATATACTAGTTTCATAGCTTCATCAAGATCAAGAGTGTTTGAGGTACTGATTTGAGTACATATACATTTCATGTTGTAATATCCATACTATTAAAAAGATATTTCATATAATTCTATTGAGATACATATGTTCTTTATAGTTTTTTATAATTTTGAAATCCACGAAATAATGTTAACTCACCTATGATACAAATATCAAACACAAATTACATAAGATTTGAAAATGAACCAGTTATGAATTCTTGAGTTAATCGAGATATAATGGCATCAACATTTATTTGAACAATAAAAAAGAATTAATATTTATCTTTATAAAAAGTGTTTCATCAACAGTTCCCTTAATATAATTTTTTTGTAACAATAATATTGCAAGTTACTCATACAATGCTCTAGGGGCTTTTTTAAGCCCATTTAATTCCATGGTAGGTTTGTAAGCTTGTTAAAGATATTTGTCACTTCAAAACCAGGAGTTTTTTAAACATAAAATTCCACTTGAATATATCTATTAATTAATTCTCACGTAACATCCATTTGAATATGTTTATAATCTAATGATCTTTTAAATACATTTATAACACAAATAGATGCAAGTCTATCTACAAGAGCGTATGTTTCTTCATATTCAATTCCTTTTTATTGATTATTGTATTTAAAAACTAATATTTCTTTATATCATAAAATGATTTCATTTTAATAACATTTATTTTTTATGACCCATGTTACTCAAATTATAGAAGTTTCATTTGGTCTTTAAATATAGGTCCATGTATTTTTCCTTTCGAATTCATTTTGATTGTATTTAATTACTTTATTCCAATCATCATAACCTAAAGACTCATCATTACATTTAGGATATAATTGAGATATAAAATCTAGATTCTATACATAAATCCTTAGAGAACTTCTATACCTTAGATAATAATTTACATCAGCAATGATATTATCACTGGGATGATTCTCAAGGAAAAACTGATTTAGGATTGGTAAAACCTATTAATCATCTTAAAGTAAAAAAATATTCTAGGCTAAAAACATCAGGAACATTTTATTTATTATTTTCCTGACTATACAAATCATCCATAAAAATGTTTATAATCAATTTTTTAATATACATTAGAGTATGTATGTTGGGATTTTTTTAAAATAAAAGGATCATTTTCTTCAAATTTAACATGTCTTTTTTCTTCGAATGTACAAGAATTCTTGTTAAAAACACTATAATTCATAGAAGTTGTAGAATATCCTATGAAAATTCCTTCATCGTATTTGGGTGTGAATATATGTAATTTATCTGTAGTATTAATGATTAATAAATTAATGTAACAATCATAAGGGTTTCAACAGGTCCATAACTTAATAGGTGTTTTATTAATAGAAATACCTGATTAAAACATGATCTATAGTATATCAAACATTTATGAAAACATCACACATAATTTATTTAGAAATAGGGTATTCACTCAACATGGTTATTATTATCCCTCAAAAAATACCATTTCTTTTTTCGACAACACCATTTTTTTGAGGAGTATTCGAGATGAGAAGTTATGGGTAATGAAATTATTAGTACAAAACATTTCAAAAACTGAATATTTAAATTCTACCTGATGATCACTATGAATAATTATAAATGGAATTTTTTTCTCATATTTAAATTTAGATGAAAATGATTTAAAATAATAAAAGGCTTCATATTATTTCCTAGAAAATATACCCATGTAAATGTGGTGTTATCATCAAGTATAAAAATAAATAGTATTTTCCACCAATATGTCCAGTTTTTGTTGGAATTAACGATCCATATTTAGTAGATGTAATGTAGTAATTTTGAGACTTCAATAATTGATTTTAAGCATGTCATATGTTTCATTCCATATTTACAAGGATCACAAGCTTTTGAAAAACAAAATCTAGCATCTGGTTGATCCTTAACAAGCCTATTCTTTGAGAGTTATCATAGTTTCTTAAGGATACATTATCCTAGTTTTCTATTCCATAACATAGATTGTTCTTCCATTTCCCTAAGGAAATGTAGGACTTGTCTCCTATGGTCTTCTATGCTATGTTTATAAACGTTATCATTCCTATGTGCATAAGGAATGAACTCATCCTTGGAATTGTGTACTAGACATTTATCATTCCTAAAATTCACAAGGTAACATTCATCAAATAATTGAAATATGATTATAAGGATTTTAACGAGACCATTAACAAATAAAACATATGAATATAAGGATTTTCCAAGAAGAACAGTGTTTTTCATTCCATCATTTTCTCCATGAGAAATATCTAACAACGTTACCCATACAACTTTAATATTCATAATATTTTCTAGGATGTTTTTACTAGTCATGTTCTGGGACATCCAAAATCCATGTTCCTTGTATTGTTGTTGGGACAGCCTTTTTTT
This sequence comes from Viscum album, assembly GCA_963277665.1. NCBI lineage: Eukaryota > Viridiplantae > Streptophyta > Magnoliopsida > Santalales > Viscaceae > Viscum > Viscum album. The sequence continues at coordinate 897,781,346 of OY728136.1, read as the reverse complement.
TCCTGAAAATTAAACAATTAGACTTTCATAATTCAATATTTTTTAGATCTGGAATTGTTAGAATGTAAAATCATAGGTATCCATATTTTTTTTTGGAAAAGTAATAATATTTACACCTATTGATTATATTTTTTAAACAATAGTTTTCTCCCTTTTTTCAACACATTGAAACTTAGTCGAAATAGAAGAAATTTGGGGAACCAAATAGTGTTGATAAAAAAACAAGTTTTCAGTCAAAATAAACAAACTCAAAACTATTTCAATGAGGAGGAATTTTTCAAACCATTTTATCAATGATTTCTCCACCAGAAGTAAAATTTTATAAAAGTTTCTTTATAGAAAATATTTCATATATTAGGCTAATGGATAAATTCTTATCCTTATAGTTATTTTTCTAGGAATGTGATTGTTTATATTAAATATTTATCCTCGAAATAGATTTTTCATGATCCATAGAGAATTTATCTTTTTTATAATTTACTTCCTTTTGGTTTTTCAAAACATTTTGAAAATCAGCTATTTTCTGATCGAGATATTTTGATTGATCTGATAATTATTTTTATTAAAATATAGATTACAGAATTTTCCTCATAAATTTTCTTATTGTTAATACAATATTCATTCTCAAATAACATTGAAACCCTATACACTTATTTAAAAGAAGTTAAATTAATTTCTTATGATGAGGAAAATTCATCATACAAAGATTCATAATATTCTTCATTATGATTAATAACACTTAAATTTTTTTTTAAATGTTAATCAGTGTTTACTATATCCATGAGACAATTATTTTTAGTAGGATTGATAGCTATAAGGGAAATATTCTTACATCCATAAGATTAACTATCTGATGATTAATCGGAATATGAACCACCACTAGCACTCCAGGTGTCATTATCGTGTATTACGTTCTTTGACATAGAAATACAGTGCTTCTTGTTATTTATTTCTGAATTCTTATCCTTTCTTTCATTCCAATTGAGCATATGATAGTTTAGTCAGATATTCCATTCCATGATACATTTATAACATGTCACTTCTGAATCGTTATTATCATTTCTGTCTCTCTTCTTGTATCTGTATTGGAATTATTTCTTTCAAAAATCGTTTTCATTTATTGATAAGTATTGGCTAGTTATTTCTTATAATTGTCATTATCACTTGATTCAAATATAATAGTATCCTTGTTGTTTTTTGATCTAGTAACTCATTTAGGAGTCTTGTCTTTCAAATTATTTGACATAGTAGTAAAATATACACTTACATTATAATTTTTTCTTATTTATCAATACATATCTCTTCATTATAGTTTCATAATATAATATAGTCCTGAATAACTCATCAATATTAATGTTATAAACATTAATATTCTAATCAATACATGTTCTTTTTTATTCTCAATCATTGTGCATAATATCTATTATCTTATCCACAAGAATCTAATCATCAATTCCTTTCTCACCCATAGACTGAAGACTATTGACAATAGTCATAAACCCTTTTTTAACATTGAATAAAGGTTATTCATAAGGAAAAAACCATGATATTGAGCTGTCATCATAAGCCTTCATTTTTCAACGACCTTGGATGTTTGAAAATGTATAACTTCTAATTTATTCCAAAATCTATTAGAATATTCACATGATGGAATTTGGATATAGATAATGATTTTAAAAGAACATAGTAACATTTTATGTACCCTAATGTTATTCTCATACTCTTGTTTTCCATGATTTTTGATTTTTCTGATTTCCTTATATGGAACCTTGTAGACTCCAATTCACATAAAACAGTTTCAACACTGTTATTGATAATAAAAGTATCCATCCTATATCTCTAGTATTCATAGTCATTTCAATCAAAAATTGGGTGTCTAGTATGATTTATGTTGTCTATTGATTCAAATTTCATTCATGTCATTCTGTAAGAAAATTAAAAAGATAATTTCCACAAAAGAGATTAGTATAAAAATCATATAAACAAATAGATTATAAGAAGACATTTAAGAATATAATGTCCAAGTAATGTTAAGTGAGAAAAGTTAAGGATGTATACTTATATACATGTATATTAATTTCAGAGACCTACTATGATACCAATTGTATGATTGAAATATATATGTAGATTCCTCAATTACAATAGTGGGTGAATTATAAGTTTAAAAACATTTGTTTTTATCCTTAATCAAATAAAGGTTTAAAAATGTTAAAATAGATGAATTCATAATCCCTCATTAGTTCATAATAAAGATACTGATATTTTTAGATCTAATAATATGGATCTAATAATGAAATGTAAAGAACTTTACATGAGGAATGACTCTACCTTAAAGTGTATGGTATCTAATATTTTAGAGATTGTACAAGTATAATACAATTTAATAAATTTACATTTTCTAAAATTACAAAAATATATAGAAAATAAAACATGTAATAAAAACAAATAAAAATGTATAATAACGCTTTAAACCTAAAGATAATGATATCTAACAACCATGGATAAATGTCCCTTGATTTATGCTTTCATGAAATAATGACATACCCAGACCAGGGTAATCTGTTGATATGAAGAGTTTCATTTGAATTTCTATCACTAAAAGCCATCGATAAAGTAGTTAATAAGAACCTATATCTTCTAATCCCTGAAAGCCCTCAATTGATAACAATAACAATCAGATTCTCACTAGGCAGGTTAAAATCATTTTTCCCTGCTGTACTTTTTTCACATCATTCTCAAATGAAATATCGAGAAACACTCTCATTGAGTATCAACACATCTAGGAGTTCCACAACAAGGTTATAAAATGAAAATTTAAATGTATGGGTATATAAAAGCATGAGTTCCAATAGTCCACTTACTCCTCCAATGTTCTTATTTTTCATGAAATCTCCGAGGGGCATGTACACTTAGAAATCATGCAACGGTTAATTTGTAACAGGTTTGACGATGTCATTTTGAAAAAAATAGTGAGAAACATTTCCAAAATTAAGAAACACTATCACATTTAGTATTATACTAAATTGAATGTTACATTAAAGAAATTTGGTAACTGTAAGAACAGAATTTTATCAGATTCATATGATAGTGCAAATTATAGTATAGAAATATTGAAAATTGAATTCTAAAAAAACTGATATCATATTCTAAATTTTTTTAAAATTGTTTTCTGAATTCTATGTAAATCAGATTTTGATTTTTTAGAAAATTAGAGTCTGATTTCTAAGAGAATCATAGTATGATTATTGAGAGAATGAGAGTCTAATTTATGATAGAATCATATTTTGATTTCTGAGAGAAACAAAGTGTATTTTCTAAGAGAATTGGAGTCTAATTTCTGATGAAATAAGATTATCAATTATATAGAAATTCGATTTTCAATTATAGAGAAATAAGATTATGAATTCTAAAGAAATCGGATTCTGAATTCTTGAGAAGTCATATTCTGAATTCCATAAAAATTAGTTTCATAATTATAGAGAATTCAGATTCTCAATTCTATAGAAATAAGAATCTAAATTTTAGAGAAATTGAATACTATAGAAGTATAAGTTTTTGATTTAGATAAGGATATGATTTTCTGATAATGGAAAATATTGTTAGTTTTTTTAGGAAAAAATTAGGTAAGACATTAAAGATCATAAGTAAAATCAAAAAAATTCATAGAAAAATATAATTTTTCATTAGAAAATTATTCATAGTGATAAAGAATTTTCCTTGAGAATTTTTGTTTGTGATTTCACAAACATAATGTAATAAAAATTAATAAGAAAAAATATTTAATCAAAAAAAAGTGGCAGAAAATAATATAAATTTAACCATGCAGTCAAGTTGATAATGCAGTTTTTTAATGTAAAAAAGATCAAAAGTTTTATATGCTTCTATATTCAATTTCAATGTGAAATTTACTCCAATAGAAATAATTTTGTTTATTAATAAAAATATGATCTAATTAAACACTAATAAAATTAATCATTAATTTATCCATATAAATAAATTAGATGAGAAAATAATTTTTAATGAAAAATTAGTATTTTTCAAAATTCATATTAAATAAAACTTGAAAACATAAAAAACAAATAATTAACACTAACAAAATTAATAATTAAATATTTAAAATATAAAGTGTATTTTGATATATTAAATCTTTAAATTTTCCCAAAATTATATTCAAAATTTTTTAACAATTTAACGGTGTTAAAAATGGATTAATAATATTATTGGTTTTGATGATTAATATTTGGATTGTTCGTATATTATGTTTAAAAATATATATTGCGTGAATATAAAAATTAATTTATTAATTATATAATCTTTATATCACATTAATTATAATCACTAATTTTATATAATTTAATTTATTCATGTAAAACAGATTTTTTGGTGTAATAATATTTTCATTTATATCTGATCTGTTTTATTATTCATTTATAAATAATTTTTAACCAAGGAATTATTTTTATATTTGTCTAAACCATATACTGTAATTATTTAGTTAAACCATTTCATAATTAATAATTTATATTCTAGTTTGTATTAGATAATATATCGATATTATTGTGAAACACGGTATTGCGTCTTAAAGAAGTCAAGGAATGTCGTTGTTCCATGTAATCCAAGATGATCTCGTTGTTATATGTACAGAAAGCTAAAATTTATATTGCATGTAGCACACCATTAAAAAGTTTGTTTATATATCTCAATCCAAATATTGTTATTTAATAAAAAATAAACTTTTTTACTATTTTGTGAAATGAATAATATCAAAAAGATTAAATAAATTCGTTAAAAAATTCACAAAATATTAGGGTGTTATAATAAAACTAGAAGATAATTAATGGCCCAATAAACTAATTAGTAATCAACCATGTAATTGTTGGATAGAATCTGACTAAATGACATGATAAAATTCATACATATAAAACACCATGAAACTTGTCCTACACCTATTGGGTGAGTCATGGCCGACCAAGACAAGCCATGGGCCAACTTGGGGACCCCATAGAGCCACTTTAGTTGGAAAATGACAATAATATATTTTTATTTAATGTTAAAATTAAATTGACACAAACATGAGTTGTTTTACTAAAACAGTTTTTAAGTAGGGTTACACAAGTCCAAATTTTGATTATAAATAATCATTGGAAAGATAAAATGATTTCCTACATCATAGTATTTTTTCATAATTTTTAGACATTAAATAAATTAAATTATTTATGAAATAATAATGATGCAGTGATGACATCATTATTTGATGATTTAAATAAAATGGAAAGATAATGTAAAATCTATGAACTACACATGTCCAAAACTTATTGGATGGGTGGATTTCGAACCCTTATCACCTTAACCACGAATTATATCAATGTGGGACCTTTTAAAACCGAAAAACATTTTCAAATAATGTAATATTTCTTACTTTCCAAAAGTGCCCCTCCCCTCCTCTTATAAAAGGCCCCCACCTCTACCTCATTTCACACACTCTTCAAGCCTTTGGCTCGGCCAACTCCTGCCCATTTACTCTCTCCACATCCCACTACTCATCCTAGAGGATTCCCTTTGGGCAGAATCCTTTCAAAAAAATCCTTTAGGCTCAAATCAAAAGGAGTTACACTTTTAAAGGTAATTCATTCTCTCATGTTCATTTGTTTTATTTTGCTTCTCCAACCCCCTAAACTCTTTTTATTTATTTCTTTTGTAACAAAACCAGTATCTTAAATATACTAGTATGTTGTTATAATATTTATTCGAGCTACACTCTCACACAACTACATCAAATGGTTAAAGAACATACGGTTTCCGTGGATGGCGAAATTCTGCCTCCCGAAACGATGATTGTTCAATACTCATCTAACACCTTCAAAGGTGGCCATTATGATGTCACTATTTTTATATGTGATATATAATATGTTTATGTTTTCCTTAAGATTATGTTTTTTTCATTTTGGGCATACCTTTATGGTTTCCATTATGGGTAAACGCGATTTCTTCATTTAAGGAAGTGCAGACTGCCGCCCCCTCAAAGTGATTTGATTCGTTAAATACCATATGTGGGACGTATAGAGGATGTAACTATGATATTATATATGATATTATACAGGAATTATAATATACCTTTATATAATTATTATTCCATTCTATAAAATACGAAATAGAAATGAAAGTAGCGTTCATGCGTACGTACGGCTTACCGTCTCCATGAACGGTGCATTTCATTTCTTACCTCTAAATGATTATGTAATGTTATAAATGCATGAATTTACTGGATATATATGACATATATTATATCTAAATCATGAATACAATACTGGATATAATAATCATTTGGCCACACGGACAACATGTAATTGTAAGAAGTCCACTTTCGACTTAAGAACCAAATATCAACAAAACAATCATTATTAACTTAATGATTACATAGTGTTTATAAAATGGTAATAAGTGATATAAAAGGAATAATGAACTTGAAAAAGGTTCTTAAGGATGTAGAAATTAACTCAAGTTTATTATTCAGGAGATTAAAGAATGATCGAGTCAAGTCGGACCCGAGGTAAGGGATCTTACTCCTCTCTTTCTTTTTAAGTACACTCTTTTATCTCATTCCTTTTAAAGCTCATCTTTCTTGTTATTGGGATGATCTTTTATATTAATCCTACTGTAATTTTTATGTTCATGTGATGAGAGACCATATTCTCTCTCATCAATCCATTTTGGAAGTTTTGAGTGGCGTCGTTAGGCTGCCGAACTTTCGTAAGGGATCTTACTCCTCTCTTTCTTTTTAAGTACACTCTTGTATGTCATTCCTTTTAAAGCTCATCTTTCTTGTTATTGGGATGATCTTTTATATTAATCCTACTGTAATTTTTATGTTAATGTGATGAGAGACCCTATTCTCGCTCATCAATCCATTTTAGAAGTTTTGAGTGGCGCCGTTAGGCTGCCGAACTTTCGTAAGGGATCTTACTCCTCTCTTTCTTTTTAAGTACACTCTTTTATGTCATTCCTTTTAAATCTCATATTTCTTGTTATTGGGATGATATTTTATATTAATCCTACTGTAATTTTTATGTTCATGTGATGAGAGACCCTATTCTCTCTCATCAATCCATTTTGGATGTTTTGAGTGGCGCCGTTAGGCTGTCGAACTTTCGTAAGAGATCAAACTTCTCTCTTTCTTTTTAAGTACTCTCCTTTATGTGTAACGCCCCGACCCCAGTTGCCCAGAGTCGGTGCATTAATTACATAACATTGGCATGATCACAATAAAGATCAAATACCGAAAGACCGATTGGTTTAGTAGCCTTGGAAACACTAGATATAATCATAAAGTTTTACATTACATTTCAAAGTGAAAAAATACTACAACAACAAAGTCTTCATATCCACAGTATTAACCCCTCATAATACCCCTGCAAGTCATTCATAAATTACTTCTTCACTACCTGGGAGAAATAAAACATAGAAAAGGGGTGAGCTCAAATGCCCAGTAAGGATAACAATATAGCGGAACATTCAAAATAAGCATAAACATTTAAGGCAATGAATTACTAAAACAAAAGCCTTTTAAAATTGAACTTCAACATAGTATGGCAAAAGTAAAATTAAATAATGTCATTTACTTGTTCACATGGATATTCTACTAATCGAATAATCACATACAATATCAATAACCACTTTCATAATGTTGGAATGCATAATGCCAGACTATCATAACCACATAGCCAAGGCCTCGTGCCAAGACTACAAATAAGATTTTGTCAAGGCCTTGTGCCAAGACACTAGCTTGTCTCATGAGACCTACCGATGCATCGAGGAGCTATAGCGGTCTCCACCCGTCACTTATTAAGTCCAATGCATTCCCATATGAAAAGGTTTAAACATAACATAAACATTCGTATTAAAACTAGCATACGAAATGTCAATACTTTCACCATAAACTATGAATGGTATAAAAATAGCACATCCACAGTCAAACATATCACAAAACCTTCAATACAATATAGAAGTTTTGTATCATAATAAATCAACTTCAAATAATCTTAAAATCCATCAAAGGATGTTGACATAGATGAAATCAAAATTCTTTTAAAAGAAATATCTCCTTTTATTTTGAAATCATTTAAGATCCATATAAAATAAAACATTTTCTTTGAAAATATTCTTATAAGCTTGTAAGGGAAGCTTGGAAGATTTTATAATGGCGTAAAATAACTGCACCCGCCGTATAAGTTAAAAAAACATTCTTACCTCAATTCTGTCGAAAAGGTTAAAAAGGACCTTGTTTTGAAAACGACGGAAAGATTCCTTTATAAACCTCTTATAAAAAGTCAAACAAGGGTATAAATGACTTTAACCCATATTCTTGTAAATAGTAAAAATGTTTTGAAATACATTTTTAAGAAACATGGATATGGATGATAAAGATATCCCAGTAGATTATTACGTATAAACAACCTCGGATAATGAAGAGATTGTGAAATAACCCTTACCTTGTACTTTTCCTTGGTTGGGGTAGGTTAAACTCCTGTATAATAGTGAAATAATTGTTACTAAATTATACAAGAATCATATACATTAATATGATATCATATATGATCTTTTAATATTGATTTTATAATAATATCTTAGTATTATCGCCGTTTCGGGTGTTAACTTACTCATTTTCTTTATATGTTTTGTTACATAAGTCATGTTTGTTGTATCTTATTCATATCCAGAATGATATCAAGTCCTTAAACATCATTTTTATATAATTAAATGATAATTATACTTGAATGGATACGATGGAGAATGAATCTCATCGCGTTCGTGGAGACGGTAGTCCGTACGTACGCACGAACGCTACTTCCATTTAATTTTTATTTTAAAAGAATCGAATACAAATGATACATAGGTATATTACTATTCCATTATAATATAATATTTTATATATGTTACTTAAGTTCATTAACACCATCCTTTATACGTTCCATGTGTGGTATGAATGAGTCATATCATTTTAAGGGGGCGGTAGTCCACACTTCCTCAAATGAAATTATCGTATGTATATACAACATGAAATGAATAATGGTATGAAATAAAATGGAATTACAGAAGCTTATATATAAAATATATATCATTAATATCATATTTAATTACAGTGCCATCATAATGGCCACCATGAGAGGCGGTAAGATGTATTTGAACAATCATCGTTTCGTGAGGCGTTAGTTTGCCATCCATAGAAACATTATGTTCATCATCCATTATATGGAGTTGTCTGTTTGTGTAGTTTGAATCCTTCTTATAAAAACATCCTAGTATATTGAGGATACTGGTGTTGTTACAAAAGAAAGGAAATAAAAAGAGTTTGGGGGTTGGAGAAGCAAAATAAATGAAAATAATTTAAGAGAAATCGTTACCTTTAATTTAGGTAACTCACTTTGGTTAGAACCAAAGGACTTGTTGAAATGCTTTCTGCCTAAGTGGAAGCTTCAAGGAGGAGGAGAGGGATGTGGGGAGCTTAGTTGGGCAGATTTTGGACGAGCCAAGTGGCTTGAGAGGTGTGACGAATGAGTAGAAGTGGTCTCCTTTTATAAGGGAGAGGAGGGGCTCTTTAGGAAAGTGTGAAAGTATTACTTTATAATATATTTGTATTCGGTTTATAATGGTCCAAAAATCATTGAGGTCGAAGATAAGATGACTCATATTCTAAATAACATCAACCAATAATAATTGGACAGGTTTTAGATAATATTTTAATCATTATAATCTTATTTATTTAAATGATTTATTAATGAGGTAAACATTGCATCATTATTGTGTCATTAATAATTTAAATTATTTGATGTCTAAAAATTATAAATAAAATATCATTATGTAGGAAATCTTTTTATCTTTCTAATGAATATTTATAATCGAAAATCCAACATGTATAACCCTATGTAAAAATTGATCTTCTAAAAGATGTAAGCTTATGCCATTTTTATTTTTATTTTAACTTTATTAATATAATGTGTCATTATCACTTACAAGTGGATCAATGGGGTCCCAAAATTGACCCAGAGATGCCCATGGTCGACCATGTATCAACCAATAGGATTAAGACACGTTTTAGGGTAATTTTGTATTATTATAATATTATTTTTTAACCCTTATTTACCGGATTTACCCTTAACCATGGTAAATAAAATATTTACCGCAGTAATTATTCAAAATGTCTAAAAATAAAAGTTACCTATTTACACAATTTGAACATCCTGATTCCAAATATGGAATCCATTTTTCTAAATTCAAAACACATAAGTGGCAGAAATTAATTTAAAATTAATTCCCGCTGTTAAAACAAAAAGCGTGTTTTTAAGAGATAATAACTATCAAAAGATTGACACTTGTTTATGTTCGGTTTAATTGTAAAATTATGTCCAATGACCAAAATTATATTAAAGGGTAAAAATATATTCTAAATATACTTTAAAACCACTCAAATTCATAATTTATCACTATTAATTAATTTGATTAAAAAAGTTGTTTTTAATTAAAATTTAGTAATTTTCACTATTCATCAAAATATGAAAGTTATCCGAAATGTACCAAAATTTCACCTTAGGCTAAATTCGATATTCCGAATCCAAAAATGAAGTCCATTTTCAAATATAAAATATATATAATTTCAAAAAGTAGGTATTACTATTCATAACGGCTAGTTTGATTAGTTATGGTGTGTTAGAACTCGGTGTTGCGTACAACACACGCTATCACATTATTCAAAGAGAAGCATACCGTAGAAGCTTGGGGTGTTACATTCTCCCCTCCTTCAAATAATTGTGTCCTCGCAATTTCTAGGGTATTACTGCATAAAAAGACTCGGGTGGTTCTTCATCATAAGTTCCTCGGGTTCCCACGTTGCCTCTTCCATCTTATGATTTCTCCACAAAACTTTTACCAGACGCGTCGTCCGGTTTCTCAGTACTTGTTCTCTCGTATCAAGAATCTTGACGGGCTCTTCGCAATAAGACAGATCGGGTTCCAGTTCTAATTCCTCATAGGTGAGTACATGCGTCGGATCAGGCATGTATTTCCTCAACAGAGATACGTGGAACACATCGTGAACTTTGGAGAGACTTGGCGGCATTGCCAATCGGTAAGCTACAGCCCCAATTCGTTCTAGAATTTCGAAAGGTCCGATGTACCTGGGACTCAATTTACCTTTCTTTCCAAAACGTATGACTCCCTTCCATGGAGATACCTTTAGGAAAACATGATTACCGACTTGAAATTCCAAATCCTTTCTTCGATTATCGACATAGCTCTTCTTCCTACTTTGAGCTGCTTTGATTTGATTTTGGATTACCTTCACCTTTTCCACCGTTTCCTCCACCAGTTCTGGGCCTACAAGTTTTCTTTCACCAACATCATCCCAACAGGTTGGTGTACGACATCTCTTTCCGTATAACGCTTCATATGGTGCCATTTGTATACTCGAATAGAAGCTATTGTTATAGGAAAATTCTACCAGTGGTAAATATTGATCCCACATACCCTGAAAGTCAAGTGAGCAAGATCTCAACATGTCTTCTAAGGTCTGAATAGTCCGTTCTGATTGTCCATCTGTCTGAGGGTGGTAAGCAGTGCTCAAATGAAGTTCAGTATCCAGGGATTTCTGAAGACTTTTCCAAAATCTTGAAGTAAAACGGGGATCACGATCAGAAACAATCGATAGGGGAACTCCATGAAGTCTTACAACTTCATTAATGTATAGTCTTGCTAGACGTTCCAGGGGTAGATCTTCTCTTATAGCAAGAAAATGTGCTGACTTGGTAAGACGATCAACAATAACCCATATTGCATCGTTCCTTCTAGGAGTCTTTGGTAGCCCCATGACAAAGTCCATCGTAATATTGTCCCATTTCCACTCCGGTATGGGAAGAGGTTGCATGACTCCTCCAGGCTGTTGCCTTCCAGCTTTCACTTGTTGACAAACCATACATCTTGACACAAAATCAGTAATCTCCCTCTTCATGTTGTCCCACCAAAAATGTTCCTTCGAATCTCTATACATTTTGGTGCTCCCAGGGTGTATAGAGAAATTGGAACTATGAGCATCATCCAGCAATTCCCTTTTTAGATCAGGTAAATCGGGAACACAAAGTCTCTTCCCGAATTTCAAAATTCCATCTTCATACACAAAGTCTCTTAATCTCCCATCACTCACAGCTTTAATCTTCTTCTGAAATTCTTCATCATCGGTCTGGGAACTCTTAATCCTTTCTAGTAAAGATGGTTTGGCAACCATTTGAAAAAGCATTGATGTTTCACCTTCCCTGGTTATTCCCATGTCCATCTTCACTAGATCCATGAAAATTGGATCCCTTTCAATTCTCATCATGTTCAGAACTCCATGGTCTTTTCTGCTCAAAGCATCTGCTACTTTGTTTTCTTTCCCCGGGTGGTAGTGTATCGTGCAATCATAATCCTTGAATAATTCAAGCCATCTCCTTTGCCTCATGTTGAGGTCTTTTTGCGAGAAAATATACTTCAAACTCTTGTGATCAGTATAAATCTAACATTTTTCACCATAGAGGTAGTGCCTCCATATCTTCAAAGCAAATATTATAGCTGCTAACTCGAGATCATGAGTAGGATAGTTTTGTTCATGAATTTTCAACTGCCGTGATGCATAGGCAATAACTCTATCATTCTGCATAAGGACACAACCAAGTCCTTTCTTCGATGCATCACTATAAATAACGAACCCATCATTCCCCGATGGTAGAGTCAATATAGGAGCATTGAATAATCTTTTCTTCAGTTCTTCGAAACATTCTTCACACTCTTTTGTCCAAAAAAATTTAACCCATTTACATGTGAGCTTCGTTAATGGGTTAGCCAATCGGGAAAAATTCTGGACGAAACGTCGATAATAACCTGCCAAACCAATAAAACTACGTACCTCAGTTATACTCGTAGGTGCTGGCCATTCTTGGATTGCTTTGGTCTTAGAAGGATCAACAGAGATTCCATCTTTAGAGACAATATGGCCATGAAAAGAAATCTCCTGAAGCCAGAATTCACACTTGCTAAACTTCCCATATAATTCATGCCTCCTCAGAGTCTTCAAGATAATGTGCAAGTGATTTCCATGATCTTCGTAGGTTTTGGAGTATACCAAGATATCATCAATAAATACCACCACAAATTCATCGAGATACTCCTTGAAAACTCTATTCATCAGATCCATGAATACAGAGGGTGCATTAGTCAATCCAAACAGCATTACAGTAAACTCGTAATGCCCGTACCTAGTTCGAAATGCTGTCTTCGGAATGTCTTCCTTCTTTACACACAACTGATGGTATCCAGATCGAAGGTCAATCTTTGAAAAGTATTGAGCTCCATGCAGTTGGTCAAATAAATCATCAATACGAGTTAGGGGATACTTGTTCTTTATCGTTATAGCATTGATCTCCCTGTAGTCGATACATAACCTCATAGATCCATATTTCTTTTTAACAAAAAGAACAGGGGCTCACCATGGAGAAACACTAGGGCGAATAAATCCCTTATTACTCAATTCCCCTAGTTGTTTCTTTAGTTCGACTAACTCTACAGTGGCCATTCTATAAGGGGTCTTCGATATAGGCCTTGATCCAGGAATCAAATCAATGGAAAACTCAACTTCTCGTTCTGGAGGATGTCCAGGTAAATCTTCCAGAAATACATCCACAAATTCTTTCACAACAGGTACATCCTCTATTTGAACATTCCTTTCCTCACCGATAGTTACTTCATTCTCTTCCTCCCCAATAATTGAATTTAGTTGAGCTACTGGGGGTGGATCTAAATAAGAATTAGGTGGTGATGATTCTGCTCTAAAAATAAGGTGCTCCTTATCATTATCATCAAGAATCGTAACCTCTTTCTTCTTACAATAAATCTTCGCATCATAGTCCGAAAGCCAGTCCATACCGAAGATTATATCAAACTCAATCATAGGTATGACGATGAGATCAGCAGATAAAGAAAATTTATGTGCTCTAATGGGGACTGATTCACAAAACTTTGTTGCAATGATACTTCCCTTAAGAGTTTTAACTGACAACTCCCTTATTAAATCAAATTGGAAATATCTAATTTTCTTAGCAAACTGGGAAGATATGAAACAATGCGATGATCCAGAATCAAATAATGCATTTGCTAAACTTGAGGAAACCATTAAATTACCTGCCACCACGTCTTTTGGAGCTTCTACCTCTGCAGTAGTGATAGCATAAGCCTGGCCTTGATCCCTTGGCCTTTTCTGAGGTAAGTTCTCCTAACGCTTAGGGCATGCATTTGCATAATGCCCCATCTCCCTGCAATTGTAGCACTGAATGTTGGTAGCTTCCTTCTTCCCCTTGCAATCATGAGCTTGGTGGCCTTTTTCACCACACTTGTAACAGACTCCCATTACCTTCAGGCAAGCACCGGGGTGTTTCTTCCCGCACATACCACAAGATGGATATTCAACCTTTCCCTTCTTCCCCTTATTTTCATTCCCAGATTGATCAGCAGGTCTCTTCTTCTCTTGCTTTGCTTTAAAGTCATAAGACTTAGAGAATTCCTTTTCGGTCTTGATAGCACATGAGACAATGTCTTCGTACGATGAAAAGGATTGTGAGACTAATGCTCGACGGAGAAATGGTTTTAACCCATCAAAGAAACGATCAATCTTACTTCTTGGGTTGCGAATATAATCACCAGCGTACCTCGCTAACCTTGTAAAGTTAGCCTCATACTTTGTGACATTCTCATCCTCCTTTTGCCTCAGACTCAGAAATTGTCTTTCCATATCTGCTCGATGGTCGCGAGGAAAGTATTTTTCTAAAAACAGATCTTTGAACTCCCTCCATTCCATATTTGATACTTCATCATCTTCCTTCATGTTCTGAATCAATGACCACCATTGATCAGCATCTCCAGTGAGGCGGTAAACTGCCATGATAACTTTTTCCCTTTCACTGCTCCCCAAAGCCTGAAATATTTTCTCTAGGGAAAATATCCATTGCTCAGCTACTAAGGGATTTGTATTCCCATTGAACGTTTGTGGTTGTTGCCTCATGAATCGATCTAACATTGATCCTCCACGCTGCGGATTAGGGTGCTCCATACGGGTAAGGTTATTATTCATAACTTGAGTATGTTGTCCTAGTATGGTGATTAGCTGATCAGCACCAGTTGCAATACCAGCCCCACTATAATTATCTTGAGCAGGAGGGAAATCCCTACATGGAGTGCGTGCATTGATACGGTTTCCATTTCTTCCACTAGGCACCATTTCTAAACAATGGCATAAACTAGATCAGTTTATGAATCAAAATACATAATCCCATACTTATAAAACACTTAGCATAAATTGAACTATTTATGGATATAATCCATAATCATAAAAATGTTTTCTTTGAGTAAGTATATACTCATAAACCCTTCATAATGATTTGTAAAGATAGTGAGAGTTATCCTAAGCATATCCCCCGGGAGTGTCGTAACCAAGAGTGCAACAAGGCCCGTTGTCGTGCACCAGTTCCCGTTCGAGTCTAGCTCAAAGCGGTGTTTTCGGGTTTTACCCCTAGGTACATCTGTGCCAGAGCCGCCTCTACCTGCTCGTATCCAGACAGGGATGTATTGCTCGGAAAAATCACAAAATCTCTACAATACCAAAATTCTAGGAAGTTCTTCTATACTAATCTTCAAAGTTCATCTTAGGTATACGTGCTCTAATCAGAGTTTATCTAAATCTAGCTTCCAAGGTTTGTACTAAACTTCCTCTGATACCAACTGTAACGCCCCGACCCCAGTTGCCCAGAGTCGGTGCATTAATTACATAACATTGGCATGATCACAAGAAAGATCAAATCCCGAAAGACCGATTGGTTTAGTATCCTTGGAAACACTAGATATAATCATAAAGTTTTACATTACATTTCAAAGTGAAAAACTACTACAACAACAAAGTCTTCATATCCACACTATTAACCCCTCATAATATCCCTGCAAGTCATTCATAAATTACTTCTTCACTACCTGGGAATAATAAAACATAGAAAAGGGGTGAGCTCAAATGCCCAGTAAGGATAACAATATAGCGGAACATTCAAAATAAGCATAAACATTTAAGACAATGAATTACTAAAACAAAAGCCTTTTAAAATTGAACTTCAACATAGTATGACAAAAGTAAAATGAAATAATGCCATTTACTTGTTCACATGGATATTCTACTAATCGAATAATCACATGCAATATCAATAACCACTTTCATAATGTTGGAATGCATAATGCCAGACTATCATAACCACATAGCCAAGGCCTCGTGCCAAGACTACAAATAAGATTTTGTCAAGGCCTTGTGCCAAGACACTAGTTTGTCTCATGAGACCTATCGATGCATCGAGGAGCTATAGCGGGCTCCACCCGTCACTTATTAAGTCCAATGCATTCCCATATGAAAAGGTTTAAACATAACATAAACATTCGTATTAAAACTAGCATACGAAATGTCAATACTTTCACCATAAACTATGAATGGTATAAAAATAGCACATCCACAGTCAAACATATCACAAAACCTTCAATACAATATAGAAGTTTTGTATCATAATAAATCAACTTCAAATAATCTTAAAATCCATCAAAGGATGTTGACATAGATGAAATCAAAATTCTTTTAAAAGAAATATCTCCTTTTATTTTGAAATCATTTAAGATCCATATAAAATAAAACATTTTCTTTGAAAATATTCTTATAAGCTTGTAAGGGAAGCTTTGAAGATTTTACAACGTCATAAAATAACCGCACCCGCCGTATAAGTTAAAAAAAACATTCTTACCTCAATTCTGTCGAAAAGGTTAAAAAGGACCTTGTTTTGAAAACGACGGAAAGATTCCTTTATAAACCTCTTATAAAAAGTCAAACAAGGGTATAAATGACTTTAACCCATATTCTTGTAAATAGTAAAAATGTTTTTAAATACATTTTTAAGAAACATGGATGTGGATGATAAAGATATCCCAGTAGATTATTACGTATAAACAACCTCGGATAATGAAGAGATTGTGAAATAACCCTTACCTTGTACTTTTCCTTGGTTGGGGTAGGTTAACCTCCTGTATAATAGTGAAATAATTGTTACTAAATTATAAAACAATCATATACATTAATATGATATCATATATGATCTTTTAATATTGATTTTATAATAATATCTTAGTATTATCGCCGTTTCGGGTGTTAACTTACTCATTTTCTTTATATGTTTTGTTACATAAGTCATGTTTGTTGTATCTTATTCATATCCAGAATGATATCAAGTCCTTAAAAATCATTTTTAAATAATTAAATGATAATTATACTTGAATGGATACGATGGAGAATGAATCTCATCGCGTTCGTGGAGACGGTAGTCCGTACGTACGCACGAACGCAACTTCCATTTAATTTTTATTTTAAAAGAATCGAATACAAATGATACATAGGTATATTACTATTCCAGTATAATATAATATTTTATATATGTTACTTAAGTTCATTAACACCATCCTTTATACGTTCCTTGTGTGGTATGAATGAGTCATATCATTTTAAGGGGGCGGTAGTCCGCACATCCTCAAATGAAATTATCGTATGTATATACAACATGAAACGAATAATGGTATGAAATAAAATGGAATTACAGAAGCTTATATATAAAATATATATCATTAATATCATATTTAATTACAGTGCCATCATAATGGCCACCATGAGAGGCGGTAAGATGTATTTGAACAATCATCGTTTCGTGAGGCGTTAGTTTGCCATCCACAGAAACATTATGTTCATCATCCATTAGATGGAGTTGTGTGTATGTGTAGTTTGAATCCTTCTTATAACAACATCCTAGTATATTGGGTATACTGGTGTTGTTACAAAAGAAAGGAAATAAAAAGAGTTTGGGGGTTGGAGAAGCAAAATAAATGAAAATAATTTAAGAGAAATCGTTACCTTTAATTTAGGTAACTCACTTTGGTTAGAACCAAAGGACTTGTTGAAATGCTTTCTGCATAAGGGGAAGCTTCAAGGAGGAGGAGAGGGATGTGGGGAGCTTAGTTGGGCAGAGTTTGGACGAGCCAAGTGGCTTGAGAGGTGTGAGTAATGAGTAGAAGTGGTCTCCTTTTATAAGGGAGAGGAGGGGCTCTTTAGGAAAGTGTGAAAGTATTACTTTATAATATATTTGTATTCGGTTTATAATGGTCCAAAAATCATTTAGGTCGAAGATAAGATGACTCATATTCTAAATAACATCAACCAATAAGAATTGTACAGGTTTTAGATAATATTTTAATCATTATAATCTTATTTATTTAAATGATTTATTAATGAGGTAAACATTGCATCATTATTGTGTCATTAATAATTTAAATTATTTGATGTCTAAAAATTATAAATAAAATATAATTATGTAGGAAATCTCTTTATCTTTCTAAGGAATATTTATAATCGAAAATACAACATGAATAACCCTATTTAAAAATTGTTCTTCTAAAAGATGTAAGCTTATGCGATTTTTATTTTTATTTTAACTTTATTAATATAATGTATCATTATCACTTAAAAGTGGATCAATGGGGTCCCAAAATTGACCCAAAGATGCCCATGGTCGACCATGTATCAACCAATAGGGTTAAGACACGTTTTAGGGTAATTTTGTATTATTATAATATTATTTTTTAACCCTTATTTACCGGATTTACCCTTAACCATGGTAAATAAAATATTTACCGCAGTAATTATTCAAAATGTCTAAAAATAAAAGTTACCTATTTACACAATTTGAAAATCCTGATTCCAAATATGGAATCCATTTTTCTAAATTCAAAACACAGAAGTGGCAGAAATTAATTTAAAATTAATTCCCACTGTTAAAACAAAAAGCGTGTTTTTAAGAGATAATAACTATCAAAAGATTGACACTTGTTTATGTTCGGTTTAATTGTAAAATTATGTCCAATGACCAAAATTATATTAAATGGTAAAAATATATTCTAAATATACTTTAAAACCACTCAAATTCATAATTTATCACTAGTAATTAATTTGATTAAAAAAGTTGTTTTTAATTAAAATTTAGTAATTTTCACTATTCATCAAAATATGAAAGTTATCCGAAATGTACCAAAATTTCACCTTAGGCTAAATTCGATATTCCGAATCCAAAAATGAAGTCCATTTTCAAATATAAAATATATATAATTTCAAAAAGTAGGTATTACTATTCATAACAGCTAGTTTGATTAGTTATGGTGTGTTAGAACTCGGTGTTGCGTACAACACACGCTATCACATTATTCAAAGAGAAGCGTACCGTAGAAGCTTGGGGTGTTACATTATGTCACATATTTTAAGCTCCTATTTGTAATGTTGGGGGATGTTCTTTTATATTCCACTTTCTGTACATTATATTGTAATGTGATTAGATACCCTATTTGATCTAATCAATCCATATTCGGAAGTTTTATGTGGCGCCGTTAGGCTGCCGAGTTTTCGTGAGAGATTTTTCATCTCACTTTTATTCCCGTGGGATTTATGCTACATTTGCCACAAATTCCATTGAGTGGTGTATGTACTGCCCATTATTCTACTCTTTGTGTAATATAATTTCGTTTATGAGTATTTACATCAATTATCTATTGTCTTTCTTTCATGGGGTGTATGTTTTGAAAGATACCCAAGTCGGTAAGGGAACCTTTCACCCTCCTCTTTTTTGAAAGACTTTTTTTGTTGGGTCTTTTAATTTGAATATTGTTATGTTGGGATATGTTCTAATATATCCTTATTGATGTATATTTTATGTCCAAGTGATGAGATACACTTTTTATCTCTTATCAACTCATTTTGATGTGATGCTGTTAGGCTGTCAAGGGAACTTTTTAACACAATTTCGATTTCTTTGGGTTCAACATGTAGTCATTGAATATGTCATCCATTGAATATGTGTGAATGACCTTTTATTGTTTTACACTTAATATCCACTTATATTGTGTGTATTTATATTTGTCACACATATTTTTGAGATTGATTTGTCCTTAATTTAAGGATACCTTCTTTATAAGGGATTTCGTCACATTTGACATTTCTATTAAGGGTTCATTGTTGTTATGCACCAATTTACTCTTATATGGTGTATATACTATCCTTTGGAGTATTATATCATGAATCAATTTATTCTCATGATATTATAAAGTTCTTACTAAATGTTATTCCTCAATTATTGTATTCAAGTGTCTCTAATTTTGGTAAAACCCCTTTAACCAAAATACCATTTTAAATGTTTTAATTATTTGTTCTTATTAATATCCATGTTTTCAAAATGGTTTTAAGGATTTATTTATATGGATATTAATGGTTTAAAATTTTAAGCTTCAAGGTGGTATGGGACACTTTGATTCAAAAATCTTTTTATTAAATGTTTTAAATGGTTTTGGAAATGGTTTCTTTTTGAATGTATTCAATATTTCAATATACTAAAATGCTATATTGTGATTGAAATGTGGAAATGTTATGTTTCCTTTATGCATGTTTCATGTGACAAATTTATGTTATGGTTCTTGGGAATTGTTATGAGAACGGTTGGTTCTGTGATAAACTAAGGGCGGGTGAGCCCGTTATAGCTCTCCAATGCATTGGGTAACGCGAAGGAGTGAAACGGTAAGGTTTCTCCGAAGAGATTTAGGGAATATACTGTGATGGGTATTCCAAACTTAACCAAGAGGGTTACTCCCCACGTAAGAATGTTATGAATGCCTCAATTTACCTTTAGGTCTTCTGTTTTCTATGATTTATTCATGGTTCGATGAGGTATGTTAAAGTGCCTATGTTTTATGGGTAAAGTATGATTTCATTCTTATGTATATATGAACTCATGTTTCCTTTCCATATTTTTATAACCCTTACTAAGCTTTTTATGCTCATCCCAAGTTTTTGAAATGTTTTTCACAGGTCAAGGGAAAGGTACATGATGTGATGATAGTGTCAAGGATGTGTTAAGAAAGAATCCGTGTTATATTTTAAATATGTGTCCGTTGATGGGAAGAATGAATACTGTCTTTTATTTATCCACTATGTTTAAATGTGGAATGTAATGCAAGTTTCATGATCTAATTCTCTAAAACTCTAAACCTGAAAAGATCCTCAATATGTAATCTTGTAATAACTCAAGATTAAGTAAGGTTTAAGGCTGGGGCCTTATAAAACCATGTATCCTTAGCACCATTATAAAATAACATCTCAACTCACCGTAAAGGTAAAATCATCCTAGAGAATTGATAATGATACAACATTCCCTTACCTTTACATTTTTCCTAGTAAAAGAGATCTTCAAATTCCTAAAGGTTCATGTAGCGTGTCACCCAACAATTTACCATTTTTATTATAAATTATGTCTATCTCTATTCAACTATTGCAAGAAGATTTAATATTAAATGGGATTTTAAATCAATTTCATATAAAAAAATGATTAATAAAAAACATTTTATATGCATTAAATAATTTTATATCCTTATAACCCAATAATAAATAATATTTATGAAATATGAATAAGAGGTAAATAATTATGATCATATATAGAAAAAAAAATTATTTATATGTGATAAATTATTCCTAAAATAATACAACCATATATAAAACAAATAAATATTTATCTATGGATGTCATAAATAAATATTGTGAAACGAAAATGATTAATAAGATACGAATACCATGAATCTGAATGAAATAATATCCAGAAATTGTATATATATATCATAATAATAACCCTTAGGGACTCTAAAATCAATAAGGATTGAATATATTCATAACCTCATGAAACCAACATTATTAATGTATTATGTTTGTAAAAAACATCAAATAACACATGGCCAAAATTTTAGAAAAAATTTATACAAGAAATGAATCATCTCTCTAATACATGTTAATCCATTTTAGTTTAAAAATAATCATTGAGTCATTTCACTAGACACATGATATGTAGAAAAATCTATTTAAATAAAAGTAATTTTCAAGACACCCATGATGAAATTTTTTTAAAATATATTACTTGATATCAAAATTTTCAATTTCATAAACCCATTTAATAACACATATGATAAAAAATTTAATTCATGATATAGATCAATTTTATTGACACTCATAACTTTTCAAGGGAGAATACGTAGCCTTATTCAACAAACTGAGGTTGAAAATGGAGAGATTGTGTCTTTAGAAGCCTATATCCAAAACTTTCATCAACAATTACCTATAAAACCCTCTAGAGCTAGAAATAAAATCAATTTTTCTTGCAACAAGAAATTGGATAGAGACATAAATATATGAACTAGAGAAAAAAGGATAAAATATGAGGAGATTAATACATCCCATGAAGAGATCCACCCCAATTGATCATGAATCACTATAGAATATAGTGGAGAGTCATACAGAGCATCAAGGATGTGTTATATTGAGATAATGAGAGATTAATATGGGATTATAGTATAAAATGAATTATTATATAAGGGAAATTATCGAATTTTATGAAGCATATAGAATATATATAGTTATATTGAAATGTTATAAAAATAGTGTGGTAGCTAATACCACTTTAAAAACTAAATGCATGGTTACCCGGGGAAAGAAACATGGTTTTAGAAATAATGATCAAGTCGTTCCATAGAATTTGATCAATGAAAATAACATTCATTGTCTTTATAGTTAATCACACTATTAGAAAATCCACAATCAAATAGTTTAACTCACCACTAGAACCCACATGTCCATTTTTCACTACTATTTAAAAGCTATAAAAACTATGAAAAGAACATTCTATAAAAAAAATTATTCCAAATCTCAAAATTTGTCACCCCATGGATCATTAATTCCTTTAGAAACACAAATGATATAAACTATGAAAAAAATAAAACATTCCTACAACATAATGTGAGTCACCGTATAATAATTCCTAGATTTATATAATGTATGTACCCCTAAAACTATATTACACTTTATCACAAAAAGAAACTAATTTAAATTCTGACGAAAAATTGTTATGGATGATATAATGTGTTATGTAATGATTAATTCTAGAAAATATGTTATTTTTAAATCAAAATATATTATCTATGTAGTAATTATAGAACACAATATAGAAATGATCAAACATTCATATCATTTACTTTTCTTGACCATTATATTCAAAGAAAATTATTTCATATATTAATTAAGATGGAGGTTGATTTCATCAAAATAATTGAATAAAATATATTAGAAAAATGATTTTCATATAAATTTAAAAAAATGGATTAAAATCTCTCTAAACTGAGGAAATAAACCATTTTTACAATATAATTAAAATTACTTATATTCCCTAAATTGTTTTACAATAATGTACAAAATGAGAAATTAATGACATTAAAATCATTATAACAAAATGTAAATCTATTTTTTAAATGAACTATTTGAGTATTTAAAATTGAATTTCACTTTATATGATCAATATTTTTTGATGGATAAATAATTTATTAATTCCTGGTTTTATGTAAATCAAATTAATACAATGATTGTAGTTTTCATTTTGTATTCTCCAATATAAGTTTTTATTATTTTGGATAAATTTATTTGTTGTAAATTTCATAGATAAAATAATAATTTTCAATATTATTTATTAGAATCATCTCCTTATTATAACATAATATCATTATGACTTGCATATATCTTCATGAAACAGGGTCCCAGACTAATAAAATGAGTTTCCATCCCCTGAAAATATAGGTATCACTATTTTATCAATTTTATAATGACAACATTAAAATGTAATAGAAATTTATTCCAAAACACATGTTTATGTTTTCTGAATCCCACATTATGATTTATTGGTAACCAAACACTTAATGATAAAAAATACTTCAAAAAATACAAACTTCAATAACAATATCAAAATAATACATAAACTATACTGATAGGATTCAAAATACATGGAACAACCAGAGAGTCAAAAAAGTTCAAGTCTATCAATGTATCACATCTATCATTTCTTCATTAGCATAATACACATCCAAAAATTTATTTTATTATAAACATTTAATAGGATATTCTTCAAAATTAAAATTTCAAAAAGAAACCATCATACCATCTCAACTACGTCAGGCCAAACACCATGACCCAAACCACAACATCCAAAATAGAAAATCAGAATATCAACCATCAACATAAACCTTTCAAATATTCTAGGGACATGAAAACTCGATTTGAATTTCCTTGAGCTATCCCACTTATATTCGACCACACAACTGATAACTCCACTTCTAGTGAGTACCCACTGATTAACGTCCCTTTGCAACATTATAACACTATCAAAAATCTCATTCCATATCACCATCATCACAACAACTTTCATAGATTTGAATCAACTAGATCCATCATTGATGGCCACTACATCTATCATAAGACCTTTCATTGTAGTTGTCAATACAACCATTAATGAAAATCATGTATTATCCCCATAAAGAACCAAAACTGAACACCATACCATAGTAAAAAATGATAGATGAACCACATATAAATCCACTCAAAAAACAAGAGAAAATGAATAGTAATAAAAATAAAAACAGGAAAAAATGACAGAAGAAACACAACCTTGACTGAAGATGAAGGAAAACAAACCAGAGAGAAAGAAATAAGCTAAGATGTAAAAATGAATTCAGATCTCTTTGAGACCCCCTCCAATAACATCACATGATGTCCTGCAATTCACATCGACTGTGACAATGATGGGATAGAAAATAAGGTAAGAGAAGAAGAATAAAATCGAACACCCTCATTGATGTTGAACGAAGCCACATGGAGCATCCACATAGAGACCCAAAATAGAGTAATGATGTGAAAGGAAAGGAATAATGAGGGGATATAAGAGGCAATATTAGTCCAATCAGGTAACACTATTATGAATGTGTGGGAGGATGAGGAGGGAATGAGAAAAAAGATCAAGTCATCGTGATGTGAGAAGTAACTTCTCCATAGAAAGAATCAAAAAACCCCTAGGAGTAAGGGGAAGAACATGTGGATGTAGGATCGATGAGGGATTCAACAGAAAGTGGTGACAATGGGGAATAGAAGAGGGAACGAATGGGGTAATATTTGAGTGGGAGGCGAAGCTAGTGTTAGCATAAAGGAATCCCACAATATATCATGCCTAGTGAAAACCATGGGTCCCGATGACTAGAGTGTGAAGCCACTAAGAATACTTCCACTAACCGTCAAAAAAATATTCAATATAATAGATATTTAAATATTTTTATTTCTATAAATTCTCTATTATTGTAAAAATTCATTATAAAATATTTTTTTAGATACATGTATCAAAATTATTATATATTTTTTAAATAATTAAGAAAATTACATTTTTTTACTTAGTAATTTATTACATTATATTAGTCTCTAAACCATTATTCATTTATATTTTATAATATTTATAGTGGGTTTTTATAATTATGACTGAATTATTAATACTTACAACATCAATATAAGGATAAAATTTTATATTCTGATCTAGATGGTATACTCCTAATATGATAATGGAATCATTTTAAATATCATTATTTCATTATCCACCATCAAAGTATAATCCTGATCATTATGATGTTGGATATAACTGATCAATTATTAAATAATGATCAATTTTCCTTATGAAGTAAATAATAATTATAAAGGAGTAAATTATGTGAATATAATGTTTTGAATATGTTATCTCTCTAAACCATTGAAATAAATTATATTTAGGAATTTACATAGTATTCTTATGTCCATGGAAGGATATTCAGTTGAAAATGCATAAATATGTCAAGCCTCTCCTAAGCCTTTGGGATGACAGTTCCATGTAAGGTATTTCATCTTTCTAAATTTTCTATGTTTATTTATGCTTCAATAACCTTTTATTTTCAATTAAAAATGTTAAGGTATGATTTAAAAACTCCCCATAATTATATAATTCTGTTTTAATGATGATATACCCATTTATCATTCATTAATATCTCACATGTACACCCATTACCATGCTTAATGTTTATATGAAATTTTTCTCTTTTAATTTATATTCAAGAAATTATTTAAAATTATGAATCCTAATTTCATTAAATATGTTGGTAAATATATCTAAATGACCAATTAATATCAATTTCATGGATATAAGATTATATTTCCCTTTTCAATCTCATCAACCAATTTTATGCATTTTTATGTCACATCGTTATGCTACCAATATTGCACAACGATTCTCCAAGATATAATAATTGTGTAATGAATACCATACTCATGTGTCTATCAATGGTATTCATCTTTATGAACGTATACATATTGAATGGTATGTACATTTATGTATTTCAAATTCTATAATTGTGGAATAATTTTTTATGTTTAATGACTCCCTGTTATATGATCCATGTGGCACACTAATGCATGAAATGAAATGTTTAATAAGGGTGTGTCATGATAGTGCTCCAATGAATTTGGTAAAGGCTATTATCATTATACATCAAGTGAAATTATGGTTTCATCATGATATTTAATGTGAAATTAGGTTTTACTCATGCTCCATGTTCAATGAACCTTGTCTCAAGCTAATCCCATATTAAATTATGTTGCCACATTTCCATGTTATGATTATCAATCTATATTAGGAATAAATGTTCATGTATATCTTATTATCCAATTATATGAATATTTTCTAACATGTATTGTATTCTCCATGGTATTCCTTGATTAATCCCTTATTGGTTGTTATATCTCACCTTATCATTATGCATATCCTTAGGTTATCCAACGAAGTTTTATTTATGAAGGAATGATTGTGGTCATGTAAAAGAAGTTTTCCATAAAGATGTGTATTTCTTGTATTAAGTTGTTATGTAATGTTACTAAGTCAAAATGACACTATACATATTGATCTTCTATGTCATATCAAGTTTATATTTTATGTATTAAATTATGTTTATGTGTGAAAAATTGGCATGGTTTTCATATCTATAAAGGGTGATGTTTATTTGTGTTCAAGTGTGATATGATATAAAACTATTAAGAAAAAATTGATTATACATACAGGTTTCCAAAAGCTATAGAAATGTATTTTCCTCAGGTGTGTGTTTTTAAAATGAAATTAATGATCATCTAAAGATATGTAATATCCATGACTGAAAATCCTTTGTATCAATATATAAAAATTTCCTATCATTAAGAAGTGTAAACAACCACAAATATTAATGATCAACATTATGTGGGATATGAGGTCAGTGATGAAGGAAGCATGTGTGGATAGCTAGGGTTCAAGAGATTTGTGATGACCCAGACCCCCCTTGGTCCCTCCCTTTGCCAAAATCTGGATCCTTAAGGCGACCGATCGGTGAGACCGATCGGCAGAACCGGCCGACGTCACCCGGCCTTGCCAAGTTGTTCAAGTAACACTCATTTTTTTTCCGCAAATAAGGTTTTAAACCCTGTTCTGCCTCGTTTAATGAAAAAAATGTCTCCAATACCCGAAACGCGCACAAAAGTTTTAATTAAATCAACTCCTGAGTCGTTTAAACCACACAGCACCTTTAATGATGAGTCAAGCCGCGTGGTCAACCCATGACTTCCACGTCTTACGCGGTTCAGCATTTTTATCTCAACCGTCCCCAGCTCATATAAATTAAAGGTTAGGCCGTGGTTTCTCCCTTCCCCGATCGTGGCTCTTCTGGTGAATCGGGCGCACCGCGTCATTATCCGTGATGTTCCGCCTCCCCCCTGACCTAAGCGTTAGTCATCTATCAGCAAGTAGGGAATTTCTCTCGTCATTCAATTTTGTGTATCATGCAGGGTGGGCGTTATTTTGTTCCTATGGAATTGGTTGAACCAAACCTTAATGAAGATAATAAACTAAGTTCTAAAGAAAGAAGAGGAAGGGGTAGTGATCATTGTTTATGCTTTATCTTGTGATCATCCTTTTTAGTTGTGCTGGTTTATGTTTTTCTGAAATTTGAGGCCGTTGGTGGTCATTGTATGTGTACTGATGAATCCCCTCATGACGTTTTAAATGAGTTGCTGAAGTTATGAACTCCTTCTTTGAAATTGGTTAATCACATATACCCGGCTGAATAAGTTGGAAGCACCAGGATAAACCCTACTATGTTAACTCTAGGTTAGAATGCACAGGTTTGAAATCATGGAGTGTGTTAAGTCTTTTAAATCTGAAATTACCCGGTGGTTGTGTGAAATTGGGGATGGGATTCCCTGTTGGTATGGTTTCGGTGGTTGTGAGTTTGAGACCGGGTGGGTACTCGTTGATATCACAAATTGGGGAGAGATCCTCTGTTGACAGAACTGGGTGTGATTGTTTTGGTTGATCCTTGTTTTGATGCTTTCCTTGGTTATGCTTATGGTAGTTGCCCAGTAGTTCTTAAAAACTAATTGAACATTTTGACTGAACCTGAAACAAGAATGGGACAAATTGTTTTTTTTTTGTGGGCAAGGGTCATGAACTGTGACTCGGATGCAGTGGTGTTGTGTTCTGTAGGTTGGCTAGGAAAAGCTAAGCTTTGGGTGAGTGTTTGTTACCTATATATATACTTGTAGCTTGTGTTTCTTATTCGTACCCCCCCCCCAAGTTGAGCACTCAGTGCCGAACACCCCCAATTATGGGGGAAGGGTGTTTTTCCAAACACTATTCTTAGTGGCTGGTTATTAGCTCCTTTTCTTCTCCCTTTCCCGGATAGCCCAAGTATCATCGGGCAGGCTATGATGGCCTGAGGTCCATTATTAGCCCAAGAACCTTCGGGCAGGGTAGTACGGTGGTTGACCAGGTGTGTGCGGCAGGTGGTTTCCCAAGTGTCTTCGGGATGAGGCCCAGGTGTTTTCGGGCGTGACAATTGATCCTCTAGCCCAGGTGTCTTCGGGCGTGGTTACCTGAGACAATTGAGGCCCAGGTGTGTGCGGGCGGGTTTTCAGCAGTGGGGCTGCGTGCGGTTGAGGCCCTTGTGTGTGCGGGAGGGATTTCGGTAGTGGGACTGCTTGTGGTTGTGGCCCAGGTGTGTGCGGGCGGGTGTGGCAGTGGGACTGCGGTGAGAATGGCGGGATTGGTCCGATGCGTAGGATGTCTCAATAACCAGGGGGAAAGTGGTGAGGGGTACCCAAACATCGACGTGCTTGACTATATATATTACTTGACTTGCGTTATTTGGGGAACGTGCCTTGGTGAGGCCTGGGGTGGTTAGTTTACCTTGAATAGGCGTTTGGTTTGCTCCTTTCTCACGGGACTTTAGCAAGTTTCCCCCACTTGTGCACGAGAGTCTTGGTTTTCCCTACTGAGTGTACTTGTATGCTCACCCTACATTTACTTTCAGGTTTCCAGGAGGACTACCAGGGATGTGCGGGACCCTACTAGTCGGACTGTTGGAGTTGTTGCTGTTGTCGTACCTTTGTTTTCTTTTGACATTGTACTTTGAGCCTCTTTTTGTACTTGCACCTTGTTGTAAACTGTTTAAACATGCATGGGGGCTTTGTTGGGTTTATTTCTTTACACTTGTTTCTTTTCCTTTTTGGGTGGTTGACTTATCCTATTTCCCGATCCTAAATAATAAAAAGGGTAATTCCTCCCATACTTGTGAAAACTCATACCCTTGGTGCTAGTCGCCACCCCGGGGCCTACTGGAGGCGGGACTCGGGGGTCATTATCTCTCGTACAACTTAAAGAAGGAAGGGCCTGACAATCTGCTGACCCTTCCCTCATTTTGGTGAAGGCGGGTCGTGACAAAATGGAATCAGAGGCGAGGTTTGAGAGATAGGATGGAGTCTGTAGTTAGGCATAGTGAGGATTGCATGGGATGGTAAGGCAATAGCGTTGGGTGACCTTGGTGCATGAAATAGGCCAGGGAAGACCGGCTAGGACACGAGATTTTAGGGCCCCCCGTGATCCGATGCAAGGACTCTAGGCCTACCGAACGACCAAGTGAGACCACACTAATTGCAGGGTAGAGACCCTAGGCAAGGTACATGCATCATAAATGACTTGTGTTCTTATGTTTCTGGGATATTTTGGGAATTAAGAATAAATTTATAATTTTAAGAAGTTTTATTTTCTTTTCTTCTTTTAGTATGAACTACTTGGGCTTAGGCATTCCTTGTTTACCTTGTAGCTATGGCACCTGGGAGGCGACCATGTGTGGTACAGGCGATCGAGGCCCCGGAGACTGCTTTAGCTGATCGGCAGAGAGCTGATCGAGAGGAAGAGGGCGACCAGTGGCAAAAGACTCTTCGGGCCTTCCAGCGACAGGCCCTCGAGAAGTATGAGGGCAGCACCTCCGATATGAAGGCGGAAGGCTGGATAGAGGAGCTAGTTATATCCTTCGGCCTGATTCGGGCCCCGACCGAATACTGGGTTCCCCTGGCTATTAGCTAGATGCGAGGAGCAGCACGTCAGTGGTGGATGCTCCACCTGGGGAATTGGAAGGAATCTGATGTTGCTTGGGCAGATTTTGAGAATGAGTTCCGGGCAGAGTTCCTCTCCTCGACAATGAAGGCGGAGAAGAGGCAGGAGCTACTCTCCCTCCAGCAGGGGAGTATGTCCGTGGGGGAACTTGGAATCATGTTCAAGGACCTCCTGTGTTTTTCTCCGGACCTCTTTCCCGATGAGGACTCTCGGGCAAGACGTTTGGAGGAGGCGCTCCGACCCTCCCTCCAGTATGCCGTTACCCCCTTTACCCTTCCGACATACTTAGAGGTCCAGAAGAAGGCTGAAGTGGTGGAAAGGATGCATGCTCTGGGCGGAGTGTCATGAGAAGGGATCCAGCTGGGACCGTCAAAGGGGAAGGCCGTCAGCACCAAGCCTCCAGCATCGGGACCCTCCAGGTTCCGACCCACAGGGAGCAGACCGCAGCAGTTTCAGTTTCGATCCCCTGGCACACGTTCTTTTCCTTCAGGCTCGGGACCACGATGCTTCATCTGCGGGAGCCCTGGACATCTCCGGATTTAGTGCCCTGATCGGGTGTAGTATAGTAGTGGCAGTCATCCCCAGCATCCGTCGCAGCACCAGTTTCCAGCCAGACCCTTCCAGCAGCAGCAGCAGGGACAACGAGCTCCCGCTCCTCCGTAGGCAGACATAGGAGGAGGAGGCCGACCTCAGGGCGCTCCCCAGGGACCTTGACCAGGGCGTGGTCGGGGAGGTGGCCGACAGCCGAGGGGAAGGGGATATGGGCGTGGACAGCTACACACCGCAGAGGCAACAGTTCCAAAAGGGCCAGAGGTTTTTCGGGGTACGATCAAAGTGTTTAGCACTCTTGCTTATTCTTTGTTCGATACCATAGCTTCGCACTCCTTTGTTGCACCCAGTCTAGCCCGTGCCTTGGGTCTAGATGCCGAGAGACTTCCAGTGCCCCTGGTGTTGAGAACACCAGTTGGAGGTCAGACCGACTTGTTGTTCGTTTTTCGGGAATATAGACAGATGTTAGGGCCACATCAGTCGGTTAGGGATCTCCTTCTGCTACAGATTCAGCCGTACAATGTCATCCTAGGCATCGACTGGCTATTTTCGGTATGCGCCGTCATTGACTGTTTCCAAAGGAGAGTGGTGCTCTCAGGTCTGGACGGCCAGCGTGTTACCTTCACCGGCGAGCGGAGCAGTCCAAAGGGAAACAGGAGGGAGGAACCTCTCCTCTCCTTGTTGACCGAGCTGACAGTGGAATCAGTAGATGCTGAGATGGTGGAAGTGCCAAAGATTGTCCGTGAGTTTAAGGACATCTTTCCTGAGGAGGTGAAGTCTCTACCCCCTCGACGCGATATCGAGTTCGGGATAGACCTACAACCCGACGCTCGCCCGATCTCGATGGCTCCTTATCGGATGGCACCTTCGGAGCTACGAGAGTTGCAGATACAGATTGACGATCTGATGAAGAGGGGTTATGTCCGTCCGAGTGCGTCACCATGGGGCACCCCAGTCTTGTTCGCAAGAAAGGCGGATGTTGGCCTCAGGTTGTGCATCGACTACAGGAGGCTGAATCAGGTAACGATCAAGAATCGCTACCCTCTTCCGAGGGTAGATGATCTTTTTGACAAATTGAAGGGGGCAAGATGGTTCTCGAAGATCGACCTGCGGTCCGGATACCACCAGCTGAGGGTGAAGGATAGCGACGTCCCGAAGGCGGCGCTCAGGTGCAGGTATGGGCACTTCGAGTTCGTTGTCATGCCCTTTGGTGTTACGAACACCTCGGCCGTGTTCATGGGGCTTATGAACTCCATCTTCTGGGAGTACCTGGATCAGTTTGTGGTGGTATTCATCGGTGATATCCTGATCTATTCAAGATCAGAAGTGGACCATGCAGAGCACCTGAGGACAGTTTTGGAAGTCCTCTGACAACACCAGCTTTATGGGAAGTTGTCAAAGTGCAAGTTTTGGACACGAGAAGTGCACTTCCTCGGGCACGTAGTGTATGAGCAGGGGGTAGCAGTCGACCCATCAAAGGTTGAGGCAGTTGTTTCTTGGGAAGCACCCAAGAATGTGGCGGAAGTTCAGAGTTTCCTCGGACTGGCAGGTTACTACAATAGATTTGTACCCAACTTCTCCCGAGTAGCAGCCCCTTTGACGGCTTTGAACAAGAAGGACCAGGTTTTCGTGTGGAGCAAACAATGCGAGTCATCCTTCAGCTACCTAAAAGAAAAGCTGGTTAGTGCCCCAGTGTTGAGATTACCAGAAGAGGGGATGGCCTATGAGGTATTTTGTGATGCTTCAGGACAGGACCTGGGATGCGTGTTGATGCAACAACGAGGGGTGATCTCTTACGGGTCCAGGCAGCTACGCCCCCATGAGCGTAACTACGCCACCCATGACCTGGAGCTTGCGGCAGTCGTTTCTGCGCTAAAGTTATGGCGGAACTACCTCATTGGGGAATGCTTTGTGGTCTTCACAGATCACAAAAGATTAAAGTATATCGTCTCCCAGTGGGACTTGACCTTGCGACAACGGAGATGGGTGGAGTTCCTCCAGGACTACGACTTTGAAATCTCTTATACCGAGGGCAAGGGCAATGTGGTGGCCGATGCCTTGAGCAGGAGGACGCAGAAGGATGCGGTCCGAGAGTCGGCAAATGCCTGGAAGGCAATGGAAGAGTTGGCTGCCTTACACCTGGATGCGAAGATGGATAGTGGAAAAGGCTCCCTTTATCAGATGATAGTGCAATCATCTCTGTTTCGACAAGTGGAGGAGTCTCAGTGGGGAGACCCCGAGTGCGAAGTGATGCATGATCGGGTTGACCCAGGCGATGCTCCAAGAGAATGGACAGAGGATGGTCAGCACCAGATGCTTTTCCAGGAAAGGTTGTTTGTTCCAAGAGTGATGCGTGGCAATGTTCTCAGTGAGTTCCACAACTCACCCCTGGCGGTGCACCTAGGAGTTACCAAGATGTACCAGGGGAAGAAAAGGCAGTTCTGGTGGCCCGGAGTTAAGTGAGCGGTGGAAAAATTTGTGGCTAAATGCTTAGTATGTCAGCAGGTGAAGGCTGAACACCGGGTTCCAGGTGGCCTACTGCAGCCTTTAGCTGTTCCCGAGTGGAAGTGGGATGACATCTCAATGGATTTCGTCACAAGACTACCCAAGGTCCAAGGAGGGTGCGATGCCATCTGGGTGGTGGTGGACAGGTTGACGAAATTGGCTCACTTTCTGGCAATCAGGGAGTCAAGTACTGTGGATGCTTTGGCACGAAATTACGTGAATGAGGTGGTGCGGTTGCATGGAGTTCCGAGGCATATAGTCTCGGATAGGGATGCACGGTTAACCTTGCGAATCTGGAGAGGATTGTAGCATGTGTTTGGCACCCAGTTACGCCTTAGCACTGCTTTCCATCCCCAGACAGATGGAAAAATGGAGCGCACCCTCTAGACCTTGGAAGATATGCTACGGGCATGTGTTCTGGACTCAAGAGAGTGATGGGTGCGATACTTTCCTCTAGTAGAGTTTTCCTACAATAATAGCTACCACTCTACCATCGGTATGGCCCCGTTTGAGGCTTTGTATGGGAGGCCATGTCGTTCACCTGTGTGTTGGACCGAAGTAGGAGAGGCAGGCATCCTAGGCCCGGATGTGGTGCAGGACACGACAGAGAAGATTCAGCTCATACAGGAAAGGATGAAGGCGGCCCAGGACCGACAGAAGTCGTATGCTGATACCAGGAGAAGGCCCTTGGATTTTGAGGTTGGGGACCACGTGTTCTTGATGGTCTCCCCGCGGCGTGGGCAACGGAGGTTCGGCAAGGGGGGTAAGCTTTCCCCCAGATTCGTCGGACCCTTCGAAGTGTTGCGACGGGTCGGCGAAGTGGCTTATCATCTAGTGTTACCTCCGCCGCTGCTAAAGATACATGATGTCTTTCATGTATCCCAGCTCTGTCGTTATCTGCATGATGATTCACACGTCCTTGATTGGGGTGAACTGGACATCGAGGACGACGTAACCTTTGTGGAAAAACCAGTGATGATCGAGGATCGCAAGGAGAAGGTGCTTCGTGGGCGAGCCATTCCCTTGGTTCGTGTGTTGTGGAGACATGGCGGGCTCAAAGAGTGTACGTGGGAGAGGGAAGCACAGATGCGTGCCCAATACCCCGGGTTGTTTTGAGCTTTGTTCCTTTTTGTACCTGTTGTGGTAGAACGTTTGACTTCTGGCTATGAAATGTACTAGTTATTTCCTCTGTTGTGTGTGAAAAGCCACGGCTAAAGGGAAGTGGGAACTCGACCCCTAATCAAGACGCATTAAGGTGGATGCGATTAAACCCGTGCGGGCGAGTCAGTGCCACCCAAAGCGGATAATATCTTGACATGGGGGTGGAAAACTCCCCAAACCCACATGACCGGGCGGTTTGGCGTGGTATGTTTCTTGGTTCTTGACAGGGGAGTGTTTTTAGTTAGCAGGGGTTCACTCCTAAGAGGTATCTTTCGAAGATGGTTGTTCAGACCCTCTCTTTCCTTCTGGTTTGTTGTGATTCTCGAGGACGAGAATCGCTTAAGAGGTATCTGATGTGATGACCCAGACCCCCCTTGGTCCCTCCCTTTGCCAAAATCCGGATCCTTAAGGCGACCGATCGGTGAGACCGATCGGTGAGACCGACCGGTGTGACCGATCGGCGGAACCGGCCGACGTCACCTGGCCTTGCCATGTTGTTCCCGTAATGCTCCTTTTTTACCGCAAATAAGGTTTTAAACCCTTTTCTGCCTCGTTTAAATAAAAAAATGTCTTAAAGACCCGAAACGCGCACAAAAGTTTTAATTAAATCAACTCATGAGTCGTTTAAACCACCCAGCACCTTTAATGATGAGTCAAGACGCGTGGTCAACCCACGACTTCCATGTATTACGCGGTTCAGCATTTTTATCTCAACCGTCCCCAGCTCTTATAAATTAAGGGTTACGCCGTGGTTTCTCCCTTCCTTGATCGTGGCTCTTCTGGTGCATTGGGCGTGCCGCGTCGTTATCCGTTAAGTTCCGCCTCCCCCCCTGACCTAAGCGTTAGTCGTCTATCAGCAAGTAGGGAATTTATCTCGTCTCTCACTTTTGTGTATCATGCGGGGTGGGTGTTATTTTGTTCCTATGGAATTCGTTGAACCAAACCATAATGAAGATAATAAACGAAGTTCTAAAGAAATAAGTGTTGGAACCAGGTTCTTCAAAGCATGATTTGGTGTATGGTTTGTGTTTGTTGTCAATCCTCAGTGGATGTTACGAATGTGTTCCAGCAAAGTGATCATACTGTTCAAGCAGACAACAGTTTTGAAGGTGGCGCTGTTTCCCAGTGTTTGCCAAATTTTTGGGCCTCAAAATCGGAAAATGAAGACATGGATTGTCTGCAAAAGGAGGTTTGCAGAAAAAGGAAGTGGTGCGCGAAATTTTAGAGGCTTGCGCGAAATACTTATGTTAGGCGCGAAAAAACAGCGGGATGCGCGAAATAGGGGATCAAGGTTTTTCGCGCAAATAGTGTTTCGAAATCAGTTCGGTGAAAAATGGCAAAGGCATGGGCTGCGCGGAAAATAAGGGTTGTGCGCGAAATATTTAAGCTGGGCGAAAGATTACGCGCCAGATGAGAGGTTTTCCGCACCGAAGGGGATTTTGCGCGCAGTGGTCTCAGTCGCCTATAAATATGAGGTGACCCCCTTCATTCGGGTGGTTGGAAGACTTAGAGAAGATCCGAGGTCTGATGCGCGAAAAAGGATCGCGTAAAGGATCTTGCGCGAAATATTTGGAGTTGCGCGAAAAAGGGGATTTTTGCGCGAAATATTTTTCCGCACCACAAGAAAATGGTGCGCGCAATAGGATGATTTTGCACGCAAATGGTTGATGTTTCGCATATTTCTCAGTAAGGTTTGTCTGCACGTTTTGGTTATCCAGTTCAGTGGTTCTGTGCGTTCTAGTGCATCTCTTCCGGACTTCGATGCAAGTAGAGTCTCGTGCTGAGTAGAGGCAAAGACTTCAATGCAAATTTATTGAAGAGACCTTCACGTCTATAAACTGAGTGAGACTTCACCAACGGCAGTGAGCTAGGGGGAGTCAACGGGAGTGACCCGAGGGAAGCAGTGAGCTATCCCTAAACCTTATGTAAAGGCAGTGAGCCTGGGACAGAGTGTCTGTACCTGAACTTTTGTATCCGCAGCTAGTGAAGCATAGTGGATTTAGGTACGACCGACAATCTGTCGGCGTATGCTCCTTGGACGTAGCCCTTAGTGGTGAACCAAGTAAAAATTGTTGTGTCATCTCTCTGCATGTGAATGTTTAATTGCTGATCATATCCTTCATACAGGTTTAAGAAGTTCCTGCCAACGTGGGAACAAGATCCACAACTTTAAGAAGAAAAAGTTGCCACCCTGATTCACCCCTCCCCTCTCAGGGTGTCCCGGGGTCCTTCAAGTGGTATCAGAGCCAGGTTGCTAGTCTTGAATCTGTCCTTTGTCGCCATGGAGAATGCAGCCAATGTGAGGGGAGTCCCTCTCTTTGATGGAAATAATTTTCAGATCTGGAAGAATAGGATGCGATCTCATCTAAGATCTCTTGGAATGGAAGTTTTGTTTTCTATTGTGCAAGGAATACAAGTCACTAATCAAACAGGACTGGCTATGACTGACATAGATAGGAAAATTCTTGATGCAGATGCTAAAGCTCAAAATGCACTCACCGCAGCTCTTTCTGATCAGATATATCTAATGGTGATGAGTTGCACTTCAGCAAAGTCTATGTGGGATAAACTTGAAAACATTTATGAAGGAGATAGCATGGTAAAGGAGGCAAAACTTCAGGTTTTACATAACAGGTTTGACGACCTAAAGATTCATCCCAATGAAAATGCAGATTCATTTTTTAATCGAATTACTGAAGTAGTGGGAGCAATTCGAGGTCTTGGAGAAGAAATCAAAGACATTGATATCGTTAAGAAAATATTGAGAAGACTTCCTCCCATGTACAATGCAAAGGTGTCAGCCCTCGAAGGAAGAGATCTATCCAAAATTTCTCTGGATGATTTGTTAAGTAGTTTAGTGGCATATGAGATGAGAGTCAAACCTGAAGATGCCACGAATCGCGTGAGCAAAGAAATGGCATTCAAAGCCATGGACAAACTGAAAATTTCAGAAGATAGTAGTGGTGATGATGACGAAGAAAAAGAAATTCTTTCCCTCATCGCGAAGAAGCTGAAAAAGGGTAAAGGTAAATTTAGAGGTAAGTTACCTCTTGCATGTTTCTGTTGTGGAAGAGTTGGGCACATTGCCTCTCAGTGCCAAAGAAAGTTGGATAATGATGAGAGCGAAGCTGAAGACATTGAAAAGCCTCGGAAAAGGTTTTTCAAAAAGGGTGATTTCAAATCTGGAAAGAAAATGCAGAGGAAGAGCTTTGTCTGTGAGGAAGAAGATGATGATATTGAATTCTGTGAGGAAGAAGAACCAGAATTTAAAACTGAAAAACATGCTTCCATGATGGCTACCACTGAAATATCAGATTCTTCAATCAATAAAGGCATAGATAATCAGAGTATTTCCCTTGATAATCCAAAGGTTCAAATTAAGGATGCTTTCTACAAGATTGAGAGTAAATGTAAGAAATGTAATAAGTGGAAGGAAATGGTCAAAGAGTCATCAGAATATGTTGATGAACTTGAAGCTGAAATTGAACGTCTGGAAGAGTTTGTGAATGTTCAGTCTAAAATCATTGAAAGAAATGATGATGTATTGGATCTTAAGATAAGAATTGAAGAGCAGGGAAAGGTCATCAATGACGTCACCTCAAGACTGGAAGAAAAGTCCAAGACTACTGAGGGTCTTGAAAAGGAAATTGTTACTCTTAGGAGTAAACTTGAGACCGAATCTTTTTCAAAAGAATCAAGGAAAAAAATACAACCTAGAAGATTCTCAGATGCTGAATTATTGGCAAGAGCCAAATGTGGTTCTGATGGAGTTGAAAAAATCTTGAGCGTTCAAAGACCCTCCTGCATGGGAAAGCGTGGAATTGGATGTGAAGCTGAGACATCAACTATTGGAAATAAAGAAATTCAAAAGAAATACAAAACGAAGGTTGAAAATGTTGAAACATTTTCTGAAGTGCTGAAAAAGGAACCCTCAATCCAAACTAGAAGGATAACTGACAATTACCATCAAACATTTAGAAATGATAGGTAGTTCAACTACTCTCACAGGGATGAAGGTATGAGGAGAAATTCAGGTGTGAAGGCATTCCCTCACATGAAGTGTCAATTCTGTGGCTATCTGGGCCATACTATGTCATATTGCGAAGAGGCAAGGAGTTACTTTAATGGAGAAGATCTGGGAAATCAAAAAAGGAGACCGATTTCATATCCTCCATCTTATAGAAGAAATATCTTCTATGGTTACTGTTTTAATTGTTCTAACTTTGGCCATAAAGCTATGTTTTGCAGGCAGCGGTATGACAAGAGAAATTCATACAACACCCAAAGACGGGACAGGGTTCATCCTCCTGATGATGTTGTTCTCACAAATAGTTTTTCTCTTCTGGAAGAAGATTATGGGTATGAAGAATTAGATTATGTGGAAGAAAGTTTTAAAAGGCCATCAGTGTCTTATGCTCAATCCAATATCTCATGGAAATAAAAGAAGAAAATCGAGAAATCCAATCTTGCGGAAGTAGCCCTCAAAGATACAAAGAGTAGCAGCACCTGGATTCTTGATAGTGGATGTTCATCCCATATGACAGGAAATGCTGACCTTCTGAAGAACATTGAAAAGAAGGTTGATGGAACAGTACGGTTTGGTAACGATGGCGCTTTGAAGATTAAAGGCAGTGGGAATACTGCTCTCGCCAACGGAGAGCTGAAAAAGACTGAAGTTCTTTATGTGGACGGTCTACGCCATAATCTCCTCAGTGTAAGTCAACTCTGTGACTCAGGGCTCATAGTAACCTTCAATCAAAAAGGCTGCACTATAAAAGGAAAAACAGGGAATTCTCTTATGAAAGGTTGTAGAACAGATGGAAACTTATATCAGGTTGACAGCAAAGTGAACTCTTGTTACTTGTCTGTTGACGAAGAAAACAATTTATGGCATCGAAGGCTGGGGCACATTAACCAACAAGACACGGAAAATATATCTAAGATGGAGATAGTCATGGATATTCCCATTCTAAAATGCGAACGGGAAAAATCTTGTGATGCATGTATTCGTGGGAAGCTGGTCTGTAATTCGTATCGTCCAAAGAAGAAAAGGGCATCACATCTTCTCGATCTCATTCACACTGATGTATGTGGCCCAATAAATGTTGCTGGAACCTATGGAGAGAGGTACTTCGTCCTTTTCATTGATGATTATAATAGAATGGCTTGTGTAATGGTGATTCACAGGAAGCGACAAGTACTTGATTGCATGAAAACTTATCGCCGAATTGCCGAGAATGACACTGGACGGTCAATAAAAGTCCTACGATCGGACAATGGAGGGGAATACACATCCATTGAGTTTGAAAACTATCTAGAGAAACATGGAATACAACATGAGGAAGCTGCTGTGAGAACTCCACAACAAAATGGAGTTGTTGAGCGTCGAAATCGACAGGTCAACAATATGGCCAGGACTATGTTGATTGAGAGTAGTATCTCTCGCCATTACTGGAAGGAGGTTGTTGAAGCAGCAGTTCACATTCAGAATCGAACAGGGCTCTACATGGGAGAAACGAAGACACCGTACGAATTATGGCATGGAAGGAAGCCTTCCTTGAAATACTTTCGGGTTTTTGGAAGCAAATGTTTCATCCGGAATAAAGAAGGAAACCAAGGAAAGTATGGTGACAATGCTGATGAAGGAATTTTTCTTGGGTATACAATGAACAGTAAAGCTTACAAGTGTTTCAATAAATGCTTGGGGAAGATTGTGGTAAGCAGTGATGTTAAGATAATTGAAGAGAAAACCACAAATGCTTCAAGGACGCCATATGCGGATGTGATGGACAATCAGGAAGAAAGTGAACGTGAAGAAAACACAAACACAGAGATAGAGGAAGTTGTTCAAAACTCTCAGCAGTCACATCATGATGTTGACTCAGAAGAAGAATCAGAAGAAGAACCTATAGCTGAAAAGAATGCTACTGAATCTCTCAGGGGAAACCGAAGAGCTGAGATTGATCCATCCAACATAATTGGGGACATGAATGCACCCACTCAAACAAGGAGGATGAGAAATAACACACCTTCTGCATTTCTATCAGTTGTAGAGCCAACCTCATTTGAAGAAGCTGCAATGGATGAATCCTGGGTGAAAGCCATGAATGAAGAGTTAGATCAGATTGACAAAAATCAGACGTGGGATTTGGTCCAGAGACCCAAAGGTCACAATGTGATTGGCACCAAATGGATTTTCAAGATCAAGTTTGATGAGCATGGCAATGTTATCAGAAACAAGGCTCGACTGGTATGTAAAGGGTATTCTCAGATTGAAGGTGTTGATGTTGAAGAAACCTTTGCTCCAGTGGCTAGATTGGAGTCAATCAGGCTATTCCTTTCCATGGCTCTCCAAAGAGGATATAAAGTATATCAAATGGATGTCAAGACAGCATTCTTAAATGGTGTACTCGAAGAAGAAGTCTACATTGAACAACCAGTGGGTTTTCTTCTTGGTGCTGATGAATCAAAGGTCTGCAAGCTAAAGAAAGAACTTTATGGATTAAAACAGGCACCAAGGGCATGGTATTCTAGACTAGATTCGTATCTCAAAAAGCTGGAATTCAAAAGAGGAGGAGTTGATCACAATCTCTATGTGAAGAATTCTCCAAAAGATCATTTCATGGTTCTTGTTTACGTCGATGACATTATATTTGGTGGCAGCAAACAGAAATCAGTGGATGAATTTGCCAATCATATGAAATCAGAATTTGAAATTTCAATGATTGGGGAGCTCACATATTTCTTGGGACTGCAAGTGACTCAGAGGAATGACTACACTTTTATCTCTCAGGAAAAGTATGCAAGAGAGCTGCTGAAGAAGTTTAACATGTAAGACTCCAAACCAATGTCAACTCCGATTGCAGTTGGAACCAAACTTGGGAAGCATGAGGATGGGAAATCTGTAGATCCCACCCTGTACAGGAGAATTATTGGGAGCCTATTGTACCTGACAGCGACACGGCCAGATATTGTCTTTGCCACATGTCTTTCTGCCCGCTTTCAGAGTAATCCAAAAGAGGAACACATGACAGCAGTGAAAAGAATCATGAGGTATATTCAAGGTACTTACAAGTATGGATTATACTTTGCTGTAGGAAGGGATAGTGAATTATCCGCATTTTCTGATGCTGACTGGGCTGGCGATGTTGTGGACAGAAAGTCCACCAGTGGTGGAGCATTCTTTATCGGAAATAATTGTGTTGGCTGGTTGAGCAAGAAACAAGAAAGTACTTCTCTTAGTACTGCTGAAGCTGAGTATATATCTGCCACAAAGTCATGCACTCAACTGCTATGGATGAAGCAACAATTAACAGATATTGTTGATGAGGTAAAGCAGCCAATGGTGATCTACTGTGATAACAAAAGCGCAATTGATCTCACGAAAAATCCGATTCAGCATTCTCGTACAAAACATATTGAAATACGGTATCATTTCATCAATGAAATGGTTGAACAAGGGGTGATTAGACTGGACCATGTGGGAACTGATAAGCAGGTAGCTGATATCCTGACAAAGCCACTGTCAGCAGCTGTGTTTGAAAAGCATTGGTTGAACCTAGGTGTTCAACCACCTCCTGCTGCATAAGGAGGTTTTGAAACTCCCCTCTCCCCGTTTGTTTTAACTGTTTTTATCTGCTTATGGATATGATGCAGGTTTATGGGGGAGATACTATCCAGGGGGCGTATGGCTTGAGCTGGACGTTGAACAAACTTTTCGGTCTTTGGTTTTATTGTCAATGGGGGAGAAAGGAATAAATTCACGGCAAGCGAATTCAAGGCAAGAAATTCACGGCAAGAAATTTAAGGCAAGAAATTCTTCTGTGATGGAAGTGTAAGATTGTGATGAGAAGTTTAATAAGGATAAAATCGGGCGTCATGGAGAATTTCAAAACACTAAGACCCAATTCAAGCTTCCTCTCTTGTTTTCTACACCGAGCATTGCTCACGTAGACTTAGAGTGTTGGCTGAGTTGATTCTTGCGTTTTGGATTTTCTCATGGTTGGAGATCTATTGAATTTATTCTGATTGCCAACAAACCCAAAGGGGGAGATTGTTGGAACCAGGTTCTTCAAAGCATGATTTGGTGTATGGTTTGTGTTTGTTGTCAATCCTCAGTGGAAGTTACGAATGTGTTCCAGCAAAGTGATCATATAGTTCAAGCAGACAACAGTTTTGAAGGTGGCGCTGTTTCCCAGTGTTTGCCAAATTTTTGGGCCTCAAAATCGGAAAATGAAGACATGGATTGTCTGCAAAAGGAGGTTCGCAGAAAAAGGAAGTGGTGCGCGAAATTTTAGAGGCTTGCGCGAAATACTTATGTTAGGCGCGAAAAAACAGTGGGATGCGCGAAATAGGGGATCAAGGATTTTCGCGCAAATAGTGTTTCGAAATCAGTTCGGTGAAAAATGGCAAAGGCATGGGCTCCGCGGAAAATAAGGGTTGTGCGCAAAATACTTAAGCTGGGCGAAAGATTACGCGCCAGATGAGTGGTTTTCCGCGCCGAAGGGGATTTTGCGCGCAGTGGTCTCAGTCGCCTATAAATATGAGGTGACCCCCTTCATTCGGGTGGATGGAAGACATAGAGAAGATCCGAGGTCTGATGCGCGAAAAAGGATCGCGTAAAGGAGCTTGCGCGAAATATTTGGAGTTGCGCGAAAAAGGGGATTTTTGCGC
This sequence comes from Viscum album, assembly GCA_963277665.1. NCBI lineage: Eukaryota > Viridiplantae > Streptophyta > Magnoliopsida > Santalales > Viscaceae > Viscum > Viscum album. The sequence continues at coordinate 897,737,976 of OY728136.1, read as the reverse complement.
GAAATATTTTTCCACACCAAAAGAAAATGTTGCGCGCAATAGGATGATTTTGCGCGCAAATGGTTGATGTTTCGAATATTTCTCAGTAAGGTTTGTCTGCACGTTTTGGTTATCCAGTTCAGTGGTTCTGTGCGTTCTAGTGCATCTCTTCCGGACTTCGATGCAAGTAGAGTCTCGTGCTGAGTAGAGGCAAAGACTTAAATGCAAATTTATTGAAGAGACCTTCACGTCTATAAACTGAGTGAGACTTCACCAACGGTAGTGAGCCAGGGGGAGTCAACGGGAGTGACCCAAGGGAAGCAGTGAGCTATCCCTAAACCTTATGTAAAGGCAGTGAGCCTGGGACAGAGTGTCTGTACCCGAACTTTTGTATCCGCAGCTAGTGAAGCATAGTGGATTTAGGTACGACCGACAATCTGTCGGCGTATGCTCCTTGGACGTAGCCCTTAGTGGTGAACCAAGTAAAAATTTTTGTGTCATCTCTCTGCATGTGAATGTTTAATTACTGATCATATCCTTCATACAGGTTTAAGAAGTTCCTGCCAACGTGGGAACAAGATCAACAACTTTAAGAAGAAAAAGTTGCCACCCTGATTCACCCCTCCCCTCTCAGGGTGTCCCGGGGTCCATCAAGAAGGGGAAGGGGTTGTGATCGTTGTTTATTCTTTATCTTGTGATCATCCTTTTTAGTTGTGTTGGTTAATGTTTTTCTGAAATTTGAGGCCGTTGGTGGTCGTTGTATGTGTACTGATGAATCCCATCGTGATGTTTTAAATGAGTTGCTGAAGTTGTGAACTCCTGCTGTGAAATTGGTTAATCACGTATACCTGGCTGAATAAGTTGGAAGCACCAGGATAAACCCTACTATGTTAACTCTAGGTTAGAACTCACAAGTTTGAAATCATGGAGCGTGTTAAGTCTTTTAAATCTGAAATTACCCGGTGGTTGTGTGAAATTGGGGATGTGATTCCCTGTTGGTATGGTTTCGGTGGTTGTGAGATTGAGACCGGGTGGGTACTCGTTGATATCACAAATTGGGGAGAGATCATCTGTTGACAGAACCGGGTGTGAGTGTTTTGGTTGATCCTTGTTTTGATTCTTTCCTTGGTTATGCTTATGGCAGTTTCCCAGTAGTGCTTAAAAACTAATTGAACATTTTGACTGAACGTGAAACAAGAATGGGACAAATGGTTTTTTTGTGGGCAAGGGTCGTGAACTGTGACTCGGATGCAGTGGTGTTGTGTTCTGTAGGTTGGCTAGGAAAACCTAAGCTTTGGTGAGTGTTTTTTTCCTATATCTATACTTGTAGCTTGTGTTTCTTATTCGCGCCCCACCCAAGTTGAGCACTCAGTGACGAACACTCCCATTTATGGGGGAAGTGTGTTTTTCCCAACACTATTCTTAGTGGCTGGTTATTAGCTCCTTTTCTGCTCCCTTTCCCGGATAGCCCAAGTATCTTCGGGCATGCTATGATGGCCTGAGGTCCATTATTAGCCCAAGAACCTTTGGGCAGGGTAGTACTGTGGTTGACCAGGTGTGTACGGTAGGTGGTTTCCCAAGTGTCTTCGGGATGAGGCCCAGGTGTTTTCGGGCGTGACAGTTGATCCTCTAGACCAGGTGTCTTCGGGCGTGGTTACATGAGACAGTTGAGGCCCAGGTGTGTGCGGGCGGGTTTTCAGTAGTGGGACTGCGTGCGGTTGAGGCCCAGGTGTGTGCGGGCGGGATTTCGGTAGTGGGACTGCATGTGGTTGTGGCCCAGGTGTGTGCGGTCGGCTGTGGCAGTGGGACTGCGGTGAGAATGGCGGGATTGGTCCGATGCGTAGGATGTCTCAATAACCAGTGGGAATGTGGCGCGGGGTACCCAAACATCGATGTGCTTGACTATATATATTACCTGACTTGCGTTATTTGGGGAGCGTGCCTTATTGAGGCCTGGGTTGGTTAGTTTACCTTGAATAGGAGTTTGGTTTGCTCCTTTCTCACGAGACTTTAGCATGTTTCCCCCACTTGTGCACGAGAGTCTTGGTTTTCCCTACTGAGTGTACTTGTATGCTCACCCTACGTTTACTTTCTGGTTTCCAGGAGGACTACCAGGGCTGTGCGGGACCCTACTAGTCGGACAGTTGGAGTTGTTTCTATTGTCGTACCTTTGTTTTCTTTTGACATTGTAATTTGAGCCTCTTTTTGTACTTTCACCTTGTTGTAAACTATTTAAACATGCATGGGGGCTTTGTTGGGTTTATTTATTTACACTTGTTTATTTTACTTTTTGGGTGGTTGACTTATCCTATTTCCCGATCCTAAATAATAAATACGGTAATGCCTCCCATACTTGTGAAAACTCATACCCTTGGTTCTAGTCGCCACCTCGGGGCCTACTGGAGGCGGGACTCAGGGGTCATTATCTCTCCTACAACTTAAAGAAGGAAGGGCCTGGCAATCTGCTGACCCTTCCCTCCTTTTGGTAAATGTGGGTCGTGACGAGATTTTTATTAAGGATACGGGGAATCAAATCCTAATGTAGAATTAAGGATGTTGGTGGGGTGATTAGATTGATAAAGTAGTATAGGTTAGTTAATTGGGAAATTATTTAATGGAAGGGAAGAATCTCAATTAATTAGGTATAGTGGATAAGGGTTGAGTTAAATGCGGATGGGAAAAGGGATGTATAGTTTCTCCAAAAATAAATAACAATTTTTCTTTTGAAAATGGTGAATTTTTTTATTTATTAGTGTTTTTTATTTATAATTCCCTAAATACATAACTTAGTTGAAAAGTTAAAATGCAAGGGTAATAATCATATTTCATGAAATTTAAATATATGTTTTTAAAACCATCATTATAAATTTTTATTAAATTTTTATTTTCATATAGTGTAGAGTTTTATTATTATATATCAAAAAAATATATTTATTAATCATGAATATTTATCAAAAAATGATATTTAATGTTATTAGTGTTATTTCACTCTTTGAATGAAGTGTTTATAATATATATTGATGTTTATTTTTGTTGCACATAACCTTATTGAATTATTTTTATTAAATTTTTTATTTCATGTTCTTTAATATATATACTTATATTTTTTATTGATCAATAATGGGGGGATATATTTTTTATTTTATTATAAAATTGAGGGAGAATGTTAAGTTCACATTTTTTATTATTTTTGTTTTCAATTTTTAACTAATATTACCTCATTTTAATTTTTTAAATGTATTTATTTATTTATAATTTTTATTTTTATATGTATTAATTATATATTTTTGTTTTAAATATGGGATAGAATTATAATAATTTTTATATTTTATGTAGATAAAATATCTAAGAATTAATATATATTTTTATATTTAGATGTGTAATGTGAGATAAATAAATTAGGTTTACATATTTTAGTAGGGTTACAATATTTCTGTTATTCAAATATGCATATGCATACTTCAAGGTTAATAATTCTACAAAATAATATCACCCACCCATGAAAGAATTCACTTATACAATATAAACATGTATCATTATATGACTCAAGATTACATAATGGTTTTCCATGATTTCTATTATTATGGAACTATATATTGTGATATCTCAAGGAAAAAAATCTTTGAAAATCCTCCACATTTAATACCGTGATGATTTATTATTACGGTTGGACCCTTATGGAACCTCCTAATGACACAAAATTAAGATGACATAAGATATAAGAATCATCCAATTATATCTATTAGAGGAACTCATAGTAAAAATTTTATATAATGCAATTAGTATTTTATTACATAGTTTTCCATTGATTTTTAACATCATATTTAATGATCTTTATAATAGATATAAATGATATCATATTATAAGTATATAAGAAAACAAAATTTTAGTATCAATATCATATAAGGATTTTACCGTTGAAAAAACCGTATAAAATATAATATAAATGGATTTTTCAAACGACCGAATTAGATGGAAATATCACTCTCAAGGGTGTACATGATATTACTATAATAAGAAAAAAAATATAATTAAGTTTATAGAAAATGTTTTCATTGAACAACTAAAAATGAAATATCTTGAAATATTCACCCATGAAAAGAACTGTTATAGATTTATTTTTTCTAAGGTATTTACAAAAACTAGTATGAGTCGAATATAAAATAAAAAATAATAAATAAATAAATAATTGATAATCAACTTCATTAAATATAATATTATTTTTATATAATTCAATTATAAAACACGGAATCTGCATTTTTTAGTTTATTTTGATGGATCTACCAGAACAATGCATATTCTCAAGATGAAATTTATTTACATACACTTTTTTCTTGTTTTAAATCTACCAATGAGCTGTAATCATAATTGTTTTGTAAATTTTATTTTGAGTTCAATCAAAACACCAATAATGCACTTCCTACAACAAATAATATTTTGGGTTATGAATAAATGATGACAAAATGGCTCAAATTGGGGATGCAAGAAAATAGTAAATGAAAACTATCGGTATGAGTCTCCATATGTTCAAAGGTATTGTGGTTTTTTTGATTCACAATTTGTAAAAATAGAGTTTCAAGTGACTTCAATCTAAATCAAAATTTATTTTTATCTAATATATATATATATACTCTTTGTTTTTTGTTTATGGAGACCAGATTCATGATTATTATGATCGAACCAACTATAAAATTACACTTTCTTCATGAATGTTTTTAATGTTTATACTAAAAATACCCACTAAGAATTAAATATAATATGATTTAATTTTTATATATTTTACCACTGGATTTCACATTACATGTTTTTTTCTGTAAATATGTAACACCCCGAGCTTCCACGATACGCCTCTCTTTCAATAATGCAATAGCTTGCATTATACGCAACTTCGAGTTCTAAAACACCACGACTAATCAAAGTAGCCGTTATGAATAGTAATAATCACCTTTTAAAATTATGGAAATTTTATATTTCAAAATGGACTTCATTTTTGTATTCGTAATATCGAAATTAGCCTATGTTGAATTTTTGGTATTTTTCTGAGAACTTCTAATTTTTTATGAATTGTGAAAAATACTTAAAAACAAATTTTTTAATAAAAATAATTTATAGTGATAAATTATACTATATAGTGGTTTTAAAGTATAATTAGAATACATTTTTACTATTTTATCCAATGGTGGTCATTAGAATTAATTTAACATTAAAATTGGACATAAACAATTGTCAATCTTTTGATATAAATTGTTTCTTAAAAACACGCTATTTGTTGTGACTACGGGAATTAATTATAAAATTAATTAATTCAACTTATATGATTGGAATTTTTTAAAATAGGCATCATTTTTGAATTTGGAATATCAATTATAGCTTAGGGTGAAATTTTGGCATTGTTCTGAAAAACTTCAATTTTTGATGAATAGTGAAACCACTAAGTGGTAGTTAAATAACTGATTTTTCGTTTAAATGAAATATTACCACTTCTGTGATTTGATTTTCAAAAATCCGACATACATGGTTGTCATTAAGAAGTACAATTTGGTTCAATGAGATTAAAATAATTTTTTGGTGAATAGTAACTTTTAAGTTCTTAATCGCGATTAGAGGTAATTAGTGTAGTTTAAGGTACAAATAATGTTATAATAATATGAGATGAGAATGAAACTTGTCCTACTCCTATTGGATGAGTCATGGCCGACCAAGACAACCCATGGGTCAACTTGGGGACCCCATGGAGCCACTTTAGTTGGAAAATGACATTAATATATATTTATTTAATGTTAAAATTAAATTGACACAAACATGAGTTGTTTTACTAAAACAGTTTTTAAGTGGGGTTACACAAGTCCAAATTTTGATTATAAATATTCATTAGAAAGATAAAATTATTTCCTACATCATAGTATTTTTTTTATAATTTTTAGACATTAAATAAATTAAATTATTTATGACATCATGATGATGCAGCGATGACCTCATTATTTAACGATTTAAATAAAATGAGAAGATAATGTAAAATCCAAGGCTTACACTTGTCCAAAGCCTATTGTATGGGTATATTTCAAACCCTTATCACCTTAGACTCGAATTATATAAGTGTGGGACCTTTAAAATCCGAAAAGCATTGTGTAATAATGTAACATTTCAATCTTTCCAAAAGAGCCCCTCCTCTCCACTTATAAAAGTCCCCCACCTCTCCCACCTTATTCACACCTTCAAGCCATTTGGATCGGCCAAACTCTGCCCAAATACTATCCTAACTTCCCCCTATTACTCCTAGAAGCCTCACTTTGGGAAGAACTCTTCCCAAGGAAGCCTTTGGCTCAAATCAAAAAAGAGTTACCCGATTTTGAGGTAATGTCTTCTCTAATGTTGTTTTGTTTTATTTTTCTTCTCAAACCCCCTAAAATCTTTTTATTAATTTCTTTTGTAACAACACCAGTATCATCAATATACTAGTATGTTGTTATAAGAAGGATTCGAGCTACATTTACACACACCTACATCTATTGGTTAAAGAACATACGGTTTCTGTGGATGGCGAGTTTCTGCCTCACGAAACGATGATTGTTCAACACTCATATAACACCTTCAAAGGTGGCCATTAAGATGTCACTATTTTTATATATGATATATAATATGTTTATGTTTTACTTATGCTTCTGTATTTCTCATTTATGGCATAATTTATGATTTCCATTATGGGTAAAACGCGATAATTTCATTTTAGGAAGTGCGGACTACCGCCCCCTCAAAGTGATTTGAATCGTTAATGCCATATGTGGGATGTATAAAGGATGGAGTAAATGGTATTATACACTATATTATACTGTAATTATATTATACATTTATATCATTATTATTTCTTTACATTAAATATGAAATTTAAATGAAAGTAGCGTTCATGCGTACGTACGGCTTACCGTCTCCATGAACGGTGCATTTCATTTCTTACCTCTAAATGTTATGTAATATTATAAATGAATGTATATACTGGATATATAAGATATATATGACATCTAAATCATGAATATGATTCTGTAGATAATGGATATTCTACAACATTAACAACTTGTAATTATAAGAAGTTTATTGTTGACTCAAGTACAAATGATCGACAAAACGACCGTTATTAACTTAAATAATTACATAATGTTAATATCATTGTAATAAGTGATATAATAAGGATAATGAAATTGAAAATGGTTCTTAATAAGGTATATATTAACTCTAGTTTATTATTCAGGAGGTTAAAGAACGGTTGAGTCAAGTCAGACACGAGGTAAGGGAATTTCTTAACCCAACTTCCATTCTTTGGGTTAATCTCCTACTTTCAAATTATGTCATGATATTATTATGTATTATTTTATATTTTTACTTTCTTTATGTGTACCTACAGTGAATACACATAATAGATCTATTTTATTTTAAAAATGTTTTTTTAAGGACTTCGTCTCAATCTCCTTTCATTGAGGCATATTTGGTTTTATACACAATTTTCTTTTATACGGTGTATAAACCCCTTTGACTTTTATGTTTATTCAAAAGGAATCTTTTTTATAGGAAGTGTTTTACTAAACGACAAAAAGGGAATGTTTTTCTTTCCGTACTTATGTGGCGACAACGACTTCTCCGCCGCCGTGACCATTATTTGAGTTTCGGCTTCCTCTACAAGCCATCATTTTTTTTATGAAAAATAAATACAAAGTTTTAACTTTCTTTTATTTTGGTATTGAAAATGGTTTTGAAAGCGTTTTTATTATATCAATGTGTTGTATTGATATCTTGTGATTGAAATGTGGAAATGTTATGTTTCCTTTATGCATGTTTTATGTGATACGATTATGTTATGGTTTATGATATGTTTAAACCTATTCATATGAGGAATGTATTGGACTTAATAAGTGACGGGTGGAGCCCGCTATAGCTCCTTGATGCATCGGTAGGTCTCATGAGACAACTAGATGTGGAATTGGCCGAGGCCTTTTCCCAATTTGATTTATGGTTTTGGCCGAGGCCTTAATCATTTTAGACATCTTGGCCGAGGCCTTGACAAAATGTTTCAGAATGTCCGGCATTATACATTCCCTCATTATGAAAGTGGTTATTGATCTTTCATGTGATTATTCGTCTAGTAGAATATCCTTGTGAGTAAGTGGCATTATTTGATTTTACTTTTTCCATGTTATGCTGAAGTTCATTTTTAATAAGTCTTTTTTCTAGTTATACATTGCCTTAAATGTTTATGTTTATTTATGAAAGCTTCCGCAATATTGTTATCCTTACTAAGCATCTGAGCTCACCCCTTTCAATGTTTTGATATTTTCCAGGATGTGAAGAATTATTTTATGAATGACCTACAGGGATTGTCAGAAGAGGATATGAGTGTGGTCTATGCAGACTTTGTTATTGTAGTTTTTCACTTTATGATGTAATGTAAGACTTGTGAATGTATCTAGTGTTTCCAAGGCTACTAAACTAATCGGTCATTCGAGACATGATCTTTTGTGATTATGCCAATGTTACGAAATAATGCACCGACTCTGGGTAGCTGGGTTCGGGGCGTTACAGTTGGTATCAGAGGCAGTTTAGTACTAACCTTGGAAGCTAGATTTAGATAAACTCTGATTAGAGAACATAGCCCAAAGATAGACTTTGAGGATTAGTATAGAAGAACTTCCTATAATTTTGTTATTGTAGAGATTTTGTGAGTTTTCCGAGCAATACATCCCTGTCTGGATACGAGTGGGTAGAGGTGGCTCTGGAACAGATGTACCTAGGGGTAAAACCCGAAAACACCGCTTTGATCTAGACTCGAACGGGAACTGGTGCACGACAACGGGCCTTGCTGCACTCTTGGTTACGACACTCCCGGGGGATATGCTTAGGATAATTCTAATTTTCATTACAAACCACTATGAAGGGTTATGAGTATATACTTCCTCAAAGGAAACATTTCTTTTTATGATTATGGATTATATCTATAAATAGTTCAATTTATGTAAAGTATTTTACAAATATGGAATTATGTATTTTGATTCATAAACTAATCTAGTTTATGCCATTGTTTAGAAATGGCGCCTAGTGGAAGGAATGGAAACCGTATCAATGCACGAACTCCGTGTATGGATTTCCCTCCTGCTCAAGATAATTATTGTGGATCTGGAGATACAACTGGTGCTGATCAGCTTCTCACCGTACTGGGACAACTCACGCAGGTTATGAATAATAACCTTACTCATATGGAGCACCCTGATCCGCAACGTGGAGGATCAATGCTAGACCGTTTCATGAGGCAACAACCACCAACCTTCAATAGGAGTACAAATCCTATAGTAGCTGAGCAATGGATAAATTCCTTAGAGAAAATATTACATTCCTTGAGGAGTAGTGAAAGGGAGAAGGTTGTCCTGGCAGTTTACCGCCTCACTGGAGATGCCGATCAGTGGTGGTCGCTGATTCAAAACACAAAGGAAGATGATGACGTATCGAATATGGAATGGAGGGAGTTCAAAGATCTTTTCTTAGAAAAATACTTTCCTCGTGACCATCGAGCAGATATGGAAAGTCAATTTCTGAGTCTGAGGCAGAAGGAGGATGAGAATGTCGCAAAGTATGAGGCTAACTTTACAAGGTTAGCGAGGCATGCTTCCGATTATATACGTAACCCAAGGAGTAATATTGATTGTTTCATTGATGGGTTAAAACCATTTCTCCGTCGAGCTTTAGTATCACAATCCTTCTCATCATACGAAGATATTGTCTCGTGTGCTATCAAGACAGAAAAGGAATTCTCTAAGTCTTATGACAACAAAGTAAAGCAAGAGAAGAAGAGAACGGTGGAACAAGAGACAGATAAAGGAAAAAAGGGAAAGAAGGAATTTCCATTATGTGATAATTGTGGGAAGAATCACCCTGGTACATGCCTAAAAGGAATGGGAGTTTGTTATAAATGTGGAGAAAAGGTTCACCAGGCTCGTGATTGCAAGGGAAAGAATGAGGCTGTCAAAGTTGAATGCTACAATTGTAGGGAAATGGGGCATTATGCAAATGAATGTCCTAAGCATCAAGGAAACTTACCTCAGAAAAGGCCAAGGGATCAAGGCCAATCATATGCTGTGACTACAGTTGAAGCGGAATAATTAATGTATTGGTGCTTTTGGACTCATGGATTATATCTGGTTATAAGAATAATGTGATATATATAAGGATTGTACTGCAGTACTTGTTTATTTCAGTAAAGTTTTAATATGATGATTGTAATTATATTTTTAGTTTGTGACAATAAGAGAAACTTTTCTTTGTTTGGGGAATCTGATGTTTCAATTGATTTTGGAATTTAGAGACCTTTTAGAGAAAGTCTGGATGGAGGTATTTTGGATAACTATAATGTTTGGAGTGGATTAAGTTGATCTTTGGATAGTATTGTTTAAGGTTAAAGCATTTCTGAAGATTATTTTTGGAATATTATAATACTATAGTTTTAGGAAAAAGTACAACCTGCAGGGTGGGGCATAACCCGTCGCGTCGGACAATGCTGCAGGAATCGAACCCACAATCGTAGTGCGACAGGCCTTTATTTCCTACCACTAGCCTACAGGAAGTCCCTGGTTATTACAAAATAATTTTACTAATCTAAATGGTATGTGTTAACATTTGGAACCTTATACAATTAGGATAAGTATAATATTTTTGAGTTCTATTATCTTTTTGAGTGAAAGATGAGTTGAAGGTTGAAACTCTAATTGTCAAGCATAAATATATATATACCTATCTCTTATTCAATGAATAAATTAATTCTTAAACTTTAATAAAGGGATATTAAAACAAAAAAATGTGTTATCCTAATACCTTATGTCTTGTTGAACTGATGATATTTTAAATCAACATAGATTGAAGGCTTTGAGGCCCTCAATTTGACAGTTGATTGTGATTGATGACCCCAATCGCTCCCTACAAATATTTATGTTTTTCCTCCAATTATATGTCTCTAATTGCCACCAATGTTCTCCTAATCGAGATCATAATTGGGTGGTGACTTTTTCATTTCCCTTTCCCTCTTATTAAGGCTAAATTTTATTAATCTTATTTCTGATGTGGGTTTTCCTCAAAGGTATTTTCTATTTTCAACCTTTTATTTTCCAAGAAAATTTTCAAATTGCGAGGACACAATTTATTGATGGAGGGGAGAATGTAACACCCCGAGATTCCACGATACGCCTCTCATTCAATAATGCAATAGCTTGCATTATACGCAACTTCGAGTTCTAAAACACCACGACTAATCAAAGTAGCCGTTATGAATAGTAATAACCACTTTTTAAAATTATGGAAATTTTATATTTCAAAATGGACTTCATTTTTGTATTCGTAATATCGAAATTAGCCTATGTTGAATTTTTGGTATTTTTCTGAGAACTTCTAATTTTTTATGAATTGTGAAAAATACTTAAAAACAACTTTTTTAATAAAAATAATTTATAGTGATAAATTATACTATTTAGTGGTTTTAAAGTATAATTAGAATATATTTTTACTATTTTATCCAATGGTGGTCATTAGAATTAATTTAACATTAAAATTGGACATAAACAATTGTCAATCTTTTGATATAACTTGTTTCTTAAAAACACGCTATTTGTTGTGACAGCGGGAATTAATTATAAAATTAATTAATGAAACTTATATGATTGGAATTTTTTAAAATAGACATCATTTTTTAATTCGGAATATCAATTATAGCTTAGGGTGAAATTTTGGCATTGTTCTGAAAAACTTCAATTTTTGATGAATAGTGAAACCACTAAGTGGTAGTTAAATAACTGATTTTTCGTTTAAATGAAATATTACCACTTCTGTGATTTGATTTTCAAAAATCCGACATACATGGTTGTCATTAAGAAGTAAAATGTGGTTCAATGAGATTAAAATAATTTTTTGGTGAATAGTAACTTTTAAGTTCTTAATCGCGATTAGAGGTAATTAGTGTAGTTTAAGGTACAAATAATGTTATAATAATATGAGATGAGCATGACACTTGTCCTACTCCTATTTTATGAGTCATGGCCGACCAAGACAACCCATGGGTCAACTTGGGGACCCCATGGAGACACTTTAGTTGGAAAATGACATTAATATATATTTATTTAATGTTAAAATTAAATTGACACAAACATGAGTTGTTTTACTAAAACAGTTTTTAAGTGGAGTTACACAAGTCCAAATTTTGATTATAAATATTCATTAGAAATATAAAATGATTTCCTACATCATAGTATTTTTCTTATAATTTTTAGACGTTAAATAAATTAAATTATTTATGACATCATGATGATGCAGCGATGACCTCATTATTTAACGATTTAAATAAAATGAGAAGATAATGTAAAATCCAAGGATTACACTTGTCCAAAGCCTATTGGATGGGTAGATTTCAAACCCTTATCACCTTAGACTCGAATTATATAAGTGTGGGTCCTTTAAAATCCGAAAAGCATTGTGTAATAATGTAACATTTCAATCTTTCCAAAAGATCCCTCCTCTCCACTTATAAAAGGCCCCCACCTCTCCCACCTTATTCAAACCTTCAAGCCATTTGGCTCGGCCAACCTCTGCCCAAATACTCTCCCAACTTCCCCCTATTACTCCTAGAAGCCTCACTTTGGGCAGAACTCTTCCCAAGGAAGCCTTTGGATCAAATCAAAAAAGAGTTACCCGATTTTGAGGTAATGTCTTCTCTAATGTTGTTTTGTTTTATTTTTCTTCACAAACCCCCTAAACTATTTTTATTCATTTGTTTTGTAACAACACCAGTATCCTAAATATACTAGGATGTTGTTATAAGAAGGATTCGAGCTACATTTACACACACCTACATCTAATGGTTAAAGAACATACGGTTTCTGTGGATGGCGAATTTCTGCCTCACGAAACGATGATTGTTCAACACTCATATAACACCTTCAAAGGTGGCCATTAAGATGTCACTATTTTTATATATGATATATAATATGTTTATGTTTTACTTATGCTTCTGTATTTCTCATTTATGGCATAATTTATGATTTCCATTATGGGTAAAACGTGATAATTTCGTTTTAGGAAGTGCGGACTATCGCCCCCTCAAAGTGATTTGAATCGTTAATGCCATATGTGGGATGTATAAAGGATGGAGTAAATGGTATTATACACTATATTATACTTAATTATTTTATACATTTATATCATTATGATTTCTTTACATTAAATATGAAATTGAAATGAAAGTAGCGTTCATGCGTACGTACGGCTTACCGTCTCCATGAACGGTGCATTTCATTTCTTACCTCTAAATGTTATGTAATATTATAAATGAATGTATATACTGGATATATAAGATATATATGACATCTAAATCATGAATATAATTCTGGAGATAATGGATATTCTACCACATAAACAACTTGTAATTATTAGAAGTTTATTGTTGACTCAAGTACCAATGATCGACAAAACGACCGTTATTAACTTAAATAATTACATAATGTTCATATCATTGTAATAAGTGATATAATAAGGATAATTAATTTGAAAATGGTTCTTAATAAGGTATATATTAACTCTAGTTTATTATTCAGGAGGTTAAATAATGGTTGAGTCAAATCAGACACGAGGTAAGGGAATTTCATAACCCAACTTCCATTCTTTGGGTTAATCTCCTACTTTCAAATTATGTCATGATATTATTATGTATTATTTTGTATTTTTACTTTCTTTATGTGTACCTACAGTGAATACACATAATAGATCTATTTTATTTTAAAAATGATTTTTTTAAGGACTTCGTCTCAATCTCCTTTCATTGAGGCATATTTGGTTTTATACACAATTTTCTTTTATACGGTGTATAAACCCCTTTGACCTTTACGTTTATTCAAAAGGAATCTTTTTTATACGAAGAGTTTTACTAAACGACAAAAAGCGAATGTTTTTCTTTCCGTACTTATGCTGTGACAACGACTTCTCCGCCGCCGTGACCTTTATTTGAGTTTCGGCTTCCTCTACAAGCCATCATTTTTTTTATGAAAAATAAATACAAAGTTTTAACATTCTTTTATTTTGGTATTGAAAATGGTTTTGAAAGCGTTTTTATTATATCAATGTGTTGTATTGATATCTTGTGATTGAAATGTGGAAATGTTATGTCTCCTTTATGCATGTTTTATGTGATACTATTATGTTATGGTTTATGATATGTTTAAACCTATTCATATGAGGAATGTATTGGACTTAATAAGTGACGGGTGGAGCCCGCTATAGCTCCTCGATGCATCTGCAGGTCTCATGAGACAACTAGACGTGGAATTGGCCGAGGCCCTTTCCCAATTTGATTTATGGTTTTGGCCGAGGCCTTAATCATTTTAGACATCTTGGCCGAGGCCTTGACAAAATGTTTCAGAATGTCCGGCATTATACATTCCCTCATTACGAAAGTGGTTATTGATCTTTCATGTGATTATTTGTCTAGTAGAATATCCATGTGAGTAAGTGGAATTATTTGATTTTACTTTTTCCATATTATGCTGAAGTTCATTTTTAATAAGGCTTTTGTTTAGTTATACATTGCCTTAAATGTTTATGTTTATTTATGAAAGCTTTCGCAATATTGTCATCCTTACTGAGCATCTGAGCTCACCCCTTTCAATGTTTTGATATTTTCCAGGATGTGAAGAATTATTTTATGAATGACCTGCAGGGATTGTCAGAAGAGGATATGAGTGTGGTCTATGGAGACTTTGTTATTGTAGTTTTTCACTTTATGATGTAATGTAAGACTTATGAATGTATCTAGTGTTTCCAAGGCTACTAAACTAATCGTTCTTTCGAGACTTGATCTTTTGTGATCATGTCAATGTTACGAAGTAATGCACCGACTCTGGGTAGCTGGGGTCGGGGCGTTACAAAATATTTGTTATTGGGAATTTACCAAACTCTTGAATCTATTCATCACTATTATGAAAACTAACTTATCTAAATTATTTATGGACTATAACAGAAAAAATACTAAGAGGTTAATCATAATATGGTGGAATAATAACATCACCATTAGGTAGTAATAACCCCACATATGATGATATTATAATAATGAAATTTGGAAAGCTAGACGACATGGAAGGTATTCATGTCAACATAGTTATTTACCTAAACCGTAATCTTCATGGATTTATTTTCATGAAATATGTTACTGCTTTTATGTCTCTTATACCATAATTATCTTTTTTTCAATATCTTAATTTCTCTCCAACAACAAAGGGTATCCCCTCAACTGAAAATCATAAAAAAAATTCATTGAATTTTGGTAGGACCATATTCAGGATTCAGTATATATTAGAAATATTCTATTATAGGTGGTTGATTTATTACTAAATGAAAATGTTGTGGCCTTTTCCTAAAAACACAATAACTAATGTAATCATGTGTTCATCAGTTATTTCTCAAAAAGAAATAAAAAATATAGAGAGTTTCTAAAATTTTATAGGGAGAAAAATTAGTGTTGTAGAATATATTGATTATGAATCCCAAATATGATTAATGTAACAATGAGTGCCCCTAATAATAAAGTCTATAAAGATACCATGTAGGTAAAAAACATGTACCCATTAATACTATTATCTATTATTATTATAATACAATTTTTAGGTATAAAAATATAAAATATTAACAGTCACATATTTTTATAATTAGTTCATGTAATTCCATTGGATCTAATCACACACTAGTTCTATTTATTAGTAATTAATTGAATCTAAAATTGTGAATTCATGTTTCATTATGAAAATTTTATCCTTTATGTTATGGTACTACTAATCATTATTTTCTTAAATGGCCACAAATCTCATATATAGACTCCCTTTTGTGGATTTCACCAAACAGATAACAATTTCATTACAAAACATATATTACAATTTTGATCACTTACCCCAACCGAAGTTACACTTCAATGGAAAATAATATTGGATTAATACAATATTCCAGCCTCAAAATGGATTTATCTATATCCTAAGAAACATTTTTTTAAATCCCACCATTCGATGGAATAGTTTTATTCTAGGAATTGGGTAATAACCCACTCATTGTATCGGTTCTGTTAAAGATTTAATTTAGAGGAACCCTTATGTCCATTAGTATAAAATGTGAGGCATGCATTCAGAATCATCAAATTTAAATTATAAAAATGATATTTCATGTGATTATAATTTCATTAAATAAAAAAAAATATCTTGGTGATGATAGGGTTCATTGTTTATTTTATTCCTTTAACATAAATAAGAACACATTGAAAAAAACCATAGTTTCTTCAGAATATAATAACAATTTTTTTCTTAGAGGGAAAATATATGTATATATATAAATTAATTTTATTCATAAAATATTATAAATATATCATATGTATATTCATACGTATCTATGTATTATGTGAAAAAATTGTCTTGTGATTAAAAAATATTGTGAGTTTAAAAATCAGATCATCAAGTTGGTAGACCTAGACTTATAAGGATTATATATATTTTTTAATCGAATTTATTTTCCATTTTACCGAAAATATGTATATTTTTATAAAAACAAAAAATTTTAGTCTCATTCATTCAGAATGATTCTTTCACTCAAGAGATCCAATCTCTCAGTCCATATATTTCTATGATATTTTAGTAGAGAATGTATGACTGAAAACAAACTAAGAATTTTTGGGTTAATGGACTAGGATTTTTTCTCAATGATTAGTAGGAAATTTTATAATCTAAATTAAAATTATAATTTATCCCATTTTTTAATAAATCATTGAATATAAAACTAACATATTCATTGTATGAAAATTCATGAACCTCAAAAATGGATGTTTATTAATCATTATATGAAATGGTGAATCAATTTATGTTGAAGCCTTATAAAATTATAAATTGTTATTACATCCATATTGGAAGGAATTTACTAATAATATCATTTAATTTTTAGTGGTGGGATTTTGTTTTTGAATAATTAATGATTTACATGTTAAATATTTTATTTTATTTTCCTCTATATATTTTGGAATGGTATATTGAGATTATATTGTAACTATTCCTATAAGAAAAATATAAAAGGAAGAATCATGTATTAAAATTAGAGGGAATAAAAAATAAAAATAAATTCATTAAAATTTGTAATGAATAAAGTAAAAATTATATTATTCTTTTATGAACATAAAACCGTTACTCAATATTTCATATATATAATTGGAACATACACAATTTATGTAGTGAAATTTTCTTAATTTATAAGAGACAATTAAATTATTAGTGAGCGTATGTAAAAATTGTATGAAGTTATATATTTCTCATCTATAGAAATGAAGGATAATAGGACTATCCTTATTGTGTGAAACCATATATATATATATAACTATTCAATTTAGATTTGTTTTCAATGTGATTAAAATTTAATAAATCCTTTCATTTTAACTCATAATTAGATTAATATTATAACCAATAATCCATTTTTTGGAGGCGTTTTATAGAAAAAAATTGTTTTTAGCATGTAAACATAAAAACCAAGATAGTATTTGAACATTTTATATGAGAAGAAAATGTTTTTTTGAGTATTAAAAACTTTTGCGATGTGAATACATATAATTATTTCTATGATCATGAACAATATTCAGATAACTACTATTTAAGAGGCACCACATAAGTCTTACTGTCAAGAATCTTGAGTGGTCTTCCTATAAATAGACTACATTACACCAAATTATGGAGTGAGAAAGAGAGATACAAGAATTTACAGTTGGAATAATTTATTATTTTTTAGTGAGTAGATTCTTCTCAAAACCTCATGAAAAAAACATATAAGAGGATTTGAAAATTAAATGTTTTACGGAACTACTATAATAAAGAGACATGATAAATTACTAATTCGATCCCTTATATACATGGCGGCTTGACATAAATAAAAAATTAAATAATGAAAAGAGGGTCTCCCTAAAGGAAGAACACTAGAAGTCGACTAAACTATATTTACCAACGAAAGGATGCATTTTACACCAAATTAGTTATTTCAAGATTCTGATTATTTTTTATAATACTTTTTTCATAGAAGATTGATATTTATATAATCCTTATAATTCATTCAATGGTCATGTATAGATTTCATTGGTTATAGAACACATAAGTAAATATTTTCAAGATAATATTTTTTCGAATTATTTTATTTTCATTTAATTTTAAAACAAACTCTTGAAAAGGGTTCTTATGTTTAATCAAGGTTATCTCAAAGTACTTCCTCTTATTACACATAATCATATTACATTCATTGAAGAACATTTTTGGATTTAATATTAAAGGAAATTGAAATTATCTAGTTTACTATTTCCCCAACACAAAGGTCTTGTTTATAGTAATTCCTCACCGCAGCCCACCTCTTACATCCCTTTTACCTATAGAAATCATATGTGAATTCAAGTGTTGTCTGGTATAATCAAGCATAAGTCCCACATAATGACCCATCCCATAAGACCAAAAACAATATATAAAATTCTATATTACATAACCTTAATATTCAAATAATTTTATATCATAGATGAATACTATCATCATGTAATTTTTCATCATATATTCAACAAAAATTCATGGAGTAGTCCAATGCACATTATTTCAATTTTCATGTAGTTCATTCATTTTTACAATAAATTAAGTTGTATAGTGAAGGTACACATTTCTAATAATACTCACATAAATATTTCGTAACTTTATGGGAAGGAGATACCATAAAAAAGATATAATTAATGGGTTTATAAGTAATATAATCCATGATTTTCCATAAATACCAAATTTTTACACAATGTGGAATGAGATCATATGAATGAAGAATATAAAATTTTAGTGAAGGGCCCCACTCATGCACATGGATATATGCTTCCATATTTCATTCCCCTATATATGGAAGGACATTATATTTTAATATATATTCCACATTAATCTTAAAAAAATATATTAATGAAAACATTGATTTGAAAAAAAATTATTCAATATTTAATTATTATTGTAGAATCTATAGAGATATTACATAAACTAATATCCATATCCCCTCAAATTGTTGAACTTTAAATAAGTTTATTCGCCTATAACAGAAAAAAATTGGAATTTAAGAATTGTTTGAAATATATGGTAATCAATTTTTTTAAAAAAACATGATACACCCTTTTATGGATTAACAGTGAATGTATTACTTCAAAATAGTGAGTGTGATTCCATATTTAAATGATTTTCACTATTTTTATAAAAAATTTTATGGATCAAATTACCAGAATTATATATTGATGATGTGTAACATTCATTTCTATATATAATTAATCAATATTTATATATATTTTTTATATATAGGTTTTAATTATGATTGAATCATTTTTATGGATAAATCACATCATATATTCCAGGTTTTATATCCTAGAAAACATTGATTCCATTCTAGCCCATTTAGTTATTGGTTTCCACCTAATTGATTCCCAATTCTTTCCTCTATTCTATTTATTAGAATTTTAATTTACCTAATACACCCATATATATATATACTCCATATTCACCTTCCCAAATGGGGTTAAACTCTAGAACTATATAATTGTAATCCTATACGACATTGAACCCTCGAGAAACATTATAAACCCCATTGATGGTAATAAAATATATATCAGACATTCCTCTTTATTATAAATGATTTTAATATAATGAAACACCATCACCGTATTGTATAAATTTAAAATAATAAAACAACTTTTATATAATGCTTAAATTAATGACCTTCTTGATGTACATTCACACGAAATTGAATTTAGAGAGAAATATATTCATAGAATTTAAGAAATTCCATTGTAAAATATTTTTAATTATAGAGTAACTTCTTATAAAATAAAATCATTTAAGTCCTTCCAATGTACTTATAAAATATATAGTTCCTTCTCATGGAAATTATTTTACAATTATTTCCATTAAATAATTAAAATAAAGTGGTTCTTCCTTGGAATAAGAAATATAGAGCGTATTTTAACATCTTATAATCTAAATTACTCTCATGTTGGAAAATAAAGTTGGTCAAAAGACATCAAGTGGATCAAATCATATGCAAGAGGATTTAGACTTATAGTAGTGGAGTAGAGAAAATAATGGGGAGACAATACCCCATGGAAAAAAGATTCAATACAACAGAAAATAAAATTTCAAAATTAAATGGAATATATGAAAAATACACAATATAATTGGATGAAAATGGATGAACTATGTAAATTAAATAATTATAAACCATGTAATGTCAGGTTGAACTGTAAGTAATTTCATGCTAGAAATCATATAGATTAAAGACCATGATGGCCAAGATAAACTAAAAAGGAACCCCAATAAAAACATCATTTTAGTCCTGCATCAAAAATCTACCACATCCTGTATGCAACAATAAACAAAAATGTCCATTTACCTTGTCCAAACTTGGATCCATATAATCTATTTTGGTATGAAATGGTAGACTGAATATGTTGCGAGTAATAATCAGTAGGTCGACTCAACCATGCCTAAACTAATCAATTTATTTAAAATTAGCCTGCTAAAAAATCATAACAAAGACTATTATATATTCAACTAATATGATAAAATAATCAACCTACTTTAATACTTTTCTAGAATATCTATTATCATGTAGCACAACCATTACAACTATAACCACTAGTGCATGGTATAGTCAACACTTGGAAAAGCCCAATTTATATCAATTTAGTTATTAATGTACAATGTCCTATATATAATCATTTACTCATAACCATACCATGTAATATATATATTTATTTTAGCATATCTAGTTCATTCCAATAATAAAATCACTTCACCATAACTAGAACATTCCATTTATAAAATAATTTCATCATAATAGAGCCTATCCATTTATATATAAAAATAAACACAACCATTATGATCGCTTTATATAATAATTTTAGAGTAAAAAATTCTATATATTTATATATATATTTCAAAATAAGAATTCTAAGACCATTACATAACAATTCCATCAAAATCGGGCAAATAAAATTGTATAAATAATTCACCATAATTGAGCCAAGCTCTTTATATTGAAATTTCCACATAATCAAGCCAATAACATTATATAAATATTTAAATATAACATGGAAATTACATTTATATAATTATTTCTAGATGAATCAAAATCCATTTTAAAAGGTGAATAACAACACACCTGTAGACCCCGGAAAACGCGTCCCCAAAATTTTCCAAATGCTTCCATACATGATCAAAGATCGTAGTCCATTTCGCAAGCTTCGATTTGGTAGGTCGTAGGGCCCGAACGGAGTTACGCTTTAGAAGTTATGGACGTTTGAAGTTGGGCTGGAAATTTGGTTCGCGAAGCCCATTCGCGAAGCCCCTCCATGATCGCGGAGCGCCGCCGCGAAGCAATGAGGCGAGAGGCTCCGCGAACCCGTTTGACGTTTGCGATGCGCCGCGAAGACCCCTCGCGAAGCACTAATGCGAAGCACCGATGCGATGCACCCGTGTAGCGCGGTCCCGCGAAGCGCCCCGATCATCGTGGCCTCGCGAAGCTCCAGAGGTGGTGATGCTCCGCGAACGCATTTGACGTTCGCGAGCCGCCATGAAGCACCAGAGGCGGTACCTCTCCGCGAACGAATTTGTCGTTCGCGAGTGCGCCGCGAAGCACCTGAGGCGGCGCGGGAGTTTGGCTTCGCGGCACCCCTTGCCTATAAATACCCAGATCCCCCCCTTCTCCAAAAGGACGGCCACAGCCACTTCGCCCCCTTGGGCGACCGAGCGGAGCTCTGCATTACGGCTCCGCGAAGCTATGCTCCGCGAGCAGCTTCCTTCACGTTGCTGCTCCGCGAGCCGAGACACCAGGAGTCCATGATCCGCGAGCCTATGCTCCGCGATGCTGCTCCGTGAGACCAAGCTCCGCGAGAGCCCTTTGCTCCGCGAGCCCATGCTCCGCGATGCTGCTCCGCGAGACCAAGCTCCGCGAGACCCATTTGCTCTGCGAGACCCCTTTGCTCCGTGAGAGATCATTGCTCCGCGAGGCCATGCTTCAGGAAGCTACTTCGCGAAGACCTATGCTTCGCGAGGATCCTACCTTCGCGCCCACCGGTCCCTTCGCAACCGTCACAGACCCCCATAAAAATTGAGAGTCGCCCCGCGAACTTTTCGGGCCAGGATGCCGGGATTTTTCCATTGCTCCCTTATGCGCTCCCACCTTCAACCTATGGAATTCCATGATTTGATACACTCCTCCACACACCATGAAACACCTTGAGTTGATGTATTCCTCTTCGTTTGATTCCTGTGTCGTGAGTTGAGGTTCTCATCATCAATTCCCCGAGTACCTCGAGTCGAACCATCCCTCAGGCAACTCCTCCAAACCCGATCACTTGGCTCCAATGCCAGGTTTAACCAGAACGGGCCGACCTTGAATAAGTCCCAACACCAACCATTTCTTGGCACCTTCTGCCTAACAGTCCTACCTACATGACTCTAAACTGTAGTATTCTCCCTATCTAACAAATGATAGGATGCCTCTCGCTTCTAACGAGAGATGCCTTGTGCTCCAGGCATAAGATTCCAATAGTCCTATCTACAAGACTATAAACTGTAGTACTCCCTATCTATCAAACGATAGGATGCCTCTCGCCCTCTACGAGAGATGCCTCATGCTCATAGCATGAGATGCCAACAATCCTTTCTACATGACTATAAACTGTAGTAAATCCTTATGTTCCAAACATAGGATGCCTCTTGCCCTACACGAGAGAGGCCTCATGCTCCAAGCATGAAATGCTAATAGTCATATCTATATGACTTTAAACTATAGTAATCCCTATGTGCCAAACATAGGATACCTCTTTCTCCAAATAAGAGAAGCCTTATGCTCCAAGAATGAGATGCCAATAGTCCTATCTACATGACTATAAACTGTAGTACACCCTATCTAACAAATGATAGGATGCCCCTTGCTCCAGGCAAGAGATGCCTTATGCTCCTAGCATGAGATGCCAACAGTCCTACCTACATGACTCTGAACTGTAGTATTCTCCCTATGATCCACACATAGGATGCCTCTTTCCCTATACGAGAGATGCCTTATGCTCCAAGCATGAGATGCTAACAATCCTTTCTACATGACTATAAACTGTAGTAAACCATGTACTCCAAACATAGGATGACTCTCGCCCTATACGAGAGATTCCTTATGCTCCAAGCATAAGATTCCTAATGCCATGTTTACAGTTTCATAGTTTCAAGAGCGTTGAAATCCGTTCAAACATTCCAGCACTCCACCCCATGCTTTGCGTGTCCTTCATTCGGATCTGCATCCATTTCCAAAGTCTGAAGGGACCCCCTAATAGTATGGATGCTCGACCTATGGTCCGCCTGTTGTCCTGGGCCAATGCCCCGGAAGACTGATCACGTCTGGAGGGACCCCCTAACAGTATGGATACTTGACCTATGGTCCGCCTGCTGTCCTGGGCCAACGTCCCTAAGGGTCGATCGACAACACTTGTGACATGGTCCTGTGTTTTGAACATGGTCAACGGTCGACCCTCATTTGTTGTCCTCATTTATGGCTAATGTGATATGGATGCCGCGTTGCGAACATGGTCAGCAGTAATCCTCCATCACCACGCCAATCTCACAACGTTCTGAATATTGGGCATGTGATTCACACTTTTCATGTCCATTTGTTTGGGCTGATTCCAACGCCCTTGGCGTTATCCCGCTTGTGCACTTGCGCATAGGCACATACCTCAACCCACCAGTGAGTTGGGATGCCCTCATGGCCAGACATGAGGAAGAAATTACGGGAATCTTTCTTGCATAAGCCCCATTCACCAGTTCCGCTCCATAGCGGCACCCGGGCAGCTTCCTAGCGTAAGCCCCATTCACCATTGCCGCTCCATAGCGGCACCCGGGCAGCTTCCTAGCGTAAGCCCCATTCACCATTGTCGCTCCATGGCGGCACTCAGGCAGCTTCCTAGCGTAAGCCCCATTCACCAGTGCCGCTCCATTGCGGCACTCGGGCAGCTTCCTAGCGTAAGCCCCATTCACCATTGCCGCTCCATGGCGGCACCTGTGCAGCTTCCTAGCATAAGCCCCATTCACCAGGTCCGCTCCTTGGCGGCACCCGGGAAGCTTTCTTGCATAAGCCCCAATCACCAGTGCCACTCCATGGCGGCACTCGGGCAGCTTTCTTGCATAAGCCCCAATCACCGGTGCCACTCCTTGGCGGCACCCGGGCAGTTTTCTTGCATAATCCCCAATCACCAGTGCCACTCCTTGGTGGCACCCGGGCAGCTTTCTTGCATAAGCCCTATTCACCAGTGCCACTCCTTGGTGGCACCCGGGCAGCTTTCTTGCATAAGCCCCATTCACCAGTGCCACTCCTTGGTGGCACCCTGGCAGCTTCCTAGCGTAAGCCCCATTCACCATTGCCGCTCCATAGTGGCACCCGGGCAGCTTCCTCACGTAAGCCCCATCCACTGTTGTGATCCCAATCAGTGGTAAGCCGTTGACATCCTCATCCAGTAGTAAGCCGTTGTGATAGAATCTCGCGGTATGCCGTTGTGATTCTATTCAGCGGTAAGCCGTTGACATCCTTATCCAGCGGTTAGCCGTTGTGATCCTATGCAGCGGTTAGCCGTTGACAACCCTATCCAGCGGTAAGCCGTTGTGATTCTATTCAGCGGTAAGCCGTTGACATCCTTATCCAGCGGTAGGCAGTTGTGATCCTATGCAGTGGTTAGCCGTTGACAACCCTATCCAGTGGTAAGCCGTTGTGATCCCATGCATCGGTAAGCCGTTGACAACCTTTTGCAGCGGTAAGTTGTTGTGACCCAATCCAGCGGTAAGCCGTTGTGACCCAATTTAGCGGTAAGCCATGCACAACCAATCCAGCGGTAAGCCGTTGAATCCAACCAATTGGCGGTAAGCCGTCACCAGAAGAACTACGTGGTCTTTGATCCATGTCAAGTCATGGTACGTAGGAAGCCTCTTCAAGGCTCTAGCCCGAAATCATCATCATTCTTCTCTTTGGGCCTCCATCCTGGAGTAAGTCCCAACACCATGGACCGCCCAACGCGTAACCCCCTTCTCGCTTCTCACGGACGCACACCTCGCGACGTGACCGTCAGGTCCATGCAACCTCTTGTTTCTCACACCGAGCATGACTCACGTGGGCTTAGAGTGAGCACCGACCCTGACACCCCACCTGAACTACGAGGTCTTTGATCCGTGTTAAGGCATGGTACATAGGAAGCCTCCACGAGGTTCAAGCCCACCAATAGTGGACCAAGGTCTACTTTCACGTCGGTTCACCGACACACCCACCCGTAGTTTCTTCACGTCGGGTCCCATCTTCGTCTGGCATGATGTTAAACTCCATTCCCTTTTGAACTACGGGGTCTTTGATCTGTGTTAAGGCATGGTACGTAGGAAGCCTCCATGAGGTTCAAGCCCACCAATAGTGGACCAAGGTCTACTTTCACGTCGGTTCACCGACACACCCACCCGTCGCTCATTCACGTCGGGTCCCATTCTGGTCCAGTGGTAAGCCATTGCGACCCACCACCTGAACTACGAGAACTTTGATCCATGTCAAGGAATGGTACGTAGGAAGCCTCCACGAGGTTCAAGCCCACCCTTCGCTCATTCACGTCGGGTCCCATTCTGGTCCAGTGGTAAGCCATTGCGACCCACCACCCGAACTACGCAGACTTTGATTCCCTGCCACGGGGATACGTAGGAAGCCTCTTCAAGGCTCAAGCCCAACTTCACTGCCTCCCCCATGCGATGGTCCCATTTCATTCCCCCTCCACTTCATTCATCCATCCATCACCCATCCTGATTCTCACCCGGGTCGCCACATCCCGGTGGGATCATGCCATCCACCTCCTTGCTGCTCCTAGCAACGCATGGGCCGCTTTCCACGTGTATGACCCATCATATCTCCGGGTTGTTGTCTTCTGCGTACACCCCGATTCATCACCCCTTCGAACTACGTTGGTTTTTGATCCCTTTCCTCTACACAGGGTACATAGGAAACCCCCAAGAGGATCAATCCCAACCAGCGGTAATCCTTGGTGTCCCCCATCCTGGGGTGCACTTCCCTTGATCCTCCCTCAGTGGTGTTTAGATCAGCCATCACGGTGTGACATCTCCCCTCTAGGGAGTGCACCACCTCGGATCTGTCCTCATTGGGAGTTCTGATCCATTCCCTTGGTAATCCTTCCAGGTGTTCCCTCTTATGGATATACCAATCTGGTCCGTCTCTATGGGACGTCCTGATCACCCTTATACCGTCTCCGCAAGACGTTAAACACGCGGCCTACCTCGTGATAAACATGAGATGCCTGAGGAAAACCTCGGATGACACGCCTTTGGCGTAACCGTCTCCGTAAGATGTTAAACTCGCGGAATACCTTGTGTTAAACACATGAAGTTGAGGAAAACCTCAGATACATGCCTCGGGTTATGCACCCTTGAGATGCCCTCTCATGAGGAAGAATACAGGTTCCCCAATGTCCATTCACCCAAAGATGCCCCGACATTCCTGATGTTGCCGTCTACTCCGACCGAAGGTCGCTACCATGTCAAGACCCTATGGAAAGTCTTGAAGGAAGTAGTGTAATTAACCGGCGTCCATGACAATATGGCACTGGTAATGGGATTCATGAACAACGTATTAAATCTATGAGGGAGACCCGGACTAGGTGACGAGTTCCGAGGATGAATCCACGGAAGGAAGAACTGACATCCCATCATCCCATTTCGATCAAGGAGCAGACGTCCCTGAACAAGGAACGAATGCCGCCCGCCTTTGTAAAACGGGAATACGGGGCAACAAGATTTGTGTCCTCCACAGACGGATGTGCGCGCCCCGGCGAAAGCATCGGAATCAGAAATGGTGAACCCGGCGTGAATCTCTTCTCCTTCAATAGTGAGTAGACCAAATGTGTCAGGAAACTCGAGGCATCATCCATGTGAATTCCCTCTCCATTATAAGTGAGAGGATGAGTAACATTTGGTGTTTGAAGGCTACGGTCCATCGGCTCCACGCCGACTCCCGCCTCCTCAAGAGGCCGCGCAGGTGGCTCCGCCACCCATCTCTATCGGCTCCTCGCCGACTCTGTCGCCTCAAGAGGCCGCGCAGGTGGCTCCGCCACCCAACTCCATCGGCTCCTCGCTGACCCCGTCGCCTTAAGAGGCCGCGCAGGTGGCTCCGCCACCCGACTGCATCTTCTCCTCGCCGACTCCGCCGCCTCAAGAGGCCACGCAGGTGGCTCCGCCACCCGATTCCATCGGCTCCTTGCCGACTCCGCCGGCTCATGTGGCCGCGCAGGTGGCTCCGCCACCCGACTCCATCGGCTCCTCGCCGACTCTTCCGCCTCAAGAGGCCGCGCAGGTGGCTCCTCCACCCAACTCCATCGACTCCTCGCCGACTTCGCCGCCTCAAGAGGCCGCGCAGGTGGCTCCGCCACCCGACTTCATCGGCTCCTCGCTGACTCCGCCGCCTCAAGAGGCCGCGCAGGTGGCTCCGCCACCCGAAAGCATTTGCTCCTCGCCGACTCCGCCGCCTCAAGAGGCCGCGCAGGTGTCTCCGCCACCCGATTCCATCGGCTCCTCGCCGACTCCGCCGCCTCAAGAGGCCGCGCAGGTGGCTCCGCCACCCGATTCCATCGGCTCCTCGCCGACTCCGCCGGCTCATGTGGTCGTGCAGGTTGCTCCGCCACATGACTCCATCAGCTCCTCTCCGACTCCGCCGCCTCAAGAGGCCGCGCAGGTGGCTCCGCCACCCAACTCCATCGGCTCCTCGTCGACTCCGCCGCCTCAAGAGGCCGCGCAGGTGGCTCCGCCACCCAACTCCATCGGCTCCTCGCCGACTCCGCCGCCTCAAGAGGCCGCGCAGGTGGCTCCGCCACCCGCCTCCATCGGCTCCTCACCAACTCCGCGACCTTAAGAGGCCGCGTAGGGGAAATCCTTCCCCAACTCTATTGGCGCTTCGTCAAACCTACCCAATTTTTACCGGCAACTACGAATGTGCTCCTCATACCGCCACTATTCGGTACAAGGCTTCCACGCCTTCCAGGCCCCGTCGCCCACGTCATACCGATGTCCAGGATTCCATGCCTTCCGGACCCCTTCGCCCCGTCGTACCGACGTCCAGGTTCCCACACCTTTCGGGGCCCTTCGCCCCCGTCGCACCGATGTCCAGGCTTCCACACCTTGCGGGCTCCATCTCCTCGTTGTACCGAAGATCTTGGATTCTTCGCCCCTACAGGTCAAGGTAATGTAGTCATCCCTACTACCCTTGGAACACTTTGTGTCATACCAACTACCACGTTGCATCAACCACAGATGTCCTCCCTGTGGCCTTGAAACCAGCTTGTGGAAGGATCTTCATGATCAGGGGATTTTAAGGAATTCCCCTCATATAGATCCCCCCTCATCCCAAACCACCAGAATGGGGTAGAGATGGCCATTCCTTTACTAACACAACTCGTGTGGTTTTCCGTCCCAGTTGGATGACGATAAAATGTGAAATAACCATGTCCTAGTTGCACGACATTAAACTGCATAACAATCATCGTCCTGCATGACGTAAAACTGTTCATCTTCGTCCGTTATGACGTAAAACTGATCATTATCGTCCTGTACGACATGAAACTGCATCATCGTCCTGCATGACGTAAAACTGTTCATCTTCGTCCGTCATGACGTAAAACTAATCATTATCGTCCTGCACGACATTAAACTGCATCATCGTCCTGCATGACGTAAAATTGTTCATCTTCGTCCGTCATGACGTAAAACTGATCATTATCGTCCTGCACGACATTAAACTGCATCATCATCCTACATGACGTTAAACTGCTCATCTTCTTCTGTCATGACGTTAAACTGATCATCATCGTCCTACATGATGTTTAACTGTTCATCTTCGTTCGTCATGACATAAAACTGATCATTATGGTCATGCACGACCCTAAACTGCGAGATGGTCTTGCACGACCCTAAACTGCAAGATGGTCATGCACGAACCTAAACTGCGAGATGGTCCTGCACGACGCTAAACTGCAAGATGGTCCTGCACGACCCTAAACTGCGAGATGGTCCTGCACGACCCTAAACTTCGAGATGGTCCTGCACGACCCTAAACTGCGAGATGGTCCTGCACGACCCTAAACTGCGAGATGATCCTCCACGACCCTAAACTGTGAGATGGTCCTGCAAGACCCTAAACTACGAGATGGTCCTGCACGACCCTAAACTGCGAGATGGTCCTGCACGACCCTAAACTGCGAGATGGTCCTGCACGACCCTAAACTGCGAGATGGTCCTGCACGACCCTAAACTGTGAGATGGTCCTGCACGACCCTAAACTGCGAGATGGTCCTGGATGACCCTAAACTGCGAGATGGTCCTGCACGACCCTAAACAGCGAGATGGTCCTGCACGACCCTAAACTGTGAGATGGTCCAGCACGACCCTAAACTTCGAGATGGTCCTGCACGACCCTAAAATGCGAGAGGGCCTTGCACGACTCTAAACTGCAACTTGGTCCCGCACGACCTTAAACTGCCTCTCCGTCCTCACTGCAAGACGTTAAACTGCAAGCCATTCAGGTCTTCTTGACCGAGGCCTAGCCTCAGGCCCCTCGGCCTCCTTGGGCCCCCGGCCCCGTCTCCACCGCGGTTTGGCCCCCAGGACCCCTTGTTGTTTTTTTCCCAACTTACCCTCTTGTGGGATTGCACAGTATGGTGTAGGACCACGCCCTCATTCACGCCGGGTTACTTGTTGTTCCGTACATATCCCCAAACGAGGTGTTTCCTCGTCCCGAATGAGGTTAAACTGCATCTCAAGAACTACGTGTGGCTTGATTCCCATCTTCATGGGATACGTAGGAACGCTCGGACACCTCGTCTTGAGCCCAGCCCCAAACTTTTCTCTTCCGCTATTCCCCCTGGGAATAGTCACCTTGGAGGATCTTTGTGTAGCAGGAAGTAGGCTTTTTTGGCCCCGCTTATGCAACCTCGCTCGTACAAGGATTGTAATGGTCGCACCATGCGCCCACTCTCGTTCTCCTATCCTCCCACGTCCTCACCGCATGATGCTAAACTACATGGCCTTCAAGAACTACGTATGGTTTGATTCTCATCCTTATGAGATACGTAGGAACGCCCAGACATTTCGTCCGTTGGCCCAGTCCAAAAGCCAAAATCTTCCCCTCGGGTCAAGAAATGGCAGGGTACACACTTTTTCCCCGACCCACGTCGAGCAAGCCTCGACCTGGCTGCACATTCCCCCTGGAGGTGTTTACCCCTTTCATGGTTGGATGCAACTAAGCTTCACCCACTCCTTGACTGGGATTCTGTCACCTTTCACACCCGGAGGGACCCCCGATAACGGCCTGGATACAATTCCCAAGGGCTCTTCTACCGATACGGGCCAACGCCCCCGAGGGTTTTCCAGCAACAAATCGATACAAGTCCCGCGTTACGAATTTGGTCAGCAGTCGATGCTCATTTGTTTCCCCCATACGCGTCACCATAGGAACGTTGTGTTTCGAAAATGGTCAACAGTGTCCTGGATCTTCGGGTCCACCCCGAGATGCCCCAGGCATCAAGAACAGTGATTCCCTCTGCCCCATCCCGAGGTGACAAACTTCCCCCAGGTGGTGCTAGCGATCCGGGCCACGGCCCAGGATTCCTCACCTAGAGTGTACGGTGTGGTGTAGGACTACATCCTCATTCACGTCGGGATCATGTACCATGCCGTACGACTCCCCTTACGAGGCCCAGCCTCAGGCCCCTTGGCCTTTTCGGGTCCCCGACCCTCGTCCTAATGTAAGACGTTAAACTGCAAACCAGTCAGGCCTTTCTGACTGATAACTTCCCCTTCTCTCCGGGCCACGACCCAGGATTCCTCACCTAGAGTGTACGGTGTGGTGTAGGACTACGTCCTCATTCACTTCGGGATCATGTACCATGCCCTACGACTCCCCTTACGAGGCCCAGCCTCAGGCCCCTTGGCCTTTCCGGGTCCCTGACCCTCGTCCTCATGTAAGACGTTAAACTGCAAACCAGTCAGGCCTTTCTGACTGATAACATCCTTTTATCTCCGGGCCACGGCCCAGGATTCCTCATAAGGGTGTACGGTGTGATGTAGGACTACGTCCTCATTCACGTCGGGATCATGTACCATACCGTACGACTCCCCTTGCGAGGCACAGCCTCAGGCCCATTGGCCTCCTTGGGCCCTTGGCCCCTCTTCCTCATGTAAGATGTTAAACTAAAAACCAGTCTGGACTTCCTGACTGATGCCTGACCTTAGGCCCCTTGTCCATTCCGGGCCACGGCCCAGGTCCCCTATTACCCAGGGTGTATGGTGTGGTGTAGGACTACGTCCTCATTCACGTCGGCTTCTTCGCCATACCGCACACCTCCCTTGTTTCAGAGTTTATTACTCCCCTCCTCATCCAGTATGACATTAAACTGCATTTCAAGAACTACGTGTGGCTTGATTCCCATCCTAATGGGATACATAGGACCACCTGAATGTCCGAGATTCGGGTCCGGCCCCATCTCTCGGGAATCCTCATCCCATCTTGGCCCCTTGGCCTATCCTTCCTCCATGAGGGGATCATATGGTGTGGTGTGGGATTATGTCCTCATTCACGATGGTCTCGTAATGACCACGCCATGCTCCCACCCCCTACTGAGTTGTTTCGTCGATCCCTTTTTTCGGCGGTTCACCAATGTGCTTAAGAGTACTTTGGATTATTACCTGGAATGCCAAGCTTTATTCGAACACGTCCACACCCGCTTTCCAGGCTTTGCGTATCCCCGCATCAGGGCCTTCATCATCTTTCACACCTGTTGGGACCCCCAAGAACGGCCTGGATACTACGCCCAAGGGCTCTCCTATCGATACGGGACAACGCCCCCCCAGGGTTTTGGACAACAAATCGATTAAATCCCGCGTTGCGAATATGGTCAGCGGTCGATGCTCGTTTGTTGTTCCCACCTCAGGCTAACGCGATATGGACGCTGTGTTTCCACCATGGTTAACAGTTTTCCTCTATCGCCACGCTAACCCATTAAGCCCAAATGCCGGGTACACAATTCACACCCTTCATCACTTCATCATGTCCAAGTAGAGTCTCGGAACTCTTGGTACTTTTCCCTCGTGAACGTCTGCGTGTTGGAGGAACAAGCTACATTGAAAGTGTCCTTCGGAACTCTCTGCTGACTCCTCATTAGTGGATGCCCCAAGTATTGCGATGAGGATACCCCCCTTGTTTTCAACACCGATTTTATCTCACGTGGGCTTAGGGATTGGGTTGACATCTGTGCTTACTCGGGAGTTGTCACCATCCACGGTCCGAGCTCTAAGACCATAAACTAAGATTCTCATCTGGAACTACGTTCAGCGTGATTCCTATCTCGATAGGATACGTAGGAATGCTTGGACCCCTTGTCTCCGGGCCCAGCTTGAGTTCAGCAAATTTACCTCTCTAATCCTGCCTTCAGGACCCTGATCACAGGGCTGCGTGGCGCAGTGTAGGACTATGTCCTCATTCACGTCGGGTTTGCAATAGCTGCACCACGCACGCCCCCATTCTAAGGTTCAGTCCTCCTATTCCTTGTCCTGCATGACGTTAAAAGGCACCCTTCAGAACTACGTGTGGCTTGATTCCCATCCTAATGGGATACATAGTACCACCTGGATGTTTAAGATTCGGGTCCAGCCCCACCTCCTGGTGATCTCATGATCTCCGAGTCACCTAGACCACATGGTTTATCCCTCTCCAGAAGGGGGTTGTGTAGGTCTGATACAAGGTTTTGGGCATCGTGCCCCCTTCCCCCGGGGACCTTCCATCTCTCGGTCACCCTCAAAGTTGAGTCCCTTGACTCCTTGCATTGGTTCACCCATGTATTAAGAGCACTCTAGTCTGGGACCAAGAGTGTCAAATTCAACTTGATCAAGTTCCTTCCACTTGTCAAGCTTCATGTTCCCCTCTATTCGGACATTCATCGTCTTTCACACCCGTAGGGACCCCTAAGAACGGCCTGGATACTACACCCAAGGGCTCTCCTACCGATACGGGCCAACGCCCCCCAGGGTTTCGGAAAACAAATCGATAAAATCCCACATTGCGAATATGGTCAGCGGTCGATGCTCGTTTTGTTAGTCCTCATTTCAGGCTAACACGACTGGATGCTGTGTTGCGAACATGGTCAACAGTAATCCTCTATCATCACGCCAGCCCCTTCAGTCATTGAATGTTGGTTGCATGATTCACATCATTTTCCACCCCATCATGTCCAGGTGGAATCTAGACACTTTTGGCGCTATCCCTCAGTGCACCATCGCATGCTAGGGGGACAAAGCTGCAATCTGGCGCCCTTTGGGGCTCCCATGGTCCGAGCTCTAAGACCATAAACTAAGATCCATCCGGGACTACGTTCAACTTGATTCCCATCCTTATGGGGCACGTAGGACCACCCAGATGCCCTGTCTCCGGGTACAGCCCATTCAGGAAGCCAGTCATTCTCCCTGTTTCACCCCTGTATAGGCCCCTCCGCCTAAGGTTTTCCTCTCCGGATGGCGTACAATTTGATGTGGGATCATGTCTCTGTCAATTGTGTTTTATAACACTGCTCACATTTCCCGCCTAGCATCATCTCGGCTACTTCTGCGCTTCATGACGATAAAATACATGCTTGGTCCTATCATACGACCCTAAACTGTGAAATTATCGTCCTGGCCGCACGAAGAAAAACGGCACCGCATTGTGGTGACCTCGCTGTAGAGGACATCACGTTGGGTATTGGTCATGTGCCATGCCATTTGTCAACGCCCATCACAGCTTGATTCTTAAGGCGACAACACAACCTTCTATTCTAGACCGGTCGCTTCACAACAAAAACCCATTCACCTTAAAGATCAAATAAGATACATCAAATTCCGCTTCTTTTAGTGCAAGGACCACCTCCGCACTCCCCTTTTCCCCTGGCACTGGTATCCTACCATGTCACTTCCAGAACTACGTATGGCTTGATTCTCATCCTTATGAGATACGTAGGAGCGCCCGGGTGCTTTCCCGCGGGCCCAGCCTAACCCTTGTGTTCGGTCCCTCGACTTGAGCATTTCCCCAGAGAATGCATGGTAAGTAGGACTATGTCCTCATTCACGTCAGGTTTTGATGTCATGCATCCCCTGATCCCTTTTCCCATCCATGGTCCGAATTCTATGACCCTAAACTAAGATCACCCCAAGGGAAAGGAATATTCTCCCTCTCTCTAATATGTTTCGTTGCCGTATTCAGATGTGTTTTGAGAAAGAGCCCGAAGCGTGGGATTTTCACAGGGACGTTCCCATCATCCCATGACAAAGCTTCGTGAGCTCGCTATTTGGATCCTCATCCTCTTCCACATCCAAAAGGTCCCTCAGACGACGTGGATACTAAGCTTAAGGGCTCTCCATGAATGCTGGACCTAAGGTCCCTTCAATCGTTTCGGGCCAACGTCCATATGGATATCTGACAACATTTGTGACATGGTCCCGTGTTTCAAACATGGTCAACGGTCGACGCTCATTTGTTTGTCCCCATTTTAGGCTAACGCGATAGGATGCTGTGTTGTGAACATTGTCAGCAGTAATCCTCCATCGTCACGCCGCCATCATTGTGATCCGAATCTCGAGCGTCATGATTCACACATTTCCACTCCCTCCTGTTCAAGTGGAACTCCGTCACACTCGGATCTTTCTCTTCACGCATCTAGGTGCGCTAAATGATCGTGTTAGTGTCATTGGGCCGGTATTCACCGAGTGTCCCTTTTCCCTAACCTTCCCCCTTTGTGTTGGGAAATTCCCACCATTACTGCTTGTTTCCCACACCGAGCACGACTCACGTGGGCTTAGTAGTTTTGGCGGGATGTGTACCAACACGGTTAGGCTGCTCCCCATCCCGCATGACGTTAAACTGCGCTTCCAGAACTACGTATGGCTGGATTCCCATCATCATGGGATACGTAGAGACACCCAGGCATTTCACCTAGGGTCCAGCCCCAGGAATCGCAAAATCTTGTTCCTCCCCATTTCCAACCCTCTGGCCTGACCCCTCGGGGGGAACTATGTAGCTGCAATTTTTCCCTGAACAAGTTCAGGATGCCCCAAGATCCCATTGGGAAGCGATAGATCCCCTTGCCAGAGAGGCCTTGTCCTAAAAAAGGAATGATCCATGATTAGACCGATGCGCCCATATGGTGTGCTCCCACCACGGTGGTGTAACTACCTAAGTGTTGGATTTTGTTCGGACAAACCATCACTCCATATTCCACGCTTTGCGTGCCCCTTATTCGGACCCTCGTCCCCTTTCATGTCTGAAGGAACCCCCTAACGGCCTGGTCTTATGCCGCATCGGCTCACCTACCGTCCTAGGCCAACGTTCCGAAAGACGGGTCATGTCTGGAGGGACCCCCTAACAGTATGGATGTCTGACCTATGGACCGCCTACTGTCCTGGGCCAACATCCCGAAGGATTGATCGACAACACTTGTGACATGGTCCCGTGTTTCGAACATGGTCAACAGTCGACCCTCATTTGTTGTCCCCATTTCAGGCTAATGCAGTAGGGATACCGTTTGTCCACCACGGTTAACGGTTTTCCTTTATTGTCACGCCATCCCCATAGTGTTCCAGATTTTGGGTATCGTGATTCACACCTCCCACTTCCCTCTATTTGGATTGATTCTAATGCCCCTGGCATTACCCCGCTCGTGCACCAGGGCAGGTTGGGAAAAGTAGGTCGGCTGTTCAGAGAGCCATGCTCTCCAGCCGTGTCCCCTCTTTCAGGATTCGCCCAAATGGTGATTGATGTCCTATGTCGATCCCCTCGCACCTTCCGTTATTTTACACCCTCGTACAAGAGCTCCTATTATATCTTGTTTCCTGCGCTGATCATGGATCACGTAGGCCTAGAGATTTAGTTGAATTTATCCTCAATGAGATCGAGGTACAATGGACCCCAATGCACGCGTTTTCCTGAGTCGTTTCCTCAGAACGCGGTCCGCCTCGCCCTTCTCATCCTCATGGGACCCCGTTCTTAGGGGTGGCTTTTGTAGACCCTGGAAAACGCGTTCCCAAAATTTTCCAAATGCTTCTATACATGATCAATGATCTTAGTCCATTTCGCAAGCTTCGATTTGGTAGGTTGTAGGGCCCGAACGGAGTTACGGATTAGGAGTTATGGACGTTTGAAGTTGGGCTGGAAATCTGGTTCGCGAAGCCCATTCGCGAAGCCCCCCTCCATGATCGCGGAGCGCCGCCGCGAAGCAATGAGGCAAGAGGCTCCTCGAACATGTTTGACATTTGCGATGCGCCGCGAAGACCCCTCGCGAAGCACTAATGCGAAGCACCGATGCGAAGCACCCGTGCAGTGCGGTCCCGCGAAGCGCCCTGACCATCGCGGCCTCGCGAAGCTCCAGAGGCGGTGATGCTCCGCGAACACATTTGACGTTCGCGAGCCACCGCGAAGCACCAGAGGCGGTACCTCTCCGCGAACGAATTTGACATTTGCGAGCGCGCCACGAAGCACCTGATGCGGCGCAGGAGTTCTGCTTCGCGGCGCCCATTGCCTATAAATACCCAGCTCACCCCCTTCTCCAAAAAGGACGGCCACGGCCACTTCGCCCCCTTGGGCGGCCGAGCGGAGCTCCGCATTGCGGCTCCGTGAAGCCATGCTCCGCGAGCAGCTTCTTTCGCGTTGCTGATCTGAGAGCCGAGACTCCAGGAGTCCATGCTCCGCGAGCCTATGCTTCGCGATGCTGCTCCGCGAGACCAAGCTCCGCGAGAGCCCTTTGCTCCGCGAGCCCATGCTCTGCGATGCTGCTCCGCGAGACCAAGCTCCGCGAGACCCATTTGCTCCGTGAGACCCCTTTGCTCCACAAGAGATCATTGCTCCGCGAGGCCATGCTTCGCAAAGTTACTTCGCGAAGACCTATGCTTCGCGAGGATCCAACCTTCGCGCCCACCGGTCCCTTCGCAACCATCACAAACCCCCATAAAAAATGGAGAGTCTCACCACGAACTTTTCGGGCCAGGATGCCGGGAATTTTCCATTGCGCCCTCATGCGCTCCCACCTTCAACCTATGGAATTCCATGATTTGATACACTCCTCCACACACCATGAAACACCTTGAGTTGATGTATTCCTCTTCGTTTGTTTCCTATGTCGTGAGTTGAGGTTCTCATCATCAATTCCCCAAGTACCTCGAGTCGAACCATCCCTCAGGCAACTCCTCCAAACCCGATCACTTGGCTCCAATGCCAGGTTTAACCAGAAAGGGCCGCCCTTGCGTATGTCCCAACACCAACCATTTCTAGGAACCTTCTGCCTAACAGTACTACCTACATGACTCTAAACTGTAGTATTCTCCCTATCTAACAAATGATAGGATGCCTCTCACTTCTAACGAGAGATGCCTTGTGCTCCAAGCATAAGATTCAAATAGTCCTATCTACAAGACTATAAACTATAGTACTCCCTATCTAACAAACGATAGGATGCCTCTCGCCCTATACGAGAGATGCCTCATGCTCATAGCATGAGATGCCAACAGTCCTTTCTAGATGACTATAAACTGTAGTAAATCCTTATGTTCCAAACATAGGATGCCTCTTTCCCTACACGAGAGATGCCTCATGCTCCAAGCATGAGATGCTAATAGTCCTATCTATAAGACTTTAAACTATAGTAATCCCTATGTGCAAAACATAGGATGTCTCTTTCACCAAATAAGAGATGCCTTATGCTCCAAGCATGAGATGCCTATAGTCCTATCTACATGACTATAAACTATAGTACACCCTATCTAACAAATGATTGGATGCCCCTTGCTCCAAGCAAGAGATGCCTTATGCTCCTAGCCTGAGATGCCAATAGTCCTACCTACATGACTCTAAACTTTAGTATTCTCCCTATGATCCACACATAGGATGCCTCTATCCCTATACGAGAGATGCCTTATGCTCCAAGCATGAGATGCTAACAGTCCTTTCTACATGACTATAAACTGTAGTAAACCCTGTACTCCAAACATAGGATGCCTCTCGCCCTATACGAGATATGCCTTATGCTCCTAGCATAAGATGCCTAATGCCATGTTTATAGTGGCATAGTTTCAATAGCGTTGGAATCCGTTCAAACATTCCAGCACTCCACCCCACGCTTTGCGTGTCCTTCATTCGGATCTGCATCCATTTCCAAAGTCTG
This sequence comes from Viscum album, assembly GCA_963277665.1. Classification (NCBI taxonomy): domain Eukaryota; kingdom Viridiplantae; phylum Streptophyta; class Magnoliopsida; order Santalales; family Viscaceae; genus Viscum; species Viscum album. The sequence goes on along the minus strand of OY728136.1, from coordinate 897,699,650 downwards.
AAGGGACCCCCTAATAGTATGGATGCTCGACCTATGGTCCGCCTACTGTCCTGGGCCAATGCCCCGGAAGACTGATCACATCTGGAGGGACCCCCTAACAGTATGGATGCTCGACCTATGGTCCGCCTGCTGTCCTGGGCCAACGTCCCGAAGGATCGATCGACAACACTTGTGACATGGTCCCGTGTTCCGAACATGGTCAGCGGTCGACCCTCATTTGTTGTCCTCATTTATGGCTAACGTGATATGGATGCCGTGTTCCGAACATGGTCAGTAGTAATCCTCCATCACCACGCCAATCTCACGACGTTCTAAATATCGGGCATGTGATTCACACTTTTCATGTCCATTTGTTAGGGATGATTCCAGCGCCCTTGGCATTATCCCGCTTGTGCACTTGCGCATAGGCACATACCTCAACCCACCAGTGATTTGGGATGCCCTCATGGCCAGTCATGAGGAAGACATTAAGGGCAGCTTTCTTGCATAAGCCCTATTCACTAGTGCCGCTCCATAGCGGCACCCGGGCAGCTTCCTAGCGTAAGCCCCATTCACCATTGCCGCTCCATAGCGGCACCCGGGCAGCTTCCTAGCGTAAGCCCCATTCACCATTGCCGCTCCATGGCGGCACCCGGGCAGCTTCCTAGCGTATACCCCATTCACCAGTGCCGCTCCATAGCGGCACCCTGGCAGCTTCCTAGCGTAAGCCCCATTCACCATTGCCGCTCCATGGCGGCACCCGGGCAGCTTCCTAGTTTAATCCCCATTCACCAGTTCCGCTCCTTGGCGGCACCCGGGCAGCTTTCTTGCATAAGCCCCAATCACTAGTGCCACTCCTTGGCGGCACCCGAGCATCTTTCTTGCATAAGCCCCAATCACCAGTGCCACTCCTTGGTGGCACCCGGGCAGCTTTCTTGCATAAGCCCCATTCACCAGTGCCACTCCTTGGTGGAACCCACACAGCTTTCTTGCATAAGCCCCATTCACCAGTGCCACTCCTTGGTGGCACTCGGGCAGCTTCCTAACGTAAGCCCCATTCACCATTGTCGCTCCATAGTGGCACCCGGGCAGCTTTCTCGCGTAAGCCCCATCCACTGTTGTGATCCCAATCAGCGGTAAGCCGTTGACATCCTCATCCAGCGGTAAGCCGTTGTGACCGAATCCAGCGGTAAGCCATGGTGATTCTATTCAGCGGTAAGTCGTTGACATCCTTATCCAGCGGTAAGCCGTTGTGATCCTATGCAGCTGTTAGCCGTTGACAACCCCATCCAGTGGTAAGCCGTTGTGATTCTATTCAGCGGTAAGCTGTTGACATCCTTATCCAGCGGTAAGCCGTTGTGATCCTATGCAGCGGTTAGCAGTTGACAACCCTATCCAGCGGTAAGCCGTTGTGATCCCATGCATCGGTAAGCCGTTGACATCCTTTTGCAGCGGTAAGCCGTTGTGACCCAATCCAGCGGTAAGCCGTTGTGACCCAATTTAGCGGTAAGCCATGCACACCCAATCCAGCGGTAAGCTGTTGAAACCAACCAATTGGCGGTAAGCCGTCAGCAGAAGAACTATGTGGTCTTTGATCCATGTCAAGGCATGGTACGTAGGAAGCCTCTTCAAGGCTGAATCACGAAATCATCATCATTCTTTTCTTTGGGCCTCCATCCTGGATTAATTCCCAACACCATGGGCCGCCCAAAGCGTAACCCCCTTCTTGCTTCTCACGGACGCACCCCTCGCGACGTGATCGTCAGGTCCATGCAACCTCTTGTTTCTCAAACCGAGCATGACTCACGTGGGCTTAGAGTGAGCACCGACCCTGACACCCCACCTGAACTACGAGGTGTTTGATCCGTGTTAAGGCATGGTACGTAGGAAGCCTCCACGAGGTTCAAGACCACCAGTAGTGGACCACGGTCTACTTTCATGTCGGTTCACCGACACACCTACCCGTCGTTTCTTCACGTCGGGTCCCATCTTCGTCCGGCATGATGTTAAACTCCATTCCCTTTTGAACTATAGGGACTTTGATCCGTGTTAAGGCATGGTACGTAGGAAGCCTCCACAAGGTTCAAGCCCACCAACAGTGGACCAAGGTCTACTTTCACGTCGGTTCACCGACACACCCACCCGTCGCTCATTCACGTCGGGTCCCATTCCGGTCTAGTGGTAAGCCATTGTGACCCACCACCTGAACTACGAGAAATTTGATCCATGTCAAGGAATGGTACGTAGGAAGCCTCCACGAGGTTCAAGCCCACCCGTCGCTCATTCACGTCGGGTCCCATTCCGGTCCAGTGGTAAGCCATTGCGACCCACCACCCGAACTACGCGGACTTTGATTCCCTACCACAGGGATAAGTAGGAAGCCTCTTCAAGGCTCAAGCCCAACTTCACTGACGCCCCCTGCGATGGTCCCATTTCATTCCCCCTCCACTTCATTCATCCATCCATCACCCATACTGATTCTCACCCGGGCCGCCACATCCCAGTGGGATCATGCTATCCACCTCCTTGCTGCTCCTAGCAGTGCATGGGCCGCTTTCCACGTGTATGCCCCATCATATCTCCGGGTCGTTGTCCTCTGCGTACACCCCGATTCATCACCCCTTTGAACTATGTGGGTTTTTGATCCCTTTCCTATGCACAAGGTACATAGTAAACCACCAAGAGGATCAATCCCAACCAGCGGTAATCCTTGGTGTCCCCCATCCTGGGGTGCACTTCCCTTGATCCGCCCTAAGTGGTGTTCAGATCAGCCATCACGGTGTGACATCTCCCCTCTAGGGAGTGCACCACCTCGGATCCGTCCTCATTGGGCGTTCTGATCCATCCCCTTGGTAATCCTTCCAGGTGTTCCCTCTTATGGATATACCAATCTGGTCCGTCTCTATGGGACGTCCTGATCACCCTTATACCGTCTCCGCAAGACGTTAAACACGCGGCCTACCTCGTGATAAACATGAGATGCCTGAGGAAAAACTTGGATGACACGCCTTTGGCGTAACCGTCTCCGTAAGACGTTAAACTCGCGGAATACCTTGTGTTAAACACATTAAGCTGAGGAAAACCTCAGATACATGCCTCGGTTTATGCACCCTTGAGATGCCCTCTCATGAGGAAGAATACAGGTTCCCCGATGTCCATGCACCCAAAGATGCCCCGACATTCCTGATGTTTCCGTCTACTCCGACCGAAGGTCGCTACCATGTCAAGGCCCTATGGAAAGTCTTGAAGGAAGTAGTGTAATTAACCGGCGTCCATGACAATATGGCACCGGGAATGAGATTCACGAACAACGTATTAAATCTATGAGGGAGACCCGGACTTGGTGACGAGTTCCGAGGAGGAATCCACGGATAGAAGAAACGACATCCCATCATCTCGTTTCGATCAAGGAGCAGACGTCCATGAACAAGGAACAAATGCCGCCCACCTTTGGAAAGCGGGAATGCGGGGTAACAAGCTGCGCGTCCTCCTAAGACGGATGCGCGCACCCCGGCAAAAGCGTCGGAAACAACACCATAATATTATATTCCTCAACAATGAATTTAACCTATATCACATTAATTAATTAATTTTAACTAAATACATTTCAATCAAGTTTCTACACCCATTTTTCATCAATTAATCACCTATAATTTCTATAATAATTTATCGGATTTTTAAATTTGAATCTATCAAAATCTATTTCATGAGGTCTTGTGTCGTGATAAATCAAATTTTGTCCCATTAACATATTCATTATTTTTCAAGGGTAATACTATCCTATATGTATCAATGGGACTGAATTAAACACTAATTGGATCTAGAGGATCTATATAGATGTAAAATATAAGGATTATCATTTCTTGTTATTATTTTAGTTAATTCAAACATCATGTTGGAATAATCACAAAATATTTCACATACTTTAAAAATGGAAATAGACCATACGGAATTGTTCTATACCACCTAAAATTATCTATTGAATAATGGAATTTATTCCAAAAGGTAAAAATAATGAAGAATGAAGGAAATCATGATAATTTGAAAAACTTAGATCCCACATAGATCATGATCAATTTTGAATTCAATAGTAGTCAGGAGAGTATAGTGGGATAAAATAGAGAAAGTGGAAGATAAGGGAAAAGGAAAAGGAACTCACTAGTGATAAAACAATTTATTGAGACATCTCTAAGGGAAATAATAATTCCAAATTGACATTGATTTTTCATAGGGATTTAGATAATGTTATACATAATTAATGAAATAAAATAATTTAAATAGTGTGACTTAATACTTCTGATCTATAGATATTAACAATGTGAAACCCTTCCATGAAATTCATTTCATGATTTATAAGACAAACCAAAAAAATTAATCCTCCAGAAAAAAAAACCTAGATCGACCATTTAATGACATGATCTATATTCACACAGTGTATCTACTTCATTATTTGAACGAGATCATGGATTATTCTTTACATGATTAAATTGAGTAACCAATTATGATGTGAATGTTTCCAACATAAATATTTTATCTTATCTTCCATTATAAAATATTTAACAACCTCTAAAGACTTATAAACCATGGATAACCCTTGTAATCCATTAACACAATTATACATGGATTCCATTAATTCATGAAAACATACATCCTTTAAAATTAGATCATTTTCCATAGAAAGTTCTCTTCTTTACCAATTGAGACTCTACTAACATGTTTTAATGATGAAGGAAAATAAAAATAATTTTTTTACAACCAATTTTCAAAGTGAAAGGTAATTATAATAATATGGGATCCTTGAACCCCCTTACCACCATATAAGTACCCCTCCCCCATAGGAACCATGCATCACTATAGGGTATCAATGAACAATAATGTACACTTTTCATGAAAATTTTGATAAAATTTATGAGGATTCATATAGAACATGTCTATGGAACCACTACCCTAAATCTAAAGATATATTTTTTTTGAGATTCTTCCCACTACATTGCACAATCTATATCAGAGGATACTTAAAAGAAACATCTATACAATAATAAATGTTAGAAATTTATATAATAGGAGAATTTACAAGATGATATCAACAATTCTATGATATATAAAACATGTCGTGCAAGGAACTATATCACTTTGGAAGGTCTTATAAAAATACCATTGAACCAACCCATTCATCAATCAAGAATGGAAAAATATCAAGGTAGTATCTTACCTTGTTTCTAAATGCAATGTTTATCCTACATAGGGGTCACATGAAGGAAAACACTATCTCCAAACAGAAACTCCCCATGTAAATTAAAAATAGTAAAGTTAACATTCATTCATTCTCTATGAAGTCGCCAACCACCTTTTGTCCAATTATCCTACTCAAACATCTCCAATACGACACTAGGTCCAACCAGCATTCCCACACCTACCTCTAACCAAAAAAGCGTAAAATGTATATACATTACAAATAATTTTTCGAACATATGAATTTTATTCAATTATTAGATGTTTTTATTAAAGTTAACTCCATTAATAAAAAATTACTTTCCCATGATCCATTAAAATATGAATCACAATCTTGTAAAATATCCTCCTGGATATAAAGAGTATGTTTAGATTGGTTGTCACTATATAGATGATAGGTCGTACAAAAATAAACCTACAATACTAGAGCCATCTAAAGAGACTACAATGGATGAGATTGTATACAAGTATCTATATAAAAAATAATTCCTGAATACCATTATTTTATAATATCTCCCCCATATAATAACTACCCAGATATTAAATAGTGAAGCACCACATAATCGTAAAAAAGAAGGATATAATTTTAAGTCGATCCATGACCTCCCATGATGAATCACTCATACTAGGGGTTTAAGGAAATACTAGAACAAATTATAAATTAATATTATCTTATTTTCATTTAGGAAACGAAAGAGGCTGAAAAAGAAGAGAAAATCTACAATTCTCCACTTTAACCTACTAAAAGCTGAAAAATCATTCTATGAAGACTACTAATACCTTGTTAAGTCAAAGTCACCAATACTATTTATGGAGGTCATGATACTTCTTTTTCAGAAGTGGATGTACCACCCATCTAGAAGAATGAAACTCTCTCATTAGTCCTCATTCAAGACCATAGGAACCCATTCTCAGCCATTAATATAAATAACATTATTGATTATAATAAACCATCCAAATGATGGATCCTCGGAACATATCTTGTCTCTCAATGTGTAGAAAACATGAAAAGATAACATATGTTTCTTGATCTGGCCATGAAAATTGATATTATTGATGTTGATGTCATAAATACACATCCCTAGGTATAGTTATCATCAAGAAGTGTGTCTTCAAAGAGGACTAACACCAATAACTCATCATTAGACTCTCACAGAACCTCCATCTATGATGTCAATCAAATGTAATTTTTTTCAATGTTTCCCCACACATGTTGTATGCCATATTGATGTCGAAAAACTCTAGATACTTGATCTTTCTCCTCATATAAAGGATTCAGATTTGATAATAAAAGATGTATTAGAGGCTCTTTTGGTATGTGTAAAAGTCATACCAGTCTACCATAAGATAATTCCTCTATCATCTTAGGGAATGTACTCCCAAACTGAACTTTATATCATGAGTATGATAAATCCTCTAATATGGTCAATTATATATATATCCATAAGAAACAACTCAGTCCTCCCACTTCAGAACTAGTGTGATTATAGATCTCGGTATGACACAGTGCATTGTGTATATCATTATGAGAACTGGTAATGTGAGAATTATTATTTACGTAGTCCTACACTTTATATAAAAAAACACCTCTTGCAAGAATCTGATAAAAAAACATCACCTCTTTTTTAGGTAGACTATAATTTAGTGGTTCTAGATGAAGTAATAGTATGATAAAATAATGAATGTGACATCCTAAACTACGAAAAATATAAATCTTCAATAAAATCATAGGATTATTCCTTGATATCAAGAATACATATATATTTGTCTCCACTAACACTATATCCTATGAGATGACATGAACTAATATGTGCATGTTATCAATCATTAAAATTCAAATGTTTATCATGGAAAAATGATGATACTCACATAGTTTACTTATGAAAATGTCATGTTATTATGAATGATCATCCACTATAATGGAATACACTATGATGTCATTGAAGAAATACACCTCAAAAATTTATAGAATAGTATGAATGATACAATTCACCAATGCCATGAATACTATCAGTGCATTATTAAAACCAAATGACATCAGTATAAACTCAAAAAAAACTATACATACTCCTAAAAGTAGTATGAGGTTTGTTTGATGGTATCTACCTCAATAAATAGTATCCTAATATCAAATCAATCATAGATATGGTCTTAAATCCCCATTTCTAGCTGGAGAGTTCATCGTTTCTTTGAAGGGAATACTAGTTATCAATCATCATGTTTTTCAATATATGGTTTCCCAAAAACAAGTGAAATGTCCCATTATCCTTATTAGGGAAGATAAATGGGTAACCCCATGGTGATGTACTAGACCATATGAAAACATTAGCTTCCTAATATTATAGCTTCTATTTTATTCATTAATGCTTCACTGGTTCCATACTATACCATAGAATTGAATCTAGATCTACTCCATGTACCAACTCAATCATAGAATATATATCCCACTATAGTTGAAGGACATAAAATTTATCAAGAATGTAATCATATTGCAATTATTCCACTATCAAAAAAATATAATGCTACATTCATCCATCATGAAGATTCTGTCTTGCAATCTGATCCATGCAAAAATAATATCTAAATTGAATTTCTCCTACATGACCAGCTTGAATATCCCACTCAACCACATTAAAAATGACTGTTTTTAGATATATAACGGTCACTCTCCTACAATTATAGTTTATATGATTCTTTTATAGAACAATCAAATCCGTAATAAGAATAAAAATGAATCTCATAATTTCTAGAACAACTAGTTTCAAAAAAAAAATTACCACCAAATTCAAAATAACATTCCATGTCACTATTGATGTTCTTTTATTAAACAAGAAACATTGAATTGATGGTGAGGACACTATCAATTAATTTCACACATAGGACCAACCCATTTTTAAAAAGAGAATATATAATGGAATTTTATTTTCTAGTATTAAAAAGATTATAATATATGGTACATGTATAAGAATTATACATCTGAAGAGAGAATTCCTTATATCCCAGGTAATTGGAGTATACTATATTTGTGTGTAGCTGGAATGTGCATGTAAACATGGCCCTAGTCTAAATTCCATGTTCTATTTCCCATTCCTAGTAATACTTCTCTTCCACTAGGGTTTCTTGGCCCATTCCTCATATGGTAAATGTATAGGAACTCTAGATTTTAGTCTGCTAAGTGGTAGTAATGTCATTACCAAACTCTCTTCCCCATAGTGATCCCCTATCAATATCTAAAAAAAATTCTTTTATTGAATCATAAACCCTATTTTAAGGGGTCAGGGGGAACAGAAAAAGACATAAAACAATTAAGAGTAACCACTCATCCATGGTTCTAATTACCAAGGTCCATCTCATATCACAACTACAAAGAAAATCACCTCCCAAAAATAAATAATGTAATGACCTTCTTCCAACATCTCATTAATGTTCAGTTAGCTATCTCGTGCGATGATGCATGTTCTTGGTTCTGATGGAAGTTTTAATAGTCTCCATACATTCAAATCCTATTATAAATGATCAGAAAAAAACATTCTATGAACCATTTCTGGAGAATCTCCTAGAATTTGAACTGGTAATGTTCTTTAATTTGTGAACCACAGGGCCCGAAAATGAACACCACCACAAAATCCAATCCGTGAGATTAAAAATTCAACTCCATAACACCACAAATAAAACCCATCCAATAATAAAATTCCAAAAAACATATACTCACTTAAATCCATTATCAAAAGAATCAAATATCAAACTTAGATAAAAATCCGGAAATACCATGACGGTGATAACATCAAACCCATCAGAAAAACTGATTAAATATAATGCATCTCCACCGAAGACTACAAATCGTTGCTAGAACAGAAGCAACAAGTATCCCACTGTATCCACAAGACACCCTACCACACCAAAACAATATCAACTCATATATAAATATGAACCAAAGAGTATGAAAGCAAGACTTTATCATCCATGACTAGAAAAACCAAACGAACCTCAAAGTAGCATCACCATTGAGGGTTTCCCAGCATAATTGATCCAACATCACCGCTCTGGTCATGGAGTTAGTCATATAAAACCCATGAATGAAACCACATCAGATTCCAAATTTAATGAATACCGAGAAGAGGAGGGGACCAACAAGGAAGGACAAAGAAACTCTGTCAACGATGAAATTGAAAGAACACAATCATATCTTCCAATAGTAAAACAACCAGAACGATCTCAAAACACTATGAAAGATAAAAACAACGAAACAATAGAAAGGGATGGCGATTTAGAAGATCCTCTAGCTCAACCCTGAAGATTGCACGAGTCTCCTCCCTCTAGATCATTGTTGAGGAAACCATGGAGTCGCTTGATGGGAGATAGCTACCACTCAGAGGCCAACCTAATCTCCTATCAATACATGGGTGCTACATTAACCTAAAAACTACTTTATGTTTCCTATCCTACCATAATAATGAAATTATAAATAATGGTTAGAAAAACTAAGGCCACTTATGACAAAATTATTCTACACTAGTAGCATAAAAATGGGTTTCAATGTTGATATGGTTTTACAATACATTGGTTTCTCTTCCCACTATTTCTATGGTGATAACTATCATAGAGGAACTTATTTTTAGTAGAATAAGAGATCCTAATTAACCCAAGTGAAAATTCATTTCCACAATTTTCTGAATCTCTCAGATTCCATTCCTTTATGAGATTATAATTCATCTGTTCCAAAATTATAGTAAAATAAAAAATTCCCAATTGTGCCTTGTTATCATAGAGAAACCCATCCTACAAATTCATTTCCCTGAAAAACTATCCATTAATTAAATATTTCTTAAGGTTATGCAATTCAGGGAAACATAAGTCAAATTTAACCACTAACATTCACTCATTTATCAGTTGCATGTCCACATGAGCCTTCTCATCCATCAAATTTCCAAGATATAACTATTTATGATAATTCACATTAATGTCCTTCCAATGATACTCTTTTGTATTTTGGTCTTGTGATATAGATTCTTAATAATTATTTTATGGTTCGTGAATTATGTATGTAGAATGACCTATCGACATATTTTCAAGACTCTTGAGTTTCTTAAATATTTTTTAACTGAATAATTATTGAACATGGTTTTCTAGAAGCCTCCATCCAAATTAAATAGGTATATGCTACATCATGATTTCTATCATCAACTTATACATCTAAGGCATAATGAAAATTGTGTCACATTCAATAAATTGAATACACCTTTAGAAGATATCTCAAATATGAACATCCATCTTAATTGTAAGACATACATGATGCTCTATTTCAACTGCATTATGAGTGCACTGATTTTATCTCTCTTAAAGATCTATTTGAATTAAATAAGGATGAATTTATCTATATAGAAAATACCCTCATTGAAAATATAGAAAATGAAATATTCAGCATGAATAGCAGAAAATAATATAGAGTCCTAGAATCATGGTGTTGCTTAAATGTCCTAACAACTGAATTACCATTACATAACATTTCATTTATTTAATTTATCATATATGAAAGGTATATCAATTCATATTTTATAAAATCAAATTATCACACACAATAAAAATTTCCCTATCATGAACAATGTATATAAATATTTATTCATATATGATTTTCATAATTTATATATGTTGATTTCTTGCAATAGTGGTTCATGAGTGAAAAACATAAGAATAATTAACATCACACAACATGTGAATCTCCCACTGTTAAATAATATCATCCATAACAATAAAAAATGATGACCAACAATCCCATCCCTAGGATCATAGATTTTACCCCATGAATTGGTTAATTAATCGAATTATCATTATAATTATCGTGTCCTAAAACATCCTTGTCTCTGTAAAACCATTATTAAATAGTAAATAAAAAAGGAACAAATTAACAATTTTTTTACTCTTTATAACAATAATCAATCTGTAACTATCTCACCTAGCCAAATAAAGTTGGTATCTAGTCTTCAAGCATGTATCCCTATATATCGTAGGCTTCTTACTAGCTGTGGGGGTGTATAGAACATACTGAGGAGACTATAACCCATGGTAAATAGTTTCAATACAATTGAAATAAAAAAATAATGTATTAAATGAAATTTCATAAATATTGTAACATACAACTTGTGGATAAAGGATGAACCATGTTAACCAAATATCAAAAATCCATTTTATTTAATGATGAAATATATATAAATTGATGTTGTAAATCATGATGATTGATGAAAAATATTTTGACGACAAATAGAACGGAAACTCTATTCATAAAACCCCTTAAATTCTCACTCCATGATCTAACCCATCTATTATGAAACCATTAACAACATGTTTCTTTTACGTTTCCAATTTTGTATCCATATAATCTTCCCACATACAAACTAGTTTCTTGACTAGGGTGTTGGAAGGTATGGGTATCCCCTCTTCGAATGATGACATCTTCTTTCGCTATTTCAGCTCATCATGGTTGGATGTCTCATTTTTAGGGAAGAAGTTTGGATTCATCAATGCTACCCAAGTACTTTGACAAGGAAACCACATATCACCATGATTATTTGTTATGGACCAGGACGTGCTCAACCGCCTTATTCACTACTTCCTAGACAATAGTGGAATTCTTCCTTATCGTCTCAGATTGTACTCTCCCTCATTGTTTCAAATTATGTTTGCATATGACACTATTATTTTTTCAAGTACATATAGTAGCTCATTGAAGAGTTTGAATAGGGTGATGGAGGAATATTGTTTATGGGGCGGCTGGAGCATTAACAGAGGATAGGGAAATTTTTACACACCCTGAAACTGCTCTTCCGTTCAGGTCTCAATAGTGAGTCACCTTTTGGATATGTAAAGAGGGGACATTTCCATGAACTATCATGGGGATCTCTTGTCATAAAGACGTACAAGTATTTGTGATTTTTACCCCCTCGTCAATAGGATCACTGATCGGGTTCTCAACTAGAAGAACAACCTTTTGTCCTCAGGAGGTAGAATTAATTTTGTGAACATCGTTTTTCTCACCACCTAGGTGCATGACCTCTTGGAATCAAAGGTAACAAATGGAGTTATCCATAGCATCGATAGGAATATGGCCATGTTTATTTGGGACCTCAAGGTATTGAAGAAACATAATTGGGTATATTAGAGTAAAATGGAAAGATAAACATTCATAACCATGAAGATACCCTCCGAGGAATCCATGAAAAACATTCATTGAATTTATTGGAACGTCTCAAGACATGGGGGCATACCATTCATGGGAGTTCTTCGGGGGATTGTTTATCCACTGAAATCCATGCTTCCCCCATCTGGACTGATCTTTTTCCCATCATGAATGATTGAAGGAGGAATGCTCGTTAGATCATTTGGGCAAGGAAACATCTGGTTTCTGCCCCACAACTGGAGTGGAATGATCATTGAATTCCTGGGTTGCCCAGCCACAAATATCTCTTTCTAGGAAGCTAGACAGTATCAGTAATTTTCCAAGGATGTTTTGAGAAGGGAACAAGTTGAGTTTTTCACCTCATTTAGATGTCCTCTGATACATATAGTTGTGTCTTCAACCCATAACCATCTATATTTTTTTACCATTTATGATCACCATCGGTTTGTCAACTCGCACGACCATACCGACTCAAGGAATGAGATCCTCTGGGCCAATGGAAATATCTCTATATATAAGCTCCTCTCCTGTAGAATAATGAATATGGATCAACCAACGGACAAAAACATCATGTGGTGTGGCATCAATCTCACTTCTAGATGCGTGTGTTACCGGAGACATACATAGGAGAGATATAGAAACCATTTCTTCAAAAGTAAATGGGAGAGTGAGGTGTGGGGGAACATTGGCGAGTTCACAACTATTGCTTTATTGTAGATGGTAGATCATTCATTCTTGGATCATTTTTTCACGGTTCAGGGAACATTGGCAAAGATATGTGGAATCGTTTTGTGGTATTTCATGCTGGTATTTAGAGTATGTGGAAGATGATGAACAAGCAGATATATGAGGTGGGGTCCTCATTGGTTCATGTGATCATTTCTAGAACTATTAAACTGATTATCATATTGACTAGGGAGCTACGAAACTGGAGAGATGCACTGTATCTATGACATTTCTGTACAAGGACCTCCTCCACTCAGGCCAGTAGTGGTCTATCATCATGAAATAGGATAAACTAGAATTTTTTGTCGAGGGGTATGACACTGAACAATGATGTCTCCTGCATCTTGGGGTGATACATGGAGGTGTGGTGGTTCACTATAGCACGAGTTTAGTGTAATTGTATTTCTCTATTCGGGTGTGTTAGGGCACATCCCTTCACGTACAGGCCTTGGCCATGCATATAGGTCTTAATAATTATAGATAGTGGATAATGAATATTTTCGAGGTTGAAACAGATTCAATGTTGTTTCATAATTCTCTTTGCTGCATGAGGGTGGGTCCTTTGTCAGTTTCTTATGCAGTCAGTGACTACCGAGGATTTCTAGAAGCAAACATTAAAGTGATTCATACATGGAGGTAGGGAAAAAATGTCGATGAATACATGGCCTTGGTGATCCACCCCAGCCCAGACAATTTAGTTTTCCACAACATGGATATCTTGAAACTGATGGGGTTAATATTATTCATGGGGAATTCCTTCGGACTTCATTACTTTCATCCCCCAAAGATGTTGTGTCCTCGGGCCCACCCTTTTAGGCCATGTAATAACTTCCACCTCATTGAATAAAAATTTACTCTTCAATGCCATTTTTGATCCATTTATATAATCATCTCATCATAAAATGTTTGATCCATTTGTATAGTCATTTCAAAAAAACCATAAAAATTGCTTTATATTTTATTTTAGTAGGCCCACGATGAACCTTTAAAATAAACATTTTAGAATAACTGGTAAGTGAACTCTATATAATCATTTCACTATATCCTATCCAATCCATTTATAAAATCACTTGAGCATAATTGATATAAGTACTTAATATAAACATTTTAGAATAACACTATTAATCCCTTTATACATGAATTTTTTCATAACATGTCCCCAACCATTATATACAAAATTTTTATGAATAATTATACATGATATAATTTCATGAATAAAACCACATAATGTCATAATCTAGAATAATAAATTTATATAATTACTATTTTTTTCTTAGTACCCATTCATTTATTAATTTTATTCTTAGCTCAATTCAATGATATCTTTTACACCTATTTTATATCAGATTAAAACCATCCATTTCAATAATAATGCATGAAATTTTCCAAGGTAAATATATCCCAATCAATTTATTTAGGATTCATTCAAATATAAATTATAGGTCATGCAATTTTCTAGTTCATTATTTTTATCAGGTTGGAGCAACCTAATGGAATCTATAATCGTGTTCATAAAAGTATTGGAACAATGATATCCATGCATTAGTCCAAACACTTCATTATAATATTCAATTATTGTATTATAATACATATATATTGTGTCTGTGAAATAACTTTACATTATATATAAATGAGGAAATAAAAAAAATACATACATCTTTATTCTAGAACACATACATTATTAGTGTATTAATGAAACACATCAAACATGTAATACCAACAAAGAACATCACTAATGGTGATAAAAAAATTAACAACACAAACATCAAGATATAAAAATTAAATGGTGGATAAGATATCACACCGTGATTACAATGAATGATAATTATAAATGGGACAATAGTGGGTAATTAACTCACTAATTATCAAATTATTGTTTTAGATTTCCAAAGGGGGAAAATTGCTCCATAATTGATTGTAGTTTACCATGGGTTTATTAGAGGGACCTTTATAATGGATGAAATAATATCATATTCACAATGTGTGTTAAAATCCATTGTCTAAATATATTTATGAAATGAGTCCCCTTCATGATGTGACATTATCCTTTTTTTAGATTTTTTTAAAATATGTCATATGAAGTTAAAATAATCATGATAGATTATTTAATTGTATGAACTTGTTTCATTATGTGTACCTATTCACCAGTCTGAGAAAATTCATATAATCTTGCTACCAAGACATTCACATCGTGTAATCATTCAAAACATTAATGTGTCAAACATACCGCATTCCATCCAACATTTATGGGAAAAGATGGAACCACCACCAAGGGCTATTGAACCACATATTGAACTCCCAATTCCTTGAAACAATTATACCGAGACTCCGTTAATTAATAAAAACATTCATCCCTAATCTATAGGTAAATTTTCCCATTTGAATATCTCATCCCTAAATTAGACTCCACATTAAATATTTAAAAAAAGGAAACACCATATTAAATGGTGTTCAACCATAATTCAAATATAAAAATACTATGAAAATGATGGGATCCTAAATACATCCTATATGGATATAAAATTAAATATTTACTCCCAAAATTTAATTCTATATAGGTCCTCCCTAGAAGGATTTAAATTAAAATATTATTTAACAATTGTGTGTAGGTCCTATAGTAAACAGTTTCTCATATTTAATATGTATAGGTTTCAAAATGTAATCATGTTAATGAATATTGTATTATTAGTAATATCTAATATCTTAAAATTTAAGCAGTTATTAAATTTATGAAAATAAATTTATTTATAAAATATTAATGTAATTATCTCATGTACAAAAAGATGACATCAATAATGATTTTACAAACACATCATAAAAAAAAGCATAGTGTTTTAAACTACACAGTAGTTTTATTTATTGTATGAGTGGTCCTCCTATCCTATTTATTTTTGAAACATACATTCTCAAACACCACATAACAATAGAATAATATATATAGTTGTGGGGTGTTGGGGGATTGAAATGATGGGAAAATGTCCCCTTCAATAAATCTAAAACATATCTTCAATGGATGTAAACAGATTCAATATTAATTCTATTTAGATAATATTTTATCAATAATTATGTATAGAAATTTCATAGAAAAAAACATCACCAAATAATATTTCAAATATTATTAATAACTTCTAGATAATTATATAAGTTGAAATATTAATTATATAATATTTCAATGTGAAACATTTCAAAACATCATAATTGAATTGTAATTTAACTATATAAATTCAGCCCTCATTATTCCAATCTTATTTTAAACTCTATTATAGGATTTATCCTCCAAATACTGATCAAATTATAATTTATAGAATTAAAAAAAATATAATTGGAAGAATAAAAATAAGAACACATACTATGATAATAAAAATAACGAAAATAAAAAAAGAGTGTTTTTTTTTAAATTAATTGAAACTTGATGAAAAAAATCAATTATAAAACATATTACATTATTCCTTACAATAAAAAGTAACCAATTTATATCATTAATAAAATATCCACTCTAATCTACAAAAAGCAGTAAATGTAAAATTCCATATATTCATTACATGGTAACAATTAAAATAATATAGTGAATTTTATATCACCATTTTATATTAATATAAACTATTAATTGAGATATTGATGTAGATAAAATTATTCGATAACTAGACATGATTAATGAAATCTCTTTAAATTATTAACAAAATGAAATTTCATATTTTTAGCTATTTATTTCTATTTTGTTATTAAAATTATATCTGGATCTCTTAATATCATGATCAGATATGTTATTTTGATCTTCATAATCAACTTTCCTGATAACCCCGTCATTATATATAGAAGAGACAATTAATTTAAAAAAAAGATATGATAAAATTGTACTTTATTAATAATATAGTGATTATAACTTATTTAAAATGACATTCATCAGAAAAAATAGTGGGACCATACATTACTTTTTCATATAATATATAGACATTGCGATGAAAATAACCGTCATTATTTTTCTCGAATGACCCATATTCGTCATTATTTATTTTGAAAAACATATTAATGTGGAATTAATATTTATGTTCCACTATTATCTCCCTGCCTTTTCAATAACCATAGTGATTTATATTTTAAAACCACATTCCTTATTTCTATAAAAATATAAATTTTCAAAACCCTTTCCATTATCTGTTAAATCATCAATCAGAGAAGAAAATTAAGAATGCATTGAATTAGGTAATATAAATCACATTCTGAATCAGAATAACTAATAAGAAACAACTAAATTAGTTTCTCTAATTCCCATCAATAGAGATGTGTTGTATCTAAAGTCAATATCTCAAAAATTATTATATAAGATACACAATTGGATAAGATAAAATAATATTCAATCCTAAAATGTGACAATAATATAAAAATTTATTTTTTAAATGTAGTAAACTCCAAATTTCTAAATTTTAAAAGCCTATAATTATTAAAATTAATTTTTAATTCACATGCATTCAATTCAATTATTATGAAATTTATTTGATAAAATGATTTAAAATCATTCATTTTATTTTATAATATTTTTGATTTACATTTTATTTTATACTTAATCGCAATGATCATCTTATTTTATATTATTTATTTTAATATAATATTTTCATAAATTACTATCATGAAAAAAATTTCTGAACCACCAATAGAAATTAATTAAGGTAAAATATCTCTATCTCTATCAAAATTAATATCACAAAACTTTTTCTATAATAAGTATAATTAATGAATAATATTTTTGGGGTATATGTTAATCATAAAATATCCCATTGTAAATTAAATAATTTTAATTTTATTTTCTTGATGTAAAATTGTTTTGAATTCTCAATAAAAACATACGATTATTTATTTTATGTTCAAAAAACTCAAATGGAATTCATTTTAAAAAAATTAGTTTTTTTATTAAATGTGAAAAATATTTATTATTCAACTACCTGAATTCACATAAATCATCATACATTAATCCAATGATGTATATGTTGTAAAAAAGTATTGACTTATATCTACAAATATTTTTCCACATTTAATTTTCAATATTCAAAAAATCAAATAACATTCATTATAAATATTTTTCTTAGACCAATTACTTCCTGTTAAATTCAATTTTAAATTAATTCAACTATCACACACACATAATTAAGAAATAAAAACAATTATTTAGGTCATGATAAGAGATATAAAAAGAATAAAATAATTATATTATTTACAGTTATGAGAAAAAATGAATATAATAAAAGTAAACCGCTTTACTATATATATCAATTTTCAACCATTTACATTTAGAAATATTTTTTAGTAATTAATTAAATTATTTTCTTATAAATGTATGGATTTTACACTATGATGCTTAATGATTATATCTAGAAATATCTTAAAATACCATATTGAAACATTTTCCCTCAAAATAGTAATATAAAAATAAATCAAAAAAATACCTTTAATAATCTAATTATGAATCACCATACAGTTAAACTACTCCATTATGTAATTTCAATAGAATAATAAAATTAAATAATAGAAAATGATAACCAAGTTAAAATGGAATAAAAATATATATATTAATTTTCCATTCATCCCCTATTTTCCTTAAAAATTTATCGAGTATGGATTGAGGGTATCCAATAATATTTTTCTAATGAAATAATTTGAATCCCATATAATATTTAGAAAATAACTCTTAGTATAAATCAATTAAATGAATAGAATGAGGTTGTCTATCCATAGAAGGTATGGTGTGTATAATTATATATGAATGTGTAACAAATAATGAATGTACAATAATTTTATGCTAAATAATTTTGAATGACCCAATATTTTAATGAATTATGTTAATAAATATGGTATCCTTTGATTTATAAACAAAAAAACGTTTCAATTTTTATTAATTAACATACTTACTATAAATCATTTAAATATTTAGTAGCTTATAAAAAATTTATTCAATGATAGCCTATTTATATTTATATAATAGAAAGATATAGAAGACCCCAGTTTTATACAACATTTTATCTATAGATATAGAATGTATTTGTGGTTTTAAAGTGGGAAAAAATTTATTTTCAAAGGAATGGGTTGACTGACACTATAATAAATGATGATCTACATGATAGTTAACCATTCTGTGTGATTATGTAGAAAATATTTATGTAAATTTTATAGGAATGGGTCTCTCCCATTAGGGGGATCCAAAACATTTCTATTAAAATTACAATCACCATCATTAGCTATGGTAATGATTTGATAATGAGGAGTAAATTAACTTTTCATTTATTCTTGTAAGGGGAGTGTCTTGTGAAATATTTGGTTGGGTTTCATTAGTACATTGGGTGTCAGTTTTCCCTACATCATCTTTGTTATGTGGAAAATATTAATTATAAGACACATCATGGACATCACCATAAATTAAAATTAGTGTGTTTCATTCCACGATTATTTTGAAAATCTTAATAGTATTTGGAATTTATAATGTAAAAGCATTAATAATGATTTTAAAGGCACAAAATTCTCTATATTTTATAATTTTTTTTACTTATATGATGAAATATCCTCCCTTGATTGTTCTATTATTCTACACTATAACCAAAAAATATTTTTAAAATAATCGAAATCATTTTTCATACCTTTTAAAATAAATCACATGTTTACCATATTCAAGCAATTAATGTTGTCAGGAATTTTTTTTTGATATTATATATTGACTTATAATTAATTAAATATAATATAGGGTAAATTTATTTGTACATCAATTAATTTTATGATTATATATAATAGTGTAATATTTTAAAATATAACCATTTTTATGAATTTTCATTGTAATTTTAATTTTAAAATTCTATAAGGTGTGTGTATATATAAATTCAACTCCATAGACCCCATATTATATAGAAAACTAATTTATCATGTCCTCTATCAACTATCCACCTAATATTAACTTGAATTTACTATCCATACTTATATTTATGGTGAAGAACAACTATTTTAATTATCTAGGTTTAAATTCTGGTATTTCCATAACATGATCTAAATATATTATCCTTAGAGACTATTGTAATAAAAATTCCTTAAACAACAAAATGGGTTGGATATTTGAAGGTTTTAAATTTTCTAAAGATGATAGTGTTTTAGGTAGGATTTAGATAGGATAAGGCTGGTTTCTATATTAGGATGAAGCTTGAATAACTTAATGTTTTTTGATTTGGGGTCTAATTGGTCAATTTTAAGGGGAAATTTTTATGGTAATAAGATATTTGATGTGAGGAATACTATTTATGAAATGGATAAGGTAATTTAAAGTAAAGTGAAATATTAAAGTGAATGCATGGTTATGGTATATGGTATTTTTTATTAGGTTACGTTACATGAATGGATGTTTAAAATTATTTAAAAAGTGTTTTGGGTAAGTGTAGGCGAATTAGATATTAATTTTAGTGTTAATATTTTTAGATATTTAGATTTTATTCTACCAATATAATGTTAATGGTTGACCATTTAGTGTATTAAAAATCATTGGACCGATTTCAATGGTTTTAGGGAATCCTTGGATAGTGTTTGTTACAATAAAAAAATCGGGATGATAGAGATTTGAGAGAACATCTTTGAGAAATTTTATTACAAAAACTAGTGATAAAACATTACTTTATTATAAATCATCCAAAAAAAATAAAAATACGGAGCAATAAAAATATTATTATTTTACTGAAATTTTCATTAGAGATGAAAAGGAAAAAAAATTAGATATAATGTTTTAAACAAATCAGTTTCAGGATTTTCGGAGGTCCGGATATATAAAGTATGGTGTTTTAACTATCTTGGACGTTAATGACATTAGGTTTAGTTCCAAATCTATAAATTTGATGGATCCATTGAGTTAGAATATCCATTGCTTGTATATTTGATCATAAGATAATATTTAAGGCATGTAGTCTAAAAAACAAGTGAAAATAAAAAAGTATAGTGTTAATATGTATTTTATATATTATATATTAGAGAATGAAATTTTGATATGAATGTTTATGTGTATTTATTTTATTAATACCATGTTTCAATGGTATTGTGAGATAAATTGGTAAATTAATTGCATCATATTTTTATCTTTATACATATAAAGCTAAACCATGTTTGTAATAATGAATTTGGGTGGTGTAATTATGTGCTTTAGAGGATTTGGTTATTATTAAAGATGTGTGTATTTTCAGAAATAAATTTTAATTGAAATATTAAAAGAGGACTTCATTGATTCGTTTTATTAAATTTATATAAGTAATCAGAACATTTTTTAGATTTAGGTATTTTGGGAAGATTTATTTTTTGTGATGACCTATTTCATATGGGATGTTTTATATGGATTTTGAACTATTTTTGGGGGACGAGGTTAGTTAGGTGATAGGAAGAATTGTTTTGAAAAATAAACTTTTATAGATGTATTCTTTATTGGTAGTCAGACTCTCAAATCACAACATTAGTTATATCAATGATAAAACTATATTACAAAGTGTATGGAAACATGTTTTGAAAAAAACATTAGGTGGGAAACGTCTTAGAATTTTGTGACTAGGGAATGATTTAGATTTAAATTAAATAAATCTTGGTCATTTATTTACCATTGAGTTTTTAAAATAAAATGAAAATGGTTTTTCCTGGGATTAAGATAATACCCTTATAGTTTACATAGCAATTTATTTTAGAAATAGAAAACTATAAATTGAGATACTTTGTTAATGTTTACATAATGTTTCTACATAAAATAATCATTGCAATAATTTTTTTCATTGTATCTATTAAAATAGTCTGGATCAAAATGATTATGTTAATGGTGGTTAAGATAATGGTTGTGATTTGATAGTTCTAGGCTAAGTGAAACACATAAAATTGATAGATCACCATTTAGTGGATTTTAGGATTCTACTATCATTATCCCAAATAATTTTTTAATGAACTTACACTAAACCCGTATTTTTCATCATTTTTATCATATAAATAGTTATATATTTATATTAAAATGTTTCAAATTTAACAAAAAGATTCATTTTATGTGACACTATTTTATTTTTATTAAATATTTCACTTTATATAATCTTATTTCATTGATTTATTTGTTATATATATTAATCATTTGAGAAAAAATTTTGACCATTTTTAAAATATAGTGTTTTGGTATAAACTACCTATTAGATTGGTTCTATGAATAATAAAAACTAAATTGGGGAAAAAGGGGTCTCAAAACTTATAAAATGACTTCAATACTTATGAAATAATTATAATTAAAAAAATAATCATATTAAATATGATTTGTTTATAAATAAATTATCTATACGTGGAATTTAATTCAATTTTAGTAAATTAAATTAATCACTATTATTGAATACTTTTAATAAAATATATATTCCATTTACCTGGTAAAATATTTTTAACATTAATAAAATATTCGTGTAGACATGGGATAAGAATAAATTTAATTTTCGGCATTAATGTATACATTTCTAAAAACAAATTTTTGTCACTTTTTTTCAAAAATAAATTATAATTGATTTCACCCATTTATAGGTATTGATATATATATATATACATATTTATATATAAAATTTTTTATAATTCGGTGGTTCAGATATTGACAATAGAGAATTATTGTTTTATCAAAATGAATATATATCATAGTAAATTTAATCACCTTAGTCAAGAGTATATCTAGTTAATCTTTATTTCAAATAACGGATAAGGTGACATTTTCTCATCCTAATTATTATTTGATGAATTTTTCAGTTCATTATATCCATATACATGACATTTATTAGTTTAATGGACATATTTCCATTAAAATGAAATAGATAACAACTAAATCATTGAATTTTACAAATTTTGATTCTCATTATTTATAATATTTCTTTTGTCTCATCATAGTGGAAAATGAATTCTGTTAATAAATTTATGTTTCCAATTTTATCATAGGAAAATTATTTTCATGATTGATTTTTATTTTAATTTTTAGTAATTACATAAAAATAATAATTTTATATGAAACCCCGATACTATTTTTAACCATTGTAACACCCTCAAAAATTTAAAATAATATATTTTTTCATGTAACTTGTGACATCGAACATCGATCATCAATATAAAATGAAATATATTTCCTTAAATTTAATTTTTTTTGAAAGCTTGCGGAACACAAAACCCGAGTCTAAATACACTATAATAATGTATAAAATTATAAAATACCTATTAAATTAATGGTTGTGAATATTAATTTATAAATTCATAAAATTATTTTTATATATTCAATTGAAATTAAATACTAATCATTTAATATAAAAAATTATATATTTTTAAAAAAATTTATATTTTCTAAAAGGCGGTTGATTCTTATTATGCGTATATAATTTAAAAATAATTTTTCCCAATATATTTTTTGATAAGATAAATTTATTTTTAAAAAGAATATTATCAAAATAATTATATGGTTATTTTTTGGGATTTATCTGAAATTTTTCATTCATTAATAAATTTTAAAAAAATACTGATTCATAATTGAAAACAACAGTTTATATTAAATTATATATAAAGATAAAGTATATTTTGAATTGGTTGTAAATTAAAATTATATGCATTATAATTCTATTAATGCAGTTAATTTCATTGGAAGAATTTTCATATTTAAAAATCATATAAAACCCATGTAAACGATTCAACATTTTCTTTATGAAAACCCAGTTTGTCCTCGTATCTGTTGGATTGAAACAAATATTAATCATTTAACATTGTTAACAGTGTTTTGTAAAATGGATTAAATTATTTTAATAATGAAATTATATTTTATATAATATGGTAAAATTATTTTTCTACCAATATGAATAGACTAAGATAATAAAAATTATTTACCACGGTTAAGGTAAAAATGGATTTTCATGTGGATAAACTAAAAATATAAGGAATAAAATTTACAAAAAACATGTCTAAAATATATTAAATAGAAATATTTATACCTTATAATGTATAAGGATCTAAAATTGACCATTTGAGACCATTTTTTGTTTTTTAAGAATTTGGATACAGATTTTTCCTTAAAAAAATTACAAGTGTGGCACTCACCTAAGTTATTAAAGGTACCCCATATCCCATCTTTTTTATACCATAAAAATAATTTTGGATTGGCCAATCTCTACAAAAATACCATTAAAAATTTAATCCCCTAATCCTAAAAATAATATTATTGTAATATATCCATCCTTGGATTCGTATAGGTGAAAACATTATGAGTTTTCCCAAAAAAAGAGGTTACTTTTTCCAATGAAAACTTTTATTTTATTTTTTGATAAGACTTTTATAATTCTTATTACATAATGATTATATAATAAAATAATTATAGAAATCTTATTGAAATTTTTTATGATAACATAATGAATTAAAAACATCATTATAACCATTAAATGGGTTATGAAATCAATATTCATTAGTTCGACGATCAACTTCCATACTGACTGATGTCAATCATTTTTTCATTAACACTCTTCACGGTTGTATATATTGTTATTTATAAAGTATATATATGATATTTAGAGGATAATTATTTATATTGATTCATTATTTCATATATATGTATATATATATATATTCACATTCCATTCCATTTGAGATACTGTAATGTCACTCGTTTGTATGGCAGATTACATCCTGACGATGCAATGTGATTCATTTTTCACTAACACATTGCAGAGAATGTAATAAAGATATAGTTAATGAATATATGTGATAAAAATGAAGAAATTATTATATTATTTACATAATTATCATTATAAAAAATAAATATATGATTTTCTTTTATACCATTTCTCTCACATAATGATGATAACATCATTCATGGATATGTAGAGTACACCTTAATGATGAAACGTTACAATCTTTTAATAAACTCACCACATAGATGATATGTATTAATATATATAGATAAATAATATAAATTATTTTCACTATTTGAAGAGAAAATATTACTTATCGTGTTTCAATAATGATTTATTTAAAATGAAAACAATACTACTGCATATATACGACCTACCGTTTTCATGGAAGTAACATAGTTCTTTTATCAAAAATATTTTTAAATGATTGGTACCAATAGAATAATTAATATATAAATATTATAATTAGTTAATTATTATTAGTACTATATGAAACATTCTAATATTTATGATAATTATAACATTAAGGGAAAAAATTATTGAGAAAAAAGGCATTTAACACCTTAAACAGTGAATATAATGAATGATTATTAATAGATGGATGATATAATGTTATAAAAACTCAAATATGATATAATTAATACTATTATGGTTCTAGTATACATTTATACATTTTTAAATCAAAAATATATTTTGATAATGAACTTTCAACCAAAAAGAAGTATTAGGTAATGGACTTCATCTGAAATTCACATAAAAGAAGAATATTATACTATAATAAACATAATTTAATTTCAATGTTGTATATACATACCCTTTGACATGTAATATCATGATTTACTCATACCTCATGATATTATAATTTTCAATTTGGGTATATTATATAAAGTTATTTTACCAAGAATTTACGAAGTGCTAAAATTTAATGTACAATTTTAATTTAATGTGTGATTGTTAAGATTCTTTTGGAACAATCACATTATTTTGATAATTTTAAATTTGAAATTACATTTGTATTAAATATCTATATTCCTTTTATCAAGGATATTATTATTTATTGAACCATATAAGATTTTTATATACGATGTTTTATTTTAAATTTTAATGAATAAGTTGTAAATATTGATGTATCACCCCCATGATTTTACATTATGTCCCATTTTAAATTTAATTTCTTTGATACATTACATTTCACACAAGACCTAGTTTTAATAAAAAAATCATATATAACT
The DNA here is from genome assembly GCA_963277665.1 of Viscum album. Taxonomy (NCBI): domain Eukaryota; kingdom Viridiplantae; phylum Streptophyta; class Magnoliopsida; order Santalales; family Viscaceae; genus Viscum; species Viscum album. The sequence goes on along the minus strand of OY728136.1, from coordinate 897,673,629 downwards.
AAATATCATTATTTTAACATGAATCTTATAACCTAGAATTTACATCAGCATGAATGAAGAGTATGGACCAAATTATTAATTTCTATATTATATAATTATTCTAATGTATTTAAATGAATCCAAATTATTTTATAGGAATAAAAATATAAGTAATCCAATTTTATTCATTAAAAGTGTATTTTTTTCAAAAAAGTAATTTACCATAATTTAATGGAGAACCAATTTTAAATCCAATTTTTGAAACTTATATTTTCAATTTGAAAAAATATAAAATTCTTTTAATGAGTAATATCAAAATTTACTTAGGATTAGTTTTTTTTATTTTCTAATAAGTTTCATGTTATGATAGGTAGAAAAAAAATTTTAATTGAAAACTACCTTTAAAATAGAAATGATTTATAATGTTAAATTAAACAATTTATTTATTTTAAACAATAAATAGATAAATTTTTTATAATTTTATATAATTTAGGTCATTGGAATTATTTTCACATTAAAAGTGGATATAAACACAGGTCAATCTTTTCATGGTTTTACTTTTAAATAACCCATTTTATCATTCCATCAATGGGAATAATTTTAATTTAATTAATAAAACTTCTATGTTTTTATGTTTGAAATTTTTTTCCATATTATAAATCACTAGGGCAAGATTTTGTAAATATGTGCCTTTAATTTTTTGACATTATGAATAGTAACTTCTGTACTTTTTTATTATTGTGCTTAATGGTAAATAAAGAAATTAAAGGTAAAAAGTTTATTAAAAATTATAATAATACCTATAAAAATACTACGGGGTGAATAAATTTGGCCCTTATCTTGTAAAATTATATATTTAATCATTTAATGGACACTTTTACATGAATATGACGTTGATATTATTAATATTAATGAATTTGGAAAAATGACTCACTCTCATTTTTTATAAGTATAATAATATTAATGTCCAGAAATATATGATATAACATTGATAAAAAATATTCTATAGAATAATAAGATAATTATCTAAATCATAGTAATTTATTTATAATTTTTAGAGAATAAATAATTTCTATTAATTATGACAAAATATTGAACCATAAATTATTTTATTAATAGAAATATCAAATAAAAGACAATAAAAATATTAAAATAAATAAAATATGAATTAATAATGGTGATCCATGAATTTTGTTATGTGATTATGAATATTATGATTATAATAAATGATTTTCATTGATGTTAACATTATTTTTGGATTTCATTTAATGTCAACAAAATGAATAGTGTCAAAATTGACACTATTGATATTTTAAAAAATATCATTTTATTAAATTATATAAATATCATAATAATATTTAAAAACTACATATTTATAATTACAAGGTCTAAAATTTAATTAAGAATGAATTTAAGGACAATTTGTGTAAAAAATGTAAATATTTAAAACCATTTAATATTTAAAATATTATTACTATAATTAAAATTAAACAGATTATTTTAGGATAAATAAAAAATATAAGTTTTAAAATAAAATAAAAACATGTATAAATATTATTGGTTGAGGGTATTTAGACCCATATTCATCTTATCATTTAGCTAACTCAGTTAAGGGCTATTTGTAATTGGAAATAATATTTTAATAATTTAATATTATTGGAGATTCCTAAAGTGTTACTCCTCTCTCTTATAAAATGGAAAAAATCCATCTTTATTATTCACACACATAAATCCATTTGGATCTACAAAAAATAACCCATTTCATTTCCTAACATACCTTAATTAATATTATATTCCATAAATTGGGTTGAAATCACAACCTAATGAGTCATAATTTTCAACTAAAAACGAGATACTAGTGGTAGAGGTAATTGTTTTACCAAATCATTTAAATATCATTTCATCTTCTACATAATTTTACTATGTTTCATCCATACACAATAAATTACACAAGAATCTAATATATGTTGATATTTTTTATAGTTATGGTAAAACCATATTCCTCCTTTTTATAGGTCCTAGGAAAATCAATATCACCGTGCGTGCGAATGTACAACTTACAATGTCCACACTATAGTGTAATTTTTTTCAGAACTACTTTATTTGGATGGGTGTAATAATGAGTATAATGGATTTAAATAATGAATATTACATGATAATGTATGTTTTTAATTAATATACCATCCAATTCCATACTTTTAAAATGTTAAGGGAATGATACTGTTGCTCATGTGTACAGACGACATATCTTCTCCATGATGCAATGAGAGTCATTTTCCATGTTAACAATTAAATAATAATAATAAAATGTCTAATAAATTTAAATATGATTTTTATTTACTCAATATAATTATGGACTTCAAAAAAATAAATCTCATGTATTAGAATCATGAGTTACAAAACAAAACATACAATAAATAATGAAACTGTTAACACCCAAAATAATGGTAATATTGAAATAATATTAACAAAATGATATATCATGATCACATATGATATAATAAATATTGACAGTGTGCTAGTATAGTTTAGTAACATAAATTAAGAAGTACTAATGTATTTAATGCACCATCGACTAAGGGAATGAAAAATATATGGGTCAATTTCACAATCTCTTATTTATACCAAATTGTTTATACGTTAGTATTTATTAGGACATATTTATCATCAATGTACATGATTCATATAAATGAATTTAAAAAAATTCTTACCATTATTTCATATTATTCAAAACTATTTTTACCCATTTTCAACTTCATAAAAAGGAATCCTTTGGTTGTTTTCAATCCGAGTTACTTTTTATGACTTTTCCAAAAAAGTACATGATAAATGTTTTTCTTACATATAAAACATGAGTGTATTTTTCTTCCATTATTGTGAATTAAAAATATAAAGCTTCCATTATAAGTTTACAAGATTATTTTCAATAGGAATATTTTGTTTTTAAAATTTTATGGAATTATAAATAACTAATTTCAATAAAAAAAATATTTTCTAATGAAGATTCTAATGATTTAATCAAGAATATTTTCATCTATTTACAAATAATTGGTTATATATTTTTTTTATTGAGAATGAATTATTATAATAAAACTTATCATATTGTATTTAAGGGATTGTGAATAGATTGACTATGGATGTGCTACTTATATACCATTAATGGTTCCTGGAAAATGTATTATGAATATTTATACTAGTTTAAATATGAATATTTATGTTGGTTTTGTTTAACCCCTTTCATATGTGGGACTAATTTGACTTTGTAAGTGACGGGTGGGTCCATCACTAGCCCATTAATACATTAGTAGGTCTCATGAGAATATTATTTTTTGTTTTTACCTATTTTTGTATGGTCTAGGATATATTCCTTAACGGTAAACTTACGATGTATGACATTACGTATTTCCTCATTATGAGATTAGTTATTGATATTAAATGTTATTATTAGACTGTTATAATATCCATGTTAACGTTTAAATGGAAATACTTGAAATAAAATATCAATTTTTTTCAAAATATTATATTTAAAAGTTTTGTTTTTTTATACCTTACCTTAAATGATTATTCTTTTTTAATAAAGATTCTAATGTATTGTTTACCCGTACTGAGCATCTGAGATCATCTCTTTCTAAGGGGTAAATTTCCCAATATTATAATATGTGTATTGTGATTTATATGTATGGTTATAATTTAAGACAAATTTTGTTATAAAATGGACTATATTTGTTTTTTATCATGTTTGAATTGTAATGGAGTGTTTATATAAGTAATATATACTCTATAATTTCTAAACTCATTAGTCTGTCATGATATAATTCCTTGTAATTATGAAAGTTTTTTAAAATAATGAACCGGATATCAGCATATGGGGTCGGTGGAATTATATTTTATATTAGTGAAAGTTTAAGAACAACCATGGAAAATATATTTAGAAACACATATTAGGGATCATAGTAATATGATCGATTTTTTTGGATAAATATAGATGAATTTCAAATAATTTTGTTAATGTAAATATTATGTGGGTATTCGTGGAAGATAATTCTCTTTTGGATACTACATGTGGATGTGCCTATGAATAATAACTCTAATAATGTGTATTGATAATGACTTATGGAAACATTGTGTATGACAATGAACCTTACAATACGCCTGGTTTGACATTAACGGGGGATATTCTAAGGATATTTCACATTTTCATTTTGAAAAATTATATATGATTAAATTGAAATATATATCTCCAAATATACAATGTGTATGATTGTGAGATTAGATATGCATAAAAGTTTCAATTATTTATATGTGTTTTTGAAATTATGCATTATGATTTATAACATAATCTTGATAATGTCATTGTTTAGAAATGGTGTACAGTGGAAGAAATGGAAATCATATCAACTTATTTAAAATATATAGGTATTTCCCTCACATGAATGATAATGTTGTTGGAGGTGGAGGTGCAGCTATTGTTGAACTACATATTAATATATTAGGATAATTGAATCATGAGATTAATAACAAACATATCAATTTCGACCGGCCTGGTCCAAAACATGGAGGATCAATGTTAGACCACATCATGAGACAACAACGCCCCACGTGAAACTAAACTACCAATTATTTTGTATCTGATCAATTGATAACATCCTTAATGAATGTATCTCAATCATTGGGGAGTAACTGAAAGGTATAAGTTATCATGGATATTTATTATCCATCGGGAGATAAAAGTAATTGCTGGTTACTAATTAAAGACATGAAAGAGGTTAATGTAATTGAAATTATGTAGTGGAAGTTTTTTTTGGAATTTTTGTTTCTAAAATATTTCCCTCATTAACAGATAGCAGGTATTTAGAGAAAATTCATGAATCTGAGGAAAATGGTTGTTGAGAATGTTGAAAATGATAAGGAAATATTTAAAATGTTTGAAAAGAATGATACAAACTATACACATAACCAAAAGAGTAATATTTTTCATTTCCTGAATTGGTAAAAAACATTTCTCCTAAAGTAATTTATCACTAAAACATTCTCTTTATATGATGATATTGTCTCATTTTCCTTTAAGAAAGAGAAATAATTTTCTAAATTTTATTACAATATGGGAAAGAAAGAGAAGAATATAATTGTGGAGAAATATATGGATGTAAGGAAAAAGGGAAAGAATTATTCTCCAATATGTGATAATTGTGGGAAGAAACACACCAGTACTTTCTTTAAAGGAATGTGATTTTTTTACAAGAATGGAGAAAAAGGACATGAAACCTGCGATTGCATTGGAAATAAAGAAGCAAAAATTGTTTTATTCTATAATTTTAAAGATATGGGACATTATGAAAATGATTATCCAAAGCATCAAGGAAATATATATCATGTGAATGAAATGGATCAAGGTCGTGATTATAATGATACTAGATTCGATGTTGAATAATAAATGTATTTGTATTTCTAGATTCAAGAGTTATGTTATTATATTATTGTTATAATAATAATGTGATGTATAATTATTGTACTATAGTACTTATTTATTATAAATTTCGAGGAATAAACATTTTCATTATTTTTTTAAGGTAATAATAAATTTGGTATGTGTCAATAAGATATACATTACGTTTTTGTGTGTGTGGAGAAATTTATTTTATGATTTATTTGAGGAAATTTAGAGACCTTTTTAGACTACTAATTTGTATAGAAGTGTTTTGGTTATGTCTTATTTTTGGAAGGTTTTATATTGAACATTGTATATTATTGTTTGAGGTTAAAATATTATTTATTGGATAATTTTTTATAACCTTTTGGTTTCAGTAATCATTTAGAGGATGATAAATAAACATTTGGGGTTATAATTTATCAATAGTGCTTCCGGCATGAAAAAATAATTGTGAACTTTCAATTCACGGTGTATGTAATGTAGGGAAAATAGATCGAAGAAAATACAAAGAATGATATTATGCATACAACATGGAATGAAATTAATTAAGTGCTTATCTAAATTATAAATTATTCATTAACTCTATGTAATGGTTATTGAATCCAAAATTAATATCCAAATACTTTTATTGATGAATCAAATTGTCCTTTAGATAATGGAAAATTTATAGAATTGTGATCATTAACATTCTCCAAATCATGTTCTCAATCCCTCTAAATCAGAATGTGATGGTTGAATTTTTCATTAATGTCTATGTTTTCCTATACGAGACTCTTGTAGGTGTTATCTATAGTAACCATTGTCCCTCAAATTATTTATTTTAAGGTGGATGATTTATTAACTGTAGTTCTGATGTGGGATATCAATAATAGAAATTTTTAATAATCAAAACATAGTCAGTGAACACAAATTTGTAAATTTTGAGGTAAAATATTTTTGAAAGAGGGGAGAATGTAACACCCCATGATATTATATTATATCTCTTTTTTAAATTTAATATCACTGATTCATTACCTTTCACACAACACCATGTTCAAATGAACAATGATATACAATTAAATATCATTATTTAAACATGAATACTATATTAAATATGTTACAATAACATGAATGAATTTTATATACAATAATATGAAATTTTTATATTATATAATTTGTCAATTGTTTTTATATCCTTGAAATTTTTTTATTGGAATAAGATATGAATTAATCCAATTTTACGCATTACAAGATACTTTTTTCATAAAATGGAATTTTACAGCCTTTTAATGGAGAACCAATTTAAAATATAAAATTTGACAATTTTATATTTTTAGTTTTAAAAAATAAAATTATTCTTTTATGGTGTATTATTTTTTTTTTAAAATAATTGAAAATTATTTATTATTCTGATAAGTTTCATGTTTTGATGAATAGTGAGAAATTCTAAATTTTAATTGAAAACAACTTTTTTCATAGAAATAATTTAATGTATTAAATTATGATTTTTATTAGTTTTAAATCATTTTATATTAAATTTTTATTCTTTAAACAAATTTACCTAATTGGAAATATTTTCACAATAAAATTTGATATGACTACTCATCAATATTTTGATGGTTATTACATTTAAAAAACCCATTCTCTCATTCCATGAACAAGATTAATTATAATATAATTATTGAAACATCTATGTTTTAAATTTGAAAAATGGATTCTTTATTTTGAATTAGTAGGTAAAATTTATGTAAATTGGTTAATTTCATTTTTAGACATTACGAATAGTATCATTAGTAATTTTTTATTACCCCAGTTAAGGATAAATAAGCTAATTAATAGTAAAATTAGTATAAATAATTTACCATAACAGATATCAAAATCCTAATAGATGACTCAATTTGACTCGTATCATATATGGTTATAAATGGAATCATTTAATGGACATTGTTCCATGAATATTACATGAATATTATTAAAATCAATAAATGAGAAAAAAAATGTCACACACTCATTTCTAATAGGTATAACAATGTTAATATAGAGATCCCCAAGAGGTAAAATTGATGATAAATAATCTCTTGAAAAAAAATGTCTTCATCCTAGTAAATTAGTTATAATTTTTTCAGATTTAATAAATACCATTTCTGATGACACAATGGTGAAGTAAAAATTAATTAATTAATAGAAATATCAAAAAAATGATTTTATAAATTTTAAAGAATTATAATTTAAATAATTAAGGTGATTAATGTACATTATGGGTGACAATGACATGTTAGAGGTATATTAAATGGTTTTGTTCGAGGATGTATTTCTGTTTGGATTTTGTTTAAAAATAATGAAATGAATTATGTCAAATTGACATTATTGATATTTTATAAAAATGAAATTTTATTAAATTATTTAAAAGTCCAAAATATATTTAAAAATGTTAGAGTGATAATTATAATGTCTATAATTTCATTAAAAAAATTACATTTAAGTAAAATTGCAACCACATACATACAAATTTATAATATTTTAATATTTAGAATATTATTAATATAATTACAATTAAATAGATTAATTAGGGGGTAAGTAAAAATAAAAAGAATTAAAATAAAATTTAAACCTGTATAAATTTAATCAGTTGAGAGGATTAAGAATTATTCTCATCATATATTATAGGTACCAAACTTTAGATCTATTTGGAATTGAATGATAATTTATAATAAATTAATAGTTTTGGAATATCCTAATGTAACCCTCCCCTCTATAATAAAAGGAAACCCCTCATTCTTTTTTATTCACCCCTTAATGAAATTTTTATAGTAACAAACCAACTGATTTTTCATCCAAAAATCTCTAAATTCAACCCTATTTTCCAAAAATTGCGTAGAAATCCATCCCATGGAGTCATTTTGTTCAAATAAAAACAATAAAACTAAGGAAGAGGTAATTTTTAATCAACTCTTTCAAGTTTTCTTTTATTGTTACACATACATTTAATATTTTGTTTCTATACTAAATTAATAACTACAGAATGTAATATTTGATGAGTTTTTTTTATGATTATGGTATAACCATATTCCCCCTTTTTACTCATCCTATGAAAACCAATATCATCATGTGTTCATTCCTACACCTTACCATCTCCACGATGTGGTGTAATTTTTTTTTCAATGATACATTATTTTGATGGGTATAATGGACATAAATAATGAATCTGACATTATAATGTTGCAGTATAATTAATATACCTTCCATGTTTATACCGTTTGAACATTAAGGTAATGACATCGCCTCTCGTCCGTACATACGAGCTTCAATATCCATGAGTTGATGAGATTCAGTCTACACATTAACCATTCAATAATCATTAAAAAATTTATAAGATCTATAAATATAAAATTTATGAACCTAATATCATTCTGGATTTGAATAAAATATATCCTATGAATTAGAAACATTAATTACACAACAAAACATGCATAGGAAAATGATGTTATTAACACTCAATAAATGGTAATATTGAAATATTATTAACAAAACGATATAATAGGAACATATATGATATCATAAATATTGATATTGTCATGTTATAATTTTATAAAATGATTTAAGAATTATACAAGAGTTTAAGACCTCTTCTAATAAAAGAAAGTACAAGGTGAGGGTTAGTTTCACAAACTCTTTATAATCTAATATTGATTATAGGTAAGTATTTACGAGGAAATATTTAACATTCATGTCCATGTTTTGTAAAAATTTATTTCAAGACATTATGTCTATTCTTTTATAATTTCTTAAAGACATATTTTACCGTGTTTCATTTTAGTAAAAATTAATCACTTTGTTATTTTCTTTATGAGGTATTTTATATAACTCTGTCAACAAATTACAAGTAGAATTTTTTAACATAGATGACATGATAGGATTATTCAGCATGCATACACCATAATTTATTCAATAATTATTGATAATCTTACAAGATTATTTTCCACGATAATATTTTCTTTTTAAAATTGACTGCATTTTAAATAATTGTTTTTAATAAAATGGGTATTTCTATAATGAAGAATCTAATGAATTTATGAAGAAAATTTTCATCTATGTCAATATAATTTATTGGATATTATGTTTAATTGAGTTTTATTTATCATGATATAACCAATACTATTTTATATTAGTGTTTATGAAATGTTTGACTACAAATGATACATTTTTGTACTGTTCATGGTTTATGGATAAGGTAGTAATATTTGATATTCATGATTTAATATGTCTATTTCTGTTGGTTATGTTTTAACACAGTCATAATAGAAATTTATTGTACTTTTTATTTGATTGGAGGGGCCCTATATAGCTCTTTGATGCATCTATAGGTCTCAAGAGACAAACTAGTTTTGGGTTTGACCTATTTATGTTGGGTATTTTCATTATGCCTTGATGGTATGGTTATGATGTCATGCATTACGCATTACCTCATTATGAGATTACGTATTGATATTAAATTATATTATTTGACTTGTAGAATATCTATGTGAATGTTTAAATGGTATTATTTAATTTATTCTTTCTATATTACAAATAATATTTTGATTAAAATTCTTGTTTTTATGTTTTTTACCTTGCCTTAAAAATGTATGCTTATAAACAAAATCATCTACTATATTTTTTACCCTTACTAAGCATTGGTGGTCACTACATTCATATATTTTACATTCCATGGATACCATGATTTTTATTAAAACTGATATTTAGGGTTATGCATAATGAAGTATGATGTTATCAAATAATTCATCTACTATTGATTTTTTTCGGTCATGGTGTTAAAATTGATAAATCGACATCATTTACTAAAAATCGATTTTTTTGGATTTGTAATAATATTAATGAATTAAATTTATTATTTGATATGTGATGAATGATTTTCACATGAAGACAAGGGTGGGGATCAGTAACATATATCCCTCCAATTCATATAAAGTCTTATAAGGAAAATCAGTAACCCATCATTAAACAATAGAATACCTGTTATTTTAAACCACCGATTGAGATTTCAGTATGGTTGAGCAATAATGATTACAATGATCAATAATTATAATAATTAATCATTTCATTCAATAATAAATCATTTATTGTTTTACTATCCAATTGATTTTTCAAATGATATTATTTCCAGATGCATTTTATTATTATTTATTGATTAAATTTCATGTGTTTCTACATATATACCTTTCCATATTGATACATTATTATCTTATTATCCATGATATTTTCTAAATTATGTATCCATTCTATTCATTTCATTCAAAATTATTTATTAAATGTAATTTTGGTTTATTTATTTACATATCCAGGTTACTAATCTTAATGATTTATGATAGATTCTATTGTACATAATCGTTTATGATTATTTTATCCTGTCATTAATTTTATTTCTTTATTTAGGATTCCAAAAAGTTTATTATGATTAATGTAAAAAGACAAGATAGTGGCAATAATGTTGTTCTAGTAAAAATGATTTTCTGATTTTTATTTTCTAATTTTATGAATGATTCAAGTATGTATATATTTTATCAGTGAAAATATATCATTTGATCCTTTATTATTTTATTCGTTGTATATTATGAAAATGTAATAAAGAAGACATTGGCTATTGGATACTATGGTTAGGGTCCCTACTGTTAGTATTATATGAATTTTATTAGAATCCATGGGAACTAGATTTAGGAACATAAAGATTTTAGATCATAACCCTATGGTAGACATTGATGAAATGTATATAAGTGCATCCAAAACTTTTGGTAAGGTTGATATTATGTGATATTTAGATTTAATACATCCATTTATGGATAATAAATGTTGACATGGTTCTGGAATAGATATACATTATGAAAATCCCCAATAAAGATCAATGTAATCACTAATAGGAGGGGTGAATACATGTTATTGTTTTATTTTATGTCACATTCCATGTATAACATCATTAACCTCGTGCTATGGATTAATCTTCTTCTTGAAATTCAAAAAATAACAAATTCACATTAACATAAGTATTTAACACATTCATAACATATAAAGAGTTCCCATTTTTTCATGGTTCTATATTAAATAAATACCACAAAACACAAAAGAAAATATTATTTTTGTGATTATAAAACATGTAATATATTCCATTACACATATATAGAAATATGATCAATAAAACAGTGCATGTTCTTATTCAAGAATGAATTATTTAAATAATTTTTTTAGAATTTTTAAAACCATCTTAACTTTTATGAAAAAATAAACTATGATGCTTAAACAACATTAAATTTTTTAATTATTAATTAAATAATTCTTTACATTCTAACCATGTAAATGGTATGAACCACTATAAAAAACTTTGTAATGAATCTCAGTCTCATCAATGAAGGAGTGATAATCTGTTACAGAAAGATCATATATTATATTATATTTATTAATATGGTCTCATTATAAGTTAATAACATGTCACAAATCACTATAAAACAGTTTCAATTATTTTAAGGAAAAAGTAAGCATACGGTAAGGGACTATGTCTCAATTATTCTTCATTATGGCATATTGTAATGTTATACAGCCAATATAATTTATTTGGATAATATAATGACACTTTTATACTTAATATAGTTATTAATTATTAATTCATGTTTTAATACATTTCAGTGTTATTTATTTCATCCAAGTGAATTTGAATTGAAAAATTCGATGTGGTAAAAGTTATTATACTATCTCACATTCTTCTATTATTATTAAAAACCTAGTGAGAAAATCAATTTTTTATCTTTTTTTATTGGGTAATAAATTTAAATTAAATATATATATTATTTTTAACATGGGTATGAAAATTTAAATATCAATATACCATTTTTACATAGGATTTTTTTGTTGAAAGTTATATGATTTACTGTACAATATATATAATAGTTCATAATTTACTCAGTAATTCTATTTTTTGATGTGGTGCATTATTCTAGACATAAATAAATTATTCAACATAAAAAGGAATATTTGGACATGTATACATGGGTGTGGATTTATTATAAATATCCACTCAAATAATTGGTAGTATCATGAGGTGAGTTAATATGATAACATTAAATTGGCTTCTACAAGTTGTTTTAAACTATTTTGTGAAAGGTCATACCATAAAAGGTATATTGATGCCTGATACCATTATTTCCAATAATAATTAATTTAATTCAATAATAATTTATATATTATTACTATAAATTATAATATCACTATGTTATTATATCCGGATTCATTTCATTATAATCTATTGATGAAATGGATTATATTTTAAGTTATTTACCCAAAAATATCTATTATGAATTATATTCTTATAAATGAAAATTATTCTATGATATTATCTTCAGGTAAATTTCATTATTATTTTTTTATTAAATGGAATACCTATTGAGTTATTTTCTTTACCATGTATATTATTCTGATTGATTAATGATAGATTCAACTATATGTATCCCTTAGTAAGTGTTTTAGCTAACTTAATTTTGTTTCCATTCCCCCAAGATTCTTTGAAAATGTAGTATTAATAATGTGTAATTATTTTCTAAATATAGTAATTTTATTCAAAAAAAATTCGTGTTTTTAATTTTCTTTACAAATTAAATGACGAAATAAAGTATATATCATGTCTAACTAAACTAGTTACTATTTATTCCTTTATGATGTGAATCTTTTTATCATATTCATTTGTAAGGAAGGGAAAATGTATTTCATATTCTATGACTATGGTCAATAGATTCATTAAAAAAACATATAATAAATTATTTTAGAAAAATTTTAAGTGATATATATTTAATGATTTAATGATACCAAATAAATTCTAGATCTACATTACATATTTGGGATTTTTGAAAGCATTATATTTGAATTCCCCCATTGTATTAATGTATTCAATGTGAGATTAGTTGAATTTTTTAAAATAAACATAATGCTATTTTATAAGTATTATATTTTATTAAATTATTTTAAAAAAAAAAATTATTTAAATAATACAATGTGGATATTATATGGTTTAGAATAACATAAAATATTAAATAATGGTCTAATTGACATTATATTATTGAAAATTACAACCCATTAATATTGAATAATTTATTACGATTATAAATATTAATATTGGTTAACTATGGGTTAATAAAAATGGTAAGGATTAAAATGATACAAGAACATTTCTATGATATATTGAATGTTATTATTACAAACCTATCATACATTATATTAAAATTCATTCAATTTGTAGTTATTTTTCATGAAAATGTATTTATTATAAATTAATCTGCTCAGAAAATATAAAAATTATCCCAACATAAATTATAAAAGGGTACCTCCTACCTCACTTATTCAGTCTATATCGAGCACTTATGAAACTGAATATTTTATTATTTTTTATTTTAAATTTCTATTGATAAACTAAGGAGGTTTTGGTCTTCTAAAAATAACAAACCAAAAGTCCTTCAAAAGAGATCCAATTGATTCATTTAAAAGAAGAGGTAATCACCTGAACAGATCACTTTTTTTATAGTCTCCACTAAATCATATAAATATATTTTATATATCCATAAATATTAAAATTATACCACTCAATATTCTATAATATTTTTATTATTAATAAAAACAACAAAAAAAACATACTCTTTCCCATGAATGGAGAAGTGAATGTAACTCTTGTGCGTACATATGACATACCATATCCACATAGTGATACAATTCATTTTTCATCAAAATATTTTATTCATAGATATTATTATGGGTTTTTTGGTTAATATATTATATTTATGAAATAGTTATTATTCAATAATTATAATATTATATATAACTTCCTACCATCAAATATATTGGGGAAACAATAATGTTTCTCATGATTACATTTTGACTACCACTTCCATGAACTGATGTGAATCAATATATATTAATATTCTAATTGGATGGTAATATAGATAAATATTATAACTATATATTATATATAGGATATAAATATAATAATTTAATGGTGAATTAATATTCACCTTTCTATCTTTTTTATCTAAAACTGAGAACAGTGTTCATGTGTACTTACAACCAACAATGTCCATGATGAGTGTAATTAATTTTTTTGTATATAATTTTTCTGGATGACTATAAATATACACATAATAAATATATATGTTATTAATTAAATATTTAATATTCTATGTATTATGAAACAAATTAAAACATACACTGACTATAATTGCTGAACTAAAATACTCATGATAAATGAAATAGTTTACACCAACAAATGAAGAATATAATAAGAAATTATTTATAAAATGGTATGTTTATATGTTATAGAGGGATCATATATGATATTATATGCGTTTTAATGATTGTATAATATAATTATAATAACATAATATTTATTATATAAGAGGATATTGTGATTTTAAAGAATGGTCAACATAGAGAATTTTTTTTGTCAAAATATCATTATCTATTGATATTGATTATCGATATACATATGGTGATGAAATATTTGGATCTATATATCAAAAATATTATTGATTTTTTTATAATATAGTAATTTATTTAAAATATATTATATTTATTCAATTTTACTCATCTTACGTGCTGATGAAACCAAAAAGGTCAAGGATAATTTAGGTCCTTTATCTCCCCGGCCAAAGAAGGGATTTATTCCATATTTTATATTTCAAAAATAATTTATTGAGGATTTTAATACTCTATTATTATTATGTATAATATTTTTATATATTTTTAAGAAAATTTATGAAATAATTGGAATGGAATAATTTTATATTTTATAATAGATATATATTGTGACTGTTCTGAAAAAATATGGAAGGAATGTGTTTTAGATTATATGACATGAACAAATTTTCATTTCATTATGATTAATATCTTAGTTTATGATTCCATTATATTTTTACAAGGTTAGTTTTTGATAAATTCCATTATAATTTCGATATTTTATTATTTGATTTAAAAACTGAAAGGTTATATTAATCAAGACTATATTATTCGTATTTTAATGGAATTTATATAAATATAAGATAAAAGTTCATGATTCCAAATATCATTTACTAGGTATATTCAATAATCCATGTTTTTCTGTTGTAGATTTATGAGAATAAAATTTAATTATATCAATCAGATGCATATATAGGAAAAATGATGTTTTTTCCCTATATGATGATATAAAGAAAATTTTTATTACCACTCTGTTTATACCAAAACAAAGGGTTTTCCCAAGAATAAGAGTAAGGTGGAATTAAAAGGAAATCTAATTTTAGA
Source organism: Viscum album (assembly GCA_963277665.1). NCBI lineage: Eukaryota > Viridiplantae > Streptophyta > Magnoliopsida > Santalales > Viscaceae > Viscum > Viscum album. The sequence goes on along the minus strand of OY728136.1, from coordinate 897,657,932 downwards.
TAAATAAATATTATTTAATTTTAAATTAATTAAATATTAATTAATTGTTGCAGGTTATTCATGTCATATTGTTTTAAAAGAGCATCATATTCATATTCCACCTCTATTGTTCTGTGAGGAATATGTAATTTGTCATAGGAGTGGTATAAACTTGGGTTTGGTACCAGGTTTGGCAAGGGCCCTTTTTATTTTCTTTTCATTTTATTCTTTTCTTTTATATTCTATTTGTACTCACCTTTGTATTCTCATTAAAAACACTATTGGATTCCCCCTTCATGCAGACAATACGGAAAATGAGAGAGGGAGAGTTTGAGAGTTTGTGTGTGTGAGAATGAGGAGGAAAAAAGTTACCTCCATAGATCTTATTACATGATGGATCCTCTTTTTTAAACCATAGACTATGGACAGCTTCAATGCATCAGAGTAATTTTAAAAAATATAGTACATTTTATTAGTTTATCTATAGATCCCTTTGAATTATTCATTCTCAGCTTTAAATAATAATTATGAAAACCAATGATTCCATTTGGTTATATTTTTTGTTTTTGGGGAAGAAAACTAGGATTCATGTTTACATGAGGGGTTTTCCATTTTGAAATCTCGATAACATGATGTGTGGTTTAGAAACACTTTCCATTTATTTTTTGTGTTTAGGGAAGATAGTCTTTTATTAGTAAACACCATGTATGGACCATACCTACCATGTACTAGGACTTGGATCTATAACCGCATATCATGCTAGAAAGCCCCATTAAGGGAAATTGATTGTGTATAGTACACAACCATACTGTTTTTTGATTTCACACTATATAGAGATACATAGATAAAGAATTTATATGTCTAGGTCTTTAAATTTACAAGGGAACATACCCTCTATAGGGTATATGCCATGTGTGTGATGATAATGTTTTGTATATGGGCATTAAACCTCCAAATATTGATGAGGTAGATGCCTATGTTGTTATTTTGGATAACATGGCGTTTACTTGGTAAACACAATTTGTACTACCCCTTTTCTACCAATTTAGGTTTTTTGTATATTTGTGCCCAAAAATTTATGTTTGTCCCATTACTAGTACATTATTGAGTATCTTTATACATATATTTAGATGTAAAAACTATTGAGATGATTTTAGGAATCCTATTTGATGTTGCATGATTTTATGATATGGTCAATATATTCCACTATTGTCTGTGAGACCTTGATCTAAGATGGTCAATGAGCCATCTCCCTCGATCAATTCTTTATATATTTACCCATTATGATGTATAACTTTTTAGATGTTTCCTATCATCCTAGGAGGATAAAAGGATAGTCTCCTCTGATGATACCATACGGATTTCCTATTCTTATGTTTTACCTTTAAGAAGTCTTGTAGTATACTTTTATTTTCTTCATGTTAATAAGTTTTCCATAAATAATTTCATCAATTTATTATATCCTTGGTAACAAATATCATATCTATCGCATGAATACTTGTTTGAGGATATCATATAGGGTTCATATTCTTCATACATTACTTTTGAGGGTACCATGAATGATTACATTTCATATGTACAGTTTCGGGGATCCATTAAAGGATGCCTCTATTCAATTCCATCATTAATACAGAATAGGATTTCTCAATTTACTTTTTTTACTAGGGATTACATGTATGATTACTCTATTTTTTGTGACTTTGGGGACCCAATTGGCTCCATGATGTTTGACCACACATGATCTAGTACATTGTTGTTTAGAAGATATGGTTGAAGGTGTTACCATAGATGCCATGCTAAACATGTTAGCATGTGGGGATGAGTCACTAGTGTTGGAATGTGAATTTTTCTAGCCACACGCTTTTTTTTACCAATTCACATATTTAGAGATATCTCATTGATAATCATTAAAGTTATATCGTATTGGGTGGTTGATAAGTCTGAAACTATGTGACTCTATTTATCTATTGGATTCACAGAAACTCTTATAGGAGTCCATCTTATTAGTTATTGGGATTCCTAAAAATATTTTGTGGGATATGGATTTAGAGACATGTTATATCTAATATTTATTGGGATACCCATAGTTACAACCTGACACCAAGCTATTTATAATTGATAATTTTAACTATTATATAATTTCTATCTCAATAGTTTCCTCATGGGATCCAAATTTAAATCCTATGAATATAGTATATGAGAATGGTTCCCCTAGTAATGATAATAATGCATTATTATGCTCTTCCAAGTGATGAGGGTGATTCTAATGTATAAATTTTTTCATATTTTGAGCATGATATTTCTTTTAAATGACATGTTTAAGATTTGTGTGATTATGATCTCCAGGATCTGACTTTACTAATGTCTGATTATTCGCTCACAAGTGATAAGTAATACTATTTTCTCCATGATCAATTTCTAGATTTTAGTGTTGGATGTTGAATTTCATATCATTTTATAATAATGGATGATTACACTATCATGAGTGATAAGTATGATTCATCTCTCCTTGATATGATACCTCAAGAGGTAGGAACCATGACTGAATATTGAGGCCTCCCTAGAGTTCATATAAGGGACATACCCATTGGGTTCATCAAATTTTTAATATCATTACTTCATATAGACCATGACACAGTGGTCATACACTATACTGCAGTATCATTTCATGGGTGACATCTAATCTAGATCAAGTCTATTTAATGGTTGTCAAAATTCACTTCCTAGGAATCCATTATTATAGTGAATGGAGGTGAGTATGGTTGAACATGTAGTTATGAAGAGTATCCCCCAGTGGTGGGATACCAGGTTGGGAGACATTCCGATGTTGGAGGAATAATGTATAATTGATTGGGACTATGTACCCACATATCAACATAATTTTTCATGCATTGAGGGATATGATATCCACCTCACTCCAATTTTTATAGAATGTTCATGCGATTGGGATCAAATATCTAAGACCGACTCCATGTTTTTATGTTATTTCATTCACCTCACTGATGTATACATACATACATACATACAAAGATATATATATATATATATGTATATATATTAACTAGAATATAAATATATAAAAATATAAATGTTGATACATATGGTGCCAATTTTCCATTTGGAAAGGACTACAAACACAATTTTTTACTAGGGTTTACATAAGTTAATTTGATTTATTCATTATGTCTAGTTATTTCTCTTGTAGCTGGATAATTCTGAGTAGTAATGAACACATGAAATAAGAAATATTGGTTCATAATTGTGATTTCCTACTTAGATTATATTATCACCCATATATGTGCATATCAGTGTGTATTCAGACATTATGTATAGTTTTTAGGATTAGCAATGATACATATTAGATAGGGATGGGGCCCAATTTCCCATGATCACGGGGAGACTCTTCTGTAGATTCATAATATTTGGGAAATTTATTTCAACACTTTAATAGAGACATGGTATGTGTTCATTCTTAGAGTTATTAGTAGAACCTTTTTTGTTTTATTCAGTTTCTAGTATGTACACTTCTATGTATGTTAATACTTGTTGGTGACAAGTGTTATATGAAATAGAGGATCATGAATTTATAGAATTTCCTTTTTTTATTAATTAAAGTGCTATTTCTATTTTTATTTATTGAAAACTCTGTTTATTCCCTAATTTTATCCTTCCCTAGTAATTTCCTCTTTAGTTTTCTCTTTAATGATGTAATATTCTCTCTATAGACACAAAATAATACCTCATTTATAGTTAGTAGGCTCTGGAACTAGAGGGACACTCGAATCAGTTATCTGATGGAAAAGGTTATTCCCTAGAGAGGATGGAGGATTTTGTGGCCCCATCTCCTTTATTGGCATTATGGCCTTAACCCATGGCTAATGACACATAGAATCTAGGTTTCCAGGGTTAGGGTAGATCCATCTTTCATTTTTTCCATTTGAGTTACTATATGAATTTCCTATACTAAACATTTCTTCTATGGTCCCTGGGTTATATCATATCTAACCATTGGTTCTTATCTATCTTCAAGAATTCCACGAAGATTCTTCAATGCTCTCTTCATCTCTAGTTGTCATGTTTGTTCAGTACCAACAACCTATTGTTTTTATGATATGTTCATGAAAAAATAAGGGGTTTTAAGACATTGTGAAATTTTCGAACTCATGGGGCTATGATAAACCATATTTTCTTCACAAATGAGGAAGATTTAGCATGGGATTAGTCTACTTCAAGATGATATTTTTGGGAATTTAATGTTATATCTTATCTTCTATCATTCGAACTCCATATGAATCACTTCAAATCCACTATGTATATTTGGTTTCAACATCATAGTCTACCACACCCCTTACAGAGCTTTGATCTCTTTATTTCTATAGAAAACCCAATAATTTTCTTCCAATTTTCTGATTATAGGAATGATACTCTAAAACACCATAGTGTGTCATGCATTTGTGTTTTAATAGAACTTTCACATACCCTTACAAATGTTCTATAGATATTGATTCATAGAGAATTCAGGTATTTCAAAACAATCATTCATTAATATGGGATGAATTTTTGTTCTATATATAATAGGTAGGGACACTATCATCATGACATCTAGAAAATGGATTTATGTTTTCCTTTGGTTGAATGATATCATACACTTCAAGGGGATAACAATCCGTCAGCTCCTTCTATGGATCTCTGATTTCACGCATCATAGGGATCAAGATTTGGTTATATGATGAGTGTTGGGGTATATCATCCCAATATTCTATGTGATGGGACATTTCTTCTTATGCATTCATTGTGGTTGAACCATATATGGTGAATGAAGACTACAATATCATAGAAACCGATCACGAGGGGTGTAATATAATTATTAAAAAATCACTGAAAGTTGTATGGGATATTAATGACACAAATATTATAGTTGTCTAATATCACATGAATCATGATGAAGAGGAGAACAAGTGGAATTAGATGATCCCTGACCTAGTGGGTGTTTTGGGGGTTTATGGTGTTGTGTCATATCCTCCATCCCATACCGAGGTACAAACACTGAGTATATGTACTCATAATTATTTAGACAGTCCATAGATAAGGATGCATTCCCATTTGGTTCTAATGTGGTGGGGAGAGATATAGTTTCCCTAGAACAATTAATCATCCTGAAAAAGAATTATTAATGCGGGATTTAGAGTTTGGTACAGTAAATTCTCTTATATTTGTGAATCATGCACCAAATAAGGGTGGTTCAAATTTAGTTATGGGGTGCAGGTCCTCAGGGTCGGTCGTGTATTATGAGCTAGTTCATAGAAGACAAACTATGAGAAGAAATCAGTCTCTAATTCTATGTAATGTGTTCAATATACTAGACGAGGAAGGGACATAGTAAGATGAATTCCTGGTACTGAATCAAGAGCTCCAATAGGCAGAGGATATTTATATATATATTTTATCTGAGGCTGATTGTGATTGATGATCTCTCCAGGAAACTCTCTTTGGTAATTGTGGAGGGAAATCCAGTTATAAAACATCAAAGTCCAATGAAGAAGAAGGGACGCAAGGGGAACCATGTTTCATGGGGATATATTGTCATTAAGGGAAATAAAAATAAAGTCTAGATGGACTATTCTCAACTACTGAAGAATATGGAAATTAGTTCATCCAATAGGACTAAGGTGATGGGTTATGGCTGAATGACCGATGTTCAAAAAATAAAAAAGATCACTGTTATTAAAAAAGGAAAGAACAAATGCTAGATTATCAATTCTAAAAAACAATTATAGGGTGTGTATTTGTTAATGTAAAAGAAGAAAATGGAAAGAACCATCTAGAGATTCTCATTTCATCAAATGATGAAATGTAGGTAGAGTCCATAAAGCTAATGTCCTCAAAGTAGGATAAGGACACAACTATAGAGATGGAACATTGAGGTGAGACCAACAAATAACAACGTGGTTGTATCATTAAACAAGACATACTTTTACCATGTGGCTTAAATAAAATAAATATTTTTGAAAAGGAATATATAAAAACCATTTACCCATTAACTTTTTTAGTTTCCACATTTCATAAAGAGTTCATTTGAACTAAAATATTTAATCATAGTAGTTTTATTTACCTGCATATAGCTTATTGATAGAAACCCTTGTGGTATCAGAAAAATCTATCTTATAGAACTGGTTGAGTGGTATCATGATCAGGAGGTTATAATTTTCTACTAAAGGTTTTTCTTATATTATTTTATTTATATTTTGTATATGGTAGATAAGAGTATCATGAATGTGTCAGAACGTTTTGTGGATATCAGATTAGTGTTTGTAGAATTCATAATTTGGTGAGATTTCATGGTTTATAGGGATATAGTATAGTTTTTCTACTCTATAATGATACAATAATATATGATTTTCACAATGAGAAACAAAAATTATGTGTGGATTTAAGGATATAGTATGGATTATAGGCTGTTGGAAATTGGAAATATGTTGGTGATTGATTTGGACTAATAGAGGGAAATAGAAGGAGGCATATCATGAATAATATATGGAATAATGTATTCCCATGTTATATGAAATTTATTATGTAATTATTATATACAATGAAGTAAAATTGATTACATTGCTAAAAAATTAAATTATTTTTTATGTATATTTTTTTGTTTTCCTTATACTCAATTGAGCCTACATGAATATATATTTCATTTTGATGGATATTGATGTGGATCTATATTAAGACATTTTATGGTTAGGATGATGACTTTTTCCTCATTCACATGAGGTGTAGCGACGACAGTAGGATGATATGGATCATCATTCTTAGGTTTTAGGCCCCAAATAGGGTGTTGTTACTTAGTTCCATATTTTTTAACATTTTATTATATATCTATTGAGTGTTTTCATTTAGATACTAGAATGGAATAATATTTTACTCACACCATTTCTTTTTATCTAGTCTGATCTCTACAGATGACCCTAGTAGGTTCTAGGATGTTTCTCAGGAACTGGACCTTCAGGTGATATTATCGTATAAGGACACTTGATGAGTTTAATTTATTATCTATTTGAAATTTGTATTGTGACCTCTAGGAGGATTTTCCTGTTGAGGATCTTTAGTGAGGATCAGTTACCATATTGTTCATGTTGATAGTTTTTGACCCTTTTAAGTAATCTATGTCTTTATAATCCTTGGAGGGAGTTTACATTCTGGCATAGTTGGTAAAACATTATTACTATGTTTGGAGACATTATTTTTAGGTCTAGGTGGGAGACATAAAAACCATTAGTTCTGATTTGAACATTTTTAGGTCAATGTTCATTCTGGTAGAGGGAAAACTATGTGAGAGGTTGGACTAGGTTTTTCATTACCTTATTTGTAATTGTTCTAGGATATATGATCTGTTGAAACTGATTCACAGTTTATTCGTGTGATTACCAATATAAGAATATTTTTGAATTTATATTTTCACAAAACACATAGCTGGATCAGGTATGATGTTTATCTTCGACGGGCATGACTACAGAATTTCTAGACTAGCATATTAGTGTTACCTTTATTACTAATTCAGTCTGAGTATTTTAGATGCTCTGGACTAAAAAAAATTTATGTTATGGGAATCATGGAAGTAAATAATATAATATCTGATTTTATCATTTTTATAGAGGGTGTATAAGGGATATTAATTATTAATGAGACTGACATGCCATGTACAAAGGTATACATTTACTTGTAATGGATGACTCACTGGAGAGTGAGTAAGGTGAAAGAAGATAATTTAGGTTTCACATGGTAGAATTTAAAATCATAAATCACTGAGTGGTTGGGTGTGAGCTGAGGGTGGATCACTTCATAGAATTTTTATGGGCATGGATTCTTAAGATTTTTGGTTAAATTGGGAATGTCCCCCCATCTTAGATGAGACATCAAATGCAAATAAAGTACTATTAGACTATTGATCCATGTTTGGACAAATATACACATTATCAGTGTAACACCCCAGTATTTCATATTAGGTTATCTCATTAATGTAATTGAATAACTTGCACTACACACAACACTAAGTTCGAGTGCATCACAACATGCCAAACTAGCTATTCGAAAACAACATATGAATAGTATTAATTTCAATTTCATTTTTATATACTACATATAATTTTAAAATCCATATTTTGTGTTTTTATGACATAATAAAGGGATGAATTCAATTTTTCAGATAAAAACGGTATTAGTTTAAAAAATACAGGTTTTCCACCTTTTAATGGAAAACCATTTTGACAATTTTATATATTAAATTTGATGAAAATAAATTGTTATTTAGAATCAGGACATAAAAATTTAGTTTTGATATATTTTTTTTAATTTTCTGATAACTTTCATATTTTTATGAATAGTGAAATTACTAAAATTTTATTAAAAACAACCTTTTTTATAAAAATAATTTTAGTCATAAATTATAAATTTGAGTGGGTTTAAAGTATCATTATATTATATTTTTATCATTGAATATAATTTAGTCCACTAGATGTAATTTCACATATAAATTTTAATCAAACACTTGTCAATATTTTGATGTTTTTACTTATTAAAACCCCACTTTTTGTTTTTAACAACATGAATTAATTTTAAATTAATTAATGGTTCTTCTATATTTTTAATTTGAAAAAATGGACTTATTTTTTGGGTTCGGAAAATCAAAATTAACTTAGGGTGTAATTTTTGTATTTTTCTGAAAACATTTAATTTTTGATGAATAGTGAAAAACATTGAGTTATTGTCTAAAACAAACTTTATATTTAAATAAATTTTAATTTTATATAAATTTATTTTATTTCAAAATAGATACATAATACATATAGTAGTTCAATTTAATTCATTAGAGTCATTTTATAATTTTATTTGATATATAAAATTTTATTGAACTTATTACTGTCTTTTACACACCTTCTAAGAACATTTTCAAACTCGCATAAAACATAATTTTACCGCTTCAATGAATTTATTTCATAAATATAAGTGACCTGGTTGATATTATTATGTAAAATGTTGTTCAATAAGATGAAGATATATTTTGGTGAATAATAATTTTTAAATTTTATTTACCACATCAAAAGTATATTTGGTAATTAAAGGTAAAAAAGATATTATAATTACCCTAAAACATTTGAAAATTCTATTGGATAAGTATATTTAGACCAAAATAAACCTTTGGAATAATATATTATCATATTTGATATACTTTGATTAGATTAGAACATTTATTATTATTTAATGTAAAGAATAGTTAAAAGTGTTATATTGATGTTTTCATAACTAAAACATTTTTAATATAGCGTTATACATAAGATAAATTTGACTATAAATATTCAATAGAAAGATGAAAAAATTTCATACATATTGGTAGTTTATTTATAATTTTAATGCATTAAATAATTAAATTTATTTGTGACACAATGATGATGTAGTAAATACATTATTAATGAATGATTAGAATAATTGATATTATAAATGTCCAAATTAATGTAATTTGAGACTTTTGATAAATTACACAAATATTTTAGGTTAATATGACATTTTAGGGTTGATTAAATGAATTTTTTTATAAGACATTATGCTATTATGACTTTATCAAAATGAAAATACCAAATAGTGTCAAAATTGACATAGAAGAGCTTTTAAAACAAATACTATATTATTGAATGATATAATATTACTAAAAATATAAGGATCGATTAAAATACTTATATAATGTGATATATATCATTAATTATTTAGTTGAGGTTCTATGGACTTTTAGATATATGTTTATTAATGATATCATATATAAATACATAGAGACATGGTAAATGTCAAACTATTTAACTAAGAGTAAAATATAAATAATATAGTTAATATGGTGACCTAAATCTATCTAAAACCTATTGCTTGGATGGTTTTCTACCCATCCTTTCCATATCCTTTAAATAAACCCCTTTTAGCCATTAGAAACTGAAAATTATTGTATAATAATATAATAATTCAAGCTTTTCTTAAAGTGACCCTCACTTATCTTATAAAAGGGCTCTTACCATTCTCATAATTTCACACCTTAAAAACCATTTGTCTCGGCCAAACCATGCCCAATTATTATATAAAATACCCTCACTTCAACCTATATTCATTATTTGATCATAAATCCAACCTATGTAGCACTTCTCATCAAATCAATAAGAAGCACATGGAGAAGATGTAATAATTTCATAACATATTTTAAAGTTATTTTCTTCTTCCACATCCCCTATAATTGTTGTTTCTATACCAAAATAATAACTCCAGTATATTTTACATATTATAATGTTATTATAAATATTTTACAACCATTTCAATTATTCAATCCATCCAATCAATGACAAAGTCACCACACGTGCGTATGTACGGCTTACCGTCTCCACGTAATGGTGTGCTTTTTTACTGAACACTCTCATATTTGAATGGGTATAATAAAGAGTATAATTGATGTAAATATTAAATATAACATGTTAATTATTTTTTATATATGATATAATATCCAATTAAATGCGATTTTACCATCAAAAGAATGATATTGTCGCCCGTGCATACATACAGCTTACCATCTCCACGATGCAATGAGATGTCATTCTCCATTGTAACCATTCAAGAATAATTATAATATAATGATAAAAATAGTGGTTAAATATTTAATATCATTATGTATATGAATAATATATATCCTATACAAAACAAAAATGACTTACGTAACAATACATATAAAGGAAAATTTATCAGTTGACACCCAAAACAATGATACTACTAAAATATTATTATCAGAACAATATTAGAAGATAATATATGATATCATATTAATGTATATGGTTGTTATATATTTTAATAAAAATTATTTCCCCAGTATACAGAAGGTTAAACTACCATCTACCACGAAAAAGTAATGGGTAAGGGTTAAATTATACAATCTCTTTATTATATGAGGTTTCTTATACATGAGTATCTACTGGGACTTCTTTATCATCCACATCAGTTTTTCTCAAAAATTTATTTCAAAACATTTTTACAATTTCCTAGACTATGGGTTAAATTAATTTATACCCTTTTTTGAGTTTTTATGAATATTTTATAATGGAATATTTCTCTCTTTTTCCAAACAAGGTCTTTTATGACCTTTTCGACAAAACTTGGGTAATAATGATTTTTTATCTTATACCATGGGTGAGGCTATTTTCCGACATTATAAAAACATAGAAGCTTCACTTAATATATTATATGAATATTTTCAAAGTAAATGTTTTCCTTACATTTGAATGTAGGAATAAATATTTCAATCAAAAAGTTTTTTGATTCATTTCATCTATGTCAACATCCTTCGTTGGATTTTACTTTTATTTGAAGTTGATTTTTTATGATACAATTTTTCAAATTATATTGATGGTTTTGTGATAGGATTGAGTTTGGATGTTCTATTTTAATACCATCCATGGTTTATGGTTATTGTATTGGCATTTTTTTTTCTAGTTTTAATACGAATTTTATATTATGTTTCATCCTTTTCTTATGTGGAATGCATTGAACTTAGTAAGTGACAAGTGGAGCCCGCTATAGCTCATCGATGAATATGTAGGTCTCATGAGACAAACTAGTGTCCTGGCACAAGGCCTTTACAAAATCTTATTTGTAGTATTGGAACGAGTCAATGACTATGTGGTTGTAATTTCTGGTCTTATGCATTCCATCATTATGAAATTGGATATTAATATTTCATTTGATTATTCGATTAGTAGAATATCCATGTTAATACATAAATTTAATTATTTTGATTTACATTTTCCATATTGTGATGATGTTTTTGTTTAAAAAGGATATTGATTTAGACTTATACATTCCCTTAAAAGTTTATTCTTATTAATGAAAGTTTCCTCTATATTTTCTTACTTAATGAGCATCTATGATCACTCCCTTCATATGTTTTATTTTTCCCATGTTGTAAAGAATCATATTATGACTGACCTGTAGGGATAGTATAAGGGATATGAATATGGTCAATGGAGACAATATTGTTCTTTTTTTCCATTTTATAATGTAATTTAAAACTTAAGAATGTATGTAGTATATATAAGGACACTATCTGAATGGTATTTCAGGATTTGATCCCTTGTGATCATATAAATGTTATGTAATAATATACCAGCTCTGAGATTATTGAGAAAGGGCATTATAGTTAGTATCGGAGGAAGTTTAGTACAAACCATTGAAACTAGATTTATAAAAACTCTAATTAGGGAACAGTATCATAAGATAGAATTTGTGGATTATTATAGATGATCATCCTAGAATTTGGGTAATGTCGATATTTTTTGAGCATTCACTGATAATTCATCCATGTCTGGATACGAGCAGGTATAGGTGGATCTATCACAAATTCATCTAAGTGTGAAAACTCCAACAAGGAGTTTTGGACTTCATCCTAGGTATCCAACTACATGAAAACGGGCCTTGATGGACTCTTATTTATGACACTCCTGTGGTATATTCTTAAGATAATTCACATTTTAATTAAAAATCATTATGAAAGATTTGTTAGTAAAATCTTCCTCAAAAGAAAACATTAATATGATTATAGATTATATCTATAAACAATACGATTTATGTTAAGTTTTTTAAAAAACTGGAACTATGTATTTTGATTCCTAAACTAATCTAGTTTACGCCATTTTTTAGATATAGTGTCTAGTACAAGAAATGAGAACTCCATAAATACGCATGATCCAAAGAGTGAGGATCATATCATTCAAGGTCTTAAGCCAACACGTAGAGGAGAAATGATCTCCCACATATTCTCATAATATGAAGAAATAATATACTGTGTCAATAAGATATATAAAGAATTATATATGTCACGATTCCTTTATGGGAAGCCAGAGAAGAAGAGGATGGTAGAGAGAAAGATGGATGAATGGAAGAAGGGAAATAAAGATTTTCCCACATGTAATAAATGTGGAAAGAATCACCTTGGTAAATACATGAAGTGAATGAGATTATGTTATACGTGTGGTGAAAAATAATACCACATTTTTTTATTTAAAGGGTAAGAAAAATGTATCAAATGTACAATGCTTCAACTTCAAAGAGTTGGGACACTATGCGAATCAATGTCCAAATCACCAGAATATGCCCCAAATAAGTCTATTGGATAATAATCAAGTTATGATTCTACAGAAGATGTAGAGGAATTACTAGTCTTCCTATGATGTTTTTAATGAATTATTCCATTTGATATTTGTATCAATGATGTAATTTTTATATTAATTCTGTCAACAAATAAGGATTGTACTGTAGTAATATTTCATTAATGATTTCAGATTGTATGGTACCATGTAAAATGACCAAGTTTTAAGTCAAGCCTTTTTGAAAATAGATGGTTTAGAGAAATATAATCCATAAAATAGTTCTAAGGATGAGGTAGTGATTTTGGAATAAAATATGGTTGATTTGGAAAAATTATATTGGATATGTTTTACTACCATGGAACTGATTAGTGGTTTCTTATTCCAACATTGTTGAAGTATTCAATGTTTTTCTATATAAGGAATATATTTATTATTTTATAAGGAATAAGGGGACACGAATGTAATAAATAATTTTTAATGGCAATTCAGGGTGTTATCATACAAGATGAAGGTACTCATATGTTATTATGTGGAAAAAAGATATACTCATTATGTTATGCTGACCATCCTTATAAATTTTAGACATTGAGTTTGGACAGATGTATTTTGGATAAGTCTAATGGATGGAATAGATTTATTTGGAAATGGGATACTATTTTCTAAGGTTATTTAATGTCTTCTGATTATTGTTGGATTGTTATAAAAAGGACAACCTAGAGATCGGGCGACAACCTGTCGCGTCCGACAACACCGCGAGACATGAACCCACAACTGATGGGTGGAAAGGGTGCATCACCTACCACTAGCCTACGTGATGTACTAGTTTTTATAATTCAGCCTCTTTTAAATATTCTAACAAATTAATTTTAAATTAATTATATTTGGAACCCTATACGATTAGGATAAATATAATATTTTTGAATTCTATTATCTTTAGGAGTGAAAGATGAGTTTGCGGTAAAAATTTGTTGATGGATGGAACTCTACTTGTCATGTGTATTTTTTTCTCTCTTATTATATGAATAAATTAATTCTTAATCATTAGCGAAGGTATCTTAAAACCAAAAATATTTTATCCTAATAACTTTTTTTAACTAAGGATATATTAAATTACCATAGATTAATGGCTTTGAGGCCCTCAATTTTACACTTGATTATGATTGATGACCACAATCACTCTTGATAAATATTTACATTTTCCATCCAATTGTGTGTCTATAATTCCACCATTGTTCTCTAATTATAAACCCTAATTTTTTTTGTCACATTTCCATTTCCCTTTTTATCTATTTAAGACTAAATTTTATTAACCCTATTTCTGATTGGGTTTTCCAAAAAGGTATTTCTAATTTTTAACCTTTTATATTCGAAGGAAAATTTCAAATTACAAGAAAAATATTTATTAAAGTAGGGGAGAATGGATCACCCAAGGATTTCAATGTAAGTTATCTTTTTAAAGTAATTCAACAGCTTGTATTACACGCGACATCGAGTTCGAGCGCACCACAACAAAACAAAATAACTGTTTAAAAAGGAGTTATGAATTGTATTAACTGAATTTTGAATTTCATATACTATATATAATTTTAACAACCACATTATGTGTTTCTTATACATAATAAAAGGAAAATTTCAATTTTTCAGACAAAGGAAGTATTTTTAATGAAATGCAGTTTTTCTACCATTTAACGGAGAAGCCTTTTTTGATACTTTTATACAGTCAATTTGATGAAGTTAGATTATTATTTAGAATTGATAGATAAAAATTTTGTTTTGATAAATTTTTTATAATTTTCTGATAACTTTAATATTTTGATGAATAGTGATAATAGTAATTTTAAATTAAAAACTTCATTTTTCATCAAAATAATTTATATTGTTAAATTAAATATTTGAGTTATTTTAAATTATCATTATATTATACTTTTATCATTTAATATAATATGGGTAATTGGATTTAATTTCACATTTACATTGTACATAAAAAAATGCCAATCTTTTGATAGTTTTTACTAATTAAAAACCGGATTTTTGGTTTTGAAAATGGGAATTAATTTTATATTAATAAATGAAACTTCTATGTTCTAAATTTCATAAACTGTACTTCATTTTTTGATTCAGAATTTCAAAATTATCTTAAAGTGAATTTTTTGTATTTTTCTGAAAACATTTTATTTTTTTGAATAGTGAAAAACACTACGTTATTGTTTAAAACCGACTTTTTATTGAAATAATTATTTATTTTCATTAAATTTTTTTATGTTAAAATAGATACATAATACATACTATAATTCAATTTAATTAATAGGTGTCATTTTATAATAATATCATATATATATATATATATTTAATTTTATTGAATTTTTTACCTTCTTTTACCCACCTTTTGGCATATTTTCATATTTGCATAAAACGTAATTTTACCACTTCTGTGAATTGAATTTCATAATTTTTAAAGACACATTTGATATCAGTATGTAAAATTTGGTTCAATAAGATGAAAATATGTTTTGGTGAATAATAACTTTTGAATTTTATTTACCACGCTTAAAAGTAAATAGGGTAATTAAAGGTAAATAAGATATTATAATTACCCTAACAAATTTCCTAATTATATTGTATAAGTGTATTTCGACCAAAGTCAAAATGAAGAATAAAATATGATCCTATTTGGTTCACATGGATTAAATTATGAAATTTATTATTATTTAATTTAAAGAAGAGTTAAAAGTGTTAAATTGATGTTTTCATAAATACATTTTTTATAATATATGGATATAAATAAGATAAATTCCACGATAAATATTCATTAGAAATATAAAAATATTTTATACATAATTTTATTTTATTGATAATTTTTAGAAATTAAACAATAAAATTTAATTTTGACACAATGATGATATTGTATTTACCTTATTAATGAATGATTGAAATAATTGATATTATAAATATCCAAATAAATGCAATTTGAGGCTATTGATGAATTCCACTAAATTTTATAGGTTAATATGACATGTCAGGGTTGATTCACTGAATTGTTCTTGAAGTAATCATGATGTTATGACATTAAAAAATACAAAATATCAAATAGTGTCAAAATTGTCATAAAAGAGTTTTTAAAACTAATATTTTATTAATAAATGATATAAGATTCCTAAAAATATAAGGTTCATCCAAAAGGACATATATATTGATATATATATATACAATTAACAAACCACTTGAGGTTCTCTTGGATATTTATAGTATGTTTATTAACCATATAATATAAAAATACAAATAGAAATGGTAAATGTCAAACTATTTAACTAAGAGTTAAATCTAAATGATAAGGTTAATATGGTGACCTAAACCTGTCTAAAACCTATTGGTTGAGAGTTTTTCGACCCATCCCCACCTTATACACGAAATAAATCCTTTTGAAACCATTAGAAACCGAAATTATTGTATAATAAAATAATAATTCATGCTTTTCCTAATGGACCATCACCTCTCTTATAAAAGAAAAAATACCCTTCTCTGAATTTCACACCTCCACAACATTTGTCTCAACCATCCCCTTACCAAATGTCCTCCCAATATCCCTCAATTCAACCTAGAGGACTTACATTTTAAAAAAAGCTAATATGTGGAGACCGTTTGATCAAATCAAAAGGAAGCACCCAGAGAATATATAATAATTTCATATCCTCTTTCAATGTTTTTTTCATCTTAAACATCTATTTATTTGTTGTTTCCATATTAAAATAATAATTCCAATATCTTATAAATATTTTGATGTTATTATAAATATGGTACATCCATATTATCTATTCTATCCATCTTATGAATGAAAATGTCACCACATGTGCGTACATACAACTAACAGTCTCCATGACGTGGTGTAGTATGTTACACAACACTTTAATATTTGTATGTTTATAATAATGAGTATAATTTATGTAAATAATAAAAATAACATTTTAATGATCCATTATATATGATATATCATCCAATTATATATGATTTCACCATCAAAAGAGTGATATTGTTGGTTGTGTGTACATACGGCTTACCATCTCCACGATACGATGAAATGTCATCCCCCATCGCAACCATTCAAGACTTATATTCATTTAATGATAAAAAATAATGTTTAAATACTTAATATCATTATGGATATGAATAATACACATCCTATCCAAAAAAACATGACATATATAAAAATACATATAAGGAAAAATGAGTCAATTAACACGCAAAATAATGATTCCACTAAAATATTATTAACAAAACAATATTAGAATAACATATATGATATCATATTAATGTATATGGTTCTTGAATTATTTAATAACAATAATTTCACCATTATAAATTAGTTCAAATTACCCTAGACCATGGAAAAGAACAAAGTAAGGGTTAAATTTCCTAATCTATTTTTTATTTGAGATTGTAGATACATGAGTTTCTACTGAGACTTCTTTATCATCAACATTCGTCTTTCATAGAAATATACATCAAAAATAAATTACTATATCATAGATTATGGGTTAAGGTAATTTATACCCTTTTTTTCATTTTATAAAATATTTTTAAATGAATATTTCTGTCATTTTCCTAAAAAGTTTCTTTATGACCTTTTGACAAAATTTGGTTAACAATGTTTTTTAACTTATATAGAGGGTGAGGATATTTTCCACTGTTAGGACACCTTCATTGAGTCTCTTACAATATTATAAAAATATTTTAAAAATAAACGTTTTCATTAATTTTGAATGATATCAATGTATAAATAAATATTTCACTAAAATAGTTTTTGGATTGATTTCATATATGTCAACATCCTTCAATAGATTCTATGGATTATTAAAGATGATTTATTATGACATAATATTTCATATTATATTGAAGGTTTTGTGATGTGATTAACTGTGGATTCACTACTTTTATAGAATCTATGGTTTATGGATAAATTATTGACATTTCATATTCTAGTTTTCATATAGGTGTTTATATTATTTTTCTACCTTTTCATATGAGGATTGCATAGGAATTAGTAAGTGTTCGGTGGATCCCACTATATATCCTCGATGCATCGGTAGATCTCACTAGACAAACAAGTGTCCTTGCACAAGGCCTTGAGAATATTGTTAAAACCATGGTCTTCTATGCATGATTTGGAGTATAGTTTGTGTTTGTTGTCAATCCTCAGTGGATGTTCAGAATGTGTACCAGAAATGAGATCATATGGTTCAAGAAGACAACAATATTGAAGGTGGCGCCATTTCCCAGTGTTTTCCAAATTTTTGGGCCTGAAAATTGACAAATGGAGAAAAGTGTTTTTGGAAAAGAGACTTCCGCATCGTGTACATGAAGGAGAGGAATCTTGTGTGCCATATGTTTTTCAAGATCATAACATGGGAAAATGGAAAAGGGATAAGGGTCGCGCATGTTTTGGGCTGGTCGTGCAAGTGACCTGCACGCCGTGAAGAGACTTGTGCACCGATGCCTAGAAGTATTGGAAACATGTGTGTCTATTATTTTTCAATATTTTAAATTCAAAATATGGAAATGGAAATAAGGTCTTGCAAGTTTTTGTGTGGTCGCACAAGTGAGTAGCGCGACATAGGCTTGGGAGGATGAGCTGCGCGCCTGAACCTGTGCGCTGAGTGAAGACTTGCATGTCACCGCACAGGGGGTTGAGTTTTCCTATAAATAGTGGACCCTCCTCCTCATTAAGAACAAAGTTCAAGACTTAGAGATTTTTCGAGATCTCATCGCGCAAGTGGTTGAGTCGCGCAAGTGGTTGTTGGGTCGTGCAAGTAGAGGATGCGCGTCGGTTGTTGGCTGTGCATCCAAAGTGGTTTGGGATTTAGTGGCGCTGAATCACGCAAGTTTGGAGTTCAAAGAGGCAGTGTCGCGCAAGTGGTTTGGAGTCACCTGCATGCCGAGTTTGTATCGTTCAAGTCACTTACACGCCAATATTGAAACTTGCGTGCTGGGCTTGGAGTAGCGCGCCAGGGTTATTAAAGTACATATGTCCTTTCGATGTTGCATTAAAGCTGGAGGATAACCGGGTACCCTAAGTGCAATGTGAGGTTCATCTTCTGGTGAGAGTTGGAATTCGACAGAGCATCTATATACAATATAGGATGTATTCTTATGCAATGATGACGATACCTTCACGTCTATAAACAAAGTGTGAATTCAACAAGGACAATGAGAAAGGGAGAGTAATTGGGAGTGACCTGAGGGAAACAATAAGCTATCCCTGAAACTTTGTAAAGCCAGTGAGCCTAGGATAGAGTGATTGTGCCCGAACCTTTATAATCAACATCTAGTGAAGATTAGTGGAATTTGGTAGTACCGACAACTTGTCAGCGTATGCTCCTTGGACGCAGCCCTTAGTGGTGAACCAAGTAAAATGTGTTGTGTCTTCTCTGTGCATGTGAATGTTTGCTTTCTGATCATATTCGTCATACAGGTTCAACATGTTCCCACTGACGTGGGAACAAGATCTATCATGTTAAAAGAAAAAGTTGTCACCCTGATTCACCCCTCCCCTCTTAGGGTGTCTCGGGGTCCTTCAAATATCTTATTTGTCATCTAGGCATGTGGCCTTGACTATGTGGTTATGAAGTTTCACCTTATGAATTCCATCATTGTGAAATTGGATATTGATATTTCATGTGATTATTCAACTAGTATAGTATCCATGTGAATAAGTAAATAGAATTATTTTGATTTATATTTTCCATATTATGAAAAAGATTATGTTTAAAATGACATTTTAGAATTATAAATTTCCTTAAATGTTTTTGCTTATTTATAAATGTTTCTGCTATATTTTTTTTACTAAGCATCAGAGCTCACCCCTTTCTATGTTTTATTTTTCCCAGGATGTGAAGAAGTATATTATGACTGACCTGTATGGATATTCTAAGAGATATGAATGTGGTCAATAGAGGTAATATTGTGGTTTTTTTTTCATTTTATAATGTAATTTAAAACTTATGAATGTATTTAGTAATTAGAAAGATACTAAATTAATTATTATTTCTATATTTTATCCCTTGTGAAAATGCAAATGTTATGTAATAAGGCACTGGCTATGGGCATCTAGAGTCAGGGTGTTACAATAAGGATACATGATGTGTGGTGTTGGTTAAAGTCAATTATAGTATTTTTTATATATAAGTAAGAATCCTAGAGAGAAATACATTCCTTTTTATGAAATCATAGTGTAATCCTACATAGAGACAATCAAAACCATCTTGGGCCGACACCAAAATGTTCACCCATTCAAATGTAAGACAAGGCCAAATAGGTGTTTTCAATCCACCTATTATGAAGACAATAATTGAGTATCTGTGATATCACCATTATAATTATTTATAGAAATAAAAAACATGATAAAATAACCATAAAATTTTATACAACATAACCAAAAACAAATGACCAAATTTTTTAAAAAATAGGTATAGATAAAATAACATCCGATCAGAATAGAAAATTTCAAAAGAATAAAACAAACCAACTAGAATGATCTATATTTGACCACCCAATTACAACCATCGATAAGTCCCACCTTCTCCAAAGGCTATCTGCAGAAGAAACATGAATCTATGGAATAGTTTGGGTTTACAGATTCCAAGTTACACTAATAGGGTGTAATGGAAAATATATCATTGTCTATAATCCACATAATGCATACATATTCTTTCTCTAAATATTAAAATAAACTATTTTGAAATACATTTATGAAATAAGGGGTTCATATTTTTTAAAAAAAATAATTGTTTCTATATATTCTATATTTAAGTAAAACCATGATACTAATTTTGGATATAAATTAGTTTTACAATCAAAAACCTAAATCAGAATCCAAACCAAAAAATCAAAAGTGCTATGCTAGAAAATAGTGAAAAAAAACAAGAAAATAGAGAAAAAAACAAGAAAATAAAAAAATATATGAGATTCCATATGTTTATTGGAACATCAGGTAGACTAGAGAATAGGATTGTAGGTACTTGAGAGGAAGGTGTAGGTAGTGTGTCTCGAACTCTTTCTCATTCTAATCCTTAGGATTCTTAGAGAGGTATGAGTTTTTTTTTCTTCTAGTTGTGTTGAGTGGATATAGAAAGATGATGAGGGTGGAATAGTGTTCTATGATGGGATTAAATAGATTACATAACCATGTTGATCCTCAGTTCATATTTAAATATACTACTAGTGATTTGTGATTTTGGGGGACATGTAATATTATACCTATTATTTTTTATTACACAATCAGTAGTTATCTATTATGTGTGTTTCTATGTTATATGTGTTCTTTTTTGGATATGATTGGTGTGGGCCAATTATGAAAAGATTTTTAAAAAAAATGTGTTTTTGGAAAGGAAAATGTTTTCTTGTTTTTTTTTTGTTTGAAAATAATGCATTGGTTTTTAAAACAATATTTGAAATAATCTTTTGGTATTTGGATACTGTCTTTATAAGAAGGTCATTTTCAAAAATGGAATGAATTAGTGGTTTTTGATAATTGTATTCTAGTTCTATTTGTGGTGTTTAGATTATAATCTAGTTTAGTATCCGGAGGTGATTTTTTTGAATGATTTTTTGTTGGAATTTGAATTTTTATTTTTTTATATGATATTCTCTAGAGAATTCCAACCACAAAGATACCCAAAATTTCTAATTTCCCTCTTCCAGTTTTTTTTCCTATCCAAACAGATAGTGGGGTAGAGGTGTCGATCCATTTCTATATATTTCTCAACATTCCTGATGATCATGGTCCACTAGAATATGTATAGTGGATTTAGGATGTTAAAGGTATCTTCAGGATAGTTGGAACAATTGATATTGTTAGAGTGCATATGATTTTTTGTTCCATTGAAGGATGGAATTTTTATGGGTGTAAGGTGATAATCTAAAAATTTATTGAGGTTGGGATGTCATGGGAAGTGTTTATAACAACATTCAATCAATGTTTTTCACCTAATGAGGTGAAGGGGATGAAATTGCTAGATCTGATGAGTGTTGAAAAATGCCAGAAGATTGTGAGTATTATGTTGTCAATTTAAATGATCTTGTTTCATTCCCCTTGGATATAGCATTGGATGATTATATAAAATTTGTCTCTATATATGGGTACATCATCTATAAATTAGTAATGGAGTTCTTTCATTTATGGATGTTTAGTTTGGGATGTTGGTGGATGAAGCATTAATTGATAAAATGGTTCTAGGAGAACTGTCTCTGGAGATGGAATTTATATTTCCCTTTTCACCTCTAAAGGGTCCCCATATTGAGAGAGGTGTATACCATATTAACATGACCACTATCAGATTCGAATTTCAATTCAAATTTCTTGTTTTTATGATCGTTCAATTATATGTTGTCAATGTGGTATGTTTGGGAAATCGATGTTTTCCTACCACAATCTGCAATAGTAATGTCATCAATGATTCCATTTGGGTCACATTGAGATGATTTACATGTGATGTGGAAACAAAATAGTGTTCTCCTGTGAGGATATCAGATCCTGACTATGGGAAACATATCCATCAAGACATCAAGGTTCTATCTATAGACCCCATATTGAAGCTCGTCACATACATGAAAATCATAGGGGGGTATGTCAATCCTTGCTCCAATTTTTTCCACTATTGTAGTAATGATGCACTATTTATAATTTTTTTTGTTTCCTTCATTTTTTAATGTCCCCAATTTTTTTAAAAATGTTTTTCTGTTATATATCTTGATATTTTTTGGTCTTTGCCTAATGCAATTCGAGTAACTTTTCCATTTGGGAAATGAGTTTTTTATTAGTTTGTCTTCCTTGTGTGTGTTGATATTTTTCACAGATTGGTTTTGGTTTTAGATTATACAATCTAGTAAGATTATCATGTATTTTAAAAAAGATGATATATTTTTCAGTTTTTTGTTTTTCTAGGGTTTCCCATTGTGTTTTGTATTTAGTATTTGGGGGGAGTCTCTAGTCATGGTATTGGTCAGTGTTGGTTGGTTTCTATTATTGGGAGATCACACTATTCTTCTCAAGGTGTTGTGTTTTCTCTAGACCAGGACTGGTGAGACTTGTTGTGTTAATGGGTGACCCAAATGCTCATGGTTTCATTCAGCTTCATTTTGGTTTTGGTTTTTTGGTTTTGTTCTCATTCTGATTTGTTACATCCTCGGGGTATAATTTTTTTTGGTGGGAAGTATTTCCATATCCCAAATATTAATATTCGTTTATTTTAATAAGTCCTTGATTTTTGTTCTTTTGGTTGAATTGTGGGTTGAAATATCGATATAAATGTTTTAGTTTTTTGAGATTTGAGGTCTTTTAAATGGTTTTAAAATTGTTTGATCATTGATATAGAAGGTGTGAAACCTAGAAAGAAGGGTTTTCATAATTTCAGTGTAGTTAAACTCAGTTTTCAGCCATGGTGTGAAGCTTTTGAATCACTTACAAGTGGGGAATTTATTTCATTTTTTATGGTGTGTTTAACTATGAGGGATCACTATGAAAAAAACTTGAATAGTGGAATTATGTCTCCCTACCTTATTTTTATATGGGTTTTACTCCATTTTCCACATGACTCAAATACCACCAACATGGAATCATCTAATGGTGATTTTTTCCTCCTCCATTATTTTCCAATTGGATGTGAAGGGTGTTTATTTATTATTCGACACCTTAAGGTAATATCTAGGGATCCCCTATCTTTCTACTTTGGTTTTCATTTGTATTACCTATCTCCACTAAACCTAGTGTCAATGTATAGAAAATTTTG
Organism: Viscum album; assembly: GCA_963277665.1. NCBI lineage: Eukaryota > Viridiplantae > Streptophyta > Magnoliopsida > Santalales > Viscaceae > Viscum > Viscum album. Next base: position 897,634,009 of record OY728136.1, on the reverse strand, counting down.
AAACCTACGGTGTTTTAAAGATTGTGGTTTTCTTTTTATGGAATGTGAGTTATTGTAGGAGTGTATTTTAGTTGTATTTAATCATATGAGACATGATTATTACTCTTGTGGTAGATGTTACCATTAATTTCTATTCCAGAACATTCCATTAGTGCTTGAGAATTTCGAAATAATTTTGAATGTTTATATTCTTTCTTGTGGTGTGTCTAATTTTTTTTAATTTATATTTTTAAATTTCAGATAAATTGGTTATCATGGCTTATTACTAACTATGAATATATATATATATATGAATTAAACATGTTTTATAAAATTATATTAATTAATTAAAGTGGAAATTGGGAGATTTAATTGTTTTGGGTTCTGGTTTTTCATTGGATGTGTGGTTTTCATTGTGAAATGAATTTGGTGTGTGTGTGTCTGTGTGTTTTGGAAAAATTAATGGGTTAATAATTATTTTTGGACACTTTTATGGGTTTTAATGCAATTTTTTATTATTAAAATGAATAATTTGGTATATCATGGATTCCCCTATGAAGATATCTCCCTTGAGAGATGATCCATTCCAAACCTTGATGCTGAGATGATAAATTCTTCAAAGGATCCTCTATGGGATTCATATACACACATTTTTACATTTATGATACTTTGTTGGATTCATCTATCTTATTCCTATTAATAATAGTCCCCTTAAGGGATTCCATTCTTCAATACTGACCAATAGAATCTCCTTTTAGATCTCTTACATGAATATCATTATGAAGATACTATGTAGATTTCCACTTCTTCTTACGTTTCTTTTCTAAGTCCCATATTTGGTACATTTTCTTTTGTACTATAATAGAAATACCGAGTCGTATACCCATGTTTCATTACTAACAATGATCCAATATAGTATTACTCCATTTAGATTCATTCTACGGATTTTGATTTGTATTTCACTATTTTTTTACATAAGGGACCAAATAGTTAATGTGAAGTTTTACCACATACTGGTAAATTTGTATTGGCTATAGATAGTTGTGGGTGTCACCTTAGAACCCATTCCAATATTGTATGTATTTGATTCAAAGTATGTTGTGGTGGGATATGCATTCCACCACACCCATTTTGTTTTTATGAAATTTTCCCTTTTTCTACTGATGTAGTGTTGACCGCCATAGGTGATTTCTAGATGGTGATAGATGAGCCTGGAATGATTTTCATCTTATTCTAATTTTGATTTCCAGACATTATTTCTGGGAACATTCTTCTTCATTATTGGTTTACATAGCCATCCTTCTTGGGAACCATATTTTGAAACATGTAAATTATTTAACATATTTTAATACCTATATGTACTACTTATGAAATGGTTATTGAGCCTATTTTTTAAATATTATATTATTGGGATCTCAAGAGGTTATTCCTAGGATCTAGATTTTTAGACAATTATTATGATATATGTGCATGGGGTCTCTAGTACTTATACTCAATGATGACTTCAATCTCACATGTGAGGAGTATGATTTCACTCGCCAGTAATTTTAATATGTTACTGATGATTCCTATCTCCTTTGTTTGATATGTGATGAAATTATTCTTCTCTCATCAATGTGATTACACACATAGGTGATTACACTATACTATTAAATATGGATGATTAGAATCTCCCTAATCGTTTGTTAGACCATGGTTTTTGACATGGAATTCCATATATTTAGATACATGTGGAATAATATGCTATCTAAATTGATAGTGTTTATTCCACTCACCCTTATTAGAGACCATGAGTGTTGGGAATGATGTATCCCTAATGATCCCTCCCTATAGTTCTCCCAATGGTTTGACACTTAGTGTTCATCTAAGTAACAATGTTGTGACCACTGATAGACTAGGACCTAGGGAACATACAATGGGAGGGATTTAAATTTTCTATGTGTCATGAAAACCATATCATTTCCATTTATTGGATGTTTAGACTTACTTTATCATAATCCCTAATTATTCTTATTAGAGGTGAGTACAAGTGTGGCCATTGTTAGATGAGTATCCGCCTATGGTGACATTGATTACATAAAGTCATTTAAGAGGTTATGGAAACTATAGATTTAATTAATTATAAACATATTTAGTTTTATGAAATGAATCTCAATAAATTTTTCACAAGATCTCTAGGAAATTTCGATGAAGAAACATAGGATTGTCTGATGTTTATATTATTTTATTTCTTTAAAATCACTCATGCAGATAAACATTTATGTATATATGATTATTTTTGAAATATATATATATACACACACACAAATATAAATCATGTATACATGACATAAATTTCCCATTTACCAATATTATGGACCAAGGTATTTATTGTTGATCACTTATGGTAATTTGATTTATTATTTATTTACAGTAGTTTCTTTGTTAAGCTAGTCATATTCCATGATGGTTCACTTATCATAGAAGATATATAAGTACATATTTGGTCTATCATACTGTGATTATATTCTCACCCATATAATAGAATCTTAGTGTGCATGCATTCACATAGATTTATATTTTTATTGAGCATAAATAGATGGTAGAGAGGGATGATGCCCAGGATTTCATTATCATGTGGAGTCATCCAATTGGATTCACATGATTGGGCTGATGAAGATCACATATGGAATTTAGACCAGGTATATGGTCTATATAAATATTACTTTTTGAGCCATGTAATATTATTTCAGTTTAACATATATACTCATATATGCATGGTCGGCCCAACTAGTGACCAGTGTTGTATGACATAGTTGTTCTAAGTTTTATAGATTTTCATTTTTTCTTAAATATTATTTTATTTCAGTTTATTTAATACGTATTAACTATACTTATTTACATAATTGTATGTTATGAAGGTATTTGTCTGATATAATGGAATAGTATTTCAATTTACACACTGAAGTACTTCACTACCAGTCTGCATCCTCTAGAGTATGTAGAGAAACACTTGTGGACTTGTAATGAACTATATCTGAGCACTAGTTTGGAGACATCTAGGTTTTTATATTTTAATATACGATCCAATGATATGGACCATATTCATTACCAATATTGTTTATATATATTATGATAATCTATTTAATAAACACCGATATTTTCCATGGGTCTTTCTGTGATGAAATGATAATATGTTTATGAAATACATTTCTATTCAATGGTTTATTCTATGATTAAATTATTTTAAAAACAATTATTTTTCATGGGTTCTAATATAATGAATAATTTATGATATTTCAAATAAATTATGTACGATTTTTAGTATTTTATAGGTGGGAACCATATATCCCAATAATTCATTGCTGAAAGAATGATATTTTATGAGATTAAATTGGATGGAATGGGGAGTGTACATTGTTATATAAAGGACATTTTCCACTTTGGTAGAATTGAGGGTGATCACTGACAAGTATGATTTTTTTGGACTGAATGAAATATAGAATGATAGTCATGGCATTTTTCCTCCACTAATATAGAAATTATATTCTATGTGTATGTGTATTGCATAATTCAATATCTCATGTGAATATTATGCTCCCATGGCTCATGTTATTTAACAAAATTGTGATTCATGTAATAAATAAATAAATGAAATATTTCTAGAATGATGATTATGACTTATAATATAGGGGTCATGGATTTAAAATGTTAATATAATGTAATCATACCCCCTTTTCTTAGGTTATTTTTGTTCGATCATTGATATCTACACTGGTATTCCTTAATGAGCATTATAGATCACTTTTTATTATGCATCCTATCATTGGTTATGAATACTAGAAACTTTTATGATATGTCTAAGATGGGTTAGTGTTACAGAGATCTATTTGGATGATAATTTAGAAGAAATTTAAATATATGGACTATGTTACGATTTTTACAAAGTTGTGACACCTATATTATTTTTGAATGGATTATTATGTAATGTAATGTATATATTTCAATTTATATTTAATATCTTTGTGTAAATAGTATTGGTCCATATTATCGATATCATAGATATTATTAGTTATCTATTGAAAGCAATGGTGTGAAAACACTACAAAGAACAAAAGGTATAATTATATGTATAAAATGAAATCCTAAATTCTTTGTTAATGATAATAAATAACCTAGGTTAATCATTAGGTGGTATAGGAAAATTATTTCTGATTTATATATCATATAATTGTTTTTTTGGATTATGTGGTTTCATAAGAAAATATTGTTTCTCTTTTGAATTTTGATATAGTCATTCGATGGAATAAAAAGAGATTGGCTTACTACTGAGTACAATGGAAAATGGAATTATTTTACTCCAGATAAATTTAATGTTACCATATTTAGAATGATAGATATTATTTCTATGATAATACAACATTATGAAGATATGAATCATTCCATTCTTCTAAATGAGAAATGTATCGAACAACATTCAGCTTAATTCTTCATTGTGAAATTTAATGATTCTTCTATTGGATCCCCTGATCCACTAGTAGTAGAAAAATGGATTAGTACTATTGAACTTATATATATTATTCTTAAGTTTTAATAACATGAGTATGTTATTATGGATGTTTATCATCTCTGAGGTGAATCATATTTGGGGAAGTGTATTTTCAATATGATGATGGAAAAAGAATAAATTTAATCATTGGAGTGGTAATAATTTAAAATCTAATTTTTTAACATCTGAATTCCTTATAATATTTTAGTAATAATATTTAATCGATAACTTCATTTAATGAAGGACTATAGAAGTATTGGTATATATATTATGATAATTTCACTTTAATTTCAATGTAATCATAAATAAATATTTTCTAAAGTAAAAGTAATGTTGATCTACCCATAACTGTCTTTAAACAAGTCTCTGAAAGGAGTTATCTACAATGGAAATTAGTATCAAATAAGAAATTGATTGATTTGAACTAAAGGTGAATATGGATATTTGATTTATTCATTTATATAATGGTTTTGATAATAAATGAAAAACTATAAAACAAGGATGTTATAAAAAAATAGAGAGGAGAATATGTGCCTCCATTTATGTCAAATGTGTTGTAGGAATCACATGGGATATTGACTTAAGGGAACTAAAAAATGTTTAATGTCTCTAAGGGATGGTCATTTAGAATTCAAATTATGATGTGATGGGAATAATTTAGTTAATTATGTTAAAAGAAAGAAATAAAAATAAAATTAACCACCCGTACTTAATGTTTTATATGAAAAGTGTATGTGAATCTTGTTGACTAGTACCTAAAAATGAAGGTTAATGATGATGATCAATGTCAAAAACTTCTTGATCTAAGTGAAGAAGGAAATTATCATGTGACCACTATTTATGATGTTTGGTTCAATAATAACATGGTAAAAGGTACGCATACCATCTACCCTATTGTTACTAATTTATTATATGATTCTATATTAAACCATTATTTTATATGTAATGATTTTTATAAGTATGTCATAGTACCACCTCAAAATTTAGATATTTGTTTTCATTAAAACCCCCTAATGGTATGATAATAACATTCAATGTCTCTGATTTATCTACTATTGATGTTGATCAGAATGTGTTTTTCTAAAAAATATTTCCAATCATCATCTTGTTGGATTTTATGTCCTTATGGTTATGTATTGAATACCGTTTCATAAATCCCTCGTCAATTTAAAAGGAAGGGACACTATATTTTTTTATTATGAACTGTATTATGATAACATATCAGTGTAATACCAATAATGACGTTCTAATTGATATTACATTCATCATATTTTTCATGAAAACTATTACATATTTTTATCTATATGTTTAGGGATAAATTCACAATTATTGATATTTGAATTTTTTGGTAGTTTTTGGATTACTTTATGGAAGAGTTTCCTAGTCTCCCACTAAATTGGGATGTTGATTTTTCAATAGAACTCGTAACTGGTGATACAATTATTTAAATGACTCTATATAGAATGGAACACGGTGAGTTTATGTAATTTAAGAAGAAAATATAGGGTAATATTGACATGCGATTTATTTCAACCAAGTCTATCACATTGGGGTGAACCAAATAAATTTTTAATGAAGAATGTTTCTTCAATGCAACTCAAAATTGATTATTGATAACATAACTAGATCACTATAAGAAAATAGTGTCTTTTACCCAGTATTGATGACTTGGATGATTAATTTTACATAGATCAATAATTTTCCAAAAATGATCTCTAGTCTTGATAATTCAATTAGGGGTCAAAAAAGAAGATATACCAACGAAAACATTATGTAAAAGCTATTGAAACTATGAATTTATAATGAAATCCTATTATCTTATTAATGAACCTAGTAACATCAAGTATTTAATTAATATAGTTTTTATAGATTAACGTGATAAAATTAAGAAACTCTTTTCAGAAGATATTCATATTATTCATATATCTATGAAATCATGAAGATCAATTTAGAATTTTTGAGATAACCCTAAAGAGAAGCATTATGTAAAATTTACCATGTCTGTTTTTTTATTATAAATGTATCATTAATGGGTTATATAAGATCAATTGAGGGTATATTAGTAACAATCCATAGATAAAAGTTATTGAATATCAACCTAGAGCATCCATTATTATTGTGATCTATAATTTTCATGCATTGGATGAATATTATATATTCTTCTATGACTATTTTTAAGATTATCAAATATAATAAACAAAGGGAGACAAGTTACTTTGGATGGATGAATTTTTAGATTATTTTAAATAAATGAAGATAAGGCTTGTAAGTACACTAATTCTTATAATTTACCTTATTGGAGAAGGGTTTTTATTCTATAGTGATTCATCAAATAATAGAATGGGAAGTGCCATCATCTAAAAAACATGGTTTGATCTTTTAATGGAGGACAATTTTTAGTGTTTAAGAAAAGTTTCCTAACATATAATTTAGAGTTAAGTAATGGAATTTTTTCATTAAATATAGAGTTGAAGTATTTATAAAGATATTGGTGTGACATATATAGTCATCAAAGAAGTGTAAATTTTATTTTAAATAAATAATAGTTGAAAAATCACTAATATAGAAGATTGGAGATTATTAATGAGTATGATTTCTCGATAAAATAGCACCATTGGAAGGAAAACAATGTTATAGATTCTCTAAGTTGAAATAATTATTCTATTTATCCAAGATGATGATGAAACAAGTATTAATTTTTACTTTTTTCAAAGAGGACTGAGATATTAATCATAAATGAAGGGGATAAATCATATCTGGCTCACATGGGTGTTCAACCATCTATTCACGTGATGATTAATGAGTCCCAAAATGAAGATGTAGAGATGAAAAAAAGGTCTGAACAATTATGGATTTAATCCTTGAATATGATAGAATAATATGGTTCAACAACCGTGTATTAATTTATACGATGTATGATTGAAATAATTATCTTATGTGTAAACCTCATAGGATTTAATTATCCAAACATCATTGAATTATTAATATTTATATATAATTGAAAGTGTATTTATGGTGGAATGGAATGAAGAGAGATACATCATATAATGTTTCTTAGTTCTTTGAATGACATCAAGTTAATGATGTGTGAAATAAGACTGAAGGGACAATATAACCATTACCCATACTCAAATGGGAATAGGAAAAAATGGATTTTATAATTGAACTCCCCAATAAATCTAAAATTAATAATGATATTTTGGATGTATATGGTTGCCTTATCAGGTCAGTGAAATACATTTCCATTAGAGCATAATTCTATATTGATAATCTTATTTGTATATTCATTAAATAAATTCTATGTTGGAATGGTTTACAAATATCAATTTTATATGATTGGTATCAGATGATTACAAATTTTTTTTGTATAATTCTTCAGTAGGCTATGTATATAGAGTTATGTTTCAAAACTATTAATAATGATTTGATATATGGAAAATCCTTTAATACTATTTAAATTCAATATGATGTAATGATAGATTTATATATTTATTTCAAAGGTGTTTGGTATTAATTCATTCCTTTGGTGTCATTTTATTATAATAATAACTTTTACTACATAATTCAAATAAAAATAATGCATCCTAATGTAATTAGAAGTTTTTAACTTCAATACACTTGAATAAATTATTATAGTGAAATATAATGGGACCTAATATATATGAGGAAATCATAACGATTGTTAAAAACACTCAACATTTCTTATGTGGGTGTGTTGACAACCCCATGTATGAAGCGATATGATTAATTTTCATTCCTATTTACATGGATAGTCATAAGGAATATTTTTATGAATATATTTGATATATATGGTTTAATAATTATCTAATAAATCATAATTTATGTTTATAATTCAATCATCTCATCTATGAAAAAAACGAAAATGGAGTACATGCATGCATACAGCCTACCGTCACAATGAATAGTTTAATTTATTTTTATATCTCGGATGTTAGTGGGTTACTCTAAATATGTTTATAACAAATATACAAGAAATTTATATCATTATTAATATTATTTATAAGATATAATGAAAATAAATGTTCAAGAACCAAAACTATTAAACTGAAATTCTAATAATAAATGAAACATTTATCACCTAAAAACGAGAATTTTAATAAGGAATTATTTATAAAACATTTTTTTAGTTATGTTATAAAGGATAATATATTATATTGTTAGTTATAAAAATAAATTTAATTTTTTTCTAAATTTTAATTTATTATACCAGATGATAGGGTTCTTTTGATTTAAGTAGAACTAAAGGGAATGGATTTATGTCATAATCTAATTCTTTATCGAAACTGATTAGGAATATACATAGAATGATGAAATATAATTATCTACCTATAGAGAAAATTATTTATTTTCTTCTACATTTGTTATACTTTTCAAATAACTATTTTCATATCATTTGTATCATCTTATATTTTTATTAAATAGAAAATACATTTTTATTAAAAAATTTCTTTATTTCACTCTTCGATCAAGAACCCATTTTCTTCCATTTCAATATTTTATAAAATGTTTCAAAAATCCTTTTTAATATTATATTAGGATTGTAAAATTTAATTTTACCCATGATTTATTTTTTACAAAAGGGTTTGAATGGAATAATTTTTTCATTTTCCAAATGATATATTTTGTGACTTTTCAAACAAAATAAGTAAGGAATGTTTTTTTACAAATTATACAGCATGAATGAATTTTCCCATGTACATGACTAATATCTTCATTAAATAAAAAATTTAGATTTTCATGGTTATTTTGAATAATTTTTATTTATTTAAAAATTTTCATATTTTTTTCACTCTGAGAATTCAAATCGTAATAGTTATTTTACTCATGAATACATTAACTATATTTTAATTATATTTATATTTATCAAAGTCAACAGTCATTGATATTACTTATGTGTAAATGGGGAAATGATCCAATGATAAAATACTTTCTATTTCACTAAATATTTTATATTTAGGATGGAAATACATTTACAAAACCCATATCTTTTACATGGGTTATATAATGGTAAAATGTTGAAATTTTTATAAATGCATTTTATTTCCATGGGTATAGTTACGATGAATTGATTTTGAAACCCATTTCATTTAACAAACATTGGTATCATTAAATATTTATGATTGTGTGGAAAATGAATATATAGTTCTCAATATGAGATGGTTGGGACCTATATCTCCCTCCAATGCATTGGGTAATGATTTATATATCATGAGGCAAAAAATAATGGAATTAATTGTAAACCTTGTCCACTAATATTTTCTTTCCAATTTGATAGTATTGGTAGTGACCATGAATACTATGATGGTTTAAAGAATATACCAAATCATCTATGATAGTAATTTAATTGAACCATCACTACTAAGTAAATAATTTTCTACTATTATGTTTTTACCTGAATTTGATGAAATATTCTAGTGTCATGATCTCACAACACATGTACATTAATTTAATTATGAATTGTGTATTATAAAATTACAGGACTTATTCTAGGACTCAAGAAAGTGATATATTATAAGTACTGTATGTTTTGATATGTTATCCACATGTTCATATACATGTTTTCATATATTTTCCTTGTATGATCATTGATATCTACCTTGTTTATCTTTACTTGCCATCAAGGCTTATCAATTCTTATGCCTACTTTTCCAGGTTATGAAAACTATTTTTATATTAGATATGTCTATGATATGTGATTTTAAGAAATATCCATGGGGATACTTTGTCGAACTACTATGGACAAATTGTTTATGTTACCATGTTTCTTAACATATTAGTCAATTATTAATTTGTAATTGATTATAATTTATTTTAAATAATATTCTAATATTTAGCCTTAATATTTAATTTTATAAACAATTATTTTATATATTTTGTATTTATTATCAAGGAAAATTATAAAAACTTATCATAAATATATATAAATTGTCATTTTTTCATGATAAGAAATCAAATATTCATTATCTTCTAATGAATGATTTTATTATACATGATTGTTAGTAAATTTAGAGGGATATGATACCTATTACATAATAATGATTGAATAAAAATAATTAACCCTTTATGAATTTATCTTGAATGTATCCCCATTCTCCCTTGTATATTCCCCACTTAGTTTGTAAAACCTATTTTAAATATGATTGTCCCTAAACATCCAGGCTTGATCACTCCTATAATCTATTATTAATGGGATTAAAAATATTTTAACTTCTCTCCATAATGATACCCCCCAATGTTTCATTCATGAATTTGTTCATTTTTTTATATTATGATTATTATAATCATAACTATACATGCCATTGTGAACATCTAACAAGTGTAGTATTTATTATTTGGGAGTTTTTTATTTCCCTGATGTTAACTTTAATGACATGTTAAACATTTTGCAAAATATTTTCTTATAGGTGGCCTGATTTACCATGAAAAAACTAAATCTTTTAAGATCCTATTGATGATTTTAATGTAATATTGTTTTCCAAACGAACATCTCTATGATTTATTACTAGTTCTTATAGTCAATTTTCACCATAGTATATATGTTTTCATCAACACTTTATTAGTGTGTATAAATTATTCACTAGATTATATGTCATATAATTATGTTTTTTTAGGATCAAAATATCAAAATTTCCATATAAATAAGTAAATATTATATTCTATATAGTACATTTAGGGTTATTATATATTAAATTTATAATGAATAACAGACATACCTTTCTAAAAATATATTGTAATAAATAATTTTTCACATGATGTTAACAGATTTACATTATATAAATCCAAATGATATATTTCCCCATAGTTATCAACAAGATATTAGGTGTTTCTGATTTTTAGAATGTATTTTACTCATACGCGTGGAATATTATAAATTTTGAGTTAATGATACTATTGAAATTAGTTATATTAAATAATTAAATTTTCATAGAATAAACGAATAGTTATATAAAATAAATGAAACAATATTCAAAATGATTTATCCAATTTATATAAATCTTAATGGATGATTCATAGATATCCTAATGTTTTTTAGAAATCATCAATAATTCAAATTTTCAAAAATTATTTATAATGTTTTCACAATTTGAAGCATTCAATAAAATGTCTAATGAAACATTTAATTTATTTAATATTAAATAAAAATACCAAAATTATTTTAAACATAAATTTATTATGTTATATTAAATATATGGTATATTAGGTAGAAAATACAATAATTTTTAATATTATCTAATAATTCATTCACTACGAGTCACGTGATCAAAACATCATGACCTTTAATACTACCATGATTCATTGAATAAACTATTAAAAGTCGAAATTTATTAATATGTGAGTGTTATATAGTGAAGATTTTTTTCCCATTTGTTCATTTTCACTATAGCCTCATAGAACTTTTTAGAAATTCTTAAATGCTATATATTATTTACAAACATGACAAATAATAAATTAAAACCATTTTCATGTCTGTTAAAACAAATTTTGTTAATGATACCGTATTTATTTCAATGCTTATTAAAAAATATTTGTAAAAAACATGTCCCATCATCCAACCTATATTTGTAACTCCAATGTACTATATATTGTTGAATATCTCTATGAATTATCTAATGAATATTTTTATGCATGGATTATCTTCTATAGAAGCATCAAAGCTATTACTTTTTAATGTTATCTAGTGTGATATCCCGATAATTCATGTATCTATAACCTTGTTTCTATAAGATACATTGTATAAATCATGAATAAGAATAAATCTTTTTATCGAAGTCAACAACTGACCATTAGACATAGAGTATGTCAACATCATATATACCAACTCATATATTATAGACTATGTAACAAAATAATTAATAACACTAATGAAAATATCTCATTTATTTCATTATTGTATATGAGTACTTCACATGTCCCAATCGTATATAGATAAGTATATAAAAAGTAACTTATCAAGGTATGCATATAAAATTAAAAAATAATTCTCAATTGGGGGACTAAATGTAATATTCATTATAAAACTGTTCATGAGTATACTAATCTACCCGTGATTAATTCTTCCACATTGCGAATATAAAACAAATTTCAATGTATGGAGCTTCATATAGAAGACTACATATTAAACAATGGTAATATGTGTTCACATAAAAAATTACCATCTAAAATAGAAATATAATAATTTATGAATTTCAATCGGTTATATTTAGTGGATAAATCTAATTTAAAAATTCATCTTTATCCAAAAAATATAATAAAATTATCTCAATTCCAGCCATAATTCATACTAATCATTCGTTGTCACCACAACCCATATATCATCATGATATAGATCAATTAGTGATCAATAAAACTCAAAAATTATACTATAATGTATTATTTCGTTAAATTTAATATATGAATAAAATTACTGAATAATAAAATAAGAAATTATTTAATATAACACAATTTTTTATGTTACATAATTCCTTTATGAACACTGTAAAAAACATACATGAGAATCAATATTTATAAAATCTGATAATAAAATAAACTATATAATTTTTTTTACATTTCATTGGCCATTATAAAAATTTTATGTCATCATGGGCATTTTTTACATAAATAACAAACTTCTAAAAAATCATTTTTCATATAAATTTTAAAATCGTCTAACTAGACTCTTTTTTATGGTAATATGATTGAGGATATGTAATTAGACTACTTGTGATATTGAAAATTAAAAATTAATATGTTGACAACTCTGAAATTATATTCATATTTGTTTTAATTAATTTTTTTTGATTATTATGATAAATACACCTATTTTTTTAAATAATTTGAATACTTATCAGATTTATACAATCACCATATATGAATTTTTCTCTTAAATCCAAATATTTATTTTTGATCATTGAATAATATATTATAATGTAACTCTTTACATTATTATAATTCAATTACAATATTTCCTAAATACATTTAGCATTTAAAATTTATTTTACATTAAATTATATGGGAATGATATTTTATTTCTTACATTATGTAACTCACTATCTAAAATTATACAACCATATGATTATAATAAATTAATATTCACAGAATATATGTCTAATTGGAACAAACACACTCTTTAAATAAAATAATTATAATGTCCCTCTATGATATTATATTACAATTGGAATTTTAATAATCATATATGATAATGATTTTTATATATATGTTGAAATAAAATTGAAAAAAATCCATATGTATTAAAATATATAACTAATGGGTGGTGAGATATAATTCCAAAATATGTAAACAAATTTATTTAATAAAACAAAATTTTTCCAAGATAAAAAACCATTATAACATTATTTTCAAACTATTTCATATAATAACACATATTATGAAACATGTTTAATTAAACCATCATACTAATGATTCATTAATGATTATAGAGATTACAATATAAAGATGAAATAATGTTAAATCGAGGGAGATTAGAGGATATAAATTGTTTCTTTTCAATATAGAATTTATATTTATCTCATGGTTTGGATAACTCTAACATACATCATTTTATATAATTACGTGATGTTTAGATAACTCTCACATTTATACTTTTTGATTATTGATTCCATTGGAAGGATACTCCGTAGTTTCAAAAAAAAATATTGTTTTATTTATTATCAACATGAAAATGGTAACATCCTTTTTAATGTCTACGATAATGTATACCTATAAAATTACTAAATTTTAAGCACAATTTTTATTGAATGATATTCTTTGATTTAGGGTTTACTACATGTTATATATATTATAATATACCGATATTATTTTAACGGAATGACTGTGTTTGATGAGGTAAATGTTATGTCACACTAAGTTTAAACATATAACAAAATATTAATATTTATATGTTACCATTATAATCTAGTAGATATATAGGTGGAAATTTATATTATTATGAAATATATTTAAAGTTCATACTCATTTCACTTGGTAATTAATTTCAATGTGTTTATTAATATCAATTTATTCTTCAAGAGAATGATTTTAATTTCTTTTTATGTACAAATATTATAATTAGGTTTTGAATGTTTTAAAAATTTTATTTGATAAAATTTAGATTATTTCTGAAATCAAAAAATGAAAATTTTCCGAGTGTGAAATTATGAATTTTGTTGAAGTGTTTGATTTCTCAATGAATAGTATGACTAAAATGATATATATTAATCATAGTAATCTATTTTTTATTATTAGTTAAAATATAAACACCTTAACAAATTACACAATTATGATACAATAATTATTCAACTATTGGAAAATTCAAATAAATTATATTAAAAATATTAAAATAAATATATTTTGAATTAATTAATGAACTACATGAATTTTATATGTGAATATCACATATCATGGGGTAATAAAATAATTTTTTTCTATGTTAATTTTTTTATTTGCATAAAGTCAATGTAATGAATAGTTTCAAAACTGACACTACTAAAATATTATGATGATAATATTGTATTAGTTTTTTTATTAATAATCCAAAATATATTTTAAAAATCTGATTATAATAAGTTATAAAATTTTATTTATTTTCAATTTATCAAAATTGTTAAACATTTATGTAAAATTATAATGTTTTAATATAAAAAAAATTAATACTGTAGTAAAAATTAAAATGGGTTAAGTATTTTTTATTCAAAATTACATGGTTTAAAATACCACCTATTTTTGTATAAAATATATTTATATTATATAAAAACCCTTTATTATCTTATCTTATAATTAATTTACTATTTGGTTATATTTTATTAAGAATTAATTTATTTTATAATAATTTCTTGAGAAATTACAAAAAGTGAGCCTCACTTCAATTATAAAATGACATGTCCTCAATAATCTCATTTCACATCATTGAGACATCTATATTTACAAAAATAAAAATAAAATTATCTTCTATACTTCCTTATACACATTGTATTGGTTCATGTATTCCTATAAATCAAATTTTATAGTCTTTTATAGTAGATCTAATAAATCCATTTCAAATAATATGTAATCTCTATAACTGATCACTCTATTTATCAACTACTATATTACTCTTATATATTTGTGATATACATCATAAAACAATTAAATCATCATACTAAATATGTTGAAATTTTATTATGATCATGAACACATAATTATACATCCCCTCGACCATTGAACAAGATGTGAATGTATCGCTCATTCATAAGTATGGCTTACTATCTCCACATTGCAAAACAATGTATTCTCCATCACTTCCTTTTATATGTGGGAATTTTTATTTGTTTAATGTTTATATTTTATGTTATTTACATAATTATTCCTCTTAACTATAAAATCATACTTAACTTTTTCCCATTTTTGTTTTTAGGAAATTATAATGTCGCTCAAGTGTACGTAGGGTTACCATTTCCATGATGTGATGTGATTATTTTTTTATAAATATTTCAAATGTTTGGAAAAAATGATGAATTTTACTAATAATTATGATAAATATAAAATAAAAATTATTTTTTAATGATAATATTAAATATAAATTTATTTATTTTTGTATAATAAGAAAATGAAAACATACTTCATTCGTACATACAATATATCATCTCTATGAACGGTGTATTTTATTTTCTGCATATATGATTTATTAATTATCATTAATACATATATAATGAATATATATATGATATTTTTAACGTTTTTATATTTCATTATGTGAAGAAATCATTATCTATGTATGTGGACCAAGGATATTATATAAAAACATGTATGAAAAAAGCGACTATTACCTGAAAGATTACACTAAAATACAACTATTAACAAGATAGAAAAATAAATTCACAAGAAAATAAAATATGGTATTCTATATTTGAATATGTTTAGTTGGTTTATTTATAATATAATTATATTTAATTTATATTATTTTGGAACATATATAAAGGAATTCAAGCCTTAAGGTAATATATTTTCTCTCACCATTATTTTTCTTAAGATACAATTTTTGTTCACCAACTACTTCATATATTTTATGTATATAATTACCAATAATTTTTTTTTTTATTATTATACTTATTATTATGGTTACTAACATATCCATTTTATGATATCATATTCCTAGGGTTTATAATGTACAATTTATATAAACTGGAAAGTAATTTTTCCTCAATTTTACTTCTTTGAGAAACAAGTTATGTTATGAACCTATATTATTTTAAAAGGTATATATAATATCAATTGAAATGTTTTAAGATGATTCTATTTATTTTAATGATAAATTATTATTCATGTAATGTTAATATCACTTCAGTAAAGTATATTTTTTTCTATAAATAAAAGTTTTATAAATATAATTTCGAAGTTTTTTAAATGATTTATTCTGAATTAAAAAAAAAGATATCAATGATATTTTTAATAGTTTTAAATGATTACATAATATTTTTTTATGGTCATTTTAAATGAAAAATATTTTCTATGGTTTTTATGATTTAAAAATTGTTTTTCAAATAGTAAATGAAATTTTTTTCATGAATTATTTGAAGTGATCTTTAAAAAAACATATTATACATTCAAGATGACATTTTTTGATGTTATATATTCTTTACTAGGTATATGACATATGTATAAAATTAATATTATTTAATTGAATGGTTTATGTATATGACGAAATGATATTTATAGAACATGTTTTTTTAGATGAGTTATGTTATGATGATGTGTTTATGAATCCCATTTCATTACAAGGGTCTTGATTTGATGAATGATTTATATTCTTATAAAATGCTTATATATAGTTTTAATTATTTGAATGGAAGAACCTATTTCTCAATCTATTTAATTTTGAAATAATATTATATCCCATGGAATAGACATGATGGGAAAAGGGATTTAACTCAGTTCAATCAACTCATGAATGAGATATGAAACATGATTAATAATAAACTTTTCCTTTTATAATATAGTTGGTAGTGAAATATGACAACTATGATGGGTTTGGGAGTGAAATCATTTAAATATTATAGTCATGGATAATATCATTTACTACTAAATAGTTTATTTTTTATTATTTTTTCCACATTATTATGGTGTAATCAAAACTTAATCTTTTTTTATTCATATATCATATATTTTTATAAATTATTCAATGAATCATGATTATTCTCTTTGATATGAAGGGTATAGTTATAAAATTTTATGTTTATATTATTATAACCATATGTTTATGTGATGATTAATATCTACCATGTTTAGCCATATTTAGAATATAATCTCACACATTTCATATGTTTCATTTCAACATGTTATAGAAAATGGATTTGTGTAGGTTATATCTATTAATGGTCATAGAAATAAATAATTTTTTTTGAGATATTATAAATATTTCTGTTCTAGTTTTTTATTTTTCTAATATATGTAATACTTTTTTATTAAATATTTAAATATATAAAACAAAAAGCTCATTGTGTTTGTATGTGATCCATTATCTCCTCCTGATGTTGACTGTTTTAACAGAAAATATTGGGTCATACTTGAAATGATTATATATTTTCCACTGGATCCGGATATATGGATTCGAGGAAATCACATTTTGTATCAGGGAATGGTTTAGATAACATTATATATTAGTATTTTTTAGGATAAGTTATCTTAAGAGTTATAGAGACTATAATAGTTATATAAGACCATATGTTTACTGTCTTAAAACGCATTTTTATGATTTATTATAGGAAATGGTATGTTTTCTAAGGATATCATTAGAGACATTTTTTTGTTTTAATTATAATTTATCTCATTTTTGGTATAACAAATGAAATGTATAACATAAAATTCAAGTTTAAATCATTTACATAATATCTAATGTTTTAATATTATTATTTAGGATGATTATAATGTTATTGAAACATTAAAATGATTTTATTAACATAGTTTTAGAGAAAATTACACACTTAGTATTGGTGAAATCAAATCACATATGATAAGGACACATGGATTTAAACCACAATCCAAGGGTGACAAGGGTGAGTCACCTTCCACTAGCCTATATAATGACTCTATTAGTACTTAATTTTCCATTTTAGTTAAATGATATTACCAATTGTATTTATTTTCATTTTGGAAAAATAAATTTTAACATATAGAAAAACAAATGATTAGAAATAGTTTTTTTTTTCAAGTGATTAAAATTATTTCAGATGTCATTCACTATTTTGGGAAACCTATATGATTATGTTTATCATAACACTATGAGATTTTATTTTTTTGGAATAAAGGTTTAATTATATTATGAAATAATATATGATTTTATTAATGTTGATTCTGGTTTTTTATAAAAATTCTTAACATACCTTGAGGATTATTATGTGAATTATTCTATGGTATAATACCTTAATAGAGACTACTGTTATTTAGGGAAAAATGTAAAATGTAATTTTGTAATATAATATTATCAAATCCTTATCTTTTTGGGATTCAATCATAGTTTAGAATATTTTTGAGGAATATTATGGTTAGTTCTTTATTGAATTATCTATGTTCAACTTTGGTTAATAGAGATATATTTTGTAGATTAAAATATTTTTTCATCAATTATCTGATTATTCTTTTTAGAGAATTACATTAAAATAAAATTATTGGGTTTTAATTTTTTTATATAGGATAAAAAGATAGTTAGTTTTTATCGAATATGAAAATAATTAGATGTTTATTGTTGTGCTTCTCGGGTGAAAAATTTAACATGAATACTCTTAATTTGAAGAGATAGACAAGTGAGTGGTGAAAATTGATTAAAAGAAGAAACTATTCTTTTGATGTATGTATGGTACCTTATTTTTAAAGAATATATGGAAATATAATTCCTCAAATCGAAGAAAATAATCCTTAATAAAAAAATTTAAATAAATTAATTTTCCATTTAGTCTTATTTATTAGAAATACATGACCTTTTAACCCATCAATGATTCATGGTTTGGTGATGGTTATATTTATTATGAAAATGTTTACTATTATATTTCATTAGAGCATTATAGTTATTTATCTCTTCCATGTTAATGTTTCCCAACATGGAATACTAATACAAGCTATCTCAGGTTAGCATCATAATTTTATTTCCATATTTTCAGATGGATTCATTTTCAACTAATTTTTGATGTGAAATATCAATAAAGGTATTTTGAAAATGAAAAACCATTTTTAATGAGGAAAATATAAATTAAAATGGGGAAATGTATTAATGGGGGGAGAATGAAATATAATAATATGTTAAAAGGTTTTCCTATGTTGGATAGAAAACTAGAAACATAACAATGAGCTTATACAAAAAATAAAATATTATTATTTAAATTCAGAAATTATAATCTAGAATTTATGTAGACGAGAATGGATAGTATAAAGAGATATATATAATTTAAATACTCATTTATCTTTGTAAAAAATTACATTTTTTTGTTAATTTCGTGTTGTATATCAAAAACATATTTTCATAAAAACCCATTTTTTTTAATTTTTTTGTACATATAATATAAATAACTTTTTACACTTCATGAAAACGTGTTTTTAAAAATTATTTCTATTTATAAATAATAATTTAGAAATTATACAATAGAGAAAATTTTATAATATTCATGAAAACATGATTTTTATGGAAGAATAAAAAACAATAATTTTTATTGAAAACATTAAAATATTAAATATATATAAAATAAAAAATTATTTTTTATTAGGTTTAAAATTAAATTTGTTATGATTTTTTAAGATAATACAATTATCATGTATATAATAAGTTATATACTTATATAAAGTTTAAAACAATTTAATCTTTGAAATATAATTTTTTTAAAAACAATATTTCTTTGTATTTTTTCAGTTTTGTTTTCAATTAAAAAATTCAATATATTTGATTAAAATTTTAAAAAAATGGATTATAATTTATTATTAGGAAGGTAAAAATTTTGTAAATATGTCCCATTTATTTTTGGATAGTATGAATAGAATATTTGGAAAAAACATTTAACCATAGTTAAGGATATAGAAGTTAAATAAGGGAAAAAATAAATTATTAATGTTATAAAATTACACCAAGTTTTTCAAAATGTTATTCGATTAATTTGATACATACCATAACATATAAGTTTTTAAATTGAAATATTTAATCTAAACATATCCATGAAAGTGACATATATAATATTTTAATAAAAAAGACCAAAAATGTCACATTCTTTGTCATAAATATCTCGTATGTGTCCACATAGGGACCAAATTATGCAATAAATGAATATAAATGATTATATTGAGATGAATGAATTTGTTTTCATTATTTTAAATTCTTTTAAAAATATATAGTAGAAATTACCACCTTCAATTCTTATGCGACAAGAATTTATTTCTTGTGCAAGCATATGATAAATCATTAAAATTATTTGAATTAATATAATAAGAACCAATAAAATACCAAAACACTTGAATAAATCTTATTGGAAGAATATATCACGAACATATCATCCAATATCCCATTTAATTACTATTTTAATCCACATTTAAATTATTATTTAATTTATATTATTTTATTCAATGTAGAGTAAAAGATGTAACATTCATGTTTTTTATCACTATAAAATTGCAAACAATGGTTTTTTCCAAATTATATTTTAGACTATTAATAATATTTTTAAACATAAAATTATTATACTAATCATTTAAATTTATTTATAATTTTTAATGACAATATAATGTTATTAAAAAAACACAATTATGATACTCTATTTTTTCAACTCCGGAAATAATCAAATAAATTATATTGAAAATAATAAAATAAATATAATTTTGAGTTAAGTATGGTTTTCGAAGAATTTGCAATGTTCCTATGACATATTTTCTGTGTAATAATTTTTTTCCTCAAATTTATCTTACTGATTCTATTTTTATAAATTCAATGTATGTAATAGTGCTAAAATTGATCATTATGATAATTTATCAAAAATATATTTTATTAAATTTAATGAAAAACATACAAATCAATAAAATATACAATGATATTATAATATGTTATAAAAATAAT
This sequence comes from Viscum album, assembly GCA_963277665.1. NCBI lineage: Eukaryota > Viridiplantae > Streptophyta > Magnoliopsida > Santalales > Viscaceae > Viscum > Viscum album. The sequence continues at coordinate 897,612,440 of OY728136.1, read as the reverse complement.
ATATTAACTTTGTCTGAATAATTTACACCATATTAGTAATAATTACAGTATTTTAATATTTAAAAACATTATTCATGTAGTTAAATATAAATCTAGTAAATAATGTGTTAATCAACATTATATGGTTTCTCAGTACACCATGAATTCCATTAAAATTATTTTTTAATGATATTAAAATTATATAATATATTTGAATCAAATTAATGGTTAATTTGGTTGTATTTGATTCAATATTTAATTTATAATACATTTATCTTTTGAGATATACCAATAAGTTCCACCAACATCAATTATAAAAGAGAATACCCTCCACCATATATTTTAAAATCATTGAGAATTATATCTCATAAAATCACAACACAAATCTCTATGAATCATTATTAGACACATTATTGAGGTTTTCTTTCATCCCAATACTCTTACTATGGAGATCATTAGAGGTGATCTAAAAGATTTCTTTCAACGAAGCTGCAATCGCTCTAACAGATCACACTCTTTTTATACACTTCAATACCACCTATAAATATATAATATACATAATAAACTATAAATTATTCATACTTCATATTCCGAAAAATAATTTTAATTTTCAACACAAAATTATATGTCCCAATTTTAATAATCAAGAACTGAAAATATCGCTCATGAGTACATATGGCTTACCATCTCCATATATCTATACAATACATTTTACATAACCATCATTTATGATTGAGATTAATGAAGGGTAAATTATTTTTATATAATATTTATTAAAATTTTATACCTCTATAATTATAATATCATATTTATCTTTTAAAATTAATATATTTTTGGAAATGATAATGTCTCTCATTCATATGTTTGTCTTACCATCTCCGCGATGTGATGTGATCTGTTTTTCATCTATATTTATCATGGATGGTAATAATGATTTATTTGGTAAATATATATGATATATATAACATTAATTTATTTATTGAATTAAAATATATTATATAATTTTGTTTATTTTAACATAACATGAAAATTAAAATAATGTTAATGTGTGCATATGACCATCCGTCTCTATGAATAGTTTAATTTATATTCTATATTTAACATTTAGAAATAACCATGAAGAAATAATACTAAGAGACTATATATATATATGATATATATATCAGTTTTATAATTCATGATATGATGAAATCATGACCTATATAAGAGGACTACCGATAAAATGTCAAAACATGTACTAAACGTAATGTGATTATTATATAAAACATTGTATTATGATGGAATTTTTAATAAGAGAGTAATATAAAGTAATAAGTAAATAACATGTGGTATTATATATATTAATATATTTATGTGGTATATTTATATTATTCACATATTTATTATACATGAGTTTATAACGTATATGAAGGTTGTTAAGACTTAATGTATGTGAGTTATGCCTCACTATTATTTTCCATAAGATACAAACCATGTTATTCACATATTTCATATATGTGGTGTATATAATTCCCCTGAAATTATTTGAGGAGTATTATCCTAAATATTTTTTGTATTTACATATCCATTTGAGGATCTTCCTTTTATTGGTTTTTTGGTTCAAAAGTTAATAAATTGGTAAGGTAATGCGGTCTCAATTTTCCTTATTTGAGATATATGTTATGTTATGAACCTATTTTATTAGATGAGGTATATATAATTATCTTTGAAATGTTTTACCACTAATTTAATTTTATTAATTAAAATTATTTCTTCATGTAATGATATTCAGTCATTAGTAAAAAATATTTGATCCATCAAAACAATGTTTTCTAAAAAAATTAAATGAGTTTTAAATAATCTTCTTTGTATTTAAAAAAATTATTTTCATGATATTTAGAAATGATTTGAAATATAACATTAACTATTATTAAGATCATTTCCAATGAAAATATTTTCAAAATATTTTTGGATTTGGAAGGTTTTTTTTAAATCAGCATGGATATTTTCCTCTAATATACATTCATGTGATCTTTAAAAAACACATTTTTTAATATAAGACGTTTTTTATGATACTTATTCATTAATGTTGATTTGACCCAAGATTACCATTTATATTATTTTTTTGTGGGTTTTAGGCTTATTATGTCCTCATATTTAGGAAACATATTTCTTTTAGATTATTTATGCAATGATGAAGTGTTTATGATTCCCATTTCATTACAAAGGGTTATAATATGATTAATTATTTATTTTAGTGTGAAATAATATATATTGTTTTCATTGTTTTATGGGTGGTACCAAAGTCTCCTTAAAATTCATTTGTTAATGATAATATATCTCATGAGACACACATAACTATAATAGGTATCGAACTCTGTTCATAGAAAAATGGAATTGGAAACAAAATTGGTCAAATAAATGACATTGTAATCCATTCTAGTCTTGGGAGAGAACCTGGACTATGATGACAGTTTAGGGAGTAAACCATTTAAACTATTATAGTGATAAAAAAAGAATTGTATACTAATGAATTTATTTTCAATTATTATACGTTTTTCAAAATTCTATGTGTTATTCAAATGTTATTATTTTATGATTCATGTATTATAATTTTTTATGAATTAATCTACAAATCAAGATTATAATCAATGATATGAAAGGTATAATTTTCAAATTTTATTTTTAATTTCATATAAACTTATTTTTATGTTATTATTCATATCATCCTTGTCTACACTTGCTGAGAATATGAGATTACCATTTATACATGTTTAATTTCCCCAAGATATAATGAAACGTTTTCATTACTATTTATCTATAAAGGGTTCTTGAGATGATGTAATTATTACGGATAATGTTGATTTTATGGGATATTTGTTTATTTTTATAAGATATGTAAATGTTTTTCCTAAATATATGAAAATAAAAAAATAAAATTTTATTGGGTATGTATGTGATCTATTAGTTCCTTTTGATGTTTTATGTTATGATAGAAAAAATGTCTCACATTTGTAATAATTTTTTCATTTTCACTGAATCTGGAATTTGGGATTCAATGATGTAACATTTATACTAATAGAAATGGTATTTATGCCCCTATTTATATTATGCATATATGAGATTCATAATTTAGTGAAGGATATGATTTATATCGATCTGGTAGAGCTATAGAGACACTATTTCTAGTGTTTTGTGATTCATGGTGATTTATGATTTATAAAATTACTTTCACAGATCATTCATGGGGAACATAAATAATAAAATAAATACATTGAAATATTTCTATTATTATCATCGACATCGTCTGATGTAATTTATTTCCATTATTGGTTGATTATAACATTTGAATTTATATTATTGATTGATTATGTATGGATTTTTTATAATATAGGATATTAATATCTATTATTTTTTTTAGTTATATTCTATGTTGGATTTTCTTATCACTTTTATTTTTCTATATAATAATCCATACACCCATGTATATTTTCCTTGTTTGTAATTTTTTCTAGGAACATTCCTATCAAAGGCTTACTTAAGGAGGCACACAAATTTAAATTCCACACTTCCTAGACACCAGGTGAGTTGGATTATGCTATAATTACATAAACGAGTTTGTGTCCAAAGGTAAAATATTGATGTTATTATTATTAGAGGGATGGTTTGATAATTTCACAGATTGGTTGATCTGATATGATGCTTTGTTTTTAGAGCAATGAAACCAATGTAAATACAGTGATTAAAATACTCTATAACATATTCTATGATATTTTTATTATAAAAATAAAAGTATTAAGATTTTTTTAGGTGGATAGGTAGGAAGGTACATGTATCATATAATGTTCTATCATGATCATTCAATTATTTCTTGTTTCATCTCACCAAAATGAGTTCTAATGATACTGGGACTGTGAAATACATAGATGATTTCATCTGTATTCATCCATGTGAGATTCAGTTATAGGATCATGATGATACATAGGTAGTTTAGAAGCCTCTAATTGAGGATTAGTTTATAGATGAGGTTATCAATCATGGTACATATTGAGATGTATCTTTTCTTATAGTAATAGGGAAGATCCTCTTTGGATTTTATATATAATAGTATGTTATGTGGAGTTTATGGATTCAATTTTGAGTAGGGAGATACATCCCATTGTTTGAATTCACTTAAAGAAATACATTGATCAATATCCACATATATTTCAAGAAGATCGTAATCCACATATTGTATAAGATTTATTTCTATCAGTGACACATGTTTTACATCTATTTCAAATAAATATGTACTGGATATTGGGAAAATCATTAAGTCTTATTAATGGTGTGATGAAACATCGATTTATATGTTTTACATAGAAATAATATGGTGTTACAGTAGCATGTATAGTGTTTAGTATTTTTTATGGATGATATTTCTTTCGGATAATATGTATATAACATGTGAACATGATTCTAGGATATCATCCAAGAAGCATGATTCTGACTATATATATATATATTAATGAAACTATTTAAGTACCTATAGATATGATTCATGATATTTTTAGTTGAGATTATAAGAATGATAGTGGTCATTGGGGAGTGAATTATATTTGGTATTATCTTTTTGTTCATCAACACACAATATATTGTCCTTGAGAGAGTGTTATTGGTTGAGATATTCTTATTATGGATACATATATTGTTTTTAAAAAATAGATTTTACCCCATGAGTATATCTCATGTTGTTTCATTGACATTCATACCTATAAAAGACACTATTTAGATAATGGCACAACCCTTAGTGGGAATAGAATATCTATAGGAGGAGTATTGTAATGATGATTTATAAGTGAAGATTTATGTAGTGGTTGATGATTCTTGAATCCAGTCCCACAAGTACTACCTACCATGTGTTCCTTGTTAGAAAATGAGTATGGATGGTTATTGCTGTTGATATTCGTGAATAATATAGTTTTTTGATTATATAGTAACTGATATGGATGAAGGTCCTATTCTAATTTATTCATTTTTATTAATAATTATTTAATTTATTGAAAATCAATAATTTTTACTTTATCATTTCTCCATAATTTAGCAATTAAAATCTATCCCTTATCAAGACCTCAACGAGTAAACATTTCTATAAGTTGTTACCATCATCTCACTCACATAGTCCAATAGTTGAGTTTTTTTAAGTAAAGAGGGGTATTTTTGTAGATCTCATCATTCAAATAATGAGAATCTTTGATATTATCCTTTTTATATATCTATTAATTATATCCAATATGAAGAGTAGTTTTTTCATTTAATGGTTATATAACATTTGGAAGATAGAGAAGGATGGATGGGGATTATATCATTGAAGGAAGTGATCCATCTAAAAACCATTATAATGTAAGAAATAATATTCATTTTGTGACTATATATAATAATTTTTATCCATAATAATGGTGGGTAATAATATGTTTTTATATACTGACACATAAATTTCATAATTTCATTGGATGTAGCCCAGTATAGGTAACCCAACAAAAATTATCATATCATTTTATGATTTAATATTATTTTATGTTTTATTCCAGTTTATGTGTTCCATGACTGATGAATTATGTCACTATTTTAGATAACATGGGAAAAATTATATGAAGGTAAACTATTAAGGTAATAATTTAAATGGGTTTTACCATGATTAACCACCAATATAAGTTATTTTTTCATTAATTATATTTTTTGTAGTCTGAAAAATATATATTAGATCCTAAATATTCTAACTTTGGATATTAATATGTTAAATCTACCTTGAAATATTTTTTCATATATGGATTTCAATTTGAAACATCTAATATATTATGTAACTAAATATAAGTATTCGATTTTTTATATATTTAATTCTTTAATGTGTTTTGGGAATGAAATTTTTTTATACATTTATTAATATAAATATACACAATAAAATAATTAATTATTTTATTGTGAAGAAGTACATATTATGATGAATTATTTTTTAACATATTTGGTGTTAAAAAGACTTTATTTTCTTATAGATTAAGTGGTGTTGAAAACCATAAAGAACGTCAATGGAGAACCCACATTAAAGGATGATATTATTTTATCCATATAAATTAGTGAAAAAATACGGTCATGATAATTTAATATTAGAAAAAAACCAATGAAGAGTGACTCATGTCAAAAGGTAAAATGAATAATTAGAAAAAAATAATGTTTCCAAGGAATATGACACTCTAATTGGGGAAAATGAAATATACATTTTTATTAATTATTAATAAAAGTTATCTATAAATATTTCATTGAAATTTTAACATATAAAATATCATTATATACTATAAATAGATTATAATTTTATATAAGAATAGGATACCACATCATGTTTTCCAACTAAAGGATACACTTGTAGTGAAATGATTTTAAAAAATGAATTAATGATGTAAACCCCCTATGAAAAAGTGAGAAATATTGAATACTTGAAATGAGAAGATTATAATATTATAGTAAAAATGAATTTGAAAAAATAAATACTAAATAAATAATGAATAGATCTAGATTAAATGATTCCAAGGATAAATATGCTGTTAAAATATAAATTGGATCTATTGATTGATATATTTTACAGACTAGAGTTAAATATAAAAATTGATATATTTAGAGATGTTTTAATAGTTTCTCTAAAGACTAAACACGACGAAGACACAATTTTTTCATGTATAATATAATTATAAGATTTAAAATCTGGGTTCCAAATTGATAGAGACAATTTGAAATATAATGGATTTTTACCATATATTTATATTTAGTAATCTACGGTACTTCTAATTAAAGGATATGGAATCTTAATTTTAGACTATATAATGATAATGTGCATATATTTTACATTATTTATATAATTTAAAAATTATTTCTCCCACAAAAAAAAAATAGAATTAGGAACCATATATCAAATTTATTTGGATATTTTCTATATAAATTTATTATTTCATATTAATTATTCCTTATATCCCATAAATTTTTCAACACATTCCATCCTTTTAAGAATAACCAGACATTTAATTTAATGGGGACATGAAAATCAAAACAAGTAGTGGGATAAAATTTTAATTAATGGATAATGATTACTAAAAATTCATAATGTTATAGATCATAATAATATGAAGAAAAACTAATATGGGGGAAATATCTAATTTAAAAGAATATGGAATCATATTGGTTGTCCAAAAGGTATAATTAAAGGATATAAAACATAAAAAGTATTATCATGAAAAAATGACGCATACCATGGGATGAGAATGTGAAAAATGGAACAATAATGATTGTAATGGTGTTATATAAAAGTCATGTGGTATAGACAAAATAATAGGAAAATAATATCTCAAAGAACATATCTAACCACAATATGGTCCACACGCAAGGTTGTGTACACAACTACAAACAACATAATGAATACATAAAGTTATAAAAAAGATAAATTAAACCAGGTCTACCAAAAAATTCAGTATAACTAAATTGAATCACATCCACACATGTAAATTTAAACATAGATAAATTTAGTCCTCTACACATAAAAATATTATAAGATTATAGTTAAAGAAGATGGGTAGTGACTCAATCAAAAGATATTAAGTCAAAAGAACCTATTATATTATATCCATTATTGGACAAAAAACAAAATAAAAACTAATAAAATAAGTTTATATTTATTATAATAATGATTTATGAATGATATATATATATATATATATTACTTGGTACCAGTTATTAAAAAATTATTATTACACATTTATTAGTCATTGTTTGTTTAAATTAATATCTTGGGGTTAATTGTTTTTTATTATGTTCTATCATTCGGATCATGATTCCAGTCCATGCAACCATCAAATGTGTTCTTCACCTCAAATATGAATATACATGATAAAAATATGTTTTTATATATTTTTCATGTAGAATTTCAATTTTATGGAGGTTAGGATTATGGGTTATAGAAATCGATTTAAACATCCTTTTGTAATCTTCATTTAGATAAATGGAGGTGATTTTTTATTTAACATAATATATTACATTAAAATTATATTATTATTCTATAATATTAATTGGATATTTATTATTTCATGTCATCAGTATTTATTTTATTTTAAACATTCAATATTATTTCATAATAGCAATATTCGTAGAGGCTATAAAACGATGTCAAATATAAATGGGATATAACATTGGAATGAGTAAGAATATACTATTATATTTTGATAATATCATTTATAAACATGTATAATGTTTTCAATATTTCAAAATTATACTGTAAATTTTTATTTAGAATGAATTATTTTTAAGAAATTAAATGATTGTATTGAACATTTACTTACCAGAGACATTGAACAAATCTTACCATATTGTAATGTATTCCATTAGAATGAGAGAATTATGGCCACCATCTTCCGTAAAAAGGATTCCAAAAATATGATATAGATTTATTATAGGTAATTAGGCTCATACTATAAAGAAAAATTAATGATATATGTTATTTGGAGTAGTGGAAATAAAACTCCGTTTACTGGGGATAATGGAGGACATTTCATTTGGAAATTGAGTTAGGTAAAGGATAAATATGAACATACATGATTGTATGCTGATTTGAATAAGAATGTTATTGAGAGAACTATATAAATGACTAAAAAACAAAATAATTTCTTTTATAATGCGGTTATATCATTACAATACAGAAAAATGTGATCAATTTTAATTTACATATTTTCACCCCTTCTTTACATTTTTTAATTATTTACTAAAATATTTATTTTTTGAATATAAAAATAATATTAACAAAATTACCCTATATATATATGATGGTTCAATATTTTATCTTATTTAATTTAAATAATTTATTAAAGATTTTATATTTAATATTCAAATGAAATGAAAAAATACATTTAAAAATATATTTTACAAAAAAAACAAATTTGTCAACATTAAGTGTTCTCAAAACTATTTCATAGTTGTTACTAATTGACTGACTGTAAACATATTTACATATTAATAGAAATACTAGATTTTAAAATAATAATTCATTAAATTTTAATGGGATAATTTGTTAAGATAAAAATTTACACAACCCCTTGAATAAAAATTAATTATTTGAAAAATATTACATTGTAATATTAAATTATATTAATATCTACAAGTATAAATTATTTATTTATCTCTTAAAAATAAAAGTGTCTAACTAAACTAGTGTTATAGCCATTTATTGAATTTAATGAACACATTATATCATAATTTAAATATTATTAATATTACATCTAACAAAAAATAAATATTTCAATATTAATGAAACTTAGTTAATTATTATCATTTTAATTCATTGAGATATTAATTATGGTTCATGAATTAGGTTTTTATAATTTTACATTAAAAATAGAAAAAAATTAATATTACTATTGGATTCTGTTATTTCCCACTACCATATATCTAATAGTAATACAACCAATATCCATAAATACTCAGGATAAATATATTACCATCACATTAGATTATTATATTTATCCTTACATATATCTCTAAAATCATTCATCACATTATATGATTTTATTGTTAATATGTTAATTATATTTCATACATGTTGTGTTATTTTTATAATTATAATTTTCTATATAATGTCTATGGATGGTAATGATGATTTTAATTTCAATATTGTTGTAGTTTTATTTTATTATGGTTTTATATATTTTGATAAATTTTTAATTGTGTTTCATTTAGCTATTATTTCACTTAATTCATTTTTTTATTTTATCCTAAATCTTAAATGTTATAGATAATTCTTCATTTTAGTATAATATCATTTGTAAAGCTATATTTCATTACATTAAGGAGAATTTTTCACTATATTATTTGGGTACTAATTTCTACACCACTTAAATAATTTCAACCTCAAAATATCATTATTCCAATTTTATAACAGAGGTTCATTTTGTCTTCTTACAAATGTTTGTCAACATGTAGCTTATTTAATCATGTTATTTCTCAATAAAACTATTCCCATTTTAGTGGTATTATTCCACAATAATTTATATCTATGATAAAATATCCATACATTTTGTTCATCATAAGAGAGATCACATTCAAATTTTAATGTGTTTTGAGTTCTATATTTTTGTTTTAGTTATAATGTATTTCCATGAAATAAATACAAATAACATTGCATTCACCCTGGAGATGTTTTGTGAAATCACTACGGGTTAATATAAAATACCTATATGATCTTGTATCTTATAAATAATTATGAATTTATGGATCAACATCCCTCAATTCTTAAATTTTATAAATTTATTCCAAGGATATATTCAATGTTATTTTTTTATCAGTAACATCATACACTAGATACCAATGATTATTATCAACGTAAATCTTATATAAATTTTTTGGACATTGATATTATGTTGAATGGTTCAACCAAATTCGATTATTTAATAACAATTTTTTGTCTTAATTGATTTATATCACTAACATCATCTCGATCTGTCAGAGTTTTGTATCTCATCCCATATATAACCTCTGATTATTCCATCTAAATTCAACTTTACAAACAATATTAATATGAGAACTCAACCAGATATTTATTTTGATCCTAACTTCATTTTTAATCCATTAAAAAGTTAATAGATTATATAGAAATGTTTGTATGATAATTTTATAAAAACCCTAGGTTTGAGGATGATAATAAATACTAATTGTTTTCTGTACATGTAATACTTTTTAGTGTTTCTTATTGAAAAATTTTTAGATCATCAGATATCAAAAATTTATAATTAAATTAGATAATTGATGATGCCTTACATATTACATCATTTATATTTATTATGTCTCTAAATCATAAGTTCTATGTAGTAAAAATAAAATTGGAATATATTCTATTTCAATCATCTACTACCATGATTTTAGTTGAGACTCTACTGGTCTTAAAAAGATAAATAAATAAATACATGGGTATTTTTACACATTTACCTAATGGTATTGGTAATGGTTCAATTACCATATATGAAATTTTATTTCCGGACATTTCTTTTCGTAATTCAATGTTTCATGATATATACTCCACAATCTCCACCTTCAAATTTTCCCACAATAATTTCTTACTCAGACCTGTTTATATATGTTTTTTCAATTAGGGTGAATATATAAAGAGGATATATGTGAATTAGTTTAAATTTTAATTTTAATCTTTGATGTGGGTGAGAAAAATATATATGTTCAAAATAATATAAATCCATATTTTTCATCGGTGAACATTGAATTATTTTATGTCTTCTATTATACATTCATATTAATATTAAATACATCCATGTTTTTCACATAGATAGATAAATGAGATAATATTATTTAATTTTTTGGTATTATCCCTTATATAATGATTTTCATATCCATTCTTTGAATATCCATTATGACAAGGTTACTTTCAATCATTATCAGTTATAAGTTATTCTGACCCATTCTACATAGAGTAGAAGTCACGTTGTTTTCCTTCTTCAGATTGCACTGTTTTGAAAAATCGTAGTACTTGATCAAATATAACCATATCCTATGGTTTATTCTCAAATATATCTTAGTTAATATTAACAGTATAATATTTTTATATATGTATATATCAGAAAATCCCAAATTTAGATAATGTGTCAATATATTTCAATAAAAAATTACTTCAACTAACTCCAAATCATGCGGTGAGTATTTTTCACATGGTTCATCACATGTCATGATGAATAAGATATCACCATGTAATATTTCATAATTACACAACCCAAAACCCCATTAAAAGAATAAATACATATCAAAAACTCCTCTCTACTATTGGATAGTTCATATACATGTAAAATATTTAAATTCTTATGTACATATGAAATTCACATCCTTCTCATTATCGTTCTTAGTGGATTTAGAAATCATGAAATATCTATAAAAAATGCCTATAATTTATAGATAATACAATAAAAAACTATATATATATATATATTATAGTGGTTGTTAAGATCCATTCTTCAATCTCTTAATCCTTTGAGGGATGCAATGATATACCCTTTGTCAATGTTACATGATCTAATATGGTTAATTTTTACATACAAAATTCAATATCTCTTAACATCAAATATAGTATGTCAATTTTCAACAAAATTATAAAAATAATGAAATTATATTCATGAACATTAATGTATCTTAAAATGTTTTAAAATTTAGAATATAATGACTTACAAAAAATTCTGTGTAATCTTTAAATACATTATTTATGAGATCCACAAAGATTACATGGGTATTGGTAATTCTAAATGGAATCTATATGAGTTAAAAGTTTCCATATCTTGTGTATATGGTTGATATATACTATTATTTACATTAATTTATGGTATATAGACCATGGTTCGACATTTATAAAGTATTTATCCCCTCGTAGTGGATAAAAAATATAATCTATATAAAATCAATGATAATTTTTCTTGAATGTGATATTATTAAGTTCATGATAATAAAAGAAAAGCTACATTGACCCATAATTCTTCTTAACAAATAAAACTATTTTACCCTATGGTGAATCACATTGGAATATAAATCCCGTGTTCATCTTCACTTTTAAATGCTTCATCCATTCATCAAACATAATTCGACAAATTTTGAATGGACTCTTTAATATTTGAATTGAACAATGTACGAGTTAAATTAAAAAATGACACATTCTTGGATAAGTCTAGGATGTTAATTATGAAATAAATCAATATATTATTTTAATATTAGAATATTATAAATTTTGAGATTATCCATTAGATTTTAAACAGTGTATCCATCATTATTGGGTATCGAGACTAGGATTTATGAATTTTTTTCCATAGGGACTTCGTCAAAAAAAATTAATTGATATTTTAACATGGAATTATTTTTGCTAGAAAATTAGATTTAACTATATAAAAATTTTATATGATAGCTATATAGAGAGATAAAACAAAATCCAAATATAAAATTAAATTAAAAAAATTTATGTTGAATATTATTTAAAAGAAGTAGTCTCCCACAAATATTGATTAGAGATTAGAAATATATAATGGATGCATTAATCAAAAAAATAGGATTTTTCAAGGATAATTACATATCAAATATTTTTGGACTTGAATTAATTGTTTTATATACTATGAAAGATAGGTAAAAATAAATATGACTATAATAAAATAAATATTTATTCATTAATAATTGTACCTATCACCACCTCTATTTGATGACTCTATTTCAAATCATATTATGAAAACATTATGTATAGATTGAGTATTAAACAAAAATATAATTTCAAATAACATTAAATTATTATAGAAAAATAAAAAACACACATAATATATCATTCATGTTGAATTATTAATTTTTACCAATAATACATTAGGAATAGTCTAGGATTATTTATATGGGGTATCTTATAATTCTAAACGTGACCATAAAAATAAATGTAAAAAGCTCAGATACCAAAAAAGATATCCAGATGATAACCACTATAAATTTTAAATTATTTCGATAATTAAATAATTATTAATCAAAATCTTACAAATAACATAACCCAAATATTTGGTGACTTTAGAGGTTTTCTTCCAAAATCTATTGTAGTGAATTATTTCTTCAAAAATTTCAAAACATTCTCTAGACTTGGCTTCCCCTTTCACATTTTCAAACATGTAATTTCATGGAAAATGGGAAATATAAGAAATGTGATAAAATTATCAGTAATTAGAAAAAAAATCTATATTTATTGTTAAGGATTAGATCATATAAATATGATAAATCATGAACCTGGAAGAGATGTATCATTAAAAATAACATGGATTAATTAGAGTTTTCTACAATAAAAAATTGAATGGAATAACCTAAATACTATTATCCTGAAAGAAAATAATATACTATGGTATATAAATGATGAAATATGGAACAATAACCATGATCCATGGTGTAAAACATATAAATGTGGTATAAACCCATGATTATGAAAAAATTCCTTTTCATCATAGCGAACCAAAATTAGGTCATAAAACCATGTTATAAATGAAAAAATAATAATAAATTACACAAATAACATTTTAAACATTTATATATTAAAATAGGTCCGTGAATATAGTAGTAATCAAAGCTAAAACCATAAAGGTCATTCGTACTTTTAAGAACATAGAAGATTTCATTCATAACCCCTCAATGTATCATGAAAATAATTTTAACTTCTCGTTACCTTATTTATAATATTTCATGACCCTTGTTATCATCTAAGTTATGTTGATTCTTTTTATGTAGTCTCTCTAGGAGAATTTAGAATAATATGGAATCCCAAGGGGATATTCATAATTGGCAGTTTTCCCATAAAACCATACAACCTATTGTGTGACAATACGAGGGGGAACATAGTTTTTCTAAGTCATATGGAATACCCAACCAAACAATGAATCCTCAGATTGTAATTGATTTTATGGTTGGATTAATTCATAAAATCATAAACCCTCCTTGGAAAAACTATTAACTATACAAGATGGGGAGAATGGTTAGGTTTAAAGTATTTTCTATCCATGAGGTCATACCTATAAAACCACGTGCATAGGTTTTAGTTCCTCTCGAGATTATATAACAAATAATGAACTACTATTTTAAATTTTCAATCACCTATATTCTACCATAACAGATTTTATTCAACCTTGGATATCCCATGAAGTGATTTTAACACTATAAAGACGTTTCATGGAGAATCAATGTCTTGGTGGAAGACTGGATCCATATTTTTTAGTAGATATTCTCTCTTATGGTCTATTCCAATATCGAATTCTATCTTCCTATAGGTTTTATAGATCATCTTGTAATCAAGCTGCCTGAAAACTTTTTTTTGGATCACGATTCTAGGTTGTACTTCATGATCTCCACTTCCCCATTGTTCATTGTAATTCCTATTTTGGGTTTAGTATTTGACTATGTGATTAATGTTAGATGTTTCCATATTTATTTTTGTTATAATATATAAATTATATTTCTTGAGTAAATTTAAATGATTTTTTAATCAATTATTAAACTATCAGTTTATTTGGTTTGTTGTTATATTTTAAGAGGAATTTAAATTTTAGTGAAAATGAACATTTTAATATAATTGAAATGTGGTGACATTTTTTAATGAATTTATTGATTTATTTAAAAATTGTTTTGATAAATTGAAATGGTTATAGAACCATCATAAATATTTCTTAAAGTCAATATTGTTTTGAAATGGAATGAATTTAGGAATAAATTTTTTTGGGGTTTTGAAATGAGAAAAGATTCTTGAAAATTTGAAATGGGACATTTTTAATGTGAAATTATTTAAAGTGATTTATTTGACACTATTTTATTAATTGATTGCTTGAATCACATTTTACACTAGGTAGCTAGAGGTAATATGGAAAATCCAGCATAAAACTTGATTAGATAAAAATTTATTGTTGATGAAGTCTCAAACTAAATTAGAGCATCATGCCTTAACAAGATTGGTTCCTCTTTTATATTGTTTATTTACATTGATTGGTTCCCCAATTAGGATTTATTTTTTGTGTGTCCACCTTACATGTGTTGGTATCAATTTTGAGATCTATGGGAATCCTATAACCTAAAAAACTCACCTACCATGGGCCTATCATATATGGTTGTTTTATATAGTTTATTGAATTGATTATATATTCCAATTATTTCTTAAATGTTTTATTCCTAAAAATTATTGTGTATAAATGTTTGATATAAAATGTTCATTTAATCCAGTTTGAATGTAGTGGGATATACCTAAAATATTTAGGATTATTAGGATATGATTTTTTTAATAAAAGATAGTTAAATTTCATTCATTGTATTAATTATATAGATATCATATAAATAAAATTATTATGGTATTGATGAATGAGAACATGGGGGATACACTGATTGGTTTAGATATCACACCCTACCTTTTCCCTTATGTGATTATAGAAATTTTATTTTCAATTATGATTAATGGTAATGTGCCACACGGAGGTGGTGAATGATCTTAAAACATGAGACCGTTGAGTAATAATGGTGATTAGAGGATTTTTTTCTAATAGTAACAACAGAATTATAGTGGATAATATTTAATGGTTGTTAATTTGGATTCCATTAGGATGTTTGTTTTTCTATTTGTGAAATTTATTACCTATTTTTTCTCGTACTATATCCCTCTATGAATTTTGATAATTCTTTCATGTAGCTTTTATATTTCATTATTTTTTTGTGGAAAATTAATTCCCTCTATGATTATTTATGAGGATAAGTTCAAGTGTAAAGCCCATGAGGATCAAGAAAACACTCTGGGATATGTCAAAGAAGCATTTTTTTCATGGTACCATGGTACCTAATATGGTTTATGAAAATGTTTTTTATAGAATGCTTGAGAATATTTCAATGATTTAAGTATGTGGTTAGGGATGGCTTTATGGGACTTAGGAGTTAGTTCTAAGTGATTCCCAAAAAAAAATTGACATGAATGTGTCTTATGTATCCATAGGTTTTGTGAAATGTGTATTTGGGGTATTTTTTGTTTGATTCTTGTAATTTTTTTACCATTGACTCTATGATTTTGAAATAACAATATTATATCCCCAATGGATGGAATTGATATTATTGTATCTTTGTTTTGTGTGTCATTTCTTATCTATTTATTGTTTTGTATTATTATGTGGAATCATTCCTCCCAGAAAATGTGTGAATATGTCATATATGAATTTTTTGGTGTACCCTAGATTGATAATATTTTAGTGCACTTGAATCTTATTAAGATAGTATTACATGTTTTTCAAGATTTGAAATTGGAACAAACACATGTTCCCACTTAGGCTTAATTTGTGGAACCACATAGGGAAGGGTTATAAAGTCTTAATCAAGAGTTCCTTCATCCAAATACATTTTATTTCCACATATTTAATGATCCTTAATTTTTTGGGTAATGGTTGAGAAAGATATATCTTCTAATTGAGTTAATGAAAACGTATATTTTGATTATGGTAAAATATGATTCCATTAAGATAGAAGGTCCTAGTATGAGATGGTGGGATATACTGGTATTGAAAAAGTAGGTTGATGGATGGGAATTGATTGAAATTTTAGTTCATTTCAACAATAAATTATATTTAAAATCAATGATGTTTTCTTCATCATTGGATTTTCTCAAACATTATCATAGTGAAATGATTGTGGATCAGTTCTTCAGCTACATTCTATTCTAGTTCTGTTTTCTCAAAAGGTGGTGAATTATAAGAATATTATGGAATTGATCTCCGTGTTGGGTCTTTGAACTGTAATTTGATCTTATATTTTTCTTAAAATGTTGTCTTCCTATGAAAATGTGATGTATATGGAGTTGATGATTCTCTATTACATAACGTGTAATTAAATGTTGATGTGGGTACCTTTTTCTTGTTCTAATAGCTATGTGTTATCCATTAAAGGAATTAGAAAATGTAATGAATCTCATTTTTGTTTTAGGTAGAAGGGATAATAAAAATTTCATTCTGTTCCAGATATAGAAAAATTAAATTGAGTTCAATGCAACAATATTTTCCATTTATGATGCTTTTTTATTGAGTCAATAAATATGTACAGTTCTTACAGTCACTTTGGAAATTTTTCCATTTTTTTCCATTTCTTGTAAACCCTCAATATCCCAATGGGATCATGATATCTAATGAGTATGGTGGTTCAATCATATGATTCCTCTTATATGGGTTTCTAGCCACCAAAATCTTGATTGAGGTGTATTCATGTAGTGCAAGAGTTTACAGAGGTAGCCGGTATAAGTCCATCAATTATGAGAGTTACCATCACAATCAAATTATCTTTAGTGACTAATTTGATTGATATTGTTGCATCTAACTCATTTATATAATTATTTATTGTCAAACTGGTAAATTTTCCTATTGATATTTTTATTTATGTAATTGATATTACAAGTCCAATATGAATGAAAAGATAGAATGGTATCTATTGTCTTAATAATGTTTTATCATTATCATAAATTTAGCTTACATTTAATTTTCTTGTGCAATATATAAAACCCATTAATATCATCCATAAGATGGATTGGAAGACTTATAATAAGGCCTTAATGATCTATTATCCTTGTAAGTCATCCATTTCTACAACTGATGTGGTGTTCCATGTCTTTTATGTATAATGGTACTTGAGTTCATGTTTTACTAGAAAATATTTCTTTAGATATATTTTGTGTAATGATAGTGTTTTATTTTTTACATGGAGCGAAAATATTTGAGTGATGTTATCTTTGTAATCAACATTTTTTTTTCAGAAATTTTTCTTTCTAATTTACCTATTATGTGTTGAGTTGTAGATGTAGAGATCACTATTAATTTATTATATGGTACTCCACTAGTAACTATTTTATCTAACCATATGGAACCAATAGAGTTCTAAGGACTTATGTCCATGATGGTTTAATTTTTATAGAAATAAATTATAGGTCCATGTATGCTACCTTAGGAATCACTTGTTCTATTTTAGAATAAAAATGATGGTACAGTTACTCTCATTGTAGATTACTGAAAACATAATCATTGTATATAAAATTTTCTATTACCATGGATTGATGATATTTTTTAATAGTTGAATGGGAAAATGGACGTTTTAGGGATTTCTCTTCTATCTCATTATATCTAGATGAGAAAAATAACATTCCATTTAAAATACCTTTATCGGGATTGGGAATGGCCATAATGAGTTTGTTGTTATGAAATTTGGTCTAACCAATTATCCTCATTTTCTTGCCGTTAATGGATATGAATTTTCAATGACTACCATGACTATTATGTTTTACTGTTTCAGGATGTCATATCAGTTTAAACTAAGAATTAGAAGTATAATGTTATTCATTAGAGATAAAACCAAGATAACTTTGGTGATCAAATAATTTAAGAAAATAATAAAAAACTATATTTATTTATTACAGATTTTAAATTCATGGGAAACATGTTTTGGGGAAATTCTTTCTAATTTATCATCATAAGATGAATACTGTTATGGGAAGGGGCCAACTTCATAATGTATTTGGGATGAAATCATTCTCTAGATTGGTGGTATATAACTATTTTTTTGTTAATGATTTCTCAAATATGGATTCCACAATGACAATTGTCACTTAAAATTGAGTGACATTACTGCACAATGAAAAATTGCAGAGTTATTTTGATGAGATGAAATGTCTTTGAACTTATGCACAGTCAATCACTACCCCAAATGGTAGGCATGGATATGCAGTTTATTGTGACGGTCCTAGTTTGGGTTTTTTCTATGTTATTATAGAATTTTTCTACAGGGTATCTTATGGCACAATATTCCTTAGGCCAAATAAAAATAATTGTCATACCCCTGATCTCAAACTCGAAGCTATGATGTATGATATTTAGAGTTAGATGCATTATATTTTCAAAGAATACTTCACCATTTATCTTAAACACAAAATGTTGAGTTATATATTCTATAAAAATATTTTATCCATTATAAAATGTGTTGGATGGTGTATGTCTACTATATTGACATCAGTATTAACTTTACACTATGGAATAGAAATTTTGTTGTTCAATATTTGAGTTTGAAACTTCATACGTGGTCCATAAACAAATCATAATAACAATTGATATTAACATATCTTTTTCACAGCTCCATTTAGAAGTATGAGTAGAAAGTAATAAGGTTATCTAATCATTTTTTATGATTTCCATCACACATAACGAGATGACATATTATAATGAACAAATTTTTTATCAATTTCAAGACATTAGAGACTCACATTATTGTTGGGTGACTATAAGAGAATGGATGTTCACGGCTAAAGGAATCTTATTTATCTAGAATTGGTTTGTTGTGCCTTTTTTGTAAGGACTAATTTAAGGGTGGATTGTTAAAATTTATATTGTAAGGCTCAAATTATATCCATGAATATGTTTTATTTTATGTGGAAATGATTATTATTTCAATTAATGAGATGAGATATCAATGACATTGTTTCTCATTCTTATACATATTTATATGTCAATGTTGAGCACTTGACACCTTGGAATTTGTTTCTACTTATACTACATCTAAATTGGAAAATGTATGTGATTTATATGGAAATTTATGTTTTATTTCTATGTACCACAGGGGTAAATATTTGGACATTGGTTGTGATTTCTCGACCAATGAACTAAGATCACATTATTTCCACTCAAGACAGAATTAATATTGAGTACATGAGAGATCTCCAAATGATGAATATTTTCAAACTATATTTAGTTCCTTATTAAATGGTCTAAAATAAGTATCCAATTTTTACATCATTATTCTATAGATGTGTCTAGGAGGATCTGGGATCCCTGATACATTTGAGAATGTAACATCATCCTCAAAAAAATGACCAGACAAAATGAGTTATTATGATTTCTGAGGAAATGATTCAAGCCTAGGTCCATGATTTTGGTGCAACGTAGTAAATCCAAATGGTACTGGTTGAGTTTTATTATACAATTATTTATAATTATTCAATTCTAATATCTTATTCTGAGGCCTATTAAGGTCACCGATTTACATCTATATGTTTTTGGTTGGATATTTCTGAAATTCACTTGTTTGTGATGAGTTTTTTTAGCCATAATGATAGAGATTCAGTACATTCTTTAGATAATATTTACTAAACAGAGCCATTTAAAATCTAATAATGACATTCCATGGATAATGTTGGTGTTGTATATGGGTTTCCATGTGTATGTGTGAGATTCACCATGTTTTGGTAGTGTTAACATCAGAATCATGGGAGGATACCACCACACATTTTTGACCTTTTATGATTTATTTGTAGTAGAGGAACATGTATTACTATTTACCAGTTCCACAATTGTTTATGTCACTTCAAAGATTTATCCATGTATCACAACTTTAGAAGTTTGTTTATAGCCAATCATATGTATTGATTTGGTAGGATCATAATGTTGAGCATGATTTATCTATGACTGCACATTTGGTCCAGATTTTGGTTTAAAAGAAAAATGTTCCCAATGGGAGGATTATACTGTTGATTTGTGTTTCATGTAATAATTGTTTTTACTTTCCTGAGAATTCAGAGCTTGAGGCATTGATGAGGGAGTTATTCCATCATTTTTTGATAGGGAATCATTCTAATCGTCATTCTGGGGATATAAAGTTTTTATAGTGTGCAAGTTGAAACATCCCAGTAAATTCATTCATGTATTCATTGACCCTTATTTTTATCACCATAAAATTTGGTCTTTTGTGGTGTATTTTCCAGAATAATTTGGAAGATTTAAAAATCCCATGTAAATTATAACATTTTTAAAACTGTTATAGAAAACCATGATTTATGTTCCAGAAAATAGTGAAACCTAATTCAAGAAACTAGAATACGACACAATATTTTTCAAATTACTACATCCACCCCCTATACAAAAATACTAATATAATGATGGTTTTCAAATTTGAAACCCATTTTATGAAAACTATGTGATTGCCTAGGAGAGATTGTTCACCTATAAGAACAATCTCATGGTTAGTGAGAACATTTTATAAAATTTTATGACCTTATATAGAAAACCATGCATATGTGTTGTAATTCCACTAAAAATATTTTAAAAGTCATGAACCATGAGTTTATGTTTATATTCAACCCCATTTTACCCTAACATGTATTTTGTCTCTGTATTCTCTAATGAAGTGATTGTGTCCCCTCAAAACCATTTTCATAGTGAATAAATGTGATAGTGAATGATATGACTCATCTCTAGTATTTGTATATCCTATCATGTGGTTTAATTTAATATGTATTTCTATTCCACATAAAGTATGAGAGATAATTATGTATCTGATGGATCTAAACTCTATTTCTATGGATCTTTATTCTAGGTTGTGTTTCTTGATCACCTCCATCATGTTTTCTTGGAGGTCCATTTACATGTGTTGTATTTTTCTATGTGATTAATGAATAGTAGTTTCATAATGTATTTCCTGACAATTATATCCTAAAATTGTTAGATTTATCCAAAATGTGTTTTTTATTAATTTAAATGTTCTTAATTGAAAATATTTTATGTGATATTTGAAAAGGAAAGATAATTTATGAGAAACCCCCAATTTTAATTTTAATTTAAATGTGGGATGGGGTTTTGAGAATAATGGTTTCTGATTTTGAAGATAATTTGATAAAATGATATCAATTTTAAACTATGATAAAAATTAAATAACACGAATACTGATTTTAAATGTCATGAATTAATGAAAACCATTTTTTTTTTAACTGAGAAAGGCTTTTTAAAAAATGAAAATAATGAAATTATATTTTCAATTGATTTTAAATGTTTTATTTTCCCACGTTGGATTATTTGTTTTTTCGACGAACATGATATAATGAGTAGTTAATGGTAATTTGGATAATTGTTCTTTGAACTTGATTCCATAGAATTGGATTTATTACAAACATTGAAACTAAAACATCTATGAAGGACTTCCTATGATTGGATCCACTAACTAGGTATTGGTTTCCCATGATGGGTTCCCCTTTTGGGTTGCATTTTTTCTGTGAACACTTTACTGGGACATATATAATTTTTCAGAATTGTGAGGATTATATTACCTAAAAAACTTACCCAACATAGTGTTTCGACTCATGATAATTTTTTTAATTATTTATTTACATGATCATAAATTCCAATGATTTATTAAATGCTTTATTCATGCCGATTTTTTTTATAAATGACATATATATATATTGAGTTAGAAATTTTTTTTTCTGAAGGTTATTTATGGTATTTCAAATATGGTTTCTCTTAATTTTTTAAATTTTTTTCTTCTAGAAATAAAATCACTATATGTTGTATGTTTTTATTTTCATACAAAAAGAATCAAAGGATGTTATGTCATCTGAATATTGGACATATTTTTAATAAGAAAATTTATTCGTTATGTTTTTCTATTTTGAATTGGTTTTGTGATTGATATTGTTTTTTAGACTCACCTTCTATCCATAATGAATGTTGTGATTGGCCTGAGAAACGTTAATAGAGTCTAATTATCACAATAAAAAATATAATGATTCTTTTCTGAGCTTGTAGTTCTTACAAATAATAAGATTTTTGGGAAAACTCTGATGAAAGACTTATAGAGGAAAGGAGGTTAAAATGTTCACCCAACTAGATTGGGGTTTATATGGAATGATAGAATATTATCAAATTACTGAACATAATAAAAACATTCTAACGTAATCAGAAAATGTTTCTATGGTTTACAATTTTTGAAAATCATTAGGAAGTCATAATACAAGAAAGATATCATAAAATAATAATGTTTATGGTATTCAACCATATCAAGTCATTGTTAAATGCAGTGGGATTACTAGATGCATTAATATTTTGAAGGTTAGGATTTTTTTTTGAAATGTGAGAAGATGATGATTTTTGTTTTTAGTTGGACTAATATTCCACAAGATACAAATCATCGGAAAAAGAAGTTGTAAAATAGTGGAAGTTTGTTTTTAGTGTACTCAAAGAAGGAAATATGTTTTTGTTGATACAAATCCTTTATACATGGTGTTCCATTATTCCATTAATGTAAGGAATGTTTTTTGACACATATAATAATGTAGAGTTATTTTAGGACTGATGAAAGTGTTTAAGTTGGAGACCGATCAACCATATGTTGATCAAAAATCTATTGATCATTTTCATTATATTTTATTGTTTGTTAATTAATTCTAGATAAAAACAATTAATGTATTATTTGTTTCTAAACTAGTTCATGTTTTATTCAAAACTACATTACACCAATCCAACAGAGAGATGAAGAGATATATTGATTAGACGTGGGATGACACTGATATTTTATCTCACACGGTGTATGGAATTGAAAGAAATTAGATTTAATTTGAAGAATTATTAGATGGGGTTCCGATGGTTTTATTGTGTAAAATTTATTTTTATTGTGTTTTTAACACTTCATAAGATTCATACATGTTTATAGATGATTTTTTAAATGTTTTTTGTTTTTTCATTTGATACGGAGAATCATAATTAGAAGTATTTCATTTATTTTTCATGTGATATAGAGAAATTTAATAAGATGTATATATAAAAAAATATTATTCCATCATAATTAATAAAATAATAATGACATGTGTATTTTTCTAAATAATTTATTCGAAGTTCGAATTAGGATGATGTTTTGTATAAATTTGAGAAGTTTCTAGAAGAATTCAGATGGTTTGAAGAGGATGGATATAGATCAAAAATGGTGGTGAAATTCCATTTTAGTGAAATTTGGTTTTGTAGGAAACATAAAATATTTTTGACCATAGAAATTTTTTAATCCTAAAAAAGAAATGAATAAATTGTATTTTTTGATGGATAGTAACACTATTAATTTGAAGTTGAAGAGGGATAAGATCTAACAAGTTAGTGAGAATAAGTTTATGTAAAGAGTTTAATTAAAAAGGTTATCTACACTGAAGAATGTATATGGTAAGTTTTTATCTAATCAGACTCAGTCCTTATATAGATCCATAGGACTCAAATCTCTCTATACTGAGAAGGAAAAAATTTAGAATTGTTTCAATAGTATTTTAAAAGAGTTATATTTCCATTCTGATCAATCAGATTGTAGAATCATCCAGAACCATCAAACATAGTTTTTCTCTGAATGATGTTTCTACATACTACTAGTATAGAATGTGAATAATTATTTTGATCATTATTAATATTTACTGATAATAAGGTTGCACAATAACATGTTTTAAACTAAATGGTGATGGTTTATTTGTTCTAACCCAAAATTGAATTATATCATTAGTGATAAGAGAATCTCATGAAATGTAGTATTAATCATAGTGTTAATATAGTGTAAGGGTATATCATACATATTTTTATCCATATAGAAATATTATTTTGTAGTGTATTTCACATTATTGGTTTGATTACAAGCCATACCAAGGAAAAAACTACTATTTAGAGTAGGAACCCTTGTAAATAATTTTTTTTTGTCGATGTGTGTCTAATTTTTAGGAAACTGTTTAATATCTAACTGGAAAAAATAGTTGTTTTGAAATATAGGAATAATAAAATTAAACATTATCACATATTCCACCTAGTATTACATTGATCTTTGTTGGGAAATATCCATTGGTTTCATATACAATGATTATTTTTTTAATCATTATAGTTGTTTTTGAATAGAATTTATTTTGGTATAATATAAATTATGTGAATAATTATTGGATTTCACTATTTGATAGTAAGAACAATCATATTTGGAAGGATATAATTTTTCTTTATATCATATTTATTGGGTATGATGTTAATGAAGTAGCTATATATTGATAGCATCCTATTGATGGGTATATTAGCCTCAAAAATATGGATAACAAGAATCATGAGAATTATATTAGATCTAAGAATTCATTACATTCATCACATTTTTTAATATTATTTTTATGTGTTAATAGAGATTCCACTTCCAATTGAATCTAGATTATGTTCAATATCACATATGAAGGCAATAAAAATATTATTAGATAGAAGCTATAAATCATGATGATGATGTCTGAAGTTATCAAAATTGGTTAGTATGATTTTTTTTTCACTTTTTCACAGTGGGGTGATATTGATAGAACTATTTAATGTCTTGTTGGATAGATGTAAGAATCAAATTTTCTCAAAATATCATATGAATTATTCCTGATAATTTTTAATCCAATTAATTTTCCCTCGAAGATATAGATCCGAAAATATTATTTTTGGATGATATTTATATTACACTAATTACTTATATGAAGGGAAGTGATAATTTCATGAATATCAAAGTAAATTTTGATTGATAAATTTTTTTGTCTACCAATAAATTAAATTATAATAATATTATTGATGAAGTAAAATATAGTGATTACAAATCCAAAATTCTATATTTGAAAATCATGATAAGATTTTATCATTGTTTTCTGAAAAATTGAATAGAGGTACATGAATGTGTACATGGAAACGTCCACGTAAATGGTTTGAATACAATTATATAGGGATCATTTATATTAATTTTTCATGAATAAAGAATTAATAAAATAGCACGGAAGATAATAGAATTAGAGATGATATATGAAGAAACATGGTGATACATCTAAATCCTTTTCAAATTCCAATGTTAAAATAGTAATGGAAATCCAAAACCCGAATATTTTGTCTAAAGATGATGAATATGAGGATATTGTAGTTGAATCCAAACTGTTTATGGTATTGTAACAAGAAAATACTTTCATTCAAATTTTTAATGTTTAATAGTTTTGATGGAGAACTTCTAATGATATAGAAAACGAGTTAGAACCTCATCTGAAGACAGAACAAAATTAATGACTACAAAATATTGTTAGACTGGAAAGGGTGATCAAGTAGAAAAAGAAGAAAATTCCTATAGAAAAAAATCATCAATGTCATCTAGAAGATATTTTTTAGATTCTTAAATAATTTTATTAAATGAAGAAATATCTCGAAAAAGAAAATAATTGGAATGACTATCATGAAGAGAAGTTGAATTCTAAAGTAGAATATCTAGAACATGTTCAACAATTTTTTTAATGATGATCATGGAGTTAAATTTTTCAACAAATATATCATTAAATATATTGAATATTCAATAATGTGTGATTATGATTTGGGCCAAACATTTCAAAATAATTGTTGAGAAGACAATAGAAATTCATTATATGAATTGGATATCCAGTAAATAAAAGCATGTTGGAAAAACCAACAATGTGGAGAAGTCAAAATTTTCTAAATAACATGAGACATAAAATAATTCTACCATTTCTATTTGCAAAAATGAAAGAAATTACTACTAGTTGAAAAAAATAATCATGTTGATTATAGAATGGATGTTGGTCATTAATGTTCTAATAATAAATCTAATAAGGTTTTTGAGAAACATATTCTAAAATTCTAGAATGTATTGAAGCTACAATGTAGAGTATTATTTCTATGGCTATTAATGGAATTGTGGTGGATTTTTGAATACAGAAAATATGTTTTTGTATAATAAAATTCATTACACATATTTCAATAATTACATAAGAAAAAAAATTTATGGGGACAAAATCCTCTCTAATAATGAAATCACAGAAAGTTGTTTTGAGGAAAACTAAGAATTATGTTATAAATGTTGAAAATTGATTAGAAATGTAAAATAATTTTTTAATTATGGGAACATAATAGAAATATTTCAAATGGGTTTATTGTTTTTACCATAAAAAAGTATCGCAACATTTCTCAGAATCCAAATGTAAAGAAAGACAATGATAAATAAGAAATTTTCATTGAAATCATTCGCAATGCCAAAAAAGAAGCACGAAGTTGAATCATTGATATTGGATTTTTTTTTCATATGGAATGATATTTTAAATATCTGTACATTGTAAAGGATTTAAATGAAACAAAAATGTCAATTGGAAATGAATAATCTCTCAGAATTAAAGGTGTTGGATTTTCTATTCTTATTAATGAGTTTTTTTTCAGGGAAACGTTGTTTGTTGATGGATTGAAACAATAATTATTATGTGTTTCAAAAAATTGTGATGAGGTAAATAATGTCTTTAACAAAATAATGTTTTTTTATTAAAAGATATGATGATGAAACATTTATGACAAGAGGCCAACACACAAATAGACTCTAGATTCTTTTTTGATAACTGTAAAACTCATTTTATAATATTATTTTTTAGAGAAACTCTATTTTGGAATAAAATTTTGTGTTATATGTGTCATATAATCATGATAAATTTATCAAAGAGTGATAATGTTGAGGGAATTATTCCTATGATAAGAAGAATAGATTTGTGTAGAATGTTTTTTAGAAAGGGGTGATTTCAAACTCAATGTATAAGAAAGGTGATAATAGTTCAAAACGACCCCTAGAATGTATTCATTATTATATTTGTGGTCCAATGTGAGAAAAATAAACTCATTGAGATAATTAATTCATTACTTCCATTTATTACATTACTCAATTTATATGTCTTATGTATTTGAATCACAATTCATATGATCTAATTATTTTTAAACAAATTATGTAAAATTATGAGAATGATTGTGGGTATTTATTGAGGATGTTGAGAAAGTAAAATGGTGGTGAATATAATTATAGATATTTAAAATTTTATCATGAAAATAAAATGAATTCATTATGAGTTTATTACACAATACAATCTATAAAAAATATTTTTTTTGATAGGAAGAATGTAAGATTTGATGAAATTTGGATAACTATGTTACTTGAACAGGGTATATCTCATTACATTTGGAGGTATGAAATGATTAAAATAGTTTATATAAATCCTTGAAATTCATATAGTCCATGTTTCTATATGACTCCTTATTACTTTTTTATGAAAAAATTCTATGTTGGAAACACTAATTTTTTTTGGAGTCCTTGCATCATAAAGAACAATAGTGGAAACCATGTATTATTTGATCACATAGGTGAAGATGGAATCTTTTATGGATATCCTCTAAATTTAAGAGGATATTGATGTTGAAAAAAATAGATATCAAGATTATTTGACTCTATTGATGTAAAAATTATTAAATAATATAATGTATATTATAAATAAACTCATTCATATAACGAAGATAAAAAGTATGAAATAATTTTTCTTTAGAGTTCTGATATGAAAAAAAACACTTGTAATCCTACATTGGAAAATAAATTGGAATTAATGTGATCTAATGATTTAGAAGAGTCTCCAATATCTCATTCTATGAGGAATTTCCATTTGAGAACTACAACAATAATTGGTGATCAACATAGAAATGTTCAAAAAATAAGAACATCAAATTTTATTCCACATAAAACATTGTAAAAAACGATAATCCTAAAGATGAATGAGGATTTTAGGAATCCAGAATGGAATCAGTCTATGAATGAAGATTAAGATTAAATTGAAAAGAATGATACTTAGAAACTCATACATAAGTTGGATTAAACAATTAGTATCACTATAATTTCGATTTCCTAGAACAATATTAATGGAGATAGTGAAGTGATTGGAAAGAAAGAAAGAACATTGGGGAATTGTTACTCGGAGATAAAGGGAAATGACATTAACATGAATTTTCCCTCAATGAAATAGTTAGAATAAATTATAATATTTCATTCTATTTATTCACAATGAAGATAAAAATATTTCCAATGGATTTGAATTCAGAATTTTTGAATGGTTAAATTGACCAAAAGTTTATATTGATCATCCATGTGCATTTGATGATCGAAAGGGTGAATATTATGTGTCAATGTTGAATAAATACTTATATTGGAAAATAAATCTATGAGTGAATTATATTCTAACATGGATAACTTCTTAAGATATTTATGATATAAGAATGTAATGGTTGACTATAATATGTACATCAATAAATGTGAGGATTATGACCTCATTGTAATTGATTGTGTTGATGATATTATCTTTTATGAAAATGATGGTGGAACTTATGAATGAATTTATATATATATATTTAAAGGATTTCTTATATGAATATATTATTATAGATTATATAAATTATTAGATTAAAAATTACACAAAATAAGAAACAAATATTTATTTCTAATGAAAATTACACCAATGATCTTCTTATGATGTATGATTTAAAAAATTCAATACATGTTTTCACACAAATTTCATTGGGAACCAAGTTGAATAATTATGGTGATGGTATGTTAGTTTAATATAAAGAGTTTTAGAAGATGATTGACAGTTTTTTATATTTTATAGAATCATTTATATTCATTTATTATGTTATTTCCTTATTTGAAATATTCAAAAAATATCCAAAATAATCAAACATATTGGATTGGAATAAAATGACTAGATATATCAATCTCACAACATATTTAGGAAACTGATATGAATTATCAAAATTAAAAAACTAGTTAGGGTATTTAGATATTGATTGGAGAAGAAGTGTGGATAATAAAATATCAATATTTTGTGGTGTCATTCTAGGGAAAATTTGTGTTTGTTGGAATAATAAGAATCAAAATTTAATAACACTTAATAGGACATAAGAGAAGAATAATTATACCACTCAAGATGCTAAAATAAGAATTTTATTTAACTTATTTTGATGATGTACTTATGGATGTAATGAAAAAATGACTGTACAGTATAGAAATATTTTTGAAAAATTTTAGAAGATGATTGTTATGGTTTCTAGTGAGACCAATAGGACACAAAATAGATGTATCTAATTAAAGGAGTTGTTGAATGGTGGATGTTTATTTATACCATAATAAAGAAATGAAAGAAGTTGATGATGATACATGTTCGTTGGAAATTGTATGACACAAATATGTTAGAGGAATTAATATTTGTTCCCAGAAATTAGAGAATATATTTTTTTTCAGACAGATGTGTATAATAAATGCAGACACAAATCAAATGGATGATGATAAAAAATTTATTCAAAAAAAAATTTAGGTCTAATTTTTTCAAAGTGTCAATAGAGAAAGAACAAAAGGATTCTTTTTTCTCAATTGGTTAAAGATATATCAAAATATACAGAACAAAAATCAATCATAGTGGATAAGTGACAAATAAATTATATATTGTATGACCACAATATTTCAGCAGATATGTTTTAGGAAATGATGAAATGAAAAAAATGGTTCAATTTTCATATGAATTTTTAAATGGTTAT
The DNA here is from genome assembly GCA_963277665.1 of Viscum album. NCBI lineage: Eukaryota > Viridiplantae > Streptophyta > Magnoliopsida > Santalales > Viscaceae > Viscum > Viscum album. The sequence continues at coordinate 897,581,730 of OY728136.1, read as the reverse complement.
TTTACTCTATATTATTATTGAACGTGTTTTCAAAATCATAATAACGTGAAACTATATTTATGGTATAATTATTTTGTGTTATATGTTGTTATGATTTTATGTATAATCAGAATGATAAGTAATTAAATTCATATTTAAATCAATATATATATCCATAATGAGAAGCTTGAGGTCCTAAATATGTTTATATAATAATTAAAAATTGTAATTAAAAGTGTATTAGAATGATAAGGGTTTATAAATTTCAAACATACAAATGTGTTGATGATATTCTAGAAATTTCAGGAGGAATTTAGAAGAGTTGAATAATTCATATATGGATAAGAATGTATGGGGAATTTTATGTTTCTAGATATTTTGTTAAGGAGGAAAAATGCTTAGGTTCCCATAAAAACAAATTTTTAGAATACCTATAAAAAGGAGTAAGTACATTATTTAATCTTATGGATATTGACAATGTTTATTTTTTGATTAAGGGAGATAAATTATAATGTTTTAGTGAGAAAATATTTTTATAAATAGTATACGTAACTATTTTTTCCAAATAGAATAATTTTAGTGTTTATTGTTTGTCAAATTAGATTCGGTCAATAGATAGATCCATCAAACAGAATATTTTATGAAATGGGAGGGATGAATTCTATAATTGTTTCATTAGTATTGTGAAAAAATATATATTTATTAATTGAGAAATTGGACTGAGCCATCTGATTAATCATTTGTATTGAGATTGTTTCTACCTAATTCATGATAGTACTTTTTATAATATATTTCATAGTATTCAGAAGTGATATTCATAAGGTAATATAGTAACATGTTTTGAACCATATGATGATTGTTTATTTACATTTTACACTAATTTTTATGACATCATTTTTCTAATAATAGCATATGATTTTTTTATTGATCATAATGTTACACAAGTGAAAGGGCATATCATGTATGATTGTATTCATACAAAATGATAATTTTCTAGTATATTTTGTTTTATTTGATTTCATCAAACCATGAAAAGTATATATGTACTCCTCTTGAGTAGCGAAACATGTAAATACATGATCTCCTTTAGTTGTGTGATTTATTTGTTTTTATCAAAGTGATAAATATTTAACAATAGCTTATGGTAGTTTCAAATTAAAGGAATCCTAAAAGAAAAAATGATAATATTTTTATGTTTATTAATATGCCTCCGATATCATGTATTATAAAATCATGATTTGGTTTAAAATATCAAAATGAAATATTATTCCATTATTTATTATAATTGATAGTATAAATTGTAAATTATTATGGTATTTATTATAAAACATTTTGTAAGATCATAATGGGATTTTTAGCTCACATCCTAACTTTTCACTTTGGAGTCTGTATAATTTATTATTCTCATTCCAATAAAATGGAATGTGACACTTTAAGGTGGTGGATTTTCGTTATACTTCGGGCCATTAAGTAATTATGGTGATATATTAATCTATTTTTCAAATTTTAAACATTATTTTATTTTGAAACATATATCTGGTTAAAATTTTTTATTCGATTGGGTTATTAATATATCATTTCCGGAAATGTTCATCCAAATTTTTATGTTACTATCTATCTTTGGGAGTGTTGACCATGTTGACATAAACCTTTTTTCTTCTTACGTTTTTTTGGAACAATCATTCTCTCATTGATCATTTATGATTACATGTTCTAGTTTCAAACTCATGGAAGAATGAGAATTTCATTAATCCCATGTTAGTGCTGACTCACATATAAGGATATTGGGGTATCCACTCTAGTTCCGAATAATATCCAAACACAATTCAGTCCACATCATTTTTTCATAAGATATAAATATTTGTAGAATTAATTACAACCAAATATCATAACAACTGACCGTATATTGTTATCAAATATATATGTGTGTAACATGGAATAAATCATACATATATTCAAGAAAATTCATGTATATATTATTAGATATGTACTTTTTTTAATTCTTATATCAGGAGATTCAAAACAGAATTATGTCAGTTGATTCCAAAAAATAAAAATCCCAGAAACTAAATTCATAATATAATTTTGAGGGTTATTTATAAAAAAAACACTCCATTTGATATATACCATTTGAAGGTAGATAGTGAATAGAAGAGAAACAAAGTAATGATTTTTCTTGAATCGTTTTAAAAATTGAAATTAAAATAAATGGTTATAAATCACATTGAAAAATCATTGTTATGAGGGTCAAAAAAAAATTATACAATATATTTTAATAAAATCTCTACTAATTAAACATTGAAATTAAATAATCATTAGATAATGGAATGCATAGTTATAGATAAAAATTAATGTATGGTATGAATTTTATATTTATTATTTTTAGGGAGATTTGGAGAAAACCCAAATAAAGGATAGATTTGTGAAATTTACTTTTAAAAGAGTTAAATGATAAATATTTATACAAAAAAGTTATCTTCATATTTATATTTAAAAATAATTTAAGATTCATTTTGTTAATAATGAATATATAAATAAATTATAAAATGATAAAATATTGGATGATAATTTCCCTTCACAATTTCATATTTTTATGACGAAATAATTACATAAAAAAGAAAATAATTAAATGAATTTTTTTGATAACTCATAAGGATATAGAAAATAACATTTAAAATATATGTACAATATAATATAAAAAAATTTAATATTATGTTCGATGAATATATTTAATAAAACTTACATTAAATATTACATAATCCAGTATTTTATGTCATGAAGTCATTCTCATTCATTTGAGGAAATTTTTAGGATTACAGTTTTAATGAAATATTTCATAACTACTACATATGAAACACTACTTCATTTCTTGAAAAATCTTTAGGACATTCAACATTACATCCTCATTTCCCTCACTTTTCATTAAAACAACTGAAATCATTTAACAAATGAGAGATAAAAAAACTATCACTAAGGTACAAAAAAATAATAAATCCATTTTTCATTTATTAAATGAAATCCCCAGAATTGTTTACCATTATTTTCAATGTTCATTGAGAATATTAAATAAAATATTCCAACAAGAAAAAAAAACAATAATTTTTTTACATTCATAACATTTGAAACCCATATCAAATTAAAAGAAGGTTTTGAAAATTTTGTCTATAATATTGATAAAACCCTTTCAAAACCATTACAATTCGAATAAAAATATAGTTGAATTCACATATAGTATTATAGAGAACATAAATAATTACCCAATCCATTGGAGATAAATAATGTAACTCACTAATCTTATAAGATATATCGATCTCACCCATTTTTCATGAGCTATATTGTGGGTTAATATTTTATATAACAAATTTATGTCTCACCTGTGATATATTACGTGGAACAACCCATAGTATATGTTATCAATGGATATCCTATTTTTAATATAATAATCATGAACCATTTCATGAATTATATTTTTATTATTTCACTATTTAATCATAAAAAAATTTCATAAACCATTTTAATCCCATGTAAAAACACTTTTGGAGATTGAAATTACATTTTATTTTAAAAAGAACATTTCAAAATCAAAAAACTATTCCCAATATAATTATATCATTATATTTACATATTAACATGTAATAGTCTAATGTAAACATCAAATAATTGAGGAATCATGGTGATGAGAAATTCTATTGATGAAACATATGGTAAAAAATACATTCGTTTGAAAACAGTAAAATTATTTAATTGGGTAGAATAAAAAGGGTATTTTTAAATTATTGTCCCCTACCTTGGGAATGACTCATCAAGTACACTCTTTTTTGTTCACAATAATGATCATTTCTTAATTATTTACATTCTTAATAATAATTTACCTTTTTTATTCATTTTTATTACATTTATACAGATTATATACACATTACAACATATTATTTCCATGATAGATTATTTTCCTATATGTGGTACTGAATTAAAAAATGACTTCAGTAAGATGACTGTGGTCAATGATTATATCATTTTATCATATATAGATTATTATTAATGATATAATTACAAATTTAATTTATAAGTTATAATTTTCTATACAGTAATTAAATACTGTTATGAATAATGAATTATGTTATAATTTAATAAAACACCAGGTCATAAATACACATGAGAAATGTCTCTATTTGTTAATTAAAATGATGAACAGAGGGTTCATATTATCATACATTTATAGATTGATCATAATATCATAAAGATAATATATATTCCAAAAATATTATTATATATTTCAACCATGTGATGTGGTTGTGAAACAAAATCACATTAATTCATTGATGTGGTAGTCCTTATTTATGAACCAATGATGTTATAATTTTTTGGTGAATATAAATGTTAGAAGGTAAATGATATATTATATTTTAGAATGGGAAATATTTCTTGAATACTAACTATAAATATGACATCAATCATTATAACTTATATTGAGATATTGTAATGGAAAATAAAGTAGATCGGTTTATGAGGTAGTCGCCCTTCATATGTAAAGGTTATTAACTTTAGAAATATCAAATAAATTTGGTATAATAATTAAAATAATAACTTGGGTAAAAATGACATGAAAGAGTATATGGTTCATATTATTCAAAACTGATTTGATAATATATTGATGAGTTCAAATGAAAATTGGTTGGTTTCATCAACCATCTTATTGATGTGGATGAAATTTTTCAAGGACTTTGATATGATTTGAAGGATGTTGGTATAAAAAAGATTATAATAATGACATTATACTAAAGCTACTATCTAAATGTGTTATTTTATTGAGAAATAAATGTTGGGGAATTATCTCTTGATGTTCTACTTAATAATCATGACATATGGGAAGAGTGAGTGAAGATGAAAATCTCTTTAGGTCATATTATTAAGTATTTTTCATTTAACATAGTGGATAATAAAACATTTTAGGTGAATAAAATTAGAAACTATGTTATTTAACATTTTATATGTCAAAGAATAATTTATTTTAAGAGTGGTGAGAGAATAAATAAGGGTAGGATACCTCTATCATGTTTTCATTAGTGAATGTTTAGATACATTTTTGTTAGGATTTCAAAAGTATTTGGAGGAAGGAATGGTTTATTAGAATTACTATAAAATAATAGAAATTTATTTTTCCTAGATGAAACTCCAATTCATGAAATTATAGTGTAATGATATTTTAGAGAAATTTATTGGTTGGTAAAAAATATACATTGGATGATAAATAATTTTTTTTTAAAATACATTTTTCTTCTAACATAAAATATTATATGATAGATTTAATAGAGGAATAATAATACATTGTATATGAGGATGATCATATAGTGGGACATATGAACTCATGGTGGAATTTGGAAGCACATATTGAGGTGTGAGATCTATAGATATTGAAGAACATGACAATTATTTGATTTTTGATAGAATCCTCATGTTCTGTTTATGATCATGATGCAAATGTTGATAGTTTGGATAATGTTGTGGATTAATATGAACTGAAATTGTAAAAACTAATGAATAATAGAGTCACATGTTTAATATTGAGGTGAAAAATTATCTCCTAAATGATATGAATATTTCATTGAAGTACATTATTTTTAATATTTAAACAATCGAAGAGGAAGTTATACCGGAAAAACAAATCTTGAGATTAAAATAAAAATATTTTGATAAAAGGAGAATATAATGTTTGGATTGTGTTTTTAAAATGTATTGGAATAAATGGATATATGAGGCCAATGATCATTTTATGAAGTATTTAATACTGAAAGACCGAATTCCATGTGTAATATTTATCTTCATTAATGATTAATAACATAACGTGGAAATATTGAATATGTGAACAAAAAGTTATGAATCTTATAGGAGGAAGTACTATGTCATAGATAAATCGCCAAAAATCATAGATTTGATAATAATCAGTAAATATATAGATATATATTTGTTAAAAAATAATTTTAGTTGAAGTTAATCGAATATATTGGCCACATATTTTTCATAATTCCTTATTATTGTGGTGTTTAATGTCATATAAGAGTATAATAAATTATAACCTAGAAAAATGAAAACAAATCATATTCTTTATAATTGAATATAAAATAATTTTATGTATATTATTTTATAGACTATAACTTCAGGTATAAATATTACAATTTAATGAAAAGTAGTCAATGTTTTTATTGTGGAAGTCAATGAATATTAGACACAAGATAATCCAATTCAGTTCCTCTATGAAACTGATTTTATCCAATAAAATTATATAGATATAAATAAATTTTTTCTATTGAATAAAATCATAATGTAATGAAATATATCTCATCTCATTCAATAATTTCATTGAAAATGAATATACAATATAATCAAGATAAAAGTATTCATTCTGTGATGTATTTAAAATATACAATGAACAGTAGTTAGTGGATTTTTAAAAAGAAAATGGTCATATGATATTATAGTTATCTTGAAACTACTAATAAATTTTAATGGAAGTGTTGTTGTAACAATTTATTTTCGAAATAATAACACTTTGAATATAAAGTTACTACTTATAATCTCTTATCTAATGATGAATTTTAACGTAATTATATCCTCATTGATGATAGACTATAACACAATTTGTTGAGTTTATTTGGGTTATGTGACTAGATTTTGGAAGTCACGTCATCATGAAAAGATAAAACATCATTTATCAAGGGATAATGAGAAAATGGAAAACTATATCTAGTGTAAAATAAGGTGATTAATCATCTCCTTACTCTGGAATGGATGAATAGTTTATGGAATTGTTCTATTGGTCAAATTCAATAGTAGGGTATATAGAATATATCATTGTTTAAAGACACTATAGACATTCAATCTAAAAACCTATGTAGATAAAAGTTTTGTGATTAATTTTTAATGGAATCTATAGTGAGAAACATGTTATATAGAATGAATAAGAGACTATCAGTGTTTTGAAATTTGGTTCACAAAAATGTTTGTAGTACTATCAATTATTAAATAACTTATGGGGAGAATTAGTTTATTCAATTTATTGGTGGATATATCATAATGATATGTTATATATTTATAAATAAAATAGGAGAATTATTTGATATCATGATATATATTTCATATAAGATAATAAAATAAAATTAAGTGAAACAACACTATTTTATTGTCTGATAATTGACCCAAAAATAAATCTATTAAAGATTAATATTATATTTAGACACATGGAATAAAAAAAATTATCTAAATAATATTTTATACAATTTAATCCAGGAAAGGTGAAACCTCATACTACACAATATAAATATGATTCTAGAAATTGAAAGTGCACTTTATTTCCACTATTGGAAAGAGGTCATGAAAGTGCTTATATACACTCAGAATCAATTTTTTCACAATTCAAGAGAACATAAGACACCAAATATATATATATATATATATATGTATAAAACCATATATTAATTGTCATATATAATTTATATGAAATATTCCATTTAGAATTAGTGCAGAAGTCATTGAACGATTGGTGATGTAGTAGTTGAAGGCATATTTTTAGTCTAAACATCAATAATTAAATCATATAATTTTTTCAAGAACATATAAAACAAAACATAGATTTATGATGTCATGTGATTTCAATTGAAAATATTGAAATATTTATATTGATGTTTTTTTCAAGATTTAATAAAAAAAGAAGTAGACGAAAAAATTGAGGATTCAAGAGATTCCTTAATTCCCCCAATTGATTATAATCATAATGTATAATTAGAGGAAGAGAATTATGAAGAATTCAATCAAATTTTGACTCAAATAATAATATTTATATGAATATTTGATTCATGAAATGTTAATGTAGAAAAATATGCATCAACACTAACATAAAGGACCATAAAAATGGAGTAAAGAAACTATATTAATAGAGGATAAAACAAATAATTTTAAATAACCATCAAAGGGATAATAATGGGTGACTCACATGAATTACTAATTGGAACAAATTTATAATAACAAATATATATTCAATGAAAAAAATAATCATATAATGTGATTATTACCAATTTGGTATTCCAAAATAGTCCGAATGCATAAGCAAGAGTGGTCCATAATAGTGTAAGGTTGTTTTAAAAGGATATGGAGATGTTTTAAAAATATATATTAAGGAAGAATTTTTTCTAGTGGAATGAATATATTAAATATGACTCTTTGTAAAGTTTTATGTTAAAATAATATTCATATTTTATCAATTGGATTTAAAGAATACACTTTAAAATGGATTATTAAATGAATAAGTATATATTTAACAATATATAGAATTTATTACTAGAAATGATGATTATGAGATTTGAAAATTAAAAATAGTGTTGAATAGTATAAAGAAATAACATATTTTGTTGAATTCAAGACTCGACTTTTATATGAAGAAATTTGAGTTCATGGGATGATGGGTTGATCAAAACATATACATGAATGTATAATATGACGAGTAGTTAATTGGGGTTGTAAAGGTGGTTGGAATCATATTTTATATTAGAAAGAAATATACTTCAGAAAGTTTTTTGAATGTGATGAATTTTGAATTTGAGATTACTATAATTAGTGTGACTATTGATTATTTTTTATTGTATTATCTTCAATGACAATGAATTATAATTCCCCAGCCATAAAAATTACATTAACTTGAGTGACGTCAAAGAATGACATTGACAATCTTTTCTGGTTTAGAATTTTATATAATTAGGCCATAACAATTATATTACATATCAAATACTATAGAGTATATAGTTATACTCTATCCAATTTATTTTCACAATAATAAACTCCTTAAAAATATTGAATTATTTTCTTGATAACAATTTTCATGAATTATTACTTTATCTTACCCTTCCTTCTACCCTAAAAAAAATTTCAAAAAATAGGGTAAGCATAAAAACATTAGTAAGGGTTATAAAATAAGGAGAGATAACATTTTCCCATAAATACTTACAAATCAATGAAATCATACTTTTTAATCGTAAAACAAATTCTATTTACCATACCCCATTAAATAATAAGATTTATCAATAACACATAGAATTCATAAATAATAAAGGAAAATTGTGGAATCATTAACATACTTACATTGTAGCTTTCATTGCTACATAGGGAGTTACGTTTGGAATACTATCATAGCATCATCTATAAAACTCTTTGGAGAATAATTAACGTTTACCTCCATCACGTTTCCTAATGATTTGGAGAGATATCTCAGAATCACTGACCCTAGGATTATCACAGAACCAAATGTATTCGGTTTATCAGGTAATCATACCTCAAATTTCCAATTACCAATACATAATCATATCATATAAAATATTGATGTAATTAATAAATAAATTCATTATATTGAAATATTCAATGAATTTACAAAACAATTTAATATATTTGGTAAAGTGATTTTTGAATATAGTTGTCCCATTCAACATTGAAACTTTTTAAATAAATTATCATATTAAAAAATGAGTGTCTATATCATTAAATTCTAAAAAAAATTGAAAACATGTACATGAAATATATGGGTTATAGTGAATAAATCATTAAAACATTTAAAATGATGTTTTAGTTAAATAGTCCATTATAACTTAAGAAACACATGAAATGAAATCATCATAGAATAAATTAATAAAAAATTAAATATCATGAAGATATATTAATTCATGATATAAAGAGTAAAAATGGTTGTATATGCACATTATAGGGTAATAAAATTTCCATGAAAACATGATATGCAATAATAAAATGAGATTGAGTTGAAATCCCATACAATGATCATATAAATGACGTAAGAAATTATCAATACATATATTAAATGTATAAATAGTATATCCAAAAAATGGAATTGAAAATTTCAACATAAATAAATAAATAGTTATTCCACACATAATATTAGAATTATATAATCATGAAGTATATTATTAACCCAAACAATGGAAATTAGGTTATGAATTTCCATTAAAAAAATTGAAACCTAACGACGTCACATAAAAATTATTATAATGTGTTGATAAGAGTTATAAGGGTCTCTAATTACTTGTTAATAAACTTTATACTAATTAGGATAATAAGAACATATCCCAACATAAGAAAACAAAAATTTAAATTCATAACTTAAAATAATTATTTGACTAAAAGAGGAGTGTGAATGGTTCCCTTACATAGATCATTTTGTTAATCAAATATATCGATTATGTGAATTAAATATAAATACACATAAAAAAGTTTAAATATATTATATGATATCAAAATTAATTTCTCACATAATCATAGACCTGAAAAATTAAGAACTGTAAGATTAACCCAAATACTAGAAATTGGGTTAAGAAGTTCCCTTACCTTAAGTCTGGCTCATCACGTTTGTTCCCTGTTCTTACTGAATAATAAACATAAGTTATTTTATAATTGATTAAGAACCATTTTCAAGTTTAATATTTCTTTTAAATTTCTTATTAAATTTCTATAACAATCATATAATTATTCATTTTCATATTGGTTGTTTTGTCGATGTTTGGTACATTTGTCAAAAATGTACTTATTATAACTACAAATTGTCCATCTGGTCAAAAGTCCATTTTCTATAGAATTTTTTTAATGATTGAAATATCACACACATATATATATAGTATATATGAATTTATATCGATTATATATTTATTTATAGTATTCTATAACATTTGGATATATGAAATGAAATGCACCGTTCATTGAATAGGTAATCTGTACGTACACATGAAAACTACATTAATTTATTTTTCATATTTAAAGGAATCAAAAATAAATCAAAAATATGTATATTATAATTACATTATAATATATTTGTAACATATTTTAAATAATTTCATTAATTACATCCTTTATACGTTCTATTAATAGAATGAACGAGTCATATCATTTTGAGGGGGCGGTGGTCCTCACTTTCTGAAATGAAATTATAGTATTTACGCATTATAGAAAGAATAATTGTATGATGTAAATGAAAAATACAGAAGAATTCAGACAATATAAATATAATATATATCATATATTAAAATTTTTCTATCATAATTTCCACCATAGAAGGCGGTAGAAGATAATCGAACAATCATCATTTCATGAGGCAGTAGCTCCCCATCCACAGAAATAGTTTGTTCTAAATCCATTATATGGAGGGGTGTGTGTGTAGGTAGAATACTTCTTATAAAAACATTATAGTATACATAAGATACTATTATTGTTATAAAATAATGTAATAAAGGAAGATTTTGGTTTCTACAAGGAAACTAAATGGAAGAATCTTGAGAGAACACATTACCTCAAATCGGGTAACTCCATTTAATTTATGCTAAAAGGACTTTATGAATTTTATTATTCCCAATGTATGGCTTCTACATGGAATAGAGGTATTTTTTGTGATTTTCTATAATGGTCGGATGAGCCAAAGGGGAATGAGAGATGTGAGAGAGGGATAGGGGTGGTGGCCTTTTATAAGAGGGAGGAGGGATACTATAGGGAAGTCTTAAAGATAATATTATTATAAACTGAATTTCTGTTTTCAAAAGGTCCAAAACCCATTGAATACAATGAAATGAGGAGTATTTTTTTAAAACCTATTAACCAATATTTTTTAGACAAGTTTTGGTTTCAAATGTAATCTAATGATTTCTCTTTAACCCTTAGTTAACATATTTGATTATTACCATGTATTCTTCTATATTCATGCTATATAGTTAGTATATTTACTATAAAATTTCAATAGAACCTCAAGTGGTTTATTAATGAAATTTTCAACCTTATCTAAGTAAATTTTTTAAATACTAGATTTTTAGGACTATTATATAATATAATAAAATGATATTTCTTTATAAACTCATTTATGTCAATTTTGTTAATATTCATTTCATGAATTTTAAAAAATCGCTAAAACATGATTCTCATGAAAACACTTAATTATTTATAATATAAGAAGTCATAATTATACCATAAATTCTTTTATAGAATAAAAAATTCCCATATAAATTAATTTTAATATTTTTAATTTCATTTATTTAAAACATTCATTAATAAGTTAATAACTACATCATCATTGTGTCGTAAATAAATTTATTTGTTTAATATCTAAAAATAATAAATAAAATACCATGATTTAAGAAATATTTTAATATTTATAATGAATTTTTATAGTCTATGAGATCACTTATATAACCCTATATAAAAATTGTTTAAGTAAAAGATATAAGTTTATGTTATATCTTCCATAAAAATAAATTAAATATAATTAAAGGTTATTTTCACAGAAAAGTGGCTCCATGGGTTCCTAAAATCCACCCGAGGATTCCCATGGTTAGAAATATCTAATAAAATAAGGTTAGGACATGTGTTATGGTAATTTATTATTATTATAATATTATTTTTTACCATTTTTTACATGATTTCCTCTTTAACGATGGTAAATAAAATATTTACTGAAGTTACTATTCATAATTTCTAAAATAAAAGTTAACTATTTAATCAATTTCGACCTAAAGATTCCAAATATGGAATAATGTTTTAAAATTTTAAAACATAGAAGATGCAGAAATTAATTTAAAATAATCCCCATTGTCAAAACAAAAAAACGTGTTTTTGAAAAATAAAAACCACAAAATGATTCACATGTGTTTATATCCAGTTTCAAAGTAAAATTACATACAATGACCAAAATTGGATTAAAATATAAAATTATAATCTAATTACACTTTATATCCAATTAAAAGTACAACCTAACTATTTAAATAAAAAATATTAAAAGGTATATTGGAATTAAATTGTAGTATTTTCAATATTTATTAAAAAATGAACATTATCTAAAAAATAAAAAAAATTTATCCAAAATAAATTTTGATGTTAAAATTATATAGAATAAATCTATATTCTCAAATAGAACATATAATAGTGACAAAACCTGAATTTAAAAAGGGTTCTTCATTAAAAGGATTTATGTTGACCTTTTAAAAATATTATAGTATATCATGCTTCAAACAAGATTCATTCATATTATGATCCCCTAAATTTTATTAAATAATTGTAATGAAATTTAAGAAAACATATATAATCATATTTTAGTTAGTTCTGTTAATTCCTGACAACAAAATGACTATGAATTAACTACCATTTAAAATAATTATTATTTTATTTTATTTTTCTGTATAACTCAATGATGTGTGCAACATACGATTTCAAAGAAACCCATTGTTGCGTGTTGAGTATGCTAATAAAAAAAGGACCCCCATTAATGTAAAATTATATATTATTCATAAATAACAATTTACATAAAAAACATTATTCGATAAATACCTAGGTCATTACATCCTTCACCCTTTTGGAAATTTCATCCTCGCAATATTAAAATTTTTCTTAGAAACATCATTTGAAGTCCTACATTAGAAATAGATTCTATAAAACAAGTCACATTAAAATAAATAAATAGTTGTTTAAAATGTCACCATTGATAACCTATACTAGGATTCCATGTGGGAAAACATGGATATTGATGAGAAACTAACCATCATGTTATAATGGAGAGGGATAAAAAACATGATCAGAATAAAGTTAACAATCTGAAAACCATAAATATGTAATGGGATAAATGGTCTTTGATTTCCCAGTAGGAAAAGTAAATGGACAACGTTTTTGTTTTAAGTTCTTTTCATAAAGTGGAGGAATATATTTATGAGTTTTAATTAGAATGTGATGGAATATTATCACTTTTCAAGTAAAGGTTTATAATTTTAAAAATTTCTATCACAAAATCATCTTCTCTCCAAACGATGAGTATTCAAGATAACATGGTCCCACCTGATGCACTAAAATCAACTTATAGAAAATCACATAATCCAAAATATAAGTACAATATAGTTTCCCATGTCATTAGACATTAATCAATACCAAAATGGTTTGTATGAGATTAGATAATCTCCAAAGATGATAATTCATTATAAAATGAAATACTACTCATAATCTCCAAAATTCAACAATTAATACCCAAAGTTAAAAAAAGACCATTTGGTAATAAATTTTCCAAAAATTAGTCAATATAATCCAAACAATGATTTGAAACCCAAAACATAGAATAATTTGATCTCATAGACATCTGTGTTCAATCTTAACATTTATCTCCAAATAACATTGACTAGTCTTAATGTATCACACTTAAAATTAATTAGCCTAATCACATATTCATAATGATGTGTATATTATTTCAATAAATAACCCAAATCACTATAAGTCAAAAATAAAATCATTGATTCTTTTATAAAAAAATTCAACCTTTTCTCCTCAAATGAAATCCCATAGTATTCAATTTTTCTTAGGGATATAATTTCCCAAGAGAGAAAACGTCTTCCAAAATAACTATTATCACATAATCACCAAATAATTTTCCTATACTATGTATATACAATTAATAAAATGTATGTTCCAAAAATAATCTTATTATTGATCCATTAAATTATTTAACTAAAAAGGATAATTCATAACAACCAGGGACATCATGTATTCTAGTGGTAGGTGATAAATCCCAGTCGCACTTTTGTTGTGGGTTCAATTCCTGGATCTTTTTCCGACATGATGGGTTCTCACACAGTATGTGTGTTTTAATATCTCAAAAACAATATAATTATATAACATTCTAAAAACAATATAAATTCTTCAAAATTAACCATAACATATTTTAACCTCAAAGGCTATCTCATACCTCACATTTTAATACCTAAAATTAATAACCTGTAATTGACTCAAATTCAAGGATTATGTAAACCCAAATGGGTTTATTATAACTATATCCCAAAAAGAAAATACAATTCTTCCTCAAATAGAATTTTCACATAACAATATTCTGGGTTACACATAGAATATAAATTTCTTCCAAAGTAATCAAATCAATAAAAGAGTATTAATACTATTAAACATTTCATCTCCTAGATATCGAACTCCCGATTTTTTAAAATGTATACATATTAATTTTCTATCATTATTCATGATTGTTTAACTACTTTTTTCAATTTGTTTTGTAATACATATTTTCTACAAACAAAATCATTCATAATTTAATATGATTACAATAATGTCAAAACATGATCTATGAAATAATCCATACCTTTCAAAGGTCATTGTTAGTATACTAATCTTCAATTAGAATAGAATTGGGAATTTGGGAACATATATTTGTATGATCCTACTGATCTTGATCATGGACCTTCTTTATAGGACGTCAATTTATATACTTACCATGCACACCACATTAAAAAAATTCAATTTTTCATTTGAAAAAATCTTATTTCCCTTTCCTGGAGTCAATTGAACGCTTCCTTTTTCAATAACAGATTATTGATTTATGACCTTCTTTACCACTTATGAAACGTCTTCCCATCCCATTAATGTATTTTCCTTACTGTTTATTTCCACATCCTTGAAACATAGGATTCACAATATACTTACATTTACGATTATTTATTGATGTTCAATTTCTATTCATTTCTCACATATATGATTCCTTAGAAAAATCCCCACGGTTCAATTGGTAAATCATGAATGCATATAGTTGGCTGAAAAAAACCACAAGATTTATCATTGTAGCTCCAATTTAATTCATTTACATATTCAAAAAACTACCATAGTTTCCTTCACATCAATTTTTACTTTGGAGCATGCTAGATCCTGCCATTTACTAAAACAGAACATTCCACTGTGATCATATCAATAAAATCATCATATGCTATCATATGAGGATGGTAAACACTATGATATATTTATTCATGATTTCTTAAGGTCATTAAATTTGTCTAAAATAACTATGAATCTATCTAATATGATAACCATTATGGTTATTTAAATATGGTGAAATAACCCCCTATCCTCTAATGTTATCTAAACCGACCTCTGATACCAACTATAAGGCCATAGCCTTAAACATTGCATTATCATTATTTAAGTAAAGCATTCACATTCTCGATCATTTTGGGTATATATTATTAGATAATTATTCCTTAACTATTATATTACATATCAAATATTACAATGTGTACACTTCTACTCTATCCAGTTTGTTCACAATAATATTACTCCTTAAATAAAAATAATAATTCTTTTCCTGATAAAAATATTCTTGAATTCATCTTATCTCTTACCCTTCATTATACTCAAGGAATAAAATTAAAAAACATGGGATGATAATAATAATCTCGTTAAGGGTTATAAAATAAGGAAATAAAACATTATCCAATTAATACATACAAATCAATGAAATCAAACTTTTAATTAATAAATCATAATATCATTATCATACCTCCTGAAATCATAATATTTAAGAATAACACATAGAAATCATAAATCCTAAAAGTAAATTTTGGAATCCATAACATACCTAAATTTTAGCATTCACAGCTACATAGGGAGTTACGTTTGGAATACCCATCCCAATATATTCCATAAATCTCTTGGGAGAAACATTAGCATTGACATATGTGTTGTTACCCAATTCCTTGGAGAGATATCTCGGGCTCACTTGACCTAAGATTATCATGGAACCACTTGTATTTGGTTTTTCATGTAACCTCAAATCAAATGTACAAGTACCATTACATAGTCATATCACATAAAATATTTAAGTTATCAACAAATCAATTCAATATATTGAAATATTAAATCTGTTTTCAAAACCATTTGAATCTTTAATAAAGTTATTTTGGAATCAAAGTGTCCCATAACACATTGACTCTTTTTAAATCAATTATAATTTTAAGAAATACATTTCCATAGATATTATTTCATTAAAACCATTTTTATAACATCATCATGAAATAGAAGGTTATAAATGAATAAATCATTAAAACATTTAAAACAATGATTTTGTTAAAGATTCCCTTCCATATTGAAAAACATTTTAATAAAATTCATTATCAAATGAAATTAAAAAAACCATAAATTTTATGAGAATATATTAATTCATGATATAAAGGGTCAAAAGTGTTGTACATACACTTTATAGTGTAACAACTATTTCTGATAACAAGATATGAACCAACAAAATAATATTCAGACGAAACCAATTACAAATATCTTATAAATGATGTAAGAATTTATCTATGGAGTGATTATGTGTATAATTAGAATATTCACACAATGGTATGTGTAAATTAAAACAAAAATAAATAAAGAAGGATTTAACAATGAATCATAGCATGACATAATCAGGAAGTAGAATATTAACCCAAGGGATGGAAATTGGGTTAAGAAGTTCAATTACAAAAAATCGGCAACCTAACGATGTCACATAAAAATTCAGAAAATGTGTTGATGATAGATAGAAGGGTATCTCATAAAATGGACATAAAATGTACAGTAATTAGGATATATATGATCATATCCTAATATATGAAAAAGAAAATTAAAAGACATAACATAAAATAAGTCTTTGACTAAAATAAGAAGGTGAATGGTTCCCTTAAAAGATCATTTTGTTAATAAAATAGTTCTATTAATTGAATTAAATGTATATACAAATAAATAAAGTATAAAAACAAGATATTATATCAAAATTCATTTCTCACTTTAGCATATCATGAAAAAATCAAGAACTATAAGATTATGCCAAATAATGGAAATTGGTTTAAGAGTTTCTCTAACCTCGAGTATAACTCATCACGTATGTTACTTTTTCTTCATGAATAATATACATAATTTAATATATACATGATTCAGAACATTTTTAATGTTTATTATTACTTTTATAAACCTTTTTACATTTCTATAACAATCATATAATTATTCTAGTTCATATCAGTTGTTTTGTCAATGGTTTGTACTTGAGTCAAAAATGAACTTATTATAATTACAAATTATCCATGTGGTCAAAAGTCCATTATTTTCAGAATTTTATTCATTATTAAAATACAATATATATCCAATATATTTTTTTTGATATAGTATATATTTATTTTGAATAGTCCATAATATTTGGATATAATAAATGAAATGCAGAGTTCATGGAGATGGTAAGTTGTACGTACGCATGAACACTACTTTAATTTCTTTTTCATATTTAATGGAATGAAAAATTAATGTTAAATTGGCATATTATAATTCTATTATAACATATATTTTATATATGTTTTATAATTTATTTAATTCCATCCTTTATACTTTATATGTATAGAACGAACCCGTCATATCACTTTCAGGGGGTGGTAGTTCTCATGTCCTCAAATAAAATTATCATATTTAGGATTTATCAAAAGAATAATGGTCTGATGTAAATGAAAATTTCCAAAAAATATATACAATATTAAAAAAATTTCTATCATATATAAATACAGTTCCATCATAATGGCCACCTTGGGAGGCGGTAGGAGATAAATGAACAATCATTGTTTCCTGAGGTGGTAGTACCCCATCCAGAGAAACAATATGTTATAAATCCATTAGATAGAGATGTATGTGATTGTAGGTCGTATAATTATCATAAAAGTGTGATGTTATATTAAGGATACTGGTGTTTTTATGAAATAATAGAATAATGAGAATTTAGGGGGTTGGAGAAGGAAAATAATTGGAAGAAGAATTAGAGAATTCATTACATTATATCAGCCAACTATCTTTGATTTAATCTAAAGGGCCTTATTGAATTAGATAATACCAAATTAAAGCTTATAGGTGGAATAGAAGGATGTTTGGAGATTATTTTGGCACATTTTGGATGATCTAAGGGTCTTAAGAGGTGTGAGTGAGGGTTAGAGGTGGTGGCCTTTTATAAGAGGGAGGAGGGTTACTTTAGGAATGTTTAAAAAATTATTTTATTATATACGGAATTTAAATTTCAAAAGGTCCAAAACAAATTAAATTAGAATATAAGATGGGTATTTTTCTTAATCCTCTAAACCAATAGTTTGTATACATGTTTTGTTTTCAAATTTATCCTTACCATTTATCGTTAACCCTTAGTTAATTTATTTTACATTTACCATGTATTCTACTATATTCATACTATATGCTTAATATAGTTACTATAAAAATGAATAGAACCTCAAGTGGTTAATTAATGGCATTCCAAACCTTATCTAAGCCATTTTTCTAAATCATATATCTTTAGGACTTTTATATCATTTAATTAAATAGTATTTTATTTATAATAAATTATTTCAATTTATAAACAATTCATTTCATGACTTTTAATAAATCTATAAAAACATGTTTTTCTCAAAAAAACGTTCATTAATTCAAAGATAAAAAGTCATAATTATCCCTAAAATTCGTGTATGGCATAAAAAGGTTCAAAATAATTTTATTTTAATTTTTATAATATCATTTATTAAAATCATTCATTAATAATGTAATCACTTCATCATCAATGTGTCATATATAAATTTATTTATTTGATGCCTAAAATTTATAAATAAAATACCATGATGTTGGAAATCTATTTATATTTTTAATTACTATATATTGTAGAATATATCATCTATATGACCCCATTAATTTATTTTTGTAAAATATATATTTTTATGTTATATTTTCCTTAACATTAAATTAAAATTATTTAAATGTCATTTTCAGACACAGCTGGCTTCACGTGGTCCTAAAATAGACCCAAGGATGACCGTGGTCTGAAATATATAATCTGATAGGGTTACGACTTATGTTAGTGTAATTATTATTAATATAATATTATGTTTTACCCTTATATACCAGATTAACTATTTAACCATTATAAATAAAATAATTACTAATGTTACTATTCATAATGTCTTAAAATAAAAGATACATATTTACATAACTTGGATCTACAGATTCAAAATATGGAATCCATTTTTCTAAATTCAGAACACTGAGGTTATAGAAATTAAAATTAAATTAATTCTGATTTTCAAAACCAAACAAACATATTTTTTAAAAGTAAAAACTACCAAAAGATTAACATGTGATTATGTCCAATTTCAAAGTGAAATTATATACAATGACAAAACATAAATTAAAAGGTAAAAATAAAATCCAAATACACTTAAAAACATATTAAATGTATAGTATATCTATAAAAATAAATTATATTAAATTGATATTTTGAATTTAAATCCATCATTTTTTAATATTAATTAAAAAATTAGACCTTATAAGAAAAAACCCAAAATTCCATCCAAAGTAAATTTTGATGTTATTATTATATAGAAGAATTCTATTTTATAAAATAGAACATATAAAAGTAACATGAACTATATTTCAAAAAGAATCTCTATCAAAAGGCAGTAAGCCGACTTTTTAAAAATACTAGAGTTTTTCATGCTTAAAATCAGATTCATTCTTATTTTTTGCCTCTAGAATTTATTTGAAAAATGTAAATAAATTTAACAAACATGTATAATCATATTATAGTTATTTATTTTCATTCTTGATTGTGAAACACCATATATTATCTACCATTTAATATAATAATAATAATATATTATTTTATGGTATAACTCAACGTTGCGTGCAACATAAGATTTCAATGAAATTCATTGTTAAGTGTTTTGTATGCTATCAAGAAAATCATTCACTTTAATGTAAAAATAATAACATATTCATAAATATTAATTGAAATGAAGAAATGTGTTATTATATAAATACTTGGGTCGTCACATCCTTGCTACCCTTTTTGAAACTTCATCCTCACAATTTCAAATTTGGGTTTAGAATCATCATAGAAAGTCCCACATCAAAAAAAGAGTTAATAAAACTCTATATTTAAACGAAAAATGATAATTACAAAGGTCAGCAATTATAACCCATACTAGGATTCCATTTAGGATAAAATGGATATGGAAGAGAAACTAACCATCATGTTCAGATGGATAGTTATAGAAAACATGAATAAGAGAAAGATAAAAATCTGAAAACCATAAACATGTTATGGGTTAAAGGGACTTTTATTTCCCAGTTGGAAAAGTAAATGGACAATTTTTTTGTTTAAATTTCCTATTAAAACAGTTTAGTAATTTATTTATTAGTGTGACTTTGAAAAAAATAAAGCTTACTTACTTTTCAAGTAGTGGTTCATAAATTTATAAATGTTTACCACAAACTCACATTTTCTCCAAAATGATGAGTGTTAATGAAAAATTTTTCACACTTGAAGATCTATAATAAACTTAAAGAAAATCAAATTATCCACAAAAGATGAACTATATATTTCCCATATCATTAGGGATTATCAAATAACAAAATGGTTATTATAAGATCAGATAATCCCAAAGAAATAAAAAAATTTATCAAATGAAATACTACTATTAATCCCCAAAATTAAACAATCAATACCAAAATTTCTACAAATACCATTCAATAGTTGTCCTTAAAATTATTCAATATAATCCAAACTATGATTTTAAACCCCAAAACATGCAAGAATGTTATCTCATAGTCTTCAACCATATTTCATAACATTAATCTCGAAATAACACTTATTACACTGAAAGTATCCTAATTAATGTTAATTAACCAAATCACGTATTCTCATAAATATGTTAATCATTTCCATTAATAACCCAAAAATATATAAGCCCATAATAAAAACATATATTCATCAAAAATAAAATTGAACCATTTCATCTCAATTAAAATCCCATAGTATTCTATTTTCCTTAGGCATTTAATTTTCCAAAAAGAGAAAAAGTCTTCCAAAATAACCATTATCACTTAATCACCAAATCATTTTCCTATACTAAGGATATATATTTGATAAAACATAAGTTCCCAAAATATTATTATTCTTGATAAATAAAATCATTTAACTAAAATTAATTAGTCATAGGAACCAGGAACATGAATTAGTCCAGGGATAAGTAATAAATCCCAATCTATCTTTGGATGTGGGTTCAATTCCCACAGCTTTTTCCAACACGACTGGTTGTAACATAGTCTGTGTTTTTTTCATTTTCAATAAAATTATAATTTTATATCATTAAAAAATTGAGATAAATTCATCAAAAATAATAACGCGATATTTTATCCTCAAAGTCTATATCATACATCACATTTTCATCCCAAAAAGTAATAAAATGTTATTGCATAAAATTCTAAGATCATATAAAACCAAATGGATTTTTTATAACTATATCCAAAAATGAAAAGAAAATTCTTCCTCAAATATAATTTTCACATAAAAATCTGTAGGGTTAAACATAAAATGTAAAATTATTCCAAATTAATATAATTATCAAAATATCATTAATAGTTTTAAAAAATTCATCACACAGATATCTAACTCTGAAATTTAAAAAATGTAAAAATATTAATCGTCCAAATTTATTCAAGATCCATTGAACTTTTTTTCTAATTTATATCATAATAATTATTTCCTACATAAGAAACCATAAATAATTTCCTAATATTTAAATAATTCCAAAACATATGCTAATTAATAATACATACATTTCGTAGGTTATTTCCAGTTTCTTCATCGTCAATTAGAATGGCATTGGGAATTGGTAAAAATATAACTGTACGATCATATTGATCCCATTCTCAAACCTAAATCGCAGGACATTTATTTGTATAATGACCATGTGAACAATATATAAAACATTCAATTTATCCTTAAAGAAGAACACATTTCCCTTTACTAGAGTCTACTAGATGCCTCCTTTTTCTATGGTAGGTTTTTACTTCATTACATTAATTACCACATCTGAAACATCTTCCCATCCCATTGAAGAGTTTTTCCAGGTGTTTCTTTCCACATCCCTGACATATAGGTTTTTTAATATACATACCATTATGATTATTACCTAAACATCCACTAGAATTCATTTTTCGCATATATGATGCCTTAGATAAATCACCAAGTTAACAGTGCTCAATAATTACTCCAGATAGTTGGTTTAGAATAACCAGATGTCTTCTCATTATATCTCCCATTTCATTCAGTTTCTTATTCATAAAACCACTATATTTTCTTTTATGTCTATTGTAACATTGGTGACTTCTCGATCCATCAATTTACTACAACCAAAAATGTGGCTGTGGGAATAATAGTAAAATAATCATAGTATATTTTGTGGAGGGTAAACACTAATATATTATTATTCATGTTTTATTAAACTCATTCAAATTCTATAAAAAAAACTTTGACTCTGTCAAATATGATGACCATTACGGTAATGTCACTTATGATTAAATAACACCCTAACATCTGAAGTTATCTAAACTAACATTTGATACCAATTATAATGCCACAGCCTTAAACCATACATAATCTTGACTGATGTAAAGAATTCACCTTGAGGATCTCTTCAGGTTTAGAGTTTTAGAGAATTAGGCCATAACTATTACATTACGTTTGAAATATTACAATATAGACACTTATACTCTATCCTTTCTTTCAAATTAATAAAACTCCTTAAATAAAATATGTATTCTTTTCATGATAAAAATATTCTTCAATTCTTCTATTCTCTTACCATTACTTCTACCCTATGAAAAAATATTTCAAAAACATGGGATTAGCATAAAAATCACAGTATGGTTTATAAAATAATGAAGGAAATCATTATCCAACTAAAACATACAAATCAATGAAATATTACTTTTCAATCACAAAACATAATCCCTTTAACATACCTCATGAAATCAAAAGATTTCTAAATAACACATAGAAATCAAAAATCCTAAATATGACTTATGGAATACATAACATACATACATTATAGATTTTGAAGATACTTAGGGAGTTATGTTTGAAACACCTATCACAGTGTATTCCCTAAATCTCTTAGGGGAAACATTAACATTTATCTCCATCATGTTACCCAATGATTGGGAGGGATATCTCGGGCTCACCTACCCTTTGATTATCACGGAACCACCCATATTTGGTTTGTCACGTAACCACCTTTCAAATTATAATGTACCATTAAATAATAATAACACATAAAATATTGAATTTATCAATAAATCAATTCAAGATATTGAAATATTAAATCCATTTCAAATACAATTTAAAACATATAATAATGAAATTTTAAATCAAAGTGTCTCATACCACATTGATATAGTTGAAATAATCTTTATTATTAAAACATTGAAGTCCATATTAATAAATTATTAAAATAATTTTTGAAAACATGGAAATGAAATAGAATCTTTTTAAAAGAATAAATCATTAAAACATTTAAAATGATTATTTAGTCATAGAGTACCTTACAACAAGAGAAACACATGAATAAAAAAATTAAGAAATGAAATTAAAACAACTGTAAATATAATGAGAATATAATAATTCATGATATTAATATTCAAAAGGGTTGTATCTATATATTATAGTATAATAAATGTGCATGAAAACAAGATATACATCAATGAAAAGAGATTTTGATGAAAACCCTTACAATGATCGTATAAATGATGCAAGAATTTATATGTTGGGATACTGTGTGAATAAAAAGAATATCCACATATAGGGAAGTGGAGATAAAAAAATAAATAAATAAACAGTGATTATTTACATAATCCTAGAATGAAATAATGTATATGTGTAGTATTGACCCAAATATTTGAAATTGGGTTAAGAAGTTCCATTACAAAAATTCGACAGCCTAACAGCGTCACATAAATATTCTGAAAATGATTTGATGAGAGAGAGAAGGGTCTCTAATAACAAGGACATAATATTTATTGTAACTAGGATATATAATAATATATCCTAACATAATAAAATGTAAATTAAAAAACATATCATAAAATAAGTCTTTGACTAAAGGAGGAGTGTGAAATGTACCCTTAAAAAGAATACTTTGTTAATAAAATAGATCGATTGTGTGAATTCACAATAAATAAAATTAAATAAAGTATAAATAGAAGATTTTGTATCAAATTTAATTTCTCAAATAATCATAGAACCAAAAAATCATGAACATGAAGGTTGTACAAAAGAATGTAAATTCTGTTAAGAAGTTCCCTTACCATGAGTCTGACTTGTCACATATCTTCCTTGATCTTAATGAATAATCAACATAAGTTAATATGTAATTTCTTCTGAATCATTTTAATGTTTATTATTCCATTTTTATCATTTATTACAATGTTATAATAATAATATAATTATTCAAGTTCATATCAGTCTTTCTGTCTTTGTTTAATACCTAAGTCAAAAATGAACTTGTTATAATTACAAATTGTCCATGTGGTCAAATGTGAATTATCACTAGAATATTATTCCTGAGTATAATATCATATATATCCAGTATATATGCATTTAGTTCCAGTGTATATGTATTTATAATAGTCCATAGTATTTTAATATATGAAATGAAAAGCACCATTCATGGAGACGGTAAGTCTTACATATTCATGAACACTACTTTCATTTCATTTTCATATTTAGAAAAAATGAAAACTAAATTTTACATAGGTTTATTATAATTCCATTATAAAATATATGTTATTATTGTTACATAGTTTCATTAATTTAACCCTTTATACATTCAATGTATACCATGAACGAGTCATGACACTTTGAGGGGGTGGTAGTCCTTACTTCCATAAATAAAATTATCATCTTTATATGTTTTGCAATAAAAAATGTAATCTGTAAAGAAATCATAAATAAGAATAGAGAAAATATAAATATAATTATATATCATATATAAATACATTTCAGTCATAATGGCCACAATTGATGGTGGTATGATATAATTAAACAATCATTGTTTCGTTAGGTAATAGTTTTCCGTCCACACATACAGTATTTTAAAAATAAATTATATGGATGTCTTTGTGATTTTAGGTCGAATAATTCTCAAAAAAACATACTAGTATACTTATTATTTTTGGTATAAAATAATGTAATAAAGAGAGTTTATTGGGTTTTAGTAGGAAAATAAATGGAAGAATATTGAGAGAACAAATTATCTCAAATTCTATAACTCCATTTGATATAAGCTGGAATGCCTTATTTAATTGACTTATTACCGTGTTATAGATTCTAGGAGGAATATAAGTATTTTGGGAGCTTATTTGGGAAGAGTGTTGACATGCCAAATGGGATTGAGAGGTGTGAGTAATGGTTAGAGGTGGTGGCCATTTATAAGAGAGAGGAGGTGTACATTAAGAATGTTAAAAGATTATTTTATTATAAACTAAATTTAGATTTTCAAAAGGTCAAAAACAAATTTAAATATAATATATGACTAATATTGTTCAAAATACATATAAAAATTAGTTATTACACATTTTTTTGTTTTATGGTTAACCTTATCTTTTAGCATTAACCCTTAGTTAACTTATTTGACTATTACCATGTCTTCATGTTTATTCATACTATATGGTTATTATAGTTACAATAAAATACTTATATAACTTAAAGTGGTTCACAAATGATATTTTAAACCTTTTATAAGTCATTTATAGAAATATTATATTTTTAGGACAGTTATATCATTAAATAAAATAATATTTTTTAAAAAACACATTTATTTCTAATTATATACTATTTGTATCATGACTTTTAAAAAATTCATATAACAATATTATCTTGGAAAAACTTATCTAATTAAAAAATAACATGTACTAATTATCCATAAATTATTTTATGACATAAAATGTTTCAAAATAGATAAATTTTAATTTTTTTAATCTCATTTATTTAAGCATTCATTAATAAGGAAATCACTATATCATCATTGTGTCATATATAAATTTATTTATATGATGTATAAAAATTATAAATAAACTACCATGATTTATGAGATCTTTTTATATTTTTAATTACAATTTATAGTCGAATAGATCACTTATATAACCCCATATAATTTTTTTTAGTAAAATAATTTTGTTTATGTTATATTTCCTTAACATTAAATTTAAAGTACTTAAGTGTCATTGTCACACACAAGTGTCTCCATTGAATCCAAAAATCAACCCAAGGATGACCATGACCAGAAATATCTCATCCAATAGAGTTAGTAAATGTGTTAGGGTAATCTAATATTATTATAATATTATTTTTTACCATTACATACATGATTTACCCCATAACCATGGTAAATAAAATGTTGACTTAAGTTACTATTCAAAATTTCTAAAACTAAAGGTAACCTATTTGTGCATTTTGGACCTCATGATTCCAAATATTAAATCCATTTCTCCAAAGTCAAAACACATAACTAGAAAAAATTAATTTAAATTTAATTTTCATTGTCAAAACCAAAAAGCGGGTTTTTATGAAGTAAAAATTTCCCATATATTGACATGTTTTTGGGTCCAATTTCAATGTGAAATTACATAAAATAAACAAAATATGATTAAAAGTTAAAATATAGTCTAATTACACTATAAAACCAATTAAATATATAATTTGACTATATGAATAAATTATATTAAAAGGCAGTTTTGATTTATATTGAATTATTTTTCACAATTAATAAAAAAATTATCTTTATAAAAAAAATTCTAAATTTTCATCCAAACTAAATTTTTATGTTACTCTTATAGGGAATAATTTTATTTTTACAAATAGAACTTATAAAACTGAAAAAATAGATTTAAAATGGGTTCTCCTTCAAAAGGTAGTAAGCCGACCTTTTAAAAATATTAGAGTATTTCATGCCAAAAATCAGATTCATTCATATTTTAAGTCTCTAAAATTTATTGGATAAATGTAAAGACATTTAAAAAACATATATAATCATATTTTAGTTAGTTCTGTTCATTACTGACAATACAACTACTATGTGTTAACTAAAATATAAAATAATAATAATAATAAATTATTTTTCTATATAACACAACCTTGTGTGAAACGTAATATTTCAAATAAACTCATTGATGTGTGTTGAGAATGATATCAGAAAAATCATCCCATTTTATGTAAAAATAATATGTTATTCATATATATTATTAGAAATGAAAAATTGTATTATTCAATAAATACATGGGTCATTGTATTAATGATATTCATCTCAAATAAGAAATAATATAGGTAAGTATTAAATATGTATATAATAGAATAATTCAATCTAGATTAAAATCTCTTATTATTTAGAACACAATATAGATTTTATGATAGAAATGAGGGGTAGCACAAAATTCTATTGGACCATTATTAGATGTTTAATGTAACATACAGAAATAGTCATAATATATTTTATGTTATATATATATAAGTATTATATTATATTTCAACCATGTTAAAAAATGTATTCGGAATAAGGATTATAATGAGGGATATTTTGGGAAAATTTAAATAAGTTTTGGATTTCAGTCCTAAATAAAATTTGAATTTGGAATCTTATTGAAATATGAACATTACTTATTTATATTATTTATCTAAAATTAATAACTGGTGGAGAATTATTCTTTATAAGAAATCATATATATTAGTTAGGTACCAAACATTATTGTATGTACTAGAGTATAAAAAAGGTAAAAAATATTCCAAATACCATGGATTGTGTATAATTGATATAAATGAGAAATAATTAGATGATCTTGGAGATGTTTTACAACAACTGATTTTATTTTATTGAGACAATAATAGTTATATTTATTTAATAAAGTGTATGGTCAACAAAATACCACATAAATAACATATATATTTCAGTAAATCATTCTGAAAAACGTGAAAAAAATTATAGGATGTCACTATTTTTTAAAACTCAAAAACATGTGGTTGATAACAGTACCAAACTATAATTTGTTCATGTATTCAAGAATAATATGTTGATCCATGGAGTTATAATATTTATTTAAACTATAGAGAGTTGATCAATATTTATCCCCATTGTAAAAAATTATTTATTTTAGTAGTGAAAGTTATTTAAGGAATTTAGTTTATTTTGGAATAATAAAATAGTGCTGAAACTATCTATTGGGACATGGAAGCAGAACAAAAATTAAAAAGTATTCATTTAATTTTTTTAAGAGATTAATAAATTATCGTCATTCTTAAAATTATTATAGTATCTAAAAATTTTATGGAAATTTTAGATGATATTTTTTCATTTCATTTATCAATAGTAGTGTTATATGTTATAATTGGAGTTGATGTGAGGTTACCCTATGAAAGGGTTATTAAGGGTTTTCAAATTTAATTACAATTAATATTATTTTTCCTTTAACTATAAAACTCTCAAAATATTATTTTTACCCCTCTTCCTTGAGGACAATTTGGATTGATATTTTATTCTCTTATATTCAGGATTCTTGATATATTCTTATGTGTTTTAATAAATTAAATATGGACAGATGTATTTACATAGTTCACCCCCACTTCCGTACATCCATGGAGTATGAATTAGTGGTGTGTTGTGCACCAGAATCATTATAAAGATAAATTCATACATTGTTATATTCTTGGTCAATACTATAGCAAGAATCACTATAGTACAATTATTATTGATATTTCACTACATCATAAGGGTCGAACTATTGAACTTTTCTTCATTGGATCACTGTAGGTGGAAATCATCAACTTCACATTGTTTAGGGAATGTAGGATCCTTCTCTTTCATTACATACATATATTCAATAATCATGTATGTAAATATTATATTCTTGTCCCTATGTGTTGATTTTTCACACTCTAAAAACACATTGATGCAACACTATCTTATTTATAGAATTCATGTTTTAGAACGTATTTTTTTGTTGATGCATTTAAGAAAGTCATTTCTAACATTCATGGATTGATAATTAATGATAAAAAATTCTTCATTATTGTATTCCCTGGTCCAGACCAAACTATCTTTTCTCCCTAGTAAATATTTTTTCATTTTATCCACAATGTATAGATATTTCTATAGAACATACAATATAATATTTATAAGGAATACCTCTCATTCATTTCAATCCAATGGTTACGATTTAATACCCTCTATATATGGTATATTCAAAATCTACCATATATATAATTAGATCATAAATAGAATTTAAATCTAATGTGGAATCCCTTGCATCTATGTAATAGATCCCTTCTATTTGATTACAAGAAAATAAAATTTTTACTGTTGAGAACATGGCATTGAATTTTTTTGATGTACTATGATGTAAAACCACCAATTATGAATCAACTGCAGATCTCTACATCTTCCATGATGAATTATAAAATTCTTAAAACATTAATATGAAATTTTATAGACCTCTATGGAACGATCCTTGTTTTCTGACCCAATCCACAAATTACACTATAAAAGACATTATAACAAAAACAATATTTTATGCACGATCTCCTTAGACTTCTAATCATAAGGAATTGGTTGTTATGTACACACCACACAAGGACATGATATATTATATTAATATATATATATATATGAATTCAATAATTCAAATAAATATAAGCCATCAATTACATATTCCATAAATATAACATAAACATCATCTAATCATTAGGGACTACAACCATGCTTTCCATGCTTCCATATAGTCACCTCAAAAAAATTTCTTTCAGTGATATTATAAAAAATATACTTATACATCATAGTTTTTCTAGTACTATCATAACCTTTTTACATCATATTCCAATCCATAATATCCATTGGATATTATGTTCCATATGATCCTATTTACTTCATCCATTATCCAGATATGTGTAATGAGGGCTACTCATAGCCTCCCCACTACTACTGCACTACTACGTGAACCATTTTTTCAATGATCACACGCTGCACCGTGTCTGTGCTATCCTACTCAAAACTAAAACCATGGATAGCTTATGTTATTAGTTCCAATTCATTTTCGTTATTTATAAAATACATGTAAAGTCATGAATTCTTGGTTTGTAATCCTAGGGTGACCTTCGTTTTTCATAAATTATATTTTATATGGTGTAACCATCAATTAATATAGTGTTGTCATGGTCACAACAATGTTGTAATTTTTTTGAGTCACTATCTAATATCTTCTCTAAATAATAGATATATTGAAAAGGATATATATAGAATAACTCCTTTAACAATAAACCTAGTAACTCTACAACTATGGTGTGGTCTTTCCTATTTTGTCTATTTTTTTCTATTTTTTAACACACTCTAGGAACATAACATCATGAATGACTTTAGAAATTTTCTAATTGAATAAAAATAACTATACCAACAATTACAATGAGAATATCCACTTGTCATGAGTCCAATAATATAGTGTTTCCATCACCATTGGGATCTATCGATCACCAAATAAACACATCAAAATTTGACCGTCTTAAATATGTGTTTTCCAAAAATTCTATTGTTAAAAAATCAATCATTATTTGTTGATATATTGAAAAAATTTATGGTCATAAACCATGAATATATCATTTCCAAAAACATAAAAAAAAATACTATCTAAAATTCAATCTTCAAATCATTAGTATTTCAAATAGTTCCCCCTTTGGATTGTGTTCAAAACACAAAACATAAATTTTCTATTCATTTTTCAATTTATCTATCGATGTATATTATACCCTCCCTTAATGATATCATCCCATTTCTCAGGATATCCCCATCTCTAACATATTGTAAATGAAATGAAAATGTCATTTTGAAAGGAATTGGTCATTGCATTTATCTACATGAAAATATTTGGATCCATTTTTAATCATTCTCCATGTAATTAATTTGAAAATCACATACACATAATTTCCCCCATAATATTGGGAAATAATATATGAAAACTCAATATCCCCATTGTGGATTTCATAATCAATGGAGTAAATTTTATCTCCGTATTCCAAAACACCATTAATCGTATAAATAATCCACATTTTGATTAGCATAATCATTCGAAACATTAGTTACCTATGAAAAAACATTTAACATCTTTATTTTCTCTTGATATTCACAAATAAGGTTTACCACCATACAATTTACATGTCAATAAATACTCTAATATTACTAATTTGGGGAACACTCTAAGAAATAAGATCTTTTGTAGACAACTATATCATTGTTTTAGTCACTCATTAATAATAAGAATCTAGGAAATATTCTTTCTATTTTTCACTATCGAATATTAACCACTATTATCAATAAATTTAGACAAAACAATAATTGTATAAAATTAATGTAATTGGTTGTGGGAAACATACTACATGTTTATGGAATTTATAACTCTTGATAAACAATTGGAATCATTTTTTTCTAGAGTGGTTCAACTTAAAACAATGATATCATTTGAACTCTGTGACACTCAGTTATTCATATGATTCAAAAAAAATTTAGAAGGATTAATACATATTTATGTTTTGGAAAAATCCCCAAGACATTTTTTGTTCTTTATATTAATTTTCATATCAAAATATGGTGTAAAAAACAAGGAAAAAACGTATCCTGGCTAGATATGGAATAACCTATATTTAATCATGTTTTCATACTACGATCATTTATATTCTTTTTAAGAATTTTCACCCCATGGATCCTATATCACCCTTAATTATACACATCTTCCAAAAATTATCTACATAAAAAATTAAATGGAGATATGGATAACTCAATGGTTCTTATGTTTTTGAATATGTATAATCATGTTTAACCAAGCCATCAACATCCAACGTCCATTATATCTTTTTATATATATATATAATTTATTGAAATTAATTATTTATGATCTCCATCATCAATTGTTTAAAAAAAATAAAATTTCTTAAGGATATAAATTTTTAATACCTCTAATACACATTATCTAGAATCTTTCATTTATCAGAGGGTTCATTAGTAGATAGATATTATCCTTTCATAAATATGCCTATTTTTTTTATAAATTTCGTTAAACTGAGGAAAAATAGGTTCAGATATAAAGTATCATCCACACTAGTACGTCTCATATCATTATGTTGATTTTTTATAGGCATGATTAATTTTTTAAACTCCTTCATGAACATTTTCTTGATGATCTCTTTGGAATGATTATCAATCATGTTTCTTTACAGCATCATCATTCTTCTCATCTTATATTGATTCTAATAAAGGCCACTTATTTTTTCTCTATAAATTTTTTCACTAAAAACATATTTACCATCGAATCATATCTTTCATGGTTGATACTAAATCAATCATAATTATTATTGAATGAGTGTTCCATGGAATATTTGCATGATTATTTTCCATTTCCTCCTTAGAATTAAATAATATTTATCAAAACAATTTAGATTCATAAATTTCAACACCTTTATATATATGTGTGTTATATAAATATATTCCATTAGGGGAAGATAATACCTGTTATAGAGAACAAAATTTCTAGGATTACATAATCTTTTTCTATAAATAGAATATTTTATCAAATGAAACGACTCACTTGAACATCATTCATTTCAAAATAATTATGCCAATTTCAAAGACATGAATTCTACAACATTACAGTGCTCAAATGTTTGTGGAATTATTCATTGAAATACTACTCTAATTTCAATTTAATTGATCATAAATTTTAAATTTTCCTTGATTAGTTTCAATGAAAAACTTATTATTTCTTAAAAGAATAATTCTATATTATATCCCCTCTCATGAAACTCCAATAGAATATTACATGAATGGGATGTAGTAAATCATAAATTATTTAAAATTAATACTATAATGGAAAGGTGATTTAATATTGGATTCCATATTTAAGAGAACATCAAATCTAGGTAGATAAAAAAAATAAATTTGAATCTACAATTCTAATTCAACTTGTTGAAAATGAAAAAGGGACTTTACATGAGAGTACCATTAGTAGGGGTGGTATTTGGTTATTCATATTAAATGATAATTACATACCGTTCCCCATTAAATATAATACATTTCATATAATATCCTAACCTATCATATTTAAGGTTCAGTAGGATTTCAATTTAATTGAGCGTACTTTAAAATTTTTGATGAATTTTTTTGTAAATGAATAAAGTGACTATAGACAGTAGTATTTAGTTGATTAACCTTCACTGTGCAAATACAAGGATCCTTAATCATTATTTTTATTTGAATTAAACATATTATGATCCTCACATGAATGAAAGGTATGGTCTATCACATTCCAAATCAAATGGTCACTATGTTAATAATTTTAATGGTAACTCAATTCTACTGAAGGGTCACCCCCTCAAATGTTTATTCATTTTTTCAATACTAATATAAATGATAACCTTAAAATAATTTGTGGATAGGTGATAACTTTCTCAAAATAATTTTAATAGATTTAATATTGATTATTAATGATTCACCATATTGAAGTATCCCTAGGTTTCTCCATAAAATCTATCAAAACACACAGATTGAAGACCTTCATCATTACAGAATACCTCATGAATTACTTATTATTTATTATTGATATTGAAAAAAAAAACATTGTATTATTATTCTTTTAATGATCTTCAATAGTGTCTAATTCAATAATTATATATCCCCACATTGGGAAAAATAATCATTTCACCTAGGGAATTATATAGATTTTTTTATTACCTATGATGAGATGATTCTACCGAATGTATAATATAATATTCATATATATAATACTTATATATAATTAAATTACAATGGTTAGGGTTGAATATCCTCTTTCTTAGGATTATTCTATGTGTCCCATTTATATAATTGGGTCATAATTTTCATTTTGAGTTTAGTTGGATAGCCTAAAGTCATAGAAATAACATAGTTATTAATTTTTCTTGAAAAATTAAAAAATGACTAAAAGAAACAAAATATCATATGGTCTAATATACTATGGAATATCACCTCTATTTTTTCCAACTTCTTTTTCATTACTAGGTCTATCATCGTGACACATTGGATTCACTACACTTTAATATGGAATGATCTGGAAATCTATGTCTTGGTCCTCTATTTTTTTAAAATATCTACATATTTTTCCAATTACCATCATCATAACACCCATACAATTATAGTAATGATGTCCTAAAAATACTTCTCACACTAATATAGATGCAGAATGGACATGAAAATGAGGCAGGTCTTCCTGTATGAATGGATTCCCTCAAATTAATTCCTTCATAGAAATTTA
The DNA here is from genome assembly GCA_963277665.1 of Viscum album. Taxonomy (NCBI): domain Eukaryota; kingdom Viridiplantae; phylum Streptophyta; class Magnoliopsida; order Santalales; family Viscaceae; genus Viscum; species Viscum album. The sequence goes on along the minus strand of OY728136.1, from coordinate 897,546,753 downwards.
TATGCTCCATTATTCTAGTCAAAAGACATGTCATTAAAATCATCTTATATAGGGAGACTATAGAGTATCCTTTTGTGATAAATCATAGTCACTGAAAAATATAGGTTAGCTACAAAACTCATCAAACCATAGTTCAAAAACATATTTGTTTTTCTTATAGAAAATCCTATAGACTATACACACCACATAAGAATGTAATATGGATTTCCTATAGAGTATAAGCATCTTTAATTCCTCTGATCTCCATATTCAGGTAACGATGTCATATCCTTTCCTTATCTATGTTACCACCATGCATTATAAACCACTACTTCTATGACATCACACCTAACCACATCGATTATATGCAACTCAATAGTTCATCTATGGATGCATGTCCCTTCTAGTTCCCCAATGTGGACAATAATTCTCCCACACAAATATAGTCTAGCTGGATAGGCAATTCATCTAAGGAAATAACTATTTATTTATATTCCATCTTTATTTTAGTCTACCTAATAGTAATTGTGACATTTTCATAGTGGCTATGGAAAGTAAGAACATTTTATATACCCTACAACATATCTTATATATTTTGGATGCATTCACTATGGAATATTGATCTTGAAAAAATAGATATCAAGATTATATGACACTGTTGATGTAAAAATTATTAAAAAAATATAATTGATATTGTAAATAAACTCATTTATATAATGAAGATAAAAAGTATGAAATAATTTTTCTTTAGAGTTCTGATAAGAAAGAAAACACTTATAATCCTACATTGGATTATGAATGGGAATTAATGATATCTAATGAGTTAGAAGAGTCTCAAATATCTCATAATACGTAGAATTTCCAAGTGGGAACTACAAATATAATTGGTGATCAACATAGAAATGTTCAAAAAATAATAACATCAAATTTTATTACACATAAAACATTGTAAAAAAAGATAATCCTAATGATGAATGAGGATTTTAGGAATCCAGAATGGAATTAGTATATGAATGAAGAGTTAGATCAAATTGAAAAGAATGATACTTAGAAACACATACATAAGTTGGATTAAACAATTAGTATCACTATAATTTCGGTTTTCTAGAACAATATTAATGGATATGGTGAAGTGATAGGAATGAAAGAAAGAACATTGGGGAATTGTAACTCAGAGGTAAATGGAAATGACATTTATTTGAATTTTTCCTCAGTGTAATAGTTAGAATAAATTATAATATTTCTTTCTATTTATTCACAATGAAGATAAAAATATTTCCAATGGATTTTAATTCATAATTTTTGAATGGTTAAATTGATCAAGAAGTTTATATTGATCGTCCATGTGCATTTGATGATCGAAAGGGTGAATATTATGTGTCAATGTTGAATAAATACTTATATTGGAAAATAAATCTATGAGTGAATTATATTCTAACTTGGATAACTTCTTAATAAATTTATGATATAAGAATGTAATGGTTGACTATAATATGTACATCAAAGAATGTGAGGATTAGCCCCCCATTTTAATTGATTGTGTTGATGATATTATCCTTTATGCAAATGATGGTGGAACTTATGAATGATTTTATAGATATATTTAAAGGAATTTTTATATGAATATGTTATGATAGATTATATAAATTATATGGTTAAAAATATAAAAAAATAAGAAACAAGTATTTATTTCTCATGAAAATTACACCATGGATCTTCTTAGGAAGTGTGATTTAAAAAATTCATTACCTGTTTTCACACAAATTTCATTGGGAACCATGTTAAATAATTATGGTGATGGTATGTTAGTTTAATATAATGAGTTTTAGAAGATGATTAACAGTTTTTTATATTTGATAGCATCATTTATATTCATTGATTAAGTTATTACCTTACGCGAAATATTCAAAAGAGCTCCAAAATAATCAAACATATTGGCTTGGAATTCAATTCCAAGACATTTCAAGCTCACAACATATTTAGGAATATGATATGAATGCTCAAAATTAAATGAATTGTTAGGGTATTTAGATATTTATTGGGGAAGACGTGTCGATAATAAAACATCAATAATTGGTGGAGTCATTCTAGGGAAAATTTGTGTTTGTTGGAATACAAATAATCAAAAATAAATATCACTTAGTAGGAAATAAGATAAGAATAATTCTACCACTCAAGATGCTAAAATACAAATTTTGTTGTTGACTTATTTTTATGATGTAGTTATGGATGTAATGAAAAAATGAATGTATAGTATAGAAATATTTTAACAAAATTTAGAAGATGATAATTATTATTTTTAGCGAGACCAATAGAATTCAAGATAGAAATATATTGAGAAAGGAGTTGGTGAATGGTGGAAGTTTATTTACACTATAATAAAGAAAGTGAAGAAGTTGATGATGATACATGTTCATTGGAAAAAGTATGACACAAATATGTTAGAGGAATTACTATTTGTTCCAAGAGATAAGAAAATATATTTTTTTCAGAAAAATGTGTATAATAAATTCAGACACCAATCAAATGGATGATGATCCCAAATTTATTCAACAATGTTTTTAGGTCTAATTTTTCCAAAGTGTCAATAGAGAAAGAACAAAAGTTTCATTTTTCTAAATTGGTTAAAGATATATCAAAATATACATAACAAAAATCCATCACAATGGAGAACTGAAAAAGAAATTATATATGGGATGCCCACAATATTTCAGTAGATATGTTTGAGGAAATAATGAAATGAAAAAAAACGATCAATTTTCATATAAATTATCAAATGGTTGTTTGCCGAAAAAGTATTATTGAACGTGTTTTCAAAATCATAATAACTTGAAACTATATTTATGGTATAATTTATTTAGTGTTATATGTTTTTATGTTTTTATGGAAAATCAGAATGATAAGTTATTAAATTCATATTTAAATCAATATAGATATCCATAATGAGAAGCCTGAGGTCCTAAATATGTTTCCATAAAATTAAAAATTTGAATTAAAAGCATATCAGAATGATAAGTGTTTATAAATTTCAAATATTCTAATGTGTTGATGATATTCTAGAAATTTCTAGAGGAATTTATATGAGTTGAATAATTCATATATGGATAAGAATGTAAGGGAAATTTTATGTTTCTAGATATTTGGTTAAGGAGGAAAAATGCTTAGGGTCCCATAAAAACAAATTTTTTGGAATACCAATAAAATGGAGTAAGTACATTAAACAATCTTATGGATATTAAAAATGTTCATTTTTTTATTAAGGGAGATAAATTCTATAGTTTTAGTGAGAAAATATTTCTATAAATAGTCTACGTAACTATGTTTTCCAAAAAAAATAATTGTACTGTTCATTGTTTGTCAATTTAGATTGGGTCAATAGATAGATCCATCAAATAGAATATTTTATGAAATGGGAGGGATTAATTCTATAATTTTTTCATTAGTATTGTGAAAAATTTATATTTATAAATTGAGCAATTGGACAGAGCCATTTGATTCAACATTTGTATTGAGATTTTTTCTACCTAATCCTTGGTAGCACATTGTAGAATATATTTCATAGTATTTAGTAATGATATTCATAAGGTAACATAGTAAAAAGTATTGAACCATATGATGATTGTTTATTTACATTTTACACTAATTTTTATGACATCATTTGTCTAATATAAGCAGATGATTTTTTATTGATCATAATGTTACACAAGTGAAAGGGTATATCATTCATGATTGTATTCATACAGAATGATCATTTTCTAGTATATTTTGTATTATTGGATTTCATCAAACCATGCCAAGTATGTAGGTACTCCTCTTGAGTAGATAACCATGTAAATACATGATCTCCTATAGTTGTGTGATTTTTTTCATCAAAGTGATAAATATTTAACAATAGCTTATGGTAGTTTCAAATTAGAGGAATCCTAAAAGAAAAAAAGATAATTTATTCACCATGTAACCTTGTATCTAATACATTGATCCTGACTGGTAAATATCAAAATTTTCATTTAATAATATTTTTATGATTATTGATATGTCTTCCATCTCATGTATTATAAAATCTTGATTTCGTTTAAAATATAAAAATGAAATATTATTCCCTTATTTATTATAATTGATAGTATAAATGGTAAATTAATATCGTATTTATTATAAAACATTTTGTGAGTTCATAATGGAATTTTTACCTCATATCCTAAATTTTCACTTGGGATTCTGTATAATTTATTATTCTCAATCCAATAAAAGGGAATGTGACACTTCAAGGTGGTGGATTTTAATTTTACTTATGACCATTGAGTAATTATGTTGATATATGGATCTATTTTACAAATTTTAAAAATTATTTTATTTTGAAATAGTTATCTGGTTGAAATATTATATTATATTGGGCTAGTCATATATCATTTCAGGTAATGTTCATCCAAATTTTTTTGTTACTATCTATCCTTGGGTGTATTGACCATGTTTACATGAACCTTTTTCTTCTTATGTTTTTTTTGGAATAATCATTCTCTCATTGATCATTTGTGATTACATGTTCTAGTTTCAAACTCATGGAAGAATGTGAATTTCATTAATCCCATGTTAGTGCTGACTCATATATAAGGATACTGGGGTATCCACTCAAGTTCAGGACAATATCCAAACACAATTCTGTCCACATCATTTTTTCATAAGATAAATATATTTATAGAATTCATTACAACAGAATATCATAAAAAAATGACCATATGTTGTAATCAAATATATATGTGTGTAACATGTAAACAATCATACATATATTCAGGAAAATTCATGTATATATTATTGTATATGTACTATTTTAAATTCTTATATCAGGAGATGAAAAACAGAATTATGTTAGTTGATACCAAAAAATAAAACTCCCAAAAAAAATTCATAATATAATTTTGAGGGTTATTTATAAAACAACACTCCATTTGAGATATACCATTTGATGGTAGAGAGTGAATGGAAGAAAATCAAGTAATGATTTTTCCTGAATCGTTCTAAAAATTGAAATTAAAATAAATGGTTATAAATCACATTGAAAAATCATTATTATGAGTGTCAAAATAAATTTATACAACATATTTTAATATAATCTGTACTAATGAAACATTGAAATTAAATAATCATTTGATAATGGAATGTGTAGTTATAGATAAAAAGTAATGTGTGGTATGAATTTTATATTTATTATTTTTAGGGAGATTTGGAGAAAACCCAAATAAAGGATAGAGTTGTGAAATTAACTTTTAAAAAGAGTTAAATGATAAATATTTATACAAAAAATTTAACTACATATTTATATTTAAAAATAATGTAAGATTCGTTTTGGTTATAATGAATATATGAATAGATTATAATGAGATAAAATAGTGGATGATAATTTCTCTTCACAATTTCATATTTTAATGATGAAATAAGTACATAAAAAAAATAATTAAATGAATTTTTTTTATAACTCATAAGGATATAGAAAATAAACTTTAAAATAGATCTACAATATAATATAAAATTATTGAATATTATGTTCGATGAAGATATTTAATATAACCTACATTAATCATTACATAATCAAGTATTTTATATCAAGAAGTCATTCTCATACATTTGATGAAATTTTTAGGATTAAAGTTTTAATGAAATATTCCATAACTACATCACATGAAACACTATTTCATTTCTTGAAAAATATTTAGGAAATTCAAATTTACATCGTAATTTACATCACATTTAATTAAAACAACTGAAATCATTTAAAAACAAGAGATAAAAAAACTATCACTAAGGTACAAATAAATAATAAATCCATTTTTCTCCTAATAAATGAAATCCCAAGAATTTATTACCATTATTTTCAATGTTCATTTAGAATATTAAATAAAATAGTCCAACAAGAAAATTTTTTTTTTTTTACATTGATAACATTTGAAACCCATATCAGGTAAATTAAAACAAGGTTTTGAAAATTTTGTACATAACATTCATAAAACACTTTCAAAACCCTTACAATTCGAATAAAAATATAGTTTAATTCACATATAGTTCTCTATAGAACATAAATAATTACCCAATCCATTTGAGATCAATAATGTAACTCACTGATCTTATAAGATATATTGAGCTCACCCATTTTTCCTGAGCTATATTGTGGTTCAATATTTTATATAACAAATTTATGTCTCACATGTGATCTATTACGTGGAACAACCCATAGTATAAGTTATCAATAAATAACATGTTTTTAATATAATAATCATGAACCATTTTATGAAATATATTTTTATTATTTCACTATGTCATCATAAAAAAATTTCAAAAACCATATTAAACCCATATAAAAATACTTTTGGAGATTGAAATTATATTTTATTTTAAAAAGAACATTTCAAAATATGAAAACTACACCCATTATAAATATACCATTATATTTACATATTAATAAGTAATCATAAAATGTAAGCATAAAATAATTGAAGTATCAGGGTGATGAGAATTCTATTGATGAAACATATGGTAAAAAATACATTCCTTTAAAAATGGTAAAATTATTTAATTAGGGAACATAAAAAGGGTATTTTTAAATTATTGTCCCCTACTTTGGGAATGACTCGTCAAGAACACTCTTTTTTGTCCATAATAATGATCATTTATTAATTATTAACATTCTTAATAATATTTTATATTTTTATTATTCATTTGTATAACATTTATATAGATTATATACACATTACAACCAATTATTTCTGTGTTAGATTATTTTACAATATTTTGTACTTAATTACAAAATGACTATACTAAGATGACGATGGTAAATGATTATATCATTTTATCATCTACATATTAATATTAGTGATATAATTACAACATTAATTTATAAGGTATTATTTTCTATACAGAAATTAAATACTGCTATGAAAAATAAATTATGTTATAATTTAACAAAACCTTAGGTCATACATACACATGAGAAATGTCTCCATTTTTTAATGAAAATGATGAACAGAGTGTTAAAATTATTTTAAATTTATAGATTGATCATAATATCATAAACATAATATATATTCCCAAAATATCATTATATATTTCAACCATGTGGTGAGGTTGTGAAACAAAATCATATTACTTCATTGATGTGGTAGTCTATATTTATGAACCAATTACGTTATAATTTGTTGGTGAATATAAATGTTAGAAGGTAAATGGTATATTATATTTCAGAATGAGCAATATTTATTGAATATCAACTATAAATATGACATCCATCATTATAACTTATATTTAGATATTGTAATGAAAAATAAATTAGATCGGTTCATGAGGTCGTCACCCTTCATATGTAAAGGTTATTAACTTTAGAAATGTCGGATAAATTTGGTAGAATAATTAAAATAATATCTTGGGTAAAAATGACGTGAAAGAGTATAGGGTTCATATTATTCAAAATTGATTTGATAATTTAAGGATAAGTTCAAATGAAAATTGGTTGGTTTCATCAACCATCTTACTGATGTGGATGAAACTATTCATGGACATTGATATGATATGAAGTATGTTGGTATAAAAAAGATTATAATACTGATATTATACTAAATCTACTATCTAAATGTGTTATTTTATTGAGAAATAAATCTATGGGAATTATTTCTTGATGTTCTGGATAATAATCATGACATATAGGAAGAGTGAGTGAAGATGAAAATCTATTTAGGTCATATTTTTAAATATTATTAATTAAATGTAGTTTAAAATAAAACATTTTAGGTGAATAAAATTAGAAACTATATTATTGAATATTTTATATATCATAGAATAATTTAGTTTAAGAGTGGTGTGACAATAAATGAGGGTAAGATACCTCTATCATGTTTTCATTACTGAATGTTTAGAGACATTTTTGTTAGGATTACAAAAGGATTTGAAGGAAGGAAAAGTATATTCAATTTACTATAAAATAATAGAATTTTTTTTCCTAGATGAAACTCCAATTCAAGAAATTATAGTGTAATGATATTTTAGAGAAATCTATTGGTTGGTAAAAAATATACATTGGATAATAAATAAAATGTTTTTAAAAATAAATTTTTCTTCCAACATAAAATATTATATGAAAGATTTAATAGAGTAATAATAATACATTGTATATGAGGATGATCGTATAGAGGGACTTATGAACTAATGGTGTAATTGGACGCACATATTGAGGTGTCGGATCTATAGATAATGAATAACATTACAATTATTTGATTTTTGATAGAATCCTCATGTTTTGTTTATGATCATGAAGGAAATTGTGATATTTTGGATAATGTTGTGGATTAATACGAACTGAAATTGTAAAACCTAAAGAATAATAGAGTAAGATGTTTAAGATTGAGGAGAAAATTTATCTCTTAAATGATATGAATATTTCCTTGAAGTACATTATTTTGAATATTTATACAATCAATGTGGAATTTATATCAGAAAAACTAATCTTGAGATTAAAATAACAATATATTGATAAAAGGAGAATCTAAATTTTGGTTTGTGTTTTTAAAATGTATTGGAATAAATGGATATATGAGGCCCATGATAATTTTATGAAGGATTTATTACTAAATGACCGAATTCCATGTATAATATTTATCTTCATTAATGATTCATAACATCACGTGGAAATATTGAATATGTGAACAAAAAGTTATGAATCTTATAGGAAGAAGTACTATGTCATAGACAAATCACCAAAAATCATAAAGTTGATAATAATCTGTAAATATATAGAAATATATATGTGAAAAATAAAATTTAGTTGAAGGTAATCGAATAGATTGGCCACATATTTTACATAATTCCTTATTATTGTGATTTGTAATATCATATAAGAGTATAATCAATTATAATCTAAAAAAATGAAACCAAATCATATTCTTTTTAATTGAATATTAAATAATTCTATGTATATTATTTCATAGACTCTATCTTCTGGTATAAATATTACAATTTAATGAAAAGTAGTCATTGTTTTTACTGTGGAAGTCAATGAATATTAAACACAAGATAATCTAATTTAGTTCCTCTATGAAACTGATTTTATCCAATAAAATTATATGGATATAAATAAATTTTCTATGTTGAATAAAATGATAATGTAATGAAATATATTTAATGATATTCTATAATTTAATTGAAAATGAATATACAATACAATCAAGAGAAAATTATTCTTTCTATGATGTATTTAAAATATACAATGAATGGCAGTTAGTGGATGTTTAAAAGTCAATGTTCATATGATATTATAGTTATATTGAAACTAATAATGAACTTTGATGGAAGAGTTGTTGTAACTATTGATTTTCAAAATGAAAATACTTTGAAGATAAAGGTACTGCTTATAATCTCTTATCTAATGATGAATTTTAAAATAATTATATCCTCATTGATGACGGACTACAACACAATTTGTTGTGTTTATTTGGGTTATGTGACTATATTTTGGAAGTCATGTAATCATTAAAAGATAAAACTTCATTTATCAAGGGATAATGAGAAAATGGGAAACTATATCTAGTGTAAAATAAGGTGATAAATCATCTCCTTACTCTGGATTGGATGAATAGTTTATGGAATTATTCTCTTGGTCACATTGAATAGTAGGGTATACAGAATATATCATTGATTAAAGACACTATAGGCATTCAATATGAAAAGATATATAGTTAAAAGTTTTGTGATTAATTTTTAATGGAAAATATAGTGAGAAACCTACTATATAGAATGAATAAGAGACTATCAGAGTTCTGAAATTTGGTTCACAAAAATGTTTGTAGTACTATCAATTAGAAAATAACTTATGGGGAGAATTAGTTTATTCAATTTATTGGTGGATATATCATATTTATATGTTATATATTTATACAAAAAAAATAGGGGCAGTATTGGATATCATGATATTTATTTCCAATAAGATAATAAAATAAAATTAAGTGAAAGAACACAATTTTAAGGTCTGATAATTGATCCAAAAATAAATCTATTAAAGTTAAATTTTATATTTAGAACCATGGAATAAAAATAATGTATCTAAATAATATTTTATATAATGTAATCCAGGAAAGGTGAAACCACATAGTACACAATATAAATAAGATTCTAGAAATTGAATGTGCACTTTATTTCCACTATTGGAAACAGGTCATGAAAGTGCTTATATACCCTCAGAATCAATTTTTTCACAATTCAAGAGAACAGAAGTCACCAAATATATATATATATATATATATATATATTGGTATAAAACCATATATTAATAGTCATATATAATTTATATGAAATATTCCATTTAGAATTAGTGTATAAGTCATTGAATGATTGGTGATGTAGTAGTTGAAGGCATATTTTTAGTCTAAACATCAATAATTTAATCATATAATTTTTTCGAGAACATATAAAACAAAACATAGATTTATGATGTCAACTGATATCAATTGAAAATATTGATATATTTATATAGATTTTTTTTTCAAGATTTAATAAAAAACGAAGTAGAATAGAAAATTGAGGATTCAGGAGATTCCTGAATTCCCCCAATTGATTATAATCGTAATGTAGAATTAGAGGAAGATAATTATGAAGGATTAAATCAAATTTAGACTCAAATAATAAGATTTATAGGAATATTTGATTCATGAAATGTTAATGTAGAAAAATATGCATCAACACTAACCAAAAGGAACGAAAAAATGGAGTAAAAAAACTCTATTAACAGAGGAAAAAACAAATAATTTTAAATAACCATCAAAGGGATAATAATGGCTGACTCACATAAATTACAAATTTGAACCAATTTTTAATAAATACTATATATCCAATGAAAAACATAATCATATAATTTTATTATTACCAATTTGGTATTCATAAATAGTATGAATGCACAAGCAAGAGTGGTCCATAATAGTGTAAGGTTGTTTTTAAAGGATATGGAGATTTTTTAAAAATTATATTAAGGATTCATTTTTTTCTAGTGGAATGAATATATTCAATAGGACTCTTTAAGAGTTTTATGTTAAAATAAGATTCATATTTTATCAATTGGATTTAAAGAATACACTTTAAAATGGATTATTTAATGAATAAGTATATATTGAACAATATATAGGATTTATTACTAGAAATGATGATTATGAGGTATGAAAATTAAAAATGGTGTTGAATGGAATAAGGAAAGAGCATATTTTGTTGAATTCAAGACTCGAATTTTATATGATGAAATTTGAGTTCATGGGAATATGGGTTGATCAAAACATGTACATGAATGTATAATATGAACCGTAGTTCATTGGGATGGTAATGGTGGTTGGAATCATATTTATTGGTAAAAAGAAATATACTTCTGATAGGTTTTATAATGTGATGAATTTTGAATTTTAGAATACTACAATTAGTGTGACTATTGATTATTTTTTTATTAGATTATCTTCAATAACAATGAATTATAATTCCTCGTCCATAAACATTACATTAACTTAAGTTATGTCAAGGAATGAAATTGACAATCTGTTCAGGTTTAGAATTTTATATAATTAAGCCATAACTATTATATTACATATAAAATACTATAGATTAGACAGTTCTACTCTATCCAAATTTTTTTCACAAAAAAAACTCCTTAAAAAATATTGAATTAATTTCTTGTTAAAATCTTCATTAATTATTACTTTATCTTACCCTTCTTTCTACCCTGGGAAAAAAATAAAAAAGTATGATAAGCATAAACACATTTGTAAGGGTTACAAAATAAGGAGAGATAACATTATCACATCCATACTTACAAATAAATAAAATCATACTTTTCAATCGTAAAACATATACTCTTTACCGTACCCCATTAAATGATAAGATTTATGAATAACACATAGAATTCATATATAATAAAGGAAAATTGTGGAATCATTAACATACGTACTTTGTATCTTTTATTTCTATATAGGGAGTTACGTTTGGAGAAAATATCATTGCATCATCCATAAAACTCTTAGGAGAATCATTAATGTTTACCTCCCTCACGTTACCTAATGCTTTGGAGAGATATCTTAGAATCACCTGCCCTGGGTTTATCACAGAACCAGACGTATTCGGTTAATTCGGTAAACATACCTCAAATGTCCATGTACCAATACATAATTATAACATATAAAATATTTATGTAATTAATAAATAAATTCAAGATATTGAAATATTCAATGAATTTACAAAACAATTTAATACATTTAGAAAAGAGATTTTTGAATATAGTTGTCCTATACAACATTGAAACTTTTGAAGTAAATTATCAAATTGAAAAATGAGTTTCTATATCAATAAATTCTAAAAAATAATTTTGAAAACATAGACATGAAATATATGGGTTATTGTGAATAAATCATTAAAACATTTAAAATGATGTTTTAGTTAAATAGTCCCTTATAACTTGAGAAACACATGAATTGAAATTGTAACATCTCAGGTAAATAAAGAATAATACATTTTCATATTTATTAATATTTTCGAATTAAATATTAATTTTTCTTTAAAGGGGTTGCTATGTTCGATAGCGTACCCGATACGCAATAAAGAGTTTCTTTGAAAACGTACATTGCACACTAGTAATAAAATAATATTATTTTAAATGTTAGTTAGTACGTAGCCGTTGTACTGGTGGGAAAGGATAAAAATAACTGATATATGATTATATATTTTTGTTAAATGTTTTTACCTTTATCTAATAAAGGATAAAGGCTTAAAATACGAAAAGAATTCAATTTTAGGCTTTTATACTCTAATTTTCACAAAAGGACCACTTATCAACATTTCATGGTGAACCGTCATTAAATATAGTTTTGGTCGCACATATACATACTATTGGACCAAATAAAACTCTTATTTAGAATCAGGACATCAAATATTACTTTGTGTAATTTTTTGGTATTTTTCCGATAAAGTTCATTTTTTAATGATTAGTATAAAATGATGTATTTTAATTAAAAAATCTTTTTAATATAATTTATTAAGATGATTATATAATCTTTTGAATTGTTTTTTAATATCAATTAGGATATATTTTTACCATTTAATCCAATAGTGGTCGTTGGAATTAATTTTACTTTGAAATTGGACTTAAACTGGTGTCAATCTTTTGATACTTATTGTTTTATAAAAACACGCAATTTGTTTTGACGGCGGAAATTAATTACTAAATTAATTAATGAAAAATATATGTTTTGAATTTTGTAAAATGGACTTCATTTTTGAATTCGTTATATCAAATATAGCTTAGGGTGATGTTTTGTTTTTGTCTGAAAAACATCAATTATTGATGAATAGTGAAACCGCAAATGGTGGTCACAAAATTTGATTTTTCATTTAAATGAGACATTACCACTTCTGTGTTTTGAATCTAAAAAAATCCAATTTAAATGATTTTCATTATTAAGTAAAATGTGGTTTAATGGGATAAAAATAAATTTTGGTGAATAGTAACTTTTATGTTTTATTAATCACGATTAATGGTAATTAGTGTAATTTAAGGTAAAAATGATATTATAATAAAATGAAAATATCATGACACTTCTTCTAACCCTATTGAATGATTTATGGCCGACCAAGACAACCCATGGGTCGATTTTTGGTACCCCATGGAGCCACATGAGTATAATAATGACACTTATGCCTTTTATTTAAAGTTAATGTAAAAATGACACAAACATGAGATGTTTTACTAAACCAATTTTTACATGGGGTTATACAAGTCAGATTTTTGACTATAAATATTCATTGGAAATATAACATGATTTCATACATCATAGTAGTTTTTTTATCATTTTTAGACATTAAATATATTAAATTATTTTTAACACCATGATGATTCAGTGATTACCTCATTATTTAACGATTTAAATAAAATGGAATGATAATGTAAAATATAAACCCTAAACATGCCCAAAACCTATTGTATGGGTGGATTTGTAACCCTTATCACCTTATACTAGAAACACATCAATGTGGGACCATTAAAATCCGAAAACCATTTGAAAATAAAGTAACATTCCCTTACCTTCCAAGAGTGCCCCTCCTCTCCTCTTATAAAAGGCCCCCACCTCTACCACCTTACCCACACCTCTCAAGACTTTGGTTCGGCCAAGATATTCTCATTTTGTCTCTCCAAATCCCTATATTACTCCTTGAAGCCTCACTTTGGGCAGAAGTCTTCCCAAGGAAGCCTTTGAGCTCAAACCAAAGGGAGTTACCCGATTATAAGGTAATGTATTCACTTGAGTCCTTTTGTTTTATTTTGATTCTCCAACCCCCTAAACTCTTTTTATTAATTTCATTTGTAACAACTACAGTATCTTCCATATACTAGGATGTTTTTATAAGAAGGATTCGAGCTACACATACACACACCTATGTCAAATGGTGAAAGAACATTATGTTTCCATGGATGGCGAATTTATGCCTCACGAAACGATGATTGTTCGATATTCTTATAACACATTCAAAGGTAGCCATTAAGATGTAACTATATTTATATATGATATATAATATTTTTATGTTTTCTTTAAGCTTCGGTATTTTTCATTTTGGGCATACCTTTATGGTTTCAATTATGGGTAAATGTGATATCTTCATTTAAGGAAGTGCGGACTACCGCCCCCTAAAAGTGATTTGATTCGTTAATGCCATATGTGGGATGTATAAAGGATTTATTTAAAGTTATTATAAATGATGTTATACTGGAATTATAATATACATCTATATCATTATTATTTCTTTCCATTAAATTATGGAAAAGAAATGAAATTAGTGCTCATGTGTACGTACGGCTTACCGTCTCCATGAACGGTGCATTTCATTTCGTATCCCCAAATGTAATGTACTATTATAAGTACATGTATATAATAGATGTATATGTTGAATGATACATATAAATGATGAATATAATTCTGGAATTAAAATATACATACCTCGCATTTAGTTTTAATTCCATTAATATGACAAAGAAATGAATGTAGCGTTCATGCGTACGTACGGCTTACTGTCTCTATGAACGGTGCATTTCATTTCTTACATCTAAATTATTATGTAATATTATAAATAAATTTATATGATGGATATATATGATATATATGATATCCAAATCAGGGATGTTATTCTGGATATAAAGAACCTTTGACCACACGAACAACATGTAATTGTAAGAAGTCCACTTTCGACTTAAGAACCAAATATCGACAAAATAAACATTATTAACATAAATGGTTAAATAATGTTTATAACATGGAAATAAGTGACATAAAATGAATAATGAACATGAAAATTGTTCTTAAGAAAATAGAAATTAACTGAAGTTTATTATTCAGGACGTTAAAGAACGATCGAGTCAATTCGGACCCGTGGTAAGGAACTTCGTCTCAATCTCCTTTCATTGAGGCATATTTCGTTTTATACACAACATTCATTTATACGGTGTATAAACCAATTTTACTTTTACTTTTATATAAAAGGAATCTTTTTCTACGAAGCATTTTACTAAACTTCAAAAAGGAATGTTTCTTTTAACGTACGTGATGACAACAACCTTTTCCGCCGCCGAGAGTATTTTTTGGTCTTTGGCTTCCTCAACAAGCCGTAATGTTTTTTAAATGAAATAAATACCATATACTCTTTTATGTATTTTTGGTATTGAAAATGGTTTTTATAATGGATTTATTATGACAATATATTTATGTGATATATTGTGATCAGAATGTGGAAATATTTTCTTTCCCTTGTGTTTATTTTATGTCTTATGATTTTATAATGTTACTTGGACATTTAATGGGTGGTTATGTGATAAACCATATGAAGGGGTGGTTCCGTGAATACCAGGACGGGTGGTTACATTATAACCTCCAATTCATTGGGTATGGAAGTCGGTCATATGGCTATTCCATTAAGTATGTATGGAAGTTGGCCGAATAGCTATTCCATTAAGTGATATGTGTGGAAGTCGACCGTATGTTTATTCCACTAAAGTATGTTTATGTCCCAAGTTACCTTTATATGTTATGTGTTCTATATATGGGTTTTATGGTAATTGTTTGGTTACAAAAGGGTATGTAATGATCATTTATTCTTTGAAGAGTGTTTACTACTTCATAAAGGTGAAAACAATTACTTTGTTAAAGTATACATGGATTACTTTTTGTTTTGATAAACTAACAGTTTTTTCCTTTCTGTATCCCTTACTGAGCTTTTTTATGCTCACCCCAAGTTTATTTGAAATGTTTTTCACAGGACATAATGTGGAATAGGGTCATGGATGAGATCAAGGGAATGTCATCCTATATAAAATATGGAACTAGTCATGTTTCTTTTTAAGAGTTTTTTTTCTATGGAAACTTAGTAGAATTGTCTACTTTGTAATATTTTGAGATGTAATAGTTATGTTCTAATTATCTAAAACTCTAAACCTGAAAAGATCCTCAATGTGAATTATTCATTTAGTTCAATATTAAGTAAGGTTTAAGGTCGTGGCCTTATAGTTGGTATCATAGGTCAGTTTAGTCAACTTTTGGAGTTATAAAATTGTTAAATTATAAGTTAATTTATGGTATGACTGAAATGATATAGCATTTAAAGATTACCATGTTTCTTAGTCGAAGATATTTCTGTGTTCAGAATAGTTTTCCGTAGAGGAAACAAAGAAGCTATGTTGGGACGACATCAAGAGGAAGACAACCTTCAAAATCAGCAACCTGAGATGGTCGGGATCGGAACTGAACAGTTTGTTACAGTGATGGCATAGTTGACTCAGGCTATAAATGTTGGTGGTATCCATGCACGAGATCAGCCAGATCAACCGCAGAGAAACATGTCAATGGTGAAACATTTCATGAGGCAACATCCCCCGTCATTTAGAGGATCATCTGACCCTCTGCAAGCTGAAGGGTGGATTAAAGCACTGGAGAAGATTTTTGAGGTCATGGGGTGCTCAGAACATAAAAAGGTTAGTCTTTCTATTTACCGTTTTCAAGGTGAAGCTGATCAGTGGTGGTTGATGGTAAAAAATATCAGGGATAGTGATGAGATTGAGGATCTTTCCTGGGACGAATTCAAAGGAATGTTTCTTGAGAAGTATTTTCCTAAGGTTGTTCGACTTAGGATGGAAAATAAATTCTTGGAATTGAGGCAAGAGGAAGACTTATTGGTTGCCTATGAAGCAATGTTCACTCGATTGGAAAGGCATTCTCCAATCTTCATACGAGATCTTGATAGTAAAATAGACCGTTTTTACTCAGGGTTAAAGCCAAATTATCGAAGGGAATTAGCTTCTCGTGAGTTAAAATGTTTTGAAAGACATTCTTGATGTGCGGAGAAGGTGGAAATGGAGTTTGCTGATGATCAGGTGTTCTATGAAAAACAACGAAATTAGAGGTCTAGTTTGCAGGAAAAGGGGAATAATTCATCAATGAAGCAAGGAGGTAAGAAAACCAAATATTCATCCTATGAGAAGTGTGGTAAAATGAATCATGTATAATGTTTATCCAAGTCAGGTAAGTGTTTTCAGTGTGTTAAGTTTGGTCATATTGCTCGTAACTGTAAGGAAGATGATCAAGCAGGCAATAAAAAGCCAGTGGTAAGATGTTTTAAGGGTAATGAAATGGTTCATTATGAAAATGAGTGTCTAACGAAGAACTCAATTGGGGGAAAGCATCCAGACTACAAGCAGAAAGGGGTGGTGAAATCCTTTACAACAACTTCAGTAGATGTTGGGACATCGAATGAAGTAGTATCAGGTACACTGTTTGTTTGTTCAGATTATGTCAATGTGTTGTTTCATTCAGGGTCTACACATTCTTTCATTTATGATAAGTTTTCTAGTAAATTGAAAATTCCATCTCAAGATATGAATCCTGAACTTACGGTAAAAACACCCGGAGGTAATGTTGAGACAAAAAGGAATTATAAGAACCTTCTTATCCTTGTGTGTGGAAAGAATCTACCAGAAAACCTTATTGTTTTTCATCTAGTAGAGTTTGATGTTATTTTGGGCATGGATTGGCTTTCTGTTTATCATGATAAGATTGACTGAAGAGCTAAAATGGTTTCTTTTCATAATGATTTTCAGTTTGTGTACAAGAATGAACCCTTGATTTTGATAACATGTCAGGATGTTGATAAACTAGTAAAAGATGGAAATGAATGTTACCTTGTGAATATTGTTGAAAATAAAGGAACAATTCAGATTAATGAGGTGCCAGTGGTAAATGAGTATCTTTATGTTTTTCCTGATGAGTTGCCTGGTATTATTCATGATCGGGAAGTTGAATTTACTGTTGACTTAGTTCCTAATTCTAAGACAATTTCAAAACCCCCTTATCGAATGGCTCAAGTTGAACTTTTAGAGTTAAAGAAGCAATTGCAGGAGTTATTAGATAAAGATATCATTCGACCTAGCACATCACCATGGGGTGCCCCTATCTCATTTGTTAAAAATAAAGATAGATCAATGAGACTTTGCATTGATTATAGAGCCTTGAATAATATTACTGTTAAGAACAAGTATCCTTTGCCTCATATAGATGATTTGTTTGATCAGATCCAGGGAGCTCAGTATTTTTCGAAGATTGACGTGAGGTCGGGGTACCATCAGTTGAAAGTAAATGATGCATACGTTCCGAAGACTATGTTCTGTTCTAGATATGTCCATTATGAATTTTTAGTTATGCCTTTTGGGTTAACCAATGCACCTTCTGTATTCATGGACCTTATGAATAGAATTTTCCATGAGTTCTTGCTTAAGTTTGTGGTTGTTTTCATTGATGATATTTTGGTGTTTTCTAAATGTAAAAAGGAGCATGAAATCCATTTAAGGGTTATCTTGGAAACCTTAAAAGTAAAGAAACTAAATGGAAAATTCAGCAAGTGTGAGTTTTGGTTACAACAAATTTCTTTCCTGGGTCACATTGTTTCAAAATATGGCATAACTGTTGATCCTGCTAAAATAAAAGATGTTGAATAATGGCGAAGACCCACAAATGTAACCAATATCCATAGTTTTCTTGGTTTGGCAGGTTACTACCGAAGGTTTGTTGAAATTTTTTCACGGTTATCTAGTACAATGACTAAGCTAACTCGTAAGGGTGTTAAGTTCATCTGGAAAAAAGAATGTGATGATTCTCATCAGGAGTTGAAAAGAAGATTGGTGAATGCTCCTGTTTTGGCACATCTTTCTAGGAATGGTGAGTTCGTTATATACAGTGATGCTTCGTTGAAGGGAATTGGATGTGTCCTTATGCAGAATGATAAGGTAATTTCTTTTTCTTCACGTCAGTTGAAAACTCATGAGGTAAATTACCCTACACATGATTTGGAATTAGCTGCTGTTGTTTTTGCTTTAAAAATTTGGAGGCATCATTTATATCGAGTAAAGTGTGAAATGTATACTGATCACAAAATTTTAATTTATATATTCACTCAGAAAGAATTGAACATGAGACAGAGGAGATGGCTGGAATTAATCAAGGATTATGATTGTACAATTCATTACCATCCGGGAAAAGCCAATAAAGTTGCTGATGCTTTGAGTCGAAAAAGTAATGCTTCATTAATGATTTTGTGTTTCAAACTTGATCCTTTGCTTAAGGATTTGATGAAATTTGGCATAGAAGTTGTTGGTGCAGGATGTCCTTCTGTTTTGTTTTCGGTATCAGTGAAATATTCTCTATCATACAGAATCAAGAAAGCACAGAAGCAAGACAGTGAGTTGCAGAAAAAGGTAGAGCTGGTTCAGAATGGTAAGTTGCATGAATTAAACAATGATAGTGGTTGTGTTTTGAGATTTGGGAAGAGATTTTGTGTGCCTTGTGATTCACAGCTGAAGAGAGAGTTATTATGTAAAGCTCATAGTTCTCCGTTTTCAGTTCATCCTTGTAGTACTAAGATGTACAGAGATCTGCGGGAGTATTACTGGTGGGATGGAATGAGAAAAGATATTGCTGATTTTACTATGAAGTGTTTGACTTGTCAGCAGGTTAAAGCAGAGAAGCAGTTACCAAAAGGGATGATTCAGCCTTTACCAGTGCTAGAGTGGAAATGGGAAAACATATCCATGGACATTGTTGTGGGATTACTGAGGACATCTCGAGGTAATAAGGCAATCTGGGTTATTGTTGATCGCTTGACTAAATCGTCTCATTTACTTTTTATATGAGATACTTTTTCACTAGATCAACTTTACCGTTTGTATCTTAAAGAGATAGTCAGGTTACATGGAGATCCTCTCTCCATTGTGTCCGATCATGATCCCAGGATTACTTCTAACTTTTGGAAAGTCCTTCAGAAGTTGTTGGATACTGAATTAAATTTTAGTACAGATTTTCATCCTCAATCAGATGGGCTTTCAGAACAAACAATTCAGACCATGGAGGATATGCTACGATCTTGTTTGATGGATTGTCAGGGAAGTTGGTACCAACATCATTCTTTGGTTGACTTTTCTTATAATGACAATTTTTTTTCCAGTATACAGATGGCACCATTTGAGGCATTATATGGGAGGCGGTGTCAAACTCAATCATTTTGGGATGAAGTGGGTGAAAGGAAGCTGATGGGACCTGAATTGGTAGAAGAGGTGGCAGAAAAAGTTCAGTTGATTCAGAAACACATGAGAACAGCCCAGAGAAGGAAAAAGAGATATGCAGATAACCAGAGGAAGGATCTATCTTTCGAGGTAGGTGATCATGTTTTTCTCAAGGTTTCTCCATGGAAAAGTGTGATGAGATTTGGTAAGAAATGAAAGCTGAGTCCAAAGTTCATTGGGCTTTATGAAATTGTGGATATAGTTGGATCAGTTGCATACAGAGTGGCATTACCTCCGAGTTTATCTCAGGTACACAATTTTTTTCATGTTTCGATGCTGAGAAAGTATATGGCAGATCCATCTCATGTTTTGAGTCCAGAGGTAGTTCAGCTGGAAGAGAACCTATCTTATGAGGAACAACTGGCAAGATTCTTGACCACAGGGAGCAGGTGTCACAGAATAAGGTGATTCATCAGGTAAAGGTTTTGTGGAAAAATCATATGATTTAAGAGGCAACTTGGGAATCTGAAAATGCTATGAGGGATAAATACCCCCACTTATTTTGAGACGTGAATAAAATTGCGAGGACGCAATTCCCAAAAGGAGGGAAGGATGTAACATCCCAAGTAAATCAAGAATAATACATTTTCATATTTATTAATATTTTATAATTAAATATTAATTTTTCTTTAAAGGGGTTTCTATGTTCGATAGTGTACCCTATACGCAATAAAGAGTTTCTTTGAAAACGTACGTTGCACACTTGTAATAAAATAATATTATTCTAAATGTTAGTTAGCATGTAGCTGTTGTACTGGAGGAAATGGATACAAATAACTAAAATATGATTATATATGTTTGTTAAATGTTTTTACATTTATCTAATAAAGGATAAAGGCTTAAAATACGAAAGGAATTCAATTTTAGGCTTATATACTCTAATTTTCACGAAAGGTCCACTTATCAACATTTGATGGTGAACCATCATTAAATATAGTTTTGGTCACTCTTTTACATAATATAGGACCAAATAAAACTCTTCTTTAGAATCAGGACATCAAATATTACTTTGTGTAATTTTTTGGTATTTTTCCGATAAAGTTCATTTTTTAATGAATAGTGTAAAATGTTGTATTTTAATTCAAAACCTCTTTTTAATCTAATTTTTTAAGATTATTAGATAATCTTTTGAATTTTTTTTTATGTTCAATTCGGATATATTTTTTCCATTTAATAAAATAGTGGTCATTGGAATTAATTTTACTTTGAAATTGGACTTAAACTAGTGTCAATCTTTTGATACTTAATGTTTCATAAAAACACGCTATGTGTTTTGACAGCGGGAATTAATTATTAAATTAATTAATGCAACTTATATGTTTTGAATTTTGTAAAATGGAGTTCATTTTTGAATTTGGAATATCAAATATAGCTTAGGGTGATGTTTTGGTTTTTTTCTGAAAAACATCAATTTTTGATGAATAGTGAAACCGCAAAGTGGTGGTTACAAAATTTGATTTTTCGTTTAAATGGGACTTTACCAATTTTGTGTTTTGAATCTCAAAAATCCAATTTAAATTATTTTCATTATTAAGTAAAATGTGGTTCAATGGGATAAAAATAAATTTTTGTGAATAGTAACTTTAATGTTTTATTAATCACGATTAAAGGTAATTAGTGTATTTTAAGGTAAAAATGATATTATAATAAAATGAAAATATCTTGAAACTTGTAATAACCCTATTGGATGATTTATGGCCGACCAAGACAACCCATGGTTCGATTTATGGTACTGCATGGAGCCACTTGGGTATGATAATGACATTTATGCCTTTTATTTAAAGTTAAAGTAAAAATGACAAAAACATGAGATGTTTTACTAACCAAATTTTTACATAGGTTTATACAAGTCAGATTTTTGACTATAAATATTTATTGGAAATCAAAAATGACTTCCTACATCATAGTATTTTTTTTATAATTTTTAGTCATTAAATAAATTAAAGTATTTATGACACCATGATGATGCAGCGATTACCTCATTATTTAAGGATTTAAATAAAATAAAAATATAATGTAAAATATAAGACCTAAAAATGTCCAAATCCTATTTTATGGGTGGATTTCTAAAAATTATCACCTTATACTCGAAACACATCAATTTGGGACCATTAAAATCCGAAAACCATTTGAGAATACAGTAACATTTCCTTACCTTCCAAGAGTACCCCTCCTCTCCTCTTATAAAAGGCCCCCACCTCTACCACCTTACCCACACCTCTCAAGCCTTTGGTTCGGCCATGATCGGCTCATTTTGTCTCTCCAAATCCCTCTCTTACTCCTTGAAGCCTAAATTTTGGTAGAAGTCTTCCCAAGGATGCCTTTGAGCTCAAACCAAAGGGAGTTACCCAATTATAAGGTAATGTCTTCACTTGATTCTTTTTGTTTTATTTTTCTTCTCCAACCCCATACATTCTTTTTATTAATTTCTTTTGTAACAACTCCAGTATCTTCCATATACTAGGATTTTTTTATAATAAGGATTCGAGCTACACTTACACACACCTATGCTTAATGGTTAAAGAACATACTGTTTTTGTGGATGGTGAATTTCTGCCTCACAAAACGATGATTGTTCGATATTCTTCTAACACATTTAAAGGTGGCCATTAAGATGTCACTATATTTATATATTATATATAATATGTTTATGATTTCCTTATGCTTCTGTATTTTTTATTTTGGGCATACCATTATGGTTTCCATTTTGGGTAAATGTGATATCTTCATTTAAGGAAGTGTGGACTACTGCCCCCTCAAAGTGATATGATTCGTTAATGCCATATATGCGATGTATAATGGATGTGTTTAAAGTTAGTATATATTATGTTATACTGGAATTATAATATACCTCTATATCATTATTATTTCTTTCCATTAATTTATGACAAATAAATGAATGTAGCGTTCATTCGTACGTACGGCTTACCGTCTCCATGAACGGTGCATTTCATTTCTTATCCCCAAATGTAATGTACTGTTATAAGTACATGTATATAATCGATATATATGATTAATGATACATCTAAATGATAAATATAATTCTGGAATTAAAATATACATACTTCTCATTTAGTTTTAATTCAATTAATATGACAAAGAAATGAAAGTAGCGTTCATGCGTACGTACGGCTTACCGTCTCCATGAACGGTGCATTATATTTCTTACCTCTAAATGATTATGAAATATTATAAATACATGTATATGATGGATATATATGATATATATGATCTTCAAATCAGGAATTTCATTCTGGATATAAAGAACCTTTGACCACACAAACAAAATGTAATTGTAAGAAGTCCACTTTCGACTTAAGAACCAAATATCGACAAAACAAACATTATTAACTTAAATGGTTACATAATGATTATAACATGGAAATAAGTGATATAAAAGGAATAATTAACTTGGAAAAGGTTCTTAATAAAATAGAAAATAACTCATGTTTATTATTCAGGATGTCAAATAACGATCAAGTCAAGTCGCACCCGAGGTAAGGGACTTCGTCTCAATCTCCTTTCATTGAGGTATATTTCGTTTTATACACAACTTTCTTTTATATGGTGTATAAACCCCTTTGACATTTACTTTTATATATAAGGAGTAATTTTCTATGAAGTGTTTTACTAAACGACAAAAAGGAATGTTTCTTTTAACGTACGCGGTGACAATGACCTTTTCCGCCGCCACGAGTATTATTTGGTCTTTGGCTTCCTCAACAAGCCGTAATGTTTTTTTAAATGAAATAAATAACATATACACTTTTATGTATTTTTGGTATTGAAAATGGATTTTATAATGGATTTGTTATGTCAATATATTTATGTGATATATTGTGATCAGAATGTGGAAATGTTTTCTTTCCATTGTGTTTATTTTATGTCTTATGATTTTATAATGGTACTTGGACATTTGACGGGTGGTTACGTGATAAACCATATGACGGGTGGTGTCGTGAATACCGGGACGGGTGGTTATTTCATTAACTCCAATGCATTGGGTATGGAAGTCGGATGTATGGCTATTCCATTAAGTATGTATGGAAGTTGGCCGAATGGCTATTCCATTAAGTGATATGTGTGGAAGTCGACCGTATGGTAATTCCACTTAAGTATGTTTATGTCCCAAGTTACCTTTATATGTTATGTGTTCTTTATATGGGTTTTATGGTAATATTTTGGTTATAAAAGGGTATGTAATGATCTTTTATTCAGTGAAGAGTTTTTACTATTTCATAAAGGTGAAAAGTATTTCTTTGTTAATGTATACATGGTTTACTTGTTTTTTTGATAGACTAACAGTTTTTATCCTTTGTGTATCCCTTACTGAGCTTTTTATGCTCACCCCAAGTTTCTTTGAAATGTTTTTCACATGACTTAATGTGGAATTGGTTCAAGGATGGGATCAATGGAATGTGATGCAATATAAAACATGGAACTAGACATGCTTCTTTTTAAGAGTTTTTTTATTATATGGAAACATAGTAGAAGTGTCTACTTTGTAATCTTTTGAGATGTAATAGTTATGTTATAATTATCTAAAACTCTAAACCTGAAATGATCCTCAATGTGAATTATTCATTTAATTCAATATTAAGTAAGGTTTAAGGCTAGGGCCTTATAGAAATCATCATAGAATAAAATTAATAAAAAATTAAATATCATGAAAATATTTTAATTCATGATATAAAGATTAAAAATGGTTGTATATGCACATTATAGGGTAAAAAAATGTCCATGACAACATGATATCATCAATAAAATTAGATTGAGATGAAATCCCATACAATGATAATATGAATGACGTAAGAAATTATAAATAGAGATATTATGTGTATAAATAGTATATCCACAAAAATGGGATTGAAAATTTCAATATAAATAAATTAATAGTTATTGCACACATAATATTAGTATTATATAATGATGAAGTATATTATTAACCCAAACAATGGAAATTAAGTTATGATGTTCCATTACAAAAATTTGGTAACCTAACTGCGTCACATAAAAATTATTAAGATGAGTTGATAAGAGTTATATGGGTCTCTCATTACATGGAAATAAAATTTACTGTAATTAGGATAATAAAAATATATCCCAACATAATGAAATGAAAATTTAAATTCATAACATAAAATAATTATTTGTTTAAAAGAGGAGGGTGAACGGTTCCCTTAAATAGATCATTTTGTTAATAAAATAGATCGATTATGTGAATTAAATATAAATACACATAAAAATGTTTAAATATATTATATGATATCAAAATTAATTTCTCACATAATCATAGAACTACAATATTAATAACTACAACATTATCCCAAATACTGGAAATTGGGTAAAGAAGTTCCCTAACCTTGAGTCTTGCTCATCACGTTTGTTCCCTGTTCTTACTGAATAATAAACATAAGTTATTTTATAATTGATATATAACCTTTTTCAAGTTTATTATTTCTTTTATATTTTTTAATAAATTTCTATAACAATTAATTAATTATTCATTTTCTTATCAGTTGTTTTGTCGATGATCAGTACATTTGTCAAAAATGAACTTGTTATAACTACAAATTGTCCATGTGCTCAAAAGTCCATTTTCTCCAAAAAAAATTTAATGATTGAAATATAATATATATATAGTATATATGAATTTATATTCATTATATATTTATTTATATTAGTCTATAACATTTGGATATATGAAATGAAATGCACCGTTCATTGAATAGGTAATCTGTACGTACACATGAACACTACATTCATTTATTTTTCATATTTAAAAAAATCTAAAATAAATATGACATATCTATATTATAATTACATTATAATATCAATGTTATATAATTTACATAATTCCATTAATTCCATTTTTTATACGTTCCATTAATAGAATGAACGAGTCATATCATTTTAAGGGGGCGATAGTCCTCACTTTCTCAAATAAAATTATAGTATTTATGCATTATAGAATGAATAATTGTATAATGTAAATGAAAAATAAAGAAGAATTCAGAAAATATAAATATAATATATATCATATATTAATATAGTTCCATCATAATTTCCACCATCGAATGCGGTAGAAGATAATCGAACCATCATTACTTCATGAGGCTGTAACTCCCCATCCACAGAAATAGTTTGTTCTAAATCCATTATATGGAGTTGTGTGTGGGTGTAGATAGAATAATTCTTATAAAAACATTATAGTATACATAAGATACTATTTTTGTTATAAAATAATGTAATAAAGAAATTTTGCGAGTTCTAAAAGGAAACTAAATGGAAGAAGCTTGAGAGTACACATTACCTCAAATCAGGTAACTCCATTAAATTTATGCTAAAAGGACTTCTTGAATTTCATTATTCCCAATGTAAGGCCTATACATGGAATAGAGGTATTTTGTGTGATTTTATTTAACAGTTGGATGAGCCAAAGGGTAATGAGAGATGTGAGTGAGGGTTAGAGGTAGTGGCCTTTTATAAGAGGGAGGAGGGGTACTATGTGGAAGTCTTAAAGGTAATTTTATTATAAACTGAATTTCTATTTTCAAAAGGTCCAAAACCCATTTAATACAATTATATGATGAGTATTTTTTAAAATCCTATCAGAAAATATTTTTTAGACAAGTTTTGGTTTCAAATTTAATCTAATTATTTCGCTTTAACCCTTAGTTAACATCTTTGATTATTACCATATCTTCTTCTATATTAATACTATATGGTTAGTATATTTACTATAAAATTCCAATATAACGTCAAGTGGTTTATTAGTGAAATTTCAACCTTATCTAAGTAATTTTTTGAATTATAGATTTTTAGGACTATTATATAATATAATAAAATGATATTTCTTTATAAACTCATTTATGTCAATTTTGTTAATATTCTTTTCATGACTTTTAAAAAATCCCTAAAACTTGATTCTCTTGAAAACACATAATTATTTATAATATTAAAAGTCATAATTTTCCCATAAATTATTTTATAGAATAAAAATTTTCCAAATAAATTAATTTTAATATTTATAATCTCATTTATTTAAAACATTCATTAATAATGTAATCACCACATCATCATTATGTCACAAATAAATTTATTCGTTTAATATCTAAAAATTATAAATAAAATACAATGATTTAAGAAATATTTATATCTTTATAATGAATTTTTATAGTTTATGATATCACTTATATAACACTATATAAAAATTGTTTAAGTAAAAGATATAAGTTTATGTTATATTTTCCATAACAATAAATTAAATATAATTAAAAGTCATTTTCACAGAAAAGTGGCTCCATGGGTTCCTAAAATCCACCCAAGGATTCCCATGGTCAGACATATCTCATAAAATAAGGTTAGGACATGTGTTATGGTAATTTTATATTATTATAATATTATTTTTTACCATTTTTTACAAGATTTACCCATTAACGATGCTAAATTAAATATTTACTGAAGTTACTATTCATAATTTCTAAAATAAAAGTTACATATTTAATCAATTTGGACCTAATGATTCCAAATATAGAATAATGTTTTAAAATTTTAAAACATATAAGATGCAGAAATTAATTTAAAATAATCCCCATTGTCAAAACCAAAAAATGTGTTTTTGAGAAATAAAAACCACCAAATGACTGACATGTGTTTATATCCAATTTCAAAGTGAAATTACTTCAAATGAACAAAATTGGATTAAAATGTAAAAATATAATCTAATTACACTTTAAATCCAATTAAAAGTACAACCTAACTATTTAAATAAACAATATTAAAAGGTATATTGGAATTAAATTGCAGTATTTTCACTATTTATTAAAAATTGAATATTATCTGAAAAAATACATAAAATTTATGAAAAATAAATTTTGATATTATAATTTTATAGAATAATTCTATATTCTAAAATAGAACATATAAAAGTGGAAAAACCCTAATTTAAAAAGGGTTCTTCATTAAAAGGAGTTATGCTAACCTTTTAAAAATATAAGAGTATATCATGCTTCAAACAAGATTCATTCATATTATGAGCCTCTAAATTTTATTAAATAATTGTAATGAAATTCAAAAAACATATATAATCATATTTTAGTTAGTTTTATTTATTCCAGACAATAAAATGTCTATTAATTAAATACCATTTAAAATAATTATTAGTTTATTTTTTTTGTATAACTCAATGTTGTGTGCAACATAAGATTTCAATGAAACCCATTGTTTCATGTTGAGTATGCTAATAGAAAAAGGACCCCCATTAATGTAAAATTATATATTATTGATGAATAAAAATTGATATAAAAGAAAATATTATTTCATAAATACCTAGGTTATTAAAACCTTCACCCTTTTGGAAATTTCATCCTCGCAATATTAAAATTTGGCATAGAAATGTCATTGGAAGTCCAACATTTGAAATAGATTCCATAAAACAAATCCCATTAAAACAAATAAATAGAAGTTTAAAAGGTCACAATAGGTAACCTATAGTAGGATTCCATGTGGGAAAACATGGATATGGACAAGAAACTAACCATCATGTTCTAATGAAGAGAGATAGAAAACATGATAAAAAAAAGTTAACAATCTGAAAACCATAAACATGTGATGCGATAAAGGGTCTTTGATATCCCAGTAGGAAAAGTAAATGGACAAAGTTTTTGTTTTAAGTCCTTTTCATAAAGTAGAGGAATATATTTAGGAGTTTGAATAAGAATGTAAGGAATGATTCTTACTTTTCAAGTAATGTTTTATCCTTTTAAAAATTTCTACCACAAAATCATCTTCTCTCCAAATAATGAGTATTCAAGATAACATGGTCCCTCCTGATGCACTAAAATAAACATATAGAAAATCAAATAATACAAAATATATGAACTATATATTTTTCCATGTCATTAGACATTAATCAATACTAAAATGGTTTGTATGAGATCAGATAATCCCCATAGAGGATAATTCATTATAAAAATAGATACTACTCTTAATCTCTAAAATCCAACAATTAATACCCAATGTTCAAAAAAGATCATTTGGTAACAAATTGTCCAAAAAATTACACAATATAATCCAAACAATGATTTGAGACCCAAAACAATGAACAATTTGATCTTATAGTCTTCCGCGATCAATCTTAACATTTATCTCCAAACAACATTGACTAGTTTTAAAGTATCACACTTATAAGTAATTAACCTAATCACAAATTCATAATGTTTTGTTAATCATTTTAATAAATAACCCAAATCACTATAAGTCAAAAATTAAATCATTGGTTCTTTAAAAATAAAATTCAACCATTTCTCCTCAAATGAAATCCCATAGTGTTCTATTTTTCTAAGGGATATAGTTTCCAAATAGAGAAAATGTCTTCCAAAATAACCATTATCACATAATCAAAAAATCATTTTCCTATACTATGTATATACAATTAATCAAATATATGTTCCAAAAATAATATTATTCTTTATCCATAAAATTATTTAACTAAAAACTATAAGTCATATTAACCAGGTACATCATGTATTCTAGTGGTAGGCGATAAATACCAGTCGCACTTTGTTGGGGGTTCAATTCTCGGAGCTTTTTCCGACATGACGTGTTGTCATACAATATGTGTGTTTTAATATCTCAAAAACAATATAATTATATAAAATTCTAAAAAACAAGATAAATTCTTCAAAATTAACCATAACATATTTCAACCTCAAAGGTTATCTCAAACCTCACATCTTCATCCCTAAAATTAATTACCTGTAATTTCCTCAAATTCAAGGATTATATAATCCCAAATGGGTTTATTATAACTATATCCCAAAAAAATACAATTCTTCCTCAAATAGAATTTTCACATAAAAATATTCAGGGTTACACATAGAAGAGAAATTTGTTCCAAAGTAATCAAATAAATAAATGAGTATTAATACTATTAAACATTTCATCGCCCAGATATGGAACTCACGATTTTCTAAAATGTATATGTCTTAACTGTATATAATTATTCATGATTTTTTAACTATTTTTTCGAATTTTTTTTGGAGTATATATTTTCTGCAAACAAAATAATTCATAATTTCATATGATTTAAATAATGTCAAAACATGATCTATAAAATAATCCATACCTTTCAAAGGTCATTTTTAGTATCCTAATATTCAATTGGAATGGAATAGGGAATTCGTGAGCATATATTTGTATGATCATACTGATCCTGATCATGACCCTTCTTTACAGGACATCTATTTTTATACTGATCATGCACACCACATTAAAAAATTTCAATTGATCCTTTGGAAAAATCTTATTTCCCTTTCCTGGAGTCAATTGAATGCTTCCTTTTTCAATGACAGATTATTGCTTTATGACCTTGTTTAACACATATAAAACATCTTCCCATCCCATTAAATTATTTTACTTACTGTTTATTTCCACATCCTTGACACATAGGATTTTCAATATACTTTCCTTTATGATTATTTATTGATGTTCATATTCTATTAGTTTCTCGCATATATGATGCCTTAGAAAAATCCCCAAGGATCAATTGGTCAATCATGAATTCATATAGTTGGCTGAGAATAACCACATGAGTTCTCATTGTAGCTCCAATTTAATTCATTTACATATTCAGAAAACTACCATAGTTTCATTCACATCAATTTTTACTTTGGAGAATGCTAGATCCAGCCATTTACTAAAACAAAACATTCCACTATGATCATATCAGTAGAATCATCATATGATATCATATGAGGAGAGTAAACACTAAGATATTTTTATTCATGATATCTTAAGGTCATGAAATTTGTCTAAAATAACTAGGATTCTATCTAAAATGATAACCATTATGGTTATTTAAATTATGGTGAAATGACACCCTATACTCTAATGTTATCTAAACTGACCTCTAATACCAACTATAAGGCCCTAGCCTTAAACATTACATTATCATTATTTCAGTCAAGCATTCACATTTTCGATCATTTCAGGTATATATTTTTAGATAATTATTCCATAACTGTTATATTACATAACAAATGTTACAATGTGTACACTTCTAATTTATCCAGTTTTTGCACAATAATATAACTCCTTAAATAAAAATAAGAATTCTTTTCTTGATAAAAATACTCTTGAATTCATCTTATCTCTTACCCTTCTTTATACCCAAGGAATAACATTAAAAAACATGGGATGATAATAAAAATATCATTAAGGGTTATAAAATAATGAAATAAAACATTATCCAATCAATACATACAAATCGATGAAATCGTACTTTTCAATAATAGAACGTAATATCTTTAACATACCTCGTGAAATCATAATATTTATGAATAACAGATAGAAATCATAAATCCTAAAATTAAATTTTGGTATCTATAACATACTTATATTTTAGCTTTCATATCTTCATAGGGAGTTATGTTTGGAAAACCCATCCCAATATATTCCCTAAATCTCTTTGGAGAAATATTAGCACTCACCTCCGTGTTGTTACCCAATTCCTTGGAGAGCTATCTCGGGCACACCAGCCCTAAGATTGTCATGGAACCACTTGTATTTGGTTTTTAATGTTACCTCACATCAAATGTACAATTACCATTACATAGTAATATCACAAAAAATATTGATGTTATCAACAAATTAATTCAATATATTGAAATATTAAATCCATTTCCAAAACCATTTGAATATTTAATAAAGTTATTTTGGAATAAAAGTTTCCCATAACACATTGACTCTTTTTAAATCAATTATCATTTTAAAAAATCCATTTCCATACAGATTATTTCTTGAAAAACAATTTTATAACATCGTCATGAAATAGAAGGTTATAAATGAATAAATCCTTAAAACATTTAAAATAATGTTTTATTTAAAGAGTCCCTTACCGCTTGAAAACCATTGGAAGAAAAATCATTAATGAATAAAATTAAAAAAACCATAAATATTATGAGAATATATTGATTCGTGATAAAAAGGTTCAACAGTGTTGTACATACACTTTATAGTGTAATAACTATTTCTGATAACAAGATATGCATCAACAAAATAATATTCAAACAAAATCAATTACAATGATCTTATAAATGATGTAAGAATTTATCAATAGAGTGATTATGTGTATAAATAGTATATCCACACAAAGGTATGTGTAAATTAAAAAAATAAAATAAAGAAGGATTCTAAAAAGAATCATAGCATGACATAATCATGAAGTATAATATTGACCCATGGAATGGAAATTGGGTAAAGAAGTTCCATTACAAAAATTCGGCAACCTAACGACATCACATAAAAATTTAGAAAATGTGTTGATGTGAGATAGAAGGGTATCTCATAAAATGGACATAAAATTTACAATAATGAGGATATATATTATCATATCCGAACATTTGAAAAATAAAATTAAAAGACATAACATAAAATAAGTCTTTGACTAAAATATGAAGGTTAATGGTTCCCTTACAAAGATCATTTTCTTAATAAAATAGTTCAATTATGTGAATTAAATATATATAAAAATAAATAAAATATAAATACAAGATATTATATAAAAATTAATTTCTCACATAATCATATCATGATAAAATCATAAACTAGATGATTATACCAATGAATGGAAATTGGTTTAAGAAGTTCCATATCCTTGAGTACAACTCATCACATATGTTCCTTGATCTTCATGAATAATATACATAATTTAATATATACATGATTCAAAAAAAATTTAATGATTATGATTTCTTTTATAACACTTATTATATTGTTATAACAATCATATAATTATTCTAGTTCATATTAGTTGTTTTTTCAATGTTTTGTACATGAGTCAAAAATGAACTTATTATAATTACAAATTATCCATGTGGGAAAAATTCCATTATTACCATAATTTTATTCATTATTTAAATATTATATATATCTAGTATTTTTTTTGATATAATATATATTTATTTAGAATAGTCTATAATATTTGGATATAAGAAATGAAATGCACAGTTCATGGAGATGGTATGTTGTACGTACGCATGAACAGTACTTTAATTTCTATTTCATATTTAATGGAATGAAAAAATGGTAAATTGGTATATTATAATTATATAATAACATATATTTTATATATGTTTCATAATTTAATTAATTCTATCCTTTATACTTTCTATGTATAGAACGAACCAGTCACATCACTTTGAGGGGGCGGTAGTCCTCATGTCCTCAAATGAAATTATCATATTTAAGATTTATCAAAATAATAATGGTATGATGTAATTGAAAAATACAGAACAATATATAAAATATAAATATAATTTATATCATATATAAATACAGTTCTATCATAATGACCACCTTAGGAGGCGGTAGGAGATAAATGAGCAATCATCGTTTCATGAGGTGGTAGTACGCCATCCAGAGAAACAATATGTTCTAAATCCAATAGATATAGATGTATGTGATTGTAGGTCATATAATTATCATAAAAACATGATTATATACTTAGGATACTGGTGTTTTTATAAAATAATGTAATAATGAGAGTTTAGGGGGTTGGAGAAGGAAAATATTTGGAAGAAGAATTAGAGAATACATTACATTATATTGGTTAACTATCTTTGATTTAATGTAAAAGGCCTTATTGAATAGAATAATACAAAATTAAAGCTTCTAGGTGGAATAGAAGTATGTTTGGAGATTATTTGGGCAGATTTCCGATGATCCAAGGGGCTTAAGAGGTGTGAGTGAGGGTTAGAGGTGGTGGCCTTTTATAAGACGGAGGAGCGGTACTTCAAGAATGTTTAAAAGATTATTTTATTATATACCGAATATCAATTTTCAAAAGGTCCAAAACAAATTAAATTAGAATATAAGATGGGTAGTTTTCTTAATCCTCTAAACTAGTAGTTTTTATACAATTTTTGTTTTCAAATTTAACCTTACCATTTATCGTTAACCCTTAGTTAACTTATTTGACTTTTACCATGTATTCTTGTATATTCATACTATATGGTAAATATAGTTACTATAAAAACTAATAGAACATAATGTGGTTAATTAATGACATTCCAAACCTTATCTAATCCATTTTTCTGAATCATATGTTTTTAGGACTGTTATATCATTTAAATAAATATTATTTTATTTAAAAACATTTTTAGGTCAATTTATATTCAATTCATTTTATGAATTTTAAAAAATCAATAAAAACATGATTTTCTCAGAAAATCATCATTAATTCAAAGATAAAAAGTCATAATTATCCCTTAAATTATTGTATGGCATAAAAAGGTTCAAAAAAAATTTCTTTTAATATTTATAATATCATTTATTAAAATCATTCATTAATAATGTAATCACTTCATCATCAATGTTTCATATATAAATTTATTTATATGATGTCTAAAAATTATAAATAAAATACCATGATGTTGGAAATATATTTATATTTATAATTACTATATATTGTAGAATATATCACCTATATTACCCCATAATGTTTTTTATAAAATATATATTTTGAAGTTATATTTTCATTACCATTAAATTAAAATTATTTAAATGTCATTTTCAGACACAGGTGGCTCCACATGGTCCTAAAATCAACCCAAGGATGATAGTGGTGAGAAATATCTCATTTGATAGGGTTACGACTTGTGTTAGGGTAATTATTATTAATATAATATAATCTTTTACCCTTATATACTAGATTTACCATTTAACCATTATAAATAAAATATTTACTGAAGATACTATTCATAATGCCTTAAAATAAAAGCTACATATTTACATAACTTGGATCTACTGATTGAAAATATGGAAACCATTTTTCTAAATGCAAAACACTGAGGTTATATAAATTAATTTTAAATTAATTCTCATTGTCAAAACCAAAAAAACTTGTTTTTAAAAAGTAAAAACTACCAAAAGTTTAACATGTGATTATGTCCAATTTCAAAGTGAAGTTATATACAATGAAAAATCATAAATTAAAAGGTAAAAATATAATACAATTACCCTTAAAAACCTAATAAATGTATAGTCTATCTATAAAAATAAATTATATTAAATTAATATTTTGAATTTAAATGCATCATTTATTGTTATTAATTAAAAAATTGGGCATTATAAGAAAAAACACAAAATTCCATCCAAAGTAAATTTTGATGTTACTATTCTAGAGAAAATTTTTATTTTCTAAAATATAACATAAAAAAGTAACATGAACTATATTTAAAAGGTGTTCTCCATCCAGAGGCAGTATGCCAACTTTTTAAAAATATTAGAGTATTTCATGCTTAAAATCAGATTCATTCTTATTTTTTTGCCTCTAAAATTTATTTGATACATGTAAAGACATTTAACAAACATGTATAATCATTTTCTAGTTATATCTTTTCATTATTGATAGTTAAACACCATCAGTTAACTACCATTTAAAATAATAATAATAATATATTATTTTATGGTATAACTCAACGTTGCGTGCAAAATATGATTTCAAAGAAATTCATTGTTGAGTGTTTTTTATGCTATCAGAAAAATCATTTCCTTTAATGTAAAAATAAAAAAATATTCATAAATATTAATTGAAAGGTTGAAAAGTGTTATTATATAAATACTTGGGTCGTTAGAACCTTTCTGCCCTTTTTGAAACCTCATCCTCACAATTTCAATGTTGGGTTTGGAAACATCATAGAAAGTCCCACATCAAAAAAAGAGTTAACAAAACTATATGTTTAAATGAAAAATAATAATTACAAAGGTCACCAATGATAACCCATACTAGGATTCCATGTAGGTAAAAATTGATATGGAAGAGAAACTAACCATCATGTTCAGATGGATAGTTATAGAAAACATGAATAAGAGAAAGTTAAAAATCTGAAAACCATAAACATGTTTTGGGTTAAAGGGACTTTGATTTCCCAGTTGGAAAAGTAAATGGACAATGTTTTTGTTTAAATGTCCTATTAAAATAGATGAATAAATTTTTTATGACTTTGACTCTGAAAAAAATGAAACTTAGTTACTTTTTAAGTAGTGGTTCATACATTTATAAATTTTTACCACAAACTCACATTTTCTCCAAAATGATGAGTATTAAAGATGAATTTTTCACACTTGATGATCTTTAATATACATTTAGAAAATCACATTATCAACAAAAGATGAAATATATATTTTCTATATCATTAGAGATTATAAAATAACAAAATGGTTATTATAAGATCAGATAATCCCAAAGAAATAAAATCCTTTATAAAATGAAATAATAATATTAATATCCAAAATTAAATAATCAATACAAAAATTTCAACAATTACCATTCAATAAACAGTTTCCATTAAAATTATTCAATATAATCCAAACTATGATTTTAAACCCAAAACGTGCTATAATTTTATCTCATGGTCTTCAACAATATTCCATAACATTAATCTCGAAATAACGCTAACTACACTTAAAGTATCCAAATTAAAGTTAATTAACCAAATCACGTATTCTCATAAATATGATAATCATTTCCATAAATAATCCAAATCTCTATAAGCCCATAATAAAAAAATATATTAATCCAAAATAAAATTGATCCATTTTTCCTCAAATAAAATCCCATAGTATTCTATTTTCCTTAGGCATTTAATTTCCTAAAAGAGAAAAAGTCTTCCAAAATAACCTTAATCACTTAATCACCAAATCATTTTCCTATACTAATGATATATATTTTATAAAACATAAGTTCCCAAAATATTATTATTCTTGATACATAAAATCATTTAACTAAAAATAATTAGTCATAGTAACCAAGGACATGATCTATTCCAGTTATAGCTGATAAATCCCAGTCTCTCTTTGGTTACGGTTTCGATTCCCACAGCTTTGTCCAACGCGACTGGTTGTAACATAGTCTGTGTTTTATTCGTTTTCAATAACATTATAATTTTATATCATTACCAAAAATGAGAAAAATTCATTAAAAATAACCACAAGATATTTTAACCTCAATGTCTATATCATAGATCACATTTTCATCCCAAAAATAATAACCTATTATTGACTAAAATTCTAGGATCATATAAAAACAAATGGTTTTTTATAACTATATCCACAAATGAAAAGAAAATTATTCCTCAAATATCATTTTCACATAAAAATCTATTGGGTTACACATACAATGTAAAATTATTCCCAATTAATCTAATAATAAAAATATCATTAATACTTTTACAAAATTCATCACCCAGATATCTAACTGTGAAATTTAAAAAATGTAAAAATATTAATCGTCCAAAATTATTCATGATCCATTGTCCATTTTTTCTAATTTATATCATTTTACTTATTTCCTATAAACTAAATCATACATAATGTCCTAATATTTAAATAATTCCAAAACATAAGCTAATTAATATTACATACATTCCGTAGGTTATTTCCAGTTTCTTCATTGTCAATTGGAATGTCATTGGTAATTGGTAAAAATATAACTGTACGATCATGTTGATCCCATTATCAAACCATCAACGCAGGAAATTTATTTGTATAATGACCATGTACACAATATTTAAAACATTCAATTTATCCTTATAGAAGAACATATTTCCCTTTCCTAGAGTCTAATGGATGCCTCCATTTTCTATGGTAGGTTATTACTTTATTACATTCATTACAACATCTGAAACATCTTCCCATCCCATTGAAGAGTTTTCCCAGGTGTTTCCTTCCACATCCATGACAGATAGATTTTGGAATATACATACCTTATGATTAGTACCTAAACATCCACTGGAATTTATTTCTCGCATATGTGAAGCCTTAGATAAATCACCAAGGTAATAGTGATCAATAATGACTCTAGATAGTTGGTTTAGAATAACCAGAATTGTTCTCATTATAGGTCCCATTTTATTCAGTTTCTTATTCAGAAAACTACCATATTTTCTTTTTATGTCTATTTTAACAGTAATGACTTATAGATCCATCAATTTACTAAAACCAAAAATGTGGGTGTGGGAATAATAGAAAAATAATCATACTATATTTTGTGGAGGGTAAACACTAAGATATTATTATTCATGTTATATTAAAATCATTCAATTTCTCTAAAAAACTATGACTTTGTCTAATATGATAACCATTATGGTAATGTCACTTATGATTAAATAACACCCTAACTCTAAAGTTATCTAAACCGACATTTGATTCCAATTATAATGCCCTAGCCTTAAACCATACATAATCTTTTGTGATGTAAAGAATTAACATTGAGGATCTTTTTAGTTTTAGAGTTTTAGAAATTTAGGCCATAACTATTACATTACGTTTGAAATATTACAATATAGACACTTATACTCTATCCTTTTTTTCAAATTAATAAAACTCCTTAAATAAAATATTAATTCTTTTCATGATAAAAATATTCTTCAATTCTTCAATTCTGTTACCATTCCTTCTACCCTATGAAAAAATATTTCAAAAACATGAGATTAACATTAAAATATCAGTAATGTTTATAAAATAATGAAGGAAAACATTATCCAACCAATACATACAAATCATTGAAATCATACTATTCAATCAAAAAACATAATCCCTTTAACATACGTCATGAAATCAAAAGATTTCTGAATAACACATAGATATCATAAATCCTAAATATGACTTGTGGAATCCATAACATACAAACATTATAGATTTTGAAGATACGTATAATGTTATGTTTGAAACACATATCACATTGTATTCCCTAAATCTCTTAGGGGAAACATTAGAATTTACCTCCATCATGTTACCCAATGATTGGGAGAGCTATCTCGGGCTCACCCACCTTTTGTTTATCATGGAACCACCCATATTTGGTTTGTCACGTAACCACGTTTCAAATTAACATGTACCATTAATTTGCAATAACATATAAAATATTGATTTTATCAATAAATTAATTAAAGATATTGAAATATTCAATCCATTTCAAAAACGATTTAAATCATTTAATAAAGAAATTTATAAATCAAAGTGTCTCACACCACATTGATACAGTTGAAGTTATTTATATTATTAAAAACATTGAATTCCATATTAATAAATTATTAAAATAATTTCTGAAAATATGGACATGAAATAGAATCTTTTTAAATGAATAATTCATTAAAACATTTAAAATAATTATTTATTCAAAGAGTACCTTACAACAAGAGAAACAGTTGAGTAAAAATCATTATGAAATGAAATTAAAAAAACTGTAAATATCATGAGAATATAATAATTCATGATATTAATATTAAAAAGGGTTGTATCTATATATTATAGGATAATAAATGTGCATGAAAACAATATATGCATCAATTAACAGATATTGAGATGAAAAAACATACAATGATCGTATAAATGATGCATGAATTTATAAATTGGAAGACTGTGTGAATAAAACAGATATCCACATAAAGGTAACTAGAAATTAAAAAATAAATAAATAAATAGTGATTATTTAAATAATTATAGAATGAATTAATTTATATGTATAGGATTGACCCAAATAATTGAAATTGGGTTAATAAGTTCCAATACAAAAATTCGGCAGCCTAACAGCGTCACATAAATATTCTGAAAATGAGTTGATGAGAGAGAGAAGGGTCTCTAATAAATTGGACATAATATTTATTGTAACTAGGATATAGAATAAGATATCCTAACATAATAAAATATAAATTAAAAGACATAACATAAAATAAGTCTTTGACTAAAAGAGGAGGGTGAAAGGTACCCTAAAAAGAACAGTTTGTTAATAAAATAGATCGATTATGTGAATTCACTATAAATAAAATTAAATATAGTATAAATAGAAGATATTATATAAAAATAAATTTCATAAATAATCATAGAACAAAAAAATCATGAACATGAAGTTTTACCCAAAGAATGTAAATTGGGTTAAAAAGTTCCTTTACCTTGAGTCTGACTAGCCACATATCTTCCTTGTGCTTAATGAATAATAAACTTAAGTTAATATATAATTTAATATGAAGTTTTTTAATGTTTATTATTCCATTTATATCATTTATTACAATGTTATAATAATCATATAATTATTCAAGTTCATATCGGTCTTTCTGTCGTTGTTCAATACTTGAGTCAAAAATGAACTTGTTATAATTACAAATTGTCCATGTGGTCAAATGTGAATTATCTCTAGAATATTATTCTTGATTTGAAAATCATATATATCTAGTATATATGCATTTAGTTCCAGTATATATGTATTTATAATAATCCATATCATTTAAATATCTGAAATTAAATGCACCATTCATGGAGACGGTAAGTCTTACGTATTCATGAACGATACATTCATTTCATTTTAATATTTAGAAAAAATGAAAACTAAATGGTACATAGGTATATTATAATTCCATTATAAAATATATTTTATTATTGTTACATAGTTTCATTAATTCAATCTTTTATACATTCAATATATAGCATGAACGAGTCACGACACTTTGAGGGGGCGGTATTCCTTACTTCCTCAAATAAAATTATAGTCTTTATACGTTTTGGAATGGAAATATGTAATCTTTAAACTAATAACAAATAAGAATAGAGACAATATAAATATAATTATATATCATATATAAATACATTTCAATAATAATGGAAACCATTAATAGTGGTAGGAGATAATTAAACAATCATTGTTTCGTTAGGTAGTAGTTTTCCGTCCACAGATACAGTATTTTCAAAATCCATTATATGGATATGTGTGTGATTTTAGGTCAAATAATTTTCATAAAAACATACTAGTATAATTATTATTATTATTTTGTTATAAAATAATGTAATAAAGATATTTTATTGGGTTGTAGTAGGAAAATAAATGGAAGGAGCTTCAGAGAAGACATTATCTCAAATTCTTTAACTCCATTTATATAAGCTGAAATGCCTTATTTAATTGTCTTATTCCCAAGTTACAAATTATAGGAGGAATATAGTTATTTTGGGATCTTATTTCGGAAGAGTGTTGACATGCCAAATGGGCTTGAGAGGTGTGAGTAATGGTTAGAGGTGGTGGACATTTATAAGAGGGAGGAGGGGTACATTAAGAATGTTAAAAGATTTTATTATTATAAACTAAATTAAATTTTCAAAAGGTCCAAATCTAATTTAAATATAATATATGATTAATATTGTTCAAAATATGTACATAAAATAGTTAATAGTCATTTTTTGGTTTTATGGTTAACCTTATCTTTTAGCATTAACCCTTAGTTAACTTATTTTACTCTTACCATGTATTCATGTTTATTAATACTATATGGTTATTATAGTTACAATAAAATTATTATATAACCTAAAGTGGTTCACAAATGACATTTTATGCCTTTTATAAGTCATTTGTAGTAATATTATATTTTTTGGACTCTTATATCATTAAATAAAATAATATTTTTTAAAAAACACATTTATGTCCAATTATATACTATTCGTATCAGGACTTTTAAAAAATCAATATAACTATATTCTCTCAAGAAAACTGCATTAATTAAAATATAACAAGTACTAATTATCTATAAATTATTGTATGACATAAAATTTTTCAAAATAGATAAATTTTAATTTTTTTAATCTCATTTATATAAGCATTCATTAATAAGGAAATCACTATATCATCATTGTGTAATAAATAAATTTATTTATAGTATGTATAAAAATTATAAATAAACTACCATTTTTAATTACAATTTATAGTCGAATAGATCACTTATATATCCCCATAAAAAAAATTTAGTAAAATATTTATGTTTATGTAATATTTCCTTAACATTAAATTAAAAGTACTTAAGTGTCATTTGTCACACACAAGTGGCTCCATGGAATACAAAAATTGACCCAAGGATGACCATGAAAAAAAATATCTCATCCATTAGGGTTAGTAAATGTGTTAGGGTAAACTAATGTTATTATAATATTATTTTTTACCATTACATACAAGATTTACCCTATAACCATGGTAAATAAAATTTTGACTAAAGTTAATATTCATAATGTCTAAAACTAAATGTACCCTCTTTACACATTTTGGACCTCATGATTCCAAATATGAAATCCATTTCTGTAAATTCAAAACACATAACATGAAAAAATTAATTTAAAATTAATTTTCGTTGTCAAAACCAAAAGGTCTATTTTTATGAAGTAAAAACTACCCAAATATTGACATGTGTTTATGTCCTATTTCAATGTGAAATTACATAAAATGAACAAAATACGATTAAAAGGTAAAATATAGTCAAATTAAACTATAAAACCAATTAAATATATAATCTGACTACATGAATAAATTATATTAAAAGGCAGTTTTGATTTATATTGCAGTAATTTTAACCATTAATAAAAAAATTAATTTTTATAAAAAAATTACCAAATTTTCATCCAAACTAAATTTTTATGTTCCTCTTATACAGAATATTTTTATTTTTTCAAATAGAACTTATAAAACTAAAAAAATAGATTTAAAATGTGTACTCCATCAAAAGGTTTTAATCTAATCTTTTAAAAATATGAGTGTATTTCATGCATAAAATCAGATTCATTCATATTTTAAGTCTCTAAAATTTATTGGATAAATGTAAAGACATTTAACAAACATATATAATCATATTTTAGTTATTGTTGTTCATTCTGAACAATACAACTACTATGTGTTAACTACCATATAAAATAACAATAATATTATTTTATTTTTCTATATAACACAACGTTGTGTGAACCGTAATATTTCAAATAAACCCATTGATGTGTGTTGAGTATGCTATCAAAAAAATCATCCCATTTAATGTTAAAATAATATCTTATTCATAAATATTATTAGAAATGAAAAATTATATTATTCTATTAATACATGGGTTGTTGTATTAATGATATTCATCTCAAATAAGAAATAATATAGGGAAGTGTTAAATATGTATATAATAGAATAATTCAATATAGATTAAAATATCTTATATTTAGAACAAAATATAGATTTTATGATAGAAATGAGGGGTAGCACAAAATTCTATTGAACCATTATTAGATGTTTAATGTAACATACAGAAATAGCCCTAATATATTTTATGTTATATACATATAAGTATTATATTATAGTTAAACAAAGATAGATAATTTATTCCGAATAAGGAGTATTATGAGGGATATTCTGGGAATATTTAAATATGTTTTGGATTTCAGTCCTAAATAAAATCTGAATTTGGAATCTTATTGAAATATCAACATTACTTATTTATATTATTTATATAATATTAATAAGTGGTGGATAATTATTCTTTACAAGAATTCATATATAGTAGTTAGGTACAAAACAATATTGTATGTACTAGAGTATAAAAAAGGTAAAAAAATATTCCAAATACCATGGATTGTGTATAATTGATATAAATGAGAAACAATTAGATGATCTTGGAGATATTTTACAACAACTGATTTTATTTTATTGATACAATGGTAGTTATGTTTTTTTAATAAAGTATATGGTCAACAAAATAACACATAAATAATATATATATTTTTCAGTAAATAATTTTGAAAAAGGAGAAAAAAATTTATAGGATGTCACTATTTTTTAAAACTCAAAAACATGTGTTTTATAACCTTACCAAACCATTATTTGTGCTTGTATTCAATAATACTTGGTTGAACC
Organism: Viscum album; assembly: GCA_963277665.1. Taxonomy (NCBI): domain Eukaryota; kingdom Viridiplantae; phylum Streptophyta; class Magnoliopsida; order Santalales; family Viscaceae; genus Viscum; species Viscum album. The sequence continues at coordinate 897,502,414 of OY728136.1, read as the reverse complement.
ATGGAGTTATAAAATATATTTAAACTATAGAGAGTTGATCAATATTTAAACCCATTTTAAAAAAATATTTATCTTAATAATGAATGTTATTTAAGGAATTTAGATTTAGTTTGGAATAATAAAATAGTGTTGTAACTATATATTGGGATATGGAAGTAGAACCAAAATTTAAAAGTATTCATTGAAATTTTGTAAGAGATTAATAAATTATCTTCATTCCTTAAAATTATTATAGTATCAAATAATTTTATAGAAATTTTAGATGATATTTGTTCTGTTCATTGATCATTAGTAGTGTTATAAGTTATAATTGGATTTGTTGTGAGGTTACCCTATGAGGGACTTAATCAGTTTTTTCACATTTAATGAGAATTAATATTATTTTTCCTTTAACTATCAATATCTCACTATATTATTTTTACCCCTCTTCCTTGAGGAAAATTTGGATTGATATTTTATTCTATTATATTCAGGATTCTTGATATATTCCTATGTGTTTTCATAAAGTAAATATGGACACATGTATTTAGGTAGTTCACCCCCACATCTATACATCCATTGAGTATGAATTACTGGTGTGTCGTACACCAGAATCATTATAAAGCTAAATGCATACAGTGGTATATTCTTGGTCACTCCCATATGAAGAATCACTATAGTACAATTAATATTGATATTTCCCTACATCATAAGGGTCACACCAATGAACTTTTCTTCATTAGATCACTGTAGGTGGAAATCATCAACTTCACATAGTTTAGGGAATGTAGGATCCTTCTCATTCATTACATACTTATATTCAATAATCATGTTTGTAAATATTATTTTCTTGTCCCTATGTGTTGATTTTTCACACTATGAAAACACATTGTTGAAACACTATCTTATTTGTAGAATTCATGTGTAAGAATGTATTTTTTTGTCGATGCATTTAACAAAGTCATTTCTAACATTCATGGATTGATCATTAATGATAAAACATTATTCATTATTGTATTCCATGGTTAGTAAAAAACTATATTTTCTCCATAGTAATCATTTTTTTCATTTTATCCACAATGGATGGATATTTCTATAGAACATACAATATAATATTTATAGAGAATACCTCTCATTAATTTAAATCCAATGGTAATGATTTAATACCCTATTTATATGGTATATTCAAAATTTATAATATATATAATTATATCATAAATAGATTTTTAATCTAAAGTGGAATCCCAAGCATCTATGTAATAGATCCCTTCTATTTGATTACAACGAAATAAAATTTTTCATGTTGATAACATGGCATTGACATTCTTTGATGTACTATGATGTAAAACAACCCATTATGAATCAACTGCAGATCTCTACATCTTCCATGTTTCATCCTACAATTCTTAATACATTATTATGAAATTGCTTGGACCTTTGTGGAGTGATCCTTGTTTTCTGAACGAATCCACATATTACACCATAAAAGTATTCATAACAAAAACAATATTTTATGCACGATCTCCTTAGACTACTAATCATAATGAATTGGTTGTTATGTACACACCACACAAGGACATCATATATTGTATTAATATATATATATATATATATATATATATGAATTCAATAATTCAAATAAATATAAACCAACAATTACATATTCCATAAATATAACGTAAACGAAATCTAACCATAGGGGACTAAAACCATTCTTTCCATGATTCCATATAGTCACTTCAAAATTTTTTTCTTTCAGTGATAGGATTAAAAATATACTTATACATCAAGGTTTTTCTAGTACTATAATAACATGTTGACTTCACATTCCAATCCATAATATCCATTTGATATTATGTGCCATATGATCCTATTTACTTCCTACATTATCCAGATCTAAGTAATGAGGTCTGTTCATAGCCTCCCCACTACTACTGCACTACTATGTGAACTATTTTATCCATCTTCACATGCCGCACCATGTGCGTGCTATACTACTCAAATATAAAACCATGTATATCTTATGTTATTGGTTCCAATTCATTTTCGACATTGATAAAATACTTGTAAAGTCATGAAGTCTTGCCTTGTAATCCTAGGGGGACCTTCTTTTTTCATAAATTATTTTTATTATGGTGTAACCGTCATTTAATATGGTGTTTTCATGGTCACAAATATGTTGTAATTTGTTTGATTCACCATCCAATATCTCCTCTAAATAATATCTATATTGACAGGGATATATATTGAATAACTCATTTAAAAATAAAACCAGTAACTCTATAACTATGGTGTGGACTTTTCTATGTTGTCTACTTTTTAATATTTTTTAACACACTCTAGGAACATAACAACATGAATGACTTTAGACATTTTCTAATTGAATAAAAAACTATATCAATAAATCCTATGAGAATAACCACTTATTATGATTCCAATAATATAGTGTTTCCATCACCATTGGGATCTATCAATCACCAAATAAACACATCATAATTTAACAATCTAAAATATGTGTTTTCCACAAATTCTATTGTTCAAAAATCAATCATTATTTGTTGATATATTGAATCAATTTATGGTCATCAAACATGAACATATCATTTCCAAAAACAATAAAAAATAGACTATCTAAAATTTAATCTTCAAACCATTAGTATTTCAAATAGTTCCCCCTTTGGATTGTGTTCAAAACACAGAACATAAATTTTCTCTTCATTTTTCAATTTATCTATGGATGTATCTTATACCCTTAATGGTATTATCCCCTTTATTAGGATATCCCCATATATAACATATTGTAAATGAAATTAAAATGTCATTTTGAAAGGAATTGTTTATTGCATTCATCTACATGAAAATATTTAGATCCATTTTTCATCATTCTCCTTGTAATTAAAATGAAATTCACATACACATAATTTCCCCCATAATATTGTGAAATAATATATGAAAACTCAATATCCCCATTGTGGATTCCGTAATCAAAGGAGTAAATTTTATCTCCATATTACAAAACACCATTAATCATATAAATAATCTACATTTTGATTAGAATAATCATTTATAATGTTAGTCACCTACGAAAAACCCTTTAACAACATTATTTTCTCTTGATATTCACTAATAGATTTTACCACTATAAAATTTACATGTCAATAAATACTCTAATATTACTAATTTGGGGCACACTCTAAGAAAAAAGATCTTTTGTTGACAAATAGAGCATTGTTTTAGTCACTCATTATTAACAAGAAACTAGGAAATATACTTTCAATTTTTCACTATCTAATATTAACCATGATTATCAATAAATTTATACAAAACAATTATTGTATAACATTAAAGTAATTGGTTGTGGGAAACATACTACATGTTGATGGAATTTATAACTCTTGATAAACATTTGGAATCAATTTTTTCTAGAGTGGTTCAACTTAAACAAATGATATCATTTGAACTCTGTGACACTCATATATTCATATGATTCAAATTTTTTTGAGAATTATTAATACATATTATTTTTTTCGAAAAATCCCCATGATTTTTTTCTATTTATTTTAATTTTCATATCACAATATGCTGTAAAAAACAAGGAATAACATATCCAAACTCTATATGTAATAACCTACATTTACTCATGTTTTTATACTATGATCATTTATATTTTTTCTAAGAATTTTCACCCCATGTATCCTATATCAGAGTTAATTATAAACCTCTTCCAAAAATTATCTACATAAAAAATTAAATGGAGATATGGATAACTCAATGATTGTTATGTTTTTGAATATGGATAATCATGTCTGACCAAGCCATCAACATCCAACATCCCTTATATCTTTATATATATATATATATATATATAATTTATTGAAATCAATTATTTATGATTTCCATCATCAATTGTTTCAAAAAAAAATCAACTTTCTTAAGGATATAAATTTTTAATACCTCTAATACACATTATTTCATGTATATGATAACTTTCATCCTTGAGTGGCTTATACTTTTCAAAATAAAATTATTCGCTCACACTAGAAATACAAGATTCATGTGTTGCATCACCAATGGATTTAATATCTAGCCTTATTCTCCATTGTATCTTCATCGTTCATATATTAGCAGTTTGTATAGTACGATATACGAAAAACTCTACTTTTCTAGATAAAGGTAACATAATGGAATACATCTCCCTTTTTGAGTTAAAATCATATAATATTCCACAATATTCAATGATGGGAAAAACTATTGTGTTTTATTCAGGTTATGATTTCTTAGAATCTAAGAGATTTTTTTTGAGTGCTCATTTTTGATTCTACAAAAATCAATTTTTGATGTTCATTTTCAATATCTAATCTATTGTACTAATTTTACAACATAATAGGCCTTCTAGGAGGACTTTATATCTACATATATGTAAAATAAGTGTAGTGTATATTCAAGGATTTTTTTCCCTTCCATGAATTTATAAAATTTATATACCATTACCTGTTACCCTTGTTAGAATGAATGAATCGCTTTTAATTATAATTATACCTTATTTTTTCTTCATATGATTGAGATGTTGGCTCTGTTGGATTTCTTCTATCATCATTGGGCATGTTCACTTTGGATAATCTAAAAAGGATTTTCTTAAATATTTAAAAATATATTTATATTATGTATTTTATTTATTATGGAACAAAAATAATATATTTTTCATTTAGATACTCAATTCATCTAGATTTTGTATCTAGAATATTTCATTTATGGGAGGATTCATTAGGAGATAGTTATTATCCTTTCATAAAGATGCCTAATTTTTGTATACATTTCATTAAACTGGGGAAAAATTAGCTTCATATATAATGTATCATCCACACAATATTGTCTCATATCATCATGTTGTTTTTTTATAGGCATGATTAATTTTTTCAACTCCTTCTTCATGACCATTTTCTTGATGATCTTTTTGGAATGATTATCAATCATGTTTCTTTGCACCATCATTATTTTTTTCATTTTATATTGATTCTAATAAAGGTCACTTATTTGTTTCTATAATTTTTTCCCCTGAAAAAATATTTACCATCGAATAGTATCTTTCATGTTTGAAACTAAATAAATCATAGTTATTATTGAATGACAGTTCCATGGAATATTTGCATGATTTTTTTCCATTTCCTACTTAGAATGAAATAATATTTATCAAAACAATTTAGATTCATAAATGTCAACACCTTTATCTATATATGTGTTATATAAAGAGATTCCATTAGGTGTAGATAATACCATTTATAGAGAAAAAAATTTCTAGGATTACATACACTTTTTTTATTAATACACTATTTCATCAAATTAAATGAATCACTTGAAATTCGTTCATTTCAAAATAATTATGCCATTTTCATAGACAAGAATTCTACAAAATTACACGGATAACATGTTTGTGTAAGTATTCAATGAAAGACTACTCTAATTTCAATTTAATTGATCTTAAAATTTAAATTTTCCTTTATTAGTTTCAATGATAAACCTATTATTTCTTAAAAGAATAATTCTATATTATATCCCCTATCATGAAACTCCAAGAGAATATTACATGAATGGGGTGAAGTCAATCATATATTATTTAATATTAATACCATAATGGAAAGGTTATTTAATATTGGATTCCATATTTAACAGAACATCAAATCTAGGTAGATAAAAAAATAAATTTGAATCTTCAATTCTAATTCAACTTGTTGAAAATGAACAAGGGACTTTACATGAGAGTACTATTAGTAGGGGTGTTATATTGTTATTCACATTAAATGATAATTTCATACCATTCCCCATTAAATATAATAAATTTCATATAACATAATGACCTATCATCCTTATGGTTCAGAAGGATTTCTATTTAATTTAACATACTTTAGGATTCTTGATGAATTTTTTTGTAAATGAATAATGTGACTATAGATAGTAGTATTTAGTTTGTTAACCTTCATTGTGTAAATACAAGGATAATTAATCATGATTTTTATTTGAATTAAACATGTTATGATCCTCACATGAAATAAAGGTATGGTCTAGCACATTCCAAATCAAATTGGTAATACATTAAAAATTTTAATGGTAACTCAATTCTACAGAAGGGTCACCCCCTCAAATGTTCATTCATTTTATCAATACTAATATAAATGATCAAATTCAAATAATTTGTGGATAGGTGATACCCTTCTCTAAAACAGTTGAATAGATTTAATAATGATTATTAATGACTCACTATATTGAAGTATCCCTAGGTTTCTCTATCAAATCTATCAAAACACACAGATTCAAGACCTTCATCATTACAGAATACCTCATGAATTTCTTATTATTTATTATCAATATTGAAAAAAAATTATTATAATTATTTATATTATCTTAAATAGTGTAAAACCCCAAGATTTCCTGATATGCTTCTCTTTAAATAATGCAATAGCATTCATTGTACGCAATTTCGATATACTAAAACACCACTGCTAATCAAAATAGCCATTATGAATAGTAATACCCACTTTCTGAAATTATATATATTTTATTTTTCAAAATGGACTTCATTTTTGGATTTGTAATATCGAAATAAGCCTATGTTAAATTTTTGGTATTTTTCTGAGAACTTCCAATTTTTTATGAATAATGAAAAATACTTAAAAAAACACATTTAATAAAAATAATTTATAGTGATAAATTATACAGTTTAGTGGTTTTAAAGTATAATTAGAATATATTTTTACCATTTTATCCAATGGTGGTCATTAGAATTAATTTCACTTTGAAATTGGACCTAAACAATTGTCAATCTTTTGATATATATTATTCTTAAAAACATGATATTTGTTGTGACAGTGGGAATTAATTATAAAATTAATTAATACAACTTATATGTTTGGAATTTTGTAAAATAGAAAACATTTTTTAATTTGTAATATCAATTATATCTTAGGGTGAAATTTTGGCATTGTTCTGAAAAACATCAATTTTTATGAATAGTGAAACCACTAAGTGGTAGTTAAAAAACTGATTTTTCATTTAAATGAATCATTACCAATTATGTGATTTGATTATAAAAAATCCTACATACATGGTTTTCATTATGAATTAAATTTTTTTTCAATGGGATTAAAATAATTTTTTGGTGAATAGTAACATTTTAGTTTAATTAGTCACGATTAAAGGTAATTATTGTAATTTAAGGTAAAAATGGTGTTATAAAAATATGAAAATACCCTTACACTTGTCCTACCCTTATTTTATGAGTCATGGTCGACCAATAAAATCTATGGGTCAAGTTGGGGATCCCATGGAGCCACTTGGGTAAGAAAATGACATTAATAACTTTTTGTTTAAAGAAAAAATAAAATTGCCACAAACATTTGTTGTTTTACTAAAAAATTATTAAATGGGGTTATATAAGTTAAACTTTTGACTATCAATATTAATTGGAAATATAAAAAGATTTAATACGTCATGATATTTTTAATATAATTTTTATACATTCAATAAATTAAAAAATTTATGACAACATGATGATGCAGCGATTACCTCATTAATTAACGATTTAAATAAAATGAAAATATAATGTAAAATCTAAGACTTAAACTTGTGAAAAACCTATTGGATGAGTATATTTCGATCCCTTATCACCTAATGCTCGAAATATATAATTCTGGGACCTTTTGAATCCAAAACACACTTTATAATAATTTAACATTTCATGACCTTCCAAGAGTGCCCCTCCTCTCCTCTTATAAAAGTCCCCCACCTCTACCACCTTATTCACACAATTGAAGCCATTTGGTTCGGACAAACACTGCCCAAATACTCTCTAAAGTTACCTCCCTTACTCATAGAAGCCTCAATTTGGGAAAAATTTATCCCAATGAATCCTTTGGCTCAAATCAACCAGAGTTACCCGATTTTAACGTAATGTCTTCTCTAATGTTATTTTGTTTTATTTTGCTTCTAAACCCACTTAAACTCTTTTTATTCATTTCTTTTGTAACAAAAACAGTATATTAAATATACTAGTATTTTTTTATGAGAATTATTTGATTTAAACTTACACACGCCTTCATATAATGGTTAAATAACATTCTGTTTCTGTGGTTGGCGAATTTCTACCTCACGAAACGATGATTGTTCAATCTTCTTTAAACACCTCTCATGGTGGGCATTATGATGAAACTATTTTTATATATTATATATTTTATGTTTTGGTTTTCCTTATGATTCTGGATTTTTTATTTATGGAATACCTTTATGATTTCCATTTTGGGTAAACGCGATAATTTCATTTTAGGAAGTGCGGACTACCGCACCCTCAAAGTTATTTGAATCGTTAAATCCATATGTGAGATGTATAAAGGATGAAGTAAGTGGTATTATACATTATATTATACTGGAATTATATTATAACTTTATATATTTATAATTTCATTCCATTAAATTTGAAATAGAAATGAAAGTAGTGTTCATGCATACGTACGCCTTACCGTCTCCATGAACGGTGAATTTAATTTCTTACCTCTAAATGTTATGTAATATTATTAATGAATTTATATACTGGATATATATGATATATATATGATATCTAAATCATGAATATTATTCGTAGATATAATGGATATTATACTACATGAACAACTTGTAATTATATGATGTTTATTTTTGACTCAAGTGCCAAAGATCGACAAAACGACCGTTATTAACTTAAATAATTACATAATTTTTGTAACATTGTAATAAGTGATAGATAAGGGATAATGAACATGAAAAAGGTTCTTAAGCATGTAGATATTAACTCTATTTTATTATTCAGGAGATTAAAGAATGCTTGAGTGAAGTCGGACATGAGGTAAGGGAACTTCTTAACCCAATTTCTGTTCTTTGGGTTAATCTCCTACATTCAAATTATGTCATGATATTATTATGTCCTATCTTGTATTTTTAATTTCTTTATTTGTACTTATAGTGAATACACATAATATATCTATTTTATTTTAAAAATGATCGTTGTACGAACTTTATCTCAATCTCCTTTCATTGAGTCATATTATGTTTTATACAGAACATTCTTTTATATGGTGTATAAACCCCTTTGAAATTTACATTTATTCAAAAGGAATATTTTTATACGAGGTTTATTACTAAATGAAAAAAGGAATGTTTTTCTTGACGTACATATGCGGCGACAATGACTACTCTGCTGCCGTGTTCATTATTTGAGTTTCAGCTTCCTCTACAAGCAATAACATTTTTTAAATAAAAAAATAAATACAATATTTAAATTTTATTTTATTTTGGTATTAAAAATGGTTTTGAAAGTCTTTTTTTCATTATATAAATATGTTGTATTGATATCTTGTGATTCAAATGTGGAAATATTATTTTTCATTTATGCATGTTTTATGTTATACGATTATGTTATGGTTTATGATATGTTCAAACCTATTCTTATGAGGAATTTTTTGGACTTAATAAGTGACGGGTGGAGCCTGCTATAACTCCTTGATGCGTTAGCAGGTCTCATGAGACAAACTATTGTCTTAGCACGAGGATTTGACAAAATATTTTTTGCAGTCTTGGAACGAGGCATTGGCTACGTGGTTATGATAGTCTGGCATTATGCATTCCATCATTGTGAATGTGATCATTGATATTGCATGTAATTATTTGACCAATAGAATATCCATGTGAATAAGTAAATGGCATTATCTCATTTTACTTTTTCCATATTATGTTGAATTTCAATTTTAAAAGGCTTTTGTTTTAGTTATACATTTCCTTAAATGTTTATGTTTATTTATGAATGCTTCTGCTATATTGTTATCCTTACTGAGCATTTGAGCTCACCCCTTCCAATTTTTTAGTTTTTCCAGGATCTGAAAAGTATATTATGAATTACCTTCAGGGATAGTATGAGGGGATATGAAGACAAGATGTTGTTGTAGTTTTGTTTTAATTTATGATGTAATGTATGACTTATGAATGTATCTAGTGTTTCTAATGCTACTAAACTAATCTGTCTTTCTAGACTTGATCTTTTGTGATCATGCCAATGTTACGAAATAATGCACCGACTCTGGGTAGCTGGGGTCGGGGCATTATAGTTGGTATCAGAGGATGTTTAGTACTAACTTTAGAAGCTATATTTAGATAAACTCTGATAAGAGCACATAGACCTAAGATAATGTTTGAGTATTAGTACATAATAACATCCTAGAATTTTGGTATTATAGAGATTTTGTGAGTTTTTTGAGAAATACATCCCTGTATGGATATGAGCAGGTAGAGGCGGCTCTAGAATAGATGTACCTAGGGGTAAAACTCAAAAACACCTCTTTGAGATAGACTCGAACGGGAACTGGTGCACGACAACGAGCCTTGCTGCACTCTTTGTTATGACACTCCCGGGAGATATGCTTAGGATAATTATCATTTTTTTACAAACCATTATGAAGGGTTTATGAGTATATACTTTCTCAAAGAAAACATTTTTTATTATTATGGATTATATACATAAAACGTTCAATTTATATTAATTATTTTATAAGTTTGGAATTATTCATTGCAATTCATAAACTAACCTAGTTTATGCCATTGTATAGAAATGGCACCCAGTAGAAGTAATGTGAACTCCATCAATATGTATGATCCAAAGAGTAAGAAGGATCATGTTGTTCACGGTATTAAGCCAACATTTAGAAGGTAAATAGTCTCCCATGAGATCTCAACATATTAAGAAATAGTATCATGTGTTAATATGATAAGTAAAGAATTCTCTGAGTCTTATGGCCTTGAAGGGATGAAAGAGAAGAAAACGATGGAAGAGAGAATGATGGTTAAAGGGACGAGGGAAAAGAAGAATTTTCCAATATGTGATAACTATGGGAGGAAACACCTTAGAACTTGCCTGAAGGGAATGAGAGTTTGTTGTAAGTATGTAAAAAAATAACACCAAGTCTGTGACTGGAAGGGTAAGAAAAAGGTTTCAAATGTACAATGATTCATCTGCAAGGAGTGGGGACAATATGCAAACCAATGTCCAAATCATTAGAGTATGCCCCCAAATGAATTTATTGGATAATAATCAAGTTATGATACTACCACAGATGAGGAGGAATGATTAGAGCTCTTATGTTGTTATTAAATAATTTTGTCATTTAATTGTTGTATCAATGATGTACTGGTTATAATAATTATGGAGTATATAAGGATTATATTGTATTACTATTTCATCAAGGACTTGAGAATGTGTGGAACCATGAAAAATGACTCCACATCAGGTTAACATTTTGGAAAATATCTGGTTGAGGGAAAGATAAACCATATTATGGTTCTGATACCGAGATAGTGATTTTGGAATAATACATTATTGATTTGGATAAATTATATTGGATATTCTTAACTTCCTTGAAACTGATTAATTATTTGTATACATTTGTGGATAGAAGGAGTATATCTAGTAATTTATAAGGAATAATGGATCATGAATGTAATCAATAAGGATTTATGGTAATTCATGATGTTGCAGTGTTTTAAAAGAATACATGATGAAGGTGTTCACATGTTGTTGCATGGAAAAAATGATCATCATTATGTTTACCTTCTTTATAAAATTTGGACTATGAGTTGGACAAAAGTATTTGGGATAACTATAAATGTAGGAATGGATTAAGTTGAAAGATGGATAGTATTGTTTAAGGTTAAAACATTTCTTAATATTATTTTTGGAATATTATAATACTATAGTTTCAGGAAAAGGACAACCTGTAGGTCGGGGGATAACCCGTCGTGTCGGACAAAGCTGTAGGAATCGAACCCACAACCATAGTGCGACATGCCTTTATTATTTGTCACTATCCTACAAGATGTCCCTGGGAATTACAAAATAGTTTCCTAATCTAAATGGTATGTGTTAATATTTTGGACCTTGTACGATTAGGATAAATATAATATTTTTGAGTTCTATTATCTTTTTGAGTGAAAGATGAGTTTGTTGTGGAAATTAGTTGAAGGATGAAACTCTACTTGTAAACCATAAATATATATATAACTATCTCTTATTATATGAATAAATTAATTCGTAAACATTAGTAAAGGGATATTAAACCAAAAAATGTGTTATCCTAATACCTTATGTCTTGTTGAACTGATAATATTTTAAATCAACATAGATTGAAGGCTTTGAGGCCCTCAATTGTACACTTGTTTCTGATTGATGACCTCAATCACTCCCTATAAATATTTACATTTTTCCTCCAATTATGTGTCTATAATTTCCACCAATGTTCTCCTTATCGAGATCATAATTTGGGGGTGACTTTTTCATTTCCCTTTCCCACTTATTAAGGATAAATTTTACTAACATTATTTCCGATATGGGTTTTCCAAATAGGTATTTTCTATTTTCAACCTTTTATTTTCATATAAAAATTTCAAATTGTGATGATGCATTTTATTAAAGGAGGAGAGAACGTAACACCCCGATCTTCCACGATATGCTTCTCTTTCAATAACGCAATAGATTGCATTGTACGCAAGTTCGAGATTCTAAAACACCACGACTAATCAAAATAGCCACTATGAATAGTAATACCGACTTTTTGAAATTATATATATTTTATATTTCAAAATGGACTTCATTTTTGGATTCATAATATCTAAATTAGCCTATGTTGAATTTTTGATATTTTTCTGAGAACATCCAATTTTTTATGAATATTGAAAAATACTTAAAAAAAACCTTTTAATTCAAAATAATTTATAGTGATAAATTATACTATTGAGTTGTTTTAAATTATAATTAGAATATATTTTTACCATTTTATCCAATGGTGGTCATTAGAATTAATTTCACTTTGAAATTGGATATAAACAATTGTCAATCTTTTGATATATATTGTTTCTTAAAAACACGATATTTGTTGTGACAGCCAGAATTAATTATAAAATTAATTAATGCAACTTATATGTTTTGAATTTTTTAAAATAGACATCATTTTTGAATTCGGAATATCAATTATTACTTAGGGTGAAATTATGGCATTGTTCTGAAAAACTTCAATTTTTGTTGAATAGTGAAACCACTAAGTGGTAGTTGAAAAACAGATTTTTCATTTAAATGAAATATTACCAATTCTGTGATTTGATTTTCAAAAATCATACATACATGGTTGTCATTATGAATTAAAATTTGGTTCAATGGGATTAAAATAATTTTTTGGTGAATAGTAACTTTTAAGTTTAACTAATCGCGTTTAAAGGTCATTATTGAAATTTATGGTAAAAATGATATTATAAAAACATGAAAATACCATTACACATGTCCTACCCTTATTGGATGATTCATAGAAGACCAATAAAATCTATAGGTCAACATGGGGACCCCATGGAGTCACTTGGGTAAGAAAATGACATTAATAACTTTTTATTTAAAGTAAAAATAAAATTGTCACAAACTTGTGTTGTTTTACTAAAACAATTATGAAATTGGGTTATATAAGTTAACAATTAGACTATAAATATTCATTGGAAAGCTAAAACGATTTCCTAAATCATGATAGTTTTTATAGAATTTTTAGACATTAAATACATTAAAACTTTTATGACACCATGATGATGTAGCGATTACCTCATTAATTAATGATTTAAATAAAATGAAATGATAATCTAAAATATAATTCTTAAACATATCAAAAACCTATTGTATGAGTATATTTAGATCCCTTATCACCTTATCCTAGAAAAATATATTTTTGGGAGCTTTTAAATCCGAAAATCACTTCATAATAATGTAACTTTTCATGACCTTCCAAGAGTGCCCCTCCTCTCCTCTTATAAAAGGCCCCCACCTATACCACCTTATTCACCCCATAAAAGCCATTTTCCTAGGACAAAATATTCCCAAATACTCTCTAAAATTCCCTATCTTACTCCTAGAATCCTCAATTTGGGAAAAATTCTACCCAAAGAAGCCTTTGGTTCAAATCAAAAAGAGTTACCCGATTTAAAGGTAATGTCTTCTCTAATGTTATTTTGTTTTATTTTGCTTCTCCAAAAACATAAAATATTTTTATTCCTTACCTTTGTAATAAAAACAGTATCTTCAATATACTAGGATATTTGTATGAGAAGGATTTTATTTACACTTTCACACACCATCGTCTAATGGTTAATAAACATACAGTTTCTGTGGTTGGCGAATTTCTGCCTCACGAAACGTTGATTGTTCAATCTTCTTTTAAAACCTCTCATGGTGGCCATTATGATGACACTATTTTTATATATGATATATATTATGTTTTTGTTTTCCTTATAATTCTATATTTTTTATTTATGTCATACCTTTATGATTTCCATTATGGGTAAACGCGATAATTTCATTTTAGGAAGTGCGGACTGCCGCCCCCTCAATATGATTTGAATCGTTAATTCCATATGTGGGATGTATAAAGGATGGAGTAAATGGTATTATAAATAATCTTATACTGTAATTATAGTATACCGTTATATAATTATAATTTCATTCCAATAAATATGAAATAGAAATGAAAGTAGCGTTCATGCGTACGTAAGGCTTACAGTCTCCATGAACGGTGCATTTCATTTCGTACCTCTAAATGTTATGCAATATTATAAATGAATGTATATACTGGATATATATGATATATATGATATCAACATCATGAATATAATTCTGGATATAATGGATATTTTACCACATGATCAAATTGTAATTATATGAAGTTTATTCTTGACTCAAGTGCCAAAGATCGACAAAACGACCGTTATTAACTTAAATAATTACATAATTTTTGTAACATTGTAATAAGTGATAGAAAAGGGATAATTAAGATGAAAAAGGTTCTTAATAAAGTAGATATTAACTCTAGTTTATTATTCAGGAGATTAAATAACGGTTGAGTGAATTCGGACATGAGGTAAGGGAACTTCTTAACCCAATTTTCGTTCTTTGGGTTAATCTCCTACATTCAAATTATGTCAATATATTATTATGTCCTATCTTGTATTTTTAATTTATTTCTGTGTAATTATATTGAATAAACATAATATATCTATTTTATTTAAAAAATTAACTTTGTAAGGACTTCACCTCAATATCCTTTCATTGAGGCATATTTTGTTTTATACACAAATTTATTTTATACGGTGTATAAATCTGTTTGACTTTTATGTTTATTCAAAAGGAATATTTTTATATGAAGAATTTTATTAAATGACAAAAAGGAATGTTTTTCATGTCGTACGTATGCGGCGACATCGACTTCTCTACCGCCCTGATCATTATTTGAGTTTCGGCATCCTCTATAAGCCATGACTTTTTTTAAATAAAAAAATAAATACAAAGTTTTAATTTTCTTTTATTTTGGTATTGAAATTGGTTTTCAAAGTATTTTTCTCATTATATCAATGGGTTGTATTGATATCTTCTAATTGAAATGTCAAAATTTTATGTTTCATTTATGCATGTTTTATGTTATACAATTATGTTATGGTTTATGATATGTTTAAACCTATTCATATGAGGAATGCATTGGACATAATAAGTGATGGGTGGAGCCCGCTGTAGCTCCTCGATGCATTGGCAGGTCTCATGAGACAAACTACTGTCTTGGCATGAGGCCTTGACAAAATAGTATTTGTATTCTTGGCACGAGGCCTTGGCTACGTGGTTATGATAGTCTGGCATTATGCATTTTATCATTGTGAAAGTGTTTATTTATATTTCATGTGATTATTCGACCAGTAGAATGTCCATGACAATAAGTAAATGGAATTATCTCATTTTACTTTTTCCATATTATGTTGAATTTCAAGTTTAAAAGGCTTTTGTTTTAGTTATAAATTTCCTTAAATGTTTATGTTTATTTATGAAAGCTTCCAATATATTGTTATCCTTACTGAGCATCTGAGCTCACCCATTCCAATGTTTTAATTTTTCCAGGATGTGAAGAAATATATTATGAATGACCTGTAGGGATAGTATGAGGGGATATGAAGACAAGATGTTGTTGTATTTTTTATTTAATTTATGATGTAATGTAAGACTAATGAATGTATCTAGTTTTTCCAAGGCTACTAAACTAATCGGTCTTCCGAGACATGATCTTTTGTGATCATGCCAATCTTACGAAATAATACACTGACTCTGGGTAGCTGGGGTCGGGGCGTTACAAATAGTGTCCAATTCATTAATTATCTATCCTCACATAGGGATAATATAATCATTTCCCCAAGGTAATTATATATAGTTATTTATTTCCTACGACAAGATGATTCTACCAAACGTCTAATAAAATATTTATATATAAAATACTTATCTATAATTAAATAACAATGGTCAGGGTTTAATATCCACTTTCGTAGGATTATTCTATGTGTCCCATTTATATAATTGGGTCATAATTTTCCTTTTGAGTTTAGTTGGATAGCCTAATGTCATAGAAATAAAATAGTTCTTCAATTTTCATGAGAAATTAAAAAATGAATAAAATAAACAAAATACCATATGGTCTAATATAAAATGGAATATCACATCTATTTTTTCCAACTTCTTTGTCATTACCAAGTCTATCATGGTGACATATTGGATCCATTGCACTTTAATATGGAATGTT
The DNA here is from genome assembly GCA_963277665.1 of Viscum album. NCBI lineage: Eukaryota > Viridiplantae > Streptophyta > Magnoliopsida > Santalales > Viscaceae > Viscum > Viscum album. Next base: position 897,485,777 of record OY728136.1, on the reverse strand, counting down.
CTGAAAATCTATGTCTTGGTCCTCTATTTTTTAAAATATCTACTTAATTTTCCAATTACCACCATCATAACACCCATACAATTTTAGTAATGATGTCCTAAAAATACTTCTCACACTAATATAGATGCAGATTGGACATGAAAATGAGGCATGTTTTCATGTATGAATGGATTCCCTAAAATTAATTCATTTATAGATATTCATATGCTCCATTATTCTAGTCAAAAGACATGACATTAAAATCATCTTATATAGGGAGACTATAGCGTATCCTTTTGTGATAAATCATAGTCACTGAAAAATATAGGTTAGCTAAAAAGTTCATCAAACCATAGTTCAACAACATGTTTGTTTTTCCTATAGAAAATCCTATAGACTCTACACACCACATAAGAATGTAATATGTATTTCCTATAAATATAAGCATCTTTACTTCCTATGATCTCCATATTCATGTAACGATTTCATATCCTTTCCTTCTTTATGTTACCACCATGCATTATAAAACACTACTTCAATGACATCACACCTAACCGAAACGATTATATACAAATCAATAGTTCATCTATGGATGGATGTCCCTTCTAGTTCCCTAATGTGGACAATAATTCTTCCACAAAAATATAGTCTAGCTGGATAGTAAAGTCATCTAAGGATAGAATTTTTTATTTATATTCCATCATTATTATAGTCTACCTAATAATAATTGTGGCATTTTCATAGATACTATAGAATGGAACACCATTTTATTTACCCTACAATACATCTTATATATTTTGGATGCATTCACTATGGAATAACTATAATATCTCCATTAAAAACACACCCACTAAGGAATCCAATATGGAGTAGTCCTTCCCCATTTGACTATATTACACGAATACGACATAAATTCTATGAAATTCACATTTAGAATGCCTCTAATCATTTTCTCGTTTAATAAAAATCACAATAATAAAACATGAAATAAGAATATCTATATTAATTGATGAAAAATTAACACATTGGCTATCATCATTGGCATATTTCATTCTACAATGAAATACATCAACACATTGGTTATCTGGAATATGTGTTTTAAATAATGTTATTATTCGAAAATATGACTATATTAATTGAGATTCCTATACACTTATTTATCATCAACCTTGAAAATGTTATTATTACGAAAATTTTCAACCATTACTATTAATAAATCCTACCTCAGTATTTTTTTTATTATTTGGTTTCACAATTGTTTTTAAATAATATTACTAGATATAGTGTAGTCTGTAAATATTATTCAAAAGGATGGGTAGTTAAAACACGGTTATAGGTGGAGACAATATGGATAATTTATTGGGTTTATTTATTGAAAAAAAAACAAAGGAAAAGTTAAAAAATGGGATTAAAAAATGTGGGATATTGATCCAATCATAAGAATTGTCATTGGATTTTGTAGAAAATATTTATATATAGTTTTAAATTCTAATGTACAATAAAATGTGTAAATATTTGGACAATTGAGTTTATATGGTTATTTAAAGATATTGAATATTTTTTATCAATTAGGGTTCATATAATGAGATCATTGGTTCATATAAGAATAGAAGATTAGGTTTAATAAGTACATTCCCAATATCTATAATGTTCAGCAAACAGAGTTTGTGTGTTCCTGATGATTATTTTGATAAACTCTATAAAAAAATTCAAATTACATGTGTATGTAAATGTACCATGAATCAAACTTATGTAATTAAAGGGTACTCAGAAGGAGATAATAATACGTCATACTATATATGTGTATGGTTTGGGAGACTAATCCTCAAATACTAAAAATGGAAGAAAACATTTTCCTTATATACATTACTATTGAGATAGAACATATATAAGAGTATATATGGTAGATAAAAGAATATATAGAATAGTTTTTTGAAGTATTCTGTAGTCAAATCATGTAAATCATGTTTTTACAAATTGATCTTGATATAAAAAAATTCTAGGGGTGAGAATGATGGTCACATGATTAATACATGATGTGTTAGTGTCACCTAAATCATACATAAAAATAATTTGTATAGATGTTGTGAAATAGATGGTTTCGTAAATTTTCCATTATCTGATAAATTAATACCTTGTTCTGACAAGTTATAAAAAATGTCAAAATGAAAGGGATAATTATGTTTTTCTTGGTAATTTGAAGATACCCATTCTATAGAATTGTGTCACACCAAAACAAGAAAAATGGTTATAGTTAACTATATATGGTGACAAAACTCTGTAACATATCATGATTTGTGAAATGTATTGGACTAAGATAATTCTACTGTATTGAAATAAAAATGGCCATAATTTTCAAGATTTATATTGTTTGAGAAAATCATAATAGGTTCATGCTTTTCACATCCAAATATCGAAAAAATATATTTGATTACTAAATAACATAAAACTGAAACCATACATCCATACCATGATGTTTTTCCCATGTCACAGTTATTGTAATATGAAAAATTTTAATATACTTCTTGAGTTGTAATTATCATAATATTTCATTTTATAGATAAATTTTTTAAATTCATATTTGAATTCTCAGGTGGTAGATCTATGTAACGATAATGTAATGTATAAATTTGAAGGAATGAGGTTAGATGTTGTGATGTATTTGAATTTATGAATTTGAATAAAAAATATATGAATATGTTTGAATAAATTATATAAAAAATTTAGAGATAATATGGTGACATAATTGATTATAAATATTATGTTTTATAAGTATAAAAATATTTTAATATATCATTAATTTTTATGTAATTTGATCGAAGACCGTATTATATAAGATAATTTTTTTATGAAATGAATTTTTTGTGCACAAAAATGATGATCATGATTTTATAATTATATAACCATAGTGAAAAACCTTTTTAATTTGATATAATTTGATGATTGAAGTGTGTGTAGATATTATCTGTTGAAATACTCTTCAATTAAATTGAGAGGAATGGTGAAGGAGGATGTGGACAGCAGATAATCAATTAGGTAATCCAAAAAATTTTATTAAAAAACATGTGGAGTTTTTATTATTTAGAATATTAACAAATTATTGATATGTACTCAATTGATTTACCCTAGTGTCGGTGGACTAATTAAAAATTTATAAAGACTGTTTTTGTAGTTCATTAGGAAAAATTAATAGATTCAGGGTTTGTTTTCCAAGAAACAAAAAATATCCAATTCAAATTAGTATAGGAATGTTTTTATAATCCACATAATTCATCCCCCTCGTAATTAATTTATTTGGAACACAATTTTCAAAAATCATCAGTAGCATACCTATAAAAACCTAATAAACAACCTTCTGTACAATAATTTTTTGTAAAACTATTTGTTAAATAAAAAATTTACATCAATTAGTAAGCTATGTTGTATTATAATAGGATGAGGATTACTCAATAAATGGTATATTATTATTGGAATACATATTAAAAATTATAATGATTAAAAAAATATGTTATGTAAATAAATATTGAAATAACCAAATAAAAATTCATCATCAATTAGAAATGGCAGGAAAAATATCATGAAATCATACAAATCCCTAATTATAGGAGTTCACCTATCAAGATTCAATCTAAATATGAAAATTATTGGAGTATATATTCCATTCATGAGTATTATTCAATTGATAATTAAAATGAAAATAATATATACTTTAGGTGAGTTGATGTGTGCCTATGGGGGTAGATACATTCAAACAAAAAATATATATATATATTTAAAAATCATTTAATGTTTATGGTTTTTTAGTCATCTCATTTAATTTTTTATTTTTTAAAAAATAATTCAAAATTTTAATTACCATCATGGATCACATTGAATATAAATATATAATTTCACTAGTATATTATTATCAATTAAAATTTATTTTGACGGAATCACATGAGGATGATAATAATTAAATCATTGATGGTTGATATTATTGAAATTTGATAAATTCCAAATATATATTATTAAATATATATTTATGAAGTCATTTATATGTTTAGAATATATATTTGTTATGTTTTTTGATGAAATTAATCACTGAATATATCTATAGTTAATTTCACAAAATAATAGATTGTATGTATTTCCAACATAATTCATGATATTTATAATTCAATAAAATTTTATTTTGAAATATTTTTTTTTAAAAAAATTATCATTTTAATATGTTTGATTCAAAAAAATTATTGGATTGACCATAACTTGATACATAATGTATGATATAATAAACAAAAATTAATAGTAACATTGTTAAATTAATAAAATAAAACATATAAAGAAATACCATAGGGTTTTACATATATTTATTAATATGTGGGTGGATTTTCAATATTTCATTACAAAGGATCAGATAATGTACACTAAAAATGAACAAGTTAAGATAATATTTAATAAAAGGCATAAAAATACAAAATATAAATATGAAACATTAAAAAGAAATGATTGACACAAACACATGTAAGTATTTTTGTAGAACAATTGACTCATAAATTATTAACTATGATTATTATCATTCATCTAACTAAATTACATTATAAAATATTAAAATAATTAATTAAAATATTTTTTATTCATTAATTCAATAGTATTTCCTATAGATTCCCTCATTGTATTTAACTGTTTTTTTTCAATGTTATACATATAATATTAATTGATTATGGGTGTTAATTACTAAATATATATATTATTTTAATTTAAAATATAATTTATGTGGGTAAAAAAACTAATGTTCAAATATCTATACTTAATTGGTTTCAATGATTCCATTGAGTGTGAATATTATTTGGACACCAAAATGATCAATTACAGAAAAATTGGTGAAATTCCATACAATCAATGATAATTTAGTGAATTAAAATCCACATTAAAAGTGATATATCAATCCAATATGGTTCAAAATTTTTGGGTTTATCCCTTAAATACTTTGTGAAACATTATAAATTAAAATTAATCTCATTCTTCTCTCTATAGAGGCCAAACCCTAACAATAATACATTGAAATTGATATTTTTATTATTTATAGAAATAGTTAGTAATTATTTTATATTTATTAATTTATAAATATAATTCATGGGAAATGTTTTTTATAGATATTCAAGGGATATGAAAATAATTTATCATTTTTTTCATGTTAAAAATAATATTAAAAAAATTCATACAGTGTAAATTAAATGTTGGATAAAAATATTCCATGATAGAACAAGCTTATCCTATTATGAAACATTTACCTATCAATGTAAGGATAAATATATATCTCTCATTATATGTGAGTTAAAAACCTAGAAATGGAGTTCTAAAAAATATTTTAACAACCATCTTGTTTATTTGTTAATTTGAAAATAATTTTTTAACCATAAAAATATTTCTGAAAATAATTTAATAATAATATATTAAAAAATTCATTCTGGGTCCTAATAGTCTACATTTATGAATGAACATGGGGAGAAAATAGTATTTTATCAAATAAGACAATATTATCTTTCATTTTTTACACAGGTGATGTCACAATATATATTATGCCATGTATCCATTCCCTAAAAGATTTTGAATTTCTAGATTAAATATATACCATGTATACTTTTTAATTTATCATTTTAATGGGAATATTACTGATAATATAAAATTATAGTACCAAAAAATTCATAAACCAAGCCTAATGTATTTTTTTGAAAATTATATTTTATATCTATAAACTACTGTATAAATTATTTCATTCTTATCTCTCTCTCAAGCTGATCCCTATCAAGATGTTTCTTCGGGTTTGGTTTTTGAGAAACCACACTCTCACAACATATGATAATATATAAAAATGGTGTATTTATGGCACTAAGATGTCAATATTGTGATTTTCTGAATGGGGCATCCCTTGGGAATCTATTTTTAAAATATGATTGGGAGGGGGTTCTTGGAATTATATTATTCTTGGAATGTGTATCCAACCGAGAGGGGATTTTGATCAAGATTTAATGATATCATTGTTCATGGGTTATGGTCATCATGGAGTGTAGGTTATGGTTCAATGCTTGAACAATGTGGCCGATTTTTTAGAGCCTTGTGATTATTGTAGTAACAAAAGAGATGAAAGTACATTATATCTGTATTTTATGTTTTTGCATGATGTTTATTATGGATGGTCTTGGTGTTCTAAACAATGGTATATGATCTTCATCCTTGTTAACAATATTTTTTCCATGTATCATTCCATTTTCGGAAGGATGGTATAAATCATATAAGGTATTTGAGTGAAATGGGGCCACTATGGTTGGGGTGGAAATTTAATATAGATGGATCATGTGTTGTAGGGAATATGAGAATAGGTTTTCTTATATTGTGATAACATTGGTTTATTTTCATTTAATTCATTAGGTTTTATGGGTCTAGAAATTTTATGGGAGTAGAGGAAAGGGAAATCTACACTAGTCTAATATTGTGAAGGACATACAATATTCAAATTTAAGTGGTTTAGTTAGAATCCATAGGAATTGTCAGTTTTTTCAGGGAATGGATAAACCTCAATGGGATTTGGCTTATTTGGTATTAAGGAGATGTTTGTTGTTTAAAAATGGTCCTATTGTAGTTCACATGTGTAGATAAGTAATTTTTTTGTAGTCACATTGGAAATATAGGTGTTACATAGTGAAAATATAATTTTTTATAATAGTATGGGGACACTTATAAATGTCTGTAATATTTTTGTGATGAGATTTCTCCTGGAATCCATCATTTTCATCCACTGAGAGACAAAATCATGTTTTTGTTTTCTGATATTAAAATAATTACAGTCAATTTTCAGCTATTTTATATCAACCTTATACATAATCCAAATTGTTTTAATAATATTATATATATATATATATATATATTAGATATCATCAATTATTTATAATTGATAAAATATTTAATAGAATATGAAAATTGTTTCTTTCAAAATGTAATTAATATGATGTATCACAATATCATATTCACCCACCATTGATCTTAAATAATCCCAGATGTGATAACCATTTTAAAAGTATGCATAACTCTTAAAAAAATTAGTTCAGATGGTAATATAATTGAGTGTAAATAGAAAACAACATGATATGGACTATATTTCTAGGACTCTAGACTTTTTTTAGATTAATTACCAGATAATGAAATTTCATTTTATTGAAATTATTTTTTCCCTATATACATTTAATCTATAATTATTGGGTTTTAATGTAGTTTATTATCAAATCATGTAAATTTCATGTGACTCTTATAGATATCATATTGGAATTCATGAATTAACTATTATATTAACTACATCACCAGATTTAAATTGAAAATAAAGATATAGAGGGGTTAGATATGTTGGTGGAATATAATATAAGAAAGATCCCTCAAACATTATAGGATAATAAGTTGGTATGTTTACCAATTTTGGAAACTTTATATATGATTAAATTTATATACCCTCTGGTATTTATCCTTGGTAAGACTGTTAATTTAATTTTGTATCATTATTTAAATCCTTTTGGTCTTAAGAAACACAAAGTATAAAATAGAAGTTTTGACTCATGGTATTATATAATATATTACACCTATCATTGATGTAAATCCAAAAGAGTTTAATTTGGAGAAGAATATATGAACCCGTATTTTTATATAATTTGTGCTTATTACGTGAAATACTTGTGTTACCGTCATTGGATGTTAATGTGAAAATATTAAGGATTTAGTTGATGAAATAAATTCTCTATTCTTATTCTATAAAACACATGTATTTGGTAGTTCAATTTCATAACACCAATGAAAAAAATATATTTATAATATAAATGATATATTTATATCTAATACACATTTCTAATGGGATGAAAATATTTATAGTACATATTATTGACTTATTATATAATATTATTTTCGTAGAATTTCATTTTAATCGGTAGTAGATTTTATTGGATCATTTTCCTACTCATTTGGTTAAATTTACATTCTAGTTAATTTTTATTATGTTACCAAATATATGGATAAAAAGACTATAGAAAATAATTATTTTCTTGTTGAACTAATTTTTTTGTTGAAATATATTTTCTATTAGTTTAATAAAATTATAGATATCATCAATGACCACATTTGGAGAATTTTTAGTAGAATTGTTTATTCCTCCTTTATTTAATATGGTGTAGAATAGAAAACATAAATTATATACAATGTATATGCTTAACATAGAGAGTTAAACCCAATATTGGAATTTTTTTGTAATTAAATATTATGCATAAATTTCAGCACATATAATGATGTACATTTAGTGTATAAGAAATAACAAATGGATTTCATTTACATATTCCCTAATCATATTTTGTATTAGATTGATTATAATATTTATATATAAGTAGATAATCATACATAATGGTTTATAAAAAATTTAAAATTGGATTTATCCAGTGAAAGAGATCATAATGAATTTAAATTTTAAGATCATTAGGAGATTCAATTATCATTAAATGAGTACTCGAATATAATTAAAAAATAAACAGAGAAAAACTTTATTCAAATGAAATGATTTTAGTTTTTATGATAAATTATTTTTATATTAATTATAATGAGTGTAAATTCTTTTAATTTATTTTACTAGATGATTATAAATTTATATCAAGTCTTATATTTTCCTCTTAATTTTTATCATAGATCGCAAAATAGATAGGATTAATGCACCTTGTAGTTATTTATAAATGATTTAATTAATAATCCTTCTTTATAATTTATATAATCATACTTCTACATATGTTATTTATTTTATGTAATTTATACAAATTAAAATGCTAAAATATAATATTTACATATTATATAGTAGGCTCACATTATAGAAATTTTAACATTTAATGTGTGGGTAGAGAATGAAATTTTATTGTAATAATTTATTAATTATTATTTTTGTGAATTTGAAAAAATTATATCTTTTTTATTAAAAACCCTATTCAAACATAAAACAAAATAAGAAATATTTTTATTATTTTTTCATGATAATTGAATATTTTCAATAGTTATATCGATAAGTTTATTAGAGGATGGATAATTCATTCACTTTAAATTATTTTTCATTTATGTACCCTCAAAAATAATATTTTATTTCTAAAAATCACATTTACGTAGTAGAATTATAGAATACGGGATAATCCCCTTGGTAATTTTCATAAGAAGTAGATTGTCTGAAATTATAGATTAGTCATGGAATATCTATTTTCTATTGTAGATTTTATCAGAAAAATAAAAATGAGTATCATGGTATAATTTGAGAAACATAATGACCATGAAATAACATAGCAATGTTAGTTATGCCCATAAAATTTTATATTATATCTACTAATCCCCCAAAGACAACATGTTTAATTTGGAGTTTTCTAGAGTATGTAAAGTCTACATGATACATATTAAATATATATGAATTAGTATACATACTAAGATAATTTTCTCATAGATTATTTCATATAATTGTGGATATTATCTTTAGGGGTACCTTTAGGATATATATATATATAGTACATGTATAGCCTATTCAAGACTTATATGAATATGTAGCTATAATATTGGAATATTTCATATACGTAATATGGATTACTATAGTCTGACATAAATTTAATAGAATTAAAATAATATTTTAAAAACACGATTTATATATGTCTTTTTTTAGGTTTATTCTTAACATACAAATGGTTGAGAAACTAATATATTAAAATTTTAATCACAAATATCAATTATTAATCAATGGTTTTTATTTTAAACCCATATACATATTCAAATATTTAAAAAATATTTACAAATATTCAATTATTTTATGTTATTCAAACACACTCATGATTTATTTCGTGGTGTATATTTTTGATAGATAAATTTTAAAAATATTATATATTTTATCTCTAGCTAAATTTAGTTTATTTAAACATATGATTCCCAATGGATGGTTAATTTTTTATTCTATTTCTCATAATTGATTCTACAATCTTGATATAATAACAACTATGAATTTCACTAATATTAAAAACCAAAAAAATTAATGTATTTATCATTATCATATTTACTTTTATCTGTTTGTGTAAAAGGGTTGGTGGGTGGGAGTTGATATTCCAAATTTATATAAATATTATATTGATAATTGGTGAATCATTCCATCTATAATGAACTATCATTAAACTATTTTTTAAATAATAAATTTAATGAATGAATTTAAAAATATTACTACATTTCATGTTATTACCATTATTAAAACTCTAGTATTTTTAAAATAATAATTTCATCAAAAATTATTTGAATTGGTTTTTTAATATAAAAGATAACACATTAATGAAAAAACATAATTGGTAACATATATAAAGGGTAAAATATTTTGATTAATAAAATAGTACATGAATAAAATTTAACAATTAAAAACACATCATGTACACTATCTCACGTTTCAAGATATCACTAAAAATATATATGGATATATTTCTATAAAAAATTGAAATATATTTGATAAAATCGAACCTAACATTTAATATTTTTTGACTGATTTTTTTTGTATTGAAATATGGTCAATAATGTGATGTAAGAGGGAGTAAATTATTTATAGAAATATCTCCTTTAACAATTGAATATATAGGTATCTCCATCCACCTATACACTCTATCAATATATATTTCCATCTTTTAAAGACATTTTAATATGTTTTATTGGGTTATATGGATGAGAGAGTGGATGTAATAAATATCAATAGCCATTGGCTGATGGTTTTTCTAATAAAATATGACTCCTTTGATATATTTTTTCCATTTATAGAATATTTTATTTGTAATTAATTTATTATCCCATCATTATTTTATTTTATTTTAATGTACATTGTTAATTTTGTTATTAAATTATATGATTTTTATAGGACACTACCTATAGTTTAGTGAGATCCCCTAATATTTATTCACTACGATGTGGTATAAGAAAATGATAATCAGATACAATTCACCCACCAATGCAATTTAATCACCAATTAATTTGGTATCAAAAAAATTTTAAAATATTTAATTCTCCTCCATTGACCCCATTTGATGTTAGTCAATTTTTTTTATTTTATATACACATTCACATAAAGAAGATGAAAATAGCTATTTATTATGTTCAATAATCAAAATTAATGATTATATAATCAGTAAGATATGGTTTTATCCAATACCATAAAATCAATAATAATCAAAAACTGTATGTATAAATATAATGACTTTTCATTAAATAAAAATTGACTTTGATATTTATAAAAAAGTATGATGACCTCTCATACTCATTTTGATATAACTTCAAAGAAATAACAATAATATTTCTTTGGGAAGAATAATGGTCTTTGAATTTATGATCAATATTGTAACACTTTGTATTCTTGATTTTATCACTTGAAACTATAAATTTATAAAATAAATCACATCATATGGAGAAACCAATATTTTATTCACAATTAAACTAATATATATCATATTATATATTTCCATATGACAATTAATAAAAAAATAACTCACTACCACAATTAAAACCAAATATAACATGTATTCCATAAAATGAAGCTTTGATTATAACTATCCAAATATTCATCAACATGGATTTTTGTAAAATTAATAAGAAAACATTATTTTCATTCTTTCATTACATATTATATCTCTTTTTATTTCCCACTATATCTCTATCACATTTCTAAATCATTCACTACTTATATTCTCAACAATATACTAAACAATAAATATATCTTCAATATTTGAATATAAATTTCAATTAACATTCCAACAACCAATGTCCCTGATTACTTATCCCACATCATTTTGATTCGTTGAATCAATATATCAATTATCATCACCTATTAAATGATTCAATGACACTAGGAAAAAAGTTTGATATGACCATATGTGTAACATCTTATGTATTTATAGAATATTAGTCACATCCATGAATTATTTTAATCATATTTTTAATATATCTTACATTCTTTCTTTGTTCTTGGGGTTTCCAAAGAATTTTTGTGGAAATTGTCTGTTTTCAAAATATTGGCCAAACCGTGAGCCCCTTTCCAGATTTAAAATTACATTTTTTTCTTCTATAACTCCATTGTTTTCAACATTTTACACCCATTCCACTTTCCAATTGAAACCCTTGGGTATATTAAAACCACCGTATAAATTTTTACTGCATATTAAACCATAATAATAATGGATTTGGGTTTTGTATTAAGGTGTTAGGCCAGCCGGAAATCCAATTTCCTACATTAGTTTTTATTATTTATTTAATATCTCATTCAATTTTTACAATTTTTCAGTCATTCAAACTCTCACATGAAACCATATTTCCAAGGCATACTCTCATGCTCTCATCCTTCTATTTGGAGATTATATTCATCTCAAATTAGAGTTAAACGTATCTAGATTCTTCAAATTATTCTTATTTTAATAGGTAATTTTTTTCATTCATAACACCTTCAATTTTTACTCTATACACTCCATTTCAGTTGTCGAATGACCTAATAAAACTTATTCGAATGTCACTTTAATTTTTGATTGTTTGGAAATTCATCAAGTGATTTATTTGGGGTGTTTTATTCATAATCTCTCAAATAATGGTTTTCATCTCAAGTTCCTCTATTTTTCTTATAATTTCTTCCACAATTATTGAGGTTTTAAAATGTCTAGAAGCTATGCTTCATACCTAGGGTTGGGTTTTTTGTCTTTTTCTGAAATATTATGGATTTGGTCTTTATTTCACATCCCTGTTGTGTAGCGGTGGTGCAATTGATGTTTCCCTCAACAGTTTGGTGTATTTGGCACAAATGGTAGGTGGTCCCATGTTTATTCCTCCAAATATTAGTTATCATTGCATCATTTATATTTCTAGCATGTTCTATTTACAAAATTTTTTGTACGATAACTATTTATGGTAGTATTGACAAAGCGTTCAGTTTCAATGTTTTGTAATTGTTTTAAAATGTGTGTTTTTCATGTGTATCTTTTGTGGTATTATTTGAGAGAATTTTATAACACTTCTGAGTGGTTTAATAAATGTTTCTAGGGATGAAAAATCTATTTTGGATTGGTATTGGTGTGATTTTGTCATGTAAATATGGTCTTGAAATGATTCTCCTGTTAAAAACATGGTTATAGACCTTGGGATTGTATTCTTAAAATTGTAAATGATTTATTGAGTTAAACAATGGGCGAAAAGGTTGTACATGTATTATTTTTGTGAGTGTGTTCACCTTAGATGGGGTTCATAAAAGGTAAAGTGGTGATTTAAGATTTCAATCATTTTTTGATTGTTTTATAAATTGCTGAAATGTTTTATAAAATTTTAAGAAAGATGTGAAACATATTTATGGGCCATTTTATGTGAGTATTATGTGAAAAATTAATTGTTTTTGTGAAATGATAATTTTTCTACATGTGTGTGGTTTATTTGGTGGTTGTTTGATATGTATGTTGTATTTTCATGTGAAAATTATATTTTGTTTCTTGTTTAACATGTTTGATAACAATACAGAAACTTGGGTATCTAGGTTGGTGGATGTGTACTAATATGCTAGTAATCCCGGGGGGTTTTCCCCAGTTTCAAGTAGTTAGTTTGAATATGAAAAAACTATCTATAATATGATTATGATGATGATGATGATAATGGAAATCTACTAGGTTATATGTATTCTCCCTATTAGTGGCTTGTGTTCATGGGGAATGATATTGTTATTGTTACTTTGACTGATATACGAGGTACCTTGGACCCACAACTAGCTAGTTCATAGGGGTTATTTTCTCGTTGCTTCTACGCACTAGATACTTTATGCTAAATATCGGCATAGGGTCTGGTATTATAAAATATTTACTAGATTTTATGTTTTATTTAAATGTGTTGATTCAATAATGTATCCTACATGAAAACTATTTGTATTTAAATTTGCATCTCTGTAACATTCTTATACGAATTTCATGATTATGAAAACATTAAATCTTTTCATACATGAATTCTTATCACATGGAAATTTTAATGGTGGCATCCTACTAGGCGTTGGACCACTCTCTAATTACACCATTAGGTGAAAGTAGAATTGGTTATTTTTTTAGTAGATTTGGGTGAAGATTTTAGTGCCACTGGTTCAGGATTCTAGTGGTCCTTCTTAGCACAGTGTCATGGATATGGGTTGAGGGTGGTACTCCATCGAATGAATTGGTTCATGGGATTTCCATATTTCTGTTATTCATTTTTTATAGTCATTGATAATTGTTTTAAACTATTTAATTCAAGTCTCTATTTTTGTGAATGATGGTTTATGTTGAAAAATGAATGTTTTTTATATTGGATTTGAGTGTTGTTTTATATTAATAATCACAGGTAAATCATTCCCAAATTTTATTTTATGATACTGGGGAACTTTTTCCAGCCCATGGTGATCGGGAACACCCATCAGGTCTTTCCACAGTCTGGGTTTGGTGCCAGTTTTAATGGCTTTCAGATTTGGCTTGCGACAAAATGGTATCAGAGGAGGTTCAAGTTAAATCTTTGGGACATTTTACTTGTGGAATATTTGGGATAGTCCAGAGTTAGGATTGGTGTGGATTGATATTTGGATTATGAGTATGGTGCCTAGCTAACACACCTAGTGTTGTGATTTAATTTTCTGGGTGAAGTCAGGTTTTATTTGAGTCATTTGGATTTCTTGGTTTGATGATGATTACTAGAAATGAAAAAAGAGTTGGGATAATGGTCTCAGATATCTCAAAGTGTTTGGAAAGCCATGTGAATCCAAGGATAATTCCCTATAAAACTATTTATGATTATTAAGGGATTACCATATGGCCTCCAACTATATTTCAATTTCATCCACAGAAACTACTTCCCCCTCGCATTTTCTTGTGTCCAATAGTTTTAAAATATGGGTTGTTTGGATTTATTTAAAAAAAATTGTATTGTTTTAGAAGCGTAGTGTTTTTGGGAAATAATTTTCTAATTAATAATAAATGGTTTGATTTATGAAATTGTGTAACTGAAATATTAAAATTGTTTTAAAATGTAAAATGGTGTGTTTACATCTCTTTTGAAGGCAGGAACTGTGTTAATGTTGGCATTGAAAAAGTGTTTCCAATAGAGTCTTCTAAACTAGAGAAAGGTGTTTTAATGGTATTGAATGTTTTTGGAGGTCATATGGTGAGTTTTTAAGGGTTTTTTTGGTAACTAGATATCATTTGAAAATTTTTATGAAATTTGGGAGTCATGTTTTGAAATGAGAAGAGTTGAGTTCCCAATTTAATAAGGATTTATGAAATAGAGTTTTTCATGAAATAAGATGTGTTTCAAAATGGTTTGAAATGTTTTGAAATTAATGTACATGAATTAATGGTGAATTTTTATTGAATGATTGGTGATCTTTTGAAAATATGTACAAATCATTCGCACCTTTTTTTAAACATGAAGAGATGAGTTTTTCAATGAATGGGTGCTGATAAAATTGTGTTTGTCATAAAACGAGATGTTTCCTAAAAGGGTCAAGATGTTTTGAAATTGATGTGAATAGATTTAAATTGATTTTTCATTTCAATGATTTATCCTTTCTAAAACATTTTTCAGTATTTGAATAGGGATTCTGATTTTTTGGTTAGCGGTCTTGTGAAAAAAAATAAGGATTGGTTGAATATTTCTATTTTTAAAAGTGGAAGGAATTTTTTTTAACATTGGTATCTCTGTGAGTGACCACATGCAAGTGGTTATATGGGATTATGGATGGTTAATGGAATAAATTTATTATTTTTAAGATGGATATGAGGATGGTGCCTGGTGTGGCATGTAAACATGCATGTTTGAGGCCCATGAGGTACCATTGGTCTATACGCAAACCACTGAACTTTTAATTTCCAAAGAGATAATTTAAAATGGAAAGTGATGTCTTGATGACTTGTTTGGGATAGTTTGTATTATGTGTTTTTGGAAATGTCATCTTCGTGGGATGTTATGAATCCAAGAACCCCTTTAGTTTGAATAGTTATTTGGGTTTTTGTTTCTTTGGTAAGCTTGGTTGAAGGGCTTGCTAGTGGTCTCCTTATGAAACTTGTTTCGGTATTCCTTTACAGTGGGTCTAATCATGGGATTGGATTTTGTTTGTGGTACATTTTGACTAATGGACCAGCATGGTTGGGTCCTTGGGTTCTCACGCTGGTTAAGGTATTCTCCCACTAAGAGGTAATGCTTGACTGAAGTGTAGCCTATATTTTTTTTCTATTGGAAGATCCTCTAGATGATCAATATTAGAAATATTTTTCATGATATTTGTAGATTGAGACTAAACCCTATCCCTTCATGGTTTTTTGGATCATCTTGTAGAATAATTCTTCTTGTAGATGTTGAAAGAGACCATAGTTTCTTATGTTAACTAATCCGTCGAAGGTGGAAGTGGTTTGGGGTTGATAGAGTGGATGGAGTCTAAGAGGGGCTATGGATCCTCTGTAGTATCTTTGATGCAAGGGTTCATTTAATACCCCTAGTGTTGGAAATCTGGTAATGATATGCTATTATGGCCAATTTTTATAATTTTGTGATGTTTAGGAGTGTTGCAAATGGTCCCTCTCCATGTAATGATTCTATTAGTCTCAATGTTCATGTTCAAAGATGCATTGTGATGTCATGTGATTGTTTTACAGTAAATGTGAAAAAGTATAATCTTTTGGGAGTATTTAGTTTTTTAGAAGTGTGCCCGCTTTTGGAAAATCTCGAAAAACTTGTTTTAGAGGAAGGTATTTCTATATATAATTTTCTCTTTCTGATTATCATCTAAAGAAAACAAGGGGTGATGTGTGTGCATCTTATAAGCCCTTGTTTCTGAAAAATTTCAGGTTTTTGTATAGTTAGTTATAGTGTGTGTTATGTCTTTTTTAACCATTCTGGGATTGCAGTGTAGTTTTTTTAGCACTATAAGAAGAAGTTCCATTCAGGGGTTTTCAATGCATAATTGTGTGGCCAACAATGCTTCAATCCTTGGAGCTCCAACTATTGGTCTAGGATAGAAGCTGGTATGCAGTAAGGAGAAATCCAATGGTCGTTCAAACCCTTGTGGAATTTCATATACACATTATGAATTATGGGAGTAGCTTAAACCTATGGTGTCGTCATATTTCTTTTTTTTCTTGTATGATGGAAAGAGGTGGGAGGACCTAGTGTCCTTGTTATCACATAATGTCATTCCTTCACCCTTTGGGAGTTTTCGGGAAAGGATTGAAATTTGGATAGATAGGTTGAGAACATGTTTAGTAGTAAGCATACCCTAGAAACCCATCCATATAGAAGGATCACCATGTATAGCACACGGTTTCGCATCCCATGCAGACTAACTGTGCAGTCGTCCAAATTATTTAAATTTGGTGTCTTTATGAACCAGCCTTGCTGGTCAGTTAATATGGTTGGTTCTTGTTATGGGGAGACCCACTATGGGTATTATTTAAGTTCTTTTGGAAAGGTCTAATGGAATTATACCCCTTATACTGGGGAGTCCGTTTGGGACTCCCCCTATTAGTGTACTCATTATGTCTCTAGAAAAATTTATGTAATCCCTAATGGTGGGGAGCTCAGTTGTGTCCCCACATACTAGAAAATTAGATTTGTCCTTGGTCTTGGCTTGGTGGTAGGTGCCCTAATTTAAATATATCTAAATACTTAAATATCCCTTGGGTAAATGTTGGGATTGGAGAGCACCATATGGTTTAGATAAAGTAAGGAAAGAGTATCCTTGATTGATGTTGTTGTTCTTTTGGTTAAATTTCTTGAGTCTCGTTCGGATAGTGATTATAGAGTTTTATTTTAGTGTAAAGTCTAAATGTTCTTGATAGTTTTTGTAATATGGTGTATGTTTTATTTTGTGAGATTATTTCTTATTTAATTGAACACATGAGTTTTATTGTCATTTTGTGGGTGGGTGAAACATAGAAAATGAGTCCATTTCTGCCTTTCGGTTGTGATTGGTTTTCTGCTTTTGGCCTTGCTGTGGATTTCCGATGGATGAGAGCTTTATGATATGGAGAACTTTCACATCCATGAATTTTTTAATGGTATTTCAATTTAATTTCCTTTCCATCTTTTTTTGGGGGTTTGTTATGAATTATGGTTGAAATGGTGGGTTTTCAAAATTTGGGCCAAACCGTGATCTCATTTCCAGATTTAAAAATAATTTTTGGTACTTTTATAAAATATTCTTTTTTCACAATTTTAAATCTGTTCCACTTCCCAATTGGAATCCCTTGGTATATTAAAACCACAATATCATGATGGACCACATATGTATCCATAATAATGATGGATATGGGGTTTTTATTAAGGGGTTGGGCCACCCCGAAAGCCCATTTTCTTAATTAAATGTTTTTTAATTATTTAATATCTCAATAAATTTTTTAATTTTTTCGGTGATTCCAACTCTCACTCGAGACCACATACACATTTCATGATCCCATGCTCTGCTCCACCTCTTTGGAGCTCATATTCATCGCCAATTAAGTCAAAACATTTCAACATTTCTCAAATCTTCTAGATATGAAGAGTTAAAATGTATCCTTCATAAATCATTCAATTTTTACACTTTTCCATCCATTTCAGTTGTCACATGACCTAACAAGACTTATTTAAACCTCACATTAATTTTTTTTCTATTTGTAAATGCATCTAAAGGTGTTTTACGGGCGTTTTATTCAAGATATATCAATTAAGTGAGTTTCCTCTCATGCTTTCTCATATTCATAGGGGATTTTCCAATTTTCATGAGGATCTAAAATTTCAATAATTTGTGGTTAAAACTTATGGTTTTATTTTTTGTCTTTTTGATGAAATATTATAGATTGGGTTTTGGTTTCACTTCATTGTGTTTCAGCGGGGATGTGATTGATGTTTCCCACAACGATTTGGAGTTTTTAGAAAAAATATTATTTGGTTCCATGTGTTAGCATTCTAAGATTAGTTATATTTACTTCAATTATATTTTTACCATGTTCTTATTACATTATATTTGGTGAGAGAACCATTTTTGGTAGTATTAATTAATAGTTTAGTCTCAAAGTTGCATATTTTTTTGAAATTTTTTGTTTTTCATGTGTATCTTTTGAGGTATTATTTGAGGAAATTTTATAACACATGAGAGTGTTTTAATAATTTATTATAGGGCTGTTAATTCTAATTTGGATTTGTATTGCTATTATTTTGTCTTGTAAATATGGTTTTGAAATGGGATTTGTGTGAAAAAACATGGTTACACCACTTGGGATTGTTTTTGAAAATTGTTAATGATTAATTGATTTAAAAAATGTTGGAAAAGGATGTATATGTTTTGTTTTTATGAGTGTGTTCATCTAAGATAGATTTTTGAAATTTAATCTGGTGATTTAAGATGTCAAAAATTTGTAATATGTTTTGTAAATTTCAGAAATGTTTTATTAAATTTCTAGAAAGGCGTGAAACACATTTTTGGGTTGTTTTGTGTGAGTATGATGTGAAAAATGAATTGTGATTGAATACATAGTATTATGTGACCTATGTGTGGGATGTTAGGTGGGTGTGTGATTTGTAAGTGCTAATTGAATGTGAAAATTTTATTTCAGGTCTTGTTGAACTTTTTTGAGCAGATGAGGGATATCCATCTATCTAAGTGGGTGGATGTCTACTAACATGCTAGTGATCACATGGGGTTTGTCCTCAGTTTCATATATCAAGATTTAAAATCACAACACTAATTAAACTAGTATAATGAATATGATGATGATAAAGGCAAACCACTAGGTTATGGGTATTTTCCCTACGAGTCACTCGTTTTCTCAAGAACAGATATTAGGATGATTACTATCACTAAGATACGAGGTACCTAGAACCCAAAATGATCTAGTGCCTTGGGGTTATTTTCCCATTTCTTGTGCTCATTTGATACTTTTTTCTTACCATCAGCATACGGTACATTTGTCTCGAAATTTTATTAGCTTTGTCATTCTATTTAAATGTGTTTATTCATTAAAGTATCCTACATGAAAACTATTTTTATTTAAAGTTTAATCTCTTTAAAATTCTTAATATAATATCATGATTAAGAAAACTTTCCCAATATTAATTCTTGAATGTTTATGACATGGAATCGTTTAGTAGTGGCATACTATTATGATTTGGCTCAAAACCTACTTACACCCTTGGGTGTATGTAGGGTTGGTTATTTTGTCGAAGGTTTGGGTAAAGCTTTTAGTGCATGTGTTTCTGGTTTCTAGTTGTCCTTCTTGGTGTAATTTCATGGAGATGGGTTGAGGGAAGTGCCCCCTAGCCAAGAGTAGGTTCTTGGGTTGTCCATTTTGGGTTTCTTTATTTTTTATAGTCATTAAAAATTGTTTCAAACTATGTAATTCAATTAAGAATTTTTTTAATAGTTGTTTTGGGGTGAAAATATAGATTTTTTATTGGATATTTTTGTTGTTTTACATTTATAAACTCAGGTAAATAATTCCCAAATTTGATTATATGATACCCGGGCACTGGTTTCATCCCATGGATATCGGGAATGCCCTTTGGGTATTGCCATAGACCGGGTCTAGTTACGGTTTTGATGGTGTCAATATTCGGTTCATGAAAAAATTAACTTTTAAAATCTATTAATATTTATGAATAAGATATAAATTTTATGTTAAAGAGGAAAAATTTACTGATATCACTCTTAACGCACAATAACGGGTTTCTCTGAAATCTTGTCTTTTACACAACAATGTGTTATATGAAAAAATAATACAATAATATTATTATTATTATAAATGGTAGTTAACGTATATCTGTTTTATTAGTGATATTGATCACAATTAACTATATTTTTATTTTACATAGTTGTTATATTTTTTTTACATTTATCTAATAAATTTTTGATGCATAAAATGAGAATGAATCCAATTTTAAGAACAAAATATTGAAATATTCTTAAAAGGTCTTTTTACAGCCTATTGATGGTGAACCATTTTCTAATCATGTTTTAATCAAATTTATATATATTTTTTGTGAAAATAAAAATATTCTATAGATTTCTGACATCAAAATTTAGATTGGTTAGTTTTTTGGTAATATTCTGATAAAGTACATTTTCTAATGAATAGTGAAAAATACTACATTTTTATTCAATATAACATTTTCATATAACTTATTTGTATAGTTATTTTGAAATATTAATTGTTTCAAAAGTCTAATTTGATTATTTTTTTATAATTTAATCTAATTTTGGTCATTGGATGAAATTTAACTTTTAAATATCAAATAAACACATGCCAATCTGTTGATAGTTTTTATTTATTAAAAAACCACTTTTTTTGTTTTGAGTACATAAATTAATTTTAATTTAATTTTTGCCTAGTTTAATTATTTAATTTGGATAATTGGATTGCATATTTGGAATCAAAAGGTCCAAATTATGTACATAGATAACTTTTATTTTTGGACATTAGGATTAGTAACTTTAGTAATTATTTTTTTTACCACATCTATAGTGTCAATTAGGTAAATTCATGTAAAAATAATATTATAATAATATACAACTACGATAACACGTTTCCTAATCCTATTTGATGAAATATTTCTATCCATTGGAAACCATGGGTCGATTTGAGAAGCACATGGATCCACTTCATAGTTATAGTGACATTTTATAATTTTTTTAAAGAAAAGGGAAATATTGCATAAACATGTGTCTCCAAAAAAGTAAACTTTTACATTGGTTTATATAATTGATCTCTTTAATAAAATATTTTCATTAGAAATAAAAAAATATTTCATATATCATGTTATTTTATTTATATTTTTTTACATTAAATTTAAAAATTATTTATGAAAAAATGATGATGGACTGACTTCCTTATAAATGAAATATTAAAAAATGATATTATTAATATTAAATTTAATTTAATTTTTAAATTTTTATGCATTACACTAATTTTATGGATGATTTTCACATATTTTTTTAGTTAATAACTTTTTTTGACACAATCATGTTTTTAGGACTTACAAATAAATCTATTATTGAATAGTGTCAAAACTGACGAAAATGAGTTTTTAAAATAAATACTATTTTATTAAATGATATAATAGTAATAAAAATATAATATTTTTTCAAATGAATTATATAATGTTAAATATTTAATTAATTATCCACTATTGATTCTCTTGTCATTTTGGAGTAACTATAGTAACCATATATTATGAAAATACAAGAAGACAAGGTAATAGTTAATGTTTTTAACTGTGGGATACAGCTAAAAGATAAGGTCAATTTTTTGACCTAAATTTTTCTAATTATAAATGGATGATGACGAAACGGCCAAAAACCATATTATATTTTAAATAAATAAGTTTTGAACCATTAAAAACCTAAAATGAATTTATAATAAAGCATTATTCCAAGACATTCCTAAAGTGCCAATCTTCCAACTTATAATAGGCCACCACCTCTACCCACTTACTCCCAAGTCTCAAACTCATTCGATCATCCATATTCTATAAACATGGTATCATATAATCCCTAAATTCCTCCAATAATACTTAAATTAGTCATAAAGAAATTCCTGAGAGCATTTTGGTTCAAATCAATAGATGTTACCTGATTTAGAGGTGACATATTCTCTCAAGTTCCTTACTTTAATTTTACATATTGACTCCATATTCTCTTCTAATTCAATTTTTACATAAAAAACAATTATCCAACATATACTAGGTTGTTTTTATGGGGATTATTTTAACTACACTAAGAAACACCACAATCTAATAGATATGAACATATAGTTTCTATGTACAGACAACTACTGCCACACAAAATGATGATTGTTCACTTTTCTCCTACCACATATCATTGTGGCCATTATGATTGAACTATATTTATATATGAAATATATTATATTTATTTTTTCAATAGGGGTCTGTAATTTTTATTTACAACATACCATTTATCTTTCCGTTATGTGTAAATACGAAAATTTCACTTGAGAAGTGTGGACTACTGTTCCCTTAAAGTGGTATGACTCTTTAATTACATTCATGTAACATAATAATGATGGTGTAAATGAACTAATGTCAAATATTTAACATAGATATTATTATAGAATGATAATATACCTATGTATCATTTATTTTTCATTCCATTTATAGGAAAATGAAATGAAAGTAGCATTCATGCGTACGTACGACCTACCATCTCCCTGAATGGTGCACTTCATTTATTATCTCCAAATGATATGGAGTATTAAAAATACATATTTACTATGAATATATGATATTTAAATCATGGATAATATTGTAGATATAATGGAATTATGACTTCCTGGATAATTTTCATCAAAACAAGTTCATTTTTGAATCAAGAACAAAATATCAACAAAACATATGATACTAACATAAACAATTATGTAATTGTTATATCATGGTAATAAGTGATATAAAAGGAATAATAAACTTGAAAATTTATATAGAACAAGTATAAATTAACTAAAATTTTTTATTCAAGAAGAATAAAGAACATATGTGATGATTTGGACTCAAGGTAAGAGAACATATTAACCCAATATCTATTCCTTGGGTTAAACTTATCCTTATTGATTATTACATTCTATGATTATTTGAGAAATTAAATTCGATATCCCATCGTGTATATATAATTTATTAATTTTTATTTATAGTGAAAAAACATAATCAACCTATTTTACTATAAGAATGATTGATGTAAGGGAATTTGTGAACTCAATTTCCAGTCTTTGTGTTCTACATATATTTTGTTGATTATATTATGTAATTATAATGTTTAGAATAACTATTTATATTTATGTGTTTCAATTTACACTTAAAATTCTGTTGATATACTATTTTTATAAATAATCACCACATTGATAAATTCTTAAACCATTTATATGATTATTTTAAGGGAAATCATAACTCAATCTCTATTAAGTGAGTTAAATATCCTTGTCATTAGTTTTTTTACATGAATTTTTAAGAATGACCTATGATAGTTTCACACTTAATATCAACATATATTGAGTGCATTTATATTTTTCACACATAATTATGTCATAGATTTTTCTTTAATATAATGATACAATCATTTTATGGTACAACACCTCAATATCCATTCATTGAGGCATATCTGGATATTTTTCACCTTTAATATTTTATAAGGATCATGTTAAACCCTTTGGAAATTTTATATCATGAATTTAAATATTATCCTGATATTTAATATTTTTTTCATCTTAATATTTAATTTTTTTTCAGGTGTTTCTGAAGTGTTACAAAACTCATTGAATAAAACATAGTTTTTAATTTTTTATTGATTGATTATTATAAATAATAATAATTAATTCCCATGTTTTCAAAATGGTTTAGGGGATTTATTTATATGGACATATATTTGTTAACAATTCAATTCTTGAATTTGTTTCAAATTCTTCAAAATGGTATTGGACACATTGATTGAAAAATATCTTTATTAAATGTTTTAAATGGTTTTGGAAATTTATTGAATATTTCAATATATTTAATTGATTTCTTTTGATTAATGAGTGTAATGTTGATAATTTCAATCTTTTATGTGTTATGATTATTTAATGGTAATTTGAAATTTTTTGGGTGGTAATGTGATAATCCAAATATAGATGGTTTGGTGACAAACCTAGTATGGTTGATCTCGTGTTATATCTTCAATGCATTGTGTAATGTGACAGTGGTAAATGTTAATGTTTCTCCTAAGATATTTAATTGATATTCTGTGATTGGTATTCTAAACATAACAATGAAGGTTACTCCATATATAGCATTAAAAGCAACAATGTTTGTATAATATGTATGCTAGACATTACATGTTTGTTTTATTATTTCTATGATGTGTTGTACGAATTTTATGATTACAACATAGAATCTATGTAGTTTATCTTTTATCGGTGAAAAGTATTATTTTGTGAAAATGATTTAATGAGTTTTAAATATTCGTTGACTAATAATTTTATTACCTATTTTATTTTCCTTACTAATCTTTTTATGATCATCATATGTTTTGGAAAAAAATTTCATATAGTATAAGGAATGATAAGAGAAGGGAAGAATTCCAGAATATTTTTATCAAGAAATTAAATCTGTTTTTATTTATGGAGTTTTATTATTATGAAAAAATTGCATAGAGTGTATGATTCTACTTTGTAATTTTTTATATTTAATGTAATGGTCATGGCCCAATTCTCTAAAACTATAAACATGAAAATATACTAAATATGAATTCTTGACCTAAATCAAGATTATGAGACGTTCATGGTTAGGTAATAATTGTTGGTTTTAGAGGTTGGTCTAGACAACATTAGAGATTATGAGATTTGGATAATCATATGATAATTCTCTATGTATAATCATTCAGTTAAATCCCTATTTTATAACATTTTGTGATCAAATAATGTTTGTTAAAAATTAAATTAGGATGATATAAATCCACATTATTCTCTCTTAAAGATGACTTTCACTCAATAATTCTTGAAGATTCATGTTTGGATTATTTTGAAACTATTTCCAACATGAAACTCACTTGCAAGAAGTTTTTTGAGATATGAATCACCTCCACTATAACATGATACTATCATGAATCATGGGATGTATTTAATCAAATAATATTTTCTAAATATTCTCATATATTCGAAAAAGATAAATATTATCAAAGAATTTTCAAATATTTTACCTTATCATAAGATTTTGAAACATATTATGGTTTTGGAAAAGGTACTGAAGAAGTATACCCTTGCATAATCTATTTCTATTTTCTTTTAACATATAGTATTTTAGTATATACTTATGTTATTTTAAAATTACCATAGATTTAATGTATCAACTCAAACTCAGCCTAACTATTTTATAAAAATCATGTTTTATCAGATGTTTTGAAGTTAAATGTCATTCACGATTATTTTTCAGAACTAATTTTCTATGAACATGCATATGAACCAATTTATCAAAGGTGTACTTGGATAAAGTAGGAAAATTATTTTGAAGGACCTATTTATCTTTAATGTAATTCATATAACTTCTATTTATGTGAAACATATGATGATGAAATCAAAAAAACACAATGATCATGGTATGGTCTCTATTCTTTTGGGTATAGAATTATATGATCATATAGAGGTTAAAAATTGTCAATATATATAAGAATTCATGAATTATTATGTTCAGTTATTTATTAGTTGTGATAAAAATGAGAGTTATAAGACAACCATTACGGTTAAAACAGGTTAGGGTTTTTTTGTTTTATAAAATGTACAACCCACTAGATGGGTAACAACCCTTAGTATCCAGTAAGGCTGTGAGAATCGACCTATGACTTATTTTTTTTATATAAATGATTTTATGAATCAAGGGTAAGATTATTTTGGGAACTTATGTTTTATCAAATGAACATCCATAGTATATGAAAATAATTTAGTGATTTTGTGAAAATTGTTATATGGAAGACATTCTTAATTTTGGGAACACTATATGCCTAAGGAAAATGGAATACTATGGGATTTCATTTGAGGAGTAATGGTTGAATTTTTATTTTGGAATAATTTATGTTTTTATTATGGACATATGATGAATTGGGTTATTTAGGGAAATGATTAACCTTTCTTGGAGAAGATGTGATTAGGTTAATTATTTTTTAGTATTATACATTAATTGTTATCAATGTTATCTAGAGATAAATGTAAGGATTTATCATAGATGTAACTCCCAGACCCTAGTTACCCAGAGTCAGTGCATTATTACATAACATTGGCGTGATCATGAGAAAGATCAAGTCTCGAAAGACCGATTAGTTTAGTAGCCTTGGAATAACTAGATACTTCCATAAATTTTTACATTAAATCATAAAAAAACATCTTGTCTTCATATCCCCTCATACTATCCCTGCGGGTCATTCATAAATTACTTCTTCATAATCCTGGAAAAAAAATAAAACATTGAAAGGGGTGAGATCAGATGCTCAGTAAGGATAACATTATAGCAGAAGATTTCATAAATAAGAATAAACACTTAAGGCAATTTATAACTAAAACAAAAGCCTTTGATACTTGAACTTCAGTATAAAATGGCAAAGGTAAAATGAAATAATGCCATTTACTTACTCACATGGATATTCTACTAGTCGAATGATCACATGCAATATCAATAACCACTTTCATAATGATGGAATTCATAATGCCAGACTATCATAACCACATAGCCAAGGCCTCGTGCCAAGACTACAAATAAGATTTTGCCAAGGCCCTATGCCAAGACAGTAGTTTGTCTCATGAGACCTACCGATGCATCGAGGAGCTATAGCGGGCTCCACCCGTCACTTATTAAGTCCAATGCATTCCTCATATGAATAGGTTTAAGCATAAAATAAACATTCGTATTAAAACTATCATACGAAATGTCAATAATTTAACCACAAACCATGAATGGTATAAAAATAGAACATCCACAGTCAAATATAACTCATTTGATACAATATGGAAGATTGTATTTTATCACATTAACCTCAATCATGAATAATGAATTATGTTGACATATATGAAAATAATCATCAAAACTATTTGAGAGAAATATCCCCATTTTCTTGAAAACATTTAAAAGTCACACTATTTGTCAAGAAGCCATTTAAAAATATATTTTTGAATCAAAGTGTCCCATACCACTTTGAAACCATTTAAAAGGATTTTTAATTTCCAAACTTTAATGTCCATATAATTAAATCCTTAAAACCATTTTTAAAACATGGACATTAATGAGAAAGATTTAGATGAATAAGTCTTTAAAACATTTAAAAATGGTATTTTAGTTAGAGATTCTAACCAAAAGAGAGATACTTGAATGAAAATAATTGAGGTAATAAAAACATTGTAATATCATGAGAATAAAGGGAATTCATGATATACTATGTCAAAGTACATTATATACACCACATAAAAGTGATTTGGTGTATATCAACAAAGAAGTCTCAATGGAATGTAAGTTGAGATGAAATCTCTCATAAAGGCCATATCCTTAGGTTAAGGATAAATCAATAACATAATTATGTGTAAAAAATATAAATACAATAAATATGATTGGATATTCAGTGTAAAACAATCAAAGTATATTCACACATATTCCTGTAAAGACAACACCAACGAATTGGATGTTTAACTCAACAAATGGTGAAAGAGTTAAAATTACTCTTATCAAATTCATATCAATGACTTGAGAATTTTCAATGGAGTGATTATGTGTATCAAAAGTATATCCACAGGAAGGGGAGTGGAAATTATGACATAATCAAATGAATAGTGATTCCACACATAATCTTGGGGTAATATAATCAATGAAATATGCGTAAAGCCAAATGAGTGGAAATTGAAATCTCAAATTCCCTTATTGATTAGGTAACTTAAGAAACAAACACCCATGAAAGAAATATCATACCATGATGATGTAAATAAACATTAAAATAAAGTATATTACACAATGAATACAATCATGGGTAGTACACATACACTACATGCAATAATTAAGTGGTGATCAATGGAATTCTCACAGAATTAAAAGTGAGACAAGAAACCCCTTACCACGTTAATCAACTGAGTCGCATGGCCAAAAGTTAATAACCACGAAATGATTTACAGAATAACATGAATATAAAGTGAATCATGATAATATATATCAAATGGAAGTACACAATACACCACTTTCAATAATTTAGTAGCGAACAATGGAAATATCACGGAATTGAAAGTGAGATAAGAGAATCCCTTACTTTGTACTTTTTCCTTGGTCGATGGTAGGTTTACCTCCTGTATAATGGTGAAATAATTGTTATTGAATAATAAAAGAATCAGTTACTTTAATATGATATCATATATGATCTTTTAACATTGATTTGTTAATAATATCTTAGAATTATCGTCATTTCAGGTGTTAACGGGTTCATTTTACTTTACATTCTTTGTTATGTGAGCCATATTCGTTATTAATGGGATGTATATTATTCATATCCAGAATGGTATCAAGTCCTTAAACATAATTTTTAAATCATCAAATGATAATTATACTTGAATGGATACGATGGAGAATGAATCTCATCGCGTTCGTGGAGACGGTAGTCCGTACGTACGCACGAATGCTACTTCCATTTAATTTTTATTTTAAAAGAATCGAATCCAAATGATACAAAGGTATATTACTATTCCAGTAAAATATAATATTTTATATATGTTACTTCAGTTCATTAACACCATCCTTTATACGTTCCATGTGTGGTATGAACGAGTCATATCATTTTAAGGGGGCGGTAGTCCGCACTTCCTCAAATGAAATTATCGTATGTATATACAACATGAAACGAATAATTGTATGAAATAAAATGGAATTAAAGAAGCTTTTATATAAAATATATATCATTAATATCATATTTAATTACAGTGCCATCCTAATGGCCACCATGAGAGGCGGTAAGATGTATTTGAACAATCATCGTTTCGTGAGGCGTTAGTTTTCCATCCACAGAAACATTATGTTCATCATCCATTAGATGGAGTTGTGTGAATGTGTAGTTTGAATCCTTCTTATAACAACATCCTAGTATATTGTGGATACTGGTGTTGTTACAAAATAAAGGAAATAAAAAGATTTTGGGGGGTTGGGGAAGCAAAATAATTGAAAATAATTTAAGAGAAAATGTTACCTTTAATTTAGGTAACTCACTTTGGTTGGAACCAAATGACTTCTTGAAATGCTTTCTGCCTAAGGGGAAGCTTCAAGAAGGAGGAGAGGGATTTGGGGAGCATAGTTTGGCAGAGTTTGGACGAGCCAAGTAGCTTGAGAGGTGTGAGGAATGAGTATAAGTGGTCTCCTTTTATAAGGGAGAGGAGGGGCTCTTTAGGAAAGAGTGAAAGTATTACTTTATAATATAATTATATCCGGTTTATAATGGTCCAAAAATAATTGAGGTCCAAGATAAGATGACTCATATTCTAAATAACATAAACCAATAAGAATTTGACAGGTTTTAGGTAATATTTTAATCATTATAATCTTATTTATTTAAATGATTTATTAATGAGGTAAACATTGCATCATTATTGTGTCATTAATAATTTTAATTATTTGATGTCTAAAAATTATAAATAAAATATCATTATGTAGGAAATCTTTTTAGATTTCTAATGAATATTTATAATCGAAAATCCAACATGTATAACCCTATGTAAAAATTGTTCTTTTAAAAGATGTAAGATTATGCCATTTTTGTATTCATTTTAACTTAATTAAAATAAAGTGTCATTATCACTTACAAGTGGATCAATGGGGTCCCAAAATTTACCCAAAGATGCCCATGGTCTACCATGTATCAACCAATAGGGTTAAGACACGTTTTAGGGTAATTTATTATTATTATAATATTATTTTTTAACCCTTATTTACCGGATTTACCCTTAACCATGGTAAATAAAATATTTACCGCAGTAATTATTCAAAATGTCTAAAAATAAAAGTTACCTATTTACACAATTTGAACATCCTGATTCCAAATATGGAATCCATTTTTCTAAATTCAAAACACAGAAGTGGCAGAAATTAATTTAAAATTAATTCCCGCTGTCAAAACAAAAAGCGTGTTTTTAAGAGATAATAACTATCAAAAGATTGACACTTGTTTATGTTCCGTTTAATTGTAAAATTATGTCCAATGACCAAAATTATATTAAATGGTAAAAATATATTCTAAATATACTTTAAAACCACTCAAATTCATAATTTATCACTATTAATTATTTTGATTAAAAAAGTTGTTTTTAATTAAAATTTAGTAATTTTTACTATTCATCAAAATATGAAAGTTATCCGAAAAGTACCAAAATTTCAACTTAGGCTAAATTTGATATTCCGAATCCAAAAATGAAGTCCATTTTGAAATATAAAATATATATAATTTCAAAAAATTAAGTATTACTATTCATAACGGCTAGTTTGATCGGTTGTGGTGTGTGTTAAAACTCGAAGTTGCGTACAACACACACTACTGTTTTATTCAAAGGAAAGCGTACCGTGGAAGCTTGGGATGTTTTATTTTAAATTTTTTGATGTCCCCATTTAGTCAAAAAGTTTAAAATATTTTATTTAAAAAGGGTTCACTATTAAAAGTTGGTAAAACTACAATACTAAAGATGAATTTGTTCTTACATTATGTCTAAGAAACTCATAATATGGATTCTAAAATTATAAAGATTATATAAAGTTTAAAATTTAGTTAATACTATTCATAACCTTTTTTGAACGGCTTGTTTGGTAAGTCATGGTGCGCTTGAACTCGGTGTTGCATGTAGTGCAAGTTATTGAATTATTTTGAAGAAATAACACACTATGAAATCTTGGGGTGTTACATTCTCCCCTCCTTCAATAAATTGTGTCCTCGCAATTTGAAATTGTTCTTAGAAAATAAAAGGTTGAAAATAGAAAATATATTTGTTGGAAAACCCACATCGGAAATTGGTTTACTAAAATTTATTCTTAATATGAGGAAAAGGGAAATGAAAGGGTCACCACTAAATTATGATCTCGATTAGGAGAACATTGGTGGCAATTAGAGACATATAATTGGAGGAAAAACGTAAATATTTATATGTAGTGGTTGAGGTCATCAATCACAAACAAGTATAAAATTGAGGTCCTTAAACTCATCAATCTATGATGATTTGAAGTACCATCGGTTCAACAAAATATAGGGTATTGGGATCACACATTTTTGACATTTCAAAATATCTTAGTTGAAATCCCACATCGAAAAATGAATTAATGAGGCCTCTATTTAAAATAAATAGTGGAAAGTATGAAGATTACCGAAAATAACACATACTAGGGTTCCATGTAGGAAAATATGGATATGGAGGAGAAATCTAACCATCAATTATCTGATGGAGAGTGGTAGAGAACATGTCTATGAAAAGGACAACAATCCCAAAGCCATAAATTAGTGATGATTTAAGGTACCATCTAGGACAAAAAAAATTTAAAGTTACATTACATAAGGAAGAGGAATTAATTTATGATATTGACTAAGAACATTATGAGATATACCTAAATTTTAAGTAGATTTTCATTCTTTAATAAATTTCCACCACAAACTCAATTTTTTATAAACGATGAGTATTCAAGAAGACTTGGTCACACTGGAAGAGATAGAATAAACTTCTATAGAATCACATGATCCATGCAGGATAAACCATATATTTACATTGTCTTTGAAGATTAATCAAAACCAAAATGGTTAGTGAATGATCTAATGATCCCCCAAAAGGATATTCATTGAGATAAATATGCACTAATCTTAATTTCTAAAATTAAACCAACAATACCCCAAAGTTAAATAGATACCATTCAATAACCAATTGTCCTTAAAATCCTTTAATATAATCCAAACTAATATTGAAATCCAAAACATAGAAGAATTTGATTATGTAGTCTCCCATGTTACATTGTATCTCCAAATGACATCAAATACTCTTAAAGTCACATACTTAAAAGTAATTAACATCATCACATATTCTCTGTTATAGGTTAATCATTTCCATAAATAACCCAAATCACTATAAATCAACAATAAAAATGTAGATAAAAATCCACCATTACTCTACAAATGAAACCTCATTGTATTCTATTTTCCTTGGGCATATAGTGTTCCTAACAAAACCAACATCTTCCAAAATAACATTTATCACTTAATCACCAAATCATTTTCCTATACCAAGGGTATTCATTTGATAAGACATAAGAACCCAAATCATCTTATTATTGATCAATAAAATCATTTAACAAAAAAATTAGTCATACTAACCAGGGACTTCACGTAGTCCAGTGGTAGGCGATAAATCCCAATCGCACTTTGGTTGTGGGTTCGATTCCCACAGCTTTGTCCGACGCGACGGGTTGTCACACGGTCTACGTGTTGTCCTTTTTCAAAAACTATATTCTATAATATTACCAAAATGAGATAAATTTTACAAAATAACATAATTTAACCACAAATGTTATATCATACTTTACATTTTCATCCCAAATTATAATAACTTATCATTTTTTCAAACCCCAATGATCATATAAAACCAAATGGTTATTTATACCTATATCCACAAGAGAAGAGACAATTATTCCTCAAATATCATTCTCACATGGAAAACTGAGGGGTTACAAATACAAGAGAAAATTATTTCAAAGTAAACCCATCAACAAGGAGTGCTAATACTTTTTAAATTTTTCTCCAACCATTTATTTCCGCATAGCTTCTTCTTTGAGCAAGAAAATATCCTATAAAATAGGACATTCACTCGGGTAATGGCCAGGTCCCCTACATTTACGGAAAATGACTGTAAATGGACTCTTGGGACCATTTTTATCTTCTTCCATAGTACTCTTCATTTTTCTTCGGCAATTCTTCACTTTATGTCCTTCCTTCCCGCACGTAAAACATTTCGTTGTCCCATTGAGACACTTTCCTGGGTGTCTCTTTCCACAATTCCTGCATGATGAAAATTGAGGTTTCTTTTCTCCATGGTCTCCATTGCTGGAGATCTTATCATTTATCACCGTTCTCTTCCTTGTTGAGTCTGGGGGTTGGTTAATATATATGTTGTTGATCATATTTTTGGAAAACTGATTTGGCATAAAGACGATATCTTTTACGCCTATCAACATTCCATTTTGTTGCTCATTTCCACCACCGTTCCCACCTTGTACATCATTCTCAAAGTCACTATGACTTCCTTGGAATCCAGCCATTGACTAAAACCAGAAAGCATTGTGTGAGTAATAGTAGTCGTAAAATCATTTAGAGATTAAAATGTCACCATATTCTCAATTTGAAACATATTAGGATTAACCAAGGTCATTTACTCTCATCTTATGTATATATTACTTAAATCGGTTTGTAAAGAAAATGTAAATTATCCTAAGAATATCCCCCGGGAGTTTCGTAACCAAGAGTGCAGCAAGGCCCGTTGTCGTGCACCAGTTCCCGTTCGAGTCTAGCTCAAAGCGGTGTTTTCGGGTTTTACCCCTAGGTACATCGGTGCCAGAGCCGCCTCTACCTGCTCGTATCCAGACAGGGATATATTTCTCGGAAAACTCACAAAATCTCTACAATACCAAAATTCTAGGAAGTTCTTTTATACTAATCCTCAAAGTTCATCTTAGGTCTACGTGCTCTAATCAGAGTTTATCTAAATCTAGCTACCAAGGTTTGTACTAAACTTCCTATGATACCAACTGTAACGCCCCGACCCTAGTTACCCAGAGTCGGTGCATTATTACATAACATTGGCGTGATCATGAGAAAGATCAAGTCTCGAAAGACCGATTAGTTTAGTAGCCTTGGAATAACTAGATACATCCATAAATTTTTACATTACATCATAAAAAAAACATCTTGTCTTCATATCCCCTCATACTATCCCTGCAGGTCATTCATAAATTACTTCTTCATAATCCTGGAGAAAAAAACATTGAAAGGGGTGAGCTCGGATGCTCAGTAAGGATAACATTATAGCAGAAGCTTTCATAAATAAGCATAAACACTTAAGGAAATTTATAACTAAAACAAAATCCTTTGAAACTTGAACTTCAGCATAAAATGACAAAGGTAAAATGAAATAATGCCATTTACTTACTCACATGGATATTCTACTAGTCGAATGATCACATGCAATATCAATAACCACTTTCATAATGATGGAATGCATAATGCCAGACTATCATAACCACATAGCCAAGGCCTCGTGCCAAGACTACAAATAAGATTTTGCCAAGGCCTTGTGCCAAGACACTAGTTTGTCTCATGAGACCTACCGATGCATCGAGGAGCTATAGCGGGCTCCACCCGTCACTTATTAAGTCCAATGCATTCCTCATATGAATAGGTTTAAGCATAAAATAAACATTCGTATTAAAACTAGCATACGAAATGTCAATACTTTAACCACAAACCATGAATGGTATAAAAATAGAACATCCACAATCAAATATAACTCATTTGATACGATATGGAATATTGCATTGTATCACATTAACCTCAATCATGAATAATGAAGGATGTTGACATAGATGAAAATAATCATCAAAACTATTTGAGAGAAATATCCCCCTTTTCTTGAAAACATTTAAAAGTCACACTATTTGTCAAGAAGCCATTTAAAAATAGATATTTGAATCAAAGTGTCCCATACCACTTTGAAACCTTTTAAAAGGATTTTTAATTTCTAAACATTAATGTCCATATAAATAAATCCTTAAAACCATTTTTAAAACATGGACATTAATGAGAAAGATTTAGATGAATAAGTCTTTAAAACATTTAAAAATGGTATTTTAGTTAGAGATTCTAACCAAAAGAGAGACACTTGAATGAAAATAATTGAGGTAATCAAAACTTTGTAATATCATGAGAATAAATGGAATTCATGATATACTATGTCAAAGTACATTATATACACCACATAAAAGTGATTTGGTGTATATCAACAAAGAAGTCTCAATGGAATGTAAGTTGAGATGAAATCTCTCATAAAAGCCATATCCTTGGGTTAAGGATAAATCAATAACATAATTATGTGTGAAAAATATAAACACACTAAATATGATTGGATATTTAGTGTAAAACAATCAAAGTATATTCACACATATTCCTGTAAAAACAACACCAACGAATTGGATGTTTAACTCAACAAATGGTGAAAGAGTTAAAATTACTCTTATCAAATTCATATCAATGACTTGAGAATTTTCAATGGAGTGATTATGTGTATCAAAAGTGTATCCACAAGAAGGGGAGTGGAAATTATGACATAATCAAATGAATAGTGATTCCACACATAATCTTGGGGTAATATAATCAATGAAATATGCGTAAAGCCAAATGAGTGGAAATTGAAATCTCAAATTCCCTTATTGATTAGGTAACTTAAGAAAAAAACACCCATGAAAGAAATATCATACCATGATGATGTAAATACCCATAAAATAAAGTATATTACACAATGAATACAATCATGGGTATTACATATACACCACATGCAATAATTAAGTGGTGATCAATGGAATTCTCACGGAATTAAAAGTGAGACAAGAAACCCCTTACCACGTTAATCAACTGAGTCGCATGGCCAAAAGTTAATAACCACCAAATTATTTACAGAATAACATGAATATAAAGTGAATCATGATAATATATATCAAATGGAAGTACACAATACACCACTTTCAATAATTTAGTAGCGAACAATGGAAATCTCATGGAATTGAAAGTGAGATAAGAGAATCCCTTACTTTGTACTTTTTCCTTGGTCGATGGTAGGTTTACCTCCTGTATAATGGTGAAATAATTGTTATTGAATAATACAAGAATCAGTTACTTTAATATGATATCATATATGATCTTTTAACATTGATTTGTTAATAATATCTTAGAATTATCGTCATTTCAGGTGTTAACGGGTTCATTTTACTTTACATTCTTTGCTATGTGAGCCATATTTGTTATTAATGGGATGTATATTATTCATATCCAGAATGGTATCAAGTCCTTAAACATCATTTTTAAATCATCAAATGATAATTATACTTGAATGGATACGATGGAGAATGAATCTCATCGCGTTCGTGGAGACGGTAGTCCGTACGTACGCACGAATGCTACTTCCATTTAATTTTTATTTTTAAAGAATTGAATCCAAATGATACATAGGTTTATTACTATTCCAGTAAAATATAATATTTTATATATTTTACTTAAGTTCATTAACACCATCCTTTATACGTTCCATGTGTGGTATGAACGAGTCATATCATTTTAAGGGGGCGGTAGTCCGCACTTCCTCAAATGAAATTATCGTATGTATATACAACATGAAACGAATAATTGTATGAAATAAAATGGAATTACAGAAGCTTTTATATAAAATATATATCATTAATATCATATTTAATTACAGTGCCATCCTAATGGCCACCATGAGAGGCGGTAAGATGTATTTGAACAATCATCGTTTCGTGAGGCGTTAGTTTGCCATCCACAGAAACATTATGTTCATCATCCATTAGATGGAGTTGTGTGAATGTGTAGTTTGAATCCTTCTTATAACAACATCCTAGTATATTGTGGATACTGTTGTTGTTACAAAAGAAAGGAAATAAAAAGATTTTGGGGGGTTGGAGAAGCAAAATAATTGAAAATAATTTAAGAGAAAATGTTACCTTTAATTTAGGTAACTCACTTTGGTTGGAACCAAAGGACTTCTTGAAATGCTTTCTGCCTAAGGGGAAGCATAAAGGAGGAGGAGAGGTATTTGGGGACCTTAGTTGGGCAGATTTTGGACGAGCCAAGTGGCTTGAGACATGTGAGGAATGAGTATAAGTGGTCTCCTTTTATAAGGGAGAGGAGGGGCTCTTTAGGAAAGAGTGAAAGTATTACTTTATAATATAATTATATTCGGTTTATAATGGTCCAAAAATCATTGAGGTCGAAGATAAGATGACTCATATTCTAAATAACATCAACCAATAAGAATTGGACAGGTTTTAGATAATATTTTAATCATTATAATCTTATTCATTTAAATGATTTATTAATGAGGTAAACATTGCATCATTATTGTGTCATTAATAATTTAAATTATTTGATGTCTAAAAATTATAAATAAAATATCATTATGTAGGAAATCTTTTTAGATTTCTAATGAATATTTATAATCGAAAATCCAACATGTATAACATTATGTAAAAATTGTTCTTTTAAAAGATGTAAGCTTATGCCATTTTTGTATTCATTTTAACTTTATTAAAATAAAGTGTCATTATCACTTACAAGTGGATCAATGGGGTCCCAAAATTGACCCAAAGATGCCCATGGTCGACCATGTATCAACCAATAGGGTTAAGACACGTTTTAGGGTAATTTATTATTATTATAATATTATTTTTTAACCCTTATTTACCGGATTTACCCTTAACCATGGTAAATAAAATATTTACCGCAGTAATTATTCAAAATGTCTAAAAATAAAAGTTACCTATTTACACAATTTGAACATCCTGATTCCAAATATGGAATCCATTTTTCTAAATTCAAAACACAGAAGTGGCAGAAATTAATTTAAAATTAATTCCTGCTGTCAAAACAAAAAGCGTGTTTTTAAGAGATAATAACTATCAAAAGATTGACACTTGTTTATGTTCGGTTTAATTGTAAAATTATGTCCAATGACCAAAATTATATTAAATGGTAAAAATATATTCTAAATATACTTTAAAACCACTCAAATTCATAATTTATCACTATTAATTATTTTGATTAAAAAAGTTGTTTTTAATTAAAATTTAGTAATTTTTACTATTCATCAAAATATGAAAGTTATCCGAAAAGTACCAAACTTTAACCTTAGGCTAAATTTGATATTCCGAATCCAAAAATGAAGTCCATTTTGAAATATAAAATATATATAATTTCAAAAAATTAAGTATTACTATTCATAACGGCTAGTTTGATCGGTTGTAGTGTGTGTTAAAACTCGAAGTTGCGTACAACACACGCTACTGTTTTATTCAAAGGAAAGCGTACCGTGGAAGCTTGGGATGTTTTATTTTAAATTTTTTGATGTCCCCATTTAGTCAAAAAGTTTGAAATATTTTATTTAAAAAGGTTTCACTATTAAAAGTTGGTAAAACTACAATACTGAAGATGAATTCGTTCTTACATTATGTCTAAGAAACTCATAATATGGATTCTAAAATTATAAGGATTATATAAAGTTTAAAATTTAGTTAATACTATTCATAACCTTTTTTGAACGGCTTGTTTGGTAAGTCATGGTGCGCTTGAACTCGGTGTTGCGTGTAGTGCAAGTTAATGAATTATTTTGAAGAAATAACACACTATGAAATCTTGGGGTGTTACAGTAGAAGACGATGTAATAAAATCCTTCTTAATTTTGAGTTTAAGAACATAGTTTGGATTATTCTTTTTGAAGAATTATATGCATAATTATTTTTTGAATCGTCTTGGTTTATCATTGGTGTAATGTTTGTTTAAATTTTGAGATTCAGTGTAGTATTTATTTTTATAAATGTTGTTTGTTTTCAGGGGAATATCTGATCTTGTACTAACCATATGGGTTTTGGTTAATGTGTTTAGAAAAGGGAAATATATTTTTCATCATTCGTGGATTATGTGACTATTTTGAAGATGATTCTAGTGCTTCAGTTTTTACTAGGTCATCTTGAATACTCATCTTTTGGTGAAAAGATGAGTTGCAGGTATATATTTATTAAAGGATGAGACTCTACTAGATAAGTAAGTATGTATCCATATGTTCTTAGTCTGGATCATAAATAACTTCCTCTATGTTATGAAAATGACCTCAAACCAAAACATTGTCCATATACTTTTACTACTGGGGAATAAAAGACTATTTAACACATCTCAACTTTGTGGCTTTCATATTGTTATCTTTCTCATGATCATGTTTTCTATCACTCTCTATTAGAACAAGATGGTTAGTTTTTCTACCATATACATGTTTTCCTACATGAAATCATACTATATGTTATCTCATGTTCCATTTATACTTATCATTATTTATTTTAATGTGATAGTTTTATTTACTCTTTTTCTGTTATGGGATTTTTAAGGTAGTGTGAGATACAATTGTAAAATTGTGAGGATAGAATTTCTAAAAGGGGGGATTGATGTAACATCCCAGGTATTTAGAGAATAATATTATTTATAATATATTAATATTTATGAATAAGCTATTAATATTACGTTAATGGGGAAACATTTTTCAACAGCCTACCAGACAAACAACAAAGGGTAGCCCCAAAATCTAACGTCACAGACAATGTTGAGTTATACTGAAAAATAACACAATAATAATATTATTATATTAAATTATAGTCAACGCCTAGACATTATATTAGAGATATTGAACAATGTTTACCATATTATGATTTTCCATACTACTTAATTATTTTTTACAATTACACAATAAATAATAGAGGCTTAAAATTATAATTATTTTAATTTTAAGCATAAAATATTTTAATATTTTTAAAACGTCGTTTTACAACCTTTTGAGGAAGAAAACTCTTATAATCAAGTTTTTTCACTTATATATGTTATATTTGAAAAATTTATCTTCTTTTTTAGAATAGGGTCATCAAAATCAACTTTGGATAATTTGTTGATAATTTTCAGACAATGTTAATTTTTTAATGAATAATGAAAAATAATGCATTTTAATTTAAAACTACCTTTTCATATAATTTATTTATATAATTATATTTCCATTTTAATTGGTTTTAAATTATAAATGGATTTAATATTTATCATTTAATCCAATTATGTTCATTGTATGTAATTTATTTTTTAAATTTAACATAATCAAATGTCAACCTTTGGATAGTTTTTACTTCTTAAAAACCCGCTTTTTGGTTTTGGCAATGAGAATTAATTTTAAATTAATTAATTCCTATCAGATGTATTTAATTTGGAAAATATAATTCTATATTTTGAATTATATGGTCTGAATTATGTAAATAGATAACTTTATTTTTTTTGACATTATGAATAGTAACTTCAGAAAATATTATTATTTACCAGAGTTAAAATGTAAATTGGGTAAAGGGGGTAAAAATAATATTATAAAAATATAAAACTACCCTGAAATGTGTCATAATATTATTTTTTGACATATTAACTACCATTGTAATACTTATTTTGATTTTAGGACAACATGGATCCACTTGGGTGTGATAGTTACCCTTTATAATTTTTAATTTAAATAAAAGGGAAATTTAAAAAAACATGTATCTCCTTACTAAAACAATATGAATTTGGTTCATATAATTGATGTCTTTTTTATAATATTAATTATAATTCTTAAAAAATTCAAACATCATGGTATTTTATTTGTTAATTCTAAACATTAAATAATTAAATTTAGTTATGACGTAATGATGATGCAGTGATTACCTTATTAATGAAACATTCAAATAAATAATATTATACAAATTTAATTTAATTTAATATTAACATTTTCTGTCCATTCATGATTATTATAGATTATTTTGACGTATTATCTTTGACTTAATTCCTCTTTTTCGAATGAATCAAGTTGTATGGACTTTAACAAAAATCAATTACTAAATAGTTCCAAAATTGACATAAATGTGTTTTTAAAACAAATGTTATTTTATAAAATGATATAATACTCCTAAAAATATAATATTATGCAAATTAACAATATATGTTTTACATTGTCATTAATTATCCATTTCTATTTGTCTTGGAATTTTATAGTTTCTGTAGTATCCATATATTATGAAAATATAAGAAGACAAAGTAAGAGTTAACGTTTTCACTAATTGTTAAAGATAAAATATAAGATTAATTTTGTGACCTAAAGTTTCCTAATTTTAATTAAATGATGGTTATAAGACCCCAAGTCATCCTAAATTAGAAATAAAATAGTTTTGGACCATTATAAAATGAATGTAAATTTATAATGAGTAATA
Source organism: Viscum album (assembly GCA_963277665.1). NCBI lineage: Eukaryota > Viridiplantae > Streptophyta > Magnoliopsida > Santalales > Viscaceae > Viscum > Viscum album. The sequence continues at coordinate 897,444,167 of OY728136.1, read as the reverse complement.
TTTTAAGAGTATCCTAAAGTTCCCCTCCACACTCTTATAAAAACCCACCACCTCTACCAACTTTATCCGGCCTTTCAAGTACCATTTTTCGACAAAAATACATTAATATAATCTCCCAAAATCACTCCCTTACTCATAGAATATCAAAATTGGGATGAAGGATAATCAATAAATCATTTTGGCTCAGGTCGAATGAAGATACCTGATTTAGGGGAATCATCTTCACCCAAGTTCAATTTTTTATTTTCATTCTTCACTCCCTAATATGTTCTTATTATTTTATTACATAAAAAAATATTGTCTTAAATATAATAGGATTTTTTTATGATAAGGATTCGAACTACACTTACACACACCTCAATCTAATGGATATGAACATTCTATTTCTGTTTACGTCAAACCACTGCCTCACGAAGCGATGATTGTTCAATTTTCTCCTACCCCATATCATGAAATCCATTATAATTTCTATTTATTTATATATTATATTTATTATATTTATTTTATCACTATTATTATTTAATTTTTACTTACAACATACCATTTTCCCCATAATTTGTAAATACGATAAGTTCAGTTGAGGAATTGCAGACTACCGACCACTCAAAAAGATATGAATTGTTCATTCCAGACATGTAACATATAAAGGATAGTGTAATTGAAGATATGAAACATATATAACAGAAATATTATACTGGAATTATAATATACATATGTATCATTTATCTTTCATTCCTTTAATATGACAAAGAAATGAATGTTGCATTCATGTGTACGTGCAACCTACCATCTCCATGAAATCTGTATTTCATTCCTAATATCTAAATGTTATATAATATTATAAATACATATAAACTAAATATATATTATATTTAAATCATGAAAAAAAGTCAATAGATACTGGACTTATTAGCGCACGGATAATTGCGTTAACACCAGTTTATTTTTGACTCAGGTACCGAAAAATGACAAAACGTCCAATATTAACATAAATAATTATGTAATTGTAATAACATTGAAATAATTGATGTAAAATGAATAATAAACATGAAAAAGGTTCTCAAACAAGTAAAAACTCACTTATGTATATTATTCAAGTTGAAGAAGGAACATAGGTGATGATTTGGACTCAAGGTAAGGGTACCTCAAAAACAAACTTCCATTATTTAGGTTAAACTTCTGGTTATTGATCATGTCGTTATATGGTTATTTGATAAATTCCATTTGATATGAAATAATATATTTAATACTTATTTATGTGTATATATAGTTAATAGAAATAATCAATCCATTTTATTAACAAAATGATATTTGTAATGGCATTTGTAATCTCAATTTCCACACATTGGGTTTTAAGCATACTTCCTGGATTATATTATTCCACGATTATGTATGGAATCAATTAGTATTTATATATGTTATAATTTCGACTTCAATTTTTATTTATATACTGTTGATACACATTATAACCCCATTGATAATTTCATAAATCATTTATATGAACATTGTAAGGGAAATATTAACTGAATCTCCATTCATTGAGTTAAATATCCATGCCATTGGTTTTATTTTTCCAATAATATGTCTGATTGAAATATTATTTTTTTCACATAATATAAAATTATATTGGGTGTATTTATATTTTTCACACAAAATTATTTCATTAATTTATCCTTAATCTAATGAGATGATCTTTGTAAGGGACTACGTCTCAATATCCTTTTACTGGAGTGTTTTTTGATATTGTTCAACTTTAATATCATATATGGAATATATTCAACCCTTTGGACTATTTATATCATGATCATATATATTCTCATAATATTTATGGTTTTTATTGATGGTATTCCTTAATTATTCTTTATCAATTGATTCTCATGTGTTACAAGACTCTTTAAATAAAACATCCTTTTACCAGTTTAAAAGATTTATTCTTCTAAATATTTCTTACTAATGTCCATGTATTCAAAATTGTTTTAATGATTTATTTATATTGAAATATATGTTTTAAAATTTTAATTATCTAATTTCATTCAAAATCATCAATGTGGTATGGGAAACTTTCATTAAAAAATATATTTATTATTTGTTTCAAATGGTTTTGGAAATTGATTGAATTTTTTAATATCATGAATTGATCTCTTGTGATTGATGAGGGAATATTTTAAAATATTGATCTTATATAAGTTATGATTATGTAATGGAACTTTGATATTTTAAAGGTGGTTATGTGATAAAACAGATACGGTTGGTGTCGTGATAAACCTAGGGTGGGTGAGCCCTTGATAGCTCTTCAATATATTGGGTAAGGTGACTGAGGTAAATGTTAAAGTTTCTCCTAAGAGATTTATGTAATATGTTGTGATGGGTATTCTAAATGTAACCACGAAGGTTACTCCCTTTGTTACTGTGTATGCTACAATGTAAGTTTGATAAGGGTGCCATAAGTTACATTTATATTTAATTATTTCTACGATTTTTTGTGGGAATTGTATGGTTACATGATGTAAGCTAATTAAATTATGTTTTAGGGAAGAAAAGTATGAATTTGTGGAAAAAAAATTCATGGGTTTTAAATATTCATGGACTAACAGGTTTATTCCTTATCTAATATTACTAACTATGATTTTTATACTCATCCCACGTTGTTGAAATTTTTTCACATGGTGTAGGAAGGATAAGGGAAAGAAAGAATTACAGAATATTTGTATCAGGAAAATAATATTTTTTTTATTTATGGAGTTTTATTATTATTAAAAAAATGGATAGAGCAGAAGTGTCTACATTGTAATTTTTGATATGTAATATAATATTTGTGGCCTAATTATCAAAATAAATGTAAACCTAAAAAGATACTCAATGTTAAATCTTGAACAAACTCAATATTATGTAACGTTTAAGTCTAGGGGCTTTTAATATGATTCCCATGGATCCAGATCAACAATGGATAGAAATCTATATTTGTATATCAATTACAGTGTGGCATGCTGATTTAAAATGAAATAGAGTGTTATTATTCAAAATAATTAACACAATCTACTCAAAAATACATGGTACATATAGAGCTAAATATTTAAATGTGTGGTGCTTATAGAATCCAAAATAGAACAAGGTACCATTGTAGTGTGCACCAATTTTTTACCTAAAATACTATCTTCATCAATTTTATTTTTTCTATGTGTGTATATATCAAATATCATAATGATATGTTAATCTATGGAATTAGAAACTATCATTTTCATTGACCTTTTCCATAATAAATAGAAAGAACATGAAAATTTATATCATTACATTTTCCATTATGATCATTATGTCTTTATGAATGTACTCAACCATCACACATTTTGAAACCATATCTTACCATGAATTGTATCTTTATGTCCCGATAGTTTTATAAATTATATCTTGTAACAATATATAGAAACATCACTACATGATCTATACCATTGTGGTGTGATTTTTCCTAAAATAACTAGTAATAAAAATCTAATAAAAATGTATTTTAACCCATTGACAATATAATAAAACCTTTCCTTTATCAATATTATCCCCAAAACTCTAAAAATAATCAATAAAATACATCTGAATTACCACCAAAAATCTACCTCACACTTTTGTTAAGATACCATTAATTATAGAAGAACCACTTTTCATACAACTCTAAAAAACATAGGAACTCACAATAAAAACACTACAATGAAACATATTCAACTAAAAGCATTCAATCATTACATTCTAATGGCTTCTCATTAGTGAAATCTCCAAATAAGTTGTAGGATATCATTATAAGTGTATTTATTACATATTTATTTCATTTTTTTTCCAATTTAGATATAAAATACATTTTCTAAAATCTATACAGCATCATCACAAATCACAATTATTAAATTTGAAAATATAATTAATGGTTAAATTACCAATTTATCCACTAACATATATTTATTGTTTACATTACTTTCAATAAATTATTCCTTCATTGTATCCCTAGTGATAATTTTGTTTCTTAAAAGGAAAAAGTTTTTGTATCCCATAGTTTCCTCGTGGATACACACCAATATTCCATTTTAGAGTTTGTTTTTTCTATAATCATGACGTGGATAAGTGATTCAATGTGAATTAGTGTGTAATTACCAACTTCTATTACCACTAATTGACAAGAATTATAGGATACCTACTATGTAACCTATCTTATAAGGAATGGATGGGGACTATATAGTGAAACAAAAATCTATTACATTAAAAACCACATTCTAACCCCAACTCTTGTCATCAAATAGAATAATTTAATAAAACATCATTATAAAATATTAATTTTAGAAATCATTAAAATAAGTTAACATTCAGACACACATATATTTTGAAATTATTTGATACTCAACTATGTAACAACATTAGTCAAAGTTAAGAATCATTATATTCACAAAATAGATTGAAGAAAAAATAATGGCATTCCATGTATAGTATTATCATTGGGAATTAAGTGTCCAAATAAAAACATGTCACATTTTAGGAAACATCTTACCATAAACACTTGCATTATTGTGGGATGTGTTTTGATCGTAATGAGTTTATTGATACATGTGATCAATATTGCATGATGTAGATCCTTCAAAATGATTTTATCTTTTCCACTAAAAATCTTCAAAAACAACACTCTCCAACTTTAAGCCTTTTTAAACACCATAAACACATATGAAAATATTTAAATTCATCTAATCTTTTACTATTTCATGTATCAAAAAAATTATATATCCTATTAAATTGAAAAAAAACAATAATAATAAACATAAAATCCACTTTATTTCTCCTATATTCAATGACATCCCCTTTAAAAGAAGCACATACAAAAGATATTATGACTATAAAAATTTCCTATTCACATATTATTTTACTTTTATTGCTTTTATTTGGCATCACAAATATTTGAAATATAACTTTTTTGGATTATTAACAATAAATGTTATTTATATAAAAATTTTCATCAAGATATTTACTCATTTATAGACCTATAACATTCTATATATTTTTATTTTTAATTATTTTTGGTTGGATAAATCTACATGATAAATATAGAGGGGTCTAGAATAAATTTATGAATAATTAAATAAATCCTAAAGCAATACACTAATTTATATCATGGGCATTCTGAGAGGAATATAATTATATATTTAATGATGAAATAGGAAAACTATTAATACCCTCTCCCATAAAAGATACCACAACAAGGGAGAGATATGGTGACTTCAAAATTCCCACCTCTAGTAGGCCTCAGATTATTGAATTACATCGATGGAATAGTAAACAAGAATATGGGAGGAATTACCATCTATGGGAAACATGAAAAAGATAGAGACAAAAGGGATATAACAAAACCTTCTAAAAAATAAACACATGCACATAAAAAAATACATATATATAACCCAATTTTGAACATGAAATGTCAAAATGTACTAAATAAATTTATAGGAAAACAAAAATTCCAATAACGTAATGGCGCTATCATCCATCAATCCCAAATAACTACTCATAAAACCCATGATTTTAATATCTAGCTTGATCACCATCCTTCAAAATAAAACATAAAAACATTTCATATATACATAGGGTGAGACTAATAGTATACTATGTTAAATCCTAACAATAGAAATTCTTGAAAAAGATAAAGAATGAATGGTTAAGAAAAATGAAAAACAGCTAAAATAAGTCATCATCTAAAAAAGTATACAAAATTCCAAACCTCTCAATGGATATCTATTACTATGTAACCAATACAACATATAATGAAATATAATAATAATTTAACAAGGTTTCCTCAATGCTTCTTCCCCACTGGTTTTCTTCCCTTCCTCAATTTTGGACATCTTGAGTCATCTCTCTCCAAATGTAAGATAGCTTGATGACTATAAGAAATGAATAACATAATGATACTTTGGATCATATTAACACACAATCCCAAATAGACATATATTAACCAAGCCATTTTTGGGTTCCACCCCAACATGTACGATGTTTGTCAAACATCATGTAATGTATCTCAACCAATTACAGCTCATATTGTGATTATGTACCTCAAGCCATTAGATCCTATACACATCATAACTAAAATGATATGTCAATACTATATCCATTAATACATTTGATTGAAATAAGAACAAGGCGTTGTATCCCTCCACATACATATATGATAAACTGACTATCATGCATACTATCCCATTTAAATACCAAGACAAGACAGAGGGCCTAGAGGGGGAATCCAACCATCCACACTCACATTACAATTTCGTACAAAAAATCCTCCCAGATTCCACTCGGATTTAGTTTCCCTAACTAACAATGGTGGTGTATCATATTAAATAAAACAATATGCATGATATAATATAGATCAAATCCACAGAACGTGTGACACATAGTCTTAGAATCTGTTGTATCTAAAATCTATCATACTCCCAACTACCACTACTAAGATATGACATCTTATATGAATTTTTCTTAATTCATTTATTATCAATTAATTAATGATTATCATTTTATCAAATTTCATTACAGTGAATTAAAATTAATGGTAAGTCTAAATTCCATCCCCTCAAGGAATAATCCAAAATATTCCATGTTTTATAAAGATAAATGTATTTTCAAAATTTTCAATCCATATTAAACAAACCCCATGGTTAAAAAATATATTCATTAATTATTAGTATCGCTCTATATCCATGTACTCTAGGAAAACTGTCATAATTTTCCACTAAGAGGAAACATGAAACCATTCATACCCATCTTCCTCGTGTAGTTTGTAAATTAATTCATATAAAATAAGAAACTCAACCACGAGCCCAAAAATAGAATCATATGAGGGAATACCAGCTAAAATTATCTCATCAAAAGTTAATACCGTCAATAGTTCATCCCATAATGTTTAGATCCATCCCTATCACCCACATTCATATACTATTACATATTCTATTAGAGGTGTCAATTACATCATCTTCATTTGGACCTACCCACCCGCGCATTACGTCATCCATTCTAGTCTAAGCGAGTTCATGCTCACAAGTAATCTATTATTCCCTGACCCATATCAATATACCACTCCATCCACAGCTTTATTAGGCTCATATCACATGTCTCACATATAAAACACATCACAATAAAGTAGGAGTAATAAATAATGAAATATGGAAACAAATACATGAAAACAAGGCATTTAGAATTATCAAGGAACAAGAAATTCAATCCTTAGAAAAATAAATTATCTTCAATCACATAGAAGATTCTTATTCTATATTGAATCAACTGGGTAATTTATTAAGGGGTTCTAACTATGATAAACCTATAGAATCATGTTATAAATACATAACGAAGAAAAAATATCCAATAAATCATTTTCTTGTTTCAACAGGCTAGAGTAGTACCATTCTAAATTAATAGACATTTTTAATTATCAAAAATCATAATAATTATTCATATTACTCATTAATTCAAATTAAACATATGTATTTGTTGAATTTAACTATAATCAAACTAAATTAACCATAATATTACATTCAGTCCTCTAAATTAATTTGTTTATATAATTATTTGGCAATTAATTCCAACTTTATGAAATTTACCGATTAAATAGGATACCCCATGCATAGAAATGTTCTATGATAAATGCATAGATATCACATTATCTATAAAAATAGGGAAAACGATATCACTATATACAATACCTACATCAGAATGGGATTATAATCCAATTTCAATAATATAGTTCAATCATTTTTTTTGTAATTCGACTTTCATAAAATAGGATAAGGAATGGTAAAAATAAGGTATCATAGAAATAATATAAAACAATTTAATCCCCTTAATAAAAAGCACTCAATGTTATTTTACTAACAACATGCCACATTACGGATCATAGATCAACTACTCCAATATAACTACATCTATCAGAGGATGTAGTGAAACTTCCAAACTAAAAACTCCAATTAAAACCCCATTACAAACAGAAGAGATATTACACCATTGTAAATAAGGTAAAAGTAGAAGGAATCTAGATGAGACTTGGAGGAACCTCGAGAAAAATTAGGAATAATATATATTAGATCAGAACATATCACTGAAAAATGAAATATGAAAATCCAAGGATTGTTCCCCATCGAAGGAATCTCCAAAATGCAAATAAGGTAGTTAATGGTCACCAAGAATCAGGAGAGAAAGATATTGGATATAGGGTTTGTGAAAAACTAGTAGCTGAAACATTTAAAGGTGAAGAAAATCATTGATTTACTAGTGTCATAATCCCAGTTTACATTACGTTTTCCTTAGGGTCCTGTTTTCACTATAAAACATGACTCCATTTCTACGTTACCCTAAATATTAAACATCATGAACTATAGCTACACAATTTATTAACTGACTATACAAGACGTGAAGGATATACATGAGTATTATTATTTATACATACATCATTCCATATACAAACCCCTTAAGATAACATACATGACATATTCAAGATCCACAAGCCTCAGAAACATGAAATGGGATAGACCTGATTTTTTTGCGCCCTTACATTTTATACCCATCAAACCATTCTCATACTAAATAATCTGAAACAAACAAATAGAAGAAAATGAGAATGGGTCATCTGAACTGCTTCCCCATGATATACATATTGATGAACTCACCACCACATGACCTAAAAAATAAGATTTGATGAATAAAAAATAAACCAAGAAACACGAATACTCGACCCCTACATTATTTCCTTGTAAATATATCTCTCAAAATAGAGTAATACCCAATAAAAAAAATGAAAAATCATATCAGAATCTCGAATAGTTCATATACACAATGGGAAAACATTAAAAACGAAATAATAAACATAATATAGATCATGGTGTTGAGTGAAAATATATGACTCACATTCCCTTATACTATCTTCCATTCCACCATGCCACCACAAAGCACAAAACAAGGGAATGACATGCCTACATATCACCTTCTCTTAGAAGTCATTAATATATGTAGTCCAATCCATGAAAGAAAAATAATTTTCAACATCTATATCTCCCCAATTGATGCAATGAGGGCCATCCAGAAGATAACAACAGAGTAGTGGCACATAAAAATGATCATTAATCGGACACATATATGAGGGAAGTTCAATCAGATATGCCATAAATGCAATATTATCCAAGCGCTCAAATTTCCCAACAAACCATGGTTAAATATTTCTCCCATGATTAATTTTTCACTACCCATGATTAGGAGTCATGATTAAGAACATTTGATTTCCAATTATGAACTCTTGTGGTATCCACCTATGATCTAAAAAAGATTTATGACAATCCTCTAATACCTTCATCCTCATAAAAATTACATTAATCATCTTTTTCGTATTCTATACTATTTCTATCTCAAGAATTTACCTCTTTGACCCCACTATCACACAATGGAGAACATGAAATACAAATATTTAAATGAAATTATACAAATTGTTCAGTGGGAACTATTATTGTTATAAAAATCATCTAAGGGTAAGTGCATCACCCATGATCATCCAAAATCCATCACAAAATAGAACAACATATCATCGAGATTTAGGATGGTCCACTTTTTCTAACATTCTATATGTTGATTAAAAGTTGTTCTAAATCATTGTTATGAGCAGAAATCATTCCTCAGAACTATCCAGACATTGGTGGTAAAATGAGTATCTTGAGTATATAAATTCATTATTGGTACCTAGTATAGTCTCAACACCACCTCCAAATACTTCCTTGAAAAAACATTCACTGATAACAAATTCGTGATCGCTATAATGTGGGATTATTATTTAAAATGTTACATTAACACACATATACTATCATATGCCCCATTAATCTGAGCTAAACTAGTAACAAAGTTTATCTATATGTCCTCCCACTTCCACTGCATAAAATCTACAAGCTGGAGAAAAACTCTAGGAACAATGTACTTGGCATCCACCTTTTTGGAGAACAATCATCGAGGGAAAAAGTCTTCAATGTCATGTATCAACCCTCAAAACCAAAACCGACCTCTTAATTAAAGGTATATCATAGTCACACCAGGACGTACTGCCACAGGTGATCTATGTAAATCACAATGAACTATATCAAGCTTCACTGAAGGAACAAAATTCCATCCTTGGAACAACACATGATGATTTCCACCCATAGGAAATTCCTTAGGGGCATTGAAAAAAACAAAAAGATCTCTCGAGACCTCCACTTATGATTCCCACAACTAGGATGCATCCATCTATTACACTAATGATGAATACACTACCATCAAAAAAAGAAAAACTCTTCCACCATCATCTACCATATCATGATACATCATTTTGATTTCTTTTATCTCTCTCCACGAATACCTGGATTCATGAACATCATCACTATATGACATCCTTCTCAGCCATTTGAAATAAGATTTCATAATACTGGACTATACAAAATTTCATATCTATAATATTGTATGAATCTCATCCACCAATATTGTTACGAGTTCATGTAAATCTGGGAGAATACATACCTTATGTGATTATGGTCTGTAAAATTATAAAAATCATCCACGATGAGGGAATTTCAAAAAAACATCAAATAAATGACCAAAACAGAAAATTGGATATCTTGGTTGGAATAGTTTAAATAATTCAAAAAAATAATAATGAGACCTATAAGAAACAAATCATGTCTACCACACCAAAATAGAATCCAATCCAAGATACAAATAATTAATGAAAACATCATATTTACCTATGTATTCTGGAGAATGTAACATGAGAACCAACCAAAAAATCATTAGTGTACTAAAATAATACACTAAAATGGTCAAACCTCAAGAATGGTTGATCCTTCCAGGTCAAGGAAATCAGATGAGTCACATCCCAAGACAAATAAGTTTCGATCCTCCGGTAATATCTTAATATTATTAGGAAAATCCAATAATCTACAACTACCATGGGTTCTTCCCATGACAAAACTACATCTATCATCAATTTATCCACGTCTAAACCATACTGGGCCACCACATTCACTATGAATCCAAAAATAATGATCCTTGAACTCACACTACTACAACAATTCGAATAGCTTCTAATGATGAAGATCTCCAAAATGGTACACATATTCTCGGCATGATCCTCATCAGAAGTGGAGTATGCAAGGACATCATTATTCAAAACCAACATTAATATATATAGGAACTATATGAACAATATGGTAATAATCCCAGTGATCACATCACGAGAATTCATCACACTGAACAACATCACAACAAACTCATAATTCTCATTTTTAAAACATAAATACGACTTCTGAATATCCAAATCATTCACATGTATATGATGATAAATATACAAAAAAAATCATCATCTAGAACTATCAAGCAACCTTCAATTGATTTAATAAATAATAAATCCATTGGAGTGGATTGAATTTCTTCCCAATAACATTGCTCAAGTGATGATGACTTCTACAACGACATAAACTTCCATAAATCGTCTTCTCAAAAAAATGGTGCACACCAAGGTGACACACCTAGCCAAAAAACACATAGATATTAATCATTGAGCATTACATGTTCCTCTCTAAACATAGAAGGATCCATCCTATACCTAATCTTCAATATCGGATAAGTTTTTTGTTTTTTCTCAATCCCATACTCTATCTCCCAGTGAGGGGTAACACTATAACATCCTCTAAAAAACATTGAGGTACTCCTACACCACCCTCGAAAACATCAAATGCTGAATCTTTGATGGATCCCAGTCATATCATCCATCAAATATGACAAGTAAAAACATGATTTTCTGCCAATCAAGGTGAACGGTAACCAAAAAACGTCACTAAATCTTCATCAGCATCATATAAGATAACCTACAACATGAACAAATACATGGATTCATTCAGCAAAAAAAATCCTTGAAGAATATGATTTAATATCACTATATCTGAAATCATTAAAAATTATTCAAATATTAGTGATACCCTAGCTCTAAATCTTATTCCATAACATACTTCATACAAGTCATCTAAACATCCAACATGTATAGTCATCGCAAAAAGAACTAAAATACATACTACTTAAATTTGAAAAGCATGGACATGGGTTGGTGATATAAATGATCATGTCACTCTGGAATGAAAAGAATGACTCCAAATAGAATCAAATAAAAGGATACCTCAAATTATATCTATGTCACTTGGAACATGAAACAATAAAGCCTAATGTTGACAAAAACCCTTTCCAATACCTCTATATCCTTTATAAAGACCACCTAAATGGTTGTGATATACTCTCTATGTATGTGTAGTTTCTTGTGGATATCATCTACCTAACATATATACTCTCTAGTAATCACATAATAGGATGCCCTTCTGTTTCATCCTCTACTATAACAACTTCAATTAACGAACCTTAAGTAGAAAACCTTGTACATGCCAGCTTCTCATAATGGTCATATACCCTTGATGATTATGGCCTCACCATCCACAAGAAAAACATTTATATGATCCCTTTGAATAATTCTGAGAGACTACGACCCTATAAAAGTGGCATGTTAAGGATACAAACCAACACACATCTGACCAAAACCCCTATTTTATTGAAAACAGGGAACCATGCACAACAACTCTACTTCATGATGAATAATTAAGGTAATCCTCTTGTGATGACCCGATTATATCCATTGTACTCTTTATAACCTATGGTCTCACCAACACCTTGATATTTTTAATCAACATAAATGGACATAAGTAGAATGAGATAAACAGATATAATTCCTCTAAAAATTCATATCCTTTGCCTCATAGTCTATAAAATGGTCTTGTACATATCAATTAGGGGTATTGAAATGGATATTGAGCTCTCACACAATAGTGGTCCCATGTCGATGGGTAGGATGCTTTTAGAGACTGGACACCTTCATGGTTAAAGAGGTAAACAGTACTCTAAACTGGACTTGGAAGAAATCCCATATTTCTAACAACACCTCAAGATCCCTAAGTAAATATATCCATGAAAACCTCACTTATCCACATAGAATCACAACAACTAGTGAAATCCAGTTTTCATTCTAATCATAGATCAAACTGACAGATATATCAACTTCATCCAACTAGTCTTCTATGATTAAATATGGAACGGATACCCACAATTCATATAGACTATGGAAATTTTTCTTCACCATTTTCCTTCTTTTCCATCCTCTATTCTTCACTGATCAGCTATCATATCATACAAGAACATATTTGGTGTGAACGTGATGAGAACATCAACCTAGTGTAATTACTATAGAACGTTCAAGTAGTTAGATATTATAAACCTGGAATGTGGAATATTTATCATTAATTAAATAAAAAATATAATTATTTTGTTATGGTTTTATCATATCCCAAGGTCTACCCATTTTAACCCTAGGTTCATGGAAGAAGAATGCATAATAATTTACAAGTTCTCTACCTTACAACAAGTATAAATTCATTTATTTCTCTCAAAAAAATTAAGTGTCATGGTATTAGATCCTTGGGGGCCCTAGATTCCTATGTCTCATCATTTCTTCATTTTTTACATCACTTTCTAAATTGAGATAACTCACATTCCATACTATCCCATGAAACCTCATGTGTTCCGAACTCCAAAATCCATCATATCCATCATATTGAACAAATTTTAAAACTTGGATCAACCCCCTTTAAAAAAGGATACAAAAATTAGCAGAGGTAGATGGACATAACCTGATTCCCACCTCCAGTAATTCAGTATATAAAGACTATCACTGAGGGTATAGTAAACATTCATATGGGATGCATTAAAACCTATAGGAAATGTGATGAAGAATGAGATGGGAATGATACATCAACCGACACATAATCAAACACACAAATGTTATGTAGATATATATATATATATATCCCATGACAAAGCATGGAATTTTTTACAATAAAAAATTAATTGATAGGAAAACTACATGTTCCAAAAGGATAATGATGAAAATTAGCACGATGCCCAAAAAAGCTCCCAGTAATCTGTGATCTAGTTATGTTAATCCCAATCACCATCCTTCTCCAGAATACCTGAAAAAAATTATATATACGAATGGTGATCAAAACAGTATACACAATAGAAATATCATGTGATCCTATTGTGAAAAACATAATTAATATCATTCTAATTCATAGTGGACAACAGTGAAACTAGATAATAACCTAAAAATATATACTAAATTCACAACCTCTCAATGGATATATCTCAATATGTATGTCAAAAATTGAGACCATATAATTTAATGATAAAAAATCTAGGGTATCCCTCTCCTTCATTCAAAAAATTTTACCCCCCTTATCTAAATTCAGTGGTCCTGATCCATCTCTCTCTAAACGTAATCCAACCCGGAGACACATGGGTATTCCATCACAACATCAACCACATGTATCACATTACCACACCATCACACATTAGATTACAGAAATCATGTAGTTTCTGGATGCCACCATATCTTGAATGATGTATATCAACAATTAGAAATTGTACCACAAGCGATTACCACCCATACAAAGAGTATGTACATCAAGGCATTCCATTCAAAACACTAAATGACTATAAAAATCCTTTCGACACAATATCTAGTAATGCATGGTCATGAAATATCCACACAACATCATAATATATTAAACACACAAAAGGGAATCTATGTATGATGCATACTAGCACAAGTACATACCATGATAAGAGAGAAGGGATAAAAGTTGTAATCATCCATAAATTTTCCCATCGGGATGTCGGGTAGAAAACCCTCCCAATAACAATTGGTTGTAAGATTCCAAAACCAAAATCAGTGTGGAAGTGTATGAAAAAATAAAATATACATGATATTATATTTTCCAAATCCACACTATGGTAATCATATAGTCTTATACTCATTTGTAACTAATTTTGGTCAGAATTCTAGCTTCCACTACCAAGCATATAAATCATATAAGCCCAAAAGAATGTAAAATAGATACATTAATTACTTCATTATTTTTTAAAACATTTCATTCTTTAAATTCAACAATTATCCATTAATTAACTATTCAAAAATTTCCACATTTTATTACATTGTATTATATTAATTATTAGAGTAATATTTATTCCCCCCATATATATGATAAACCATGTACATGTTTCACCATGATTATTATCTTTTAGAATATTCATTTCATCATTGAAAAACCCAATGGGCTATGTATTTACTCATAAACTATTAACATCATTCAATATACAGTTACTCAATGAGAACCATCATATGCTACCATGAAGAAAAATCATGAAACTAAGCACAACCAGTAACCTCAATCAATGGGGAAATTAATGTATATAAAACAATAAACATGTTCATAATCAATTAAAAAGATTCCTATGTGAGAAAACCATCTATCATTATCTCATCAGTTGGTAAGACCAACTTTTACACATCCCATCACATCCAGTGGAATCCGATAGACCTATATTCATTTAAAGAAGCATCTAAATATTATAATTTTCATCTACTACTATAGCATCCAGGCCTCCCCACCCATACATAACGTCATCTATCTAAGGAAAACCCATTCTAGGATTCAAAAACAAACTTGAATACTGACACTCAATCATGGTAGACCTCCAGGCTAAGCCATACTAGGATCATAAACCAAGGCTCACATCCATAGAACATCACAAAGATGCATGAGAAAAAAATAAAAAAGCAGATAAACTAGACCCTAAAAGTAATGAATTCATCCTCCTCATGAAAACATGAAACTCAAGACCCAATGGTTGAGATGGAGATTGGGGCGAGTGGCACAGAGCTTATCTCGGCTCTTAGAAATATCAATTAGGGATTATACATTCACCTCTACAATCCATTGTAGAATTTATTATTCAAGGACGCTTCGACTATCATGAGCTCACAACAGAGCCAGTGATCACGAATCAACGACCCTTGGATTCAAATCTAAATGTGGCTAGTTTTCAAAATCACATTTTTTTCTTCCTTCAATAGTTCGAATGCAAGAATCCATCAGAAGGGTTCTGTTTATCAAATCAATGATATTATGGATGCAATATCCGAATGACTATAGATAGGGGCGCACTCTATCATAGCTTGTCTGATTTTTTCCAAAGGCTCTGTGCCATGGAAGCTCGATCAACATACACAACGGATGTCAAACATATGAAGCTTCTCCTCCTGGAAGTGTGTCTCTTTAGGGAAAGGATTCTACGACATCATATTTCCCTCTAAAGAGCTCATGCTACGAGCCTGGGGTTATGCATTAATTTCCTTCAAAACATGAGCACTGCACATTCGAGAATGGGAATGAATGTTCATACCCTTTGAAGTAGGTAAAACTTTGATTCAATATTGGGTGAAGGTATGTAGCTTAAAATGGAATATTTGGCACCCTTGAATAGTATATGACATTTCCTTGGCCTTAGGAGTACCAATAACCTGGATAAAGAAACTAACACCACCAGATATAAACACTATGCTGGATTCTTAGTTGAAGTTGACCTCTATTCTCTATTAATAAAAAAGGTTTATCTCTTGACTGATATAGATGAACATGAACATAAAAATTATTATGAAATCCTTCCCCAGTTCTAATTAGAATATAATACTATAATACTTGATTCTTCTAACTATAAGAGATATTTTATTTGTGCTTTCTTCACATAATGTGTGAATTAAATTGGTTCATGCATAAAAAAATAAACACTCTCAAAATACCGGTTCCTCGGAATATACCCAAATGGTTGGGATTACTAGGGATAATTTATCTACTGAAAATGATAATCAGAAGCTGTCACAACCTATTACATTGGATCCCCATATTTCTATGGGAAATAACCAGGAGGTGGTAAAACCATCTCCTATTATTTATGGACATTTTTATGTCAATACACTGAATGATAAATTGAATTCCCCTGAAAAGTATGTGTAACCTAAAAAAATTTCTAACCAACATGACACTCAGTCATGGGATGACATTGTTGAGAAGGGATGGTCTAGTGAGACCCAGGTTGCTGAGGATCACACTCTGGATATGGAAACTGTGGGTCTCATGGCTCATGTCACAGCACAACACCCCTACTCTAGAAGCGAACAGAGTATGTATCTTACTGGTAAAGATGATTCACATGTATCTGCTACATCTCATGGTGTTGGTTAAAGCACTGGGAAAAGGCTTATGTACACAATTTTGGAAGGGCACTCTGTTGATATTTTAATGAATGATGAATATTATGAATAACCTAGTACAATTCCCTCAAAGTAGATCCAAAATATTACTGATGATCTTTGAAATTATATTCTCATCTTGCCTCTGGTTCCAATACCTAGCAGGACTGATCCACAACCATCTTCACAGGTGAAGGTGACCACAATTAACACATTTAATGCTCTTAATAGTGTTTCCTGACATATTGAGGATGATGTTCCTGGTCCTCCAATGGATAAAACAATAGCCTACCTTAATTCAACCCCCATCAACATTGCATGGGCCTCATCAGATGATAGAGTAGACTCCGGAGGAAAACCTAGTTCCAACAGAAGATAAAGATGTCCATGATGGATCTTGGCAACATAATAAATCATAAAAATAGAGGAAGACTTCCTAGAATTCATGGGAAAGGAAATGGACGACAAAAACTGACATCAATGAATGATGAAACACGTTTTGTGGATTCAGACTCGGATGACACAGACATCAAAGGTATTCTTCAAAAAGAAAGAAATATTGACCCACTTCACAATAGGGACCATGGATGAAGGCGAGTACGTAGGATTGTTTGGGTCTCCTTCCAAGATGTAGAACGAAATATTACACATAAGATTAGGAAAAAATAGGGCCCTTGTGAGGAGATCCATTTATTTTTGTGAAACGAACAACTATTCTCATTTTTCATTGTTTGCTTGCTTTTGTTTCAATAAAAAGGGCATTGTCCCTCACCTTTAAAAAAACTCATGACCCAATAAAATACATTATCATTATCACACAACCAGTTCTTATGCCATGATGAATTAATCAATTCTTTTCATAACGGGTTTCATTTATAGGAAAACTAAGGGATCAATCTATAACAATATAATAAAGGAAACACATTCACATAGAATTTACAATAGTTTCAACATGATAGAGAAGTACCATTCTCTGTTAAAATGAAATTTTAATTTTCAAAAATAATAAAAACAATTTACATTATTTATATATTCTAATTAATCAATCATATTTCATCAATTTTGTAATCATTAAATAATATTTACCACCAGATTAAAAAATCATCTTATTTATATCCATAATATGATTAGTTATCAATTAAATTTAGGTTCAAATTCCTTACCAATTAAAGATGTCACTCCATGAATAAATAAAATTTATTACAATAAATGCATAAAGATCACATTATCTAGAATAACCTAATGCATGAATCTGACATGATATAAAGCAACAATATCAGAATATTATCAATATCCAAAATCACTAATCTATAAAAATAATTATTATGTTAAATCAATTTTTATCCAATTGTATATAGCTCAATGAATTTATTATTTCAAGTAAATAAAATATAATCAATGAATATAGGACCTCAAAAGATGTAAATGGAATTTTCATGAGAAAAAAATCATTTCATGGATCTTTGATCACTTCTTATACAACAATTTCATCCATCTGAGTATGCCGCATAACGACTGCACAAAAAACCAAATAAAACCCCATCATAAACATAAAAGATGGTATTTCATCACATTAAATGGAATAATGGGAGGAAACGAGATCAAAAAAGAGTGAAACCACTAGATAATGATGGATGAATGAACCTAAATTCAACAAGGTTCACCGTATATCAAATAAAAAATACTAAGGATTAATCCACATTGAATGATAATGGAAAATTATTATAATGGAGCCACTAGTAACCAAGAATCATGAGACAGAGCCACTAGACATAGGGATTTGAGAGAAAAAAAATGGATGAAACTTTTAAATATTTAAACCATTTGGAATTTAAATGATGTTTAATCCACATCCACATCATGTACTCGTGGAGGTTCTATTTTCAGAAAAAAACGCACCACCTTTTTTATATAACCTTAGAAATTCAACATCAGGAACATCCTCTGAACAAATCATGTAATACACATAAAAAACATGAATAAATTATATTTCCATGACCACCTCCCTAAAAAGATTCCCCTTTTATGCTGTAAATGAAGAAAGAGATATAATTACACCTCAAGTCACGCCCCCAGTAGGCCATGGGGGGATTCCAGATATGAGAGTATACAAATCCCACATTATGGTAGGCATTAAAATTTTTATAGATTCCATGATCGAGATGAAATATTTATCAACATCAGAAAAGATGATAAATTATATGAAATAAAATTCAAAATCCATTCCACATGAATCTTTAGTGTAACATAGCGACAAGTTCAATTAAAGGATCCAAAGTAAATACACAAAAGAAAATATATGTAGCGATGTAAAAATCATCCCAAATTATGAGATAATAAAGACCATCATAGACCCTGTAGTCCTCTCATAAATATGAAATAATTTTTATAATGTCGGTTGATCATACATGTATACTCAATAGGAAACCCAATGTCTCTTCTTCACAAGTATGTAAAACATAATAATGCTCCCGTGCAAAAAAAAAAAGAAGAACCAACAACACCAACCAAGATAAAATAGACAACCTCACATCATCTTTGATATCCAACTCCTCACATTCAATGAATTGGGAGAAATATTGAAGATATTGATGATGATAAGTGAAATTAAAGACCTCTTGGACATTCTCCTTTTGTGGTGGTAGTTCTAACTAGTATTCCACCTTGCCAACTCACCCAAAAACCTCAAAGGATCTGATTAATATTGGAGAAATATTGATCCCTTTACAAAACCTCCACTCCCCGTGTGGAGGGAAACCATTAAGGTCACGAGGTACCTTACCTCTCACTCCAAGTGACTCTTACTACGATTAGTATACGAATTATATTGGTCATGTGCTAATTTAATCCAATCATGGACCAGCTGAATTATCTCTATTGTGCTCTGCACTACCTCAAGGCCAAGAGAAACTATCTCCCCAACCTATATCCACCACAAAGGTGAAGGACACAGGATTTTGTGCATTTATTCTAATGGATACATGACAATGGAATATTGAAATATATTATTATAATAAAACTCTTTTAAGGAAATGGGGGACAATCAAGATCCTCCAAACTCTACGATTCATGCTCACAACATGTCCTCCAATGTCTGGATGGTCTACTATATCGTCCCATCTTTATTAGGGTGGAAAGCAGTGTTGGGGAATAACTTAGTGCCCAAATCATTCTACAATACCCTCCAGACTCGTGATGTGAACCACCCATCCCAATATGAGACGATGGACATCCGAACTACATATAGCAACACTACTTCATCCAAATACATCTTGGAAAAGGAATCCATTTCTCCCGAATCCTTAATTGCCAAGAAGTGAGATGATTTCATTAGCCGATCCACCACTAACCAGAGTTCATTACATCGCACATGAGCCTTTGGGTAACCCTGTGATAAAATCCATTGGGATATCTTCTCTCATCCACTCGTGAAAATATATAGGCTGAATCAAACCAAAGGGAACATGATACTCAGCCTTAAATTGTTGGAACACTAAGAAACATTCCACAAATTCTATTATTGCATTCTTCATATCGGTCCACCAAAACTATTCTCTCAAGATATGGTACATCTATGAAATTCCCAGGTGTTTCGCTATTGTTGATATATGAATCTCACAGACAACTCTCTCATGAATCACCAATAGAACAATAATACTTCCATAGAACAACATCTGATTCTGACCATTCTCTGACCATCCCTTTGAAGGTTCACCATGTTCAACTCCTCCATCAGCTTCCATGTATCTAATACATGTTGAATACGAGTATATTTTAACTTAATATGAAATATAAATCCACTTCCACCATTGATTTATGCACCTATGTTAAGGTGGTAAACTCCTCCATCACCTTCCACGAGTCTCCAGATCCCTAAATTAACTCATTCTTAGACATCATTCTCAAAGCATGAACCCAAACATTTCCCTATCCTGAGGATTAATTGATGATGCAATTACAATCCAAGAGAGAATACATCCACCCCTGCTATTGGATGTTGAGATATCACATAAAAAATATCTACCTCAATCTCTTATGATCCGTGAAGACAACAATCTGTTCCCTAATGAGGTAATTACACCATAACATCAACAATAACATGAAATCTGATAACTATAGATCATGGGTGGAATAG
The DNA here is from genome assembly GCA_963277665.1 of Viscum album. Lineage (NCBI taxonomy): Eukaryota > Viridiplantae > Streptophyta > Magnoliopsida > Santalales > Viscaceae > Viscum > Viscum album. The sequence continues at coordinate 897,422,829 of OY728136.1, read as the reverse complement.
TAATGTGAGTTTGAATGAAACATCATAGAAGTATATGAAATCACTCTTCACTAAGGCATAATCACAAATCCCAAACCAATATGGGATGTATCACAAAACACATTGTACATAACCCCCACCTCTGGAATCTAGAGCACTAACCGAGATCCCTTTTAGATAGTCAAACGCTTCCTGCACTGCTCACTCCACAAAAAAGAATGGTATTGAATAGTCAGATGTATCAGCAATGCATTAACTTGAGATAAATAGGTTAAAAATCAATAGTAATAGCCCTAAGGAAGAAGAAAACTATAAATCTCACCCACATAAAAGGGTGGTTCCCATGAAAAAACTACTTCAATGGCTTATGGGTCAACTACCACACCCTAATGTGACCCCACATGTCAAAGGAATAGTAGCCCTCACATCCAAAAATTACACTTGGACAAATATCTGTAGAGTTGGTGCAATCAAAGAACATCTAGGATGGTCCTGAGATGCTTGATATGCTACTTATATGAATTCGAGTATATTATAAGGAAATTGATTAATACAATGATTAATCAGTCCTAGAACTCATGAAATGTGGGGTTTATTAGTCCATTTAACACATCTGGTGGGTTTGTAACACCTAATGGAATGACCATGAACACGAGGTTCCCATATCATAATCTAAAATAATTCCTCATGATATTAGCTTACCTCACACTAAACTAGTGAAATCTAGATCACAGATTAATCTTATAAAACCCACTCTCTCCCCTCATCTAGTTGAAAATATTGTCTGTCCTTAGGATAGGGTAATGGTTCTTGACTGTTACCTAATTCAACCTCCATTATTATATACACAACCTCAGAACACCATCTTCCTTCTTAAAAAACAATACATGTTCTCCCGCACAGTGACACTGTGGGCTTGATAAATATATTTTTCATCGGTAAATTAATATGAATTCTCAAATCATAGAATTCAGATTATTCCATCTAATAAGGATCCAGATAATTCTGACAAGCACCGAGTTGTAAGTTTATCCCAATCTCAACATAACATTGAGGGGTAGAGTCATAAACTGATTGAGTAATACTTCCAAGAACACCCCTTTATTGGTAGGATCCTCTCCCATCTTATCATCCAATGATTCCAATGATAACTCATCAAAAAACATAAGGGTCTCCATACGCTGACTTCCCATCTGACAACTCTGCATGTTAAGGAAAGCCACATGATGACCATCCATTTCTGATAACATGACACTCCTTAGGAAGTAGTCGATAATACCATGAACATAGTATAACTAGTAGATTCCAAGTATGAAATCATAAATATTAATATGTAACAAGAAAAGATCCCCCAATGGACTAATGTAGTCCCATCATTGGCCTACATCCCTGGCACACATCATACAAGATGGTCTGACCTCTGACTGGAATAATAAACATCAAAGGAATGTTATGTATTTCTATGTCTAGTTTCATATAATGGTATAAAATGGGTGAAATAAAGGTTTGTGAATCTCATAAATCAAACAAAATATAAGAATGATTACTGAGAAAATTGATTGTACCGAGATCGATCTCCAACACTATTGAAACTACTACCTCTACAGTCTAAAACAGACCATGCCCATCTCCTCTTCCCCTTTATTAATGATTGCCTCTATGGCCAATCTCAGGTTGAGGTCCCTAAGGATCACCATGAGGTCGTCCATTACAAACTTCATCTCCCCTCGATGGAGTGTGTGGATATTGTCCTTGCTACTAGAACTGTCAATTTAGCAACTTTTGTTGTGGCAGGAACTGGACCTATCCACCTCCACCATACTAATATTAATCGGATGCTAAAAACTTCCTTTAGAGATGGCCACATACACCATATATACAAAAAAAACTAGTTTTAGGACCACATGATGTGCATGAGAACTAGATGGTGGAAAAAGATACTATTGATGTCACCTACCCACTAGTAGGAACCATTAAGGCATTTGAACTTGAGACCTGCTGCTGATAACGTATCCCTGTGAAACAATAGTCCGGTTATGATCTCATGCTATACATCATCTCATGTGCATCGTCTAAACTACCTATCCCTTCTTATGTACCTCCATATTTGATGGAAAGGTAAAGAGAGTAACCACAAACTATAGAGAAGGATAATGTTCATTTTCTCTGAGTCTTGCATTAGACTCCTCTTCGAGAATGAGATTTGGAGAAAAAAGAAGGATATCCTTGATTTAGATCCCAAAATCACATAACGAAGTAATACCATTATAGAGGAAGAGTAACTACTACCTCTTATTATACATCAGGGTGGATGACATGAATTCTATATGAAACTCCCTTATATAGTCATCCCACAAAACATTAGCCTCTTTCCTCTATCCTAGATATAATGTCCAACACTGATATATGGGTCACTACATCTAGATCACCTCCAAATAAATCTAGTACATTGTCTTAACTCCTTGAAAATTGAAGGGGATCACATCTTACTCATTCAAATTCATGACCTCCATGTCCAAAACACTTCCCTAATAATTTTTTAGAGTCTACCATTGGAAATCTTGTAGCGCCTTCTTCTACTGATCATCATCCTCTACCTGATCAACCCTCTACAGCTTGACCTAGTCAGCCTACGGATCCTCCACTACCTGCACTACACACAGATGAACACTAGGTTCTATTACTACAAAACATACACGATGAACTCTTAAGACCAAGTTGTATTTAATTTTATTTAAGATTCATTTTAACATATTATTTACTGAAATTCCCTAGAATGACCAATTCAAACAAGAAAACAAGTCATTATGATACATGTACCTATCGTAATGTATATAACATGAAAAAGTGAATCATCACATGTTGATTTGGTAGGCTCAGTGTCTTTTCATCAGATCACTGGGTTTCCTTAAATCACATATCATAGTTTGTCATCCCTTTTCTATTTCACACACCAAGATCATCTGACATTTTTTACCTACCAACCCATGCAATCCTCTTTGTTCCTAACTACAAACTCAATCATATCACTCAACTATCACCTTTTAAACCATTATATCACAACCCCCTCTATCAAATGATGCCTCACCTGAGCTAGAAATAATGTAAGAGGGATACTGACTCCCATGTCTGGTGTCTAGTAGGCCTCGTGATGGTGACCAAAATAATGGTATGCAATGATCACAAGATGGGAGGCATTACCCTTTTTATAATAACCAATATCGGGAGATAAGATGCATCAAACTAAAAACACACCTAATACTTATATAAAAGAAAAACAAAAATACATCCCACATGAATGATTAATATTAATATGATTAAAATACAATGCGATTCTATAATATAGATACCCAAATGAAAATCTAAGAAGTGATTTAACAATTTTCTCAATGTATGAGCTAGTAATACCCAACTCGGGGACTATATTTCTCCTAGAAACCTGAAATCATTTTTACAATGTATGGTGGGAATACATGTTTACTTAGTAGGAAAACTAATGAATCTAATGAATAAGTGGGAGAACAAAATTATTTCTACCATGAAAAACTGAACTAACAACAGCTAACAAGTTATCCTAGGCATCCCAACCTCACTAAGGCACACTCACCATGTAATGAAAGTCAAGTGAAGTAATATAGTAATTACACTAATGATAGGTTACCCTGAAGAACTTTGAAACTTATTTTCTGCTATCAGACCCTAAAGGTGAACATCATTACACTACCTCCTCTTCTGAAGATACCACATAACAACCTTCCCGCACACACCTGGCCCTCCCAGCTAGTCCCATAATCTGGGGAATAAAGCTCATCACATCTCTACTTCACACTCAGGTTCCTCAAAACCACATCCCTCCCACAACAATTGGGAAATATACCACATCACATCTCTAAAACCCTTCGGAAATTACAACACATCTCATACCGAAAACACCTGATAAACCACAACTCCTCTCTTCCATAAGACAGATGGGAAAACACAGCTCACCAACACACACCAGGGCCTCACAAACCACTATATACATAAATAATTTTCGCTATCATCACCTGGAATAAGGAGCAGCTAAGATCGGGTGGCCATCCATCCTTCCTCCCTTAGAGATGTTTGGGAAAGACACCCTCCCTTAAGAAAATGGGAGTGTTAGACATATAATGTTCAACCCAGGTAGGTTACATATAGAAATAAAAAGGGGAAATAGTGTTATTTGTGCATAGTATCGATCACTCAATCCCTACGTATGGTAGTCATTCAAACAATCAACCACCCTATGATATTTCCAACTCTACTACTAGAAATAAATGTATTAACCCACACCAACATTAGTCACTTCAAGAGATGATAAATGAAATCCATCCCACAATAAGCCTCAACTCAAACATACCACCAACCATCTTATTTAACAAATTATAATTAATTTTTAAGGAAACCATTTATTCATTCCATAACTAATAGGGCAAAAACTAAACACATCACACAAAAATCCACACAACATAAATAATGATATGGTGAAATAACCACATAAGAGAAAATCCTTTCATTTTTAGACTCTTCTTAACACCCATACCAACCACAAACGTCATCATTATTTAATGTCATTCCACCAAGTCATTCTTATCCAAAAGCTAACTGGAATATTATAGCCAAACCCTATAACACACCACATCACTACCAAACTGAAAACCCTACAATATAACAACCCCACACCCATCACACTCAGTAACAAAAACATATCACAAACATAACATGTACCCCTCCACTCAAACATTTCCCATCTATTACATAATCATTTAATCTCTTGATGTGGTATTTCATTACACCACTCATACCACCCCAGCATATTGTCATTATCTAATACCCAACACCACATGACCACACAAGTCACAAGACATAAAAAAACATAGCAGATAGCCACACCAAACAAGTGAGGGTGTGTATAGATTTAGGAAAAACATGTTCTCTAATTCCACATTGATAATTTATGGGTAATCATATAAAAAGTTTAATCCTGATGAATCCATTAAGTTAACCCAATATACATGGTTAGAAAATTACATGTATATACACATTCAACACATGATCAATAAAAAATACATCACAATGCATACTGAGTTCACAAAAAAGTCCACTGGTGACCATTATTATCTGTAGGAATATTACCCATACAACTCACAATATTAATAAACAAAAAAACTGAATCATGCATTACATTTTCTTTCAACTATTCATTTGATTTCTACCTATTCGATAATCATTATTAAACATCGATTCATCTTCCTTCACATGGGAAACATTCATACACCCACCCTGCATGATACATAATTAAGAGAGTGATGATAGAACCCCTACCTCATGAAATAGATGATCAACACCTCATCCTTACACCAAACAGTCATTGCACAAGTCTCTAGGGAAACACATTCAAAATGTGCGACATATATTTAAGGATCCACATAGATAATTGGTTTTGGGATGACTTTGTTTTATGAGAAAACAGAAATAATGAATGAAGGAAAGGTGTTCTATATTGAAGGACTATATCCAAGACTCAGGGGACATGAAACCGTTTTGAACTCCCCATTAAAAGTGGATATTGACCATGGGTTTTTGAATAACATAAAGACTCTTAAGAATTAAGAAATCAAAAAAAATTACATCCATTAAAGGGGAATTATGAACTCTAATACATGGTTTAAAAATCATTTTACATCAATGAAAACATTAACAGGGAAATTCTGGAAAAACTTGGGAAAAAAAGAAATTTTAAAAAAACTATAGAAATGACTAACTGTTGGGTGAGACATCATTGAGAGTCATCAATGAGTGATCCACCTAGGGATGAATCACCACTGGATAAGTAACTGGTGCGATCTACTAGTGAGACTATATCGATGGTGATTCACTATTCAGTGAGTAACCATTCGACAAGTACCATAACAACTATTTGCAGCAACCCACCAATTTCGAGTCTTTGTTTTGAGTCACTGATGTGACTCAAATTTAGTGTGTCACTGGTGTGACTCACCATTGGGATGACCTATTGTCACCACCTACCATCAGCGACTCGCCATGTTGATTTACTACTGCGAGTCACCACTGCAACTCACCGTTAGTGAGTCAAGGATGTGACTCAGCATTGGGACCCCCTGGTGGATGGACTTCTTTTATTAAAACTACCATTAGTGAATCACAATCAGAAAAGTGTAATTTTTGAAAACACCTAAAATAAGTCACTATTGCCTCCCAGAACACCTCAAATCCCATATTTTTGTGATGTAATGTCCTAGAGAGACCAACACCACTATATTTCTTCCTGGAATTCTACCTATTTCATGTATTACTTATCCAAACCCCTAGAAATCACATTGAATCCTTCTACAGGATCCATGAGCCATGGAAAGAATAAAATTTTCAGACCACACAATTCCAGGGACCTTATAATCAAAATATACTATATCATTTCATAATTCAATTCTATAAGATTAAAATAGAAAATATGATGAGGTTATAGATTTCATATTATGTATAACTATGTCTCAAAAATTATGAATTATAGTAACATGGGATTTGGGAAGAATGATCACTAGTTTGATGAAAATAGTAAGTACCAAATATGAGTTATTTAGAAGATTAAACTCATAATTGGGTACGAATATTTTTGAAAGATGAAGGATCTTCTCAAACTGTGATGATATAATTTATGTCACAACATGGATATGTATGAGTGAATATGGATGGGAGTATATGAAATTTAATCATGACCAAATCAATATGTCACAATGAACATAAAAAATGTATATGATTAGAATTATTCCAAATGTGTCTACATTCTAAAAAATGATTCCTCTGTACAACCTTAACAAGTGATGATAATGGAATGTAAATCATTGATCAATAATTTTTGAGGTATCATGTTGTTTTTTGTGATATTCTGTGATTTTGGAAAAAGTATAAATTTTTACCATATGAAGGTATTCATTGTGTCATAATAAATTAAATATTTATAGAGATATTAAAGATTACACCATGATATTCAATGATAATAAAATAATATTTTACATATATTTTTGGTATATCAGATTCAATAGAGTATAATTCTACAATAGTTGTGTCCATGAAATAATCAATAGATATGAAAACCTGACAATGTTGTAATATGTAGTTTAATGTTGTGATTTCAAAATTTTAGTGATGTAAAATATTTAGTAATAAAATAATTTATAGAAACATTAACTCCATTTAAAGGAATATATCTTGATATTTTTGGATGAATTTGAAAATGTATTTCTTGATTGACTCATGGTTGTTTGGCTTGGAGAAAATAACATAGTTTTGTTTATAAAAACATTGATAAAGAGAGAAGGTGATATTTTGGTTTATAACATACATTAATAATGAGTGATATTTGACTTTATTTAACTTCATAGGATATAGGATTTTGGTAATTATTATTTATGATGAAAAATGAATGAAAAAATGTACATTAATGATTTATGGATCTATTTATGACAATGAATTACTTATAATAAATCAAGAAGTTTTAATATCAATGATTAATTAAATATAGCATAAAGAGGAATTATTTGACTACCTATTTTTTATGGATTAAAATATTATCCTTGTAATGATATAATAAACTAATTAGAAATGGTGAGAAAGATATCTTGAATGCGACAGGTGTCAAATTAGCCACCTTTAATTCCCCCACACAGATCGCCTATATGGCACCAAATTATGGATGCGCCAAAACCACTTGTAAAAATTAAAATATTTTATAGGATTAAAAGAAGTAGTCGTGGCATATACCTTTATTATCATTGAAATACATTCAAATAAAATCAATTTTTTATTCTTTTTTATAGAAATTTTAGTTTTATTCCTCCCTATAATGGACAATAAAAAAATTCATGTTAAAATAAAATGGATTTAAGTGGGATCCCAGATTCCAGAATATAAAGTAGAAAAATGATCCACACAATAATATAATACCTATCAAATTAATAGTATAAATATACATATATAATGCATCTTTTATAAATTATAATGTAATAGTGTTGTGTACATGGGTATAATAATGATTAAAAGTCACTATATAAGACAATGGGCCGACACACATATTGAAACAAGTAAAGTCCTCCACTAGTATCAAGACATATACCATGTGTCCAAGACTGATCAAAACAATTTCAAGGTATAAAACGAGAATTTTTTACTCATTTATATCAAACACTGTTTTAATTACATGGTTAGGAGTGATATAAATAACTGCTTAAGAATTTCCATCAACCATAAATACTTTGTTTTATTTAGGTCATGAGGATGTTCATGAAATATATATAAATAGTGAATTCCTAATCATGAAACAATTCCTCGAAAGGCATAACACACACTACACATAAATACATACATATCAGTTGATAGGGTACTAATAAGGACTTAAAGACAACATACCATACTTAATTCTTCCAAATCCATAATTAATAAAATCACCACATATTGAAATCCATAGCCATACCTAATGATTCTCAGTAGGCTGTCATATTTTTCTCCATCCCAACTAAATGGAGAAGTCACATAATTATTAACCTATAATAATACATTATTAAAAAATGGTACATGAAATAGTTAAAATGAAACACCAAACAATTTTATAGAATGAATGTTTTTATTAATAAATTTAATCTTGTCGATATCCTTTTTTTCACAGAGCACCGAGATTAAATGAAGTCCAAAATAATATTATTTTATCATGAGCATTATAAACTATAAATAAATATATTCCAATTAATATTATTATCTCAATTAGGATGTATAAAAATTTACCAGCTAATTTTTAATTTATTAATTAAATTTGTGTGAATATGATCATAATTTTTAGAAAAGTGATTTTGTTCCTAATATATATGTTTTCTCTAAAAATATATTAATGTATTTCTATAGAAAAAAAAGTTTAACTAAATTTTAAACATTAAGATAATTTATTTGAAAAATTGAACATTATTTTTACATATATCATGTCAAAATTATGTAGGGATGATATTTTTAGAATCATATAAAAATAAATAAATATAGTGAATAGTTAAAAGAATTTTTTTTTGTAATGATGTAATTTATTTTAAAATTAATTATGACATTTAAAAGCCCATATATGTTTTAAATATGTTTTAAAGAATCATAAGTATTATTTAGATATATTTTATGTATATAAATTCTTTTTAATCAACAATATATTGTATATTAGTATACGATTATTTTCTTTGTTTAAAAATAGGGGTTTTCATGAAAACAATTTTCATGTAAAAATTGATTTTTTTTAATTAATAAAAATAATATCTTTTTGGTAATTTTAAAATTAAATTTATGGATAATATATAATTAAATATTAATTTTCATTTATATAATGATAACTATTATTAAATGTGTTAATATTAAATCATATTTTAAAAAAAATACACTTTTTAAAGACTGAATTTTCCATTGCTTCGATTGGGTTTGTATTATATAAAATTGAGTCGGTTATGTGAATTTAAATGTCTAAAATACATTCCATATTTCGATTTATAAGGTCTAAATTAGGTTTTGATATCATTTTCATTTTTATCTATAAAACATCATAGTGGAAAAAAAGATTTACCACAATATAAGGAAAACATTGAAAAATGATAAGGCTAAAATATAGAAGATAAAATTACCATGAAATTATAAATTAAATGGATTTTGATTTATGTTTGATCCATAATCCTCAATTAAATAATAATTTTCACTCTTATTATTTGAAATTAATTCCACCCAATTGTAGTTTGTGATTAAAAAAATTATTAATTAATCACTTAAAATCTCCCCTCCTCAGGTATAAATACCACTCCTCAGAACCTATTTTCTCCTAAAAATAAATTATACTCATAAAATATCTTCCAAACACTCTCCATCCCAATTTTACCACTTATAAGAGCTTATAGTTTGACCAAAATAATAAATTCCATGGACTATAAGATATCTTTCAAGGAGGTGATATTGAAGTTCAAATTTTCTCATACCACCTCTCTTATTTTAATTACTTCTAAACCATTATAAAAAAACTCATTAATACATAATTTAATATTTACAATAAAATCAATTTAAAATAGGAAATTTATTTCAATAATTTAATATCATATATTTGTTCTTTTTAACAGCTCCTCTTCTACACTGAAATGAAATAATTATCCAAATTATGGCGGTTAACAATATCATTGAATAACGATTTATCATTTTATATAAAAATATTCAATGATAATGGAAAACATATAATAATGGATAAATTCGGTTTTTAAAGTCTTATTATAATCTATTTCACATTCTTGAAATTATATATGTACTACATATTAAATAAAATCCAAGTAGTTTATGATGGTCAAAAAAATCCCCGAAAATAAAGTAATCCACTATCAATAAAATTTTATCAGATAAATCATCCTCATATCTGAAATAAAAATTATACAAGGAACAGTTAAATAATTATCAGTGAAATAATACAAACTATTTTAAATTTTGAAATATTATTTCCATTTATCATGAAAATACCTAATTATATGCAAATGAACCAATTATGAAACCGTGAAACGAAAGCACCTAAATCTATGAAAGTAATAAAATATTATTAATTAATCTGTGGTATGATGTTATAAAAGTATAAATTAATATATTATAAATATGAATTTAGTTTTATAATTAATTAATAAAATTCATTAAACATTTATACATGACGTTAAATTATGTAAAATTAAAGGGGAGCCTGAGGTAAGGGCTTCTAATCTCACTTTTTCTTTTCTGATATAAAATTCATTTTTCTATTCTTACTTCATGTGTTAGGTGTATATACATCCCTTTGTTATGTAATTTCAGGGGTTTAAGTGAAATAATAATTTTCAATGATTAATTTCAAAATAATTACATTTATGTGTAATACAATTTGACTAACTACAATGTTGTAAGGGACATACAAACCCAATTTCAATTCATTATTTTAATACTCTACACGATTGATTAGGTCCTACTATGACTTTTTGTAGGGTGAATATTTATTATATTATTATGCATTTCCACTTATTTTTTTGTGGATTTACATTAGATAAACATGGTTTTTTTTTCATTCAATAAATGATCACATTAATTATATGATATTTATTAGGATTATTTTTTAATTTTTTTATTTTTCCCTTAAAAAACTATTTTTAATCCATTTCCATTTATATAAAATTATTTCAAAAATTATTTTTAATATTTAATTTTTATTTTTATTAATTCATTTTTACTAATGGATGATTATTTAAAAATGGATTAATTGGTTTATTTTTAATTTTCTACTTAAGGTTTATTGTGAATATTCTAAAAATAATAATGAATGAACATTTTTTAAAACATATCTCACATAGGATGATTTTTCCTCCATTATGATGCCTTAATGAGTTGAACATTCCTTTAAACATAAATATTATATTTGAAATGAAATGTTGTTCTGATAATTTTGAAACATTTCAAAAAGAAATTTCACAATATAAACGTTATTTTGTCAATATTTATTTGGTGTTATTATTTAAATGAATCATTCTCACATCTCAGATAAAATTATTTTATGTTACTTATGATTAATTGGGGTTATTATTCAAGGTTAATATTATTATTATTTTTATATTTGGTTCTATTTATTGTGGTATTATTTCTATTATCTTGTTTCTTTTCTACAAGTAATATTATGATGTAATTTTAATGAAACTCATTTATTTACATGGGTTTAGATATGATGAATAACATATGTTCTTGTGGAACACATATGTATGGTTTTCATTATGTGTCGGGTTGGACATGTATCTCACTCAAATGCTTTGTTTAATGAAAGATAAGTCATGAGGTACAAATGTTATGCATGAATGAGATCCATTGTTCTTAATTTAAATTGTGTATAAAGTTTTCATGTCCATATGTTGACATGTGGACCTAGAATTCATGTCCATAAGATTATTCATTGGCCTAGTTTCTTTTCCATGTGTTTATTTAGTTGAAATGATTCATGTACTTATCTTAATGAGTGAACCTATTTCAATTTATACATTTTCTAAATGTTATTAGTTTATATGTATGTCATAGTTTCAGGTTTAATTACTCTCATTAGATCTTATATATTATTTTTTAGATTATTTTATGACACATATATTAGGGAAATAATTGATAAGAGTGATATAATTTCCAAATGTATTGTTCATGTTCGTATACCCATATGCTTCCATTTTGACTTATATCTCCCATTTTTACCCTCGTTGAGGATATTTTCTTACCATTTTCATATATTTGTTTAACATGTTATATTGATGAAGGTATTAAGTATGACATGTTAAATGGGTTCTATTGTTATGGTATATGTGGCTGATGATATAGTAGTATTATGAACTAATATTCTGTGTTTCCATGTTTTTGAAGACACTAAGCACTTACGACTCATTTATGGTATTGTTATGTTATGTAAATAATGTTAATTTCTCTTGATGTAATATTTATGTATGATTTTAATGTGATATTATTATTTGTATCATAGAATTTACTGGTTAACCATTGTAAATTAGGTAAATAAAATAGTAGGAATAAGTCCCTTTATTAGTCAAGTATACAATCATAGAGTTGTCATAATAATCATGAATAAACAAGGACTAAGACCATGGATTCATAAATTGAAATTAATTATGTTAGTTCACATGATTGTATTATTTTCCCTATATGTTCACTACATGATTAACTATTCTACATTGTTTTAGTAATTGGATAGAAGTAGGTTGAGTCATGATAGTGGTGAATGTGATGGACAATGGAATGATATTCCTCTTGAGAATATAAATTAAATGAGAGTCATAATGAAAAAAAATTAATTATGAGTAATCAAAAATATCAAATATGATCAATAATATCAATATTGGTTAGTTTCATAACCCATATAATAATAGAATTATTGAGTTTCATGGTTATCATAGTGAAAACAAAATTAAATTTTCATCCATTGAAAAATGTGGGAAGAGTCATCAAGTTTAATTTTTCTAAGGAACTAAGATTTTTCATTGTTTTGGTAATTAAAGAAATAAATATTTTAATTTGAAAGGAAATTTTAATGGATCAGTTAACAGAATGGATCAGAATAATTATATTCTTAAGTCATTATCCATAGTAATATGTTTTAAATGTGTAATGTATTGACATTATAAAAATGTATTCTCTTGGTGGATATCTCGTTAAGATAATTAGAATGGTTTTATGAATAATTTTTATATTTCTGATCATGAAGAAACAATGAATTACATATGATATTGAAAATGCTTTATAACATAAAATGAGAAATAATGAATAATGGATTAATTAGGATGTAAAAAATACCGAGTGTTTATTTGTTGGGGTTCAAGGAAAAAATTATATTTCTATATATGGTAATATAGAATAATGAAAAATCTATGATTTTTTCCACTATGTTGTTCCTTAACTATTTGAAATAATTTTTTGAATCTTACTAGTAACCAACAAAACTAAATGAGGTGGTAAGGTTATGATTTTTATAGAACACACAATTAACGGAAAAATAAACCATAATATATGTATTACGTTGGGATAATAATGATATAAAGATATGTTTTTCAATGATAAAAGAAATGGGGTAGTGTTTATAACCATTTAACTGATGATTATTATAATGAAATGTTTCTTTATTGATTGAGTTTTTATAATTTTTTGACTTATTTTATTTTTAATGATTTTTTTTGAAGTCGTGTATGTTTTATGTAAGTTATTATAGATATTTGGGTTATTACCATGTTTCAATATAATTCATTATATTTATATTCACATGTTCTGTCAATAATAATTAAGAGACCCACTATGTTTTTTGGGTTTTTAATGATATATGTATTTTAAAAATTTATGTATCATTATTTGAATGTTTTCATTTAATTTTTAATGATTTATAAGGATAACAATTTTTGAAATTGATTAAAATGAACATTGGATAGGGTTTTATATATTAAAATATTACATAAATATGTAATGATTTGTGCATATACGATATCATGTACTAATGATTATGTTTTGATTATAACAAGAGATGGAAGGAATGACTTTTCATCACATTATGGATCTTATTTTCCACTATTTCCCTAGGAATTACAATTACATCATCATTTATTCATGTAAGAAATAAATAAAACAATTATCATGGGAAATCCAAAGTGTTACATGATAATTACGGGATAATTTCAAATATGTATATCCTCTCAAATGACTTTGATCTAAAATATTATCCACTTAACATAATTTCGGATTATATCGATCACCATTTTATGACCCAGTTAGTCTAAATTTTTGGGTTCACTATCCTTTTAATGAGAATTTTTTATCATTCTCTAACATAAAATGATTTTTATAATTTTATTCCATGTCCACATTTTAACATTCCACTGATATTCTTGTAATCTACATCCTTGTTTTCTCCAGATTTTTTTCTTTTACATTCTCTCTTATTAAGATGAATTCTATTAACTTTTTTTATAATTTGGGTTTACTACAATGGAATTTAAAAATATCAACAAACGATTTATGATTTTATATTTCAAACTACTAGGAAAAAATTTAGTTTTTAATATTTTTGATCTTATTATAATGGTGGATTATATAATGGCCCATCAACTGAATCTCTCTCAAGTTCATGATGTGTTCCATGTGTCTGTCATGGGAAAGTATATACATGATACATAATATTTAATAAAATATAATTTCATATCACTACATAAATAAATTTCTTATGATGAATATCCTATTGTGAGTATAGATCATATAGCTAATGTTTGATAAAACAATACAACTCACTAGGTTAATATTTTGTGGTGAAACCATGAATTTAAGGAAGCTATGTATAACAAAATGTTATGATGAGGAAGAAGTATAATCATATATTTCTTTCCTTATTAGGATGTTTTGAGGGAAAAATTCCCATTTAATGGGAGTTAAACATATCAGTAAAACTTTTTAAGGTATTCCACTAATTTTTAATAAATTTCATATCTTCGATATCTTATATTTCAAAGAACAAATATTTTAGATGAACTCCATAATATTACAATTTTAAAACAACCATTATAATATAGTCCTTAAATTTTTAGGAATGGATAGTATTGACCATATTATGAAATATACAATTGTAAAACTCCATTGTTATTGTGTTAATTAATACTTTATTAATATGATCATAATTTTTAGTAATGTTATTTTGTTCCTAAAACATCATTATTAATAAAAAAGATATTTTTAATTCATTATATGTGAAAATTAATATATAATTTCTTTTGAAACATATTTATTTTTTTTATAAAATGAACATATTTTTACAATTCATCACGTCAAAATTTTCTAATGATGAATTTTTTAGAATCTTCTAAAAAGAATAATTTTATAGTGGCTAGTGAAAAATAAATATTTTTTGTATAAATATAACTTATTTTCAACTATTCAATTACTTAAAATTATTATTTTGATATAAATATGGTTTCTTGTAATAAAATTATTATTTATCTAAATTTCACCTACATAAAGTATTATGAGTCAACTTTATATTGTCTTTCATAATATGATTATTTTTGGGTTTAAAAGGGGAATTACTCAATAGTCTTTTAAATTTCTTAATGGTTATAATTTATAAATAAATAAACTAATCACTAATGGAAAATTATTTAAAGGAAACTATTATATTATCTATCAGTTATTAATAATTCAGGATCATATAGTGATAATTATTAGCAATATAAATAATATAAATTCTAATTTTTATTTTAAAATATACTTATTCAAAATAAACCATTACATATCCACTTTGGGTTTTGTTTGAATTATAATATTCCCAAATATGTGAATTATAATTGCTAAAATTGATCCCATATTTATAGTTAGAAATAAAAAATAAGGTATTTAGGTAATCTACATTTTTATTCTTAAAAATATTTAATGTTGTAATTTGTTTTACCACATTATATTTAAAATAAAGAAATAAGTAAAATTTAAATTATAAAAGATTAAAATAAAAATAAAAATAAAACATTAAATGGGTGGAATATGAATTTATGGACTGTAAAAATAATTTATGAATTTAATTATCAACAAAATTATTTGGATTTAATGTACATCAAATATGGTTGTATTTATATAAAATATCATTTTTATCACTTAAAATCTCCACACTATAAGTATAAATTTAACTACTCACCACCACCTTTATCCTCTCAATCCTTGAAGCTCATAAAATATTTTACAATATGTATCCTCCCCCACTACCCCTTTATATGTTCTTATGGTCTCACCAAATGACCAATTCCATGTAGCTTTACAAGATCAATCATGGAGGTGATATTCAGAAGGTAATTTTCCCAAACCACCTATCTTATTTTATTTCTTTCTTCAGCCTTATCATATACTATGTCATACAAAAATAAATCATACATCTACTATAATACACATAATTTTATATTATTTTTATAATTTAATATCTTATTTCCATCCCTTTTATTTTCCCCACTTATTTAGCGAAAGAATCTGTTGTCCAAATTATAGTGGTCAACCGGCTCTATGAATAATGATTTATTGTTTTCCATTGCAACAATAAAGGATGATTGTGAATGTATTATCGTGGTAAAATCATATTGTAAAAGTTATATGATCAAAAATTTCATGTTGTTTAACTTATATATATATATACCGAATATATTACAAAATTAATCTAGTTAATGGTAGTAATAAAACCCACCAAAAATAATCTAAACAATTATCATTAACATTTTTACAAAATAATCATCCTCATGTTAGAAATAAAAATGATTTATGAGACCATTTAAAAAATTTGAATTTCATTAATACCATTTAATTTGAAATCTTATTTTTTATTCCATTTGACAAGATAATCCACAATTATACATAAATGATCCAATGATGAATCCAATGGAATGAACTCCCCCAGAACTATGTAATAAATGAAAAATTATTAATAAATGAGATAGATGCCTTATTAACCGTTTGTTTAGTTTGTGTGTTGTACATACATATATTATATATATAATATCATGAATATCATTATCATAATATTGTTAAATTTTATACTTGACAATTATTACATTTATGAGGATTAATAATCGACTAATTAAAAAGTGGTATGTCAATCCTTAGCCTATTTTCCATTCATTGGGTTAACCATATGTTTTTCTAATTATATTCTGGTAAAATTATTTATGTGATGAATTTTTATTATATTATATTATAACAATGTTTTATTATTTTGGTTTATATCAGATTCAAAAAGTTCATAATTTGTTTTTAAAATTTTGAATTTAATTTTATGATATGAATTAAGGATTATCATTTATGCTTTATTTGTTAGAATGTTTCCCTTAAAACAGTCATGTTATTCCACATTCTTATTTTGAAAAATTGTTTCCACAATAATTATTAATATATTATTATAATTTTCATATTAATGTTTACTAGTTTTTATCTTTAAAAAAATTGCATGAAAGGGTTGTTTTTTTCTTTTTATAGGAGGATATTTATGACATTTCCAACAAAATATTTGATGGAATTTTTTTAACTTATACAGCATCAGTGGATTTTTCCTCCATCATGATATCTTAATTCCTCAAAAATTCATTTAAAATAATACATGTTTATTTTAATTGAATATAATATATTTTATAACAATATTAAAAAAAATTCATAACTAAAATTATATTTTTATATTGAATTTTTTCAAGGAATCCTTTAAAAGAAACATTTTTTTCATCTCAAAAAAATCTATTTGATGTTAATTATTATTTAATGTGTTTATGATTCAAGGATACTACGGGTATTACTTTTTTGTTTTTGTTTAGGGATGAATGGTGTTTATGAATCATGATTATTTTGTATAAGTTATGTTATAATTAAATGTTTATTAAACTCATTTGTTTACATGGGTTTATATATGATGAAGAACATATGTTATTTTGGAAAAAATTAATATGTTTTTTATTTATATATTGGTAGGAAAAACATCTATATCCAATATATTGGGTAAAAATATATAATTCATGAGGAAATTTTGTAATATGTGAACCTGATCTCATGTTCACAATTATATGGGTGGACCTGGTTTTCAGGTCCACATGAATATGTTTAGACATGTATTTCATATCCATAATATTATGAATTGACCCATTTTCATTTCCATATTTTTATTCATGTTCATAGTTTCAAGTCCATAATGTAATTAGTGAGCCAGTTTAATTTTATACATGTTCACAATGTTATAAGAGTATGTGTACCCATTAATTTCAGCTTTTAAGCTAATGTTACACCGTCATGGATTGTGTTCTTTAAATCTATTACAGTTAATGACTTATTAATTTCTATTAATTATTGTATGACTCACGATTATGATAATTGATAATCATGGGATAATTTTAAAATGTTATGTACATTTTTGTAGGAACTTATGCTTATGTTATGACCGATATATCCTTTGTTTACCAATAATTAATATATCTGAACACACATTTATAATTTTTATTTTCCATATGATATTTAGGAAATAAATTATGGATGACGGGCTCTAGTAATGATGGGACAAGTGGGGGAAAATATAGATGTTTTATGAACAAGTTTTTTTGTTTCCATGTTTCCAAAGACAGAAAACCCATATTATTTGGGCATTTGACTGTTAATATATACAATAAATATTCATCAATCAAGATGTAATATATATATATATATATGAAATGAGTTTTTATATCAAAACACATTACCATATAAGAAATGGTAATATACAAGGTCCCAACCCATTCCCATAAGGGGAAGTTCTAAAGAATATATCCCAACCCATTACCCCTTTGATATTGGTGCACTAAATAGATCCCAACATGTTCCTTTGAAAGGAAATATTCACTATATAATCCCTAACCCATTAACTTATATAAAGGGTAACATCATATTGTTATGAACTTAATCCTCCTTTAAAATGGGTGTACTAAATGATTATGAGATTCCTCTATTTTAAATGGAAATCCATCTATATATATTTTGTATCACACAACATGACCATGTTTTAAAACAATTATGGTACACAACACACATTAATATCACCTGCACTTCACTAGGGTTTTAGTCACTCATGATACAACCTATTTCTAGAACAATTATCATGTCTTATCAAGAATTAAATGTCAATATACCCAATATCATATAAGTCACCAAATCCTTAATACAACCTAAACGGAAAACTGTAAAACAAAATTACCAAATTGGATAGAGTAATTTCCTAGACCATGATACCGCTCAATAGTTCCCTAATCCTAGTTGGCATCATGGCATAAAGAACATATCCCTATATTCTAGAGGATTTTTACATGTATAGAGGGCTTAGTTGCAATAGTGTGTATACCATTACCTCATTACAAGATTGTAGAAAAATAGAATACCATAATAGTTAAATAATAATTGTGGTAAATCATACAAATGGTAGGTAATTGGAAGGAATAAATTCAAATATAAAAATAAAGTTCAAATATAATGATGATGATGATACATGTCATATGTATCTAAAAATAACCAAATCAAGTAAAAAACTATAAAATGCAACACATTTATCAAATTTAAAAAGGGGAAAAAGTATCACATTTATTATTGTGAGCCTTATCTTGGTCTCATGCTCTCATGCTCCTAACCATCTATCATGATTTTGTAATAGGTCACTTTGACTTGACTATACCTAAAATCATGTAATCTATTCAGGTTCCCAAGATTGTGTGAATGTGTTGTGAGACATAATAACATTTTTCCACCCCCATGTTCTAGTCCCATACAATTAATGAATATATTGAAATCACATTGTGAATATTGTAATATTATATGTATGGTTTTTCTAAAAGAAAAAATCATAGAATGTGTAAGTTGTAAGATGATAAATAATTCATATCATCAATTTCAGTTACAAAGAAAGGATCTGAATTAAAATTCATGCACAAGTTAATTATAATCAAACTCATTCAATTAATAAGTTCCATTTTTTTATTTCCTGATATTTTTCACATAGGCCAGCCTCGATCATAGTGATATTATCAAAGTATTACTAAACAGGAACACCATAACATGTAATACAATGAAAAAATCCATGATATTTATTTTTATTTGAAAATGCATTGTATAAACAAATTCATTCATTATTTTCTAATTATCCTGATTAGATCAATGGATTTCCTATTTTGGAATTTCGGTATAACTCCTAGAATAATATAAACCAACAACCTATATGCCCATCCATGATGATCCTAACAAGAACCCAGGTACCACCCTTGGTGTTGTATAACATCCCTTCCATTAATGTCTATCATTGGTGGTCCACTAAGGGAGCCCAACTATCACCCATGGAATATATCATAAATTGCCTTATGTATGTTTTCCTTGTAAATCTATATGGAATCCATGCATCACTAAGTATATAATAGTCATCTCCAATGATTCCATCCTTAGTAACCCATATAAGGTGTACAGTTTTCACTCAGGCATTAGCATGGGAAAAGTATAATGTGTCTTTCCATTGAATTTATATATGAATACTTCTATCATCCAGTAAATATAAGCATTTAATAATTTCCTAAACATTTATTCAATTTTATCTAAATATTTCGTGATCATCATCAAGATAATTTTAATTAGATTTCACCTCATAAGATATCACAATACATTTTTCATGATTATGAGGATTTTATATTGACTACTCATGTGTGAACATCATAATAAAAGGAAACTCATTATTATTCTACCAATACATGGAATGTGTCTTAGGAAATGGATTACATTCTATAATATATATATATCAACTCCATTCACAATTTATATTAGATTTATCTTCCTTATTAATCTAAATTAAAATTATACAACTTAATATTAATGATCACTTGACAAGTTATAAGGGTAACACCTCCACGATATCCAATATTATTATTAAATCATAATGTATAAATTAAAAACACAAAAAACCCAAATGGGTGGTTGCACTATTTGTTCTCAACCATTTAACATTTATCAACGAGCCTCATTTACTGAATATAAAATTCTTATCAATTCCATTCTAGAATGAAAATATATTTAAAGGAATCACCTAGAATTGGGAGTGAAACATAATAGCATTAATAAACACTTCAAATTTAAAATAATGGCATGATACCACCTAATGTAGGTATATAGTGGGTATCTCACCCAGTATCAACTCTTGATTCTTTTCATATCTGTGGAAAATTTAATAATAGATGAGAACAATAAAAAAAATGAAAACTTTCTTTTACATTATTACTGAATCCATTTCCAAAACAAAGGTGGAATGAAAAAATTGGAATCGATATCATACAAGGATGAATCCAGTGAGACACATGGTTCTGAATTATATGATATGAAGAATTATATACCGAAATTTCAAGAATAGATCAAAAAAAGGTCTCAATTGGTGGATTTAATGTATAGGATAAATTAAATAGAATTAGGATAGAAATTGATTTAATTAGGGGTAAAATGGTTAAATCACCCTAAACATAGGGTCACATGGTTTTGCCACGCCTTTTTCAATACTCTGTGAAATCCTTAAATTATTTACTGTAGGGAGAAGAACGCCACATAGATGCCATGCATGAATTTTCCAACCATGATTAAACCATTCAAATACCCAGTTCAAAAATTGGATACCAGATACATGGGCTTGAACCACATTTCAAAAGTTTTCACAAACTCTTTATTAGGTATCCTGTCACTTTCTAGTCACGCATTTTAATAAGTAACCATGTGAACTGCCCCCAAATGGTTTCATCTCACCTTGTTTCATGCATATTCTACCGAATAGATGGGTTCTGAGCTCAAAAATTTCCCCAACCACCCCTAACACCTATATAAACTCAATGATAATTCACCCGAGGTAGTATTTAAACATTTAAACAAATAATTGATAGAATTTAAAGGATCAGAACATCAATAATTGAATAGGGTCTTACATAAATTCTCTATTAATGTAATTCGTCCTTAAATATCCTTCTTAAAGTTGGTGAATAATGTATTAGAATAACTCCATTCACTGAAATTGAATATTTTCCACCAACTGAAATGTATTTTCATATACTAGATTGTTCTTCCATAGAAACCATTCAATGGAAACTATTAATACTTTTATAACCTTCATGAAATTTCTAAAAAATGTATAATATGACCCTAAAAGGACTCATCTACCTATAACACAACCTCCTAAGGCTGAAATTCATCAGATAGTTATGAGAAAATAACAACACGTATTAGATACATCAAAGATATCTTAAATGTCCAAACACCTCTAAGGTAACTAAAACCGAAAGGCTATCGGCCCGAATCTATATAGAATCTCAAATAGACTGATATATTATACTTAATACTTACCCTCTATCATGGTACTCTTCTATACCATCCTCTATGAAACATGGTAGAAAATTTGATTCCCACCTCAATCACTAGAGGACATCTACGATGATTGTTTTAGGATTTTAGAGGAGACTGTGCAGTAGCTATCGACATCCTATTGAACTGTATCAACTCTATGGTCTCTAAAATAATATTAGGTCCAGGTTTAGGTGACTCTTTTACCTCTAACAATCATAAAGGTGATCATTGTTTCCTACCAGAAAAAGACTCATAAGGATCCATTTGAAGAGTTTCTTAAAATATATTTTTATAGAAAAACTGAACAAGGGGTGTATGCCTCTAACAATTGCCTCAAAAATCTGGGACACATGCTCATAATATTTCCTCAACAACCCAAATCATTCACTCTAATAGTACGCAAGTATATGGGTGGAATACTATTCCTAGAGTACCTGCGAACCCATTTCCATTTAAGAAGTATTCTAGAAATAAGATGTAAACCATGCTTCCCAATATGATATTATATTAACCAGGACTCCATGAAGTCATACTATCTCACATATATAGAACATCCCAATCTCATCTACTGATAATGTCTCATTTAATGGTAGGTAATTTTCTACCATTTTGACCCAGTGGAAAAACCCCATACAACATAATTTCCTCATGCAAACCTAATTAAACCATTCATGAAATCAATAATGATGAAATACCATTTCCACTTAGCATTGTGAAGCTTCTATAAATTTTTGACTGGTTGTTGTTGTTCCACCTTAACTTACTAGAAGGTGGAATATCTTATGAAAAAATAATCTACATATCTATTCACAATGTGACATTAGTTCTAGAGATGTAAATATATATACATCTTGGTGATGTAGGGATACATTATCCATGCTAAGGAAAGAATGTCCAATATCAGATCCTCATGAATATCCAATGAAACACACACATTACCATATTCACAGATAGTTTCAACCTCACCTATAGTATAAAAAGGGAGATGTTACACGACTAATACACTATATCATGGGACTAGGCTGTATAATTCTGAAAGCCACCTCATACTAAAAATACACACAAGTGTAGAGGTAATAACTAAGTATGATAGAAATGTCCAACACTACCTGTATTTCACCACGAAGTGAATCATAGAGAACAAAACCATGATCTACCACTTGGTACTGGATTTCTTAATATAATATATCTAATTCCTCCATAACAATGAATTATCAACCACATTACAATCACCATGCATATAGTCATGATCAGAGTCATAATACTATAGGTATTCAACCAAACTTCACTAACTGAGGTTCATATCATGTTGTGTAAATGTTTACATGAGTATTTTGTGGTCTATGTGCCCCATAAAATGCTATCACAATCATCAGTGTCTCCAATAACTAAATGCATGAACAACCACATCTAACTAGAGATCTTATTTCCGGAAAATTATCTCATGTCACCTAAAATACAAAATCACATATGCCATAACTCTATCTCTCTATAAAAGGACATATCCTCACCCGATACATGATGAATTGAAATAAACATTGTAACTCTTTCCATGATATGGAAGTATTAGTATCAGTCTTGAAGTTAATATCCCTTTATGCTCTTGTAAGGACATGTTTAAAAAATCATAACATTCAAACATCATACCCTTCTTAGTTTAGTTTATATGTGGTGATACTAGGTGTAATAATTTCTGTATGATACTCTTATAGAAACCAGTTGTCCCTAATAAACTATTTTCCTCAAATATGTAATTGGGAAGCTACTAGTAATGTATTTCTCTAAACATATTTAGGTCAGATGATAATCCTTTCTATGAGATAATTTGACAATGGATATGAATCTAATCCATATAGAATTGGACCATTTTCTAATTAACATATTACTAATGTTCTCTTCGTGTATCCAATATGATCTCAATCTGTTGGGTGTGGTCATGTCATTTGTGAAAAGTTTCCAATTTATCATCAATTTATAAAACAAAAATCCATATAAGGAAGGTAGAATCGAGTAATCAGTTCCAAAATGATAGTTTGTGTGTTCGTGAGAAAGAAAAACATAACTAAAAACCCAAAGAGACTATACCTATTATGAAAATATATACATGGAATGTATGATAGTCCAACATGAAGGAGATGGTGTTAAAATCTCAAATAAATCATTGAATAAAATTTACTTCCTCGAATCTAGTCAAGGATATAATTTACATATGGAAGGGGATACTGGTTCTTAACCATCAGTTAGTTCAATTTCAATAAGTCCTCACATAGAATATGATTTTCCCTTCCTTTATAAAAAAAAAGAACATGTGTAATCTATAGTGATTTATTGGATCAAAGAACCCCATTAGTATTTGTATCCTTTATATGCCTCGTAATATCTTACATCTCGGTATTAGCCATCCTGTTAGGGAGGAATTGATACTATTGTAGCTCCTGGCAGTAGAATGATAGATAAGATTACACCTCACTAAAAGTAATCATGAATGGTCATCCCAGAAAAGGTCCCTAATATGATTAACTACTATATGTAAATCATTCAATAAAGTTCCCTAATCATCCAGTTCAAAAATTGTTATATGGACTATAATCACACCTATCCCATGATGTTTGGGTCTAGCTCGACTCGCCTGAACATTCCATTCACCCTTATAAATGACATCTCTATCATATGGGGATGTATGTGTAACCCTTATGTAATAGTAGTAAATGAAATAGTGAAGTAGAACCAACCAGTCCACCTGTAGATTGATTAAAAATACTACAATCTCATGAAAAAAGAGGTTCCAAATTAAACAACATTTAGAAACCTCAATCATAATGTCCTCATATTCACATATATACTTCATTAAAATCTACAAAATAATTTCATACATCATAATTACATTAGATATATAATCACAGATGCCAAGGCCATCCACAAAACCAACTGATATAAAGTTATGTGATTCCCCTATATCAAAAGTGAAAAATATATAATAGATGATACTAAAATAATACTTCTGATTGTATAATTTATATAATATTTCCCTCCAATGGTGTGTTTCACTACATGTATATGGATTATACCGAAGTCATGTGATAATTCCAATATTCCATGAAAATATCCACACTATTGTCACTATAAAACTGGGGTTTGACTACCATGACTATAACCACCACCTCTGTATGATCATCTAGTTGTAATCCAGCTCCCTACATGATGATAATTTACTAACCCAACTCTTGAAGGGGTTGTCAGTGCATATCTTCTATCACTAGATTCCAAAGGAAACTTTTTTCAGAATCATAGTAGATGATCCATGTTTCCACAAGATCAACACCCGGCAAGTTCACTCATTCACTGAGGCCTCGAATATTCTGGTCTATGTCATTGGTAGAAGCTCACCTAAAAACATTGGAATTTTCTATGGGTTCTAATATAAAGAAAAAAATATACAAATGATTTTTCCTACTTTAGGTTGATCTTGTACAACTTCTTGGTGACGAACTACCCTAGCTTGCATGTCTATCCTCCCATAGGTTGTGCTATGTGATAAGAGGATAATTCACATTTCTAGAAATGGTAGTTATCTAAAATTCCTTCACGTGTGATCATATTTATTACCTAAGAACAAACTTGATAATCTTGTATCTAGTTACCTCAACACCCATTTGAATTGGTTTGATGCACATGAGATCAATAAAATGGGATGAATATTACATAACTAAAACAACACTATGCTCCTCGTGCATGAAATATCACTATATATTGGCCATAAATGTCATGATATAGAAATATTAAAATAATGACATATGAAATCCCTCCAATACATCTTTTGATGATGATACATCTTAGTTATAACATCCATAAAAATGTTGGCAGAATCTGGAAGCATATAGGCAGTGAGAATTAAATTCCTCTTATGAGGCATCTATAGATGATTGATGATAACTATCATGGTTTCGATCCACGAATTTATGGAATGAGGTCCCATATCCCTAAAAAAACCTGAGCAAAAACTACTTCTAGAACACATTAATCAACTATTCTATATTTTTTGTGAGTCTCACTACTCCTGGAATAGTCTGTATAAAGTGAAAGAATCTATCATCAAACTCTGACTCAACATATGTGTCTGGTACTATCACTAGTTATTAATATGGTATCACTTTTTGATCTATTGGTATCCTATGTCCCACAACCAATGGAGTATGCTTATTTTCACCCTCCTTATAATAAAATTAGTGTAACCATTGTGTAATATCTCAAAAAATTCCAAAAACAGAGATCATATCTTTACATTATCAAATTTAAATTATGAAAAGTGAAGATATAAATATAGGATAGGTATAAGACTATGTATATATGAACAACCCATTATACCTACTCTTAGAGTCTGGTCTTGGTTTCATACAACTCATATATAAGAAATAGATATTATATTATTCCCACTAATAAGGTTAGGTATGTGTTATGTATTATAGTATAACCAATTTCATCTTCCAATATGTTTTCACATGTTTTGATAACATAACCCTCTATAGAAATTAAATCACAACAGAAGGTATAACTATCATGGAATTACTAAAACATCATGAAATTAGCAATTCATCAAAAATAGTATATAATAATACATGTTATTTGATTCCTATAGTGTTACTAACATGATGCATGAGATTTCATACCATCATCTACTCTAGCTTCAACATAATATAACTCATATTCATTTCAATTATAACATCAAAATTCAGGTTAATCATCCATTGGTGGAATGAAATCAACAGTAATAGTCATAATCTAAAAAATTGAAATTTTATTCAAGGCTATTTCAACAATTCTTGTATGTGGGGTAGCTACACCTGGGAACAACTCATTACAAAACTCACAATACATCATGTACCATAATATTATCCCCAATAAAAATTAAAAACATAAAATATTTTCTATGATACCACTTTGTAACATCACTGACCTAGATGCTACTAAATAGTGTCCCATGATCACTTGGACACATGGCCTCCGGAACATTTTCCAAAATTACAAAGGCTTCTGACTAGCAGCGAGGGCCTAGGTGAGACTGTAGGGAAACTATGTCCTTATTAGAAGAGTGAAGCACAAGGGAATAAAAATAACAGATAAATAATGGAAGTAGTAAATAATACAGATAATAAGTAAATAGAATGAATAGATGAAAATATCAAAAGGAATAAAATGTATAGTTATGATGATGATACATGTCATATGTATCTAGAAAATAAAAAATAATTTTCACTGAATTAAAAGAAAATACACTTATCAAAAGTAAAAAGGCCAAAAAATATCCTAGATTAAAATGAGAGCCTCATCTCAGTCTCATCCTCCCTTTATCCTATGATTCTATGATGAAGTTGTACTAGGGTGATTTACATTATCCATACATGAAGTCATATAATATACTCAGGTAAAAAAGGCAGTCCAAATAGAGTGTAATGCAAATTCCTTGTAGGAAACTACCCAATGTCCCTTTTTATATAGTTAGTGAATATATAACAAGAAAAGTGTTTATGACATAATATATTATGCATGTATGTACTAAAATTAAATATCCTACAATGTCCATGTTCTCATTTGATAAATAATTCATATAAAAACATTTATTTAGAATTTACGTATTTGAGTTAACAGTCAAGACTATGTCATTTATAATAAAACTCATTTAATTTATCAGTATAATATAATCATTAAGTCTCATGACCTGGTATGTAGCCCAGTTTCCCGAAGAGTTATATGATCATAAAATGCCTAAAGAATCCATCCATAAAATGTTATACAAAGACTAAATCAAATATTGGGGTTTTTCATTTAGGACACTTTATAAAAAAATCAGCTATTATTCTTTTATGAAACTGATCTCATCCATGGAATTCCAAATTTTGAATCCCAGAATCTCTCCTCATATAATATAAACAAACACCCTATAAGTCCATCCATAGCGATCCCCATAATAACCCGAGTATCAATCTAGGTGTGGTAAAACATCTATACCATTCGAATCAATCATTGGGAGTCATCTAAGGGATCCCAACTATCATGCCTAACATATATGTTCAAATTCCCCCCTTTTGTGTCCATTATTGGAAATCCATATAGAATCGTTGTATTTATTGACATATAATAGTCATATACTATGGTGTTATCTTTTAGTTAATAGTGAAATTTGATAATATACAAAATCTGCTAAATAGATGAATTTTAGCATTATTCCTGTGTCATGGATGATGTAAATAGACATTGGTTCAAAGTCACATTCACATATTACTTTTTTAAGTCATAAAATATCATCCCTATTTGTTGTCTAGTGGAGAAATAATTAATTAATTAATATGATATTGAGAAAAGACCTCTCGCCTCCACTTTAAATACCACCCATGAGAACCCCATTTCCTCTCAACTCTCAAGCCTTGTTTCTACACAAAAATATGCTCAAATATATTACATAGATCCACAATCAGGTACATCATCACTTGGTGTCCTAAAAATACCAAAACCACTCCCCTAAAGAGGCTCTCAAAAAATATATATTGAAGAGGTAATTTCTCTCTATTTTATTTCAATTTCCTTTCAAATTTCATTTCATTTATTTTATTATACTCAACTTCATATATCAAAATATCATGATATCTCTAGTATGATTTGTATAGTAGTATTATATCATGTTGATGTAATATTATTCATTATACTCCTCCATATATCCTTCTCTTTTTACGAAAGTTAGATTGTCACCCGTGATGTGTTAATTTACCTACATCATGGGAAATGCACATCCATTTTACATAAATTCCTTTAGTTATGTCAAAAAAACAATTAAATGGTTGAAAAATGTTTCAAACATTATTATTTAACCTCTTTCATGGCCTATAAACAGCTTTTGTATAGAATAATAAATAATAGAACAAAACATGCTCATGGTGAACCAAAACAACCCCACTTAACTTAAAACAATTTTCATTAAATATTAATTAACGATTCTACCTCATGGTGTATAAAAGATCCATTATAAGATCATTAAAACTCATTTTAGAACATTAATACCATGTAATAGAAATTCAATATGTTTATCCATGTTCTACACGAACATCTATTCATGTGTACAACTGAACGGTTATGAAAATTAAGAAAAAAGAACACTCTTAAACAATGAATATAAACACTATAACTCATCCAATAGACCATTAAAGAACTTAATAAACCACAATGAATCAATTACATGTAAAAAATGTTATTTTTGTGTTAATTAATGAATCAAATGTGATTATACCTGACATTAATGTCATGAAAGCATCTAGACACATAATAAATGATATTCTCAAACCTTATTTACATTCTTCAGGTTTTCCCTATTTAACTATATTTTCACAGTGGATATTCCATAAAAATAACTGATTCATAATTATCTTACCTTTTCTAGATTAAAATTTTTTCCACTATAGTTTAATTCAACCAAAATGTTTTTCTAAAATATCACTGCTCTCAAAAACAAACCTTTTACTTCTCACTCATGTTTTATGATTCATGTACCAATTATTATATTCCCTCTCTAAATTAGGAATTTATTTTTTTTAATGTCTCATTATAAAATGAATCCCGTTAAATTGTATGGGTTAATATATTTTCACGATTGGTATATGTTCTATGTGGCATGCATGATAATGTAAATGTTGTGATGTGATGGGTGCACCCATAATTATATAGTGCAATGTAAATGTTATGTTGTGATGGGTGTGCCCAAAATTATATCTCACTCAAATGAATTGTGTAATGGTAAGAACCTAATGTGGAAATTAAAGTATTCATGAACATTATATTACCTTTGTTCACAACTATGTGTTTTAGATTACCACTAATACATGATGAATCATTTTTTTTGCATTGCCACTTTCCATGATATTATCTAATTATTCTTCTCATTATTATGATGATGATGCTAGGATTAATCTCACACCATGTTACATTATCTCATTTTATTATCTATCCTTTTACTAGGCATCCATATCATGGATTTTTTAGGTATATGTGAAGATGACTACTTGTACAAAAGAGAATACAAGGGCCAAAAAGAATCCAGAGAAGAAGGAATTAAATAAAATATTGTGTTTATGTTGTAAATATTTTTGGTTATAGTTTTCAAAAGAAACTAATCATTCAGAAACTATTTGTGTAATTATTTTATGATGTATATCATTAAAATGATTTAAAAGTAATGTATGTAATATAGGGTCACTATATTTTGTATCAAAGGCATGATTTATTTAATATGTAATTAGGATTAGAGAACCATAGGGAAATGACTAGTATGAGACTCTGCATATATATGCACACAAGAAGCTTTGTTAAACATATGGATCCCATAAGATATGCTTTTATTCTTAATTTTTGAAAGGAATAAAATATTTATTCATGAATTGTTGACTTCTGTTTGTTCTAACCATTTATTTTTTAAAAACTTAGAGGGAATAAGGAGAAACCTTGAAAAAAACACATGTGAGGCAATATGAAGTGATTTCCTGAAAAACATCACTAATTCTTTGGGAGGTGGAGTTCAAAAATTCATATCAATGCTTACACAGTTTTCTAAAGTTATGAATAAAAACCTAAATAATGTGGAATGTCCTCCTTCACCTAAGAGGGAGGAACTGGATATCAAGTTTTTTATTCGGAAACAACCATTATTGTTTAGTGTATAATTTAATCAACTAGTTATATAATAGTTGGTCAAGTTGAGGTATAATATCTTTTATATACTTTACTCTTCTAAGATGAAGAAGGTGACTCTATATATTTATCATCTCGATGAAGAGGTCATCCAAAGGGATAATTTGTTTAATAACACCTTGCCAAGAGATAAAATTCAAGATATGGTGTGGGATGACTATAAGATATTTTTTCATATCATGTGTTTCCCATAAACTCTTTTTATGAAGATGAGAATAGAATTCAATGATCTAGAGAAAATGGATGGTGATTCCTACATGGCCTATGATGATAATTTCACAATGCTTGAAAGTTACACATTGGGATATGTTATCAACTGTGATAGAAAGATTGATAGATTCTTTAGTAGATTAAATCCACACAATTGAAAGATATTAATATTCGAGACATTGGGATTTATGATGAAGTAGTTTGGTGTTATGTTAAAGTGGAGAGGGAGTTTGGAGAATGGTGCTATGGATTTGGAGATATGAAACGAAAGATAGAGTTTCATGTCACAAAATCTAATGTGAATGGTGGAATAAAAACTCAACCAAACAAATATTAAAAATGTTGGAAGAATCATTATGGAAATTCCTCAAAAGGGACAGGGAAATGCTACAAGTGTGGGTGAGAATGCCACCAAGATGAAGGTTGTCGAAAAGACATGATAGTCTATGAAAATGTGGTGGAGGGTGTAGAGACCCAAAGCTTTACGTACATGAACATTACATTACTTTTTAGGAATACTTAATACATAACAAAAACAGACACACAAGGACCGTAATAGTTTAGTGTATTTGGAAACATGGAACATAATCTTCTAATAATGGTGAACGAACTTCAACATCTACCATAAAGATCTTCCCCTTCTTTTTTTACCTAAAACCATTATTTATATTGTGGGGAAAAGAAAACATAAAAAGGGTGAGCTTAAATGCTCACTAAGGGTAAGCATGGATAAAATAAACCATACCATATACATTTGAACATAAAAACATGATCATAATGTTTAAACATCAAAATCTTGAGAAATAACATAAAACATGGAAGTACGTAAGGCATAGATTATAAAGAAACATTAAGAATGATAAAATATTATGGGAATAAAACATGTAATTTTGGCATTAATTAATCACATGTAATGATTTCCATAGTAGCCAAGGCATTGCTGCCAAGACCATCTTAGTGGGAAAAGTCCCTTTCTGAATCGAGTTCACTCCCCGTTCCAGTCCTGTATTACTGAACCGGTTTAACATTCCATTCCAGCCATGTATATCTCATGAGATATAAATCTTTACCCAATGCATTGGAGGGAGATATAGGTCCCACCCATCTCATAATGAAATCATTCTTACTTGTGCCACAAAATAAACTTAAAACCTTCATCATAACCCAAAGAATAAAATGGGTCTCATAAACATCATTACATCATAACATTATCCATATAAAAAAAATGGATATCATTTCATAATAAGAAAAGTGAAACATTTTAAATCGTAGAGACATTATACTTGAAACATACACATATGAAATAATGCCATCTTAGATGGAAAATGGTTTTGATAAAACACTTGAAATGAATTATTGAGGAAAATATCATTTCTTCTTCAAAATCATTCTCTTTTTACAAAATGTCATTCAATTTTTAAAAAAAATGATTTTATTGAAAATAGTCATGAATTATTTTTTAGGAGGCTTCATAAAAATAAGCCTTTATAAAACTGTAAAAATCCATTCGTGCCGTATAAGATAAAAAACATTCTTCTCGTACTTTTACCAGAAAAGTCAAAAAGTACCTCATAACGTAAAAAAAAGAAAGATTCCTTACATACCATGTAGTAAATGTCAAAATGGGTAAAAATTACAGTAAACATACATAAAAAAACCTTTATAAAACATGTACATTGATGATAACAATAACCCCAGTAAATACTTACGTATAAGCATTTCCAGATAAAATAAAACGAGATTTTCAAAATTATCCCTTACCTTAGGTCCGATATGCTTCGTACATATCCAAAACTTCGTTATAATGATTTAAATAATGACATTGAATTATTACAGAATCATATTCATTGTTATTATATCATATATGGTTCACTTATGACATTATATTACCCGTTCTTTTGTAAATTCATGTTAAAGTAGTGTTTTGGGTAAAATCGTTTCATTTGTCGTTCATGTTTTAACATGTAATTATTAATATGATTACTTAGATCATGATTACTTACATCCAGAATGTAAAAAATGATTTATACATAATATATATTAAGAATATATATACAATGGATCGATAAATGGAATGAAATACACCGTTCATGGAGACGGTAGGTTGTACGTACGCATGAACGATGTTTTCGTTTCCTTATAGAATTGAATGGAATTAAGTAGATGAAATAAATATATATATACATAAATCCAGTAGAATTATTATGTCATATATTTCATGATTACTTATTATATATACTTTATAATCATTCTTGAATGGTTATCATGGAGAGTGAATCTCATCGCGTCGTGGAGAAGGTATTCTGTACGTACGCTCGAGCGATGATATCATTCCCATGATCGTGGAATTGTATTAAAGTGTATGTATAATATTACAGAATCAATCTAACTTTATAATAATCATATATATTCATTACTTTCACCATTATACCCATCCATGTAACGTGATGGTGGAAATTAGATTACACCCCGACGTGGAGACGATATTCCGTACGTATGCACACACGGTGATTTGGTTTTCCGTAGGATGGATAGATGTTGAAATATTGTTTTTTCATACTTATAATAACAAATCAATATATGAGTGATACTGATGTTATTACCTCATAATTAAACAACTAAAAAAGAAGAAGTGGAAGAAGAAATAAAGTTGAAAGAACCGGTAACAAACATTACCTCTTCTTTGAAGCACCTCATTGAGACCTCCTCTTAGGGTACTAAAATTGGT
Organism: Viscum album; assembly: GCA_963277665.1. Taxonomy (NCBI): domain Eukaryota; kingdom Viridiplantae; phylum Streptophyta; class Magnoliopsida; order Santalales; family Viscaceae; genus Viscum; species Viscum album. The sequence continues at coordinate 897,388,703 of OY728136.1, read as the reverse complement.
CTTTGAAGAAGACCAGGACCTCTAGGATGTTTCTATGGAAGTGGAGAAATGAATTTGGTAAGGGTTGGACGAGATTGAATGCTCAAAGTTGTGTGAGGAAGAGACAGAGGAGGTGCCCTTTTATAAGGGAGGAGAGGGCACCTTTCGAAAAACTAAAAATATTATTTTATTATATATCCATATTCGGTTTTAAATAGATCTAAATTGATTTATTTTGAAGCTAAGGTGGGGATGGGTCGAAATCCTCTCATCCAATAGAATTTGGAGAAGTTTATTTTAATATTTTAACCTTATCATTTAGATTTAACTTTGAGTTAGATAATTTTACTTTTATCGTGTCTTTTTGAGTTCTTACAGTATAAGGTTAATAAACATACTATAACAAGCCTAACTGACCCCAAGTTGTTTATTATTAATATATAGAGCCTTATCTAAGTCATTTGGACGATCCTTAGATTTTTAGGAATATAACAACAATTAATAATATAATATTTGTTTTAAAAACTATTTTATGTAAATTTTGAAACTATTTGGTAATTGATTTTTTTGTAAATCATAACAGAATTATTAGTTAGAAATATATTAATTAAATAAATAATAACATGTCATATTGACATAGAAAATTATTTTAATTCATAAAAAGTCTCAAATTACATTTATTTGGGTATTTATAACATCAATTATGTCAATATTCATTAATAAGATAATTACTGCATCATCATTGTATCATAAATAAATTAACTTATTTAAAGTCTAAAAATTACAAATAAAATATAATTATTTAGCAAATCTTTTTAGATATCTAAGGAATATTTATAGTCAAATTAATCTTTTGTATAACCCTATATTAAAAAACATTTACTTATTAAACATTGATTATAACTATTTTAACCCTTCTTTAAATAAATTCATATTAAATGTCCTAATCTAATCCAAGTGGACCTAAATGGTCATATTTTATTCCTAAGGTTGTTTTGGGTCTAATTACACTTATCCAATAAAATTAAGACATGTGTTAGGGTAGTAATAATATCATTTTTACCCTTAATTAGCCTTTTTACTTTTAACCGTGGGAAAAAACGTAAAAAGTTACTATTCACCAAGAATTATTTTCATCTCATTGAACTAAATTTTAGTCCTTTATATTAACTATGTCTATCAGATTTTCAAAATTCCACTCACAGAAGTGGTAAAATTATGTTTTATTAAAAATTCAGTTTTTTAACTACCACTAAGTGCTTTCAATATTCATCAAAAATGAAAGTTTCCAGAAAAATACCAAAAATAAGGCCTAAGCTATATTTGATATTATGAATTCAAAATTGATGTCTATTTTACCAAATTCAAATAATATCAATTACATTGAATAAATTAAAAATTAATTCTCGTCGTCAATACAGATAGCGTGTTTTTACGAGATAATAACTATCAAAAGATTGACACTTTTTTATGTTTGGTTTAAATGTGAAATTACATCCAATGACCAACATTGTATTAAATTGTAAAAATATATTCCAAATATACTTTAAAACCACTCAAATTAATAATTTATCACTATTAATTATTTTGATTAAAAAAGTTGTTTTTAATTAAAATTTAGTAATTTTCACTATTCATTAGAATATGAAAGTTATCTGAAATGTACCAAAATTTCACCCTAAGCTAATTTTGATATTCCGAATCCAAAAATGAAGTATATTTAGAAAGATAAAATTTATAAAATTTCAAAAAGTGGGTATTACTATTCATAACAGCTAGTTCATAATAATATTATAATAATATCTCGTTTAGTGAAACTCGGTATTGCGTACTACACACACTATCAAGGAAAGTTGCGATTGTGTGTAATGCAAGGAATGTCAGGGATGAATGTTGTGAAAATTCCATTTTTTGTAGCGTACAACACAAGACATTAATTAAAAATAATACTTTTCATAAAATATCGGTGTGTTACATTCTACCCCCCCTGAAAATGAATTTCACCCTCAAAATTCGCCGGGGTTATAAATGGTTTACTACATGAAAGTTTCATTAATAGAAACCCACATCGTAAAAAGGAATACCAATAATTGCCTTTAAAAACTAAAGTCCAAAATGTAACGGTTTCCCAAATTAACTCATCATTGGGTTTCCACGTAGGAAAACATAGGTGAAAATATGGATATGGAAGAAAAATATAACCATCAAGTTCTGATGTACAGTGGTAGAGAGAATGGATATGAAAAATCCATCAATCACATTGCCATAAATTTGTGATGATCTAAGGTACCATCTGATTCATCGTATATAAGAGCACTAGGACAACATTTTTTGTTTTCAAGATCATTTCCCTAAAGTTGATGAAATTGGAATTAGAAGAAATACTTTCGTGATTTTTATACAGTCTCACCTTTGGTCGTTATTTGGAAAATTTCCACTTCATCTCTTAAAGAAATTAAGTTGAATTTTTCTTTCATGATGTGTTAGCAGATCATGAGATAGAATGATGGGTCATTCCATCTGTCTCAAACAAAATGTTATAAAAGTTATCAAAAAATACATAAGTCCATCAATAGTGAGATTAATCATATATGGTTCCTAAAATGGACTTATACATCATATAACATACTTCTTAATATAATAAAACTAGTTTATACTAAAGAGGGACTTCCTGTAGGCCAGTGGTAGGTGATAAAGGCCAGTCGCACTTCAGTTGTGGGTTCCGTTCCCACAGCATTGACCGACACGATGGTCTATCGCCCATCCTGCATGTTGTCCTTTTTTAAAGCTATATTACTATAAAATCCCATCAATAATATCGAAAAAAAAGTTCTATCCTTAAACAATACTAACTTCTGTCCAACATAATCCATTCCAATCTTTAGTCTTAACTAAAATATGTCGGTCCATGATCATAGTATAAAGAAAATGATTACTTGAAATGTCATCAACCAAGCATGTGAATACCATCATTTATCCCCCATATATCTTGTTGGTCACATTCTAATCCTGTGAATATGTTAATCATGTATTATCTTGAAAAATGAATAACCATTAAACCATAGTGGAAACATAAATGATGTCAAAAGTTAACTCTTTCCACATACTAAAATCCCAAAATTCTATATACTAAACCATGATATAGCCTTCTCCTTATATTAGTCATGAGCTCATGAATACATTCAAACATTTAATTTTCTCCTTATCCCTTCATTATGCACATATCATCAACTTTCTGAAAATATCTTTATAACCTTTCATGGTTACCGGTACCATTCATCATACACTTTCAAAACATAAGGAAAGAAAACAGTGTAACGATCCTTAGATGTATATTTATTCCATAGTACCATGAGATTACTTATACAACATTACACTTGATAAATATGAAATCATTCCACTACCTTATTAAATCATTGACCGAGCATCAACAATTCTTTCATCTCACATATCATTTGTAGTCTCTTCATCATCGTCAACATAAATACTACCCATATGACCATACTGATTCTCTTCATGAGACTTTACCTTAGGGAATTGGTTTTCATAATGCCCGTACATTCCACATTTAAAACATTTAACCATTGTTGATGTCATATCAATACCATTATCCTCATCCATGGTGTTAACTGAACCTTTTCCTTTGCACTTAATGGCTTTGTGTCCTTCTTTTCCACACCCAAAGCATCTTCCAGTTTTTTTGAAACATTCTCCTTGATTCCTCTTCCCACATGATTTACATAGGGGAAATTGAACTTTCTTTCCTCTATGATCGTCATGAAACTCCATCATTCTCTTATTAGCTGAGTCAGGAAACTAAGCAAAGTTGAGATTATTGAACATATTATGAGATTGCTGATTAGGCATAATAACGATGTTTGGACTTCCAAATCCCATTTCATTTTGTTTCTCATGAAAAATATCATTCCATTGTCCGTCATATCCTCTATTATCATAAATTTTCATGTTTCTATCCATTTTCTAAAACTCAAAAAGAATAATGTGAGAGGTAAAAATCATGATAGGGAAAACAAAAAAATAAATGGGGTAGTACCTTCAATATCTAACATCATAGGTTTAATTCTATGATCGTTAGCGTAATTCTATGACTATAACCTATACGTATACTTAACCTTAGGGACATCCATAGACATACCTTAGAAATATCTCTAAGGATCTCACTAATGTTCTCGCATCCTAGTTTCCAAAGGTTGAATAAACCTTTCCTCTGATACCGACTATAGAGACCCAAAGATTGACGTACATGAAAATTACATTACTTTTGCAGAATAATTAACACATAACAAAAACAGACACACAAGGACCGTAATAGTTTAGTGTCTTTGGAAACATGGAACGTAATCTTCTATTCGTGGTGAAAGAACTTCAACATCTCCCATAAAGATCTTCCCATTTTTTTCTTACCTAAAACCTATATTTATATTGTGGGGAAAATAAAACATAAAAAGGGTGAGATCAAATGCTCAGTAAGGGTAATCATGGATAAAATAAAACATACCATATATATTTGAAAATAAAAACATGAACATAATGTTTAAACATCAAAAGCTTGAGAAATGACATAAAACATGGATGTACGTAAGGAATAGATTATAAAGAAACATTAAGAATGATAAAATATCATGGGAATCAAACATGTAATTTTGGCATACATTAGACACATGTAATGATTTCCATAGTATCCAAGGCATTGTTGCCAAGACCATCTTAGTGGACAAAGTCCCTTTCTGAATCGAGTTCACTCCTCGTTCCAGTCCTGTATTACTGAACGGTTTAAATTTCCGTTCCATCCATGTATATCTCATGAGATATAAATCATTACCCAATGCATTGGAGGGAGATATAGGTCCCACCCATCTCATAATGAAATCATTCTTACTTTTTCCACAAAATAAACTTCAAACATTCATCCTAACCCAAAGAATAAAATGGGTTTCATAATCATCATTCCATCATAACATAATCTATGTAAAAAATGGATATCATTTTATAATAAGAAAAGTGAAACCATTTAAATCATAGAGACATTATACTTGAAACGTACACATATGAAATAATGGCGTCTTAGATGGAAAATAGTTTTGATAAAACACATGAAATGAATTCTTGAGGAAAATATCCTTTCTTCTTCAAAATCATTCACTTTTTACAAAATGTCATTCAATATTAAAAGAAAATGATTTTTTTGAAAATATTCATGAAATATATTATAGGAGGCTTCATAAAAATAAGGCTTTATAAAACCGTAAAAATCCATTCGTGTCGTATATGATAAAAAAACACATTCTTCTCGTACTTTTACCGGAAAAGTCAAAAAGTACCTTATAACGTAAACAAAAGAACGATTCCTTACATACCATGAAGTAAAACTCAAAATGGGTAAAAATTACATTAAACATACATAAAAACACTTTTAAAAAAATGGACATGGATGATAACAATAACCCCAGTACATACTTACGTATAAGCAATATCGGGAAAAAAAATGAGATTTGCAAAATTATCCCTTACCTTAGGTCCGATATGCTTCGTACGTATCCAAACCTACTGTATAATGATTTAAATAATGTCATTGACTTATTACAGAATCATATTCATTGTTATTATATCATATATGGTTCACTTATGACTTTATATTACCCGTTCTTTTGTAAATTCATGTTAAAGTAGTGTTTTGGGTAAAACCGTTTCATTTGTCATTCATGTTTTAACTTGTAATTATTTATATGATTACATAGATCATGATTACATACATCGATAATGTAAAACATGATTTATATATAAGATATATTTAGAATATATATATAATGGATCGATAAATGGAAAGAAATACACCGTTCATGGAGACGGTAGGCCGAATGTATGCATGAACGCTATTTTCGTTTCCTTGTTGAATTGAATGGAATGAAGTATACGAAATAAATATATATATACATAAATCCAGTAGCATAATTATTTCATATATTTCATGATTACTTATTATATATACTATATAATCATTCTTGAATGGTTATCATGGAGAGTGAATCTCATCGCGACGTGGAGACGGTATTCCGTACGTATGCACGAGGGATGATATCATTCCCATAATAATGGAATTGTATTAAAGTGTATGTATAATATTAAATAATCAATATCACTTTAAAATAATCATATATATTCATTACTTTCACCATTATACCCATCCATGTAAGTTGGTGGTGGAAATTAGATTACACCACGGCGTGGAGACGATATTCCGTACGTACGCACGCGCGGTGATTTCGTTTTCCATAGGATGGATAGATGGTGAAATATTGTAGTTTCATACTTATAATACCATATCGGTATATGAGTGATACTAATGTTATTACCTCATATTGAAACAACTAAAAAAGAAGAAGTGGAAGAAGAAATAAAGTTGAAAGAATCGGTAACTGACATTACCTCTTCTTTGAAGTGCCTCTTTGAGACCTCCTCTTAGGGTACTACAATTGGTCTTTTAAGAAGACCAGGACCTCTAGAATGTTTCTAGGGAAGTGGAGAAGAGAATTTGGCAGGGTTTGGCCGTGCTTTAAGGCTCAATGTTGTGTGAGGAAGAGAGGGAGGAGGTTCCCTTTTATAAGGGAGGAGAGGGGCACCTTTGAAAAAACAAAAAATATTATTTTATTATATAGCCATATTCGGTTTTAAATAGCTCCAAATGGATTTATTTCGAAGATAAGGTGGGGATGGGTCTAAATAATCTCATCCAATAGAATTTGGACAATTTTAGTTTAATATTTTATCCTTATCATTTAGATTTAACTTTAAGTTGAATAATTTTACTTTTACTGTGTCTTTTTGTGTTCTTACAATATAAGGTTAATAAACATACTATAACAAGCCAAAAGAACCCCAATTTTTTTATAATTAATATATATAACCTTATCTACGTAATTTTGCTGAACTTAATATTTTTAAGAATATAATAACAATTAATAATATAATATTTGTTATAAAACTTATTTTTTGTCAATTTTGACACTATTTGGTAATTGATTATTTTATAAATCATAACAGAATAATTAGTTTGAAATAAATTAATTAAATCAATACTAACATGTCATATTAACATAATAAATTATTTTAATTCATAAAAAGTCTCAAATTACATTTATTTCGGTATTTATAACATCAATTATGTCAATATTTCATTAATAAGATAATTACTGCATCATCATTGTATCATAAATAAATTAAATTATTTAAAGTATAAAAATTAAAAATAAACTATAATTAAGTAAGAAATCTTTTTATATTTCTAATGAATATTTATAGTCTAATTTATCTTATTTATAACCCTATATTAAAAATGATTTACTTATTAAACATTGATTTTAACTATTTTAATCCTTCTTTAAAAAAATTAATATTAAATGTCCTAATCTAATCCAAGTGGGCATAAATGGTCATATTTTATTCCGAAGGTTGTTTTTGGTCGAATTAAACTTATCCAATAGAATTAGGACATGTGTTAGGGTAATAATAATATAATTTTTACCCTTAATTACCCTATCTACTTTTAACCGTGGTAAAAAACAGTAAAAAGTTATTATTCACCAAAAATTATTTTCATCTCATTGAACCACATTTCAGCCCTTGATATTAACCGTGTCTCTTGGATTTTCGAAATTCCACCCACAGAATCGGTAAAATTATGTTTTATGAAAAATTCAGTTTTTTAACTACCACTAAGTGGTTTCACTATTCATCAAAATATGAATGTTTCCATAAAAATACCAAAAATTAGGCATATTCTATATTTGATATTATAAATTAAAAATTTATGTCTATTTTACCAAATTCAAAACATATCTGTTAAATTAACTAAATTAAAAATTAATTCTCGTCGTCAAAACAAATAGCGTGTTTTTAAGAGATAATAACTATCATAATGTTGACACTTGTTTATGTCTGGTTTAAATGTGAAATTACATCCAATGACCAAAATTGTATTAAATTGTAAAAATATATTCTAAATATAATTTAAAACCACTCAAATTAATAATTTATCACTATTAATTATTTCGATTAAAAAAGATGTTTTTAATTAAAATTTAGTAATTTTCAATATTCATCAGAATATGAAAGTTATCCGAAAAGTACCAAAATTTCACCCTAAGCTAATTTCGATATTCCAAATCCAAAAATGAAGTCCATTTTGAAAGATAAAATTTATAAAATTTCAAAAAGTGGGTATTACTATTCATAACGGCTAGTTCATAATAATATTATAATAATATCTCGTTTAGTGAAACTCGGTATTGCGTACTACACACGCTATCGACGAAGGTCGTGATTGTGTGTAATGCAAGACAAGTCAGGGATGCGTGTTGTGAAAACTCCATTTTTTGTAGTGTACAACACAAGACATTAATTAAAAATAATATTTTTTATAAAATCTCAGTGTGTTACATTCTACCCCACCTGAAAATGAATTTCGCCCTCGAAATTCATCGGGGTTATAAATGGTTTACTACTTGAAAGTTTCTTTAATAGAAACCCACATCGTAAAATGGAATACCAATAATGGGCTATAAAAACTAAAGTCTGAAATGTAACGGTTACCCAAATTAACTCATCACTGTGTTTCCACGTAGGATAACAACGGTGAAAATATGGATATGGAAGAAAAATATAACCATCAAGTTCTGATGGAGAGTGGTAGAGAACATGGCTATGAAAAAGACATTAATCACAAAGCCATAAATTTTTTATGATCTAAGGTACCATCTGATTCATCGTATATAAGAGCACTTGGACAACATTTTTTGTTTTCATAATCATTCTCTTTTTAAAAAATGTCATGAAATTTTAAAAGAAAAGGATTTTGTTGAAAATAGTCATGAAATATTTTGGATGATACTTTATAAAACCGTAAAAATCCATTCGTGCCGTATATGTTAAAAAAACACATTTTTCTCGTACTTTTACCAGAAATGTCAAAAAGTACCTTGTAACATAAACAAAAGAAAGATTCCAAACATACCATGTAGTAAAAGTCAAAATGTGTAAAAAATACATTAAACATACATAAAAACACATTTAGAAAACATGGACATGGTCGATAATAATAACCCCAGTAAATACTTACATATAAGAAATCTCGGATAAAAAAATGAGATTTGCAAAATTATCCCTTACCTTAGGTCTGATATGCTTCGTACGTATCCAAACCTACAGTATAATGATTTAAATAATGTCATTGACTTATTAAAGAATCATATTCATTGTTATTATATCATATATGGTTCACTTATGACTTTATATTACACGTTCTATTGTAAATTCTTGTTAAAGTAGTGTTTTGGGTTAAATCGTTTCATATGTCATTCATGTTTTAACTTGTAATTATTCATATGATTACTTAGATCATGATTAATTACATACAGAATTTAAAACATGATCTATTTATAATATATATTCAGAATATATATATATATAATGGATCGATAAATGGAAAGAAATACACCGTGCATGGAGACGATAGGCTGTACGTAGGCATGAACACTGTTTTCGTTTCCTTATTGAATTGAATGGAATTAAGTAGATGAAATAAATATATATATATATATATAGTAGCATTATTATGTCATATATTTCATGATTACTTATTATATATACTTTATAATCATTCTTGAATGGTTATCATGGAGAGTTAATCTCATCGCGTTGTGGAGACAGTATTCCGTACGTAAGCACGTGCGATGATATCATTCACGTGATCATGGAATTGTATTAAAGTGTATGTATAATATTAAATAATAAATATCACTTCAAAATAATTATATATATTCATTACATTCACCATTATACCCATCCATGTAAGTTGGTGTTGGAAATTATATTACACGACGGCGTGGAGACAGTATTCCGTACGTACGCACACGCGGTGATTTCATTTTCCGTAGGATGGATAGATGGTGAAATATTTTTGTTTCATGATTATAATAATATATCAGTATATGAGTGATACTTATGTTATTACCTCATAATGAAACAACTAAAAAAGAATAAGTGGAAGAAGAAATAAAGTTGAAAGAATCGGTAACAGACATTACCTCTTCTTTGAAGCGCCTCTTTGAAAACTTCTCTTAGGATACTAAAATTGGTCTTTGAAGAAGACCAGGACCTATATAATGTTTCTAGGGAAGTGGAGAAGACAATTTGGCAGGTTTTGGCCGAGCGTGAAGGCTCAAAGTGGTGTGAGGAAGAGAGGGAGGAGGTGCCCTTTTATAAGGGAGGAGAGGGGAACCTTTGGAAAAACTAAAAATATTATTTTAGTATATAGCCATATTCGGTTTTAAATAGCTCCAAATTTATTTATTTCTAAGCTAAAGTGGGGATGGGTCGAAGGACTCTCATCCAATATAATTTTGACAAGTTTATTTTACTATTTTAACCTTATCATTTAGATTTATCTTTAAGTTAGATAATTATACTTTTACCGTGTCTTTTTGTGTTCTTACACTATAAGGTTAATAAACTTACTATAATAAGACAAAATAACCCCAAGTTGTTTATTATTAATATATATAACCTTATATAAGTAATTTCGCCGATCCTTGGATTTTTAGGAATATAATAACAATTAATAATATAATATTTGTTTTTAAAAACTATTTTATGTCGGTTTTGACACTATTTGGTAATTGATTTTTGTGTAAATCATAACAGAATGATTTGTTTGAAATAAATTAAGTAAATCAATACTAACATGTCATATTAACATATAAAATTATTTTAATTCATAAAAAGTGTCAAATTACATATATTTCGGTATTTATAACATCAATTATGTCAATATTTAGTTAATAAGATAATTACTACATCATCATTGTATCATAAATAAATTATATTATTTAAAGTATAAAAATTACAAATAAATTATAATTATTTAGGAAATCTTTTTAGCTTTCTAATGAATATTTATAGTCTAATTTATCTTATGTATAACAATATATTAAAAATGATTTACTTATTAAACATTGATTTTAACTATTTTAATCCTTCTTTAAATAAATTAATATTAAATGTCCTAATCTAATCCATGTGGGCCTAAATGGTCATATTTTATTTCTAAGGTTTTTTTGGTCGAATTACACTTATCCAATAGAATTAGGACTTGTTTTAGGTTAATAATAATATCTTTTTTACCCTTAATTACCCTATTTACTTTTAACCGTGGTAAAAAAAGTAAAAAGTTTCTATTCACAAAAAATAATTTTCATCTCGTTGAACCACATTTTAGTCCTTGATATTAAATGTGTCTCTCGGATTTTTGAAATTCCACTCAAAGAAGCGGTAAAATTAAGGTTTATGAAAAATTCGGTTTTTTAACTAACACTAAGTGGTTTCACTATTCATCAAAAAATGAAAGTTTCCAGAAAAATACCAAAAATAAGGCCTAAGCTATATTTGATATTATGAATTCAAAAATGATTTCAATTTTACAAAATTCATAAAATATCATTTACATTAACTAAATTAAAAATTAATTCTCTTCATCAAAACAAATAGCGTGTTTTTAAGAGATAATAACTATCAAAAGATTGACACTTGTTTATGTCTGGTTTAAATGTGAAATTACATCCAATGACCAAAATTGTATTAAATTTTAAAAATAAATTATAAATATACTTTAAAACCACTAAAATTAATAATATATCACTATGAATTATTTCGATTAAAAATGTTGTTTTTAATTAAAATTTATTATTTTTCACTATTCATCAGAATATGAAAGTTATCCAAAAAGTACCAAAATTTCACCCTAAGCTAATTTGGATATTCTGAATCCAAAAATGAAGTCCATTTTGAACGATAACATTTATAAAATTTCAAAAAGTTAGTATTACTATTCATAACGGCTAGTTCATAATAATATTATAATAATATCTCGTGAAGTTAAACTCGGTATTGCGTACTACACACGCTATTGAGGAAGGTCGCGATTGCGAGTAATGAAAGGAAAGTCAGGGATGCATGTTGTGAAAACTCCATTTGGTGTAGCGTAAAACACAAGACATTAATTAAAAATAATACTTTTCATAAAATCTCAATGTATTACATTCAACCCCCCTGAAAATGAATTTCTCCCTCGAAATTCGTCGGGGTTATAAATGGTTTTCTACATGAAAGTTTATTTAATAGAAACCCACATCTTAAAAAGGAATACCAATAATTTTCTTTAAAAACTAAAGTCTGAAATATAACGGTTACCCAAATTAACTCATCACTGGGTTTCCACGTAGGACAACATAGGTGAAAATATGGATATGGAAGAAAAATCTAACCATCAAGTTCTGATGGAGAGTGGTAGAGAGAATGGCAATGAAAAAGCCATCAATCACATTGCCATAAATTTGTGATGATCTAAGGTACCATCTGATTCATCTTATATAAGAGCACTAGGACAACATTTTTTTTTTCATGATCATTTCCCTAAAGTTGATGAAATTGGAATTAGAAGAAATAATTTCGTGATTTTCATACAGTCTCACCTTTGGTCGTTATTTGGACAATTTCCACTTCATCTCTTAAAGAAATTAAGTTGAATTTGTCTTTCGTGATGTGTTAGCAGATCATGTGATAGAATGATGGGTCATTCCATCTGTCTCAAACAAAAGGTTAGAAAAGTTATCAAAAATTACATAAGTCCATCTATAGTGAGATTAATCATATATGGTTCCTAAAATGGACTTATACTTCATATATCATACTGATTAATATAATAAAACTAGTTTATACTAAACAGGGACTTCCTGTAGGCCAGTGGTAGGTGATAAAGGCCAGTCACACTTCAGTTGTGGGTTCCATTCCCACAGCCTTGTCCGACACGATGGTCTATCGCCCATCCTGCAGGTTGTCCTTTCTAAAGCTATATTACTATAAAATCCCATCAATAATATCGAAAAAAAAGTTCTATCCATAAACAATACTAACTTTTGTCCAACATAATCCATTCCAATCTTTAGGCTTAACTAAAATACTTCGGTCCGAGCTCATAGTATAAAGAAAATGATTACTTGAAATGTCATCAACCAGGCATGTGAATACCATCATTTATCCCCTATATATCTTGTTGGTCACATTCTAATCCTGTGAATATGTTAATCCTGTATTCTCTTGAAAAATTAATACCCATTAAACCTTAGTGATAACATGAATGCTGTCAAAATTTAAATCATTCCACATACTAAAATACTTATATTATATATACTCAAACCATGATATAACCTTCTCCTTATATTAGTCATGAGCTCATTAATAATATCAAACATTTTATTTTCTCCTTATCCCTTCATTATGCCCACATCATCAACTTTCTAAAAATATCTGAATAACCTTTCATGGTTTCTGGTACCATTCATCATACACTTTCAAAACTTAAGGAAAGACAATAGTGTAACGATCCTTAGATGTCTCTTTATTCCATAGTACCATGAGATTACTTATACAAAATTACACTTGATAATCATGTAATCATTCCACTACCTTATTAAACCATTAACCGAGATTCAACAATCCTTTCATCTCACATATCATTTGTAGTCTCTTCATCATCATCAATATAAATATTACCCAGACGACCATACTGATTCTCTTTATGAGACTTTCCCTTAGGGCATTGGTTTGCATAATGCCCATACATTCCACATTTAAAACATTTAACCATTTTTGATGTCATATCAATACCATTATCCTCATCCATGGTGTTAACTGAACCTTTTCAATTGCAATTACTGGCTTTGTGTCCTTCTTTCCCACACCCAAACCATCTTCCAGTTCCTTTGAAACATTCTCCTAGATTCCACTTCCCACATGATTTACATAGGGGAAATTGAACTTTCTTTCCGCTATGATCATCATGAAACTCAATCATTCTCTTATAAGCTAAGTCAAGAAACTTACCAAAGTTGAGATTATTGATCATATTATGAGATTTCTGATTAGGTATAATAATGATGTTTGGACTTCCAAATCCCATTTCATTTGGTTTATCATGAAGAATATCATTCCATTTTCCGACATATCCTCTATTATCATGAATCTTCCTCTTTCTAGCCATTTTCTAAAACCCAAAAATAATAGTGTGAGAGTTAAAAATCATGCTAGAGAAAAAAACATAATAAAGGGGGTAGTACCTTAAATATCTAACATCCTAGGTTTAATTCTATGATCTTTAGCGCAATTCTAAGACTATAACCAATATGTATACTTAACCTTAGAGACATCCTTAGACATACCTTAGAAATATCTCTAGGGATCTCACTAAAGTTCTCGCATCCCAATTTCCGAAGGTTGACTAAACCTTTCTTCTGATACCAACAGTAGAGACCCAAAGATTGACGTACATAAACATTACATTGCTTTTGCGGAATACTAAATACATAACAAAAACAGACACACAAGGACTGTAATAGTTTAGTGTATTTGGAAACTTGGAAAGTAATCTTCTAATCGCGGTGAAAGAACTTCAACATCTCCCATAAAGATCTTCCCCTTTTTTCGTACCTCAAACCTTTATTTATATCGTGGGGAAAATAAAACATAAAAAGGGTGAGCTCAAATGATCAGTAAGGGTATGTATGGATAAAATAAAACATACCATATACATTTGAACAAAAAACATGAACATAATGTTTAAACATCAAAAGATTGAGAAGTGGCATAAAACATGGAATTATGTAATATATAGATTATAAATAAAAATTAAGAATGATAGAATATGATCGGAATAAAACATTTAATTGTGGAATCCATTAAGCACATGTAATTATTTCCATAGTAGGCAAGGCATTGCTGCCAAGACCATCTTAGTGGACAAAGTCCCTTTCTGAATCGAGTTCACTCCTCGTTCCAGTCCTGTATTACTGAACCGGATTAACTTGTCATTCCATCCATTTCTATCTCATGAGATATAATTCATTACCCAATGCATTGGAGGGAGATATAGTTCCCACCCAACTCATAATGAAATCATTCTTACTTGTGCCACAAAATAAACTTAAAACATTCATCATAACCCAAAGAATAAAATGGGTTTCATAAACATCATTCCATCATAACATAATCCATATAAAACAAATGGATATAATTTCATAATAAGACAATTGAAACCATATAAATCATAGAGACATTATACTTGAAAAATACACATATGAAATAATGTCATCTTAGATGGAAAATGGTTTTGATAAAACACTTGAAATTAATTCTTGAAGAAAATATCCTTTCTTCTTCAAAATCATTATCTTTTTACAAAATTCCATGCAATTTTAAAAGAAAAGGATTTAGTTGAAAATAGTCATGAAATATTTTGGAGGAGGCTTCATAAAAATAAGGCTTTAAAACCCCGTAAAAATCCATTCGTGCCGTATATGTTAAAAAAAACACATTCTTCTCGTACTTTTACCGGAAAAGTCAAAAAGTACCTCGTAACGTAAACAAAAGAAAGATTCCTTACATACCATGTAGTCAATGTCAAAATGGGTAAAAATTACATTAAACATACATAAAAACACTTATAGAAAATATGGACATGGATTATAACAATAACCCCAGTAAATACTTACGTATAAGCAATCTCGGATAAAAAAAATGAGATTTGCAAAATTACCCCTTACCTTAGGTCCGATATGTTTCGTACGTATCCAAAACTCCTGTATAATGATTTAAATAATTTCATTGACTTATTACAGAATCATATTAATTGTTATTATATCATATATGGTTCACTTATGACTTTATATTTCCCATTCTTTCGTAAATTCATGTTAAAATAGCGTTTTGGGTAAAATCGTTTCATTTGTCGTTCTTGTTTTAACTTGTAATTATTCATATGATTACATAGATCATGATTACATACATACAGAATGTAAAACATGAATTATATATAATACATATTTAGAATATATATATAATGGATCGATAAATGGAATGAAATGCACCGTCAATGGAGACGGTAGGCCGTACGTACGCATGAACGCTGTTTTCGTTTCCTTATTGAATTGAATGGAATTAAGTAGATGAAATAAATATATATATACTTAAATACAGTAGCATTATTATTTCATATATTTCATGATTACTTATTATATATACTTTATAATCATTCTTGAATGGTTATCTTGGAGAGTGAATCTCATCACATCGTGGAGACTGTATTCCGTACGTACGCACGAGCGATGATATCATTCCCATGATCATGGAATTGTATTAAAGTGTATGTATAATATTAAATAATCAATATCACTTTAAAATAATCATATATATTCATTACCTTCACCATTATACCCATCCATGTAAGGTGGTGGTGGAAATTAGATTACACCACAGCGTGGAGACGGTATTCTGTACGTACGCACGCACGGTGATTTCGTTTTCCGTAGGATGGATAGATGGTGAAATATTGTTGTTTCATACTAGTAATAACATTTCAGTATATTATTGATACTGATTTTATTACCTAATAATGAAACAACTAAAAAAGAATAAGTGGAAGAAGAAATAAAGTTGAAAGAATTGGTAACAGACATTACATCTTCTTTGAAGCACCTCTTTGAGACCTCCTCTTAGGGTACTAAAATTGGTCTTTGAAGAATACCAGGACTTCTAGGATGTTTCTAGGGAAGTGGATAAGAGAATTTGGTAGGGTTTTCCGAGCTTGAAGGCCTAATGTGCTGTGAGGAAGAGAGGGAGGAGGTGCCCTTTTATAAGGGAGGAGAGGGGCACCTTTGGAAAAACTAAAAATATTATATTATTATATAGACATATTCAGTTTTAAATAGCTCCAAATTGATTTATTTCAATTATAAGGTGGGGATGGGTCTAAATACTATCGTCCAATAGAATTTGGACATGTTTAGTTTACTATTTTAACCTTATCATTTAGATTAACTTTAAGTTAGATAATTTTACTTTTACCGTGTCTTTTTGTGTTCTTACACTATAAGGTTAATAAACTTACTATAACAAGCCAAACGAACCCCAAGTTGTTTATGATTAATATATATAACCTTATCTAATTAATTTTTCCGAACCTTATATTTTTAGGAATATAATAACAATTAATAATATAATATTTGTTTTAAAAACTATTTTGTGTCAATTTTCACACTATTTGGTAATTGATTTTTGTGTAAATCATAACAGAATGATTAGATTGAAATAAATTAATTACATCAACACTAACATGTCATATTAACATATAAAATTATTTTAATTCATAAAAAGTCTCAAATTACATTTATTTCGGTACTTATAACATCAACTATGTCAATATTTCATTAATAAGATAATTACTGCATCATCATTGTATCATAAATAAATAAAATTATTTAATGTCTAAAAATTACAAATAAAATTAAATTATGTATGAAATATTTTTATCTTTCTAATGAATATTTATAGTCTATTTTATCTTATGTATAATTCTTTATTAAAAATGATTTACTTATTAAACTTTCATTTTAACTATTTTAACCCTTCTTTAAATAAATTAATATTAAATGTCCTAATATAATCCAAGTGGGCCTAAATGGTCATATTTTATTCCTAATGTTGTTTTTGGTCGAATTAAACTTATCCAATAGAATTATGACATGTGTTAGGGTAATAATAATATCATTTTTACCCTTAATTACCCATTTTACTTTTAACCATGGTAAAAAAAGTAAATAGTTACTATTCACCAAAAAATTATTTTCATCTCATTGAACTCCATTTTAGTCTTTGATATTAACCGTGTCTCTCGAATTTTCGAAATTCCACTCACAGAAGCGATAAAATTAAGTTTTATGAAAAATTCATTTTTTTAACTACCACTTAGTGGTTTCACTATTCATCAAAAAATTAAAGTTTCCAGAAAAATACAAACAATTAGGCCTAAGATATATTTGATATTATCAATTCAAAAATGATGTATATTTTACCAAATTTAAAACATATCAGGTACATTAACAAAATTAAAAATTAATTCTCGTCGTCAAAACAAATAGCGTGTTTTTAAAAGATAATAACTATCACAAGATTGACACTTGTTTATGTCTGGTTTAAATGTGAAATTACATCCAATGACCAACATTGTATTAAATTGTAAAAATATATTCTAAATATACTTTAAAACCCCTCAAATTTATAATTTATCACTATTAATTATTTTGATTAAAAAATTTGTTTTTAATTAAAATTTAGTAATTTTCACTATTCATCAGAATATGAAAGTTATCTGAAAAGTTCCAAAATTTCACCCTAAGCTAATTTCAATATTCCGAACCCAATAATGAAGTCCATTTTGAAAGATAAAATTTATAAAATTTCAAAAAGTGGGTATTACTATTCATAACGGCTAGTTCATAATAATATTATAATAATATCTCATTTAGTGAAACTCGGTATTACGTACTACACACGCTATCGAGGAAGGTCGCAATTGCATGTAATTCAATGCAAGTACGGGATGCTTGTTGTGAAAAATCCATTTGGTGTAGCGTACAACATAAGACACTAATTAAAAATAATACTTTTCATAAAATCTCAGTGTGTTACATTCTACCCCCCTGAAAATAAATTTCACCCTCAAAATTAATCGGGGTTATAAATGGTTTACTACATGAAAGTTTTTTTAATAGAAACCCACATCGTAAAAAGAATACCGATACATGGCTTTAAAAACTAAAGTCTGAAATTTAACGGTTATCCAAATTAACTCATCACTGGGTTTCCATGTTGGACAACATAGGTGAAAATATGGATATGGAAGAAAAATCTAACCATCAAATTCTGATGGAGAGTGGTAGAGAGCATGGCTATGAAAAAGACATTAATCACATTTCCATAAAATTTTGATGATCTAAGGTACCATTTGATTCATCATATATAAGAGCACTAGGACAACATTTATTGTTTTCAAGATCATTTCACAAAACTTGATGAAATTGGAATTAGAAGAAATACTTTCATGATTTTGGTACAGTCTCATTGTTGGTCATTCTTTGGACAATTTCCACTTCATCTATTAATGAAATGAAGTTGAATTTGTCATTTTTGATGTGTTAGAAGATCATGTGATAGAATGATGTGTCATTCCATCTGTCTCAAACGAAAGGTTAGAAAAGTTATCAAAAAATACATATGTCCATCTATATTGAGATTAATCATATATGGTTCTTAAAATGGACTTATAATTCGTATATCATACTGCTTAATATAATAAAACTGTTTTCTACTAAACAGAGACTTCATGTAGGCCAGTGGTAGGTGATAAAGGCCATTCGCACTTCGGTTGTGGGTTTGATTCCCACAGCCTTGTCCGACGCAATGGGTCGTCTCCTGTCCTGCAGGTTTTCCTTTTTCTAATGCTATATTACTATAACATCCCATCAATAATATCGAAAAAAAAGTTCTATCCTTAGATATAACTAACTTATTTCCAACATAATCCATTCCAATCATTAGGCTTATCTAAAATACTTCGGTCCAAGCTCATAGTATAAAGAAAACGATTACTTGAAATGTCATCTACCAAGCATGTGAATACCATCATTTATCCCCAATATATCTTGTTGGTCACATTCCAATCCTGTGAATAAGTTAATCCTATATTCTCTTGAAAAATGAATACCCATTAAACCTTAGTGAAAACATGAATGCTGTCAAAAGTTAACTCTTTCCACATACTAAAATCCAGAAATTCTATATACTCAAACCATGATATAACCTTCTCCTTATATTAGTCATGAGCTCATGAATACTATCAAACATTTAATTTTCTCATTATCCCTTCATTATGCACATATCATCAACTTTCTGAAAATATCTGAATAACCTTTCATGGATACTGGTACCATTCATCATACACTTTCAAAACTTAAGGAAAGACAACAGTGTAATGATCCTTAGATGTCTCTTTATTCCATAGTACCATGAGATTACTTATACAACATTACACTTGATAAACATGTAATCATTCCACTACCTTATTAAACCATTGACCAAGCTTCAACAATTCTTTCATCTCACATATCATTTGTAGTCTCTTCATCATCATCAACATAAATACTACCCATACGACCATACTTAATCTCTTCATGAGACTTTCCCTTAGGTCATTGGGTTTCATAATGCCCGTACATTCCACATTTAAAACATTTAACCATTATTGATGTCATATAAATACCATTATCCTCATCCATGGTGTTAACTGAACCTTTTCCTTTACACTTACTGGCATTGTGTCCTTCTTTTCCACACCAAAATCATCTTCCAGTTCCTTTGAAACATTCTCCTTGATGCATCTTCCCACATGATTTACATAGGGGAAATTGAACATTCTTTCATCTATGATCATCATGAAACTCCATCTTTCTCTTATTAGTTGAGTCAGGAAAATTACCAAAGTTGAGATTATTGATCATATAATGTGATTGCAGATTATGCATATTAATGATGTTTGGACTTCCAAATCCCATTTCATTTGGTTTCTCATGAAGAATATCATTCCATTGTCCATCATATCCTCTATTATCATGAATCATCCTATTTCCAGCCATTTTCTAAAACCCAAAAAGAATAGTGTGAGAGGTAAAAATCATGCTAGGGAAAACAACATAATAAACGTGGTAGTACCTTCAATATCTAACATCTTAGGTTTAATTCTATAATCATTAGCGTAATTATAGGACTATAACCTATACGTATACTTAACCTTAGGGACATCCCTAGACATACCTTAGAAATATCTCTAGGGATCTCACTAATGTTCTCACATCCTAGATTCCAAAGGTTGACTAAACCTTTCCTTTGATACCAACTCTAGAGACCCAAAGATTGACGTACATGAACATTACATTACTTTTGCGGAATACATAATAGATAACAAAAATAGACACACAAGAACCGTAATAGTTTAGTGTCTTTGGAAACATGGAACTTAATCTTCTAACCGTGGTGAAAGAACATCAACATCTCCCATAAAGATCTTCACCTTTTATCTTACCTAAAACCTTTATTTATATCATGGGGAAAAGAAAACATAAAAAGGGTGAGCTCAAATGCTCAGTAAGGGTAAGAATGGATAAAATAAAACATACCATAAACATTTGAACATAAAAACATGGGCATAATGTTTAAACATCAAAAGCTTGATAAATGACATAAAACATAGAAGTACATAAGGCCTAGATTATAAAGAAACATTAAGAATGATAAAATATAATGGGAATAAAACATGTAATTGTGGCATCCATTAAGCACATGTAATGATTTCCATTGTAGCCAAGGCATTGCTGCCAAGACCATAGTAGTGGACAAAGTCCCTTTCTGAATCGATTTCACTCCTCATTCCAGTCCTGTATTACTGAACCGGTTCAACATGCCATTCCATCCATGTCTATCTCAGGAGATATAAATCTTTACCCAATACATTGGAGGGAGATATATGTCCCACCCATCTCATAATGAAATCATTCTTACATGTGACACAAAATAAACTTAAAACATTCATCACAACCCAAAGAATAAAATGGGATTCATAAACATCATTCCATCATAACATAATCCATATAAAAAAGTGGATATAATTTCATAACAAGAAACGTGTTACCATGTAAATCATAGAGACATTATACTTGAAACATACACAAATGAAATAATGTCATCTTAGATGGAAAATGGTTTTGATAAAACACTTGAAATGAATTTTTGAGGAAAATATCCTTTCTTCTTCAAAATCATTCTCTTTTTACAAATTGTCATGCAATTTTAAAAGAAAATGATTTTGTTGAAAATAGTCCTGAAATATTTTGTAGGAGGCATCATAAAAATATATCTTTATAAAAAAGTAAAAATCCATTCATGCCGTATATGATAAAAAACACATTCTTCTCATACTTTTACCGAAAAAGTAAAAAAGTACCTTGTAACGTAAACAAAAAAAAGATTCCTTACATACCATTTAGTAAAAGTCACAATGGGTTAAAATTACATTAAACATACATAAAAACACTTTTAGAAAACATGGACATGGTTGATAACAATAACCCCAATAAATAATTACGTATAAGCAATCTCGGATAAAAAAATGAGATTTGAAAAATTATCCCTTACCTTTGGTCTGATATGCTTCGTACATATCCAATACTTCTGTATAATGATTTAAATAATGTCATTGACTTATTAAAGAATCATATTCATTGTTATTATATCATATATGGTTCACTTATGACTTTATATTGCCCGTTCTTTTGTAAATTCATGTTAAAGTATCGTTTTGGGTAAAATCGTTTCATTTGTCATTAATGTTTTAACTTTTAATTATTAATATGTTTACATAGATCATGATTACTTACATCCAGAATATAAAACATGATTTATATATAATATATATTTAGAATATATATATAATGGATCGATAAATGGAAAGAAATACACCGTTCATGGAGACGGTAGGCCGTACGTACGCATGAACGTTGTTTTCGTTTCCTTATTGAATTGAATGGAATTAAGTAGATGAAATAAATATATATATACATAAATCCAGTAGATTTATTATGTCATATATTTCATTATTACTTATTACATATACTTTATAATCATTCTTGAATGGTTATCATGGAAAGTGAATCCCATCGCGTCGTGGAGACGGTATTCCGAACGTATGCACGAGCGATGATATCATTTCCATGATCGTGAAATTTTATTAAAGTGTCTGTATAATATTAAATAATATATATCACTTTAATATATTCATATATATTCATTAATTTCACCGTTATACCCATCCATGTAAGGTGGTGGTGCAAATTAGATTACACCACGGCGTGGAGATGATATTCCATACATACCCTTGCACGGTGATTTCATTTTTTGTAGGATGGATAGATAGTGAACTATTGTTGTTTCATACTTATAAAAACATATCAGTATTTTAGTGATACTGATGTTATTACCTCATAATGAAACAACTAAAAAAGAAGAAGTGGAAGAAGAAATAAAGTTGAAAGAATCGGTAATAGACATTACCTCTTCTTTGAAGCGCCTCTTTGAGACCTCTTCTTAGGGTACTAAAATTGGTCTTTGAAGAAGACCAGAACCTCTAGGATGTTTCTATGGAAGTTTAGAAGAGAATTTGTCAGGGTTTGGCCGAGTATGAAGGCTCAAAGTGCTGTGATGAAGAGAGGGAGGAGGTGCCCTTTTATAAGGGAGGAGAGGGGCACCATTGGAAAAACTAAAAATATTATTTTATAATATAGCCATATTCGGTTTTAAATATCTCAAAATTGATTTATTTCGAATCTAAGGTGGGGATGGGTCGAAATACTCTCATCAAATAGAATTTGGACAAGTTTAGTCTACTATTTTAACCTTATCATTTAGATTTATCATTAAGTTAGATAATTTTACTTTTACCGTATCGTTTTGTGTTCTTACACTATAAGGTTAATAAACATACAATAACAAGTCAAACGAACCCCAAGTTGTTTATTATTAATATATAAAACCTTATCTAAGTAATTTTTCCGAACCATATATTTTTAGGAATATAATAACAATTAATAATATATTATTTGTTTTAAAAACTATTTTATGTCAATTTTGACACTATTTGGTAATTGATTTTTGTGTAAATCATAACAGAATTATTAGTTTGAACTAAATTAATTAAATCAATACTAACAAGTCATATTAACATATAAAATTATTTTAATTCATAAAAAGTCTCAAATTACATTAATTTTGGTATTTATAACATCAATTATGTCAATATTTCATTAATATGATAATTACTACATCATCATTATATCATAAATAAATTAAGTTATATAAAGTCTAAAAATAAAAAATATAATATAATCATGTATGAAATCTTTTTATATTTCTAATGAATATTTATAGAATAATTTATTTTATGTATAACACAATATTAAAAATGATTTACTTATTAAACTTTGATTTTAACTATTTTAATCCTTCTTTAAATAAATTAATATTAAATGTCCTAATCTAATCCAAGTGGACCTAAATGGTCATATTTTATTCCTAAGATTGTTTTTGGTCGAATTACACATATCCAATAGAATTAGTACATGTGTTAGGGTAATAATAATATCTTTTTTACCCTTAATTACCCTATTTACTTTTAACTGTGGTAAAAAACGTAAAAAGTTATTATTCACCAAAAAATTATTTTCAACTCATTGAAACACATTTTAGTCCTTGATATTAACCGTGTCTCTCGGATTTTCGAAATTCCACCCACAGAAGCGGAAAAATTAAGTTTTATGAAAAATTCGGTTTTTTAACTACCACTTAGTGGTTTCACTATTCATCAAAAAATGAAAATTTCCAGAAAAATACAAAAAATTAGGCCTAAGCTATATTTGATATTATGAATTAAAAAATTATGTCTATTTTACCAAATTCAAAACGTATCAGTTACATTAACTAATTTAAAAATTAATTCTCGTTGTCAAAACAAATACCGTGTTTTTAAGAGATAATAACTATCATAAGATTGACACTTGTTTATGTCTGGTATAAATGTAAAATTACATCCAATGACCAAAATTGTATTAAATTGTAAAAATATATTCTAAATATACTATAAAACCACTCAATTTAATAATTTATCACTACTAATTATTTTGATTAAAAAAGTTGTTTTAATTAAAATTTAGTAATTTTCACTATTCATCAGAATATGAAATTTATCTGAAAAGTACCAAAATTTCACCCTAAGGTAATTTCTATATTCCGAATCCAAAAATGAAGTCCATTTTGAAATATAAAATTTATCAAATTTCAAAAAGTGGGTATTACTATTCATAACGGCTAGTTCATAATAATATTATAATAATAACTCGTTTAGTGAAACTCGGTATTGCGTACTACACACGCTATCAAGGAAGGTTGCGATTGCATGTAATTCAAGGAAAGTCAGGGATGCGTATTGTGAAAACTCCTTTTGGTGTAGCGTACAACACAAGAAATTAATTAAAAATAATACTTTTCATAAAATCTCTGTGTGTTACAGAGGGAAGGATAGAACCACCCATGATTGAATTCTACAACTGTAGGGATAAAGGGAACTATGCAATATAGTGAACTAAACCTCGAGCCCTCTAGGGAGATCATAGTCACCATCCACCAAATCCAATGGAGAAATGGAAGGCTTCTTCCATCACTACTGTGGATGATGAGAAATAAAATGAAGTCATAAAAGGTACAAATTATATTCACTTAAAAATGGAAAATTTATTATTTTATAATTTTTATATGAATTCAATTATATCTCTCATCATTGCAAGAACGATTTAATTGATTCCCCAAAACATTGAGGTATATATATTTCTAACAATATTGTGTGGTGAAATCATTTCAACACATGTGTTGGACTCTTATCCTATTGGCATATGTGGGATGATTCTTCCAGTTAAACTCAATGGACATACCTTGGTAGAATTCATCGCTATAATGGGAATGGATTGGGTCTCATTATATAGATCACATATGAACTAAATAAAATTGTAAATACCTTTTTGTATTCCACACCATCCCATGTTCCCTAAGAAAATTATGGAAGATCATGAGTCTCCTTTGAAAAATCCTTCAACTGTACGGGTGTTGATTCCATGTGAAGGGGAATACCACACTAAAGTGGTTAATTTATTGGAAAGTGACAACATTATAGAAAATTCCATCATGATGGACTACGAAAATGTATTTCCTGAAAAGTTACCTAGACATCCCCCATATACTAAGGTATAGTTCTCCATATAACTCATAATAGGAGCTAATCCTATCTCAATGTGTCCTTAAGGAATAGATCCTATTGAACTAGAGGAGATAAAGAAGTTCTTGCTAGGGAATTTTGAAAAAGGGTTAAAACTCCCTAGTCCATCACCTTGGGGTTACCTAGTACTCCTTCGGAAGAAGAAGGATAAAAATGTATCTTTTTATCAATTATTGGGTAATCAAAATGATCACCATAAAGAATAAGTATCATATTCAAAGGATTTACGACATGTTTTATCAGTTAAGAGGAGATTCATACTTCTCACAGGTGGATCTTCAATCTAGATATCATCAGCTAAAGGTAAAGGATGCCGATATTCAGAATAATTCCTTCAATATAATATATGGGAACTATGAGTTTCTGGTGATTCCCTTCGGGCATACTAATTCCCTAGTAATTTTCAAGCATTTAATTAATAGATTCTTTAGATAATATCTCAACAACTTTAGGGTAGTTTTTATTAATTTAATTTTTATAAAATCTAATAGAAAAGTTAACATGAAGAACATGTAAGAGATGTGTTAGAGACATTGAGAAAGTATAAGTTTTGTTCCATGTTCAGTATGTATGAATTTTGGATAAAGCAAGTCAATTTCAAGGGATATGTTATCATAAGAGAAAGAATTTATATAGACCATTCAAAATAAAAGGTGATTGAGGAATTTCACATACCCTCTAGGTTCACATAAATCCATAGTTTTCTTTGAATATCATTGTACTATCGATGTTTTGTGCGGATTTTCTCACGATTGTCAACACTGCTAATTAAGTCAACATGGAATGTGGTAAAGTGTGTATGGATGGATGAATTTGAGGAAATCATCAATGAGATAAATAGAAGGCTGGTTAGTGAACGTGTACCCACATTACCAAAAAGTAGATAATTTTTCATTATATAAAATGATGCTTCAAATAAACACATGCGTTGTGTACTCATGAAAAATTATTATGTGATAGCATATTCATCAGGGTTGTTGAATATACATGAATAGAACAACACAATGCATGATCTGGAGCTAGGAGCTGTTATTTATTCCTTGAAAACTAGTGTTAATACCTCTACAATGAGATGTGTGACATATATACTGATAACAAGTTTCTAATGTATATATTCACACATAAGGATGTCATCATGTGTTAAATGATATGTTTATAGATAATAAATGTCTATGATTGATCTATTCAATACCATCCTGAAATGGGAAAAAATGTTCCTGGTGCTCGAAGAATAAAATAACCTACTACTATATACATTATGTGGATGAAGGAAAAACCTATCATCAGGGATATAAAAATGAGGGATTTGGAAATCATAATATAAGGGGATACATCCTACCATTCCTAAATTATTTCCCAACCATCGATCCAATAGAATATTAAGGAGGCACACATGGATGATCTAGAGTTACAAAACAATGTTAATTTAATGAACTAATTGAAGATATAAGAGTTCAATATTTGCGATGAAGGATTGATTCAGTTTGGAAAATGGATTTTTGATCCTTCATCACCTGTTATAAAGAAGAATCTATTAGACAATACACATAGCTCATCCCTCTCTAACAATCCAAGTATAAAAAATATGTGATGATAACTCTGAGAGCACTTCTAGGGGGATAACATGATTAAAGTGATTTCAGAATATATCCCAGTGTTCCTGATATTTCATAAAGATAATGATGAGAAACAATCGTCTAAAGGGATGATGCAACCATTGCCTATACCCAAGTAGAAATGGGACAATGTCACTATGGACTTTTTCACGAGTCTCCCGAAGACATCCAGAGGAAATAATGTTATATGGGTTATGGTGGTCCGACTCACTATGACTACCCACATTATCTCTATTTGGGAATATGTCTCTCTTGAACATATTGAAAAGATATATTTTAAGTTGTGGGTCTTCATGGGGTCCACTCTCGATTACCTCTAATCATGATCCTAGGATCACATCTAAATTCTAGAAGATTCTCCAACATGAATGGAGTACATAATGAAATTTCATCATGACCTATAACTCCCAACTAATGGCTAATATTAAAGGACAATTCAGATGCTCGATGGTATTCTATGATCATGCTCTATAGCATTCAAAGGTGGATGGTAGGAGAATCTCCCACTGGTTGAATTATCATACAACAATTGCTTCCACTTGAGTATTCAGATGGCTCCAGATGAAGCTATGTATAGAAAGCAATGTAAAAATCTAACATGATGGGATGAAGTTAGAGAATGAAAGGTAATTGGAGCTGATCATGTGCAAGGGGAGATAGAGAAGGTTCAATTCATCCATAAATATATCAATGCTCCTCAAAGTCATCAAAAGAGCTATGTTGATAACTGTTGAAGGGGAATGGAGTTCAATGTTGGAGATAAAATATTCCTTTTAATATCACTATTGAAGAGAGTCATGTGGTTTACAATGAAAGGGAATATATTCCCATCATACATTAACGCCTTTGAGATCCTTAACCTCATAGGATCCGTCACCTTTTTTTCACTTACACAGAATATGGATCGTGTTCATGATGTGATTCAAGTATCACTCTTGAGGAAATATATACAAGATCCCTCAATTGTACTGAACATAGACGTTGTACAGTTGGAAAATAGACTCTATTATAAGGACCATCTACTAGCGATTTCGGATTGAAGAGATAATGTTCTATGAAACAAGACAACCCACCTTCTCAATGTGTTGTAGAGGATCCCTAATCTTGAAAAATCAACTTGGGAATCAGAGGATACGATGAAAGAGTAGTACCCTCACTAGTTTATGTAAAATGAAATATCAAGGGTGAAATTTTAAAAGGGGGGAAGAATGTAACAACCCAATCATTATTCAATGAACGTTCACCCTTCTTATATTAATATCATATTGTATAATCACACAAAATCACATCAGGAATCATAATTCAACATCATTTTTAAATGAACTACTATAGGCCCTTTGGACCTAAATTTTCTACTTCTTTAACTTAATTTTCAAAAATCTGACATAAATGGTTGAGACTAGTAAGATATTTGCAGTTTGATAGGACAAACATAATTTTTGGTGAACAGTAATATACCAAGATGAATTGTAATGATACCTTTATGAATAGGAATATGAATCTTATGAATAGTAAATTTTACAAGTGAAAGGTAACTTTACCAATGATAGGATAAATAAAATTTATTGATCCTATAATTGACAATATGGTAATTTTTACATTATAGTGTTGGCATATTTATAAATAATGAATATTTAATGATTAGGTTAATAATTTTAATAAAATTATTTTCATAAAATGTATTCTTAAACAACTATTTATATATCTTTTCATTGTATGATAATTTTATGGGACCTTAATTAATTGTTCAATGTGTTAGAAAAAAAGTTATTAGCTTTAACATCTGTATTTTTATGTAAATAATGATTTTAATTATAAATTGAATTATATATATATATATATATAAAATTATTTCAAAAAATGGAGTTCATTTATGACTTCTATACATCACTAAATTCTTATTGTGAATTTTATGTATTTTTTGAAAATACTAGATTTTTTTGCGAATAGTGAACTTTGATAATTCCCAAAATAGTCCAAAAAAATGAATTTTCACACCATGATTTAGTCATGGATGATTTAAATGGCCATTAGATTAAAGTCACATTCAGTTACTATTTTTTTCAAATGAATCCTCAGTATTTTGTGTCTTGTGGAAAAATAATAAAATTGTAAATATAATATTGTGAAAACCCATCTCCCCTCCACTAAAATTACCACTACTCATAACCTCATTTCCTCACACCATCCCAGACTTTTTCCTACTACAAATTATTTTAAAATATCTTCCCAATCTACTACCCTGCATCCAGAAGCCCTTGGTATCATGAAAATTCCAAAACCTTTCCCAAAAAGAGGCTCTCAGAGAAGATATATTCATGATTTAAGATCAATCTCATTTCTTTTACCTTCCTTTGAATCTTCATTTCATTTCTTCTCTTATCCTCAATATATCTTTTCCAAATGTAATGATTAATCAGGTATGTACATCATGGGTGATGCACATCTATTTTCTGTAAACTTGTTCCAAGATGTTAATAATATAATTAAATGGTTGAAAGAAGATTTTAATCTGTATTTTGTGACCCTTTTTATGTTTTAGAGACAACTTTTATTCATAATACTAAATAATAATAAAAACATTTTCATGGTTATCCAAAAACCGCCCCAATTATCCTAAAATGATCATCATTAAAATTTGACTATTAACTAATCGATATGATTAATAAAAAATCATTATTATATCATTTAAACTCATAGAATATAATTAATAGAATTCAATATAACATCAGGATATTTATCCATGTTCTACACAATCTTCCATTCATATGTACAAGTGAACAATTCCTAAAAACTATGAAAAAATAACACACCTGAACAATTAATTTAAACTACATCACTCATCCAAAGACCCATAAAAAACATAATAAAAATATAGTGAATAAATTACATGTAAAAATATTTCTGTTCGTGTAAATAAATGAATATGATTTGATTATACATGACATTAATATGATGAATGCATTCAGAAAAAAAGTAAGAAAAAATTTCAAACCCAATTATCTTTCTTCATGGATTCCCTCTTTCACTCCATTTTTAGTATGTTTATTCCTTAAAAAACATTTCTTTATCATTATATTACCTTATCTGGGATATACCTTTTTTCCACTAGAGTTTATTTCAAACAATATATTTTCCAAAAGAACTTTTCTTTAAAAAAACAACTTTTACATCTCACCCATGGATGATGAACATT
Organism: Viscum album; assembly: GCA_963277665.1. Taxonomy (NCBI): domain Eukaryota; kingdom Viridiplantae; phylum Streptophyta; class Magnoliopsida; order Santalales; family Viscaceae; genus Viscum; species Viscum album. The sequence goes on along the minus strand of OY728136.1, from coordinate 897,358,075 downwards.
CTACCAAATATGATATTACCTCTTTCATTTTGGAAAATATCGATATCTATTGTATTCTTATGAAATGAGACAAATTCTTTTAAATGGGTTACTATATGTTCAATATTGATATATTTTCTATATTACCCGCATGATTATGTAAATTTTGTGATGTGATTGGAGCACCCAGAATTATATAGCCCAATGAAAATGTTTGGATGTGACGGGTTTTCCCTAAAAGATATAGCACTCCAGTGATTTGGGTAATGTGAAGTACCTCATGAGTATAGTGAATTATTCAAGAATATGATGCTATGTTTTTTCAAAACAATGTTTGGTATAAGACAAATTAGACATGATGTTTCATTTATTGTGCATTTCGACATTCCATGCTACTATATAATGCTTATTCTCATGATTATGATGATGATGTGATTATACTCATCCCATATAACATTTCCTCATTTTCTAATCAATCTAATTACTGGGATTCCTGTTCACACCTTTTTGATATATTTCATTTGGTGACTACTTGTATTAAAGAGAATTCAATGGCCAATAAGAATCTAGAGAAGAAGGAATTACATAAATGTTCATGTTTAGGATATAAATGTTATGTTTGGTCCCAGTTTTCACAATACTCTAATCCATTCGATCCTCTTTGGGATTTTATTTTGTGATTTTTGCCACTAAAATGATGTTAATCAAATTTATGAAAAGTTTGGTTGCTAAATAAACAACACAAAATTCCTCTAAATCTGAGATGAGATACTCTTACCATAGGTGTGACTTATATCATATGAAATTGATTCTAAAATATAATAAAAATATGATTATTTAAAAATCTATTATTGAACCACAGTAATTCAAATAACAGCTAATATGTTTACATAAAATCTTCTATATCCCATCTATTAACAACTAGTTGCTAAAATAACTATTTTGGGTAATAACTTCTTTATTTTTCATATATGTCTTGGTTTGGTATTTTCATATCATTTTTTTTTGATCATGGTTACATAATATTCTTGATTTTAAATCATTATTTAAATTTATTATATATTCATTATATATGTATTTGTATTTTTTTAAATGTATGATATAGAAAAATAAGTTACATCATTCTTGGAGATGATATGTCTTACATGTACATGAATGTGGTTTCAATTATTTCACAGATCAAATATAAAAATGGTAAATAAAATTTATCATTTATCGATAAGTTATTATTTCTTATATATAATATATATTTATTAAATAATTATTTTCATCCACATCAATATTAAATAAAATTCATATCATACTGATATATAGAGGTGGTAGTCTAAATTTATCTTGAGGAACATTATCATTTTCCATTGGTTAGGAAGGTAAGAAGGTTTATAAGATTTTATAATTTTAGAAGATTTATTATGTTTTATGTTTAATATAGATATATATACTGAAAATCACTTATTATATTTAACCATGAGAGGTGGTGTTGGAATAAAAAATACATTGATTCATGAGGAGGTATTCCTCCAAACACACAATCGACGATTTTGTTTCCAATTTCATGGAAGTGGATATTGATATGGGTTATAACATTATAATAAAAAATATATCAATATATAAAATAATTTAATGATAATTTTATATAATAGTTCAAGAATATTTTAAGGGGTTACAGGAAGAAACAAAATGATTATTCATGGTTTAGAATTATACCTATTATTTTCAATACCTGATTAAGACTATACATAAAACCATCTTATATTATTTTTCTGATCAAACCAAGATATATATTTCATGGTTAAATATTTATGTAAAAAATTGGGGTAGGTTTTCGTTTCCCGAACCATGTTGGGTCTCGAGTCACAACTACCCCAAGACCACCTCAGTAGCAGAAACAGTGGAGAATAGAAACATAGGCATAACAAAATCATGGAGTCCTTCTTCTATGAACCTGTTCAAACACAAATCCACTAAATGAAAAAGTGCGGAGGGAATTTAAAAAAATTAAACACTGATAAAAATAAACAAATCATACATGATCTTATAAATAATACATGTACAATATACTAAACAAAAAGGGAGAATGGGGAAAAACATTCCCAACTAGAAAAGTACCATAGCCGAGAAGTAACTGAAACTGTAATATAGTTGAGAGCCATGCTCATAAATCTGAAGCTACAACCACCATATGCAGTCCAAGAACTCATATCTCTAAACTTCTTTGAAGTCACGATGAACATGTTTATTGTATATATAAGGGACTACACATGTGAGAAAATCCCATCCCTTAGTAAGTATAAAAAATCTCAGTAGCACTCCCTGAAAAAGTGATTGGGGATCCGTGAGAGATACACTAAAGAGGACAACACTAGATAGAACATGTTATAGGAAATATTATAGCTTGTACCAACAAGAGAGTGAATTAAGCTCATATGAACATAAGGAGATAGAAGTGGTGAGAATATGAACTTCTCGTCGAGTCTTGGTACCTATATTAAAAGATTAAACTCGTCCAATCATTAGAATCTTGAAACACAAATCAAGTGCCATACCCTGCATGCCATCTCCTCTCCGGGAAGGAGAGTAACTGAAACCCAATGATTGGGTAATTAAATAGGATATATATAAATATATATATGCTCACCCAAATAAATTCATATTATGAGAGTTAGGGGATTTCCATCACACAACTTAGGATAAGAAAATAGTCACAAAAAGATCAATATGTAACCACTGACGAATTCCCAACATCCCAAACATCTACCATGAACATGAATATCAAAGGGACTGAATCACCACAATTTGAAAATATCCTCTTAGGGTGTCACTATCTCACCCTCACAGTTTTAGGTCATGTCACATGGATGTGTCTTAGTGGGTAGATCATCCCTCATCCACGAGAGTCTAAGGTAACATCAAAGAATGTATCATCACTATAACGTACAGTCGAGAGGTCATGCCTCATGGTCGAGTACCCAATCCCAGACTGACTAGAGGGTTCCACTCTAGCCATCAGGTATCTGTCCCCTAGTACTTCAGGGGTTATCATCTCTTGTATGTTGATGGGGACTCACTGCCTAACCCCACTGGAGGGTTATTCCCCACAAGTGTTGTCAACGAGACCCACTTCGTAGCCCCTCTAGAGGGAAACAGAGAATCTCAATTAGTGACCACTACACAGACCATCTGGAGGTAATATCATAATTTAAATGTCAATTCCTATAGTATGGTACCTCTTAGAAAGTATCAAGGAACATTTTTGGCCATCCTTACTAGATGGTACCTCTTAGAAAGCATCATGGAACACAACTTGTCATCCCTACTAGATGGTACCTCTCAAAAATCAACGAGGAACACCATTGAACAACACTACTGGATGGTACCAAAGTTCATTAAAACTTATATCATTCACATTTAATCTCGTAAAGTGTTACATGATGCGTATGTGTCCTAAACGATGTCTGATCCCAGCTTATCACCTAGTTGTGTACTTATCCAATATCAATTCTTAAATTGCGAAACAGAACCCAAATGTGTTATAGTGTGCTCTTTGAGTATATGAAACATATATTTAAAAGTAATACAAGCACATGACATACATTGTTGATCCAGAGGGCCAAAATGTAATTCAGTGACACTCCTCCTCAATCATCCTTAGAATATTTGACCCCATCATTACATATATCATATCCACTATCATGGATGTAAAAGTGGATAACATATGATCATTCTATTGAGACTCCACAAAAGAATATTAAATCAATAATAAATCCAAGTTTCCATAATTAATGATATTTAGGAAGAAATCTCTGCATAATAAAAAATATCACACATTTTCAATCCTTATAGAAAAAATAGAGAAGATCAAATATTCATTCACCGCAATCATGAATCTGATGAAAATGTATCATATAAATTAATTGTGTTGTAATGATGTCCTACGGTTCCCATGCATCGATCTCATAAATAATTATATGGGTATCTCTGTTGAGATTCTCATTAAAAAACACACAATAAAAAATACTCATTCATCGAAAATGATTACCCGGTGAAAAAGTTAAATTTCACTCCAACACATATGAAATGGGCCTTGTGCGGCCCATACCTTGTCCTTTTTTAAACACTTCAAAGCTTTCATGAAAATCCCAACAAAACACCAGGGTTTCACCTCAACTAATATCTTGTTAATTGGATGTTTCATGCAGACGTCACGTCCGAAACAAGTAACCCAAATAATAGTAATAATATTATTATTATTAAAAATATGTGTTTCATGTAGCCGAGCAACAATATTGAGTTCATAGACATACAAAATGGTATAAAAAGAATCCTTACCAATTAGAGGAATGTGTGTATTTAGAATATGCATCAATTGGAAAACCTGTGTAGGATACACGACCTTTTGAAGCACCTGGTCATGATTTGACCCAGTCTGGCCCGGCATGCCCTCCACCTCACTGGCTCCGCCATTCCGGATGGTCCTCCTCAGATACTATCAGCATCAACATGGCACCTGACTACTCCAACATGAATCTCGAGGCCTAAAACCCACCTTGGTCCCCCACTAGACCACCTTGGTACCCCCATGAATCTGCCTCACACCCGTGGCTTGCCATCCCACCGATGATGTATGCCCAACCATCCACCAACCATCGGCTCCGCCTTCCGCCTCACCCTCCAAACAATACTGATGGCCTGCCACTACTATATTCTTCTATTGGATAACCATAAATAGTGGTCCCTTCCTTGGACCACTGATTCATCTTGGATTGTCTTAAAATGATAAAAAGTTTGTTTTGGGATCCTGGGTTCGAGATATTCACAGACATAAGCATATCTCAATGATTTGTGGGTGATTTGGTGTTCCGAAAAGTAAAAGACAACAAATGTAATGAATTTATGATGAACATGGATTTAGATATGGTCCATGTAAGGATAGGTGCATGTGTTATTGTTTTCATTAATGATTGATATGAAAATGAATAATTAACGTGATAAAGTATGTATTTTCAAGGAAAATTTCAATCAAATATAAAAAGTCAAGAAATCCTACCTCGATTGATATGTTCATTGTTGAAGGTGAGTTCTTCTTAATCCCATTGTAATCCACTAATGATTCTTCAAAGATTCATCCTTGATTCATCAAATAATGGATGAGATATATAGATAGTGTATTGGAGAGAGATTATTATGGGGTAACCCTAATCATGAATGCATAAGTGTTTATTTATAGATAAACACGGAAACAACCACCAATAGTCGTGAAATCCGAATCACCCACATCCTCTTCCTTTTTCTTGTGTCTAGGTAAAACACAACATTACAAACTCAACGGCGGTCTCATATTTCCAAAATAATATTCATATCAAAATTTAATTGATTCAGAGTACAAGATAAAATACATAAGTGTATTTATTTTATTTATGATTTTAACATGGGTGAATTTTAACATAGAAATCCCATGATGAAAAAATTTATGCCCCACATTGGTTAACCACACATTCCAGACACAACCATGGCCTCATATTTCAGATCAATGTTCCTATTTGAGAGATATCCCATTTCTATTTCCTATACAATATAAAATATACTTTTTATTTTTATAAAAATTATTATTGGTATACCAGTCCTCATAATTTCATGTCATCTAAGCACATACATGTGGAAATATATGTAGAAATATTTTGAAGTCATAAAAAAAACAACATGGCCACTACATAGGTAATTCCCAATACAAATGAAAGTGTAAATATAAAGAGTGGTGGATACGGTGTTCCCTTTTATATGTTGGAGACAGGATAGACTTGTAGTATTTTAATAGAAAAAATTATACACATGATTTTATATAACAAATGGATAGAAAAAAGTTCATTGTCAAATATAATAATATATAAGGCTTAAATATATCCATCACGTAAAAAATACAAAAAAATGTCAAATTAACACTTATTTTATTAGTTTGTCACATGTAATCCCTTTTTAACCGTAATAATACTAATAAATTTGTATGATTTTTACTTTTCTTTGTGAAGAAAATTAAGTTCAAATATTATATAAATTTAATTAATTTTATAAAAAATAGGGAATCTATTTTACAATATTCAATTTTTATATATGAGAGAATTTAATTTAAATTAAACTCTATAGATGCGATGAAAAATGGGTTTTGAAAATGAAATGTTTCTTAAAGTATAAAAAAGTTATATAAAAACCGAATAGATAGTAGACTCCAAGGTACTAAATTAGATGAAAAATTATATAATTGAAAATTGTTTACATTTCGGAACAATTTAAATCTAAATAGAACTTCTAATGAAATTAACAGAAAAACAATGTTAAATAACAATCATTAATTTTTCATTATTCATCAAAAGATTAATTTTCTGATAAAAATATTAAAAAACAAATATATGATAACTTTGAAATTGATATTTCAGAAATTATTTCAATTTTTTAAATAATATTTTATAATAGTATATAAATTAATTTAAAAATAATTTTTCATATTTTGATGATAATTATTTTTATAAAAAATATAGTATTTAAGTATAAAACTTGATTTTTATAATGTAATAACTAAAAAATATTAGATAAAAATAAATAAATAATTTTATTGAATATATAATATATAAATTTTATTAAAATAATTCACCCATAGTGGTTAATTTAATTTATTAAAATAAAAAATATTTATGAGAATAAAATAAATTCTAATAATAATTTTTTACAACATAATAATTTTTATTTTTATTTTTATACATGTGTAAACCATGTAATATCCAAAAGTTGATCATTCCTATTCACACCCATCAATTTATCATATTTTTTATATTTTTAATATTTAAATAATATATTATTTTGGTTATTTAATTAAGGTGTTTCGTGTCGTATACACAATTGAGGAGATTAAATTTATTTAAAAATAAATATATTATAATGTCTTAGTGTATTATAGATGGATCATATGGATGCTAAATATCAGCTCTTGGACCAATATAGTTCTAAAAAGGGATGTTTCACCAATGTCCAAAAAATAATGTTGAGATTTACAAGTTCTTCCATACATGTCCTCAAAGTGTTTCATTTCAGTGATTACTTGGTCGATGTTATTAAAGTAAAACTAATATGACCCTAAATATAAATCCATTTTTTCTCCAATTTCATGGAAAAATGCATGAATTAGTACCTCATGAATAAATATATCATGTTTTATCGTACAATCTTTTTTAGGATTTTAAATCCTCCTCAACCAGACCTGGGATAACACCAACACAAATAGTCCTCTCCAAATATCATATGTGATCTATGGATCCGAATAAAAAATAATGAAAATTGAAGACCCTGAAACCTAAAAAATATCCAATACATACAATTATCATGGATTGATTAATTTTTTTGTATCAAGAATTTTAATAAAGGTATCAAATTTTGTCAATGGGTAAATCTCCACATAATTATCATTTTTTCAATGAGGTGTATGTGGTCTCCCAACCATGAAATAAACAGATATCTCATCCATATTTATGATGATGATAATGAAAACTAGAAGGATTCTTATTCAAAATCATGATTTTTTTGAAAGGAATTGAAATGATAAAAAATTATATAATGTCATCTGTCATAACTAGACATAAAAATTGATTCCCTAATTCATAAAAATGATCATCCTTCCTAGGTTTACAACCCACTAGGATGAAACCGCCCATACAGTTTTTTCTCATGGGTATTGGAATGAAATAATGTATTTAATAATGTATAGGATCCCCTATGGTGATAAAAAATATTCAGTAGTTATCAAATAAAATAAATAACCCATTATACCCTAGATCTCATCATCATATACTAGATCATGAATGAGGAACTCGATAATAGATGATTTATAACGATCATATAAAAAAAACATTCAAATTATCTTCCTAGCCTCCCAAAATAATGTGAGTAATTAGAGTTATTATATTTCACACCTTAGAGAACTCCATTATGGATTGGATTAGGAGAATTTGGGTAAGAATTTTGGTTAAAATGATCCATTTTACAAAGGTATATGTGATGTTAATGATAAAATATTACCTACACCACAATATCACATATGGAAAATAGTAAAATATTTCTGTGAAAAAATATAACTTTTTGTTATGTGTTTGGTTAAATGTTTTTCCTTTCTAGGAATAGGTAGTTAATATGAAACATTAGAATTTTCATTATAACATTGAGTTCAAGATCATATGTGTGATATTTCATCTAACAAGGAAGAAGATAATGATTTACATAATCCAACACCTAATCACTCTTCAGGATAACGCAACCTAAAAAATAAACATGAATCATTATAAAATACAACATAGCCTTATCTATTCTATGAATTATATACCACTAAATATAATTTCTTTTTGTGATTCAAAAAATAATAATGATGAAATTTTCAATCATAGATGAACATCACTCATTTCCAAGTGTATGACATAAACAAAGAATACAACTTATAGAAATATTTCATGAATTGATGATAATACCCAATTATATCCTGCAATCTTAGAATATCAAATACATCAACTATTCATAGAAATGAATGAAAATGTTCCCCATTTCAAAATCATCTAATATTTTATCTTATTAGATCAATTTTTAAAATAATATTTCCCTTCTAATCAAGTATTAGAAATTTTATTTCATGTGATAAACTCTTCGATTCCCCAATATGTCCAAAAAATATCTGAAATGAATCCCAAGATCCTCCTTGAATATTGAGTAAACCATGATGTCATACATAAATAAGCATATAATTTAATATATTATTGTATATTAATTTTTATAAAATATATAATCAAAACCAGATCATTTTTCTTAATAATTGATTTTAAATGAAACTCATAGTGTTTTTATATTATCCTAAAAGTAGTTTTAGGAATAAAAACACATTTATGTTGATCTTATAAAAACAAAACTAAAAATAATTCTTAATTTACCACTTCTCCTAATTTATTTTATCAATAAATTCATAAATATAATGAAATAAATAATTATTTATTTTTTGAAACTAATTGATATTTCAGTAGTGCAAAAATAAGAAAAATATTCCATAAAAAGTTTTGGTTAAATGAGTTTTTCTATAAAAGGTGACACAATGGGATAAGTGAATCCATGGGATAACAAGTCACCTAATCGATTCTTCAAATTTTTCTACATTACTTGTTCTATATAGTATGACATATTGGAAATGGGATAAGTATATTACTCCAAATTTAATTATAAATACATCTCCATATATATTGGTAGACCATGAATGTTTAACTAGGACACATTTATAAAATATATAGTGAGATGATGTGGTTACCTACTAGATTCTTCTTACTAAAAATAAAAATGATATTATCATACCAATACCTAGAAATGGAGGCCCATCCTGACTCTCCCCCAAGTCCTAATCTCTATGGAAAACATGAAAATCCAATCTAGATGATATAAAAAGACATGTGTTAATGATTACTATCAACCCACACCTTTTATTCCCCCAAAAATTAAAATATATTAATTTAATCTACATGTTATCTCTAAAGATTCCAAATGTTATATAAAATATCAATGTTAGTAAACTAAAAAAATCAAAATACAAGAATACAATAACTTACTCTCCCTTTATCATGATATGGGTCACAATATCTATCACTTTATCCTTGATATCAGCAATCATATTTCTCTATTATTTAGATTCTGTAGATATAAGATAATGATATGAAATAATAATAAATAAATTACTATCTAATGATGAATCACTATAATCATACCTATTCTTGTCACAACTATATGGTGTTGTAAAAATATAGAAAACAATTATTATGTCTTGAATATATTTATTATCAATAAATCATTAGTTCTGCTATTTTAGAATTATTTGACTTCCAATCCTCTCAATGTTGGAAATATGTAATGGGGCCATAACTAGGAAAATTCAATGGCCCTGATGAATTTTAGTATAGACGACTGTTACTACACATTAAAATTCTAGAAAAATTTATATTTCACTTTTATTTAATCAATAAAATATTTTCCCCACTAAGGGTAGGTGGAACTCTAGTGAACACAGACTTACTATCCCAAAAAAATATCCTCATTAGAGCCCTACTATAGTCCCAAACCTAAAATTTTAAATAATCTTGGTTTAAGTAAACATTTTACATTCATTTACATTGAGGATCTTTTCATGTTTGGTTTTTTAGATATGTAGGCTACCAATATAACATAACAACTCAACTGTTGAAAATTAATAATGTCTACTCACTTTGAATTTTAAACATAATCTAAAAAAATTTAAAATTAAACATGAATTAGTTTGATTGAAATAAAAATTCATACCATAATCTAATCTTCTTCCTTTCTCTTACTCATAATTATACCGTATTAAAAACATCTAAAAACATGGAATGATCACAATACTCTCATTAAGGTATATAAAATAATGTATGAAACTATTAGTCACTGAATACATTAAATTGATGGAAACATTTTCAAAAAATCACACTTTCACACATAAAACATAATCCCTTTAACATTCATCTTAAAATCATATGATTCATGTAAAACTATTATAAATCATTGAACATAAAGTTATGGTGTGGAATCAATAACATTCATATATTGTAGCTTCCACAACCACATAAGGAGTAACCTTAATGGTTAAATTTGGAATACCTCTCAATGAATATTCCCTAAATATCATAGTATAAACCCTACTATTTAACTCTATATCATTACCAAATGCATTAGAGTGTTATCAAGGGATCACCCAGCCTAGTTTTATCATGGAACCACCCCTATACATAAACAATTCCCATGAACCTTTACATATTCATAACAAAAAAATTAACTATAAAATAAAAAATAGCATTTCCAAAATGCAATCAGAAGATATCACTTAAATATATTTCTATAATAAATCCCTTATCAAAATAATTATCAACAACAAAAATACAATAAAGGTAAATATAATATTTAGTTTTCATTAAAAAACAATACGGCATGTAGATGAATACAAATATAAAATAATGGTCACGATAATGGAAAAGACATTATCAATGTATACATTAAAAACTATTCCTTTTTAAAATTAGAAAAATGATTCATACAAAAAGATTCTGTTTGAAAACCATTGAATGAAATTAAAGGCAAAAGGGGTTCATTGTAATCATTATTAAACAAGGTGTTGTATAACATCAAAAAATGAATCAATGAATGGATATTTATTAAAATTCTCTAAAAATAATCACTTTATGAAAACATATGATACAAATTAAAAAAATTCATTTTAAGACATTAATTTAATTTTAAATACATTCATAAAAAACATTTTTAGGACATGGACATAACAAAAAATTATTTATAAGAATAAATAATCAAAATATTAAAATTATGTTTTGAGGTAAAAATTACCTTACCACTTGACAAAATAATGAAAAAAATAGTTAAATAATGGCATTAAATAATAAATTAAATATCATGTTATTTTATTAATTTAGGATTTAATGGTTTAAAATTGTTTTATATACACTTTATTGGATAAAAATTATTCAAAACATTGAGATATGACTTGGTGACGGGATACTGAGACGAAGTCCCTAACCTTGAGACTGACTAATCACGTATAATATTTATATTCATTAATAGTTAACATTTTTTTATTTAGACATTATTTAAAACCTTTTTCAATTTTAATATTCCTTTTATATCTCTTATTTCCATGTTATAATAAATATTTAGTTATTTAATTACATATCGGATGTTTTGAAAAATTCAGTACTTAAGTTGTAAATGAACATGGTATTGTTTCCATAGTCTATATGGACATAAGTACATCATCTCAGAAATAAAATTTAGGACATAATAATCACTTTTAAATATCAATAATACCTTTAAATCTATTCATTAAATATGTATATGAAATATGAGCAATGTTACAATCATGGAGAAAGTACGTTGTACATACACAAAAGTAACATTTTGATTTTTAATTGATCATTATATAAATAAGGTAATTATTATTTTTTATTACTAGAAAAATGTTAAAAAATTTAAATTAATTTTATTTATTTAAATATACTTTTATAAATTATACATTTTATGTGGAAGTATAAAATGAATCGCATCACTTCGTGGAGCTGATAAATCACACGTACGTAGATAAAGCGTTATCCTTTTTATGTCCATGAAATATAAGAAAGTGATTTATATATTACTAACTTATGATTAAAATATGTCATGAATATAACATATGAACAATAATTCCATCATTATAACCAGTTATGATAGATAGTTATGGAAAACAATTACCGGTTCATGGTGGTGATATTTGAGATGTAGGCACGAGAGATTAATTCATTTCCCATTTGATGGATGTGGAGATAAATTTAGGTGATGTTATTAAAATATTAACAACAAAGTATATTTAGTATACCATGTTTATTATCTCATCATGGTTGGAGAATATTTTACGGATGTGGAAGAAGAAACAAAATAGAAACACTAAAATAAAAGTGTTTCATTTCCTTCAGACGATCACATTTTCTCAACACCTCAACACCTCTAATGAGGTTTTATGACTAAAATAATAATTCAAAAATATATTAAGTGATTATATTAACGGTTTTGAGGGGATTATGTATGAACCTAATGGTTTTTGAAGTGTGAGTAATTGTGGGGAATTAGTGTCTTTTTTAGGAGAGGGATGGGGAAACCTACGAATTATTGAAATTATTATATAAATATAAATTCATTTGTGATTCCAAATGGGTAATTAAATATTTATTAAAAATATAGTATGATTGTTGGTTGATATTTAATCATCCAATGAAAATAAGAACATTTCAGATTAATTTTTAATCCTTATCTTTTTGTTTTATTCGTTTTAACTCATACTGTTTTATCAAGTAATTTATACATTGAGAGTAAAAATAATTACTATAACATGAAAAATGGCCGATGAACAAGTCATTAATGATATTTATACAATTAACCTAAACATTTGGATGATTCTTATATTATTAGAATTTTTAGTACATTTAATAAAAAATTATTTTTTTTAAAATACCAATAGTGTCAATGTTGACACTATTCATTAGTCGACTTTGTAAAAATAACCTAATGAAAAATAATTTCTAAAAAACTATTTTAATTTATAACCAATATGTCATATTCATTTATAAAATTCATCGATGGTATCAACATTTTCATATTATATTTATTTTATTATTTATAATATCATTAATTTGATTCATTTATTAATAAATCAATTACTCCATCATCATTATATAAACATTTAATTTTTTTATTTATTTCCATAAAATTATAAATAAATTACCATGATTTATGTAAAAATTTTATATTTCTATGTACTATTTATATTCGAGGATACCACTTATATTAATCCATCTTAATATTTTTACAGTAATGAAAGAAATGATTTTTCCATGTTGGTGTTTACATTAAATAAAATGTTTATAAATATAATAATCACATACAAGTAGCTCACAACGACAAAAATTTCAGGCCGGGTATTTTATTGGTCGATAACAACTTATAAAATATGATTATGAAATTTTTTATGGGTATTTCATAATATTTAAAATAATGTTTTTAACCTTTAATTATCCTTTATACCCTTAATTGTGGTAATAAAAATTATTATCAAATCTACTATTCACCATCAATTAATTGGATCCTATTAGATGGTATTGTTCATATTTATTACAACCATGTTTGTACATTTTTGAAAATTAAATTCACAAATGTGACTAAAATTAATTTAATATTAATCATTGTGATAGATCAAGAAAATGAGTTTTCAATGTAAACACATTTAAAAGCTACTAATTTTTTTACAAATAATTTCAATTTTAAATTAATTTTGATGACCTAAATTGGATTAAATTATGAAAAAATTAATTAATTATAATTTAAAAAATTTAAAATTTTATTCTATTTATATAAATAAATTATCTGAAAAAATAGTTTTTCATTAAAATGATTTATTTATCGATCTTCATTAAAATATGAATTTTATCAAAAAAAATTACGAAAAAAATAATCCAAGTATATTTTGATGTCCACATTCCAAATAAAATGATTATTTTTTAAAATATTACATATTATTGTGTCAAAAAGAATATTTAAAATGGGTTCTCCATAAAAATACCTAAACCACCTTTTAAAAATAATAGTGTATTTTATACTTATAATTTTATTTATTCTAATTTCAAGCATATAAAATTTAATCGAGGAATGTAAAAACATTTCATAAAACTTGATAAACATAATATATTTAGTTTTATTCACTGTTGCCAATATAATGTCTATCATATAACTACCATACACAATAATTCTAGGAATAATATATTATTTTTAAGTTATAACATAGTCTTGTGTGCAACATATTATTTAGGAGAAACCCGTTGTTGTGTGTCGGGTACGGTATCAGACATAAAACCAATATATGTTAAAATTACTATTTAATAAATAATAATTAATAGATATTAAAAATTATTCCTCTATACAAACGTAGGATGGTAATTCCTTTATCCTTTAGGAAATTATTTCCTCGAAATTTTAAATTTGGGCATGGTAAATAAGGTTTCAATTTTCAAAATTATTTCATTGAAATACCACAATGGATAAAGATTCAATAAAACCTACACATTAATAGAATTATAGTGAAGTCAAAAGGTCACTAGAGATAACAAATACTATCGTACCATGTAGGAAAACTGTGATATGGATTGGAAAACTAACCATCAAGTTCTGATAATGAGTGATAGAAGGTTAACAATTATGAATACATAAATTTTGTATGGGTTAAATGGTATTTGATTTTGTAGTAGGAAAAGTAAATGGATTTTTTTAATATCATTTTCTTAAATTTGAGGAATTCATATATTTCTTAGACTAAGAATATAATGAAACATAATTACTTGATAAGTAGTGTTTCATATGTTAATGAATTTTCCACAAAATTTATCTTCTTTCCCATATGGTATCTATTCAAGAAAAATATTTCATGCCTCACTCAACATATAAGGAATCATATAATCCCAAAATATTAAATATATATTTATATTATCTTGAACTAATAATGAAAACCAATATGGTATGATAAGATAAAATAAATCTAAAAAAGAAAGAAGCATTAGATGTGGAAAAAACACATTTAATATCCAAAATTAAACTGGAATACCAAAATTTAAACATAGATCATTCAAAAAATAATTGTCCCAAAACTACATCAAAATATCCAAATAATGCTTGAAACCCAAAACTATGATGAAATTAATTACATTCTATTTAAAGATATTTTTTAACATTTATAACCAAATAACATCAACCACTCTTAATGTCTCATTTCAAAAAGTTACTAACATAATCACATAATCCCTATGATTGGATAATAATTTTCATAAATAACATAATTCCAATAAATCCATAATAAAAATCCTAGATTCTTTAAAAATATAATTCAACCATTAATCCTCAGTTAAAAGTAAATTCTATTATATTTACCGTAATCATGTAAAGCTTCCTAAATAGTGTATATCTTCCAAAATAAGATTTATCAATTTATCACCAAATCATTTTCCAATACCATGGATATCCATTTGATAAAACATAATTTTTCAAAATCAACTAATTATTATTCCAAAAATGGCATTACTAAAAAAAGAAAATGTCATACTAAAAATTGACTTCACATAGGCCAGTGGTAGGTGAATCACCCTTGTCTGCATTCGGTTGTGGGTTTGATCAACACATCCTTACCAGAAATGATGGGTTGTCACCCATCATGTGTTTTCTCCCTCTTTATCAAACTCATAATTTTCCATAACATGTTTTAACCTCATATTTTTTCTTATAAATTTTAATTTAAATCGCATCTCATAATGACTTCAACATATTAATTCATGAAGACTTATATATAGTAACATTTTTTATTTCAACTCCTTATGATTTAATAAAACTATTCATAACAGAATGTCCATCTTACCTTGATCATGGTGTCCACCATGTTTCATTTTCATTTTGTTCATGTATATAACAATCCCATTAATTAAAAAAATGACACCTAGATTTATCAAAATCACATGATTCATTCTCCCAAATACACATTGTAAAATTTGGTTCATATGGGGTTTTCATGGAAATTGTTTTGGAAAATAATCTTATATGACATATAATTTCAAATCATCAAATCATAATTTATTTTTTATAAAACATTTGGAAAAAAGTTTGTTTTGAAACATTCAACCAAGGGTCATTATATAATATCATTAGTGTTTTCTTAAAGAATAAATGTTAAGAGAAAATATAAATAGGATATGCAAGGGTCTCCTTCTTCAGCATTTTTTTCAAAATAATAATATACTTCAAAATCTAATGATAAGTTAAAATATCTAAAAATTCATTGATAATATTTACATTTTTTTAATATTATTATTTTGAGAAAATATTATTTTATTAAAACCAAACCATGATCTATGATGGTATCATGGTATAAAGTATGCATTTGATATATCATACACATTTTTTTCAAGTGAGTTATATGTTTAAAGTTGTTTCAGAATCATCCAAACAAGTCATTTAAATAACTATTACTTCAAGTCATTAGGAAGAGATAAGAATATTGTTTGAGATCCTTCTACTTATATTTTTTACTGAATTTCCTTGATCCAAAAAAGTTATAGAACAAGGATTTAACTAAAATAATAGACATAGAAACATTCCATTTTTTAACCAAAACACCCAATCCCAAATGTGGTTTAAACCATTCATCTAACACCAACTATAATGATCGAACCATAAATGTGAACTAATATTGAGTTATCTCTGGAATTTCCATTCATCAAAATTTAGGATCATTTAAGGTATATAATTTTAGAGAATTTGTGCATAAAAATTACATAATAGCTAAACTATTTCAATGTAGTCACATCCACTCACTATGTATCTTTTTTATATTCTAAAATGTTTTAAAATAGAACATGAATTAATTCTCATAAAACAAATATTCATAACATTCATCTTGTCTGCTTACTTTCTCTTACCAATCTTTATACAATGTGGAAAACTTTTCAATAACATGGGATAAAGGAAAAAAAACATATCAATAGTGAAACACCCTTCTTTTTTATGGAATAATTTTTTGAATAAAAAATAAATATTTTTTGTGTATTGAAATTAATTAAGTCTAAAATTCCTTCCATATGGTACCAAATTATAATATGTTAGATAAAACACAAACTTGGTCTACATTACATTCAACATCGATATACCGTACATCACCCACAACATAGTGTTTTTAAGAAAAATTATTTTCAAGATTTAATTTTTTAAGTTGGATAATTTAAACTAGAAATTAAACATATTATTATTTATATTAATAACCAAATTATAATATTGTTTACTATTGTTATATATATATAACATATTAATAATGAATGATATGATATTTAGCCAAGTCCTTTAATGATTTAAAAAATTATTTTATCGAATGAACCATATTTAATATTATATTAAACATTATGCACCTTGAGAAATTTAATTTGATAAAATAAATTAAATTTTTGAATTCATAATGTTTAAATTATGGTAGGGTTATTTTTTGGGATTTCACTAAGAAACTTCATATATTGATTAATATTGTAAAATATTTAATTTTAGATAAAAAATTCCTATTATAATTAATTATTAATGTTAAATATTATTATATATTTTTGTGGTAAAATAATATAAATTTACATCTATTAATACAATTTAATTCACTATAATCATTTTCTCTTTGAAAATGAATATAAATTCTTAAAAAATCTGAACATTTTTCTACTTTAAAAAACTTTTACTTCATCTCATCTGCGGGATTAGAATTAGTCTTAATATTTACAATTATGTGACTTGAATTTGAAAAAAAAACATAATAAATTTTATTTAGTAAAATATTTAGATTCTAATAATAAAATTTCATTTTTTACAATAAATATTTGGAAAAAATTTTAAACTTAATCACGTTGATTATGGGAAAATTAAAATTATTTTGGGACTAAACTATAAAATAATATTCCCAAATGACCTATAAACATTTACAAACCACATTTCTTATACGAAGTTGTAATATAAACATTCAATTATTGAGTTTTTTGGGTTCGATATTGCTTTTTTAGGTAAGAACATGTGTATATCAAACATGTTTCTAAAGTTTCATAGTGAGTAATTTTCCTTCACTATAAAAGCCACCACCTTTCCCACTTCATCACACATCTAAATCCTCTTGCCATTTGAAAATAAATTACAAATTCACTTCCAAAATTACATCTCTTACTCCTATAATCCTTTCCCTAGTAATAATGAAATACAAGTAAGCCTTTTTTACCAAACCAAATAGAGTTACCCGAATATTAGGTAATGTCTTCAATAAAGTCTTATCTTATATTTTATTTCTCCACCCCTAAAAATTATTTTTACAATTATTTTATAAAAACACATATACTCATCAAAACAATATTTTGTTATTCTATTTATACAAACTACACTTACACACACATCCAACTAATAGGAAATGAACATAATGTTTATGTGTATAGTGAACTACCGCCTCACTAAACAATGATTGTTCAATTTTCCTTATCACCACTTATTATGGAAATAATGATGGAAAATATATTTATATATGGAATATATGATATGATAAATCTACTTTAATAATTATATATATACATATATTTATTTTAAATTCTTTCTGTCAACATGACAACTAAATGGAAATAGCGTTCATGCGTACATACATCCTACTGTCTCAATGATTGGTGTTTTACAATTCTTAATTATATATTCTATAAATTTTTATAAAAAAATATCATATATAAATTATATTTAAATCAATTATCTAATTAAATATGTATTATATATGTATAATAACCAATTATATAACAAATTAAGAGATACCAGAAGAATAAAGAGAATATTACCTGAAGAGAAACCTTAACATTGGATCGTTAACAAGTTGAAACTATAAGTTCATAATAAAAAATATATAATGTAGTAGAAATAATTATACGGTTATATAATTAATATTTATTATACAGGTGTTTTGAGAGCATATGATGAGAGTCAGGAAGCAAGGTAAGGGTATTTTTCTCACTTTTTAATCCCATGAGATACATGCCATATTAGACACTCTATCCTTTTTTCTGGTGTATCCACTCATAGTATTGTATTAAATGTATCTTATAACTCTATTTATTATTATCAAAATAATAATTTTGTTAACATTCATTCAGGGGGTTTATGTTTCAACAATTACCAAATCTGAAAAATGTTTTGTCTCAATGTGCCTTCTTTGAGAGTCGTGTTTTCGTATGCACATAAATTATTTTTCATGGTCTATAAAAGTACATTTTACATGTTAAATAATTAATATAATTCTTTTAATGATATTTTTAACTTCATATAATAATTTTTCTTACATGTACAGTATTATCCCAAGTTACCATGTTATAATTGTTTATTGAGACAATCTCATTGCTTTTCGAGATTGTTTATGTTTATGCTTCGTCATTGAAATATTTTGAGCCTTCTAAAAAGAATACTCATGAGTTTCCTTATCTTATGTTTATTCCATTTATTCGATTATTTTTTACTTAAGGTAATATTTTAATATAAAATTTGACCACCTCTCTCACTGGTCATAAATCTATTGTATTCAAACACAATGTTTTTAAAAAATGAATGCAGAAGATCATTGTTGAGTATTTTAAAGGAATTTTATTTTATAAATGTTTAATTGTTTTAATGAATAATTTCTATTTATTCAAAAACATTTTCAAAGAAATAGCCTTTCAAATTGTTTTATGTTACGAAAATAAATATTCAATGAAAAAATGATATTTTCCTCATGAAATATTATTAAAATATCATTCAAACATTTTTAAAAACTAACATAAAATCCATTGGTGTCACTAATTAAATTTTGAGGAATTTATTCTATGATTTAGTTAATATTATTTCTCTAAATTTATTGAGTTTTCATGCAATAATGATTATGAAATATGTTTCTCTTCCATGGGTTATATGTTTATAAAACCCAGTTTATTTCATGAGTATTTTTTATGATGTAAAAATTATGAAACTAATCTCTTTAAATAGGTTATGATAATATTACATGTTTATAATAAATATTTCATTTCAACATTTATTTTATGATTATTTAGGATAATTTAGAAATTTTCTATATGATTTCAATATGAGATGAGTGGGACCTATATCCCGCTCTAATAAATTATGTAATGAGTTATATCTCATTAGATAGACTACGATGATATTTGGAATGATACTACACTACTAATATGCACATGGGAGTAAAACATGACAACAATTATTATTTGGGGAGTGAACATATTCTACAAAAATATATATTGCTGTTCACCATGACTATAATCAATGGTATGGGCAGTGAACCTATACTTTTAAGATAGTCTTGGAATAAATTCTTTTGAAAATATATAAATCATATTATATTCTACTACGTCAACCATAATTACTTGTTTTATTCCTATGTTATTTTATGATGGATTATGTTCTCTATTTCATGACTATTCATTTCTTATAAACTTCCTATATTTATGCCATGATTTATGTATATGATCTTTAATATGCAGGGAATGATCTTACTTTTTCATTATCATGTTATCATACCATTTTTCGCATTATTATTCTTACATGTATCCCATGTTTAACCTTACTAAAAAATTCATCTCACACTTTTTTATGTTTTTTCCCCATGTTATGAAAATATTTATAATGTTTTCTATTTCTAAGAAGGCTGCATGTAATGATGAACCTAGTTGGATATAATGTTTATCTCTTATGTACTAGTGTTTATGGTTTCATGTCTCAAAAGGCACTAGACTAGTATGGTCATCATGCGTCGGTTTGTGTAATGTTTTATATATTCTAGAAAAGTTATATAACATTACTGTGTGTTAATACTGGGTCTTTATAGTTGGTATCAGAGTAAAATTAAAGTTATCCTTTATAAATATGGATGAGAAAACCATAATGATAATGATAAATACTTGTAAAAGGATTATTATTACAATGAATCAATGTTTAGGAAAATCTTCATGAATTATGGTAA
Organism: Viscum album; assembly: GCA_963277665.1. NCBI lineage: Eukaryota > Viridiplantae > Streptophyta > Magnoliopsida > Santalales > Viscaceae > Viscum > Viscum album. Next base: position 897,336,936 of record OY728136.1, on the reverse strand, counting down.
CATAAATAGTGAGTGATTTCCTATATATACATTCTTTTAGGGATAATACAAGTGGATTTAGATCTACAACATATGTACCTAGGTTTCATAACTCTGATGCGATGTTCCTAGCAATACTCATGGTAATCTTGTACACGAAAATGGGACTTAATGCACACCTAGTTTGATTCCCCTAGTATATATGATTTATAAATTCATAAACTCTTCACAAACTATGATGATTAATTTTTATATATGTTGTGTGTTAATAACCTAGGATAAAATTATATTGTAATAGATTATGGAAGGTGTAATTAGTTATAAATATGCTAATTTATTTTCATGATTATGTAGTTCCTCTTTATGATAACTATATCTTACTTTATGTATTTTATTTTAGTCAGTGGATGAAACTCAAAGGAACAATTTTAATAGTGATTTTGATGGAAAATGAAATGATTTTCCTCCATATAAATTGATTTATTTGGGATATAGAATGAAAAATCATGTCGTTGTACTCAAAAAATATTCTTAAGATGTCAATATTTGTGTAAATACAAATTGTAAAGGGATTGAAAAACATTATATTGATTCATTCATGAGGAAATGGACACCTTCATTTAGGGGGTCATTTAATCAACTTGTTTCTTAACAATGGAAAAGTACCACTGAAACGTTATCATCCATTCATTAATTCTTTTAGATTGATAATGTCGTTATGGTTGTCTATTTGTTAGAAGGTAAAATAGGCCAGCGGTGGACATTAATCATGAATACAAGGTAGGAATGTGAGATTGAATCTATAGAATGGTATGAGTTCAGGAACTTATTTTTTAATAAGTACGGTACATGAATTAATTATACTAATATAGAGAAAGAGTTCCTTGTGCTAAAGACAAGGGATGATGAATATTTTGGTACCTATCAGTCTAATTGCACGAAACATTCGAGGAACACATTATCAATTATCATTCAACTCAAAATTATTGTTGAGAGTTTCTTCAGTTTCTTCAATCCATGTCTCAGTTGGGCATTGGCCATAAGAGGCATCTGTAGTTATGAATATTTTTTTGTTGTGAAATCAAGGTTTAAATTGATGTTTTAGTCATGTATCCATCTCATAGTATTGGAATGTAGTGAACGATTTTACTTAATGGAAAATATAAAAACCATGATGAAAATAGTAGGATATTTACTTTATACTATATGTGTGGGAAGAATCATGATGGAAATTCCCTTAAGGGTTCTAATAAATGTTTTATGTTTGGAAAGTATGTTCTCCATGAAATTTATTTATGATGTGATTGGATGATGTTAGATAATGTCATTAATATAGAAAATGTGTGACAGAATTCACCTCTCGTGATTATATTCTATAAGTGTAAAAAGGTTGGGAATAATGAAAAACACCTCCAAAACCCAAGGGTTGATGATGATGATCGATGTTAGAAACCTATTAAGGTAAGGGACAGTAGTAAGTCTCATGAAATACTTAATTCTGATGTGGTTTGTTATAATTACATGATGAAAGGTACACATAGCATCCCCCTAGTATCTTCTAATGTTATATTTGATTCTTTATATAACCACCCTTTTATATCTAAATTATTTGATAAGGGTGTTATGATAACATCAAAATAAATAGATTAGGAATTAGTAGTGAAAAATCATAATAGTAATGTAGCTGAATCTAAAGTCTATGATTCCGATATGGATGAATTGTTTTGGAATGTAACTATTTTAAATCTTATAATTATTAAATTGGTGGATTTTGGTTTCATATTAAGCATGGATTAGCAGTCTCTGAATATTGTTCACATCAATTTTCAAGTAATGGAAGTAATGTTTGAAATTTAAAACCCTCTTATGGTTATCCATCCATGTGACAATAATTATGAACACCCATTTGATATTACATCAATATTATGGGTCTTAATTCCATTCGAAAATAGTTGTTTATATCAAATTATTGGGGATATAATTTACATCAATGATATGAGAATTGTTTGGGATTTTTGTGGATCTGTTTCTGAAGGAGTTTCCTAGTCTTCCACCAAAATGTGATGTTGTTTTCGCAGTATAAACCATACCTTATTCATCTCTACATTCAAAGATTCATTATAGATAGTGCCAGATTGAGTTTCAGGAGTTGAAGAAGAAACTCCAAAAAACAATGATAAGGGATTCATCTATCCATGCATGTCACCATTAGATGCAACAATTATCTTTTGTGAGAAAGAAATATGGATCAATGTGTATGTGAATTTATTATAGGGATTTCAATTTGTGCACATTTTTGAACAAAAATCCACTTCTTTATATTGATGACTTGTTTGATCAACTATTTGGAGCTCAGTAATGTTCCATGTTTGATGTTCATTCTTGATATCATCATATAAAGGTCAATAATGTGTACATACCCACTACGGAATTCCGTACAAGGTATTTACACTATCAATATATAGTGACACCTTTTATTTGTATTAATCCCCCATAAAACATTGTGGATTTAATTAATAGAGTGTTTATAGATTACCTTGATATGTTTTTTGTAGTATTTATAGATGTTATTCTTCTCCACTCAATGACAATGATTACCGTGAAGATATTGAAGGATTGTACTAAATCCCTAATGAGGGAACAACTATATAAATAATTTACAAAGAGTGAATTTTGGTTTCAAATTGTTTCATTTATGGGTTATATAATCTCATGTTATGGTATATTAGTAGTTCCATCAAAGAAGAAAGAAATTTAATGTTTTCCTAGAACAACGATGGTGACTGTGATCCATAGATTTCTTGGGTTACCTTGATATTATCGATGGTTTGTGGATAATTTCTTAGGAATATCAATTCCTTTGACTAAGTTAACACATAAGGGTTTTATGTTCCTCTAGATATATATAGATGATGATAATTTCAAGGAACTAAAAAGAAGGTTGGTTAAAGCATCTATTCTTAAATTTCCCTATAGTGTTGATGAGGTTTTATATATATTAATGTATCCATGAAGGGGTTGGGATGTGTTTCAATGTATAATTACATGGTTTTAACATATTCCCCATGATAGTTTAAGATTCCGGAGAAAATTTACCCCACTCAAGATTTGTTGTTAAGAACGATAATTTTTCCAATAATGAAATGAATCATTATAATTTTAGAGAAAAGTGATTTATATATATACTGATTATAAATTTATTAAATATATATTCACAATGATAGAATATTACATGATATAGAGATGATAGTTATAGTTGATAAATGATTATGAATGCTAAATACATTACCACCTTGGGAAAGAGTACATTGTGGATGATGCTTTCTTTCGAAAGGGTCATGCTTTCTTATCCATGATGAGGATGAAAAAAGATCAAATATTTATCAATTTGAAAATATTTAATCTTGAAATCAAGAAGGAAGGGGGAAATATTATCTTCTTCAAATAAATCTACAACCCTCAATCCATGTATATATTAAGGCAGTGTAGAATAAAGATGAAGAGCTACAAAACAAGGCTAGAAATGTTCTTATTCTTAACAATGACCAGGATGTAATGATGAGGTTCAAAACCCATTTTTTCCATGAATAACATATTTAATGAAGGAGTTTTTAGAGCAATATCATAGTTCATCATTCTCCATTCATCCTGTAAGTATGAATATATTTAGGGACCTGAAAGAATACTTCTTATAGGAAGGAATAGAGATATGTACCGTAGAGTTTTTACCTATGTTATTGGTATGCCAACAAGTTAAGGATAAAAACGTTAAAGGGGATGTTTAATCCATTTGACATACCATAATGGAAATGGGAAAACATCCATATAGATTTTATTGTTGGAATACCCTAAACCTCAATAGGGTTTAATGGTATATGAGTGGTATTCGATTTCCATACTAGGTTATCACACTTCATCTCTTTCAGAGAATACATATCTCTAGAAAACATTCTAGGATATACATAAAGAAAGTGGTAAGGTTTTTTGGAGTACCAAATTCCATTATATCATATCAGGATCTGATGTTTACCTCAATGATCTGGAAATGTTTTTAGAAAGCACATGACATATAATTGAGTTTCATCACTGCTTATCCTCCTCATAGAGATGGTTAGTTTGAAAGAAAAATTCAAATACTAGAGGATAGGTTGTGATATTGTTCTCTTGATTTAAAATGAGGTTAGGATAAACATATTCATCTAGTTGATTTTTCTTACAACAATAGATTTAAATAAATTATTTTGAGGGAACCTTATGAATGACTTTATGAGAATAAGTGTTGATCTCCCATGTGTCTGGATGAATTTGGAGAATGAAATCTATTGGTAGTTGAGATCATTAATGAAATGGTAGAGAAGGTTAGAACCATTCTGTAGCATCTAAATGAAAAAAAGTTGAACAAAATTTTATGATGATGACCATTGTTATGATCTAGAATTTTAATTCGTTGAAAATCTGTTACAATGAATCACACCCTACAAGAAAGTTTTGAGATTCGAGAAAAAAAGGAAAACTATGCCCTGGGTATATCGGTGAAATTGAGATTCTTGATCATATTGGGATGATAGAATATCACATGGATCATTATAAACATATCTCTCAAGTACATGATTTTTCCAGGTATCTCTCTTGAGTAAGTAGACACTTTTCACTTCACAAGTACTAACCTCATATGTCATAAAATTAGAGTAGGATCTATCTTACGAAGAGCAACCGATAAAAATTCTACACTATTCAGAGAATGTTTTAAAAAATAAGACCAATAATGTAGTCAATGTTTTGTGTAGAAATCACCACGTAGAAGAAGCTATATGAGAACATGAGGATATGATGAAGTATAATTATACTCATTTTTTTTACCTGAGAGTCGAATTTTGAGAGAGAAATTCCTTTTTAGGGGTGTTGAATGTAACACCCTGAGCTTTTATGCACCATTTTTTAATAAATTAAATATTAATTTGTGTCTTCGAATCTATTGGGTCACAAATTCCTTTCACATGGAACCAAATTGATGAACATTACATGTAACATGGACTTGGAGTACATTATATGCAACACCGTCCTAGTGTACGTCACACGCAACATAGAGTTTGTACAAAACATCATTTTAATGATATAATTATTTAATTGAGAAAATAATAACCTAGAAAGTAAACGTAGTAATATGGAAATCAATAACTAACTTTAAAATAGTTTTTATAGTTGTTTTATATAAATGAAAAAATTTATAATTAAAGGTATGATTTTTGGAGAAGTCCTTCTATGTTTTAAAGGAGTGTTTTCTTGAAAGAACAACTTTTAATAATAAATTAAATTTTGGGCTCATTTATAAATATAATTTAATAAAATAAAATAAATTTTTAAATTCATAAAATCAAATTTATCTTATTCTGAATTTTTGGGATTTTTCAGAGAAACATTATTTTTTGATGAATAGTGAAAAATAATGGTTTTTAGTAAAAAACTATCTTTTTTTTAAAATTAATTAGCATTGTTAAATGATATTATAAACTTTTTTAAGATCACATTAGATAAATATTAAAACTATAAATAAAATATATCTCAATATAATCAATTTCACAATCATATTCAAAATAAAATCTTATCAAAAGTTTGAATGTATTTCTACTTTAGAAACCCATTTTTTGTCTCGTCGGTGGGTTTAACATTAATTTTAATTTTGTCGGTATTTATTATTGAATTTCCAAAATCTAACATACACCATTTTGTTCCGTATCATATATATATTGTAATAATACCATGTTAATTATTGACCAACAATATTAGTAAAAGTGACTAAAGTTAGTCAAACTGATTGTGGCCAAATAAAGGTTAATTAGGTAGTAAACCTTAAAATTAAGGGCCTAAATGGAACTATACCCTATTCCAAAACCCATTTTATTTTTATATTTAGGACATGAACTTTCCAGTATTGATTTTGTTTTGATTGTTATGGCTTTTTTTTGGTATTAAAATGTGTATAACTAACAGGTTTCTAAAATTTCAAATGTTTCGTTTTGCTTCCCCATAAAAATTCACCATTTATACTACTTAATCACACCTATAAAACTAAATAAGTTAGGCCTATAACATCCAATTAAATTGAATAACATCCCTATATTCCACCAATATTAATTTCCTTTGGAAAAAATCAATCCATGCAATCGTATCAGCACAATACAAAAAGGGTTACCCAATCAAGAGGTAACATATTCATTGAAGTCCTTTGTTTTATTTTTGATCTCAACCCCCGCACCTTCTTTATCACATTCATAATTAAAATAAAATATTCCAAAATATAATATTATTTCTATTTTAATTTTAAACTAATAATTGCACACACACCCATCTAATGTTAAATGAACATAATGTTTATGTGTAAATCAAACTACTACCTCGCAAAACAATAATTGTTCAATTTTTTTACCACCCCACAAGGAGGCCATTATGATGAAAATATATTTATATATGATATATATGATATATATGATATAATAAATCTACTATATTTACTATATATATATATATTTCATTTATTTTTTTCTCTCAGGAAGACAATAAAATGAAAACAGTGTTCAAGCATACCCACATCATACTGTCTCAATCAATTGTGTTTTCCCATTCATAAATATATATTCTATAGAATACTATAATACCCATATAGTGTAGTTAAATTATATTTTTATAAATGTTCACATTATGGAATCATGATATTTATATATATATGGACTAATGATATAACAAAGTAAGACACAAATAAAGATCAATGCACATATTACCAGAAGTGAAACCTTAACATATTATCATTAACAAAAATGGAATATAATTCCATAATTAAAACATATATTGTATTATATATAATTATATGGTCTTTTTATTATTTATAAAAAATTTATATTTATTATACAGTTAGTTTGAGTGAGTACGACGAGAGTCAACACAAAAGGTGTGGGGATTTATTTCACTTTTTATTCCAGTGAGATATAAGCTATGTTCACCACAATTTCGTTTAGTGTGGTGTTTATACTGACCATAATTATATTATATGAATATTATAACAATATTTATATGTATAAACATATCCATTTTTTGAACATTCATTCATGGGGTTTATGTTTTAACAGTAATCAAATCGGAAAAATATTATGTCTTAATATTATTTCATTGAGACTCATGTTTTGTTATGCCCCTAAACTCTATTTAAAGGTGTATATATATCCATATTCCATGATATAGCGGGAGTATAATTATTTTAATTATATTTTAAGAATAATTTAATGTCCTTCTCTTACATGGAGTGTGTGATCACATGTTACTAAGTTATAAGAGTTTATAGAGACAATCTCCTTGGTTTTGAATATTATTTATGTTTATACTCCATTAATAAAATATTTTGATCCATCCCTAAAGAATACACATGAGTTTAATTATAATATGTTTATTATAGATATAATAAGCTATTAGAACCATTTTTCTACCATTGTTTACTTAATATAATATTTTTATGTAAAATATAATCGCCTCCCTATTCGGTCGATAAATCAATTATTTTCAAATACATTGTTTTTGAAAATAAATTCATAAATAAGTTCAAAAAAACTTGATGATAATTTTGATTGTAAAATTACTATAAAAATTATTTATGTTTTCAAATCATTTTTATATTATTTCATATAAATTTTCATAGAAAATAGTTTTCAAAAGATTTATGTTAAAAAATCAATTTTAATGAATAAAGGATAATTTTCTAATGAAATTAATTAAAAATATCATTAAAAATTATATTAAATATGAGATAACATAGATTTTTTATTCATGTAGTTATGAATAATTTATTAAATTTTTATATTCTTATTATTTCTCTAAATGGAATATGTTATGACATCATGACATTTTGTAAAGTTGTTTTGCATTCACGGGTTATATGCTTTTGAAACCCACTTGTTTTCATGGGAAATGGTTATGATGAAATGATTATAAAACAGGTCACTTCCAATAGGTGATAATATAAATACATTTTTATAATACCCATTTGATTTCATGGGTTATGATATGATTATTTATGAATTAAGGAACATGTGTGTATGATTTCATTATGCATGGTGTGTGACCTATAATTCCCTCTAATGAATTGGGTAATAATTTATATCATATGAGATATACTAAGATTGTCTTGGATATGAACATTAACTACAAATATGGAATGGCAGTGAACCATGACTACCAATACGATAGTGATATTGAACTCATTCAACCATGATGTCCATGGGAGGGGACCATGACTACCAAGATAGTATAGTGATTGAACGTATAATACCAATATGATCTTAGTAGCGATTCATTGTCTACTTTGGAAATCATTTTATTAGCTCATGTGTCTGCCACAATTCCATGATTCATTAATTGATTATGATTTCATGGATTATGTTCCATATTTCCTTATAAATCATTTCTTATGAACTTCCATGATTTAGGAAATGATTTATGTACATGATATTTTATATGAAGGGTATGATCTTATATATTCATGATCAAATTCTCATACCATTATTCTCTGATTATGCTAACTTGTATCAATTTTTACCATTAATGAGCATTTAAGATGTCCCCATTTTATGAATCGATCCCCAGTTTATGAATATATATATTATTTTTTATGTGTTTAATAAGGGTTCTAGTCAAGAATAACCTAGTGGTATGTAATGTAGCTTTCTTATGAAATAGTGTTTATGTTTCCATGTTTCCAAAGGCACCAAACTAGTATGAAATTCATGTGTTTGTTTGTGTAATATTTTATGTATTTTGAAAATTTTATGTAATATTAATTTTTTTCAATACCAGGTCGTTAAAAAGGGATATAGAATAAGGAATCAAACCATTACACCATGAATCTTTTAAACTCATAATTTTTTATCACAAAATTATACATTTATCCCATAAAACATAAATCTTTTATCATACCTTTTGAAATCATAAGATTTCAATAAAACCATTATAAATAATAAATCACAAAGGAATCTTCTAGCATCCATATAATTCTTACATTTTAGATTTCACAGAAATATAGGGAGTAACCTTTAGGGTTACATTTGGAATAGCCATCACTATATATTTCCTATATATCATGGTAGAAACCCTAACATTTAACTTTGTCTCATTACAAAATTCAATGGAGTGATATCACGGGATCCCTTTCCATCATTTTATAATATGATGAACCATATAAAAAAGAAATTTACAAGAACCATAACATTATCATAACACATAAAACAAGCATAATGGGAAAATAAAATTTCCACTTTCCAATTACAAGATATCATTTAATGACACTAATATAAAAAATCCATTATCAAAACCACTTTTAATAGCAAAAACCCTAAAATGGGAATATGTTTTTTATTTTTATTTTAAAAAAATAAAGGCATGTTGAGGAATCTTAATATAAAATAAAAGAAACGATGAAAAAAAAATGGTAGCCACATAAATTTAAAAAAATTACTTGCTTCAATTATTAAAATGTTTTATACAAAAATATTACTTTTGAAATCAATTTAATGAAATTAAATTTTATATTATTCAATTATACACCTTATAAAAGGAGGTGATTTATAACATAAAAAAATGCATCAATTAAAGAGATTGAGGTGTAGTACATTAGAAGGATCCTTTAAAGAAAATATTTGAGGGAAATTCAGAAGCACCCATTTCAAAACATTCATTTCCTTAAAAATACATTAATAAAAACCATTTTGAAAACATGGACATAAAATATAAATATTTATAGAAATTTCTCATCAAATCATTAAAATGTGTTTTTGAGGTAAATATTTCCTTACCACTTAAGAATCACATGAATAAAAATAAATAAAGAATAACATTAAAGAAAAATATATATATCATGAGAATATGATAATTCATGATATAATTTGTCAATATTATTATATATACAAGGTATAGGACAATAATGTTTCATTGCATCATGATATTCGTAAATGACAATAGATTGAGATGAAGTCCCTTACCATGAGACTAACTCGACTCATACAATCATTATATTCATGAATAATAAACACAGTTTAATTTAATACTTAATGAAAATAATTTTCAATGTTATTAATCATTTTATATAAATTATTTTCATGATATAATAATTTCATAAATATTCATGTCCATATCATATGATTTGATGATATTCAGTACGTGAGTCAAAAATCAACTTGGTTTGATGTCAATAGTCGATATTATCATAAGAAAATCATCTCTATAATAATATTAATTACAAAATAATAAATTCTATATATCAATTATACCTTAGAATAATTTCATTAAATAGGAATATGAGAAATGAATAACATTACAATCATAGAGGTGTTAAGTCATACGTATGCATTAGTAAAATTCCTATTTTTAATTGATTAGTATGAAAATAAGGTAATTTTTTCATTAAATAATGATAATAAAATTACTAATATAATAATAATTATTTAAATATGCTTAAATAAATTCTACAAGTTATGTGGTGAATAAAAACAGATCGCGTCCCAACTTTTTGTTAATAGTTCACACATACGCATGAATAATGTTTTTATTTTTATATGCATGGGATTTAAAAAATTAATTGAAATATTATTTTCTTATAATGATAAATATTTCATTAATATCACATTTGAACATTAATTACAACATTATATACAGTCGTGAGTGATAGTTATGGAAGATGAATTATATCAGTTTGTGGAGATAATAGTTCACACATATGCATGAATGATTAATTCCATTACTATTTGATTGATGTGGAGATAGATTTATGTGATGATATAAAAAAAATAAAATCTTTTTATACATAGGATACTATATTTATTATCTCCTCATGGTCATGGAAGATTTTATGGATGTGGAAGAATAAATAAAATGGAATGCTAAAATTAAAACGTTACCTTTCCTTCAGACACTCGCCTTTTCCAAAAACAATAACACCTATAAAGAAAGAGTTTTTCTAAAAATAAGTCTTTAATAATTTAGGTATATATTATACCAAGGATTTTGGGTAGGTATCTTTTGAAAAAAAGTTTTATGAAGTGTGATTAATATATATTAATGGGTGCCTTCTTATAAGAGAGGGGAGGGGAAGCCATTTAATTATTAAAAGCATTAAATTAATGTAAATTCAGTATCAAATAAAAATGATTCAAAAAATATTTATATATAATACAGGATGATTATGGGTCTATATATAATCATCCAATGAAAATTTATCATGTTTTGAATAGTTTTTAGTTGTTATATTTTTCTTTTAACCCTAATAACTGTTATTGTTTTATCTTGTAATTCACAATTTGAGAGTTAAGATAATTATGATAACATAGAAAAAGACCAATTAATAAGTCATTAATGAAATTTTTAGTCTTATTCTAATAATGTTCTCAAATCATAGACGTTTATGAATTTTATAACATTTAATATAATATTTTAAATTTTATAATACCAATTGTGTCCCATTTTAGAAATATTATTTAGGTGACGTTTTGAAATTTCATAACAGAAAGAAAAGTCCAGAAAAATATCTTAAAATTATCACCAACATGTCATATTAACTGATAAAATTATTTTATATTATAAATTATCTCTAATTATATTTATTTTAGTATTTATAATATCATTTATTTGACTCATTCATTAATAATGAAAATAATGCAACATCATTTGGAAACCCTTTAATGTAATTATTAATTTCATATAAATTTTAAATAAATTATCATAATTTAGGTAATCTATTATTATTTTTAAGGACTATTTATACACAAATATACCACTTATATAACACCATATTATAATTTTTTCATTATCAGAAACATGATTTTGACATCTTGGTCTTTACATTAAGTAAATTGTCTACAAATATCATAATCACACCCAAGTAGATTCCAAATGAAACAATTTCACCCCAGGGATTTTATTGGTCTTAAATAACTTATCCTATAATATTATGACCTGATTCAAGGTAGTTTTAATATTATTTATAATATTATTTTAACCATTATTTACTTGATTTACACTTCACTGTGGAAATAAAAATTATTATCAAAGTTATTATTCACAAAAAAATAATCTAAACATAATAGATCAAATATTTTATACTAATTAGAACCATTTATTTCCATTTTTAAAAATAAAATTGATATATGTAACTACAATTAATTTAAAAATGGTCCTTTTAACAGACCGAGAAAACATATTTCTAAAGTAAAAACGTTCAAAACATAAAAAATTATTTATATTCAATTTAAATATTAAATTGGATTAAATAACAATAAATGGATTAAATAATAATTTTTTTAATTATACTTTAAAACATAAAAAAATTTTAAAATAAATTTATAAATAAATTAGATGAAAAAGTACTTTTGGACTAAAATGATGTAGTTTTCAACATTCATTAAAATATGGATGTTATCATAAAAAATCAAAAATATAAGTACAATAAATTTTGATATCCTACTTCGAAATAAAAATATCATTCTGTCATATAGGAATTATTATAGTGTTAAAAACTATATTTAAAATGGGGTTTATATAAAAACGTAGTAAAACTAATTTTTAAAAATATTAGAGTATTATATTCATAAAATTCGACTTATTCTCATTTTTAGACAATAAAATTTATTGGATTAATGTATCAACATTTCAAAAACTTTTCCAAACAAAATATAATTAGTTATATTCATTCCGACAAATAAAATGGCTATGCAATAACACACATGTAAAATTATAATAATAATAATATGTTATTATTATTTATCCGTATAACACTATCTTGTTTGGAACATATGATTTAATAGAAACCGATTGTTATGTGTCATGTAAGGTATCAGCAATAATTTACATTTAATGTAAAATTATAATCTAATTCATATAAATTTACTAACATGAAAAGGTCTTATTCTATAATTACATTTCATGTTACACCTATTTAAGAAAAATAAAATGGGTAAGATTAAAAAAATGTACCCCATATTGAATACCTAATTGAATATAAATAATAATACATTATGAATTTAGATTCATCAAAGACACCTCCCCGTGGAAAATTTAAGTAATCTAATAAAAATATTGTGTTGAATCACGATTCAGTCACCTTAGTGGAGTTTGAGAGATTCCATGCACATATGGAAAACATCAACTCTTAATATTATTTATCTGTGAAATGAATATTTTTTAATTTAAAATATATGATAAAACTATTATATTTCTGATCTATATCATCAAACCATATCCTACTATCCCCTTAATGTTTTTAAATTGAACATTTATTGTTAATTAATCTAGAAAAACAAGATGAGTCACTAAAACTATCTAAACCAATTCCATTACTCCGGTGGAACATTCATTCCACTGAAATATGGTGGATTTGGATGAATAATATCTTATACAGGATATCTGCTATCATACCATATAGGATACACTATTGGATCATAAATAGGTATTGTTATGGCTTCTTTCCCACGACTATAGTCAATATGCACAACAACCACTATTAGGTTATAGTTAACTAGATGGTTTATTTATCGTGGATAACCAGCACATCCCACCTGATACATAATACTATGCTTACATGGGATTATGGTACTAAAAACATCATCATTTTATAATTATACATCATTAAAGGGTCATGAGAACAAAAAATATATTAGTAATACAATTATTTAATAAAAAATCTCAAATCAATTCCTTGAATAATTCTATTAAATGATTAAACACATCCTAAAAGAGATAGTTTCCCAAACCCCCATAGTAACAAAATGATTATTACACTGTTTAATTTATAATAATTAACTCCTAAAATATTTTATATATCTCTAATAACCTATCAATTTTCTACTTAGACATTCCAACCCACATACAAATATCCATAATGAGAAAATATCATCATTTTTTAGCATATTATAATAATACTTCCTATATAACCCAGTAAACCATAGCTCATGTCAATACTGAGATGTTCTAAGATGTGTTCCTAATCCCCATGGGATGAAGACTATCACCTCGGTAACCTTAAAAATTAATAAGGAATATTTCAACCATATTAATAACCATATAGGAAACAGTAGTCGATAAAAAAATATATTTAGTATGATCAATATAATAAAAATTATTATTAATTACCAAAATATAGAAATTTAGATAAAAACAAAATTTTATACTAAACTGAGATGTCTTATTACCATTTACAACAACCTCACAAGACCTCCTCATAATATGTGCCTAACATACCCCACTTGTCGTGACAAAATATGAGGATCTCATTAACAGTAAAACCCACCAATATAAAGTTATACATTCTATTTTTATGACCTAGTATTAAATGTATACTAATTCTCAATATGAAATTTAATAGGTGTGAAAATCTATCATAGTATATTCCAACCATGAATTACATAAGAGATCCATATCAAATAATCCCAATATTCCTAATTTCAATAAAATATGGAATGATATTGTATTTCACATCATAATTAAACATGAATTTGAAATCATTTCAATGATTAGTAATGATATATCTATAAATAATAATTTCTATATGAAACAGCATGAATGGGATTTTTTTCAAAAAAGCATGAATAAATCATTTTATAACCATTTGACATGTATAAACATTGACAATAATATCTCAATATATTCATCACACAAGATTATATAGATAAAAAGTGATTTATACTTAAACATATCCGTAATATGTTCCCAATGGTTTTCACACATAACTAGATCTCATGAAATGTAGGAATACGAGTCCACCCCAATAAATGATCTCCCCACCATGATAATTTTTAAAATATTTGTAACTATAAAACCATGGAAGGGTATAGCTAATAAATTCATAGAATTCCATTAATGGAATACCAATCGAACTACCGTAGCTATGAAATAATTAAAATACATAAAAAATGTGGATAATAATTCATCATAAATTTCTTTAATCAATCATCATTCAACTAAAATTGTTTCAAGTTTCAAAAAAATCATTTCATTTAAAAAAATCAAATTGAATTCATAAAAATTTATTCCCTCCAATACTAGTAATTTCAGTTGTAATCCATAACTCATTACATTCCTCCAATTCACATGAATTATAAAATTCTTTAATCAAATCAATCATATTAATAAAAAATATCATTTCAATAAATAAAAACAATTATCAAGAATATATTGTGAAGAAGGTTAAATACACACCTTATGTAATATCCCAAGTAAGTAATGAATAATAGATATTTTTATCTATGTTTATTAATGAATTAGATAGTGTTTTAGAGGCTTAAAATGAAAATCAATCCAATCTTAATCATGGAATATACTAATATTTTTAAAAGATTGTTTTACTGCCTTTTGATGGAAAACCATTTTTAAATCTATATTTTGAAATTTTGATAAGCTATGTTTGTCAAAATAAACTTATTCTTTATTATTGTGACATCACAATTTACTTTGTGTGAATTTTTGGTATTTTTCTGACAATGTTCATTTTTTAATTAATAGTGATAAATACTGCATTTTACATCAAAACTGCTTTTTAATCTAATTTATTTATATGATTAGATTATCTTTTTAATTGGTTTTAAATTGAAATTATAATATATTTTTACCATTTAATCCAATGGTGGTCATTAGGATTAATTTCACTTTGGAATTGGGCATAAACTAATGCCAAACGTTTCATAGATATTGTTTAAATAAAACCCGCTATTTGTTTTGACAACGGGAATTATTTTTAAATAAATTATTGAAATTTCTGTATTTTTAATTTGGTAAAATGGATTACATATTTGGAAGAAGAAGGACCAGATTATATAATCAAGACTCTTTTGTTTTTGGACATTATGAATAGTAACGCCGGTAATTATTATTAATTATCTTGATTAATGAGTAATCGGGTAGTTAAGGATAATAAAATAATATCATAATAAAAAAATGACACCAAAATGTGTCCTAATTCTACTGGTTTTCTCATGGCCAACCATGGTATGTCTTGTGCCAAACTTGGGGACCCCATGGAATCACTTTTGTGGAATGTGACTTGTTGTCTTTTTATTTTTTTTAAAGAAAGTAAATATAACAAGAATGTATCACATGATTAAAACATTTTTAATTTTGTCTACATAGATTATATATTAGACTATAAATATTAATTGTAAATATATAAATATTTCCTAAATCATAGTATTTGTTTCATAATTTTTAGACTTTATATAAATTATATTATTTATTACATCATGATGATGCAGCGATTACCTCATTAATAAAGGATTTAAATAAAATGAAATGATAATGTAAATTACATGACCTACACATGTGAAAAACCTATTGGATGTGTTTATTACGAACCCCTATCACCTTAACATAGAATTATATCAATGTGGGTCCTTTTTAATCCGAAACTCATTTTAAAATAAAGTAATATTTCTTTATATTCCAAGAGTGCCCCTCTTCTCCTCTTATAAAAGGCCCCCACCTCTACCTCCTTACCCACACTTCCAAAGCCTTTGGATCGGCCAAACCCCCTCCCATTTTGTCTCTCCACATCCCTCTCTTAATCCTTGAAGCCTCACTATGGGCATAAGTCTTCCCAAGGAAGCCTTTGAGCTCAATCCAAAGGGAGTTACCCGATTTTAAGGTAATGTCTTCACTTGAGTCCTTTTGTTTTATTTTGCTTCTCCAACCCCCTAAACTCTTTTTATTCATTTCTTATGTAACAAATACAATATCTTCAATATACTAGGATTTTTTTATAAGAAGTATTCGAGCTACACTTACACACACCTACATCTAATGGTTAAAGGACATACTGTTTCCGTGGATTGTGAATTAATGCCTCCCGAAACGATGATTGTTCAACATTATTTTAACACCTTCAAATGTGGCCATTAAGATGTAACTATATTTATATATGATATATAATATTTTTATGTTTTCCTTAAGCTTCTGTATTTTTCATTTTGGGTATACCTTTATTGTTTCCATTATGGGGAAACGCGATATCTTCATTTAAGGAAGTGCGGACTACCGCCCCCTCAAAGTGATTTGATTCGTTAAATACCATATGTGGGACGTATAAATTATGGAACTATGATATTATATATATGATATTATACTGGAATTATAATATACCTTTATATCATTATGATTCCATATTATAAAATATGAAATAGAAATGAAAGTAGTGTTCATGCGTATGTACGACTTACCGTCTCCATGAACGGTGCATTTCATTTCATACCTCTAAATGATTATGTAATACTATAAATTCATGTATATACTGGATATATATGATATATACATCCTGATTATAATTTTGGACATAATGGATACATGAACAAATTGTTATTATAAAGGGTTTATTTTTGACTCAAGTACCAATGATCGTTAAAAGGACCGTTATTAACTTAAATAATTACATAGTGTTCATGAAATGGAAATAAGTGATATAAAAGGAATAATGAACTTGAAAAAGGTTCTTAATCAAGTATAAATTAACTCAAGTTTATTATTCAGGACATTAAAGAACGATCGAGTCAAGTTGAACCCGAGGTATGGGACTTCGTGTCAATCTCTTTTCATTGAGGTGTATTTTATTTTATACACAACCTTCTTTTATACGGTGTATAAACCACTTTGACTTTTACGTTTATTCAAAAGGAATCTTTTTTATACAAAGTGTTTACTAAATGACAAAAGAGAATGTTTTTGTCATACGTATGTTGCGACAATGACTTCTCCTCCGCCGTGACCATTATTTGAGTTTCGGCTTCCTCTACAAGCCATACCTTTTTTTAAGTAAAATAAATACCATGTTTTACTTTTCTTTTATTTTGGTATTGAAAATGGTTTTCATAATGTATTTATATAAATGTGTTGTATTGATATCTTGTGATTTAATGGTGGAAATTTTATGTTTCCTTTATGCATGTTTTATGTGATACGATTATGTTGAGGTTCTTGGGCATTATTATGAAGACGGGTGGTTCCGTGATAAACTAAGGGCGGGTGACCCCGATATAGCTCTCCAATGCATTGGGTAACGTGAAGGAGTGAAACATTAAGGTTTCTCCGATGTGATTTAGGGAATATACTGTGATGGGTATTCCAAACGTAACCAAGAGGGTTACTCCCTACGTAAGAATGTTATGAATGCCTCAAGTTACCTTTCTGTCTTATGATTTCTTTGATTTATTCATGATTAAATGAGGTATGTTAAAATGCTTATGTTTTATGGGTAAAGCATGATTTTGTTATTATGTATATATGTACCCATGTTTCCTTTCCATATTTTTATATCCCTTACTGAGCTTTTTATGCTCATCCCACATTTTTTGAAATGTTTTTCACAGGTCAAGGGAATGGTACATGATATGATGATAGTGTCAAGGAAGTGTCAAGAAAGAATCCATTTTTTATTTTAAATATGTTTCCATTGATGGGAAAGAATAATACTATCACTATGTAACCACTTTGTTTGTAATTGGAATGTATTGCAAGTTTTATGATCTAATTCTCTAAAACACTAAACCCGAAAAGATACTCAATGTGTAATCTTGTAATAACTCAAGATTATGTAAGGTTTAAGGCTGGGGCCTTATAGTTGGTATCAAAGGTCGGTTTAGATAACTTTAGGAGTTAGAATTCTATTAAATGATTATCCAAAAATATTTTTTTATGGTAAAATTGAAGTGATATAGTATTTGAAGATTACCATGTTGCTTCATCTAAGACATGTTTGTTCAGAATGGTTTTCCGCAGAGGAAATAGGGAAGTAGTGCTAGGAAGGCATACAGATTGAAATAACCTTCCGAATCAGCATCCTGAGATGGTTGGAATTGGAACTGAACAGTTTGTTGCAGTAATGGCACAGTTGACTCGAGCGATAAATGTTGGTGGTATCTATGCACGAGATCAGCCAGATCAACCACAAAGGAACATGTCAGTGGTGGTACATTTCATGAGGAAAAATCCCCCATCATTCAGAGGATCATCTGACCCTGTGCTTGCTGATGTGTGGATTAACGCACTGGAGAATATTTTTGATGTCATGGGGTGTTCAGACAATCAAAAGGTTAGTCTTGATATTTACTGTTTGGAGGTTAAATCAGATTAGTGGTGGTCGATGGTTAAAAATATCAGGGACGCTGATGAGATTGATGCTCTTGACTGGGATAAATTCAAAGGTATGTTTCTTGAAAAGTATTTTCCTAATGTTGTTTGACTTAGGATTGAAAAACAATTCATGGAATTTAGGCAAGAGGAAGACTCAATGGCTACCTATGAAGAAAGGTTCAGTCGATGGGCAGGGTATGCTCCAAATTTTATCCGAGACCTTGATAGAAAAATCAATAGTTTTTACTCAGGATTAAAGCCAAATATCGAAGGGAAATTGCTTCTCGTGAGTTTAAAAGTTATGAAAAGCTTGTTCGATGTGCAGAGAAGGTGGAAATGTAGTTTTCCAATGATCAAGTGTTCTATGACAACCAGCAGAAGAAGAGACCAAGGTGGCAGAACAAAGGGAAGAATTCTTCAAAAAAGTATGATGGTAAGAAATCTATGTTTCTAGTTTGTGATAAATTTGGCAAAAGGCATGTTGGGGAATGTCTTCTGAATTCTTGAAAGTGCTACCGATGTGGTAAGATGGGACATAAGGCTCGTGATTGAACTGAAAATGATCAAGGTGAAGGTAAGACCAAATTATATTTACAGTTAGTGAAATGTTTTAAGTGCAATGAGATGGGTCACTATGCAAACGAGTGTCCGACAAAGATCTTGAGTGATGGGAAGCAGTTAGACTACAAGCAGAAAGGGGTGGTGAAATGCTTTGCAACTACTTCAGCAGTTGTCGGGCCATCAAATGAAGTTGTATCAGGTACTTTTTTTGTTTTTTTCAGATTATTCCAGTGTGTTGTTTGATTCAGGGTCCAGACAATCTTTCATCTATGAAACCTTTTCTATTAAAATGGGAATACCATCTCAAGAAATGACTCCTGAACTTTTGGTAAAAACACCAGGGGGAAATGTTGAGGCAAAAATAATTTTTAAGAATCTTCATATCCTTATCTGTGGAAAGAACCTACTTGAAAACCTTATTGTTCTACCTCTAGTAGAGTTTGATGTTATCCTGGGTATAGATTGGCTCTCTATTTACCATGATAAGATTGACTGTAGAGATAAAGAAGTTTCTTTTCAGAAAGACTTTATGTTTGTGTACAAGAATGAACCCTTACTGTTGATAATTTATCAAGAGGCCAAGAAACTTGTAAAAGATTGAAATGAATGTTACCTTGCACACATTGTTGAAAACAAGGGAACTATTCAGATTAATGATGTGCCAGTGGTAAATGAGTATCCTGATGTTTTTGCTGATGAGTTTCCTGGAATAATACAAGATCGGGAAGTTGAGTTTATTGTTGACTTAGTTCATGATGCTAAGACAATTTCAAAACCCCCTTATCGAATGTCTCAAATAGAACTTTTAGAGTTGAAGGAGCAATTGCATGATTTATTAGAGAAAGGTTTCATTCGACCTAGCACATCACCATGTGGTGCTCCTATTTTATTTGTTAAAAATAAAGATGGTTTAATGAGACTTTTCATTGATTATATGTCCTTGAATAACATCACTGTTAAGATCAAATATCCTTGCCTCATATCGATGATTTGTTTGATCAGCTCCAGGGAGCTTAGTATTTTTCAAAGATTGACTTGAGATCGGGGTACCATCATCTGAAGGTATAGGAAGCAGATGTTCCGAAGACCGCGTTCCGTACACGATATGGCCATTATGAATTTGTAGTAATGCCTTTTGGGATAACCAATGCACCTGCTGTATTCATGGACTTAATGAATAGAATTTTCCATGAGTTCTTGGATAAGGTTGTGGTGGTTTTCATTGATGATATTTTGGTGTTTTCTAAAAGTAAAGAGTACCATGAAAGACATTTAAGGGTTATCTTGCAAACCTTAAAAGTAAAGAAACTGTATGGAAAATTCAGAAAGTGTGAGTTTTTGTTGCAACAAATTTCATTCCTTGGTCACATTGTTTCTAAAGATGGGATAACTGTTGATCCTGCAAAAACAAAAGTTGTGGAAGACTGGCCAAGACCCACAAATGTAACTGAGATTCGTAGCTTCCTTGGTTTGGAAGGCTATTACCGAAGCTTTGTTAGAAATTTTTCACGGTTATCTAGTCCAATGACTAAGCTAACTCGGAAGAGTGTTAAGTTTATCTGGACAAAAGAATGTGATGATTGTTTTGAGGAATTGAAAAGAAGATTGGTGAATGATCCAGTTTTGGAACTACCTTCCAGGAATGGGGAGTTTGTTATCTACAGTGATGCTTCATTGAAAGGACTTGGTTGCGTCCTAAGTCAGAATGATCGGGTAATTACTTATACTTCACGATAGTTGAAAACTCATGAGTTAAATTACCTTAAACATGATTTGTAATTAGCTGCGGTTGTTTTCATTTTAAAAATTTGGAGTCATCATTTGTATGGAGTAAAGTGTGAAATATATACTGATCACAAAAGTTTAAAGTATATATTCACTCATAAAGAGTTAAACATGAGACAGAGGAGATGGCTGGAATTAATCAAGGATTATGAATGTACAATTCATTACCATCCGGGAAAAGAAAATAAAGTGGCTGATGCTTTGAGTTGAAAAATTAATGCTTCATTAGAAATGTTGCGTTTGGAACGTGATCCTTTGGTTATGGATTTGATGAACTTTGGCATAGAAGTTGTGGGAGAAGGAAGTTCTTCTATTTTGTTTTAGGTATCAGTGATATCATCTCTATCATACAGAATCAAGAAAGCACAGAAGCAAGACAGTGAGTTGCAGAAAAAGGTAGAGTTGGTTCAGAAGGGTATGTTTCCTGAATTCAACATTGATAATGATTGCATTTTTAGATTTGGGAAGAGATTTAGTGTGCCTTGTGATTCACAGTTGAAGAGAGAGTTGTTATGTGAAACTCATAGTTCTCGGTTTTCAGTTCATCCTGGCAGTACTATGATGTACAGAGATCTGCGGGAGTATTACTGGTGGGATGGAATGAAAAGAGATATTGCTGATTTTACTGTGAAGTGTTTGAAATGTCAACAGGTTAAATTAGAGAAGAATTTACCGAAAGGGATGCTTCAACATTTACCAGTGCCAGAGTGGAAATGGGAGAATATATCCATGGACATTGTTGTCGGATTACCGAAGACACCTCGAGGTAATAATGCAATCTGGGTTATTGTTGATCGCTTGACTAAATCTGCTCATTTCCTTGCTATATGAGATACTTTTTCACTAGATAAACTTTCCCGTTTGTATCATAAAGAGATAGTCAGGTTACATGGATTTTCTCTCTCCATTATATCTGATCGTGATCCCAAGTTCACTTCTATCTTTTGGAAAGGCCTTCAGAAGTCGTTGGGTACTAAATTAAATTTTAGTACAGCTTTTCATCCTCAATCAGATGGGTAGTCAGAACGAACAATTTAGACCTTGGAGGATATGCTATTAGCTTGTTCGATGGATTATCAATGAAGTTGGGACCAACATCTTTCTTTGGTTGAATTTTCATATAAAAACAGTTTTCATTCCAGTATACAGATGGCACCATTTTAGGCATTTTATGGGAAGCAGTGTCGAACTCCATCTTTATGGGATGAAGTGGGTGAATTGATGTTGATGGGACCAGAATTGGTAGAAGAGTTGGTAGAAAAAGTTCAGCTGATACAGAAACACATGAGAACAGCTCAGAGCATGCAGAAGAGTTATGCGGACAAGAGGAGGAAGGATCAATCTTTTGAGGTAGGTGATCATGTTTTTCTCAAAGTCTCGCCATGGAAACGTGTGATGCGATTTGGTAAGAAAGTAAAGCTGAGTACAAGGTTCATTGGACCATATGAAATTCTAGATAGAGTTAGAACAGTTGCATACCGTGTGGCTTTACCTTTGAGTTTATCTCAGGTACACAATGTTTTTCACGTTTCGATGTTGAGAAAGTATATTCCAGATCAATCTCATGTTTTGAGTCCAGAGGTAGTTCAGTTGGAAGACAACCTATCTTATGAGGAACAACCGGTCTAGATTCTTGACCACAGGGATGAGGTGTTACGGAATAAGGTGATTAATCAGGTAATGGTTTTGTGGAAAAACCACATGATGGAAGAGGCAACATGGGAATCTGAAAATTCAATGAGGGATAAGTACCCCCATTTATTCGATAAGTAAATAAATTGCAGGGACACAATTTTCAAAAGGAAGGAAGGATGTAACATCCCAAGTAAGTAATGAATAATTGATATTTTTATCTATGTCTATTAATGAATTAGATAGTGTTTTAGAGGCTTAAATTGAAAATAAATCCAATCTTAAGCATGGAATACACTAATATTTTTAAAAGATTTGTTACTTCCTTTTGATGGAAAACCATTTTTAAATCTATCTTTTGACAATTTTATAAGCAATTTTTTGTCAAAATAAACTTATTCTTTATTATTGGGACATCATAATTTACTTTTTGTGAATTTTTGTTATTTTTCTAACAATGTTCATTTTTTAATGAATAGTGAAAAATACTGCATTTTACATCAAAACTGCTTTTTAATCTAATTTATTTATATGATTAGATTATCTTTTGAATTTGTTTTAAATTGAAATTAGAATATATTTTTATCATTTAATCCAATAGTGGTCATTATGGTTAATTTAACTTTGGAATTGGGCATAAACTAAGGCCAAACTTTTCATAGATATTGTTTCAATAAAACCCGCTATTTGTTTTGACAATGGGAATTATTTTTAAATCAATTGTTGAAATTTATGTATTTTTAATTTTGTAAAATGGATTACATATTTGGAATCAGAAGGTCCAAATTATTTAATCAATACTCTTTTGTTTTTGAAAATTATGAATAGTAACGACGGTAATTATCTTTAATTATAATGATTAATGAGTAATCGGGTAGTTAAAGATAATAAAATAATATCATAATAAACAAATGACACCAACATGTGTCCTAATTCTACTGGTTGTATCATGCCTGACCATGTGATGTCTTGTTCCAAACTTGGGGACACCATGGAATCACTTTTGTGGAAAGTGACTTGTTATCTTTTTATTTTCTTTAAAGAAAGTAAATATAACAAGAATGTATCACCTGATTAAAACATTTTTAATTTTGTATACATTGATGATATTTTAGACTAAAAATATTAATTTGAAATCTAAAAATATTTCCTATATCATAGTATTTTTTTTCATAATTTTTAGACTTTAAATAAATTAAATTATTTATGACATCATGATGATGCAGCGATTACATCATTAATAAAGGATTTAAATAAAATGAAATGATAATGTAAAATATATGGCCTACACATGTGAAAAACCTATTGGAAGGGTGGATTTAGAACCCTTATCACCTTACCCAAGAATTATATCAATGTGAGACCTTTTGAATCCGAAACTCATTTTAAAATAAAGTAACATTTCTTTAATTTCCATGAGTACCCCTCATCTCCTCTTATAAAAGGCCCCCAACTCTACCTCCATACCCACAATTCCAAAGCCTTTGGCTCGGCCAACCCCTGCCCATTTTGTCTCACAACATCCCTATATTACTCCTTGAAGCCTCACTTTGGGCAGAAGTCTTCCCAAGGAAGCATTTGAGCTCAAACCAAATTGAGTTACATGATTTTAAGGTAATGTCTTCACTTGAGTCCTTTTGTTTTATTAATCTTCTCCAACCCCCTAAACTCTTTTTATTCATTTCTTTTATAAAAACACCAGTATATTCAATATACTAGGATGTTGTTATAAGAAGGATTAGATAAACACTTACACACACCTACATATAATGGTTAAAGGACATACCATTTCCGTGGATGGTGAATTAATGGCTCCCGAAACGATGATTGTTCAACATTCTTTTAACACCTTAAAAGGAGGACATTAATATGTCACTATATTTATATATGATATATAATATATTTATGTTTTCCTTAAGCTTATTTATTTTTCATTTTGGGCATACCTTTATGGTTTCCATTATGGGTAAACGCGATATCTTCATTTAAGGAAGTGCGGACTACCGCCCCCTCAATGTGATTTGATTCGTTAAATACCATATGTGGGACGTATAATGGATGGAACTATGATATTATATATGATCTTATACTGGAATTATAATATACCTCAATATCATTATGATTCCATTCGATAAAATATGAAATAAAAATTAAAGTAGCGTTCATGCGTACGTACGACATACCATCTCCATGAACGGTGCATTTCATTTCTTACCATTAAATGATTATGTAATATTATAAATGCATGTATATACTGGATATATATGATATATACATAAGGATTATAATTCTGTATATAATGGATACGTGAACAACTTGTAATTATAAAGGGTTTACTTATTACTCAAGTACCAATGATCGTTAAAACGACCGTTATTAACTTAAATAATTACATAGTGTTAATGACATGGAAATAAGTGATATAAAAGGAATAATGAACTTGAAAAAGGTTCTTAAGCAAGTAGAAATTAACTCAAGTTTATTATTCAGGACATTAAAGAACGATCGAGTCAAGTCGGACCCGAGGTATGGGACATCATCTCAATCTACTTTCATTGAGGCATATTTTATTTTATACACAACCTTCTTTTATATTGTGTATAAACCCCTTGGACTTTTACGTTTATTAAAAAGGAATATTTTTATACGAAGCATTTACTAAATGAAAAAATAGAATTTTTTTGTCGTACGTATGCGGCGACAATGACTTCTCCACCACCATGACCATTATTTGAGTTTCGGCTTCCTCTACTAGCCATACCTTTTTTTTAACAGTAAAATAAATACCATGTTTTACTTTTATTTTATTTTGGTATTGAAAATGGTTTTCATAATGTTTTTTTATCAATGTGTTGTATTGATATCTTGTTATTTAAAGGTGGAAATGTTATGTTTCCTTTATGCATGTTTTATGTGATACGATTATGTTGAGGTTATTGGGCATTATTATGATGACGGGTGGTTTTGTGATAAACTAAGGGCGGGTGATCCCGATATAGCTCTCCAATGCATTGGGTAACGCGATGGAGTGAAACGTTAAGGTTTCTCTGAAGAGATTTAGAGAATATACTGTGATGGGTATTCCAAATGTAACCAAGAGGGTTACTCCCTACGTAAGAATGTTATGAATGCCTCAAGTTACCTTTATGTCTTATGATTTCTATAATTTATTCATGATTTGATGAGGTATGTTAAAGTGATTATGTTTTTTGGGTAAAGTGTGATTTCATTCTTATGTATATATGTACCCATGTTTCCTTTCCATATTTTTATATCCCTTTCTAAGATTTTTATGCTCATCCCAAGTTTTTTAAAATGTTTTTCACAGGTCAAGGGAAAGATACATGATATGATGATAGTGTCAAGGAAGTGTCAAAAAAAGAATCCATGTTTTATTTTAAATATGTTTCCACTGATGGGAAAGAAGAATACTATCTTTATGTAACCACTTTGTTTATATGTGGAATGTAATGCAAGTTTTATGATCTAATTCTATAAAACTCTAAACCCGAAAAGATCCTCAATGTGTAATCTTGTAATAACTCATGATTAAGTAAGGTTTAATGATAGGGCCTTATACCTTATAACACCATAATAATTTTAAAGAAACATTTCATGTTATTCAATGTGTATAACACACTACAAATATCATATAATATAATAAAACTCCCATATAATTTATGATATATTTTTATTAAAATAAATTCAATCTCTTTCATATTTTGTGATGTAAGAAACACCAAGTGTAAGAACAACACAATACTCTACTAAAATATTATTATTTAAACATATCAATTAATACATAGCTATTATGATGGATGATATTAATATGACAGAATAAATTATTAAAACATTATGGTTTAAATAAATATTGTATAAATTAAATTTTTATATTCATTAGAAATAGAATAAGAACCATTTGAAATAAAAAAAATATTTTTTTAAAATGTGATTTAGTCATGATTTGCGCACCTAATCTAATATTTATATTTAACACTTTTTCAAAATATAAATAAAAATTTGATGTTCATTTTTTAAATCACTATATTGTAATATAGTTTTTATGAATTATTTATCTTTTTCAGAATTTTTTTTATTTTTCATATAAATGAGAAAATTTTTATTTTTATTGAAAACGCCAGTTACATTTAAAAAATTTACGAACACTATTTTATTTTAATATTTATTTAAATTAATTATTAGTCACATAATAAATAAAATAATCCAAAATATGTATTTTTATTCAATATGATAATAAATTTTTATATAAAAATTTATTAATTATTTATGCATTTTTATTTTTGAGAAAAATTATTTTAAAATGTCAATGTGTTTACTTATATATTAAATTATGCCATAATGATAGATATATTTAGGAAATTGATTCTATATTAAATTTAACAATAATTTATATTATCAAATAATGTCAACATAAGTTTTTATCATAATTAATAGTGAAGTAATTAAATATTATTTACCATAGTTATGGAAACAACTTGTTTTCTAAAGTGTAAAACAAAAAAGATAACGGTTAAAATATTAGAATCGTAATCCTAATCACTATTTTTTTAGAAATATTTTGAACTAATAACTTAAAAGGAAATAAAATTGTCTTTTTTTAACATAGCTTTATTAGAAAAAAAAATTTGTTATTCAAAATTTTCATATATACTAATTGTTTCCTCTCCCCACTTATAAAATAATTACCCAACATTTATCCTTTACACACATAAAGAACCCATTTTCCAAAAAATTACATTCACAAAAAACATTCATACATCTATATCATCATAATATATTGATTTATTTTTTTAAACCATCCTAGGAAGGATTTTGATGAACACCAATAGATGTTTTTTTAAATAGGTAATGTCGTTAACTGGGCATTATGTTTTATTTCGTCCACCAACTACCTAAAAAATAAAAAATAATGAATATATTAAAAACTCATTATATTTAATATACTGAAATTTTTCCATGTTATTTTCGTAACCTACAACCATATCCTCCTCCCTAAAATGTGAAATGAAGTCACCGATCATGTGTATAGGGAATATCAACCTACGTAGCGACATAATTCGTTTACAATGAGCAATTCCCATAGTTGGATATAATGTTTTATCTAATTTTTATAATATATATTAATAAAATATATATATATATTTAGAATATTATAAATAAATTTTTTACATTATATTCCATAGAATATATTATAATGGTGCTCCTGTTTATGGTGGAGTACTACCTCACGAAGCGATGTGATTCATTTTCACTAATTATTTACATTGATGGTAATAAGTATTATTTTTTTGTTTATATATTATATTAATTAAATTTTAAAAAATATTTAAATGATATATATTATTTCATATATTACCATAACATTCATTGAATAAATTATAACATTGTTCTCATATATGATAGACTACTACCACATGAAGCATTGTGATTTTCTTTTATTAGAACATTACATAGATTGTTTATGTAATGTTATTTTATGAAATAATATGATATTTATGATGTTACTATCATTCAATAAATTTATAATAAATCATACCTTCATTATATCAAGATCCTTTTGAATATGGAAATATTTTTCATGTGTACATATTTCCTAACATCACCATGAATGATGTATTTCATTCACTGAATACATCATCTATGGAGTAATAAATATAAAAATATAAAAAAATATATATTACATTTATATTAGGATTAACAGTTTGGGGAATATTTATCCATGATCAATTGAAGAGGACTGAAAATAAAAAATCATTACATAAATGAAAAACATTGAAATTATTACCTAAAATATGATTTTAAATACGAATTTTTAATAAATGGTAATTAATTTCAAAAGTAAATAATATTTTGTAGGATATATAAAATTATTTATCTTAAAATGAGCTATAATTGTCCTATATTTTCTATATATTATGTTTAGAAACATATATAGGATGTTGAACCTGATTTATTGGTTTTCTTTACTAAATTTCAATTTATTTGGTTCTATAACTACTTCAGTAATTATATTATTCCCAAATTATGTGGTAAAATATTTTAGATTTATATAGGATATATTTACACTAGTATTTTTATGTTTTTATAATTTGTATACACAATCAATATATTTATTAACTACCAATTCAATGCTAAAAATATTTTATGTATTTAAACTCAAACATTTTTTAGAGACACATGTTCTATTATTCGCTACAATTATTTTTAATGGTGTATATACTATATCATTCAATAATTTTACATTAAGAATTCCCATGTCCTAAGAATTTATGTAATCGTTAATCTACAACCTTCATGGTATTTTATTATTTACATGATACCAATGTGGAATGAGTTTATGTTTCAATATCATTTTTAGATGGATTTACTTTACCTAAATATCCATTGAAGGAAATAATTATATAATTTTATAATATAAAATTTTAATTATCATATCCTCTACATTTTAATTATTTTTACCAGTAATATTTCCATTTTTATCAAATTTCTACTAATAATAAGTGAGTATTTTTTAATGAAAACATATAATTGATTATTTTTTAAGTCAAAATTTTATTTTCATCCACATTAATGATTTCTATGAAAATATGCTCAAGAATTATTGAATATAAATTTTTTGATAAATTTTTACCCTGATGTTTTTTGACAATTGTTTTTAAAATTAATCATCCATTTTTTTCCAAGAATTTTTTTTGGCGTTTCATACAAAAATGTGAAAGGAATATTTGTATTTTCAATGCATTCAAAATTAATTGAACTCTCCTATAGTCTTAATCACTAAATGTATTTAGGACTCCACTCTTTGTTTCGAAGGTAATATTTTTTAATTATCTTTATATATATAATAGAGTTTTATATTTTAAATCAAGCCATTAAATATTAGAAGGATATTTTGATCATGAAAAATTTATTGTGATATTTCAAAAAATAATTTTTAATATATGATGAAATTCTATAATGTTAGTTATTGTGAAAATGTTTTTTACTCATGAATTCGTCAAATATTTTTATAATTGATTTTATAAATGAATTTGTTTTACAATTTATGGGTGTATTATAAATAATTTATATATGTTTATCACATATATACCATGTTATTCTACCATTCATTGGTGGGGTATAACATTCCTTAGGATCATTTTAAAAAATTTCTCCATTATTAAATATATATGGAATAATATATGAAAAGATATTATGAACCCTATTTCATTCCCATGATTAATTATTATTTTATTCCATATTATTTATTTCCATTATGTGTAACACATAAATTAGGAAACGTTTTTATGGGTGTATCCAAATAGTTTTCCAATACATCCGGAAAATCATTAGTCTCATTAGACATCATAAATGCAATTTGACAGTAAACCTAATTCTCTAAAGGGATTTTTACACCATGTGATTTTGTTTTGGTATTTATCCATTACATATGTTAATTTCATGTTTTGTATTACTACAACATTTATAATGAAAGAGGGAACATAGCATATCTTGTTCTAATGTTACTCTTCCTTTTTATTACCGACATTACATCTATTTTTGATATCATGTTATATGTTTTACTCACACAAATAATTTTAATATCATGTTTATTCTCCTTCGTGGATTTTAGAACACAATTTTTTTATTTATTTTACCCTAGGTTATCCCATCTAGTTTAAGATCTCAAAAGGTTTTAGGATCTCATTATCGATAATAAAATAAACTATTTTATCTTAGATTCACATTTAATTTTTCATAACCCATTTTTATAGAGTCACTAGTCTATTAAGGTTCTTGAATTTTATTAATATATATATATATATATATGTCGATATTCAAGTAAAAAATGTGTAAATGAATTTTTTTTCATTGTTGATATCAGAGGAAATGTGATGAACCAAAATTTTATCAATGTAATTATTCCCTTATTATATTAATATAATTTGATATAAAATAGATACATAGCATAGATATCCTAATGAAAACATTATTATAATAAATGAAGATTGAAATTTTTGATATTCATATAAAATAAAGTACTTATAGTAATTTAATAGTAACATAACCATTACAAATCTTCATTTGGCCTATAGAATAGTAACGTCTCTTATGAATGTATAAATAATACTAAGACATCTTATAATGAAAAAATTTATGAAATTATAACATAGTATAATTAAATAAATAATTTTTTTTAAAATTTAAAAATTATGCATATTTATGTTTTTAAAACATTATAGTTTATTTAAAATTTTAAATTAATATAATCAGCCAAAAGAAAATTTATTTTCATAAAATATATAATAAAATAATTATTTTTCTTCATTATGATTATAATATAATTTAATAAGACCTCGATTAATTTTACAAATGTGTTTTTGAATAGATTATAATATTTTTTGTATAAATGATGAGTTTATTTAAAAATTAAATGTATCATATTTAGATAATCATATTCATAAAATGGATTATATTTTATAATTATACATATTTATCAATGGTTAGGGTGGATATTTGGAATTTTTATAAAATAGATGAATTATTGGTGAATAATGAAATATGATAATGTATGATATAAGATAAACACATAAATTTTTAAGTCATTATTGAGGTATATCTAAAGTAAAACAAATATCTAGAAATCTCTTAATCTATAAAAGCTTTTTATTCTTTTGAATCAACCCAATTCGGAGTCTTGAGACATAATAATAAAATAAAATATGAAATAATAAAAAAACCCCACCTCCCCTATAAATAACACCACACTCATCCTCTTCACATCAAACATTAAAATCCTTGAAACTGTTCAAAATTCATCCCAATATACTTGAAAATATCCCCATTTCCTTGAGAATTTTATCTCAATAAAATACCAAACCCATTTTCCCTAAGGTGGGTCTTAATGAGATTAAATACAGTAGGTAAAATTTCTATTCATTTTATTTAATTTTCATTTCAATTTCTTCAAATTTTCTCTCATCACATCACCTACCCTTATCTGAGTGACATGATAACTCAAGTAACATATATATACTATTATTTTATTGGGATAGTGTCAGATCCATCTTCAATCCTATTCTCTTCTCACTGTTATTCTAAAAATAAGTGAGGTATTTATTTATCACCCTAAAGGATGAAACATTTTTATTTTCCATTACCACCATCATTTCTTCGGATATAATAATTAACTCGGTTAAAAAAGTTTTTAAAATGTATGTTATTAAATTTTTTATTTTATGGAATTAACATATATAGATTATATTAAATAGTAAATAAAAACTGCATTATGATGAATGATAATATTCCAAATTAATCTAAAATATTGTCTTTAAAATTTTCATTTATGATACAACGTCATATTTAGAAAAAATAATATATAAGACAATTTGAACTTTTTTTACTCAATTAATAACATATAATTTTAATTTATGATAATTATTCTCATTTTAGACGATATTCAATACTTTTATATAAGTGAATAGATTATGAAAACCAAGATAAAAAACACCACAAGAACATTGAAATTGAACACTATAACTCATAAAAAG
Organism: Viscum album; assembly: GCA_963277665.1. Lineage (NCBI taxonomy): Eukaryota > Viridiplantae > Streptophyta > Magnoliopsida > Santalales > Viscaceae > Viscum > Viscum album. The sequence goes on along the minus strand of OY728136.1, from coordinate 897,304,285 downwards.
TAAATTAATGAACATAATAAAAATATGATATTAAAAATATAAGTAGAAGAGGTTATTAATTTATTAATTATTTAATATAATATTATTGTCTATTATATTTATTTGATAGAAGCATTTAGACAGAAGTTATGTGATTCCCAAACCCAGCTCCTTTTCTGGGGATTAATCAACGTTAATGAAAACTTTTAGTGATTGTATTTTTAATATATTTCCAAAATATAATTTTATTATAATTACCATTTTAATATCTTTTTATACATTTTCCCAATATTATTTTATGAAATATAAATATATTTTACAAAATAAATATTCATTTAAAAACATATTTTAACTTTTCCAATGAATGAATCATATTCCCTATTGTGTAATGATTCTTATACCAAATATTATTATCCTATTTTCATGTAGGAACCCACAGTATTTTCATGAATTTATACTTTATAAAATGAAAACCACTCATTTTATTGGCGTTTTTAATTACAATATTGATATAATTTCTATATGTAATGGAGGATTATGTAAATGTTATGATGTGACTGATGCACCCATTATTATATAAAACTGCAATGTGTTGGTTAATGTTATGTATGTCATCATGTGAATTGATTTACGTGTTAACATGACACAATGTTTGTTAAAAATGATGATTATATTATCATTCTCTTATGGTTTGCATGAAAATGATTATATCCTTGTTCAAAACTATAAGTGGTATTTTTCCAATAATACTTGATTTATGATTTTTATGTATTAACACATTCCATGAATTTATATAATTCATCCTATTATTATTTTTATGATGAATAGATTATTATTTTATGATGATGATGATTATGGTCACCCATATAATATTGACTCATGTCCTTATATATCCAATTATTGGACTTTTAGCTCACCACTTTCATTGATGTTTTTCCTCAGCTAATTGCATGTACAATGGATAACATATTACTTAAAATAAGAATTAATATATTATTAAATAATTTCATATGTTTTATTATTCATAAGGAATGTATTGTATTAATTTTTCCTTGATAATAAACCTTTGGATTTGAGATTTTTAATGGTATAGTGTTTTTTATATTTATAATGATACCATATTTATTTAAGAAATGTAGGGTATCCATAGTTTCTATCATATTAAGGAATATTTAATATAGGAAATATGAATAGATAATATTAGTGAAAACCCTTAGTATGGTATGATATATATGTAAGATCCCAGGATTCTTTGTTTTTGAAAAATTATAAACATATAGATCCCACAATATATGCCTTTAAATTTAATTTCAAAAAGAATAAACTATAAATTGATGAGTTTTTGAATAATGTTCTATTCACGGATTTTATTTTATAGAAAATGGTTGGAACTAGGAGACCTGCCTAACAACCCTTGCGAGGGATAGAGAAATGAATTCCCCAAATAGTTCCCTAATTCCTTTTGAGGTGAAGTTCCCGGTTTCATAGAAATTACTTCCCAATTGTCTCAGTCTGTTAACGATAAGCTAAAAAATATGGAATGCCTATATTCACCAAATAGAGACCAACTATATATAGAGTCTTTTATGCAATAATGAATATATAAAATTAGTAGATATTATAATCTACTAGTTGAGGAATAATATATCAATTGAATGGAGAATATATTTTCTATGATTCACTATTATGGAAAGGAGAAGTTGAATTTAGACATTTATCATTTAGATGTAGAGGTTATCAATGGTGGTATAGATTTGGAACACCAATCTAAATGAATGAATATATATAATGGAGTGGGAAGAAATTAAAAAAAGTAACTTGAATTTTCTAAGAAAAATTCTTATGAATATGGAAATAGAATTAATTGATATGGAGAAAAAAGGGATTCAAAATATCGAGGATTATGAAATTAATTTCACAAGACATTCAAGGTATAACTTTGGTTATGTTTTAAATATTTATTGAATAATTAATAAATTCACTACTTGTTTAAAATACACATTCAAAAGGATATAGATAACAATGTAATTGGTAGTTATTAATAAGTTATTAAATGTGCTCTTAATGTAGAGATATATATTAGATATTTGTACCATGTATATGGGGAAGAGAAATGAATGTTGGAGTTTCAAGGAGGTGGATTTAATGAAATAGATGGAAGGAAAATTAAATCACTCACATGTAAAAAATGTCGAAAGAAAAATCATGGGAATTACCTCAATGGGATAGGTAAATGCTTCATGTCTCGGAGAGAATATCACAAATATCATTAATGTTAGATATACATGATAAATATGGCCAATATGATGGAGGAAAGAGAGAACCACCCATTTTTCAAAGCATCAAATGTATAGAGATATTGAACTAAACCTCATGTTCTCTACGGTAATCAACATCAATAGCCACCAAAACCAACGGATAGAAGTAAATTTTATTCAATCACTACTACTATAGTAATGTAAGAAAATGAGTCATAAAAGGTACACTTCATATTAACATAACAATGGAAATAGAAATAATTCATTTCGATTTTACGTAATCCTTTATATCAATCCAGTTTGATATAACTATTGAATTAAAGTCCAAAAACCTCAATGTCGATATATCTGTAAAGACATATAGTGGTATGATTATAGAAACCCATTTGTGGGACTATTATATTATTATAATATATATAAATATTACACTTTTAATCTCTTTATACTTCCCTTGGTGTGATTTAATGCTATACTGGGAATAGATTGGATCTCATTATATATAGCTCATATCCACTCTAGTTAAAGGAAAATATCATTTCAAATTTAGAACCATGCCATTATATAATACAATTTCTTGGAAGGCCATTAATTTCCATTGTAAAAATCTAAAACAGGTTTTATGTTGATTCCCTATAAAGAAGAATACCTCACTGAAATGGTAGAGTCAACACAAGTTATTAACTTAGAGGAAATGTCTATTGTGAGGGAACACAATGATATATATTTCTAAGAGTCATCCAGACTTCCCTTAGCTCGTGAGGAAGAGTTTACAGTATAAATCATACCCTAAGCTACAACTCTCTCAAAATGTTTATATGGGATGGCCTCTACTAAATTGAATTTGATAAAGTAGAAGATCGATGGGAATTTAGGAAAAGGGATCACACACCCCATTGAATCACATTTGGGTGCTCTAGTGAATTTTGTAAGTGAATAGGATCGATCAATGTGGTTGTGTATAGATTACTGGGATATAAAAAGGATCACCATAAAGAACATTTATCTTATTCAAATGATTTATTAATTGATCGATCGAATATAAGGAGACCCATATAAGTCAAAGGTAGATATTCATTCTAGTTATCATCAACTAAAGGGGAAGATATTGGATAATAAGAATAATACTTTATGTACAAGGTATATGAAATATGAATTTCAATTAATTCACTTTGGTATTACTAAATCTCCATTGATTTTCATTGATTTGATTAATAATGACATTATATACTACCTTGAATAACATTAAGTTGTATTTATTGAATAAAATTTCATATAATCTAAGAGTAAGTAGTATTAGGAAGAACACATTACGATTATATTGGTTATATTATATCCGAATAAATTTTAATCCATCTTTAAAAAGTGTCACTTTTGTATGAAAAAGTCACATTCTTGGGGAATGTGATCTCATGTGGGTGACAATTTTTGGACCCCTCAGATACAATAAAATTAGAGGAATATACAAGATGAACTGGTGTCCTGGAAATTTTCATTTCTCTTGGATTATTAGGGATTAAGAATGTTTTTTCAGAAAATTATCATGATTTTATTTCTCTCTAAATAATTTAACATAGAAAGTAGTAAAGTATGTATCAATGGAATATTGTTGGAAATGATTCATCATGATAAATAAGAGGTCGATCATTGCACCTATTCTCACATTACTGACAAGTAGAATTTTTGTTTACATTCAATGATTCTTTAAATAATGGATTCCTTTGTATAACTATAGAGAATGATAATTAGATAACCTATGCCTCATGGTAGTTTAATATCCATTATATGATCTTCCCAATGCATGATTTATACTTATTATCTAATATCAACACGTTGATTAATTAGTGGAACTACCTATATGTTGAGATGTTTGAATTATAAAAAATCACAAGAGTTTAAATAATATATTCACACATATGAACTCAACTTACATCAATGTATGTTGATATAGATAACCATTTACTATAATTTTTCTATTCACTATTATCATGGGAAATCAAGCTTGGTAGGTAATTCTCTTAACAAAGGAGAAACGTCTACCATATACATGATGTTTATTGAGAAATTCCCTATTTTAAATGATATGAAAAGGATCTATTTGAAAGTGTTTACTAAATTCGAATACATATTAAATTAACCAAATTATTTCCTTACCATTTATCCAGTAGTATAAATAGAAATAAAAATGTGATGGTCAAGATATTCAAATGAATCTTAATTTAGTGTGAAGGGAATATACAAGAGTTCAATATCGATAATGATGGTGTGATTCATTTTGGAATGAGGCTATGTGTTGCTTCAAAACATCTGTTAATGAATTTTTGGATAATTTATATAATCCACCACTATTCATCCATCCTTGAAGTACCATGATGTTACATTATCTCTCAGAATACTCCTATTGAGATAACAAGAAGAATGAAATTGTGGAATATGTCTCACATTGTCAGTTATGTCTATAAGATAAAGTATAATGACATATGTTCAAAAGGATGCTTCATCTATTTCCAAAACCAATGTCAAAATTAGATAATGTCATTATTAACATCATCACGGGTTTGCTGAAGATATCCAATTAAAATAAAAATATATGGGGTGTGGTGGATATGATCACCAAACAACCAACTTTATTTCAATTCAAGATGATATTTCTACTGAACAACATGATATTTTATATGTGAAGGAAGTTGTAAGGTATTATGGTGTTCCACTTTCGATCATCTATGAACATGATCAAAGGGACACATCTAAAATTTAAAGAAGAATTCAACATTCATTGAGTACTGAATTGAATTTCAACATTCCATACCACCCCTAAAATGATGTCCAATCTAAAAGGACTATTCAGAAACTCAACTTCATGATATTATCATCCTAAATGGAATATAAAAGTTGATCGGATCAACATTTTCCATTGGTTGATTTCTCATAGAAAAGCATATTTCACTCAAGTATTCAGATGGCTCCATATGTTCCTATATAAGTGAAGAGATGAAGAAATCCAACCTATTGAGATAATGTTGGATAACAAAAGATACATGCTTCTAATCTAGTACAATAGTTGTAATTTAATGCTCAAGCCATATATGAATATATCAATTCTACTTAGAGTAGAAAAAAGAGTCATATTGACAATCACTGAATGGACATGCATTTTCCTATTGGAGAGAAATGCTTCCTTCAAATGTCACCATGGAATAAAAAAATGTAATTTCAAAAGAAAGGTAAGCATACCTCAAGGTATATTGGCCCCTTTTTTATCATGATCGCATATGTCTAGTGTAATATTTTCTTTAACTTCTACCAAGTATGTCTCATTTTCATGATTTCTTTCAAGTATCACAGTTAAGGAATTATATAACTAACACACTCATATAAGGAATCCATATATGTTATAACTTGAGAACGACCTCTCATATAAAGATAATCTAGTAAAGATCTTATATAAATGAGAAAATATCATATATATAAAAAAATCACCTATACTTATTCTTGATGAGGAATTAAAAGTATGAAGTAGTTACTTGGGAATTGGAAGAATCAATTAAGGTGAAATCCACTCACATATTTATTTAAAATAGAATATCAATGGTGAAATTTCATAACATCGAAAATATGACAAATTTTTTTTATCAATTGATAACTTTGCATTCTTGTAATATTGTTATATGATTTAAAAACATATATTTCAGAGAGATCCTAATAAAAACGTCATTCTCATAAATGAAAATGAAATAAGTGATATTCATATAAATTACAAAAATCTTATGGAACATTTACATGACCCTTGAACTAGTTACATTAACAATAAGAATACTAATTTAGAAAATAGAATTGTTACCAATTCTATGAAAGTATAAATAATAATTATGATTATTATAAATAAAAATAAGATATATTTATGCCTTAATTTAATTAAAAAAATGTATTAAAATGAAAAATAATGTGTTGGTATTTTTTAAAATGATAATCTTTATTTACAATATTATAATTAATATAATGATTTAGTAGATAATTTATTTTCATAAAATATATTGATAAATTATATTTTTTTGTATTATGATTATAAGATTATTTTATGGGACCTTAGATAATTTATTAAATATTTTCGAATTTTATTATAATATTTTATAAATAAATGATTATTTTATTTATGAAATAAATTTCTCAATTTTTTAAAATTATTTTCATAAAACAAAGTGAACTTTTTATTTCTATAAAAAAATGATAAAGTTTAATTATTTGTATTTTTCTAAAATAGTTTAATTTTAGTGGATTTTGACATACGATAATTTATGATACTAGATAAACACATGAATTTTTTTGTGACATTGTTGAGGAATAGAGGATTCAGGAATAATTATCTTGAACTACTCACCACTAATTTCTAAATATATACCTAGAAATCAAAACTAATCTTATTATTTTTCCAAAATAATAAAGTAAATATTAAATAATAAAAAACCCTCATATACACCCCTATAATTACCACCACTCAACTCTTCTTCTCCTAACACATTCCAAGCATTGAAGCGTGAGAAAATACTAACCAATATTATTCTTAATCCTCACCCACACATCATAGAGACTTTAGTCTCAACAAAAGTCAATATTGTTATACTAAATGTTGTTCTTAAGGAGAATAAAATCAAGAGAAAAATTCCTCTTTCCTTTTCTTATATTTTTGCAACAATTGTTTTTCTTATCCTCTCCTCACATACCCATATCCATGTGACATGTTAACTCCAGTATCTCATATACAATTGAATTTCATTTTGATAATAAAATTTAAATCCTCAATCCACTCTTCCTCTACATTTTATTTTAAAATTGAATAAATCATACATGTGGTGTTGATTTATTGCTTTCAATAATGAAATGTTTTCATTATACTTTACACCTTCAAGGCTTGGTATAAAACCATTATAATGGTTGAAAATGATTTTATTATGTATGTTATAACTTTTTTATTTTCTAGAACTAACATATATATAATATTAAATTACTAAACAAGACTAGTTCATGATGATCGAAAAGCCACTAAATTAATCTAAATGATTATTATTAATGTTTTGTCTAATGAACGATCCGAATTTCATGGAAAAAATACCATATACGACCATTTAAATTTTTTATATTCATTAATAAAAAATAATTTAAATTCTGGATAATTATTATCATATTAAATTATATCAATTAGATTTATACAAGCTCAAAATAATGAAAACTATGAAAACAAACACCCCTAGAAATTTAAAAATAACATGTACAACTCATGAAAACAATATATGGATTTAATAAAACCATAATAAAGAAAATACTTGTTTATTGGTTTTTATTTAATAAATAATGAATATAATTTATTTATCCATGATATTAATGTGATGAAAATTTTTGTATGTAATGTAAGGGGACTCGTGAACCCAACTACATTTTTTTGTAATTTCTTTTTTCATACCAAATTTAAGTGTATATATTCATTTAATATTCCTCATAAATAATTTAATTGTTCTTTACATTTTCTTTTTAGGATATATAGCTTACCATATTGATTTGATGAAAAAACAATTATTGTAAAATAAAATCTTCATCCCAAAACACATTTTGATTTGTATTGAGATTGTTTATTCTTCAGTAAGGTTTAATGATATTTATACCCAATTTGATTCACCCTATTTAATTTTGGAAACCAATTTTTATTCATGATGGTATGAATTGTGAAATTAATCCAATTGCATTTCATTATTTATTTTAATAGTGAGATTTATATATTTTCTAGGTGGAATTCATGTTTATATAAATTATATGATATTACCAGTGTGCCCATAATTCTATACGAATCCAATTCCCTAGGAAGTGTTATGTATCTTAGGATATGATATGAAATATTATTGAATGTTATTATAGTTTTTTTCACATTCAAAAATTTATAATTATTCACACATTTTATTAATGAACATGGTGACATATTTGTTCACAAATATGTGTGGTATTTGACCACTAACAAATGATGTTTAATTTTTAATGAATTTCCCAAATCCATGCCTTTATAGAATTTATACAACCACTATTATTATTTTTAAACAACGATTATTTTATGATGATTATTATTATTCTCACCCATGGTATATTGGTTAATGTCCTTATATATCCTCTTACTAAACATTTTTGTCACTAATTTCCTTTATGTATATCCTTTGGATACTACATGTAATGAGGAGATTGTCTTCTTTTGATGGATAAAGGACATGTTTTTAAATAAATTTTTATTTTTTATTATTCATAAGTTATATATAGACATAATTTTCCTTGGACACTAAACAATTTGATCATAGTCTTTTAATTCTATTATGATGGTTATCATTAAAATTATTTTTTAGTCAGAAATGAATAGTAGATTCTCTATATGAACTATTTAGTTATCTAATCAAAACATAAATGAGATATATTTTGTTAGAACTCTTCGGATAATATTGAATATTTTACCATTTATATATAAATATATTAGATTCATTTTCAAGTATAATTATAGTCTTTTTTGTAATTAAGTGCATGTCAAAATTCCATAATGTGATGTGGTTGTGGTAAATAATTACCAAGGATTAATAAATAAAAAAATTGAATTTCGAGTGTTACTCAACATTACCTGGTTTATGAATATGGTCCTTAATACGAACTTGGTTTTACCCTATTGGAGGATATGATATAGAAATTCACCATCTCTCTATAAGACATCAAAAGAGATTTGAAAAGATGGTTATCATGGATAATCAAGCCTAGACATAAGGTTTAGTTACTATGATGAAGGTTTCATGATTTATAATTAATATAAATTAATTTTCACAATTATGTATTTTACACTATGATTATATTTTATCACAATATGCATTCTGGTTTTATTTTATAGGAGAAACTAGAAGAAATCATGTTAATGATGAATTTTATAGAACATTTATTGATAAGAAACCATATGTGATGATGAATAGAGTAAAGTATATTATTATTATAGCTAAATAGTTTTCAAGATATATGACTAACAACTTTCAACTCACCATACTCCCAAAATCAAAAAAAAAGAAAATGATAGTGTTTTATGAGAGTTCTATTTCTGTATAACATATACTAATAAATAATTATATTCCCATATGTTGAGATTGATGGAATAAGATCACAAGGGAATTTTTCCAAGAAATGAGATGATGCATTATGTGTGGAAAGTAAATAGAAAAAAAAGTAATTTTTTTGGGAAAATGATAATTTTAGTTAATGAAGAATTGTTGAATAATGTTTTCCCTAATGAATCATTAAAGGTTCATTGTTTTAATTATGAAGGGAATGGGAATTATGAAAATCAATGAACGAGGTTGAAAAATAAATAATATGATCGACATGTTTTTTAGAGTAATAAATTTTTTATTGATCATTCTTAATCTATATGTGATATATAAAAGTAAGGAGTAATTAAAGAATAATTTGATCAATCCTAAATAATGTTTACAAAATTTTGTGGATTGCATGAAATTTTTATGTACTATAAATGGGGATTTATGTGATTCTTGAATATTTATATATAATAAACATTATGTAGAATATTTATGTTAAGTATTTTCAAGAATATTTTTAAAGGGCGTAATGTCTTATAAATATAATTTAATGGTTAGCTAATATTCTATAAAAACATAACTGAGGTAAATTAAATCATTTAGATGTTCTTGATGTTGTGATAAAAAGTTCATTTTATTGACAAGAATGATCAATATATATAACTATAGTGGAAAAAATTCATTTAATGTATAATTTATATTTTTATGATGATCACAATATTCTTGAAAATGTTATAGGATCATTGAAAATTATTAATATGCTCATCAATTATAGTTTTTCATATATTTAGAAAAATAAATAACCACAAGTTTTGTGATAACATATCACACCATATAATGTTGTGGGGATTGAACCCACAATCAGAGTGTGATAATGGTGTAGTGACAACCATTGGACTATGTAGAAGAGTGGTTATTATAACATTGTTTTTACATTTATTGTTTGAATGATTTTATTAATATTATTTGTGAAAATATATTATGGGATTAGCCAATATTATTTGGGAAGAAAACATATATTTTTGGTGATTTTTTATCAGGTTGATGTATATATATACTTTTTGGTATAACATAGAGGATTGTCTGGGAAGAATGTAATTATGTTTTTAGATGAAATTCGAAAGGATATGATATAAACATTAAGGTTAACTCAATATTTCATATTAAGGTAATTGAAGTTTTTTGGGTTTTCATGTACTTATGGAATGACAAGTTTGATGATTTGGATTAATTGTTTAAATTAAGATAATAATTAATCCATACTCATTTTGGATATTATCATATTTTATAGTAACAATTTTTATTAATAAAGATTGATGGAATATATTTTTACATTTATATGGATCTTATGATCTGTGAACTGTTAATTTAGTTTATAAACCATACAAAATTTATTTTTGGATATTAATTTTATAGAGTAATTGATGCATTGTAGATCGATTAAAGCAAAATAGTGGATGCAATTTTCTTAAAAATTGGAATGACCTAAAGTATATATATTTCCTTATTTTTATAGACACTAAAATAAATCTTCAACATTATGAAAATGATCATGTAACAGAAAATTTATCATATTTCATTCATATATAATGACTAAAATGATCCATTAAATAGTAATAGATTTATTGTTTTAGTTTCATTATAAATAAATTGATCATTCAAATTCATTTTATATACTATATATATTAATCTCTATTACTATTTATGTGTTTCAACAATTTCCATATCCTTAGTTTCACATATATTATTCTTATGGGAATCCAATCTATATGATATTTTTGAAATTTAAATTTCCAACATTTTACGAAAAGGTTTTGTTTACCCTTTTCAACAGTGTGGTATTTTCAAAAATGTCATTTAAATTTTAACAATTTGATTTTTTTAGATCAAGATTAATATTTTAGGATAATATTTATTTAAGGTTTTAGAATGTAACACCATGATATTTTAAAGGAGGAAGATCATGTTTATAGTGTATATTAAATGGAAAAAATTGACTTATAATAAAATACAATAAAATATTAATCATAAAAATTTTAAATTTCCTCAATATCTTACGATTCACACAATGCTGAGATTAAAAGAAACACAATAGTTTATTAAAATATCAATTTTTAAACATGACTATCATATAAATTCCATTAAATTGGTGGGTATGAATAGAATTCACTAAAAAATAAAACATTTGTTTTTTACCCTTGTATAAAATAAATTAAATCATTATATATATTTTTGAAATAAAAGAAAAACTAATTGAATGAAAAAAATATTTTATGACAATTGTATTTTTTTAAAAGGGGGTTTAGTTGGGGTTTGCAGAAAATTTTGAAAATATCTTTACCACTATTATAATAAAATTAAAATATAAAAAATATTTCAGAAATAAGAATATCAATATTATCTTATAGATATTCGTTTAAATTTTTCTAAAAAATTTCATTTTACGAGGAATAGTGAAAAATAATCTTTTTTTGAAAAACATTTATATTTAGTTTAATATATTTTCAATCCACATATAATATTAATATGGATTTAAAATTATGTGTAGTTAAATAATTAATTTTTTTATAATAATTGGTTCTCTCAAATATATTTTATATTTAATTTTAAAATCAAAACTTTTTTTAATGTTTGAAAGAGTATATTATGGAAACACATTTTTTTGACACAAATACATGTTTAATTTTAAATTAAATTCTTTAAATTATTTTATTTTAATTTGGATAAATAGATTTCATATTATTAATTAGTATAATTTATATTATCTATGAAGGTAAACTTATTTTTACCATAATTAATAATGACAACTGTAAATATTTATTCATCGTAGTTAATGTAAAAAGAATTTACCAGGGTCTTATAGATGGATTATAATGTTTGAAAAAGTACCATAAAATGTATAATTAATATTATATTTTACTAATTATACTTTATATGTTAAGAAAATAATATATTTTATCTAATTTTTCATGAGATTAATATGTTTTTATATCATTATTTTAGAAAATACAAAGTGTGTCCTCTTCCCCACATAAAAATCCACCCCCTCTCATCTCCACCCCACATTTCCAAAACCAATTGTTTCATCCATTAAAAACTCAAATAAAATTTCTATATACCTCCCCTAATTATATAATAATTATTGGGGATATGAATACATTCTTAGGAAGTATTTCTGTCTATATAAAATGATGTTGTCTCAAGAAGAGATAACATTCATAAAAGTGAGTTTTAAATTTCTTCCTACACCAATATAATTTTTTTAAATTAATTATAATATTATTAAATTATAATATAACATGTAAAACTATGATTTTTTAAATTAAATTAATTACATAATCCCATCTCCTCCTCTCTATGATGTGGATTGAATCCCATGATTGTGTGAATGATGGACTACCGCCTTGTGAAGCGATGTAATTCGTTTTCTATCACTATCTCTCAAGGAGGGGTAAAAAATATAGATAATTTTTTAATTTTTATTTTTATTATATAATTATAAATCAATAATGGTAATATATTATATAAAAACATATATTTTATTATGTATATAACATGATAATGATTCTTATTTGTACAACAGAATAGAACCTCATGAAGCGATGTGATTTGTTTTTTTTACTTAAAAATTACATGGAAGGTAATAAGGATTGTTTTTTTGTTTATATATCATATTAATGAAATATTAATTATTATTAGAGAAAAATATATAATATAATTTCTTAAATTACTATCCACTGAATAAATTATATCATTGTTCGTGTGTGTGGATGATTATAACCTCACAAAGCGATGTGATTAATTTTTATTAGGACATCACATTGATCATATATGGAAGGGAATTTAAAGAAAAAAATTATTTATATTATATTTTTATCAATATTTAAATATAAAATAATAGATACCTATTTGTATTTTAATCTTATAGAAATTGGAAATAGTGTTCATTTATATGTACAACCTTTCTTCAACGTTATATTGTATTTCATTTTCTATCTATAATATCTATGGACTAATATAAATACATATATATATAATTTAAGTGATATTTTTATCAGGTTGTTAATAATGAATATGAAATAACCCTAATAAACTTTATAATAATAAAAATTCTAAATCAAACTATACATGAGTAACAACAAACATATTACATGAAACCTAATTTTTACCAAGAATTATGAATAAAAATTTCATAAAATGTCATAAATATATAATATATATTGTGAAATATATAATTATGGTTCATTAAATGAAATATTTTGAACCTATATTTATATTTATTTAGGATTATACAATAATTATAAATGTCATACGTGAAGTATTGGGTTTCTATACTCAATTTTTATTATTTGGGTCCATATATAAGATTATATTATTCTAAAATTATAGAGAAAATGTGATTTTGTTGATTTATGTTTTATTAACACATTTCTTATTTTTTATATGAATTTTATACACATAATCAATGAATTTATTATCCCCCACCTCAATAATAAGATCATTATATGGGATTCACATCACACATCCTTCTTTGAGAGTCATGTTCTTTTAGGCACCTAATTTATTTTCAATTATTTATATACATACCATTAAAATAATATATAATGAATACATAAAACATTATTTTATTTTATTTTATAATTCATATATTTTTTTCATCTTTTGTAATTATTCCACTGTTACCATAGTATAAGATTTTATGATTCAATCACATTTTAAATAGAATTTATTAAACATTCATTTTCATTTAAGGAAATTATTTGATCACATTCAAATTAACACATTTAATTTTCTTCTAGTATTTTTATTCACCATGTATTCAAGTAACATTACTCATTCCACTCTTTTTTAATTATAATTATTGATATAAATATTTTAATAAAATATTATTCATTTCACTCATTGGTCAAAAATTATTTTTTCCTTCCAAATCCATGTTTTTTATAATTTTTTTGATAATTATTTTAAATTTATTTTTACAATTATTTTATAAAAATAATTTTATATTTAAAAAAAATTCAAAATAAATCATCCTATAAATTTTTGAATATGTTATTTTATTACTTTTATTACATAACACTGAAAAGAAATTTTTTTTGGTTAAAATAATCATCTTGAATGGAATTATTCTTCCATTATGAAAAATATAATTTATATATATATATATTATGTATTAATTATTATTTAAAAAATATTAATTTTAGTTTTAATTTTAGATTTTAAATAATATTTTTTTGGAAAATGAAATGTATTTTTTCTTCAAGGTCTATGGAATGTGATCATTAAAAATCATTTTTTATATATGCTGAAATAATTTCATTTTACTCAAAATGAATTGTTTATTTTCCACATGAATTTTAAAATAATTAGAAGATAATTTACATCAATGATAATGAATATTGATGTTAATTTTTTCGTATAAATTATCCATATATTTTTCTCACATATAAACCTTTTTATTCTTCCTAAATACGATGTTGTAATACAAATGTAATGATAATTTATCAAATGGATTAATTATGATATTTTCTCTGAATAAGACATGAATCAATATTATGAAATCCATTTTCACTCCATGTGTAATTATTATTGTATTCCCTATGATTAGTTTGGTTTGGCATAAATAGATCTATAACATGTTATGACATGTGTCCCGTATAGTGCTATATTGAATTAGGTAAAGATTTAGTCTCATTAGACGTCATGTATTTGATTGGAGAGTAAAAAAATTCATTATGAGACTCAATCCACTATGATATGTTTTGTTTTATATTAGTATTGAATAATGTTTATTTCAAGTGTCCCACCCATGGTTTGAGGTATGTAGGCCTTGATTAATCCATTTTACGTGTTTAAAGTGCCTGAGATGAGTTTGGATGAGTTTGGGAATGTTTGGTTTGGGATTGATTAAGTATGGAGGCTTTTCTAAGGGCGCACGGTTTGAGAACTGCTGAGGGAAACCGTGCATCGTCTCCAAGAAACAATGTAGGGGAGACAGGGTGATTCACATCGCCTACCCAAAGTTTTACAAACAATTTTAGGAAACCATGCACACCCCTTATCTGGAGGCATTAGTGTGCACACAGTTAGAAAATGATTTTCCAAACCATGCAGACTAACTGCGGTACCACTTAAATATGTTATTTTAAATTTGGTCGCCCTCAAGATTAACATATTCCACATTACATCTTCATTCACTAGATCCTCACTCGTTATATTTGGTTCTCAAAGGTTTTATGGGATCTTTCACACATTTTGAAAGATAATAGGAGGGGTTTATTGGTGGTTTGAATGTGGTATCTCTAGGGTAAGTCTCTCTTCTTGGTTTCTCTTTGGTTTCCTTTTGGTCTTATCTTCCCTCTCTCTTGGATTTCTATATATACATACATTTCATGAATATATAGGGTTATGGTTTCCTTCAGTTTTTATTTTTTGGATTTTTGATGATAGGGAATAAGATCGATAGTGGATTCAGTGGTACATTCATTGGATTTGGGGCGCAATTGCTTGTAGGTCGCATTCACCGGAACCCTAAATGTAGGCGTCTTCTCTCTTGACTCAACATTTATATAACATGAATCTATGTTAAAATTAATTTATGTTGCTTAAAATAGATTGTGTTTTTGATGTGATAAATGGGTAAAAAATCACTTTGGTGATGTTTTGGGGATTTTTGTGGGAAAGCGGGTTTTGTGATGAAATGCACTTATTGTGGATTTTAAAATGGAAAATTACAAAAAATTTTATTGGATTGATTTTGGAAAATGGTTGGAAAAAGTGGTTTTTAATAAATATATTGTTTTACTCAAATGTCGTTTGCGTGGAAAATAATTTAATGGTGGATTCAATAAATTGGTGAATTATTGAAGTGGTTTGGCATGTTATAGAAATGGTAATTTCTGTGTTAATGTGTCCTTGTTGGGTTATATATTTGGTTGTGGCTTGTTTAAATGTGATGTGAAATTGGATGGGAAGTCACACTATAAAATGAGATGGATAGTGGTTGGAATAATCACTATTAATGGGAGTGGTTGGAAAAACCACTAGTTGTGAATGGGTTGAATAAAATATGTGGATGTCCCACCATAATGGTTGTTTTGTTGTGTGTTGTTTTGAAAATATGGAATCTGTGTTTCTAACATGAAATGATGAATTGTCTTGGGGCATGGAAGTTTAGATTTCTTATCTGTTGTGGGAAATTTGGTGGAAATGGATCTATAAGGAGTGTTTGACTTGTTCTAAGATGTTGGACTATTGAATGTTTTATATAAAAAGTTACATATAAATATACTAACAGTTTTATCGAAATGGTGTGTGTAGGGAAGTCATTTAAGAAAACATAGTGAGTATTAGTACTCACCCCCTACTTTGGTACTTGGGTGCTTTTGTAGATGACATTTCCCGAGACACATGTAAGAGTAATGCATCTCATTTTACTAGCAGTTCAGCATGATGCTTTTTGATTTTGTGGTTCTTGGAGCATAGAGCTTTGTGTGGAGCTGTGGAGTGTGTATTAGATTATTTTGGGTCCCTTGTTTAGATTTTCTCTTTGTACTTTGATTTTGGCTTGGTTGCATATGGTATGTGGGATTTTTATTGATTAGTTGGTTTTCTTTTGGCATTATGTGGGTTTGGTTGTTTTATCAACATGCATAAAATAGTTTTTTGTTAGTGGATTGTTGGATGGTTGGTTTAATCACATGGAAAATTCATTCCCCAATTTATTCTCGAAGACCTCCGCATTTATTTCCAGCATTTGATGCATTGGAAATGTTGCCTAAGGCGAAGTTGCATTCCTCCACCATCAAAAGCTAATGAGATAAGCCAAGGTGTTATAAGTGGTATCAGTTGGTTCGGTCTTTGAATTTCAAGTGAGAATAGTCATTAGAACCTTATGTTTGATCATTGGTCTTGTTGTTGACATTAATTCATGGACTATTCCATGAGTCGGGATAGTATCAAGGTGTAGGATTGTTTGAAAATGAAATTTATAACATAAAAGGATGTAGATAACCATTTTATGTTGAACTTCAATTTACCATGGATTTGGGCACATAATTGTTTTGGAGACACTTATAGAGATTGGATATCTCATTGTCGTGGGTATAGCCAATGAGATGAGCATGGAATGCATGGTAGAAATGAATTCCCAATAGTATGCATATTTCATTGGGGTATAATGATCTATTGTGTGACATGAATGTGTTTATTTTGAAAATCATTATTGGGTTTCAAAAAGGAAGGGTTTGAAACATAGAAAACTGGTGGTATTTTGAAAATGGGTTTATTTTCAAAACATAGTGAATTGTTTTTCTAAATAGTGAAACATGGGAAATATAAACTTGTGGAAATCCTGGTTGTAATAGTAGTAGTGTAATTGAACTAGAAGTTTTGAATCATATGTTTCTGAAATAGAAGGAATTAGGGATGTTTTTTTCTTGATAGAAATGGAACCAGGTAGGTTTTATAGAGACCAATATAAGGAGGCTGCTGAAAATGTGGTTTCACCTGAGCCTCACGTAAACCAGCACCTAGTGCAGATTATATTGCAAGATTTCCAAGTAGTAGGATGTGTGAAAAAATTGGATAAAGAAAATCATTTGGATCATGCTATTAAATTTCAAAGGTATAATCCACACATGTTTAGGGGTGATTCGGAGCCAGAAATGGCTAAGACATGGCTGAACAGAATGAATAGGATATTTTAATTCTTGGGAAAATGGTAGAGCTTAAAGTGATGTTACCCATGTAAATTTTGGAAGATCATAACTTTCAGTGGAGGGAGATGGCAGTCCAAGCTGTGACGGACTCAAGTATGAAATGAGATTGGTTTTAGGAATTGATTAAAAAACAATTCTACCCTCATATGTTCAGAATTTAGAGAACAACATATTTCATCAGTTTGTAGAAAGGAAACATGGTGGTGACGAAATATGCAATAATGTTTCTAAAAATGGTGTAGTTTTCACTCGAGGTGGTGGGTAGTACATCGTTGAAGTCAATGATTTTTGAAGCAATCATGAACCATGAAATTTTTTCCTTGATAATGGTGCTCAGTTTAGTTGATTATACAGTAATGGTGAATCAACCTATGGTGTAGCGGTATGAAATTACTTCTAGTTGACTATAATTGATACCTATCAGGGCAATCCATTGTGGCTACACCCCCTCGGCGGGACACACCACCATCCCCAGTGGCAGCCATTTCCTCATGAGGCCCTTGGGCAGAGATCCATGCTCCGTCCATCGCTCACATGTGAGATTTCCCAAGGATCAGATTCAGTCGTACCTCCTTTGCCTCTGATACCAACTGTAGAGACCCAAAGATTGACGTGCATGGAAATTACATTACTTTTGTGGAATACTTAATACATAACAAAAATAGACACCAAAGGACTGTAATAGATTAGTATATTTGGAAACATGGAATATAAACTTCTAATCATGTTGAAAAATCTTCAACATCTCCCATAACGATCTTCCCCATATTATTTCCTTACCTAAAACCTTTCTTTATTTCCTGGGGAAAATAAAACATAAAAAGGGTGAGCTCAAATGCTCAATAAGGGCAAACATAGAGAACATTAAACAATCCATAATAATTTGAATGAAAAAACTTGAACATGAAATTTAAACATCAAAATCTTGAGAAAAGACATAAATCGTGGAAGTTTATAAGGGATATATCATAATGGAACATCAAACATGATAAAATATAATGGGAATAAAACATGTAATTGTGTAAACCATTCAACACATGATATGATTTCCATATTATCCAAGGCATTGCTTCCAAGACCATCTTAGTGGAAAAAGTCCCTTTCTGAATCGAGTTCACTCCTCGTTTCAGTCCTGTAATACTGAACCAGATTAACTTACCATTCTAGCCATGTATATCTCATGAGATATAAATCTTTACCCAATGAATTGGAGAGAGATATAGGTCCCACCCATCTCATAATGAAATCATTCTTACTTGTTCCACAACATAAACATTAATCATTCATCACAACCCAAAAAAATAAAATGTGTTTCATAAACATCATCCCATCATAACATAATCCATACAAAACAAATGGATATCATTTCATCATAAGACAAGTGAAACCATGTAATGCATAGATACATTATACATTAAACATACACATATGAAATCATTTCATCTTAGATGTAAAACAGTTTTGACAAAACACTTGAAATGAATTCGTGAGGAAAATATCCTTTCTTCTTTAAAATAATTTTATATTCACAAAATGACATGAAATTTTAAAAGAAAAGGGTTTTGTTGAAAATAATCATGCAATATTTTATAGGAATATTCATTAAAATGAGTCGTTATGAAAACGTAAAAATCTGTTCACACCGTATAAGTTAAAAAAACATTCTTCTCATACTTTTTCCAGAAAGTCAAAAAAAGTATCGCGTACGACAAAATATTCCTTACATACCATGTAGTAAAAGTCAAAATGGATGAAATTGGCTTTAAACATACATGAAAAAGTTTCTAGAAAACATAGACATGGATGATAATAATATCCCCAGTAAATACTTACGAATAAACAATCTTGGATAAAAACGAGATTGGAAAAGTGATCCCTTACCTTATGTCCGATGTGCTTCATATGTATCCGAACCTGATGTATAATGATTTAAATAATGTAATTGACTTATTACAGAATCATATTAATTGTTATTATATCATATATTCTTCACTTAGGTATTTATATTACCTGTTCATTTGTCAATTCCATGTTAAAGTAGTGTTTTGGGTAAAATTGTTTCATTTATCGTACGTGATTGGAGTTGTTGTTATTGATATTATTATAACTTATATCATGATTTACATACTTCCAGAATGTAAAACATGATTTATATATCATATATATTCATTATATATATATATAATAGATAGATAAATTAAATGAAACACACCGTTCATGGAGACGGTTGGTCGTACGTACGCATGAACGCTGTTTTCATTTCCTTATTGAATTGAATAGAATTAAGTAGATGAAATACATATATATATATATACACATAAATACAGTATCATTATTATGTCATATATTTCATTATTATTCAGTATATATACTTTATAATCATTCATGAATGGTTAACATGGAAAATGAATCTCATCGTGTCGTGGAGAAGGTAGTCCGTACGTATGCACGAGCAATGATATCATTACCATGATTGTGGAATTGTATTTAAGTGTATTTATAATATTTCATAACCAATATAACATCAAAATAATCATATATAGTTATTTATTTACACCATTATACCCATCCAAGTAAGGTGGTGGTCGAAAACATATTACACCACGGTGTGGAGACGGTATTCCGTAAGTACGCACGCACGGTGATTTCATTTTCCGTAGGATTGATAGAAGGTGAAATAATGTTGTTTCATATTTATATTAACATATAAGTATTTAATTAATAACGATGTTATTACTTTATAATGAGACAACTAAATATGAAGAATTAGAAGAAGGAAGAAACGTGAGAGAATCGGAAGGAGAGATTTCCTCTTCTTCGACGCACCTCCTTTAAGACTTCTCTTAACGAAGTAGAGTTGGTATTTTGAGAATACCAGAACCTCCAGAATATTTCTATTGAAGTGGAGAAGATTAATGGTTAGGGGTTGGCCGAGCATCAAGGCTCAAAAGGGTTTGAGGAGAAGTGGGAAGGGGTTCTCTTTTTATAAGGGAGGAGAGGGGAACCTTTGGAAATCTTAAAAATATTAATTTATAATAAATCTTACCCCACATAAAAACCTCAAAAAATGACTCATATTCGAATATAATATGAGATAGTGTTGTAATATCATCAACTAATAAAATTTAGACATGTAGGGAATTCATTGTAAACATTATCAACTTGCCTTTTCCTTTTTTAATCTATTAAATTTTATTTGTGTTAATAAGATTATAAATTTTAAATTGTTATAAATAATTACTTATGTGCTTTTAATTATCCATAATTAGATAATTTATGACATTTTAGACTATATAAATTTCAATTTATAATTTTTAAATACTTCTTTTGATTTTTAAACAATTTAATAATATGTTATTTTTATAAAATAACAATAGTGTCAATTTTAACATTATTCATTTATTTGAATTTAAATTAAATATAACCAAAAGGTATATTGAAAATAAATTATTTAATAGGTTCATAACATGTCTTAGTAACCTAGAAAATTAGTGGAGAAAATTAAATATTTCATATAATATTTATTTTACAATGTGTAAAACCATTTATTTGGTATTTCTCTTAATAAAATAATTACGACAACATTTTTGTATAATTATTAAATATACTTATTTGTTGCATAAAAATTAATAAAAAATACTCAGATGAAGATAAATCTTATATATTTCATAATAATACATTTAGAATGATTTATCTTCTAAAACACCCCAATTATAAAATGTTAAATATATTAAATTATAAAGGTGACAACATTGACATCATATAAAATTAAATAATATTTATCTCATAATCACTTTTATAAGACTCCAAATGGTACTATATTCGTTCATTGAATGATTATGGAGTATATATACACTACCAATAAGTTTTTGTCAGGTTTTTGAGCCCTTTAATATATATTACTATTTCAATAAAAACAATATTATTTATTTTTTTACTAAATAAATAATTTCTGTATCATTAATGTATAAACTAATAAAGAAATTAAATAACTCATGAAAATTACAAATAAATTACCATGATAAATACAAACATTTTATCTTAAAAATGAGTATTTACAACCTAATTTATATTCTGTATAACATTATATTAAAAATACTTTAATTATTAAAGTTTGAGTGATACATATTTCACTTTCCTTTTAATAAAATAAACTAAAGGTCTTAATCACCTCCAAGTGGGTTATAATGAATTCCATTTCGACCCAAATATCACTTAGGAAGAAATATAATAATCCAATTGTATTAAGAACTGTTAGGGTAATTTTATAATATTATATTTACCCTTAATTACCTGATTTACCTTTAACGATGGTAAATAAAATTAACCATCGTTACTATTCATAATGCCCAAAAATAAAAAGTAGTCTATTAATATAATTTAAACCCACTGGTTCCAAATATGGAATCCGTTTTTTCAAATTCAATACATAGAAGATGTAGAAATTAAATTAAAATTAATCTCGTGGTCGAAAGAGAACGTGTTTTTGTTTAAAACATTGTGAAAGATTGAATTGATTTAACCTACGAATTCAATGTAAAATCAATGATAATGACATAAATTATATTAAATGGTAAAAATATATTATATTTATACTTTAAAACCACTTAATATTATAATTTGACCATATAAATTATTACGATGAAAAATTTTGTTTTTAATTAAAATATAGCATGTTTTTACTATTCATTAAAATATGAAAGCTATCAGAATAATATGAGAATTTTTTCCAAAGTAAATTTTTATATCATAATCACAAAGAAGAATTTTATTTTTTCAAATTAAACTTATAAACATTTCAAAATCTATATTGAAATTGGGTGCACCATCAAAAGGCGGCGAAACTGCATTTTTTTAAAAATACTTATTTTATCATAAAAAATTATTTTATTAACATAACATGTTTTATAAAAACTGTAAGATGAATAATAATTCTATAAAATTCAAAATGTAGTTAGTAATATTCATAACGGCTAGTCCATAATAATATTATAACAATATATCATTGTTTAGTGAAACCTGGTATTGCGTACTACACACGCTATAGAGGAAGGTCGTGATTGCGTGTAATGAAATCCATGTCAGGGTTGCGTGTTTTACAAGACTCATTCATTGTTGCGTATAATAAAATCCAAACATATTTCATTTATACATTGAATATTATATATATATATATACAGTCAATGTTACGTAGAATAACTACTATCAAATAATATTGAAATTGTGTGTAACACGATCCAAGAATAGTGTTGCGTATACTGCAAGCTAATACGTTGTTGTGTATAGCACAAGATAATCTTGGTGTAGCGTACAGTAGAAGATATTAATGAGATCAAAAAGAATTTATCTTATAAAATCTCGGGGTGTTACATATGGTGCCTGAGAAAGATCTTGTGGGGGTTACAGGCGGGGGAAGTATGTTGGTACCCATGTCGAATAGTGGTAACTCGAACGCTGGGTTCAAGAAGAAGGGAGACACTTATTTCTAGGGTGGGAGTACGACTCATATTTTGATGGCAGGATCAGTCAATCTTCATCTAAAGCCTCATAGTAAGCACATATTTTTTCATTGTGGTTCTACAAACCACATCAAATGAGATTGTATGGGACAACATCGAACATGATGTAATTGTAATCATATGGGGAATCCTCATCGTTATTGACATAATGCTTTGAGGTCGGGTGTTCTTGACACTCCTCAGGGGTCACATGGTACTTATTACTCAATCGGATGGGGGAAGAAGCATACCCCTCTCAAGAAGAGTAATGTGGGTCATAGTGATTCTCAGAATACCACGACACCTGAACAGGGTAATAAGGAGAAGATTGTGGCAAGCAATCTGTTGTTCAAATATGATCAGTAGGTGATGGATGATCAGTCAGGACCATCCATGGTTTGAGGTGCGGTTATTTTAAATTCAACATTGATTCATTTTTTGATTTATATGGGTGCTTATCATTTTTTTGATACTTCACGCATCGTTGACTTTTTGGGTTTACACGTGGAAGTGATGCCTTTTATGATAAAACTACAAACTCCTCGAGGGTGAAAGTGATTGAAGAGATTTGATCTATATAGTGTGTTGCTTAGTTTTGGACGACATTGAATGGATTTGGGATTTCTCAGTGCATGATATAGATGCTTATGATATAATCCAAGGAATGTATTTTTTTACAATGTTTAAGGCCCACATCGATTACTATGCATGAGTAATTAGTTTTTGTGATAGAGGTTGGCATTAGAAATCTCATTAGTGGGGAGAAGTGTGAAAATCTAGGTGAAACGGATTTGTTGTCCCCAACTATTGGCGCAATCTCGTATCAGTTAGATACTTTGTCATTGACATCAGTGGATAGGGTCGAACTAAGTGTTCTTCCGACAGTTGTATATTAGTTTTTGGATGTATTTGCCAAATAATTTTCAGGGATGCCACTAGTGAGAAAAGTGGAGTTTAATATTGATCTCATTTGGGGAACCAGTCTTATTTCTCTTTCTTCATACCGAATGTATCCCATGGAATTGTGGGTATTAAAGTTAAAGTTGGAAGAGTTCAAAAACAAGGGATTCATCCTGACGAGAATGTCTCTATGGGAAGAGACAATTTTGTTTCTTAAAAATGCTAATGGAACGTTGTGGCTTTGTGATAATTATCATAAAATTAATCAGGCTATAATGAAGAACTTATATCCACTTCCACTCATTGGTGATTTGATTGACTAGTTTAGGGGATATCAGTGGTTCTCCCTGATTGAATTGACTTTAGGATATCACCAATTACCGGTGAGGTAGGAGGATATCCAAAAAACACCTTTCAGAAGTAGATATTTCTAATATGAGTATGTGGTTATGCCCATTGGTCTAACTAATGCACCAACGGTGTTCATGGAATTGATGTATCAGATATTCCATAGACAACTGGGTTCTTTTGTGCTAGTATTTGTGGATGATATTATGTCGTATTCAGGGACAAGGGTACATCATGAGAAGAACATAGCAATCTAGTTGGGGATCCTAAGGGATCATCGATTGTATGCAAAATTTTCAATGTGTGACTTTTGGATACATGAGGTTCGTTTCCTTGTCCATGTTATTACAGAGAGCGATTTTTTAGTTGACACGGAAAATCTAGAGGCAGCTATTTATTGGGAATCTCTGTTGAATATCTTTTAGCTACATAGTCTCCTAGGTCTACCTGGGCATTATCTGCATTTTGATCATGATTTATCGTGATTGGATTCACCGATCATAACTTTTACAAGGATGAATATCCCATTTCAATGGGATAAGCAGTGTCATAAATTCATTGAAGATTTCATGGGACACCATACATCAGCACTAATCATGATTGTTATAGAACCTAGGAAAGGTTAAGTGGTGTATTGTGACACGTCAGGATAATGATCTGGGTGTTTTATCATGCAGGGAGATCATGTGGTTGTATATGGCTCACAATAGTTGATGTTTCATGAGAAGAACTACCCAACACATGATATGGAGTTGGAGGTAGTGGATCATTCTTTTAAATGTGGCCTCATTATCTATTAGACTAGATATTTACAGTGTTAACTAACCATAAGAGCTTAAATCACATCATCTTATAAAGATTATTTAACCTGAGGAGAAGGAGATGGATGAAATATCTCAAGATGGTAGATTTTGACTTAATATACACATTGAGTAAGGGAAATTCTATGGCAGGTGCATTATGCTGGAAATCATATGATCAAGTGGTGAAGTAGGTATCATATCTATGGATGTTTATGTCAGTCATAGCCGATATGCGGTTGGAATGTGAGGACTAGGGTAGTAGAGAGGTCTTCTTTCCGGATTTATTTGTTTTTTACTTGACTAGTTTGGTTAAAGCGGAACATGCATTGAATTCCATGTGTATGAAGATGATGTCTAAACTCAATAGTGGGGAGTCCATTGAGAATTGGAACTGAATGAGAATTCAGTCTTGTGTTTTCATAATTAGATGGTGGTAGTAGTGGATTTTCTGGAATAACTTCCCATACTTTATCATCATTCGAGGTGAGTTGTCAATCTTGGAATTCAGAAAATGCATAAGGCATTGAAGGTGCAGTTTTGGTGGGCTAGTATGAAAAGGGATGTGGTCATGTTTTCTTAATATGCTTGACTTTTAAGCAAGTGAAGGAATATAATTAGCTTCTAACATGAACTTTTCATTCATTACCTATCCTATTGTGGAAATTGGAGAAGATAGAAATTGATTTTGTGATGGGTCTCCCAAGAATGGTCCAAAAAAACGTTCCCATATGGGTGATTGTGAATCGTCTCACAAAAACATTCCATTTCATCCCAATTCATGAATCTCATATGGTGGATCATCTGTACAAAATATATATCTAGGGGTGGTAAATAGACATGGTGTTCCTATTTTGATAGTATTAGAAAGAGATCCAAAGTTCACATATCATTTTTGGAAATCCTTATAGCTAGCCCCTGGGACACAGTTATCTATGAGTCTGTCATATCATCCTTAGATGGATGCCAAATTTGAGAGGACGATGCAAACCTTGGAGGAAATGGCAAAATCTTGTTGGAAGGATTTTTTGGTTTTAGGGGAGGATCACATACCATTAGTGGGGTTCTCCTATAATAACAGTTATCAGGAATCAATACGTATGGCATTGTTTTAGGTTTTGTAATTTCATCCTTGTCATTCTCCACTATGTCGTGTGGAAATGGGTGAGACTTCAGTGATCGGACTAAGCCATGTCAAATAGACTACGAAGACAATAATGTTAATAACAACGGGGATAAAGACATATCTATGTCATCAGAAATCATATGTGGACCATCATTGATGACCATTGTCGTTTGAGGTGGGTGATCAGGTGTTTCGAAGAATCTATCCTAGATTGACACAACATCGGTTTGGGAAGCATGGTAAGCTATCTTCAATGTATATTGGGCCATTTGAGATACTTTAGTGGATTGGAGATGTGGCTTATCATTTGTCTTTTCCACAATGGTTTAGTGTGGTGCACAATGTGTTTCATGTGTAACAATTGAAAAAGTATTATCCTGATCATCACTATGGGATTTTATGGGATCATGTTGAGCTAGAACATGACTCTTCCTTGGTTAATGTGCCAGTTTATATTTTTGATAGGTAGTAGAATATATCACATTGTAAAATTATCGGTTTAGTTCTTGGTTTTTGGAAGTATGGTCAGTTTCAAGAGGATACCTAGAAGAGGGATAAAGAGATGGATGACTAATGGCCCGAGTTCTTTTGGAAAAGTAATGGTTATTTACTTTCCATGGATGGAAAGTAAAATAATGGGGAGAATATAGCACCCCCAGTTTGTGGTATGTATCTTTTTATGCCTTTTTATGAGTATAAAGTACATTCAATGAGTTTGGGAGAGTTAGGCTTGGGTTGGAATAATTCTAGAGGCTTTTCTAAGAGCACATTAGTTGAGCACGATTAGGGGAAATAGTGTGGGTTCTCTAGGGAACTGTGCAGGAAGAGAAAGTTGGAATTGAAAGTCCTATGCACGGTTTTACAAACCGTGTGAGGAAACCAAGAAGACCCCTTATCTCGAGGTAGTGTCATGGTCACGGTTAGCACACAATTTTCTAAACTGTGCAGGCTAACTGTGTGGACACTTAAATATGGGGTTTTTAAATATTGTTTCCCTTTATCTTAGCCTATATCAAACCAAATCTTCTCCCACTCAAGCCTCGCACATGATTTTTAATTCTCAATGGTTGGAAGCGATCTCCCACACATTTTTGAAGCAAATAAAAATGGTTTCTTGGTGGATTGAAGGTGGTTTCTCCCAGGTAAGTCTTTCCTCTTGGTTTATATTTGTTTTACACTAGGTATTCTCTTCCATATCCATCAGTTTTCTAGATCTACTTCCATTTCATATCGATCTTGGGTTTTGGACTCCCTGGGTGTTGATTTTAAGGCTTTTTGAGCTTAGGGAATATGATCTATAGAGGTTTCTGTGGAGCATTCTCTGGATTTGGGGAGCGATTGCTTGTGGGTTGATTTCATCAGAACCCTAAAGGTAGTGGCTTCTCAATCGACTCCACATTTCTATAACTTGATACTTGGTTACAATTAATTTTTCTTGTAGTGGTTTCAATTAATGTGTGATTTATTGAAGTGGTTTGTCATGTTATAGAAATAGTTATTTTCATGTTGTTATGGCCTTGGTGGGCTATATGTTTTGTTGTGTATTTTTGAAAGGTATTTTGAAATTCGGAGGGATGTGTCACTATAAAATATTATGGATAGTAGTTGTAAGAACCACAATTAAGGAGAGTTTTCAGAAATCAACATTGGTTCTGAATAGGGTGAATGGACTGGGCAGGAGTCCCACTGTAAAGTATTTTTTGTTGTATGTTGTTTTGAAAAGATAGAATTTGTGGTGCTAACATGGAATGGTGAATGGGATTTTGGCATGGTTTTTTTATTTTCTATGTGTAGTTGGAACATGGGTGGAAATGGCTTGATAAAGAGTTTTGGGATTGTTGTAAACTTTTGAACTATTGAATGTTTAATACAAACTGTTTTATATAAATGTGTTAATGGTTTTATCCTTGTTGCATGGTTTGGGAAGTCATTTTGGGAAATCCTATAGATTATTAGTACTCACCCCTACTTTTTTATTTGGTTAATTTTGTAGATGTTTTATTTCGGTACATAGTTAAGAGTAAAGCATCTCATTTCGGTAGTTGTTCGGCATGATGCTTGGGGGTGTTGTGGTGATTGGAGCTTGGAGCTTCGTGTTGAGATGTGGAGTGTGTCTTGGTTTATTTTGGGTCTCTTGTTTTGTCTTCCTCTTCTTACTCTAATTTTGGATTGTTTGTAATTAGAATGTGGTATTTTTCTATATTAGTTCTTTTTCTTTTCGTATTTTACAGTTTTTGTGGTTTTCTCAACCTGAATCATATAGTTTGTTATTAATGTAATTTTGGTTGGTTAGTTTTATCTCAAGGGTAAAACGTTCACCAATTTATTCTTGAAGCCCTCATCTTTTATTTACATTTTTTGGCACCATAGGAACGTATCTTAAGGCCATGTTTCATTCCTCCTCCCTCTCAAGGCAATGAGATGAATCAGGATGTTACATCATGTATTAAATTCTTCCATAGTTTATAATGTAACACTATTTTGTGATAAAAATTTATTTTTGTTTTGATTATAATAAATTACTCATGATATTTATTTTTATGATATCATGATCAATTTTTTAGTCAAACATTTTATATATTTATCAATTTTATTCATTTAATAAGAATTTTATTTTACACTATTTTCTAATATAATCATCTCAATATCCAATGCAGTTCGGGTTCTTGAATAAGTTTTGGATCTCATTATGGATTTGAAAACAAAGTGAATTATTTTTAGTCTCAAATTAAACATTTATGTACCTATTCTAATAATGACATGAGTAATTTTTGATCCATGGGTTTTATTAATGTATCCATATTATAAAAACATATAATAATACGTATTAAAGGATTGTGTCATCATACACCCGTCCACTAAAAAACAAATTGAATATTAATATATTTTTTAGAAATAATTTATAAATAATTTTAAAATGAATATATAAATAAATTAAATTTTTTTGATTTACATTTTGAAAACAACACCCTAAAGGATGGTATCATCAATCACCCAACAATGTTTCCAATAAAATAGGGTAAGGAGTATCCAAAAATATCATGTGAAGGCCCACAAAAATTCCCACACAATGACTAATGAATCATATCCTATAGAACCCTTATTCTGAAACCCTTAAGGAATGAGAAAAATAATATCCTTGAGTAATCAATTAACTAAGATAAAAAGATGAAGTCACAATAAATATTCCCTTCAATGAACTCAATATATTATCTAATAAAAAAAGTGATATAAATCAGTTTATTATATTAAAAAGAGTTAAGAGTTGTATTAAAACCCTCTATTAATGATTAACATAATTGATGTGGTGAACCCTATATGATCAAGAACTACTCAAGAATATCATAATTTGAAATCCCCCAATGTAGTAACCCATGTAATTCCCTTTTGGAAATTTCAAAGACATTTTTTCTATATCTATGGTATTTTCCATGCCATGGTGGATACTTATTAGTTTCATCATACCAGGGACTCCCAAGAGAAAAAAATCATATACTAAAACATGTACTATAATGATTTTGACCAATAAAAAAATAAAACCCTTTTATTCCACTAAATTCCTCCAAATATTATGAAGCATAAAATAAAAAATTGACATGATAAAAAATGTAAAATAAGTAACTGAATTAAAAGGGAATGATGGGATTTTCTAGCTATCGCTTCGCTATTAGGTTTGTGGTTTTGAATATGACCAGGTTAGTTGTAGAAAATAATTTTATTTACACATGTATAAAATGAATGAATGGGATACCAAATGATTCAGAATGAAAATAAAATCAATTAATAACATAACATAAATTTCTATGAAAAAATGATTTGATGCACATAATGATTTTTTATCAAATTAATTTTAATTATTCAATATTTATTAATAATTTTAATGAATTATATAGTTTATAAAATAAATAAAATGTTTTAAAATACATATAATGTGTTTTAATAGGAATGGAACATGAATAATTCTTGTTTTTTTGCTAAAATTTATTTTTCTAAAAAACGATTTTCTTTTCAAATAACAAATTTATTTTAAATAGGGGGTTTCAAAAATCTAGAAATTTTTAATGAAAAATAGATTTAATATTTTGTACCATGTTGTTCAATATTTGTAAATAGTGTTTTATTTTTTATTCTTTCATTTTTTATACTTACCATGGAAAATAGTTTCAACCAAGGTATGGGTTAAATATGTAAAACATAGCTAAACCGTCAAAAGAAATTCTATAAAATATCTCTACCATGTGAATTTATTTTATCATATGATGGGATTTAGGAAAATATCATCTATGTTTTTTGTAAAATCATGACAATATTTTATTTTTCATTATATATTACCTTTATAATATTATACGTAACAGATCAATACAATATGTCAATCTCTTGATTTTAATTTCTCTTATATATCCTTATTGGGTTAAATATTCTAGAAATATTTTCTCATTTTTTATCACCACATCACATTTATGGATATAATTATTTATTTAAATAATTTTTATTAGATATATTATATATATATATATATAATTTTAAATTGTGATTTATTATTTACATTTATTTCATTCTAGTAATTTTAATGTGGAACATCAGTAATGTTTATAGAATTACTATCATCTCCAAAATGTAATGATATTAATTTTTAATCAAAAAATTATATGAATTGTAATAATATATATATATATATAATTAATAAATAGGTTCCTCATGATAGTATTAAAAACATAGTGATTATGGTACCTGGATCAATGTAAAATCATCGTGGAATTAAACCTAAAAAAAGAATGAAAAAAACTATTACCACCAAGAATGGTTATTTAGAAAAATGAATTATTAATCAGAAAGTGTTGAGGGTTCAATATTATATCACATCTTATATTATATTCATGGTTATGGTTAAAATATATATTTATAACAAATCGATATTAATTATATAGTATAATAAATGATGTAAAAAGTTTGATGAGACTTATGAAATTATTTTATGTTAGAATCCCATTTCTTTTTTAAAATTTCTATACGAAATTTCATATGGGATTAATTTAACATATATAACCATATAAACCCCATATATTTTATATATTATTATGTTTTCAAATAAGTTTTTTTATTATATTATTATTTATATATTTGGTACATAAATGTTCAAACAATGTTTCTAAAGTAAAGTCAAAAGTATTTCATCTATAATTGAAGTGAATTTTAATCCATCTACAAGATCATAAAATAACTTTTGCAAAATGTCCTTTATATAATTAAAATATTTTAAAATTTTTATTATCCTTACATTTAATATTATATACAATGTTTTTAATTGGAATATTTCTAAACTTTTTCTGATGATGTCATTTTTTGTGTATTTATAAAAATAAGAAAATAATATTTTCTCTTAATATACACACCATGAATGTAATACCCAACCATAATTAACCTTATTTTCCATGAATCATACATTAAAACTTTATATGTTTTTGTAAAATAAAAAATATTTTATCAAATTTTAGTAATTTATTGTTAAAATGTTATCAATAGAGAAAGATATTTTCTCATGTTTTCAATGAAACGTTCTGATGATTATTTAAGGGTTTTTTCATATATATAAACATACTTTGTGTTTTATTTTTTTATACATTTTATTATATCAAAATGAAATTATCAATGTTCAGTCACTAGATGGATTATGTCTATGTGATGATGATATATTTATGAAACCCTTTTAATTTCAATTAGTTATGATATAATGAGTGATGAATATTTTTTATCTTTTGGAAAACATCTGTATGGATTTCATTTTTTGAATATTTGATGAATTATAACACTCCATTTATTTTTTAAATGACTTGTATCGCATTGTAAAATATGGAAAAAAATTATGAGATCCATCCACTTTTTGAAGTAGGTAAGGATGCGTGATATAATATAATATGGAAAATATTTTTGTGGTTCCTGATCAATTATGATATGCGAAAATCATATCTTTATGTTAACCAATATGATACAATGTCCATAGTAGTTAAAATTGACATATGATATGATTTTGGTGCCTATGATGTTTCCACATTCTTATTAGATGTTTTTATGATTAAAATTTGATGTCATGGATCATGATTGATGATTTGGTGATTCCTCTTTTTGGTCATATACTGATGTTTTAAGCATGGATCTATGATTACGATCTATGATGTTTTAGGAATGATTTCATAATGATTATAAAAATGTTCTCGTACTATTATCATCATGATATTCATATATATGATCATTGATTGATATCTACCATGTTTACCTTTTCTAAGAATCTGATCACACTCTTTCTAATGTTTTAATTTCTCATTTGGTTTTGTAGAAGGGTAATAAGTATAATGTTTCTAAAATGATATCTTATTTGATTAATGATATCATATATAATGAATATTTACATTAAATAATATGTTTTTATATTTATTCATCTTATAAATTATTTCATTATAGTTCTGGGTAGGGTAATCGTAAGATATGTATGGATTATTCGTATAAAAGGATGAAAAATTATAAATGATATTATTAGGCCACCCTTATTGGAATTATAAAATGGGTTGTTTATTTTAGGATATTATGATTAGAGAACTTTTTTGAAATCCTGTTGAATAATACTATGTATATGATAATAAAATTATTTTTTGGTAGGGTACATATTTTGTGGTTTCCCTAGTAACACATCCTTGATTGTATAATATATTTGAAAAAGGTTCTGTGAAAATAAAATAGGGGAAATAATGATGAAAAATGTGGTTGATTACATATCATCAATCATTCTAGTGCACGGTGAAGGGGAAATTACTATGAACTGTGTTTAAAAATATAAGGGGGTATGTTTTTGTAAATTCTTATTCCCTTTATGATCAATTATCAAGTATTTACAATGATAATTACTATGGATATCCTAGCTTAATCCAATGGTGGTAGAGTTTTAATGAAAGGTATAACGATTTAAAAATATTGTTTTTTACTTTTGATGATTAAATGATTACTCAATATATAATTATTTTTCATGAACTATGCATATTGGTTTTATAAGTGGATTTAAGATAAAAAATGAATTTAATGTGGTGACATGTAATATTAAATATTAATGAATTTATTGGACCTTACTTATATGAATTATTTAGTTTCATAAGAATTATTTATAAATTTGTATACATATAATCAACTATTAGTTTCTAGGTTTTTCGTAAGAAATACCCAATATTATGATGATCACATATCATGTCTATAGTTTATATTTTATTTATGTTTATTGGATTTTTATTCCAGAAAATACTGATATAATTCATATAGTGGACTTTTATGTTATTCTATGAATTGATAGAATTAATTTATATAGATCCGGTAACAATTTCCATGTACATAAATCAACATGTTGTACTCTAGATGAACCTGTGATAATATATCATTAAAAAGATTAATATAATCTTCTAATTGAAATTAATTATATCATAAGAGCATTTAAACTACCCAATAATCGTATTTATCTCATATAATTGGATTTAATATCAAATTTTAATGATATTATTTTTGTATATGTTTCTTATGATGTCTTGTCAAAAGAGTTTCCTTGTATTAATATGAATTAATATTTGTATTATTCAATAGAACTCATATTAAGTGATATTCCTATATCAAAAACAATATATATAATGGCAAAGATAGAATTACATTAATTGAAAAAGCGTCTCTAGGATAATATTGATATAGGATTCACATATCATTGTGCATCACATAATGGTGCATGATTTATTTTTTAAGTCTAACAATTGGAAAATTCACATGAATAATAAATTTATTGTGATTACATTTTAACTTATTAAATCCCTTTATATTATCATGTATTTAATGAAGAATTTATTTAGATATTACCATGATTAGTTTAATGTAGTTTTTAATGATTATATTATCTTAATTTAAAATTAATAAAAAAAATATAACGAAGATCAATTGATAATTTAACTGAAGACTCTGAGGAATCATAATATTTATTATAAATTAAACAATTGTGAATTTTTTCATCAAGTGGTTTCATTCATGGGACATATAATCTCATGTGAGGTTATAAAAATGAATAATTTAATAGAGGCCATTATTGAAAATTATCCTAGACCAACTACTGTAATAATAATTTTTTCTTGGGTTATCCATGGGCTCTAATTTTAAATTTTATGTTTAGAGGTTTTGTATGGTTTTCGGACATATTCATTGATACGGTGAAATTTATGAATAGGTGTTAGATTGGAAAATGTGTTTTTAACACCCATAATGGAGCCTTTTTATTTGGTTTGCTTCTTGGATGGGGTTTTCCCTTGACATAAATGATTTTTGTGGTAAAATGTTTTATTTTGGGGAATTTATCCAGGTCATAGTGTTAAGGAGAATAATTAGTTTAATGCTGAAGATAATTGTGCAGGGGTCTGATGGTTATGTTTCATTCATTTATTAACCATACAACCTTAGTGTGCATCCTATATAGATCTATAAGGTGGAAAATTCCCATGTTTTCACATGATTTTTTTAAACCGTGAAACCTAACCTAAACCCCACTTGAGAAAGTGTAATTTGGGATTTTTCCATCTTTTTAATTGTGGATTCATCCCTTAGCCACCCTCATTCACACCATATTAACAAAACTCCTCCAGTAGTGGGTTTTTGATCCTCCAAGACAATCTATGTTGATTTCAATTTGGTTTCATGTTGATTCATTACCTTGATCGAATGGTAGAAGCTCCTCTCTCATTCACATTTTGTTTTCTCCCATTGTCTCATTACCCTCTAACCCTATTGGCCATGTTTTTTTGATTTGGATATATATGGTGTTGCTAAGTGGGTTTTTTTACTTAGGGTTGCTTTTGGATATTTTTCTTCTTAGGCCATTTGTGTAGCTGTTTCTATTTGTAGATGCCCAAGTTGTTTGAGGTATGTTTCCCTATTCATTTGCATTTATGTTTTACGATTCTTTGGATTCATGATTTTAACACCTTACATAAATGATAATTAATTATGAAATATATTTGGATTGAATATTATGTGTGAAAAGTGAATATTTCATTATTTTTTTAATGTATATATCATTGTTTTGTTAAACATTGGACAAGATGTGTTCAATGAAATTCATGGTTGGATTTTAAGAGTTATTCATGGAATTTAATGAATCATTTTTCTTTTTTAATAAGTTATGTGTCATGTGAATTGAGGGATAGGGTTTTCTTGAAATGGTTCCATGTGGGATTCTGTTATATGTTGTGTGTTTTTGTCTTATGAAATTGGTTTAATAAGGCATGATGGAGTGTCGCCCATTTGGATTTTAAAAAAAATGATTTGACAAGTAAATGTGGTATGAATTCATTAAATTGATTTCATTATAAATGGATGTGAAATGGAAGGTGGTGTTTTTGAATGTTTTGGAAAGATGTTTGGTTTCTTCCAAAGTCGATGGTTTTGTGAAATGTTCTTATATCCTTATTGTAACAGTTGTGATTTTTGTAAAAGTTATTATTATAAAAACATTTATCAGATGATTTTGTTGTCATTTTTATGTTTAATGGGTGGGATTTCATTGATCTGGAATCCTTGCAATCCATTATGATAATGGGAGATCATTAGCATGGACTCCTTTCATATCTATTTGGTTTATGTCATGAGATCGATCATTGGTGTCACTTGGGTTATGCATATTGTTGAATTATTAAATATTTTGATGATTAGATTCATTGTTTGCAGTAGTTGTCTTACCACGTGATTCGTGAGACATGATAGACTATCATAATGACAAAATTTTCAATGAATGATTTATCACTAGCTATAGTATACACTACCTGGTGGCCGATATTATGTGGATATATTGGGTTTATTACTAGGGTATTTTTCCCTCAGTATGTCTTATATAATGGTATCCTAGAGTAGTTATGGAGATTTTTATTTCATCATGTGAGACATGCTTCAAGCGATGGGTCTCATGTATTAGCATGTTCGGGATTATTCATTATCTCTTATGTTCACACATGTTTATTAGAACATCATTGTCTTCCTAGATGGATTACGATTCATTGTTAATTGGTTATTATTATATGATTATTATTATTTCCATTATAATGTGATTATTTTAGTTCTCTCGTATGTGGTGAAATTCTTAGAAATTGATTAGTTTACTTCCAAATGATTATAGAAAAATTTTCAATGTTAACTTATTTTATACTCATTCATTCCATTTTTAAATGAAATCATATCTTTTCACATGAAAATGTAAATGTTTCATTAATGGAAACATACATGGTTTTGGAATGAAAATGTGAAATGGGTTCTATTTTTTCTAACATAAAAATGTATAGAAAATAATACTTTTATATATTGTATTTTAAACATGAAATTAATTTTTATTTTATATTAAAGTTAGAGAATTGGGAATAATTTATTTTAGGAATCCCTACGATGTGTTAATATGGAAACCTATAGTTTATTAATGTTTTTTGTTTGTGGTGTAGTTCTCAGATTAGTTTCAATTAATATGGGTGATGGTTGGTCTTGGTATCTGAGAGTGACTTTCGGGGTCATATAAGGGTGTCTTGTGTTTAGTTTTTAGATTGTTTTTTGTTGTAGAGTATGTTTTATCTTATAGTTTTGTGTAATAGATCTTCATTTTGGATTTATGTAAATGGTTCTACATTGATTATCTACAATATTTATATTATTTAAACTACTACAAAAATGACATATATCCACAGTTCAAAACCATGGGTATAGCCCCCCAATCCATGGTTATAGCCTATACCCACAGTTTTGGGTACCATGGGAAACCAAGGCATCGAGATAGAACCACTAGATAATAAAACGTTTTTCCATGTCATGGGTATAGTTTTTTTACAACATGTCATAGACTTATAACCACATTTTTAGAACCTGGGGTATATATATCACTAAAACTCCTATCCACATGGTTCCAAAAAATGGTGTGTATAAAATAGACGAAAAAAATGAAAAATAAACCAAAAATTAACTAAAACATTATTTCTCCTGTGGCCTGCATCTCAATCACCAAGCCCCTCACAAACTGATCGACATAAATTTTATATATATATATAACCACGTATACCAATATATATTAATAGATATACCATATTGGAACAAAATCAGTGAGTTTCGATCCCATGACCGGCTCATCTAAACCATAAGGTCTTTTCAACCCAGCTTCCACGGTTATGTTCACATGTGCATATATATCTCTAATTATATTAATTTTAACTGTTATTATTGAAAGAAATTTGTAGCAGGACTCGAACCCAGGTAGCTACGCCGTGGTTTAAGTAAACTACCCCTACACAAAACAAATTAAGTTTATATATCATTATATGTTATTATATATATATATATATAGAAAACCTGGTAAAAATAATATTCTCCCTAAGGGTTTCGAACCAAAGTCTTTTAGAAAATGCTGAAGCATTTTACCACTTCACAAATTGAAATTAATTTTAGATAAGATATTATATATATATATATATATATATTCTCATTCAAAAAATAATATACCTAAACTCGTGGATTAGTAGAAATTTGGGTATAGGTCCCATCTGTTCCAACGGTTTTCAAAATCTATTGGTATATGCTTCTATACCGATTTCTATAGCCATGGTTCATAAAAACTGTGGGTATAGGTGGCATTGATAGCAACTGTTTTCATGAAGCTTTGGAATAGTCTTAGATACCAAAGGGTATGTCACGACCCATCCTTGGGGCCCGTTCCGTGACTACCCCAAGCCCGCCTTCCATAGGCCAGGGGCTGGCGACTAGCACCAAGGCGTAATTCCCGGTAAATATGGAAGGCATTTCCTTTTTAATGTAAACAAACACCACAGAGCAAGAAAGCAAAAGTAAACATTAAGTAAAAACTGGGTACAATAGAATGTGTGTTAACTAAGTGGGCCAGAATACAAACCCATACCGAAAGTAATGTAAAACTGAAAGAGAGTACATCAAATGAAATGTAAAGCTGCAGAGTGGAGCCATCCACTGGTAGTCCCACCTGAAGGTTGGGTACAGATAGCCTCCATAGCTCCTCAGGTCTAGTCTTCCGCTCCGTGTACGCCCCGCCCAGTGGTCCACCTCTGGGTACCGACCTGCTCCTCATGCCTCTACCACGATCAGTGTTTTCCGTCGTCTGCAACCAACACAACATAGTGCGGGCATAGCCCGTGCAGGGGTGAGTATAAGCTACTCAGTAGGGACCCCGAGACCCCCGAAGGTCTCCCAGAATCCAAAAAGGATAATCCACAAAGGAAAGATACAATCACTAAGTAACATACGACATTACTTAGGTATATGCCCATACATATACCTAAGTCTTGAATTCTCGTTCGACTCCAATATCTGAGCTCAATTACAACCCAGTCCACACAGGAAATCACAACCCGGTCCACACAGGAAATCATAAAGTAATTCACATAGGATATCAAGTCAATCTTCTCGAAGATAAGGATTGAAAGTCAAGATTCAGCTCACATAGTTATACTTCTTCGTATGACGATAGATATGATCAGATGTATCCACTGATTCATCTAAGTCGTTGGACCCACATAGGATCGATAGGTACTAACTCCCGCAATGACCCACAAAGGATCGATAGGTAACCAACCCCCACAATGACCCACACAGGATCAGACCCACATAGGATCTGTAGGTGCTGGCCCACACAGGGCCGCTGAGTGCTGGCCCACATAGGATCTGACCCAAACAGGATCGGTAGCACTGATCCACGTAGGATCGCTGAGTGTTGTAGTCTTTGCCGTCGAATCCACCGAGGATTTCTGCAAAGTCATCATCGTTGTCGTTGTCGCAGTCAGCTCAAGGGTTCCCGCACATAGCAAGCTCGTTTGGGAGGGTCTGCTCCACGAGCTGAGGGGATGATACATCAACTGACACAGTGTCTGGAGTTGATGTATCCAAAATTTCTGTATCGTCAACATGAAATCAACGTGACAGACGGCACGTCAATCGGACGCCTGGTCTGAGAGTTATTGGCTTCTTCGTCCCAGGGGGCCAGTTGGTTTTTAGGTCAAACCCAACCCGACTATATTCCAACTGCATCCAATCCTCGAGCAGAGTGAGCCAAATGTTCTGTCTCACTATGTATAATCCATCAAAGTTGACAGCACGTCAATCAGACGTCCGGAGCTCATGTTATAAGTGTTTCCACTCCAAGGGCCCAGTTGGTTTCATGCTCGAACCAACCCAGCCGAACACAAATTACTCTAAAACCTTGAGTGTGATATATCAAAACTAACGTCTCGATCCAAGGATCGCATCTCAACTGACGGTGCGTCGATCGTAGGTCTGTAGCTCATGTTATGGGCAAAAGACAGAAAGAGGTCCGGACGTGGGGGTTTCGGGAGGTTCTCGTGCTGCCATCTGATACGCACTAGAGGAATCGACCATCAACATTGAACTTGCTCTTGTCAATCCTCGATCAGCACTGGGACCTCCGAAAAAGTCACACCATCATCTATTTCCAGCTCCCCATGGTCAATGATATGCATCGGGTCGTGCACGTATCTCCTCAGCTGAGATATGTGGAAGACGCCATGCACTCGGTGAAACTGAGGTGGTAGAGCCATGCGATAAGCCACTTCGCCAATCCTGTTAAGGACATGGAATGATCCGATGAAGAGTGGATACAACTTTTCGTCTCGGCCAAATCTCTGTAATCCACATCGAGGTGAGACCCGCAAGAAGACGTGGTTTCCATCCTCGAACTCTAGTGGCCTCCGCCTCTTGTCAGCATAAGACTTATGACGTCTCTGAGTTGTCCTCATCCTCTCCTGGATGACCTGGACCTTCTCTATCATGGCCTGGACCATCTCCGGTCCCACATGTGCTGACTCCCCAAGGTCTGTCCAGCACAGAGGAGATCTGTAAGGTCGGTCGTACAACGCCTCGTATAGTTTCATCCTGATGGTGGAGTGGTAGCTGTTGTTGTACGCGAACTCCACCAAGGGTAGGTGGTCTTCCCAGCTGCGACCAAAGTCGATAACACATTCGCGGATCATGTCCTTGAGAGTCTGAATGGTCCCCTCTGTCTGACCTTCTATCTGGGGGTGAAAGGCGGTGCTCAGACATAACTGTGTCCCGAATGCCTCCTGCAACCCCCTTCCAAAGCTGGGAAGTAAAGCGAGAATCTCAATCGGAGAAGATGGATGATGGAACAACATGAATCCATACAATATCGTGAATGTAGAGATGTCCCAAGCTCTCCAAGGGCTGTACCAAGACTTCTGGTACTTGGTGCTCTGCCTTCACCTGCTGGCAGGTGAGGCATCGAGAAACGAACTCTGCCACAACCTTCTTCATGCAAAGCCACCAGTGATAAAATCTGAGATCCTACTACATCTTCGCCACTCCAGAATATACCTCCAAAGGGGAATTATGAAACTCTCTCATCAACTCCTCCCATAAATAAACTGCTAACAGGGTACGTACTCTGAAAAGGACATCGTGCTCTCCTCCCACGAGGAATCCATCAGGTGCCTATCATGAGGATATCTGCGCACGCCGTGTCTCACAGTCAGCGTCCCCATGCTGTGCCTCTCTGTCTCACTACAGTAGTGGAGGAGTGATTGTGAGTGACTGAAGTAAGGCTTCTCCATCTCTATCCACGAAGGATATCTGCAAAGCGGCTAGTTGCTCTATCGCCTCCCCAAGTAGGTGAATGCACGTCCTCTTATTGAGAGAATTAGCTACCACGTTCCCCTTTCTAGGAGTATATACTATCTCAAAGTCGTAGTCCTGGAGGAACTCGAGTGATCGCCGTTGTCTCAGGTTCAGGTCCATTTGCGAGAAGTTTTACCTGAGACTCTGGTGGTTAGAATAGATTGTAAAGCACTCTCCCACCAGATAGTGTCCCCACATCTTCAGAGCGAAGACCACTACTACTAACTCCCGGTCATGGTTAGCGTAGTTCTGCTCATTCTTCCTCAACTGTCATGATCCATAGGCGATCACGGCCCATTCATGCGTCAGGACAAATCCGAGTCTAGTCCCTGATGCATCGCAGTAAACTACGTACCCAACTCCCTCCTCCAGTAGCTTCAAGATAGGTGTGCTGGTCAATCTCTGTCTCAGCTCCGGGAAGCTCTGATGACATCTATCTGACCACACTAAGGGTTTCCCCTTCCTCCTTAACGTTCTGCAAAGTTTCAAAGATTACTCCTTTGCCGAAAAGGGATATCTGGTGCCATCCCCTGGATGAACCACGTTCCTTGCCTAATACAGTCATTCCCATCATGATTAGTTAAATCATTCCATGGATGACGTCATAAGGCCTTGACGCTGCTACCAAGAGATCCAACCGTTACTCTCGCCTCCAAGGGTTGAGTCACACTGTCGGCATCAGTGTGTGGTCATTGGGTCTCTTTGAGTAAGAATCTCATAAGTGAGGGTCAAGTCAACAGTTTTTTTAACCGGATCCTATTAGTATTAACATACAAAAGACAAG
Organism: Viscum album; assembly: GCA_963277665.1. Lineage (NCBI taxonomy): Eukaryota > Viridiplantae > Streptophyta > Magnoliopsida > Santalales > Viscaceae > Viscum > Viscum album. The sequence continues at coordinate 897,262,054 of OY728136.1, read as the reverse complement.
AAAGAAAACGTCACTATTTCAAGTGTCTTTAATTACTTCAACTCAAAGTACAACGACACAAGGCTACACAAACAATGAAGCCAAAGGCATTGTGGGCAAAGGCCTCTATGCCTATAGCTAGTCCCGCACTTGTCCACCCACTTCTGTAGCTCCATGATCATAAGATTCAGCAGCCTGAAGATGTGCTCTCCCCTGAGGTCAGGGTGGACCTCCTAGTGGTGGTGGTGGTAGAGCCTCAAAACGTCATCCACCACCTGCCGCTTGAACAGATCCTCAGCCTCGTCCACCTGCTCCCTGCGGACCGCCACGGTTGAACCTATACCTCTAGCTGGGTGGTTCCTCGATCGTCCGCTGCTCCTCTACATGGCGGGTCGGGTAGTCACGATCCATGTGGCCCTGCCCACCGTAAGCGTAGCACTGTATGCCTCTCGAAAGTCTAGCTCCACGTTGTGTGACTCACACCATTGAGCCATTGTCCTGAGGTCGTCTTCCTGAGGGTCTGGTCTGCCTGGACCCATGAGTCATTCGTCGATTGCTTGCTGCAGAAGACTCTACTACGTACCGCCATGCGGTAGGTCTTACCACTGATGCAGGTTCAGCAAGGAAGCTCTCGATCAGAAGGTCTTGCTCCAGTACCCCTGTCTGTGTCAGAATTCTCTGGGAGATCAGTGATTCCCTGATCTCATGCCTCAATCACGGCTCAAAGGTCCGGGCCCAGAAGAATGGGTCCCGTGCCATGTCTGTCGAGTAACGCGAGAGATCTATAAATCTCAGCGAGTACTGGGCGACCGTCAAGTTTCCTTATCGCAGCTGCAGAAGCTTCTGGATGCGCATCACACAGAGGGTGCCTGGGATGAACTCTGAGCGAAAGAGGCTCTCAAAGTCCGTCCAGAGAAGAGATGCCTTGTCGTGCACCTGGAGCATCATCCTCCACCATTTGCCTTCTGCTGCGTGCAGTAGGCTCGCTTCGAGGATCACCATGAGGTCTGCTGGTGTCCTCACTAACCTGAAAACCCGTACAACTTCCTCCATCCAATCCTCGGCTACCTGAGGGTCCGTCTCCCCACGGAACCTGGGCAATCACTGATGCTGAAACTTGTTCAGTGCACTAAGGCGATGTGCATCATCAGCAGTTGGGGCTGGTATCATCGGTGGCTCGGTGGATAGTGGTACCTCCGGTGCCTCTGCTGTCAAAGGGTCATGTACTGAGACCTTGTTGCTCGGTGGGCTGTTGTCACGCACAATTCTTGGAACCCTAGCTGGCTGCCGTAGTGGGGCCATCCTGAAAAGAATCATGTGCGCCATGGTCAAATAGTATACCTGGTGAGCTGACACAAAGTAATCACAAAAAAACATGAAACACACATGCAATCAATGTTTTCATGCATTGAGTCGGAAAGCAGAAGTTAGGGTCCTGGGGTACGGATACGTCGGCCGCCACACCAACACTGGACTCCCTGGACAGATAGCCACACTCAATACTATTAACACTATTGTTTCACATAGAAAAATACCAGAGTCCTGAGTTCTATAGTAGAACCGAACTCCTCTGATACCAATTTGTCATGACCCGTCCTCAGGGCCCGTGTCGTGACTACCCCAAGCCCGCCTTCCATAGGCCAGGGGCTGGAGACTAGCACCAAGGCGTAATTCCTGGTAAATAGGGAATGCATTGCCTTTGTAAAGTAAACAAAAACCATAGAGCAAGCAAGAAGAAGTAAACACTAAGTAAAAACTGGGTACAACAGAAAGTGCGGTAAAGTAAGTGGGCCAGAATACCAACCCAAACTTAATGTAATGTACAACTGAAAGAGAGTACAACAAATAAAAAGTAAAGCTGCAACATGGAGCCGTCCACTGGTAGTCCCATCTGAAAGGTGGGTACAGATATCCTCCACAGCTCCTCAGTTCCAGCCGTCCGCTCCATGTATGCCCTGCCTAGTGGTCAACCTCCAGGTACCGACCTGCTACTTGTGCCTCTACCACGATCAGCGATTTCCGTCGTCTGCAACCAACACAATGTAGTGTGGGCATATCCCGTGTAGGGGTGAGTATAAGCTACTCAGTAGGGACCCCGAGACCCCCGAAGGTCTCCAAGAATCCACAAAGGATAATACACAAAAAAAAAGATACATTCATGAAGTAATATCCGACATTACTTATCTATATGCCCATACACATACCTAAGTCTTCAATTCTCGTTCGGCTCCAATATTCGAGCTCAGGTACAACCCAGCCCACACAGGAAATCACAACCCGGACCACACAAGAAAGCACAAAGTAATACACACAGGATATCAAGTCAATTTTATCGAAGATAAGGATCGAATGTCAAGATTTAGCTCAAAAAGGTATACTTATTCGTATGATGATAGAGATGATCAGATGTAGCCACTGATTCATCTTAGCCGTAGGACCCACACATGATCGATAGGTACTAACCCCCGTAATGACCCACAAAGGATCGATAGGATACTAACCCCCCCCAATGACCCACACAGATTCGGACCCACACAGGATCTGTAGGCGTTGTCCCACACAGGACCGCTGAGCGCCGACCAACACAGGATCTGACCCACACAGGATCGGTAGCACTGATCCACATAGGATTGGTGAGTGTTGTAGTCGTCGCCGCTGAATCCACGGAGGATTTCTGCACAGTCATCATCGTCGTCGCAGTCGCAACCAGCTCTAGGGTTCCCGCACACAGCAAGCTCGTTCGGGAGGGTCTGCTCCAAGAGCCGAGGGGTTGATACATCAACTGACACAAATTCCGGAGTTGATGTATCCAAAAGTTCTGTATCAACAACAGGAACTCAATGTGACAGTCGACGCGTCAATCGGACGCCCGGTCTGAAAGTTATTGGATTTTTCATCCTAGGGGCCCGGTTGGTTTTTAGGTCAAATCCAACACGACCGTACACCAACTACGTCCAAAACTCGAGCGCAGTAATCCAAAAGATCTGTCTGACTAATAGGAATCCATCAAAGTCGACGTCATGTCTATCGGACGTTCGGAGCTCAAGTTATAGGCATTTCTGCTATGAGGGCCCGGAGGGTTTCATGCTCGAACCAACCCGGCTGAACACAAAGCACTCTGAAACCATGAGTGTGATATATCAAAATGACCATCTCTATCCAAGGATCACATCTCAATTGACGGTGCATCGATCGGAGGTCAGTATCCCATGTTATGGGAAAAAGACCGAAAGAGGTCCGTAAGTGGGGGTTTCGGGCCCAGACCGACTCGACCCGGGTCCGGGTCCGGCCCGCTTGGGCACGGCCCCGCCCTGCGCATTAGCGCGGCCAGCGGCCAGGTGGCTCGGATGTTTTTTCCGAGTGGATGGGGGGGGGGCATTGCCCCCCTGTGTGTAACCGCGGTCCCCCATAATAGGGGCCGCTCTTTGCTGGCCAGTCGGGGGTCGTAACCCCCGGATCTCCCCCTGACCGGCCGGCCCGCTCCATCCAGACGGCTTCTGCCACCATGGGATCAGCTAGGGCTGATCCCCCGGCTCCGACGCCGGTGGCCCAGACCCGGCCGCCGGTCCCCCGGCTCCGACGCGGCCCCGCTTTAGCCGCGGTGTCTTCGGGTTTTTCCGGCACAACGCGACGGCGCCGTGACTTGGTTCGATTCAAATGCACGGTGCAACGGCACCGAACATCCTTTCTGCTTGTTCCCGCTTGGTACGATGGCACCGTTCCATCCCCATTCCATTCAACCACAAGGTAGACAAGAGAAAAAGGGGAGGAGGGTCGGCCTTGTTTGTGTGGTCCGGCCCCTTCCCATTATCTGATAACAAGTGGTCCATTTGTACGAGGAATGATGATGGAAGAAATTAACGAATAGAAACACATAAACCCCTACCTCATGCATAGTTTGAACGGTGGTTTTTCATGGAAACAACCACCATAGAAGAAGGCGTTGCGGAAGGAGAATCGTCCCGTCACGGAGAAATGATTCGTCGGCGTCGCGTCGTCGATCTCCGAGGATCAGGCATTCTTGTCGACCTTCGTCAAAGGTCGGATTTCATCGCGTTCTTCTTCAATGAAGATGAAGATCTTCAAGCCCTTTTCATTTCTCCAAATCCTCCCAATTCAACCAGTTCCAACCAAAACAAAATAAGTCCTTTAATTATTTTATTAACATGACTTAAGTTTTAAATGCAAAAGTTTAATTAATCCACTCAATTAATTCATGTGTCATTTAATAAAAGAGTTAGGGAATATAAAGGGGTGGGGTTTGTGTGGGCCCCACCGCCCTTATAACCTCTCTTGGGAAGTAGGGTGGTTACCCAACTTCCATCCAAAGGTTTTAACACTTAGAAGTAAAATAAAATTTTCTAAATTTTATCTTTAACTTCCATAAATTTTAACAACTCCTCTCGTGTAAAAGCAACTCCGGAAAAGGTGTTCCTAAGCAATTACCAGTGCTGCGAATCCATCGGTGGCCTCAGAATTCGATTCTGTGCACCGGTTCAAATGTTAGAGAAATCACGCCCGTTCGTTCATTGATCGTACCCGAGCTAAACTTCGAATAGAAATTCTGGGCACACCGGGCCTCGGAATCAAGTGCCGTCAGAAACCGCGTTCTTGTAAAATCCCAATGAAAATTAAGAAAACATTTCCCTTGAATTTTACGTGTCTTTACAGGGAATACCCATGGTTCATGAAAAATGTGGGTATAAATTCCTCATATACCCATGGTTAAATGTAAACCGTGGGTATAATTTTTTTCACGGAATTTCCTCACAATTATTTGTTTTACTGCACATACATGGGTACCATATACCCACGGTTTTGCAAAAAACAAAGGTATAGACCCATTTTCAATTAGTGATATTTATATTGAGAAAATTCATTCCCTTCGGTTACACTATTGATGCTCAAAACTAACTTCTAGCTCATGGGGATCATACATGCCCCTATGAGCATCTCATGAATCAGATCGACTAGCCAGTTCAGGGTCGAACCGGGTTGTTTCATGAAAGAAGGGTATATGAATAGGCCAGTCATTAGAGGACCTTTATTTTTATATTACCCTTTATTAGTTGGGATGTCAGGGTAGATCATAAATTTTTTACTATAGAGATGTGACTGGTAGGAATGCAAAGGACATCATGATATCTTTTTCATTCTAATCTTGGTATTCCCTTAGAATTCATGTTATGTTGGTTTATGTGGAAAATTTTGAATTTTTTATGGTTGGGATATGAAAAGGGATTTGTTATAGAGGTCAATATGATCTCATATGGGTTGATAAATCCTTCTATATCTGATGATATGTTCCTAGAAGACTCTCCATGACAGTTGTCTATTTCGAATATGGTTGACATCAATATGGCAATGTAACCCCCAACAGTAGTTCCCTCGTTTTATTTTTTACCCTTCCATGATTATGAAATTTTTTATTACTATTGTTTGGAATTGTGAAATTTTTCGTTTAAAATATATATGTTTTTGTTATGGAAAACTCAAATGTGGATTTTAAAAATATAATTAGAGGAAGGCCTTTAAATAATGAATTTTTGAGAAGTGACCCTTTTAGGTGTACATAAATAGTTTAATGGAATTGAATTTTATAATCACGACCTAGAATTTAATTTAATTTGTTATCTGGAAATTGGGAACTTGGTTTAATAGTGTCTTGATAATTTTTTTGAATGAGAATGAATGTGGTTTTTAACCAAATGGATTTGATTGAATAAAATATGTTGATAAGATGAAGATGTTTTGAATAAGATAAAGTGGGATGACTTATAGGCTTGTAAAAATTTTCTTTTAGATGGTGTTTAGTTGGATTTTTAATGGATTTATTGATTTTGTAGTGTGATGAATTGTTGCGGTCTTGGTGTCTCAAGGGTCCTCACATGCACTATTATATATAGAATTTTGGATGAGTGTTCAGTATAGCATAGTGGATGTGTGCCTGAGGTTTCATGAGAATATTCATCTATATAAGAATATATGGAATACCATTGGTGAGTGTGCAACCCACCATGTCTATTTCCATTCAAAAAAATCAAGAAGAAAAAATATGATATATTTGAAAACCGATAATTTTGTAGTACTTATTTTATTATATGGACATATTTTTTATGTGGGGTTTTAAGTTTGAGAACTCATGTTGATTGGTTGAATGTTATTTTTCTAATGGTTTCATTATTTCTTAGTGTTCACCCCCAATAATATTTGATGGAAATTTGATGCCCTGCCATGGGTGGTATAACATTGGAAGACCCTCCAGTTGATGAACCAATGTATTTCCTTATTAAGATTCAAAAACTGAATCCATCATTCTTTTAAAGTTCAAAAGATCCTATTGAATCCAAAAATTGGATGAAGAAAATATAAATAATTTTTGGTCTTCGTGATCCTCTTGAGCCATCAAAGGTTAAAAAATTCACATTAGTGTGGAGGTTTATTCTATTTTGTGCCTCATTCTGTTGTTTTTTGTATGTTATGGAATGGGCTTCATTGAATGCATCTTCAAATCTATATTTTGGTGGAATAAAAAAGTTATGGTCTGAAATCATCAATTATAGATTCTGAGAATGTAGATGCTTAAAATAGTAGGTCTGCAGCCATAGGTTTCAAAGTGAAGTTGGAAGGTTGTCAGGAATCATATGTGTGAAAAACCTCTGTTTGGCATCTGTATTCCATGAGAGAATATGAGATAGTATAATCTTTCTTTTGTTGTTGTTTCGCCATATAAGTGTCCCTTTTAGATAACTCTTTTAATTATTGTTATCCATTTGAATTAAATATTTCCTCTAAGGTTATAAGGAATCTTGGTGATTCTGTTTTCCAAAAACTCTAGTGGTGTTACCATTAAGATGAATGTTTTTGTCTATTTTCCAATTTTTTGTTAGCATTCTTTGATCAGTTTTCTTATAATCCTATAATTTGGTTGGCTATTCATTCATGGAATTTATCCCCCTTGTGGTGGGGTTTGTTGGTTAGTATGATGAGTTTTTTGATTTCTTTGTGGTCATCCTATTCTATTGACTTGGTTCTTAACAGGTGTTCTTATTAGGGAAACCATATGAGATTTTAAAATGGTTGGGAAAAACATCATTAGTCTCATTGAGGATTCATCTAAAGTTTATTAGTGTTAGTTGGTTTTCTATGGTGGGGTTTCCATTTCGGCCTCTACTGTTGTTATTCTATTGTGGTTTTCATTTTTTATTGATAACATGTGGTTTCATTCAATGAAATATAATCTCAAGTCCCTATCCATTTGGGGGAAACATTATTCTCATAGAGAACCACCAATATCTTTTTTAGTAGCAAGTTTTTTCGGGTCGTGGGTTGAGTTTCTCTCATATTTTGTGTCTTCCATATTTAAATTTAACATTTTGAATGGTTTGGTTGGTTTTTTAAACTATTTTTGATTAGCATGAAATGTATGCGAATGATGTGGAATGGAATATGATTTTTAAAACCGATAATGTAACCTTTTTACGGGTTATGTTTGTTGGATGGTTTTCCCCTTTTTTAGATTAGTTTTGGTGTGAAAATAATTATTTTTGTGTAATTTTTCTGGTTCCCATGGTTAAGGGACACAATTAGTTTTATCATGCATCTATGTGTGAAAGGGTCACACAGTTTGGTTTCACTATTTAACAAACCATGCAGCCAATGTGTGAGAACCATACATCACGAGAAATGGGATAGTTGTATGGTTTGAGTAAAATATGTTAGAGCAAATTATATAACCATGAACCCCACTCCGGAAAGTGTATTGTGTGGTTTTCACTTTCTTATTAATTGGATTTTTTTCCCTTAGTCTCCCTCATTCATACCCTATGACCACAGTGACTCATATATTAATTTTTTTCTCCTCCAACCCTCTCTAAGGGGGATTCGTGATGGTTTTATAGTGATTCCTCCCCCAGATCAAAATCTTATAGCTCCCCTATCTTTCTCATTTGGTTTTCTTACATTTTCCTATTCTCTTATAACCCGAGAATCCTTATTTGATTGATTTGGTTACCTAGTGTCGTTTGAATTGTGTTTTTTATACTTTTTAGGGTTTCTTTTAGATCTTAATTCTTCATGGAACTTTTTAAAGTCATTTTAGGATGGAGTTGTTGAAGAGGAAGTGGTATGAGGAAGATTTCCATTTCTGCATGCCATTATTATTTATGATTCATTAGTTTCAAGGTTTTTTCACTTTCCTTGTATGATAAATAATTATGTATGATAATTGGATTGATTTTATTGTTTTTAGAATTATGATTACATTTTTGATTTAATGAATATTGGCTTGTTTTGTTTAATATTGAACAACAAGTGTTAGATGAAAGCCCATTTGTCTTGTGTAAGTGATTCATGGTATTTAAATAAACTTTTAACATTGTTAATAAATATGTGGAATGTGAATAGATGAATTTAGTTTTCTTGAAAGGGTTTTAACAGGGTTTTAGTTAAAATAAGTGTGTATATGGATTCTTAAAGTGTGTTGACATGGGATGATGGATTGTGGCCCATTTAGATTTTTAATAAAAATCTATTTGTCTTGTAAATTTGGTATGAATTCATTACAAGAAATATTTTTTATATGTTTTCCAATGGAATGTTGTTTAATTTAACCTTTTAGTAATATGGTTTGTACCTTATAAAAGAGATAGTTTTGTGAAAGGGTCTTGAGGCTTGATTATCATTTTGTGAAAGTGGTAAAAATTTTAACTATGAAAACCTCAATTGGAATATTCTCTTGCCTTATTTCTATTTAATTGGTGGTATTTCCTCACTTTCGAATCCTTCAAATACATTATGTGAATTTGGGATCATAGGTATAGAATCATTTATGATCGAATTGTTCAATGTCATGACATCGATCCTTTGGATGACTCGGGTGATGTTGATTATTGAAATTTTTTATATTCTTGTGATTGGATGCTCATTTGGGATCAGTTGGATCACCCCCTTTATAAATGAGAAATTGGAACTTAGAATACTGAGAGAATTTTCGGAGAAAAATTGTTCCAACAGCTTGATTATGAACTTATGGAGGCCCATATTAGGTGAATATATTAGGTTCATTGCTATGGGATATTACTCTCAGTCTATCATAAGTTAGATTGGATGGATGTATTAAGGGTTTCCTTTGATATCATTGTGTGATGCATGCTTTCCATGATGGATATAAAGAATTATTATGTTTTAATAGTCGTGGTTATATTTTCTTTTTGTTTTTAGTTTGTGGTCAATATCTCATATTTTTTTCAATCATTGAGAGTTACAGTATTTTTGGAATCATATAGTGACCTTTGGTGTCACATGGTAGGGTCGTGTTGTCTGGTTTCATCTTGTATTTGGTTGTAGAGTTTTTTTATCTTCCATTTTTGTGTAAATGATGTTTACTTTGGATTTCATTAAATGGCGTTACATTCTTTATTTTTGTTATGTATTTATTTTAATTATACTATGAGAAATAGTTTCCTTTGGTCACTCTGTTAATGTCTGAGAATAGTTTCCATCCCGTATGGATACTGAGTTCCTCTCAGGCCTTGTTATAACTCGGATCGAGTGACCTGTTTGGTATTGACATAGGTTGGTTCAGAACAAGCACTAGTATAAAATTTTTATGTTATTCAAATATTATAGTGCATCAAATCATGGTGTATATTTTCTGTTTGATAAGAAGAATGATGGGTCAATTCAGGAGAATTATGAATTAATATTGATTCCATTTGGACAAATACAATCCCCATTTATAACCCTGGATTTCATGAATAAATTATTCAAACATTTCATTGATTATTTTATTATATTATATAAATATTATATTATTTTAAATATGATGATTGATACAGATAATTAAGATAAATTAAAAATTATATTCAAGCCCCTATGGAAGGATAATATTTTTGTAAATTAAAAAATTTGGAATATTTTCCTCAAAAGGATTCATTGTTGTGACATATATTCTCATGTGAGGGTATATCGATGGATAATTCAACGGATGATGTTATTAAAAAATTTCATAAACCAACTATGGTAATAAGAATTTGTAGTTTCTTATTATCTTGATAGTACAAATAATTTTTTAGTGACTTGTGAAATTTAAAAAATAATCTCACTAGGATTTTATAGAATGTGGTAAAGATCTTGTGGATAAATGAATGTGAAAAGGATTTCAAGGATATAAAAAAATTCTACGCAGAGCATATATCCTCTTTAAAATACAATATTTTTTTAAGGTTCTAGTAGGATTAAGTGGTGAGTTTTGGTTATATAAAAAATACACATTATTTTCTCAATTCATGAAGTGGGTTTTTTTAGGTAGAATTTATGAACTTACTTCTCTATTTGAATTAATTCACAACATTGAAAATTTACACACCCAATAACTATTTTTCACCACATGTCAACATGTCACAAAAGTAGTTTTCTCTGCATGTGGACATTCCATGAAAGAATATTATACCCCCTGTAAAAATAATTCAATATGTGTTTACATGTCAACAAAATTAAATTACACCATCATTAATATTTAATCATTGTTTTAATGGTTTTATGAGATTAACTTGGGGAAAATCAGTTATGATTTTATACAGGGTGTGAAATGAGAATTCACTTCATATAATTATCATGTGAAGATTATTTAAAACTCCTACATATTATCACATAATTATCTAAACCATTTTTTCATTGTTGTAGACTCCCTGTATGCCTCTTCTATGGACTAGAAGTCCTCCATGAACATTATTCTTGGACCAAAACTAATCTGTTTTCCTCTGAAAATGACCAAAACTCATTCAAATATCTCCTCCTAGGACCAAAGCTCCTCCACACACCCATATCTTCGACTAAAGACCCTCCATGCTCCTACCATTTATGGGTGTTCTCTCATTTAGATATATATATAAATCTCTTCTGGTCCTCTTTTAGGATGAAAGAATGTTTTTTATCCATTGTTGGATCCAGATGTAAATTTATTGAATCTTGATTTCAGATTATGGTATCTAGACCAAGATTTGATGAATATATATCTATGATATTTGGATTCAGAACTATATTTAAAAGATAATTTTTTAGTTAACTATTTATTTATGTTTCATATCTAGATTATTTTCATCGTCGTGTTGTTGTTTGAACTACAAAAAATTGGCATTATCTATTAGAAAATGTTATTCACTATTCTTGAGGTTGGTGGTGTAAAATTCAAATATCGTAATCATGATTTTTAATTATTTATATTTAAGTTTTATAATTTCTAGATCTATTTTGAAATTGGATTTCATTATAGAAATAATTAATTTGGTGAGTTAATTTATTATGAAATTTTAAAATTTTGTGTTTTAGCGATCATTATAAAGGATAATAAATTAGATGATTAATTATTAGATTTTGGGATTTTTGAATTTTATAATTAATTGTGGGAATTAATTATGTTGTAATTGAGTTGGTTGAAACTGATTAATTAATTATGGAATTAATTAATGGGAATGTTTGGGATTATGACATTGTGATTTCCCTAAATATTTTTTGAATTAATTTCTCCATGATAGTGTTTTTTGTTATTGAATAATTAATTTATGAATTAAATTTTTTTGTATTGAAGTGGTTGAATATTGATAATTAATTGTATAGTTAATTACTAAAGTTATTATGATTATTTCATTGATTGAAATGGACTAATTAAATGAGGTATTTATTGGAGTGATTGATTTAATGGATTTAGAAAACATAATTAATGAATTAATTGGGGTTATTGAGTTGTTTATGTTAGGAATAATAATGTGTATCATTAATTGATCATATTTGTGTTGTTATTTAATGGTTGGATTATATAATGAGATTCCATTACTTTAATAGATATTTGAAATTTATTAATGTAATTGATATGGAAAATTATTTTAGATAATTAAATAAATAGATTGAGGTATATTAAATAATCAGTGATTAATTAATGGAAATGATTTGGATGAATTAATTGGTGAATTAATTAATGGGTTTAATGTTATGATTTCATATTTGGATTAAATAATTGGTGAATTAATTAATGGGTATTATTGTATAGAAGCTATTGAACAAGTTAGATTAATTAATTAGTGAATTAATTAATGGGAAATGTTGTGATAGTCCAATTTAATGAACTAGATTAATTAATTTTTATTTTAAATAATCTAATTATAGTAATATTACTTTGATTATATTTAAGAATGAATTTTGAATTAATTACCAGACAATTACATTTTTATTTTGGATAAATAATTTTTGAATTAATTATGAGATATTAAAATAGATGATTTGAGATATTTAATTGCTGTATTAATTTAGAGTAATTGATATTGTAAATGAGATAATTATTTATTGAATTGATTAATTGGAGAGATGTGATTAATTAATTTTTTAATTAATTAATGAGAATGATATGGGTTATTAATTGTAATATTAATTGTTGTAATGAATGTTGTTAATTAATTTTCAATTTAATTAATGGAATTAAATTAATTAAATTATAAATTATTTATTGATTGATAAATTGGTTATTAGAAATGATGATCTACACCCATGATAATTATATAAATGCTTTATTGAATTGTGTCCTTAATTGTGAAATTAATTACAAGATCTGGATGATGCACTTTCAAATAATTAATTATTAAATTAATTATGGGACATTGATTCCATGAAATGATTAATTAATTGGTGATTTAATTATGAGATATTGAATTAGTGTGTTTGAATAATTAATTTGTGAATTAATTTTTTTATATTAATTTTTTTTGAAAAAGATTATGTAATTATGGAATTAATTAATTGACATGGATTAATTAATTTTTTAATTAACTAATGGAAGTTGTGATGGTTAGTTGTGATATAATGATTAATGTGTTTAATCGTAGTTGATGTGATAATGTTAAGACATGTGATGTTTTGAGGAAAAGTGATATATAAGAAAAATTGTGAAATGGGGTGCGAGACATGATAATCTTGGATGATGATGATATACATGGAATGTAGGTGAATGAGGGATGTATATGACGTAATATGTTGGTGATAGATCTATCAGGGTATTGATTGAATATGGCTCTAAACATGATTACTTACAGCAGTGTTAGGATCTCAAAAATGAGAACTGGGTGATAGACAGGATGATTTACACCAATGGTATGTATTCATGATGAGAATTGGGTGCTAGACATGATTATCTATTAGAATGGTTATTAGGCATGTTGTGAATTGGGAGGCTAGACATGATTTTCTATGCCAATGAGTACTGCGAGATATGGCCTCAAATAATAATACCTCAAACTCTGACAGAAGTAAAATCTAGAGCTATGATATGAAATCATCATTGCAAAAATTGTGTTTCCGCATGAGTCGAATCAGGTATATTGATATCATATTTCCTATGAAGCCCTTCGGGCTCTATCATGTCCCAAAGCTAGAATTGTGGTATTGGTATCCTCGGAAACCCTAGAGTTAATGTAATTAAATAAAGAATAAATGATAATGTAATAATTTTTTATTGATGATTTATAATTTATTTTTTATGCAACTACATAAAATATTTACTGACTATATTTGTTTTAGACGATGATGGTTGTGGCTTAGTGAGATGTACTCACACCCTACTCAGGATACCTAATCAGAACACGAATTGAATTTTGGTTTTTCTGTCAGGTTAAGTGGAATGGACTTGGGTTATATTCATTAGTTTTGATAGAGAATGGATAGGGAACCCATCATTGTTTTGAGACCCATATAAGGGATTTTTTTATGCCTTTATTTATTTTTGGTTTTTTATATTGACAATTGGTACGTACTTTTCATGGTATATCTATTATTCATATTTAATTCTGTATTTCAATTTTTGGTCATCTTATGATATTAGTACTATTTATGATTATATATGATTCCATATTTGAATATTTTTTTCCGTTTTAATATTACAATAATGAAAAAAGAGCGTATAGTTTCCCAACGATCATCTTATCATACCCTCATTTCTATTCGGAAGCCTCTGGAATAAAGGGAGGCACTCTTGAGGTCATGTGCTGTACTATATCAAGATACTTATGCCTTAAACCTAGGATGGGATGTTACAAAGTTGTATCAGAGTAGTTTCATCTATTGTTCATTTGTCTAAATATTTTGGAATGGTAGAAAATAGAGTAAGAAGATTTAGGTCATGGTAATGAGCTTGTGCATTAGAGTAGTTGCCACATGTATGGGGGAAAAACATGAACCCATGTTGGGATTGTTTTTATTTTTGTTTTTTTTAAAATTGATTATTATATCAAATTGGGTAATGCACTTGTTGTGTGATGGGATTATCGTGTCTGGTATTTGTTTATATTGACACATGTACCTGAATGGAATAATATTTGAGTCTGTATACATCAATCTTGGAATTCAAGATTATTTTTTGAATACACATCACTATAGAAATGCACGGGAAAATAGTTTCTAGGTATGTTGTTGAACTATAACAATATTTCATTTCTAGAAAAATTGAATTTAAAAAGGTCCTTGATATAAAATTAAAATATTGTAAAATGATGTCAGATATGAAAAAATGGGTTTATAAATGAGAAACATGAATAACAATAATATGCTTACACTTGTAAATTAATACATAGGTGTATGTTCGTTAAGGGTAGTGATAGATCTTTGTTTTTGTCCATGTTTTTGGAAAATGGGTAGTACCTTATTTGGTTTTGTGTAAAACCCTCTTGTTAATTATTCTAAGGTTGTAATTTGGGTTGTGAGAATTCCCTAGTTTGATAAATCGGTTCTAATTTTTGTGAGTAGCCATGTTGCTTTTGATCAATATGTTGAGATGATAGTGGGTAGGTAAGCCCATGAATTTTGAAAGAATAAGGTGTTTTCCTAGTGGGAGGAAAAATATGTGATGGAATAATTAAGGTGTTATCCACCTATGACTTCTTATAAAAATTTAAATTAGTTATGATCATGTCCCCTACCTTGACATTGTCCTGTATATGCTAGGATTTCACCAGAATTATACCTAGCTATATAAATGTGTTTTCATCAGATATGGGATATATTATAGGTTTTTCTTATGAAGCATTGTATATGTGGAATTGGATGGTTCAAGGTAGTTGATCGATAATTTAAATATGTATTTATTAGGAGGTAATGGAGATAAATGAATATTTTGTTCCATGGTCCATGTTGTTTTGTTCTCTAAAAAGTGGTGTTAACAATGCACCAAATGAGTGGAGAAATATTTTAGTATTAGGTGCATAGAGCTAGACCATGGGTTGAATATGATGGTATTAGAATTCCAATGTGGAAACTATAATGAGCATGTTTAAATTATTTAGGAAATGTCTAGGTTGGCCATTGAGGTTGTGGATATTGATCCTTTCCATGCTATTTTGATAGAAAGTAAGTGATACAATGTTGGATGGAATTTATGTATTTTTGGAATAGTAAGTTAGGAACCCATTAGGTAGGTTGTGTAAAATTATCTTCAGACCGATGCTACCTTTTAGGAGCATCTGATACTTGTGTTGGGTTTTTGTGGGATGGTGTTGTGGGAAAACACTGTGTCAATAGATTACATGTTGTGGAAAACACGGTCATGTGTAGGAGGAAATATGGTAGAGAGAGAACGATATTAGGGATTAGTGACCTGATCATTTTCACTCAGAATATTTTTTGTTTATGGTATAACATCTTGAGGAAGATTTGATATAATGATGGGGGATTATAAAATCCCCTCTATTTCATAGTTTAGAATAAGAAAAAATTGTGACTTATGGGTACAGAATAAGTACACATTATGGATCAAATTCTTGATGTTAATTGTTTCAAGTAGACCCTATGAATTTAAATTATAGATTGAATTATTTCACAACTACAAAAATTTACAGCTTGTGTAATTTTTTTTAACCACATCTCTACATATCATGAATGTAGTTTTCACCATGTGTAGAAATTTAATGTAATAAGATTACAACCCCTTTAAATGTCTTTCACCATGTTTTTACATGTCATGAGCATATATTAAACCCCAATTAATTGTTAATAAATGTTATTTAAAATGTTTTTCTTGATTTCCTTGGAAAAAATGGAATTAGTTTTGAATTTTTACAAAACTGGAAATGACAATTTACATTGTGTAAATATCATGAATATATTTTTAAGAACACTACTCCCAAATTTAATAATTCTCCACACCCTATTGTCTTTGATTCATATTCCCCACGCACCTCGGTTATGGAATATATGTCCTCTACGCACCGCTTCTATGAAAAAAAACTCATCTTCACACATCCTCCTTGGACTAAAGCTCCACCGTACACCACTATATTCTACCGAGAACCATTCACACACCTCCCATGTATGGGTGTTATTCTCATTTAGATCTACCTTTCACTTCTTCTAATATTTTAGGATGTTTGAAAAATGTTTATCTACCATTGGTTCTAGAATGAGTTTTATGGAATCTAAATATATGATCCTTTGATATAGATCTTGATTTCTTTTAATCAGGATATGTAATTATTGGATCTATATCTAGATATGTTAAATAAAAATATAGTATCATTAAATTATATATATATTTAAGAGATATTTTTTAATAACTATAAATTTAGGTATTGGATCTAGACCACGTTCATTGTTGTGTTCTTAGTTTATCTACTTCACAGTGTGATTATATTTTGGAAATTTTTCATTGTAGTTCTTGAGGTATTTGTTCTAAAATTCAAATCCCCTATTTATGAATTTTAATTAATGAAATTAATGTTGTATATTTTTAAATCATTTTAGACATTATTTTACCAAATAGAATTAATTAATATGGAGAGTTAATTAGTTTTGGAATTGAAAAATTGTGATAATTATGGATTGTTAATCAAGATAATTAATTTGCACAATTAATTATGAAATTTTTCAATTTTTGAATATGGAAATTAATTATGTTAACTAATTTTAGATTTGATGATATGGTTCAACATGATAAATTAATTGTCAAATTAATTAATGGTAATGGTTGGGATTATGCAATTGATATATTGGATAAATAAGTTGAGAATTATTTATGTCAACATAAAAATTGTTGATCGTGAATAATTATGTTAATAATTTATTATTGTCTTATTGAAGTTGTGGAGTATGGAAAATTAATTGATGAATTAATTATTAAAGTTTTTATTATTATTAAATTTATTGACATGGAATAATTAATTTTTGATTTAATTGTGGTTATTAATTTAAAAGAGATTGATCAATTTATTGATGAATTAATTGGAATTATTGAATTAACTACCATAGAAAAATTATGTATAAATTATTTGTGGTTATTGAATTGTTTATATGGGAAAAAATATTTATGTATTTAATTAATTGGATTAGTGATGTTATTTAATGGTTAAATTAAATAATTGTATTGAGTTAGATTAACTAATTATATAATATAATTTAATGGAATTGACATGGAAAATTAAATTGTGAATTCACTAAAGGGAGGGAATGAGATTAATTATTCACTTAATAATTAATTAAAATGATTTGGATAAATTAATTGGTGAATTAATTAAGGGATGTAATGTTATGATTTCCATGTTGGATTTTTAAATTTGAGAATTAATTAATGGGGATTGTGGTGTTGAATATATTGAAGGGGTTAGATTAATTACTTAGTGGATTAATTAATGGGTTATGATGGGATTGTGATATTAAATTAATTATATTATATAATTGGTAATTTGATTAATACTAATTGTTCAGATATTGAATTTCTAAGATTGAATAATTAACCTTTTATATTTATGTTAGATTATTATATGTTGAATTAATTTTGGGATACTGAAATAGATGATTCATGATAATTAATTGGAGAATAAATTATGAGTTATAGAATGTGTAATTGATATAATTAATTGTTTAATTGATTAAAAAAAATATATGATTATTTAATTGGTGAATTAATTTATGGGAAATGTATGGTTAATTAATTGTTGAATTAATTAATGGGAATAAATGATATAGATTAATTTTTGAATTAATAAATGGGGTTAGAATAATTAATCTATAAATTATTTAATGTTTGATAAATGGGCTGTTGGACATGATGATCTACACCCATATTAATGATATAAATGCATGGTTGAATTGAGTAATTAATTGTCGAATTAATTAAAATATTTGGGTGATGCAATTTTAGATTATTAGTTGGGAAATTTATTATGGGATATTGCTTCGATGATGTTAATAATTAATATGTCACTAATTTGTTTAATATTTAACTAGTGTGTCTGAATAATTAATTGTTGAATTAATTATTAGATATTTATTTTTTGTAAATAATAATTAATTGTCGAATTAATTATTATACTTGGATGAATTAACATATGAATTAATTGATCAATTTTTTCATAGTTAGTGATGTTATAAATATTAATGTATATAGTCATATTTGATGTGATAATGTTAAAATATGTGAGGTTTCTATAAAAAGTGATATAAGTGAAGAAATGATAATTGGGTTGTTATACATGATGATCTATGTTGATGGTGATATACATGAACAGTTGTTGAATGAGGGTTATACATGACAATCTATGCCAATGATAGATCTACCGGAGTAATGAATGTATAGTGTGCATGACATGATGATCTAAAATAGTGTTAGGTGTGAAAAAATGGGGAATTGGGTGTTATACATAATGACTTACACAAATGGTATGTATTCATGTTGAGAATTGCGTGCCCGAAAAAATGATCTACAACATTGGGTTTTATGAATGTTAAAAATTAGGAGGCAAGACAAGATGTTTTATGATAATGAGTACTCTGAGTTATGGCCTCACATGAGAATACATTGAACTCCAGCTTGAGATGAATCACGTAATAATATATGACATCATGTTTGAATACATTGAGTTCAGACATAAGTCAAATAGGTATTAAGATATCATATTATATAAGGAACACTTCGAGATCTGGCTTCACCCGAATCTAGTTTTGAGGTACATGTATCCACAAGAACCATAGAGTTAATGTAGTTAAATAAAGAATAAATGATAATGTAAAAACTCTTTAGTTATTCATTGTAATTATTTCTTCATTCAGATGTGTTGTGCACTGTGTTGCATTTGTTGTCAATAGGGTTTCAATGATAGAATGGATGACAAGGAATGTCAATATGTGAATGACAGAGAATGTGATAGTGATGGTGATGTTGTTAAGAAGGTGGCAAGGATTGAATGGATATGTGAATGACAATGGAAGTAATGGTGATTGTGATTGTTGGAGAATGACCATGGTACTAAAAAGCATGTCACTTAGGAGAATCACTAAGTGGAATAGGAGGTAATGGTTGAAACACTCTCCATACTAATTCAGACGATTGTAGAGCTGATCTTAAGTTCAAAGAACATGTATCAAGAAGATACAATGTCACAACATTGTTAGAAGTCCATGCATTTTCTTCACAATGCATGAGGAGATAAAGAAGTGTCATCCACAATTACTAAGTGGATGAGGAATGAAGAAGGGTTCCATCCACAATCACTAAGTGGATGAGGAGAGAATGTTGAACCATCCACAGCTACTAAATGGCTGAAGTGTTTTGAAGAAGACCATGCACTATCTCTTACTGCATGAGGTTTTGAAGATGATCCAACCTCATCTATGATTGTATTGAATAAGAACATTGAAGATCAAAATGATTTATGATTATTTGTTGATGAAGATAGTTGAGAGATCCTTGAGAATTCTATAGAAGAAGAAGAAGAGATATTGGAGAAGATATATGGAGTTCATAAGAAGAATAAGAGGAGAAGAATTATGGTTTGGCATTTTTGAACTTGGTTACTTTTCTTTTATACAAAGTACCAACTATGTACTTTAACAAAAAATAAGCCAACCAAGGAGGCCAGCTGAGGTCCCTTACCTCAAGCACTTGCGGTAACTAAGGGTCAACCACACTCAAGGGAAGTCCTCAAGTCCAAGGACTCCCCGAGGCATGGTGTGGGCCGTGTGTAAGCCCGCTGGTGCCACACGGTGATGAACTTGTGTAGCATGGGCGCTAGAGCGCGCCCAAAGGAGGCCGAGTGGGCGCTAGAGCGCACCAAGAGGAGCATAGTGGGCACAGAAGCTCTCCTGTCGGAGAACCTGTGCGGGGCGGCACCGGAGGGGGGAGAGGAAGTCGCTGCGCCACATGCGCGGTAGGAGCTGTCGCGCCCAGCGCGCTTGAAGGCAGGAGGTGGCCGCATTACTTGTGCGCCCTCCTTTGATGTGCGTTCGGGTGAAGTGAATCCCACACACCTTGTGTGTTTTTGTGAAAAGAAACAACAAGATCCCATGGGTTGTGTGTGAGAGAAACAATTGATGTGGCCATTACCTTAGTGTGTGCACAAGTGGAGTGTGCACACTTTGAAGAAGAACAAAAGAACAAAGTGTGTGAAAAGAAACAAGAAGGTTGTAGCCTTGTATGTGCACAAGTTAAGGAGGACATACCTCTTGTGTGTGCCCAAGTGAATGAAGAAGATACATGCATATCCATGCATGTATGAATATGTGAAGATGTGGGTGAACACATTGAGAAGAAATAGAGAAGGAGAAATTCACACTAAAGAACAACACACAATATGGTGTGTGTGAGAAATAATTAAATAGTGTGACTCGAAGAAGAAGGTGTGTGTGCTAAAAGAGATTTCACCCTTTGAGGGTTTATCACACCAAGAAGAAAAGGGGATTGCATGCATTACTGCATGCACATTCACACGTAAACAAAGATTAAATCATTGTGTGTGCATTTGAGAAGTCCGAGAACAAAGGTTCTTGAAGACATTTGAGATTCCATGCAAGTCATGCATGAAGATTGAGAAGCCATGAAATCAGTGCATGAAGATTCAGAGATGCCATGCACTCAGTGCATGAAGTCGAATTAAAGAGAGATTGATGCCAGACTGAAGTTAATGATTTTATTCATCTGAGTTTTTAGTAGTTGAGAAGACCAAGAAGATTGAGTGGGCATAATGAGTGCAATAACATATTTTTCAATCATCATTCTTGAAGACATTGGCCGGGTCATCTTTAGAAGAAAGAGATAAAGCCCGAGCAAAGAAGAGAATCCCTGGTCACCACCAGTGATTAGGAGAAGTGAGCAAGGCCAGAATACCTTATCCAAGGATGTTTAAGACTCTTGAAGAGCTAAAAAAGAAGAAGAGCTACTCGTGTGACTTGAGGATCCAAGAGAAGACCCTCTGTGAGACTCAGGGTGGAGAAGTCTTTGGTCGAAGCTGAAGTAGGCCAGTGGGACTCTGGTAACACTGTGGGATGCAGTATAAATAACCTCTTGTGGGACTCAGGAGAGATACAGTGTGACTCTGTATCGACCATTGTAATTACTAACCGAATTTTAGTGGAGAAACCATGTTGGGGCGTTTAACCAACATGGTAAGGATGTAGGCCGTTGGAGTCGAACCTTGTAAATCCTTGTTTCCTGTGCCTTTACATTTTCTGCATCACTCGAGGAAAGGCTGAGAGATACAAGAAGAGTGGATCGAGGCCTTAACAATCTATAGAGGTTTAATTGATAAAGAATCAATTAGTAAAAAGTTTTAAAGGATAAACTATTCACCCCCTCCCCCTCTTAGTGATCACACTGATCCGGGCACTTCAAAATGTATACACTTGTTATGGAATGGATATGTTTTAGAAAACATAGGTGGTGGCCTACTAGGTTGTATTGACACCCATCATGGGTTGCATTATTGGTACCAAAACAGTATTTTTGTTTTCTAGATATGTTAACGGAAAAATTCATGTGTTAGATGGCTGAGTTGGGAGGGATTAGCGTGAGGAGACAAAAAATGGTGTGAGGAGGCTAATAGAGTAGTTTATAGTGTCTATAATTATTTTGGATTTTTCATATTGAAACAGGGAATATATTTATCATAGAATATATACTATTCAATTTGGATTCTATATTTACAATTTCAACCTATTGTGATATTAGTATTATTAATGATTATAAAATCATCCTCATTTTTTTATTTACTTATTCTTGTATATTACTCTGATAAATTAAAAAAATAGAGGGTATAACCTCCCCATGATAATCTATTCAGAATATTTCTTCTAGTCAGAAGCCTCTAGCGTACTAGGAGTTGTGCTTGAGGATATGTGGTAACCATCTCGAGGCACCTTTGGGTGGTACCTTGACCAAGATGTTGCATCCTCACACTACCCAATAGTAGAGGTTTATTTGTTACATGTAGTGATTAATCAATTAATATATTAGAATATTTTCTTTTTTATATTGACATGGTGATAACATATGACTCTCATGAAAAGAAAATATAATAGAAAAATTAACTAACTGTTGATATGGTCCAGGATGTGGTAAAATAATTCTTATAATATTTAGAATAATTAAATTTATATTGAATGATATGAAATATATAGTGAACATTAAATATTTATGTATATTTTCATATATAAATAGTTTTATATGAGCCATTTAATATGGTTGGAGTTCTTTACAATGTTGACTACTCAACAAACTACTAACCCGTGAATATGAATAGGGTTTTTAATGCTTTTAGTCTAAATGACCAAGCTATTTTGGCCATGTTGTGGATTCAATGTGGCATAATACATATGGTTTTGTAGAATATGGAACAAAATATCCTTGGTAAAGAGAATATATCGTATACATCAAATATTAATGTTCAACAATCCATCCATATGGGGATTTAAGAGGTGTTGAGGGAGGATGAAAAAATATCAAAGAATTAGGGGACTATTAATGAGTTAAACCATTTTTATATGGAATGATATATTTCATGATTAGAGTATATGTCCACTGTATACAACAATTTATGAATAAACTGTTATATAACTCTCATAGTAATTCATTCTCTGGACATTATATATGTATTAAGATGTATAGAGAGGCGAAATAATATTTCGGTTGGGAAAAATTAAAATGGGTATTGTAGAGTATCTACTTACCATATTGTCATGCGATAATAATATGGATGGGAAAAATAATTCTTAAGGGATGTTACAACTATTATCCATAATAAAATAGAAATGGGAAAATAAAACCAATGATTCCTTCTTTTGACTACCTAAAAATATAAATGGATCAATGATATATGGGATTTAGTCGATCTATTTTTTTTAAATAAACATATGTTTTTATCAATAGAGTATATTTATCTATAGATCATTATACCCAGTTATAAATATGTTGTGAAATTTCATAGAGTATCACTCTCAATTGTATCTGATTGAATACCAATCATTAAATAAATGTTACAGAGTACTCATTAATATTCTATGGATATAAAGTTATGTTTTTATACATAATCTCATCATTAGGAAGATAATCAGTTGGAAGGAGACATAAAAAACCATTAATATATGTTGACTGAATAAACTGGCATTATTAGATCTTTTTTTATTAATAACAACCATTTGTGGAATTTTCATGAAAACCAATCACTAGGGAATTTATAAGGAACATCATGAATAATTGTATTAAAATCAATGATGAAAGAAAATTTTCTATGATAAAGGTGGAGAAATATATATATTCATACTTGATTTATGAGAGTAAATGATTGAGAATGTTATTGAAATTAATAATCACATCATGGATGATCAGATCCAATAAAAAAGTTATACTTATAACAATCAATGGCTTAGAGAGTTAAATTATTTTCATAATGTATTTTTATGAATATGTACACTTATAAGGTTTTGATATTTATAAATATGTTCATACTGATCACTAGTAATTTAAATCCCTTTGAAAGTAGTTATTTTATTGGGATGGTTTCTTATCTCTTGGTTCTTAAACTAAATCTATATCATGTTCGTAATCTGTTCCTTATATCACTTATGATAAAATAAATACCTAATCCTCAATATGTATAAAACATTGAGATCATAAAAATAGATCATGATACCTCTAATGGGGAGAAAATGGGGGATATTCTAGATCATATATGGAAATAGATGCATAATAAGGCCACTCATAGTGTAAATTGTTTATGAAAAACCCATAAATTAGAGGAAGATAAATGGGATCATAGTAACATGATGAGAAATTTATAGCCTTGTAAATTTGAATAAAATGTACAGACATAAAGGTAGAAGTTTTTTAAATGTGAAAGAATTTATCCCCATAATATTTTATCAAGTAGTTCTCTTTAAATAAATTTTTTTCTTTGATACATTTCTTTATATACAAACCCCAAAAAAAACAAACTGTTAAATAATATTGAATTATTATAAATAATTATGCAAAGTATCACATAGATATTATATTTTCATGTATGAATAAAACTCAAAAAATTTGAAAATATAATTTCTTACAAATGTATGAAATTAATTCCTTATTTGTAAATAGAATATAAATATTAATAAAAGTATTTTAATATAAAATAAATGGATAAAAATACATTTTAATTTATTAAATGGGTTTTTATAGTATAATATAAAACTATTAAGTAAATATTAATCATTTTAATTATATATATAATATAGTTCAAAAAATAACATTCATCTGATGGAGTTTTTAATGAATTGGATCATAATAAATCCAATTTTATTTTTAAGAACATATTTTTATTTAAATTGTTTTCATTTGTTTTTTCTTAATTATTTTAATATTAGAATTTATATCATCATGAAATTTCATTTTGAAAAGTGAATTCAATATTTTTCATCAGTTGGTTCAAATTTGGTAAATATATATTTTTAAACGAAATGATGAATAGTAACCAGAACAGTGATTAGACACCTCTGTAATTGTAAAACATGTAAAACATGGTGAAAACTGTGGTATAAGGGTTTAAAATCAATATAACACATGAAATATCATATTTTAGGGGTGTTTTTCACCATTATCAATAAAATTTAAAATATTTGGAAACCTAGTACTTATTTTCTTTTTTATTACATTTATATTATATTAAAAATCCGACAACTAAAAAAATTGAACTCTTGGGATATTTGTTTCTCATAAATATTCCCATATGCATAAAAAGATGTTATTTATTATTATATGGTGTTATTTTTAACATGATTACTATATTTATATTTTAAAATTTTTATTTCAATTTTTATTTATTAAATATATGGCATTAATTCATATGTGAAACTATAATGTTTTCCGTGTGGGCTGTAGAAAAAGGAATCTTAATAATTATGAAATTATAATAATTATATATGTTGTATAAATTGTCTTATTAAATTAATTTCATAGTAAATAAGAATGAAAAAAAATTATAATTGGTTTTTTATTTATTCTCAATTTTTATCATAATTTTATTGATGAAAATTTTATTGAAGATCCATAAACACCTTAGTCATGATATTATATGTCAACTAATATTAAATTATTATATATAAATTAAATAAAGATAAAATGAAAATTATGATTTTAAATGACCTAAAATAAATTAAATTATCCCTTTTGAGCCACTTTGGATAGTGGAAATTAATGAAAGTTCATTAATGGCTAAAAATGTATTGTAATGATTGATGTAAAAATGGGATCTTAAGGGTGTTAAAAAATAGAAGGATCCAAATGATAATTAAATATGTATAAATTTTTTAAGGGATTTAGACCATAATATATTTTTCAATCTAAATCACCAACATTTTGTTGCACATTACATGATTATGATATTTATTATATTTAAATAAATTATGTAATACAATGTGTGTCCTCTCCCCCAATTATAAAAGACATCCTCTTCATTTCCCATATTCAAGGTCATTGATCCCTATATATCAAAAACAATAGCTACGAAAATATCATTATGTCTTACATCATCATGTCCTATAGAGTCTTTTATTTAAAAAATAACATACAATCAAGGCTTATGGTGTATGCCTGTGGAGGATTCTTAACGAATTCGTATAAATTTTAATAGAAAAATGAAATTTTATTTCCACTCCTTCCTCCTCTATATTTATGTTCTATATTATAATACAAATACATATGTCTCATAAATATATTAATATATGTTAGTCTTATGTACGAACCCTTATCCATATTATTTGTATCTTATTGTAAATGATAACATTGATCAAGTGTACGTGTTGAATACAACCACAAAGATGTGATGCAATACATTTTCCATCACCACATCATATTGATGGTAATAATAATGAATTCAATTGACATAAAATATAATTATGATGTTACTATAGTTCTATAAAGATTCATTATTTGATAACTTTATTTTATTTTAATCATAAAAAAGAGAACAAATAAATCGTGTTAATGTAAAAAATACTAAATCTAAGAAGTGATATAATTTGTTTTCCATCACCGTTTTATACTAATGGTTATAAATGTTTATATAAGTATTACATATGATATAGCTGACATTATTAACATTAATATGATTATGGATCCATATTAAATTTACAGGGACTACTACATACAAACTAAAACACCCATGAAGGCTTGAATAACCCATTTCAAATATAATATAATAAAATCCATGATAATACTAAAAAAACTCATAAATGAACATTTAAAAAATAATATAAAGTAAATTACCTTAATCAAAAAAACACATAAATAATAATTTAGGAACTATGAAAAGGTAAAATATAAGTAGATTTTATATAGGATTAAATTCCAAAGTGGTAGAATATCAATTAACATAAATATGACCACTCAAAGATCGAATAACCACTCTATGTCTAGAAGAATCCCTATAGTCTATAATAGTTGTGTTATATGAGTCGGAAAAAAATAAAATATGAATAAACTCTAAAATATATACATATATTATAAATAAGAAAAAACTACATTATATTATTCATTATATTGCAGTGGTGGTTAGTCAACTAAACCACCAACAACACCACACAAACAATAAAACCCCAAAAATTGTAACCCAAGGATGGTATATAATTTACTACATTGTTATAAGATATTAACGATATTATCCTGAGGGTAAAATTAGTTTATTTTTCATGAGGATCTAGTTTCCTATATGATTACCATATTATATTGAATATATAATATACATATCCAAAAATCATTCCTTCACAAATTAAATAATTCAAAATATCCTTATTAAAAAACATTGGGAAAGAATAAATATAAAGTATAATATTTTTTTACCAAAAAATATTTATATATTTAATATTTTTCATGGATCAATGTGGAATAATTAAATTGTCACAGTAAATAACAATAAAAAAATTCCAATTAATAAATATCATGAGAACATAATCAATCCATGGATAATTTCAACAAAGTAATATAATGGATAATATTAATTGAATTCACAATGAATAAGATGCTTAATGATGGGATTCATGATATCATACAACATGATATATCTACCATCAATTCAATGTTCCAAGGTATTTTAACTATTTGTAGACATACACCAAAAACTTACATAATTTGGAATACTAATTTTCCTCATGAGACCGTTCGATACATCGATGGTATATATAAATCATGAAACCACCCATCACTACAATTAAAATACAATAATAATACATTGAATGATAAATTTAAACAATAATATATATGTCTTATACAAATGTTCTTATTTAGTAAAGGATTCATAATATTAATATTTTACCATTCAATCAAATAACATTCAATTTAAAACCATTTATGTAGAAAAGGAATATGTATTAGGGAATAATAATATCAATGATAAAAATAAAATTGATAGATAAGATAAATTTATTTTCTAATTATCCAAATATACTATATTTTTCAAGGAAATGTTATATACCATAAATTTTCAAAGTGATAAAATATATCCATTAATTCCCTAGAAGTATAGTTTTTGTAATAAAATCATGTCCTTTGAAGAACAATAGAAATATACGTGGAAATTTTAAAATAAGATTTTATATTGTTTTTTCATTATAATATTAAAGAAATATATATAATAAATCTATGTGTATAATATAGTTATTACAAATTGCATATTTTTTACTTATTTATACATTAAAAAAATTACATATGATGATTTTGTAATGAATGTTGAAAAAAACAGTTTAAAACCCATTGAAATATTTGTTATGATCTATTTAAAAATTATTGTAAAAAATATATAGACAATATTAAATAGTTTGAGTATTAATAATTCATTTTTTAAAATAATTTTTAAGAATATGGACATGGAATAAAATATATCCAATCAAAAAGATAAATAAGATAATGTTTTCATTTAAAAATTCATTTTTAATGATTATTTGAACTCAATCGTAAATTATCGTGTATATAGAAAATATATTTTTTATAAGTAAATAATAAGGAATGTATATTAACCAAAATAAAAAATATATTTTCATATTACCGAATTTCTCTTAATGGAGTGGAAATTAAGATGAAATCCCTTATAAATATGTTATCCTTGATGTTAGATTTAGCCAATGGTGTGATTATGATTCAAAAATATAAGCAGACATAAATAACATGGAAATAAAAAATTATATTGTCAAAGTTCATTATAATCATATTATTTCAACAAAAAATTGAAAGGAAATGAGATATAACCCAATGAAAAGAAATTTTCTTTTGATAATTTTTCCAATATTTATAAGGTTGAAATTAAAATTAATCATTGAAATGATTGCGTTTGAAAAAGATAAATACACTTAATGAAATGTAAAATACAACATATAAAAATCAAAGGTCATTAAACATATAATCATGATATAACATAGTCAACAATGTAGAGTTATAACCCAATGACTGGAACATGACTTAAGAAACTCCTTAACAAAAGTCCAACTCATCACATATAATCATTTTGTCCATGAATAGTAATGTTATCTTAATTATTTACATAATTAAAAAATAATAATTATTATTATTTTTAAATTATTTATTACCATTATATATTTATTAGAATTATTAATTATGTTAATGTTGTAAATTATGATGATATTCAATTCAAATCTCTAAAATAGCCTCTGTTCATTAACTATGGTAAAAGGGTAAATTGTTCCATCATATCATTATAATAACCCCAATATAGTATAAATTCATATAAATCTATTATTATTTTAGAGGTACTAAATGAATATGGTCATGAAATATGACATATGTTTTTATCATAGAGAAGTTTTATTTTACCTACGCATTAACACCATTTCCAAATTTAAATGATAATGATAGAATGAAGGTATGCATAAATTTTTATTTATTTTATTATATTTATATCATAAATAACATGTTGTTTATATTATTATATATATATATATATATATATATATGTTTCATTCATATAAATTCATGGTTCCTGAGGTTTTAAGAGACTAGGTTACTGATGCGTATAATGATTCAGTTATTATTTCATTACATGCCTACACTATGGGTATAACATTTTTTCCTTTATGAGGGTGATTTTAGTGTTTCAAATATGGTTCCAAAATCAATCATTGTAGGTTTACCATATTCATATATTTGAAACTTACAATAGATTGCATATCTCTAATAAGGTGCACATCTACATTCAAAAAAAAAGATATTATTTTGTGGTTTTAGACCAAATAGTGAAAATGAACTCACATTGGTCGAGAGGAGAGGGAGTGAGGCTAATCAAAACCATTTAGGTAAAATTTTTAACATTATTGGATTTTCTTATAGATTTTGAATATGTTCATGAACATTTTTTAAATACCAATACGAGACCAGTTACCATTATAAAATAATCAGATGTCAAGCCATTATATATGTAATACAGTTTTCTGTACATGAAACCATCGATATATTTCAAATGATATTCATTTATTTACTTTCATTGAATGCAATGGGTAGTTTCATATAGTTTGAAGTCGTATTGCTCAGCACTATAGTGTTTAAAATCATCTAGGGAGGCGATTGAAATTTTACATAAGGGTTTATAACCATTTTGAGGTGTCAAACAGACCATGTGATAATATAAGAATAAAAAACCACAGAGTATATTCAAACTATTAGGATAAATTCACGCGGAAATGACATATATGAGGGAATTAAAGAAAAAATTATTGATCTCTAGACATATGAAGGAATCTTATGTATCTTTCTTTTGAAAGTAATCAATTTCATCCTAGTTTGATCTATCCTCGATGTTCTTATTTTCTATAATAGATAGATATGTACCGCTAAAATTATTTAACAAAAATATAAATTCTTGATCAGGTCCTTCTAACTTTTCCCAATGTGAGTAAACATTTATGTGGGAAATAGTATCGTATCACTAAATGGGGCATACACACAGAGGTTTCCTAGGATAAATAATATGTATGATGCCTATGATACGATCACATAAAATCCATAATCACACATCTACTAAGATTGGTTTGAGAAAAAATGGTTTGAATGATATTATAATCACTATATATAATAATAGGATTTCTGTATTGGGTAACCCCGAATAGGTTATTTGATATTGAAAATTATCCTTATAAAGATGTATTAGGTATCCTTTTTATTGTAGGAATTGGAGTCATCATAGCTCACGTGTATTATCAATCATATGTTGTATTGATGAAGAGTGACTTACCAATATAAGATTTTTGGTCCCACTAGTTATAGTGTCTATAAATAGTATTGTCTTACACTGATGTTGTTTTAAATTGGAGATATGGATTTTGAAAGACTTTATATGTATGAAATATTCATAGTAAACATTGTTAACATAGTTTAGTTCCAGGTATGTCTTGAAATAACTTTTATAAATATTTATAATATCCTAGTGTATCTATAAATAATGTCATGAGTTCCTTCCGAACATGTCATGAGTGTCTGTTTGATAAGTGAAACATATCTCATGTTGATTCTAATCATCAAAAAATATATGTCTGAGGTATGTCGCATGATATATATTTTCAACCAAGAATAATTTCCCATGAAATTATGAAAAAATTTGAGGGTCCTCATGGGACTAATAATGATATATCCAAGGGTGTCACATGATAAAGGGTGGATCTTCAATAGGATTACATTTGACATGGATGACATGTATATAATATTTTTCATGACCCAGAATACATGTCTGGATGAATTATAAATACATAGGGTAATTTTCTAGATAAATTCTCAAGTCATCGGGTATATGTATTAAGTAATTTTCTTGACATTAATACATTTATATAAAACATATCAAGATAGGGGAAACATTCTAGGAGGACAACTCAAGACATGGGTGAAAGGTTTGGAGGACATCGTAATAGTTGTGTGAGATGTATGGATTACTTCTTCGGACATGACTGACAAGTCCAAGTGTTGTTTCATGATATGGATATACCATGGAAAGATAATTATGAATTGTCATGAAATTTACCATATCAATATCATAGAGGTATTCTATATTCTTTAGTATTTATTTCCTTTTTCCCTCACAGATAATTAAGAATTATCTTATATATTTTTTTATGACCAATTCAACAAGTTGAAATTCCTATGGACTACCCAACTAGCCCATTAGTTGTTCTTTTATGGAATATAGAGAGATCACAAGAAGTTTATATTCTTGTTTCATAATGCCTTAGGTCGTTCCCTATACTTATAACTTAGGGAAGACCCTTACGATAATGATGATATTTATATAATAATTATTCTCTTATGATCTCCCATTTTTATGAATTTCTTGTTGCATGTGCTGACATAATTTTTTTCATAATAGAAGGAATTTATAGGCCCTACTACCACTTTGATACACCCCCTTTCACAGATCATAGATGAAATATATGTTATGGAGTTGGTGAAGGGAGCTTTCCCTCACATGCATCACATGATACTATCAGAGGTAGTCCATCGAGTCATGTTATAATATATGACCACATGAACATGCCATAATCAATATATTAATTAAATCCAATGATTATCATTTGGATTTGACATTATCAACCTCTCATGTTAGTTGAACATTTCATGATCGAGTCGGCATGTATGTTACTATTCCTGAGTTAAATACTCCCATAGAGAGGCCTTCATGTGATCAGAGAATA
Source organism: Viscum album (assembly GCA_963277665.1). Taxonomy (NCBI): domain Eukaryota; kingdom Viridiplantae; phylum Streptophyta; class Magnoliopsida; order Santalales; family Viscaceae; genus Viscum; species Viscum album. Next base: position 897,230,113 of record OY728136.1, on the reverse strand, counting down.
CATGTCTAGGGGTCCTTTAAAAGAAAATAAAGGCTTTTTAGAGTCCTTTAATTATATAAATATGGATTGTTACAGTCCTCTCATGAGATCTTGATGGCTTGTGGGAGGGTCTTCCATGATCAATTAGGATCACATGAGGTGGAAACCTAAATCATATGAAAATAAATGTTTCTTCACTTCATGAAAGTATTATGACATATTCAACATATTATAGCCTATATTGAAACATAAGTATCATTTTCCAATTGGGTTTCCATTTGTGAATCACTTTGTTTGTCGATTTTATCTTGATTATGTGTGAGCATTGTCATAGAAAATCCCCCATCATGTTTGTGATGTGTTGCGTGATCAATGTCGGATATCACAATAGTGTGAAAGAAAAATCATATACAATCACTCAACATGAATGTAGTTCATCACAGGATCAATGTGGGATCTCAGAATGTTTTGTGACAATTGTCATTGAATTTTATGATGCATGTTTGTGGGTGTGAGGGTGCATCACATGGTTAAAAGGACATGTTTGATGACCATCAAAGAATGTAAGTGAAAACACATGCAATATGTCACATGAAATGGTCATCATGTTTCTATGTAAATATGTGAGGTATTAAGAATCACCTAACCATATCACATGGAGATAAATGTTATTATCTATTTCGTGTGGCTTCCTCCTTTTAAACCCTTTATTCTATATGGGGTTTGGGTGATTTTCAAGAAGAAGCAACATGGTGTGTCTCATAGAAAAATGAACTTGTTTTGGAATCCCCGTGTAATCATTAGCATTCATTTAGACAACTTTATAGAACTATAGGGTTTTTTGTAGTGTTTCACATGTTCATAATCTGATCTTTCATTGAATATGATATGTTCGCCTGACATTCATAAGAGAATTTGACCATTTTTACTCTTACTGGATATGCTATCCACATGAATCCGATTTCATGATTTCATATAGACATGAAACTAAATCCATTGTTTTTTATGAGAAAATAATTCCCATTCATCTTTTTATTCTAAAATTATAAAATAACTGAGGGTCATTCGGGGGTGGTAAAAACATCTCCCCCATTGGGAGATAGGTTTGTATGGATATTGAATTAGCTTTGAGGATTGTATATGTTACATCCTAGGTATTTATAGAATATTATATTTTAATATCTATTAATATTTTTGAATTTAATATTACTTTTTATTTAAAGGGAAAACTATGTATGATAGCGTATCTGAAACACAACAACGGGTTTCTCCAAATTCATATATTGCACAAAACACTGAGTTATACCAAAAAATAATACAACAATGATATTATTATATTAAATTGTAGTTAATTGCTAGCTATTGTATTATACGAATGATTAGAATTAACTATATTATGATTTTACATATTTTTTAAATGTTTATACATTTATCTATTAAATTTTAGAGGCATAAAATGAGAATAATTCCCGATTGAATCATAAAATAGTCAAATATATTTAAAAGATCATTTTACCACCATCTAAAGGGGAACCATTATAAAAAAATTTTTTTGTCACTTTTATATGTTATATATGATAATACTAATTTTTTATTTAGAAGTAGGATATTAAAATTTACTTTTTTTTATTTTTCTAATAAAATTCATTATTAAGGAAAAGTGAAAAATAGTGCATTTTAATTTAAAAATATATTTTCATCATATTTATTTATATAGTTATATTGTTATTTTCAATGGTCTAAAAGTGTAATTAGATTATATTTTTACCATTTAATCCAATTTTGGTAACTGGATGTAATTTCAAATTTATATTGGAAATATACTCATGTTAATATTTTGAAATTATTTCATTTATAAAAACACTATTTTTGGATCTGATAATATGAATTAATTTTAAACAACATTTTTCAAATTCTAGATTTTGAATTTGTAAAAATTTATTCCATATTTGGAATCAAAAGGTCCAAATTTAGTAAATAAGAACATTTGTTTACATTATAAATAATAACATCAGTTGTTATTTGTATTTACCATGGTTGAAGGGTAAATCTAGGGAATTAGTGTAAAAAATTAATATTATAATAATTTAAAAGTACCCTAACACATGTCATAATATTATTTTATGAGATACGTCCGACCATGGGCATTCATAAGACTATTTTGGGACACCATGGAGCCACTTGGGTATGATAATGAAATATAATAAGAATTAATTTAATGTAAATAGAAATATAATATAAACATGTATCTTTTACAACAACAATTTTAATATAGGGTTATATAACTGATCCCTTTCACTATAAATATTTAATATATTGATAATAATATTTCCTAATTCATGATATTTAATTTATAATTTCTTGACAATAAATAATTAATTTTATTTATGACACAATGATGATGCATTGATTACCTTATTAATGAATGATTCTTATAAATGATATTGTAAATATTAAATAAAATTTAATTTTAGAAATATATATCCATAAAAAAATTGGTTGAAATTGAAATGTTATAGATGATTTAATTCCATTTTTTAAAGTAATCATGTTTCTATGACTTTAAAAAAATCAATTACTAAATAGTGTCAAAATTGACATAAATGAGTTTTTAAAACAAATACTATTTTAGTAATTTATATAATAGTTCTATACAACTATGTTTTGAAAACATACATTATAAAATGATAAATATTTCATTACTGATACACTTTTGGTTCTATTTTTATTTTCATGTAACAATAGTAACCATATATTATGAAATTGCAAGAAGTCATTGTAACAGTTAGTGTTTTTAAATAAGGGTTAAAGATAAAAGATAAGGTTAATTTTATGACCCAAACATGCCTAAAACCATTTGGAGGGAGGATTTCGACCCATTATATTCGAATTATATCATTTTAGTGCTATTAAAATTCTAAAATCAATTTATAATAAAATAATAGATCAAGACGTTCTTAAAGTTCCCCTCGTCCCTCTAATAAAAGGCAACCACCTCTATCCATATACTAACACAATTGAATCCCATGGTTCTCCAAAATAATGCTCAAACAATCATAAAACTTGACTATATTCTTCCTAGAGGCCACACATTGGGTATAAATCTATCATATGGTGACCATTTGTGAAAATCAAAAAGAGATACTCATAAAAGATGTAATTGTTTTATCACCTCTTTCAAAATTCTTTTCTTCTTATACTTAAAATTAGTATGTAGTTTCCATAATATAATAATAAATCCAGTATATTATATAGGGATAGATGTTATTATATTCATTTTACAACCATAGACCTTATTTTTTCCATCCTACAAATAACAATATCACCATGTGTGTGTACATACGGCTTATCCTCTCCACATTATGGTGTAATTTGTTATTAAAGAAGAATTAATTTTCATGTGAATAGTGATTAATATACTAGATTAAAATAATTCATATAACAAGATAATTATTCTTTATAATTAATATACCAACCAATTCTATATCATTTAACTGTAAAATGAATGATAACATCGCTCATGCATACACACTGCTTACCCTCTCTTCGATGTGATGGGATTCATTCCACATGATCATAATTAAACAATAATTATATACAAAATTTTAATGAATAAATATGATACATATTATTTTTATATTTCATCTACTATTTTTTAATTTTTATTTACAACATACCTATATTTCCTTCCATAATGTGTAAATACTATAATTTCATTTGCGTAAGTGTGGACTACCGCCTCCTCAAAGTGATATGACTCATTCATGACATACATGGAATATATAATGGATGATGTTGATGAAATTATGTATAATATATAAAATATATATTTTATTAGAATTATAATATATTTATATTTTATTTATTTTTCATTCCATTAATATGAAAATGAAATGAAAATATTTTTCATGTGTATGTACGACCTACCATCTCCGTGAACGGTGCATTTTATTTATTATCTAAAAATGTTATGTACTATTCTAATTACTTATATATAGGATATGTATGATATTTAAATCATTAATAATATTTTCGTGATGATGGGATTTTAATCACATTGAAATTTTACATCAAACTTGTTCATTTTCTACTCAATTACAAAATATCGACAAAACTACCAATATGAAATTAAATAATTATGTAATTTCTATAATATGTTAATAAGTGATATAAAAGTAATAACAATCAATAAAAACTTTCTCAACAAATTATGAATTTACATAATTTTATTACTCAGGGATTTAAATAATGAATGAGAAAAGTCATATTTGAAGTAAGGGAAATATTAACTAAATATTCATTCATTGAGAAAAATATTCATGTCATTGGTTTTGTTTTTTAAGTAAAATGTGGGAAGGACATGTTATTGTTTTACAATGAATATACACATATATTATTTGTATATATATTTTTCAAAAATATTTATGTCATTTATTTATCTTTAATATAATGACTTGACCTTTGTAAGGGACGTTGACTCAATCCCCTTTAACTAAGACAAATTTCGGTTTATTAATGACCGTATTTTATACTGTTTATAATAGAAACCTTTTAATTTTAATTTCATTCAATTGTTTTTAGAGGGAATTTTTTTACGAAGTGTTTTACTAAAGGACAATAGTAATGTTTCCTTTTAACGTACACGGTGACAGTGACCATTCCACCATCGTGATCATTATTTGATGACTAGATTCCTCTACAAGCCATTATGTTTTTAAAAAGTAATGAAAATACCAAATTTATGTATTTTGGTTTTGAAAATGGTATTCAAAATGGATTTATTATATCCATATCATTAAATAATTTCTTATGATTGTAATGTGGAAAAGTGATTATCCCTTTATGATTCCTCATGTGTTATGATTATTTGATAGTTCATGGGTATTTCATTTTTTTTGAGTGGTTGTGTGAAAAACCAAGGGCAGGTGGGCCCTTCATATAACTTCACTGAATTGGGTAATGTCATGAAGGTAAATGATAAGGTTTCTCCTTAGAGATTTTGGGAATATACTATGAAGGACATTCCAAATGTAACCATGAAGGTTAATGTCTATATGGTTGTGAAAGTTACAATGTAAGTATGTTTTGGATGCCACAAGATTCCACTATGATTTATGATTTCTATAAGTTATTGATAAATCTTATGATTTTATGAGGTATGTTAAAGAGAATATTTTTATGAATAAAAATTATGATTTCATTAATATTTATGAATTCATGTACTAATGTTTTCATTCCTTATTAGATATCCCTTTTTGAGTTTTTTTGCTCATCCCATTATTTTGAAATGCTTTTCACAGGGTATAAGGAAGTCTAAGGGAAATAAAGAATTCAAGAATATTTTATTATGAAATTAATTTTTTTATTGAGTTTTATTGTTTTGATATAAATTGGATGGAGTAGAAGTGACTACTATGTATTATTTTAGATGTAATGTAATATTTATGGAATAATTATCTAATTCTCTAAACCTATATGGATCCTCAATGTTGAATAATGTAAATTCCTGATCAAATTTCAAGATTATGTATAAACAGTGAAGAATGATAGTGCAATTTTTCATTAGTAGGCGTAAGGATATGGACCTAGATTATATGAGGTACTAGAATATACCAAGTAACACAAATAATTATAATATCATTATGTACCATTTAATGTTTTTCTATCACATTATGAGACCCAATATATATGGTGATATGATCCTAATCTTATGCCTTTGGATTACACTCTAATATTTTTTAACAATATTATCAGTGTTTCCTAATACATGTGGACCTAAAAATTGGTTAGCCTAAGTAAGAACACGGATATGAGCCCAATCATAATCCTTTTTATTATGTCGTTGTCCTTTTTATAGAAATGTGAAGATCTCTCATGTCATGTTTTAAATTCACATGGTGATACACAATTATAATAGAAATTTGATCTCATTATAGCGCCTCTTCGTTATTTCAAAAAATTATTATATTCATGGGGGATGGGAGTAAGAATTAATTCTTTCAATAATATAACTCCTTCATACATTTATAATGGTTATGTGTTTGTATAGAAGTTTGGAAAAGAATCTTTTCACTTCCATGTTACTATACCAGTTACGGAATATGCAAGTAGAGTTCTGTAGTTGTATATACAATGGAGAGAAACATTATCAATGTCTTTCCATGGATATAGTCCTATAAATTCTAAATATATAATATGCACTATCATATATCATAGATAGAAATGGGGATATAACATCACAGTTTTCCACCTTCTTCAATTAGGATATGTCGAATGAATTCATGCATGCAGATAGTGATATATTCATCCACAATGTTTTTGTAGGAATATTAAGTAATAATTTCTCTGTTGCAGTCAATATTTGAGAATTCCCATTGAATATCGCTGGAATTTTATAACACGATTCATCAGGGAAAATCAGGATTTAATAAAATTCATGTTTATCCACATATTTTGACACCTGACATGAATTCCTTGGTAAAATGCAAGAGTATTTTAATGAATTTGAATTTACATGTAATTTTTTAAAAAAAATATTTGAAAGTTTTACAAGTCCTCGAAATCTTACGGCACACGATTTTGAGGCCCGGAGTGCCATGAATGATCCGTTGAATTTTTTTTAAGCTTAAATTAATTTTCATAAGCGGTATTCATGAAAAAGTACAATAACTCTTAAATGTTTATTCAGATCAAAAATTTGAGGGCACCACTGTGCTAAGGATGGAGTCTTTACCCTAGGCGCAACTTATGTTTAGTCAGTGTGGGCCTCCAGTGAAAAATCACAATAATGGCATAACCGTAAATAAAATAACTAAATAAATTATTTCATTTTTCAAATACTTATAACTAAAAAAAGGTAGCTTGGATTGAAAATCTGAGACCATTGATAATCTCATGAGGGTTTGATTTCTTTAAAAAGATACTGACATTGGCCGACGTAGGCCTCCATAGAAAGTTATTTTATGGTTTTAAATAAAATAATTAAGTGGCAATTATTTTATTTTAACATTTATAACCTATAAACGGTAACTAGGATTGAACATTTGAGTGTATTGTTCGGTTCGTTAAGGCATTTTTCACCAAGGTAAAGTCTAACCTCGATGGCAGTTGATCGAGGGTTAAAGATAATAATATTCTGAACTTTTTTCATGTACATTCAGTAAAAGCGCGAGCGTGGTTTTGTAAATATTGAACCGGTGCACGAAATTGAAATCTGAGGCCACTGTTGATCTCGCACCACCATTATTCACTTAAGGAGACTTTAACCTTGACATCAGTGGGTCGAGAGTGAATGTTAGTTTTTTGGGTTTTTTGTGGATATAATAAAATAAAATAAACACATGTTTTATTTTATTTTATCTATTATAACCACCCATGTGAATTTTGGGAGTGGGGACCACCACACACTAACCTCCCATTAGAGGCTATGGTGGTGGGGACCACCACAGCTTAACCTCCCATGAGATTTTATAGTGGTGGGGAGCACCCAAGACCGAGACCTCTCAACTCCCCTCTTAATGGGGGAGGAAACCTCTCAAACCCACAGTTAATGTGGAGGAGCCTCTTGACTTCCTCCACATTAATTCAGCCAACACACCACTTTAATTAGATTCTCCCCCTTTTAAATTAAGTAACAAAGTCATTTGAGTTTAGGAAGGTTCCTAATAAATGAACAGTCATAAATTCCATGATCGTTACATGACTTCTCCACTCTCTTATATATATAGAGTTTTGGAGGAGGATTTGGGATGGCTTCTCCAAGCAAAGAAGCGCTGGTAAAGTAACATGACACCCAACACTTGGAGGTTAATGCTCCGCCAATGAATAATGCTGACCTCATTCGGACTTCTTCCTCGGGACTTCATCTGTCGTGGGACGTCATCACCTACGACGAATCGACGTCCACCTTCTCACACCAACGTCAACGAACAACGATTAAGGTAGAAGTTATTGCATGTTTATGATTTTATTTTATTTTTCTCATCATAAAATGAAAAGAATCGATGCAAAGTGATGGAATTAATTGTTTTTCATCTTCTTTTTTTGATGAACCAATTGATACCACCATAAATGTGGTAAATGTGGGCTAAACTAACATGGCCTGACATCCTTCGTCAATTTTCTTTCTTGTGGTGTTCTTCGAAGTGGCAACGAGATGACAAAGGTAGCAACGACAATGGTCTCTCTACCAGTGACCTTCACAAACTGTGGCGCCCCCACAGCACACCAATCTTCCCAGCCGAACACAGCCGGTCCGCACCGGCCCGATCCACGCCAAATAGGCCTGACCAACCGCCACATGCCGCCAGCCCACATTCTCGCGGCCTTACTGCGCCTCGCACCTCCTACTCGGCACCCTACCGGCTTGCGCGCACCATTTATAGTACCTTGCGCGGCCTACCCGCACCCCACAGACCGACCCGCGGAGTCCCTCATGGCGTCTTTGGCCGAACTGGATCAACCTTACTGGATGAGTCACCCAAGCCGCGCCCCACGCGGCACTGGCCGAACATGACCTAGCCTCCGGGTCGAGCCGCCTATGCGGTGACCTCTGGGCCGAACTGCCCACACAGGCTGCTGGGCATGGCCCAGCGGATAGGGCCAAACCTAGTGGGATGACCCACTGATTTGGTCTTACCGGGTCGGACCGGGCCTAGGCCCATTACTGACCCTTTATATTCTTTGACCATATCTTTGGCACCAGATATCCATTTCATGAACTATTAGCGGTGCTGGTTTTCATGGAATGCAATATTCCCTTTGGGAATACCCTACATGAGTTCGGGGTATAGTTTGGATATGGTCATGTTGGATCATACACAAATCCAGCCGGGGCCCCGAGACTAAAAGGATAATAACTCACAGAACGGGCATGCGATCGACGCGCTGTCTATTGCGTTGAGACCCCTATGACATGGCGTTCCTTTAAGAAACTTCTATGTGGGACTTCGTGACAGTTGGTGTATCAACCAGTAGCTCGTGGATCAGATCCTTCCAGCAGCGAGCATGCATTTGTGCGGTTACCTAGTTGCTGGCTGAGTCTTGATGAATGCTGACCTGGAGATTCATAGTGATTAGTATGGCCTAGTGGGGAGTGCCTAGATGTGTCAGTAGACCCACACAAGAGTAGTGCCTTGTTGTGGCATCAGACCTATGGTACTTGACAGGAGGATAACCTCTGGAAGCTATGAGGGGGAACTCCTAGTTGTAGTGGAAGACCTAAGGTGGGGAGAGCCTCTGTGTGACACAACATACCCACCATACTCAATAGGAGTAGTACCTCAGCAGTCCATGGTTAGTGGGACACGCCTAGTTGTGGCTGCAGACCCACTATACTTGATAGAGCATGAGTTCTCCAGAAGCTGATAGTTCTAAATGTCACTACCCCTAGAATAATTCCTGGTTTGAGATGAGTCGGTAACTTTTGTGTTTACCTCATGATTGAGATGGATTACTTGATATCTTATATATATGTATGGGCATATACCTAAGTGATGTTATCTATTGAATTTTATACTTTTTGGTTTATCCTTATTGGATTTAAGAGACCATGAGGGTCTCAGGATCCCTACTGAGTGTCTTTATTCTCAACCCTGCATGGACTATGCCCGCACCTCATTGTGTTGTTTGCAGATGACGGATATCGATGACTAAGGATCATAGTGGACAGGACTGGACGATACCTTGAGGTGGATCACACGATGTGATGGTACTCAGAGGAGACGGTCAGACGTGGAGTGATGTGGATGCCTAATGTACCTTCTCTTCAGGTAGGACTTCATGGTGGATGATCCAGTAGCTGTTTACCTTTCTTCAGTTGTACTTTTTGTTCAGTTTCCTTGTACTTTACAATTGGGATTTATTTCCATCCCCTATAATTTTCAGCACTCGATTTGTATACAGTTTTTTCATAGTTTATGCATCTCGTTTGTACACTGATTGTGTGTGTTTACAATTTATAAATGAAATAACTTCCCATATTAGGGATTTAGGCATTTGGTACTGGTAGCCAGTCCCTAGCCTATGGATGGTGGGGTTGGGGTAGTCACGGCACGAGACTCAGGGGATTGGTCATGAAAAATTGGTATTAGAGGATTCAGTTCTACCGAATAACATTGAACTCTGATATTTTCTGTCAAGCAATAGTGTTAATTGTAGTGAGTGTGGTATTCAGTTCCAGGAGTACAGTGTTGTTTCAGTGGCCGACGTATCCATACACCAGGACCCTGACTTTTGATTTTCGGCTCAGTATATGAAAGCACTAATTGCATGTGTGTTTTCAAAAGTTCTCTTTAAGTCTGCTCATACAGTTCAGCTCACCAGGTATAATCTTTTGACCGTGTACCATCTGTTTCGATTCAGGATTCCCCCACGAATAAGTCCAGTTACAGTTCTGAGAGTTGTATGTACTGATATCCCACCGATCAACGAGGCCTCGGTGCAATTCTCTTTTTCTGTGTTTGCATATTCGGGTCACACACGAGTAGCACCACCACCCATTGGGAAGAATTTACCACTATCCACATAGGAGGATGGTACACACTGACTAAGCATGTTGCACGTGTTCCAGCAGTAGAGACCTTTGTGGTTTTGAGGTGAGACAGTTTCCCACGCATCTGAGGGCTGGTTGGAGGCGATTTCTAGTGTTTCTTGTCTCGATGAGACACCAGTAGAGAATACGGTGATCTTAGATACTAGAATTTTTTAGTGAGTGGCCATGAGGATGGTCTGCTTATTGATGAGGTGTCAGTACATGGATCATTTCCAGAGATACTACCTTCGGGTATTGTTCTAGCTATATCACAACCTGTTGGTCAGCAGTTGCAACTGGTGGTACCGGTAGAGGACACATGTAGGCTTAGTGCCTTACAAGAGTTTAAGCGTCAGATACCCCTCAGGTTCTGAGGAGAGACCGACTCAGAGGCGGCTGAGGAATTGCTTGAGAAGGTGTTTGAGAGTACTCTAGAGCATATATGTCTTCGGTAGGACAATATATTGGAAGCTCAGTATTAATAAAGGCATACTAACAATTCTTGGTACGAGATGAATACGATATGATTAGTGCTTCAGGGCTTGGACTTCTGAGCGAGGTGTGTTTAAGGACATCTAAAACAACACTATTTCTCTATTCATTCCTACATATGTTTTGGTACTAGAGACATCCATTGTGGTTGAATGTTATTTGGTTGAGTGGATACAACCAGTGAATGATTTCAAAGGGAATGAAAGAAACTGGCACCAGTCTCAGTGACTTGGGCATGTAACATGTTTCGAGAAGAAGAAGTGTTATGGACAAATGAGTCTGTAGGGCAGCAGACCTGGAAGCAGAGCTTGGAGAGCAGCATGAGGTGGTGTACTTTTTGACATGTTATAACCACCCCCTTTTTTAAACTCAGCTAGGCTCAGGGAGCTTGAGGACATGGGAAGAGATTAGTTTCATGTGGTCAAGGAATGAAACCCAAGGGCTCTAGGAATGATTCGAGGTACGGTCTATTTCTATTACTAGTTTCTGTATCAATAGACATACGTACAAATGATTCCTTCCTTCCATGAATCTTTTATAGTACATAGATTTTCAAGTAAAATCGTTGACTTGACCTTCACGTCCGGAGATAACTTTGGGGGGGGGGGGGGGCTCGATAATCACACATATGCCAACAATGTGATCTGACCCTTGAGGTGAGAGTTTCGGTTGGAACCTCTTAGTGGCAGCATCAAGGCCTTATGATGTTAGTTTGGGTTTGGACATGACATCCCCAGTTCACACTCAGATTGAATGTATTAGGAAAAGATGTAGTCTTTTATCTACAACATTGTGATGGGTTTTTCATTGGTTGGCGAAAAAGGAAACCCAGGAATCATAGGATAAAAACGTGATTAAGAGGGAACAACCGATCACTCTTGATTTGGCCAACCATACACTCATGTAATTAGAATTTTTGAGTATTCAGTTTAGACCGGGAGTGGATAGATATCTTCCATGACTATGACCTCGAGATAGATTATACTCCTATGAAGGGGAACATGGTAAAAGAATCATTCAGCAGAAGATATTGTATACAACTACAATGCGAGGAGACAAAGTTGTTGGCTTCTTTACAAATATTCTTTTTGGATAGAGGTACAACAGTCTTCCTTCAGTCTCTTACAGTCACTCCCCAACATCTTCTATGAGTCAGGGAGGTGCAGCATGGGAAAGTTGACTGCGAAACATGAAGTGTTGAGATATCCACATGACGTGCACCTGATAGATTTTCTGAAGGTACGGAGCACATCATCCTCTTCAGAGGAAATTCTATGGTACCATTTTCACTTCAGGTGGAAGTGTTGAGAGAGTTCCACACAACCCCTCTAGCGGTACATCCAGGAGTGGCGATGATGTACCGAGATCTCCAACGACAGCACTGGTGGCCATGAATGAATAAATCAGTATGAGAGTTTGTCTCTCAGTGCCTCACTTGTCAGCAAGTGAAGGCCGAGCATCCGGTACCAGTAGTCATGGTTCAGCCTATGGAAGTCCTATAGTGGAAGTGGGATGGGATGTCCATGGAATTCGTGACAAGACTTTCATGTACATACAAGAGTCATGATTCATTATGGGTGATCATAAACTGACTCAACAAGTCAACACACATCCTACCGATCAGAGAGCAGGGATCAGTAGAGAGCTTGTGGCTCCTCTATGTGAAGGATATTGGGAGGTTACATGGTGTACCCTCGATGATAATTTATGATCATGATGCACGTTTAAATTCCCTGTTATGGAAGGGGTTGTAGAAGGATTTCAGGATGCAGGTTCATTTGAGCACCGCCTTCCATCCTCAGACGGATAGCCAGACTTAGTGGACTATTCAGATTCACGAGGATATGCTCCGTGCTTGCGTCCTTGACTTCGGTCACAACTCAATGGACCACTTACCTTTGGTGGAGCTTGTATACAACAACATCTATCACTCCACCATAGGGATGGAACCTCATGAGGCATTATACGGATGACCTTGCAGATCACCTTTGTGTTGGACTGACATAGGGGATTCAACACTAGTGAGACCAGAGATGGTACGAGCTACCATAGAGAAGGTGAAGATCATTCGGCAGTGGATGAAGACTACACAGAGCAGACATAAGTCATATGCTGGTAGGATACAAAAGATCTCTAATGTTTGAGGATGGCGACCATGTATTTCTATGGGTCTCACCTCGACGAGGTCTACAGAGATTTGGCCGAGGACACATGTTATCTACAACATTTATCGGTCCTTTCCAGGTCCTCAACAGAGTCAGAGAGGTGGATTACCTCTTTGCTATTCCACCTATGTTGCACCGGGTGCACATCATCTTCCATGTATCTCGGTTGAGGAGATACGTGCACAGCCCTTCTCACATCATTGACCATGGAGAGATGGACGTCGACGATGCGGTGAATTTCACAGAGGCACTAGTAGAGATTGAGAATCGATAGGAGTGGGTCCTACGTGGATGGTAGATACCTCTAGTGCAAGTTCACTGGTAGCACAGAAAGCTCTTGGAGAGCGCATGTGAATGGGAGGATCAGATGCGTGCTGAGTACCACCACTTTTTCCCTTAGTTTGAGTTGTGGCTTACTGGGATGTACATCCCAGAGGTGGGGAGAATGTAAAGACCCAAACATTCAATATATTTTTTTAAAAAATAAATGATAATTTTACGAGCCCGCAAAATCTGACGGTGTGTGATTTTGAGGCTCGGAGTTCTCGAAATGATCCATCAAAGTATTGTTAAGCTTAAATTTATACGTGTAAGCAGTTTTCCTGGAAACGTGGAATAACTCATAAACGGTTACTTGGACCAGAAATCTGATGGCACCATCGCACTCAAGATGGCGGTTTTACCCTAGGCGTGACTTCTGTTAATCGGCGTGGTCTTCCTATGAGAAATCTCAATAATGGCATAACTGTAAATAAAATAATTAAATGAATTATTTTATTTTTCAAATGCATATAACTCACAAACATTAGCTATGATTGAAAATCTGAGACCACCGCTGAACTCGTGATGGAATGCATTCATTAAGTAGATACTAAGTTTGGCCGGTGCATGTAACACCCCGAGATTTTATGAAAAATATTATTTTTAATTTCATTAATGTATTGTGTTGTATGCTACACCAAAAGGAGCTTTCACAACAGGCACCCCTGACTTGGCGTGCATTACACGCAATCGTTACCTTCCTTGATAGCGTGTGTTGTACGCAATACTGAGTCTCTATAAACAACGATATGTTATATGAACTACTCATTATGAACCACTAAAATGATTTAAATTTCCATTAACTGCTTCATGTACGTTCATGGAACAATTTCTATTGATGAACCAGGTTATAATATATTTATTATTTCTCATCCATTGTTATGTAATTCTTTTGTACTCATGGTTCTAATTTATATGACAAAATGAGGATTGTTATTATCATAGAACCACTAAAATGATCTAAAAAAACATCATTAATGTTTTAACTTATGAATCATCCCCATATAAAACATCCAAATAATAAATTGTATAAAATTATGGTACTAGAAATTTATAAATAACTTTCCATTACAATTATAGAGTCTCACATCCAATCGACAAGAACATCCATAATGAACTAATCATCGAAATAATGTAACTCACTGAAAACAGTGCCTGGAACAAAATACTAAAAATTAAAGTGTAAAATGAGGTTATGAAATTATCATATAAGATTTTATAAACATGAAAAAGTTTCATTAATATACTAAATACACTATTTTAACTATTATACAGTAATTTTAAACAATTATGAAGTAAGACAATCCTGAGGTGAGGAATTCTTAACCCGATTTCCATCCTTTGGGTTAACTATATTCTTCATTATTTATGTAGTATATAAATTATTTGTGTGATGACTTATGATTATATTGTGTTTAATTATATGTATTTACGATGTGTATACATTTTACATCATCCATATAAAGTCTCATTTAAATTATATGATGTTTATACGGGACTTTTCTATTTAAATCATCTTTTAAAATTATGTTTGGAAAAATTCAAAAGCAATTTTTTATGACATTATTCATGTTGTATGATTATGTTCTAGTTCATGGTACCTTTTTATGATGAATTTTGGGATCTATATATCCCTCCAATGCATTGGGTATGTGTAGGGTGGAGGTCTTCCTTATTGTTACTCCATGTGTAAATGCGATGGTTACACAAATAGTAAGGTAGCTGTAAGGGTTGCAAATTATTAAGGTAGCCGATAGGGTTACAACATTTTGTAAGTGATTCCCCAAAATATTTTTATGTTTCTCCTTATGTTCTTATGTATTTTTTAATTCTCATGTTTCACAGGGTAAGTATATATATACAGGTGATAAGTATGCCTTTTGAAAATTATATCATAAGTTATAAGTATTCATGGACTAATGTGTTATTTCCTTCTTTTCATATCCCATATTGAGTTTTTGAGCTAATCTGCTATACTAAATTATTTTAATATGAAAATGGTTGTGTAATAAAAAGAAGGAAGTCATGTTAAATTTTGATGAATTTTCCAGGAATCATAATTTGATATTTAATGTTTTATATTTTGAAAAAAAAATGGAACTATTTTTATGGTATCCACTCTGTAACAATGTGTAATGTTATGAAATTATTATGTCCCAATTATCTAAAGAACCAAACGTGAAAATATCATCAATGTAAAAGGAAGTGTATTCTTGACTAAATTCAAGAATATATAAGTAATAAAGTTGGGTCCTTATAGTTTGTATCAGAGGATGGTTTAGATTACTTTAGGGGTTAAGATGATGTTAAAAGAATACCATAAATTATTTTTACTCTATCATTAATTTGAAATGTTATAGAATTTAAATATTTCCACATTTCTTCATTTAAGATATGATTGTTCGAAATGGTTTTCCACGGTAGGAACATGGATACTTAAGAGGAGAGGCACTGATAGAACGACATCCTTCCGGATCTATAGCCCAGAATGGTAGGGATTGTAACCAAGATGTTTGTGATAGTAATGAATTAGCGAACACAGGAAATAAATTGTGGTTTCATCCATGAAATGGAACAAATAGAGGTACCACAATGGAACATAAAAGTAGTGGAACATTTTATGAGACAACACACACATGAATTCAATCTATCTTATGAACCAGTTGTAGCTAAAGGATGGATCAATGCCGTTGAAAAGATATTGTTTGTTATGGGATGTTTAGACAATCAAAATGTACGTCTATACATTAATAGTTTTGACAGTGAAGCTGATCAATTGTGGTCAATGGTAAAGAATATCAGGGGAATAACGTATTTTAGTGCCTTAGAGTAGGATTAATTTAAAATTATTTTTCATGAAAAATATTTTCTTATGGTGGGGTGACTTATGATGGTGAAACAATTCCTTGAATTGAAGTAAAAGGGGGAGGATTCATTGGTTTTGTATAAAGAAAACTTCACCTAACTCGAAAGGTATGATCCAAATCTTATTATGTATAATGATAGAAAATCATCCACTTTTACTTAGGATAGAATCCAAGGTATTGAAGGGCATTGGCCTCTCGTGAATTAAAGAGTTATGAGAAACATGTCTGATGTGCTGAGAGGGTACAGATGGAGTTGCTGATGATCACGTGCATTCTAGAAATAGGGACAAGAAGCGGTCTAGGTTTTAAGCGATGGGTAAGAATCAACCAATGAAATCTGATGGTATGAAAATCCAGTTTCTAGTTTTTGAAATGCGTGACAAGAAAATCACTGGGGAATGTCTTATCCAAATTGGGAACTATGTTAAATGTGGTATGTTTGGACATATGGTCCATGATTGCAATGAAAATGATCCTCAGACTATTCCGGATAAGAAAACTGTAAAGTGTATTAAATGTGGTGAGATGGATCATTATGAAAATGAAAACCCAAAAAGTGATATGAAAGATAAAAAGAATCCATAATATAAGAATAATGATGTAATGATATCAATTGCAACTATGTCAGCATATGTAGGGCCATCCAATGAAGTTATATTAGGTACTTTTTTTGTTCACTGATATTTTTCTAATGTTTTGTTTGATAAAGGGTCTATGCATTCCTTCATCACTAAGAAATTTTTGGGTAAACTGGAAATATCACCTCAACAAATGATACCTGAATAGTTTTGTTAAAACACCAGGGGTAAATATTAGAGCAAAAAGGAATTATAATAATCATTTTATTGTTTTCTGTGGAAAGACATTACCTGCAAACCATTTTGTTTTACCCTTAGTTGAGTTTGATGTTATTATGGGAATAAATTAGCTTTTTATTTATCATTATAAGATTCACTGTAGAGATAAATAATTTTTTTTCAGAAAGAGTTTCAGTTTTTATACAAGAAAGAACCAATAAAATTGATAAAAAATTGGGAATATGAGAAACTATCAAAATATAGAAATGAATTTTATCTTGCTCATATTTTTGAAAACAAGGGAAATATTCAGATTAATGATCTGCCTGTAGTAAAATAAAACCTTGATGTTTTTTTCGATGAGTTACTTGGTGTCATATCTGATTGGGAAGTCGAATTAACAACTGACTTAGTTCAAGATGCTAAGACAATTTCAAAACCACCTCATCTTATGGCTCAAAAAGAACTTCATGAATTGGAAAATAAGTTGCAGGATTTTCTTGATAAGGATTCATTAATCCTAGCACATCAGCATGGGGAGATCTTGTTTTTTAAAAAATAATGCTGGTTTTATGAGACTTTTAATAGATTATAGATCATTGAATAACATCCATATTTAAAACAATTATCCTTTTCCATATATTGATGACCTGTTTGATCAGCTGTAGGGAGCTCAGTACTTTTCCAGGATTTACTTGAGATCCAAATACCATCAGCTAGAGCTGAAACAGGATGGAATCCAAAAAACATCCTTTCTTACTACATTTGGGCATTTGGAATTTGTTTTTATGAACATTGGGTTAATTAATGAACCTTCTGTATTGATGAATATTATGAATAGATTATTTTATGAGTTTTTGGGCGTGTTTTTGGTTGTGTTTATAGAAGAAATTCTGGTATTTTCTAAAAATAATTATGAGATTGAAAAAAATCTAATAGTTGTTCTAAAAACCTTAAAAGATGGGAAATTTTATGGAAAATTCAGAAAATGTAATTTTTTTTGCAATTGATATATTTTAATGGGGACATTGTAAATAGAGATGGAATAACAGTTTATCCTTCCAAAAAATAGTTGTCGATGAATGGCCATGACCCACAAATGTTACATAAATTTGTAGTTTTCTTGGATTAGTAGGTTTTTAATGACTTTTTAATAAAAAAAATTCACGGTTATCTAGCCTAGTTAGTAATTTAACATGGAAATAGGTTAAATTTGTTTGGATAGAAGAATGTTATGTTTTTTTCCAAGAACTTAAGAAGAGATTGGTGAATGCTCTATATTTGTCCTTACCTTCCAAAAATGGTGAGTTTGTTTTCTACAATGATGATTCTTTTAAGGTAATTGTGTTTTTTTGATTCCAAATGATCAGGTAATTGCTTGTGCTTCAAGAAAACTAAAACATCATGAGTTAAATTATCCCACACATGATTTGGAATTGGCAGCTGTGGTTTTTTCATTGTAAAATTTGAGGCATCATTTATACGGATCCATATGTCAAATGTATATTGACCATAAAATTATGATATATATATTCACTCAGATTGAATTAAACACGAGACAAAGAAGCTGGATTGAACTGATAAAGTACTATGATTTCACAATCAGTTAGCATATAAGAAAACAAAACAAAGTGGTGGATTCCTTGAGTCGAAAACATCATGCGTCATTAACCCTGATACGTTTGGTAAATTATCCGTTGATTAATGATGTGATGAATTTTGGCATAAAAGTAGTTGGTTAGGAAAATACCTCTCTTTTGTTTCAGGTTTTGGTGAATTCATCATTATTAAACAGAATTAAGCGAGAATAGATGGAAGACTGTTAGCTATAGAAAAAGGTATAATTGGTTAAAATAGGTATGTTTCCAGAATTTAATCTTGATAAAGTTAGTGTATTATGATTTGGAAAAAGGTTGTGTGTGGCCTGTAATTGTCAGTTAGAGAAATATTTTTTGTGTTAATATTATAGTTCTCAAATTTCAGTTCATTCTTGCAGTATTAATATGTATATATACATTAAAGAGTATTAGTAGTGGGATGTAATGAAAAGGGGTCTTGCTGATTTTACCATGAAATTCTTTACATGTCAGCAGGATAAAGTATAGAAGCTATTACCAAAGGCGATGCTTCTTCCTTTTCCAGTGCCAGAGTGGAAATGGTAGAATGTATCAATGGACTTTGTTGTTCAACTACCCAAGACTTCACAGGGAAATAATGTTATTTTGGCTACTATTGATCAGATGACAAAATTTACACATTTTCTTTCTATTCGAGATATAATGTCTTTGGATCAACTTTCTGGACTGTAACTCAAAGATATTTTCAGGCTACATGGAGTTCCTCTTTCCACTATATATGACTATGATCCCATGTTCACTTCTAATTTTTGAAAGGGACATTATAAGTCATTGGGGATATAATTAAATTTCAGTACATCTTTTCATCATCAATTGGATGGGAAATCAGAATGAACGATTCATTCTTCAATGAATATACTTTTATCTTGTTCAATGGACTATTAGGGAAGGTGGCATCAACATCATTATTTATTTGACTTTTCTTATAATAACAGATTTCATTCTAGTATACAGATGGAACTTCTTGAGGCTTTGTTTGGTAAGAGGGGTTAAACTCCATCCTTTTTTGGATGAAGTCAGTGAAGGGATGTTGATGGGGACATAATTAGTATTGGAAGTGGCTAAGATAGGGAAGACGATCCAGCTACACATGTAGACAGCTCAGAGCCGGCAGAAATGTTATTCATATAACAGAAAGAAAGAATTCTCTTTCGAGGAAGGTGACCATGTTTTCCTTAAAATCTCTCCTTAGAAAAGTGTGATATGTTTCGGTAGGAAATAGAGGCTATATACATGGTTCAACGGTCCTTTGGAAATCTTGGAAAAGTTGGTACATTTTCATACCGAATAAATTTTCCTCTGATTTTGTCTTAGGTACACAATGTTTTTTAGGTATTGATGTTGACAATGTAAGTGTCAGATTTATCACATGTCTTGAGCTGAGAATCTGTTCAACTAGAAGAGAACCATTCTTATGAAGAGAAACTAGTTCAGATTCTTGATCTAAGGGAACAAGTATTGTGGAATATGTTAATCCACCAGGTAAAGGTTTTGTGGAGAACCCACATGCTTGAATAATCAACATGGGTTTCTAAAAATGAAATGTGGGAAATGTACCCTCACATGTTTAATAAGTAAATAAAATATCAAGGACGCAATTTCCAAAAGGCAGGGATAATTTACTATAAGGCCCCGGCCTTAAACCTTACTTAATATTGAATTAAATGAATAATTCACATTGAGGTTCTTTTCAGGTTTATATTTTTAGAGAATTAGTACATAACTATTGCATCTCAAAAGATTACATAGTAGACACTTCTACTATGTTTCCATAACATAAAAAAAACATAAAAATAAACATGTCTAGTTCCATGTTTTAGATAGCATGTCTTTCCTTGATCCCATCCATGACCCTATTCCACGTTAAGTCCTGTGAAAATAATTTCAAAAACTTGGGATGAGCATAAAAAGCTCAGTAAGGGATACACAAAGAATGAAAACTATTAGTTTTTCAAAACAACAAGTAAACCATGTATACTTTAACAAAGTAATACTTTTCACCTTTTTGAAGTAGTAAAAACTCTTCACTGAATAAAAGTTCATTACGTACCCTTCTATAACAAAAAGATTACCATAAAACCCATATAAAGATCACATAACATATAAAGGTAACTTGGGACATAAACATACTTAAGTGGAATAACCATACGGTCGACTTCCACACATACTTAATGGAATAGCCATAAGGCCGACTTCCACACATACTTAATGGAATAGCCATACGGCCGAATTCCATACCCAATGCATTAGAGGTTATAATGTAACCACCCGTCCTGGTATTCACGGCACCACCCGTCAAATGTCCAAGTACCATTATAAAATCATAAGACATAATGCAATCATAAAGGAAAGAAAACATTTCCACACTTTGATCACAATATATCACTCAAATATATTGACATAACAAATCCATTAAAAAAACCATTTTCAATACCAAAATACATAAAAGAGTATATGGTAATTAATTTCATTTTAAAAAACATTACGGCTTGTTGAGTAAGCCAAAGACCAAATAATACTCACGGTGGCAGAAAAGGACGTTGTCACCGCGTACGTTAAAAAAACATTCCTTTTTTAGTTTAGTAAAACGCTTCGTATATAAAGATTACTTTTGTATAAAAGTAATGGTCAAAGGGGTTTATACACCATATAAAATATAGTTGTGCATAAAACGAAATATGCCTCAATGAAAGGAGATTGAGACGAAGTCCATTACAAAGATGGTATCCTTGGTTTAGGTATAAGTCAATTACATAATTATGTGTGAAAAACGAATACACCCAATATAAGTGGAAATTAAGTGTAAAACAATCGAGGTTATTCACACATATTCATAGAATGACATATTCAAGGAGTATAAGATTATACCAAAGAATCAAATTTGGGTTAAGAAGTTACCTTTCAAAAATATGACAGCCTAACGGTGTCACTAAAAAATTCAGAAAATGAGTTGATAAGAGATAAAAAGGGTATCTCATCACTTGGACATAAAATTTACATCAATAAGGTTATATGTTAACATATCCCATCATAACAATATGTAAATTAAAAGACCCAACAAAAGAAGTCTTTTAAAAAGAGGAGCGTGAAAGGTTCCCTTACCAACAGGGGTATCTTTCGAGACATGCACCCCGTGAAAGAAGGTAAATACAACATTGGTGTAAATAATCATAAATGAAAGTATTATACACAATGAGTAATTTAATGGGAAGTACATACAGCACTCAAAGGAAATTGTGGCAAATGTAGCATAAATCTCACGGGAATAAGAGTGAGATGAAAAATCACTTTCGAAAACTCGGCAGCCTAACAGCGCCACAAAAATGGATTGATGAGATCAAATAGGGTCTCTCAACATATAAACATAAAGTTTACAGAATGATTAATATAAAAGAACATCCCCCAACATAACAAAGAGGAGCATAAACGAAGTGACATAAAGGAGAGTACTTTTAAAGAAAGTGAGGGGTTTGATCTCTTACGAGAATTCGGCAGCCTAACGGCGCCACTCAACACTTTCAAAATGAATTTATGAGAGATAATAGGGTCTCTCATCATATGAACATAAAAATTACAGTAAGAGTAATATAAAATAACATCCCAATAACAATAATGATGAGCTTTAGAAGTAATTACATAAAAGAGTGTACTTAAAAAGAAAGAGAGGAGTAAGATCCCTTACCTCGGGTCCGACTTGACTCGATCGTTCATTAACGCCCTGAATAATAAACTTGAGTTAATTTATATTTGCTTAAGAAACTTTTTCAAGTTTATTATTCATTTTATATCACTTATTTACATTTTATAAACATTATGTAATCATTTATGTTAATAATGTTTGTTTTGTCGATATTTGGTTCTTAAGTTGAAAGTGAACTTCTTACAATTACATGTTGTTCATGGGGTCAATAGTTCATTATATCCAGAATTATATTCATGATTTGGATATCATATATATCATATATATCCAGAATATACATGTATTTATAATATTACATAATCATTAATATGTAAGAAATGAAATGCACCGTTCATGGAGACGGTAAGCCGTACGTACGCATGAATGCTACTTTCATTTCTTTGTCATATTAATGGAATTAAAACTAAATGAGAGGTATGTATATTTTAATTCCAGAATTATATTCATCATTTAGATGTATCATTCATCATATATATCCATTATATACATGTACTTATAATAGCACATTACATTTGGGGATAAGAAATTAAATGCACCGTTCATGGAGACGGTAAGCCGTACATACGCATGAACTCTACTTTCATTTCTATCTCATACTTTAATGGAAATAAATAATAATGATATATAGGTATATTATAATTTCAGTATAACATCATATATAATAATTTTAAATCCATCCTTTATACGTCCCACATATGACATTAACGAATCAAATCACTTTGAGGGGGCGGTAGTCCGCACTTCCTAAAATGAAATTATCGTGTTTACCCATAATGGAAGCCATAAAGGTATGCTCAAAATAAATAATACAGAAGCTTAAGGAAAACATAAACATATTATATATCATATATAAATATAGTGACATCTTAATGGCCACCTTTGAAGGTGTTATATGAGTGTTGAACAATCATCGTTTCGTGAGGCAGAAATTCGCAATCCACGGAAAGAACATGTTCTTTATCTATTAGATGTAGGTGTGTGTAAGTGTAGCTCGAATCCTTCTTATAACAACATCCTAGTATATTGAATATACTGTATTTGTTAAAAAAGAAATTAATAAAAAGAGTTTAGGGGGTTGGAGAGGCAAAATAAAACAAAAGGACTCAAATGAAGACATTACCTTAAAATCTGGTAACTCCCTTTGGTTTGAGATAAAAGGCTTCCTTGGGAAGACATCTGCCCAAAGTGAGGCTTCAATAAGTAATATAGGGATGTGTAGAGACAAAATGGGCAGGGGATGGCCGAGATAAAGGCTTTGGAAGTGTGGGTAAGGTGGTAGAGGTGGGGGCCTTTTATAAGAGGAGAGGAGGGGCACTCTTGGAAGGTAAAGAAAAGTCACATTATTTTAAAATGGTATTCGAATTTAAGAGGTCCCGAATTGATATAATTCGAGGATAAGGTGATAAGGGTTCTAAATCCACCCATACAATCGGTTTTGGACATGTTTAGGTCATAGATTTTACATTATCATTTCATTTTATTTAAATCCATTATTAATGAGGTAATCGCTGCATCAACATAATGTCATAAATAATTTAATTTATTTAAAGTCTAAAAATTATAAATAAACTACAATTATGTAGGAAATCTTATAAGATTTCCAATTACTATTTATAATCAAAAATCTGACTTGTGTATCCCCATTTAAAAATTGTTTTAGTAAAACATCTCATGTCTGTGTTATTTTTACTTTAACATTAAATAAAAAGGTATTTATGTCATTTTCCTACCAAAGTGGCTCCATGGGGTCCCCAAGTTGACCCATGGATTGTCTTGGTCGGCCACGACCCGAAATATTAGGGTAGGACATGTGTCTAGGTCATTCAATTTTATTAAAACATTATTCATACCTTAAACTACACTAATTACCTTTAATCGCGATTAAAAACATAATAAGTTACTATTCAGCAAAAAATTATTTTAATCCCATTGAACCACATTTTATTATTAATGAAAACCATGTATGTTGTATTTTTTAAATTAAACACACAATGATGGAAAATTTTCATTTAAACGGAAAATCAGTTTTTATAAGTACCACTTAGTGGTTTCACTATTCATCAAAAATTGATGTTTTTCAGAAAAATACCAAAACATCACCCTAAGCTATATTTGATATTATGAATTCAAAAATGATTTCTATTTTAAAAAATTCAAAACATATAAGTTGCATTAATTAATTTAATAATTAATTCCCACTGTCAAAACAAATAGCGTGTTTTTATGAAATAAAATGTATCAAAAGATTGACGCTAGTTTAAGTCCGATTTCAAAGTGAAATTAATTCCAACGAACACCATTGGATTAAATGGTAAAAATATATTCTAATTTCACTTTAAAAGCAATTAAAAAGATAATATAATAATATAAATAAATTATATTAAAAATAGGGTTTTGAATTAAAATACAACATTTTTCACTATTCATTAAAAATTGAACTTCATCGGAAAAATACCAAAAATTTACACAAAGTAAATTTTGATGTCCCGATTCTAACGAAGAATTTTATTTTGACAAATATAACACATAAAATTGTGAAAAAGAGGATTTAAAAGAGGTTCGACATCAAAAGGCGGTTAATCGACCTTTTAAAGAATATTAGAATGTTTACGCTTAAAATTGGATTCATTATCATTTTTAATCCTCTAACATTTATTGTAAAAAGTAAAAATATTTGACAAACATATATAATCATTTTTTAGTTAGTTCTGTTCATTATCTCCATTACAATGGCTAGGCGTTAACTACCATTTAAAATAATATTATTTTATTATTAGAGTGCAACGTAAGATTTCAAAGGAACTCGTTGTTGTGTATTGGGTACGCCATCGAGCATAGAGTTCCCTTTAAAGTAATATTAATATTTGTTTCACAAAAATGGATAAATATAAAAATGACATATTCTTTATTTACCTAGGGTGTTACATCCTTCCCCCCTTTTGGGAATTGTATCCTCGCAATTTTAAAATTGGGCTCGGAAACATCCTTGAAAGTCCCACATCGGAACAAGAGTCGGTAAAAAAATCACTTTAAAATAATGGGAGGTACAAATGTCACCCGAGATTACCCATACTAGGATTCCAAGTATGAAAATATGGATATAGAGGAGAAAACAATGGGTCATGTTCTAAGAGAGAGTGATAGTAAACATGTCTAGGAGAAAATTAACGACAAGAAAATCACAAACTTGTGATGGGTTAAACGGTATTCGATTCCCCAGTAGGAAAAGTTAACAAACAACATTTTTGTTTTAAGTTACTCTTCATTGAGGAATTTATTTTTTTGAGCTTAACTAAATCATAATGAAACATACTTACTTTTCATGTATACTTTCAACTTTTACTATATTCCTTAATCAAACTCATATTTTCTCCCAAAAAATGAGTTTTTAGGAAGACATGTTCGCATTAAGAGTACTATAATCAACTTACCGAGAATCACCTAATCCAAAAAAGAGAACTATATACTTTCCATGTCTTTATACCTTATCCCAAACAAAAACCAAAACCAAAAATGTTAGTACAAGATCAGATAATCCAGAAAAGGATAACCCTTTATAAAAAAAAATCTATTCTTAATCTCCAAAATTTGTTCAACAAAACCCAAAGTTCAACGAGGAGCATTAGATAAACAATTGGTCCATAAAATTCTTCAAAGTAAACCAAAATAAGATTGAAACCAAAATATTTGAAGGATTTAGTCACATAGTCTTCCATGTTAAATTGAAACATTTATCTCGAAACAACATCAGTTTCTCTTAAAATCTCGTATATAAAAGTAATTAACCTAATCACATATCATCCATGATAAGTTAATAAATTTCCATATATAACCCAAATTAAACATACTCTTGATTCCTAAAATCATCTAACTAAAAATAATCAGTCAAACTGACAAAGGACTTCACGTATTCTAGTGGTAGACGATAAATACTAGTCGCACTTTGGTTGTGGGTTCGATTCCCACAGCTTTGTCCAACGTGACAGGTTGTCACACGGTCTGCGTGTTGTTCTTTTTCCAAAACTTCATAATTCTTAAAACATTCCCCAAAACGAGATAAAATATTTAAAAATAATCATAACATATTTTAACGTCAAGTCTATCTCATGCCTTTCATTTTCCATCATAACATATAAAAACCCATAATTACCTCAATAGTAAGGATCACATAAACTCTAATGGTTACCTTTATAATTATTACTAGAACTTCCACATTGATTGGTAATTTTTTACATGATGCATTATAGATCATACCAAGGTTCAAGTGGTTGATCATGACTCCTTGGTTATTGGTTTAGAACAACCACGAGATTCCTCATTGAATCCCCCATTTTATCTAGAATCTTAATCAGAGAACCACCACAGTTTCCTTCAAACATGTTGTCTCTTTGGTGCCTGCTAGATCCATCCATTCACTAAAAATAGAAAATTCAGTGTGAGTATATCAACAAAACCATCATGTACTAATGTGGAATGTAAACACTAAGATATACATACTCATTCACTTTATCTAAAACCAAGACTCTTTCTGAAATCCTAACCATTATGGTAATGTCACATATGCTTAGAGGATACCCTAACCTCTAAAGTTATCTAAACTGACCTCTGATACCCACTATAAGGCCCTGGCCTTAAACCTTACTTAATATTTAATTAAATGAATAATTCACATTGAGGATCTTTTCATGTTTAGAGTTTTATAGAATTAGGACATAACTATTACATCTCAAAATATTACATAGTATACACTTCTACTAAGTTTCCATAACATAAAAAAACATAAAAAGAAACATTTCTAGTTAAATGTTTTAGATAGCATGTCTTTCCTTGATCCCATCCTTGACCCTATTCCACGTTAAGTCCAGTGAAAATCAATTCAAAAACTTGGGATGAGCATAAAATGCTCAGTAAGGGATACACACAGAATGAAAATTGTTAGTTTTTCAAAACAACAAGTAAACCATGTATACTTTAGCAAAGTAATACTTTTCACCTTTTCAAAGTAGTAAAAACTCTTCACTGAATAAAAGGTCGTTACATACCCTTCTGTAACCAAAAGATTTCCATAAAACCCATATAAAGATAACATTACATATAAAGGTAACTTGGGACATAAAAAAACATAACTGGAATAACCATATGGTCGAGTTCCACACAAACTTAATGGAATATCCATACGGCCGACTTCCACACATACTTAATGGAATAGCCATATGGCCGAATTCTATACCCAATGCATTGGAGGTTATAACGTAACCACCCATCCTGGTATTCACAACACCGCACGTCATATGGTTCATCACGTAAGAACCCATAAAATGTCCAAGTACCATTATAAAATCATAAGACATAAATCAAACATAAAGGAAAGAAAAAATTTCCACACTTTGATCACAATATATCACTCAAATATATTGACATAACAAATCCATTATAAAAAATATTTACAATACCAAAATACATAAAAGAGTATATGGTATTTATTTCATTTTAAAAAAGATTATGGCTTGTTGAGGAAGCCAAAGACCAAATAATACTCGCGGCGGTGGAAAAGGACGTTGTCACCGCGTACGTTAAAAAACATTCCTTTTTTCATTTAGTAAAACGCTTCGTTGAAAAAGATTCCTTTTGTATAAAAGTAAAAGTCAAAAGGGTTTATACACCGTATAAAATATAGTTCTGCATAAAATGAATTATGCCTCAATGAAAGGAGATTGAGATGAAGTCCCTTATAAAGATGGTATCCTTGGTTTAAGGATAAGTCAATTACATAATTATGTGTGACAAATGAATACACCCAATATAAGTGGATATTAAGTGTAAAATAATCAGTTGTTATTCACACAAATTCATAGAATGAAATATTCATGGAGTACAACATTATCCCAAAGAATCAAATTTTGGTTATGATGTTCCCTTGCAAAAATATGACAGCCTAACGGTGTCACTACAAAATTCAGAAAATGATTTGATGAGAGATAAAAAGGGTATATCATCACTTGGACATAAAATTTACATCAATAAGGTTATATGAGAACGTATCCCAACATAAAAATATGTAAATTAAAAGACCCAACAAATGAAGTCTTTTAAAAAGTGGAGGGTGAAAGGTTCCCTTACCGACATGGTTATCTTTCGAGACATGCACCCCGTGAAAGAAGGACAACACAACATTGATGTAAATACTCATAAATTAAAGTATTATACACAATGAGTAATTTAATGGGAAGTACATACACCACTCAAAGGAAATTGTGGCAAATGTAGCAAAAATCTCACGGGAATAAGAGTGAGATGAAAAATCCCTTACGAAAACTCGGCAGCCTAACGGCGCCACAAAAATGGATTGATGAGATCAAATAGGGTCTCTCATCATATAAACATAATGTTTAAAGAAATAGGAATATAAAACAACATCCCCCAACATATCAAAGAGGATCTTAAAAGAAGTGACATAAACGAGAGTACTTTAAAAGAAAGTGAGGGGTTTGATCTCTTACGAAAATTCGGTAGCCTAACGGCGCGACCCAAAACATCCAAAATGGATTTATGAGAGAGAATAGGGTCTCTCATCATATGAAAATAAAAATTACAGTAAGAGTAATATAAAAGAACATCCCAAAAACAATAATTATGAGCTTTAGAAGGAATGACATAAAAGAGTGTACTTAAAAAGAAAGAGAGGAGTAAGATCCCTTACCTCGGGTCCGACTTGACTCGATCATTCTTTAACGTCCTGAATAATAAACTTGAGTTAATTTCTATTTTCTTAAGAAACTTTTTCATGTAAATTATTCCTTTTATATCACTTATTTACATTTTATAAACATTATGTAATCATTTAAGTTAATAATGTTGGTTTTGTCGATATTTGGTTCTTAAGTCAAAAGTGATCTTCTTACAATTACATGTTGTTCATGTGGTCAATGGTTCATTATATCCAGAATGATATTCATGATTTGGATATCATATATATCATATATATCCAGAATATACATGTATATATAATATTAAATAATCATTTAGAGGTAATAATTGAAATGCACCGTTCATGGAGACGGTAAGCCGTACGTACGCATGAATGCTACATTCATTTCTTTGACATATTAAAGGAATTAAAACTAAATGAGAGGTATGTATATTTTAATTCCAGAATTATATTCATCATTTATATGTTTAATTAATCATATATATCCATTATATACATGTACTTATAATACTACATTACATTTGGGGATAAGAAATGAAATGCACCGTTAATGGAGACGATAAGCCGTACGTACGCATGAACGCTAATTTCATTTATATCTCATAATTTATTTGAAATAAATAATAATGATATATAGGTATATTATAATTCCAGTATAAAATCATATATAATAACTTTAAATCCATCCTTTATACGTCCCACATATGGCATTAACGAATCAAATCACTTTGAGGGGGTGGTAGTCCGCACTTCCTAAAATGAAATTATCGTGTTTATCCAAAATGGAAGCCATAAAGGTATGATAAAAATGAATAATAAAGAATATTAAGGAAAACATAAACATATTATATATCATATATAAATAAAGTGACATCTTAATGGTCACCTTTGAAGGTGTTATATGAGTGTTGAACAATCGTCGTTTCGTGAGGCAGAAATTCTCCATCCACGTAAACAGTATGTTCTTTATCCATTAGATGTAGGTGTGTGTAAGTGTAGCTAGAATAATTTTTATAAAAACATCCTAGTATATTGAATATACTAGATTTGTTAGAAAATAAATGAATAAAAAGTGTTTAGGGGGCTGGAGAGGCAAAATAAAACAAAAGGACTCAAGTGAAGACATTACCTTAAAATCGGGTAACTCTCTTTGGTTTGTGCAAAAAGGCTTCCTTGGGAAGACTTCTGCCCAATGTGAGGCTCCAAAGAGTAAGATAGGGCTGTGGAGTGACAAAATGGACAGGGGTTTTCCGAGACAAAGGCTTTGGAAGTGTGGGTAAGGTGGTAGAGGTGGGCGCCTTTTATAAGAGGAGAGGAGGGGCACTCTTGGAAGGTAAAGAGAAGTCACTTTATTTTAGAATGGTATTCGGATTTAAGAAGTCCCACATTGATATAATTCGAGGAATAGGTGATAAGGGTTCTAAATCCACCCATCCAATAGGTTTTGGACATGTGTAGGTCATATCCTTTACATTATCATTTCATTTTATTTAAATCCTTTATTAATGAGGTAATTGCTGCATCAACATGATTTCATAAATAATTTAATTTTTTTAAAGACTAAAAATTATAAAAGAACTAACATGATGTAGGAAAGCTTTTTATCTTTCCAATGAATATTTATAATCAAAAATCGGACTTGTATAATACCATTTAAAAATTGTTTTAGTAAAACATCTCTTATTTGTGTTATTTTTACTTTAACATTAAATAAAAAGGTATTTATGTCATTTTCCAACCAAAGCGGCTCGATGAGGTCCCCAAGTTGACACATGGATTTTCATGGTCTGCCATGACACATCCAATGAGGGTAGGACGTGTGTCTAGGTCATTTAATTTTATTAAAACATTATTCTTACCTTAAATTACAATAATTACCTCTAATTGCGATTAAAAACTTAATAAGTTACTATTCACAAAAATTTATTTTAATCCCATTGAACCACATTTTACTTCTTAATGACAAACATGTATGTCGGATTTTTTTAAATTCAACACACAATGATGGCAAAATTTCATTTAAACGGAAAATCAGTTTTTATAAGTACCACTTAGTGGTTTCACTATTCATAAAAAATTGAAGTTTTTCAGAAAAATACCAAAACTTCACCATAAGATATATTTGATATTCCAAATTCAAAAATGATGTCTATTTTACAAAATTAAAAACAAATAAGTTTCATAAATTAATTTAATAATTATTTCCCACTGTCAAAACAAATAGCGTTTTTTTATGAAACAAAATATATCAAAAGATTGACGCTAGTTTAAGTCCGATTTCAAAGTGAAATTAATTTCAATAAACACTATTGGATTAAATGGTAAAAATATATTCTAATTTCACTTTAAAACCAATTAAAAAGATAATATAATAATATAAATAAATTATATTAAAAAGTGGATTTGAATTAAAATACATCATTTTTCAGTATTCATTAAAAATTGAACTTCATCGGAAAAATACCAAAAATTTACACAAAGTAAATTTTGATTTCGCGATTCTAAAGAAGAATTTTATTTTGTCAAATATAACACATAAAATTGTTAAAAAGTGGATTTAAAAGAGGTTCACCATCAAAAGGAGGTTAATCGACCTTTTAATGAATATTAGAATGTTTATGGTTAAAATTGTATTCATTCGCATTTTTAATCCTCTAACATTTATTGTAAAAAGTAAAAATATTTTACAAACATATATAATAATTTTTTGGTTAGTTCTGTTCATTCTCACCATTACAATGTTTAGGCATCAACTACCATTTAAAATAATATTATTTTATTATTAGAGTGCAACGTAAGATTTCAAAGGAACTCGTTGTTGTGTATTGGGTACGCTATCGAGCATAGCGTTCCCTTTAAAGTAATATTAATATTTTTTCACAAATATGGATAAATCTAAAAATGTCATATTCTTTATTTACCTGGGGTGTTACATTTACAACCCCATGTTTTTCTAAAAATAAATTGAAATGCATAAAATTTTGTTTACAGTAGATATTTATAAGTAGCTTTTAGACATCATTTTACATTTTATATGTTTTGAATTTTAAATAATGGTCATCAATAATTGTGTTTATTAAGTTATTTGGAGTCTATTGGATCCAACTTTTTTATTACTGAATAGAAACATACCCTTATGAATAGTAATATTAATAGTAATATGACCCTAATGAATAGTTAATTGTATTATTATCTTATTTTTTATGAATTTATGTTAATGATATCTTTATTAACTTTTCAATGTGATATAAAAGTAGTTATAGTTTTTAAATTATTAGTTTTTGAATTAAGTATGATTTTATTTAAAAATTAAAAAATAAATTCAGAAAATTATTTTCAATAAATGGATTTCATTTTTGAATTTCACACATCTATAAATGGTTATGGTGAATTTTGGGGATTTTTCTGAAAAACTAAATTTTTCGTTGATTAGTAAAAAATACAGTTTTAAGTATCATTTTGTTAATGACTTCATTAATGATGTAATAGTGATGTAAAAAATCTGGTCAACTCTTGTACAATAAAATAATAAGTGAGGTGTCCCAAGTGGCTAATACCTTATTAAAATACCATGAGAATTCCCACTGTTTTGAAAATACCACTAATGAGGTGTCCCTTGGAAATTATTAAAACAATCCCTCACTTTTGTTATAAATACCAACCCATTACTCAATTAACATCATTCCCAAATCCACATCAACAAATCTCTGTCCACCTTAACTGACTAGTAGTCCTCCCAAGGTTTTCTCAAGCCCCCAATGTTACAATCATAATGTTATAGGATTTACTCTACAAGGTATGAAAATTCTCAATTTCTTTCTTTTTCCATTCAAGTTATCTTTTATGTGGTATAACATTGTTGTTCCCATACCATTTTTTTATTTCCTTCTTATTCTTTATCTATTCTATGTTATGATTAATTTTTGGATGGATTAACATTGTCCCATCTCTTTTTAGTATGTTCTAAAACCATGTTTCATAGTTGTAATCCTACCAAATTTTGGTAAGCGATTTCTCAATTATTCTTTTATTTTGAGTTCCTTTCATCATTATTATTTATTCATATCTTATTACCCAAGAGTTATGAAATATCCTTAAATCATATCATTATTCCTCACATCTCCCACTTATTCAAGGAATAAAACCATTGTCTGTGATGTGTCAAATTACTAACATCGTGAACACTTTGATTTCAATTTCCATTAATTCATTCATTTCTGGTCAAGAAACCATTTCTATGGTCGAATCAGGTTATAATATATGTATTATTTCTCATCCAAGGTTCTTGAATTCTTTTGTACTTATGTGTCAAATTTATAATACAAAATGAGGATTGTTATTATCAAAGAACCACTAAAATGATCTAAACGAACATCATTAATGTTTTAACATATGAATCATCCCCATATAAAACATAAAAAAGTTAAATGGTATAAAATTATGGTACTGTGAATATTTAAATACATTTTTATTCCAATTCTGGAGTTTCACTTCCAATCAACAAGAACATCCGTCATGAACCAATCATGGAAATCATGTAAGAAACTCACCAAAAATAGTGTAAGGAACAAAATACTAACGATTAAGGAATGAAATGAGATTATGAAATGATCATATAAGATGATATAAACATAAAATTGTTTCATCAAAATACAAATAACACTATTTTAACCATTATACTGGAAGTTTAAAAAAGATTGAAAAATGGCAAGCCTACGGTATGTGAATTCTTAACCCGATTTCCATCCATTGGGTTAACGTTATTCTTCATTATTTATGTGGTGTTTAAATTATTTGTGTGATGAAATATGATTATACTATGATTATTTATGTGTATTTACACAGTATATACATATTAAATCCACTTTATTAAGTCTCACTTAAATTATATGATGTTTATAAGGTACAATTCATTTAAAATCCTCTTTTAAAATTCTGTTTTACAAAATTAAAATTCAATGTTTTTATGCTGTTACTCATGTTTTATGATTATGTTATAGTTATTGGGAATTTTTTATGATTATGGGTGGGACCTATATCTCCCTCTAATTCATTGTGTATGTGTATGTTGGAGGTCAGCCTAATTGTTACTCTCTGTGTATCTTTGATGTTTATACAAATAATAAGGTAGCTGTGAGGCTTACAAATTGTTAAGGTAGTCCAGAGGGTTACATGATTATATAAGTGATGTCCCAGGATACCTTTATAGTTCTATTTATTTTCTTATGTATTGTGGAAATCTAATGTTTCACAAGCTAAGTATATATATATGTGATAAGTATGTCTTTTAAAAATGATTTCATATGTTAAAAATATTCATGGACTAATGACTTCTTTCCTTCTTTTAATGTACCTTTCTGCGTTTTTGTGCTCATACCAACTTTTAAGTGATTTTCAATGGTTAATGGATTTGTAATACAAATAAGGAACCCATGTTCAATGTTTAAGAGTAATTAAGAAATCATGTTTTTTAATTTAATTATTTCTATTTAAAAAAAAATTGAAATTGTTTTTTATGGTATCCACTCTGTAATAATGTGTAATGTTATGAATGTATCATGTCCTAATTATATAAATCTATAAACATGAAGACATACTCAACATAAAAGGAAGTGTAATCTTGAAAAAATTCATTATTATGTAAGTAATATGGCTGAGTCCTTATACATTCTCTCAAATATAATGAAAATCCTAAAAAAGAATATTAATCATCATTTAACATTAAAACAACAATGGGTTTATAACGATATTATCATTTTCAACAAAATTAAATATATATGATTCACTATTATTATCTAAACATTAATTATTACATTAACTCTAATGGTTATTAATGACAATAAAGTAATGTCTATAAAATATAAAATTATTATTCAAAAAATAACCTTATCAAAATATATATATAAGGGTTACATATGTCTCAAAATTCTATCAATAGAATGTAAATGAATCAGAGACACATGTAACACATAATATCGTAGAAGATATTTATTCTAATTGAATCATATAATCACCTTTATGCATTTTATACCTTGATGGTACCTACAAATATTAAAATATCCAAATATGAATAATAAACATGGTATCCCTAGGGATTGTTTTCAATTTCTATATTAGAGTTATGTTCTTAATTTATATTCCTAATAAATCTAGTTTCATATGTTTATAATAAATATCATATCATACAAATTATAAAAACCGAAATCCAGTTATCTTGGGATGCTGTTGTTTTTAAATTGGTAGAAGATTAAAAGGATCTAATCCCAAAGGAAAAATTATTATAATGGTCTTCATGAACCATATAAATACATGATTATAATATTAAAATGGAAAAATAATACACATATCATGAAAAAATTGTTGAACAGTTGATATTATTCATAGTAAACATCTTCATATACGTAAAACAATACACTAGAAAAAGGGTGATGTAACATGAAGTTGTTATTGTGAAATATTTTCATTAAATAATTTGTATCCTTTTGTAGATGGATTTACACACAATCTTGACTTTAAAATAATATAGACACATCCTAATTAAAAAATTCCTTTTATATCATAGTTGTTAGGTTAGCGGGAATAAGTATAACTGACTTATGAAAATGCATTGTGAAATCATTGGATGTCAATTATTTATGAAAAATATAAATCAATTAGATATTTTTATTTTTCAGTGAATTAAATATGGAAATAAAATTAATTAGAAATATATTTTTTATATAATTAATAAAATATTTTTTATATTCATCTAACATATATTTTAGTCATATGATATTAATAAAACACTATTTGATATATAAAAACCTATTTTTTAAAAGGTTCATTTTACTTCTTTGAATGGAGAACCGATTTTAAATTAAGATTTTGACATATTTATAATTTTAATATGATAACATAAACATTTTATTTTAATGTGGGACATAAAAATTTAATGTGGATGAATTTATGATATTTTCCATATAAAAATAATGTTATGATGAATAATAAAATTACGCAAAATTTTAAAACAATAAATATAGATTACATTGATAATTTAATATCTTTTAGGTCATTGGTATTACTTTTTCATTAATTTTAGATGTAAAAACATTTCAATCATTTGCAAAATTTTTACTTTTTAAAACTCGATTTCTCATTGCAACAACATGATTAATTTCAAATTACATACTGCAACATATATGTTTTAAATTTTGAAAAAAGGATTATATATTTTTAAATAGTACTTCCAAATTACTTAAATATATGTTTTTTGGGAAATATGAATAGTAACTTCAGTATATATTTTAACACGATAAAAGGCTAAATATGGTAATTAAGGGAACAAATAATATTGTAAAATTACCTTAACACTTTTATAAATATAATTGGATGATTATAATTTTTCTTAAATCATACTTGGGTCTAAATGGTATCCATTGGAACCAACATGGATTGAATTAATACATTTAATTTATTTTATTTCTAGAAAAGTTAAATATGTCTCATTCAAACATTAATAATTAAATTATTTTTAGTATATGGTTATATAAGAAAACAAACATGATTAAAAATACTCATATAAAAGATAATTTTATTTTATTTTTCCTTAATATTTATTTGTAATTTTTAGTAAAAAAATAATTACCTTAATGACTTATATATGGATGATGAAAAAATTAACTAATTAATGAGAAATTAGTAAAATAATTTTTTTAAATATTAATAACCATAAAAGCCCCAGAAACATAACCAAACCTTAATGGTTGAATAAATATCTACCATATTAATCTATGGGTATAATTGTTGACCATTTGTAGTCTTATATTAATGATTATGATACTTATATTATTTTGTTTAATATAAAGATAAATTTGTCACATTCATTTATTAAAAGAGTATAACAATTTAAATGTTCGTATATTCAGTAGATAAAATCTAATAAAAGTATTATTATTAAATTTAATGGATTTATATTCATAATATTATTTAATTTTAAATTTTTATTCAAAAAATGAGTATATTAATTAATTACACAAAATTGAGGTCTTAATTTATTTATTAATGAAGTGATCAAAAAAATGTTATTACACATTTCTTAAAAAATATAATTTTGAATAATTATTATGTAAAATGAATTATATATATATATAATTGAACACTTATGGATATAATGACAAATATTTTTCTATGTTCCCTTATTCTTTTTATAGTTTTAAAAATCCATGAAATAAATAGTGTTAAAATTTACACTATTGATATTTTGTTTAAAAAAGGTTTTCATAAATTATTAAAAAAAAATCATAAATCATTTTTAAAAATATATAATAATTATTATATGATCTAAATGTTTTAAAATTATTATTTTAAGGTCTAATTTACCTCAAATAATTAAATATTTCACCAATTTAATATTGCCTTATTTGTTACCCTATTTAAAAATTAAATAGAATAACTAATAGTTAATTAAAATGACAAGGATGAAATTGACATAAAAAGATGTCTAAAATTTATTTTTTGATGATTTTAAAACCCTAAATTACCTTATATTATATATATTTAAATTTTGGAGGATTGTAAGTGGGGTGTTATTTTATTATTAATTAATATTATTGAGGTTTCCTAAAGTACCCCTCACCTTAATTACAGAAGGGAACTTCCTCCCTCAACTAATCACTTTAATGTGAGTCATCAAGAAATACCATACCATTACAATTTACCTTAAAAAATACCCTAGAAACATTATATAGGTTTTGGTCTTCATCAATTACCAACACTAATTCTCATAGAGGAGTATTAGTGGAGGCACATCAATGATGAGGAAATATCATTTACAAATTCCTTCATACATATTTCTTATTATTCTTCCACGTCATGAGTTGTTTAATTATAAAGTATTTAATAAATTAGTAAATATATACATATAGGTTAATAATATTATGAAACAACCACTTTCCAACTTCTACCCATCCTATGAAATATGAAATCACCATGCATGCATTCGTACGACATACCATCTCCACCCCGTGGTGTAATCAGTCTTCACCACTACCTTACATAGATGTGTATAATGATGAAATATATAAATTAATATATATATATATATATATATATAATTATATTGATTATGAGATACTATAAACCATTCACTTCAATACCAATCACCGATTATTGAAATGATATCATCGCTCGTGCATACGTATGACTTACAGTCTCCACGATGCGGTGGGATTAGTTCTATATAATATTTATTAATGAATGATTATATAAATGAATTATATTAATAAATATTCTATAAATTATAAAAAAACTATGATTTAAAGGATTTAAATATAGCCTAAAAAGTGAAATAATAACATATCCGATAAAACATGCATGAGAACATAAAGCATTTTATATCCAAATAACGAGTACTAATGAAATATTACAAACAAACGAATTAAAATATTATCAAAAATGATATTATATAAATTATTATGGTTCTGGAATAAATCAGTATCATTATTTAAATAATTATACATCTTGTTCAGCTACATATGAATCATATTAGACATAAGTTAAGGTAAAAATTTTCAATCTCATTTTTATCAGAGATTGTTTATACGTAAGAATTGATTGTGGTATATTAATCATCCACATTAGTGTTTCCTAATTATGTAATAATATTTCTATTATTATAATTTTTTAATGTTAATTTTACACTTTGGTTAATTTTTATTAAATGTTATGAAAGAAGCCGTTTTATGTTATTCTATTTGAGGTACATTTTGACTTATTTTTCAAAAGTATGAGAAGAATGTCATTTAACAAGTATGGAATGATAATATTTTTACACTTTCAAAATTCCATATTTCCTTTAATATTACCCTTCAATCACAAAAGACAAGTTTAACCAAAAATTATTTCTTCTAAAATTTTGTGGCATTTTGAGGAAGGAAAACATTTTTGAACAAGAAAGGATATTTTCCTCAAGAATTAATTTCAAGTATTTTCTCAAAATTATTTTCCATATAGGATGACACTCTTTAAATTATTTTATTTTTATATACTTTATAATAGTGCGATTTTATTGTGTTTATGGTGTAATTTTATTTATGAAATAATCATTTTTATAATGTTGTTTACGAAACACATTTTATTTAATGGTATATTCTATGGTGAATGTTATTATGTTTTTGTGGAACATATAAGAATGGTTACATAATGAGATGGGTGGGACATATATCTACTTGAAATTAATTGGGTAAATATGGATTTATCATGAGATAAACATGAATGTAATGGAAATTAAACTTGGATCAGTAATATACTGTTGGAAGGAGGAGTGAACTCAGTTCAATAACGGACTTTGTCCTCTACGATGGTCTTGGAAATGAGCCTAAAATAATAAGAAATTATATTATAGGCTTATGTGTGTATTAAATGAAATTTAATATTTTTTGTAATGACTATTGAGATTGCATTTCAAATTTATGATTCATCTCATGACATTATATTATTATCAATTATATGTAGATAATATTTTTAATCTTTGTTATTAAGTAATGATTGATATTTCCTTTTTTAACCCTTACTGTGTATTTGAGTGCACCCTTTCATGTGTTTCTTTTCCCCGAGTCATGAAAAATAGTATTGTGTAAGATATGTAAAAAGAGTCTAGTTATGAAGAAATAAGTGTGATACAATGTAGATGGACTATGAAGCGGTTCTTTATGTGTCCCAGTTTCTAAATATACTAAACCTATATGGTCATGGTGTGGATTTTATGGTATGTAATAAATATTCATCAATGGTGATGTAGAATCTATGTGTAAAGTATGGGAAATTAGAGTTGGTATCAAGGAAATGGTATTGTTAACCATTGGAAACTAGGATGAGAGAACCATAGTAAGTCCCCAATGTACATATCTATGTATAGGATACAATCTTATCCTAGTGTTTTAGGGATGTTCATGAATAACCTTGGATAAAATATAATGTTTCCAAAATTGAAATTTTAATATTGAATTATATGGTTTTCTCATTATGATTAGTGTTCCTCACACTATGCTTCTTCATTTTATTCAATGAATAGAACTTGAAGAAACCACATTATTACTGAATTCCATGGGAAATGCAATGATTGTCCCCCTGAGTAACAAATTGATATGGAAGATGGAATGAAAAATACTGTCTCCAGGACCACATAACATTCTCCAGTTATGAATCATGCTAGGCTTCCAAAGGAGAATATTTGGGATAATAATTTTGTTGAATCCTTCATGAGGCAGCATCCACCTTCATTTAATAGTCCTTCTAATCCATTGGTGGCTAAACAAAGAATCAGTGCCAAAAAAAATTATATTTTCACTTCTACAATGTTTTGAACATGATAAAGTCATCTTAGTAGTATATAATTTGGAATGCTAATCTGATTAATGGTATCATCATATCATGAATACAAGGAAATAAGATGAAATTGTGTCCATAGAAATGGACGAGTTCAATAACATATTTTCCATAAGTACTTGACTCATATTATTCGATGTAAGATAGAGAAAGGGTTCCATGAACTAAAGGAAAATGATGATGAGTCCATTGGTACCTATGAATCAAAATTTACAAGACATTCAAGGTACAATTCTAGAATTATTATCCATCCTGAGTTTAAAATTGATCAATTCTTTGCTAGCTCAAAACCATTTAACTAAATTCCATTTTCCATAAGAGACTTCAATAGGGATGAAGAAAATGTTCATTTTTCATTCATGGTTGATATGGAGATTTGGGGTAACCCATCAGTCACATGGGTTTTCTAAGAATAGAAAAATGGAATTCAATGGAAAATCTAAAGACCACAATGAAAAAATAATATTTTTCCCTTATGCCGAATGTTTGGAACGAAACCTAGAGGGAATTTTCTTAAAGGGTCTGGTAATTTTTTTATGTGTGGAAAAGAAGGAAATTGGGAAATTGAATTCTGAAGTGATGGGGAGGAGATTTATAATCATGAGAACAAAGAGAAGTCTACACAAAATTCACCTCCTACACTTCAATTTTTTATGTTCAAGGAAATGGGGCATTATTCCACTCAATTATCTAATCCAAGGGTTATTGATGATGATCAGTGTCAAAATAATCTCAAGGCCAATGATAAATGAAATTCGTATGAAGTCACAATCGGAGACATGGATTATGATAATGATGTGTTGATGGGTACTCTTACCATCCACTCTATATTCAAAAATGTTTTATTCAATT
This sequence comes from Viscum album, assembly GCA_963277665.1. Lineage (NCBI taxonomy): Eukaryota > Viridiplantae > Streptophyta > Magnoliopsida > Santalales > Viscaceae > Viscum > Viscum album. The sequence continues at coordinate 897,188,699 of OY728136.1, read as the reverse complement.
ATAGATCAACCCACTCTTCTATTTGTGATGAATATTCTATGGTTAGTTCCATATTACATCAAAAATTAGATTATATGTTAACTATGACATATTCTAATGACACAAAAATCACATCAAAAGTTTATAATTCTTCTCCCATTGATGTTTTTGAGAATTTTCTACCTCAAAATCTTGTAATCCTTCCTATATTGGAATGAGATGTGATTCATGAGATGGATTGGATTTCTCTGTATGGAGCTCATATAAATTTCCAAGTAAGGATAGCCACATTTCATATTCAATATCAATATATGATCATCTATAGATGCAAGGATGAATCTTACCTTCCGGTAGAAATTTCTTCCATCTTAGGGGTCTTGATTCACATAAATGAAGGTTATTTATCTCAAATGGTTGGGGAGAAACTTACGATTAAGAATACACTCATTGTGAGTGAGTTTGATGATGTTTTTCTGAAGAAATTGTCTGTTCATCAACAAAATTGTGAATTTTTGTTTTCAATAGAACTCATATTGGATTCTATTCCTATTTTATAGACACCTTATATAATTTCCCCAATTGAGTTGATGGAATTGAAAAAGAAAATCCAAGAGAATATTGATATGGGATTCATACACCCTAGATCATCACTTTGGAGAGAACCTATGCTCATTGTTAAGCGGAAAGATGGTTCAACGAGACTCTAAAATGATTATCATGAATATAACAAGATCACAACCAAGAACAAATTTCCTCTTCCATCATAGATGACTTAATTGAACAACTCTACAGAGAACAATACTTTTCCAAGACTGATCTCTGTTCAAGATATCATAAATTACTGGTAAACAAGGATAATATACCAAAGAAAACATTTCATATAGGGTATGTAATATATGAATTTATAGTGATTCCTTTTGGTCTCACTAGTACCCCCACTATAATTATGTATCTGATGAATAGAGTTTTTAAAGAGTATCTTGATGAATTTGAGGTAGAATTTATAGATGATATTTTTTCTATTCGAAGATCACGAACATGAATACCACTTTAAAATTATACTGAAGACCCTGAGAATTGATAGTCTCTATGATAAATTTACTAAGTGTGAATTTTGACTTCAAAAATTTTAATTTTTGGGTCACATTATGTCAATATAATGGATAGTTTTGCATCCATCAAAAATATATGTTGCTGAAAGTTGGATGAAACCCAAAATAGTAACTGATATCAGAATATTTCATGGTTTTTTGGATATTATTAAAATTTTGTGAAGTATTTTTAATGATTATCTAATGCACTCACCATGTTGACTCGAAAAAGAGTTAAGTTAATTTGGACAGAGGAATGTGAATAGTATTTAAAAGAGCTAAAAAGAATGTTAGAAAGTGCACATGTTCTCACACTACCTTGTAGTGGAGGATTGTTTGTGATATATTATGACACATACATGAAGGGGATGGGATGTATTCTCATGAAAAATTATATGGTTATAGATTATTCCCTACAGAGGTTGAAAAACCATGACAAAAAGTACCCAAATCATGATTTGGATTTACCTTCCATAATCTTTTCATTAAGGATATAGAGGAACAATCTTTATGTTGAATGGTGTGAATTTTATATTGACCATAAATTTTTAAAGTATATTTTCACCCAAAAGGTGTAAAATATGCGTCAATGAAGATGGTTGGAATTGATTAACATTTACTGATGTTTAATACATTACCACCTTGGGAAAACAAACAAGGTATTAGATGATTTGATTCGATAAGACAGTGATTTTATATCCATGATGAGGATTATATAATATCTAAATTTTAGGTATTTCTAATGGATGGATCATGATATTTTATAGGAATGTTAGAAATCTTATCATCTTGAAATTAATGTTCAACCATCTATACAATTAAAGATTAAGGAAGTGAAAAAGGATGATGTAGAGCTAAAAAAGAAGGTGAGAAATGTTCCTAAATTCAACGATGACTACGATGAATTAATAACGTTTATGAACAAGGTTTGTATTCCTCCCATTATCGAATTAATGTAGGATCTATTCGATTATTCTCATAGATCTTAATTCTCTATTTACCCCGGAAGAACAAAGATGTACATGGACCTAAAAGATTATTTCTTGAGGGATGTAAAGAAAAGAGATGATGCTGAATATGGGTCTCGATGCATAATTTGTCAGAAAGTTAAGGCTATGAGGAAAATGTCTGTGGTGATGTTAAAACCATTACCCATACCAGGATAGAAATGGGAAACATCATAATGGACATAATTTTTGAACTTCCCAAAACATCTTTAGGCGATAATGCAATATGGGCTATAGTTTATCGTTATACGATGTCAGAACACTTCATTTCTATTTGAGAGGATTTATCTCTAGATCATCATTCAAGGATATTGGTAATGAAAGTTGTAAGATTTCATGGAGTACCACTTTCCATTATATCGGATCCAGATTCGAGGTTTACCTCAAAGTTCTGGCAATGTCTTCACCATGCTCTGGATACAAAGTTATGTTTAATCACTTCTTATCATCTTTAGATAGACGGTCAGTCTAAGAGAACCATTGAAACTATGTAAGACATGTTGAGAAAATTCCCTTTGGATTTCAATTTTTGTTGGGATCAACAACTACCTTTGGTTGGATATTCTTACAAAAATCGCTTTTACTCCAGTATTCAGATGGATCATTATGATTCCCTCTATGGAAATAAGTGCATAACACCAACTTGTAGTGATTATATTTGGGGAATAAATCAATTAATACATAATCTTGTTGATGAAATGTAAGAAAAGATCAAATATTATAAAAAACACATAAGAGAATATCAGAGTCGACAAAAAAGTATTGATGACAACAGAAGAAAAGACATAGAGTTTGAAATGGGTGATAAGGTGTTTCTACAAATATCTACCTAGAAAAGAGTATTGATATTTGGAAATAAAGGAAACTTGGTCCCTAGGTATATCTGTCCTTTTGGAATTCTGGATAGTGTTGGGATGGTAGCTTACCGATTTACAATTCCACCAAATCCCTCTCAAGTTCATGATGTGTACCATGTATCTCTCATAAGAAATTACCCAAATGATTCTTCACCAGTACTAATCTCTAATGTTATACTATTAGATCATGATTTTTCTTATAAATAACAACTGATATAGATTCTGGATCCCAGTGAAAAAGTTCTATAAAAAAGACCACTCACGTGGTTATAATTTTATGGAGAAACCAATAATTTAAAAAATCTACATTAGAACTTGTGGATATGATAATGGAGAGGTTTACCAATCTTTTAGTTTCCATGTGATGAATTTTGAGGGTGAAATTAGGTTGAAGGGGGGTAGAATGTAACACTAGGCTGTTTAAATGAATATTTTATCTAAATAATTGTCATTATTCATTTATTTCTTTGCATGAAATCATGAGTTTAAATGAAATGTGAGACACCCTTATTATAAAATTTCTATTATAGCCTAGTTGTTAGACTAGTGTGAATAATTATAACTATCTTATGAAAATCACTATGAATTCATTGGCTATCAATTATTTATGAAAAATAAAAATCAATTAGATATTTTTATTTTTCAGTGAATTAAATTTAGTAATGAAATTAATGAGATATATATGTGTTATATAGTTTATAAAATATTTTTATATTCATATAATAGTTATATTAGTCCTAGGGTATGAATACAACACTATTTGATGTATAAAAACCTATTTTTTAAATGGTTAATTTTACACCATTGAATGGTGAACCCCTTATAAACTAATATTTTGACACATTAATAATTTTTATATAACAACATTATCATGTTATTTTTAAATGAGGTATAAAAATTTACTTTGGATAAATTATTGATATTTTTATGAGAACTTTAAATTTTTTATGAATAGTAAAAACGTTGAAATTTAATTGAAAATAACTTTTTTCGTTGAAATAATTCATATGGTTAAATAATATTATAGAATGGTCTAAAAGTATAAATAAAATATATTTTTTCAATTTAATAAAATTTATTTCATTGGAATTAATTTTATTATAAATTCAGATGTAAAAAATATCAATCTTTCACAACATTTTAACTTTTAAAACCTGTTTTCTCTTTTTAACAAAAAAAATTATTCAAAAATTAATTTCCACAACTTCTATGTATTGAATTATGAAACTGGATTCCATATTTGGACTAATTATGTCCAAATTATGTAAATAAATTTATTTTATTTTTGGGAAATATAAATAAAAACATCGTTAAAATTTATTAACATGGAATAATAGTAAATCGGGTAAATAAGAGTACAAATAATATTATAAAATTACCCTAACACTTGTCTTAATATAATTTTATGATCATAATTTTCTTTATAACATACTTGGGTCAAAATGGTATCCATTTTAACTCAATTGTATGAGATTTGGAAGTTTAATTTAATTTATTTAATGAAAAGTGAAATATGTATCACTCAAACTTTAATAATTAATTTTTATAATATAATGTTATACATGAGATAAATTTTTTTATGAATACTCATTTGATATCGAATTTTTTTATTTATCATGATATCTTATTTATAATTTTTATAAAGTACCTAATTACATTAACGACTTATGAGTGGATGATAATAAAATTAACTAATTTATGGGAAATCTATAGAACAATTTTTATTAAAATATTAGTAACTGTCGTAGTACCAAACACTTGAAAGCCCCATTGTTGGTTGATAATATCACAACAATAATAATCCAAGGGTCTAATTAATGAATATTTTGAGTTTTATAGAAGATATTATGACACTAATATTATTTTATTTAAAGTGATGAAAAAATTGTCTCATTTATGTTCTCAAAGAGTATAACATTTTTTGTGTTTGGTTTTCCAGTAGATAAATTCAACAACATGTATTATTATGAAATATAATGGATATATTGTAAAAATATGTTTTTCTATTATTATATAGGAATCATAAAACTTTTTAAAAAATATGTAATAGTTATGATATGGTCTAAAATATTCATAATTATTTGTTTAGGGTATAATTTACTTCAAATAAGTTAATATTTCAAACTTATAATAATGAAGTATCTGTTACCCTAGATAAAAATTAAAATGAATAACTATGATTCAATTAAAATGATAATGCTTAAATTGACATAGAAACTTGTATAAAATTTATTGGTTGATGATATCACAACCCTATCTCATCTCATATTAATAATTGAGATATTTTTGAAGTTTTTATTTTGGATTTGATTTTATTACATATTAATATTTTTTAGGTTTCCACAAGTGCCACTCACCTCAATTATAAAGGGGCACTTCCTCCCTCAAATCTTCCATTTATTTTGAGCCTTAATACTTGAAAATACCATGCCAATATACATTAAAAACTTTCATAGAAACATTATATAGGTCCTTTTCTTATTCAAAGACTAACTCTAGTGCTCTAAGAAGATATTTAGAGAAGGCACATCAAGGAATAGGTAATATCATTTACCGATTCTTTCAAACTTCTTTCTTCTTCTACTTCCACCGCATGAGTTTTTTCATTATAAAGTAATAAATCCCGCTATAATTATATACTGAGAGTTTATTGTGAATATGAAACAATCATATTCAACCTTCTACAAATCTTATGATAAATGAAATCACCATGCATGCGTATGTATGACTTACCGTCTCCACGCTGTGGTGTAGTCCATTTTCACCACCACCGAACATGGATGGGATTAATGATTGAATAAATAAAATAAATATATATATATATAATGATATTTATTATTATATACTATAAAAAATTCACTTCAATGCTATTAAACAATCATGTGAACGATATCATCGCTCGTGCATAAGTCCGGCTTACTGTCTCCACGATGTGATGTGACTAATTATACTTAATCTCCAATAATGCATGATTATATAAATATATAGAATGATTGGATATGAAAAATATTATACTAATATGATGATTTAAAAAACATAAATATATACTAAAAATAGGAATAATAACTTATCTAACAAACATTCATAAGAACATAAAGCAGTTAATACCCGGATAATGAGTAATAAGGAAATGTTACTAACAAATAGATGAAAATATGTTATTTAATGCTATCACAAAAATTATTATGATTATAGAAGAATGATGTAACCATTTTAAACCACTATACACTAGGTTTGGATAAATTTATATCATATCACACCTATGGTAAGGGATAATGTTTCACTCTCATTTTTATAAGATATTTTTTATACATAAGTATTTACTAGGGTATATTTATCATCCAAATCCATGTTTCCTAATTATGTAATATTATTAGTATTTATCCAAAAAATTAAAGTTAATTTTACCCCTTTATTAATTTTATTAAATGTAATGAATGGTATTTTTTTATTCTAAGTGAGGTTCCTTTTGACATTTTCGGGAAAAGTAAGAGAAGAATGATTTTTAACTTGTACAGCATGAACAGATTTTTACGCTTTCGTAATTCCTTATTTTACATGAATCTTCCCCTAAAATATTACAAAAATATTTTCAAATAAAATTATTTCTTCTAATTTTGTGAGGCATTTTTATTAAAGAAATAATTTTTGAAGAAGAAAAGATATTTTTCTCAAGAATTAATAACAAGTGTTTTCTCAAAATTATTTTCATTCTAAGATGAATCTTTTTAAATAAAGAAATATTTTTATCCCTATTATTACTATGATTTGATTGTGTGTATTAATTAATGTTATTTAGGAAATACAATTTTTGGAATGTTGTTTATGAAACACATTTTATATTAGGGGTTATTCTATAGTGAATGTTTTTATGTTCATGTGGAACACTTAAGAATATTTTTATTATGAGGTGGGTGGGAACTATATCTCCCTCCAAAGAAGCGGGTAAAGATTTATTTCTCATGAGATATACATGAATAGAATAGAAATTTAATCTGGTTGTGTAGTACATGGCTGGAACAAGGTGTGAACTATGTTCAGCAATGGACTTTGTCTATTATGATTGTCTTGGCAATAAGCCTTGACTAAAATGAAATGATTTTCTATACTTATTTGTTTATGCAAAAAAATTTCATGTTTTATGTTATGACTATTTGGATTAAATTTAACATTTTTTATTTATCCCATGATATGATATTATGATCTTTTATATGTAGGATAATATTTTCAAATGTTATGATTACGATATGATTGACATTTCCCTTTTTTACCCATACTGATCATTTCAGCTCACCCTATCATATGTTTCTTTTCCCTAGGTCATGAATAAGGGTAATAATTGACATATTTAAAAAAGGAGTATAATTATTAATCAATAAAAAATAAGGAAATTTAGATGGTTTATGAACTAATTCTTTATGTTTTTTAATTTCTAAAGACACTAATCCTATATGGTCCTAGCATGGATTTGTTATGTTATGTAATAAATGTTCATAAATGATGAAATAAAATATATTTGTAATGTGTTGGCCATTATAGGTGAGTAATTATGTTCAATAAAAGTTACATAAAATATACATCATGAATCACTTTGTAATAATAAATATTACATGGTAGTTAACTGGAATCACTTTCCATTTAATCAATAACATGAGTATTAAATGCTTCCATGGAAAAAACCATTTCATTAATCAAATTGATGATAATAATTAACATCATAACATTTTATTATAATATATTAGATATATTGATATCTTGACTATACAATCATTCTTCGATCACAATTTAGTCTATGGGTAGGAATACAAAAACCCCATTTAATATTTCCAACCATTTTGTTTCGTGAGGTGTGTTGATTAATTTAAGGGATATGTAATTATATATTCCACCCATCACTATATGACCAATTAATTATTAATATATTAAATTATTAATTAAATTTATAAAAAAATATGATATATCAATAATTATATGTATTATATAATGAATAAAAACATCAATATATCCATTGTCAATCAAATGACCTTGAAAGTAAGACGCTGAATATATAAACGGTATACAACTTAGGAAATAATCATTTTGATGATGTAATGAATATGGATATCTATGATAAATGAAATTACCAATGATTTAATTAGATTGAATGTATCACGAGAATGTCAATGGACAGAAAATTATCATGAGTTAAAATTTCACCATCAATTCATCTAAAATATTATTTTTTCATAAAATCATGGTCCTTGATAAAATATAAAAAAATGAATAAATATAATTAATATAATTTTTCATAAATAATTTTTATTATAAAATAAATTAAATAGAAAGGATAAGTGAATAGACTAAAATTGTTGTGACAGAAGGAAAATTTGTTAACATGTAATGTGTAAAAACAATTCATGTTTTTTATAAATAAATCTCAAATTATACTTTTCTGAAAAATGTAGAATGATTCTAATTCAAATTAAAAAATACTTGTATTAAGGATAATTTCCTTATTGAATAATATTATTCATAAAAATGTATTTTGTTAAAAAAATGTGAAAAAATATGGATATAAAAAAAATTATGGATGAAAAGGATTAAATGGATTGGATTTTTTATTTATATATTACATTTGAAATATTAATATAATTGAATGACTATAATTAATTGATATATATATATATATACATTAAATATACATACCATAAAGGTATTTTATATAAAAGAAATAAAAATAAACAACTGTATAATGATAAAAATGTCTCAATGGAGTGGTTGTTGAGAAAAATTCCCTTACAAAGATGTTATCACTTAAATGAATGTTAGTAAATGGGTTTATTATGTGTAAAAAATGTTAACACAATAATTAATTTTAGATACTATATAAAATAATCTATGTAATTAACCATGTAATAGTTTCACAAAATTGACAATGAATAATGAATATAAAACATTAAAAATAAATTGGGTTATGAAACCCCTTTCATTGGTCATAATGTTTAAAGGAAAATTTTCAATAAACTGATAATTTATGATAAATTTAAGACCAGACAAAGAATTTGGATAAAAAATACATATAAATAATTTTTCACTAAACTCAAAATCATGTAATAACATAGTCAATAAAGTAGATGTATTATAGATTGAATGAAAACTGAGTTAAGAAATATCATACCCCTAGTCCAACTCTTCATGTATGTGGATTATCTTTATAAATAGTAATCTAATGTTAATTAATTATTTCATCAATAATTTTTTCATGATTTTTATTAATTTCATTTTATTTATTACAATGTTATATTTATTTACTAATAAATTATTTTCACATCAGGCATTTTGAAAATATTCAATTCATATATATAAACTAACTTCAATAACATGACTATGTTTATTTTCTATTTCTTCTATAGAATTATGATCATTACATATTTATCAATTTTATTCTTCAGTTATACCCATAAAACCAATCAATAAAAAAGGATCAAAAATTATCTATTTTTTAATTACTAAGATGGTAGGTCATACATAAAAATGAGTAAAACATATATTTTTCAATGACCATGATTTAATTAATTTAAATATTATTTAATATTTAATTATTTATCATTATTTCATAAATACCATATAATTTATTTTAATAACCTAATACATACAATCTAAATGACGTGTTGGTGAAAATTGATGTACAACACTTCTTGAATATGATAGTCCACATGTATGCAAGAATGACAATGCCATTTCTCGTTGAATGGAAGGGCATAAAAATTCAACAAAATAATTCATTTACAGAATTGTTAATAGGTCAATATTTATATATAAAAACAAATTAATTCCATTATTATAAAATATCATGAGATTTGTTAATGAATAAAAATTACACATATTCACAGGAGTGTAGTAAACTATAATCATGAATCAGAGTTTCATTTCTCATTTGATCGATGAAGAGAAAAATATAGGTTATTCCATTAATATAATGAAACATGAGTATATATAATATATTTATGGTATTACTTCATCTTGGTGAAATAATATTTTCATCAGTAAAATGCTTAAATTAAATTAAAACTTACAGTTAGAAACATTAGTAATTATTTGGAAATCCTCTTTAGGTTTATATCTAAAGACATCATATTATGGGTTTTTATCAATCTTGGGAAACAAGGTCATGTAGAAGGATGTAATTAATAGATTTGGGCCTTGAATGGATGAACCAAATGTCTCTTGAAATGTGTACAGGAGATTAAATGGGTGTAATTTTATAAGTAAGGGAGATGATATACACGGAATTTTTATAAGGGAATAATACATATTAATTTCTTACTCACGAAAATTAACCACTAAATAAAAAATATCAAAATAATATATGATATAGGATAAAAATATGGTCATAAAATAAAAATTAGATGTCTTTTAGGTTATTTTTAAAATTTAACTCATTATTTTAACCACTAGTAAATTTTTTTATCCTTACTATGGTAATTGATTTTTACCATTTTTACAATTCATTATGGAAAAAATTATGCTTATGTTATTAATTAATATTAATAATTTTGATAAAAATTTCGGAAGAAATTTTATAAAATTAAATTCATATATGTCAAATTATTTAGATTTAAAATACACCCTGAAACCCTAATGAAAATTGTTTATTGATAAAATGAATACATTAGTATAAATATTATTTTAAAAAAATTATAAAATTATTTAACTATGAATACAATAATTCAATTAATATTAATATAATTAATAAATTATTTCAATAAAATCATTTAAAATAAAATTTTACAATTGTAAATTTTTGAAATGAAATTTCAATTTTCAATAATAATGATTATGTTTAATTATTATTTGAAAAACAATACATTTCAGAAAAAACCCAATCATTTCTGCTATGATAATATTGAAATTATTTTTCAATAAAAATATTTATTTTAAAAAAACATAATAAAAATCAAAAAATTAGTTATATTACCCATACAATAAAATTTCAAACATCTTTGAAGAAAATATTTTTTTAACCATAAGATGACATTACTGATATTTTTTACCTAATTAATTGTATCATTTAATAAATTTGGATTATAGATAATTTTCATAAAATTTTTAGTAATATAAAAAAAATCTTTAGATAGGTCACATTGAAACAATAATATTTTTATAACATATCATAATTCCTAAAAACCCGATGTTGTGTGTTAATAATATTACTAAGAATATTGTTCTTATTAACTAGTTTTATGGGCTGTTATAGAATCCCTCTTTAATAAATCATTATATCTCAGTAAAAAACTATATAAATTTTTGGTAGATGAATGAATAATAAATTTCAACATTAAATGTAATGTTTTAATTAATGTTCCACAACATATGATGTAAAGCTAGTTTCCGTCATTAATATTAATAACCACAAAAAATTATAGTGCAATGAATATTATCATAGTGTAAAATAATTAACCTTAAAATATAGTAGAATAAATAATCATGACTTATGAAGTTACAATGTAATATATCTCATCATGATGTAATTATAGAAACAAAAAAATAACAAATATAATGTAATGTATAGGTGTGAACCTTATTTCCCCATGGAAGGAAAAAATACACCATTGTGAAATAATGAACTACTATAGATATAATTTTTATCCAGAATGAAATTAAGGCCTGTAATCCCCATATAAAATAACATACAACTCTAAACATACTCCAAACGTCTATAACTAAATGAGAAAAAAAAATAGAAGACATGTAAAATTATAGCATCTACATTAGATACCACTCAAATGATCCACATCATCAAGAATAAATATTAAACCTAAGTAAATAAAACATTATAAAAGTGAACAACAAATGAGAAAAGTCAAAAATAAGAATCAATTACTCTAAAAAAATGTCATTTATAGAATGAAAATGAATATTACAACTCCCATAATTTATCGCTCTAAATAAAGAAATTCTCAACATCATATCAATATATAACATCAATATAACTGTAAGAACCCAGTTCTTATTTATGAGGTACGGGCTTCTTCTTTTTCCTTTTCCTTAAGTGTTTATGAGAAAATATGGAAAATGGGGAAAAATCCTAAATTTTGGAACTACACACCGTGTACTTTTCCACAAGCCATGTACTCTTGGCTGTGTGTGATGGGTACACGGGACGTGTAGTCATGCTGGTGACAAGGGGATTAGGAACCGACTACACATCGTGTAGTGGTACCATACACGCCCAGTAGTCAGTCGGCATTCTTCAACAGTAAGGTGGTGGAGTCACCGCCAGCTGGGCGACAGTACACACAGTGTACTCAAGTGTACATGTCGTGTACTCAGGTCGACAGATGAACAGTGTGGCGGTGCCGCCAAATAAACAGTTAAATGGAGTACACACCGTGTACTCATAAGTACACACCGTGTACTTTTCTTTTTCGTCTTAAAACAGGCAGTAGCCTCCTCATTTGGCAAAGGAGACACTTGATCCGATTTGGAGATAAGGGAGGAGGCCTAACCTTTGAAGATCCGCCGGGTGTTCGTCTGGAATCTGATTTGGCTTCGGACAATCTAGTTGGAACCGCACTGGAAAGCCCTCCCCTCTCCTGGTACCATTCTTACCAATTCTTTCTTTAGGGGACGTTATTTACGTTTGAATGGGTTTTGTTCTTCATCAGATCTACGCCGTTCTTGGGCGTTTCGGGAGTCGGCGTTCAGGTATAACGTTCATTGGAGAATAATTTACGTGGTTTTGTGTTTATTTTCCAAATGTAGTGCGTTTTTGTCTGTTGTCATGCCACGAACCCATGTTGGGGTGTCGTGTGGCTGAGGTATTTTCTTAATTTAATGCCTTGAATTTCATAGGAAATTAAATTGTGATGATAAAATGCTGGTTGGGATCGTTGCTTGGATCTGGAACCACCCCAGGGTGTGTTCCACTATTTAACTGTTTGGATAGGATACCCAAGGGTATTCCTTTAATGTAGTAATTGTAGAAATACCTTGAGAGGTATTTCTTATTTACTACAATTTGATATGTTGGGCATGGCCCAGTTACCTGTTGAGCCTGAGGGAGTTGTTGTATTTATGTTGAGGGCGTTGTTGTGATTAGCCTGAGGGCACTGCACTATTTAGCTCGAGGGCTATAGTATTTCGCCTGAGGGAAACCTTTTGTGACCGAGGGATTGACTTCTGTGCCTCAGGACGACACTTCCTACGCCTGAGGGCAATTTCTGTTTCGGCCTAAGGGCAATACCTACGGGTTGGATTCTGTTTACCTGAGGGTAAGATTTTACTTGTCTGAGGACGTGGATTGTTTACATAGAAATGCACTTTGGTGGTTTCTATGATTAAATGGATTAAATGAATATTAAAATTGAAATATAAATTTTATGTTAGTTAATTTTATTTAATTCTTACTTTATTGCATTTAACTATTGCACACCATTGTTGCATGCTTACACACAGTTGGGCACGAGCCTTTGGTGGGTGCCTACTGAGATATATTTCTTACACCATGTTTTGGTCATGCTTTTCGGCCCAAACAGATTACGTTGCTGCGGGTGTAGATAGGGGCAAGAGTCCCTATACAGGTACTTGACTGTTTCTGAGGAGTAGGAGGGCATGGGACTGAACCTAGGATCACAATGCCGCTTCCAGCTATTTGCTTGTTTTCCTATACTCTGTATTTTGTTGTACTGTATTTTTGTATAACATGTTCTGGCTGTTTTCTTAGAACTTGAAACATGTAGCATCACCATTTATATATTGTTGGTTATATCCACTGCTGTAGTTATTTTTGTTGTGTATGTTTAATGCTTCCGTATTCATTGTATGTTATTTTGGTATTCCACTGCACTACACTTTGACAAATGAGGGCATAGTTTCCCCACTATCAGACCTGGGCCCTCGCTGCTAGTCGGTAGCTTCTGGCATTTGGGGAAATTCTCTTGAGGTCACGTGGAGAACTGGGCTCGGGGAACCTATTGTGTGGCACCAGGGTTTGGGACGTTACAATAACTATAGATTCTGATCATGAATATACTAATTTCACAATTATTTACATTACTATAAATAAAAATTCCTACATTATTCATGAACATTAAGAATATGGAATCCTAAAAACACCAACTCCTCAAATTTATATGTTATAATATTCTTCTTTATAATTTTTATATCCTACTTATTATCTAATTGACTAATATAAAAGAAATAGAACCATCATATGTGTATAACAGAATTTTATACACATAGGATATATATATATATATATAAATGATTTATTTTAGTATTAAAGGTAAGGATATAGATAACCACAAATTCCATAAATAAATTTCAGTTATTATTTGAAAAATATTTACTACATAACATTACGATACACACCAAAAGAATATTTTTCTTCTAGATTTGGAAATATTTATGCATAAAAAACATGTTCATAAATGTTCTATATCATAACATACTATGTTAATAATATCTACAATCCTTTATAGACATATAATACTTTGTACCACACTTGACAACTAGGGTAAGAGAAACAAATATAAACAGTGATCTTAAATTACAAATAAGTGTAAACATGGAGATATCACGGATCACATGAGCACGACATGATAATAAGTGAAGGAAAACATGAGGATAAATTGTGAATACCATTCCATGAATGTCAAAAACCATAATCCTGAGTCATTGTATAAATTAATATTTCATAATACATGAATTATAAAGCAGTCAAAGAACATAATCCATCAAATCACATCATTTAAGTAAGACATTGAATTTTGGAATACAAATAACAATCAAAAATCATTTACATAGTATTCCAATATGATTAAAAATTCTATAATATTGGATTGGGTTCCCACCTCAAAAAATTATTGTTGTCAAGGTTAACTCACAATACTATCATAGAGGATTTGTTTAACACTCACAACCATCTGAGTAGTTGTGGTGCATTTTTTTTACAATCATAGTGGAAAAATTTCTTAATTAATTAGGCTCACATACCATTCTATAAATTTTTTATTTCATAGGATTAATATAATTACTCAATGAATTTGATAGAGATTTATCTCCCACCCACTAGATAATGAAAATCATGCATATATATCCCATAAGATAACAAAATATTTATGAAATCAAAACCCACAAAAATTGGGTTAATAAAAATTTCATAACCCAGTGAAATTAAATGGGATATATAAAAATTTCATCCTGTCATTATATCAAAAAAATTGAAAATGAATAGATTTCACACATATTTTTATCATAAAAATAAACCATCTAGAGAACGAGTAAGGATTGGATCATTTGATTATATCTGTAGTAATAAATTATTG
Source organism: Viscum album (assembly GCA_963277665.1). Taxonomy (NCBI): domain Eukaryota; kingdom Viridiplantae; phylum Streptophyta; class Magnoliopsida; order Santalales; family Viscaceae; genus Viscum; species Viscum album. Next base: position 897,173,457 of record OY728136.1, on the reverse strand, counting down.
AATTCAAGAGATTTTGTATTTAATGAATGAAAATAACATTATAATATCATTAAACACTATTGAGGAAAATATTACTTCCATTTCAAAATTTATTTTTTAAATTATTAAAATATAAAAAATAGAAATATTTTCCTTAAAAAAAACATTGAAATAAGTAAATTAAGTTTCAAATCATTAACCATTCACAATGGAAGGAAATGTTTTTCTTTATATAATTTTTTTAAAAAAATATCCCTTCTATTCGTGTTTAAAAAATTAAAAGGTATACACCTCATTCATAAAATTATGAGAATATTCATTTTATTTTTTAAAAAAACTCAATAATTTGTAAAAATGAAATTAAAAAGTCATATTACAATACTAAAAACCATATTTAAAATATTTGAATAAACCATTAATTTTGAAGAATAATTTTTTCAACTGTAAAGAGAAATAAATTATTTATTCAATAAAATTTTATTTTGATTGTGGAAAATAAATGGAAAAAGTATTTTAATGGAGAAAAATGATAAAAAAATTCATGAGTTTCTAGATAGATACATCATAATATTTGATCGTCACAACATTACCATAAATTGTCCTAGTATAAAATCATACCTTAATTTAGGAAACATTCTAGTCTGTTAGAATCTGAATCATAATTACCACAAAAGAAAAAACCTTATATTTATATATATATCCATTAATTTTCATTGGAAATGATATAAAATAAATTCCTGCTAAATATATGACCACACAAATGAAACATGTGTTGAATATGAGAGGAGTCCCACTGAAAAAATGAGATAAACATCCCATACATTATTTCATACTTCCTTCGTATGAATGAGAAAATACATAATAATTAATATATATTTGTTAATTAAATTTTATTAATTTTAATTATAAATATCATACCTTATATGATTTACATATACCCTTGTATCCCAAATATGTTAATACATTACAATTAAAATCCCAAATTCGGCTAATAACTTCATCCTTTTTATAGTATCCTTTTTATTGATTGTTTTGGTATGCATATTTTGATCCTCGATCCATCGTATAATGAATTTTATTAATGAAACAAATTTAATATATATTCATTATATACATGTTTATAATTATTCATAAAATAATTATATATATAAATGAATTACATAGTTCATAAAGATGGTAGGCCATATAAATGCACAAATGCTACTTTCACTTTTCAAGAGATCAAACGAAGGAAAACAAAATAATAAATATGAATCAATGAATAATTATTAAATAAAATATTTTAATTAAATATTTTTTTTGATAATTTCTATATAATATAAATGAAAAATCAATAACATCTAATCGTGGATGTGATTTTCTACATGTACCGAAGATTGATATTATCATTTATCAATAGTTTCAAAGGAAACAAGGTACATAGGGTACTATAATTACAAAAGTAAAATTATTTTCTAATTATAATACATAAATAACATGACCATAATAATATCCATCTATATAATATGGTGAAGAGAAATGAATTCTATATTTTAATGGAGATTACAAGCTATATATACACATTAACGATATGTTCACATCAATATTCATTGACGGATGGTGAATAAGGATTGTTTATGAATCATAAAAACATTTTACTATGTTGAAAATGTAGATGACTTTATTTAATGAATAAAATAATATATTTTTGTGAGATAAAATAAAAATTAAAAATAAAGTGACCGATTTATGAAATTAAATATTCTTGAAAATAAATCAATTAGATATAACCTAAATTGGTCTAGGTTTGATCATGATAGAATTCAAAATAAATTGGAATGCAGATATGATATTGGTTATGTTATCATTTTAGATTTTGGTTGACTTATAAGGCTAACTATGATGTTAATAGGGGAAATGAGGTGTTCTCTTTTATAATTGAGGGGAGTGGCACACCTAAAATTTTTAAAATGATTAAAATATATTGAAGTAATTATCTAGAAAAAACATTCAAAATTGCCTATATATGATAAAGTTATTACATATTTGAATTATTCATATCCCCTTTTAAAAAATTTTTATTTTTATATTTTTATGTAACATAATAATTTATTGTGTTACTAAAATATCAATAATTCCAAATTTCAGATGATAATCATTTAAATTAACAGAAAATCATAAATAACATATTAGATTAATTATTTAATTAATAAAATAATTGTACTTTTTCATATTCATCTTCAAAATTATTGTAACTCATTAACTCTATATTTGTTTTACTTATAATATTTTAAAAAAATGATATTGTGGATTTTTTTAAATGGATAAATCGTCCATATGTGTAGAATAAGAATTTATGTTCATTATATACTTTATAAAATGTATTACTAATTGTATACAATGAATCTTTTTTCACTTATATTATAATATAAACTTATATGCATTCATAAATTTATATTTCCATGTGTGGAAACATAATAGATATTTATAATTTTGAGAGTGTTAATTTGTAACATTTATTTCATTAAATATTATATTATTTATTTATATGGAAAAGAGTAAATAAAACAATTAAATTTAAATCATATAGTAAAAATTCTTGAATTATCATCATCTATTAATATTTCACATTAATAATTATGTCTACAAAACATAGATTCATCATATATTAACTTCAATTTTTTGTTTTAGAGGTGAAACATTTTACATTTGTTACTAATCATAATAATAAAAAATATAATTGTACAACTTAACTAATTTTAATATCCAAATTCCAAATGATGACTAAATATAATAATATTCAATTTTTATATGTTATCAAATTTAATTTTATTAAAATTGTCAAATATGTGAAAAAATCCATTTATTAGAAACATATAATTTTAATAACTAAACATGTTTTATTATTATCTTATCCCTAAATATTATTAAATGAATGTTAAAAATTTTATTTTAAATATAATATATTAAATTAAAAAAAATAATTCTACAATAGTTATTAATTAAATTTATTATGATAATATACTTTTTTCATATCAAAAAATATTTCTATAATTATATCTCTATTAAATTCAATTGATTTTTGATTTTGTTGGTAAATAAGTTATTCCAAAAGATTAAATTTCCTAATATTATATATATATATATATATTATTTAAAATTTATTTATTAAAATTCATACTAACTATTCCAATGGTGATGTGGTAAAAATAATTTAGTATTATATCACGATTTTCGTAAACATAGTGTTACATATAACACATGTTTTTAGTAAAATTTATATTTTTTGAATAAATTTGTTTCAAAAAAATGAAGTGGGATTATATTATACACCCAATTAAAATGAATATATCCCTAAAATATTGTAACTATGATTAATAAATTGTGTTTTTATTTGTTTCATTATGTCATAATGTTCCATTATAGCTTCATTAAATTATTCACTTATCCAAAAAACAATCACCAAGTTAACAGTTTAGTTCTATTGAATGTTATCTATATGATCCTATATTTATATTGGCTGTTGACAATATGAAATATCATATTCTAGTGGTATGACATTTAATTTTATTGTATGTGATAGATCGGGTTTACACATCCTCCGTAGAGATACACAAAACACATCATGAACCTCGTAGAGGATCGATGTAAGAACCAAGTGATAATCTAGCATCACTAATTATTTAATAATTCATAAAATTTAAATATAAAATTTTTATATATTTCCATTATTATACAAATTCATTTCCTTCTTACATAGAGATATTTAAAAAATCTCACTAATATCAAATTCTACATCACAATAAGAATTTTCAGAATAACATTTCTGTTTAGTATGATTTGGATAAAGTTACAATTAAATGGATCAAAAATTCAATTTTATTCCCTTATTTAGATCATTTTACATATTTATTATTTCTATAATCTCATCCTTCTGTTGTGGATTAATAATTTTACATATCATATCAAACCAAATTAAATAATATTCATGAAGGATTTTTTATTAATGAAGAACTAAATTAACATATAATGAATCATGAAATCCATATTTCATGAATTAATAAAAATATTTACCCAAAACCAAAACAAAAAGAACATATTTTCTAAAAATATTCAAGGTTCCACATAATCAATTAAATGTATAGTTAAAATTAATTATCCTCATGAAATATGAATTTCCAAAATGGAATCCCAAATATTGTAATTATTTGATCTCATATCTTTCCATGATCAACATAGTGATATTGTTAAAATAATATTTACCACTCATATCATCTCATAACAAAATTTATATTCCCTATTAATTTTACAAAAATAATGTTAAATTAAAATTATATATTCTTAAAAATGATAACTAAAATTTTATTCTTTACATAATATAAATAGATAAAATAAATTAACATTGTATGTATGGGTTAATCATTGTAACAATAGATGATCATAAACTAATTTATAATATCCAATTCTATTTATTTATTTAATATTATATATAAAGAGAGAAAATTAATTCCAAAAATCACTTCAAATTTCCATAATGGATGACCAATAAGATATTATTATAGAACATTCATGAAAACATCAACACGATATCCCTAACCCTATAGTGGAAAAATAATTCTTCCTAATTATCATGATTCACATTAACTACTATGAATGCATAATATTTTTAATTTTCCTTTAACATTAATGGTTATTGTGTCTTATTATCCTCATTAGTCGTTGGATTAGAGAATTGATTAACATAATTCTCCAAATCCCTACATTTATATAACTAGATTGGAAATGGTCTATTATATATTGTCTTTAGTTTATTCAGATAATGATTTATCTTATTCAAATTACATTAGAATTCAATTTCCAAATGATTTTCCTTTCCACAAATGAAACACTTTTTAGTTTCCTTATAAAAACTACTACATGTTTCCTTTTAAAATTTGACTATAATGGAACACACATATTTTTTTGTCCATATTATTTAGAATTTACTTTGAGGTCTATTATTCTTTTCATTTCAAACCCATGTGATTGATGGGTTTCTCCAATCTCTGTCTCCCCCATAATGAGACATCATAAAATTGATTTAATTTTACTGATGTTCACAATGGATAGTTCTATATAGATACATGGTTTTTTTCAATAAATAATCAACCAAAATTATATTTCGTTTTTATGATAATACGAGAAGTGTTCCTTGAAATTCATATAAAATATAAATCATATGTAATGACCCGTAAAATTCAAAGAAAATTTTTTTCATTAATTTTTTTTTGGGATTTTACAAGAACACGGTTTCTAACGACACTTGATTCCGAGGCACGTTGTGCCTAGAATTGTTATCCAAAGTTTAGGTTGTGTACCTTCAGTGAACGAATGAGTGGGTTTTCCTAACTTTTGAACCGGTGCTCAGAATCGAATTCCGAGGGCCCGATGAATTCGCAGTGCTGGTAATTGCTTAGGAACACCTTTTTCGGAGTTGTGTTTACACGGGGGGAGTTTTTTAAAATTGTGGAAGTTAAAAATAAAAATTGATCTACAATTTTTATTTTTTTACTAAGAGGTTAACCTTTGGGTGGAAGTTGGGTAACCACTAAGAGGGGTTATAAGGGCGGTGGGGCCCACACGAACCCCACACCTTCATTTTTCCTAACCCCCCTTAACCTCTTTTTAATGACAACTTTTAATTAATTGGTTTAAATTAAATTTTTGAATTTTAAAAATTAAGCCATGATAATAAAATAAGTGAAGCACTTATTTTATTTTTGGGTTGGACTTGTTGTGTTGAGAGAGGATTGAGAGAAAAAGGGGAGGCTTGAAGATCGTCATCTTCTTTGTCGAAAACGCGAAGAACGTGGAGAACGCGAAGAACGCACTGATCTCTGACGAAAAGAGCCGAATCCTTAGAGATCATCTACGCGACGTCATGTACCGAGACTCCAACGACCCTATACTTCCGCGACGGCTTCTTCCGCGACGATAAATTCTGTGACGAACCCTCGCTCAATGAATTCGACGAGGTAGGGGATTTTGTTTTTGTTCATTAATACTTCCATTACCATTCTTCGTGAAACTTTTTCGCTTGCTATCAATTAATGGGAGGGGGCAAGACCGCACAAACACGGCCGACCCTCCTCCCTTGTAAGTTGTGTTGATGCGGTTCAAAGGAAATCGGCGTGGTGCAACGGCACCGCGTGGGGTCATACGGCAAGGGTGTGCGCCACCGTCGCACTGCTCCATTGAAGTCGAACAAAGTCACGGTGTCGTCGCGCCACGCCGGGGAACCTTGAAGGAACCTCGAAGACACCGCGGCTGGAGCGGGGCCACGGCGGAGAGGCACGGCGCCATTGCGCCACGCCGGATGGACCAAGGCCGCAGCTGAGGCCACGGCGGAGCAGGGACTGGCGGTCGTTTCCGGCCGCCGGCGTCGGAGCAGGGGGACCGGCCCATGCCGGTCACGTGCCGGCAGCAGCCGGACGACCTAAGCAGGTCGGCCGGTCAGAGGAGGAGCCGGGGGTTACGACCACTGGCTAGCTGAACAAGAGCAGCCTCCAACATGGGGGCCGCAGTTACGAACAGGCAGGGGGTCGGCCCCCACACCCCCTGCACCCCAAATGCTCGGTCGTTTCGGAGGAGCCACCTAGGAAGCACCAGCGCGCTGGGCCGCCAGGACGGGTTGCGCCCAGGCCAGGCCAGGCCACACCAGCTCGGACGGGCCGTGCCCAAGTGGGCCGGATCGGTCCGGGCCCGAAACCCCCACTTCCAGACCTCTTTCGGTCTTTTGCCTATAACATGGGCTGAAGACCTCCGATTGACAAAATGTCAGCTGCAATTCGTTCCTTGGATCGAGACAGTTGTTTCAGTATATTAAACTCAAGGTTTTAAAGAACTTTGGGTTCGGCCGGGTTGGTTCGTACAAGAAACAAACCGGGCCCTCGGAGTAGAAAAGCTTATAACTTGAGCTCCAGACGTCCGTTTGACATTTCGTTGAATTTTATGGATTCCTCTTAGTGAGACGGACCTTTTGGCTTACTCCGCTCGAGGTTTGTACGTAGTTGGAGTACGGTCGGGTTGGTTTTGACTTTAAAAACCAACCAGTCCCATGGAATGAAAAAGCCAATAACTCTCAGACCGGGCGTCCGATTGACGCGCCGTCTGTGACGTTGAGTTCCTACTGACGATACAGATCTTTTGGATACATCAACTCTGGACTATGTGTCATTAGATGTATCAGGCCCTCGGCTCATGGAGCGGACCCTCCTGAATGACCTTTCTTTGTGCGGGAACCCTAGAGCTGGCTACGACTGCGACGACGATGACAACTGTACAGAAATACTCCGTGGATTCGACGGTGATGACTACAGCACTCAGCAATCCTATGTGGATCAGTCCTACAGATCATGTGTGGGTCAGATCTTGTGTGGGTCAGCGCTCAGCTGTCTTCTATGGGCCATCACTTATAGATCCTATGTGGGTCATTGTGGGGGTTAGTTACCTATCAATCCATTGTGGGTCATTGCGGGGGTTATTTACATATCGATCCTTTGTGGGTCATTACGGGGGTTAGTACCTATTGATACTATGTGGGTCCGATTGATTAGATGATTCAGTGGCTATATCTGATCATCTCTATCATCTTACGAAGAAGTATACATGTGTGAGCTGAATCTTGACTTTCAATCATTATCTTCGATATGATTGACTTGCATTCCTATGTGGATTGTGTTGTGCTATCCTGTGTGGACGTGATCGAACATGGGCTTGGATGTTGGAGTCGAACTGGAATTGAGGACTTAGGTATATGTATGGGCATATACCTAAGTAGTGTCGGATGTTACATCGTGATTGTATCTTTCCTTTATGGATTATCCTTTTTGGATTCTAGGAGATCTTCGGGGGTCTCGGGGTCGCTATTGAGTAGCTTGTACTCACCCTTGCATGGGCTATGCCCGCACTACGTTTTGTTGGTTGCAGATGACGGACAACACTGATCGGGGTTGAGGCATGAGGATCAGGTCGGTACCCGGAGGTAGGACCATTGGGCGGGGCGTACTCGGAGCGGACGGCTGGACCCGAGGTGCTGTGGAGGCTATCTGTACCCACCATTCAGCTGGGACTTACAGTGGACGGCTTGAGGCTACGGCTTTACTTTTCAGTTGTTGTACTCCCTTTTCAGTTTTACTTTACTTTCAGTTTGGGTTTGTATTCTGGCCCACTAACTTTTCTTCACTTACTATTGTACCCAGTTTTTACTTAGTGTTTACATCTGCTTACTTACATTGTGGTGTGTGTTTACATTAAAATTGAAATGCCTTCCCTTTTTAATGGGAATTGCACCTTGGTGCTAGTCGCCAGTCCCTGGCCTATGGAAGGCGGGCTTGGGTAAGTCACAACATGGGCCCTGAGGACAGGTCATGAAAAATTGGTATCTGAAGAGTTTGGTTCTCCGCAGAAACCAAAACTCTGATATTTTTCTATGTTAAGAAATAGTGTTAATGGTATTGAGTGTGGTTATAAGTCCAGGGAGTCCAGTGATGGTGCGGCGGCCGACGTATCCATACACCAGGACCCTGACTTCTAATTCCCGACTTAATACACAAAAACATTAATTGTATGTGTGTTTTAAATGTTTTCGTTGTGATTACTTTGTGTCAGCTCACCAGGTATACTATTTGGACTGTGGCGCACCTGTCTCTTTTCAGGATGGCCCCACGATGACATCCAGCTAGGGTTCCGAGCATTGTACATGACGACATCCCACCGAGTGATAAGGCCTCGGTATAGGGCCCTTTGACAGCAGAGGCACCGGCGTTACCTCTACCCGCCGAGCCACCGATGCTACCGGCCCCAGCCACTGACGGTGCACGTCGCCTTAGTGCACTGCACGAGTTTTAGCATCAGCGACCACCCAGGTTTCATGGGGAGACGGACCCTCAGGTAGCCGAGGATTGGATGTAGGCAGTTGTATGATTTTTCCATTTGGGTAGGGACACCAGAAGACCTCATGGTGATCCTTGCAGTAAGTCTCCTGCATGCGGCAGCAGTTAGATTGTGGAGCTTGATACTCCAGGTGCATGACGAGGCATCTCTCCTATGAATGGACTTTGAGAGCCTCTTCCGCTCTGAGTTCTTCCTAGCCACCCACAGTTCGGTGCGCTTCTAGGAGCTTTTACATCTGCGGCAGGGTAGCTTGACGGTCGCCCAGTACTCAGAGATATTTACCGATCTCTCATGCTATTCGACAGACATGGTGCAAGACCCATTCTTCTGGGCCCGGACATTCTAGCAGGATTGAGGCATGAGATTAGAGAATCGCTGATCTCCCTCAACATTCTGACACAGGCAGGGGTACTGGAGCGAGCCCTTCTCATCAAGAGCTTTCTTGCTGAGTCTACATAAAAAGCGAGACCTACCTCAGGGCGGCACGTAGCAGAGTCTTCTACAGCACGCAGTCAACGAATGACACATGGGTCCAGGTAGACCAGACCCTCAGGCAGATGACCTCAGGACACTAGCTCAGAGGTGTGGGGCACACAGCGTAGAGCCCGTCTTTCGAGAGGCAGACAGTGCTACACATGCGGTGGGCAGGGCCAAATGGCTCGTGACTTCCCGACCCGCCATGTCATGGAGCAGCAGACAGTTGAGGGACCACCCAAGCAAAGACAGAGGGTCAACCGTGGCAGTTCGCAGGGAGCTGGCGGATGAGGCAGAGGAGCTGGCCAAGCTGTAGGTGGTGGGTGACGCTTTGAGGCTCTACCACCACCACCACAAGGAGGTCCACCCCGACCACAGGGAACTAGCGGGCAGAGATAGGCAAAACTTTAGGCAGTGGAGTCCTACGACCACGGCGCGCCTGAGATGATTTGAGGTACTATCTGTGTCTATTCCACCCTTGATTCAGTTCTTATATACACTAGAGCGAGTCATTATTTCATTGTCGCTGCCCGTGTTCGGAGCTCGGAGATTCCAACAGAGCCGTTGGCTCGATCCTTATGGCTAGAGACTCCTACGGGAGCAGACGCAACAATTACGCACTGGTGCCGGTAGTGTGAACTTACTCTAGGAGGCGAGGGCTTCTGATGGGATCTTATTTTTGTGGCTTCGAGGCATTACGACATCATCTTGGGCATGGATTGGTTATCTACAGTCGATGATCAGATTGACTTTATTAGGCGCATGGTGCGATGTGTACACACCGATGGGAGCAGGTTCACCTTCACTGGCGAGAAGGGAGCCTTTGCAGCACATGATGGACTCTCGTAGAGGAGGGGATATCCCATCACTCATCAGTTATCTGGCCTCATCCTAGGAGCAGTTGACGTGCGGGGCCCTGTTTTTCCTGCAGTGGTGAATCAGTATGCATAAGTTTTCCCCGATGACGTCCCAGGGCTACCTCATCACAGAGAGGTAGACTTTTATATTGACATGTACCCCAGGACAGCCCCGATATCCACTCCAGTATATCGTATGGCTCTCACTGAGCTTCGAGAGCTACGGGTATAGTTGGAGGACTTGCAGGGCAAGGGTTTCATCTGACCCAGTATTTCACCCTGGGCTTCCCCGATATTGTTCTCCAAGAAGGTGGACGAGAGCTTACGACTATGTGTCGATTACCATCGCCTAAAATAGGTGACCATGAGGAACAATTATCTTCTACCAAGGATTGACGAACTCTTTGATCAGCTGAAGGGATCACGATGGTTCTCGAAGATAGACCTCAGGTCAGGCTATCATCAGCTCAGAGTTTAGGACGAGGACGTGCAGAAGACGGCCTTCAGATGTCGGTATGGACACTCTGAGTTCTTGTTTATTCCTTTTGGCATGACCAATGTTCCTGCAGTGCTCATGGGACTCATGAACAGGATCTTTCAGCCATACCACGATCGATTTGTCATGGTCTTCATCGACGAAATTTTGATATACACGACCACTGAGGAGGAGCACGCCTACCACCTGCGGGTTGTACTAGACACACTCCGAGAGCACCAGCTTTATGGAAAGCTCTTGAAGTGTCAGTTCTGGTTACATGAGTTCCACTTCTTGGGACACTTCATCTCTGAGGTGGTAGTTGCAGTTTATCCTGCGAAGATCGAGGCAGTGCTAGCTTGGGAGCCACCCAGGAGCATGACATAGGTGTGAAGATTCTTGGGACTAGCTGGATACTACCAGATATTTGTGCCAGAATTCTCCGAGTTGTGGCACCACTCATAGCTTTGATGAAGAAGGGGAAACCCTTTGTGTGGTCAGACAGATGTCATCAGAGCTTCCAGATGCTGAGACAGAGATTGACCAGCGCGGCTATCTTAAGGCCACCGGAAGAGGGAGTTGGGTACGTAGTTTACTGCGATGCTTCAGATACTGGACTTGGATGTGTCCTAATGTAGGAGTGGTCTGTGATCGCCTATGGATCATGTCAGTCGAGATAGCATGAGCAGAACTATGCTACCCATTACCTGGATTTAACAGTAGTGGTCTTCGCTCTGAAGATGTGGCGAAACTATCTGATGGGCGAGCGCTTTACAGTCTATTCTGGCCATCAGAGTCTCAGTTATATCTTCTTGCAGAAGGACCTGAACCTGAGATAGTGGCGATGGATCGAGTTCCTCCAGCACTATGACTTTGATATAGTCTATACACCTGGGAAAGGGAACATAGTAGTCGATGCTCTCAGAAGGAGGACTGACATCATGCTACTTGGGGAGGCGACATAGCAGCTATCTGCTTTGCATATATCTTTCGTGGATAGAGATGGAGCAACCTTTCTTCAGTCACTCACAGTCACTCCTCCACTACTACAGTGGGTCAAAGAGGCACAACGTGGGGGCGATGACTGTGAGATGCGGCGTGCACGGATATCCTCAGGATAGGCACCTGATGGTTTCTCTTTAAGAGGATGGTACGACGTCCTTTTCAGAGGACGTACCTTGGAAGTGGTTTCTTTATGGGAGGAGGTGCTGAGAGAGTTTTACACTTCCCCTTTGGCGGTACATCCTGGAGTGGCGAAGATGTACCAGGATGTTCGACGAAAGCACTGGTGGCTGGGCATGAAGAAGGCTATGGAAGAGTTCGTTTCTCGATGCCTCACCTGCCAGCAGGTGAAGGCATATTACCAGGTACCAGCAGTCTTGGTACAACCCTTTGGAGGTCACGGAGTGGAAGTGGGATGACATATCTATGGATTTCATGACTGGACTTCCACGCACATCTAGAGGTCATGACTCCATTTGGATGTTGTCGATTGACTCACCAATTCGGATCATTTCTTACCCATCAGAGATCAGGGCTTAGTGGAGAGCTTCGGACTCCTCTACAATCATGAGATTGTACGGATTCATGGTGCGCCATCATATATCATCTCCGATTTGATACTCACATTACTTATCGGCTCTTGAAGGAGTTGAAGGAGGCGTTCAGGACGCAGCTACGTTGGAGTACCGCCTTTCACCCTTAGAAGGATGGTCCGGCGAAGAGGACCGTTCAGACTCTCGAGGACATGCTCTGTGCATATGTCCTCGACTTTGGTCGTAGCTGGGAGGATCACCTACCCTTGGTGGAGTTCTTGTACAACAACAGCTACCACTCCACCATCGGGATGGCACCATACGAGGCGTTGTACGACCGACCTTTCAGATCACCTTTGTGCTAGATAGCCCCTGGGGAGTCAGCACTTGTGGGATCGGAGATGGTCCAGGCCACGACGGAGAAGGCCCAGGTCATCCAGGAGCGGATGAGGACAGCTCAGAGCCGGTTGAAGTCTTATGATGACAAGAGGCGGAGGCCACTGGAGTTCGCGGATGGTGACCACGTCTACTTGTGGGTCTCACTTCGATGGGGATTACAGAGATTTGGTCGAGGCGTCAAGATGTCTCCTTGTTTCATCGGACCATTCCAGGTCCTCAACAAGATTGGTGAGGTGGCTTATTGCCTGGCTCTACCACCTCAGTTGCACTGGGTGCACGACGTCTTCCACGTATCCCAGATGAAGAGATACGTGCATGACCCGACGCATATCATTGACCATGGGGAGATGGAAATTGATGATGGGGTGATGTTTGCGGAGGTCCTGGTGGAGATCAAGGATCGACAGGAGCAGGTCCTATGTGGACCGTCGATTCCTCTATGTGCATCAGATGGCAGCATGGGAACCTCTAGAAGAGCACTCTGGAGTGGGAGGCTCAGATGCATGCTCAGTTCCCACTTTTGTTTCCCTAGTTTTTGAAGTATCTTTATGGTGGCGTAAAGCCCTGAGGTGGGAGTGATATAAAGAGCTGTAAAATTCAAAAGAATTTTTTTTATTAATTTTCTTTGGGGTTTTACTAGAACGCGGTTTCTGACGGCACTTGATTTCGAGGCCCGGTGTTCCCAGAAGTTTTATCCAAAGTTTAGCTCGGGTACGTTCAGTGAACGAACGAGCGGGTTTTCCTAACTTTTGAACCGGTGCTCGGAATCGAATTCTGAGGGCACTGAAAAATTCGCAGCACTGGTAATTGCTTAGGAACACCTTTTTCGGAGTTTCATTTACACGGGAGGAGTTGTTTAAAATTGTGGAATTTAAAAATAAAAATTGAGCTAAAATTTTTATTTTTTTACTAAGAGGATAACCTTTGGGTGGAAGTTGGGTAACCACCCAAGAGGGGATATGAGGGTGGTGGGGCCCACATGAACCCCACCCCTTCATTTTCCCTAACACCCCTTAACCTCCTTTTAATGACATCTTTTAATTAAGTGGTTTAAATTCAATTTTTGAATTTTAAAACTTAAGTCATGATAATAAAATAAGTGAAGCACTTATTTTATTTTAGGGTTGGACTTGTTGTGTTGAGAAGGGATTGAGAGAAAAAGGGGAGTCTTAAAGATCTTCATCTTATTCATCGAATAATGCGAAGAACGTGAAGAACGCGAAGAATGCACCGATCTCCGACGAAGAATGTTGAATCCTCGGAGATCGACTATGCGACGTCATGTACCACGATTCCAACGACCCTCTCCTTCCGTGTCGCCTTCTTCCGGAAATGATAAATTCCGTGAAGAACCCTCGTTCAATTAATTCGACAAGGTATGGGGTTTTTTTTGTTCGTGAATATGTCCATTGTCGTTCTTTGTGAAACTTTGCCTCTTGCTATCGATTAAAGGGAGGGGTTCAGACCGCAAAAACACAGTTGACCCTCCTACCCTTTTAGTTGTGTTGATGTGGTTTGAAGGAAATCGGCGCAGTGCAACGGAACCGCGCGGGATCATATGGCAAGGGTGCGCGGGGCCGTCGCACTTCGTCGTTGAAGTCAAAAAAAGGCGCGGCGACGTCGCGCCACGCTGGAGAACCTCGAAGGAACCTCGAAGAAAATACGGCCAGAGCGGGGCCGCACCGGAGGGGCGCGGCGCCGTCGCTCCATGCCGGACGGTCCATGGCCGCGGCATAGGCCGTGGCGGGGCAGGGACCGGCGGCCGGATCTGGGCCGCCGGCATCGGAGCAGGGGGACCGGCCCATGCCGGTCCCGTGGCGGCAGAAGCCGGCAGGCAGGAGCAGGCCGGCCGGTCAGAGGAGGATCCAAGGGTTAAGACCCCCGACTGGATGGAAAAGAGGGACTCTCCACATGGGGGTCACGGTTACGAATAGGCGGGGGGCACCCCCCCCCCCCCCCCTCGCACACCCCAAACGCTCGGCCGTTTCGGCAGAGCCACCTGGCCAATGCCAGCGCGCCGGGCCGGGACAGGCCGCGCTTTCCGGGTCGGGCCGTGCCCAATTGGGCTGGACTCGGACCAGGGTCCGGTCTCCCCGGTTCGGGCCGACCCAGGGGGTCTCGGGCCCGATCGGTCTGGGCCCGAAACCCCCACTTCCGGACCTCTTTCGGTCTTTTGCCCATAACATGGACTGCAGACCTCCGATCAATGCATCATCATCTGAGATGCGATCCTTGGATTGAGATGGTCATTTCGGTATATTAAACTCAAGGTTTTAGATAACTTTGGGTTTGGCCGGGTTGGTTCGTACACGAAACCAACTGGGCCCTCAGAGTGGAAACACTTATAACTTGAGCTTCGGACGCCCGTTTGGCATGCCACCAACTTTGATGGATTCCTCATAGTTATAAGGACCTTTTGGCTTACTCCACTCAATGTTTGGATGTAGTTGGAGTACGATTGGGTTGGTTTTGACTTAAAAAACGAACCGGGCCCCTGGAACGAAAAGGCCAATAAATCTCAGACCCGGCGTCCGATTGACGCGCCGTCTGTGACATTGAGTTCCTGTTGACGATACGGAACTTTTGGATACATCAACTCCATACTACGTGTTAGTTGATTATCAGCCCCTCGGCTCGTGGAGCGGACCCTCCGGAAAGAGCTTGCTGTGTGCGGGAACCCTAGAGCTGGCTGCGAATGCGACGGCGATGATGACTGTACAGAAATCCACCATGGATTCGACAGAGACGACGACAGCACTCATCGATCCTACGTGGATCAGTGGTACCGATCCTGTGTGGGTCAGATCTTATGTGGGTCAGTGCTTAGCGGTCTTATGTGGGCCAGTGCATACAGATCTTGTGTGGATCTAATCCTGTGTGGGTCATTGTGGGGGTTAGTTACTTATCGATCATTTGTGGGTCATTGTGGGGGTTAGTTATGTATTGATACTTTTTGGGTCATTATGGGGGTTAGTACCTATCGATCATGTGTGGGTCTGATGGCTTAGATGATTCAGTGGCTACATCTAATCATCTCTATCATCTTATGAAGAAGTATACCTGTGTGAGCTGAATCTTGACTTTCAATCATTATCTTCGATATGATTGACTTTCTTTCCTATGTGGATTGTGTTGTGATATCCTGTGTGGACTTGATCGAACATGGGCTCCGATGTTAGAGCCGAACTGGAATTGATGACTTAGGTAAATGTATGACATATACCTAAGTAGTGTCAGATGTTACTTCATGATTGTATCGTTGCTTTGTGGATTATCCTTTGTGGATTCTGGGAGACCATCGGGGGTCTCGGGGTCCCTACTGAGTAGCTTATACTCACCCCTACATGGGCTATGCCTGCACTACATTGTGTTTGTTACAGACGATGGACAGTGCTGATCGTGGTTGAGGCACGAGGAGAAGGTCGGTATCCGGAGGTGGACCAATGGGCGGGTCGTACTCAGAGAGGACGACTGGACCCGAGGAGCTGTGGAGGCTATGTGTACGCACCCTTCATGTGGGACTTCCAGTGGACGTCTCCAGGCTGCGGCTTTAATTTTCAGAATCTGTACTCCCTTTTCAGTTGTACTTTACTTTCAGTTTGGGTTTGTATTCTGGCCCACTTACTTTTCTGCATTTACTATTGTACCCAGTTTTAACATAGTGTTTACTTCTTCTTGCTTGCTCTGTGGTGTGTGTTTACTTTACAAAGGCAATGCCTTCCCTTTTTACCGTTAATTATGCCTCGGTGCTAGTCGCCAACCCATGGCCTATGGAAGGCGGGCTTGGGGTAGTCATGACACGGGCCCCGAGGACGGGTCATGACATCATAGGTACTAAGGGAATCATCATAATTTTTCTTAATATCATGGAATACCATTTTAATATCTAGGAATACAATATGTTGAAAATACTTTGTAAAGTCTCAACATTTCTGTGTAATTTTTTTATTTATATAGAATTATTTCGAGACCAAAAAATTTTATGGCACATGATTCTGATGTTTGGAGAGACTGAAACAGAATTTTGAAATTTTTTTAAGGTATGATAAGTAAATGTTTGAGTTGTATTTTATATCCTTTGAAGCGTTACTCGAAACGAAAATCTGAGTGCTCTATTTAATTCAGAATGCTGGGATTCACCTTGAAATGACTTAACTTCAGCAGTCAAGGGCCAAACAGAAAGGTTATCTTTCAGAAATTTCTCGAGAAAAACAACAAAATAAATTGAAATAATTATTTTATTTTCCTTCTCACATTTGATTAGAGGATGGTGACATAGTGGGGAGATGATAGGGTGGCGACTTTGCTCATCAATAAGGCTCATTAAACTTGCAGTGTAACGATAGATTAATGATGCGTAATAGTGACACTATTTCTTAAATAAAATAGTGTAATGAAGAGACATCATATCATAATGAGAACGATGTGACATACACTTATTTATAGTTCAACACGCTAGAGAAATATAGATTAAAAATTTGTAGGATTCTTGGTGAACCTTTGACGGACTTCCTCTGTAGTGTACAAAGAAGAATGCTTGTGGAACATCATCTTCTTCATCATACCTTTCAAATATCGGAGCTGAGAAGGGAAACCGACTACATAACCCCTCGAGGATGAATGTGCATAAACATACATCCAGGAGGTAAGGGTTACGTGATTTTAATGTTTTCCCTGTCCTTTTAAAAAAAATTATGAACACAGATTAACTAACAAACAAGTTAATCTGCAGACCATTTATTCTTGCGGGAGAGTGACTTTATTGGTGTTTCTTTATCCAGGATTGAATTATCATTGTTGTTAAAATTAAAATCCTCGGGCATACCCTGTTTAGTAAACATCTAATGAGGAGGCCACGGGCTGATAGGAACCAGGCCCGAGTACCTCCCTTATGTTTGTTCTTCATGGTCAAACTATTTAATTGATGGAAAGATATATTTGAGACCATCATGATGGATAGGACATTCCCTAGAGAACGTAGACACAAGAGACATGTAAAATGGACCACTGGTGTGTGCCGGTGGTCCACGGAAGAATCTGTTGGTGTGCTGATGTCAGTGGTGGGCCACATTGGCGGCCATGTGTGGGAGGTAGCGTGCAAGGGTGGTGCACTGGAGGAAGGGCCATGGCTCCCCGAGCCACAACACAATAATAGAAGTTGTTGTCCGAGTTGGAGGCAGGAGGCGGTGGACATGGTCACTCGACCACATCGGAGCCCCAAGGACGCGACACCAAGCCACGTACCACAAGATAGGTCGTGGATGCTAGACTATGGTTGAGGAGGTACCCCACAGCGACCCACAGTGCGATGGCGGTGGACAGATGTGGCTTCCGATCACCTCTAGTGAGGTGGACTGGCCCGCCTCTTGCAGACCGGGTGAGGCGCGAACTGCCCAGCTGGCCAGACCTGCTGCCAAGCGAGACTGACCGAAGCCTTGCAGGCTGGATCATAATGTTGTGTCGGAACCACACCCATTTTTCCAAACCCGAGCTGGTGGGCCGAACCCACACCATCTTCGGGCATGGCCGGACAACATCGGGTTGATGGGCGACCTGGTGGGCAGGACCCTCGGACAACTAGGTTGGGTCGAGCGAGGCTTATTGGACATGGCCCATTGTCTAAGCCAGACCAGAATGACCTCGACCCACAACAGTTTGGGTCGATTCTCTCTGAATAAATCGAGGCATTTGGAACCCCCATGTCAGGTTAGATCTGTCGGTCTGACTGATTCAGACCTGGCCCCATCACAACCGGCCCTCTTGTTACTAAAATTTATGTATATTGCAAACCGATATTCTAGTGGATGAGATGTATACGGCGTTGATACCTTATCGATGATACAAATCATTAATAAAACTCTATGGTGAATTTCATTAAAGTTGATATGAAATGAAGGTCTTGAGGAGAGGTCCTCCCAAGCCCACTAAGTACAGAACCCTACGATAGGATGAGGCCTAAGACTGCTGAATTTCTCCATTGTGTGACTCAACGGCCAGGTGGGAAGCAGCTCAGTGTGACCCGATAGGCCCATGGTGTGGAGTGGCTCTGTGTGACTCAGTAGACCCATGGTAGATGAAATGAGGAGTACCTCAACAGGAAATTATTGGGAGCAGCTGTGTGTGACCTAGAATACCCACAATACACGATGGAGAGGTGTACATAAACAGTTTAAGGTTAACGGGAAGCTTCCCTCTGGGACCCGATAGGAACAATGTACTCGATAGAGGTAGAGTTATTCAGAGGCTGAGGAGTTCGACATTTTATACTAATGATGAAACTATTACTGGCCAAGAATATACCTGGGGTGAGGTGTCCTATGTTTCGTGCTTCAAATTGAGGATGGGAGAAGCTATGTGTGACCCTAAATACCCACAATACTCGACAAGAGGACTACCTCAGTATGCCATGGTGGGGAGTAACTTTGTGTGACCCGGAAGACCGACAATAAATGATGGGGAGGGGTAACTAAGTATTTCAAGGATAGTGGGAAGTTCCTCCTTGTGAACTAGCATGCCCACTACACTCGATAGAGGAGGAGTTTTCTAGAGGTTGATGAGTTTAAAATTTGGTATTGATGATACTACTATTACTACCCAAGAATATACCACGTGTGATATGACTTTTTTTCCATGATTCATATTGAGGAACTGTTGTTTGTTCATTAATTTTTTTTGTAGGGTCCCTATGGAGTGCTATATTAATCACCCCTTCATGGACTTTGCTCGCACGTGTTGTGTCTGGTGTAGATGACTGATGTTTCGGTAGGGGTTCTCAGGGAGACAGGACTGACGGACGCTATGATTGTAGAATTGGGGGCCTATGATAGGTGGGGCCCAGTAGGACTAGGTAGACATGATGTATTAATTCATCTATTAGTAGCTTCTTTACTCTTACGATCAGGTGGGGTTTACTACATATGACAATCAGAGTTTCCATTTTGCACTTTTTGTTTTCAGGTCCATGTTTGGTTTGTATTCTATACAATATTTTTTCAGTTTTACATGTACTTTGATTTGTTCTAGTGGTACTTGTTTCCCATTTTTAGTGTGTTGTGATGTGGTTGTGTGTGTGTGTGTGTGCATATTGCTACATAAGAACAAGCATCCCACTTGAAGGTTGACACATTTGGCCCTAGTCGCTAGACCTTGGCCTTCAAGAGGTGGGTTAGGGGTAGTCATGGCATGGGCCCTGAGGGATGGGTCATGAAAAAGTGGTATCATAGGACGATTAGTTTCTCCCCATAGACTAGGAGTCTGATGTTTTCATTTGGGGCAACAATGTTTCGTGTTGTGATTTCGACTTTCTTATCTGGGGAGTCCAGTGTTGGTGCGGCAACTGACATATCCATACACCATGACCTTGAATTATTTTTTCGGAACAATACATGAAAAAACAACTTGAATAAGTTTCTCCTTATTTTTGAATAAGAGTAATCTCACCAGGTATAATTTATAATTGTTATACATCATGATCTATCTCAGGATGCCTCCATGTTGACGACCAACTAGGATCCTGATATGAGTTCAGGAAGATATTTAGCATAGAGATGAGGAATCTTTTCTAGGAATATTTCTAAAGATGGCCCCACCAGGTGGTGAATCAGTGCTACCACCACCTGATGGTCAACATCTTTTGTCGAAGGTTCCAGAATAGGATTTTTTTAGTCTTGGTGTCCCACATGAGTTTCAAAAACAGAGATCTCGCATGTTCAGGGGAGAGATAGATCCTCATCTCGTTGAGGACTAACTGGAGGTTGTGACGTAGGTCTTTCACTTAGTGAGGAAACCACCTGACCATATGGAAAGCATATAAGCTATCCTTCTATAGGGAATGGTTTTGAAATGGTGGACTTTGACCATCCAGACTCATGATTAGGTGACCCTCGCATGGGTTGACATCAAGAGGATTTTATAGGAGGAGTTTTTCCCCGTGAAGTTTCACTCTATGCAAATACAGGAGATGTTTCTCCTATATAAGGACATTATGATGGTGGATGAGTACTCGATGACATTCACATAGATTTACCTATACACCAATGATATGATGTGAGACCCTTTCTATAGTGCTCGAACTTTTGAGCAGGGACTCAGGCGGGAGATCATGGCTTCAGTGGTGTCTGCAATCATAACCACCCAATTCGGGGTACCAGAGAGAGACCTTATGATGGAAAGTTTCTTTGTGTAGTGGGAACCCTCAACTAGAGTTACTAGTAGACCCCAGGCGGCAGATTATTTGACCATCGTTAGAAAACATATATGTTGTCCCAATAAGGCTAGCTCTTTTATAGGATGACCCTAGGAACTAAGGTAAGTGGGGCAAGGCTCCCAGTCTAGAGGGAGTTGGCATGGATCTAGGTAGTGTTACACATGCAGCGGACATGGACACATGACACATGACTGCCCAACCCACCATATATATGAATGCCCGAAGGTCATGTGGCCACCAAGGCATCATCAGTAGTTCGAGCAAGGTGGTCTACAGGGCGGCAGACATGGAAGGGGAGCTGGTCGAGTAGAAGGCGGTGGGTGACAGTTTGAGATGTTACCGCCACCAACCCCATGTGGTCCACCCTGACCTTAGGAAGTAGGAATACATGGGAAAGATTAGCTACAGGTAGCACATGCTTATGTCCACGGTGCTATAGAAATGATATGAGTTACAATCGGTGTCTTCTCCTACCTAGTTGTACCATATATTGATACATGTTCTCGTCACTACATTCTTACCACGACTCTCGTTCGGATCTAGGAAATTCCGATGGAGCCATTGTCTTTATCCTTATTGGTAGAGACTCATATGGGAGACGATTCGACGATTACACACTATTTTTGGTAGTGTGGGCTTACTCTAAGAGGTGAGAGATTATGATGTGATCTTCTAATAGCAGCGTTGAGGCCTTATGATGTCATCTTCTTTATGGACTAGTTATCCATAGTCCATGATATGATCGACTTCATTAGGCATACGATGCAGTGTGTCCACACAGATGGGACTAGGTTTCCCTTCACCATAGAGAAGGAAACCCTTGTAGTGGAGGACGACCTCTCTCGAAGGAGTTTGCAGCCAATCACTCACCAATTGGCTAGACTCACCCTCGGTACAGTGGAGGATAAGATTCCTTATTTTGTTGTATGGTGGACAAGTATGAAAATGTTTTTCTTGATGTGGTTCTAGGGATACCTCCTCATCGATATATAGACTTATGTATCGACATGTACCTCGTGATGGAACCGATATCCACACCGAAATATTGAATTACCCGCGTAGAGTTTCACGAGCTAAGGGTACAACTAGAGGACTTGTAGGATAGGGGATTTTAAAGAATGATCATTTTACCATTGGAAGCCCCAGTGCTCTATTTCGAGCAGTAAGATGGGAGTTTGAGGTTGTGAATGGACTTACAGTTCCTAAACTAGGTGAACGAGGAGAAAAAGTACCCACTGCAAAAAATTGATGATATCTTCGACCAGCTAAAGTGGGCAAATTGGTTCTAAAATATAGATGTCAGATCTGCCTACCACCATCTTCGGGTACCGGATGAGGATGTATCGAAGAAATCCATCAGTTTTCGGTATGGCATCTATGAGTTCCTAGTGATGCCTATTGGAATGATTGGAACCCTATTTGTGTTAATGGGCCTCATAAATAGGATCTTCCAGCCTTACCTCGACCATTTCATCATGGTCTTAATAATTGACATCTTAGGGTATTCCACATCAGAGGACTGACATGCTACACACCTACAGATTGTTCTGGATACACTCTAAGAACAAAATATTTATGGTAAGCTCTAAACGTGTATGTTGTGGATACGGGAGGTCCAACTTATGGGACATGTCATCTCGGAGGATGTATTTTTAGTAGATCCAACTAAGATAGAGGTCGTTCTTTCCTAGGAGCCACCTAAGTGCGTGACTGAGGTACAGAGCTTCTTGGGGATGACCTCTTTCTATCAGAGGTTCGTGACCAACTTCTCCAGAGTAGATTGACTCTTTAAAGATTTGACAGAAAAGGTAAAACCCATCGTGTGGATGGATAAATTCCAGAAGAGCTTCCTGGAGCAGAGGCGGAGACTGAATAGTTCCCATATCTTTCGACTACCCAGGGAGGGAATGGGGAATGTAGTTTACTATGACGCATCGGGGACCAGACTAGGTTGTCTCCTAATGTAGGAGTGAGCAGTGATCGCCAATGGATAGTAACATTTGAGGCAACATGATTAGAAATACACAACCCACGACCTTGAGTTATCAGTAGTTGACTTTTCCATGATGATTTGACGACACTACGTGATGGTTGACTGGTTCACTGTTAACTCTGTCCACAAGAGTCTCCGATATATCTTCTCCCAGAAGGAAAAGATCATGGAATAGTGTTAATGGCTTGAGTTCCTCTAGGACTATGATTTTTAGATAGTATATACTCTTGGAAAGTGGAACGATGTGGCATTAAAGCTCAGCAAGAGGACTAGGTTGCAGCTGATAAGTGAGGCAACAAAGCAGTTAGCCATGATAGAGATATCCATCATGGATGACGGTAAAGTTGTTTACCTCTATTCAATGTCTGTTACTCCCCAACTTGAACATCGAGTCAGGGGAGCACAACTGGGCGATGATGAATGCGAGGCCGGATGTTCTTAGATACCCTCATGAAGGGGTCCAGATGGATTTTCAATAGGTGGGGAGCATGTCATCATTTTAAGAGGGCTCTCCTTAGTACCAGTGGAATTTTAGGATGATGTATTGAGGGAATTACATACTTCTACTCTAGTTGTACATCATAGGGTAGAAAAGATATATTAGGACCTCCAGCGTCAGTACTAGTGGCTAGGTATGTATAAATAAATGGACGAGTTCGTTTCATGATTCCTCACTAGTCATCAACTGATGGTTGGTCACCAGGTTCCGACATGCTTGAATCATCCACTCGAGGTACCAGAGTAGAAATGGGATGGTATATCAATATACATCATGATGGGGATATCTTGGATGTCTAGAGGTCATGACTCTATTTGGGGGATCGTTGACCAACTCACCAAGGCAGCTCAATACATACCCATCTGGGAGTAGGTAACTATAGAGGGCTTGGGAAGCCTATACATCCATGAGATAGTATAGCTTCACAGGGTTCCTTCGACGATCTTCTCAGATCGAGACACCTGCTTTACATCCCAGTTGTGGAAGTGATTACAATATGCATTCGAGATGTATCTGTGTTTGAGAAAAACTTTTCATCCCTAGTCAGAAGGATAGGAAAAGCGGACCATATAAACCTCGTAGAAAATGCTTCATTCTTACATACATGACTTCTGTCATAGTTGGGATGACCCCCTGCCACTGGTGGAGTTTTCATACTATAATATCTATCACCCCACCAGTGGCATGGTGTTGTTTGAGTCCTTTTACGGGAGGACTTGCAGATCACACATTTGCTGGATAGACCATGAGGAGTCGGTACTCATGGGTCTAGAGTTGGAATGGGCTACCACCGAGATGGTGCAGATTATCCAAGAGAAAAAGATGACTGCACAGATCAAGAATATGTATTATGCCGACAAGAGAAGAATACCCTTGGAGATCAAGGAGGAAGATCATGTGTTTCTTTGAGTCTCACCTCGATGAGGATTTTAGAGATATGGAATGGGTGGAAAGCTATCTCTGAGGTTCATCGAAACTTTTTAAATGCTAAGCAGAGTTGAAAAGGTGGAATACATCTCAACAATTCCCCTATAGGTGCATCGGTTGCAAGATATTTTCCATGTTTCGTAGATGAGAAGTTACATGCATGGTCCATCGTACGTCACCAGCTATAGAGAGACGGACATTAACAAAGATGAGACGTCTGCAGAGTTCCTAGTGATGATAGAGGATCATCATGAGAGGGTCCTAGGAAAACATAAGATTCCTCTAGTGTACATCTGATGGTAGCACGAGAATCTCTAGGAGAGCACATGGGAGCAGGAGGCTCAGATTCGTGGTTAGTACCCCCCCCCCCCCCCCATCATTTTGTTTAGTTGTTGTTTTGGATTTCTGGGACATAAATCACTAAGGTGGGGAAAATGTAACATCTCTAAATTTCTATGTAATTTTTTCATATGGAATTTTTTAGAGACAACAATATTTTATAGCACATGATTCTGAGTTCTAGAAATCTAGAAATGGAATTTTGAACATTTATTGTGGTACGTTGAGTAAATGTTGGAGTTGGATTTTCTATCATTTGAAATTTACCTCAGAAAAAATTCAAAGGGAACCATTTAATTCAAAACAAATGGATTAGACTATAATTGACTTAACTTCGGCTAGATGGGCCAAGAGGAAAAGTTATTTTTCAGACATTTTTTAGAAAAATAATAGAGAAATTAAAAAAATTAATTTTATTTTAATTATCACTTTTTAGTGGCAGACGGCGGCGCATCGGGATGGTGATAGGGCAAAAAAATTGAGCATCAATGAGGCTCATTAATTTCTCATTATACTCACAGCATAACAATACATAAATGATGTGTAACAGTGACATTGTTTATTAAATAAAACAGTGTAACGACGCGAAATATCATCATAATGGGAACACGGTGATGTGCCCCTATTTATAGTTCAGCGCTATGGGAGAATATGGATTAATAATTTGGAAGATTCTATAGTGAACCTCTAACGGGCTTCCACCCCAGTGAAAAATGAAGAACAACAGAGGAACATTATCTTCTTAGTCAGACCATTAGATGATTGGAACTAAGAAGTGCCGCTTATGTCTTTACCCCTTGAGTATGAACGTACTAAAATGAACTTACGGGATGTATGGGTTATTTGATTTTAATGTTTTCCCAATCAATTTTTTAAAAACAACGAACACGTATTAACCCATGAATAGGTTAATCCACTGACCGTGCGTTCTTTTTTGAGGGTGGCTATTTTTGGGTTTCATTATCTGAGAATGAATTATCTTTGTTGATCGAATTATAATCCATATAATTCCCATGTTTTGTAAACATTTACGTGGAGGGTGCGGGCCGACAAGGACAAGGCCCGAGCCCCTCTACTACGGGTGTTCTTCTTGGAAAAACTATTGAATCAATGAAAAGATAGATTTGAGACCTTCACGATGAAGAGGATGTTCCATGGAATCTATAAGCTCAAGTGTCATGAAGAACGGACCATCGGTGTGGACCCATTGGTATGAAGTAGAATCGTCTTGGGTGCCAACGAAACCGGTGACTAGAGGTGGCAGCCGCGAGTAGGAGGAGAAACACCACGATGGCACACCGAAGGAATTTTCATGGATCACCAGTCTACGTAGAATCATAAGCAGCCACCGCCCAAGCTGGTAGTTGGAGGTTGCGGATGCGGTTGCTCAACCACGTATGATCCCCATGGATGCATCACCGAGCCACGTCCAGTGTGACAGACCATGGTCGATGGACCGTAGAAGAGGAGGCACCCCAAAGCGACCTACAGGGTGATGGTAGTTGGATGATGCGGCTCCCGACCACATCCAGTGAGGCGGACTAGTTCGCCACTTGTGGACAGGTCGGGGCACGAACCTCCCAACTAGTCGGACCCGCGGCTCACTGGGTTTTGGCGGTGCTACTGCCAAGTGGGACGGATCTGATCCTAGTGGGAAAAACCATGCCGACATGCCGAACCCACACCCAGCATGCCGAACTCCAGCTGGCGGGCTGATCTCACACCATCTTCAGGCTGGGCTGGACAAGATCAGGTCTTTGGGAAACCCGGTGGGCTGGACCCTCGACCAATTGGGCTAGGTCCAGCGAGGCATATTGGACCTGGTCCACTATCTAGACTGGAGCATTCTAACCTCGACACACACCAGGTCGGGCTGGGTCCATCTAAATGAACCAGGGTATTTGGGACCCTCATGCTAGGTTGGTTGGGTCGGTCTGACCATGTCAGGCATGGACTCATCGCAACCGGCCCCCTAGTAACTAAAACACATGTATCATTCAAATGGTGTGTCTGATTAATGATCTGTATGCACCGATGGGACGCTCTCGATGAGGCCGATATTTGGGAACACTCTATTGTGACTTTATTGGATATTGATATGAAACAAATGGATTGAGGAGTGGTTCTCGAAAGCTCACTATATATAGAACCCTACAACTGGCTGAGACCTAGTGACTGCGAGTTTTGACTTTGTGTTACTCGATGGCCCCGTGGGAAGCGGGTTTCTGTGACCCAGAAGGCCCATGGTGGGGAGTGGCTCTATGGGATCCAGTAGACCCATGGTACTCAACAGGAGGAGTACATCAGTAGCACATTCGTGGGAGAGGCTTTGTGTGACTAGAAAGACCCACCACACACGATGAGAATGGGTACCTAGGAAGTTCATGGTTAGTGGGAAGCATCTCTGTGTGACCTGACATGCCCACTGTACTCGATAGAGGAGGATTTCCCTAGTGGCTGAGGAGTTTGGCATTTGTGACTGATGATTCTACTTTTTCTACACTAGAATATACGTCATGTGATTTGTGTTGTGTTCCATGATTCAGTTTGAGGAATTATTGTGTGATCTTGCCTTTTTTTCAGGGTCCTTACTGAGTACTTTGTTACTCACCCCTATATGGGATTCACCCACACGTGTTGTGTCTGGTGAAAATGACTGATTTTCTGATAGGGGTACTCATGGATATAGGACAGACAGACGCTACGACGATGGACTTGGTGGCCTCGGACCAGATATGGTCTAGTAGGATCAAGAGAATATGATGTACTACTTCAGCTTCTAGTATGTTCACTACTCTCGTGATAAGGTTGTGTTTCCTGTAGATGGAAATCAAAGTATCCTTTTTGCACATGCTGTTTTAGTTCCTTTTTGGGTTTTTATTCTGACCCACTTTATTTTAATTGTATATGCACTCAACTTTGTTATAGTTATACTCTTTCACCTTTTTAGTTTGTTGTGATGTAGTTGGGTGTGTGTGTGTGCTTATAGGTACATAGAAAATGTCTCCCACTTGCAGGTTGATGCCTTCAGCACTAGTCTTCAGCCCCTGACCATTAAGAGGCGGGATTGGGGGTTGTCATAGCACATGCCCTGGGGGGCGGGTCATGACATGCATATTGAGAAAAAACCTATTAATCTATTCCCACTCTATAGATTCAATTTCATATTTTTTAATAATGTTCTTTATAATTGTATAATATTGATCTTACTCTCCTTTAAATAATAAATATATATAATTACATTATTATCTTTCAAACACTCAATATTGGATCATATTATTTCAATGATATTAAAACATTTATCTGGATCTAGTGGTATAGTGGAACCTCTAAAATAAGGTGGATGTTTCCTCAAAAATGACTCAATAGAAGACTTTTGTCTATGTTTCTAATTTGGAGGATCATCATGATTCATTAAGTGATAACGATGTATGAGAATAGAAAAAACTATTATTCATTCCACCTCCTTTGACATTTTCTCCCAGGAATAAAATCTTTTTATTTTCCATCACATTCATCATTAACATGATTCCTTTAGGTTACTAATGTGGAATAAAACCAAAGAATATTGTGAGAGACAAAATTAATAGTTTAAAACATCATTATTATCAAAAATATTTTTCAGTGTGTCTAATTCATAATAGAAACTTTTATGAAACATTAGGTTTAACCTTGGCCATTCATGATCATAAATGAAACATTAAAATTTTGACATGAACTTAGACAGATTTGCAGTGTTCTCAGTAATTTTATCTAATCCTTTATTCTAAATTATAACTATAAATTATATGTCACAAAATATAGTGACCAATACATTTTATAAATAGATATAGAATATGATTTATAGAATATAAATTACATAATTAAATGATCCATGAACTAATAATTCCGTTATAGTTCCATTGTAAACAAAAACACACAAAAAATAAGTTTTAAAAAGTTCTAAATCATCTTCCAATATGTTCTTCAAAACTGTCACTCTATTAGAAATATCATAAATAGAAAAATTATTCATTATATTGGGAAATGAAATATGAGAAATGATGATCTTAGATTCCTTGTCAGTGTAATAAAGAGAGATATCTATTATCACATGAATATAACATGAAACTATGTTTACGAGAACATGAGTATAATAATTTAAACCAATTACCTATATATAATAAAGAATAATTTTGAGGCATGGGATAAATATAGCTACTCAATAAGACAGGTATCATAAATGAATCAATGAAAATATGTATTGGAAGCAAAATAATTTTATTTAAAATGTAATTGGGGAATAAACATCATTATATTAAATCAATTTCTTTGTAGTCATGGATCATATCCAAGAATATCATTATGGATTGGGTTAACTCCCCCAAAAAAGTCATAGTCAAGATTAATACCCAACATTGTTATAGTGGATTAGATTCATCCCCCCAAACCATCATATTATTCATGGTCCACTCCCATGAATATCATAGCATACTATTTTAAATATTGAATTGGGTTTACCCACTATTATTATCAAAATTTTCCTCTAACATATAAATATTTACTCAATTAATTCGAGAGAGATATATGTCTCAACCATAAAATTTTGTAATTAATATATATGTCTAATATAAGATCATAAAATTTCCATCATATTTAAACAAATGAAATGAAATTAATTTCCTATAAATTTCATCACAGAATAACCTATGAAAATGAAATAATATTCTTTAAAATTTAATCATAGCACATACAATATAAATAAAATTTTCTTTATAAACACTTAATAAAATCATTACCCATTGAAATAGAATGGGTTCCATAAAAATTTCATGGTTTCCTCCAAGAATATCATATGAAGAATAAATAGATTTCATAAAAAAAAGTTCATCATAATCATAATTCATCTAAATATGTAACATGGATGGTATCACTAGATCATATCCCTAATAAATCATAGGTGAAATCAAGGTTCTTTTGTTTTTTATTAATAGAAATAACATTAAAATAGAATTATTCATTATTTATGATAACATAATTTCCATTTCTAAATAACATAATTTAATTATTAAAAATAAAAAAATTTGATACTATTTATTTTAATGTAAACATGGGAACATGTAATGTAAAATTCAAGACATTGATCGGTCATAAGAGTATGAAATTCAATTAATTCTTCATAAGTTAATAAAATTATTTTAATAATTTTTTAAACAGTCAAAAATATAAGTTTCAGAGAAAATTAAAAGAATATTCTTTTTAAACACATTTTGAAAAAAAAAAATTTTGTTATAATGGATTTGAAAAATCATTGAATATTTTTTTAATCAATTATTAATAATTAGTTTAAAATTCATGGACATGGATGAAAATATTTTTTGACTGAAGAGAGAAATAAGTTCAATTATGTTTAAAATTATATTTTCAGTTTCTCAAGTATATAAGGTGATGAAAATAAAAAGAAAATATATTTTTCATTGAATAACACATGATAAAAAAATTATTGAATTTTGTGGGAGTTAGATAATTATAATTTTTCATCAGAATATATTCATAAAAATTCCTAATAAATAATTAGATTTTTCAATAAAACCAATAGAAATTTGGATACATTTGATTCATTATTCACAAGAAAGATATAATAAAATAATAATATGAATATAACATAATTATCATGAAACAAACATGAAATTACTATCATAAGATGTATATAAATAATGAATTAAAAATAAATTAATGGTGAATATGGAATATGTCGCACTGATTTAAAATTTGGAAGTTTTCCCTTACCTTATATACAAAATCATTATATGTATTGGAAAATTCTATATAATAAATATATATTAATTATAAATATATTAAAAAATCATACATTTATATATAATACAATATATTATTTACATAAAACATTTTAAAACCCATTAAAACTTATTGGTTAAAATAAGTGTTTATATTTGTCACTTTTTTCATGTACCACATGGTTTGGTAGTTTTGTTCCTTTTATATTTAACATAGTTTCAACATTTATAGAGTGTTAATAATGATTTAAATTTCATATATTCATTATATAAATGATTATATTCATTCATAAATCATAAATATGGAAACAATAATTGTACCATTCGTTGAGATGATTGGTTGTAAATATGTATGAATGATGTATTCATTTTTTTATGGATAGAAAAAAAATAATGGTAAATAATAACCCCCATTTCTAGAATTATTATTATATATTATGTATGATTAATATTTATAATCATTATCATTATTTATATCAAAATGAATCGTAAATGATACATGAATCACACCACTTTGTGGATGTGGTATTACAAACGTACTCACGATTGATGTTATCAATTTGAAAATTATTGGAAGGCAATAATTATAATATAATATTATCATTATAGATGAGTCAATATTTCATATGATACATTTATGAACATTTAACCAATCATAAAACCCATCCAGAAAATATGGTCAGGAGAAATAAATTGTATTTCTTTGTGGATATGGTATGTTTTACATACACATGAGAGATATTTTAATTTTATATATGATTGAAATAGGATGACTATGGTTTCATAATTATAATAACATTTAATTATATTAAAGATTCTGATGTTATTATATAATAAATAATATAACAGTATTATTGAATGTAAATGAATTAAAAATATAGAGATTGATTTAGGTGATTACCAATACTTTGAAATTACCCATTTAGATATCCTAGTTTGGGATCTATGATTGGAATTTTTGGAATGGAACCACCTATATAATTCAGATAAGGTTGTTTATAATTGTACATATAAGAGTTTGATCAAGAAATAAGTCTCGATGAATTGTGAATAATATAAATGAATCGTTCCCCTTTATAATTGAGGGAAGGGGAATAATTGGAATTTCAATAAAGATTAAAACAATTTAATATCACTATAAATCCAATGGTCCAAAATTCATAATTTTAAAAGGGGTGAAATTGTATAAAATATATTACCCTACTTTGGAATTTTTTAATTTATGATTATTAAGTAATATAATAATATATTATTTTTCATAAAATATATATTTATCAAATTTATATGATATTCTTTTAATTTGATATAAAATATAAAAAGAAAATATTGTAATGTGAATAAAATTCAATAAAATAATAGTAAACTATGGTATTAACAAAAAAAATGTGTGGCAAAAATTAAATCCCTAAAATTTTATTATTTTTTAAATTTTATTTAAATACATTAATTATTTTTATTAGTTTGATAAATACATCAATGACATGGAATAAGAACAAAAGGTATTTATATAAGTACTAAGAAATAGGAAAAAGATGAAATCATGAAAATAATTTCCTTTGGATCAAAATATATACCTATATTCATTCAAAAATTTTTTCTCCCTATGTAGATACATAAAATATATTTAAAATTAAGAGACTGTAAATTATTAACTTAATATGAAATAAGTATATTTTATGGTATTTTCATAGATATATTTATATTTAATAAAATGATTTTTTATGAAAAGGTCATAAGGTTTGAATTAAATTCATCAAATAAGAATTAGGATGAGTAATTATATCCCTAAATTTTTTTTTCAACTATGCATAACTTGATTCAACCATTACATGGGAGATAAATTCTACCATATTTTCTATACATAATGAACAAAATAATATGGATATCTTTTAGAAGTTATAATTTATTTATTCAAAATATTGAATCCATTTTATCAAATTTGGATTATATTAGTGGAATAAATTATTCTCAAAATAATAATGCAACACAAAAAGAAAACATATTTTAGAAAAATACAATTTTACTATTAAAATATATTTTATTAGCATACCATATCTACACAAATGATAAATAAATTTCAAAACATTTTATTTAATATAGAATATATTAATTTATCTATATTCATTCACCAATAGAGATTAATTTAATTTATTAAGATTAAAATAAATTTTTTATGTAAACAAATTATGAAATATATCACATTGAGTTCCATATTAATATTATTTTTTATTTTTGGTAAAATAATATCTAAATAATTAATTTAAAAACATGTAACCATAAATTTTTTATAGTTTATTTAGTCTTATTCAAGAAATCTAGTGTAATGGATAGTAACTAACAATGATTTCATAGTATATTGTGGTTATTTTAGACATAGTTTTGTGTATAACAAAAGTTATGAATGAAATAAAGAATGTTTGAAAAAATTATTTCCTAAAATAATAGGGTGTCACACAACCCATAATAAACCTAATAGAATAGTTCCAATGAATATATATTTCTGAACATATTATAAGAATGACAATTACAAATAAATAACCTCTAATACCAATGTTGAGGATAAAATTTCATGATCATGTTATTATAAAACTCAAACTTAGGAGGTCTCCTCCTATTATATGTATATGAGTTATAATTATTCTCAGTGTCATTCATTCACAAGGGAATCACCTACACATTATCTAAAATAATATTTACTAAATATAGTCATGGATCACTTTAATCTACAACCTTATTCCAATATAACAATGATCTATATAGATTCCCACACAATTCCTCAAAAAGGTCCATAAAAATTGATGTAATATGTGAATGATTATAGGAATTCTCTTACAAGGGTAAATTATTCACCTATGACCCTATATAATATTGAAAACATACATGAATAATTAATTCTATAATCTAGATCATTCAATCACTCTAATCATATATATTAAGATACAATAAATTATATTGTATCACTAAGAGTTGAAAATGTAAAACAGAATTGTATAAAATCGAATGACAAAATAGGGTTCCTATTTAATAATTAACATCCATGAAACCCCTTGAATCCTAACAAAATATTATACAAAAATAATATCTAAATAATACACCACGTTGGACTTCATTATTTAGATTAAATATCTTCTCATATATAACAATTCAAAACCACCAAGATAGAGTCCGATCGCCCCAAATATCATTGGAAACAAGTAATAAAATGAATCATTATGTTAATATTTCTACTGAGTAACATAAAATTGGTACAAAAACCCCATTGAAAATAATCACATTATACCAAGACATTAAAAAATGCCCTTAAAGGAATGAAAAATTTTAGAAATATTCGGATATAAAACATGTGGTGATATTTGATTATATCACAACACCAACCCTCATATAACAAATTTGGAAACACATTTCCTTAAATAATAACCTTATATTGACCACATTATGACCATATCTTGTATTCATATCTATAAATCATATGAACTATTTACACATCCACCAAATAATCTCCAATCCAAAACACATCTAAAATATATAAAAAGTAAAATGTAATTTTAATTTTAAGGGAAAAATATATGTCAAAATTACTCCATATCAAATTCGAAATTTATAATATCCTCTGTCATCTTCTAGTAAACTCTATTTTCATGAGAAAAATATACCTTTAACAATCAACATTGAAATAATCTAGAAAATTTCAATTTAATGTGTAAGAAAGATAATTTTTTTAATCCTCTAATATGTTTAAAAACAACCACTGAAAAAAATCCAACACAATTCAAATAATATATATTAGAGTTTATTTTCCTCTAAAAAGATTGATTATTTCTCATTGGAAACATAATTCCATAACAATTTCAAATTAAGAAGTATATACTATCACGAACCGAATCTGGTCACCGCAAAAACTGGCACCCGACACGACCCGTGGCATGTCCCGAAGGGCGTTCCCGATCCCCATGGGCTGGCACAAGTGCCCGGGTATCAAAAGCTGAAAATTGGGAACGATTTACCCGAGTTTTTATACTTGAAACATCAAATGAATCCAAGAAACCAAATCTGGATTTTTCAAACTGAAACATCTATTTAATAAATTCAGAACTGAATTGCACAATTTTAAACAATGTTTGAAGATCATTACAAAGGTACAAACCCAAGAAAAGACAGCCCAAGAACCTCAACATGGAAAGAGGCATTTTCCTCAAGCCATCTCCACAACACCGCATCATGAATGACCGGTGGAAACCCGAACTGTTGGCACAAAAGTTATACCCAAACCTGCAACAACAAAATAACCAAGTCTACTTACACCCAAGGGTGTAAGTAGGGTGTGAGCCAAAGCCCAATAGGATACCACCACTAAGAGATTCCATATAATAAGCATTTAAAGACGAAAAGCATGCAAGTTTTCAAAAACATGAAAAGCTAGTTACAATTTCTAAAAGCTACAAATTTGAATAAGAACAGTTTTCAAGTGGGTTATTTTAAAGGATTAACGCTTTTTAATATAAACACCAAAGTTACTGAATTTTCCAGAAAAATGTACCGTATGCCGACGGTAAGCACAAAATATCCATTGAGCACAAGCAATGGGAAATAACCCCTAGGCACTAGCTAGCTGTGGGTCCCAGGTACCTCGTATCTCGGTGAGAGTAACCATCACAAATATTCGTTCTCGTGCACGATCCACTAGTAGGGAACATTCCCATAACCTAGTGGTCCCCAACCATCATCATCTTAGTTTAGTTAGAGTTGTAAGTGTCAATCTTGCTAAGTGAAACTGAGACCAAACCCCACGAGATCACTAGCATACTAGTACACGTCCACCCACCTAGATACCCGGGTTTTCCCTTTGTGCTCAAACAATTTCAACAAGTCAATGAATATACATTTCACATGAAAATATCATTTCCATATCATAAATTCACCAAACATCCCACATGTATACAACACAAGTCACAAAAGTCCACTTTTCATTCAAATGCATTTTGAAATCAATCCCACACCAAAATAGCCCACAACACTTTTTGCATAACTTTCACAATCCAACACATCCTTTAACAATTTTATAAAATACCTACAAATATACTAAACATCACATAACATCCCACTCACATGTTTCCTAAAACCCTTTTTATAAACAAAATCCACTTTTCACATCGCACTCACCCAAACAGCCCATATAACGTTCACACCTCTTTCACATTTTAGTAAATCCATTAAACATTTTTATAAAACATTTCCAAGAGGATAAACATAACATAACAGAACTATTAACATTTAAAATGGTCCATTTGAAAGTATAAACAATCCAAAACAGTTTTCCAATATGGTTTCACATCTTACATAAATCATTAAACAATTCAAAACTTTCATAAAACAATTCTAAAGAGTGTACCAAATCTTTTCACAAAAAAACTCATTTCAAAACCATATTTCAAGGACTAAATCACACCAATACAAATTCAAAACAGAATTTTAATCCCCAAAAACATTTATTAAACTACCCCCATGTGTTATAAAAACACCTCAAACAATACCACAAAAGATCCACATGAAAAGCACACGTTTTCAAAATCACTTTCAAGAAGTACAATAAGGCTTTACACCTTAAAACCATTGAAAGACACCTCTATAAAACCTAATGGCACACCAATACCCTGCCAAATCATAATTTTCAGCCCAAACAAGATTTATTAAACCAATTTCATATGTTATGAAACACACCCAAACAATACCCAAAGGGTTGCACATGTAAAACACCCAATTTTTTTAAACTAAAATGAAACTGTAAAAACAAATGCTTTACCAAATACAAAATAAACAGTTCCCGCACAACACACAGTGTATTTGTAAATGCATAATAAGTAATTCAAGCAAACTAACTCGTCTAGAAATGATTACACATGGAATCACCTACCTTTTATGACGAAACCCTCAAAACATGGTGCGAAACATCAACTGCACTACCGCCGCATCTCAAGGAATATATATCCTGCCCTAGACAAAAAAATTTGACCAAAAAGACACCAAATCAAACTCTAGTTTCCAACCACAATTTCTGGACATGATGGACTTATTGAAAGGGTGAAAGAAACCCTTAGGAATGGGAGGAAATCAAGGAAAGAAACACTTACTTGAAACATCCTGAATAAAACGAACCAAAATCGACCAGAATATGAATTTTAAAACAGATAAAAATTTAATGAATATTCTACCAAGAATGATAAGGTCATGTAGGAATTGGAATTGGGGAAAAAGATTAAGAATAGAAGGAGTTATGAAAGGATCAATTTACCTCTCCAAAATCTGGACGATTTCTGAAATCCAGAAAGTTTCGACTATTTTCACGACTCTATCGAGATCCAAATTGTGGGAGGAGGGAATGGGGTCGCGCTTGGACTTCTTAGGGTCGATAGTGAGGTCGAATCACCGAAAAATCCATTTTAATGAATAAGATATTAATAAATTAATGAAACAATTTAAAACTGGAAAATGGGCCTTCGGGTTGGCCCAATTCTCAAATAAAAACAAAAATATCCCATGCTTATGGATTTATAAAGGCCCCAAATTTAAATGTGGGGTTAATATATCAGGGGAGAACAATTAGAAGTTGGAAGGAGTCAAAAATATTAAAAATTGAAAATGTTATAAATGAAACAAAATTTATTTTTAAATCTGGAATTGGGCTCGCAGTTTGGCTCAATTCATGAAAACTCACATATTCTCAATAAAACCTTTGGAAACCACCAAAACAAATCATGAGTGGAAAATAAATTTAAAATAACCCTAAAATAGGTTACGTACATGACAATTCTCCCCACCTTGAAAACTTTCCGCCCCGGAATGTCACAGCAAGGTCAAAGCAACAACCAAACCCAACTGAGAAACCAATAGGTACACCTTTGCCAGGTTTCACCCCCAAAGGTCGAAACACCTCCTGTGATCAATGATGGAAGGAATACTGTCACAAACCAAACTTACACCACTTTCCTGAAACAATCAAGTACATTCATGATTTATCCCAAATGAAAACTCCTCAAATACAATCTGAACAATACTCAATCAATTTACCCAAAAAAACAACAAAATTGAACAAGGTTACACTTCCCTACTATAACTAAACCATTGGAAACTCTCCAATATCAATGTTTACCCAATGAATATGTAGGTAGTTAGATATCTTCGAATGATAATACCTACTTCCCAGACAAGTCCAAAGAAAAAAAATATGAGTTACTCGTATGAAGAGACACAAATGGGCTCCCCACCATAAGAGACAACTTAAATTGTTTTCCCGAGACAGAATCAAGACACTAATAGTGGGAGGCCCAAAAACACTCTCTAGTAAAAGGTATATACATCCATTAAATGTTTATGAAGGAACATTCATGAGAATCATAGTGGGTCTCCCCACCATAAGAACTGACCATCTTAACCGACCAGCATGGGCCGACACAGAAAGACCCAAAAAGAAATTAAAGATTTAGGAAGGGCGCAGGATTAGTCTGCATGGTTTGGGAAACTGTGCACTAACTATGAATATAATTCTTTCTACATGGATTCCTAGAACACGACCACTACTAAACATGCACAAACTATGTGCTCAACCATGACGAAATCAGAGGTTTGAACTATTCCCATCTTTCATACTAAGGATAGGACTTTGTACAAGGGTTTAAATGGCCCTGGGATTTCCCATGACTATGAGCCAGCTTCTCTCCAAGACCTATGGCTGGAGCTCAAATGATTGAAGCATCATCGGCCTCGTAGTTAATATTTGGAAACCCACTGAATAAGAATTCTTATTTTCAGTGCCACCAAAAACTACACCGCAGTCCCAAATAAGTTTTCTAGATATAACACATTCCGAACTCGCTTTACCTTATCCCGATATTTCACTGAAACAATGGCTGAGAAGATACACACACATCACAACTTGTTTCTTCAGGTGAGAAACAATAGAAGTAAAGAACACCTACACTCACATTCCTCTAAAATAGATGATTTTGAAGTTTTTCCAAGGGAGACATTTGCCCAACATAACATGGACTCTCATAGGATTTAACTACTTTCACCTATACAGTCAATAGAGTACATGACATCATAAGGCATCACAAAACATGACCATTTCAACTGATATAAACAATTCATGGAGAGGGACCTTATACAACATCCCCAAACAACACACAATTATAGAAAGTGGCCACAATATCCTATCATGACCATATTTCCCACACCAGAGGTTTAACATGAACTCATGATTCAAAGAAACATTGAAGAACCCAAAGGTCCTCTTAGACACCATCGAGACAATCATCCACACTAACAAACCTAGACCATATCCACCTTCGACGAATCAAGAAACTTAAGAAACTAAGGTCTCTTCCAACCTTCCAAGAGCACTCTCCCGTTATAAGAGGATCTAAAAATCAATGAAAGGAATGGGTGTAGACTCAATCTAGAAATCTCAAGAAAAAGATTCCTTGTATTGATCAACTGGAGGGTCTTCAAACGGCGAAACAATATGGGTTTCACTTCAATTGTGCACTAACCTTTAATGGGGGTTTACCTTATCCAATTATTGAACCCAAGGACCCAACCAAGATGGTCCATTAGTCAAGATATACCACAAACCAGATCTAAACACATGAAGGGAACCATCATAAATGCGTCCCAAAACATTTTTCAAAAAGACCACTAACTGTCCCTATAACACAACTTACTGACCAAACCCAAACCCAAAACACAGTTCAAACAGGAGGGGTTCTTGGACTCAAAACATCCCACACCATCAACATTTTCCAAAAATACATAATGTAAACCATTCCAAACAATTCATCAGGTCTTCATGTTTCTCTTTAAAAACATTTCTTTGAAAACAAATGGTTCAGCGGTTAGCGCATCCACCAATGGTACCCCATGGGCCTTACACATGCATGTTTCAGTGCCACACCGGTCACCCTCCTCATATCCATCTCGACACTCATCGAGTCATGTCATCAACCATCCATCTTCCCATATAACCCCATGCATGTGGTTGCTCACGAAAATACCAAAGGTTAAAACAAAAATTTGTTCCACTTTTCAAAACCAAAACGGTCAACCAACACATCCTTTTCCTCAAAAACGCTAACCACGAGATCAAAATACCAAGTCACATCTTAAAAAAATTTCAGAAAGTCACAACCATTTAGAAAATAACTCGCTTTCAAGATATTCACATCAATTTCATAACATCTCATCCCATTAAAGCACACTCTGATTGTTTAGAAAACTCTATTGGAAACACTTTTCAAAACCAACTTAAATATAGTTCCCGCTTTCAAAGAGGTGTAAGCACACCATTTTATATTTCAAAACAATTCTGAAAATTCAGTTCTGCCATTTCATAAACCCAACTATTCTCTCTTTATTTGAAAATCTTTTCATAAAAACTTTACGCTTCTTAAAACCAAGTCACCTTAAAACCAAAATGCCAAGATTTCAAAACTAAAGAACACCAGACAATGCAAGAGGAAACTAGTTTCAGTGGGTGACATGGAAATATGGTTGGCAGCCATATTCCAATCACTTCACTGTCACAGAGAGTGTTCTAGGGAATATCCCCGACTCCACATGGCTTTCCAGACCCTGCGAGCTCATTGAGACCATTAACCCAACTCTCTTTTCATTTCCCCTAATCATCATCAAACCATGAAAACCCAAAGACATAGACAAATCCCAACTTCCCCAGTCGACTTGAATCCTGAAATGAGGTGTGGTGATCAAGCACACTACCCATAACCAGAATTCCATGTCCCAACAATCATAACTCTCGACTATCCTGACTATTTCCCAAATAACATGACTCAAATGGAGCGAACCTCCTCTGATACCATTTTGTCACGAACCAAATCTGGTCGCCGCAAAAACTGGCACCCGACCCGACCCGTGGCATGTCCCGAAGGGCATTCCCGATCCCCACGGGCTGGCACAAGTGCCCGGGTATCAAAAGCTGAAAATTGGGAACGATTTACCCGAGTTTTTATACTTGAAACATCAAATGAATCCAAGAAACCAAATCTGGATTTTTCAAACCGAAACATCTATTTAATAAATTCTGAACTGAATTGCACAATTTTAAACAATGTTTGAAGATCATTACAAAGGTACAAACCCAAAAAAAGACATCCCAAGAACCTCAACATGGCAAGAGGCATTTTCCTCAAGCCATCTCCACAACACCGCATCATGAATGACCGGTGGAAACCCGAACTGTTGGCAGAAAAGTTATACCCAAACCTACGACAACAAAATAACCAAGTCTACTTACACCCAAGGGTGTAAGTATGGTGTGAGCCAAAGCCCAATAGGATACCACCACTAAGAGATTCCATATAATAAGCATTTAAAGACGAAAAGCATGCAAGTTTTCAAAAACATGAAAAGCTAGTTACAATTTCTAAAAGCTGCAAATTTGAATAAGAACAGTTTTCAAGTGGGCTATTTTGAAGGATTAACGCTTTTTAAAATAAACACCAAAGTTACTGAATTTTCCAGCAAAATGTACCGTATGCTGACGGTAAGCACAAAATATCCATTGAGCACAAGCAATGGGAAATAACCCCTAGGCACTAGCTAGCTGTGGGTCCCAGGTACCTCGTATCTCGGTGAGAGTAACGATCACAAATATCTGTTCTCGTGCACGATCCACTAGTAGGGAACATACCCATAACCTAGTGGTCCCCAACCATCATCATCTTAGTTTAGTTAGAGTTGTAAGTGTCAATCTTGCTAAGTGAAACTGAGACCAAACCCCACGGGATCACTAGCATACTAGTACACGTCCACCCACCTAGATACCCGGGTTTTCCCTTTGTGCTCAAACAATTTCAACAAGTCAATGAATATACATTTCACATGAAAATATCATTTCCATATCATAAATTCACCAAAAAGCCCACATGAATACAACACAAGTCACAAAAGTCCACTTTTCATTCAAATGCATTTTGAAATCAATCCCACACCAAAATAGCCCACAACACTTTTTGCATAACATTCACAATCCAACACATCCTATAACAATTTTATAAAATACCTACAAATATACTAAACATCACATAACATCCCACTCACATGTTTTCTAAAACCCTTTTTATAAACAAAATCCACTTTTCACATCACACTCACCCAAATAGCCCATATAACGTTCACACCTCTTTCACATTTTAGTAAATCCATTAAACATTTTTATGAAACATTTCCAAGAGGATAAACATAACATAACAGAACTATTAACATTTAAAATGGTCCATTTGAAAGTATAAACAATCCAAAACAGTTTTCCAATATGGTTTCACATCTTACATAAATCATTAAACCATTCAAAACTTTCATAAAACAATTCTGAATAGTGTACCAAATCTTTTCACAAAAAAAACTCATTTCAAAACCATATTTCAAGGACTAAATCACACAAATAAAAATTCAAAACAGAATTTTAATCCCCAAAAACATTTATTAAACTACCCCCATGTGTTATAAAAACACCTCAAACAATACCACAAAAGATGCACATGAAAAGCACACGTTTTCAAAATCACTTTCAAGAAGTACAATAAGGCTTTACACCTTAAAACCATTAAAAGAAACCTCTATAAAACCTAACGGCACACCAATACCCTACCAAATCAGAATTTTCAGCCCAAACAAGATTTATTAAACCAATTTCATATGTTATAAAACACACCCAAACAATACCCAAAGGGTTGCACATGTAAAACACCCAATTTTTTTAAACTAAAATGAAACTGTAAAAACAAATGCTTTACCAAATACAAAATAAACAGTTCCCGCACAACACACAGCATATTAGTAAATGCATAATAAGTAATTCAAGCAAACTAACTCATCTAGAAATGATTACACATGGAATCACCTACCTTTTATGACGAAACCCTCAAAACATGGTGCGAAACATCAACTGCACTACCGCCGCATCTCAAGGAATATAAATCCAGCCCTAGACAACAAAATTTGACCAAAAAGACACCAAATCAAACTCTAGTTTCGAACCTCAATTTCTGGACATGATGGACTTATTGAAAGGGTGAAAGAAACCCTTATGAATGGGAGGAAATCAAGGAAAGAAACACTTACTTGAAACATCCTGAAAAAAACGAACCAAAATCGACCAGAATCTGAATTTTAAAACAGATATAAATTTAATGGATATTCTACCAAGAATGATAATGTCATGTAGGAATTGGAATTGGGGAAAAAGATTAAGAATAGAAGGAGTTATGAAAAGATCAATTTACCTCTCCAAAATCTGGACGATTTCTGAAATCCAGAACGTTTCGACTATTTTCACGACTCTATCGAGTTCCAAATTGTGAGAGGAGGGCATGGGGTCGCGCCTGGACTTCTTAGGGTCGAGAGGGAGGTGGAATCACCAAAAAATCCATTTTAATGAATATGATATTAATAAATTATTGAAACAATTTAAAACTGGAAAATGGGCCTTCGGGTTGGCCCAATTCTCAAATAAAAACAAAAATATCCCATGCTTATGGATTTATAAAGGCCCCAAATTTAAATTTGGGGTTAATATATCAGGGTATAACAATTTGGAGTTGGAATGAGTCAAAAATATTAAAAATTGAAAATGTTATAAATGAAACAAAATTTATTTTTAAATCTGGAATTGGGCTCGCAGTTTGGCTCAATTCATGAAAACTCACCTATTCTCAATAAAACCTTTGGAAACCACCAAAACAAATCATGAGTGGAAAATAAATTTAAAATAACCCTAAAATAGGTTACGTACGTGACATATACACATGGTCAATTTCATTTGTAACATAATTATGAATAAAGGTATATTATGTATTGATTTTATAATTTATCACATCTCACCCCAAAATTTGTAAATATAAAATATAATGATTAAATTAATCAAACTACACATAGAATATAACTCCTTCCCCCTGAAATAAAATGAGTATTTCACTGAATAATATCTCTTAGATTACAAAAAAATCCCATACCATAGATCTATCCATAAAAATTATTTCATATAATAATAAAATCTATAAAAGGTAATGTAATTAATCTGAAATAATATATATATATATATATCCGACAATATAAAAATATAAAAAGAAATATATATATCTAGGAAATATTCCTAGGATCCACCCATGAAAAAACAACATCAATATTAAATGTATCAACTACAACTCCCTATGAAGACAATAAAATTAAAAGGAAATGAAATTTAAAAGTGTAAAAAATGTATACAAAAATATATTACTATATAAAAAATTTCATCAATGAAATTTCAATGTATTATTCCCATGATCATAATGAAACCCCTTTATGATGAAATTATATATAATATTGATGAACATCATGACAAACATGACAGGAAATGAATAAATTCCAAATTCATCAATACAATTAATTCATAAGGAGTATTAATGTGTTCAATGGGAATCAACATGATGTTAATGTTTCTATAAAGTCACCTTAAAGAGTAGCCTTAAATATCTTCCTTGTTGACCGTAATTTCCTGATACCAGAATCCAAAATAAATATTTTATAACTATCTTACTCTCTTCGACTAGGAAATCAAATCATAAATCCTTAGGATGGGATATTAGTTCATCCTCTGAATCATTATTAGGTATTTTTAATATTAGCAATTTATGGGTAGAGTGGTATCCAACTAAAATAAATCATATATCAGGGGGGAGAACATTAAAAATTCAATATTCAGGGGTATAATGAGAAAATAAAAAACCAAAAGGAGTTGTTTTTAATGAAGGAACCATTGCATAGACAACACATCTCAAAAATCACATGCTCCGCTTGATAAACCTTCATTGAGGATTCACATTGATTCCAATGCATCATCTGCATTGTCACTATCATCATCAAA
This sequence comes from Viscum album, assembly GCA_963277665.1. Taxonomy (NCBI): domain Eukaryota; kingdom Viridiplantae; phylum Streptophyta; class Magnoliopsida; order Santalales; family Viscaceae; genus Viscum; species Viscum album. The sequence continues at coordinate 897,129,166 of OY728136.1, read as the reverse complement.
TCACCATTTTGTTTCTTCAATTATAGTGGTTCACTCCAAACATAATTACAATTTCCATCACAATACAATGAGTTGGAAGTGATTTAAATGTGAAAAATAATATATACATTCTATTAATACAACACATAAACTCCCTTGAGGAGTTATCTTAGGATATATGAATATGGTTCCCATAAAATCATCAATTTGAATCCATACAACCATAGCCACATATCATATAATTAAATTGAATAATATCATCTGCATACCACATATCATATCTTCATAACCACAACCATATATACACCACTAAATAAATTAATCATTACTATATCACATATATATAAACACATAACAACACTATATGTCGAAGATATAGTGAGAGTAGTTACTATATGTACCACCAACTTACTAGATGTTGTGGCACAAAAAAAACACCAAAAAAATATATAGTCATCAGTTATGTGATCTCACTCAGGTGGTCTGCAAAAGAAATAAAAAATATCACAATGTATTTACATGAGAATAAAACAACACAAACCAAATTTTATCAACCCATAAAACAAATCTATAATTGTAAAACATTTTCATTTCATCATTGAAACAAGATAAAAAATGTTACACCACATGGAACACAATAGGTAAAGACCAAAAGCATATAAAAGGCACATGAAAGATTCTAAATTTATTGTTTATTACAAATTTATACATTAATTTTTTACAAACCAAATTATCAACATTAATATCATTAGTTCAAAAATAAAATGAATCTATATAGACCACTATTAAAATAACATGCTGCTGATTACTTATATTCTTTTATGCAATTGTTCATCAAACACATTAATTTATATTTCTTCATAACTACATTATTAATATGAACCATCACTTTTTCATATTAATAAATTACAATAATTTATTTAATTATTACCCATATCCATAAGAACATATAAATCATTTACCATGCCACACTCACGAATCATCCGCATTAGTAAACCACTAAAAACAATCATCATCGGCATTACGACTTCCATCATAACAAAACATAATAAAACACACAACACAAATAAAACTGATTTAAAAACATTCACAAATATAGTAATTCCTATAAAAAATAATAATATCAAAACAAAAATCCTCCATAATAGAATAGACCATTGTAGAACAAATATTAATTCCATAGTAATAAATTTACCTAATCCACCACAACAAAAAATAATAAACCACATTATTACACCGAAGATGATAAATTTAGATATGATCCATGATATTCATTTTATTTGTCATTTATTTTTTAGTTCGGAATGAAAATTTCATTTTTTTAGAAATAAAATACTAAACTTTTACGGATAATTACTACAGTTATAAAAAAAGTTGGTCATGTAATTAAAAGATTGAATCTTGTGAGGTATACAAGGTTATATTCATAGTCACTGTAACAATGTATCCAAAAATCTCACCCCCCAAATATAAATATATTTATTTTGACAATCCATATCTATGAAATTTTTATACCAGATTCATTTAACATTATTAAAAAAATAATTCAAATGATCAATCCATGTAGCTCATAAAATTATATATACATACACCATTTTGAAACATGCTATATTTCCAGAATCCTCATGTTGTGTCTATGTCGATCTATAATGTCTATAATAATCATCATTAATAAAATATTTTTCTCTAATTTCCATGTTCATAATGTTATATAGATAACCATATATAAAATTTTAATTGACTCATTTAGTTTAATGTGATTTTAGTCACCGAAAAAGGACTCCCATTGATATATTCTATGAAAAAACTAAGCTTCCTAGTATCAAAATCATTCACTAGAATGAGGACTATTGTAATCTACATTATTTCGCTAACTATGTATACAAATTCATATATTGAAATATATTTTAATGAAATAATAGTATATTAAATGACTCAAAATGATATTTAACATTTCACATACGATTCTCATTTTTATCATTGTTATTATGGAATAATGTGTTTATAAAGGGTATTTTATGAGATTAATTAACTCACTATGTGCTAATAAAATAGGAAAAATATATTTTTATATGGGAAATTAATGGGATTTCTAAAATTAAACATAATTAAGTGAATTACAAAAAATTGTAATATGATTTGATAACATTATTCACAAATAAAGCTTAAATTTACCAATAGAATTTATATGAAATGTTTTTCATTTTTATACTTTTTTATATTTTATTTAAAAGTGTGTTGAACTGAAATTTGTTAGTGTGTATTTACTATTTATGTGAGTTTTATGTGTTATAAATTATGTCAAATGGATGAATTTTTAAATACTTTAAAATATAATCAGAAATAATGGGTCCTTTTGAGTGAATCTTCTAGAATTTATCATTCTAATTTAGATTGTTCACAAAAATATATTAATTTGTTTAGATTTTGAATTGGATAAGATATAATAGTTATGAATCATGAACAATAAAATAAAATTAGAAAGTTTTCACTAATTTAGGTTATTCACTAACTAATGACTTCACAACTATTTTTTAATTACTCTCTAGTTATATTCATATGCATAGATAAAATCTGCTATCTATACTAAATTAGGCTTCCTTCATGCCAACGTGTCACCCTCCCATTTCTCCACGTAGCCTCCAATTAATTGAACCTCCATTCCATTTCTTCCCTCCCGTGACTAAAATTGCATTCCTCCACACGATACCGCATTCCCACCCTCCGGTTTAGGGTTTCTCCCATGCATCGCCGCTCTACCAAAATACCTCTGGTCCCCTCCCTCCACTGCATGGCGACCCTTGAACAGCTTCCAATACTCCGCCCGCGGTATCCAACCTCGACTGAAACTACCCTACCTCGCATCATGCTCCGTCGTTGTCTATGTTCCCTCTCATTTGATGAACAGTGGAATCCCCTCCATTGGTTTCAAGGGATTACATCTGTCTTCTACGAATCCCCTCGTTCCATCTATCATCGACCGAAAGAACTCTATCTCACCTCCACCTCTATCGATGTCTACGTTCCCTCACATTCAGATATCAGTCGGGTTCTATCCCTCAGCTTTCAGCGAATCAATCCACCTTCTATGACCCTCCTCCGCCTCTGCCTGCTCCCTCTCCACCTGTTCCTCCTCGGTCACCAGTTGTCTCTACATATCCATCAGGTAGGGTTTCTTTGATTTTATTAAAATTTTATGGAATTTCATTCCTCTGTTCATCCCCTTTGCTTCATGCCTTTCATCATCCTCTTTTCCCTTACGACATAAGACCTCCATTTCAATTTGGTCTTTCTTCATCATCATCTACAAATCCTTCGGCTACAAGTATGTTATTATTGGCTACTGGTACGTATCAATTCCCTTAAGCCTATCATCAAAGGTTCCAATGTTTAATTCTCAAATCCTTTCTAATGTCCCTAAACCCAAACATTCCTCTGAAGTAAACCACTAGCCTGTATGAATCCTCTTTTGCAGTGATTTTGATTAAGTGGTTCTAGATACATGCATCTATTTCATTTTTTGGAGAATTTGTAAAATTATAATCAGGTATTTATTATGCTTTGCTTGCACCGTAAAAGATTTAATATTATTGCCTTAAGATATTTCGCTGGTTTTTTATGATCAATTTTGTTGGTTGCAGCTACTATTTTTGAATCTTATTCTTCAGAATATTTATGGTAACATCATGTTCATAGAAATTGTTTTCATGTTTAAATGTTTAGAGCTATGAGTCTAATGAAAAGTTTTAGTGACATGCAGAGATCGATTCAAGACGAGTAATCTGCATTGACCTAGAAAACTCTTCCAACTGTAGAATAAGTGTAGGTGCGCTAATGGAAAGGAGTAGAAAAATATATTCATTTTTTAATTGGATTAGTGTCTCAATGCAGGCTCACTTATATAAGAGTAATGGTATTGTTTTCTTTTTACAGATTCTGATGTGTGGATTCTTTTGATTTCAGGAGTTGGGTATGAATCTAAAATCATGTATTTATATATGATGGTATCGGTTCAATAATCATGTACTTCTTGATTTTTACTTGACATTACTTTAATTTGTATTCAATTGGTAGGTTTGAGTTGTTCTGGTTGTTTTTTTTCTGTGCACTAATGTTCAATTTCTATTGCTTTTTTCAACAAGAAAGGTTTTGATTTTTCATCATCAATTTCAATGCCTTAATTTCAACTTATATAAATCAAGATCTGTAAAGAATGATTTATATCCTCCTTTAGTGAATTATTTTTCTTTATATTCATGATTTAGTATTTACAGTTTTATTTTATTGTTTTCTAATTGTTTTCTCAGTGCATGTGAATAAAAAAATGGGAATTGGAAATGAAGGAAGGTAATTTGTCCTAAAATCGTGAATTTATCCCCACTTCCGTCCAACATATGAATTCATTTGATTTTGATTCAGTATTGACTCCATTATATATTGATTTTAATGAAATAAAAACCTTCTTTAGATATCCGGCATGTCTAGATCTCCACAACATGTGTGTTTTCCTAAAACTATATAATTAACCTTCCTTTCGTCCGTTATTTTTTATTTGCATTTACACACTCTGAATGCATCTAGTTTTTCCTAAAATCTTGGATTTAACCTCTCTCCCTTTCATCCTACATATGAATGCAAGTAATTTTTTTCTCTATGGACTCCAATGTGAATTGTTTTTTATGCACTAAAAACATATGAAACAGATTATTATAATGCTTTCATCCTTGACTACCAAACCATTTCATACATAACTATGAATACATTTGGAACTTCAAAACATATATTAATGTCAATAACTTAGTTTCAACCTATTGAAATAAAGATATATGAAAAAGGTGTTTTATCCTCATATAATGAAAAAAAACTTATATAAACGAATAAGTATAAGCATTTTTATTTGACTGTTTTCTAAATTTTTTCTTAGCAGTGTATGTGAACACAGAAAAATGAATTGGAAATAAATGTAGGTAATCCACCATCAATACTAAAGCTATATTCTTCCAGCATACGTTTCACCTCCATATGTGAACACGTCACCTAACTGAATGTTTACCTGTTTCCAATTATGGGCTCCCCTCGAACGCATTACTATTTCTTCCACACTTCATCGGTTGTTTCCTCTGGCATAGGGTTTTCTACATCCATCGTGAAGCATTGCTAACGAAACCACCAATCGCCGAATACCCTCTCGACACCGTCTCCCTCACCTTCTCCCATCCTCGACTCCCATCCTCGACTCCATCCTCGACCCCTCTCGAACCCTCTCAACACCGCTTCCCTCGTCCTGCTGTGATTCCCATCCCCTCTTGTCAACGGTACCCACTAACCAGTGTCATGTTCCTCACGATTCAGCTTTTCTAATCCATGGCTTAATGCTCATGAAACCCCTCATCTCCCGCCAACAAATTTCATCGGCTGTTCTATGGTTCCCACTACATTTTTAGTTATCCATCCTCCACATCGCGCAACCCATTCAACATTTTCATCACCATAGAGCTTCTTCGGCATCTCCAGTCATCTTCTCATCCTCCATAACTGACATCCCACCACCGTTACACTCGCCCCTCTATAGTTTCTAGATTATCTTCACCATCTAAGGTACCTCCATTGTTTTCTTCACCAACATATATTTCATGGCTATAGTATGATAGTCAATTGGTTCAACCTGGTAGAATATTTTTGACTGATTTGGTGTTCTTTTAGTGCCCAGTTGTTTTTAATAGATCGAATGAAGCGTGTTAGTCTATACAGTGGTGGAACTTACACAGTTTGTGGTACTAGGCCATCTAATAGAATTTATATTATCATAATTCTTCCATTATTTTTCCATTTCTTTTGTTCATTGAATTTCATTATATATTTTTATCTGGGTATATTATGATAGTCAACTGGTTCACCATGTGAAAATATTCTTGACAGATTTGGTTTGATTTCAGTGCCCAGATGTTTGTAATACATCGGCTAAAGAATTTGAGTCTATTCAGAGGTGTAACATATACAGGTCATGGTACTAGGCTATTCAATAGAGGTTATATTAGCATAATTCTTCAATATTTTATCCATTTGATGTTTTCATTCACTCTCATTCTAGATTTGTATCACAGTTTTTAAAATATAGTCTTTTGTTGTCTTCTTCACCTACCATTTTATTTTATTTATGGTTTTTTGACTAATATTATATTTTTGATGTCATGATATGAAACCCAATCTTTTCTATGATGATATTAGTTTCATGTGAATATTTAAGGTTATAATCCTTTTATTTCAGTTTCTTTCAGGTGGCCACCTCTTATTCATTCCTTCATTCCCAAGAAGTTGCACATTCCACCATTTAAACTATGATGAATCATTTAGTTCAGACTCCCCTTGATTTAAGTCATCTGGTATGATTTCATTAGTTCATATCCTTCAAGTCAACCTTTTATTTAAATCATATGTGTTTTTTATGAATTTCATATCTCAATGTTTCTCTAATTTTCCTTTATTTAGATTTTTCATCTTGCTATAGTATAATAGTCAACTGGTTCACCATAGGAAAACCTTTTTGACAGATTTGGATTTTTCAGTGCCTAGATGTTTTTAATAGATCAGCTAAATCATGTGAGTCTATACATAGGTGTAACATATGAAGGTTTTGGTACTAGGCTATCCAATAATGGTTATATTATCATAATTCTTCTATTATTTATCCATTTTCTTGTTTATTGACTCTCATTCTATATTTGTATCACAGTTTTTAAAATATAGTCCTTTGTTGAATTCTTCACCGATCATTTTAATTTTTTATGGGTTTTTATTAATATTATATTTTTGATGTCAAGATATGAAACCCAATCTTTTCTATGATTATATTAGTCTTATGTGAATATTTAATTTTATAAACCTTTGATTTTATTTTCATTCATGTTGCCACCTCTTATTCATGTCTTCATGTCCCAGAAGTTGCACATTCCACCATTTGAACTTTGATGAATCATTTTGTTCAGCCTCCATTTTATTTAAGTCATCTGGTAACTTTTCATTAGTTCATATCCTTCAAGTCAACCTTTCATTTCCATCATGTGTGTTTTGTTTTTATCAATTTCTTATCTCACTATTTTTTTATTTTTTTATTTTGATTTTTCATTTGGCTTTGGATTATTATATTTTCCATTTATCATCCATTTTCATTATCAAATTCATCAAACTTTTCATTAACCAATTACATCAGTGCCTTTATATCCTAGGTAAAATTGATTCCATGAAAATTTTACTCACCACCTTCGCTTCTATTTCATTCAAAGTCTGTTGTTCTTCCTATTTTAATATGTTTGTTACTTTTTTGTATATGATTTTCTTTTTTATGAAATATTTATTGTGATTATAATTATATATGCTACGTTTTTAAAAATAGGAAGCACTGATGAGTAATTCAGTTTTGAAATTTATGTTCCATGACTCCCGTGGCGTATCCCATGGTGGAGGAATTTTAGTAATACTGGAATGGTGAGTTTGATTTTTTTATAGATTGAAATTTTTAATATATATCTTCTGTTATATTTAAATTCATATCTATTTTATTGTTACAAAATTATTACATTTTTCCTTTCCTTTATGAGTTTTACTTCACAACACGTGAATTTGGATTCAATGGGCAAGTATGTGTTGTTTTGGTTATTTTTTCCTCTACAAAAATGTTCAATTCGTAATGTTTTTTTCAGCGAGAAAGGGTGCCTTTTTTATCCTCAAAATTAAGTGATCACATTTCATTTTTCCTTTTGTTATCTTACACTATATTAAATTGAACTACATGAACATGTTTGGTATACCCATATTTCCAGTTTTTAATCTTTTTGATGAAATGTCATATATTTGTGATGTAGACAATGGTTAAAATTACATGGGAACATTAATTTTATTCATAGAATCTATTATAATAATATTATTATATATTTTTTTGTTATAAAAGTATAAAATTATTTCTAACCCTGATTTTTTTGCCTCTTAGGGATTCTAAACACTCGTGGTGAATCCTATGGTGGAGGTAATTAAGTAGTACTGTAATGGTGAGTTTGGTTTTTTTTATAGGTTCAAATTTTTTATCTATATATTCTGTTATATTTAAATTCATATATATTTTGTTGTAAAAAATTATTAAATTATTTCTAACCACGATTCAATTGACTCTCTGGGATTCAAAACACTGATGGTTTATTCCATGGTAGAGGTGTCTTAGTGCTGCTAGAATGGTGAGTTTGATTTTTAATATATTCAATTTTTTTATTTATAGCTTCTGTTATATTTATATTCCAATCTAGAATTGAGTCATTCCTATTGTCCCGAAGATACACTCTGGATAGGTAATGTCCCTTCTTGAATCAGGGTTATTCCATACATAACATTATGTTTTTCAGTTTTACAAAATGTCACAACAATTTTGGTTGGATCATCCATAAGTTAGTTATTTTTCATTGATCATGGCAATGTATTGTTGTATATGTTGAACTTAGGGTCCTGGTGGTGATGTCGTTCTCACTAGAGAGACTAACGAACTTCTTAGCTATATGTAAATGAAGCAATATGTATGTTGTCCCAGATTACTCATATAGAGCCGCATGAACAGTTTTTCCACATTCTGGTGTTTTTTGGTAATGTTATTCTATTTCAAATATGATTTATTTTATTTCCATAAACATTTTATAGTTTATTTATTCTGTTTTATTGTCCAGAATTTTTATATCTATGTTTTCCTAGATTACTCATATATAGCTACTTCTATAATTCTTTTTCAAGTGTTTCCCTAGTCCTCATATATAATTTTGTTACAACTTCCATATGCAAAATTATTTTTGTATTTTTCATGCATAAGTGTTTCCATATGTCTTATGATGGCCATATTAGATTGATATGGATGCTTTCGTATCTATATTTAGTATCTACTAAATGAATCCCTATTTATTTAACTTCAATGTGTTTGGATTATGATGTACTATTTCATTCCATAAAACATATGCTTGCAGATTCCATAAAAGATATGATTATAGATTCCATTTTCTTCTTGGATTAATGCTCTATTGAATTCATTCCATTACTTATGTGGTTCTTTTCTCTCATTTGTTTCCTATGATTTTAATAATTACATATTCCAATATGTTTATCTTTTATTTTAAAAACATTAGACTGAAATTTTCCCCGTTAATGTCCTTGTATTAATATATCAAGAAGGCTGGGTATGTAGCATTGAATCATTATCTAAAACCTAACCTTATATCTTTAACATTATTTCCATTTGATAGGTAATGTTAAGTTACATATTGCATGTAGGCTTCATTTCTTATCCCTTATCCAAAATATGTTAGAAGTTAGTATCGTGTCATTAAGTGTGTGTGTTTTTCCTAACCCATATTGTGATGTTCAACATACCAGTTATACGGAAGAATCTACCAGCTGGGCCATTTTAGATCAATGATGGTAGTGACAAGGAGACGAGATTGATTGAGATAGATTCTGTTTGCTAATACTCATTTAAAAGATACATGTTAGCATGAAGTGAAGCACAATTATTGTGGGAAATTTTTGGATATCCTCCAATATAGATTCAGGTTTTTTCACTGACATTAGTTTTATCTACTCAGTTTTATTTGTTTTGTTAAGAAATTATGTTTTCCATGCATTTTATTTCATTACACCCTACAGACAATTTCTTCCACTTCATTTCACATTAATTTATATAATTTCTTCCACTGCATCCCTCCCCATTGAATATCATTTCTTCCATTCCAATTCCACCTACATTTCCTTATATTTTTTACTCTATTTTTGAATCTTTTTAAATTTTCACTGCATTTTCCTTTTTATGGTGTCATTTAGTGCGGGTCTTGGGATTTTAAGGGGCTTTGATACATCAAGGGTTTGTATTATGTTACCATACTCATCCTGTGTTCTACTCTAAAGGTTAGTTTTCATTCAGTTTTTTATTCAAATTCCTTCATGTTTATTATAGGCTACTGGATGAACTTCACCTTTTATTTCTGTAGATGACAGGCTCCTAGATAACACCTCACTTTATATTTCTACATATTCCCTCTCATTTCAAAATGTTGTGACTCTCTTTAACTCCACTAGGAGAGGCTACTCAGATTATGGTTTTTTTACCAATTTATAAATGAAACAGTGTCTGTTATGATTGGTGACATAAGTGGTTATGTTTTTGCTCATTTGATTTAGCAGGTACAATGTTTGGATGCTATATTTTGGTTCCAAATTACGATATTCCTAGGGTGGTCCCAGATGGTGATTTCAAAGGGACGATCTAGATGGAGATTTATATTGTAGATTTCAAATGTTCAACTATGAGAGGGTGTTTGATATTCCATTCCTGCATTTGATCTTCTTGGAAGTTATTAAAAGGGAATGTTTTTTCACTGTTTTCTCCCTATTATTTTCATCATTCCTATGTGGAATGTATTGTGCTGTTTTGGAAAGTTGTTTTTCGATTTATATGGAACCTTGAGGTATGGTATATCAATGATGTACTAAGATGAGTACCTATAATTTTAGTATAATTCAAATGAAAAATTAGTTTCTTTTTAAAATATTGGTAATTTATTGACCTTTGTATTATAAAAAATAAAGAAACTATGTTATCTTAAATAACGAGATGTTATTACCGAAGGGGGGAGGGAAGGGGAGGGGATGTTTCTAGGTAGGGTGGAGGGGAGGGGAGGGTGGGGAGGGGTTATGTAGGGGCAGTTGCTGGGTAGGTTTGAGGGGAGGGGAGGGGAGGGTTGGGCAGGATTGAGGGGATGGGAGGGGAGGGGTAGTTTCTTGGCAGATTGGAGGGGAGGTGAGGGGAGGGGGTGGGGAAGCTGGAGGGTAGGGGAGGGGAGGGTTATGGTAGTGGGAAAAGGTTGGGTAGAAGGAGGGGAGGGGAGTGTAATGGAAGAGGGAAAAGGTTGGGTTAGGGGGAGGGGATGGGAGGAGCAGTTACTGGAAAGGTTAGAGGGGAGGGGAGGGGAGGGGAGGGGAAGTTGCTGGGCAGATTGGATGAGAGGGGAGGGGAGTGGCTGGGAAAGCTGGAGTGGAGGGTAGGGGAGGGGAGGGTTATGGTAGGGGGAAAAGGTTGGGCAGGGGGGAGGGGAGGGGAGGGGGAGTTGCTGGGTAGGTTGGAGGGGAGGGCTGGGGAGGGGCTGGGTAGGATGTTGGGTAGGGGAGGGGAGGGGAGCATAGAATGATGGTAGGGGGGATGGGGTGCTGGTGGAAAATGTTGGACTGGGGTGGGGTGGAGGTGAGGGGAGGGGAGGGGAGGATGAGGCCAGTGGGGATGGGGCTGCAACTATGAATGTTCTGTTCATTCATGTCCATTTATATATTATGATGTATAAACTTATGTTGTGGGATTCATGTCCATATGAATGTTTTTTCTAGTCGTATATTTCATTCATGTCAATTTCTCGGTGACATTAATACATATTCTGCATATTGATGTATTCTTATATTGTATACTATTGTAGTATATATTCTTATGTTGTATTCTTATGATTCATATTCAGGTACTCTTATGACGTGTTAGACAAGGAAGATTCCATGAAATCTTATATTGGTAAGGCAAAGATGAAATGAATTGGGAACATTTTCTATTTGCTGGAAAATTACTCCATGTCTAAACATCACAACCTCTTTATTTGTGGCCAACAATTTTTTTTTGTATTATAATTATTCCTTGGAACATCTCATTTTTTGAGATAAACTATTATTTAAGTAACTCCTCTTTAACTTTTTCATTCATAGTATGCAATATTTTTTTCCTAAATGCAGTTTATATTGAATTCAGGTTTACATCCTTGGATATTCCAAAGACATTCACATTAAAATTGATGTATCTTAATTTAACATTTTATATTGATGTATTTTTAATAGATTCACTTATAATTCCCAATTATTCACCACCTATATGTCAATAAAATACAGTAAACGTTACTATTTCTTCTAAACATTTATAATCTCGCCTCTTACCTCCAACATCACCTTCACCTCCACCTTTTGTTTTATCTATGTCTATTATCTATAACTCTTCCATTACATCGTGTTCCACCTCCAATACAATGACTTTCATTTTTTTAAACTATTATGTTTTATAAATAGTAATCTATAGTTAATAATAAGAATTATTTTATAGTGTCGTAAATCGCACGGGTGAAGTACTAGTTTAGTTTAAATATAAGTATCACATGTTACATTGCATTAGTCTTATTGGTAGACCCCATTGACACTTAAATATTATATATTTTTATTAGAATTATTTTTTTAATTTTTCAAAAATAAAATGTATATATTTAATAAATTTTTACTTATTGTTGTAAAAATTAAAATGGTTTAATATTATTCATAATTAAAACTATCCTGACATGGATTATTTTATAGTGTTTATACATTGTGAAGGAAGTTAATTTCGACATATTATGTTTAACTAACACTATATATAAACAACTACTTTTGATACAATCATTCTAATATTTTATATAATAATGGGAAAAACATTGTTATAAGGAAATATATGATTTATTTCTGTTTTTAATGTAAGAAGAGGTGTTAAGTGCATGATGCACTCTTAGAAAATAGTTATAAATAGTGGAGAGTGAAATATTTACATAGTTTGAATTTTTATATTAGTGTATCATTTGTACACATCCATATTGACTTCTCATTCCTATTATTTCCCATTTTTTGTCAAATTATTGTTTTATATATGTGAGTATTGGACATTAAAAACTCTTGTAGTCATGTTTTATCATAAATATAATTTTATATTATCTCCATGGATATTAAGTTTTAATATTTCTATTATTCCATTATAGTAGTGTTTTATTCTTAAAAAAATTTATTTTACATGTGTAATTAAGTTAATTAAGGATAAATAAAGATAAATTCAATAAATAGATCAATTAATTATTTTAATATTTATCAATAAATATAATTCCATATTGAGTAACATTCACATCATGGTACATTGTTCTAGCCTAAAAGGATTGGGAAGATGTGTTATGTTTTTTTAAGTCAAAATCTGTAAATAGTATAGGGATACTCATCATGGATTATTATAAATAAATAGTCATTTATCTAAATGAAATATCATTTGGAACTTCTAAATAATTAATAAAAAAATGTTTTTTTCATTAACTGACATTTTCCTGTTATTATTTTAGAACAACATATCTTCTAAATTACAATTCAGGAAGAAGATAATTATGAATAATTATATAAAACAACACCAAGAAAACACATGTAATTGTACAAGTATAAAAGGACATTTTAGATATTATACTATTTTTATAATCGGATAGTTGTGAAAAATGAAGTATTAATATACTATTTCATGTTATTTATTTTCAAATAATAAAAAAATAGATACATGATTCAGGACACTAATATTGATTATAGTGGATTAATATAATTCTATAGGTTTTGAGAGTTTTTAACTACCGTAATGGATTGAGGGATTTATATTATTTATGTTTTCAATGTGATCTACCGTATTCTATATATGTGAGGTGTTATAGTTAAATCTAAATGTCTTTTATCATAATTCAATCTTCTGATTAAGTGTGATTAAAGAGTTATGAGCATATGAATCAGTTATTCAAAAATTCATTCACAAATAATTCATAGGGACACGTATATTTATAGAAATATATATTTCTTATCTATAACCAAATCATTTTTTTTATTTTACTACTTGTTGTTATTAACATTATTAATTTTATTTATTTTTATATTTTGTATTTTTTAACCTGCACTATGTTCATTGTCTATCTTTATATATGGTTTGTTATGAACCTGGAACATCTTAGCTAAATCACGAGTAAAGAAGTTAAAATTAATATATTCATATAAACTATAATTCAAACACCTTATTGAGACTTCTATATTGGGAAATTAATTTTTTTATCAATGTATGGTTTGGTTTTATGTTACGTGAAATGATTAGTAATAAAAGATATAAGATTGATAGAGCTAAAGAATTTCTTTATAACTGTGAGTGTGGACAATAATTATTCAATTAAACATTCATTTTCCATGGGATTTTAGAAATACTTTTTATTATTATATATTGACTTATTAGTAACTATTGAGTAAATTTTATTTGGTATTAAAAAAAATATCATCAAAATTCTAATGTGGGTGATTAGGGTGCTCATACTATTGACCACAAAAATAAATCATGTATCCCATCATTTGAGGATTAAAATGATGAAATTTTTAGAGAGATTTATTTTTCTTTAATAATTTGAAACCATGAAATATTATAATATATGGGGTTTTATTCAGCTCCCACCCTCATGGTTCTTTATAATTATTACACCTTTTATGATATTTTTATTTATACTAATAATGTTTATATTATTTTTTATGGATTATTATATTTTTTAGGATATTTATTTATTCTCTTTAATTTTATATAGAGATTCTTATTCTCGAAGGCCCCTTGAGAATTAGGTTAAGGGATTAGTGAATAAAATTAAACAGGGGGATCATCTGTTTATTGAAATATGATATTGGTTATTTTCGATTTTTTTGTAGTGGGATGTAAAATAGACCCTACTTAATCCTAATCCAATGATACATCTCAGTAGTTCATTTATCACAATTCTCCATTTTTTTTAAAATTAGGGATCTATATAAAGATGATTGATAGTTTGTAGTGATAGAGTTGTGTTTGTGTTCCGTGAATATTTTGAATCTATAGAGGATATATATGTCACATTTATACTAGAGGGACTTGTTCATAAATACTGGGAATCAATTGCTCAATTTTATACACTTCATAAAATATATTGGAATGATTATATGGTTATATTTACTGAAATTTTACATTATCATTTGATTTAATTTTAATAATAATATATGTTTTTATGTATCTATAATAGTAAATAAATATAGATGGACTATAAATATTGATTATATGTTAATTGTTTAGCAGATATGTTTATAAATGATACATTAAAAAAGTTGGTTTCATATGGGACTCAAGATAAATATTTATAATAAAGTATTATTTTTAAAATATAAACATATTCCAATCTAAGACCCTAATATTTTTTTAATAAATTTTGATTAAAAAAATTGTCTATATGATAACATGTGTTTAAAAGAACATAGATTCTTAAAAAACAATGATATAATATTAAAATTTTATTATTTTATGTAACATTAATAACCATGATGTAGAATTGGATTGTTGGAAGTGTGTTAATATATTTATGGAAAATATAAAAAATTACTACTAATTAAAATTTTAAATATTAATTCTTATGAATGAAATTCTAAATTTAAAATAGTGTTAATTTTTACATCAGATATACATTTATTCAAAAAATATATTTATTATCTTGAGTAAATATTATAATTAGTTACAGTAACAACTAGATTTTTTATTTTATAAAAGATATATCATTTTTCATATGTGGATATCAATATTAATGTAGGGTGATATTTTTGATTTGTTCTAAGAATAGTGATTTTTTAGTTAATAGTAAAAAATTCTGATTTTGAGTGAAAATTTAATTGTTTTCAATTATTTAAAAAGATTCATTTTTAAAAAACATTTAAAACTTATTTTATGTATCCTATATTATTAATAATTAATTTATATTCATTAGAATGAATTTCATTATTTAATTTAAATATAAAATTATATATACAATTAAGGAATTTCTCTACAAAAGGTGTTTTGTTGATTTTTTTTATTTCATTTAAATTAATTAAGTCTAGTTAAACATATATAATCATAAAAATTTGATTCCATTTTAGAAATTTGGGTATTAGATTTGAAAAACTGGCCACTTTTATATTCAGTCAATATGAATAGTAACACTACTAGAATTTACCAACACATTAATGGGTAAATCAGGGTATTCATACAATAATCTAAGTGAAAATTTCCATATATATATTTTAATTTTTATTGTATGAATAGAATTTTACTACTATAAAACTTTTCTTTAAATGGAATTTTTTAGTGTACAATTTTATATGAAAATGACCAATGTGATATTTGAGTTAATGAAGGTTGTAATTGGTCACTCACATAGTTTTATATAGAATTTTTGCATCCATTATGGGGAAATGTTATGGATAAATCTATTTGGTTATTTTTTTGGTAAAAGAATTATTTTCAAAATGTTAATTTATTGATAATTTTTATGTGTAAAATAAATATCCTAAATGATTACACAACATAGAAACACTACTTATTAAATTACAAGAAACATAAAATTAATGATATTAAAAATAATTAAATTCATTTTATTTGATTTATTTACAGTGTTAGAATAACATTTTAGATGTATAAGAAACATAGTTTTTGTTTAAATTGATTTTATTTTAATTGAATCTTCTTCTTGTATTTTTTTCAAATTAATTAAATAGTATCAACATTGAATTAATTGATATTTTATGAAAAAACTTCTGTATAAAATTAGATAAGAAAAAATAAAATATTTATAAATGAAAAAGTGTATAATGTATACAATTAAATATAATCCATTATTAATTAATGAGTCAATAGTAGAAATATATGTAAAACTATAAAACGTTAGGTGAGAAAAAATCATTGTCATAGTTAATGTTTAGGTATGTTAACTAATGTGTTAAAACAAATGGCATGGTTAAAAAGAAAATACACAATCCAAATATTATTTTTTTGATTAAATTTCAATGACATGAATCCCAAGGATTAAATATAATTCCATTTTAATTCATTTTTGTTGATAATGATTCTATTATCATTTAATATTGTAAAAAATTCCAAAAGTTCCATCATCTCAATTATAAAAGGTAACCTCCTCCTTCAATTATTTACACGTCATTTATCATCATATGTCAGCTAAACCCAATCCAAACATCTTATAATGATCATTTTGAATGTTCAATACATCTTAAAATAATATATTCACAAATTTAATTAATGTTAAATGATATATAAATAATGTACGCTACAGAAGATGTAATTTTATTTACCATGTCCTTATACATAATCTTCCCTTTTATTTCTTAATAATGATTTCTTCTCATTTAGAGATAATAAAAATAGTATAATAAATATAATGAAATTTTTTAGGATTACATATATTAATATTACTTCTCTATTTCGTTATATGAAAAGTGAAAACAACGATCATGCATATATAAGAATAAAATGTCTCCACACATGAATGTATATAGGTTTTAATGAAAATATCAATTGGAGGGATATTAATTATTCATTAATTAAACTATAAAATATTTCTTGCAAAACAATTATTCTTTAATTAAATTAAATGTATAACTTATTACCATCAAAGCCATTTGAAAAAAATACCACTCATGCTTATATGTGGACTACAGCCTCCACAAATCAATGTGGTCAATTAATCATTTATTAATTATGTTCATAATAATAAAGATAAAATTTATGAATTTATAATATATATGATAAAATAATGATTTAAAACTATTTAATTACAATTTGACTTGGGTTCTTTCATCCATCATAATCTCAAAACTATGTTCATGATTATGTATAGTTTACCACCTAAATGGGAGGCTTAATTAATTTTTATATGTATATTTTTTATATATAACTTTAAACATTGATATAATTAATTATTATATATATATATATATGTTTAACATTATTTATAATAATTAACATTTTTAAAATTACCAAGACTGACACTACCAGACTAAAACAGAAATGAATCATTAGGCATTTATTACCCCAAATATTTATATTTATAAATAATTATTAATAAAATATTGGAAAATTCTATCATGTAAATAATATATGGTATTATAAATAATATTTTCATTATATAACATATTTTTAATTCATATATATATATATATTATACATGATGTTCATTCATGTACGATGGAAATTAGACTAGAGGTAAGGGTTTCTCATCTTACTTTTTTCAAGAGACATATATCATATTAACCACATACTTCATTAATGATTGGTATATACTTAACTATTGATATAATATATCATGATTCGATTTTTTTCCATGGTATTTAACGATTCATTTTATGTTATTTCATTCACGAGGGTTATGGTTAAGAAATTACTAATGTGGTATTTTTTTCAACATCTCATTATTATTGAGGATTATATATGATTAAGTATATCATATGTAAATTTTATGATATTTATATATTAAAAAAACTTATTTTCATATAGTCTATTTATTCATGATATTTTCATGAAATATTACCATTCTCACTTTTTAATACATGAAGTTATTGAGAAAATTATTTTAGAAAATTATGGCTTCATTTATCTCTTTGGTTAATATTTTTTATTCATCAACCATTTTTCCTATAAATATATACAATTTTTTGAAAAAAATTTATATCATATTTAATTTAGTAATTTTTTTCTATTTTTTATATTTTTAATTGAATATTCATGTCATATTCTGAATTGTCACATTTTATTCATTTTATAAAAGTATGATAGGAATGGTTATTTTATTTTTTTAATTTCCATCAATAATGTCAAATCATTACATTGAATCCTACTTTAAATATTTAAAAGTTAATTTCCAATGATTAATTTATATAATATTTTTAAAAAACATAGTTTTTAAATACAGGTTTTTAAATTAATACTGTGTATTTTCCCCCAATTTAATTGTCCAATGATCTCTATTATTTATTTTAATATGCTTTAATGTCCTTTGTAAAATCTTATTCTTTAATAAGTATATAAAAATATAATACCATCAACTATATTTCACTTAATGTTTTATGATAAGCATTTTTTGGGAATGTATTGATATTCCATATGATATCTTAGATGATAAATTAATTTATTGATTATTAAGGAGTTTTTATTAATTTATTTAGTTTATTCATAATATGATCGAATTGGAATTATTACATGACTAGTGTTTTTGGGAAGCACATAGCCCCTCAATGCATCAGTATGTAACATGTGAAAAAATGGATTGGGTATTTGGATAGTTCATTACCCATTTTTGTATGTTGTCTTTGAATGCGTCCTTGAGGATTTGTTTTATATATTGTTAAATGAGGCATTAATGATATTTTTCAGATGTATTGAAAAGTTTATTCCCAAATAAAGAAACCATTTATTAATTTCCATGTGATTATTTTAATTTTTCTAACCTCCATGGATAAGTTTCTAGTTCATTTAACCGTATGTTCGAAATTATTTTATTCTCATATATTCCTACTATATTATTCATCGTTCTTAGATTATAGATTAAATGAGATTTGATATAATTTATATATCTTTCCATGTTTATCATTCCTTGTTTAGCTTTATTGTGTGAGTACAATTACTGGGCATATGATCTCACCACTTTTTTAGGTTTCCTTTAATGAGGATACATGGATGTGTTTTATAATTGATATACATGGATATAATAATGGTAAGTATGGTGTTTTCAAAGAAAAAACTACATTTAATTTATTGTTTTCAGAGGTTATATGAAACACATGTTTTAATATATTTTTTCCGTGACTTATTAACTATTTTTTCCTTTTTGAAACTATTATTTTTAACATATTCTGATGTAATAATGTTACCATCAGCTCAATGTTACTAATAATGGGGTATCAATATGTGGTATCATAAATTGTTTATTATAAAAATTGGAATTGTGTGTTTGGAAACATAGAGTATAGAATGTAACACTATGACAACCATTGTGAATATTCCCAAAGACACTAATATTATGATTAAGCTATTAGATATGTCTAAAATTTTCAATTTGTTATAATAGTTTCACTTTTTTTGTATTAAACGTTTTGTTTCATAATGTTGTGATAAAATCTAGTGTCTTCCATTTTTTAGAAATTATTTTTCAAGATTTAATGGAAACTATATCAAATCATGTAATAAATGAAGGTATTTATATAGATGGAATGATAATTAAAATGGATCATAAGATAAAACTAGGGTTGGACCTACAACTAGAAGAAAAAAATTATATGTTTATTATGGTTATTGAATCATGTTATGTTAAAAAAATGTTCCCATAAAAATCAGTCTTCAAATCAAAAATGTTGTAGAATAATATTAATATGTTTCATGAATTTGAAACATAAATCATTTAGTGGGACAAAAAATCCGATACTAGTAGTGAAATGTAAATATTACAAAATAATTATTTTTCTCATATTAATAATTAATAAAATGGAGAAGGTAATCAAAAAATTATATATCCTTTTATGGGAAGTTGGTACATGGTCTTAATTGACTGAAAAACAAAGGATGAAGACAAGATAATTGTATAAAATTGATGGTTTCTAATGGTTTTACTGGGAAAGTATTTTCCTACTAATAAAATAGTGGATAAAGAGTGTGAATTAGTGAGTCTAGGAAAATATGAAGAAAAAATATTTTCTCTATATGCATCAAAATTTACAAGGATAAAAAGGTACAATTCAGATTATGTTTGTAATTCAAAGATTATGTCTGACCATTTCATTGATTGGATATAGTAAATCAATTTAAGGAAACTGTATTCTCAAAAAAAATCATTATATAAGGATATTGTTTTCTATTCTACCAAGATAGAGAATTAATTCTATATGTATTATATCATTAATGATAAGTTATAGATTTAAAGGATGGTAGATAAATAATATATAATGAGAATAAGGGAGATATGAATGTTCCCATTGATGGTAATTATGGACAGAAAAAATCGTGTACATTCTTTGAGGAAAAATGATATTACAACAAGTGTGGATATATATTAAACTAAGAGTGTGAATGAATGTGTATAAAACAAACCTATAAGATAAGTCCTTCTTCATTATAGATATGTGGAACTATACAAATTAATTACCCAATCATCAGGTGAATATAACTCCGATGATTCGAATTGATCAAGGTAAATCTAATGATATTAAGACTTCTGAAGTATAATTTTTAATGTTATTTTATATTTATATTAAATAATTATTTTTTATAGGAATCTATTCCCTATAGTGAGTATAGTATATCAAATTTTATACATTTTCATAAGAGATTAGGGATCACGTACCAAAGGAAAAAATAGTTTAGTATTCTTGATAAAATTGATACATACATGAAATTTTAGCTAAATTTTGAAACATAAAATACACAAAAAGTTATTTTTTAATTTCATTATCCCCCTTACTTTATTCATACAGATCAATAACAAAACTCTATATAATATCATAGGAAAAAAACAATGGATGGTGTCAGATGATAAATAAGGGTATGTCTATAGGATAAAATATTAATAAATAAGGAATAATATATATGGGAAGTTAAAAAACTAAAAATACCATACATTTAACAAATTACATGAGAATAATATTGCAGGAGTACGTATTTATAAAATAATTCCATATAAATATTCTCCTGTTGTTGAAAACATATCCTTGAATATTATAACTAATCAAATAATCTAATGAATATCAATATGTGAGTTCATATTGATGGAGGTAATATTGTTTTACTTGAAAAACATACTATCAAGGACTTGTTAAAATATAACTAATACCATCATTTATTTCTTTTAAGAAGTATATTTAAATGGGTAAGGCCTCAGATGTACCCTAAACAAGTTTGTCGCCTAAGACCTACTGATGCATCAAGGGACTACTATGGGCCCCACCCATCACTTATGATGTAGAATAAATTTCCCATATGTTATTGGTTACAAAAAATAAATATCTAAATTCATATGGATAAATTAACATATGAAATGTTCATAAATTCCCCATTAAATAAACATATTCATAAACCATCATGTGTAAAATGGTGAATTAGATGAAAATTGTATATTCCTAGTTAGAATATTTATATTACATCAAAGTAAATAATAAATACATTATCAATAAAACAAATAAATTTTGTATTAAAAGTAAAAATGTTGGTTTATATCATTTATAAATAGAAATTCCCAGAAATGATTCATAATAATATATTTCAACAAAATAAACAATGCAATTTGAAACAATCCATTTAAAAAACAACCACAATTTTTTTTGGAAAATAACTTTCACTATCAATAACATTTTAAAATATTTTAAATAATAATTAAATCATTGATTGTTCATGATGGTGGAAAATTTTGTTCATGACGTACATGATATAATACGGATTCCTCCTAAAATTTTTGTATAATCCCAAAAACAATTGTGTTGAAAATGATGGGAGGGTTCTTTTAAATATTAAAAAAATGTGTATTTTCTTTACATAACTTTGAAAAAAAAATATTAGCATTTTCTGGAAACATTTTCATAATACATTGTATTTGGGTAAAATATATCTCATACATAAGTGATAAATAAGGTTTTATTTTTTTAAGAAAACTTTTTCCTAAGAATTTTATTTACTGTAGAGGAAAAAGTGATTATTAATTAAAAAATTTCATGAATAAATAGGGGAGGAGAAAATAGTTTTATGTTAAGAGATAAATATCAAATAATATTCCTAATAGAGACTAAATTATATACAATCCAAAATATTTATGAGACTATGAAATAAACCATTACCACTTGGGAAACATTTAAATCATAATATTAATGAATAAAATAAAATAAAATAAAACATTAGAACCCATTTTGATTAATTTATTTATGATATATAATAAAAAATGGTATTATATGCATCACTCATAAGAAAAAAGTGGTGAATATAGAGAATGTGACATGGAAGTAAAAGTGAGACAAGAAACCCTAACCTTAACTCTAATTTCATCATTATTTTTTTTATCATCCTGAGTAATAAACAATTTTAATTTATTTACACTCTTAGTAACCCTTTTACGTTTATTATTAATTTTATTTGACTTATTACCATGTTATATATGATTATGTAACCAATAATGTTTATGTTATATATTTTGATGAATTTTTTCTTATGTGTGAAAAATGACATTGGTAGGTTGATCATGGAAAAAAATTTAATATTTAAACATTAAATAAATATAATAATTACATAGTAATCATATTTATACATCAACAATAATTTTATAACAAATAATTAAATACAAATATGACAATTTATCTATGTTACGATTTTGGAGATGGTAGGTCGTACATACACATGACAAACATTTTCATCATTCATTGATCATTATCTAAAAAAGTAATAAAAGAAATTATTGTTTACATAATTATAATAATATCACATATAAATTATCTTTTAATTAAAAATAATTATATATATCAAACATGTGTTTTGTTTATGAAAAATATTCACATTCCTTTATGGATAAGGTATTAAACATGTACAAAGACAATATTATTATCACTAAATGAATAAAAATGTAAGAATTAAAATGATATATTATGTTTTAATAGTGTTAAATATTTCATTAATATCATATTTATTTTATTTATATAAAATATAATAATTAATATTATCTTTTCACCATCCATTTAAATTGTTGATGACAGATGAATAATATCAGTTCATGGGCCGGTAATCAGCCATACAAATGATCGACGTTATGTACACCCCATGGAATATAAATGTAAAAAACTATATATTATATAATTACATATATATGTATAATAATTTAATAAATATCATAAATATAATTTACATCCATCATTATTCCTAATTGTGAGATATGGTAATGGAGAAAAGAATGACATAGCTTCGTAATATGGTAGTCCACAGTACACATGAATGATGATTTCATAATGCAGTTGAGGTATTTGAGGACATCTTTAGGTCATTAACATAACATTAAAACCAATATGTATATGTAGGATATTAATGGTTTTATATATGATGATTTTAATAATAATTGAATAATTTGAATAAGAAACAAAATAATGACACTTATGGAAGAATGTTACCTATATTTTAGGTATCCTCATATTCTAAAAAACCCTCATAGGATATATTTTTAGAAAAAAACTTATTGGATTAGAATAAATATTTTGGGAAAGAATCCAGCAGTTATTGGTTGAAAAAACTTGATGATGGTGTAAATAATAGAGGAGATCAAGTGGACATTTTTAATAAAGGTGAGTGAAACAGTTATAATATTTGGAATAAAACTTGGTCCCATGTTGTAGATATTACAAATGGGTCCAAAATTGATTATTATTGACATTTATACATTATAAGTTCAAAATACATCCATAATATAGTTTTTAACTCTTTCTATATACTTATAACAAAAAAAATTAGTTTAATCCCATGTAATTGTTTTACCTAAACTATGGTAAATGAGTTATAGTAATTTTAATTTTCATTATGGTTAAAATTAATTTATAAATTATTAGATAATTTATATCATTTATATTCTAAACATTGAAACCAATTTCCCAAATTATATTCAAAGAATTGAAAAAAAAATTATTTAAAAACAATCACTTAGATGTGATGAGAAAATGGGTTTTAGATAGAAAATGATCAATAGTGTACAATGTTTTAATATGAAATTTCAATATGGAAATGATTCAATGACCTAAATTGGATTAATATATATATATATATATATAGTTGAAAAAATGATACATTAAAACCATTCTAAAATATAATTTATATTTATAAAATGATTATCTAAAAAAATAAAATTTTTAATTATATTTTTATAGTGTTCATTATTAAACAAAAAATGATACAATTTAAAAAAACCAAAAAATTCACCTATGTGTAACATTACTATGATAATTTAAAACATTATTTTTTTTATTCTTCATCCTAAAATAGATAAAAGTTAATTATAATGTATGAATGCACTACATGACAAAACAACCTTTTATAGAACTATAGTTTTCCAGAAAGCATATATTTTTTATTCAAATGGTTCTAATTTTACCTCTAATCATTACATATACAAAAAAAATTAAAATTTTTATGTAATATATTTTTCAAACATTAATTATTTCTATTCATATACTATAATTTATTGTCTAGGTTTTAATGGTAATGTATAAAAAATATATTTTTGAAGAGTACCGTTTTCATTTCAAACAATTTGTTGGGTTCATTGTATGAAGTCACTATGATTAACTTTATTAATATTTATATATTTTTTTTAATAATGTATTTTTATGTTACATTCCCTTATATTATTGGTGTTTCTTGTCAAATAAACCATTGAATATGAGTCTCATATTTTTTAAATTCCATGGTGCTACATCATACCCCATTGCATAACATTTTCCTCAAAATTTATTCTTCATCTTGCTAATATAGGGTTTTTCATTTGGAGATACCCTTCCTAAAATACCATGTCATGAGAATGGTTAATAAAACATTCTATTGATTTTATTTAAAGGTAAATATAGAAGTCATATGAAAATAAATTACTTGGTTTCTAAGTAGGATAACATTGGAGGAATGTGCTGATATGGACATGGTAGATGAGCATAAATAATAATATAGAGCGATAAAGGTCATTGATCATAATAATTTCAATGATCAATGAAATTTCAAGGAAACCCAGTCTATAAATCTATGATGAGTTAAAAGGTGATATTATTTGATAGATATTACGGTAACATGATAAAAAATTTCAAGCTAATTTTCCAAAAATTGAAGAATTAATTTACTATCTATTAATATGTGGTAATATACTTAAATTATATATTTCTATTTTATAAAAAACAATTTTATAATTCTATTATTTACAAATAGATTTCTAAATAAGTAGTTACTGTAATAAATGAATATCCAATGTTGATTTTTTATACCTAATGTACAAAATTTACTTTTAATGGAATGTAATATTAATAATAGAATAATATTCCATTGCTTATATTTATAGTTATTAATATAAAAATTTGATTTTAGAAGATATCCAGTATTAATAAATCATCACATGGTGAAGTGATACATTAATATCTAATACTGCATCCATCATTCAAGATAATCCATTTCATAAATTGTTGACCATATTACCCTCCAAAATTATTAATGCCCATAAAATTGAAAAATGTCAAAATAATTTTAAAATGATCATATCATTAATTCTCCAAAAATATTCAGTATATCATATTCATCACATACAACAAATAAAAACAACACCATCATTTATTCTCTTAAAACATTATAATAACATCAATTACCAAAAAAATTAATTTAAAACATGATTTCTTATTTATTAAATATAAAAAACATTGATTATTTGATTTATCCATTGAATCGAAAAATGATGTTAGCTACATCAATGATAACATACA
This sequence comes from Viscum album, assembly GCA_963277665.1. Taxonomy (NCBI): domain Eukaryota; kingdom Viridiplantae; phylum Streptophyta; class Magnoliopsida; order Santalales; family Viscaceae; genus Viscum; species Viscum album. The sequence continues at coordinate 897,103,015 of OY728136.1, read as the reverse complement.
ACAAATTTTCATCAAATCACAAATTGGTACCAAAGTGGATAGTACTATTCATCTTAATTTATCCAAACCATCCATCTCTTTATACCCATCTCATTATGTCATCATAAAGAAAATATTAAAGATATCGTTACTTCAATAATTTGTTTTAAATGATGTTACACTTTCCAATAAATTATTTTTCTCGGGCATCATAAAATTAAATATAATATTTAAAATAATTAAAAAAAATACTACTTTGAAATCCATATGAGTTTTATAATTCATATAACTAGGATATCATTGATAAAATACTAAAATGACATAATATTTTTATCCAAACACAAATAGATTTATCTTTCCACTTAGTCTCTGTAATAGGAAAATCATGGACATGATCTATTAACTAATTTTTATGTGTATTACACTGATACATGGGGTATTAATTTTATTCTTTCCCCATCCCTTTATAGCTATAGAAGTGATCATTTGAGACCTTTTTCAATCTCTTGTAATCATACGCATGACAAAATATATTTAAAAACATGTAGAAAAATCACACTGCCTTTATAAAAGTTCATGTGATTTTCCTTACACAATTATATCATGATTGAGATTCTTCATTTCTCTTATTAACATTATGCATCATATTCAATATCAACATCTTCATCCCTTACTTCCACTCAAATCGATAATACAAAGACAATTCCTTTTCTATCTTTTTATCACATGATACTATATACTCATATGATCATAATTATTTGGGGAGTCGTTCATATTGGATGATTGGGATAAGATAATAAAACAAATGGTCATTCTTAATCATTATATTGTGTGCATTGATGCAGTTCTCAACCCTTATAGAATATTCCATTTCTAAATAATGGAATATAGTAGATTTAATTATATCATTTCAAAATGTAATATATAATCCTATAACTAGTGAATGAATTATCATAACATAAAATTTTTTATTAGATAATATCATTGTCTTAAACTTGGTTTCTTTGTGGATATATTTATTTTTAACTCCTTAATAATGGTTTGTAATGAAAATGTGATTTATCCGAAACACATCCACTAGGATTGTCAAACTAGGAGCATAGTATATCTTGTGGTCCTACACTAGTTGATGATTGTTCAAGAGAAATAACCCCATTTATATAATTACACAATTATACATATGTTCATAGACAATATCCACATGTAGTATCCAATCATGGATAAATTTCTAAAAACACTCAAATAATATAATGCTCATAAAAAATAGGATGTTCATCTATTCTTATCAAAAAATTCTATCATAACATTTTTTCCCTAATATATTATTTCCTAAAATAGTTATCATTTTTTCAACTAATCATCCTCTAAAACCATCTATAGTGTCCTTACACTAGTATCCCAGAGCCGGTGTAAAAAATATTTCAATTACCTATGAAATAAGGAATCACATCCCTATGAACAATGTTACTTATTAATCTTGAAAAAAAATAGATACATGAAATTAAAATTATATTTTTATACAGAAAATAAAAAAATTATATTTTAATTATTCTCCTTTGTTTATCCATAAAAATTATTTACAAAACACACCTTTTTACCTTATGGGAAATAAAACTGACAAATGTGGTGATATAAGATGCTCAGTAAGGGTAATAGTATATTGTAATATATGAATAGATAAGTCATAATCAACATGGAAAGGTAAATAACAAAAAAAATTCCATTTAATAAAAAACAAGAGCATAATATTAGAAGAATAAGTCAAAATTAAGTAAACCCATATATATAACTGAATGATATTTAAAACATAAATGTGGAATTAAAACTAATTGAGTAACCACATGGATAACCATTCTATAAATTCATAATGCTGAAATTCATAATTCATTACATCTTAAACATACCATCGAGTCCTTTTTCAAAGTCATATAACAAAATTGAGGCATTATTCAAAGCTATAACATTCCAACCAAAGTTACACATAGAATAGTTCATCAAAACCGTTTTACATTGTCCCTAAAGTGTGGATCCAAGTTTACCGGAGGGTTGATACTGACACTGATGGCTCAAGAATACAATGGTGGGGAGACTATACCCCAATTATTAGATTTTCTCATCGATATATCTATGAATACATTAATCAATAGTGGAATTAGTATAAATAAATGATAGAGTAGCATATGATAATATGATAAATCAGTAGATGGAAAATGAAAAATACATAACTATGTATGCATATCCAGATGATTCAAAATATCTAAAGAAATATCAAACATAAGGTGATACGATACAGAACATGTGTAATGCAAATAAAAAAATAACCAAGGCTATCACCATGAGAATCATAAGCTTAAGAAGTGTAACAGAGTTCAAAATTCTATGTACAAATAAAAAAAATGACATAATCCATAAATAAGAACCTATAATCACAAAGTCAATTTAGGTAACCCAGTGCAATGGGGACCCAAATAGTGTTTGGGATATAACCAGTAAGCCACTACAAGTGGTCTATAATCATAATTGTGATTATGAATATGAAATGTAACGTATTTTAGGTATGATTGGTAAATAAGAAAATGAAAAATTTAAATAAATCATATTTGGTTCATTAGTGACACATGGCCAACCATACATACTTCGGCCTACCCCATAATACATCTTCACAGAATTCACCATGTGAATATTGTTATATATGTGATTATATGTGTATATATTAATTTCTCAATGATCATGAAAATATATATTCTCTCTATTAATAATAAAATATATAGTAATATATATATATATATGCAGTACTATGTAGGTCTATATGACTAATATAAGAAACTATGAATGGGAATCTCTAAAAAACTAATGAAATTATGGATAGTAATAGTAACTAAAGATTATACAATTAGTTGTTCGAGGACATGAGGTATATACCCAATGTGTCATATTAAAATGACATCTATAAAATATAGCTCTAGTAATATTTATTTATAAAGAATCGTGATATAAAATGGTCATTCAATGAGCCCATACATGACATTAAGTATTTAGAGAACCATAAATCACCCAGGGTGTCATGTAATGATGTTAATCAATGAGGTCGTACATGGTGTTCTATAAATAAGAAATAAACACATCACTCGTCACATCCAAATTCTCCCTGAGACCATCTATAGAATTCCATAAAATTTAAAGCAACTTATTGTTTATAGTGTTTGAAATTTAATCATATATAGTAGCCCATCCCACATGATCTATAAATAGGAAACCCATGTATCTCTCAAAGAAGTATATAATCCTCATAAGAGATGATCCTATCCATGATGTTATCTAAATAGAAAATCCATGTATTGCACATGGTATATATAATAATGACTATCAGTGATCCTTTCTAGGTAATTCCATAGAAAGAAACATGAGTATAACTCCAGTCATGAATAATTCATTTATTCATTTATATTCAAGTAAGAAGGAACTACAACCTAGTAATCACTTCATACCAGGATTTACCAAAAAATAAATAAGATTATAAGTCCACGACCATGAATTATCATAAAATAGGTATATAAATGATTTATGGGAATGTACAAAATCATTCCCCATCATATTTCATGTGCACCTAATTAAGGTAATTCCCCATTATAAATTTAAAAATTCAAATTATTTTCGCATTTTATGTAAGAACCCAGAGTTTCACTCAAGTATGGATCCTTTAATTTTCAGTCCAAATCTTTAAATTTGAACTAATATCTATGCATATTGGGTTGATAAAGGTCCCATGTGTGTCTGGGGAATGTTGGATGCATGGAACCCATGTTTTGGGGAAAATAGTCTTGGCGCATAGTTTAGAGTAAATCGTGGAAGAATTCCATACAGTTTGGAAATTTTTTTTGATTATGTTTTTCGAGAAAGAGAATCCTCGCAAGATTTACACATGACCATGAATACTAACCTTGAATGATCCCCTGTTTTCCCAGTTCCCCATGCATGGTTTTCACATGGTTTGTCAAACTGGGCGGACAAACCGTGTGCATGCTAATTTAAGGGTAAATTGTCCCTTTTTACATTAATGATTTAATTAACCTCCGTTATTCTTCTAAAACTTGTGCTTATACATGATATACCAATTTATCTCTCAATTTGGGTCTTTTTTATGATCTATCTTCAGAATCAAGAGATCTCTTTCATCCAAAAAATGATCGATCTTTTGTTCATCATGTTGGATGGGCAACGATAAGTACCCAAGTCCTCTTGAGCTGTTATCCTTCTCCTTTTCACAAGAAGGAGATATCATGGTATAACTATTTTTCTCTTTTTCATTGATCTAATATGATCTTAGCAAAATCAATGGCCAATAATATATTACGAGAGTCTTACAAGCCTAATGTGGGTGTTCTAAAAGTCATCCCTAAATTTCGTTGATTCTGTATTTGTTGTGTGGGGCCCACTAATTTCATTAGGTTCCATTTAGGGAATTTAAATGCAATTATTATAATCATTAAACCATAAGGATATGATTTATCCATATATGTGATTATTTTTTGGGGGTTATTACCTCAACTCTATCTGATCCATGTGTAAGTCTATTCCATAATTGGGGTTTTAGTGTTCTGACATGTTTAAGACACCATTCGGGTGTGCCTTGGCATGAACTATCTACGGTTAAGTATTTATATATTGATTTTCTTGATTTATATTGTTAAATTTTTAAGGGAAAGTTCAATGATTGTGTACTACTTGAGCTGCATAAGGTAAGTGATTCAAATTGATAATTAAATGTGAACGATTAATTGGATGCATATATGTAGCACACCTTACCACGTTAATGGAAGGTAGAAAAATGAACCTCAAATTATGGAATATTCCATAGATGGATTAAATGAATGGTTTCACACAACATGGCCTTAACACATTAATAAAAGGTAATGTGTGAGACAAATAAACTCATAAAAAGGTTTCATACTACTTGACTTTATCACACTAATTAATGGAAAGGATTGAACTGAATGAAATATTAAGTGACTTAATAATCAAATAAGAATGACATGTACTGATATTGTTGTGGATTCTGATCATAAAATGACATTAGCACTTGGTAACCCCATTCTGATTCAAGGATACGGCTTGCATAGGATGGTACCCAGCAAGATATTGATCCTTTCCTATTCTTGGATGCCCGTTATGAAACTATAGTATCCCTCATGATTAACTATAGGATTCCATGGATATACTCCTTGGATCCCTTCAATATCATTATATGATTCATTGGATACACTCTTTGGATCCTTCATTGACCTATAGGTTCCATGGTTAAATCCCATCAGGACTAATCATTACATATCCCAATTTTACCTTCGTCAATCATATTGGACTCGGTAGTGGACTCTTTGTGGAATTCCATGGATTACACTACTTAGATTACACTCTTACCACTTGATAGGCTAGATTTAGTTTTCAGTTGTTAACCCTTGAGGTCTACATCACATTGGTTATTACATTGGGACTTCACAATTAAATATCATTAGAAGTTTCCTTGTTAGGTCTTGGAAAATTGAATATTTATACTCTCACAATGTGAGGCCAATTTATCTTATGCATCATGAGACCTATTAGTCTAAAATTTGAAATTAATTAATTAAAAAATTTCATACATGTTCAGACACCAGCTAAGGGCTGACGTAGGTACATGGTAATTAAAATACATTGTTCTTATTTACATTATAAATCAATGCATAAACACTTTTACATTTCCATTATGCATGCTGAATGGTATAGACATTTTTGGTTGTTTCCCATTGATATTTATCTCACACCCTCTTCGGGCACTGTTTGCTACCTAGGGTAGATTACATTGTTCTAGGTTTTGAAAAAGGGAAGCATACGACCTTAAACACTTGATTTCATGATGTTTAGTAAGTATCTAGATATTAGTGGACATATTTAAAACTCATGATGATTGGGATAGTCATTGATTTCATATATGATTTTTTCAACATGTTATGTATGTTGTCTTATATCTGTGTTTTTAGTTTTCAAGAGAGATAACATATCATCATTAGTTGTTGTGTGCTTAGATGTTATTCTAGTTTTTTCAGTTACTCTTAATCTTGTCTTTATTTTCTATTGTGCCTTATATTCACCTATATTACATCTGCTATCTACATATTTTTACATTCACCCACTACACTATACTTCTTTCAAGGAAGGAATAATCTCCCCATGTACACACCCTATGCCCTCGCTACTAGTCAGCATCCTCTGGTGTTCATGTAGATGCACTTGAAGCCATGTGGCCCACTGAATTTGGGGCACCCTAAAATGGAATCCATATCTGGGACATCACAATGTGTTCTCAAAGGTGGTTTCTTTTCTTGATTTACTATTTGGAGATAATTGATTAAAGATTAGGAATGTTTGGGATTTGGTCATATGTCTTTCTTGGGCATCGCACAACAATGTTCAGGGTAAAAACCAATTTACCTAAATTATAATTGTTGTTATACTTTTTTCATATTACAGTTGATATTATTCTACCATTTGGTGACACACATGTTGTGCAGTATTTTGGATTATTACTCTGTATGAGTATTTTCATTCACCTTTGGCCCAATGGTTTGAGGGATATGAGCATTGTTACATCATTATAGGCACCTAGAATTCAAATGTCATTCATATTTCCATGCCATATAGGTGAATTTCAATGCATTTCGTTTCATTATATACCTATGATTGGTGAGCGATGTTGTGATAATTTCTTTTAGATGTTTTAAATTTGGTTGGAATTGAGTTATTTACAATATCAATTCATGAAGTGTATGGGCCCTCATCAGTTGGGATGAGTAATTTCCTATGTCGAACCGTTATGTTATAAATTAATGGGTGGAATTTCTAATTATTGGTGTATGGGAACTGATTCACCGGAAATTACTATACTTTATAAAGTGAATCATCAAATCTAAAATGAAATGGTCACACATCCTTATCCAACCTTGTCATACTTATGAAAGGTAAAGGAGTGAACATGGAAAATTAGATGAAAAATAAAATGAAATTTATACTTGAGCACATACTAATATCAGGCCATCTAAGTGGGTAGTTGGGGAATTATTCCTTGGTTATTGAGTTTTCTTACATTTCTCTTCCAATACTTGTGCTACCCTCCTGCTAAATGCTGATCCGAGGCATGTGTTTAGAAACTATAGATCAATGCCTCTATGATTTCCTTGTATCGTACTCGGTGAGGGTGGTGATGACCACGCTCCAGATATGATGGGCCTTGATCTACCATTCTTATTTCAAGGAGGTTCACTTGAGGGACCACCCGCTGTACCTAATTATGGAACCAATGACCATGTTCATGATAGTTTCTTAGATCTGATTCAGTGTATGTGTGGCACTTCTCAGTATGTACCCATGATGGATGATTTGACTTGTGAGTTCTAAAAGCAAAATCCTCCAACCTTTTCAGTTGATGGTGGTCCACCGAAAGATGAGTCTCATATTAATGGCACCCTATCTATTTATTAGCACCTAAATACTCCTCTAGAGTGAGTGTTCAAGCATTCGACATACATTCTTTGAGATTCATCCAAGAATTGGTGGGATGTGATTACCTTGGTCGGTCATCATCAGAGAATGTTATGGGTTGACTTAAAGACTATATTCTATAATAATTTCATTCCTCAAACATAGAGAGGTAATAGAACCAGAGATTTCATGCCTCTTGAGTAGGGTTCTACATCAGTTCTGTAATATTAGACACGTTTCATGTGGTATTTCCTCATTTCACAACTTTTTTCAGTGATGAGATTTCACATGATAAATGTTTCTAAGATCGTCTCTAGTATGCCATCTGTATGCAAGTCAAATTCATTCTCCTACATACAATTTTTGAAATAATCCATCAGACTCTCATCATTGAGCATAACATGTGTGACGAAAATAGTAACAGGTTTAATGGATCAGTATTGTTTTAGGTCGTTAGTTCTTTCGATTGATGGAAGAATTCCCTTGAGGTTTCTCATCAAGATAGTGACATCTATAGTGTCTGTTTCAACAACTCTAATTTTTTTCATTACTTTCGATGATATTGGAATTCAAATCCTCATTGTGATAGATACCCAATGGAGTGTCAGTCTTGTTTCCATATGGGGGATCTTCATAGTTTTTTCATGATAATTACACTATTTAAAAGTAGTAAAGGATATGAACCAGATACACCTTCAGAAGCGAGATACTTTATGTCATGTCAGGTGGGGAGTTTGAATAGAACTAGGAGGTCAGGCCGAGGAGGATGACATTGTTGTGGAAACCTGACCCCTAATCACCAATAGCGAAAATAGATCATTTTTTATCATGGTAGTCTATATGTTACACATGGCTATGGATTATGAAAGTTTCATGCACTACATCCAGTACCTAAGGATCCGGCTAATGTTACTTCTATAGTACGAGTTACTATACTAGTAGAACCTACTATTGTATCTTTTTTTATATTGGTTCTTCGAACTCTTTTATCTATGTATCTTTTGTGGAATGTATTGGACTAGATATATAGTATCACGATGGTGTAATGACAATATATACATCATTAGGGGTTCAAACAAAGGGAATAAACTAATGTAGGGACTTTCAACTTGAAGTAGGAATTTACCATTTCTCTTGGAACCTCTTTATATTCGATTCAACAAATATCGATGTCATTCTCATAAGGGACTGGTTGGTTCGCTTTTATACTTTTTTATATTGTTATCACTACATGATTTATTTTACATCACCAGAGGGAAGAAATTATCTACAAATGTGTGACTCTGATGTCCATGATAGTAGATCGAGACCATAGTATCATGATCAAGGTGGAGTGATTAGCTAGATTTAACATCTCTTAATAGAGGGTCGGGGTTTTTGACCATTTGATTTCCCTCCAATAGTGAATTGTATCATGGATGTCCTTCCAAATAATTTTTCTAGATTACCTCATTAGAGAGTGGTAGAGTTTAAAATTTTTCTTATTCAGGTAGCAGCTCTAGTGTCAATTTCTTCTTTAGGATGGAACCTATAGAGCTTTAGGAGCTCATGTGGAAGATATAAGATTTATAACCTAAATGCATTATAAGTCCCAATACATCTTTTTCGGTTTTATCCATCCTTTCTCCAATAATGTGGATGTAGCCTTGAATCTATGCATTGATTATAGAAATTTGAACAAGTATACAATCAACAACTAGTTACCACAGCCTCTAATAGATGCTCTCTATGACTAGCTCAGAGGACAAAAGTTCTTCTCTATGATCGAACAAAGATCATATTATCATCAGGTGTGGGTCACACCATTATACATACCTCATAAAACTTTTCATAGCATGTCTGGTCGGTATGAGTTCCTTGTTATGTCATTTGGTTTTATGAATGTTCCATCCATTTTCATGGATTTGATGAATAGGTTTTTCCACTTCTATTTGGACTTATTTTTCATCGTCTTTCTGAATGACATCTTGGTGTACTCTCACACTCGTAGTGAAAATGCAAAATATCTTGAGATCTTTATGAGTACACTTTGAGAGAATCAACATAATGCCAAGATTTCTATGTGCCACATCTGGATCAAAAAAGTCAACTTATTGGGTCATATAATATCATAATAAAGAGTATCTATTGACCATGAAATGTTAGTGCAGATGTTTCCTATGAGAATCAAAAGAATGTGTTTGATATACTAAGTTTTTTAGGGTCCGCAAGATATTACTGGTGTTCCATGAAAGACATCTCACATCTTGTTTCACCTCTTATTGGTCTTACTAATAAGGGGGTCTTGTTCATATTCTCAAAATCATGTGATAAATCCTTTCATGAGCTGAAAGGGAGGCTTGTATCAGCACATATTCAGACTCTTCTGGAGCTATTCATCGGTTATATTGTCTTCTATGACACATAAGGCATTGTCCAAAGATTAGTACTATTTCAAGAAGATAGAGTCATTGCGTATAGATATCATTATTTTAAACATAATGAGAGAAATTACCCAACAAAGGACATTGAGCTAGAAGTAGTTGTCCATGCCTTACGTTGTAAGAGAAACTGTCTATTTGGTGAGCACGATGTGGTGTACGCATACAACAAGAGCATCAAATAAATCTTTTCACATCATGAAATAAAACTATGACAGTGTATATGGGTTTAATATCAACAATACATTATTTTTGAGCTTGTATATACGCCTGGGAAAGGCAATGTGGTTACAGATGCCCTGAGTTGAAAAAAACAGGCACATGACGTATGGGAATCTTGTGATGAATGGGAGTTAGAGGACATCTTTTCTGAGATTTATCTAGAGTTTCATTATAGTCAGGAGCAGTCATACCCCTCAGCCTTTAAAATTACCTCTTCCCTTATTTAGAAGTATAATAGTATACAATCATATGGTCATGATATCTTGCTTCTCCGTGAGAGTATGTTAGGAGATAAATTACCGCCATATTGGTTTCTGGACAGATATAGAATCATGTTTCTATGTGGACATATATGGGTTTATACAGATATGAGAGGGGATATGATAATGGATCCCCACACTACTTAGTTGGTAGTTCATATAAGAATCTCCATGATGTATCATGATATGCAACACACATATTGGTTGCCTAGGATGAAATATCATATAGAAATCATTATCAGTAGGTGTTATACCTATCAATAGGTAAAGGCAGAGCACCATAGAAATACATTCTTGTTACGAGTACTTCCATCCCCATAATGGAAATGTTACGATGTTTCTATGTATTTTTTAGTTGGCTATCCGATGTCGATGAGGGGTAGTGATTCTATCTAGCTAGTCATTGACCGACTAACAAAATCTTCTCACATCATTCCTATTTGGGAGACTTTATCAGTTGATGAGCTGGGAAGACATTATGTCCAAGAGATCATAAAACTACATGGGGTTCTACATACTATCATTTATTATAGGCATTCTAATTCCACATCACGGTTATGGTAGGTATTACAGAAAGATATGAGAAATCACGTGCTTCTATGTATAATATTCCACACTAGGACCGATGGAAAATCAGAACAAAAAATGCAGGTTCTAGAGGATATCCTCATAGTAGTTGTTCTTGATTTCAGTAGTTTTTGGGAGAAGCATTCCCCTCTCATCTAGTTCTCCTATAATAATTGATTTTAGGCGATAATAAATATGGATCCATTTGAGTCTTTATATGGTAAGCCATTAATTTTTCCCATGTGCTAGCTAGATGCAGGTGAGGAAACCCAACTATGTCTATATCACATTCAAAAGACATCAGAACAGGTTTAGCTGAACAGAAAGCATATGAATACTTCTTAGTCTAGAAAAAAATCATAAGTTGATCACTATCGATGACCTCTTTAGTTGGAGGTTGGGGATCATTTTTTTCTTTGGGTATCATCCATTCTAGGGAATAGATGGTAATGAAAATATGGAAAGTTTTCGCATCGTTTTGTAGGGCGTCTTGAAATTATAGAGAGAGTTAGTCTGATAGCCTATCGATATCTTTTATCTCATTGATACTATTCCATGGAAGACATTAGTCATGTTTCACATCTTCACTAATAACATTCCAACCCATCACATACTTTTGATCCCGATAAACTTGAGTTAGATGTTGATGATACCTTTTAGGAGTATATTGTATGTAGTATTGGCCATAGCACAATGTTTCATTGAGGACGGTCTATTCTTTTGTGGTGGGTGCAATGATAGCATTACCGCATGCATGAAATTACTTGGGAGAATGAAGCCGATATATGTGCAGAATGATTTTTTTTTCTCAAATAATGTTTCTCTACCATTGGGAGGTGAACTCATGGACTAGTTTGTTTAATGGGGAATATTTTTAGAACTTGGTGTTTCACTCAGGTGTGGATCCTTTAATTTTTAGTCTAAATAATTACTTTGGTCCTAATATGGATGCCGAAGGGTTTAATAAAGGTATAAGGGGTGTTTTGGGAAATTTTGAAACCTAGAACACATATTTTTGGGAAAAACAAACTTAGAACATGATTTAGAGTAACCCGTCCAAGAATTCCACATGGTTTTCCAAACCGTGCTGATTGTGTTTTTTTGAAAAGAGCCTCCTCGTATAGTTGGCACACGACCAAGACGCGGAACCATTTGGAGCCCTTATTTCCTAGGTACAGGTTTATGGTTTTCACATGGATTTTCCAACCATACAGAAAAATCGTGCATATGCTATTTTAAGGGTAAATTGTCATTTTCCATTAATGATTTAATTAACCTCGCTCATTATCCACGAATATGATATTAAGTAGGATTTACCTACTTATCTCTCAATTTGGGGCATTTTGAAGATCTAACCATGTAAACAAGAGATCTCCTTCATCCGTAAACCAGTCAAGATTTTGTTCATCACATTGGATGTGCAACGGTAAGTTCTCATGTCCACTTGAGTCATTCACCTTCTCTTTTGATCTAGACAAAGAGATCAGGGTATGATCATATTTCAATTTTTCATAGATCTACTCTAATACAAGACAAATCAAGGCCAATATCATAGGAGGAGAGTATTATAAGCCTGATGTGGGTGGTCTATAACTAATCCCTAATGTTTCATGATTATGTATTTGTCATGTGGTGTCCACCAATTTCACCAAGTTCTATTTATTAAATTTATATGCCGTTATTATAATCATGATTACCATATACATATGCTCTTTCAATATATGTGACTATGTTTTAGTGGTAATGAGCACAACTCTATCTCTACCATGTTGAAGTTTATGCCATAATTGGGTTATTAGGGTTTCTAAACATTTGAGTCACTCTTCGTCTATGCCTTGGCATGACCTTTCTATGGGAAAGTGTTTGGATATTAATTGTCTTGATTTATATTTTGAATTTCATAATGGATAGTACCATGTATGCATACCACTTTACCTACCTATGTTAAGTGATACCAATTGATAATTAAATGTGAATGTTTATTTGGATGCATATCCATATCAACCATTACCACATTAATGGAAGGTATAAGAATGAAACATAAATTATGGAATATTCCTTATATGAATAAAATGAATGGTTGCATGCTACATTGCATTGTCACACTAATGAAAGGCAAGGATTGAAAAAATGAATTGATAAAAAGGTTGTGTTCTACTTGACCATATCAGACAATTTAAATGAAAGTATTGAACCGAAATAAATATCACATGACTTAATAATCAAATATGAATGGCCTAAATCGATCTCGCCTTGGATTATTATTGGAGAATTCTATGAGAACTTCGAAACCACATTCTGATTCCAGGATACAACTTTTATTGGTTGATACCCACCTTGATCCTGATCCTTCTCTGTTCATGGATTCCTAGTATGACACCATAGGATCCATCATATAGTACTATATGATTCCATATACACACATCTTGGATCCCTTTAATATCATTCCAGGATACCTTGGATACACTCCTTCGATCCAGCATTGACATGTAAGTTCCATGGTTAAATATCATCGTGCCCAGTCTTTGCGTAGACCCATTTTACATTGGTCTATCACCCTGGACACATTAGCAACCTCATTGTGGAATGGTTTGGATTATGCTCCATGGATTACACTCTTACCCCATGCCTGGATATATTTATTACTAAGTCGGTGACCCTTGAGGTTGACGTTTCCTTGGATATTACATTTGGACATTTCTATTAAATATCATTACATGTCTCCTTATTACATCAAAGAACCATAAATATTTATACTATGATGAGGTGATGTTAGTGGTGTCTATGACTCACAAGAACTATCAATATAAAATTAGTAATTACTTAATTAAATAATTGTTTACTTGTTCAAACAACAACCTAGTACTGATGTAGGTACTTGGGGATTTAATTACATTGTAATGTTTTACATTATATATATGTGCATTCACACTTTTACATTTCCATTACACAAGACAGATGTTATAGATTCCATTTCTGATGGCAAACTGATATTTATCTTTCACCCTCTTTAGGAGTTGTTTGGTACTCTGGGTAAATTAAATGGTTAATGCTATTTACAATGGGAATAATACATCTTTAAACACATTATTTCTTGATGTTTAGTATGGATCATGATATTAGAGGGCCGAGTTTGAGGTTTTCATGATTTGTATCGTATTTGACTTCCAAAATGATTTGTGGGACATATTATTCTAGCTATCTTGTATTAATTTTTTTCAGTTTTCTAGTGACATGAAATATCATCATCAGTGGTTGTGAGCTTTGTTGTTATTCTAGTTATACCAGTTATTGTGACTATTGTCTCTATTTTCTCTTTTTCCTTTTTTCCGTGTATTTATTCCACTACATACTTATGTTTAAATTAACTCATTGTGCCACACTTTGGTAATGGGGGAATAGTCTCCACATGAACACACCCAAAGCCCTCACTGCAACTTAGAAGCCTCTAGCATTTGTGGAGATTCACCTGAGGCCATGTGGTCCACTAGGGTTGGGGAACTCTAAACTGGCATATGGGTTTGTGATGTCACATTTTATTAAGAATAGTGTACCCCTAATAGTTGGTATTGTTACAAAATATTGAATTATTTCCCTTCTAGTTTTTTTAAAAAAAATTACATCTCTTTTATTGGAATTAATAAAAATCATTAACGGTGTTTATAATATAGGATGAGCATAATAAATTTATCATTTTAAGTAACATCTAAAGGTGTGATTTAATTCACTATATGTAGAATAGGACATGGAAAATGGGTAACACACCATGATGTGGGTTAGAATGAGATAAAAAACCTCCCTTGTGGAAATTTAATAATTATTGGGTATTAAATTTATATAATTATATTCTATATTTTAAATTTTTCATTATTAATGTTAAACACACATAGAATCTGGAGGGTGACACAATGATGTAATTTATAAATGAAAAATAAATTATGGAAAAATATATTGAAGACCAACCCTATACTTATGGTGGTACAATCATCAAATACCAATCCTTGAATTTATTTTTTTTAAATAATTTAAATTAAAAGTCAAAATTATTAAATAATAGAATGCATTTCATCTGAGGTAAATTTTTTTAATAATGGTGAAATAAAATAAGAATGAAAGATGGAGGAGTCCTATTATTACCAATATGCCTCCAAGAAGATGAAAAAATACTGAAATGTAGTCTATACGGATGATATATATCCATTGATAAAGGTGATAATGAAGATATCTAGAGACTATACTCTATTGTGCATGTATAAGTGAAGAAAGTCGGAGTGGATACATTAAGCGGGAGGGAAAAACATTATTTTTCATTTTATTAATATCTGAATTTATTTGTAGCATGGATTCAATACCTTGTGAAAATACTATTCAAGGAACTTATACCCCTGATGGTCTGGCCAAATCTATTGATAATTTATATACTATTCCATACATATCTACTAGTTATGTGTAACTAAGGGTTCCATCTATGAGAACAATTTTGGTAAATTAAGTGCATCATGTGTGGGAAAACCCTTGATTAAAATTAAAAAGTCACATGGACTATGGGTACTCTCATGATTATTATAAAAATGGTATTCCTCATGAAATGGGCCCACATTATTGACCCATACGTTTAGACTAATAGTTTTCCAACTGTGTGCATCATGATTCTATAAAAAACTAATTCTTTCTAGGCCCAAAGAATCTAAAACTCAACCGAAATCCAAGGAATCTTCTTGATCCTTAAAACTCACCCAAAAGAAAAATATTAATGTATTCTAACCCAATTATACTAGATCTTACATCTTCATAAAAAATATGTCTCATCCACTAAATGTAAAATTATCCAAATCGCTTGGAATTATCAACCTTGTCTAATAAATTTTACATTAGATCCTCCCCACAAAATTTGAATCCCTAATTAAACTTAGGGAAATAATGGAAATAACCCAGGTACTACTCATTTCATAAATTTTGACATAAAAAGTCATGTTACATTTCTAAAACTCCTAACAAATCACTAAACATCACACTAAGAAAACCATACATTATCCTTCGAAACTCAAGCCAATGCTCATATTCCGAACTAAAACATTGACATTAATATTAATAAATACAATATAACTAGAGACACGATCAACCCATCAACTCTTTACTCAACCTGCCTATGGAACTTCCACCATATGATGCACCTTTAGATGGGAAATTCCATCATAACCCTTACCATTGGAATGGAAAATAATGTATTCCCTCAGTATTATAATGATTCTATGATAATTTTTTTTGTCATTATAGTATACCAAATTACATCTGACAATGTAACACATTCCTCAAAAGATAAAAACTATTGAATTAAAATAGTACAAGATTATATTAGTCACATAATATTTCCATTGAAAACCATATGAATTTATTTTATGTACACCTTTATCAATCACAAGGCATGCCTAAAATAGTTCCTCACCAAACATAATTACAAAGTAAATTGGATTAAATCTAATAAAATCATGGGTGAACATTCATAGAAAAACCCATAATTGATAGATTTTATATAGAAAACCAAAAAAATGGATTTCCCCAAGGAACCTATAATTTAATTATTTAATTTCCACAAAATCCTATATTTTACATCTAGTGGTGTCCCATGGCCATAATGTCAATTTATGTTTTCATGGCCCTACATAAACATGGGTGTTGTCGTAATCCAAATAAATTTGAACAGCAGACTAAACAACCTCATCTAACATCGAAAGAAGTTTGGGATTTCCATATAATCATAAATGATTTTCAAAGTATATCATACGTGGTTTCACACACTTATGAATTTATATGTGATATACCACTACATAGTTGAGATACTCACATATTTTAGCATTGAAAGGGCCTAATAGAAGTCAATCCTTGAAATGATGATGCTCACGAGTCCACTTAAAGAATTTCTAGTTGGTAACCCATGTTTCAATCAAGCCTATTGATGCATATTGGAACAACCATTCTTCCAAAACGAAAATCCCATGTATTGTAATTATAAAAACACAATGAGAATTTTAATTTTAGATCGACATATAATAGATACCCTTTCAGTGTATCCATGATGATATGAAGAAAGTGGACATGGTCATCACTAAGACATTAGTACACCTAGAGGATAATTAAAACATCATAGAAGAATGGAGACACTCCCTAAATATCTAATAGTAATTTATTGGTGTTTTATTCAACCAGCTATATCCAATTTTAATAAATAATACATCAAACAACCCATGGTCGATTACCATTAAATGGGATTGACTAATTCTAATGACATGTCATCATTAACAAATCCAAATTTCTATATCACAATGGGAATTGTCAGATCACTCTAGAATAACTATTGAATTCCAAAATAGTGTAATTACATTGTAAAAACATTTGTACCCAGCCAACCATTTCATCATCATGTTGTCAGGTAAGAATCAACAAATTTTCCTAAAGATTCCATCTCCATGGAATATAAAAATAATACTAATCCTTTTATAAATGGCCTTAATAGGTTTAGTCCATGTATGTGGAAGTAAAAAATATTTCTTAGGAATGTTTCCACACTCCCCAAATTAAGATTGTCCTATAAAATGTTTACTAAATAGAAACCCATCCAAATATATCCCACAATCATCTAGAAAATAATAAAATTAAAACAAAGATACTCGAGTTACTTATAAGAAAACAAGACCATATTTACTTTAAAATTATATCTACTTATTCTTACACTCATGCTCATTCCCATCATTAGCATTAGACATAAGGATAAAAATACCATCATATCAAAAAAAACCGGAACATTTACAACAACTTCCCCAGTATTGCGATGACTCTAATTTCCTCAATCGACTATGCCCCTCATCCCTGAAGATGATATGTTATCCAACCACAATAGAATTAGGATGTAAAGAGTCGTGTTATACACATTTTCCCATCAAACCACTTCTTCCAACTAGAAATTTACTTTATTTATTAACTCATTTGATATGTAGATTTCACCGAAAAAATGAAACAAACTTGATAATATCTACAGTATTACAAACCTAACTAATCATATTATCTAATGTAGCATAAATTAAATACCATTTTTTATATTATTCTATATTATTTTAAATCATGATGATGACCTCCTGAGTCATCATTCTATAATGAATAAATCTCCTGAAACCAATAAAGTTGCAGACCTTGTCGAAGGCATGTCTAACCCAATTAAATTGAATATTTGAGGATGATAAATCTTATATAATGGGTCAATTATTGCATCACTGCATATCAGTATTTAGTAAAATTTTATTATGTAATAGTCATACTCTGGAAAAATGAAACATGTACAATACCACATGTCTAGAATTATTTTAAAATCATTTTCCTATGCTTTATATTATAACAGAGCTACCACAACCAAGATAGACCCTTTCATTTTAATATAATTCACCTATAAAGTATATGTAGACTCTCTGAAAATGATAATTAGGATCTACCTCCTATAATGTGAGATCAATAAATATAAAATATCTCTATGAGTAATGATCATATTTATGATCCATGTAAAGGAATAAGGAAACAGCTATGTAACACCCTTGTGTGAAGGTTAGGGGTAAGAACACCACTAAAAGGATTTAATCATTCCATTTACACTAATTTAAATTTATATTTACTCATTTATGGATTCTTAATTTATAAAACTCATTGTATTAATTATAAGAGACAAGTATCCATGATAAATTTTTATACTATCACCATAATACGTAAAATAATGTTCTATAAATCATATTTTTAATAATTATTTATTTAATAAAAAAGATTTAATGATAATTCAACTTTTACCATAAATTTGCCATATCCATTTTATTTATCCATAATGCCCACATAATTATACATAGATAAATAAAATTTAAATTTAAATTTATAGGTTGAATCCACCCCTTTATATTGTACTTTTAATTTTAAATAACTAACATCTCATATAAATATAGTTCAAAATATGATAACATGTCTTTTATAAACTAAAAAGGGAATAGTTATGTAAGATGTAACCATATTTCTATGTTTGAACCCATGTTAGTGGTTTCCAAAAATTTAAGTGATCATCCACATAATATAGAAACATTCCACCATGGGGATAAGATATCAGTAAATTCAAAAGGAAGGATATCGATGAGGGTCCCATTAATCCATTTTGGTATCAAATAAATTAATACCAAAACTAATGGTCATTAATACTATAAAATAAACTTAGTGGGTTTATTTAATAAAAATTTAGAACCACGAAAAACCTATGGGGGTTCATTCAAGTCTATTTCATAACTCTAACAATTCAGGACCCTTATACTTGTGACAAGTCCTACAAAAGGTACATAAGAAAACAATAAATTTATAAAACCAAAATTTATAAGACTTTAAATTTACTCAACATTATAAAGTTATATAAAACACTTATAATTTGGCCTGATTATTGGGGTTACCAGTTCCTGACTCATAAAGAACACATACACATTATTGGTTATAAATTGGTTGTGATTTAATCATAACATGTTTGATTAAATTGATAAAAAATGATAAATGGATCAAACATATCATTATTTTTTAGTTATGGTGACACTAACATTCTATATGGGAAATCATAATTATGGTTTATGTATACACTTTAACAAACAACAGTATATCAAAATTATAACTGGTAATTCTATAAAATGTAGTAAATATAAGGAAACATGGAAATGAATTACATAATCATGGTATGTGGATCTACATGAAAAAAATCAAGAATCAAGGGACAAAAATAATAGAACCATTGTTTATATGAATGATTGATAATTATTTAACAGGAGAAAAAAATAACACTTACATAACATATCACTATATTAGGCAGTATAAGAATGAAATATACATGGAATGAAATATCCATGGACTATGAATATCTATGTTCCAATAATTATGGAGGTAATAATCCGTCTTTTCCATATAATAATAATTTAAAAGTGAAAGAAATCACATAAACCATGATGTATTCGAAGGAACACTATTCAATAAAGGTAAAATAATAATTAACTATAATAACTAACAACATATACAACAATCCTACCAATGGAAACTAGTTCTATTCCCCGAGAATAAGTTGATCAATCCCATATATGTCTTTTTACAGTGTTCTGATCATTTTGTTATATCATGTCTACCAATTCAAAAACTTGTAAATCATAAGTAAATAGAAAAATATGATACCACATTGAAGCATCTCGACTTGTGAGCGACATAGAGCGATGCCTGGACCAGTTTTCCACTAGGACTCAAGGAACCCCCCACGCCCCATGGTAGAACCTACAGACTACTAGAAAGGTTCTAATAGTAGATCTTTTTGGAGACTATACCCTAATGATCAGAATAGAAAATGTTATAACAATTAAAAAATCAACCAATATCTAATGAGGTATAATTAAAATAAGTAGTATAAGAATATAATAAAATAGTATAATATGTGGAATATGTAAATGAAAAAATTATCCATATATGTATAGATAAGGATACCTAATAAAGTAAAACATTCAACAGCTGATAAAATATAGTACATGAGTAATAAAAAAGAAAAAAGTCCCAATGGATATCTCTATGAACATTATGATTCTAAAATTTTCATTCGGTCCTATATCCCATGTGCAAATGATATTTTTTCATAATCCTTAAACATTCACATTCAATAATGTGTACATTTTGGGTACCATAGTGTAATATAGGCCCTAAAATGGTGTGATGTACACTCAATAGGCCAACACCAATGATATCTCAAAAAAACCTAGTCTATGAATATAAACTAGAGAAATTTATAGGTATGATTGGTAACAAAAAAAGAATAAAATAAAAAATATGAATCTAATCACTGATATTTGGCCAACAATAACTAATTTTTACAAATATATAATATATCTACAGAGAATTTACAACGTGAATATAGGAAAAATTGATTTTGTGTATATATATATTATTTTAATTTATTTAAGTATATATATATACTATGTATGAAAAAATATATTTTTATATATAAAATTATTACTAGCTAGAACCTGAGGCATTATAGAAGAATATATGAAAGGGATTCTATAAAACCATGAATTAATTTTGGGTAGTAATATGTAACTCATCATATTAACATTAAACGATCAACGAACTAAGTTATATACACAAGGTGTCATAATATCATAACATTAATAAATGATATCAATAGTCATATGAAATTATTAACATACCTGATATTAAATTTTCAATATATGAGTTTGTCCATGTCATCCTGTATTGAGGGACTTTTGTGTCACTATGGAGTTATGTAATTATGTTACTTTATGACCTCATCCTCTGAGTTATGTAAAGAGTAAAACCAATAATAAATTGTAACATCCAAATTACCTATGATCCCATCAATGGAATTCCATAAAAATAAAAACCATTTATCTATCAGAGTACATGGGATTTCATCGAGCATATGATCCCACCCAAGGATCTCAGTGAAGAGGAAACCTATGTATCACTCATGGAAGAATATAGTGAAAGTAACCAATGATCACATCCTTCGTGTACTATAAAACATAAACCCAAGTATCACTCATGGTATATATAATTATAATAGTCTATAATACCATGCAATGTATTTCATAAAAAGGTACATCAGTATTGATCTTGGCATTCATAATATATTTAGTAATTTAAATACATGTAAGATGACAACCTATTTTTGAAGAAAACCCATATAATGATTTACCTATGAAGAATTAGTAGGATATGTCATATGTAATTCATTATCATTGTCTATGTATAATTAATAATGATGTTCATAAAAATAACCGTGCCACATCACTATTCGTGTGTACAAAAATACGTCCAAAAACCTATTACCTTTCTAAAGTTTCTATTTATAAGGATTTTTAATTTTAAAAGATAACCGGCTCATATGTGGTCTATTTGTAAAATGGTTTATAGTTATCAATCAAATTAATTTTAAATAATTTAATATCTCACACTCTATAATTAATTAATATCATAAATAGGGGTATAAAATGTTGTTAGAGAATCATTAATTTAATAATTGAAATATCACAAAATGGGTGATTTAATTTCTTATATGATGCATAGGTCATTGAACATGAGTAAAACTCCCAATGAGGTGGTTTATAATGAGGTTAATATTATCCCATGGGGAAATTTAATACATAATTATTATTAAATTTTACACATTATAATATATATATGGATTAATATTCATGATTGGATGTAAATATAAGGAGAATATAGAATGTCTCTCAACAATTGAATTTATAAATTTTATAAGCATTAAGGGAAAAAATATATACCACATACCTTAGTCATAGTGTGGTATACTCATCCAATATCATTCCTTAAATCTAGATTATTTTAATGAAATTGAAAAAATAATGAAACACACAAATAATATGCATAATATTCTCACAAATTATAAAACAATAATTGGGGAAAAAAATTGTTATAAGAGGAAGACGTAGTTATAGAATTAATAATACACTTCCATCAGGATGAACGCCACGCAAAAATGATACTAGATATAAGATATATCTATATTGAAGGATAAGGGGAGAATGATATCTAGAAGAAATCCTTTACACTCTGTGTGGAGGTTAATAATGGTGGTGTGGTTGATTTTTGGGTGGAGGGGAAAATAACCCTTTTACATTATTTTAAATTTCATATAGTTTGGGTTCATGGTATGAAAAATCATGGCCCAAATATGCACACATACACTGTAACGGACATTCACCCCACACGGTCTCACCGCATAGGTTGAAAGACTATTTTCCTAACCGTTAATATTTTAATGGATAAATAGCACTATGTGTGTAGTGTTGTTTCAAAAGTTTAGAAAATTGGGTACATCTAGTGTATGTCACCGCCATGTATATTATCAACACAAATAAAGGACACTGGAGACTATTTCATGGTCTACAAAAAATTAACTCATAAAAAATGGGGTCACATGGTTGAACATAATGGTTAGACTAACCTTTCTCCAATCATGTTCCTATAATACGCCTAATGATGACATTACAAATATGGATCTTTTAGAGGATGATGACTATGTTACTGAAATGAAATCCTATAAAAAATACTATGAAATATAACATATCCCAATTAAACAAAATTATGTATGCCAACACTCAGATTAAACATCCATTCTTAGATCAAGAAAATATACATCATCCAATAATGGAGAGAAGTTAGAAAAAACACATTGAATTTTTCTCCTCATCCAAATCAAACGATGTTACACAAGATATCAATATATATGGTCAATTACATAGCCAAAACCAAACATAGTTTGTCTCATGATACCTAATGGTGTATCATGGGTCTATATTAGGCCTTGACCTTCACTTACTATGTATAATGCAGTCCTTATATAAAAGGGGTGAACTCTAGTCTATATAATCATTCGTATAGAAATTCTAAGATAAAAAATTTTAATAAATACACCAATCATTAAACATAATCATAAAAAATCAAATGATAAATGTTGAATGATAATAAAATTGTACACCCCCATAGAAAATGATCATAAAAAATCTAGATAAATATTATATACGGTATCAATAGAACATATCCTTAGTTGATTGTATATAAATTAAAATTTTGATGTCAATGATGGATAGAAAATCCATTAAAATATCCTTAAAAACATTAACACAATAAATATACCATTCTTTGTAAAAACTACGAATTTAAAACTAAAATTTCATAAAAAAGTTGAAAACATTCTTGATTGAAAAGGACATTCAAAAAAATTTAAAATACTCATTATAAAATATATGTGTCATGATTGTATATATTTTTTTTAATTCAATATATGTCAAAAATATAGTCCTTTTAAATTATCTTTAAAATAAAAATGAAATTATTTTAATGGAATCAAGTGTGAATCTTCTAAAAAATTGTAAAAACAATTGGTAAAAATTTATGTAATTAATAATTAAAAAAATTTTGAGAAAATTTTTCAAAAAACTAATTTTTGATGAAAAATTATTTCCAACCAAAGAAATATATAAGGTCATGATTTTATGAAAAAACATGATAATTTTAAGAAAAAATAATGAATAATTAACTATTACATGATAAATTTATTGAAAATAAATATTGGAATAAAATATATTGATTCTATGATAAAAATGATCATTAATTCACTCAAACAAGACAAAATCAGAAAAAAATCATGAATAATGAAGATATTTCTAAATAAACCCTTACCAATTTGGTTACATTTTAATCATAATCACTATGAAAGAAATAAAATTAAATGAAACATTAAATACAATGTGAATAAATTAATTCATGATAAAATGTAATAATATAAAAATATATATCCCACAAAATAGAAATAAGTGATGAATATTTAATGTTTCTCATGAAATTAAAAGTATTCTTACATTGTGTATGTAATTTCAAATATTTTCTTTATCTTCATGAATAATTTTTTTTTAATCATATAATCAATTAAGATCATCATACAATTTTTTATTAAATTTATTTCTCTTATTACCATGTCATATATCATTGCATAATCAATTAAATTTACATTCGAGGTTTCGATGATGTTTGTCTTCTATGAAAGAAATTACTATTTGTATGATGATTAAGGTTAAGGTGTTCATTATTTAATCATATCCAGAATAATTTTCATGATAGAATTATCGTATTTTTTATTTTGTTATATTTTTACAAAATTAATAAAATATTGGTTTTAAAAATGATATATGTTACAATCATGGATATGGGAGGTCATACCAATGCATGATTAGTGTTTCCATTTTTAATGATCCTTATGGAAATAAGATGAGTAATATTTTATCACTAAATAATGATCATATTATTAAAGATGACATAAATGTTATGTAATTATAATATTATATATAATTAATTTTGTGTGGTGATGATAAGTGATTCGCCTTGCTTCATAAAGGATATAGTCCACATGTACAAAATTGATGTTATCATCATTATTAGAGTAAAAATTTAAGAAAAAAAATAATATATTATCATTTTAGAATACTAAATATCCAATAAATTATTTAATAAAGTAATATATATATATATATATCTCATATAATAAATAATAATAATATTATAACCATCAATGTATCTCATAATTAGAAAACTAATCAATATATTCATGTTGTAGTAGTTTATTATATATATGAGAAAATTTATCGTATCCCAAATAGAATAGAAAATTAATAAATATTAATAAGGATATAATGAATCAAATGGTATAATTATTTTATGAGTATAATATATATTTATTATATACATGATCATACTCAAACATGAGAAGTGGAAATAAAAAATCAAATAACATTTGTTTGAGAGGAACTAGTATGCCAAAAACTGAAATGATGATTTTGTAACATGTTTTATAGAATTGTGGATGGTTGTACGTCACACTCATTCCATGAAATAGTCTCACCGATGATGATTTTTGGAATGATGTTTTGGTTTTATGACATAGTGATATTCCTAATGGATCTGGAAAAGATAGTGGGTGTATGATGGAGGTGGCACGTTGATAGGTAATTGTGATGATGCTGTTTGGTTTTGAAATTTGAAATCGGTTTTTGAATCATTTTATTTCTTGTACATTTCTTGTATGATGGTATGTGGTTGTTCATTTCCTACATAACCTCAAATTTTCACATAGAAAATAAAAAAAATTATTTGGAGGAAGGTATTTAGGAGGTTTTTTGATGAAAAAATTGGGTTTTATAGTGTTATGCTGAGAGGATAGATGGTGTCATTTTATAAGGGAGGTGAGTAGTACACTAGTAATTTTTGTAATGAAAAGAGATTACCCATGTTTTTAAAATATTAAAATGGAATAAAATTGGATATTATTTAGTGTTATAATAGATTAGATCAATATACACCTCTAATTGTTATTGGTAATGTTTTTATGTAATTTTAACACCTATCATTTTAGATTTACCATCTTATAAACTGATTTTACCGTAATCATGGATTTTTTTTGTATTCTTCTATTCAATATGGAAAAAATTTATTATTTCATATTAAATTTAAAAAATATGGTTATTAGGTATATGTAATCCAATTTGGAAACAGAAATTCACTGAAGTTTCCATATTTAATTTAAAATTAATCCTAGAGACATGATGAGGAAAATTTTTTTAAATAGAAAATGTTCAGAAGAATAAGAAAATTTGAAATCAACATTAAAAAAATGATTCAAATAATAAAATATTTGATTTAATGATATATAATTTTAGAAAATATACTTATCCCAAATTTAAAATATAATTTAACAATATTAAAATTTTAAATGAATAAGATGCTTTCAATTCAAAATTCAATAATTTTAACTATTGATCGAGTAATGAAGGTTCTAAAAAAATATCATAAATTAACAATAAATAAATTTTGGAACATTTAATTTAAAAAATTTATTATATTTTTTCTAATAATATTTATAACTCTTTTCAAATTTAATTATAATTTATGTGATATGTACATGATGAATCTCTCTTTTAGAGAAATTCAATATTTTCATAAAACATTTCATTTTCATTCATATGTTTATAATTGTATATAAAAAAAGATATATACATTTTACATAAATTATAATCATTGAAACCATATAATTCTTTATTATATATTTATCACTATTAGTAACAACCATTTAAACATGTTGTTTATTATTTCAACTGAGGCCTAGAATTCATGCATATTATAATATTTTAGATAAATATTTAGTACATTAAAAACAACATTCCTATGGACTGTAATAGTTTAGTGACTTTTGAATATTGGAAACACAATATTCTATCTTGGTTTAAAATCATCAACATGCATCAAAAATATATTCCCATTTACTAATCCTACATATAAGCATTCATCGTAAACTTTAGTCATGGAATTCATTATACATATTCAAATATCCTATGTATTAAACATATGACTATGGTACATCTACTAAATAATAATATTATTATATATAATAACATATATTATTTTAGTATGACTTTCAGTTAAACTTTTATTTACAATTCCATGTTAATGTTATATTTGGGGTAATAACATCTATTTTTTATTTATGTATTTACTATTTTTTAGTATTATTTCATTTATAATAGTTACAAAATTTCATTATTTTAAATTAAATAAAAATAATATATATTCATTATATATTTATTTATAATTATCTATGAAATATTCAAATTGAAAATGATATACATCATTCCTCGAGAGGGTAGGTCATATATACACATGGATGTTGATTTCATTTTCTAATCTTATTGAAAATAAAAGTAAATGAATTATATTTCTATGTATATTATTATTAAATAATCTTTATTATTTTGTATAAATAACATATTTTTATTAATGTCATCCTTAATACATTTAATGTAATTTATGAATGATTCATTTTTTTTAGACGAGGTGGTATTCCACATGTCCAAAAATGATGTTACTGTATTCTCAAAAAATGGAAATGATGAAGTTATGTGTCATATAAAAATTACTAGAGTATAAATTAATTATAAATAAAATATTTATCTTTAAAAATATTACATACGTCAATAATACCAACCATGAGTGGTTTTCATGGAAGAACGAATAACATAGATTCCTGAGGTGGTTGCCTGCTATACATAGGAACGATGATTGTGAATCCCATTTGAAGAAACGGTGTGACGTTGTGGGATTTCCCCCAAAAATGAAATAAAAAATCTTAGTATATTTAGTATAAATATTATTTTATCAAAAAAAACGATAACAAGAATAACATAAGGATTATAAAATGAAATAAAACAGATTTTCACGTTGAAGAATGTTACCACATTTTTAGGCAAATTCCTCTAGGTTGAATGAAAGTAATTTATTAGATGTATTCAAGAAAAAATGAATATTATAAGTCGATATGTGGTAATTTTTTGTCTCATTATTTATGTTTACTATGATACAATGTTTTAGAGAGGTGTGCTGAATTAATGGGTTGAGTGACCTTTTATAGTGGATGAGTAGTGGTGTTATTGTAAATACAAAAAGGTAAAACAATTGACAGCTATCCCATACATATTGTGCATAACATTATGGTAATATTTTTATCCAAGTTGGTAAATGGTCTAAATATGGGAAGGAAATGGCATTCAGAAATATCTATGGGTCCTTTTTCCAATGTCTTTAAATTTGATATAGTAATTAAATACATTTTTCCCAAAATTGCTATAATTAATTTAAATGATTTCAAAATAAATTCATTAAAATATTTTACAAAATAGAAATTATAAATTATAATGATTAAAAATATGGAATAATTTTTATTAAAATTCCCATCACATAAGGTGAAGAAACTGAATTAAGATTTATCTCGTATATGGGATTAGGCAACATGATTTTAATATGAGAATGATCAAAATATTATAAGTATTTTATATTAAATTTCATAGTAACATTTATTTTAATGAATTTTTTTGGCTAATATATTTGTTATTTATCTAGATAAACATTGAAACCATAATAAAACCAAATTTATCAATATCATTAAATTAGATGAAATATTATTTTTAAAATAATATTTTGCATTTTCAATATTCATCAAAAAAATAAATATCTCAAAAAAAACCAAAAAATTACCCTAAGATAATATTAAAATATAATTTAAAAAATGAAGGATTTTTTTAAAAAAAATTATATAATTTTCATAATTTAGTTTTAAAATATGTACTCCTTTAAAAAGTTGTAAAACTAACATTTAAAAACTATATCTTTTTAATGCTAAAAATGGATTTATTATTATATATTGTTTAGAAAACACAGAAGATGACTTCTTAATTGTTATTGAATATATAACATATTTCAATATTTGACAAAAATACTTTTTAAATTTATTGAGTTAAAAAGTTTTTTAATAGAAATATAGTTTTTTAAAATAGAAATTTATTTATCTTCAAATAAATCTTATTTTGAAATATAATTAATTAGTTGTTAAATAATTCCTTATATAAATTGCATAAATAATAATTTCGTAGTATTCTTAGTAATTTCTCATACCCTATATTCCAAATTCTAGGTGATAAATGTAATAAAATTTTAATAGTGTTATTAATAATATATTATTGTTTGGAAAAACACGATATTTCATATGATACAATCTATTGAAGGAACATAGAATTGTGTGTTACATAAGGAAAACATATTAATGAATATAAATATTGTTAATCTAGGTTTTTCATGTAGTTCCATAATAAAATGGGGTTCCATATAATTAAATAAATCAATAAAATTAATTTATTTGGAAAAAAATTAATTCATAAAATATTTTGGTGTTACATTCGACCCACCTTAACATGAATTTCACTCTCCATATTCATATGATTCATCAAATAATTAGTGTATAAATGTTCATTTCAATGAAACCAACAATGTAAATAAATTTATTACAAATCATCCATTAAAAAATGTTCGGATCCTAATGATTACCCTATGCAACTCATAATTAGTTTTCCATATAAGATAACATAGGTGGAATGTGAAAACATGGATGTGGAAGAGAAATATAACAATCAATTTTTGATGGAGATTTATAAAAAACATGTCCAAGGGAATTATTATCATAAAAAAATCCATAAACCATTGAGTCTAGAAAATTTTCATTGATATCATATAAATGATGATAAACAGATAACAATTTATGTTAAGATTATTTTACAAAAGTTTATGAATTTTCAAGATATGATATACTTACTTGATTTCATTTTATTTCATAAAACCAATATCACCCTTTTGTTATTCCTTAATCAATTTTCACTTAATATCTTACTCTAATAGAAGAAGGTTCCATTATTATCCCCAAAGAAGTCATGGACCAGACGACCCATATATAGACCGAAATGATTTTGTTTTATCATAATATAACATAAAAAAGGTTATCATTGGTTAATAAATAAGAAAAAATCATCATATGGGGAAGTAATATATTAATCATGAAAACCACATAACAATTTAATATCAAAACATCCTTTAAATGGTTATCCATATAATCCTTCAAATTTATGAAATTGAAAAACTATAGAATAAAGTTCACTAAATTCATGAAATTAATCTTAACATTTATCCCATGTATATCATAATGTGTCCATATGTTTTCACTTACCGATCACGTCAATACATTCAGAATGTATAATTTAGAAACATAGTAATAAACTGAATTACTATAAAATCATATTGAATATACACATGCTTCTTCATTACCATCATAAAATCTAAATTATTACATATATTTCATAAATCAAAAAACATTGTAAATTTTTTTAATAGTAACATTTTTTTTCAATAAATAGATTATCATCTATGAGGTCATAAATGTTATCGAACATACATTAACCATATCAATAATCTCTACATACAAGAAAAACATAATTATATCAGTATCCGGGACACATTAAGGATTACCATCCTTTGATCATAATATAATCGTATAATTAAATCACCTTTCTATGTAGTCAATGCCATTTAATATATTTTTTCATATCCTTGATGACTATATATATCATCATTCATGTAACATAATTCATGGATTTCAATAAATGATACCTTCAATCATCCAACTTCTTTATAAAAACATTACCTAGGATTTATCATCTTATTCCATGATACCCCATATTAATAAATGAAATATTAATCAAGTATTATGATTCATTATAGTAAATTTGAACATGATTATAATCAATAATATTAGAACAACACATACCATTCATGTATAAAACCAGGTTTTGTAATCATTAGTAGAAAAAATATTTATCTTACAACCATTCTTATTTTGTTCATGATATTTCCCCCTATGAAATTTATTTTCATATTGGCCATAATTTCCACATGTAAAACATTAAACTATTGATAAAAACAAAGGGAGTCAAATAATCAAATTCGGTGTATTAACAGAAATTTGTTCATTTTTCCATCACTATAACACGCTTTATGTACTTCTATTCCACCATTAAAATAACTTCATGTTCTTTTAAGACACTAAATTATAGTATATAAATTGGAATGTAATTTTTTAAAAACCACCCTCTCAATCCTTTAGTAATATTTAATGTAATTATCATAAAATATTAGTAATCCTTAGATATATAATTAAATAAATAACTAAACATATCATTAGAAATATCCATATATTCATCACTAGTGTTTTCTCATCCTACTTTCTAAGGCTTTATTATTCCATTCGTTTCATACCAACAATAGTGTCATGGGATTAACGTTCTATGATATTATGTCATATTATATTAATATTCTGAAAATTTAAAAGGTGCATACTGAAGTTCTGAAATAGTATTGTGTATTCATAAAAAATGAAACACTATATTCAATGTTTTTATAGATAATCAATAACTCATGTAATGATTTTCACATTTAGTAATCCAACATATAACTTTTCTTCATAACATTATGTTTTGAATTACATCATAAATGTTAAATAATCCTATATATTAAATATATTTTTATTACAAATCTACCATATAACTATATTCATGTATATAATACCATATGTTTTTTCATTATGACATTATTTTATATGTTTCTTAATAATTCCTTGTTAATTTTACTTTTTGGGAAATAACAACATTGTCTTTTTCTTATTTGTTGACTCGTTATTTTTAAATATATTCCATTCATATTGAATTTCACATTCATAGAATGTAAACCATTATATAAAAATCATATATAAAAATTATATAATTATTCATAAAAATATATATATGATATATATATATATAATGAGATACATCGTTTATTGAGAGGGTAGGTCATACGTATGTGTGAACATCATGTTTGTTTTCAAATAGTTTTTAAAGAGATAATGTATGTAAAGTATATATATACATATAATTAAATTTCATATATTATTCTTGAT
This sequence comes from Viscum album, assembly GCA_963277665.1. Taxonomy (NCBI): domain Eukaryota; kingdom Viridiplantae; phylum Streptophyta; class Magnoliopsida; order Santalales; family Viscaceae; genus Viscum; species Viscum album. The sequence continues at coordinate 897,071,105 of OY728136.1, read as the reverse complement.
ATATCACATGTTTTTACTAAACCCATCCTTAATAAATTTCCTGTAATGTATGGAAGATTCACAATGCTTTCAGGAGGTGGTAGTACCCATATGAACAAATGATGTAACCATATTGTAAAATAATCTAAAACCAAAAATAATGTGTTATATAATAAATAAGGAATGAAAAATAAATCTTAAATATGATATATATTATATAAAAATTCATTACATCATTATTACCAAACCTCAAGGATAGTAATGCAATAACGAACAACATTGGTTTGTGAGGGAGAATTCCACCATACACCCAAAAGATGAATGATTATCCAATTTAATAGAATTATTTTGAGGTTTATGTATTAAAAATAAAATTTAAAATTATTATTATTTATAGGATATCTATGTTTTGAATAAGAAGAATTAGTGAAGTGAAGAATAAAATAAAAAAATACTCATTGATGAATTTTACCTCTTCTTTGGGTAACTCCTTTTGGTTTGAAACAAACGATTTATTTGATTTTAATTCTCCAATAAGTGGGTCATCTAGTTTTATAATTGTTAATTTGAGAGATTTTTTATCAAGTTTTGGAAGGGATAAAGGAAATTAGAGGGGTGCATATGTGAGGGGTTCAGTTCCCTTTCATAGTGGATCATGGGTGGCATTCTTGAATATAAAAATGGTAAACACTATTCAGAAGCCACCCTTATATAATGTTCCTCAAATAATTGTAAATATATGATAAAATTAGAGAATTAACCTAAATATCAGATTAAAATGAATTTTGGACAGATTTGAGGAAATTTTTCCTCATATGTTTAATGTTTATGATTAAGTAAACTTGTTTTTATCTTAATTATTGTAAATAATATTAACATATTTCACTAATATTATTATTCAAAAAAAACATAAACATATTATAAATAATAAATTAATATTATTAAAAATATTATATAAATTTTTATAAATTCTAATAACAGCAGTTAAAGAAATCGATTTATATTTATCCCATAGAAGGATGATACAACAAATTTGTAAAGTAAAAATGCTTACATGTTTGAAAACTTATTTTATTAAATATCTACATTAAATTAATTAAAATAATATATTTTGGATTAATAGACGTATAATTTTTCTAAATATACTTTAAATAAACTTATTACATAATTTATATATATAAATAAATTAGACGAAAATTCAGTTTTCAATTAAAATATATTATTTTCACTATTCTTCAAAAAATAAATTATCTTAGAAAAATACAAACAAATAACCCAAATATAATTATTAATTTAATATTTCAAAAAATGTGGTTTATTTAGTCATATATATTATATAAAAGTATAATAATTTATTTTTAAAATTGATTTTCCATTAAAATATTGTAGAAATAACTTATATAAAACTATATATTTTTATTCACAAAATTATATTTTTTTATATATCTTTTCTAGAAAACATATAATATGACTTTTAATATTAAAATAATACTTCAAATTGGTTTTTTTAAATTATTATTATAATTAATTTTTTATAGACAAATAGTTTTTTCAGAAAAGGAATTTTATTATGTTCAAATAGTCTTTACAGTCAGTTATAATTAAATTGTTGAAAATTAATTCATATTATAACATGAATAAGAAATATATATAAAATATAGTTAATACTACTTCATACCAATAATTGGGATGGCTAGGTTAGGAAAATAACAATAATTTACTAATAATATTCATAATTTATTATTTTTGGTTATTCTCAGCCTTGTGTGTAACCTAATATATCGGGAGAACTCAGCATTGTGTGTAACACAATCTATATATAGTTTTTAATACACTGAAAGCCAAAATAAGTGTTGTTTATAGTGAAATAATAACATGGCGTTTCTTATAAATCATTCCATAAAACAGATTCACTTTATCGAAAAAATAATTAAATATTAAAATCTCTGGGGGATACGGTTATAATTGTATTGTTCAAATATTGATATTTTAATATTTTATCACATTTTGTTCAGTCTCAGTGTTGTAAGAATTACAGGTTATTGAAGATATTGAATTTATTTTAATGTAAATAGAGTATAATGCTTCATGTTGTTATATTACCATATACTCTTGGAATTGTCTATTATAGACAATATATAATATGATAATCGTGATTTTAAATAAAATTAATTAAAATGTATATTTTATTTCTCAATGATATTTTGTTTATAAAAATAATAAATCATATAAGGAATTTAATTTACTATTTTCTCCTTACTGATTTTAAAATTTTGTTGATTTTAATAGATAATCGTGTACATTTATTTAGTAGTAAGGTGATATTTTTTATTAATACATGAATAAAGTAAATATATCCCTTAATATATTCATGATATTGAGATAATACATTTATGTTTCATAAAATAAAATATAGAAATAATTTTTTTAAATAGGGTAATTATGGGTAACATAAAAAATTGTTACGTATTTTATGAAAATATAAATTATGATTCATGTTACAAAAAATATATTTTTTTTAATACATGAAAATATGGGATACTTTATAGAATGTGTATATATTAAATTTATAGAAAAAGTTATATTGTCAATAAAGATTAATTTTAATCACCATATTTCAAGAGAATATGTGATCATGTTATTCATATATTTGTTATGTTATAACTAAGATAAACATTATTGATTAATTTTATGTTGAATTTTTTCGAACAATTTATTGAAGGGTCTTATGGTTAACAATTTAAGGAAGGGATTGAGATGATATTTTAATTTATTGTTCTATTTTATAGTATCATTTATCATTTTGATAAACATTTTATATCCATTTTAATTTTGGTTAATAGTTATATATTTATGTAATGCCTCATCCATCTAATGAATTGGTTAATTTTATCCATGACTAAAAATTCAGGGTCATTACCAATTTCCTTACATAATTAATAAGGTTGAAATTTATGGAAGGGAAACTAAATGAAGAGATTGATCTTATGACACGAACTTAACAAAAATGCTTATTTTCATAAGTTCTTTATCATGAGTGTAAAGATATCCGATGAATATAAGAAAATGACCATTAAATAAGACCATTTTTCCTTTACATTTCATATCAAAAAATCAATGTATATTAACCAATCCTAGATTTATTATTTTGAAATTGTTAATATAAACATGACTATGTTCTTTATCACTCTATATTAATCCATGAATGATATTTTTGTTTACCATGTCCATGTTTTCACTTCACAATAGATGTTATCATAGTTAGAAACATAATATTTTTATCCTTTATATATCCTTTTCCCTATAATAAAATGATATTTTATTATAATTATATTAAATATGTGTCTTCCTCAAAGAAATTTCCAAATGAAAACCCCTTTATTATAGAGCGTAATATCACATTTCATTAGAAAAAATTATTTTAGGGGTCTATAATTTTACCCCAATTTATTTTAAAATATATTTTTCATTACATAAATTAAATATATTCAGTATCTTTTATTTCTTGGAAAATAGATTATGAAAAAAACATTACATACTAAAAAAATTATACATTCAATCATTGTAAAAATTGTGAATACTTTACATGTGATTATGTTATTTTTATGATATATGTGTAAAATTTATAATATCATTATTTATTAATATTCAATGATTTCATTGTCATTTATTTCATCCATATTATTCATTTTACTCAAGTGTCAATTAATGTGAATGTATATTAGTTATTTAATGTTATATTTGTATCCTAACTTTTTTAGCTTCCATTGTGTGAAACCCCTTATTAAGAATCAGATCTCACAACATTTATATGTTTGTATTCCCAAGACCACCATGATTTATTTTATGATGGATATATATGTATAAACCAAATGTGAATATAGTTTTTTCAATGGAAATATTTTGCTATATTTTATATTTTCAATTATAATATGTAAATTAATTATGTATATAGTTTTATAATATTTTCAATCTATTCATTCATTTGGGTTGACAACTCCTATATCATTTGTAATATAATAAATTAACCATTATATCCAGGATACTAGAGTTAGTGTATTTAATTTCTAGGTATATGATAATGTATTGATAGTGGGAATAGTACAATATGAATTATCTATAGATTTAATATCTTATTATTGTGTCCATAGTGTATGTGAATCTAAATTCCATGAAAAATTAAACATACATATATTTATATTTAGTGTCTATGTAATAGTCATCGCTTCATTTCTCAATATGCATCTTAAGGAATATTTTGAAATAATTCCATTTTTTTGTTATAATTTTAGAATGTACTTTCACTATAAACAAAAAAGTTTTGAAGAACATAAATCCTATAATAGTTTTAGATTATGGGGAACCTCCAACAATTCTATAGAAAGAATATTTGAAATAAAGTAAATGTGGTTTCTTATATCTATATACATCTCGAATGAAATCATATCCCTCTATGGAAGTGAGGTTTCATCCTAATGAGATTTGTGGTTGGATAAAAATTATAATTATCAATGAAAATTAATAAATAATCTTTAATTAAATATTTTATCACAGGAATATTCTGAACCTTATTTTTTATTTTATGTTACAATTATTGTCTTACATATTTGATATTGTATTCTCATAATATTCTATGATACCTAGGTCTAAATTCAAATTGAGAGTAATTTTTTTTCAACTATAGTGTTATTGAAGAACAATTGTACAATAGGGACTCTAAAAAATGCTATTGTGTTGTACTAATATAATGGTACTATATAATATATTTATGATTTTAGGGTATATATTTAGGCCTTTGGGGCACTGGGATTTCAATACATACATAATACAGTAGGCCATTTAGGTATAGGAACATTTTTCCTACAATTCATCGTAAGTATGTGTATTATTGGAATTGGAGAAACCTTATTCTAGGGAACTGATCTTGATAACTAACAATAATGATTAGAGTCGTTTTTGTTAATAATGGTAGTGATATTGTATAAATTAATTTTTAAAATGTTTATGAATTTTCCGTTATTGGTGTAAGACTATGTAAGGATGCGAGATTAGTGATGGATTAGGACAACTAATCTAATATGGGAAATCATTGGTTGATAATGTGTAGTCATTCAATATCTATGAATATGGGCCATCTAAATAAGTTACACAATTTTTAACACTAGGTTTTCAAGAAATGTATACATGGACATAAGGATAGGAAATGGTTCCCTCTATTCTAGGATAAATAGGGAATTATTTAACAAATAAAAAATAAATTTCCCTTGATCCAATGAGTAGTGATTATATGACATTGAAAAATGACCCATAAAATTACTATTAGTAAAAATAATTATTTTAGTGAATATTATTATTAAATAATCTATATTAAATTAATTATATGATAATATTTAATTATACATATTTATTAGTTATCATTCATTGGGTATGTAATTCACTTTTATGAAACAATTCATTTTTAAAAGATATCAAATATTATTGCAATGAAGAATGATATAAATTTTTACATTCCATTGTGTCTTATTCTCATTTCAAAATTGGATTTCACATGGAATTTTCGTATACTTGAAATATAACGTTATTGATTATATAGTTAAGATTTTAATAATGTGTTCATCAATGAACCTGTTTATTTATTTCACAAGGGTGATCATTATCTCAATCATCTATTTATCTCATTTATTTCATGGTGAATGAGAACCTATTTAAATTCATGAACAATTATATATTAAAAGTATTATAGAATTTTCATGTTTTTTAATCTGATATTATTGAGGTAAATAAAGAGAATTTTTGAATTTTGTTTCCATTTATGATTAGAGATTTTCCTAAAAATCATGATTATTTTTCGTGGTTTTCTTGAGAGTGGTAAGTCAAATTCTATATTTATCATATCTATGAATCAAAAATTTGAAATATGACATCATATAGAATATCTCCCACTCATAAAAAGGAATTCTATACATATATATTGAAATTAAATATAAATGGATGATTCATCCTAATTCATGACAAAAGAGAGTTAAATTACACTATGAAAAGATATATTGTGTAATATTACACTTTTAAATTTATTATATAAATTTAAATCATTTTAACTGGAATAAAAAATTTGCTTTTTTCATATTGACTACCTATTTGATCAATTTAATGTGGAAGAGTGGTTCTCTAAGAAAGAGTTTATCTCAAGGTATCACTATGATAGGGTGCGAACTAAAAATATTCCCAAGACCACTATTCGATATAGATATCATCACATGGAATATTTTTCAATGAAATATTTCTTAATTAACACTCAAGTAGTATTTATGGATATCGTGAATAAGATATTCCACTGATATATTAATTCAATAGTCATTAATCCATGGTAAAAAGGTCTATTTACTATTAATATGATGACTACCATGATAACAAAGTAAGAATTATTTGTGAATTCCTATATACCAATATCTTTATGATAATTTGTCTAACTGTCTTTTTTGGATCATAGAACTAATGTTTTTATAGAGAATTTTTCTACATTAGGAATCATAAGTGACCTTGATAAGGTAAAATGTTTTATATCATGGGAATATCCTAGCCATGTCATTAAGACTCACATATTATTGGGTATAAAAAATACAATAAAAATTCTTGAATTATTTCATTATTCTTGTATTAAATTTTACATCTCTAACTCACAAGGATAAAAAATTGAAAATACTTTTTATTTTGAAATATTATTTTAAATAATTATGTTATGACTAAAATTAATGTTTATCATGATATAATGTAAACAGTGTGATATTTATGTGTTGTACAACTTCAATATTGGGAGAATTATACTAACAATTCCTTCATAAAATTTATTAATATTCCATGCTGGTATTTTTATACTATATTTAATAATAACACACTCATGAATTAAATATATAATGGTTTGATATTTGATATGAAATTAAAAATATTTTCTTTACTAGAAGTTAATTAATATGTGATTTATGTCACTCCACCACAATAGTGTAATTAAGTGGAAGTGTTTTTTTTGTAAGATAAAAAATAATACTATAGTACTAGTTGTTTCTATGTAAAATTATAAAAGGTGTACATTTGTATCATATACCTCAATAAATAATTTCCCATATAGTTGAAATTATTTAACCCATAACTAGAAGTTGGAATAAAGATTAAATACCGTAAAAACATGGATGAATTATCTAATTGTTGAAATATTCGATGATTATACTAACAAAAAAATTGACATATTAGAAGAAATTTAATTCCACTTAAAACAACATCGGTAAAAGGATTATTTATAGATGATTTATTTTAACCACATAAACACTACAAAAAAGGTGAATCTGGTAACTAATGATCCTATTAGGATGTTTCTATTATAGAAAATATTGGTTTCAAATAAGTATGGGATATAGATGAGTCTATATGAAAAAAAAAATATTGACGAGAAGGATGAGAATAATTTTATTTTATTAAGTGATATTTTATAACATAGATTTTAATTATAATTAATCTTTTGAATATATCATTATATTTTTAATGAATTGTAGGTGAGTATTAAATGGTATAAAGACCACATATAATAAGTCTCTAACCATTTATGGTATCATTTATTTTGAAATTTTAATATGCCCCCTCTTTCCATCGAACAAGTATTGATGAATTGAAACAAAAACTCATAATAGATGACATATCTAGAAAACACAAGGAAAAAATTATGACATTAAAAAATAATTTGTGGAATGTAATATTGTGATAAATTTATAACTAACGTTTATCAATGATTCACCTATTAGTTATAAAATTAATGTGCTAAATACCAAGTTGAATCTCAGTATAAAATTATTTTATTTTAGGTTCATTTCTTGATGTACCATTCTTTAATTGTAATTATTTTTTATTGTTATTTATTCATGATAGACATAATTAGTTTAATTTTTTGTATATGAAATTGATGATTGATATGGTGCCAATTGCTTTTTATGTTTATGAAATAAAGGTTGACAGTATAAAATATCTACAGAAGCTTTAAATGGTATACTATCTAGATAATAAGACCACCTCGATTGTTAGTAGAATACTGGTAGTGGGGGATTCCAATGGGAATCCCACTATCTAAAAAGTAGAATCCCTCTGTCTAGCCATTGGAACTTTTAAAGGCCCATGAATTATTCCTGGGACAACTTGCTATCAAATGGTGTCTAGTAGATAACTGTTATAATAATTATCAAAAAAATGGATAGATTTTTTTTATATTTTATTTCTCACAATAAAATTTTTAATATTAATCTACCCTCCCTAGAAGATAATTTGAACCCTACGATCATGAATGAACTCTTAATGATATTTTTTTCTATTTTATAATTTATAATTATATAATTAAAATTCCAATTTATTAATTTAATCTCTATTGTTTTGTGTACCATTGATCTAATTGTGAATTCACCTTACATTGGGTATCTACTTCATCATGTGATATGTATACAATTGTCTCTAATTGATCTATATTTTGATTTATGAAACAAGATTCTAGGATTCCAACACTATTAGTTCTATCAAATAGTATATCTATTTTGGAACCCATGCTTGTAGATTTATGGTACTATGATTGATGATAGTGGTTTAGTAATGAAATTACCATCAATTGAAATTATTTTTCCCTCTTCATTATGAAATATATCTTTATTTTTGATTTCCAAATAATGAATTTAGAAACATTAAATTTTTTAGGTGGAATGTCTTGTGTTATTTAACCATGAAATTATTTAATTTTAAAATAATTTAATGATTTAGGGAAAATTATTTTTAATTGAATGCAATGATTTAAATATTTTTTATTCTGATTATTTATGAGACATGAATGCATAATATTTTATTATGTATTTAACATGACATGAATTATATTTAATTTAATGGGTTTTTATAAAAAACATTTGATGTTGGTTTTTGATATTTAATCTAATTTTTTAAACATTAATATGGGTTACATGAATTATAAATAATGAATCTAAATTGAGATAAATGATTTTCTATTTGAATGATTTAATTGACGAAAATTGGATATGAGGTGGTTAGGTGGTTAGTGAAGGAATACTATGAGTGTAATATATTATATATGACTATATGTGGATTAATTTTTAAAACCATAATATATTTTTAGTGTTGTAGGGAGTTCATTCATTGTGGGTGGACTTATAAACTACAAGGATGGAGATCCAAGGATGTGTTCACACCTGGATCCATATTTCACAGTGATATATGGAGATCACAGAGCACTGATCTATCTTACCCCATGGATAATAATGATTGTTCTATGAATAAGAAATTTACACATGAAAATGTCTATGAGATTATTTCTTCATTTCTACATGATGTAAATGCCCGATCATTTCAATTTTAAATTATTCAATTTAAATTATTATAAAATCATTATTTCTTTTCAATTATTTAAAGATTACTAAAAAATGTTTTGTTTAATATAATCCAAATTTAACTTATTTGATATGTTATTATTATATAATTCTTGGTGGGATCACACTGGTATACTATTTATCACACACTACATGTGTTTTATGTTTCAGATATACTTATTATTTCTAATTTAAAAAAAAGGGAACGAAATTATTAGAGGTGTTCGGTGTTCTTGATTAGTGAGACTCTATGATTTAGTGATGAAAGATTGGGGTATAGGATCCACCATTTTGGAGAGACCTTGTGATGATGTCTATAATGTATTATATAATGAATTAGATTGATCTTATGTTATATGATTTGTAACAGCATGTTTTCTGGTTCCATTATCATATTGAATATTCTGGAATTCATATTATTTATGCATTTTTCTACAACATTTTTATTGTTTTGTATTTTTTATGGTGATATAATTCCACTATGATTATTCATGATCCCATAGAACATTTCACCATTCCATGTGGTTAATAAAAAACACATCAATCCCAATGAAAATATTTTTGGGCTATAGTTTAGTAGGTTATAAAGTTGATTCATACTTTGGTTTAGATGTTCATATAGGTTCGTTCATGAAATAATTGTATAATGGGGAAAGGATAAATATTTATATATTTTTATGGGATAGTTTTAATGTATTTTTATATAAAATATATGATTATTGGGACATTAGGGGTAGGTTATGAATGAGTTTATTCTGAAATATAATTGTCGATCTCCATAAGATTCCATTGGGTGTAGAAAAACTAATTTTTTCAGTATATAACTAATTTTGTTTTAAAATGTCGTAGAACAATAATATAAGATTTAGGCTCTAATTTTGAGTTATAACTACAAAATTTTATATTTTGTATTTATCATGGATTATGTTTACCTGATATCTCTTTATGTTGTCATGTACCATACCTAAAATAAGACATATGATCAGGATTAAGGATGGATCACATGTTGAACTACATCAATAAAAACCCTATATATAACATGAACCTCGTATAGAAGGTACTGTGTGTAGTTGAAGTTATAGTATAAGAAGGTCACACTAACACATATTTATGCTAGATAGGTTGAACCTTGATTTAATGATAATAGATATTGATATGAGGATTTCTCTGATAGAAAAACCAATCATTATAGGTAATGATGTCTCCTCAAGTGGAGTGTGATTTCTTGTGAAATAAAAAATGACACTTTATGTTCATGAAATCATCACATTCCTATTAGGTGAGGAGTGATATCGTAAATCTTTAGGGGAATGTTATGAGACTATGGGATACTATAGTTCTTTTTAATTAAAATTGGAACATTGAGCATATTTTCTTCATTATTTTTTACAGATCATTCCAATATTGAGTTGATTGTAATGGTCTTGTCTGGATAATTTATCAACCATTACTAACATGATTGGATAGTTACTCAGTACGCCAATTGATTTACTGAACATTATTTGTTCTCTTTTAATGTAGTGTTGAATGCTAAGAAAATTAATGAAGGGTTTAATATGGGTGTTCTTTTAGCTAACTAATCTAAATAAATTATGCTGAGGAATACATTTATTTTCATTATTTGTGATAGGATTATAATTGAGAATATATATCTCAAAATGAAGTTAGGGTGGAATATATTTCATCTTACGCCATGTTGTAGATTTAGATATTCCATAATAATGAAGATAAAGTGAAATAGAATCATGGAGAAAATAATATTTTTTGTCCTCAATGGTAAATATCCTCCATTTCATCATTAGTGTATTGTAATGTCCCACTAATTTGTTTATAATGTGGCCATATTGGGAGATTTATGCTTTATTGTGAGGAGGTGCTGATGAATTCTAGCTCGAACTGAAACTAATGTAATTTATAGAAGTAACTAAATGTTATTATCAACCCACATTGTTACATGGCCTTATTAGTATGATGAATATTTGGGATGGAACAATATGATTCATGAATTATGGGGTTCTATCCACATGGATTAGGAATTAATGTACTTCAAAAAGTGGTTGAATGTCCAATGGGAACTGATGTTGGTTCTTCGTTAGTGATAGTTAAAAAGTTTATTTCTTTCAAATTTGTTATTTATCTATTTGATAATGGTTCCCCGCAATCCTTCATATCATCCCTCACTGTGGGTATGATGAATCGCCTAATGGATCTCATTTTATATACGATGAAAATTGCAACACAACTCAAGATAAATATAGAGATAATGGTCTTGGATGCCCCTCCTGTTATGTCTCTTAATTAGAGATAATTCCCTTTTGAGACTATTTGAATATTTAAATGAATATTTTGGATTTTATTTTCAGAATCGATGTGTTGATTTCTCAAAAATATAGGATTATCTATTATCACCATTATGTATCCATTAATATCACTTATGGGGAGTTCATTATTTTCCAGGGATAATAGGATATGAATGATATCAATAATGGACCTCATAATCTAGTTCTGTGTAGAATTATATCGTTGTTTGAAGTTGAACTATACTAGGAAGAAAATTATTTTTTACATCCCACTACTAAATTTAATATGTGTCTCTATTAAACATTTCCAGTATACAACTAGATACAGAGTTAGATTTTTCTAATTACTTCATGATTAATTCATGAAAATTATATATTACCTATTACTATATTTGATCATCCTAAATGAAGGGTCTAATGAATATGTTAGATTACATGGTGTATAATGTTTTCATTCAACATAATATGTCATGTTGGAAACACCAGTTCATTTTACCATAATATCTAATGGAACATTCTACATATTTGTTGAGTACATGAATCTTAAATAAGTAATTTTAAATAATAAGAATAATTTTCCTTGTATTGATGAATTATATGATAAATATAATATAGTAAATTTTTTCCCTATTATTTACAATTGTTCTGGTTACCACTATATCAGGATCAAGGTGTTTGATATTCTAAATGGAATATTCAATACCTCTATATCTACAATTTGTATCATGTTTTGTTAATAAGATATATAAACACAACTATTTTGTTTATTGAAATGATGGACATTATTTACATCAATTACCTTGATTCATTAATTTTGGTATTCGTGGATGAAATCATGGTATAGTCAAAAACCAAGGAGGATAATGTTTTCAAAAGATGTTTTGGATATTGAATGATCACCAACATTATAACAGGCTAGAATAGTTTCAATTCAACATTCATGAGGTCGTGTTCATATGGAATGTGGTATGAAAAAATGGTGTTTTATTTGATCCTAAATTAGTAGAGTAGTTTCATATAATTATAGGAACCATTGAATTTCATTGATATTTGATTAATATTATGTTTATCAAGGTACTATCAATTGATCATAAAATATCTATGAAATATGTTCAATATAATAAGTAATCTAAAATATATAAGATTGGATTATGATAAAATTTTAAATTATATAATCCAATCCATGAATATAATAAATTCATCACATAAGCAACATTTTTACTCTTATATTGGATTGGTATGGCAATGCGTTCTTTTCTAATTCTACATGTTTAGGTTCGGTCTTGTGATGAATCCTCGAGAGTGATGAACATGTGGTGTATGATAGTCCTCATTAACTTTTGAAACCTACAAAGTGCTATCCCATACACTATATAGAACTAGAGACTATGATACATTCTAAGTTTATATATTTCAGCAACCTTTTAGGGAATGCTTTTTCATTTAATATTTTTATAAGATCTTTACCTATTTCATTTCAATAAAATATTTTTATCTTATTTTGAGGGGATGAGTTTAGTAATTAGATTATTTTAATATTTACATTACCTACTCCCATCGAGATGGTAATTTTGAGAGTGAATCTATTAATATGATGTTGATGTCCCAATATGTGAAAGAGTCATATAAGGTAAGTAATCCCATGGAACTCATTTCTCAGATAAATTTAAGATTCATTGAATATGTGACCAATGTTGTTCGATAATTGTTTCATTCAACATACTCTCATATTAAGATGATATTCAAGGAGTAACATATTTAATATGGACAAAAAGGTATCATGAATTCATTAAATGGTGGGATTGTAAAAGTGAATGGCCTCTATCATCATATGGAAATATTTTCTTCAAGATAAATTATATTGTTTGGTCACATATGGGAAAAGATGTGATAGAGTATTCTCATATTTTAAAGTGGGCAGATCACCGATGAATGACTAAGATATTTTTTTATTTGAATCATAATTTTATGTGGAATGTTGTTAAATTGAAAAAAATGATTTTTCAAGTTTTTATACCATTCAATCAGTATTGTCTATGAATCTGATGCTTTCAGGATTGACTCAATACCTTCTAATTAAAACTTTGATGTCAAATGTAATTTTTATAGATTTTTTTAATTTACTCTTCGAGGAGATAATGTGATTTAGGTGTTTATAGACTAATTTAAAAAAACAAATCACATGATCCCTAATAATTATACCAACAACATTTAGGATTTATGAAATTTGTATGCGTAGAAGATCAAAATATTTTAAGGATTCCAAAATATCATTTTTTAAGGACAACAAATTCACATATGTATTTTCGAGATTCCCATAATAGGTAACGAGATCCAAATTTAGTTTGAGAACATTATATTATACATAGATTTATCATGTAATAAAACAGTCTATACATATTAAATAACACATGATTTGTCCATACATCATTGGAATATGGGGAGAATATTATTTCCATTTGGTGATGGTTAATATTTCCTAAAACAATAGCTAATAATAATCCCTGAAAATATAACCCATTTTTGTCATATATGTACATCTATTTATATCTATACTTTATTTTATAGTTTTTGGTGAAAATCCATGATATGTTTTAGTATGATCTAGGAGATTGTAGAGATGATCTATATGATTCATTTGCGGATTGTGATGGGTCATAGAAAATAAAAAACATATATAGACCTTTATTAATAGACATTTTCGATATCTATAGGTGACATGGTTATCTAGATAGTATAAACTAATATGGGTTTTTATTAGCTCAAAATGAATGGGAAACTAACATATATATTAGAAAATTTGAATTTTTTTAGTGTATTGCGAAGGCGGAGTACCTTTTTGATTTCCATCATAAATTAATTTTATCTATAACTTGCTTCACGTTTCACATCATAAGAAGTATCATTTTTACCCATATCTTTATTATAATTATTATTGTCTTGATTTTTCAAATGATATGGTTATTATTTAGAAGATATTATTTATTATTTATTCCCAAGGGAGGGTTCTATATCAGTGGTCTATGAGTTTAAATTAGATTTTATAGAACTTTTGGTCAAATGATCATGAGATGTCGTATAATTTGATGATGATGACAGAGTTTTTTCGTCATCGCCTAAAGGAGAAATATGATTGATGAGTCTTTCTCACTGTAAAAATAATTGAGGTGTGGAGAATTGTAACATCAAATATTTTTCTCTTATCTATGTTTCCATATTTCATTGTGTTTGTTAACATTCATGGTGATTTTTTATTTTTCATACTTGATTCAATATTTTATTGGGTTTTTTGTGGTTTTGATTAATTTATGAGGGTTTTGGGGGGTGTGGGTGTTTCAAATTGTGGTATACATGGTCATATTGCTATAAAATATACAAGGAGACAACTTCCTGAATAGTGAGACCCACTAGCTAGCTGGTGGACTACTGATAGTAGGGGATTCCAAAAGAATTTTGTCATCCAACCAATTTAGAATCAATTTTACTAGTTTATGTTTATTTTAAAACAATGAAAATAGGTTAAATCCCATAGCTATCCATTGATATATATTTGTGCGAGAAATTAACATGAAATATCATACTTTTATTTACCTTACCCATAATTTCTTCCAAAATATCCTCCATTGAATGCATTTGACACCATCGACCATTGAGGATCTCATGGATCATTTTATTCCCTTATTTCTATTGTTCTCAATGGATCAGTGAGGTGATATATTTTATATGTTCCTTTATCCTTGATCCAATGTTGAATTATCCATTCATTGAGTATATCCTTCTTCAAGGGTTATAGATCCATGTGTGGCTGATAGTCCTAAATTTTGATTTTACACTAATGATTCTAGGATTACTTATTTTGTTGACCATCCATATATCTATTTATGGATCCAATATTGAGTGATTAAAGATACATTAATTGAGGTAGCTGGTTTCATAATGAAATACTAAAAATTGAAACTAATATTTCTTTTTATATTTAAAAGGTATCATGTTATTATTTCCTAATAAATAATTTTCATTATTTCTAAATTGTTTCAAATGGAATGGAATGTGGGTTTTATCTTCATTTACATTAACTGTTGAAAAAATGTATTTATTTCTCAAAAAAAATTATTGGAAGAAATTAAATGAAGAATTACAATGATGATGATTCATGTGAAACAAAAGAATGAAATTATATATATATATATATTAAATTATACAAATTTCATTGAAAAATATTTTTATTTTTGATTTTGAAATAAAATATCATGGTTGGAACGTTAATTGTGAATTTTTGAACAATTATTTATCAAAATATTTTTAATGAAATTAGCTTACACCTGATTGATTTACATAAGGGCTTGGGTTCCTAGGTAATTTTGTATATAGTCCATGAAAGGAATTCTATAATTGTATTAGATCCACCTAGTAATGTATTGAATACGATAATTATATTAATCCTTAATAAGGTCATGTAATTAATTTATTTGAGTTTAATTTTATTCCCATTAGGACTGAAATATAGGGTTATGTTCCCTCCTAAAACCATTTTTCAAAACAATGTGTGGTGATCATTATAGGTCAATATAAAAAACCCTAGGTATTATAATCATACATCTATTATTTATAAAATAATTATATATACGAATTTCTATGAAATTATATAGTCATGAATATTGATAGAAATTATTTTCTAACATTTTTTAATTCATTCTATTTTAAGGATTTGAATAGAATTATTTATTTTTAATTTTTGATGAAATAAAGTCCCATTTTTATATGAATTTAATGATATGACGTTTATATAATATAGAGTGATTATAGAATGAATTTTGGTATCCTATTGGGTAAGTATTTATAATATCATACATATTCCTATAGTTTTATATAGTTTTTTTATTAGTCTAGTAAAAGGTAAATCACCGCTTGATGGTGCAGAGTTCTCTTGAATAGCAGGATACGGGGTGTTGGTGATGACATTCAGTGTAACACCCTGAGTTTTTATAGACCATTAGTTTTGAATAATTAAATATTAATTTATGTCTTGCAATGAATTATGAAAAAATTAATTTTATATGAAACCAAATTGGCATATGTGACACACAACATAGACTTTTTTATATGATAAACACAACACCGACTGAGCATACATCACACACAACACAAAGTTTCTACAAAAAAATACATTTAATGATATAATTTTATAAATGAGATAATTATAACATAGATGATAATCTTTTAAATTTAAATATTAATATCTACATTTCAAATATTGTTTATAATTTTTTGTATAAATAAAACATACTGATAATGAAAAATATTATTTTTTGTAAAGTCCTATTGTGTTTTAAAATACCATTTTCCAGAATGACCCTATTTTAACAATAAAATAAATTTTAGACACTTTTAGAAAATTAATTGGATAACATAAAAATAATTTTTTAATTCCAAAAATTAAATTTAGCATATGGTTAAATATTGGGATTTTTCTAAGAAACATAATTTTTAATGAATATTGAAAAATATTTATTTTTATGTAAAAATACATTTTTAATTAATTATTACTATTATTATATAATATATATATTTTCAGGTCAAATTAAATAAATATTAAAAATATTAATACATTTTAATTAACTAGAGTCAAATTTAGTTTGAAATTGAATTTAAAATCCTAAAAATAATTTGAACAATCTTTCTAATTTAAATCCCTGTTATTTCATCCAGTATGTGATATTAGCATTAATATTAATATTTACGCTTCAATTATTTTAATTTTAAAAATCTTATTACACCATTTTATTAACAATAATACATATATTCTAATAAGAACTAGTTTATCTTTGACCAAAATTATTAGTAAAAGTGATTAAGATTAATCAGGGCAATTAACAGAAAATTATGCTTCATTAGGGACTGAAACATGAAATTAAGGGACCAAATTACCATGAAACTAGTACAAAACACATTGGATGTCAACTTTTATGCCATAAACTCTCCATTACTATTTTTTTGGTTAATTATTAAATTTTTTAGATAAAAACATGTGTATGTCTAAAATGATTCAAAAAGTTCCAAGTGTGTTCTTTTCCTTCAGTATAAAAATCCACCACCACCACTTCCTAACACCTCTAAAACCTCTTACGTTCAGCTATAGCATGACCAAAAAACTTACCAAAGTTCCTCTGTTCCTCTTATTTTCCAGACCATGGGTGAATCCAATCAAATTAATCCTCTTCGTACAAACCATAAAGAGTTTCCTAATCAAGAGGTAACATCTTCTCTCAAGTCCGTTCTTTTATTTTCATTATCCACCACTCCAATTTGTTTTTACCATTATTGTTTCAAATAACTACTATAATAAATATAATTTTATTTTTTAATTCTATGGATTCTACCAAAACAAACACACACATCCATCAAATGGATAATGAACATACTATTTATGTGAATCAAAAACTACTTCCTCACTAAATTATGATTATTATATTTTCCTTACCGCCTATCATGGTTTCCATTATGATGGAAAAATTTATTTATGACATATATTATATTTATAATGTATTTAAAATTCATTAAATTATATTTATAACATACTGTTATGGATTTCATCTTATGTAAATACGATAATTTTGTTTGATGATGTGTGGACTATCACCCCTACAAGCAATATGATTCATTCATACAATACAATGATTTTATTAAAGATGGTCTTAGTGAATATTTAACATCCCAGGTAAATAACGAATATGAAATCTTCATATTTATGAATATTTCTGAATTCAATATTAATTTTACATTAAAGGGGACACTATGTTCGATGGCGTACCCGATACACAACAACGAATTTCTTTGAAATATTACATTGATCACTAATAGTATGATATTATTATTTTAAATGATAGTTAACGCCTAGCCATTGTATTTGTAATATTGAATAGAAATAACTAAAATATGATTATACTTGTTTGTTAATTGTTTTTACATTTATCCAATAAATGTTAGAGGCTTAAATTAAGAATAGAATTCAATTTTAGGCATAAATACTCTAATTTTCACTAAAAGGTCGATTTATAGAATTTTGATGGAGAACCTTCTTGTAATATAATTTTGGATACTTTTATATGTTCTATTTGGACAAATAAAATTATTATTTAGAAAAAGGGATATCAAAATTCACATTGGGTAAAATTTAGGTATTTTCCTGATAAAATTCATTTTTTAATGAATAGTAAAAAATATCATATTTTAATTCAAATATTCCTTTTCATCTAATTTATTTATATGGATAGATTATCTTTTTAATAAATTTTAAATAGAAATTAGAATATATTTTTACCATTTAATCCAATGGTTTCCATTGGAATTAATTTCACTTAGAAATTGGACATAAACAACTGTCAATCTTTCGATAGATATTATTTCTTAAAAACACGCTATTTGTTTTGACAACCAGAATTTATTTTAAATTAAATAATGCAACTTAAATGTTTTGAATTTGGTAAAATAGACTTCATTTTTTTATTAGGAATATAAAATATAGCTCAGGCTGAGTTTTTTGTATTTTCCTAAAAAACATCAATTTTGAAGAATAGTGAAACCACTTAGTGGTAGTTAAAAATTGACTTTTTCATTTAAATAAAAAATTTACACTTTTTTTAATTGAATTTAAAAAATCCGATATACATGGTTGTTATTAGTACGTAAAATGTGGTTCAATAAGATAAAAAATTAATTTTTTTTGGTGAATAGTAACTTTTGACTTTTATTTACCACGGTTAAAGGTAAATAGGGTAATTCAAGGTAACAATGATATTATAATTGTCCTAAATTACCTTAACAATTATCATAACCCTATTGGATGAGTCATAGAAGAACATGGTCATACATGGGTGGATTTTGGGACCCCATGGATCCACATGGGAGTGATGATGACACTTTAGATTATTTAATTTAAAGTAAAGGCAAAATAACATAAACAACTATCTTTTAGTAAATTAATTTTTACATAAGGTTATATAATTTATATTTTCAACTATAAATATTCATTAGAAAGATGAAAAGGTTTAATACATCGTGGAAATTTTTTTATAAAATTTAGACATCAAATAAATTAAATTATTTTTGATAGAATGATGACGTAGTGCTTACCTCATTAATAAATGATTTAAATAAATAAGATTATAATGATTAAAACTTTTTCCAAAACATGTAAATTATTATTGGATGATTTTATTTCTAATATGAGTCATTTTATCTTAGAATTTAATTATTTTTGGAACTTTTTGAAACCGAAGATAAGTTTATAGTAAAATAATATTTTCACATATTCCTAAAGAGCCCCTCCACTCCCTTATAAAAAAAGACCACTTCAAACCAATTCCTCACACTGATAAATCCCCTTGGCTCATCCAAACTCTACCCAATTAAGCTCCCTATATCCCTATCCTCCTCCTATAAGCCTTACCTTAATCATAAGGCACATCAAGAATCCTTTTTGGTTCATATCAAAGAGAGTTACCCGAATTAAAGGTAACAATTTCTCATAAATTCTTTTCTTTTATTTTACTTCTCCAACCCCTAAACTCTTTTTATTCCATTCATTTATAACAAAAACAGTATCCTAAATACACAATTATGTTTTTATGAGACATATTATAAATACACATACACACACCTCCATGTAATAGGTGAAGAACATAATTTTTCTCTCGATGGAAAACAAACCCCTCACAAAACGATGATTGTTCAATTATCTCATACCGCCACTCATGGCGACCATTATGATGGGACTATATTTATTTATGATATATATTATGTTCATGTTTTCTTCATTCTTCTATATTTTTGATTAATATCATACCTTTATGGTTTCCATTTTGGGTAAACATTATAATTTCATTTGAGGAAGTGCAGACTACCACCCCCTCAACGTGATATGACTCATTTATAACATACGTGGTACGTATAAAGGAGGAAGTTAATGATATTATATACAATACTATAATTTAATTATAATATACCTATGTATCATTATGTTTTCATTTCCATTAAATATGAAATAGAAATGAATATAGCATTCATGCGTATGTACGGCTTACGGTCTCCATGAACGGTGCATTTCATTTCTTACCACTAAATGTTAGATATTTTTATAAATACATATATATAATGGATATATATTATATATGTGATGTATAAAACATTAAAATAAATATGTAGCTAATTGAATCTATACCAAATGGATAAACTTTAATTATATGGTGTTTATTTTTTATTGAAGTACCAAATATCGACAAAAAGACCAGTATTAACATAAATGATTGAATAATGATTATAACATGTTAATAAGTAATATAAAAGGAATTATAAACATGAGAAAGGTTATTAAGCAATTATAAATTAACTTTAGTTTATTATTCAGGATATTAAATAAAGAACGGGTCAAGTCGGACATGAGGTGAGGGAATTCTTATCTCACATTCAATTCTGTGAGATTTCAATTTTTTACCACTACAAATGTATTATATGTTCATCAGTGTCTCGAGCATGAGAAGATTATTATTTCCATCTATCTATTAGAAGGTGAAGCAGACCAATATTAGACTCTAATCATAAATACGAGCTAGCCAGATGATATTGAATCTCTAGAATGGGATGATTTCGAGGACCTATTTTTCAGTAATTTCATAAAATTATTGATACTAATATAGAGAAATATTTCCTTGACATGAAGAAAAATCATGATGAATATTTTGGTAACGACATGGATAATTTCATGATAATTTTGAGTCAAGAATCATGAATTATCATCTAACCTGGATTTAGAGTTTATATGATGTCTAATGGCTAAAATAAAAGTATAAAAAGGGTATTGGACTTAAGACAGTTTAGTAGCTATAAAGATACTTTTGATTCTTCAATCAAGGCGGACATGAATGATTGAGTAATTTATCAATATAATGGTTTTGATAATAAAAGGATGATTTAGTTTATTGGAAAATATAAAAACCATGAAGATAAAAAGATGAGCTTTCATGTATGCTCTATGTGTGGAGAAAATCATAAATCAAATTTCATTAAGGGTTCTAATAAATTATTTGAGTTCATAAAGGAACGTCACAAAAAATTGATTTCTGAAGAGAGGGGCAGAAGTTAGATAACATTTCAAATATAGAAAAAGAATCCTAGAATTAACCTCCCATGATTCGGTGATACAACTATTAGGAGAATAAGAATTATACTAACCATTGAACAATCATAAGGGCTAGTTATGATGATTGTCATTAGCAACCTCTTAAGATGATGAACTAGGGGAAATAACATACAATATCTATTTTTATGAGGGTTACTATAATTTTGTTATTATAGGTACACTTACCATCCACTTTAGAACTGCTAATGTCATATTTGATTCTAGATCTACGAGCTCATTCATATGTAATGAATTTTTTATGGTTGTTAAGATTTCACCAAAATAATAAGATGTGCATTTTTTAGTGAAAACCCTTAACGGTACGATTATTTATTCTCATATATATTATTACTCTCTTATTTATTTTGGTGGCAATGTGCTTCCTAAAAATATTTCTATTCATACTTTGGTCAAATTTTATGTCATTATAAGCATAAATTGTATTTTTCTACTTAAATCCCACATAAGCTATCAACGGAGACAAATTACATTCAATAATTCAAACCCTCCTATGATTATCCATCCATGTGATGGTAACTATGAACATCCATCGGGTATTACATCCAGTGTATGGGTATTAATTCTCATTAAAATAGTTATTTATCTCAAATGGTTAGGTAGGGAATAAACATCAATGCTATTCTTATTTTTTGGGATTTTGTGGATGTCTTTATGGAAGAGTTTCTTAGACATACACCAAAATATGATGTTGATTTCTCAATATAACTCATAAATTTTTTCACACAAATTTTCATGAATCCTTATAGAATATATCTTATTGAGTTATAGTAATTGAAGTAGAAACTCCAAGAAAACATTGATAATGGAGTCATTCAGTAATGTGTGTCACCTTCGGGTTCACCGGTTAATTTTTGTGAAAAATAATGGCAGATCAATGTGGATCTACGTTGGTTACCTGGATTTGAATTATAAGACATTCATGAACGATAATCCTCTTCCTGTGTTGATGGTTTTTTTCATCAACTACTCGGAGCTTGTAATTTTCCAATATTGGACTTTATTCTAGATATCACTAACAACTGTTAATGAAAGAGTATATACCTAAGACTACATTTTGTACAGTGTGTGGAAAATATGAATATATAGTGGATCATTTTGGACATACAAATTTTCCTTCTATTATCATTGATTTAATTAATATATTCCTTAGATATTACATCGATATGTTTGTGGTAGACATTATAAATGAAATTATTTTGTATTAAATTTTAATAAAAGAGAATGAATATCAATTGATAATTGAACTATCATCCATAATGAATTAGAATATATATGAAAAAATTAAAAACTGTGATTTTTGGTAGGAAATGTTTTCATTTTTTGGTCATACGACTCAATTGATTACAATGTGGAAAGGGGTTTTCATCTCACTTTTTATTTTCGTGAGATCCATGATAAAATTACCACTATTTCCTTTTGATGTCCCATTTCTAAATAATAATTTCATTTTCTCAAATAGATCATATAAAAGTGACCAAAACTATATTTGAATAATGTTCACCATCAAAAGGTGATAAATCATTCTTTTAGTGAAAAATTAGAGTATTTATGCTTAAAATCGTATTATTTTCACACTTTCCTAAAAAGACCCTCCTCTCCCTTATAAAAGGAGACCACTTCTTACCAATTACTCACACCTCTCAAACCCCGTGGCTCATCCAGCCTCTTCCCAATAAAGATCTCTAAATCCCTATCCTCCTCCTATTTTCCTTAACTTAGGCAGAAGGAAATTCAAAAACCCTTTTGGTTCATATTAAAGGGAGTTATCAGAATTAAAGGTAACAGTTTCTCTTAAATTCTGTTCTTTTATTTTACTTCTCCAAACCCTAAAATATTTTTATTCCATTCATTTATAACAACAGCAGTATCCTCATTATAATATGATGTTTTTATGAGAAGGATTCTATTTACACATACACACACCTTCGTCTAATGGGTGAATAACACAATGTTTCTATGGATGGAAAACAAACGCCTCACAAAAAGATGATTGTTCAATTAATTCCTACCGCCTCTCATGGTGACCATTATGATAAAAATGTATTTAAATATGATATTTATTATGTTTATGTTTTCTTTATGCTTCTGTATAATCCATTTATATCATTATTCTATGGTTTCCATTAATGTTAAATGCGATAATTTCAATTGAGGAAGTGCGGACTATCGCCCCCTCAATGTGATATGACTCATTCATACCATACGTGGTACGTATAAAGGATGAAGTTAATGATATTATATATGATAAAATACTATAATTATAATATACATATATTTATTTATTTTTTCATTTCCATCAAATATGAAATAGAAATGAAAGTAGTGTTCATGCGTACGTACGGCTTACCGTCTCCATGAACGATGCATTTCATTTAATATCTCAAAATGTTATATAATTTTATAAATACAAATATATACGGAATATATATTATATATGTGATGTCTAAAAAATAAATATAATTCTGTAGATAATGGACTCTTCAACACATTTACAACATGTAATTATTAGGTGTTCATTTTTGACTCAAGTACCAAATATCGACAAAACAACCATTATTAACTTAAATGATTTCATAATGTTTATAACATGTTAATAAGTAATATAAAATGAATAATAAACTTGGAAAATGTTCTTAAGAAATTATAAATTAACTTTAGTTTATTATTCAGGAGATTGAAGAACAGACGGGTCAAGCTAGACACGAGGTAAAGGAACTCTTATCTCACTTTCAATTTTGTGAGATTTCCATTGTTTGACACTTAATTTTTGCATGTTGTTTATTGTGAACTGCCATTTGAAAAAAATATCATCATGAATATATTTATATTCATGGTATTATGTAATTCATTTTGTGGTTATTAAAATTGGGTCATAAGACTAGGCTAATTACAACGAGGTAAGGGATTTCGTATCTCACTTTTAATTCCGTGAGATTTCCATTGTTCGCCACTAATTTATTGAATGTGGTGTATTTTGTACTATCTTTTTCTATATATTATCATTATTCTCATTATATTCATGGAATTATTTGATTCATTTGGTGGTTATTAACTTTTGGTCATATGACTCAATTATTAAAACGTGGTAAGGGGTTTTCATCTCACTTTTTATTTCCGTGAGATCCATGATATAATGGCCCCTTTTTATTTTTGTGTGGAGTATGTACTGACCATTATTGTACTCTTTTTGTAATATACTTACATTTATTGTTATTTAAATATTCATTGTATGATCTTTCTTTCATGTGGTGTACATTTCAAAAGTTACCAAATCGGTAAGGGAACCTTTCACCCTCCTCTTTTGAAAAGACTTCTTTTTGTTATGTCTTTAAATTTATATCTTATTATGTTGGGATATGTTCTTTTATATCCATATTAATGTAAATTTTATTTCCATGTGATGAGATACCCTTTTATCTCTCATCAACTCATTTTCTGAATTTTAATGTGACCTCGTTGTGCTGCTGAATTTTCTCAAGGGGATTTCTTAACCAAATTTCGATTCTTTGGGTTAAACTTGTACTTATTTCATATGTCGTCATATGAATATGTGTGAATGGACTCTGAGTGTTTTACACTTAATATTTACTTATATTGGGTTTATTTTTATATTTCACACATAATTATTTGTTTGATTCATCCTAAATCAAAGGATACCATCTTTGTAAGGGATTTCACCTCAATTTACATTCCATTGAGACTTCGTTGTTGTTATGAAACAATTCACATTTATGTGGTGTATATATTGTACTTTGGAATATTATATCATTAATTACTGTATTCTCATGATATTATAATGTTTTGTTTTAATATTATTGCTCAATTATTTATATTCAACCATCTACTATTTGGTTAAGAACTCCTTAACTAAAATATCATTTTAATGATTTATTATTCAAAATATTTCCCATTAATGTCCATGTTTTCAAAATGGTTTTGGGAGTTATTTATATGGACATTAATTTTATAAAATTTTTATTCATTTAAAAGCATCAAAGTAGTATGGGACAATTTGATTCAATAATCTCTATAATAAATGTTTGAAATGGTTTTGAAAATGGTTTGATAAGGTATTGTTTATTTCAATATCATGATATGATTTTTTGTGATTGGAATGTTGAATTTTCTATTTCCTTTATTCTGATGTTATGTGTTATGATTACATTATTTTTATTAGGCATGGTTTACATATACAGGTGGTTCCGTGATAAACCTAGGGCGGGTGAGCCTGAGATAGATCTCTAATGAATTGGATAATGTGATGGAGGTAAACGTTAATGATTATCCTAAGAGATTGAGGGAATATATTGTGATGGGTATTCCAAATGTTACTCCACATGTAGCTATGATAGCTACAATGTTAGTATGTTATGAATGAAATAAGTTACCTTTACGGTTTATGATTTCTGTATGTTATTCATATGTCATATGATTTCATGAGGTATGTTATGTTTTAAAATTATAGTTTCATTGATTTGAATTTATTGATGGGTTAATATTTCTTTCCCTTATTTTATAACCCTTACCGAACTTTTTATGATCATCCCATATTTTTGAAATGTCTTCCACATGACATAAAGATAAATAGGGATAAGGATGTGATAAGTAAAAGTAATGTTTTCTAAACCCTGGAACTAGACATGAATCTTTTTTTCAACAAGTTTTTATTTTATGAGAGAAATGGAAACTGATTAGAAGTTTATACATTGTAATTATTAATATGAAATGTAATAGTTATATCCTAACTCTCTAAAAATATAAACTTGAAAATATCCTCAATGCAAATTATTTACTTAATTCAAGATTATGAATGTTTAAGGTTGGGTCCATATAGAATATATTTGATATCATAAAGCTACTATAATAATGAAATATATATATATATATACATATATTTCTTTAATTTCTTTCTCTCAATATGAAACTTATACATAAATACATTCATGGGTACATACGACCTACCGTCCCCAAGAATGATGTTTTATGTTTCATTAATATATATTCCATATATTATAATAATAAAAAATTAATGTATATAAATGGTATTAATTTATTTTTTTTAATTATTGAATTAGAATATTTGTATAAGGACAAACGATATAACAAATTGAGACACATGTGAAGATTAAAGAGAATATTACCCGAAGTGAAACATTAACATAGGATCATTAAGAAGATTGTAATATAAGGATATATTAAAAACATATAAAGTATTGGATATAATTATATGGTTATGTAAAATATTTAAAATAAATTTATTTTGATTATAGAGATTGTTTGAGTGAGATGAACGAGAGTCAATATACATGGTAAAAGGGATTTCATATCACTTTTTATTTCCGTGAGATACATGATATGTTTCCAACTTGTTAAATTTGTGCAGTGTATGTACTACCAATAATTTTATTCTAGTTTTATTATATGAAAATTAATTGTTATTAAAATATCATTTTTATGATCTTTCTTGTATAGGGTTTACGTTTCAATAGTTACCAGATCTGTAAAAATGTTTTGTCACAATTCACCTTCTCTAAGGCACATGTTTTGTTATGAACAGAAACTATTTTTAAGGTGTATAGAATTTAATTTAACATGTTATATCTTCAATTTACTTATTTTAATTATATTTTAAGATTCATGTAATTTATTTTTCTTACATTGAGGTTATGAACCCATATAACCTTATTATAAGAGTTTATTGAAAGAATCTCATCACTTTTAAATATTGTTTATGTTTATTCTTACTCAGATGAAATATTATGAACCATATCTCAATAACACCCATGATTTTATTTCTCCGCTATTTATTCAAGATATATCAATGTATTAGTACCATTTTACCATTCGTTGGTACTTAAGATAATTTTTTATGTGAAATTTAGGTGTTTCTCTCTTCAGTTAGAAATCCATTATATTCAATAACCATTTTTTCAAAAATGTTTAGAAATGATCATTGAAGGTAATTTTCTTGGAAAGTAGATTTTAAAAATGTTTATAGTTTAAAACTATTCTAGTATATGTTTTAAAATATACTTAAAATGAAATATGTTTTCAAAAACCATTAATGATTCTAAAAGAGTTCTCAATATAGAAATGATATTTTCTTCAAGAATTTTTTTTTAATTTTTTTTTAAATATTATTTCCCATCAAAGATACTACCAATTGGTTTTACTCATGAAATGTTATGTAAATTATAATGTTTTTCCATTTTTATTATCTCTATGAATGTATTATGATTTAATGGAATCATATTTATGAAACTCATTTCACTTTGATAAGTATTATGCTTTTGAAACCCACTTCCCTTCCATAGGTTATATGATTTTGAAAAAATATTCTTTTCATTGATATGTTCATGATTTAATGATTATGAAAAATATCTCTTTCAACATTTTATGATATGATTATATGTTTAAAATACCTATTTCATTTAATGGGATATGAAAGGTTTATTTTTTATCTTGTGGTATTTGTATATATTATATCATTATGAGATGGGTGGGAAAATTATCTCTTACAAATTCATTGGGTAATGATCTATATCTCATAATATAGACAATGATTGTCTTGGAAATGAACCTTGACTAATAAGATGGCCATGTGAATGAACCATGACTACCAAGATGGAATGAGGAGTGAACTCATGCTACCAAGATATCCATGGATGTGATCCATGACTACCAATAGGGTATGGGGACTGAACCGATAATAACATTATGGTTTGGAATTTATTCCTTGTAAATAATATATATCATATTATATGCTATTTTGTCTTCCATAATTCCTTTTTTCATGTCTATGTTATTCATTCAATGATTATGTTCGTTATTTTGTAATTATCCATGTAATATAAAATTTCAGTCTATATTCCATGATTCATGTATATGATATTTGATATGATGGGTATGATATTATCATTTCATGATCATTTCCTCATTAACGTATGCTCATGATTTTTCATACATGTCTCTCTTGATTACAATAACTTTTTATTTGAGGTAACCCCATTTTTGTTTCCATCCCCACGTTATAAAGATATGTATTTTGTTTGATGTGTCTAAGAATATTCCTACTCAACAAGAACCTAGTGGTAGATAATGTAAATATCTTATGTACCCATTTTTACATTTCAATGTTTTCAAAGTAACTATACTTGTATGTTCATCATTCATCTATTTCTATAATGCCTTATGTATTATGAAAAAGTTATTTAATGTTAGTATATATAAAAACTATGTGGTTATACTGGGTATTATAGGAATGGTTTTGTTAACCATTGGAAACTATGATTATAAAATCTTAGTGAGAACCCTAAGGATAAGTATAAGGATGACTCAATGTTTATTAAAATATCCTGGAATTTTGGTATTGGATATAGTGTGTGGTTTTTTATAAATAAATCCATATCTAGATAATAAAATTGTATATGGCTCTAGGATAGATGAAACTATGGGTAATAAATCTGAAAATATATTCGGGTCCTAACTTGGGGTAATCTGGTATACAAAAACAGGCCTTGCTACACCCCTGGTTTGACACTCTAGGGCGATTTTCATTGGAAATTCACAAACACCTCAAAAAGAATCATAGTGGATTTGAAAAGAATTTTTATATGAATAAAATATGAAAAACCCATGGATCCATATATTGAATGAGGTGTCATTATATAGAGATCTTATAAGTTATTATTCATGAGTATGTGGTTCGTCATAATGATAACTATTTCTTATTTTCTATTTTTGGTTTTATTCAATGGATGGAACCTGAAGGAACAATGTTAATGGTGATTGCAACAAATAATTAAATTCTAATCCAACTATGAAAATTAATACCATGGGATTTGGAATGAAAAATCTAATTACAATGCTCATATTTCCTTCCCAACATTTGAATCATCGTGGAAATCTAAATAAACAATGGAGGAAATAATGCCCTATTGATACTTTCATGAGAAAACATCTACATTCATTAATAGGGAATTTTGATCCACTTATTTCTGAATAACAGAAAAGTACCACAACAAATATATTGTCTTTTCATCAGTGTCTTGAGCATGAGAAGATATTTTTTTCTATCAATTGATTAGAAGGTGAAGCAGACCAATAGTGGACTCTAATCAGAAATATGAGGTAGTAAGATGATCTTGAATCTCTAGAATGGGATGAGTTCGAGGAATTATTTTTCAGTAATTATTTTCTTAAAATAAATCATAATAAAATAGATAAATAGTTCCTTGACATGAAGATAAATCATGATGAATCTTTTGGTACCTACATGGAAAATTTCATGAGCCTTTTGAGGAAAGCATCATGAATTATCATCTAAACTGAATTTACAGTTTATAAGGTCTCTAATAGATAAAATACAAGTATTAAAAGGGTATTGGACATAATATAGTTTAGTATCTATGAAGATACTTTTCATTGTTCAATCAAAGATGACACGAATGATTGAGTACTGTATCAATATCATGGTTTTGATAAGAAAAAGAAGATTTAGTTTAATGGAAAATATAAAAACCATGAAGAAAATAAGATGAGATTTCATGTATGGTCTATGTGTGGGGAAAGGCATAGAGAAAATTTCATTTAGGGTTTTAATAAATTATTTGAGTTCAGAAATGAAGGTCACCATAAATTGATTTCTGAAGTAATGGGAAGAAGTTAGCTAACATTTCAAATATATAAAAATCATCATAGAATGAACCTCCCCTGATTCAGTGATACAACTGTAAGGAGAATATGAATTATACTAACCATTGATCAAAACTAAGGGCTACTGATGAAGATTGTCATCGGCAACCTCTTAAGATGATGAACTAGGGGAAATCACATGCAATACCTATTTTTTATGGGAGTTACTATAATTATGTGATGAAAGGTACACTTACCATCCAATCTAGAATTTCTAATGTCATATTTGATTCTAGATCTACAAGCTTATTCATATGTAATGAATTTTTTATGGTTGTTAAGATTCCTCCAAAATAATTAGATGCGTATTTTTTAGTGAAACCCCTTAATGGTAACTATGTACATCCTGTGGATATTACATTCAATAATTCAAACCTTCCTTTGATTATCCATCCATGTGATGGTAACTATGTACATCCTGTGGATATTACATTCTGAGTATGGGTATTAATTCTCATTAAAAATTCTTATTTATCTAAAATGGTTGGGTAGAGAATAAATATCAATGATATTCTTATTGTTTTGGATTTTGTGGATGTCTTTCATGAAGATTTTCTTAGATGTACACCAAAATGTGAAGTTGATTTCTCAATCTAACTCATAACTTTTTTCACACAAATTTCAAAGAATCAATATAGAATAGATGTTATTGAGTTGTAGGAATTGATGTAAAAACTCCAAGAAAACATTGATAAAGGATTCATTCGATAATGTATGTCACCTTCTGTTTCACTGGTTCATTTTTGTGAAATAGAATGACAGATCAATGTGGATCTACATTGATTACCTGGATTTGAATTAGAATACATTAATGAACAAGAATCCTCTTCCCATATTAATGATTTTTTAATCAACTGCTCAGAGCTTGTAATTTTCCAATATTGGAATTCAGTCTAGATATCACCCACAACAATTAATGAAATAGGATATACCTAAGACTAAATTTTTTACAAAGTATAGAAACTATGAATATATAGTGATTCTTTTTGGACTTATAAATTTCTTTCTATCACCATTGATTTAATTAATATATTCTTTAGATATTACCTAGATATGTTTGTGGTAGACTTTATAGATGAAATTCTTTTGTACTAAAATGTAATTAAATAGAATGAATATAAATTGATAATTGAACTAATTTCCTTAACTAATGATAATATATATTAAAAAATTAAAAAGTGTGAATTTTGGCAGAAAATTTTTTCATTTTTTGGTCATATAAACTCAAAAGATGGTATAGTAGTGGATCCAAAAAAGATGGAGGCTATTGAACATTGTCCTATACCAACCATGGTGATTTATATCCATAGTATTCTTGGTTTATATGGATATTATCAACAATTTATGGAGAATTCCTCATGACTATCTAGACATATGAAATAGTTAACTCAGAATGGTGTCAAGTTCCAATGGATAGTTGAAGGTGAGGAAAATTTCATGTTAGTGAATAAAAGGTTTTTAGTGATCCTATGCATACATTTACCTATAGAGGAAAAGGGTTTTTAATCTATAGAGATGCATTTAGGAATGAATTATGATGTGTTATTTTATATAATAACATAGTTATAAAATGTTCCTTAGAAAATTTGATGATTCATGTGAAGAATTACCAAAATCATGATTTGTAGTTAGCAACACTAATTTTCTTCATTTAACATATGGATGAATTATCATTGTGGAGAAAAGTGTGATATATATATCAATCATAAAATTCTGAAATATTTATTCACAGAGAAGGAGATAAACATGACCTAGAAAAGATGATACTATTTTAGAATGCATTATGAGTTCTCAATACATTACAAACATGGGAAATAAAACTAGTTTGGTGATGCTTTGAGTCAGAATAATCGAGCTAGTTTATCCATAATGAGGGTCACAAGAGACCCATCATTTCAGGATTTTCAAAGAATGGATCTAGGAATCTTGAAGGAAGGAGAAAAATAAAATCTTTCTCAATTGAATGTTCTACCCTTTATCCAAGTGAAGATAAAATAGGCATATAAGGAAGATGATGAGCTGAAAAAAAGTCAGAAATATTCCAGAGTTTGACCTTGATAAGGATGGACTGATAAGGTTTAAGAACAGTGTATGTGTTCTTTCCATAACATATTTGAAAATTGATATGTTAGAGAAACTTCATAATTCTCCATTATATATTCATCATGGAACTATAAATATGTGTAAGGACTCGAAAAAAAACATCAGGTGATAATACATGAAGAGATAGATTTTAGAGTTGCATCTTAGTGATTGGTATGCCACAAAACTATCATGAAATACAATAGTACAAAGAGGTGTTGTATCCATTACCCATAATGTAATTCCCAGACCCCAATTACTGATATTTAGTGCATTATTACACAACATTGTAATGATCAAAAAATATCAAGTCTCTAATGACCGATTAGTTTAGTAGCCTTGGATGTATTAGATATATCCATATGTTTTACATTACATTTTGAAATAAAAAACAAAAACATTGTGATTCCTTTGAACAAACTGATATCCCTTAGCGTATCCCTATATTTCAATCATTATATAATTTTTCACATCCTCAAAAAAATTAAACATTAGATAGGGGTGATCTTATATGCTCGGTAAGAATGACAATATAGATGAAATTATCATAAATATGCATAAAAATTTAAGGCAATGTAATAGATTAAAAAAGCTTTTAAACTTATACTTCAGCATAATATGGAAATGATAAATCAAATAATTACATTTACTTATTCACATGGATATTCTACTAGTCGAATAGTCACATGTAATATCATTAGAAATATTCATAATGATGGAATTCATAATGCTAGACATCATAACCACATATTCAAGGCCTCGTGCCATGACTAACAAAGTTATCAAAGATTTGTTCCAAGACACTAGTTTGTCTCATGAGACCTACCGATGAATGGAGGGGCTATAGCGGGCCCCTCCTATCACTTACTACATCCAACACATTCCACATATGAAAAGGTTGAAACATAACATAAACATTCTTATTAAAACTCTCATACGAAATGCTAATACATTAACCATAAACCATGAATGGTATATATATAGCATATCCACAATCAAACACATCAAAAAACATTCAATACAATATGGAAGATTGTATCATAATAAATCAACTTCAAAAAAACGTAAAATCCAAAAAACGATGTTGACATATATGATATCAATCGAAGAACCATTTGAGAGAAATATATCTTTCTACTTTGAAATCATTTAAAAGTCGTGTAAATATAAAAGAAACCATTTATACAAAAAAATCAGATAATATTGTAAGGGAAGATTTGAAGGTTTCAGAATGGCATAAAGTAGCCACACCCACGGTATAAGATTAAAAAACATTTTGTCCTTAATTTTTCGAAAATGTAAAAAAGTACCTTGTTTGAAAAAAGACGGAAAGATTCCTTTCAAAACATTTTATAAAAAGTAATAAAAGTAATAAATTAATCTAAACCATTATTTATGAAATAGTAAAAATTATTTCAAATAAATATTTAAGTAACACAGTTGTAGATGATAAAGAGGTCCCCGTAGATACTTATGTATAATCATCCTCTTAGAATAAAGAGATTGTAAAATTAACCATTACCTTATACTATTCCTTAGTCGAGGGTCTGTTAACCTCATGTATAATTGTTAAATAATTGTTATTAACTCATAAAAGAACTATAAACATAAATATGATATCATATATGATCTTTTAATATTTATTTTCCAATAATATTACAGTAGCATCATTGTTTCGGGTGTTAACTGATTCATTTTCCCT
Organism: Viscum album; assembly: GCA_963277665.1. Taxonomy (NCBI): domain Eukaryota; kingdom Viridiplantae; phylum Streptophyta; class Magnoliopsida; order Santalales; family Viscaceae; genus Viscum; species Viscum album. Next base: position 897,036,743 of record OY728136.1, on the reverse strand, counting down.
TATACGTTTTTTTTTGTAATACATGATTTTTATGGTTAATATGTTACTATAAAATTCCAAGAGAACCACAAGTGGTTAATTTGTGACATATCTAACATTATATAAATCTTTTGGCTGAATCTTATATCTTCTGGAATATTATATCATTTAAGAAAATAGTATTTGTGTTAAAAACTCGTTTACATCAATTTTGGAACTATTTAGTAATTGATTTTTGTTAATGTCATGAAAAGTTTATTAATTAGAAAAAAATAAATTTAATTAATACTAAAAAGTCATATTATCCTATAAAATTCATGTATGGTATCAAAATTTTATGTATAAGTTTATTTTAATATTTATAACATTAATTATTTTAATATTTCATTAATATGGTAATTATTGCATCATCATTGTGCATTACGTAAATTTAAATATTTTATTTATATAAATTATAAATAATATTGTATGATGTATGAAGTCTTTTCAAATTTCTAATGAATATTTATAGTCTAATTTATCTTATGTATAACCCTATATTAAAATTTTTTAGTTATTAAACATTGAATTTAACACTTTTAACTCTTCTTTAAATAAAATATAATAGATGTCATAATCTAACCCAAATGAATAAAAAAGGATCATATTTTGATTCTAAGGTTCATTATTATTGAAAAAAATATATCCAATAGAATTATTACATGTGTTGGGGTAATTATAATATTATTTTTACCTATAATTACCCTATTTACTTTTAACCGTGGTAAATAAAATTCAAAAGGTACTATTCACCAAAAATTATTTCCAACCAATTGAACCAAGTTATACTTTCTAATGACAACCGTGTCTTTCAAATTTTTGAAATTCAATTCACAGAAGCGGTAAATTATGTTTTATGCAAATTGTAAAATGTACCTAAAAGGTGGGTAAAAGACATTAAAAAGTTAAATATAATTTTATATATCTAATATTATTATAAAATGGCTCCAATGAATTACACTGGATTAATATATGTCTAATGTAGATATTTTGACTTTAAAATAAATCTAAATTTTAAAATAATTATTTAAATAAAAAGTCGGTTTTAAACAATAACATCATTTTTTCACTATTCATTAAAAAATTGAATGTTTTCATAAAAACTACAAAAATTAACCATAAGGTAATTTTGATATTCTAAATCAAAAAATGAAGTCCAATTTGAAAACAAATTCTAAAAATTCAAATTTTTGGTATTACTATTCACAATAGGTTTTAAATTGGCATGTTTTTTTTGAAAGGTCAGCCAGAAGCAAAGCTTCTGGCCAATTATTATTCACAAGCTATTTCATTTTTCAAAGAGAAGCTTACCATGGAAGATTGTGGTGTTACATTATTTTATCCTTCAAATAATTTCAACTTAAAAATTTCTAGAATTCTACTGCATAAAAATATTTGGACATTTCTTCATCATAAGTTTCTTAGGTTCCCACATTGAATCTTCCATTTTAGGGTTTCTCCAAATAACTTTTACCAAAAAAGTTATCTGGTTTCTCAACATGTGTTCTCTATTATCATGAATCATGATAGGCTCCTCACAATAATATAGATCATTTTCTAGTTCTATTTCTTCATATTTCAGTACATGCATTGGGTATAACATGTATTTTCTCAACAGTGATACGTGGAACACATCCTAAACTTTGGAGAGACATGGAGGCTTTGCCAAATGGTAAGCTAGAACTCCAATTCATTTTAGAATTTTGAAAGTTCTGATGTACATAGGACATAATTTACCCCTTTAATTGAATCGTATAATACCCTTCCATTGAGATACCTTAAAGAAAACATGATCTCATACATGAAATTCCAAATCCTTAATTCAGTAATCGACATAGCTCTTTTTCCTTCATTGAGTTGATTCGATGTGGTATTGGATAATCTTCACCATTTCCATTTTTTCTCAACATGTTCTGGGACTATGAGTTTTCTTTCACCAACATCATCCCAACAAGTTGGAGTGAGACATCTCTTTCCTTCAAATGCTTCATATGGTTCGATATAGATACATGAATGGAAACTATTGTTATAGGAATATTCTACTAGAGGAAAATACTCATCCAACATTCCTTGAAAGTAAAGTTAGCAAGATATTATCATGTATTATAAGGTTTGAATAGTCCGTTATGATTTTCCATCAATTTGAGAATGGTAGGTAGTGCTCAAATGATGTTCAGTATCTAGGGAATTCTGATGACTTTTCCCAAATCAAGATGTAAAATGGGGATCACGATATGAAACAATCGATAGGGGTACACCATGAAGAATTACAACTTCATTAATATATAGTCTTGATAAACGTTCAAGTGGAAAATCTTCTCCTATAGAAAAAAACATGATGACATGGTAAGACGATCAATAATGAACCATATTGCATTGATCCTTCTAAGAGTATTTGGTAGTCCCATGAAAAAGTCCATTGTAATATCATCCCATTTCCACTCAGGTATGGGAAGTGGATTCATGAATCCAATAGGAAGTTTTCTTCCATCATTCACGAGTTTACAAACTATAAATTTTGAGACATAATCCACAATATCTCCCTTTATGACATCCCACAAAAAAATTTCCATCAAATATCTATGCATATTAGTGCTACCATGGTTTATAGGGAAATTGGAGCTATGACCATCAACCAACAATTCCCTTTTTAGATTATCTATATTGGTAACACAAAGCCTTTTTCCAAATTTCAAAATTATTTATTCATATACGATGTTAATCAATCTCCCATCATTCACAGATTTAACATTCTTTTGAAACTCCTCATCATCACTCTAACTACTTTTTATCCTTTCTATTAAAGATAGTTTGGAAACCATTTGAAAAAGTATCAATGTTTCTCCTTCTATTATTATTCGTATATTCATATTTACTTGATCCACTAACATAAGATCCCATTAAACAGTAATCTTGTTCATAAATCCATGATCCTTTCTACTCAATGCAATTTCCACCTTATTTTCCATCTCTAATTGGTAGTGTATAGTGAAATCATAATCCTTGAGTAGTTAAAGCCATCGCATTTTCCTCATGTTGATTTCATTATGTTATAAAATATAATTCATACTCTTGTGATCAGTATATATCTCACATTTATAACAATAGAGATAGTGTCTCCATATCTTCAGAGAAACTATTACAGCTGCTAACTCAAGATCATGAGTAGGATTATTTTTTCCATGAATTTTTATCTGCTATGACACATAGGAAATAACTCTCTTGTTCTGTATAAGGACACAATCAATCCATTTTGTTGAAGCATCGCTATAAATAAATATCCCATCATTCCCCGATGGTATATTCATGATAGGGTCATTGAATAATCTTCTCTTCAATTATTCAAATTATTCTTCAATCTCTTTTTTACAATAAAATTTTACCCCTTTACCCGTGATCTTGGTTAATGCATTATACAAATGGAAAAATTCATGGGCAAAACGCTGATAGTAACATACAAATCCAATAAAACTATGTACATTAGTTATACGTGTCGGTGTTGGCCATTCTTGGATTGTCTTTTTCATTGATGGATCAATATATATTCCATCCATAGAGACAATATATATAGGAAAATAAATCTCTTAAATCTAGAATTGACACTTGCCTAACATCCCATATAATTCATTTCTTTTTAGAGTCTTTAGAATAGTTCCCAAGTTATTTTAATGATCTCATCGCATTTGTATCATACCATTATATCAATAATAAATACCACTACAATTGGAGCTATGACCATCAACCAACAATTCCCTTTTTTAGGTTATCTATATTGGTAACACAAATCCTATTTCCAAATTTCAAAATTATGTATTCATATACGATGTTAATCAATCTCCCATCATTCACAGATTTAATATTCTTTTGAAACTCCTCATCATCACTCTAACTACTTTTTATCCTTTCTATTAAAGATAGTTAGGAAACCATTTGAAAAAGTATCAATGTTTCACCTTCTATTATTATTCGTATGTTCATATTTACTTGATCCACTAACATAAGATCCCATTAAACAGTCATCCTATTCATAAATCCATGATCCTTTATACTCAAAGCAACTTCCACCTTTTTTTCCATCTCTAATTGGTAGTGTATAGTGAAATCATAATCCTCGAGTAGTTAAATCTATCACATTTTCCTCATGTTGATTTATTTATGTTAGAAAATATACTTCAAACTCTTGTGATCAGTATATATCTCACATTTTTAACAATAGAGATAGTGTCTCCATATCTTCAGAGAAAATATTACAGCTGCTAACTCATGATCATGAGTAGGATTGTTTTTTTCATGAATTTTTATCTACTGTGACACATAGGAAATAACACTCTTGTTCTGTATAAGGACACAATCAAGTCATTTTGTTGAAGCATCGCTATAAATAAAAATCCCATCATTCCCATATGGTATATTCGTGATAGGGTCATTGAATAATATTCTCTTAAATTATTCAAATTATTCTTAAATCTCTTTTTTACAATAAAATTTTACCCCTTTACCCGTGAGCTTGGTTAATGCGTTATCCAAATGGGAAAATTCCTGGGCAAAACGCTGATAGTAATATACAAATCCAATAAAACGATGTACATTAGTTATACATGTCGGTGTTGTCCATTCTTGGATTGTCTTTTTCATTGATGGATCAATATATATTCCATCCATAGAGACAATATGGACAGGAAAATAAATCTCTTAAATCCAGAATTCACACTTGCCTAACATCCCATATAATTCATTTCTTCTTAGAGTCTTTAGAATAGTTCCCAAGTTATTTTAATGATCTCATAGAATTTTTATCATACCATTATATCAATAATAAATACCACTAAAAGTTCATTATGATATTACTTGAAATTTCTATTCATTATATCCATTAAAACGGAGGGTGTGTTATTCAGTCCAAAGGGAATTACTATAAACTCGTGATGCCCATACTTGGTTTGAAACGTTTTCATTGAAATGTCTTCCTTCTTCACATAAAACTGATGATATCCAGATAATAGTTCAACCTTTGAAAAATATTATGCTCCATGAATTTAATAAGATAAATCATCAGTGCGATGTTGGGGATAGTTTTTCGTTATTGTTATAGCATTGATCTCTATGTATTCAATGCACAATCTCAATGACCCATCTTTCTTCATAACAAAATATCATGGTCTCCCCATAGAGAAATAATTGGGTGAATAAATCATTTATTACTCAATTACTCTAGTTGTTTATTTAGTTCCCCTAACTCCATAGTGTCCATTCTATAAGGGGTCTTCGATATGGGCCTTAAACCAGGAATTAAGTCAATGGAAATCTCAATTTACCTTTCTTGAGGATGTATATGTAAATCCTCTAGAAACACATCCACATATTCATGAAAAATATATACATCCTATATTTGAACATTACTTTCCTCATCCATAGTTATTTCACTCCCTTCCTCCCCAATAATAGAATTTAGTAGAGCTATTAGGGGTGGATCTAGATGATAATCATATGGTGATGTTTCTGCTCTAAATATAAGGGATTCCTTTTCATCATTAAAAAGGGTAACCTCATTGTTGTTAAAGTAAATTTTATCTTCATGGTCCGAAATATAATCCACACCAAGGAATATATAAAATTCAATCATATTCATGACTATTAGATCAATAGATAAAGAACGTTTATATGCCATAATGGTAATTGTTTGAATTTTTTTTTTGAATGATACTTTCCCTTGGAGTTTTGACTGTCAACTCCCTTAATATGTAAAATTGTAAATATCAAATTTTCTAGGAAAACATGGAAGATATGAAAGAACGAAATGATCTAGAATGAAATAAGGCATGGATAAATTTGAGGAAATGTTTAAAGTAACTTCTTAGAAACTTCAAAATCAATAGTAGTTATCACATAAGATTTTCCATTCTCCCTTGACCAGTTTTGAGGTATGTTTCTTTGACGCTTAGGACATTCATTTTCATAATGTCCGATTTCATTAAAATTGTAGCATTGAACATTGACATTCTCTTTCCTCCTCTTGTAATCACGAGGTTGGTGGAATTTTTCTCCGAACCTATAACAAACTCCCATCCTATTTAGGCATGCCCCAGGATGTTTCTTCTCATGAATAATGTAGGATGGAAATTCATCTTTTACCTTATTCCCCTTACTTCCTTTTCTAGAGTGTTCAGTAGATCTCTTCTTCTCTTTTTTCACTTTAATTTTATAAGACTTAGAAAATTCATTTTCTGACTTGATATCACATGAGATTGTTTATTCGTACGATGAGAATGATTGTGAGACTAATTCTCGATGGAGAAATGGTGTTAACCAATAAAAGAATCGAAAAATCATACTTATTGGTTTACATATATAATCTCCAGCATGCCAGTCTAACCTTTTAAGGATAGCCTCATACTTTGTGACATTCTCATCCTCCTTTTTCATCAGACTCATAAATTTCCTTTCTATATCTACTCAATCTTAATAAGGAAATTATTTCTATAATAAAAGTGGTTCAAATTCACTCCATTTAAAATTCGATACTTCATCATCCTAATTTTTGTTCTGAATTAATGACCACTGTTGATCTTCATCTCATGAGAGGAAATAAACTTCCACGAAAACATTTTTTCTTTCACTACTCCACAAATGATGCAATATTTTCTATAGAGAACATATTGATTGCGCGTCTACAAAAGGATTTCTATTCCCATTTAATTTTGTTGGTTTCCTTTTAATTAAGCGGCCTAAAATTTATCCTTCACATTGTGGATCAAGGTGCTCTATGAAAGTAAGGTTACTATTCATAACCTGAGTGTGTTTTCCCAGTATGGTTATAAGCTATTCAGCACCAATTTCATCACCTGCTCCAATGTAATTATCTTGAGTAGGAGGGAAGTCCCAAAATATATTACGTGCGTTGATATGGTTTCCCCTCCTTCCACTAGGCTCAATTTCTAAAAAAATTTCATACACTAGATTTGTTTTTGAATCACAATGAATAAATCCTAACATGCGAAATACTTAACATAAAATGAACAGTTTATGCATAAAATACATGATCATAAAAATTTTTTATTTGGGGAAGTATTTACTCACAAATCCTTTATAATGGGTTGTAAATAAAATTTTAATTATCCTAAGTATATTCCATAGGAGTGTAAATCCAAGTGTGTAGTAAGGGGTGTTGTTATGTACTAGGATACACCGGGTTAAGCCCAAAACTCTTTGTCATAGTTTTCACTCCTAGGTAGATTTGTACAAGAACAATGTCCACTTTTAGTATCGATACAAGGATTAATTTATTGGAAAACCCAAATAATATATACATTACAATTTTTTTTGAATTTTCTTCTATGCTAATCCCCAATGTATATCTTCAGGTATTGTTCTCTAATCAGAGTTTTTTTAAATATGGTTTCTATAGATTGTATTAAACCCTCTCTGATTCAACTATAATGCCCCAAACTAAGTTACCTAGAGTCGATGAATTATTAAATAATGTTAACATGATCAGAATAGATCATGACCCGAATGACCGATCTATTTAGTAGCATTGGAAGTACTAGATACATACATAAGTTTTACATTAAATTATGAAATAAAAAAATAGCATTTTGTTTCCATTGAACTAACTCATATCCCTTAGCAAATCTCTTAAAGTCAATAATAACATAATTATTCACATCCTGAGAAGAACTAAACATATTAAAGTGGTGAGCTCAGATGCTCAGTAAGGATAAAAATATAGTAGAAACAATCATAAATAAGAATAAACATATAATGAAATGTATAAGACAAAAAGACAAGACTTTTTACCTTACAAATAGAATAATATGTAAAATATAAATCAAATAATACCATTTACTTATTCACATGGATATTCTACTAGTCAAATAATCACATGTAATATCAATAGCTAATTTTAAAATAATGTAATTCATAATTCCGAACATCATAACCACATATTCAAGGTCTCATGCCAAGACTACTAATAAAATTTTTGTCAAGGCCTAGTGCCAAGACACAAGTTTTTAACATGAGGCCAAAAAATTAATCGAGGGGCTATAACGGGTCTCACCAGACACTTAGTACGTCCAATGCATTCCTCATATGAAAATATTGAAACATAACATAAACATTATTATTAAAAATAGATTATGTAATGTTAATAATTTAACCATAAACCATGAATGTTATAAATATATCACATATATATTCAGACATATCACATAACCTTCAATACAATATGGAAGACTGCATTATAATAAATCAACATCAAAAAGAATAAATTCCAACAAAGGATGTTTACATAGATCAAATCAATTAAAAAACTATTTGAGAGAAATATCTATTTCTACTTTGAAATCATTTAAAAGTGGTGTAATTATAAAAGAAAACATTTATTTTGATAATATTCTTATAAGCTTGTAAAAGAATCATTGAAGGTGTTATAATGGCGGAAAATATCCTCCCCCATCGTATAAGTTAAAAAACAGTCTTTCCTTAATTTTTCAAAAGGGTAATAACGTACCTTGTTTGGAAAATGATATAATAATTTCATTAAAAACATTTTATAAAAAAGTAAAAGAAGGGTATAAAAGACTTTAAACCATATTCGAGTAAATAGTAATTTTTTGAAATAAATTTTTAAGAAAAACTGATATAGATGATAAAGGGGTCCTAGTAGATACTTATGTATAAACATTCATGGAGAATAAAGAGATTGTAAAATTAAACCTTTCCATGTACTTCTCATTAGTCAAGGGTAAGTTAAAATCTTGTTTAATGGTTAAATAATTGTTATTAAATTATAAAATAACCACATAAATAAATATGATATCAAATATGACCTTCAAATATGGATTTATTGATAATATTTCAGTAGGCTCATTGTTTCAGGTGTTACGTGATTCATTTTCCATAATATTTTTGTTATGTAAGTCATGTTTTTTATTGATAGGATGAATTTTATTCATATAAATAATTATATTATATTCATAAAAATTATTTTTAATTCAACAAATGAAAATTGTTCTTGAATGGTAACGATGGGGAACAAAATCTCTTCACGTCGTGGAGACCGTATGTTGTACATATGCACGAGCGACTATATCATTCTATTGATGGAGAAATCGTATGAAATTTTATGTAAAATTATATATAAATAATCATTAACATGTTATATTTTTTATTTATATCAATTTTACTCATTATTATACCCATCCAAATAATGATGTGTTGAATAACAATCATCACCAAGACGTGGAGATGGTAAGCCGTATATACGCATGTATGGTGACCTTGTCATTCATATGATGGATAGAATAATGAATATGGTATTAGATTATTTATAATAACATCTAAATATGTATATGGTACTGTATTTATTATTTTCTTATGTAAACAACAAAGAATGAGGAAGTAAAATAAGAAATGAACATTGAAAGAGGTGATGAAATAATTTCCTCTTTTTCGGGAGCTTCCTTTTGATTTGAATAAAAGGGCTCCATAAGTTGGATTTATGATTAATTTACGGCATATAGGATGAAGTGAGGTTAGTTGGGGGGATATTTTAGTAGGTTTTTTCAAGAAAAATGGCTTTGGATGTGTGAATATGAGAGAAGGGTTTGTTCCCTTTTAGAAGAGAGGTGACAGGTACTTTAAGAAATGATTCAAATTTTAATTTATTATAAAATAATTTTTAGTTACCAATAGCTCAAAAAAGATTTATTTTGAGGATAAGGTGGATATGGGTAGATATCCTATCATACATGAGGTTCTAGACAAGTTTTGGTCATAATATTATCCTTATCTTTTAGAATTAACACTTAGTTAAATAGTTTATCTTTTACCATGTCTTCTTGTATTTTTATATTTTATTGTTAATATTGTTACTATAAAATTCCAAGAAAACTGAAAGTGGTTCATTAATGTCATATTTAACATTATATAAATCATTTTGATGAATATATGGTTTTTCGGAATATTATATCATTTAATAAAACAGTATTTGTTTAAAAAACTCATTTATGTCAATTTTGACAATATTTAGTAACTGATTTTTGTTAATGTCATTAAAAATTTATAACTTCAAAAAAAATTAATTGAATCAATAGAAACTTTTCATATTCACATATAAAATTTGTGTATGGAATCAAATGTTTCAATTAACATTTATTTTAATATTTATAAAATTAATTATTTTAATCATTCATTAATAAGGTAATTACCGTAACATCATTGTATCATAATAATATTTAATTATTTGATTTATAAAAATTTTTAATAAAATAAAATGATGTATGAAATATTTTTATACATGTAATTAATATTTATAGTCGAATTTATCTTATGTATAACGCTATAATAAAAATATTTTAGTTATTAAACATTGAATATAACACTTTTAACTATTTTTTAAATAAAATATATTAAATGTCCAAATATAAAACAAATTTATTAAATCAGATTTTAGTTTTGTTCTAAGGATGATTTTGGTAAAAAACAATTATCCAACAGAATGAGCACATGTGTTGTGGTAATTATAATATTATGTTTACCTAAAATTATCTGATTTACTTTTAACCCTCATAAAGAAAATTCAAAAGTTACTATTCACAGAAAATTATTTTCATCCTACTAAACCACATATTACCTACTGATGAAAACTGTGGCTGTCAAATTTTTGAAATTCAATTTACAGAATCGATAGAATTTTTTTTATGAATATTTTCAAATGTGCATAGAACGTTGGTAAAAGGCGTTAAAAGGTTCAATAAAATATTATATATCTAATCTCATTATAAAATTTCTACAACGAATTACATTGGATTAATATACGTACAATGTATATATTTATATATTAAAATAAATTTAAAATTAAAAATAATTACTTAAATAAAAATTGAGTTTTAAACAATATGCAGTGTTTTACAATATTCATAAAAAATTGAAATTTTTTAGAAAAATAGAAAAAATTAACCATCATCTATTTTTGATATCCCGAATCCAAAAATGAAGACCAATTTGAATAATACAAATAATAAAATTTAAAAATGTGGGAATTACTATTCATAACTGCTTTTAAAACAACCAGTTTGATTGGTTGTGGTCTTCTATAACTCAATCATGCGTACATCACAAGCTATTTCATTATTCAAAGACAAGTGTATCGTGGAATCATGGGGTGTTACAACCAAAATAATATAAATCAGAGAACATCAACATCGATTGGATCATTGGACTACCCAAAAAATCAAATAAAATTAATGTTATATGGGTGTTAGTCGATCGCTATACTAAGTTGGCACACGTCACATCTATTAGAGTAGACATATCTCTTGATCAAGTAGTTATAATAAATATTAAGGAAGTGATATAGTTTCATGGATTAACACATTCCATTGTATCATATAAGGATATTAGGTTTACCTCAATGTTATAATGATGTATTCAGTAAAAAATAGACACAGAATTGAGTTCTAGAACTGCTTATCAACCTCAGATATATGGTCACTCTGAATGAACAATTCAAACCCTATACAACATGTTGAGTTCTTGATCTTTGGATTTAAATTTTTTGGGGTCAACACATTTCTCTATGGGAATTTTCTGACAACAATAACATTCAATCAAGTACTCATATGGCACCTTGTAATGAATTATAGATCTCCAATGTGTTGGGAGGATGTTGGAAAAAGAGAGTTGTTGGGACTTAATATCATTGATGAAATGGTCAAGAATGTTAGAACCATTCATCGACATATCAAGGTACCTCATATTCGGAAGAACATATATTTTGACAACAATCATCATAACATATAATTTGACATTGGAGAAAATGTGTTTCTATGAATATCACTCTGGAAATATTTTATGAGATTCTAGAAGAAAAAGAAAATAAGCCCTTATATATCAGTCCCATTACGGTTCATGATCATATTGGGATGGTAGAATAATTCTTTTAATATCCTCCAAATCAATCTCAAGTACATGATGTGTTCCATGTATCTCCATTGATAAAGTATATACCTAACCAGTAACATGTTTTGTACCCATAGGTCATACTGTTGGAACAAGATCTGTCCTACAAAGAACAACCAATTGAAATTATTGACTAATCGTAGAAAGATTTACGAAACAAGACTAGCCACCTGGTTAGAGTTTTTTGGTAAAATCTCCATTTAGAGGAATCTATGTGGGAACATGCGGATATGATGAAGAAAAATTATCCTCATTTTTTCTGAAGTGATTAATTTTGATGGAGACATTCATTTTTAGTGGGGAAGAATGTAATAACATTAGTTTTTATAGTCTTTTATTCAAATAATAATAAACACTAATTTGTGTCCCAAAATGTTATAAGTCAAGCATTCCTTTCATATTACAACAAATTTTCATATGGGTCATGAATCACTGATTTGGCATATGATACAAGCAACACCGACTTAGCATACATCACACATAACCCAGTGATTCTTTGAATCATCATTTTAATGATATAATAATTAAAATGAGTTAATTATAAAATATAGATAAAGCATAGTAATCTGAAAAGTAAATACAAATTTTGAAATAAATTATAATTCTTTTATATAAATAAAAAATATTGATACTGAATGATATGATTTTTGTAAAATTTCATTTAGGTTTTAAAATATAGTTATCTTCAATAAATCACCTTTAATAAAAAAAATTAATTTGATACACTTTTATAAATTGAATTTGATAAAATAAATTTTATTTTTTAATTCATAACATCAAAATTATCCTAGGCTGAATTTTCTGGATTTTTTCAAGAAACATTATTTTGAGATAAATAGTGAAAATATTGTTTTTTATTTAATATGATCCTTTTTAATTAATTATTAATGTTAAATGATAATATAAATATTATTCAAGGTCACATTAGATAAATATTATATCTATTAATACAATTTTATTCACTATAAAATATTTCTCATTCAAATTGAATATAAAATCATTATAAAATTTTGAACATTATTTCTACTTTAAAACCATATTATTTCAACCCCCCTACTGGATTAGAAATAATCATAATTTTTACAATTCTATGGTTTTAATATCAAAAATAAACATAATACATTATATTTTGTATAATATTTTTAGTCTAATAAGTACCGGTTAATTATTTTTATCAAAATCTTTAGTAAATGTGATTAAAATTAATCACAATGATTAATACGAAATTAAGCTTGATTAGGGTCTAACATGTAAAATTGAGGCAAAAATGATCTATCCACCTGTCAAAACCCAATATTATTTACATATTTAGTTCATTAACATTCCATTATTGTGTTTTTTTGTTTTTATGGATTTTTTAGGTACGAACTTTTTTACACCTAACTTGTTTCTAGAAATTCCAAGTGAGTAGTTTTTGTTCCCAATAAAACCCACCACCTCTCCAAATTCCTCATGATTTTCAAACAACATAATTTAGTCCAATACCATTATAATAAAATACCCAAAATCCATATATTCCTCTTAAAAGGATTCCCTTGGGTATAAGGCAATCTAGGGAAGCCTTTCGGAACACCCCAAAAGGAGTTACATGATCAAGAGGAAACATCTACTATCAAGTCCTTTATTTTATTTTCATTATCCTCTTGATCTAAATTATTTTTCCAATTATTGTATGAACGCACAATTTTCATCAGTATAGTAGGATATTTTTATTCTAAGGATTCACCAAAAATATACACACACCTCCATCTAATGGGTAATAAACATACTGTTTATCTGTTCGATGAGCTAATGTCTCAGTAAATGATGATTGCTCAATTTTAATTACCACCTATCATGGTGGTCATTATGATGGAAACACTATTTATATAATATATATATTATATTTATAATGTATTTAATCTTTTTATTTTCATAACATACCATTATTTTTTGCATCTTACGTAAATATGATAATTTTATTTGGGGAAGTGTGGACTACTGCCCCCTCAAAGCGATATGATTCATTAATACACTACATGGATTGTATTAAAGATGGTGTTAGTGAATATATATGATATATATGATATCTGAATGATTATTTAATAATGATTTATATATATATATACAAAAATGTGTCTTTTTCTTTCTTTCTCTCAACAAGACAATTAAACAGAAATAGCATTCATGCATATATATATATATCCTACCATCTCCATGAATGGTAGTCTCCATTTAATACATATATTTTTTAAAGATTATTATAATAAAAATATATTGTATATAAATTATATTTATATCATGGTTCACATTCTGGAATCATGATATAAGTATAGGGACCGACGATATAACAAATTAAGACACTTGTGAATAATAGAGAGAATATTATCCGATTTGAAACCTTAACATAGAATCATTATCAAGAGAGTAATTTAATGTAATAATACAAAAATATGGTATTATATATAATTATATGGTTCTGTAAATTTTTTATAATAAATTTATATTTTTTATAGATGTGGTTATAGTGAGTACAGGGAGATTCAAGACCCAATGGAAGGGAATTTCATCTCAATTTTTATTTATGTTCACATACATGCTATGTCCGACACTACATACATTTTTGTAGTGTATGTAATGACCATGATTGTATTATATGTATATTATAAATAAATTTATGTGTATTAATATAACCATTTATTTATCATTCTTTCATAGATATTATGTTTCAAATGTTACCAAATCGGTAAAAATGTTTTGTCTTAATTTTCCTTCTCTAGGACTCATGTTTTGTTATAAACCTAAACTACTTTTCAAGGTTTATATAATTACATTTTATATGTTATATCATGAATTTAATTCTTTTAATAATATATTAAGATTCAGGTAATTGTTTTCTCAAATGGAGATTATGATTCCATGTTACCAAGTGATAAGAGTTTATCGAAACAATCTCATCGCTTTTTGAGATTGTTTATTATTATGCTTCCTATGATTAAATCATATGAACCATATCACAAGAAAACTACTGGGTTTCCTTATACATTATTTATTCCATATTAATTCTTCTATTAGTACCATTTTCCAACTCATTGGTACTTAATATAATGTGTTTATGTGAAACATTGTCTTCTATCTCTTCAGTTGGAAACCTATTGTATTAAAAAACATGTTTTAAAAAATATTTTAATGTTATTTGATTCCCATTTTCAAGTAAAATGTATTTTAAAAACTAATTTTATTTTTTAATTATTCCTTTTTATGTTCTCAAAGATATTTTCATAGATATATTTTTTTCAAAAATGATATCAAGGTCTAAAATCATATTTAATGAAGAAAGTATATTTTCCTCAAGATATGTTTTTAAAAGGCCTCACAAAATTATTTAACATTTAAGATAACATTCATTGGTGTTACTCATTCCTTTATGATGAAATTACACAATTATTCCACTCAAATTCATTCTCTGAATGGTTTATGTTCGATATCATGATTTTTATTAAACCTATTTCCCTTTCATATGTTAAGTTATTTTGAAACCCATTTCTTTTTTCATGGGGTATATGATTATGAATTCCACTTCTTTTCGTTGGTTATGTTCATGATGATATGATTATGAAACCTGTGTCTATCAAATATTATAATATTATGACGTGTTTATAATTCTCATTTCAATTCCTTGGTTATGATATGATTATTTATGATATTTTTTTGAATTTATATTAGATTTCATTATTAGAAAAGTCTGAATTATATCACCCTACAATAAATTGGGTAATGATTTATATCCCATGTGATATTCTATTATGGTATTTCAAATGAACCTTTACTGCTTAGATAGACATGTGAGTGAACCATGACTTCCAGGATGGTATGAGGAGTGAACTCATGCTTACAAGATAGCCATGGGTGTGAACCATATCCACCAAAATGGTATTTGGAGTGAAGTTATACTAATAATATTCTATTGGAAGGGATGTCGCAGCTTCTATGGGTATCATATTATATGATTATGCATCAACCCCAATTCTATGTTTCATTCCAATGTAATGTTATCCTGGCTTATTATCTATATTTCCTTATTATTAATGTCTTCTGAATTGTAAATATTTATTCCATGATTCATATATAAGATTATTGATATGTTGGGTATGATAGTCACTTTTATTATCACATTATCATACCCTTATAGACTTGACTTTTTTATATTTCTTCCTTGTTTACCCTTTCAGATCATTTGATCTCACCCCTATTTATGTTTCCTTACAAAGGATAAGAATATATGGCTTTTGTTTGATTTTTCTAAAAAGGTTGATAGTCAGGATGCTCCTAGTGAAATATAATGTATATCACATTTGTACAAGGGTTCATGATTCCATGTTTCGAAATGTACTAGACTAGTGCAGTCTTCATCCATATATTCGTGTAATGTTTTATGTATTCCGAAAAAGGTAGGTATTTTTAATGTATGTCAAGAACACATTTTTATATCTGGGGTATAATAACCACATGTAATGAGGATATCATGTGACGTTTCATCACTGGTTTATTGGAATTGTTTATTAGTGTTCTATTTGGGATTATGTATTTGATTGTTTGTTGGATCCCTTCACTTTTTGAATGATTTGGATCATTTACCACACATGTAATAACTTTAAAATCCATTTCATTTTTTAGTAATTCTTATGGATTAATCATTTCCCCATTATCATTCGTGATTCACATGTTCTAGTCACCATCTCATGGGGACCGTTAATGACCATTAGACTAAAAGATAGTTTAGATTCTGATTTAGTGGGTTATCGAGGATGATTTGGGTTTTTGTCAATTTTATAATATGGGTTGGATTGTAAGAAGAGTGATTCAGCCTTTTCCTTGTCCTCTTGGGAAATGGGATTAAATATCCATAGATATAATTATAATACTACCTCATTCATCTCATGGTATTATTTCTATGATGTTAATTATTGGTATAATTTATATTTCATTATATTTTATTCTATTATAAATATAAAAATAGATTAATACCTTAGAATTATTTATGTCTATGAAGAAAATATGTTTCAGGGTGTTCCTTAGATGATTATTTAGAATATAAATACTTTGTTTACATATAAATTCTTGAAAATCATTAATAGGAAAAGTGATCATATTTATAACCTATCATGAATTGAGATCCCAAAACAGATCATAATATATAGATGGTGATATAAATATATGATGATATTTTATTTTATATATTAACATATTTTTATCAATAATGGGGTTTATATCAATCATTGGATAAATTTTCATATAGTAATACTCATTAACTATAGGTAAATATGGATCCTTTGAATTCTTAATGTGGTTGGAATTTTATTTCTCTAATTGTCTATGATGATGTTATTGAGGAATCTATAGAATTCCATGCAATATAATAGAGGGTGTAAGATTATAAAAAAAAATTGGTTGATGAATCAAAATCACAAAAATTTATCCAATAATCATCATCATTGACTATGTGGGTTCATAATTAGCAATCTATTTTCGTGAATCTATCCCCATAACATTCTCATCGTTGAATTATGAAACATGTTATGTTGATGTTGAGGGATGGGAGAACATTTAAAATTTATTAAAGGGTGGTAATGTTTTCATATTTATTATGGTTACCTAAAAATTTCATGTCATTTCTTAATGTGTAGAACGTATTTAAAATAATGATTAAAAATTTTAATCTTCTTTTATTTTCAATAGAAAAGTGCTAGATTTATAACATAATATCATTGAAATCGACCATCCTATTTGTATTTTTGAGAATCTTATACATTTTCATTGGTGAAAATATATTACATCATATTATGATTTATGAAAACATGAGAGTGTCTCCAATGAGACATTGGAGATAGAATAAAACATAATCTAGTAATGTGAAAAACTCATCTTTAATAAATATCAATTTTAGGAATTTTTAGGGGTGGTGTTGTATGGTGGAGAGAATTATTTCACCAATAATTTCACTTTTATGTATGTATCATAAATTTAATTTTAATATTCTATTGGATTAATGTTTGGAGTACAATACTAAAGATCATGAGGAAATTTCAAACATTGTAGTTAGGTTCCATGATTACCCTAAACATTTAAGTGGAACGCACACCTAAAAATATATTGTAAATTAATATATTTATAGTTAGTTACATAGATAGTCTAACCATGAGACTTAACCAAGAATCAATTTAAAATTAATTTTTTTCTTGTTTTAAATGAAGGGGTTCGAATTTCCTTCCCAATTCATTCAAAATAATACATAAAATTGAACCCCTTATATCCTCTATTTTTCCTGATTCCATTAAAGTGAAACTCAATATTTTTTCTTTAATATTTATTTTATATAATTAAATTTTTATATTTCTATATCATATAACTTAGTATTATTCCATTTTTTTTCATTCCTATAGACCTGGTTGTAATAACCTAGATTCTAGAAAAATACTTTTATAAAATTTAAACAAGAATTATATTTGTGAATATGAAATTTATAATTTTTATTTTACTTATAATGATACCTAACTAGAATATATATATATATATCATTTAATTACTTTCCATTATTAAATATGTTCTTTTTTGAAATATTTATGCTTGTATAATAGTTTTTTATGAATAGAAAAATATTAATTAATTTTTATTGTAAAGTATCATTTACTATATTCATGAATCATTTCACATGAATTGTTTGAAATGATAACTACAATAATATTATTAATAGTATACATTTCATATTTTCATTTCATTAATAATGAAATCATTGGATTATAATCATCTAAAAATATGTGTATAGGTTTTAAGAGTGGTATAATTATAACATATAACAAAATAATGTAATGTTATAATAATTAATGTTATATTCAATTTAATGGAATACATATTATAAAATATTTTTTTTTATTATATATAGTTAAATTGAATGAATAATTTTTCGTTATTTATAATTTTCAATAATATTTTATTTATTTCATAAATAATACTAAAAATATACCTTGTGCTTGTTTTTATTCTCTAAAATAATAATTTGTGAAGATTAGTAATATGTTTTTAATTGAAAAAACTATCATGTATTAACTATATTAATTTGGAATCATTTTTGTAAAGACCATGAAATTCAGTATGAATTTGTTTTTATATACAATTATTTCAAAACGTTTAAATTCGACAACATATGATTTTGAGGACTAGAGATCATAGAAAAGAGTTTTAAACGTCTTTAAGGTATGTTTAGTAAACATGCGAGTGGGTTTTTCCATCATTTGAACAGGTACTCGATTTGAAAATTTGAGGGCATCGTTGAATTCATATTGTTGGGATTATCTTAGGCGAAGCATAACATCGATCAACAAGGGTCAGACAGAAAAGTGACGTTTTGTACTTTTCGAAATAATAATAATAATAAAATAACTATTTGAGATATTTTATTTCTCTCTTCAACTGTTGAGAAACGGTTGGTGAAACTGTAGTGTAATGACAAGCATTTAAAAGGACTATTTAATGAAAAATTTATTTCAATATGAAACTGAAGCATCAATTTCTTTACTTTTTCATTAATTGAGGTTTATTAATGAGAAAGAATAATGAACTCAACAATGATGTGATGATTTCTATTATTCAAATTTATTTGTGAGCAGAAGACATAACAAAAGGGAAAACTATAATGAACACACTATTGATATCCCTCTCCCACGAAGAATAGATAATGAACATCGATATTTGGAGTATATGATCTTGAGATCCACCAACATCGACAAACACCGATGACCATGGAACGTCAACGAATGTGGAATCACTCCCTCATCTACAACAGATTCAACAAAAAATAAGGTAGGCGTTTTATCCATTCTAAGTGAATATTGTTTTCTAACATTGTTATTGAAAATTTATGATGAATTCTAATCATCCGACTAATAGGTTGATCCTAGATACAGTCAATCTTGTGGGAGAACTTTTCAGGTAGGGATGTCATGGGATTTAATTCACGTTGTGTGATTATTTTTATGATTATACCATCTTTAAATGCTAATGTGAAGGGAGAAGGCCGACCGAAATAAAGAATGGTACCTCAGCTGATATTGTTTGATATAATTTCTATAAATCTAGCTGATCAGCCTATTACAAAATCAAATATTAGGGGATCGAATTGAAGGCAGAAAACTACCGAGTCTGTTGGCACAAATGGTTCCAAGAATGGACCACCGGAGTGACTATGGTGGCCCGTCGAAGATTTTTCTTGTAGTGGCGGCCCTCCGAGGTGGCTCCTGGCGGCTGGCGGAGGCCCGCTGTGGTGGCCAAGGGTCGTAGGGGCAGTGCGCCCATATTTAGGGTGATGTGGTGGGACAACTGTCGTGGTGGTGAAGGTGCGATACCCATTGGCTCCGTATGGGGGAGGAACAACAAACTCGGGCCATTCAGCTTGGCAATGAATGGTCGTACTCCAGCTGGCCATTATAGGGAAAGCGGGTCGTACAAACTGGAACCACAAGCTGGAAGAATCAGACACCCCTCATTCGGTCCAGTACACCGGCCCACACCACGTGGGCCAGGTTCCTCAGATGGGCCACACCCATCCGGGCGGGTTGGGCCACCCACGGGCAGGACCCACCAAAGGGCTGGACCTACAGATCCAATGGGATGGTTGCTCTAGACCATTATCGGACCCACACCGGATGCTCGGGTCAGGTCGCTTCGATCACATCACACCAAAAACAGACCTGACCATCCCTGTTTCACATGAAAGACCATAACTTGCAGACCGGGGGTCCGATTGACACATTGCCTACTATATGAGCACCCTTGCGACAAGGTGGTCCTTTTGAGATACTCCACATGTGTTTTGTAAGAAGTTAGAGTATGTAAGGGTTGTATTGGACTTGAATCCAACCATGACCTATTTATCCTTTTCCTATATCTTATAGACCATTTATCCAATTATGCGATGTCAATCACATTGGAACCCTAGAAACAAGACCGTCCTTTGGGATATTTCAAAGTGAGACTTCATGGAGGTTGACAGATGACATGTGGCTTGAGTATAAGATCCAGCAAAAATCAAGTGTGCTAAGTGAGTGGAATCTTGTGGTTGGCTATGACGTGATGAAATATTAGAGATCATTTGCGGGTTAGCACGTAGTGATCCTCTATGGGTCATCGTCTAGAGATCCTCTGTGGGGCAGCACCATGGAATCCTTGGTGGTTCAGCACCTAGAAATCCTTTGTGGTTCTGCACCTAGTGATCCATTGTGTCTCAACACCTAAAGATCCATCGTGGGTTAGCACATAGAGATCCTCTATAGTTCAGCACATAGTGATTCTCTGTGGGTCATCACCTAGTGACCCTCTGTGGGCCAGCACCTAGATACTCTATTAGTAGCATTATTAAGTCTACGATAGAATAATATGATATAGATTCATAACATATCATCTATATTCTTGATCATTAATTTGTATACATGGTGTGATCTATAATTTACTTCCTGCTCTGTGATTGAGATCATGCTTTATGGTTTTTCCATTGTGGGATTTTGAGAGACCTTCAGGGGTCTCGAGGTCTCTACTAATTATTGTTATAGTCAACCTTGCATGGGATTCACCCACACATTGTTGTGTCTTGTGTAGATGATGGATAGACTAACTGAGAATTTTGAGTGACAGGGCTAGACAGTGCAAAGTGGTGACCGATTGACATGCTGATCCATAATTATGAGTTTTACATACCCTTCAGGTAAAAACCATGGAGGACAGTCATTGGATATTGTTTTTTCTTTTGTTGTACTACTATTTCATTTGGGCTTTCATACTGTCTTTTTTACTTTAAATACATAATTTTACTCTTAGTGGTGGTATTTATTGGTGGTTATTCTACTCCCATCCCGTTGTGTTCTGCTTTTGTACAGTATTCCCTATCTATGTGTGTATATGCTTAAAGAAAATTCCTTCCATTTTCATGTTTCTCCCTTCCGGTGCTCGTGACCATCCCCTGGTCTATGGAAGGTGGGATTTGTTTAATCATGGAACAAGTCATGGGGGACAAGTTGTGACAAAATGGAATAAAAGGGTAGTTAGTTATACCAGAAGAACTAACAGTATGTATTTTCAATGGGTAAGTAGTGTTAAATGGTTTGGGTATGGTTTTCAGTTCAGGGAGTCTTGTTTTTGTGTGGCAGCCGACGTATCCATACACCAGGACCCTGAATTATGTTTTATAACTCGGTACAAGAAAACACAGATGGCATGTTTTTTGGAAATGTTTTCCTTTTGATCTCTATTGAGTTTTCTCACTTGGTATAACTTATTGACCACGACACATCTTCTTATTTATAGGATTCCTCCACATAGACATCTAGCCATGATTCCAGTGAGAGATCACGAAGATGTCCAACTGACCGATGAGGGGTCAGTGCCTGTGCCTCTTACAATGATAGTACATTTGGGTTGTGTACCCGTAACACCACCACCCATAGAGAAGAAGTTTCCACCATCCCCATTAGTGGACATTGAACACATACTGAGCATGTTACACAAGTTCTTGAGACAGATTCCTCCAACGTCTCAAGGAAAGACAGATTCGTTGGAAACTTAGGATTGGCTTATGGATGTGGAATGAGTATACCGCTTGTTTGGGGAACTAGAAGACTATATAGTGATCCTGGATGGTAGTCTCTTTCCTGGTATAGGAGGGAGACGATGGATCCTGAACCTCCAAACACATGAGTAGATAACTCTTTCCTGGTTGGACTTGGGGAGCCCATTCAGGGTGGAGTTAATACCAGTGACACTATAATATGCGTATATTCCTGAGATACTTCACTTATTGTAGGGTAGCCTAAAATTTCCCCATTACTCCATGAGATTGAATGAACTCTGCCTCTACCCCACTAAAATGGTTTGTGACCCTTCCTTTCGGGCCAAAACCATTGAGTAGGGTGTCCAATGTAATATCAGAGCATCAATGATTTTTCTCAACATTCTGATGCAGGATAGAGTTCTAGTGTGAGCCCTACTAGTGGATAGATTCCTAAAAGAGTAGTAATCGATGGTGAGATCCACCACAAGACAATAGGTGGACGAGTCTTCCACAACAAGCATTAGGCAGATGAAGCAGAATCCCAAATGGGAAAGACCTTCCATAGGATTACCCTAGTACCCAGGGTCGGATGTTCAGAGCTTGAGAGGTAGAGATGGTCAATTGAGCAATAGAGTTTGTTACTCTTGTGTCAGACAAAGGAATATGTATCACAACTGTCTGACTCCCTATGGATATGACCATCAGGTAGTCAAGGGACCGTTATGACATCAAGAGAGGTTCGAGCGAGGAAGTTTGTTGTGAAGCAGATGTGGTAGGGGAGAAGGCCGAGCGGCAGGTGTTGGTTGACTGTTCGAGATACTACCACCACTACCTCTCGGAGGACCACCCCAAGCTCCATGACCTAGTGGATAGGGGTGGGGCTAGCTTCAAGCAATGTATTCCTATGACCACACACTCCCGAGATGATTAAAGGTACAATATGTGTCTATTACCCCTTAGTTGATGTTCTTATGAACACATCTGAAAGTAACTCATTATTTTCCATGACTCTTTTCAATTCTCTGATATTTTGGTGGAGCCTTTGGATCGATCCTTACAATTAGAGACTCCTACATGAGAGGATTCGATGATTACAAACTGGCGATGATAGTGTGAGATTACTATAGTAGGCGAGGGGTTTGGCTATGATATCCTAGTAAGAGTGTCGAGGCCTTAAGAAGTCATACTAAGCATGGATTGGATACCGATAGTCCATGCTTACATTGACTGTTTTTGGCGCAACTTCTGGTGAGTCTGTGAGGATGGGACCATGTTTTCCTTAACAGATAAGAAGGGAACCTTTTTAGAATTGGATGTACGTTCTTGGAGGATGGTGCAGTCGTTCACTCAACTATTGGATAGACTCACCCTCGCTGAAGTGGACAAGAGGAGTCTATGATATATTGTAGTGGTGGACCAATATCTAGATGTCTTTCCTAAATATGTTCCAGGATAACTTTCACAAACCAGCCTGAGTCGACCCTGAACCGGTCACCCAGGCCAGCCCGCGACAAGTCCCGAGAGGCGTTCCCGATCCTCCCGGGATGGTGAAAAGCACCAAGGGCATCAATAGAGTACACAAGGGAACGATTTCTCCCATATATAGACAATCAAACAAATAGAGGAAATAAACGGACAGCCCAAAATTAATTTATATAAAAATTGAACAAAATATTTTTTATACAAGAAACTAAAGGTAGAACAAAAACAAAAACACAAATGATCAATCCTAATGACCAACTAACTCCATGTGACACTTCTGGTTACTCTCCAACACAATGATCAAAAGCCGCCCAAGGTGATCGAACTAAAGATGAAACCTGCACAAGGGCTAAAAAAATAAGAAGACTATAGGCGTGAGTATTAAAACTCAGTAGGTTAGCCCGATATTCTATTCCCAATGCACATTCCTTTAAAATAAATGAAACATAAATTTATAGTTTGAAATTCAAGATATGTAAGTATGGGTTTCAAATGAGTTTGCATTCTATAATAATTATCAGACAAAAACATGCATGTTTAATAAACAAAAATGCAAGTAACTATTTTTCTCAAAGAGGTGCAACTTAAAAATGAACATAGTTTTCAAGAGGGCTGCTATAAAGAATTTTAACATTCAAATAAATAACACATACTACTTAATTTACCAACCAAACACACTGTACGCCGACGGTGAGTACAAAATAGCCAATGAGCACTAGTCATGGGAATACCCCTAGGCACTAGTTAGTTGTGAGCCCCAGGTAGCTCGTATCTCGGTGAAAGTAACCATAATAAATATTTGTTCTCGTGCACGAGCCACTAGTAGGGAACATTACCATAACATAGTGGTACCCAATCATCATCATCATCATATTTTAGTTAGCGTTGTCATCTTCAAACTTGCTACGTGAAATAGGGGCCAACCCCCACATAATTACTAGCATACTAGTACACGTCCGCCCACCTAGATACCCGGGATTCCCTTTAGTTCTCAATAAAGTTACACATATTATAAAATACACATTTCACATCCACATTCCATTCCAAAACCATAAAAACACAAACATCCCATAATCTTTCTTCACATTTCTTACACTAATCAACAAACCGCTAAATATTTTGGTAAAACATTTTCATGAAGTGAATTGAGGCTTTCCACCTAAAACTCTTTCAAAAACATTCTTTAAATTATAAACACAAATCATAACCAAACCAAATCATATTTGTCAGCCCAATAAAAATTTAATAAAATCATTTAATGGACCATAAAACAATCCCAATTTCACAACTTGTTATATACAAGTAAAACACTCCTTCGTTTCTAGGAAATGCCAAACGGGCCTTTAAACATTTTCTCAAAACTAACCTTTGATGAAGGTATGCATTTTAATTTTATTAAGGATCTGTATAAACATAATTTACGGTAGAAAACGTCATTCATAAATCTCTTATAATACTCAGGTTACATATTCAAAACACAACCATTTTCGTAAATATGTGAAACGGTCCATTTTTTTGGCAACTCCGGCCAAAATATGTTGTAAATCAAAACCCACTTGTATGTAAAAACAAATCCAAATTGGAAATCAATATAAGTACCCAAAAATACCATTTATAATTCTTCCAATTCCATTATAAATCCAACCAAATAACTTTTAAATCACACATCACACATAAAATCCAACCGGGTAATTTACCGAACACATGTCATGCCCTTTTTAAACAAAACCATTTATTTTATGTACATGAAAAGGAATAAAACACCAATTGAATGTCATATTTTTATTAAAGATACTGTAACATGTTAAAAATACCATAAACCCTATAATAAACCTCACAAAATATTTTCAAAGATAATGGAACATTTAAACAAACACTTATTGATTACTTTCATGACAAAACAACACTACCTTTCACATAACAGTGATTAAACAACGACTTTGCAAACCAAGAAAATTATAAAAAGGATTTAAAACAATAATATACATTTATATCATCATGGGATAATATTAAAATGATGAAACTTCTATGATAAAAGCATGTGCAAGGGATATCCTACCTCAAATCTTTGGCGTAATTGAAACGCACACCCGAAATCACCCACTGCGGGTTTATAAACCCTAAAACTATAAATACCAGACCTAAACAAACATAAAACCCATAAAAAAACATTTTATAACAAAACCCTAGGTCTATCATGACTAGGGTACAATATAAATCAAAGAAATAATGAAAGGAGGGGGAAGAGGAAGGAGAAAGGAGAAGGAATCTCACCTTTCACCCTAGAAAACTCTTCGTCTTCCATTAGATCTACAACCCTATAGGGAAGGGAATGGCTTGAAAATTCATGTAGATACTCCTAATATCAGGAAGAACCAGGGAAAGAAAATTGGTGTCCAAAAAGTAATAATTGATTAATTTATGAATGATACAATTTACCTTGTCAAATCTGGATGATTTGAGATGTCCTGAGACGTTTCGCCCTCTTACGTGACCCATATGAGCTCCAAAGAGGCAAAAACGATATTGGGGGTGAGGATAGAGATATTGGATTCTGGTGGGAGGTGGAATCACAGAAAAATATTAAACAATGAAAATGATATAAATGAAACAAATTATTGTTTTTAAAACAGGAAATGGGCCCATGGGCTGGCCCAATACCTAAATAAGTAACCCAAATTCACCCGGCTTACGAATTTTTAATGGGTCCAAAAGGATAAATAAATTTTAACATATCAGTATAGGACAAGTGGGAAGTTTATTGGGTGAATAAGGATGAAAAACAAAATATTTATAAAAGAAACCAATTCAGTTTTTCAAACTGGGAATGGGCTCACGGTTGGCCCAAATCATGAAGTAACCACCCTTTCTTCAAAAACTCGTAAACAAGAAATGGGGATCCCAAATTATGGTGGTTAGACATATATGAAACTTCAAAACTCAATATTCATCTCATCAAATATACATTAATAGGATCGGGATTTCTAATGGGCCGGATCAATACAAAGACAGAAAAAAAAACCGTGTGTGACAATTCTCCCCACCATTAAAGCTTTCCGCCCCCAGAAAGCCATAACACTTTCCAGCTGAAAAAAAACAACCCCTAAGGATTCCAGAATGTACTCCCCACCATTAAGAATCAACTTTCCCTAGAAATGTTCTTAGGATGAAAATCCAGGAGACCCATGGTGGGTCTCCCCACCATTAGAAACCAACTAGTAAGGAATAGACAAGAATTGAACATGAGCTAGAGTTGGGACTCACTCACACAAGCCCAAAAAAACCCTCCTACAAAAACATACTATACCAAGTTAATAGAGTTACAACATGAAAATATAAACCACCCACTCCCAAATGGATGGGAAAATAACTTGGTTGACACATTCAACATAATTCTGGACCCCCGTCACTTGGGGATCGGATGGTAGGGGACCCAATAATTTGTCCATTGAAACCACAAAAGAAACAAATAAACTACCCAAAACCCTCCACCTATGAATAGGTAACACCAAGACTAAACCTGATTTTTACAGGCGGTCCACACATGGACATTGATTGAACACCCACATCCAAGAAGGAATAACCATAGACACTGTGTGAGGGGTTAAGTCCACCACGCTTGTTGCGACAATGGGAAATTCATAGAAATGAGGAACCAAAACATTGACATAGTAACTAACATACCAAAACAGAGGAGTAAGGGTCTTAATCTAGCACTCCACACCTCTGTTGATTTCCTGACTGCATGAAAAGCTTCACTCCGAGGCCTATGGCTGGAGCCCTGATTCTTGAAGCATTTGCTGCACCGCAATCAGGTGATAAGGATCAAACCACTCAAAAAAAACCACACATGATCACCAAATAAAAACCTTCATCTAAATAGGAACTCATAGATACATATCAAAATTTCTTATCACTCCAAATGAGGGGCATAATAGACGAGGAATTAGACGAAACACATCAACATCACCGAACACAACTTCTCTGTCCAAAAGAATTATCACGACCTAGAAGCACTTTTAATAGATCCCAAACTACTCTCTATTCCAACAAACAGGTTGAGGCATCATCAAAAGTGGTGGATTTAAAATTTGAAATGAATCCTTATGTTGATCAACAGGAAAGATTTCCAGCGGAGAACTATCCCTGGCCACATCACAACATCAAACGCATCTTTAGAAACCCAATGAAAATTTCTCCAAAACCAAGACACCAACAAGATATCATCTCAAGATACAACAAGAGTATGAATTGTAGATCGCAAGGGATCTTACTGAATAAACAACTCTTCTACAACATAGAAAAAAAACGGGCCACATAACCATTGCTTTATAAAAAAAGGACAACATTTTTCAACTCAAAACACTTTTGAAAAACAAACTAACATGGTGGGTTTCAACATTCACCAATGGTGTTTCATCAAGCCTCACCCACATGCACATTCCCATGCCACCCCAGGCACCCAACCACCATACCATATATTTCATCCTTCCAGATATAAATAAATCCATGCATGTGAGCACTCATGAAAACACCAAAGGCTAAAACAAAACAACATCATACCAAAAATCATGTACCATCAAAAGGAACACCAACCAACAAGTGAAAAACCCTTTTCATATTCCACAAAAAAAATAAAAATTCATTAAGAACCATTTTCTTAAAAACTTACCCCTTTTCATTTTAAAAAAAAACTTTTTAATTAACCAAGCCACTCCAAACAACCTTCCCATTATTTTTTTTAAAAAAATCAGCAATGTATATTTTCATAATCCGAGGTCCATTGAGACCAATAACGTTTCTAGTAAAACACCAACCCATCAAAACTAATTTCCAAAACTAATTTATCCTATTCAAAAACTTTATAACATCCTAAAATACCCCATTTAAAAAAATCCAGAATCAAATTAAAATGATTCACAATTTCAAAACTTTTTATTTCAACAAACCACAAGTTAGATTATGGATAATCTAATCCCTTTAAATCATTTCTGCTTCCCTCCATTTTTTTCACAAAAACACAACCTTCCAAAACCATTATTATATTAAATTATTGAAAACCCCATTTTTTCACTTTTCAAAATCTAGTCCTTACATTAAAGCCCATTTCCACAATTCTCACACAAGGATTTTAAAAACAAAAATTCAGAATTCATGAAAGGTTCAAGAGACCCAAAAAAAGTGAACTAGTGTTTGTGGGTGACTTGACCATATGGTTGGCGGCCATATGCCAAACACAACACCAACACAGAGAGACTTATTAAGACCATTCCCCAGCTCCACATGGCTTGCCAGGCCCTGTGAGCTCACGAAGGCCATTGGTCAGACTCCCCTTGTCATATCCCAATACCAAACAATCAACTAGAACAATGGACACTAATAAAACCGGACTTCCATGGAAACCTGAGGATTAGAACAAGAAAGAGTTCGCGATGCTCTTCTTGCACTTACCCCTCAAGTCCCAACAATCCTACTCCATCTACCTTGACATCCCCAAAATAACAAGGGTGCTCTAAAAAGAAACGTCTGCTAATAGCC
This sequence comes from Viscum album, assembly GCA_963277665.1. Classification (NCBI taxonomy): domain Eukaryota; kingdom Viridiplantae; phylum Streptophyta; class Magnoliopsida; order Santalales; family Viscaceae; genus Viscum; species Viscum album. Next base: position 897,007,162 of record OY728136.1, on the reverse strand, counting down.
AACCTCCTTTGATACCATTTTGTCACGAACCAGCCTGAGTCGACCCTGAACTGGTCACCCAGGCCAGCCCGCGACAAGTCCCGAGAGGCGTTCCCGATCCTCCCGGGATGGTGACAAGCACCAAGGGAATCAATAGAGTACACAAGGGAATGATTTCACCCATATATAGACAATCAAACAAACAGCGGAAATAAACGGACAGCCCAAAATGAATTTATATAAAGATTGACCAAAATATTTTTTATACAGGAAACTAAAGGGAGAACAAAAACAAAAACTCAAATGATCAATCACAATGACCAACTAACTCCATGTGACACTTCTGGTCACTCTCCAACACAATGATCAAAAGTCGCCCAAGGTGATCGAACTAAAGATGAACCCTGCACAAGGGCTAAAAAAAAAAGAAGACTATAGGCATGAGTATTAAAACTCAGTAGGTTAGCCCGATATTCTATTCCCAATGCACATTCCTTTAAAATAAATGAAACATCAATTTATAGTTTGAAATTAAAGATATGTAAGTATGGGTTTCAAATGAGTTTCCATGCTATAATAATTATCAGACAAAAACATTCATGTTTAATAAACAAAAATGCAAGTAACTATTTTTTTCAAGGAGGTGCAACTTCAAAATGAACATAGTTTTCAAGAGGGCTGCTATAAAGAATTTTAACATTAAAATAAATAACACATACTACTGAATTTACCAACCAAACACACCGTATGCCGACGGTGAGTAAAAAATAGCCAATGAGCACTAGTCATGTGAATACCCCTAAGCACTAGTTAGTTGTGATCCCCAGGTACCTCGTATCTCGGTGAAAGTAACCATAATAAATATCCATTCTCGTGCACGAGCCACTAGTAGGGAACATACCCATAACCTATTGGTACCCAATCATCATCATCATCATAGTTTAGTTAGTGTTGTCATCGTCAATCTTGCTACGTGAAACAGGGGCCAACCCCCAAAGAATCACTAACATACTAGTACACGTCCGCCCACCTAGATACCCGGGATTCCCTTTAGTGCTCAATCAAGTTAAACATATTATCAAATACACATTTCACATCCACATTCCATTCCAAAACCATAAAAACACAAACAGCCCATAATCATTATTCACATTTCTTACACTAATCAACAAACCGCTAAATATTTTGGTAAAACAATTTCATGAAGTGAATTGAGGATTTGCACATAAAACTCTTTCAAAAACATTCTTTAAATTATAAACACACATCATAACCAAACCAAATCATATTTTTCAGCCCAATAAACATTTAATAAAATCATTTAATGGACATAAAACAATCCCAATTTCACAACTTGTTATATACAAGTTAAACACTCCTTCGTTTCTAGGAAATGTCAAACGGGCCTTTAAACATTTTCTCAAAACTAACCTTTGATGAAGGTATGCATTTTAATTTTATTAAGGATCTGAATAAACATCATTTAAGGTAGAAAAACGCATTCATAAATCTCTTATAATACTCAGGTTACATATTCAAAACACAACCATTTCGTAAAGATGTGAAACGGTCCATTTTTTTGGGAACTCTGGCCAAAATATGTTGTAAATCAAAACCCACTTGTTTGTAAAAAAAATCCAAATTGGAAATCAATATAATTACCCAAAAATACCATTTATAATTCTTATAATTCCTTTATAAATCCAACCAAATAACTTTTAAATCACACATCACACATAAAAGCCAACCGGGCAATTTTCCGAACACATGTCATGCCCTTTTTAATCAAAACAATTTATTTTATGTACATGAAAAGGAATAAAACACCAATTGAATGTCATATTTTCATTAAATATACTATAACATGTTAAAAATACCATAAACCAGATTATAAACCTCACAAAATATTTTCAAAGATAATGGAACATTTAAACAAACACTTGTTGATGACTTTCATGACAAAACAACACTACCTTTCACATAACAGTGATTAAACAACGACATTGCACACCAAGAAAATTATAAAAAAAGGATTTAAAACAATAATATACATTTATATCAGTATAGTATAATATTAAAATGATGAAACTTCTATGATAAAATCATTTTCACGGGATATCCTACCTCAAATCTTTGGCGTAATTGAAACGGACACCCGAAATCACCCGCTACGGGTTTATAAACCCTAAAACTATAAATAACAGACCTAAACAAAAATAAAACCCATCAAAAAAACATTTTATAACAAAACCCTAAGTCTATCAATACTAGGGTAAAATATAAATCAAAGAAATAATGAAAGGAGGGGGAAGAGGAAGGAGAAAGGAGAAGGAATCTCACCTTTCACCCTAGAAAACTCTTCGTCTTCCATTAGATCTGCAACCCTAGAGGGAAGGTAATGGCTTGCAAATTCATGGAGAGACTCCTAAGATCTGGAAGAACCAGGGAAAGTAAATTTGTGGCCAAAAGAGTACGAATTGATTAATTTATGAATGATACAATTTACCTTGTCAAATCTGGACGATTTGAGGTATCCTGAGAAGTTTCGCCCTATTACGCGACCCATATGAGCTCCAAAGAGGCAAAAACGATATTGGGAGTGAGGTTAGAGATATTGGATTCTGTTGGGAGGTGGAATCACCGAAAAAGATTAAAAAATGAAAAAGGTATAAATGAAACAAAATATTTTTTTTAAAACAGGAAATGGGCCCATTGGCTGGCCCAATACCTAAATAAGTAACCCAAATTCACCCGGCTTACGAATTTCTAATGGGTCCAAAAGGATAAATAAATTTTAATATATCAGTATAGGAAATGTGGGAAGTTGATTAGGTGAATAAGGATGAAAAAAAAGAGTTATAAAATAAACAAATTCAGTTTTTAAAACTGGGAATGGGCTCACGGTTGGCCCAAATCATGAAGTAACCACCCTTTCTTCAAAAAATCCTAAACAAGCAATGGGGATCCCAAATTATGGTGGTTAGACATATATGAAACTTCAAAACTCAAGATTCATCTCATAAAATATCCATTAAGAGGATCGGGATTTCTAATGGGCCTGATCAATACAAAGACAGAAAAAAACCGTGTGTGACAATAACCTCCTCGTAGAAAGGTAAACATCAACATTGAACAATACCCTGGGATTACACTGACATCTTCAATAAAATTTCGGATGGCTCCCCTGAAGCTTCATGAGTTGAGCATACAGTTGCAGGAATTATAGAGGAATGGGTTCGTAAGACCCAATGTTTCTTCATGGGCATCCCCAGTGTTAGTCTCCAAGAAGGAAGATGGGAACTTGAGGATTTGTCTGGAATATCGATGTCTGAATCAAGTGATATTGAAGAACAAGTATCCTCTGCCAGGAATTAATGATCTCATCGATCAAGTGAATGGAGCACAGTGGATTTCAAAGATAGATCTTAGCTCAGTCTATCATCAGCTTCCAGTGCGAGATGAGGATGCACTAAAGACAACCTTCAGATTTCGGTGAGGCCACTACAAGTTCTTGGTGATTCCTTTCGGCGTGAACAATTACCCAATAGTGTTCATGTGACTCATAAACATAATATGCTATCCCTACCTCGATCTCTTCTGGGTGGTTTTCATTAACAACATCTTGGTGTACTCGGTGTCAGAGAAGGAGCATTCCACACATCTTCAGATACTTCTGGATAAACTTCGGGAATTGACAAAATATGTTTATCATTAAAAGTTCTAGTTTGGGATATGGGAGGTCCACTTTATGGAAAACTTCATCTTGGAGATTGGATTTGCAGTGGATCCAGTGAAGATAGAGGCATCTCTTGAATGGGTGCCACCTAGGAGACTGAATAAGCTGAGATGTTTTCTGGGGTGGACTAGGTACAACCATATATTTGTAACAATTTTTTAAGAGTAGTAGTATCATTGTCAGCTTTGAAAAATAAGGACATCCCTTCATATTGACATAGAGGTTCAAATAGAGTTTCCAATAGCTGAGGCAGAGACTGACGAGTGCCCCCATCTTGAGGCTATCAGAAGAGGGAATTGGGTACGTAGTATTCTTTGAAGCATCAAGGAATGGAATAGGATGTGTTCTAATGTAGGATTGAGTTGTTATTACCTACGACTAATGAAAACTAGGGAAATATTAGAAGAATTTAGAGACCCATGACTGGGAGTTAGCGGTAGTGGTATTTGCGTTGAAGATGCTGTGGAACTACATGATTGGTGAACATTTTATTTTCTTCTCTTATCATAAGAGTCATAGATATATCTTCCCATATAAGGAATTTAAATTGAGACAACATTTATGGATATAGTTCCTCTAGGACTATGACTTTGAGATAATCTACATTACTGGGAAGGGGAACAGAGTAGCAGACACACTCAGTTGGAGGTTGGGTCTTCAGCTGCAAAGTGAGGTTGTAGAGAGGCTAGTTGCATTCCATATATCCTTCATGGATAGTGATGAGGAAGCATACATCCAGTATATGAAAACCACTCCCCCGTCATTCAGCGTGTTCGGGAGGCATATCTTGGGGATGTTGACTACACGACCTGATGTGATCAGAGATATTCAGGACATGCTCATGATGGATTTTTGATTGGTGGGGGGAATGTCATCTATTATAGAAGACGCATCATTATAGTTATGATGTTATGGGAGGAGGTTTTGTGGGAGTTCCATAAAACCCTAATAGTGGTACATATTGTTGTGGAAAATATGTACCAGGACCTCAAACATCAGTACTAGTGTCTAGGGATTAAGAATGTAGTGGAAGAGTTCCTCTCACAATGGATTACTTGTCAGCAATTGAAGGTCGGGCATCAGGTTCAAGCAGGCTCAGAAAATCCACTAGAGGTACCAAAAAAGATGTAGGATAGTTTCTCCATGGATGTTGTGACTAGGATTCCATGCACGTCCAGAGGCCACAACTCTATTTTGTAGATCATTGACCAACTCGCCAAGTCAGTCTATTTTCTACCCATCCGAGAGAAAGAACCAGTAGATGGATTGGGACACCTCTATGTTAAGGAGATTTTACGTCTTCACATGATACCATCGATGAGATTTTATGATCATGAAATTCGTTTTATATCCCTTTTGTGGAAGAGATTACATGAGGATTTTGGGACTCATCTATTCTTAAGCACGACCTTTCACCCTCATAAAGATGGTCAGACAGACTAGAACATACAAACACATGAGGAAATGCTTCATGATTCCATCCTTGATTACGTCCATAGTTGGGAGGACCACCTTAAAATGGTGTAGTTTGAATAAAACAATATATATCACTCCACTATTGGTATGGCACCATTTTAGGATTTGTACAGGTGGCCTTTCAAATCACTCATATGCTGGAAATACCCAAGGGAGTCCACACTCATGGGTCCCGAGTTGGTACATGATACCATTGGGAAGGTTCAGATTATCCATGAGAGGATGTGGACAACACAGATTAGGAAGATGTTTTATTCCAACAAGAGAGAGAGACCCTTGGTGTTTGAGGAGGGAAATCATGTTTTCCTTTGGGTCTCGTCATTACAAGGATTGCAGTGATTTGGTTGGGGAATCAAGCTATCTCTAAAGTTCATCGGACCATTCCATATTCTCAATAGAGTTTGGGAGGTGGTGTACCACCTAGATCTTCATCCACAGATGCACCGAGTGCACGGAGATTTACATGTGTCGCAGCTGAGGAGATATGTTAAAAACCCATCACACATCATCGACTGTGGTGAGATGGACATTGACGATGGGACGAATTTTGCAGAGTTCTCAGTGGAGATAGAGGAACGATAGGAATAGGTCCTTTGTGGACGGTCGATCCCACTTGTGTCAGTTTAGTGGAGAAATAGGAACCTCTAGTAGAGAAAATGGGAGCGAGAGGTTCAAATTCGTGATCAATAACACCATTTTTTATTAAATTTTATTATGAATCGGGGGGATGTAAAGCTATAAGTTAGGAAGAATGTAAATACCTAAAAATTATGTATGAATATTTTTTTATATGCAATTATATTGAAACATTGAAATTCGACAGCACGTGATTCTAAGGCCAGGAGAGCTCAGAATAGAGTTTTGAAAAAAAAATTAGGTACATTAAGTAAACATGAGAGTGGGTTTTTCTATCTTTTTAAATGGTGATCGGATTGAAAATCAGAGGGAGTTTTTGAATTTGTTGTTCTGGGATTCTCTTACGTGAATCTTAAATTCTTTGGGAAAGGGTCATTTAATGAGTCGTTTCTTTCGATGGGAAACTGCATCATCGGTTTGATTAATTATTCATTACTTAAGGTTCATTAATGAGAAACAATAATGAACTGAACAATGAAGTTCTGCTTTATTTTATTCAAATTCTTTGTCAAGTGGAAAAGGAAATATGTGAGAAAGCTCTGATGAACACGCTGACAAAATTTCTCACCCACGAAGAATAGAGAACGAACATCGATCGTTGGAGGATCTGATCCAGAGATCGACCATCAGATAATAACCAATGAATGTGGAATGTTAACGAATGTGGAATCTCTCCCTCGTCCACATCATATTCAAACGAATCCATGTAGGGGTTTTATCCATTCTATGTGAATGATGTTTGATTATCTTGTTTGTGAAAATTTATGATGAACGGATAATGGGTTGATACATGAGACACTCGATCTTGTGGGAGGACATTTCATGTGGGTATGTCATGGGATGTAAGTCAAGGTTTTTGATTCCTGATAGAATTATCCCATGTTTAAATGCTAAGATTAAGGTAACGGGATGACGCGAACAAGGCCCTATCCCTCCGTCAATATTTGTTGATATGTGTTCTACGAAGCTGACTGATCAACCTATTAGTAACACAAATCCAAGGGGATCGTAGTGAAGGCGGCATCCTACGTAGGCTATAGGGGAAAATAGTTCTAAGAAAGGACCCCCAAAATGACTTCGGTAGATCGTCAAAGCTCCTGTTAGTACGCCAATGCTAGTGGAGGCTGGCAGCATCCCACTCGGGCTGCTCGTCTAGCCCACTAACGATCAACCTTATACCAGCCATTATTGGGAGACAGGTCGGTGCCATCTGAAAGAACCAGACGCCATGCATCCGGACTAGCATATTGGCCCACACTATGCGGGCTGGGTTCTTCAGGTGGATTGTGCCCCACTAGGTAGTTTGGGACACCCGCGGGCTGGAGCTATTCCAGTTAGGCTGGAACCACCATCAGGCCTGACCTGTGGGCCAAACGGGACATTTGGACCAGACCAGGACCTGACCAACCCCGTCTCACTAAAAAAGTCATAACTCACAGACTGGGTATTTTATTGACATGCCATCTACGACGTGAGGACCCTTTCGAAGATGAGATCCGTTTGAGATACTCCATGTGAGTTTTGGAAGAAGTTAGAGTATGACCATGATTGATTGGTCTCAAATCCAAATGGGCCCTATTTTCCTTTTTCCTATAACTTACAGACCAGGTGTCCAATTGATGAGTCATCAATCGTGTTAGAACCCTTACGAATAGATGGTAAATTGGGTTATTTTTATGTGAAACATCGTTTCTGTTGAGATACAAATAGTAGCTTGAGGAGAAAATCATCCCGAAATCAAGAGTGGTTAATGAGGGGAATCCAATGGTTGTTTGTGACATGATGAATGAATAGCGATCCTATATGGGTCAGAACCTAGAGAACCTCTATGGGTCAGCACCTATAGATTCTCTATGGATCAGCACCTAGAGATTCTTGGTAGGTCAACAACTAGCAATCCCTAATGGTTCAACACCTAGTGATCCTCGGTGGGTCAGCTCCTAGCAATCCTCTGTGGGTCAGCACCTATAGGTCCTCTAGGGGTCTACACCTAGAGATCCTCTGTGGGTCAGGAACTAGTGATCATCTGTGGTTCATAACCTAGAGATCCTCTATTGATCAAAACCTAGGGACCCTGTGCAGAATAGCAGAAAGCTTCTCAACCGAATAAGATGATTTGGATTTGGACTACTCATCTATATTCATGTTCTTGAAGTTGTATACCGGATGTGACCTGTCTTCCACTTCGTCCTCTGTGATTGAGATCATCATTTTTTGTTTTTATTTTATGTATTTATAAGAGACCTTCTAGGGTAATGAGGTCCCTTCTATGTATTGTTATACTCACCCCTACCTGGGATTTGCCCGCACCATTTTTTGTCTTGTGAAGATGATGGATGGCTTGACAAAGAATTTGGAGAGCTAGGGATAGACGGTGCATAGAGGTGAGTGATTGACATGGTGAGACACAGTGATGATATATACTTATCCTTCAGCTTGGAACATTGGAAGACTATATATGGAGCTTTTTCCTTTTTATGTACTACTATTTCAGTTGGTCTTGTATGATGGACCCTTTACTTTCAGTACCAACTTTTACTCTCAGTGGTCGTATTTAGTGGTGGTTGTACTACTCCTTTTCTACTGTGTTTTTTTTCATTATAGTATCCCCTATCTATGTTTGAATTGGTTTCAAGGAAATGTATTCCCTTTTGGGTTTCTCCTTTCTGATGCTAGTCCCCATCCCATGGCCTATGGAAGGCGGGCATGCGATAGTCAGGGCACGCCCCCGAAGAATGGGTCCTAAAAACATCCTCTCAGATATATGGTATATGTTATTATTATCATAAAAAATAAAATTATATTTTGTATATAATTCAATATTAAATTTTAATTCCTATGTCAGTTGATGTAAAACTGAGAGGTGAGGTACGAATTAGTGGTATAGTTTTTATAATTTTATTTTTTAAATTATAATATATGATCTCTTGAGGTATAAAAATACAATTCATAAGATATCATAGTTACTCATATAAAATATAAATATAGATGAACATAGGAAACAAAAAAGAAAACAACATTTGGTCCTTATTTGGGATCCTATTCTTTGCAAGGTTCGGGTCAACATACAAAACATAGATATTTAATAAAATAGTTGTGGGAATAATGTAGCGAGGAATTTTTCTTCCTTGAATCCTGAATAGTTATGTATGAAATTATTAAATAATAGTTTTTTACATAGATGAAATTTATTATTTATCGAACAATATATCTAAATATATTGTTCGAAAATATTTTTACTATAACCCCAAGTATCCAACAAGTTCATATGTTCTTGAATGAGAACTGATCATTATTTCATTTAAGGATGTATGTATTTCTAATAACAATATATTTCATTAGTATATATCATAATTTCACATAATAAGAGAATATAAAAACATAAAATCTCACTACCAAAAATAATTTAGAATGATACAAAAATTTATTAGAAAATACACAGACATATAGATCATCCTCCACCACATTAGGTATCCTCCAGAATGAAAAACATATTTTTATATGAAATATGATCATGTAGTCATATTACCTATAGATCATAAATTCATCCACAATAATATTAATGTTCTATAGCCTTATATTGTATAATATTCCCAAAAATAACTTCGATTATTATTTTATATAATATATTATAATTTAAATTCATATGAAAATAATTTTTAACTTTTTTATAAAATAAACGACATTAAATTTTTTAGTTTTTATATGCTCCTAATACTATATTTTTGAAAAGCAAACCAAAATCCCAAAAAATGCATCATAATGACTGAACATTAGTAATATTAAAAACATCCGTTAAAATTTACACGAATATCACTCCAATGATGTCTTACATAATCTAACATAATTTGTGACATGAATCATGTCCTAGGAAATAACATGTTATATATTAAGATTTTATTTTAATATTTTCATCATTAGATTTATTACCCCAAGCCTTCACATCATTTTAAATATTTTTTTTAATATTTATGAAATAATATTTCATATGTATCCAAAATTTTATGTCTAAACATATTATAAAACCAAATACTTCTAACCTATTGTATTTACATTTTTTAATTATTTTTACCTCTTATTATGTATTCCTCTAACACTTCTTCTTATTCACTAAATATCAAATTCTTTATTCGCAATATATATTAAATATTACAAAAAATTCTACTATTCCTTTTTTAATTTAATTATATGTAAAATTTTAAAATTTTTATATACATATGTTAAATTTATTTCTTTGAAAAAGTTTCCTCTTCAACCCCTCAGGACATCAACTATATTCCATTAATTTGAAAATTTTCCATCATGAAATAGTGAAACATATTATATATCAATAACATAAATAAGATTAATAAATATAATGTAAATAAAAAATCATCACATGATCTTAATAATTACCCCATAATTTTAATATTATATAAATTTCATCGATGAAATATCAAAAAAAAATTATCAATAAATAAATATAATTCTTGTTAGATTATAATGATTTAAAATATTAAATTATTATAAAATCATTCAAAATTTACATTTGGTGTAATAATATTCCCTTTTTTTATTTGTTTTCAGCATCCCAAAACACATTTAGAAACTCAAAAATTAACCATTAAATAAAAAAATCATATCATTTATCAAATAAGAAGGTTCTTGCACCAAAATAACAGATGATGTAATGTTATAGAATACATTCAATCTTGATAGGATAATGAATTTCTAAACCAACTGATGTACACACATTCACTAATACCCAACAAATACCTAACATAGACCAAAGGGGTAACCTAATAACAATAGGTTAGGGACAAGAACCTCCTATAATATGATCATAAAAAGGAATGCTTTTTAAAATGTTAAACAAAATAGTAGAATGTGAAAACATAAATATTATGTATGCCAAACACCCCTCAAGGAGAAAGTAAAAAATAATATAAGTAACTAAAAAACCAAAACTATATGTCATCAAATGTTACATGAAATTTTTGAAATAAAATTATTAGAGAAACCATGAATCATGTGAATTCAATCTTCACTAGTCACCTGCATCTTTCTATCTTCCATAATTCATATACACTGACAACCTATTTATAGATCCTTCAATTTTCATGAACTTAGTATAATATAATCTATTAAAAACCAAAGTAAAAGGTATTTTGAGGGATAAACATCCTAATTGTGTTTCACTAAGAGCTCCATTGTCGATTCCATAATACATAAATCATTTGTACATGTAATTTAAATAAATTATTTTATTGTTGAATATTTCATTTATTATATAAAATATTCATTTAGATAAAGTGTATGATAGTTATATCCACACATTCTTAAATGTAAAATTTATATTAAATATTAAAAATAGTTTTTTTGAATGAATAAAATTTTTCTATAAAAAATACATAAATAAATAAATAAAATGAAAGAATGTGGTAATATTCACAGAGTTACAATAGTTCATTTGTATAAAATCCTAATAATCTTTATTGAGAAATCATAGCTCTGTTATGTGTGCACACATACATAGGATATGAAAAAGAAATAATAATCACTCAACATCTCATTGTGGACAATGATTCCAGACTATTCTTAGTGATATTTGTTATTATAAATCCATTAATTAGTAGTCAGAGTCTAAGAATGATTGTACTAGTTACCCACTAACTAATCAATCTAACATGTGATTTGATAAATCAAACAAAAAATAATGGGAAATTCAATCAATTAAATTATATTTACACATAAGAGTTCACGTTAAAAAATTTATTTTCAATATTACTTTTTGATTTCAAATCTAAATCCCAGTTTTTTATCAATATCATGCCATTTATAAGTCATATTCCATTTTATGATTTTTCTGAAAACCAATGTTACATAATTTTGTTATATATTCTTTGAATCCAATAATTTATTTTTATCAAAATCAACCAAATAATATAAATATAAATGAAAATTATTTTTTAATGTATTTTTCATTCTATTTTAAAGAAAAAATTATTTATCTAAATTCAATATTTAATAAATCAATTAAATACTCATATAAATTCAATAATGTAAATATGGTTTTCAATTGTGGGGAAAATTGTTATGGAATCAAATTCCATGAATAACACAATAAATCAAAAAAACACACACAATGGGAATCTATAATAGAGAATGAAGCTGATAAAGATCAATGTATCATCACGTGAATCAGGATGCATCAAAATAAAAGAACTATTATATTAAAAACCTGTTGAATCACCACTCTCAAAAATGATGGAAATTAGTAAGAGAGGAATCCCAATTAAATGATGAAACCACATACTGATGAAGGAACAAGATCATCTACTGGAACAACTATGTGCAATGGTGAACAATTTATAGTGGTGGATTTTTGTTTTGGAAAAATTGGGTCCCCCTTCCTCTAGATCATTATAGTGAATAAAATTTTCTAAAAAAAACTACAAAATTTTCTCTAGTGTTTCACCAATAGTGTATATATTTAAAAACTGAAAATGTATTATAAATTAAAAAACTCCATGGATAATGATCCAATAAATTTATGATAAATAATTTATGTATATTTGATTGAAATATTGTAATGGGATGTTGAAACACCCCCAATAAAAAAACTTTTCCAAAAAAGAATATCATGAGTACTCAATATCAATGAGTTGAACCCATTGATCTATCATCAATTAATCACTCCACTATGTATCAGGTGAGTTAAATCCATAACACCATTGAAAACATACCAAAGTCATATAATTACCATGAAAAATATTTGTATCAAAATCAACAATCCTGAATGGATGCTTAGTCATGAATAAGTTATGTCCAACACTTGGGTCCTCCTAGATCATGACATGAGATGGGTTAAAAATAAACATATTGAGTTGTGATACATGAAACAAAAGTTGTATCGACTTCAACTATGTATAAAAATAAAAATGGTATGCGAAATTTCCCTACCACTCAATAATCGCAAATGGATCCATAAACATCGTTTAATGATGTCCTTATTTTTAAAGCCTTTAGTGACCCATCCATGGTATAAATCTTATGAAAACTAATTCATCAATATTCTAATTCCAAATTATACATCAATTATATTTATTGGATTTTTATACATTCTATTCCATCGTAGTTCATTTTATGAATAAAAATAGTATATATATATTTCTATTAGATAAATAATTTTCCAAAAAAATGAATTTTCACCAATCTCAGAATAAAAGAATATAGATTAACATGTATTATAATACCAGGACTGAAATGAATCCCGTCATATATATTTAAATAAATATTTATTGTATTAAATTTCAATCAATACCAAATGAACAACCCATGATTGTAATGACTCGTAAAATTCAAGCGAAATGTTTTCTTAATTTTCATTGGGATTTTACAAGAACGCAGTTTTTGACAGCGCCTGATTCTGAGGCCTGGTGTGCCCGGAATCAATTTCCTAAGTTTAGCTCGGGTACGTTCAGTGAACGTACGAGCGGGTTTTTCTAACTTTTGAACAGGTTCTCAGAATGGAAATTTGAGGGAACCGATGAACTCACAGCACCGGTAATTGCTTAGAAACACCTTTTCCGAAGTTTCGTTTTCTTGGGTGTGGTACTTAATTTTTTTTGGGTTTAAGGAAGAAATAAATAAAATTGTGAACAATTTTATTTTTGTTAACCAAGGGAGTTAAATTCTACCATGTGAAGTTGTTGGTGGGACCCACAACCTCCCAACTTCCCATGTGTGGATATGTGGGAGGTGGGGCCCACACGATACCCTAACCCCCCTTTGATCTTCCCATAACCCCCTTGACCTCCCATATCTTTTCCCCTCTTAAATTTTGTAACTCTCAAAAAGAAACCCCCCTTTTTAAATAAAGTCAACTCCTTAATTGTGTAGGTTTTTCATGTAACTAATTCTTGGATTTGTTTGAATTTTAAATGGATTCCTTTCTCTTGTGTGTTAATTAAATAAGACTAAGTCTTATTTCGTGGGAGAATAGTTGATGGTGCGAAAGGATTTGAAGAGAAAGCTCTAAGCATTGAAGAACTTCTTCCTTCTTGAAGAACGAGAAGAACACAACTCTCCGACGAAGAACATCGACACCAAAGAGCTGCGATGTACCCCCCTTTCTTCCTTCTCTGTGACAAGAGGGGATACGTCACATCTTTAGTACACTTGGGCAATGTCGGGCCTTCCAAGACCTTCGACGAAGAACGCTTCCCGGTCTCCCTCAAAGGAGGAGACATCGCCGTGGGGAAAATCGCAAACGAAGACATCACCTTCTGACATCAACGAATGATGATACCTCTCGACAGATCCATCAAGGGATCACATCACGAGGATGGGGTTTTATGCATTTATAGTTCGTGATTACTTCCTTAATTTTCTTCCTTTCAAATTGAACCACCTGTTATCGTGATAACGGGAGGAGGTCGGACCGCACGAACACGGCCGACCCTCCTACCCTTTTTTTGGTTATTGATATTGATGCGGCATGAGCAAGGCAATGCGGTGCCGAAGCACTACGCGGAAATTGTTAAAGGGAGGGCGGAGAAGCGTGGCACCGTCGCACCGCACCATTGGAAACAAACTAATATGTGACGCCGTCGCACTGCGCCGTAGAAGACGAACAAAAGACGTGGCACCGTCGCACCGCGCCGGAGGACTAATAAAGCACCATGGCTAGAGCGGGGCTGCGGCGGAGGGGCGCGACGCCGTCGCACCACGCTGGACGAACCAAGGCCGCAACCGGTTCTGGGCCACGATGGAGCAGGGGAACCGGCGGCCGGTACCGGGCCACCGCCGTCGGAGCAGGGGGGACCGGCCTTGCCAGTCCCATGGCGGCAACAAACGGCTGGCAAGGGCGGGCCAGCCGGACAAGGGAAAAAGTCGAGGGTTACAAACCCCCGGCCGGCCAGCTGAGCGGCCCCATAAAGGGGTCGTAGTTTCTCCACGCGGGGGAATTGCACCCCCCACCCGCTTCGCTCGGCCGTAACGGCCGAGCCGGCCACCTGGCCCCCTGGCCACCGCCAGCGTGCCCAGCATGCCAGGCCGGGCCGCGCCCAAGTGTGCTGGACCCAGACCCAGTTCGTGTCGACCCAGTTCAGGCTGACCCTACCGGTGTCGGGCCGGGTCGGACCAGGCCTGAACCTCTTAATACCGAACCACTTACTGTTTGTTGCCCATAACACGAGCTTCAGACCTCCGATCGATGCACCGTCATATGCATAGTGATCCATGGATCGAGACGGTCATTTAGTTATACTACACTCAAGGTTTTGGAGTACTTTGGGTTCGGCAGGGTTGGTTCGTACACGAAACCAACCGGGCCCTCAGAGCGAAAAACGCTTATAACATGAGTTTCGGACGTCCGATTGACATGTAGTCGACTGTGTGGAATTCCTCTTGATGATACGGAACTTTTGGCATACTCCAATCGAGGTTTGGATGTCGTCGGAGTGCGGTCGGGTTGGTTCTTTCACGAAACCAACTGGGTCCCTGGAACGAAAATGCCAATAACTCACAGACCGGGTGTCTGATTGACATGCCATCTATCTCATTGAATTCATCTTGATGAGACAGAACTTTTGGCATACTTCACCTGAGGTTTGGATGCAGTTGGATAGTGGCCGAGTTAGATTGCACATGAATCCAACCGGGCCCCTAGAATGAAAAGGGCTAGTAACTTTCAGACTGGACGTCCGTTTGACGAACCGTCAGCGGCGTTGGTGATCACGTTGAGAAGCGGTCCCTATGAGCATAACCTATGAGAGTTCAAGGTACAGTTGAGATATGACTGGGTTGGTTCGTACACGAAACCAACTGGGCCCCTGGGACAAAAAGGCTACTAACTCACAGACCAGGCGTTTGATTGACACGCCGTCTGTTGCGTTGAGACCCCTATGACGAGGCGGTCCATTGAGATAATTCTTCGTGGGACCTTGAGATACTTGGAGTATCGACCTGTAGCTCGTGGAGCGGACCCTCCCAGAGACGAGCATTCGGAGTACGGAGACCATGTAGCCAGCTGAGACCTGATGACTGCTTGACCGACTCAACTTGGAGTGAGTCGACTATCCCAGTGGTCGGAGCACTAATTTGTTTGGTTGCAGACCCATGGGGGATGGAGCACTACCTGTGTGACAGTGCAGACCCGCGGTACTCATCCGGAGAGTACCTCTGCAGGCTATTAGGCGGTGTGCACTACTGTGTTTGGGTGGTATACCCCGGCGGGAAGCAGTACTGTGTTTGGGTGGCTGACTTGCGTTACTCGACTGGAGGAGTACCTCAGCAGCCATAGGTTAGTGAGCAGTACCTCGGAGTCGTGATAGGACCACTGTGCACTCCAGAGATGAGGCTCTTCAGCAGTTACGGTTTCGATAATGAAAATCCTGGTTTGAGCTGAGTCTATGACCTTTGTGTTAACCTCATGTTTGAGATTGGTCATTTGATAACTTAGGTATATGTATGGGCATATATCTGGGTAGTGTTTATCCGTTGATTTCATAACCTTTGTGTTTCCTCATGATTGGGATGGGTTACTTGATAACTTAGGTATTTGTTTGGACATATACCTAAGTAGAGGTTATCTGTTGAGATCATCTTTATGGTTATCCTTGTTGGTTTTAGTGAGACCATGAGGGTCTCGGGGTCCCTACAGAGTATCGTTATACTCAACCATGCACGGGCTATGCCCGCACCTCATTGTGTTGGTTGCAGACGACGGGCAGTGCTGACAGAGGCCGAGTGTTCAAGGACTGGACGGTACCCGGAGGTGGACCACATGACGAGTCAGTACCCGGAGGTGGTCCACACAACGAGACAGTACCCAGAGGAGGTCCACACGATGAGACAGTATCCAGAGGTGAACTTCACGATGAGACGATACTCGGAAGAGGTTGACGGGTGAGAGCCCTTTGGAGGCTATCAGTACCTACCCTTCAGGTTGGATTCGAGGAGGACGACCCAGGATCCGCTTCCATTCTTCCAGCTGTTGTCTTTTTCTGTTGTACTTTTGTTCAGTTGTAGCTATATTTTTAGTTGGGTTTGTATTTTGGCCCATTTAATTTTCATCACTTTCTTTTGTACTTAGTTTTTCACTTCCGCTTGAACTCTGTGATGTTTTGTTTACTTTTATAAAGGCAATGCCTTCCTAGTTTTCGGGATTTACGCCTTTGGTGCTAGTTGTCACCCCCTGGCCTATGGAAGGTCGGATTGGGGTAGTCACGGTATGGGCCTCGAGGACGGGTCGTGACAAATTTGTATTAGAGGAGTCGGTTCTACCGCAGAACTTATAACTCTGATATATTTTCTTTCTGTGAAGCAATAGTGTTAAAGTTACCGAGTGTGGTCTTCATTTCAGGGAGTCCATTGTCAGTGCGGGCGCTCGAAGTATCCATACACTAGAACCCTGAAAACTAATTTCCGACTTTTTTCATGAAAACACTGATTGCGTGTGTGTTTCCAGAAGTTTTTAAAAGTCAGCTCAAACCAAGTCAGCTCAAACCAGGTCAGCTCACCAGGTATAAACGTTTGATCGTGTCACGTTGTTTTTTTCAGGATTACTTTTCACGGATGACCAGCTAGAGCCCATAGGGATGTGTGAACTGATAGCCTGTTGAGCGACGAGGCTTCGGTATAGGGCCCTCTTGCAGTTGAGGCACCAGCGGTACTACCATAAGTTGGGCCACCGATGCAACTATCCCCAACAGTAGTCGATTCATGCCACTTGAGCGCACTCCACGAGTTCCAGCGCCAGAGGCCACCTTGGTTCCGGGGAGAGACAGACCCACAGGCGGCTGAGGATTGTCTGGAGGATGTGGTGAGAGTCTTCAGGCTAGTGGGGACACCAACAGACATCATGGTGATCTTTGCTGTCAGCCTTCTTCAGGCAGCAGCAAGTAGGTGGTGGAGCCACTTGTTCCAGTTTTTCGATGAGATTACCTTCACATTGGAAGACTTCGAGACCCTCTTCAGGGTAGAGTTTGTGCCAGTAGCTCTACACCCAGAGCTTGTACAGGAGCTGCTGCCTTTGCCGCAGGATTTTCGATCAGTAGCCGAGTCAACTGTAGGCAGTAGACAGATGATGCAGAGATCCAAGAGGACCAGAGCCAGCCGTACGAGGAGCAGGAAGTGTTATGAATGCAGCAGGAAGGGTCACCTGGCATGTGACTGTCCGACCCCTCGCACCGTTGATCCGCATGATTTAGAGGAGCCACCAAGGCAGAAGCAGCGGTGGGTGCTTGAGCAACAGCCGAGCAGTAGACAAGGCAGTACAACTCTGGGAGTAGGTGGACAGGACCGGAACTAGTGGATATGTCCCTTGTACTTCTAGTTTCATATTGCAGTTTTATTTGTGTCTTTGTACTATGACCTGCAATAATAAAAATACACTTATCTTTGTGATGTTTAATTTCTTGTCCTTTTGTTTGGTTGTTACTGAGTGGTCCCAGTTAATACTCTTGACATGACCCTCACTTTCGAGACTTCTACTGGAGGATACCCAGTGACCTCACATTGATGCCGACAGTGTGACTCGACCCTTGGAGGTGAGAGTGACATTTGGATCTCTGGGTAGTTACGTCGAGGCCTTACGACGTCATCCATGGCATGCATACGTCATTCATATCAGGATTTATTGTATTAGGCAATGGGCATGGTTTATCCAGGGGATGGGACCGAGTTTCTCTTTTCAGCAAAGGAGAAATTTTAGCAGCTCTTTCAGATCGTAGGCAAAGAAGGTGCAGATCAACCAGGAGCGGATGAAGACTGCACAGGGCAGTATGAAACAGGAAACTGGCTCCAGTCTTAGAGACTCGGGTGTGTTAAATGTTTCAAAAAGAGTAATATTTAAGGAGAGATGAGTCTATGAAGTAGCAGACATGGAGCCAGAGCTAGGAGAGTAGCATGATGTGGTGTACATTTTTACATTCTACAACCACCCGCCTTAGTAGTCCCTGCCATGCCCAGGGAGATGGAGGGCGGAAGAAGAGTGCGGCTGCATGCGGTCAAGGAGTGTGACCCAATGGCTCTAAAAATGATTCATGGGACAGACTGTGTCCACTACTAGCTACCGTAGTAACAGACGTTGATATGAACCATTCCTTTCTTTCACGAATCTTGTCCCAAACCTATATTTTCCGGTAAGCCGTAGACTTGACCCTCACATCTAGAGACACCTTAGGAGGAGACTCGATAATCACGCTTATGCCGACGGTGTGGTCAGACCCTCGAGGCGAGAGTTTTAGTTGGAATCACTTGGTGGCAGCGTCGAGGCCTTACGAAGTTGGTTGGAGTATGGACTGGGAAATCACAGTTCGTACACAAATTGATTGTATTAGGCAAAAAGGTTGTGGTTTCACTACGACGTCTGGGTGGGTTTTCCTTGGTCGGTGAAAAAGAAACCCCAGGAGCACAGGATAAACTCGTGCACAGGAGGGTGCGACTGATCACTCTTGAGTCGGTCAACCTTACCCTCGTGGCAGCATTCATTTTGAGTTTCAGTTATAATAGGAATTGGAGACCTCTAGAGTTCGAGGATGACGATCACGTCCTTATACGGGTTTCACCTCGACGAGGTTTATGGAGATGTGTCCGAGGAGACAAGTTATCTCCGAGGTTCAACGGACCTTCTTAGGTACTCAGATGGGTAGGAGAGGTGGTTTACTGCTTGACCCATTCACCTCAGTTGCACCAGCTGCATGGTGACTTCCATGTATCTCAACTGAGGAGATACGAGCACGACCCTTCGCATATCATCGACCATGAGGATCTGGACATTGGCGATGAGGTGACACTTGCGGAGGATCCTATGGGGATCGAGGATCGACAGGAGCAGATCCTACGAGGATGGTCGATTCCTCGGGTGCACTTTCACTGGCAATATGGGAACCTCCAGTTGAGCACATGAGAGCGGGAGGCTCAGATGTGTGCTCAGTACTGCTTTTGTATCCCTAGTTTGTGTTAATGAGTTACGAGGATGTAAAACCCTGAGGTGGGAGTAATGTAAATACTGGTAAAATTCAAGGGAAATTTTTTCTTAATTTTCTTTGGGATTTTACAAGAACTCAGTTTCTGACGGCGACTGATTCTGAGGCCCGATGTGCCCGGAATCAATTTCCGAAGTTTAGCTCGAGTACGTTCATTGAACGTACGAGCGGGTTTTTCTAACTTTTGAACCGGTGCTCGGAATTGAAATCCAAAGTCACCGATGAACTCGCAACACCGGTAATTGCTTAGAAACACCTTTTCCGGAGTTGCGTTTGCTCGGGTATGGTTTTTAATTTTTTTTAGGTTTAAGGAAGAAATAAATAAAATTGTGAACAATTTTATTTTTGTTAACCATGGGAGTTAAATTCTACCATGGGAAGTTGTTGGTGGGACCCACAACCACCCAACATCCCATGTGTGGATATGTGGGAGTTGGGCCCACACGAGACCCTAACCCCCCTTGATCTTTCCATTACCCCCTTGACCTCCCATAACTTTTCCCCTCTTAAATTTTGTAACTCTCAAAAAGAATCCCCCCTTTTTAAATAAAGTCAACTCATTAATTGTGTAGGTTTTTCAAGTAACTAATTCGTGGATTCGTTTGAATTTTAAATGAATTCCTTTGGATTGTGTGTTAATTAAATAATACTAACTCTTATTTCGTGGGAGAATAGTTGATGGTGCGAATGGATTTGAAGAGAAATCTCTAAGCTTTGAAAAACTTCTTCCTTCATGAAGAATGAGAAGAACGCAACTCTCCGATGAAGAATGCCGACCCCAAAGAGTGGCGACGTACCCCCCTTTCTTCATTCTCTGCGACAAGAGGGGATATGTCACATCTTGAGTACACTTGGGTGATGTCGGGCCTTCCAAGACCTTCGACGAAGAATGCTTCCCGGTCTCCATCAAAGGAGGAGACACCGCCGTGGGGAAAATCGCAAACGACGACGTCACCATCCGACGTCAACGAACGATGCTACCTCTCGACAGATCCATCGAGGGATCACATCACGAGGTTGGGGTTTTATGCGTTTCTAGTTCGTGATTACTTTCGTCGTTTTCTTCCTTTCAAATTGAACCACCTGTTATCGTGATAACAGGAGGAGGTCGGACCGCACGAACACGGCCGACACTCCTACCCTTTTTTGGTTATTGATATTGATGCGGCACGAGCAAAGAAACACGGTGCCGAAGCACCGTGTGGAAATTGGTAATGGGAGGGCGAAGAAGCGCGGCACCGTCGCACCATGCCGTTGGAAACAAAATAATCCGCGGAACCGTCGCACCGGGCCGTAGAAGATGAACAAAAGATGTGGCACCGTCGCGCCGCGCCAGAGGACTACTAAAGCACCGCGGCCGGAGCGGGGCCGCGGCGGAGGGGCGTGGCGTCGTCGGGTCGTGCCAGACGAACCAAGGCAACAACCAGTTCCGGGACGCAGTGGAGCAGGGGAACCGGAAGCCGGTATCGGGCCGCCGGCGTCGGAGCAGGGGGGACCAGCCTTGCCGGTCCCGTGGTGGCAACAACCGGCCAGCAGGGGCGGGCCGGCCGGACAAGGGAAAAACCGGGGGGTTACAAACCCACGGCCGGCCAGCTGAGTGGCCCCATAAAGGGGTCGCAGTTTCTCTAGGCGGGGGAAGCATGCCCCTGCCCTCTACGCTCGGCCGTAACGGCGGATCCGGCCCCCTGACCCCTCGGCCACCGCCAGCACGCCCTGCGTGCCGGGCCGGGCCGGACCGCACCCAGGCCGTGCCGGGCCGCGCCCAGGCCGAGCCGGGCCGCTCCGAGGTCAGGCCGGGCCACGCCAAATGGGTCAGGCCATGCCCAAGCGGTCTGGACCCAGACCCAGTTCGGGTCGACCCGATTCGGGCCGACCCTGGGGGTATCGGGTCGGGTCGGACCGGGCCCGAACCCCATAATACCAAACCTCTTTCTATCCGTTGCCCATAACATGAGCTTCGGACCTCCGATCAATGCACCGTCAGTTGTGTAGAGATCCTTGGATCGAGACGGTCATTTTGGTATATTACACTCAATGTTTCGGAGTACTTTGGTTTCGGCAGGGTTGGTTCGTACACGAAACCAACCGGGCCCTCGGAGCGCAAAACGCTTATAACATGAGTTCCAGACGTCCGATTGACGTACTGTCGACCTTGTTAAATTCCTCTTGATGAGACGGAACATTTGGCTTATTCCACTCGAGGTTTGGATGCCGTCAGAGTGAGGTCAGGTTGGTTCTCTCATGAAACCAACCGGGCCCCTGGAACGAAAAAACCAATGACTCACAGACCGGGTGTCCGATTGACATGCCATCTGCCTCATTGAATTACTCTTGATGAGACGGAACTTTTTTCATACTTCACCTGATATTTGGATGCAGTTGGATAGTGTCCGGGTTGGATTTCACACGAATCTAACCGGGCCCTTGGAATAAAAAGGGATAGTAACTTTCAGACTAGACGTCTGTTTGACGAAACGTCAGCGGCGTTGGTGATCATGTTGAGAAGCGGTCCCTATGAGCATACCCTATGAGAGTTCTGGGTGCAGCTGAGATATAACCTAGTTGGTTCGCACACGAAACCAATCGGGCCCCTGGGATGAAAAGGCTAGTAACTCGTAGACAGGGCTTCTGATTGACGCGTCGTCTGTTGTGTTGAGACCCCTATGACGAGGCGGTCCATTGAGATACTTCTTCGTGGTACCTTGAGATACTTGGAGTATCGACCTGTAGCTCGTGGAGAGGACTCTCCCGAAGACGAGAGTTCGGAGTACGGAGACCGTGTAGCCGGCTGAGACCTGACGACTTCTTGACCGACTCGACTTGGAGTGAGTCGACTAGCCCAGTGGACGGAGCACTACTTTGTTTGGGTGCAGACCCATGGCGGATGGAGCACTACCTATGTGACAGTGCAGACCCAAGGAACTCGTCCGGAGAGTACCTATGTAGGCTATTTGGGGGTGTGCACTACTAGGTTTGGTTGGCATACCCCGGCGGGAAGCACTACTGTGTTTGGGTGGCTGACCCGCGGTACTCGATAGGAGGAGTACCTCAGCAGTCTTAGGTTGGTAAGAAGTACCTCGGAGTCGTGATGGGACCACTGTGCACTCCAGAGATGACGCTCTTCAGCAGTTACGGTTTCGATAATGAAAATCTTGGTTTGAGCTAAGTCTATGACCTTTGCGTTTACCTCATGTTTGAGATTGGTCACTTGATAACATAGGTATATGTATGGGAATATACCTGGGTAGTGGTTATCCGTTGATTTCATAATCTTTGTGTTTCCTCATGATTGAGATTGGTTACTTGATAACTTAGGTATATGTTTGGGAATATACTTAAGTAGAGGTTATCTGTTGAGATCTTCTTTGTGATTATCCTTGTTGGTTTTAGTGAGACCTTGAGGGTCTCAGGGTCCCTACTGAGTATTGTTATACTCACCCCTGTACGGGGTATGCCCACACCTCATTGTGATGGTTGCAGATGATGGGCAGTGCTGACAGAGGCTGAGTGTTCGAGGACTGGATGGTACCCGAGGTGGACCACATGACGAGTCAGTACCCGGAGGTGGACCACATGACGAGACAGTACCCGGAGGAGGACCATACGACAAGACAGTATCCGGAGGTGGACTTCAAGATGAGACGATACTCGGAGGAGGTTTACGGGTGAGAGCCATGTGGAGGCTATTAGTACCTACCCTTCAGGTAGGATCCGAGGAGGACGACCCAGGAGCCGCTTCCGTTCATCCAGCTGTTGTCTTTTTCTGTTGTACTTTTGTTCAGTTGTAGTTTTATTTTCAGTTGGGTTTGTATTCTGGCCCATTTACTTTTCAGCACTTTCTTTTGTACTTAGTGTTTTACTTCCACTTGTACTCTGTGGTGTTTTGTTTACTTTTATAAAGGCAATGCCTTCCCAGTTTTTGGGATTTACGCCTTTGGTGCTAGTCACCAGCCCCTGGCCTATAGTAGGTGGGCTTGGGTTAGTCACGGCACAGGCCCCGAGGACGGGTCGTGACAATGATCCACCAAAGTCAAGAACGCTAGAACATTGAATGTACTTAGGAATATCAATAGATCATCCTATATCGCCATAATTTAATATAGGAAATTCCATAATAAAGTAGTCTTAGTATCCCAGTTCTTGATGGAGATCTATTTAAAATAATAGAATTGAATTTGGTATCTGTATTAGAAT
The DNA here is from genome assembly GCA_963277665.1 of Viscum album. Classification (NCBI taxonomy): domain Eukaryota; kingdom Viridiplantae; phylum Streptophyta; class Magnoliopsida; order Santalales; family Viscaceae; genus Viscum; species Viscum album. Next base: position 896,983,168 of record OY728136.1, on the reverse strand, counting down.
CTACAACAAATATATCCCTATGTAATCTAATAATCACCATCACATAAATAATTCCCAAATCATTGGATATTATTTTATGTCAAATGGGAATATTTTTTCTTAATTAGGCTAGGTAATAAATAAAAACCAATATAAAATTCATAACTCAAGTGGTATAACAAAATAAAAAAATAAAATCAATAGAAATCACATCCAACTTCCATGCTAGAATAGAAACTGGATGAAAAGTCATTATGGTTTCTAGTGAAAATCCATGAACATATTAAACATATGAGAACATGAAATATATCTACTGATGTGTCATATCATACCTACACACCAAAATAATCACCACATATTGGTGAACATCATCATGATACAAAGGTTCAATGCCCACATCGAAATGTGGAAATCTGTCATAATTTTATTTATCATTGGAAATTGTATGATTTACCAGTCATGCAAACATAGAATACCCTTTGAGGTAATTTATTACTCACTATTGTTCTCTGCATTGTAATGATAGTCCCAAATATTTTAGAATTCAATGTCATAATTTTTCTCATGAATATTCATCTTCAAAAGAGAGAAGGTCAACTGAATGATTTTAGGAATGATCATGGTTACATCCTACAAGAAACACAATTGAAACTGATAAATAATTTCCATTGAAATCTATTAATTTTATGATTCATTTTTGACTTATTTAAAATAATTCCATCCTAGAGAATCAGTAATGAATTTCCACTAACTAGGGGTGTAGAAATTTTCAAAATTAATAGACTATAAATACTCCACCCATCTATTCTACCGATAGATAAAATATTTTTCATAGAACATATATATCATGATTTTATGTTAAAAATAATTGGTAAGCCTTTCTCCAAAAATGAAAAATCTACAAACCCTACAGTGAATACATCACAACTATGGAAAAAATCCACGAACATCATTTAAATGATTCTATGAAATTTCATAAGTTAAAAAAATCTAATCAAAATAATTAAAACCTTTAGAATCCCAAATGATCATCACTATTTTCTATGCAAGATCATTTATCATAGAAACCATATTTTATAATTCAATAAAGAATAGGTTGTCATACCTTGACAATCCCATGAATATCAAAATATCAAAAAAAAATTATGTTGTTTTTCCTTGTCATTAATTCCCACAACTTCTTAGGATCATCAAAAATAACATTTTCACGACCATAGTTATTATAAACTTAAATTAAAAAATCATGAAATTAAATTTTTATTGATTCCAATGATGTTGGTTTTCTATCATGATTTATAATGTGACTATTTGATAAAATACATTATTACATTATTTTTGTGGTAAATTCATATTTCTACAATAAAAACCTTATTTATTGAACTAAGGCACTCATTGAATGTTATTTTTTAATAAATACATAATGAAAACACAATATACTGATAAAAAATTTATATACATGGTATGAGATACATGTTCTTTACCATAACTCAATAGAGTTTTAACTAATCTAAAAAATGATTAGGTATCCCATCAAGAATTCATCACATATATTATAGGTGCCATCCAATATGACATGCTTTACCATATAATTTTTTTCTCCATTAGATCATCCAAATTAATATTGAACTATATATAATCTTCAGGTCCCATACTGTATGAAGGAATAACCACAAGCTGTGTACAAGGTACTAAATAAAAGAAAACGTTTACCTCTCATAGCACTATCAAGGTATAGAAAATATGATTAAAACATGTTGGTAAATTTGACTATGAATGGAGGGAGATACAAACTCAACTATTACCTCTCTGCATCCAAATAAAACCAAATAATTACCTATGAATCTTTGTAAAATTAGGTACAAATAATATTTTCCTCGTGTCCATCTATCCTTGAAAAACATGGATCCTCACATATAGAATAGTTATGTTAGAAAATCAAAGATAACAGTCAATCTGAGAAATATTAGAAATTTTATAGTCTATGTTGAGAATTAATTTCAATAAGTCTCATCCCCAAAACACGAAAATTCCATGTGATCTCTATATCTTCTCTATATAAAACACAAGAGAAAAATCAAAATCTATATTCTCCCATAATTTCACGAGGCATATTAATATCTATCACATAATATGTAAGCTACATATAATGATTATGAATGTTTACAACATGATACAATATCAACTAATGAGATCCACTAATATAAAATAATGTAGGCAGTAATAATAAATCGATTATGTTAATACATTTCAGTATCAATGGACCCACATCATCTTCCCTTGGAGACTCGCTCACTTTATAGAGAATATTCATTCTAGATTTCCATTTATAAACCACAATAGTTCGTTAATTATCTAACTGAACTATAGTAATTTAATTATAATATGATCCCACACATCTTCATAGGGTAGGAAAAGATAGATAATATCATATATAGAAGGCATATACAACATTAAGTACTATATATATTTAGTTCCTCATAAGAAATCCAATTCAAAATCCCTACCATGAAACACTGAAAGAATGTAAATGTGACTCTACATGGTACTTCAAGAGGTCAAGATGAATCATTATATTTAATCCACTATGAATTTACCAATGAATACGTTTTTTCTTTTATAAGATATCATAAAGCTAATACTATGAGAAAAATTATCTCTCATCAACCATAAATTTAAAACTAGGTCATTCTCACCCATCAATGATCTATCTCGATAACACAGATTATAATTATGGTTTAGTATTAATACTAAAAATCAACTATTTGATCATACAACCATATAAAATATTCGAGCCTTCAGTTTCTCATTAATCTATACTTGATGATAACATTTAAAAAATTCATAAAAGTAGTTGGTATACTAATTCACTATCACATCACAATACATGAGGATAATAAACTATATTGGCCTCAATATTATCATCATTTTAGATAGATTTTCTTTATGAATGTAATTCAAAATTATCTCCAATCCAAGTATTAATGTTTATTTTTTGAAACCAATTAATCCAGCAATCTAATTTTAAGACATTACCACATGATGTTGAAACAATTCAACTTTATCGAGCTAGGAGTTTCCAATATCTTAAAAAATACCAGTATTTTATTCCAATCGTCAGCATATTGATGTTATTTCAAACCTTAGAAACTTGGTGGTTTCTAATAATGAAATTATTAATAATTATCCCTATAATAATTCCATTTAGGTTCCACTGCTGATACCTAAATGGGAAATCTTGAGGTATGTTTCCCAGAGTATACAACATACAAAACTATCTAAAAATAATTGTATTACATTATAGGATTTTTCACTCTATGGTTCACAATTACCAACTTCATGTAGCCAAATAAATCTTCTTTTCAAATGTTTGATGATACAAAATATCATCATGAAACAAGAAAACATCAAGGATAATCCAATCATCAAATGAATCATGATATACAGTTATATAACTACGATAATATAGAATTAAAAATTATAGAATCAGATGATACTCTGTTAAAAAGTATTTAATTATTTATGAAAAAAATCCATTTATTCCTCAATGAAATTTTTCCAAAAAAAAACTCATGGTTACATAAGGATCTCTATTATGACATATAGCTAGGTGATAACCTGATGCTACATATTATGTCCCATAATACTACCTGGTATCTACCATGACATTCCAAACATTATAAAGACATCATTGAAATTCACTCAAAATATATTGATTCCACATTTTAATGAACCTACCAAGATACCATAGGACACTGATAACCTATCAAGCCCTAACATATATAAAATGGAATTCCATATCCCCACATGTTAGGATGTAGCACCGAGCAGGATAACACCATCGAAGGGAAATAAATTTTCATAACAACAAAAATAACTTAAAATAAGAATTTTTTTAAATAAATTAATTAGGATTAATGTATCAAAAAAATATTAATAAATAAATACCCAATACATCTCATCATAAAAAGTGAATAAACATATATCAATGACATCTCTTAGCAAATATATGAAACAGGTTGATCCAAAATCCATGAGTCACCTCCATCAATATAGGTTGAATGAATCAAGTAATCCCACCACCTCAAATTGGTGATTTACATTTACTTAAAATTGAAAAAATATATTGTATAAATTAAAAAATGGAAAGGATAGGATGTGAGGAAATAAATATAGTAAGTTCTTACTATGTGTTGAATAATATATTCCATTAAAATTAAATAATTGTGATTATAATTTTAATAAAATCCGAATCAATTGAATTTTACATATTTTCAACCAAACACACATTCAAATCCAAGAGATGGATGGTATATTAAAAATTTTTAAATAACCAATTTATATAAAAAAATTATACAGCTAATTTTAAATTAATTAATTAGTTATATAAACAATGAAATTTGTAATAATTTCAAAAAAATTAACCATTGTTATAATCTCTAAGTAATGTTAGTTATAGTATCACAAAAAGTATCACTACTCAATCATTAATAATATCTCATGAATGTGTTCACATGTCCCAAGGATTAGGGCAACATGTCTAGTTAATCATTATCCCATTGGGAAATATGATTTCAACTATGTTTCATTAGAGTTTTCATTATCAATCCTTTTGCAGAGAGACTTTATTCTAGAATTATTTTCCTAACTACCCACTAAATACTTATTCTAACATATAATTCACTAAATAAGTAAATAAAACATGGTAAAATCAATTATTGAAATTAAAATCACAAACCATAGTTCAAATTCCAAATTTCAGTTTCAACATGAATATTAAATTTCAAAATAGAAACATAGGTTTTCATCTAAGTTATCCCATTATGAAATTTATTTTTATTTTAATAATATTTCTCAATTTTAAAAAATTAATTATTTCTTCAAATCATATTTCAATTTATCCCAATGTTTTTCAAAAAAACTACCCAATAATTTAAATTTCATTGAAATTGGTAATTTTTTCCAATTTCCTTTCCATTGTAAATCAAAAATAAACTATCTAATTTAATAAATAAATCAATTAAATGATGAAAATTACCACTTCAATTATATTGTAAATTATTTTGGAAGCACATTCTACTAAGAACATGATCAATCATATCAACACTAGAAATTGGAAATACCAACATAGATATAATGAAATAAAAAATAATTAATTAATCCTAGAATCATGATACATTAAATAAAAGATAAACTACATCAACAATAATTGTAATAATCAATTTAAAATCAGAGAAAATAAATAAATATTGAAAACCTAAATCAAGTTACAAATAAAATACCTTAGATTAATCGAGATCTTACAATGAAACATAAATTCACAAGTGGATATGTTTGAGGTGTCAATGAATCCTATAGATAGCTCCAAATATAGGATGAAACATATTAGGATTCAATAGTGTGTCAATGTTAAGGAATCATAATAGTGGGCCTTGGGTTTCTTTAATTGAATTTCTATTCGACTAAAATCTTTGGTTCATGGGTTTCTATTTATGATACATAGTTGGTACTAACTGTGTACGATATCCAAGCACCCTAATTGGTTTCATCATAGGGAGAATAATTTGTAAGCATAGTCAGATTAAATAAGAGAAAACCATGTTATCCCAATTTGTTTATGTGTTTATAATTTATAGGTTTGGGAACACAATTTGAACCAAAAAGTTTCTCCTTACATTGGCTCATCAAATGGAACATTGTTTGATGGTCCAAACTGCACGGCTTTCCCTAACCAAGTTCCAAAAAATTAATTGAACCAAAAAACTCTAAAAATTACCCAATTTATATAAAAACTGATTGGAACAATTTTTATTCAATTTACAATAAAAACAAGGATTTAAATGCTACCAATATGATAAAAAATTTCTCAGTGTAAATTTTTAGACAATTGACGCGTGTACTCAACCCCAATCCAAACACTCATTTAATATTTTTGAACCATTTTTTAATAAAAAAGCACTATATTAATATAAAGAGATTCATGATTTTTTACATGCTACCCCCTTTTTTAAAAAAATTATTATAATATTTATGGTATTTTAAAATTCTTAAATGTAAATATAAAGTGTTAAATAGTTGAATTTTAGCCTCAATATCTAACATTTTTCCTATGGAAATATATTTTTAATTATTTCGACAAGATTATCTATAATAGTAATTAATTCAATCATTTTATCCCAATTAAAAATATTATATTTAATAAAATTATTTTTAATATAAATCTATTTATATTTTAGTGTTTTAGTGGATTATTAGAGAGATTATTTTCACATTAGTTGTCCGAAGATATTATGAGTGGTCTCTCCACTTTCACACTTAATAAAAACCCCTGGTATATTAAATCTATTCATTTTAAATAAATTTTATGTATTTTTTAGATTTCATTAAACAAAAACACAAACCAATATGAACAAATATATATGATGTACTTATGTCATATTCACTGGATTAGTGGGAATAAATAGGAATTAAAGAAATTCTGAATAATGTATAAATAAATGGTTTTTATAATAAAAATATATTAATTAATGACTAATAAATAATCATTAAATTATAATAAAATTGATACATGATTAAGAAGAAATATTTTTCTTAAAAAATTAATTTTATCTAGATAATATTATTATTTATATAAAAAAATATTTTTCACTATTTAATATTGATTATAATGAAAATATATTTCATTTTTGAATAATAATTATTAAATTATTTATCTAATTATTATTATTAAAGATATAATAATTTTATCTTAAAATTTGTTAGTTTTTAGAGTTTTTTAAATGTAGAATTTGTTTTTTATTGTAAAAAATTAAATATATCAGAATTTATTAATAATTTTCTTGAGATTTAATGGATATATTTTCAAAAAAAAATTGACATTCATATATTATTATTTACTAGGCATGGAATTAGAATACATTTTTTTATGAATTAAAATAATTTAAAAAAACAAATTTCATTTAATTTTTACATTTATCCAAACCAAATTTATACCAATAAAATAAATTTATATTGAAAACAAAGTAATGAAATTTTTAATCATCATTCCTGATTTTAGTAATTATTCCAATTTTACCATTCATTGAGATGACTAATATAAATATTTAAATAAATTCCACATCTAGAGTTTAAATGGGTAAAAATTGTTGGTTAAACTAATAGATTAGTGAAACAAATCCAGATAAACTAATATAAATCTTATTTCATAAGGATATTTATCCCTCTCATTTTATTAACATTTATTTATTAAAATCTTTTGACACTTTCACAAAATGTGCCTATATATTACATAAATCTTATATATAATTCATTGTATGTATATTACCTTAATTAAAAAAGGGAACCTATTCTCCACCAATATTCAAAAACATTGAGCAAACATTCTTATGAAATAACTACCACAAAACCTTCCTTACATCATTACCATTATTAAGGATATTTTTTGTATTATACTAATATTTTTATATGAATGTATAATCTTTAAGGAAATGTATATCTCTCATATTTGACATAATTGTATTACTTGATGCCTTAAAAAATTAATTATTCATATAATTAAACTAAATATGTTATATACATTGTAAAATAAATATTCAAATATTAATGTTACATCAAAATGTTGTTATGATTATGTGGAAATTGTCCCCCCCCCCACTTTTCATCATGTGGGAAATGAATGTATCAATAATGCATATCTGTAGTGCACTACTGCCATGTAGAGATATGAGTCATATTCCATATCCTCTTAACATTGATGGATATAAAAATAAGTTAAATAAATATATATTATAGTTAATATATAATTATTTTTCATTGATGATAAAATGTTGTTATTATTTCTCTCATTCATTTTGATAGAAAATGAAAAAATGGTTCATGCGTATATAAAGATCACCAAATCCATGTAAAATGTAATTATTTTTTCTAAAATAATGTGGTTAACATAAAAAATGAGGATGATGAATGAATGTTAATGGAATTGTGATAAAATTATTCAACTAAAGGGATTATATTATTTTATGTATGAATATAAATCTTGTATATAATTATAATAAATTTAATTTCTTTACTGTACATTAAAATCCTTTTTAGAGAATGTCTGACATGTGGTAGGCATTTTATTTTACACTCTCACTATTTACATAGATTGTTTATGATTTATGTTTTTTATAATTAAATAAGTTTATCTATCTATAAAAATTCCATTTCATTTATTATAAATATATTATTTAATCATATTATATGTTTTTCATTTATTTTTATCAGTATATATACCCAAAATTCCTTAATAATTTTTATGGGAATTTAATATTGTTTCTCTATTTGGATAATAACAGTTTTCTTCCAATACCATTTTTTCTTTAAAATCATTTCAATAATTTTTTACAATACTAAAATATATGAAAAAGTTTACTTTTAAAGGAATTTTCTATTCTAGAAATAAAATAAATGATATTTTTTTCATTTTCAGAATAAATTAATTTTCATCAAAGGTGTCAATGGAGTTCTAATTTTGATGTTCACCATATAAAGTGATTTTACTATAGTAATGACTACATGTTTCTATAAAACGTTCAAAAAATATTTCCATTGTTCTTTCTGCTGAAATTTAAATTCAATGTAATATTAATTGTAGAAAAATTACTTCAAAATGAAAATTTTATATTCCTAAAGAGGTCATCTTGTGATTTTTTAAAAGAAAATTCTATCAATAAAAGCCTATTTATGTTACTTATTATTAATTGGTTATTTTTTCTAATATCCCTTAAATGGATTGGGTAATTATTAAATTTTTTAGCTCATAGGGAAAATGGGTTATTATTCAAAAAATGGTACTGGGTTATTTATCCCAACCCAAAAGTACTTACATGGGTGGTTAGAACACTCCTATCATGTGAGTAATGTTTGTGTCTATCCTTGAAATAATATTTCTATTATTTTTAATTTATAATATTTAAAAAAATCTCTTATGAGTTGTAATTTTTTATATGTTTTTTTAACATGACACATGATCATTTATTTTTCCATGATTCATTCCATCTGAAGTGTCGTATCACTATTTGAAGATTATGATATATGAATTTTTAGGAGATATTTTAAAATTTTAATCCCAATAATAATAATATTATCATTTTTTATTTTTTATATATGATATTGAAAAATATTTCCCAAATTTTCACATACTAAGAATATAAGATCACCCTTTATTATATTTCATTTCTCCAAGTTATGAAGAAGGGTTTTAATTACAATATGACAATTAAGATTACATTATGACTGCGACATCATAGGTAATATTGAATATATATCTTGAAATAAAATTATTATGTATCTTATGTTTCAATACATTAATAAATAATGGTTCAAAGTAATTTATTGTCATGTGATATTTTAAATAACGAAATTATATTATATTATTTTTATGTATGAAATTTTTGTGTCTTATCTGTTGGTATCAGAGAATGGTATGGTTTTTTGGTGATTATTACTAGATTTCTTTTTTAAATCAATGGGGATATGATAAAATATAATATATCACCATTTTTATTATTAATGTAGATAAAAACTCATTTCAATAGAACATATATCTATATATATTTACTAGATAGTGGTATTGGATTTGGAAAATATGTTCCTAGTGTTTACATCTCTTAAATTGGAGGAGTGGTTATTATCTCTATTTTCCCCAATGTATGATGCATTTTTGTATGATTGAAAAAATTTCTAGAAAATCAATTGGTATATTCTTAAGATAATATAAAATTTAAATTATCAACCATGATGAAGAATTTGAATATATTCTGACCAATGATTTTCCCAATCAATCCTAATGTATCAATAATTGGTAATAAGATGTCATTATATTGTCTTCTTAAGAATGTTTTTTTAATAATTGTATGAAATTTATGAAATATTATTTCTTATAATTTTATACATTTTAGTTTTTGTTAATCATTATAACCATGAGGAATCATGTTAAAATTGAATTTCTTTAACAAATAAATGAATATGATCCTTAGAAAATTAATGTTTCAGAGAAGAAATGAAATATATTATTACATTGATTTCATGGATTTCTAATTCTATGAATGTTGATGGGAATTGAAAAAAGTAAATCCGGGAAAAATTAACTACAGAATATTCCATTGAAAAACATCCAACATTTGTATTTGGTCAACTTATGAAAAAATTATTGGGTAATGCACCAGTATGTCTAAAATTATATTTCCCATTCTCTACTAATTATAGTAAGAAATGTTTTATTTTCTTTGATTTTCAGTTGTAAGGAAAAGGGATTCACTGGTGACATTACATTAAGAAATATCATACAACATGATGTGGTTTACTCTACTGAATATAATGATTTAAGAGATTATTTTTCAAAAATACCATTACACATATTTTTATAAAATAATAGAGAATAAATTAATTTATCTAATACAGTGTGATGATGAATCTATTAATCCCTATGAGGAATATTTTTCAAGGCATTAATGGTATGAATATTATATTATAACCCATCAAGTAATAAAGATAGATTTATTCTTCAATGGATTAAAATAGATTCTTTAATGGGTGTATTCTATAAGGGACTTCATTATATATGAAGAATTAATTTTTTATTCTATCATAGTTTGAATGGATACCATAGTAACCTATCAATTTCAATGTTTTATAATAAAATAAATATTGAAAATTATGGAATATATAATAGTAAAAACAATGGACTGATAAGGGTGATTTGTTCTTCATTAAATAATTATGGAAGGAAAAGTTGATGAAATTGTAATAAGGGGACTAATATATTCTTTTATTGTATAATGGAAGGACATTAGTTGTTTTAATGTCAATGTGATGAGAATAAATTAGTCAATTTTTTTATTGTATCCAGGGATCCACAAGATTCACCTCCAAAACTCTGATGGTTCCATTGAAAACATTATGAGTAATAACATATCTAGTGGCTGAATCATGATTTAATCGTGATATTAGATTTCAAAAACCTATTAAGACCATATACAAGGGGTAAAATCAGGTGATCAATGGTTATAACACGGGTTATAAGAAGGAATTTTTAGATTATATACTTAGCATCCAATATGGAATAGACAATGTCTTATTTTATTCGGGTTCTACCAATTGTTTTTATGTCTGAACATATTACATAGAGTATCACATTTGAACCATAATAATTCAATGTATAATTATTATTTAAATATTATAATGATACTATGACCACATAACAATTTAGTTATTATTCTCTAATTATTGTATGTGTGAATGTGCTACATGAAAATCATGTTATTATCCTTAAAGATAAATTTTATGTGATTTTAGTAATGGATTATATCACTCAATAGAGAGTGAATTTCAGTTTACATGGAAGGGATGTCACATTTGATAGTCTAAATAAACTTGATATCATATAATTTTCAAGTATTAACATGATCATCCAATGGAAATTATAACGTTTTGTGGGTTTTGGTGTATATTTATAAATGTATTTTTTATCAAATGGTTTTTGAGATATTAAATAATCATGATATTTCTATTTTAGGAGACTTTTGGTAATGTATTTCTGGTAATGGTTTCAAGTGTTCCCCTAAATCATGATTTTGAGTAATAAATAGATCTCTTAAACAATAATACACCTATTTCAGAAACAAAATATATAAAGGACATAGAGAAGTTGTAGGAAATGATGAAGAAACTCCCAGAGAATGTTTTTAAGTTGTTCTTTTGTCCATGTTTGTCACAAATGGGGGAACCAATTCTTTATTTTAGAATAAAAATCGATAAATGTGACTGACCATGGATTATATAGATCTTAATAAAGTTATGACCATGAATAAATTTTTTTATGTCATGTATTTATGATTCATTTTCTAAATATCATTGTTTTAATTATATTTAAATACTTTTCCATAATTAAAGAAACTATTAAATGTGGTTCAAAAGTGAATACATTCCAATGATAGCCTTCTATAGTGTATATTATTCCAATGATTTCTTTATGATACCATTATTATTACTAATTCTACAATTATCGTCAAGGATTTAATGAATATAATCTTTATGAATTACTAATAGAAACATACGATAGTCTTTAAAAATGATATATACCCTAACAGAAATGGAGAGAATGTAGATCAATTGAGAAATATTTGGAAGACTATAACGATGGAGGAAATATAAGAGAAATTCAGTATTGGTAAATTATAGTTAGAGAATGTATCATTATTGAGACACATGATCACAATTGATAGTATATAATTTATTCCATATGATATTAAATTCATTAAAATATTTGTAGATAAACCACTTTCACTGAGATCCATTATATTTATTAATTGGATAGATTTCATTGATGATTTATGAATAATCCCCCTAGATTACTAATGCACTCAGGAAGATAATGTTTAATGGATTCATGATCCTTTGTACTGGTGAATGAGATGAAAATTTAATGAATAAAATGAGAAGGTAGTACGGTGAACTAATACTCACATTACCCTAAATTGGATAATAGTTATTTATTTTTAGTGATTCTTTGACTAGTGGAAAGGAATGTGTCTGTATGCAGTGTAATTCCCCAAACCGGGTAACCAAGAGTTGGTGCATAATTATAGAACATTGGCATGATCATAAGAGATCATTCCCTGAATGGATGATCAGTTTAGTAGTTTTAGAATTACTGGATGCATACATATGTTTTAAATTACATTATGAAATGGAATTAAACAAAAAATCTCAATTGAAAAAACTAATATCCCTTATCCTATCCTTATAGGTCTGTCATAAAATACTTTTTCAAATCTAGGGAAAAATAAATCATAAGAAAGGGGTGAGTTCAGATTCTCAATAAAGATAATAGTATTGCAAAAACTATCATAAATAATAATAAACATTTAAGGAAATGTATAAGACTAAAACACAATCCTTTTAAACATAAACCACAATAGAATGTGGCAAAGATAATTCAAATAATTCAATTTACATATTCACATAGATATTCTACTACTCGAATAATCACATGTAATATCAATAGCTAATTTCATAATGAAGGGATTCATAATTTCGGACATCATAACCACATAGTCAAGGCCTCGTGCCAAGACTAAAAATAATAATTTTGTTAAGGCCTTGGTCCAAGACACTCGTTTGTCTCATGAGACCTACCGATGCATCGTGGGGCTATAGCGGGCGCCACCCATCACTTATTAAGTCCAATGCATGCCTTATATGAAAAGGATGAAACATAACATAAAAATTCATACTAAAACTAGTATACATAATATTAATATGTTAACTTTAATGAATGAATAGAACATCCACTATCAAATATATCATAAAACCTTCAATACAATATGGAAGATTGTATCATATTAAATGAACTTCAATAAGCGTAAAATACATCAATGTATTTTGACATAAATGAAAGAAAATAAAATAAATAACACAAGGGTATAAATGAAATTAAACCATAGTCTAGGAAAAAAATGAAATACATTTTTATGAAACATAGATCTAAATGATAAAGAGGTCCTAATAGATACTTATGTATAAACAACCTCAAAGAATAAAGAGATTGAAAAGTTAACCCTTACCATGTACACTTATTTAGTCAAGGGTATTGTAATATACTATATTATGGTTAAATAATTTTTATTAAATTATTCATTAACCACATACAGAAATATGATATCATATATTATCCTCTAACAATTCTTGGTTAATAATGTTTTAGTAGTATCATTGTTTCGGGTGTTAACTGATTCATTTTCCTTTAAATGTTTTGCTATAAAAGTCATGTTTTTTATGGATAGGATGTATTTGATTCATATCCATAATGAAATCAAGTTATTAATCATTTTTAATCATAAAATAAAAATTATTCTTTAATGGTTATGATGGGGAACACAATCTCATCGCGTCGTGGAGACTGTAATCTGTATGTATGCATGAGAGAAAATATCATTCTATTGATAGTGAAATTGTATGTAATTGTATGGGATATTATATATAAAGAACCACTAACATGTTATATTTATTATTTCAATCAATAATACTCATTATTATACCCATCCAAATAAATAAGTGTTGAATAACAAACTACACCACGATGTGGAGACGGTAAGTTGTACATACGCATGTATGGTGACATTTTCATTCATAGGATAGATAGATTAATGAATATGGTTGTACCATATTGATAATAAAAATCCGTGTGTAGAAGGTAATGAATTTATTATTTAATTATGTAACAATCAATGAAAGAGGAAGTTGAAGAATAAAAGAAAATTGAATGAGGCGATGAAGTAATTACCTCTTCTTCAGGTGCTTTCATTTGATTTGAACAAAAGGGATCCTTGGGTTGGACTCATGATAAATGTAATGCCTCTAGGTTGAATTTAATGTAATTGGGAGGATATTTGAGTAGGGTTTATAAGATCCAAAACTCTATAGAGGTGTGAATTTGAGAGACGGGGAAGTACCCTTTTATAAGAGAGGTGAGGGCCACTTTAGGAAGATCTTGAAATATTAATTTATTACAAAATTATTTTTTGGTTATAATAACTAAAAAAGGATTAATTTCTAGTATAAGGTGGGGATGGTTTGAAATCCTCTAAACCAATAGGTTTTATACAAGTTTAGGTCACCATATTAACCTTATCTAATATTTTTAACCCCTTGATAAATAGTTTAACTCTTACCATGTCTTCTTGTATTCTTACTTTAGAAGGTTAATAAAATTACTATAAAAAGACAAGAGAAACTCAAGTGGTTCACTAATGAAATATATAACATTATCTAAGTCTTTTTTCATATTCCATGATTTTTTGGAATATTATATCATTTAATTAAATATTATTTTTTAAAAAAACTTATTAAAGTAAATTTTGAAACTATTTTTTATTTACTTTATTTAAGTCATAAAAATGATATTACTTTGAAAAAATACATTGAGTCAACCCTAACATCTGATATTTACCTATAAATTTCGTGGATGACATAATAAGTTTTTAATTATATTTATTTTAATATTTATAATATCAATTCATTCAATCATTCATTAATAAGGTGATTATTGTATTATCATTGTTTCATAATTAAGTTTAATAATTTAATCTATAAAAATATAAATAAAATACTTAGATGTAGGAAATATTTTTATCTTTCTAAATAATATTTATAGTGGAATTTATCTTTTGTAAAACACTATATAATAAATGCCTTTTTATTATACATTGAATATAACACTTTTAACTCTTCATTAAATAAAATACAATAAATATCCTAATATAACCAAAATTGATAAAAAAGGATCTTATAGTTGTCCAAAGGTTGATTTTGGTTAAAAAAACATATCCAATAGAATTAGAACATGTGTTTAGGTAATTATAAAATTATTTTTTCCTTTAATTTCCCAATTTATTTTTAACCGCGGTAAATAAATTTCAAATGTTGATATTCAACAAAAAAAATATCTTCATCATATTGAACCACATTTTACATACTCATGACAACCGTTTCTATCGGAATTTTTAAATTCCATTCACAGAAGTAGTAAAATTATGTTTTATGCAAATTTGCTAAACTGCATAGAAGGTGGGTAAAAGATGTTAAAAATTTAAATAAAAATTTATATATTTTTTAATATTATAAAATGATTCCAATGAATTACATTGGACTAATATGGATATTTTGTTTCTATTTTGTCTTTAAAATATTTTTAAATTAAAAAAAACTATTTAAAAAAAATGTCAGCATTAAACAATAACACATTTTTCACTATTCATCAAAAATTGAATGATTTCATAAAAAACATAATATTTAACCGAATCTAATTTTGATATTCCAAATAATAAAATGAAGTCCATTTTGAAAAATAAAATGTATAAAATTTGAAAAAGTTGGTATTACTATTCATTAATGTTTTTAAATGGTTAGTTTGATTGGTTTTGGGGTCCTAGATCTCAGAGATGAGTACATTGCAAGCTATTGCATTATTCAATGAAAAGTGTACCGTGGAAGTGTTGGGTGTTACATGCAGACTGAAATAATGACAGATTATGACACCATTTAATTAATTGTTCATTAGAAAAACTACTAATGTCATGACATGGATTTATAAGTCTTAATCATTTTAATAAGTAAATGGATTTATTAACGTTATACTTAATGGAGTGACAGATATACTAATCATAAAAATTTAAATTATACATAACCATGAAAGTGTTTCATATAAACTTATATGATGGTTTTATTTGATTAATGATTATGAATTCTCAATGAATTTTTACATTAGGAAATAGAACGTGGTGGTGTAACATGCTTTGAATTGAAAGTATCATTCATGATTATGAATTACAATGACAAATATATTATCTAATATCTATGGATTTGAAATGTATAGTCTGTTAAATTATAATGAGATTGGAGAAATATTATCATTCTCGATGTTTTTTTCAACCATCTATCCACGTGAAGGATAAATATGAATATAAAAAATATTTGGAGCTTCAAAAGATCATATGAAAAGTTCATGAGTTAAGCCATGATTGTAATGGAATGATCAGGTTTAAAAATAGCGTATGTCTCCATGATAGTACATAATTGAAGGAGCGGTTGAAATAATCTCATATCTTATAATGCCTTATTCATCCTAGAATTGTGAAGATGAATAGATAATATAAGGATAATATAGGTTGGTATAACATGACATGTCATATTTTGGTATTTGTATCTATATTATTATTATGAAAGTAATTAAATGTTTAGTGGTTGAGTATACACGGATTATGAAACCATTTCCCACAATTCAATTAATGTAACAAAATCTTATGATGTATTTCATCACATGACTCCTTTTTAAATATAGATAAAAAATGATATTTCCATTACAGTTGATCAACTTAAAAATGTATTATAGTTCATTTCTAGTAGTGAATATTTATCTCCTGATTATATTTCACTGATATAAATTAATGTTTGGCAAGGTTTCAAGAATCACCATATTCTGTTACATCTTATCAATATCAATGATTTACCATGATGTTTTGAAGAATTATTCAACAACTATATATAAAAAGTTTTTATTTAGTGATTAATATCTTCCTTATACATATTGATATTCTTAGGAACCATTGAAACACTATAGGATATGATACTATCTCATTCTCTAGAAGACAATAGTTTTTGGGATCAAAACCATCAAATTTTTAGATACTTATATAAGTATAACTTCATAAGATATTTCATATGGATACTTATGAATACATCAATTGAAAAAATAGGAAAACCCTTACATTATATGATGATTTTTGTGAATGAATGATTATAAGACATGATATAGTTTATGAAATTGAATAGAAAGTTCGATCCATTCTATATCCCATTAAAGAATCTATGAGTTGATATAATAATTATGATGAAATTCATCAATGAAATCTATAATCCAATTTTACTGAGAAGGAATTATATGAATTTATTCATTGGATAAGGTTTTTAGTTGAAGAACAGTCGAAATATTTATCCCTCTATGTATTGGACACAACATTATTCTTGTCCCACTAGGGATGATAGGTAATCACTTTAGGATCCATCAAACCTCCCTCTGGTTCATTATATGATCCATGTATTTCATTAGAGGATATTTATACCTAATCCATTAATTGTACTAAATAAAATGGATTTATCACTAGAGAAATAAAATTCCCAAAAGGTTTAACCGAAATAATTCCTGGATAATATGGAAAAAGGTTATATTAAAAAAACTGTTGGCATGGATAATGTAGATATAGGAATCAATAATTCAAGGAAGCTATATCAAAACTCGAGTATGTAATAAAGATGTATCAACATTTTCATGAATTAGATTGGTGATATTTCATGGGTGAAATTCACATTAAAAGGTTTATTATGTAACATCATGAGATGATATTTGTATTTATTTCATATAAATTATATGTGTCTCATATATTTCTATACAAGTAACCTTGATTCTAAATAGTCCATGATATATTACGTCCTTATAACCATGTTGTTTGATAGGTAGGGATAAGTAAGATTAACCATGTTATGAAATATATATAGGAACACATTCTATAATTCAAACATATTTATTGATTCCTATGAAATAATTATAAAATATTATAAAAATAATTGCATGATAAGAATGTAATTTTTCTGATAAATTTTAATTTTTCTATTTGAAACAATGTTTTATTTAAAAAATCTAATTATCAGTATTGAAAATTTATTTTTTGGAAATTTATTAGAAACTTATTAATATTAATTAATACATTATTTAACTAATATTTATGAATATAGATAAAATCATTTGATGTTAAAACAGGTTATTATTCAGAGAAATATTTTTATGTGCTCATTTTTGTTTAATCATTACAAATAAAAAAATCACTATTTATAAATTGTGTTAATTAAATTTAAATATTATATATTACCTAGAATATGTTAGTATAAATATGTTAGATTTTACTATGCATGAAATGTGATTATTTTTGTTTTATAGTTAATAATTCATTTTTATGAAAACAATTTTCATTGTTTTTCTTTGAAATTATTTGAAATTATATTCTTACACATTTAGAAATTAAATTGGATAAAATATAATCGATATTCGGAATAAAAAGTTAGATATTTAAAAATGATTCCACATAAATTTTTAGTCATAATTAATATAAAATAGTATAAATTCATTATAACAAATATATTTGAAATGGGTTAATGAAGATGGTTCATATAAGAGATAATTTTAATAGTGGTATTTAAAAATGTATTAATAATACAGTTTTAAGTTATTTTTACCGTATATTATGTTAAAATAGAATTATTGTATAATTTTTTCAACTTTATAAACAAAATGACTATATATTTTCTAAAAAAATTATTTAATTACATGTATGTCCCTCCCCAACATATAAAGGGGAACCTATTCACCTCCCTTTATCAAAATAATTTCTCACAGTGTATCAAAAAATACCTACTAAAAAATAACATAGATTAAATATAATAATAATTTCACTTTTAGTATTATCTTAATATCCTCCATTGATGTGTTAAGGTGTTTTAAAAAGGATATCTCTCAATTAATATGTAACCATCGTATTCGACACATTTAAAGATTATTTTTTTTCTACATCCGTTACAAAAAATTTCTATCTAAAATAGTAAATATATTATAATATATATAGTCATTTTTATTAATATTTTACAAATATTTCCACCTCTTTTTAGCCAAATGGAAATGAATTTATCGCATGTGTGTACATGTTGTCGACCAACTCTATGTAGAGATATAATTCATTTTCCAAAATCCTCTAAAATTGATTGTTACTATGATATATTTAATACATATATATGATATTTCGAATAAAATTTGAACATGTAGTGATAAAATAATATTTATTATTTTCCCACATCTTAATTATATAATGGAAATACAATTCACATTTATGTGTAATGAACCTACCCCATAAATATTAAAATACATTTTTCTATATCAATTTTTTTTTAATATGAATATAATGAATATAGAGGTTTTTTATAAAATTATTAAAAGATTATATATTACATAAAAATGATCAATATACAAGGACCCAAAACTATCGAAACAAAAGATACGTAAAAATGAATTAGATAACACTGAAACAATGAATACAATAAAAGATTATTGATGAATAGGTGATAAGATGTTATAAGAAAACCATTTTTAGAATTGGAATTATTAATATATTTAGTGTAAAATGTATAATTTCTATAAACTCATTATATCATAGTTTAAAATAATTTAATGATGAATTAATGCTTGAGTTTATGGTTTTATATTTCTATCCCAGAGTTTACCAGAATAGGTTATGAATTAATTTTCTAGGATGATATTATAGAGTATATATATCATAAATCACATGTATTTTCTTATCCCATATTTATTTCAAAATATTAAATATTTAAATTTTGTATTCCTATATCTAGGTACTCATTTATATAAAATAATTATGTTAAAGAAAATCGATATTATTTCCCTCTATGATGGTGAATCATTTTTCCAACATAAACATATTTTAATTAAATTATTTTCAATAGTGTTTTATGTTATTCAGGGATAGATTAACATCAATTTGTACGATTATTTATGTTTTTTTTAAATATATACTTTTTTCATTTTTTGAATGTGTCATGTTTTACCAAAGTTGTAAAAGAATCATTATTTTATCATATACCACAAAATAAAAAATTTCCCACCATCATGCGTAATAATTTAATTGATAATTTTCTTATAGTTTTCCATGTTTTTTCTATATAAAATGTTTTTATTAATATTCTGTAATTTTTTTATTTTTAAAATTAATTTCCAAATTGAAAATTTGAGGTTACTAAAGAAATATTCATCTAAACCATTAATGGTCCATCCATATCTGAAAAAATATCTACTGATGTTATTTATTATTCTTTCAGAATATGATCCAGTGATTCCATTATTATTATTTCTCTATTGGTTTTATTATATTAATAATGAACTATTGATGAAACACATTTTATATTCAATAGTGTAAGTATATAATGAAATTATAAATCATTTCATGGAAACATGGAATACATTTGAATGGGTTATGATTATGATATTGGTGGGTCTTTTATATACCTCCAATTAATTATGTAATGATTTTTGTTTTTTGTTTTCAATGGATAGATATACAGTTATCCCACACCCCCAATAGGTTATGTATGTGGTTATCCCAATACTAATGTAGGTACATCATTTTCTTTCATAAGAAAAATATGTGTTGAAAGTGTTTTTGGTTATCCATGGAATAATATTTATATTTATATGCGAATATAAAACTGTATGTCACTCTCTTATGACATGTTCCATAACTCTAATATAATAACTTGTTTTACCGATTTGATTAGTCTATGATATATATCATGTTAACTAAAAAATCCTTATTCCACGATTGGGATATATTAATTATTAGGAATGATTTTAAAATTTTATTTTCATATTCTAATACCCTTAATCTCATTTAATAAAAATATATGATCATTGACTCATATCTCCAATGATTACAGATATGTAACATCTGATATCATCAAATCTTATGCTTCATTTCTCCAAGTTATGGAGAACATTTTTGTATAGTGTAACACCCAATTTTTTTGTGAAATTTTTAACTCTAAATAATTTTAATCCATCAATATCCAACGGTGCATGTCACACCATTTTTTAACAAAGAATAATAAACTATTAAAGAATTATTATGTAATGTGACTAATATAACCTAGTCATTAATTTGACGATTTTGAATATTTATAACTTATTTTTTAAATAAACAAAAATTTCCCACTTCATATAATATTATTCATAAATTAATTATGACAAATCATTCTATTATTAGTGAATTCATTATATTCCTAAATAATTTATTTTGTCCAAAAAAATATTCTGTATGAATATAATAATTAATTTCAGAAAGATTCATAAAATTTATTAGAGAAAATAAATTTCATATTTGAATACAATATATCAAAATTATCTTAGAATTATTATTTTTGGATAATTTTCTAATAATATTAATTTTTAATTGAATAGTGAAATATATCGATTTTATAAAATTATCAGATAGTTTATAGTGAAATTACCCTTTATTAATTGAATATTTCATATAAATAACAAAGTTAAAAATTAGTTATATATATTTTTATAATTATAAATTTCATCATTCATATACCTTCTTTTTTATACTTAGATGATTTCTCTTAAAACACATTTTAAATGAAAAAAATTCGTTGTGTTTTGATTATTATTGTTAAATTATATTATTCATCATATTAGGGATGAATATTTATAATGGGTTCTATATTCAGAATTACTAGGACAAAATTTGGTAAATATTTTTCTTTTATTTTAGGTCATTATTATTAGTAATAGTAATAATTTTAGAACCACAGTATGGGTAAGTAATATAATTTTTGTTAAAAATAACCTAATAAGGAAAATTAAATAAAACCAACACTTTGTATAATATTATTTTATAAGTAAAATTTTTCCATAATAGTTAATTTTATAGTGTTATGACCTTTTTTGAACATTATATTAGATTGATAAATTTATAGTATCTTATTCAAGGAAAATTCAATCCTCTCACAAACATATTTTTAATAGCTATAATATTTTTATATGTTCTTATCCATAGGATATGTTCGAATAAAATTAATATTTTGAAATATAAATTATTTATACTCATCATGGAAACATATTTTTAATTATTTTGGGTAAAATAATTATTTTAAATTCTTACAAAATTAAAATAATGAAACTATTAAATTAATGGAATAATCAAATCAAGGTATTGAAATTAATTGATGTATTATCTATTGAATGTTTTTCGATGACCCCCAAATTAAATATGTAACTAGTTAAAAATTAGGATAATATAAAATAGTTTAATCATATCTTACTTATTTTTGCGATGTTTTTAATGTCAAAGTATTGAATTTTATCAGAATTTACAATAATTTATTTTATGGGATTATTTTTTATATATTTAGTTAAAATCAAAAAATATTTGATATTCATAAATGGGATAATATATGGTATAAAAGATAATACCACTATCCCTCATAGTCCATTTTTAGTTATTTTGATCTAGAATTCTCTTGATATATTTTAATGTTTCAAAAAAATTCAAAAAGTACCGTAACCTCATTTATTAATGGAAACCCTCTCCCTTAGTTGATTACACAACATTGAGACATATAAATTGACCATAATCATACAAAATATCTTCTAAATTTCAATATACATATTCAAGAGGTGATATTCTTCCCAAAATACCAACCCTACATACCTTTATAATAGATTTAAAGGACTCATATTTAAAAATATGTAATCAATAAATTTGATCAATTTATGTTTTAACTATTCAATACCTCATATAAATATATTACATTCATAATAAAATATCAGATCAATTATAATAAATATTATGAATTGTTATTATGATTATTAAAATAGCATTATAAACCAACTTTTCTATTAAATAAGATGTGAATGTATCGTTTGTGTGTCTGTATGACTTACCATATCCATATATTCATATAATTAATTTATCATCAATATATTTTTTGTATAGGTATTCTAATTGTTTTAAGGATTATATATTATTTTTATAAAATTATTTCATTTTTAGACTACTAATATCATTTCTACCATCTTACCATTCAAAACATTAAAAATTGAAAACATCGTGCTTGCATATGTATAGACTACGATCACCAGAAATTTATGTGGTTTAACATTCATCTATATTTCACATGGATTATAAAAATATTTTTAAAATAAATAAATATGATATATATGATATAATACTAATACTATAAAGTTAAATAATTAATTTTCTTTATTTATTTCTACCAATAGATAAATGATAACACAATTATTTCATATTTAAATACCACCAAATCCATGGATGGTGTTATTCATTTTTCTATCTATAGTTATTTTGAGTTATTAAATATATGTATTTAATTATAATATATTAGGTTTATAATAAGATTATAATTATTTAAATGATTTTGTTATGATAAATATATAATTAACGAGACTTCCAAACCAAAACAAGGATGGAAAACAAAGTATTAGTCACCCATAGCAATTATTTAAATAAAAAATTGTTAATAAACGAGTGATAAAATGTTATAAATAAATCTAAAAATATATTGAAAATTCATGGTTATCTAATTAATTTATACTATATCCATATTTTTTATACCGGAGGTTTTATCATGATAAATAAAAAGAGAGTCTCGAGGTAAGGGTTTATTTCACATTCAAATTGTTATTCAATATTTTTTTTTGTTTAAGTGTTCTATGGAAATTTTCATTTCAATGTTTATTTTTTAAAAATGTTTTCAATAATGTTTGTATTATTATCCAAAAATTAGTTAAATTCATTTTATCCCATGATTTAGGTTTTAGTAAACCATTTGAAAGGATTCTTTTTGTCATTTTAAAATAAGGTACGTTGTTACAATTCCAAAAAAATATGGAAGGAATGTTATTTTATTCACATATAAAACATCAGTACATTTTCTCTCCAAAATGACACACCAATTATTTAAAGAACACTTTACAATTTGTAATTTTTATTTTCAATTGAAATCATTTCATTTATATGTGTAATTATTTTTAAATTTTTGTTATTAATGTGAAAAAGATATTTTTATAAAAATTATTCAAATTTATCATTAAAAATCTTTTCCCATATATGAAAACATAATTTGATGTCAAATAATCATTAATTTCATATTATATTAAGATTTCATCCATTTTGTATCATTATATTTTTTTTGTTATAATTTATTTACATTGGTTAAACCATTCCCTTTTCAAAATTTTATACTTTGAAGTAATGTATATGAAATCAATTTCATTTCATGTGTTTTCAGATGATAAGTGTTTTATGATTTTGAGAAACACATGTTAATTATTTTATTTTTGTAATGTGTGTGACATATACCTCACTCCAATTCTTTTTTAAAATATCAATATCTCAAAATATAAAATGTGAAAGAAGTTTACATGCTTGATCGAACTATGTGAAACATGTGCATCCTAATATATTATGACAAACTGATGTATCTTAATCCACTAATTGAATATTGTGCATCTTGATCAATAATGTAAGATTAGTGCATCCTGATCCACAATAGGGAACTTGGGAAAAGTCAAATTCTAATATTTTTTGGTTCATATAATTTTAAATGTATATATGAAAGTATTTTTTATATTTATGATGGTGAAAAAAAATTATGGAATGTGGTTTTTGTTCATTATTTACATATGAGGGTTTCTCACTTTTATGATGCTTGGTTTCAGAAATGATAATGTTTAATTCAATGAATCATGTTTATGATCTATGAATGTATTGGTACGAAATTTGTAAACAATTTTCATGATCACATACCTTATTTACATATTCTTATATATGTCAATAGATTGATATCTTTTTTTTAGCCATACCGAGTATCTTTGATCACCCATTTTTTGTTTACTTTCACAGTTTATAATACATGTCATAGGTAGGTTATTCTTGATAGTAGTGTGTTTTGAGTACATTATTGTGGGAGATGTTGAAGATCATACATGGGCAAAAAAATATTGTGTTCCTAGTCACAAAATATGGAGAACTATTATGTTATTCGAGAATGTGTTTTTGAAATGTTTTGAATATACATAAAAATGATGTAGTATTAATGTATAAATGTATGGGGTTTTAATTTTTTGTATCATATAAATTTTTTTCAATATATAGGGATTGTATTTAAGAAATTAGTGATATTTATAAGGATATTTTAATGTTTACTTCGTGGAATATTTTTAAGGATATCTCTCTATAAAATTCTTATGATAATTCATTATGTATGAAAATATTATTGAATTTTTCTGAAGGATTGAGAAAAGGGTTTCTAATAAATTACATAATTGTCTGGATATTAAAAATGGATGTGGATCTAGAATGGATGTACCTAGTTGTCAAAAATATAAAAAGGTCACATTGTGCATTACTCGATCAATTCTAGGGGCATGAAAACTCACCTCACGACACACTGAAATTCACACTATGAGTATTTGTTTCTTGGTGAATTAATAAACCATTTATGAACCACCATGATGGATTTTAATAATGAATATGTATATAATAGGATACCCTTATTATTGTGTAAATAGAAACAAATGTTTTGTGATGTAAACACCATATATGTGATATTTAATGATAACAATTTTCTACACTATGATGATTGTTTCTCACACTATATTATCTTTTTATAATCAATTGTAGGGGCCTGATGGAATTGTGTTAACGCTGAGTGTGATAGAATATGAAATGATTGTTCCCATGAGAAACCAAATTTTATTGGAGATTGAATTAAAAACATGTAAATATTATCATTAATATTTATCAGGCTATAAGTCATGATACATTTCTGAATGACCAATTAAGGGCACAAAAGTTTATTAAATCCCCATGTGGAAACATTCACCTTCTTATAGTGGATCTTCTAATCCAATTTTAGGTGAGAAATTGATCTAGACAATTTAGAAAATAATTTTATCCTTCAATACTCATGACATGAAAAAGATTTCTATAATTTAATCATTTAGAAGGTGAAGCAGATTTGTGGGGGTCTCTAATTAATAACACTAGGGAACAATAATAAATTGATTCTATGAAATGGGGTGATATTTTGTTTATATTTATTAATATGTAATTCCATTATAATATACGAAAAAATAAGGAGATTTAATTACTTGAGCTATATTAAAATACTGAAAAATCTATTGGTATATATTAAGAGAACCATACAATAATTTAAAATAATGAATCTAGATTAATCTACATCAGTTATGGAAGAATTGATCAATTGATTGTTGTAATAAATCCAATTGTTCGATAATAATTGGATAAAAATGAAATTATTAGATGAAAAAATGTAATTTTATAATAACTGAAGGTGGAAATGTAAATGGGAAATTCCCACCATTACTGTGGTTTTAATAACAAAAAGTAAATAGAGCCTCGTGAAAAAATAAATAGTGGAAAAGATTTGTTTCCCACTACATGATATAAATGTATTAATAATAATTAAAGTAATTTTGTAAATAGATATATGATGTTAGTTAAACATGGAAAGGTGGCTCATAAGGATGATGAAATTGAAAATGAGGTTAACAGTCCAGTTATTATAATGGATCTGGATATGATGATTAATTTTAAACCACCCCTACTCTAGTTTTCAATTTATATACATTGTGAACCGATAATAATCAATTCCCTAATATATTGGCTAATGTTGATGATAATCCATATAGACATATAAACAGAATTGAAATGGGAAATATTATTTAATCACAAAGGATGAAGTGAATTTTGATAATTTTTGATAAATTATCGTCAACACCTTAGTTTAGAGATTCATGTTTGATTTTTTATGAATAATCCTAATTAATTTTTTTGTTCTTAATTTATTTAAATCACATATGATTATATCCTTCTACATGGAATTTGGAATAATGAAATAAAATTATATATTCTATCTATAAATTTGAGAAACCAAGTATCCAATAATATCATTGTATATGTTTAATTATATTTTAATGAATAAAGGGTGAATTATTATTTAGAATCGTATGACTCCATTAACATAATATTTATGGATACCATCATTGGTTAATGATTTTATAGTTGATGAACAAATAAATTTCATTAAGAACCCTATTTATGTTTTATGTGATGGGTGTTTATCAAAATTAATGATATTATATGATAGATCTATAGAAATAAAAAATATAAATGTTTGATATACAATTTTATATAAAGGATAATTATGTTACACTTTTTAGAAAAATTATTCAACATATGTGTAACCTTTTTGCATTATCGTACCAATTAGGCTAAGGTAGTAATTGTTTATAATTTGTTATCTTATAAAATAATCACAAATTTTCCCTATGAGACAATATTTCTCTCTATAGCATATTCCTATATTATATAGGAATGAAGTGGTATGGTTGCATGGGGTTCCACATTAAATTTTATCTAATTTAGATCTGATGTCTAACTCGATTTTTTGCAGTGTACATCAACATGGTATTAATACAGAGTTGAGTTTTAATACAGCATGTCATCATAAATAAGATGGTATGTTTTAGACTAATAAATAAAACTTTAAAATTTATTATAAGATATTGTTTTTTGGATTTAAAATTTTTTGGGATCAACAACTTCCTCATGTATATTTTTATTGTGAAAATATTTTAAAATCTAAATAATAGATGGGTCCTTATTAATCCTTTTATGTAAAAAAGTGTAGAAATTTAATATATTATAATGATGATATAGAATTAATTATATCGGAACTTTTGAATATATATGCGATTGAATAAAAATAAAGAGTAATTTAGAAACAAATATGGAAAAACCAAATATGACAATATTATTATTATTATGATCATCCAAGTGATCTATAAATTTTATTTAGCGGGAAGGTTAGTCAACGAATTTATCTATGGAAGAAATAAGGGAAAACTAACACTAGGTATACCAGTTCCATTAAAATACATGATCATATCAAGAGAGAATATTATCTTTTGGTTTTCTACTAAATCTATCTCTTGTTCAAGATATGTTCTATGTATCTCACCTAAGAAAGTAGATACTTGATCCATCACATGTACTGAATAAGTAGGTTGTACCACTATATATTTTTATTTCTTATTAATAAAAACATGTAGGGGATATAGATCAATGGGGGAAAATTATATAAAACAGAACAGATATCATATTTAATGAATTATATAGAAACCATCAATTTTCAGAAGAAGTGTGGGAACCTAACGATGAGATAAGGTAGAGGTATCCCCATATGATAATATCTGGGTTATGAATTTAAATAGTGACATTTATTTTGTGGGGGGGGGGGGGACAGAATGTTTCACAATGATATATTTCAGAAACATTTCTCTTCGTATATTTTTATTACTTCGATAGCTTGTGTGGCACACAACACCGTGTTTAGAAGAACCCTCATAGAATGTTAAAACAATATAATTTAATGTTATAGTTAGAATATAACCAATAATATAGTGGTAATGAATTTTATTAACTAATTTATTAAATATATATATATATATATCATAATGTATATAAATGTATTGATATTTCTATAGAAAATAGTCATTCCTTTTTTAATGAAACCGGTCTATTCTTTAAAATTCCTCTTTGTAAAAAAAGTTTTTATTTTTACTTAATATTATAATTAATTTATTATTGCGTTAGGTAATGTTTTATGAAAAATAAATTTCTTTTTTGAATTCATAAGGAAAAAATTATCAAGTATTTATTTTATTATGAATTTTCAGAAAGGATTATTTTTTCAATGAATACTGAAAACACAGATTTTTTTAAAACTACAATTTTCATTATATTATAAAATCAATTAGTTATTTTAATTTGATCTCAATTTCTCATAATTCATAATAATGTAGATATAATCTATTTAATTATATTTTAATAATCCTTATACTATATATTAGTGTAAATACATTTTTGGTCTTCGACCAATTTTTTCATGAAAATTGATATTCAGTTATGTTTGATGAGTTAAATTAATTAGTCTGCTATAATGAATTAAGATTAATCTAGATTAATGTGTTCCATATGTGTAATATGGGGGCTTAATATTCGGTAAAGATTTCCATTTAATTTTTGGTAATTATGAAGATAAACTTTTGAAATTTTATTTCCATGCTATGGGTAAATCCAGTAATTGATGTTAAAAATAATAGGATATTAACTATTAAAAACACCAGTAGTTAACTAAATTACATTCCATGAGTAAATTTCATCAATAGTAATTCTATGTTTTGTTTTATGACCGTTTTGTGTCATTTATATTGAATATGGACTTTATAGTATTCTATTTCATGAATAGTCAAACCACTTATACTCCTTTTTTAATTATAATAATATTTTAATAGGGGATTTTCCAATGGATATTTTATACTTTAAATAGTATTTTTATTCTAAATAATTTAATTTCTTAATGGAAATTTATTATTCATTTTTATGGATGAAATAATTACCTTATATTATTATACATTGTTTAAGAAGTAAATATTTTATTAGTGGAGAAATAAAATTAATAATATTAAAAATATAAAAATTATCATAATATGATATATTTAAGGTTATCATAGAAATATATAGATGAACATTAAATTATTTGGATATAATAAAATAGTTGGTTCAAATTTTACTTTTTACATGATATTATTAATTTTAAAGTAATAAATAATATCAAAGTTGAAAATATTGATATTTTAAGGGTTAACATTTTATTTAATTATTAAAAAATCATAAAAATATAAAATAATAATGAAGATGATAATATACTATGAAAAATATCATACCATTTGAATTTATAGACAATTAGGAATAATTGTTCTCTAGTATATTATAATTACATTTTAATGTTATGAAAAATTCTAAATGGTCACATCTCCTCAATTAATAGCGGAAATATCCTACATCACATTGTTTACATCATATTGTTCATCATTTATTAATATAATATTTCTAATTCTATTTTCCACTTAAAAATACACATTCTATATGAAATTTCCTTAAATAAATATGAACTCTAGATATATTTAGAGGTGATCTAAAAGATTTCATTAAATACTGAGGTAATCACCCAAACCGATCACTTTCTTTTTCAACCCTAATTTATCTCCCATATATTTCTTTTATTATTAATTAAATTTTTTATAATGTATACTAAATATTATAAAATTTTATTATTATTTCTATAATCTATTTTAAAATATCTTTACCATCAAATAATAAGGGATAGTATCACACATGAATACATATTACATATTGTCTCCATGAGGTGGTACAATTTATTTATCATAAAAATATATTATTTGTGGGAATTATTATTTTTATAATATTTATATATCATATGTAAAAAATATATATACTTCTATATTGATAATATCATATCTACCGTCTTATCATCAAATATTTTTGGGAATGATAATGTCACTTTGGGGTATGTACAGACTACAATGTCCCCGAAGTGATGTGAATTATTTTTTAATTTATATTTGAAATTAATGGAAACATGTATCATCCCAAGTAAGTAATGAATAATAGATATTTTTATCTATGTCTATTAATGAATTAGATAGTGTTATAGAGGCTTAAAATGAAAATATATCCAATCTTAAGCATGGAATACACTAATATTTTTTAAAGAATTGTTTTACTGCATTTTGATGGCAAAACATTTTTAAATCTATCTTTTGATAATTTTATAAGCTATGTTTGTCAAAATAAACTTATTATTTATGATAGGGATATCAAAATTTGCTTTGTGTGAATTTGTAGTATTTTTCTGACAATGTTCATTTTTTAATGAATAGTGAAAAATACTGTATTTTACATCAAAACTACTTTTTAATCTACATTATTTATATAGTTATATTATCTTTTGAATTGGTTTTAAAGCTAAATTAGATTATATTTTTACCATTTAATCCAATGGTGGTCATTAAGATTAATTTCACTTTGGAATTTGGCATAAACTGATGCCAAACTTTTCATAGATATTGTTTCAAAAAAACCCGCTATTTGTTTTGACAACGGGAATTATTTTTAAATCAATTATTGCAATTTCTGTTTTTGGAATTTGGTAAAATGGATTACTTATTTGGAATCATAAGGTTCAAATTTTGTAATCAAGACTTCTGTTTTTGGAAATTATGAATAGTAACGACGGTAATTATCTTTAATTATCTTGATTAATGAGTAATCAGGTAGTTAAGGATAATAAAATGATATCATAAAAATACAAAAAGACCACAACATGTGTACTAAGGCTACTGGGTGTCTCATGGCCGACCATGGGATTCCTTGTGACACACTTGGGGGCCCCATGGAATCACTTTTGTGAGAAAGTGACTTTTTATCATTTTATTTTTAAAGAATGTTAAATGTGACAAAGAACGTATCACCTAAGTAAAATATTTTTAATTTTGTATACATAAACGATATTTTAGACTATAAATATTAATTGGAAAGATAAACATATTTCCTACATCATAGTATTTTTTTCATAATTTTTAGACTTTAAATAAATTAAATTATTTATGACATCATGATGATGCAGCGATTACCTCATTAATAAAGGATTTAAATAAAATGAAATGACAATGTAAAATCTATGACCTAAACATGTCCAAAACCTTTTGTATGGGTCGATTTCAAACCCTTATCACCTTACCCTCGAATTATATCAATGTGGGACCTTTTGAATCCGAAAATCATTTTCAAATAAAGTAACATTTCGTTACTTTCCAAGAGTTCCCCTCCTCTCCTCTTATAAAAGGCCCCCACCTCTACCTCCTTACCCACACTCCCAAAGCCTTTGGCATGGCCAAACCCTGCCCATTTTGCCTCTCCACATCCCTCTATTACTCTTTGAAGCCTCACATTGGGCAGATGTCTTCCCAAAGAAGCCTTTGAGCTCAAACCAAAAGGGAATTACCCGATTTTAAGGTAATGTCTTCACATGAGTCCTTTTGTGTTATTTTGCTTCTCCAACCCCCTAAACTCTTTTTATTCATATATTTTGTAACAACTCCAGTATCTTTAATATACTAGGATGATTTTTTATGAAGTATTCGAGCTACACTTACACACACATACATCTAATGGCTAAAGGACTTACTGTTTCCGTGGATGGTGAATTTATGCCTCCCGAAACGATGATTGTTCAAAATTATTTTAGCAACTTCAAAGCTGGACATTAAGATGTCACTATATTTATATATGATATATAATATTTTTAGGTTTTCCTTAAGCTTCTGTACTTTTCATTTTGGGCATACCTTTATGGTTTCCATTATGGGTAAACGCGATATCTTCATTTAAGGAAGTGTGGACTACCGCCCCCTCAAAGTGATTTGATTCGATAAATACCATATGTGGGACGTACAAAGGATGGAACTATGATATTATATATGATATTATACTGGAATTATAATATACCTTTATATCATTATGATTACATTCTATAAAATACGAAATAGAAATGAAAGTAGCGTTCATGCGTACGTATGGATTACTGTCTCCATGAACGGTGCATTTCATTTCATACCTCTAAATGATTATTTAATATTATAAATTCATTTATATACTGGATATATAAGATATATACATCATTATTATAATTCTGGATATAATGGATACATGAACAACTTGTAATTATAAAGGTTTTATGTTTGACTCAAGTACCAATGATCATTAAAACGACCGTTATTAACTTAAATGATTTCATAGTGTTCATGACATGGAAATAAGTGATATAAAAGGGATGATGAAATTGAAAAAGGTTCTTAAGCAATTAGAAATTAAATCAATTTTATTATTCAGGACATTAAAGAACGATCGAGTCAAGTCAGACCCGAGGTATGGGAATTCGTCTTGATCTCCTTTCATTGAGGCATATTTTGTTTTATACACAACCTTATTTTATACGGTATATAAACCCCTTTGACTTTTACATTTATTAAAAAAGAATTTTTTTTTTATAAAAAGCATTTACTAAATGACAAAAGGGAATGTTTTTGTCGTACGTCTGCGGCGACAACGACTTCTCCGCCACCGTGACCATTATTTGAGTTTTGGATTCCTCTACAATCCCTACCTTTTTTAAAAGAAAAATAAATACCATGTTTTACTTTTGTTTTATTTTGGTATTGAAAATGGTTTTCATAATGTTTTTATATCAATGTGTTGTATTGATATCTTGTGATTGAACGGTGGAAATGTTATGTTTCCTTTATGCATGTTTTATGTGATATAATTATGTTGAGGTTTTTGGGCATTATTATGAAGACGGGTGGTTCTGTGATAAACTAGGGGTGGGTGAGCCCGATATAGCTCTCCAATGTATTTGGTAACGTGAAGGAGTGAAACGTTAAGGTTTCTCGGATGAGATTTAGGGAATATACTATGATGGTTATTCCAAACGTAACCAAGAGGGTTACTCCCTACGTAAGAATGTTATGAATGCCTCAAGTTACCTTTATGTCTTATGATTTCTATGATTTATTCATGATTTAATGAGGTATGTTAAAATGATTATGTTTTATTTGTAAAGTATGATTTCATTCTTATGTATATATGTACCCATGTTTCATTTCCATATTTTTATATCCCTTACTGAGCTTTTTATGCTCATCCCATGTTTTTTTGAAATGTTTTTCACAGGTCAAGGGAAAGGTACATGATATGATGATAGTGTCAAGGAAGTGTCAAGAAAGTATCCATGTTTTATTTTAAATATGTTTCCATTGATGGGAAAGAAGAATATTATATTTATGTAACCACTTTGTTTATATGTGGAATGTAATGAAATATTTATGATCTAATTCTCTAAAACTCTAAACCTGAAAAGATCCTCAATGTGTAATCTTGTAATAACTCAAGATTAAGTATGGTTTAAGGCTGGGGCCCTATAGTTGGTATCAGAGGTCTGTTTAGATAACTTTAGGAGTTATAATTCTATTAAATGATTATCCAAAAATATTTTTTATGGTCAAATTGAAATGATATAGCATTTGAAGATTACCATGTTACTTCATCTAAGATATGTTTGTTTAGAATGGTTTTCCACAGAGGAAACAAGGAAACAGTGCTAGGAAGCCATGCAGAAGGAAATAACCTTCCGAATCAGTATCCTGAGATGGTCGGAATTGGAACTGAATAGTTTTTTGCAGTAATGGCGCAGTTCACTCAAGCGATAAATGGTGGTGGTATCTATGCACCAGATCAGCCAGATCAACCGCAGAGGAACGTGTCAGTGGTGGAAAATTTCATGAGGCAACATCCCCCATCATTCAGAGGATCATCTGGCCCTGTGCTAGCTGAAGGGTGGATTAAATCACTGGAGAATATTTTTGATGTCATGTGGTGTTCAGACAATCAAAACGTTAGTCTTGCTATTTACCGTTTGGAGGGTGAAGGAGATCAGTGGTGGTCGATGGTTAAAAATATCAGAGATGCTGATGAGATTTATGCTCTCGACTGGGATGAATTCAAAGGTATATTTCATGAAAAGTATTTTCCTAAGGCTGTTCGACTTAGGATGGAAAAACAATTCTTGGAATTGAGGCAAGAGGAAGACCCAGTGGCTACCTATGAAGAAAGGGTCACTCGATTGGCAAGGTATGCTCCAAATTTTATCAGAGACCTTGATACTAAAATCAATTGTTTTTACTGAGGATTAAAGCCAAAATATCGATGGGCATTAGCTTCTCATGAGTTTAAATGTTATGAAAAGCTTTTTTGATGTGCTAAGAAGGTGGAAATGGAGTTTGACGATGATCAAGTGTTTTATAATAGCCAGCAGAAGAAGAGACAAAGATGGCAGGAGAAAAGGAAGAATTCTTCAAAAAAGTATGATGGTACGAAATCTAAGTTTCCAGTTTGTGATAAATGTGAAAAAAGGCATGCTGGGGAATGTCTTCTAAATTCTGGAAAGTGCTACAGATGTGGTAATATCGGACATAAGGCTCGTGATTGAACTGAAAAAGATCATGGTGAAGGTAAGACCAAATTTGATTTACAGTTAGTGAAATGTTTTAAGTGCAATGAGATGGGTCACTATGAAAACGAGTGTCCGAAAAAGAGCTTGAGTGATGGGAAGCAGTTAGACTACAAGAAGAAAGAGGTGGTGAAATCCATGGAACTACTTCAGCAGATATCGGGCCATCAAATGAAGTTGTATCAGGTACTTTGTTTGTTTTTTTAGATTATGCAAGTGAGTTGTTTGATTCGGGGTCCACACATTCTTTCATCTCTGAAATATTTTCTAGTAAAATGGGAATACCATCTCAATAAATGACTCCTGAACTCTTGGTAAAAACACCTGGAGGAAATGTTGAGGCAAAAAGAATTTATAAGAATCTTCCCGTCCTTATCTATGGAAAGAACCTATTTGCAAATATTATTGTTCTACCTCTAGTAGAGTTTGATGTTATCCTGGGTATGGATTGGATCTCTATTTACCATGCTACGATTGACTTGTAGAGATAAAGAAGTTTATTTTTAGGAAGACTTTCAGTTTGTGTACAAGAATGAACCCTTACTGTTGATAACTTATCAAGAGGCCAAGAAACATGTAAAAGATGGAAATGAAGGTTACCTTGCACACATTTTTGAAAACAAGGGAAATGATCAGATTAATGATGTGCCAGTGGTAAATGAGTATCCTAATGTTTTTCCTGATGATTTTCCTGGAATAATACCAGATCAGGAAGTTTAGTTTATTGTTGACTTAGTTCCTGATGCTAAGCCAATTTCAAAACCCCCTTATCAAATGGCTCAAATTGAACTTTTAGAGTTGATGGAGAAATTGCAAGATTTATTAGAGAAAGGTTTCATTCGACCTACACATCACCATGGGGTGCTCCTGTTTTATTTGTTAAAAATAAAGATGGTTCAATGAGACTTTGCATTGATTATAGAGCCTTGAATAACATCACTTTTAAGAACAAATACCATTTTCCTCATATCGATGATTTGTTTGATCAGCTCTAGGGAGCTCACTAATTTTCAAAGATTGACTTGAGATCGGGGTACCATCAGCTAAAGGTAAAGGAATCAGATGTTCTGAAGACCGCGTTCCATACAAGATATGTCCATTATGAATTTGTGGTAATTCCTTTTGGGCTTACCAATGCACCTGCTGTATTCATGGACTTAATGAATAGAATTTTCCATGAGTTCTTGGATAAGTTTGTGGTGGTTTTCATTGATGATATTTTGGTGTTTTCTAAAAGTAAAGAGGATCCTAAAATACATTTAAGGGTTATCATGCAAACCTTAAATGAAAAGAAACTATATGGAAAATTCAGCAAGTGTGAGTTTTGGTTGCAACATATTTATTTCCTTGGTCATATTGTTTCTAAAGATGGGATAACCGTTGATCCTGCAAAAACAAAGGTTTTTGATGATTGGACAAGACCCACAAATGTTACAGAGATTCGTAGCTTCCTTGGTTTGTCAGGCTATTATCGAAGGTTTGCTAGAAATTTTTCACGGTTATCCAGTCCAATGACTAAGCTAACTAGGAAAGGTGTTAAGTTTATCTGGACAAAAGAATGTGATGATTGTTTTCAGGAATTGAAAATAAGATTGGTGAATGCTCCAGTTTTGGCACTACCTTCCAGGAATGGTGAGTTTGTTATCTACAGTGATGCTTCATTGAAAAGACTTGGTTGCGTCCTAATGCAGAATGATCAGGTAATGGCTTATGCTTCACGACAATTGAAAACTCATGAGTTAATTACCCTACACATGATTTGGAATTAGCTGTTGTTGTTTTCGCTTTAAAAATTTGGAGGCAACATTTGTATGGAGTAAAGTGTTAAATATATACCGATCACAAAAGTTTAAAGTATATATTCACTCAGAAAGAGTTAAACATGAGACTGAGGAGATGGATGGAAATAATCAAGGATTATGATTGTACAATTCATTACCATCCGTGAAAAGAAAATAATGTGGCTAATGCTTTGAGTCAAAAAAGTAATGCTTCATTAGCAATGTTGCGTTTGGAATGAGATCCTTTGGTTAAAGATTTGTTGAACTTTGGCATAGAAGTTGTTGGTGCAGGAAGTTCTTCGGTTTTGTTTTAGGTATCAGTGAGATCATCTCTATCAGATAGAATTAAGCAAGCACTGAATCAAGACAGTGAGTTTCAGAAAAAGGTAGAGCTGGTTCAGAAAGGTAAGTTTCCTGAATTCAATATTGATAATGATTGCGTTTTGAGATTTGGGAAGAGATTGTGTGTGCCTTTTGATTCACAGTTGAAGAGAGAGTTGTTATGTGAAGCTCATAGTTCTCCGTTTTCAGTTCATCCTGGAAGTACTAAGATGTACAGAGATCTGCGGGAGTATAACTGGTGGGATGGAATGAAAAGAGATATTGTTGATTTTACTGTGAAGTGTTTGACATGTCAACAGGTTAAAGCAGAGCGGTAGTTACTGAAAGGGATGCATCAGCCTTTACCAGTTCCAGAGTGGAAATGGGAGAATATATCCATGGACTTTGTTGTGGGATTACCGAAGACATCTCGAGGTAATAATGCAATCTTGGTTATTGATGATCGCTTGACTAAATCCACTCATTTACTTGCTATACGAGATACTTTTTCCCTAGATTAACTTTCCGGGTTGTATCTTAAAGAGATAGTCAGGTTACATGGAGTTCCTCTCTCCATTGTATCTGACCGTGATCCCAAGTTCACTTCTATCTTTTGGAAAGGCCTTCAGAAGTCGTTGGGTACTGAATTAAATTTTAGTACAACTTTTCATCCTCAATCAGATGGGTAGTCAGAACATAAAATTCAGACCTTGGAAGATATGCTACTAGCTTGTTCGATGGATTATCAGGGAAGTTGGGAACAACATGTTTCTTTGGTTGAATTTTCATATAATAATAGTTTTCATTCCAGTATACAGATGGAACCATTTAAGGCATTATATGGGCGGTGTCGAACTCCAGCTTTCTGGGATGAAGTGGGTGAAAGGAAGTTGATGGGACCAGAATTGGTAGAAGAGATGGCAGAAAAAGTTCAGCTGATTCAGAAACACATGAGAACAGCTCAGAGTAGGCAGAAGAGTTATGCAGACAATAAGAGGAAGGATCTAACTTTTGAGGTAGGTGATCATGTTTTTCCCAAAGTCTCACCATGGAAAAGTGTGATGAGATTTGTTAAGAAAGGAAAGATGAGTCCAAGGTTCATTGGACCATATGAAATTCTGGAGAGAGTTGGATCAGTTGCATACCGGGTGGCTTTACCTTCAAGTTTATCTCAGGTACACAATATTTTTCACGTTTCGATGTTGAGAAAGTATATGCCAGATCCATCTCATGTTTTATGTCCAGAGGAAGTTCAGCTGGAAGAGAACCTATCTTGTGAGGAACAACTGGTCCACATTCTTGACCATAGGGATCAAGTGTTATGAAATAAGGTAATTAGTCAGGTAAAGGTTTTGGGGAAAAACCACATAATGTAAGAGGCAACATGGGAATCTGAAAATGCAATGAGGGATATGTACCCCAATTTATTCGATAAGTAAATAAATTGCGGGGACGCAATTTTATAAAGAGGGGAAGGATGTAACATTCCATGTAAGTATTGAATAATAGATATTTTTATCTATTTCTATTAATGAATTATATAGTGTTTTAGAGGCTGAAAATGAAAATAAATCCAATCTTAAGCATGGAATACACTAATATTTTTTAAAGGATTGTTTTACTGCCTTTTAATGGAAACCCATTTTTAAATCTATCTTTTGAAAATTTTATAAGATATGTTTGTCAAAATAAACTTATTCTTTATGATTGGGACATCTAAATTTACTTTTTGTGAATTTTTGGTATTTTTCTGACAATGTTCATTTTTTATGAATAGTGAAAAATACTGTATTTTACATCAAAACTACTTTTTAATCTACTTTATTTATATGATTAGATTATCTTTTGAGTTGGTTTTAAAGTTTAATTATAATATATTTTTACCATTTCATCCAATGGTGGTAATTAGGATTAATTTCACTTTGTAATTGGGCATAAACTAATTCCAAACTTTTTATAGATATTGTTTCAAAAAAACCCGCTATTTGTTTTGACAACGAGAATTATTTTCAAATCAATTATTTCAATTTCTGTGTTTGAAATTTGGTAAAATGGATTACATATTTGGAATCATAAGGTCCAAATTATGTAATCAAGACTCTTTTGTTTTTGGACATTATGAATAGTAATGATGGTAATTATCTTTAATTATCTTGATTAATGAGTAATCAGGTAGTTAAGGATAATAAAATGATATCATAATAATACAAAAAGACCACAGCATGTGTCCTAAGGCTACTGGTTGGCTCATGGCCGACCATGGTATGCCTTGAGCCAAACATGGGGGCCCCATGGAATCACTTTTATGAGAAAGTGACTTTTTATCTTTTTATTTTTAAAGAATGTTAAATGTGACAAAGAATGTATCACCTAAGTAAAATATTTTTAATTTTGTATAAATAAATTATCATTTAGACTATAAATATTCATTGTAAAGATAAAAATATTTCCTACATCATAGTATTTTTTTCATAATTTTTAGACTTTAAATAAATTAAATTATTTATGACATCATGATGATGCATCGATTATCTCATTAATAAAGGATTTAAATAAAGTGAAATGATAATGTAAAATCTATGACCAACACATGTCCAAAACCTATTTTAATTGTGGATTTCGAACCCTTATCACCATACCCTAGAATTATATGAATGTGGGACCTTTTGAATCCGAAAATCATTTTCAAATAAAGAAACATTTCTTTACTTTCCAAGAGTGCCCCTCCTCTCCTCTTATAAAAGGCCCCCACCTCTACCTCCTTACCCACACTCCCAAAGCCTTTGGCTCGGCCAACCCCTGCCCATTTTGTCTCTTCAAATCCCTCTCTTACTCATTGAATCCTCACTTTGGGAAGAAGTCTTCCCAAGGAAGCCTTTGAGCTCAAACCAAAGGGAGTTACCCGATTTTAAGGTAATGTCTTCACTTGAGTCCTTTTGTTTTATTTTGCTTCTCCATCCCCCTAAACTCTTTTTATTCATTTCTTTTGTAACAACTCCAGTATCTTCAATATACTAGGATGTTGTTAAAAGAAGGATTCGAGCTACACTTACACACACCTACATCTAATGGTTAAAGGACATACTATTTCCGTGGATGGTGAATTTATGCCTCCCGAAATGATGATTGTTCAACATTCTTTTAACACCTTCAAACGTGGACATTAAGATGTCACTATATTTATATATGATATATAATATGTTTATGTTTTCCATAAGCTTCTGTATTTTTCATTTTGGGCATACATTTATGGTATCCATTATGGGTAAACGTGATATCTTCATTTAAGGAAGTGCGGACTACCGCCCCCTCAAAGTGATTTAATTCGTTAAATACCATATATGGGACATATAAAGGATGTAACTATGATAATATATATGATATTATACTGGAATTATAATATACTTTTATATCATTATGATTCCATTCTATAAAATATGAAATAGAAATGAAAGTAGCGTTCACGCGTACGTACGACTTACCGTCTCCATGAACGGTGCATTTCATTTCGTACCTCTAAATGATTATGTAATATTATAAATGAATGTATATACTGGATATATATGATACATAAATCATTATTATAATTCTGGATATAATGGATACATGAACAACTTGTAATTATAAAGGGTTTATTTTTGACTCAAGTACCAATGATCGTTAAAACGACCCTTATTAACATAAATGATTACATGCTGTTCATGACATGGAAATAATTGATATAAAAGGAATAATGAACTTGAAAAAGGTTCTTAAGAAAGTACAAATTAACACAAGTTTATTATTCAAGACATTAGATAACGATCGTGTCAAGTCGGACCCGAGGTATGGGACTTCGTCTCAATCTCCTTTCATTGAGGCATATTTTTTTTATACACAACCTTCTTTTATACGGTGGATAAACCCCTTTGACTTTTACATTTATTCAAAAGGAATGTTTTTTTATATAAAGCGTTTACCAAACGACAAAAGGGAATAATTTTGTCGTACGTATGCGGCGACAACGACTTCTCCGCCGCCGTGACCATTATTTGAATTTCAGCTTCCTCTACAAGCCCTACCTTTTTTAAAAAGAAAAATAAATACCATGTTTTACTTTTATTTTATTTTTGTATTGAAAATGGTTTTCATAATGTTTTTATATCAATTTGTTGTATTGATATCTTGTGATTGAAAGGTGGAAATGTTATGTTTCCTTTATGCATGTTTTATGTGATATGATTATGTTGAGGTTCTTGGGAATTATTATGAAGACGGGTGGTTCTGTGATAAACTAAGGGCGGGTGAACCCGATATAGCTCTCCAATGCATTGGGTAACGTGAAGGAGTGAAACATTACGGTTTCTCTGAAGATATTTAGGGAATATACTGTGATGGGTATACCAAACGTAACCAAGAGGGTTACTCCCTACGTAAGAATGTTATGAATGCCTCAAGTTACCTTTATGTCTTATGATTTCTATGATTTATTCATGATTTGATGAGGTATGTTAAGGTGCTTATGTTTTATGGGTAATGTATGATTTAATTCTTATGTATATATGTACCCATGATTTCTTTCCATATTTGTATATCCCTTACTGAGCTTTTTATGCTCATCCCAAGTTTTTTTGAAATGTTTTTCACAGGTCAATGGAAAGGTACATGATATGATGATAGTTTCAAGGAAGTGTCAAGAAATAATCCATGTTTTATTTTAAATATGTTTCCATTGATGGGAATGAAGAATACTATCTTTATGTAACCACTTTGTTTATATGTGGAATGTAATTCAAGATTTATGATCTAATTCTCTAAAACTCTAAA
Organism: Viscum album; assembly: GCA_963277665.1. Classification (NCBI taxonomy): domain Eukaryota; kingdom Viridiplantae; phylum Streptophyta; class Magnoliopsida; order Santalales; family Viscaceae; genus Viscum; species Viscum album. The sequence continues at coordinate 896,941,082 of OY728136.1, read as the reverse complement.
CCCGAAAAGATCCTCATTGTGTAATCTTGTAATATCTCAAGATTAAGTAAGGTTTAAGGCTGGGGCCTTATACAACAGGTCTGAAGTTGATGAATATTATATATATATATATATATTAAAATGTAAATTATGTATTACATTTATTTTTTTCCATCGATTGAATAATTGAAATAATGTACATATGTATATATGAACTACCATCTCTATGAATAGTATAACTCATTTTCTATAACTACTATGTATGATTGATTATAAATATATCTATAATAAATATATATAAATTTTATACTAGGATTTTAATTTTACAAATTATAGGGGTATGATAAATGTTTTATGATCGGGACTGTAAAACAAAAATATTCATGGAAAACAATGTAGTCATCACCCAGAACAATAATTTTAACAAATATTTATTAATATACGATTAACCATTCATTATAAATATTTCAAAAAATTTATGAAAAATATATAGTTATTTATAATATTATGATAATTCTATATTTATTATATGGATGGATTTAACATGAATAATAAATTTCAATACATGATGTAATGGTTTTTTTCACAATCTCATCACTATAAATGTATGTTTATATTTATGTATCAACTAGGGAATAATTCTATTCGATATCCACATTTGTTTAAAAAAATTAGAACATGTTTTTAATAATATCCAATAATTTTTCAATGTCATTTTTAACCATTTTTTATTTTCTATTAAATTATTTAAAATATGTCCTTTTTTGTTTTCCATAATGTGTACATTCGGAATTTTCCGAAAAAAAAGGATTGAATGGTATTTTTTAACATATACAGTAAGATATGATTTCCCATCCTTCATGAAATGATAATTATTTAAATCATACTTTAAAAAAATTACATGATTATTTTAAAAAGAATTTATTTATTTTAGAAGTCAATATTTTCTTAATTAAAGAAGAGTTATATGAATGTGAATGTTATTTTAAAAATGAGTTATTCCAGGTGATCTTTCAAAATTATTTTCCATATATGATAACATACTATGATGTAACATGATATTTAATGTAATATTATCCTATGAAAACAGAAATTTTTATTATCTGGATGTTTTATCTATATAATTAAAAGATGGTGGGGATATCCATTCGTTTATAAATGGTTTATAATTTGATGAAATGTGTACAAAATATGTTTATTTCCATGTGTTTTCTGATGATGAATGTTTTCTAATCATGTGATATACATATTTATGATTTTTATTATCTAATTGGTGGGGTTTATATATAAATCCATTGCATTGGATAAGTCGTATTATTTTAGAAGAAAAAATGGGAATACAAGTCTACGAGCATTATACTAGTCTGGGAAACAACTGTAACTATAAGGACCCAAACTTAAACCTTACTTAATATTGAATTAGATGAATAATTCACATTGAGGATCTTTTCAGGTTTATAGTTTTAGAGAATTAGATCATAAATCATGAATTACATTCCACATTTAAAAAAAGTGGTTACATAAAATATAGAATTTGTTTTTCCCATCAACGGAAACATATTTAAAATAAAACATGTATTCTTTCTTGACACATCCTTGACACTATCATCATATCATGCACCTTTCCCTTGACCTGTGAAAAACATTTCAAAAACATGGGATGATCATAAAAAGATCAGTAAGGGATATAAAAGTATGAAAAGAAAACATTAGTCCATGTATGAAATCATACTTTACTCATAAAACATAAGAATTTTAACATACCTCATCAAATCAAGAATAAATAATAGAAATAATAAGACATAAAGGTAACTTGACGCATTCATAACATTCTTACATAGGGGGTAACCCTCTTGGTTATGTTTGGAATACCCATCACAGTATATTCCCTAAATCTATTCGGGGAAACCTTAACGTTTAACTCCTTTTTGTTACCCAATGCATTGGAGAGCTATATCGGGCTCACCCTCCCTTAGTTTATCACAGAACCACTCGTCTTCCTATCAATGCCCAAGAACCATAACATAATCGTATCACATAAAACATGTATAAAGGAAGCATAACATTTCCACTTTTCAATCACAAGATATCAATAAATCACATTGATATAAAAACAGTATGAAAACCATTTTGAATACCAAAATAAAAGAAGAGTAAAACATGGTATTTATTTTTCATTCAAAAAAAGGTATGGCTTGTAGAGGAAGCCGAAACTCAAAAAATGGTCACGACAGCGGAGAAGTCGTTGTCACCGCATACGTACGACAAGAAAAACATTCGTTTTTGTCGTTTAGTAAAACGCTTCATATAAAAAGATTCATTTGAAATAAACAAAAATTAAAAGGGTTTTATACACCGAATAAAAGAAATTTATGTATAAAACAAAATATTCCTCAATGAAAGGAGATTGAGACGATGTGCCTTACAATGACGGTATCCTTGGATTATATATAAATAAATTACATAATTATGTGTGACAAACTAATACACACAATATAAGTAGATATTAAGTGTAAAAAAATCAGAGTACATTCACACATATTCATAGAACAACATATTCAATGAGTACAAGTTTATCCCAAAGAATCAAAATTGGGTTAAGAAGTTCCTTTGCAAAAATTCGACAGCCTAACAGTGTCACTTCAAAATTCAGAAAAAGAGTTGATGAGAGATAAAAAGGGTATCTCATAACATGGACCTAAAATTTACATCAATAATCATATATAATAATATATACCAACATAATTGTATGTGAATTAAAAGACATAACAAAATAAGTCTTTTAAAAAGAAGAGGGTGAAAGGTTCCCTTACCAACGTGGGTTACTTTCGAAACGTACACCCCATTGAAGAAGGGTAATAAAATGAATATGTAAATACCCATAAATGATATTATATTAAAAAAATAGTATAATAATGGGAAGTACATACACCAATCGAAGGAAATGGTGGCAAATGTAACATAAATCTCACGGGACTAAATGTGAGATGAAAAATCCCTTACGAAAACTCGGCAGCCTAACGGTGCCACTTAAAACTTCCAAAAATGGATTGATGAGATCAAATAGGGTATCTAATCATATTGAAATAAAATGTATGGAAAAATTAATATAAAATAACATCCCCCGTAATAACAAAGTTGAGCTTAAAAGAAGTGACATAACAGAGAGTACTTAAAAATAAAGAGAGAGGTTAGATCTCTTACGAAAATTCGGCAGCCTAACGGCGCCACTCAAAACATACAAAATGGATTGATGAGAGAAAATTGTGTCTCTCATAATATGAACATAAAAAAAAGTAGTATTAATATAAAATAACAACCCAATCATATGAAATATTAGCATAAAAGTAATGACATAAAAGACTGTACTTAAAAAGAAAGAGAGGGGTAGGATCCCTAACCTCGTGTCCGACATGACTCGATCGTTCTTTAATCTCCTGAATAATAAAATTTGGTCAATTAATAATTTCTTAAGGACTTAATTTAAATATTATTATTCAGTTTATATCACATCTTTTAAGGTTATAATAATTTGTTAATAAAGTGAGTTCATATCAGAAGTTTTTGTCGATGTTCGGTACATGAGTAAAAATCGAACTTGTTCGAACATAATTATCCATGTAGTTATAGGTACATCATATACATATTAGTATTGATGTTTTAAATATCATATATATCCATTATATATTCATTTTATATTATTCCATAGCATTTGGAGATAAAAAATTAAAAGCACCGTTCATGGAGACGGTAGGTCGTACGTACGCATGAACGCTACTTTCACTGTTTGTCATATTAATCGAAATAAAAAAATTAAAGATATATATATTATAATTCCAGAATGATATCCATAATATATATGTAATATATTAAATATATATCCATTATATATATGTACTTATAATATTACATAACATTTGGAGATAAGAAATGAAATGTACCATTCATGGAGACGGTAAGTCGTACGTACGCATGAACGCTACTTTCATTTATTTTTTTGTATTCAATGGAATTAAATAATAATGATATAAAGGTATATTATAATTCCAGTTGGGTGTCATATGTAATACCATTAATTACATCCTTTTTACATCCCTCATATGGCATTAACGAATCAAATCACTTTGAGGGGACGGTAGTCCGCACTTCCTAAAATGAAGATATCGCGTTTACCCAGAATGGAAACCATAAAGGTATGCCATAAATGAAAAATACAGAAGATTAAGGAAAACATAATAATATAATATATCATATATAAATATATCTACATATTAATGGCCACCTTTGAAGGTGTTGAAATAATATTGAACAATCATCATTTAATGAGGTAGTAATTCGCCATCCAGAGAAACAGTATGATCTTTAACCGTTAGACGGAGGTGTGTGAAAGTGTAGCTCGAATAATTCTTATAAAAACATCCTAGTATATTTACGATACTGTTTTTGTTACAAAAAAAATGCAATAAAAAGATTTTAGGGGTTTGGAGAAGAAAAATAAAACAAAAGAACACAAGAGAAGACATTACCATTAAATCAGGTAACTCTCTTAGATTTGAGCTCAAAGGCTTCCTTGGAAAGGATTATGCCCAATGTGAGGCTTAAATGATGAAGATATGTATTTGGATAGATGCAATGGTCAGGGGTTGGCCAAGCCAAAGGATTGAGAGGTGTGTGTAAGGTGGTAGAGGTGGAGGCCTTTTATAAGAGGAGAGGAGGGGCACTCTTGGAATGTTATAAAATATTATTTTATTATAAAATGATTTTCGTATTTAAAAGGTCCCAAAAGGATATCTTTCGAGCATACGGTGATATGGTTTTTAAATACACCTATCCAATAGGTTTGTGACAATTGTAAGACTTAGATTTCACTCTATCTTCTCATTTTATTTAAATCGTTCATTTACGAGATAATCATTGCAACATTACGGTGTCATAAACAAATTAATTTATTTCATGTCTAAAAATTATAAAAAAAATATCATGATGTTGGAAATATTTTTATCTTTCTAATGAATATTTATAGTCAAATATATTACTTATATAACCCCATGTAAAAATTGTTTTAGTAAAACAACACATGTTTGTGACATTTTAATTTTAACTTTAAATAAAAAAGTATTTATGTCATTTTCCAACCAAAGTGGCTCTATGGGGTCCTCAAGATGACCCATGGGTTGTCTTGGTCGACAATGACTCATCCAATGAGGCTAGGACATGTGTCTAGGTCAATTCATATTATTAAAACAATATTTTTATCTTAAACTACAATAATTACCTATAATCGCGATTAAAACTTAAAAGTTACTATTCACAAAAAAAAATTATTTTTATCCCATTGAACCACATTTTACTTTTTAATGACAGCCATGTATGTTGGATTTTTGAAATTCAAAACACAGAGGTGGTAAATTTTTATTTAAATGAAAAATCAGTTTTTTATGTACCACTTAGTGGTTTCACTATTTATCAAAAAATTTTAGTTTTCCAGAAAAATACCAAAAAATTCACCCTAAGCTATATTTGATATTCTGAATTCAAAAATTATGTATATTTTACCAAATTCAAAAAATATAAGTTACATTAATTAATTTAATAATTAATTCCCGTTCTCCGAGCAAATTGCGTGTTTTTATGAAACAATAAGTATCAAAAGATTAACACTAGTTTAAGTTCAATTTCAAGATGAAATTAATTCCAACGACCACTATTGGATTAAGTGGTAAAAATATATTCTAATTTCACTTTAAAACCAATTCAAAATATAATCTAATCATATAAATAAATTAGTTTAAAAAGAGGTTTTGAATTAAAATACAACATTTTTCACTATTCATTAAAAATGAACTTTATCAGAAAAATACCAAAAATTTACACAAAGTAAATTTTGATGTCCCGATTCTAAAGAAGAATTTAATTTTGTCAAGTATAATACATTAAATTGTCAAAAAGTAGATTTAATAGAGTTTCTCCATCAAACGGTGGTTAATCAACCGTTTAAAGAATATTAGAATGTTTATGATTAAAATTGGATTCATTCACATTTTTAATCCTCTAACATTTATTGTCAAAAGTAAAAATATTTGGCAAACATATATAATAATTTTTTAGTTAGTTCTGTTCATTCCCTCCATTACAACAGCTAGGTGTTAACAACCATTTAAAATAATATTATTTCATTATTAGAGTGCAACGTAAGATTCCCATGAAACTCATTGTTGCGTATTGGGTACGCCATCTGTAACGCCCCGACCCTAGTTACCCAGAGTCGGTTCATTATTACATAACATTGGCGTGATCATGAGATAGATCAAGTCTCGAACGACCGATTAGTTTCGTAGCCTTTGAATAACTAGATACATCCATAAATTTTTACATTACATCATAAAAAAAACATCTTGTCTTCATATCCCCTCATACTATCCCTGCAGGTCATTCATAAATTACTTCTTCATAATCCTGGAAAAAAAAACATTGAAAGGGGTGAGATCGGATGCTCAGTAAGGATAACATTATAGGAGAAGCTTTCATAAAAAAGCATAAACACTTAAGGCAATTTATAACTAAAACAAAAGCCTTTGAAACTTGAACTTCAGCATAAAATGGCAAAGGTAAAATGAAATAATGCCATTTACTTACTCACATGGATATTCTACTAGTCGAATGATCACATGCAATATCAATAACCACTTTCATAATGATGGAATGCATAATGCCAGACTATCATAACCACATAGCCAAGGCCTCGTGCCAAGACTACAAATAAGATTTTGTCAAGGCCTTGTGCCAAGACACTAGTTTGTCTCATGAGACCTACCGATGCATCGAGGAGCTATAGTGGGCTCCACTCGTCACTTATTAAGTCCAATTCATTCCTCATATGAATAGGTTTAAACATAAAATAAACATTCGTATTAAAACTAGCATACGAAATGTCAATACTTTAACCACAAACCATGAATGGTATAAAAATAGAACATCCACAGTCAAATATAACTCATTTGATACAATATGGAAGATTTTATTGTATCACATTAACCTCAATCATGAATAATGAAGGATGTTGACATAGATGAAAATAATCATCAAAACTATTTGAGAGAAATATCCCCCTTTTCTTGAAAACATTTAAAAGTCACACTATTTGTCAAGAAGCCATTTAAAAATAGATTTTTGAATCAAAGTGTCCCATACCACTTTGAAACCTTTTAAAAGGATTTTTAATATCTAAACATTAATTTCCATATAAATAAATCCTTAAAACCATTTTTAAAACATGGACATTAATGAGAAATATTTAGATGAATAAGTCTTTAAAACATTTAAAAATGGTATTTTAGTTAGAGATTCTAACAAAAAGAGAGACACTTGAATGAAAATAATTGAGGTAATCAAAACATTGTAATATCATGAGAATAAAGGGTATTCATGATATACTATGTCAAAGTACATTATATACACCACATAAAAGTGATTTGGTGTATATCAACAAAGAAGTCTCAATGGAATGTAAGTTGAGATGAAATCTCTCATAAAGGCCATATCCTTAGGTTAAGGATAAATCAACAACATAATTATGTGTGAAAAATATAAATACACTAAATATGATTGGATATTCAGTGTAAAACAATCAAAGTATATTCACACATATTCTTGTAAAAACAACACCAACGAATTGGATGTTTAACTCAACAAATAGTGAAAGAGTTAAAATTACTCTTATCAAATTCATATCAATGACTTGAGAATTTTCAATGGAGTGATTATGTGTATCAAAAGTATATCCACAGGAAGGGGAGTGGAAATTGTGACATAATCAAATGAATAGTGATTCCACACATAATCTTGGGGTAATATAATCAATGAAATATGCGTAAAGCCAAATGAGTGGAAATTGAAATCTCAAATTCCCTTATTGATTAGGTAACTTAAGAAACAAACACTCATGAAAGAAAGATCATACCATGATGATGTAAATTCCAATAAAATAAAGTATATTACACAATGAATACAATCATGGGTAGTACACATACACCACATGCAATAATTAAGTGGTGATCAATGGAATTCTCACGGAATTAAAAGTGAGACAAGAAACCCCTTACCACGTTAATCAACTGAGTCGCATGGCCAAAAGTTAATAACCACCAAATGATTTACAGAATAACATGAATATAAAGTGAATCATGATAATATATATCAAATGGAAGTACACAATACACCACTTTCAATAATTTAGTAGCGAACAATGGAAATCTCACGGAATTGAAAGTGAGATAAGAGAATCCCTTACCACGTTAATCAACTGAGTCTCATGGCCAAAAGTTAATAACCATGAAATGATTTACAGAATAACATGAATATAAAGTGAATCATGATAATATATATCAAATGTAAGTACACAATACACCACTTTCAATAATTTAGTAGCGAACAATGGAAATCTCACGGAATTGAAAGTGAGATAAGAGAATCCCTTACTTTGTACTTTTTCCTTGGTCGATGGTAGGTTTACCTCCTGTATAATGGTGAAATAATTGTTATTGAATAATACAAGAATCATTTACTTTAATATTATATCATATATGATCTTTTAACATTGATTTGTTAATAATATCTTAGAATTATCGTCATTTCAGGTGTTAACGGGTTCATTTTACTTTACATTCTTTGTTATGTGAGCCATATTCGTTATTAATGGGATGTATATTATTCATATCCAGAATGGTATCAAGTCCTTAAACATCATTTTTAAATCATCAAATGATAATTATACTTGAATGGATACGATGGAGAATGAATCTCATCGCGTTCGTGGAGACGGTAGTCCGTACGTACGCACGAATGCTACTTCCATTTAATTTTTATTTTAAAAGAATCGAATCCAAATGATATATAGGTATATTACTATTCCAGTAAAATATAATATTTTATATATGTTACTTATGTTCATTAACACCATCCTTTATACGTTCCATGTGTGGTATGAACGAGTCATATCATTTTAAGGGGGCGGTAGTCCGCACTTCCTCAAATGAAATTATCGTATGTATATACAACATGAAACGAATAATTGTATGAAATAAAATGGAATTACAGAAGCTTATATATAAAATATATATCATTAATATCATATTTAATTACAGTGCCATCCTAATGGACACCATGAGAGGCGGTAAGATGTATTTGAACAATCATCGTTTCGTGAGGCGTTAGTTTGCCATCCACAGAAACATTATGTTCATCATCCATTAGATGGAGTTGTGTGAATGTGTAGTTTGAATCCTTCTTATAACAACATCCTAGTATATTTTGGATACTGTTTTTGTTACAAAAGAAAGGAAATAAAAAGATTTTGGGGGGTTGGAGAAGCAAAATAATTGAAAATAATTTAAGAGAAAATGTTACCTTTAATTTAGGTAACTCACTTTGGTTGGAACCAAAGGACTTATTGAAATGCATTCTGCCTAAGGGGAAGCTTCAAGGAGGAGGAGAGGGATTTGGGGAGCTTATTTGGGCAGAGTTTGGACGAGCCAAGTGGCTTGAGAGGTGTGAGTAATGAGTATAAGTGGTCTCCTTTGATAAGGGAGAGGAGGGGCTCTTTAGGAAAGAGTAAAAGTATTACTTTATAATATAATTATATTCGGTTTATAATGGTCCAAAAATCATTGAGGTCGAAGATAAGATGACTAATATTCTAAATAACATCAACCAATAAGAATTGCACAGGTTTTAGATAATATTTTAATCATTATAATCTTATTTATTTAAATGATTTATTAATGAGGTAAACATTGCATCATTATTGTGTCATTAATAATTTAAATTATTTGATGTCTAAAAATTATAAATAAAATATCATTATGTAGGAAATCGTTTTAGCATTCTAATGAATATTTATAATCTAAAATCCAACATGTATAACCTTATGTAAAAATTGTTCTTTTAAAAGATGTAAGCTTATGCCATTTTTGTATTCATTTTAACTTAATTAAAATAAAGTGTCATTATCACTTACAAGTGGATCAATGGGGTCCCAAAATTGACCCAAATATGCCCATGGTCGACCATGTATCAACCAATAGGGTTAAGACACGTTTTAGGGTAATTTATTATTATTATAATATTATTTTTTAACCCTTATTTACCGGATTTACCCTTAACCATGGTAAATAAAATATTTACCGCAGTAATTATTCAAAATGTCTAAAAATAAAAGTTACCTATTTACACAATTTGAACATCCTGATTCCAAATATGGAATCCATTTTTCTAAATTCAAAACACAGAAATGGCAGAAATTAATTTAAAATTAATTCCCGCTGTCAAAACAAAAAAGCGTGTTTTTACGAGATAATAACTATCAAAAGATTGACACTTGTTTATGTTCGGTTTAATTGTAAAATTATGTCCAATGACCAAAATTATATTAAATGGTAAAAATATATTATAAATATACTTTAAAACCACTCAAATTCATAATTTATCACTATTAATTATTTTGATTAAAAAAGTTGTTTTTAATTAAAATTTATTAACTTTTACTATTCATCAAAATATGAAAGTTATCCGAAAAGTACCAAAATTTCACCTTAGGCTAAATTTGATATTCTGAATCCAAAAATGAAGTCCATTTTGAAATATAAAATATATATAATTTCAAAAAATTAAGTATTACTATTCATAACGGCTAGTTTGATCGGTTGTGGTGTGTGTTAAAACTCGAAGTTGCGTACAACACACGCTACTGTTTTATTCAAAGGAAAGTGTACCGTGGAAGCTTGGGATGTTTTATTTTAAATTTTTTGATGTCCCCATTTAGTCAAAAAGATTAAAATATTTTATTTAAAAAGGGTTCACTATTAAAAGTTGGTAAAACTACAATACTGAAGATGAATTTGTTCTTACATTATGTCTAAGAAACTCATAATATGGATTCTAAAATTATAAGGATTATATAATGATTGAAATTTAGTTAATACTATTCATAACCTTTTTTGAACGGCTTGTTTGGTAAGTCATGGTGCGCTTGAACTCAGTGTTGCGTGTAGTGCAAGTTATTGAATTATTTTGAAGAAATAACACACTATGAAATCTTGGGGTGTTACATTCTCCCCTCCTATAATAAATTGCGTCCTCGCAATTTTATTTTGTTTTTCGAAAAAAAAAAGGTTGAAAATAGAAAATATATTTGTGGGAAAACCCACATCGGAAATTGGTTTACTAAAATTTAGTCTTAATATGAGGAAAAGAGGAATGAAAGGGTCACCACCAAATTATGATCTCGATTAGGAGAACATTGGTGGCAATTAGAGACATATAATTGGAGGAAACCGTAAATATTTATAGGTAGTGGTTGAGGTCATCAATCACAAACAAGTATAAAATTGAGGTCCTTAAACTCATCAATCTATGATGATTTGAAGTACCATCGGTTCAACAAAATATAGGGTATTGGGATCACACATTTTTGACATTTCAAAATATCTTAGTTGAAATCCCACATCGAAAAATGAATTAATGAGGCCTCTATTTAAAATAAAGAGTGGAAAGTATGAAGATTACCGAAAATAACACATACTAGGGTTCCATGTAGGAAAATATGGATATGGAGGAGAAATCTAACCATCAATTATCTGATGGAGAGTGGTAGAGAACATGGCTATGAAAAGGCCAACAATCCCAAAGCCATAAATTAGTGATGATTTAAGGTACCATCTAGGACAACATTTTTTTTAAGGTTACATTACATAAGGAAGAGGAATTCATTTATGATATTGACTAAGAACATTATGATATATACTTAAATTTTAAGTAGATTTTCATTCTTTAATAAATTTCCACCACTAACTCAATTTTTTTTAAACGATGAGTATTCAAGAAGACTTGGTCACACTGGAAGAGCTAGAATAAACTTCTGTAGAATCACATGATCCATGCAGGATAAACCATATATTTACATTGTCTTTGAAGATTAATCAAAACCAAAATGGTTAGTGAATGATCTAATGATCCCCCAAAAGGATATTCATTGAGATAAATATGCACTAATCTTAATTTCTAAAATTAAACCAACAATACCCCAAAGTTAAATAGATACCATTCAATAACCAATTGTCCTTAAAATCCTTTAATATAATCCAAACTAATATTGAATTCCAAAACATAGAAGAATTTGATTATGTAGTCTCCCATGTTACAATGTATCTCCAAATGACATCAAATACTCTTAAAGTCACATACTTAAAAGTAATTAACATCATCACATATTCTCTGTTCTAGGTTAATCATATACATAAATAACCCAAATCACTATAAATCAACAATAAAAATGTAGATAAAAATCCACCATTACTCTACAAATGAAACCTCATTGTATTCTATTTTCCTTGGGCATATAGTGTTCCTAACAAAACGAACATCTTCCAAGATAACATTTATCACTTAATCACCAAATCATTTTCCTATACCAAGGGTATTCATTTGATAAGACATAAGAACCCAAGTCAGCTTATTATTGATCAATAAAATCATTTAACAAAAAAAATAGTCATACTAACCAGGGACATCACGTAGTCCAGTGGTAGGCGATAAATCCCAATCGCACTTTGGTTGTGGGTTCGATTCCCACGGCTTTGTCCGACGCGACGGGTTGTCACACGGTCTACGTGTTGTCCTTTTTCAAAAACTATATTCTATAATATTACCAAAATGAGATAAATTTTTCAAAATAACATAATTTAACCACAAATGTTATATCACACTTTGCATTTTCATCCCAAATTATAATAACTTATCATTTTTTCAAACCCCAATGATCATATAAAACCAAATGGTTATTTATACCTATATCCACAAGAGAAGAGACAATTATTCCTCAAATATCATTCTCACATGGAAAACTGAGGGGTTACAAATACAAGAGAAAATTATTCCAATGTAAACCCATCAACAAGGAGTGCTAATACTTTTTAAATTTTTCTCCAACCATTTATTTCTGCATAGCTTCTTCTTTGAGCAAGAAAATATCCAATAAAATAGGACATTCACTCGGGTAATGGCCAGGTCCCCTACATTTACGGCAAATGACTGTAAATGGACTCTTGGGACCATTTTTATCTTCTTCCATAGTACTCTTCATTTTTCTTCGGCAATTCTTCACTTTATGTCCTTCCTTCCCGCACGTAAAACACTTCGTTGTCCCATTGAGACACTTTCTTGGGTGTCTCTTTCCACAATTCCTGCATGATGAAAATTGAGGTTTCTTTTCTCCATGGTCTCCATTGCTGGAGATCTTATCATTTATCACCTTTCTCTTCCTTGTTGAGTCTGGGGGTTGGTTAATATATATGTTGTTGATCATATTTTTGGAAAACTGATTTGGCATAAAGACGATATCTTTTACGCCTATCAACATTCCATTTTGTTGCTCATTTCCACCACCGTTCCCACCTTGTACATCATTCTCAAAGTCACTATGACTTCCTTGGAATCCAGCCATTGACTAAAACCAGAAAGCATTGTGTGAGTAATAGTAGTCGTAAAATCATTTAGAGATTAAAATGTCACCATATTCTCAATTTGAAACATATTAGGATTAACCAAGGTCATTTACTCTCATCTTATGTATATATTACTTAAATCGGTTTGTAAAGAAAATGTAAATTATCCTAAGCATATCCCCCGGGAGTGTCGTAACCAAGAGTGCAGCAAGGCCCGTTGTCGTGCACCAGTTCCCGTTCGAGTCTAGCTCAAAGCGGTGTTTTCGGGTTTTACCCCTAGGTACATCTGTGCCAGAGCCACCTCTACCTGCTCGTATCCAGACAGGGATGTATTGCTCGGAAAACTCACAAAATCTCTACAATACCAAAATTCTAGGAAGTTCTTTTATAATAATCCTCAAAGTTCATCTTAGGTCTACGTGCTCTAATCAGAGTTTATCTAAATCTAGCTACCAAGGTTTGTACTAAACTTCCTCTAATACCAACTGTAACGCCCCGACACTAGTTGCCCAGAGTCGGTGCATTATTACATAACATTGGCGTGATCATGAGAAAGATCAAGTCTCGAAAGACCTATTAGTTTAGTTGCCTTGGAATAACTAGATACATCCATAATTTTTTACATTACATCATAAAAAAACATCTTGTCTTCATATCCCCTCATACTATCCCTGCAGGTCATTCATAAATTACTTCTTCATAATCCTGGAAAAAAAAATAAAACATTGAAAGGGGTGAGCTCGGATGCTCAGTAAGGATAAATTATAGCAGAAGCTTTCATAAATAAGCATAAACACTTAAGGCAATTTATAACTAAAACAGAAGCCTTTGAAACTTGAACTTCAGCATAAAATGGCAAAGGTAAAATGAAATAATGCCATTTACTTACTCACATGGATATTCTACTAGTCGAATGATCACATGCAATATCAATAACCACTTTCATAATGATGGAATGCATAATGCTAGACTATCATAACCACATAGCCAAGGCCTCGTGCCAAGACTACAAATAAGATTTTGTCAAGGCCTTGTGCCAAGACACTAGTTTGTCTCATGAGACCTACCGATGCATCGAGGAGCTATAGCGGGCTCCACCCGTCACTTATTAAGTCCAATCCATTCCTCACATGAATAGGTTTAAGCATAAAATAAACATTCGTATTAAAACTAGCATACGAAATGTCAATACTTTAACCACAAACCATGAATGGTATAAAAATAGAACATCCACAATCAAATATAACTCATTTGATACAATATGGAAGATTGTATTGTATCACATTAACCTCAATCATGAATAATGAAGGATGTTGACATAGATGAAAATAATCATCAAAACTATTTGAGAGAAATATCCCCCTTTTCTTGAAAACATTTAAAAGTCACACTATTTGTCAAGAATCCATTTAAAAATAGATTTTTGAATCAAAGTGTCCCATACCACTTTGAAACCTTTTAAAAGGATTTTTAATATCTAAACTTTAATGTCCATATAAATAAATCCTTAAAACCATTTTTAAAACATGGACATTAATGAGAAAGATTTAGATGAATAAGTCTTTAAAACATTTAAAAATGGTATTTTATTTAGAGATTCTAACCAAAAGAGAGACACATGAATGAAAATAATTGAGGTAATCAAAACTTTGTAATATCATGAGAATAAAGGGAATTCATGATATACTATGTCAAAGTACATTATATACACCACATAAAAGTGATTTGGTGTATATCAACAAAGAAGTCTCAATGGAATGTAAGTTGAGATGAAATCTCTCATAAAGGCCATATTCTTAGGTTAAGGATAAATCAACAACATAATTATGTGTGAAAAATATAAATACACTATATATGATTGGATATTCAGTGTAAAACAATCAAAGTATATTCACACATATTCCTGTAAAAACAACACCAACGAATTGGATGTTTAACTCAACAAATGGTGAAAGAGTTAAAATTACTCTTATCAAATTCATATCAATGACTTGAGAATTTTCAATGGAGTGATTATGTGTATAAAAAGTATATCCACAGGAAGGGGAGTGGAAATTATGACATAATCAAATGAATAGTGATTCCACACATAATCTTGGGGTAATATAATCAATGAAATATGCGTAAAGCCAAATGAGTGGAAATTGAAATCTCAAATTCCCTTATTGATTCGGTAACTTAAGAAACAAACACCCATGAAAGAAATATCATACCATGATGATGTAAATACCAATAAAATAAATTATATTACACAATGAATACAATCATGGGTAGTACACATACACCACATGCAATAATTAAGTGGTGATCAATGGAATTCTCACGGAATTAAAAGTGAGACAAGAAACCCCTTACCACGTTAATCAACTGAGTCGCATGGCCAAAAGTTAATAACCACCAAATTATTTACAGAATAACATGAATATAAAGTGAATCATGATAATATATATCAAATAGAAGTACACAATACACCACTTTCAATAATTTAGTAGCGAACAATGGAAATCTCACGGAATTGAAAGTGAGATAAGAGAATCCCTTACCACGTTAATCAACTGAGTCGCATGGCCAAAAGTTAATAACCACCAAATGATTTACAGAATAACATGAATATAAAGTGAATCATGATAATATATATCAAATGGAAATACACAATACACCACTTTCAATAATTTAGTAGCGAACAATGGAAATCTCACGGAATTGAAAGTGAGATAAGAGAATCCCTTACTTTGTACTTTTTCCTTGGTCGATGGTAGGTTTACCTCCTGTATAATGGTGAAATAATTGTTATTGAATAATACAAGAATCATTTACTTTAATATGATATCATATATGATCTTTTAACATTGATTTGTTAATAATATCTTAGAACCATCGTCATTTCAGGTGTTAACGGGTTCATTTTACTTTACATTCTTTGTTATCTGAGCCATATTCGTTATTAATGGGATGTATATTATTCATATCCAGAATGGTATCAAGTCCATAAACATCATTTTTAAATCATAAAATGATAATTATACTTGAATGGATACGATGGAGAATAAATCTCATCGCGTTCGTGGAGACGGTAGTCCGTACGTACGCACGAATGCTACTTCCATTTAATTTTTATTTTAAAAGAATCGAATCCAAATGATACATAGGTATATTACTATTCCAGTAAAATATAATATTTTATATATGTTACTTAAGTTCATTAACACCATCCTTTATACGTTCCATGTGTGGTATGAACGAGTCATATCATTTTAAGGGGGCGGTAGTCCGCACTTCCTCAAATGAAATTATCGTATGTATATACAACATGAAACGAATAATTGTATGAAATAAAATGGAATTACAGAAGCTTATATATAAAATATATATCATTAATATCATATTTAATTACAGTGCCATCCTAATGGCCACCATGAGAGGCGGTAAGATGTATTTGAACAATCATCGTTTCGTGAGGCGTTAGTTTGCCATCCACAGAAACATTATGTTCATCATCCATTAGATGGAGTTGTGTGAATGTGTAGTTTTAATCCTTCTTATAACAACATCCTAGTATATTGTGGATACTGGTGTTGTTACAAAAGAAAGGAAATAAAACGATTTTGGGGGGTTGGAGAAGCAAAATAATTGAAAATAATTTAAGAGAAAATGTTACCTTTAATTTAGGTAACTCACTTTGGTTGGAACCAAAGGACTTCTTGAAATGCTTTCTGCCTAAGGGGAAGCTTCAAGGAGGAGGAGAGGGATTTTGGGAGCTTAGTTGGGCAGAGTTTGATCGAGCCAAGTGGCTTGAGAGGTGTGAGGAATGAGTATAAGTGGTCTCCTTTTATAAGGGAGAGGAGGGGCTCTTTAGGAAAGAGTGAAAGTATTACTTTATAATATAATTATATTCGGTTTATAATGGTCCAAAAATCATTGAGGTAGAAGATAAGATGACTCATATTCTAAATAACATCAACCAATAAGAATTGGACTGGTTTTAGATAATATTTTAATCATTATAATCTTATTTATTTAAATGATTTATTAATGAGGTAAACATTGCATCATTATTGTGTCATTAATAATTTAAATCATTTGATGTCTAAAAATTATAAATAAAATATCATTATGTAGGAAATCTTTTTATCTTTCTAATGAATATTTATAATCGAAAATCCAACATGTATAACCCTATGTAAAAATTGTTCTTTTAAAAGATGTAAGCTTATGCCATTTTTGTATTCATTTTAACTTAATTAAAATAAAGTGTCATTATCACTTACAAGTGGATCAATGGGGTCCCAAAATTGACCCAAAGATGCCCATGGTCGACCCTGTATCAACCAATAGGGTTAAGACACGTTTTATGGTAATTTAGTACTATTATAATATTATTTTTTAACCCTTATTTACCAGATTTACCCTTAACCATGGTAAATAAAATATTTACCGCAGTAATTATTCAAAATGTCTAAAAATAAAAGTTACCTATTTACACAATTTGAACATCCTGATTCCAAATATGGAATCCATTTTTCTAAATTCAAAACACAGAAGTGGCAGAAATTAATTTAAAATTAATTCCCGCTGTCAAAACAAAAAGCGTGTTTTTAAGAGATAATAACTATCAAAAGATTGACACTTGTTTATGTTCGGTTTAATTGTAAAATTATGTCCAATGACCAAAATTATATTAAATGGTAAAAATATATTCTAAATATACTTTAAAACCACTCAAATTCATAATTTATCACTATTAATTATTTTGATTAAAAAAGTTGTTTTTAATTAAAATTTGGTAATTTTTACTATTCATCAAAATATGAAAGTTATCCGAAAAGTACCAAAATTTAACCTTAGGCTAAATTTGATATTCCGAATCCAAAAATGAAGTCCATTTTGAAATATAAAATATATATAATTTCAAAAAATTAAGTATTACTATTCATAACGGCTAGTTTGATCGGTTGTGGTGTGTGTTAAAACTCGAAGTTGCGTACAACACACGCTACTGTTTTATTCAAAGGAAAGCGTACCGTGGAAGCTTGGGATGTTTTATTTTAAATTTTTTGATGTCCCCATTTAGTCAAAAAGTTTAAAATATTTTATTTATAAAGGATTCACTATTAAAAGTTGGTAAAACTACAATACTGAAGATGAATTTGTTCTTACATTATTTCTAAGAAACTCATAATATGGATTCTAAAATTATAAGGATTATATAAAGTTTAAAATTTAGTTAATACTATTCATAACCTTTTTTGAACGGCTTGATTGGTAAGTCATGGTGCTCTTGAACTCGGTGTTGCGTGTAGTGCAAGTTATTGAATTATTTTGAAGAAATAACACACTATGAAATCTTGGGGTGTTACACCATCGAGCATAGCATCCCCTTCAAAGTAATATTAATATTTTATTCACAAATATGGATAAATGTGAAAATGTCATATTCTATATTTACCTAGGGTGGTACATCCTTCCCCCCTTTTGGGAATTGTGTCCTCGCAATTTTAAAATTGGGCTTGGAAACTTCATTGAAAATCCCACATCGGAACAAGAGTCAGTAAAATAAAGAAAGATAAGTACAAAGGTCACCCGAGTTAAGCCATATTAGTATTCCAAGTATGAAAATATGGACATGGAGGAAAAAATAAAGGATCATGTTCTGATGGAGAGTGATAGTAAACATGTCTACGAGAAAGTTAACCATAATAAAATCACAAACTTGTGATGGGTTAAACGGTATTCGATTCCCAAGTTAGGAAAAGTTAATAGAAAACATTTTTTTTAAGTTACTCTTTATTTAGGAATTTATTTTTTGAGCTTAACTAAATCATAATGAAACATACTTACTTGTCACGTAGACTTTCAACTTTTACTAGATTCCTTAATCAAAATCATATTTTCTCCAAAAGACGATTATTTAGGAAGACTTGTTTGCATTAAGAGTACTATAATCAACTTCTGGAGAATCACCTAATCTACAAAAGAGAACTATATATTTCCCATGTCTTTAGACAAAATCCAAAACAAAAATTTTTTGTATGAGATCAGATAATCCACAAAAGTATAATCCTTTATAAAAAGAAAATCTATTCTTAATCTCCAAAATTTGTCCCAAAAAAACCCAAAGTTCAACGAAGACCATTTGATAAACAATTGTCCATAAAATTCATCAAAGTAAACCAAACTCATATTGAAACCCATATATTTGAAGAATTAAATCACATAGTCTTCCAAGGTACAAATTTACTTTTATCTCCAAATAACATTAGTTGATCTGAAACTCTCATATTGAAATGTATTTAACCTAATCACATATCCTCCATGATAGGTTAATCATTTCCATAGATAACCCAAAATAAACTTACTCTTGATTTCTAAAATCATCTAACTAAAAAGAATTAGTCAATCTAACCAGGGAATTCAGGTAGTCTAGTGGTAGGCGATAAATACTAGTCGCACTTTTGTTGTTGGTTCAATTCTCATAGCTTTGTCCGACGCGACGGGTTGTCACACGGTCTGCGTGTTGTCCTTTTTCCAAAACTATATAATTCTTAAAAAATTCCCCAAAATGAGATAAAATTTTCAAAAATAATCATAACATATTTTAACCTCAATTTTATCTCATGCCTTTCATTTTCCATCATAATATATAATAACCCATAATTACCTCAAAAGTAAGGATCATATAAACTGTAATGGTTACTTTTATAATTATCACCTGAACTTCCACATCGATTGGTGATCTCGTACATGATGCATTACGGAACATACCAAGGTACAAGTGGTTGATCATTACTCCTTGATAGTTGGTTTAGAGCAACCACGAGTTTCCTCATTGAATCCCCCATTTCATCCAGTCTCTTAATCAGAGAACCACCATAGTTTCCTTCAAACCTATTGTCACTTTGGTTCCTACTATATCCATCCATTCACTAAAAAAATGTCAGTGCGAGTATATCAACAAACCCATCATGTACTAATGAGGAAGAAAAAAACTAAGATATACTTACTCATTCACTTTATCTAAAACTAGGACTCTTTCTATAATCCTAACCATTATGGTAATGGCACTTATGCCTAGAGAATACCCTAACCTCTAAAGTTATCTAAACTGACCTCTGATACCAACTATAAGGCCCCAGCCTTAAACCTTACTTAATATTTTATTAGACGAATAATTCACATTGAGGATCTTTTCAAGTTTAGAGTTTTAGATAATTAGATCATAAATCCGGAATTACATTCCACATTTAAACAAATTTGTTACATAAAGGATAGAATTCGTTTTTCCAATCAACGGAAACATATTTAAAATAAAACATGGATTCTTTCTTAACACTTCCTTGACACTATCATCATATCATGCACCTTTCCCTTGACCTGTGAAAAACATTTCAAAAACTTAGGATGAGCATAAAAAGCTCAGTAAGGGATATAAAAGTATGAAAAGAAATCATTAGTTAGTGTATGAAATCATACATTACTCATAAAACATAATCATTTTTACATACCTCATCAAATCATGAATAAATCATAGAAATAATAAGACATAAAGGTAACTTGAGGCATTCATAACATTCTTACGTAGGGAGTAACCCTCGTGGTTACATTTGGAATACCCAACACAGTATATTCCCTAAATCTCTTCGGAGAAACCTTAACGTTTAACTCCTTTTCATTACCCAATGCATAAGAGAGCTATATCGGGCTCAACCTCCCTTAGTTTATCATGGAACCACCCGTCTTCATAAAAATTCCCAAGAACCATAACATAATCGTATCACATAAAACATGTATAAAGGAAACATAACATTTCCACTTTTCAATAACAATATATCAATAAAAACAAATTGATATAAAAAAATTATGAAAACCATTTTCAATACCATAATAAAATAAGAGTAAAACATGGTATTTATTTTTCATTCAAAAAAAGTTGTGGCTTGTAGAGGACACCGAAACTCAAATAATGGTCACGGCGGCAGGGAAGTCGTTGTCGCTGCATATGTACGACAAGAAAAACATTACTTTTTATCATTTCGTAAAATGTTTCATATAAAAAGATTCCCTTTGAATAAACGAAATGTCTAATGGTTTTATACACCATATAAAATAAATTTGTGTATAAAAAAAATTATGCCTCAGTTAAAGGAGATTGAGACGATGTCCCTTACAAAGACGGTATCCTTTGATTAAGGATAAATCAATTACATAATTATGTGTGACAAACGAATACACCAAATATAAGTGGATATTAAGTTTAAATCAATCATAGGAAATTCAAACATATTCATAGAAAGACATATTCAAGGAGTACAAGTTTATCCCGCAGAATCAAAATTGGGTTAAGAAGTTCCCTTGAAAAAATTCGACAGCCTTACGGCGTCAGTTCAAAATTCCGAAAAAGAGTTGATGAGAGATAAAAAGGGTATCTCATCACTTGGACATAAAATTTAAATCAATAAGGATATATAATAACATATACTAACATAATAGTATGTGAATTAATAGACATAAAAATAAGTCTTTTAAATAGAGTAGGGTGAAAGGTTCCCTTACCGACATGGGTTACTTTCAAAACGTACAACCCATTGAAGAAGGGTCATACAATGAATATGTAAATACCCATAAATGAAATTATATTACACAAATAGTATAGTAATGGGGTGTACATACACCACTCAAAGGAAATGGTGGCAAATGTAGTGTAAAACACACGAGACTAAAAGTGAGATGAAAAATCCCATACGAAAACTCGGCAGCCTAACATCGCCACTTAAAACTTCCAAAAATGGATTGATGATATAAAATAGGTTCTCTCATAATATTACAATAAAATGTACAGAATTAAGAATATAAAATAGCATCCCCCATCATAACAAAGAGGAGCTTAAAAGAAGTGACATAAAGGAGAGTACTTAAAAAAGAAAGAGAGAGGTTAGATCTCTTACGAAAATTCAGTAGCCTAACGGCGCCACTCAAAACTTCTAAAATGGATTGATGAGAGAAAACAGGGTCTCTAATCATATGAACATAAAAATTACTATATAAGTAATATAAAAGAACATCCCAATCATAAGAAAGATGAGATTAAAAGGAATGACATAAAAGAGTGTACTCTAAAAGAAAGAGAGGGGTAGGATCCCTTATCTCGGGTCCGACATGACTCGATCGTTCTTTAATCTCCTGAATAATAAAATTTGGTCAATTTATAATTTCTTAATGACCTACATTAAATATTATTATTCAGTTAATATCACATATTATAAGGTTATAATAATTGGTTAATAAAGTGAGTTCATATCAGACGTTTTTGTCGATGTTCGGTACATGAGTAAAAATCAAACTTGTTGAAAAAGAATTTTCCATGTAGTTATAGGTACATCATATCCAGAATATTATTGATGTTTTAAATATCATATATATCCAGTATATATTCATTTTATATTATTCCATAGCATTTTGAGATAAAAAATTAAAAGCACCGTTCATGGAGACTGTAGGTCGTACGTACGCATGAACGATACTTTCATTTTTTTCATATTAATGGAATTAAAACTAAATGAGAGATATATATATTATAATTCCAGAATGATATCCATCATTTAGATGTAATAAATTCAATATATATCCATTATATATATTTACTTATAATAGTACATAACATTTGGAGATAAGAAATGAAATGTACCATTCACGGAGACGATAAGCCGTATGTACGCATGAACGCTACTTTAATTTCTTTTTTTTTATTAAATGTAGTTAAATAATAATGATATAAAGGTATATTATAATTACAGTATGATATAATATGTAATAACATTAATTACATTCTTTATATGTCCCACATATGGCATTAACGAATCAAATCACTTTGAGGGGGCGGTAGTCCGCACTTTCTGAAATGAAGATATTATGTTTACCAATAATGGAAACCATAAAAGTATGCCATAAATTAAAAATAAAAAATCTTAAGGAAAACGTAAACATATTATATATCATATATAAATATAGTGACATCTTAATGTCCACCTTTGAAGGTGTTAAAATAATATTTAACAATCATCGTTTCGTGAGGCAGTATTTCACCATCCAGAGAAACAGTATGTTCTTTAATTGCTAGATGGAGGTGTGTCAAAGTGTAGCTATAATCCTTATTATAAAAAAATCCTAGTATATTTAAGATACTGGTGTTTTTTCAAAAAAAGGTAATTAAAAGAGTTTAGGGGTTTGGAGTAGAAAAATAAAACAAAAGAACGCAAGGGAAGACATTGCCTTTAAATCAGCTAACTCTCTTTGATTTGAGATCAAAGGCTTCCTTGGAAATGATTATGCCCAAAGTGAGGATTCAATGAGAAAGAGAGGGATGTGGATAGATGAAATGGGCAGGGGTTGGCCAAGCAAAAGGCTTGAGAGTTGTGTGTATGGTGGTAGAGGTGGGGGGCTTTTATAAGAGGAGAGGAGGGGCACTCTTGGAAAGTTAAAAAATATTACATTATTATATAATTATTTTCGGATTTAAAAGGTCCCAAAAGGATATATTTCGAGTATAAGTTGATAAGTTTTCCAAATACACCCATCCAATTGGTTTGTACTATAAAGGGTTGAGGCGCAAAGGACTCTTTATTGAAAGAAAAATGTAACCAGGAGAGGTACTACAAAGAACCACAATGAATAGAATAAACCAGAACCAGGGTCCTTAACCAATTCTAGAGTGGGTACTCATACTGTGATGAGGAAGGCATCCACCACTTCTACGAGGATGCAATCCCCTCCAAGTATTTGCTTGTATCCACGCACCCTCACCATCATCTGAATAAACCACCTCAGCGTTGGTCGTCATGATTTTCGGTCTTCCCAAGCTGAGATGAAGTGCTTTGAATTGGAAACATTCCTTCCCCTATAGAAGATTTTTCAGTCCTCAACAGCGTTTGTGAAACATCCACCTTACTACGAACATCCACACTCTGATTGTAGGAGTCCTGCCTGAGTCCAGGCTTTGTTGTGTCCAACAATCAGAAAGAAACCTCACCAGGAGGCAGGGCAGTCTTGCTGTGAACTCTTGAAGAAGTTCCAGCTTTTAGAGAGCCCCCAGAATCCCGGGAGCTGTTCTCCTTCTCAAGATGGGATGGAGTTCGAATTGATGTCATTTCTTCTCTTGTGTTGGACTTTCCAGCCTTCTCCAGCACCTGTTTATTAGGCTGTACATCGTCTGCCTTGTTTTTGGGGTCATCTGATCTCTGTTCGGGGGAAAACATCCTGAGTCCAGTCTTTTTAGTGTCCTGAGTGTATTGGCTGCCTGTTTGATAGAGGGCTGCATTTTCGTATCTTGCACACCTAAAATATGCATTGTTGTAGGTGTAGTCCTAACATTTTCTAGATTAGTTCTAGAGGGACCTATCCCAACAGAGGACTCTGCTACCATTAAATGAGATTGTCTTTGCTGGGAATTGGGATCATGTAGTGATTCCAATTCATGAAAAAAATAGCTTTGAATCCATTGATGTCCAAACCATAGCCATAAAGTGACATGAACCAGCTGAGAGAAAACTCATGGTAATTTATTTCTAGATTCAACCAGCTCAACAAGATAAGCTTTAGTCATTATGGGAATATGTTTTGAACTCCTTACCTTTAATGCAGTATCCGTGATTTTCCTAGCATTAGGGGGTCTCCCTACTTTCCTTTTCGAGCATTGAGGACCTTTGTAGCCTTGAAGCAGGTCATCAATGTTAACAACTTCAGGTATCCCAGTGTCCTTTGAAAATCTTTGTGAGCATACGTGGGAACCAGAATGATGGGCAGCATTTTGAGCATTTTTTAAGAAGCAACATTACTGTTAACAATAGATAACATAGCCGAAGTATCATACATGCTCTCCAAGGAAGCTGGTAGATGAAGCTGAAATCCAGTTCTGTAACTGAATTAGGATCACAGGTCTGTCCATCTTCAACCTCTGTGGAAGTATCCAGGTTTGAAGCATCAATTACATCTTCTTTATCATCCTGTAAAGAGATCAAAAAATCATGGATTTCATTCTGAAAATTCAGAAAAAACTGATACTCATCCTCCTCATTCTTTAAGTCATAAACCAGAATACAAACATCATTTCTAATCTTAGAGAATAGGTGAAGATCCTCCTTTGAAACCCATTCATAAACCGGCTGAATAGGCACAAGTTTTAAGATCTGCTCTTCCTCCTCAGCCACATCAGCCCATGAAACTCTTTGTGATGAAGAAGAAACATGATACTTTGGTAAAGAAGCATTTTCAAAAGGAATATGAGTTTTAACAGGAGGTACAGCTGACTTTAGAATTCCTTTTTTATCAATAATGACAGCCTTGTTCTTTTTTTTTTGTTGACATCATTCCATTCAGAAACCTTAGATGACACCTTGGCATTTCTCTGAATCAACCTACAGTTAGAGATATTATGTCCCACAATTTCACAGACATCACAAAAGTAGGGCACATTCTCATATTCCAATCGAATATAAGATTTAATACCATTAGCATTAAACAGAATCGAAGCAGGTCTTTTGAATTCCAGGTTAATGTCCACAAGTATTCTGGAAAAATAACCATTTTCACCATACAAGGTGTGTTGATCTATCCTCATAGGAGTAACAATACATGATGCAATGTCGTTGAGGATTCTAGGATGCCAATACACCCATTTTAATGAATACAATTTTACACAAATTTGTGCATTAGATTGCTTGAGGTTAAAAGGATTAAAATTAATATTCCCTACTGATAACCTTAGAATTCTAGGTTTGAGTTGAAGGCTACCTATGTTCCAAACCGAATTCAAGGAAGCAGAGGAGGTGAAGATAATGTGAAAATACCCTTTTCCGATTGAAATAAATTTCCAATCTCTTAAACTCCAGCAATGAGAAATTCTGTTTTTGAGATCAGCAAAAGACCAGGGTTTATCTCCATTCGAGTAAATAACACGACCCAGTAATGAAAACTTACAAAGGTCTAGCCGTTGCTGCGGTGCATTTGAATCCGCAACCACTGAGAATTCACAATTTTCTAACATGGTGATATTTGATTTAGATGAATCCACCTTTGTAGGATTTTCTGCTTCAGAAAGAACCTCTGCGAAGGAAAGATTCTTCTTTCGAAGAATCGATGAATCTTTGAAGCCCGAGGGTTTTTAAATTTCCTTCGCTTCTTGACGATTGTCCCTGAATGACATTTCCCACTCTGGATTGAAATAATCCATTGAGAGATTCAGGTAATAAGATTAAGGTTCTTCGAATCACCATTGATGCGAAGGAAGATTAGGGTTCTTTCTCCGAATCACCATACGATTTTCTCCATACCTATCATGTTTTTTATCTTTCTCTTGTGAATCATAATTTTGGATTTCATGGATTTTTCATCCATCCAATTGGTTTGTGACAAGTGTAAGACTTATATTTCCCCCTATCTTCTCATTTTATTTAAATCATTCATTTATGAGGTAATCATTGCATCATAACGGTGTCATAAATAAATTAATTTATTTAATGTCAAAAAATTATTAAAAAAATATCATGATGTAGGAAATATTATTATCTTTCTAATGAATATTTATAGTCAACGATATGACTTATATAACCCCATGTAAAAATTGTTTTAGTAAAACAACACATGTTTGTGACATTTTAATTTTAACATTAAATAAAAATGTATTTATGTTATTTTCCAACCAAAGTGGCTCCATGGGGTCCCCATGTTGACCCATGGATTGTATTGGTTGGAAATGACTCATCCAATGAGGTTATGACATGTTTCTAGGTCATTTCATATTATTAAAACAATATTTTTATCTTAAACTACACTAATTACCTCTAATCGCGATTAAAACTTAAAAGTTACTATTCACCCAAAAAAATATTTTAATCCCATTGAACCACATTTTACTTCTTAATGACAAACATGTATGTCGGATTTTTGAAATTCAAAACACAGAGGTGGTTAAATTTCATTTAAACGAAAAATAAGATTTTAAGTACCACTTAGTGGTTTCACTATTCATCAAAAATTTAAGTTTTCCAGAAAAATAAAAAAAATTAAACCTAAGTTATATTTGATATTCCGAATTCAAAAATGATTTATATTAAAAAAAAATTCAAAACATATAAGTTACATTAATTAATTTAATAATTAATTCTCTCTGTCAGAGCAAACAGCGTGTTTTTATGAAATAATAAGTATCAAAAGATTGACATTAGTTTAAATCCAATTTCAAGATGAAATTAATTCCAACGACCAATATTGGATTAAATGGTAAAAATATATTTCTAATTTTACTTTAAAACCAATTAAAAAGATATTCTAATCATATAAATAAATTAGATTAAAAAGCGTTTTTGAATTAAAGTACAACATTTTTCACTATTCATTAAAAAATGAACTTTATCGGAAAAATACCAAAAATTTACACAAAGTAAATTTTGATGTCCCGATTCTAAAGAAGAATTTTATTTTGTCAAATATAACGCATATAATTGTCAAAAATTCGATTTAAAAGTTGTTCTCCATCAAAAGGCAGTTATTCGACCTTTTAAAGAATATTAGAATGTTTACGCTTCAAATTGGATTCATTCGCATTTTTAATCCTCTAAAATTTATTGTAAAAAGTAAAAATATTTGAAAAACATATATAATCATTTTTTAGTTAGTTCTGTTCATTCCTGCCATTACAATAGTTAGGCGTTAACTACCATTTAAAATAATATTATTTTATTATTAAAGTGCAACGTAAGATTCCCAAGAAACTCGTTGTTTCTTATTGGGTATGCCATCGAGCATAGCGTCCCCTTTAAAGTAATATTAATATTTTATTCACAAATATGGATAAATGTGAAAATTTCATATTCTTTATTTACCTGAGGTGTTACAGTAATAATAAATACTATGAGAATCTGGTGCATCCTGATCCACTATGGGAAAAATGTAAATCCTTAATTAATAAGGGAAATATGTACAGACTGACCAACAATGAGAAATTTGATAAATTTCCTGATCTACTATATTGATTTTCTTTGAATTTTACATTTAAATATTAAATGATCGTATGTATTTATGAAGGTGAAACACTTTTATTATTTGATTCCCTCGTTTATGATTGATTTGCAATGATTTCTCTAATTCATAACCCATTTTTTCATAAATGATACTATTTTATTACATGAATCATGTATATTATATTTTATATGTTGGTTATGAAATATATTTATTATTTTCATGATGATATACCCATATTTGTTTCTCATTCCTTCATATTATCATAGATTTAAGTCTCTTATAATTACCCTTACAAAGAATATGATATAACAGACGTTTCCTTCCCAATGTTACGAAAAAGGTTTTAGGTTGGTTAGGCCAAATAAATGTTTTATTTGAGAAGTATTTTATGAGATATATTAAATATATTTTATGAAATCTGATGATTTTAACTCTAGAATTGAAATAAACTTAACTATTATAGTCATTCAAATTTGTGGTTATAAAGGTATTAAAAATTTTTCTAAAATGATTTGATATTTATATAATGCAATACCATGTCATCAAATGTGTGATATTACTAGGATTTCTAATTTTTTAGAAAAAATTAATTTGTTTATATTAATGATCATTCTTAAAATGTGATGATTATGTATATTTTCTATAAAGATAGTAAAAATTTACTTCAATAGGTGTGCACTATTTAGATATGTATTGAACATTCTTCTAAAATTATGTTATATTTTTTATACAATGTTTTTGTTGTGTCACATGATTATTGAAGTTGTAATTTTTTCATAATCATCTAAGTACATCGACTTTTAGTAGAAATATATATTTCCTTTATGGAGGGTATGATAACCAAATTATCTATCATGTAGTTGAAGTCAAAAAAATATAGTTAGATGAAAATTTTCACTTTACTTTAATTTTATACTACCATAATACACTTCATAACAAACCCTTATATATTATGTCACATTTGAGTGATATGTAATTTTTTATATTGGCCTAATATTTAGGCTTTTGTTATGGTACATTGTAACTTTATATGCATCCATTAAAAGTGAATCTTATGTTTTAAATTTATAACATCTGAAAATGTAACTATAATGAAATTATAATATTTCGATTTATTAAGATAAAATAAGCTATAAATAATTATATTAAACTGCATTTCATTTAAAAATTTCCAAAAAAATGTAATTTTCATATAATTATACAAAAACAAATGGATATTGATATTGATTTAGTGTCTTTGATAACAACATTCTTCATCATATCCCTACCACACATATCTTGGGAATGAAAAATAAATTATTCATTTTACATCACTTATACTCCCATAAATTATATCCTCTCCCCCATCATAGATATATCAACATTACTATTTCTTTTTCAATAAATTTGTGTACTTGCATTCTCATATTCACTAGGAAAGATTTTAATCCTCAACATAAGGTATGGAAATAAGAGTTCATGTCGTAATTTTTTTGACATAATTAATGTTATTTATTTTCATTTAATGAATTATATACATCACAAGATTCAATTTAGATTATATTAATTATCTTTAGGGGCATATTTTGTTCAATAGAGTTCATTTTCAACATAAAATCCATAATTTATCACTACTTAGAAATATCACTTATACATTGTAATGCATATTTCTTACTCCAACTCTCACATAAATAAGTAGGACTTCACATCCATTCAAAATATTGATTATAAACTATGAGTTAAAATATATTTGAAAAATCACATATTTTGGAGTCATGAAATATTAAAAAGGTTTATTTAAAATTATAACCTTCAACCTATGTGTTTCCATTTTTATAAGTAATGTAATATACTTTGAAACATAAAACTAATATTGTATATTATTTATGTATACATACTTTGTTAGAAATATCCATCTTCCCATTATTTATTATTAGAATATTCCGTGTTTCAATAAATTATATATGATATATCAATTTATTTATATCCAACTAAATTATTTATTTCTAATATCATGGAAAATAGAAAATGGCTAATTGTAGAAAATAATAACATCTTTTTTTCATAATGATAACCTCCTTATTTATTATATGGGTGAATTATTATATCCCAATATTTCATATTCTATAAAAATATTTATTCAGAAACCTATATTTAATTTTCTTTAATTTTCATTTCCATATTCTTCAACATTTTTCAGAGTTAAATCAATATTATAAACATGTGGATAATTGAACGATGTTTCCTAAATTTTTTGGGAATTTTTCAATATTTTTAAAACCATGTTTAATATAAACATCATTTAGAAGATTAATATTGGACCCAATCTCTATTTCTTGACATCATTATATTATACATAAATTTGGTCACTATTTTAGTAGTATATAAAACAATTTATATTATAAAAATATCATTGAAATACTCATTTCACTAACCTCCCATCAATATTTCTTTGATTTTTTTAAATATTTATCATATAGGTACTACCGATAAATATGATATAGTCCACAAGTAATTTATTTTTATAATAAATATTTTAGGTTATTATATTTTAAATTGGTCTTACTAGACACCAATTCTGTATTTTCGTAGCTGTAGATTGTATACGTGACTATCATGGATATATAAATATCAACCAAGACTATGGTATTTAATTTTTATAGTATATTTTTATATAGTGTATATAGAATAATATACTTTTGATTAATTCAATAAATATTTTGTTATTAAAGTATGAGTATCTTATAAAATATCTTTCATTGTGATATGTATAATTATTGATACAAAACCACCATTTTTTCAGCACTCCTTTACAAATATCGAAAAAATTATCTTGTTTTGACATATTAATTATAAATAACATATAAACTATTATACTAAAATTTTAGCTAATTTGATGATTTAATGAACTCCTTATGTGAATTTTTTTCATTCTCACACGAAAATATGAATGTACCAACTCATATGGAAAGGTGGACTAGATTTCCACCCAATTATAACAGCATTATGTAACTATTTACTATTGGTTGGATTCACATATATATAATAAATTTATCTTCAGAATAAGAATGTCTCATAAGAAACACACCATCAAAATATCACATAAAAACATTAATAGATATTTCCAAATCTTTTATTCAATATTTTTCTTTAATTATTTTTTTATAAAAAGGGAACAATAAATAAACCACCAATTTTAAAAAGGTTACATCATTTTTTCTCCTATAGTGAATTTTTTTCCATATTTTGACCTCTTCATGAAGATATTATTTTTTAACAAAATTATCCCCTTTCTATATTCCCAAATACAACTCCCTAACATCTTCTTATGTTTACAACAATTAATATATAAGACATAATTTTTAATCTTCATTTTGTTTCAACTTCAAATACTCGGATTAATTTTTTTCAACGACATTTCCTTCAACATGTAATTGGAACATCGTGATATTCATTAATGTTATTCAAGATCATGGATTCACAAATAATATTTGATGATCAAACAGTATCAATAATGCATGTGTGGTTCCTCTTACTATCTTTTAGATCAACTTAAATAACAGAATGCATTTATAATTTGTTAATTATTATAGTCTTCGTTTCTTAAATATCCTATTTATTTTGTATGTGAATAATGGTCATACATTTACTAGAAAATTGAACTTTTTTATCACACCTTATATTGAGTTCCAATAAATAAATAAATCCATATTGGATGGGTATATAACAAATATTATCACTTACTACTTGCCTATTTTTTATCCATTCCCTTATATTAATTGGATAGATCCACTAAATCCATCATATCATATACCCTATTTGATAGACATACTATTATAGAAAATGAAATCTCTATTCACACATAGTCTACAACACTAATTATAGCATTTAAGACCATCTCTTTTAGGAAACAATGGAGTATTTTATGTAATTCCAATATGTTTTTTTGGTTAAATTTGATCATATAAAAATGGAATGGAGGAAATATTTCTTCTGCTTTTTTATAGTCCCATTCAAGTAGGTGTAAAATATTTGACGTTCTCTCAACTAAAGATCTCCAAAATTATATCTTATAACCTATAAAATCATATGGAACAAATTTAAAATTCATATGTGTAAAATTGTAGTTTTTAACTATATTTGTGTAAAATATTTCTT
The DNA here is from genome assembly GCA_963277665.1 of Viscum album. Taxonomy (NCBI): domain Eukaryota; kingdom Viridiplantae; phylum Streptophyta; class Magnoliopsida; order Santalales; family Viscaceae; genus Viscum; species Viscum album. Next base: position 896,908,455 of record OY728136.1, on the reverse strand, counting down.
ATTATCCATTATAAACATATCTTTTGATTCCATAAATATAGTCTAAATATATAATAATTTTTTACGGTCTAATAAACCTACAATATCTTGATTGTTTCATGTTAAATTCATCTTTGTTTTTAGTGACATTATTTAATACTCATTTAGAAATCGTTATTTTTCAAAAAAATCACATTATTATTTTTAATTTCAACAATATAATAAATTTTTATATATATTTCACATTTTACTTTCTTGAAAAACACAATCACATTTTTTAGGAATTTTATTTTCTTAGTGTGGTTTTTAATTACCCTTGATACATAAATCAATCTCAATAATTGGCATGAGTTTTGTATATTTTTTTTATCATTCACATTAAACATCTGATTTCTCTAAAAAACAACGTAACAGTAAAATATAAAAATTTCAACAACACAATATTCATCATATTAACAAGTTGGATTTGGGTAGTCATATTCTTCCAAAATTAAATAATTTTATTAATCTTTTTATTTAATTTATTTTTCTATTGAAACTGGAATTTTTATTCATGGGATAACAGTAATTATTTCATTCTGTAAGGATTTTAACCATCATCTTCATTATCAAACACAATACTTTTCATTCATATGGGATTAGATAAAAATATTAAAATTACACCCCTCTTATATCACAAAATTAGATGTCTTAATTAATAATTACCATTTCCCATTATCATGTTTTTAGAGATAAATTATATTATATTATTAATTACTTATTTTTTCTCATTATAATCTTATGATTCATATAAATTAACTAATTACACATATTTAATAAGGAGTATGTTTATGGATTTGAATTACATTTGTTCGGTAGTTATTTTTTCAAATTTATGATTTCATTATTTTTCAATTTACGATTTTTTTATGAAACTAAAAAATAAAAAACTATTAATTGTTTTATAGTGATGATATCTTCAGATAAAAATGTCTATAAAATTTCAAATTCGATTCTTGAATGTAATTAAAAATTTGAAAGTGAGTCAAAACCACATATTATGACAAAAATTTCCATTTAATAATGGTAAATTATCATCAATGGTCCCATAGTTTGTAGTTTTATTATCAGCATTCATATATATAAATATCAATAGTTTGACTACATTATGTTTTACATTTATTTCATACTTATTCTTGATGTTATCATACATCTCATTGGTTGTCTTCCATCCCCTTATTTATTTGTCAAATTTATCAAATATGAATGAGAATGAAAAATTTCTTAATATTATTTTTATATGCATTTTTTAAGAATATTTAAATATCATAGATGAATAATTCTAAACATGTGTAAATAAAATTTTAATATTATTATATACATATTAGGAAATATAATATATTATAGGGTAGCATCATATTCATCATTTCATCAATGTAATTTACATTGAATGTAGGTTCACCACTACTATTGAAACAATTCATATAACAATTGTCACATTCCCTTTGACATGATCTTATAGGCATCATTGTTTAATTGGATACCACATAACGTTACTATGAAATTTAATATACCTCAAAGAGGATAAGATGAATTGGTTAGTATTGTTTTCATAATTCCTCATTCAAAAAATGAACTATGTAATTTTTTTAGATCCCCCATTTTTATTATCTTATACTTATCTATATATATAAATTATACTAATAAACAAATTTTAGACATGTATTTACTAGGTTTAGTCCAATAATGTGTAAATATTTCTTCATATTATTTTTTCAAGACTTATATCATCACTAAAATAAATAAGTGAAAATATAATAAGGGTAATTTTCTTAAAGGATTCTTGAATTTATGTAATGGATTTTCGAAAAATAAGTGTAGTTCACTTCCATATGTTTTTTAAATGAAAAAAGATATATATCTACAATTTATTATTTTTTATACGTGAACCTCTATTTTAAAAAATGTTTTCATTATATTAAATATGAAAAATTAATTCATCATATTTCTTGATGTATATATATTTGGGAACAATTTCATCTTTTTGAGCATATGAATTTGACAAGAAAATGAATATCATATATATACATGGAAAATGACTTCCCCCTCAAGAATTCAAAATGACCATCATAAAAATGATTGAATTCATACTATTATTAACATTTTGTAATTTGGTTGTGTTTTTTTCCAATATATTGTGTATGATTAATGTTATGAAAAGAATTATTTTTTTGGATTTTAGATCCAAACCACCAATATGAAGAGTAAAATATAGATCATCGGTGAGTTATTAAATATAATCCATCATATTGGGATTTTTTTAAAATCTTGGAAGCTATTGGAAATCGTATTATGTCTAGAATGAATGTGGTTATCATATCTTGGATGTTTTATAGAGTTTTAATGAATCTGATATTGAATTTTATATTGCTATACTGGTCATAAATGTATTAAATGTCCCAAGGAGTTCATGATTCAAGCTATAGTTTATAGAAGAGGGTAGAATATGATGTTATGTATTATTACTATTGGTGAATAGTGTGAGGAAAATTGAACATATAATGGTGAACATAATTTTTATGAGAATAATTTGTGTGATAATATAATAATGTTGTAATATTGATCTTGATAGAATAATCAATTCTGTGGAAGAACTGGTCCATCAGATGCATTATTCCACTGATCAATCGTAATAGATTTTGATAGTGATTCATATTATTGGTATCCTATGTATACCATATGAATATTTTTATCGATGGTTGAATTTTTTATAAAGCTTGAATTGTATTATAATTAGGTTAATAAAACAAATAAATCATGCATTATTCTCTTACAATTGGTTCTAGTGAAAAATTAAAAAAATGAATTTTTCTTAAGAATAGGTGAAGGACCATTAGGCTGGTGTTTAAAATGTTAATTGGAGTGAATCAGAGACATATCCATTATGCACATGATGACATAGATAATTTAATTAGACATGGGATAACCAGTTAGATAAATTGAAGAATGTACTATAAACTTTGAATACATTGCAGATGCTTTAATAAAGGGTTAATATAAAGCATAAGAATGATAATATTTTATGTGATTACAAGAGGTATTCATAATATTCCATATTCACTTTTTCACTTATCCTCAACATAATGAAGAATTAGAATTGATAATCAAACTAACAAATGCTTATAAACATAAAGATATATAATCCTTTGATAATATTCAAGAATATCCTATATGTATTATAAAGTGTTGAATAACTCAAAGATAAGGAGTTAAATGAATGAGAAACTCAATATTTAACAATTTAGTAGAATGGATTGTGAAATTTTTTCCCTCATTTATTATAATGGGTTCCCTATAAAAGTATAGCACATGAATTTTTTAAATGTCATGAAACATGAATTGGTAATGTGTGCTAAGAGCTCTAAAATTTGTTTTCTCAGGAATTGAGTTTCTAAAAATAATATTTTTGTTATGTTAACACTATGGGTTTTACATAAGAATGAGTCCATTATAGTGATTTTTAATCCAATTGACCATGAATGTTCCAATGAACATCACTTCATCAGGGATTGTCCATCAGATTGACCCATCAGAGTTACATTTTTTGGAGCACGAGTTATCTGACCATGTTACATAAGATTCATGAATTTGTAGTTTCCAATTATTTTTATACTCAAATTAAGAAGTATGAATCAGATAATAATTAGACCATCGAAAATAATTAGGTAATCAGCAGGCCATAGTTACCTACCTAGGAAGATCATACTGACTTTTATAGAAGAATTTTTCTGCTTAGAAAACCTGGAGAATGATTCAAGACTAATAATTTAATAATTAAATTTTGAATGTCCTTATAGATTTATATTGTTAATTATTGGTTTATATTATATACGGAGGAAGTGAATACTTTTTTATGTGTATTAGAAAAGAAAATGAAAAGTGAAACTTTCAATTATGTATACATAGTAGGGGTTAAAAAGGCATGCATATTTTTTGTGGTGTATAACCAGTTGTGGGAAAGTGGATAATTAAAATGAATATTGGGGCGTATAGAAACAAACAAAAGAATTTTTATACTAGAAATTTATAATTTTTCATTGCTTTTGAATTTTTATTCCAAAAAATAACATTGTGAAATAAATCCATGTTGGTGGGATAATCTATCATGCCAAAGAGAAGGTACTTATAACAAACACTGTAAATATAATGTGATTACTTCTCTACATATTCATTTCAAATAAAATTTGATAATGATAAGATATATTTGAGTATATTGTGAAATTAACATGTTTCTAATGTAAAAAAAATTTACTAAATAAGTTAACAAATAATATTATATATGGAAAATGAGGAATATATTAACCCCCATCTCAGTGGTAATTATTCTTTTAGGGAATAAAAGTTGGTATCAGAGTGTTTTAGACCTTTGGAATATGTATCAATTATAATTTCAAATTTCAATTTATTGATCAATATGTGTATTATAATTTTTAATGGAAAGAAATATCACAATTGTAAGAATATAATGTTTCCCTATCTTTTCTACTATCACCTTAATGTTCGAGACATAGAAATAATGGGATTTTAATAATGATATTTATGAAAAGATAATGATATTAAAATCATTTGAAACAATTTGGGATAAGTTGTATATTTCTATGATGGGAATGTGAATGTTTAGGATAAAAAGATACAAGTATGGATAAGTATATTAGAGGACCTAAAAATGGATGATGATGAATGTATTGATAGTTACATTATAAAGGTAAATGACATTTTCAGTAGTATATTTAGATTATACGAGACTTTAGAAAATTCTATAATTAATGAAACTAATGAAAATCATTCCAAATTGATTTGATTCCAATGTTTCTATTTTATAATATCATCAAGATTTATTGTTGAATAATCTTCAGAATATTTTTGTAGTATGTAAAATCATAAAATTTCATAGATTAATGAAAAAATTTGATACTGAAAATGATTTCAATACATTTTATAAAGGTAAAAAACATGATAAATAATCTAATGAAGAATCAATTAATTCTAATTAAGATTAATAAGTTGATAATTTCAATATAATTATTTACCTTCTTCCTATTTAAAAAAATAATGGAGAATTAAAATGAAAAGATCCCAAATTATAGAATTGTGATGGGAAATAACAATTTCCACTTAATTCCTTATGAATAATATTCAATATTATAATTCTAAAAAGGATGATAATAAATATTTGAAAATAATTTGAATAAATAAAAGGAAATATTTCAATATGTGAAGAGGAATAAATTTTATCTTAATTGAAGAATAAGGATTGATTCCTCAAATGTCGATGAACTAGATCAAAAAATAAACTTCAATACTCAAGTGAGAAATGTATCTAAATCATCAAAAAGTTATGATATTGATGAAACACTATAGAAATGGAATAATATCTCAAAGGTAATTTTTAGAAATAAATTAAGATAACAATCAACTAATGGGAGAATGAAATAAGATGAAGAAAGATATTGAAAGAATAAATTGTGCGGTTAATGATCGGATGAAGAGAGATTTAATCAATCATAATTTTGTATATACTAGAATATGATTACTAGTGATATTGACTGAGAAGTGAATATATATGAATAATGATAATTGTTAAATGTGGATCTCAATATGAAATAATATACAGTTCATGATTAAAATATATAGAACAAGTTGAAGATAGTTGAATCTAAAAAAATGATAGCCTTTTTGAATGTAATTATATATGGGAATATAAAACTGTTTATTGAATCAAAATCTATAATTATTGAATAATAATTTTAGTGTATTGTCACTAATGAAATCCCCCCATGCATGTTTATATTAAATGTGAAAATCATCAATAAGGTAAAAATAATGGTTTAAAAGTATAATTTTAGAGAAAATGTCTTTAACTAAAAAATATTTGAATTATTTATAAAAGTATCATCCTAGGGAAATTGGTCTATAATTTTTGATGAAATAACAAAAATATATCCTGATCGGTGTTATAGTAAGTTTGAAGTATCATGATTCAGATGTCACATGTTGGTGATGTTGAATTATCAAACATAGAGCTTATACATGATGGTACATCATGACTCAACAAGTGAAAATTATGAATCCATGGAGAGATATTATGAGAAATAAAGATCAAAACATCCTAAAAATATTTTCGAACTAAAAAGGAAAACTCAAAATATTAAGATAGTTTAGTAAGAATAAAAAGTTGATAAAAAATAATGAGTCTGAAAATATAGAAAGTGTTATCATTTGGATAGAATGAGTTGATGTGGACATAAATTTTTAAGAAAAAAAAATATATAGAAATGGGAAATGAATTTTTTTTATGTTGAAAATATATTTGATAAAAAAAATTAAAAATAGGGGCATTTTAAAATTATAAAATGATAAATATATCTGATCAATAAGGGAATGTTAAAAAAAATTGACTATATTTGTGAAACAAGAGTAAGAAATGAAACAAAATTACAAACCCATTGTAAAAATAATATTACTAAAACAGTAATGAAATTAAAATCCTTACTAAAATAGTATACAGATGAAAATAATGTTTACAAATTGATGAAGGATGAACAAAAAAATTATTGTTAATGAAATATAAATGAAGATGAAGAAAAAATTAATAATGAGAGTGGACTCTCATAATAGAAGATTATTTTAAAAACCTAATGAGGTTCCTTCTAATTCCTAAAATATTTTCACTAAAATTATGTTAATTGAATGTGTTGAAATAAGGAAACTAATATTTTTGAGTTCCTTACTATTCATGTAGAAGAATGTAATTATGATTAAATATATGGGTATTTGAATGTTATTTTTATACACCTGAACATTATTATATGCTTGATGATATGGATGCATGTTAATTTTATCAGAAAAATTACAATTTTACATTAAATAAAAATGTTGAAAGGAACATGAAATTGTATTTCATAAATTTTGTGTCATGGAAAACAATTGTAATCATGATTATAAAATCATATTCTCTAAAATGGGTCAAACTATGTTGATAGAGGGTTTTTTAGTTAAAGGATATTTTTTAATAAACTTATATAATACATATGTTATCCTAATGAATAATATCCTTTTTTATGAAAATATTCAACCCTTTAAATAAGATCACTTATTAATAAGTGAGATTATTTTGATAAATACCCCTTTGAATATTCATTTTATTATGGAGGAGAGGTATGAAAAAGAGGACAAAAAAGAAATAAGGGGAGGAATAACTGAATGGTATGAAGAAAACATGATAAAAAAAATTAATAGTAATTGGTATTATTTTTGAAGTAGTGGATGTGGGTGTTGAAAATATATACCAAGGGGGATATTGTTAGGCCCATGTTTTTTTTGGATTAATTTATTTTTAATATATGATTTATATTTTAATTTAATACAATGTAATGTATTTGGGGTTGAGACCCAGTTCATTACTATGATGAATAAAACTCAAATCATTTGAGAGTCATTTAATATCATCCATCATATTGGGTTACTGATAGAATGTTAGAAGATTGTTAAAATCATATTCAGTTTGGAATAAACATTGTGTCATAATGAGTATGTTTTTTTGAGTATAAATGACTATGATGTTGAATTAGATGATACTATGTTGATCATAAACATATTCAATGTCATGATAAAGGAATGATACATGATAGAGTTTTTGTAAGAGAGGATAATATGATGGGATGCATTTTGTATACTTCTCATCAGTCTGAGGAACATGAAACCTAAAATTATGAAAATCGTCAATATAAGAATATGTGGTTTGAAAATAACAAATAAATAAAAGGTTAATCTTACAAAATTAAAGAATTCAATACCAACATCATTCAATCAGATGTGGTATACCATTGCTCCATCATAAAGATTAAAACACCAATTCATATTGTTTGTATCTATTGTATGTCGGATGATGATTTTTATCAACGGTAAAATGATTGAGAATGATTGAATAGAATATCAATTATATTAAGAAAAATTATAATTCATACTATTTTCTCATGCAATTTAGAAAAGGGAAAAACATTGCATTGACTGTTTCTTAAGAAGATGTGAGTACACAATATTCTGGTTCTCACAACATTCATTAGAGTGAATCAAAGACTGATCTATCAAGTATACGATGCACTGATAATGTAATCAGACAAGGGATAATTTTTTTTAGCAATTGATGAAACAGATAAAAACTATGAATAAATGTCACATGTTTTGAGAAATAGTTGAGATAGATAATCCATATGAGATGAAAATAATTGTTGGAAATAAGTTATTATAATGGTTTTTCATCATATTATCATAGGTCCTCTTCATAAGGATGAATCAGAATGAATAACCAAACAAAATAATTTTTATATTCATGAAAATGTCTCAAATTTTGTGAATATTAGTGATTTTCACTAATTTATTATGATGAGTTGGGGAAGTAAAATTTAAAGACATAAATTAAGGGGGAATTCAAGACTAGCAAAATTCATTTACTTGGATGTCAAATTGGATTTACCACCTTTTTATTATCTGTTTCCTATAATAGGATATCACATTACATTTATATATATATAGAAACTTTAATTGTTAACCTGATGTGAGTTCTTTAACACTGTTTACATGTAATGATTATAAAATAAGAGTTTATTTTTCATGCTCATGGTGGTTAATTTTCATTTGAATGAGACCATTGGAGTGAGGTTAAATCTGACCAAGGGAGAAAGTTCTAACTGATGACACTTTATTGGAGGAAGTCTATCAGATTGAACCAGTCATAGAAAAAATACATAATATAAATTTTCATCGGACCATGTTTTATAGGATGCATGAATTTATAGCATCTAGTTTACTTTTTAGCCAATTGGAGAAATAATAACATAAGAATAATTGTACTGGTGTAAATCAATGAGAACCATCATATTGAGGTTATCAAACGCAGGTAGATCAGAATGAATTTTTATGATGAAATATTCCAAATAAAGTTCAGGGAGAATTTATTTGACCAACCTGTTCAATAGAGAATTTTATATGTTCATGAATAATGTACATATTAATGTTTTATTCAGCCGAATCTTGTATAAATAAAAGACATTCATTATTGTGTTGGCCAACAATAATAAATGTAAAGCTATAAAATAGGGATATTTACAAGTTTGTAAAAATTATTATTTATTTTTCTAGGGTGTATAAAAATATATGGGAATGTCGATATTAAAAAAGAATAGTTTGGGTCAAAAACCAACTATATAAGTAATGATTCTATTTGTATTGTATTATTTCTCATTTCATATGACATTATATTCCAAAAAGAACATACTGAAATGGATCCATGTTGATAGGACCAACCAACATGGAAATGAGTTTTTCTTTTTACCGAACATTGTAATGATCATGTTATTCCTTATCTTTATGTTTCCCTATGATATGTTAGTTTGAGAAGTAATATTGGGGTCAATTGTAACTTTGAAAAGTATTTTAGGTTATGGAATATTACTAAAGATGTTAATAAAAAATATTATAAAATGAAAAGGACCCACAAATTCCTTACCCCCACCCGCAGTTAGTGGTGTTGATCCTATATTAGAATAACACATATGCATGTGAGTTACCTACATCCTTTACTAATTTATTTTAGATGATCTAAAACTGAATCTCTTTCCATAACACATATGATCCTATAGTCCAAAACCTTGTGGAATTTTTTTCTTTATTATCTTTGATTTAATTGTTGTATAGTATTTAATTATATATACATATAAAAATTAACTTATATAATCATCTAATTTTTTAGTAAATTTTTTATTTATAATAATATTGAAATAAATTCTATAATGGGAATATAGAAAACCTCCCAAACATTCAGTCATTTAGTCACTTTATAATTATCCATTTTTGATAGGGTTAATAGATTCATGGAATGTACAAAACTATGACCAACTATTATGAATATAACATATGTACATTTTAAAATCTCATAAATATAACTCTATTAACATCTCATTAATTTTCCTAATTTCTCACCCTGAATCAAAATATAATAAAAAATGTGACATATTTTTTGATTTGAAATATCTCTGTGAATCATAATATTCAATCTATAGATGTCGGTTCTTTTAAATATTAGATCATATATAATAAAATATATTTCATTTTTTCCACATTGTGAGTTCAAGAAATATTTTGAATTATAAAAAAATATACATATGATATTTCAATTTTTAGTTATACTATAACACTTCATGTGAGCTCCACAAACAAATCATTAGTGTTCACTGAATATTATTTATGTATCATCAATATGTATTATTCATTATAGTTCATTATTTCCTTTATTTCATTCATAATCACTCATATCTAATACATTTTATATATTATGTATATTCATAAAATCTTTTTATTTGATGAATTATCTACCATAACGCCTAGGGTAATATAATGTATTCCCTTAATATTTTTTTCGTTACCAATTGTATTATGTCTGTTATAAAAACTAACAAAAATTCAACTGAAAATAAAAACCATCTAATATTTTAAATGTACTCATAAATATATCTATATTTCTCAAATCACCACTAAAATTCAATAACAAATCATTAACAATCAATGTAATTAATTATTATTGTTAATAGTATCAAAATATTTACAAAAAAAATTGTTGAAAGCAATTAAAATCAATCAAAAATTTCTTGGGACACATCAAAATGTAATATGTCCATTAATAAAGTTTTGTAACCATAATATAAAATGTTAATCACAAAAAAAATATTTATATAATTGTTTAATTTAATAAATATTTACCTTTTTTAAGGAAAGATATAAATTTAATATCAATTTCCATTTTCAAATATACAAATTATAATACAGTGATTTCCGGCATTTTTGAAATAAAATTAATTTTTTTATGAATAGTGATATAATAATTTGTTCTTATATAGTGATATTTATGACATCATCATGATGTAAAAATAGTTAAAAATTTTCAAAATCATTTTTGATGAACTATCATGTATTTTATGAGTAAATAAATTATTTAAGAAATAAAAAACATTTTATCAAAACCTATAATTATATCATTGAAAAAAAATTAAAATTAATTTTAATAAAAAACTATGTTAGATTATTTATATGGAATAAAACAATTTTATGCTTTAATTTTGTTTTGGATGACATTAAATGTAATAAAATTCTATATAATATGAATAAAAAATAATTAAAGTCCTATGAAACAATGCTTTTCATAGTCTTGATCCTAAATATAGATTTGTTTTCATATTTTATTCAAATGTTACCATCCCCATTTTTTATATAAACACCAATTCTTGACTCCATTCAATTCACTAGATGTTCCACATAGATTTTTAAGGAGTTGTATTTGTTTAAGAATCTATTTGGAAGAATATTTTTGAGTAGACCGATAAAGGTTGGTTGTTCAGAGAGTTGTGTAATGGTTCATTTATAATTTTACATGATTATATGTGTTGAAGTGAACTAATTTCTGAAGATGCAATATGTTAATGTTTTAGTGGAGGACAGAGAGGTTAGTAAAATATTATTATAAAATATGGAAAGTATTTATGGTGAACAAAATATTGATAAATCCCGAAGAGTTTTACTAATACTAGAGGATTATTAAGTTGTTGAATAAAACAATATCATATTACCCATTAAATGGAAAATATATAATGATTAATTTTTATCAATTTTATTAAGGATTAGTTAATATAATTTTTAGTAGGTAATATGTTGGAATAAAAATAAGAATTATAAAATTTATAGGTATATTAACTAAATCCTTTTAATGTTGATGATTTATAGATTAATTAGATATTTGAAAAAATATTGAGCCTTGAAAAAATTATTCATACTTTCTATAAGATTATTTTAGTTCAATAAATTAGTTGAATGAAAAAAAACATGTATATTAGAAATTCATGATGTGTGAAGTATCAGGGGGTTACAATTTCCTCAAATTATGATGAATATGATGAGTAGAAGTATAGATATGTAGATGTTAAAATAATAAAATTATGGAAGTACTAAAATATTTTATAAGAACAATTTATCATATAATAATGATTATCAAAAGGTGAGAGGATAGGAAATTATAGACAGTTTTTTAGAAATGATTAGAGAAATTGTATATTTTTATTAGAAACTCATGGTACATAATAGTGATTTTTTAAGAACCCATGTGAATGAATGATTTATAAATATAACATAATAGATAAATTAGAAGAATAAAAATGATGTATGAGAATGTTATTTGAAAAAATATTTTGTTTACTTCACATGAAAAATGTGTAGTAAAAATCATTATGAAAATAGTGATATAGATTATAAAATGATAAAAAAAATTAAAGGATAAGAAGTCACTCAAACCAACTATTGATTTTTTTTCATTATGAGCATTATCACCTTGAACGATGGTTTATAAAACTATGTTAAATTTATATATCCTTATTTGATATATAATGTAGTTTTTTAAATAATATATTTCCTGGGAATTTCAAATTGTATCAACTTCCCCCCTGTTTTAACAGAGTCATTTTAGTTTTATAAATGTGATTACTTATAACAATATAGTTTTTTGATTAAGATATGTATTTTTGGATATTATTATTATTATAGAGTGACCGAACTATATTATCAAAAAGTTAATCTAGGTTGGATAAAGAGTCCAATATTTTATAGAGGTTTATGTAACATAATTTATAGGTGCATGATTGGGACATATATATTTTAGTTGGAGAAGTTTGTGAGAAAACTAAATTTCTCCATTAAAAATGTTTTATGTAGGATCTATATTATCTAGTAGTTGGGAAATAATATATTAATTTTATCAGAATATATAGTTTTAGAATTAAAATAATGTAAGGATTTATTACTTCACAATTTAATATAATTGATAATTAATTATTTTATGGAATTTTTGGCTCACGGTATCAAAAAAACACAATTACTACTTCTTTCCCCGCATTGGGGCTAAACCATATAGAACCCATTTATATAATAATTTATTTTTTATTGAATTCATAAAACTCAGTTTGATTTTCATAACCTGATTGGATTATATTCTTAAAAATTTTCAGATATTTATTTTAACAAAAACTAAATTATAACATGTAACCACTAATTCAAAAACCCATTATATCTGGTTCACCAATTCATAAGTTACATGACTGGTATCATGGAATAGTATGGCTTGTTGGATCTATTTTTTGAGGATTTATAACATAAATTTAGTGAATAATATTTGTAGATACTGATGCAATAGAATTTACACAGATATAAAAGGAAACATCTATAGATTTTTTGTAAAAATGGATTATAGTAGTGAATGGAAAAGAAAAAAATGAATTTCTCTAATCCTTTGTTGATAATGATAAACATATGGTAATTGGTATTCAAACTACTAAAGGAACATGTGAAAAAAATTAAATTACCTTTTAAGTTTATTTTAAATAAATTTAGTTAACAATTTAAGACATTATAAATCAATTATAGGACTCAAATATAGTTCATAATCAAAATATTGTTTATTATTTCTCAAGATCTAATGAAGTCATCACTAATGTCAGAAAATTACTTTATACTTTGATGAAATCATCTATGATGAAAATTATAATGAAATATTTTCCTTAAATATTAAATCATAATGTTTATACTTCAGACAATTGATATGACTAATTTTTAAATGAATTTCAACATATCAAAGTGGAATATAAAATGAGATAGGCTCATATTCTTAAGAAAATTATTATGGAAGAATACTATTTTTATTTAAGGGAAAAACTCAAACTCACTCTTTCAAAATATGAAAACAATAATTAAGATTAAATTGAAAATGAAATTTATACAAATCAAAATCATATAATGTTTTTAATATCATAATGTTTTAGAAAAATTAATTGTAATAATAAGGAAAATATTTCATTAAAATGATTTATCATTGGTGTTATTGGGGAATATAATTTAATTCTCATAAAATAAAATGACTTGACTATGCATTTTTCGTGTCTAATGAAATAATTTAGAAGAATAATTTTAATAAAAAATTGGATTTTATGAAATTAAATGAAGGTAAATGTATGATTAACTAAATTAAAATATATAATTTTCTAAAAATGTAATTTGAAGTGGAATCAATAGATTACTTATTTTTAAATTTAAAAAAATCTTGGTAAAATCATGAATCTCATTGATCATGTCATATAATAAAAAGAATAATGTCAAGAAGAAGAATATTGTTCTATATATTTCATTGAAAACATGCTAAAATAAGATCATAAAGTAATTTAGGAGAAAAATAATGAAATAATAAAAAAACATCACCTGTATGAAAATCAGTTAGATAGATATTTAATGGGGTGAAAACATTCAACAAAATTACAAACAAAACATTAAATGGATTTACACCCTCACATTAAAGATAATTGTAAAATAAAACTTTTTAAATGAAAAATTAGATAAAAAAGATTTAATGGATGTTAATTTAAACTGGAAGTTTATAAATTTATTAATTTTGTAAAATTTATGAAGAAGATGAATAAAATTTCATGAATGAAAAAAATGTTAATGTGATATCATGAACAGTTTTTTAAAAAAAAATTCTACAAAATTTTGTGAAAGAATTACAAAATAAACATGAAAATAAATAAATTTTCACTATCCAAGTAGATTCATCAATAAAAAATAGTCATCATTTAATTGAGAAGAAATTTAAAAAATAATATAAAAACACACCAGATGATAATAAATTAGTTCACTTGTGCACTCACCACCATCTACTACAATAGTATTTCTTATCATTTTACGAACATTGGAAAATAATTTTAAAAATATAAATTTTATTAAAATGAGAGATGAATGTTTAACAGATATTGTTAGTGTGACAATATCATTAGACAATAAGGATATAATTTCTTTTACAACATTCCAGTTATCTATAGAATGAATAGTTCATGTCATTCCAACAAATGATATAATAAAATATATTTAATTAGAAGAATGGTTTAGGGAAAAAAATAAAAAGGAAAAATACATCTATATAAAATAAAATTGTCTATGTAAATAAAACTTGTTTAGTCTGTTCCCAATAGGGAAAATATGTATATATGTTTATAACTACATTACCAGGACAAATATCATGTGTTAGTAAATTTGTGGAATTTATGAAATTAATAGTAAATGAAATATTATTTCTTATATAATTATTTTTAAAAGATATTGGGGATGTAAAGTAATGGATGATTGAAAATGGATTCCCATCACATATTATAGGTGATGTTTATGATTCAAGAAACATTATAGATAATAATGGATTATTTATTACCATTGGAAAAGAAAGTTCCATGAAAATTGATGGAAGAAAGATACCTAATATAAATGATAGGAAGTTAAATTCCATGTTTCTTCTATTTTTTCATGTAATAATGTATTATATTAAATTTTAGTATAAGAAATTGATGATTGAAATGAATTTATCTTATTTGTGAGAATTTTTTATTTTGTAATGCATGAAAAGAGAAAACATTATTTCTAAAGTACTAAGAACCAAAGGAAATATATTTCATATTTAATATTAGAGTAAAAAAGTTATATATGTGAGATAGATATTAATAAATTATTGAATTGAATACTTCATCTTCATGTCCAAAAAATATTACAAAAATGTCATAGGAATATGTTTTTAGAGATTTACCTTAGATGAATATAGAAAAAACAACATTTATGATTCTTGTAAAAATGGGAAGATGATTAAATGAATACATAATAGTATATATACTTAGTACACTAGACAACTTCAACATATGTATTATCATTAATGTGCGCAGATGATTTGAAAATCCACAAATTTTTACATTGAAATTTAATAATTTTATTAATTAATTCATCTATATGGAACCTGTTATACTTATGAAAGAAAAATATTATATTATTTGAATTTTTATGTTTTATAGAATGGATTTTGAGAAAGAAAATTTTATATATTTCTAGAAGACAAAATTGGAAAATGTTATAGAGATTAAATGTATCTATTTTGAAGTAAATATATCAATTTAAAAAAACATCAATATATTTCTACATATTCCCCTCAGAAAATTTCCTTATAAACTGAAAAAAATAAAGAACATTGTATAAATTTAATAGACCATGAAGGAAATGTAATAAATATTAAAAAATTAGAGGGATTTTATATTGAATATGGTAATTGTTTGTAGCATATTTTAATTTTGACTAATGGAAAATATTACATCCAATAAAATGGGGTAAAAAAGAATCATTTGGTAAAATAATTCAGACTCTATTTGACTTTGTTCTAATTACTATTTTGAAATTCAAACATTGGAATGTTTTTGAAATGGATTAAGAGGTTATTTTCTTAGGATATTCAAATAATATAAGAATCTCTAGGTACTAGAATAAACAATTAAACAATTCATTAGAATCATGTAATTTTATAGGGATTGAAAATAAATTAAATTGAGAGGAAACTTATAATAGTGAATAAGATAATGGAATATATGATATTTTTGAATCTTTTAGAATAATAATTAATCATTTTCTATGTTCTGAGTCTTACATTTAATAGAAATGCTCTAATGAGTACAATAATTAATATGGGTTTGATTAGAAAAAAATATCATTATTTTTGAAATTATAGTAGTGTTTGTAGAATATAACATAAATATAAGTTATGAATCGATAGATTAGAGAAGGTGGAATGTAAGAATATATAATAAAATAATACATATCACTTAGGATGAACCTCAACCAGAATATGAAATATTCCAGCATAGGAAATATTTAAATTACATGAATGAGGAATTTGATCAAATATGGATGAATGACCTATTGAATCTTTTTCCATGGTAGGAAAGAATGAATATTTTTTTGAACTAAAAGGGTGTATAATAAGAATCTAAATGAAATGGAGAATTTTTCATTAACTATCAAAAGTTACATTTTCATGGGATATTCCATATTAGAAAGTGTAAATTTTATTGAAACATAAGTCCATATTGGAATTCATGTGACATTTTTTTGATGTTTATCTTCATCAAAATATTTTTTATGATATGGATTTAATGAAAAAATTTATGAATATTTTTTTAGTTGATATTTATATTGAAAAATAATAGTCGTTTATACTTAATATGGATGACAGTTTGAGTTTTTATGGTAATATATTAATATATTGTAGAAACCCATGCTCGATTGAATGTTGAGGAGGGGGTTAATATGTTTATATTTTTTAATAATGAATTTTTATTCAAATTAAACCTCTTTATCTGGTTAAGGTTCTCATTATAGTAACTAATATTAATCAATGTAACCTTAGTTAAAGTTGTCATAATAAATATATAATCACAAATCATTTACATGGTTCAGTAAAATCATACTCATTAGTCAAACTAATAATATAATTCCTCATCCTTAAACATTAAATAATCTTGAATTTAGTGAATAATTTTCATTGAGTATATTTTTTGGTTTATATTTCTTGATAATTAGGCCATAACTATTACCTAATATCTCAAATACTACA
This sequence comes from Viscum album, assembly GCA_963277665.1. Lineage (NCBI taxonomy): Eukaryota > Viridiplantae > Streptophyta > Magnoliopsida > Santalales > Viscaceae > Viscum > Viscum album. Next base: position 896,890,928 of record OY728136.1, on the reverse strand, counting down.
ATGTAGACACTTCAACTGACAATACATTTTATTTTCATATAACAGACACATTTAAAAAGTACATTTTTTCATTTAATGCTTAAACATCATAACTATTCCTTGATCCAATCCTTGACTCTATTATCCTATAAATCCAATAAACTTTTTTATAAAAATGGTAGGAGAATAAATATATTAGTAAAGGATACATAGTAAAGGAAAACTATTAGTCTTTTGAAAATAGGTAAGCATGAATAGTTTAGCACAAACTAATACTATTCACCTTTATGAAGTATAAAATACAATTTATTGATTATTTTCCCATTTATTAACCTTTTATAACCAAATGTTTACAATAAATCCTGTTGAAACGAAAAATAACATGCAAAGGTAACTTGTAACATAATCATACTTAAATGGAATAATCATATGGTTTAATTACACGCACATCACTCTTAGAATGGAATATCCATTTGGACAACTTCCATACCCAATATATTTGAGGTTATAACATAACCATCCATAATTGGTTTATCAATGAACCAAACATCATTTATTTTATCACATACCAACCAATATTGGTTAATCATGTAACCACCCATCAAATTTACAAGTACCATTTAAATAAAATAACACTAAAAACATCAATAAAAGAAAAATAACATCTCTATTATTCAACCCCAAGAGAATATTTTAATATATATAAATATTCAACCAACTTATAAAATAATTTAAAACATTTAATAAATAAAAAATTTAATCAATGAGTTCCATAACACTTTGAATCATTTTAAATAAATTGTAATTTTAAAATATTTATGTAAATGTAAATGAATCCTTCAAAAAAAATTTGAAAACATAGACATGAAATTGAAGGTTTAAAATGAATAAATATTTTCAACAATTAAAATGATGTTTTAGTTGAAGTGTCACTAACCACATGAGAATGAATAGAATAAAAATTATTAAGGAATATTATTAAACAAAACATTAAATATCATGAACATATATTAATTAATGATTTAAAGAGTAAAATGGTTTTTATATACAAATTATAATATAATAAATGTTCCTAACAACAGGATATTCGCCAATGAATCGTGATTGAGATGAAATCCCTTACCTTGAGTCAAACTCATCATGTATGTTCCTTGTTCATTTTGAATAATAAAATTTAGTAAATTTATACTTGTTTTAGAATTTTTTTAATGTTTATTTTTTTAATATATTAACATGTTATAATAATCACTTAATTATTTCAGTTCTTATCAGAAATTTTGTTCATGAAAGGTACTTGGGTCAAAAATGATCATTTTTTATGTAAATTTTCAATGAGGTCATAGGTAATTTATATAAATAATTATATTAAAAAATTTAAATAAAATATAAATATCATATATATATATATATATTTATAATAATCCATACTATTTAGAGATAAGAAATTAAATGCATTGTTCATAGAGACTATAGGACGTACGTAGACATGAACGGTACATTAATTTCTTTGTTAAATTAAAAGAAGGAATCCTAATTGATACATAGGTACATTATTATTCCATTATAATATATATGTTATATATTTTACATAGGTTTATTACTGCTATCCTATATACGTTCTATGTATGGAATGCGCAAATCATATCACTTTGATGGGGTGGTTGTCCACACATCCTCATGTGAAATTATCATATTTATACAACATGAAAAAAAAGGTATGTTCAAAATAAAATTTTCTGAATCAAATATAAAATATAAATATAATATAATATATATATATATATAGATTCTATCATAATGGCCACCATTAGTGGTGGTAGGGAAAATTGAACAATCATCGTTTCGTGAGGCTGTAGTTCGTCGTACAAAGAAATTATATGTTTTTAACATTTAGATAGAGGTGGTTATAAGTGTAGGTCAAATAATTCCCATAAAAACATAATAGAATATTTATTATACTGTTTTTATTATGCAACAATATAATAATATGAATATAGGTAGTGTAGATGGAAAATATATGAAAGGATCTTGAGATAAAATTTTACCTCTAAATCGGGTAACTCTTTTTGGTTTGTGCCAAAAGGCTTCCATGATTTGGATTATTCCCAAGGTATGACTTATTAAAAGAAGCGATTCATTTTAGTATCTAATTTTAGAGTAAGTTTTAAGATATAATGGTATTTAGAAGTGTGAGTATGTGGGTATAGTTGGTGGCCTTTTTTAAGAGGGAGGTTGGCACTTTAATAATGACTTGAAATATAATTTTATTATAAATTTATTTTTGGGTTCTAAAAGATCCAAATTGATATATATAAATATATGGGATATGATTATTATTGGTCTTAATCCTCTCAAAAAGTAGTTTTTTTTAAATATTTTAATAACAAAATTATCTTTATATTTTTTCTTTAACCATTATTTAAAAATAGTAACTGTTACCTTGCCTTCTTGTATTTTCATAATATATGGTTACAATATTGATTATGAAATACCAATAGAACCAATAGTGGATAATTAATTTAATTTGAAAAATTATCTATGTAAATTGGCCTAATATTAGATTTTTATGATTATTATTTTATTTAATAAAAAGTATTGGTTTTAAAAATTCATTTATATCAATGTTGAAACTATTTAGTAAATGTTTTTTAATGAAAAAAACGTGATTACTTCAATAAAAATGAATAATATGAAATATAAAATGGTATATTCTGCCATTGAATTATTTTATTGGATGAAAATTTTTAAATTACAAATATTTTAATATTTATAATATCATTTATTTGAATTTTTTTTAAAAAAGGTATTTACTGCATCATTATTGTGTCATAAATAAAATTATTTATATGATGTCTACAAATTATAAATATAGTACCATGATGTAGGAAATAATATTTCTAATTTAATGACTATTTATAGTCATATATATTATATATATAAACACATACTAAAATTTTGTTAGTAAAAATATACATGTTAATGTTATATTTTTCATTACTTTAAATTAATGTTATTAAATGTCATTATCACACCCAAGGGGCTCCCAATTGCAAATGGTTTGGCCTAAGGATTTTTGTTTCTCACTCATGACTCATACAATTATATTAGTAAACGTGTTATAGTAATATTCTATTATTATAACATTATTTTTACCCTTAGCTTAACTGATTTACCCTTTAACCATGGAAGATGAAAATAATTACTAAATCTACTATTCATAATGTACAAAAAAAGGTACAAATTTACATAATTTAAACATTATAATTCAAAATATTGAATCCAATTTCCATATTCATAACACAAAATTGTGAAAAATAAATTTAAAATCAACTCCCATTGTAAAACGTCAAATTAGGTTTTTTAAAAGTAAGAACATTGAAAAAGATTAAAATGTTTTTAAATATAAACTCAATATAGAGTAAATAACAATGAAATCTATTATAATAAATGATAAAAATATATTCCATTTATAATTAAAAACAATTAACTAACATAATTTAACCATATAAATTATCTCGATGGAAAAAAGTTGTCTTCACTTAAAATTTAGCATATATTTATTATTCATCAGAGCACCATAGTTATCATAAAATATAATAAATTCAATAAAGGAAAAAAAATTCCTACTTATAAATGAGAATATTATATTTTCATGTATAACATATAATGGTGACCAAAACTATATTTAAAATGGTCTCTCCATCAAAAGTATGTAAAACTTCATTTTTAGAAAAATACTCATTTTATCCGAATAATTGAATTTATTCTTATATATTGTCAGGAAAATACAAAAGATTAATTTTAAATATTATATTTGATTATTATTTAATTAATATAATCCCAAAAAATGATATTATTATTTTATAAAAACAATTATCCACATTAAAAATGTTTTTTCAAAATATCCTTTTTACCTAAGTGGTTTTTAATTTCATTTCTAATTAATTTGGTAACCAGGGAGTCATTATATAAATATGTGTAAACAATATTCTCATAATACATTAAACACTATTCATTCCCTCTATTATGACACCTATGTTATAACTACAATTTACATATTGATAAAGTATTATTTTTGGTATATCTCAGTCTTATGTGCAACATAGACATTGGGGAAACCCGTTATTGCATGATGGGTATTCTCTAGAGTTGATAAGTCCCATTAAAGTAAAATTAGTATTTAATTAATAAATAGTAATAAATATGATTATGTAATATTATTTAATTACCTTTGATGTTAAATCCCTTCTTTTTTTAGAAATTTCATCCTCACTATTTGAATTTTGGTGTTGGTAACTAAAGTATGAATTTTCCAAATACCTTTATTGAAATCCCACATCAGTAATAAGTTTAATAAAACATCCAGTTTAATATAAAGAAATGAAGGTTTGAAGATCACCTGATATAACACATATTAAGATTCCATGTAGTAAAACATGTAATTGAATGAAAAACTAACCATTAAATTTCGGTTAAGAGTGATATAAAACATGTTCAAGAATAAGTTAAAAACCAGAAAGCTATACATTTATTATTGGTTACACAATCATTGATTTCAAAGTAGGAAATGTAAACATTTGTTTTGTTTCAATATCCTTTTCATAATTTTTAAAAATTCATTTCATTTATATACTATGAACATAATGACATATAATTTCTTAAATAGAATAGTTTCATCCTTTTATCAATTTAAACCACACACTCATCTTTTTCTAAAAATGTTAACAATTTATGATAATGAAAATTCTATAGAATCAGATAATCCACAAAATATAAACAATAAATATATTTTTTCTTACAACATTCAAAAAATAGTTAGGATAAGATAATTTAATTTCAAGAAAATAATAATACTTTATACAAATAAGTACTACTCTTAATCTACAAAATTCAACAAACAATACCAAATGTTCAAAAAAACCATTCAATAATAAAATTTCATTAAAATACTTCAAAAAATATCCAACCGTATTGGGAAACTGAAAATTCATAAGTATTTGGTCTCATTGTCTTCCAATAAAAAAAATTTCATTTGAATCCAAATAACATCAACCACTATTAATGTCTCATAATATAAATAAATTAATCTAATATCATGTTTTCTATGATATATTAATCATTTCAATAAATAAACATAATCACCATAAATCCTCATTTAATATATAAGATTCTCCCAAAATATATTTTAACCCTTACTACTCAATTTTAATACCAAATTATTCTATTTCCCTTAATCATATAATCTTCCCTAAATAGTGAACGTCTTACAAAATCACTTAATCCCCAAATCATATTCCAATACCCAAAATTTCTGTTTGATAAAATATATGTCTCCTAAATCAACATATCTTTATCCAAAAAATCATTTAAATAAAAAAAAATAAGTCATACTAACAAGGGACTTCTTATAGGCCAGTGGTAGGTGATAAATCCTTGTCTCACATTGGATGTGGGATTGATTCTCACATCTATGTCCAATGTGATGGGTTGTCACCCATATGCAAGTTTTCCCTATTAAAAAAACTCCAAAATAACCATAACATGTTTTAACAATAAAAGTTTTATTATTCCTGTCATTCAAATCCCAAATCATAATTAAAAAACAACTTACCTCATAAAATATTATTGATATAGAATTTTTTTATTTCACCAGAATAAGATTTGAAAAAACTATTCCCAAATTAAATAACATCATACCTTGATCATGGTGTCTACCTAGATTTATCATCATTTTGATCACATAGATAGATGTTCCATGAATTGAAAAATTGATTTAGTGATTCATCAAAATCAATTGTTTATTTTTTCGAAATAAATCTTGTACAAATTAGGTTATATGAGTGTTTACAGGAAAAAAGTTCTGTAAAATAATCATGTATGACATATATTTTCAAAACAATAGATAAGACTTGATTTTTGTAAAACATTCAGAAAATTTTGGATTTGAAACATTCAATCATGGGTCCCTTTAAAATTATATAAGTATGTGTTTAATGACTATGAGTTAAAAAAGAAAAAACAAATAAGATGCGTAAGGTTATCCTTCCTCACCAGCTTTTTTAAAATCATTATATTCTTCAATATATTTTGATAAGGTAAAATATATGAAAATTTCTTGATAAAAAATATCATTCATGAAAATATGAGAATTTTAAAAAAATAGGATTTGATTAAAAGCAACCCATGATCCAAGATGGTATCAATGTATAATGGAGGTGTTTGATATCTCAAACAATATATTTCAAGTGATTTTTCTGTTAGAAAAAGTATAAAATCATATTGACATGTCTTTGTAATATTTATTTCAAGAAGGTTATCGGGAAGTGATATGCATGCTATTTTAGATCATTACCCTTCCATTGGTAACCAAATTTACATAATCTTAAAAATATTATAAAACATGTATTTAACTGAATGAATAGATAAAGAGACTTACCATATGATTATCAAAAACAATTAATTCCTAATGTTTTCTAAACCATTCCTCTAATACCAACTATAGACCCCAATAATAAGCATTACATAATTTTGAATTATGTCAATAATTCATATTGAGTATATTTTTAGTTTTATATTTTTAGATAATTTTCCCATAACTATTACATAACATCTCAAATATTAAAATTTAGAAACTTTTACTCATTATACATTTTCATTTTATAAAACAAAAACATTTAAAAAGTATATGGTTTCATTTGAATCTTAAGCATCCCACCTTTTTTCGGATCCCATCATTGACTCTTTTCTCGATTAAATCATGTGAATAACATTTCAAAACATGGGATGATTATAAAAAGAAAAGTAAGGGATACATAAATATGGAAAGAAATTTTCCTTTTGAAAACATGTAAACATGAATACTCGATCAAAATGTATTAATTTTCACCTTTTGAATTAGTAAATACTCTTCACTAAATATAATTTCATTGCATTCCTTCTTTATAACCAAATGATTACCACAAAACCCATAGAATGTCTTTATAACATATAAAGGTAACATAGGACATAATAATACTTAAATACAATAAAAATATGTTCGAATTTCACACATATCACTCTTAAAATGGAATATCCATATGGCCGACTACCATACCAAATTAATTGGAAGTCATAATGTAACTATGAGTCCTTGGTTTATCACGGAACCACCAATCATTTGGTTTATCACATACCCACCCATCTTGGTTTATCACATAACCACTCTTCAAATGTCCAAGTACCATTTATTAATCATATCACATAAAAAAAATACTAACCTAAAAATAGAATTTCTACACTGCAACCACAAGATATCCTTTTAAGATATAGAAATAGTCAACAAATTTCCAAAACCATTAAAAATAGTTAATAAAGAAAATTTTGAAGCAATGTGTCCCATAAAACATTGAAAATTAGTAATAAATTTTCATTTTAAAACATTATTTTACATATAAATAACACCTTAAATCCCAATTTTAAATATTGGATTAAAAATATAATTCTTCAATAGAATAAATCTTAAAATCATATACAACAATTTTTTAGTTAAGGAGTCCCTTACCACTTGAGAATCACATGAATAAAAATCAATAATGAATAAAATTAAGAAGATTTTTAAATATCTTTAGAATATACTAATTCATCATATAAATATTTGAAAGGGTTATATATACACCTTTTATGATAATAAATGTACATAACTATAAGATATGCCTCAGTAAATAGAGATTGAGACGGAATCCATTACCTTGAGTCCAACTCATCGCGTATGTTCCTTGTTCATATTGAATAATAAACATATGTTAATTTAAATTTTTTTAATGAATTATAAAGTTTATTATTACTTTTTTATCACTTATTATCATGTTATAACAATCACTAAATTATATAAAAGCACATAATAGATTTTTTGGATGTTCATTACCTATGTCTAAAATGAACTTTTTTATGTAAATTGTAAATGTGTTCATAAGTAGATTTTTTTCAGAATGATATTAATGATTTAAATAACATATATATATCATATATATATATATATATTAAAATATTTATAATATTTGGTGGTATGAAATGATATGACATGTTCGTGGAGACGATAGGTCATACGTACACATGAACGCTACTTTTAGTTCTTTTCATTTTAAAAGAATGAAAACTAAATGCTACATAAGTATATTATTTTTATGGTTTAATTTCTATTTTTTATATATTATATATGTTAATTAACACTTTATTTTATATATTCCATGTATGGAATGAATGAGTCATATCATTTTGAGGGGGAGGTAGTCCACACTTCCTTAAGTGAAATTATCGTATTAACACAACATGAAATGAATAAATCTATATTATAAATACAATTTACAGAAGAATAAATTAAATATAAATATAATACATATAATATATAAATATAGTTTCTATAATAATTTCCCCCATGAGCGGTGGTAGGGAAAATTGAACATTCATCGTTTTGTAAGGATGTACTTCGTCTTACACTGATTCAGTATATTTGTAACCATTAGATGGAGGTGTGTGATTGTGTAGGATGAATAAATATCATAAAAAATCCTATACTATTTTGAATACTGGTTTTTTATATAATCATTGAATAATAAGGTCATAGGGAGTGTATAATGGAAAAAAATGGAAGGATTTTGAGAGAAGATCTTACCTCTAAATCGGGTAACTCCTTTTGGATTTTTCCAAAAAGATTATTTTATTTTCATTTTTCCCATTAGTAATGCTTATAGGAATTATATATGGATTTTATGTGATTATTTGATGAGAATATGAATGATTCAAGGGGCCTTAGTGGTGTGATTAAGTGGGTAGATGTGGTTCCCTTTTATAAGAGGAAGGTGGGGCACTTTAGGGACATCAGGAAATATTATTTTATTATAAATTAATTATTGGGTTATAATTTCTCCAATATGAAATATTTGAAGTATATAATGAGTATGGGTTGAAATAATCTCAAAAAATAGGATTTATACTTGTTTATGTTACAACATTAACATTCTCATTTTTCTTTAACCCTTAGTTAAAAATATTGAATCTTACCATGTCTTCTTGTATTTTCATAATACATGGTTACTATAGTTACTATAAAATTCCATTTGAACAACAATTTAATCTATAATGAAATTTTATACATTATCCATTTAATTTTGACTAATCTTATATTTTTTTCTATAATATCTCATTTTATAAAATAGTATTTGTTTTCGAATCTCATTTATTTCAATTATGAAAATATTTAGTAATTGATTTTTTTAAAGTCGTAAAAACTTGATTAATGTCATCCAAATGCATTAACTCAAATTTACAATTTCATATTCATCCATTGATTTCGTGGATGTCATCAAAATTTTCAAATTACATTTATTTTGTTATTTATAATATCATTTATTAGAATATTTCATTAATAATGTAATCGATGCATCATAATTATATCATAAATTAATTAATTAATTTGAGTTCCAAAAATTATAAATAAAATACAATGACATAGGAAATATTTTTATATTTATAATTATTAATTATAGTCATATATTTTTTTATATAATCCAGTTTTAAAATTTTGTTAGTAAAAAGATACATGTTTATGTTATATTTTTTTACATTAAATAAATGTTATTAAATGTCATTATCAGACCCATGTGGATCCCAAATTATAAACATTTGGCCGAAATATTTTTATGGTCACCCATGACTCATCTAATGTTATTATTTCATGGGTTAGGGTAAATTATATTAATATAATATTATTTTTAGCCTTATTTTACCTAATTTACCATTTAACCATTGTAAATAATAATAATTACTAATGTTAATATTCATAATTTCCAAAAATAAAAGGGACATATTTATATAATTTGGGCCTTATGATCCCAAATAATGAATCTATTTTTCCAAATTCAAAACAGAAAAGTAGAAAAAGATAAATTTAAATTAAACCACATTGAAAAAACAAGAAATCATGTTTTTAAATGTTAAAACATTACAAATGATTGAAAAGTTTTTAAATCTGAATTCAATAGATAATCAATAAATATGACATAAATTCTAATCAATGACAAAAATATATTCTATTAATAATGTAAAATAATTAAATAATATAATTTATTCATTAAAATAATCTCGATGGAAAAAGTTTTCTTTAATTAAAATTTTTCATATTTTTATTTTTCATCAAAAAAATGATAGTTATGAGAAAAAAAAATAATCAAAGGTAATTTTTGATGTCAAAATTATAATGAAGAAAATTATTTTGTCAAATAGAATATACAGAGGTGAAAAAAACTAAATTTAATATCGGATCACTATCAAAATTTAGTAAAACTGTATTTTTATAAAAATACATCTCTTATTTGAAAAATTGAATTTGTTCTAATATCATATCTAGAAAATATAAACGATTAATTTTAAATATTATAATAGATGAATATTTCATTTTTTACAATCCAAAAAATGTGATATGATTATTTTATAGAATCAAGTTGACAATATTTAATTTTTTTTTATAAAAAAACAACCTTGATATTAAAATTGGTTTTAGTTTCATTTCAAGTTAATTTTGTAACCAATGAGTCATTATAAAATCATGTGGAAACCGTATTATAATAATTCAATAAATAATATTCATTACCTACATTCTAATGGATACAAGATAAATACCATTTAAAGAGTAATAATGTATTATTTTTCCATATATCCCAGTCGTCTGAGCAACAAAAATTTCAGAGAAAACCATTATTGCATGTTGAGTATTATATCGAACATAGAATCCCCATTAAATTAAAATTAATATTTAATTCATAAATATTAAAAACATTGAAAATGAAATATTCTTTAATTACTTGGTATGTTACCAGTATTCACCCATTGTAAAAAATTATTCAATATAAAATCAGTGATTACAATTATTCTGACAATAACTAAAATAATTCTTTCCACTTTTTTTGTCCAACTGAAAGATATATTATGTTTCAAACACCATATGGAAGATTTATTTTACTTTTTAGGGTTTTTTGTGAACCATAAATATCATCAAAAATGTGTATGGTATTAATTTCTAAAAATATTACTAGATATATGTATTTTGTGTAATATTTATGTTACTTTATACTAGTTGAATCAGGTATGTGGGTCTTGATTAAATATTTCAGATATCCTTTATATGTCCAATTTCATAAGTACACCAATTCTCAAGAATATTTTTATCCATTAGTGGATGTAATGATTTCCTCATTTGACTTCATGTTGTATATAAAATGTATATTTCATGTAGATATCACTATCCCTAGTTTTATTAAACAATTCATTATCTTCTCAAACATAAAACATATAACAAATATTATTTTTTCCATTGTTATATTATGTACCATGTATAATTATTTATTCCATTTTGATACCTCAAAAGTTCAAACACAGTCACATATACATGGACACACACTCCTCCACACATAGTGATCTCTCATCATTCATGTAAATTATTTTCATCATTTATGAACATTACACCCATGTAATAGTATTAAAGGTTTCTAAAAACATGTTGTTTAATGGTGTGATGCAAACCCAATTTTCTCAATAGAATGGTATCATGTTAATACATCAATTTCTTCAGGAAACACATGACTGATAGATTCACACATGATGATATAGAGTTTCTTCCTTAATCATGAATGTATATATTACTTTTCAAAAAACCTCCCATTTAATGGTTATTTTAATGAATGCTATATTATTCTATAAAAACAAGATTTCACTCATGTTGAAGAAACAAACCCTTGTTCATTGACCATTTGTATTTATATTTTATATATCTATCAAAACTCATCTAGGTTTTAGGTAATTTTAAGGATATTTAATATAATCCTTAGAATATTTCTTTTCAATAATTTCCTAAACAATTAAAATATCAATATTTCATAAATATTTTTGTGCCAAATAACATGATTTTTCCTATAAATTAGTTTAAATTTCACCCTTACAATAAAAAATAATGTACATGTTTAAATATAACATATATCACAACGTGTTTGACCACTACCTCATATAACTTTCATGTTAATATAATTATTCATATGCATATCTACCATCATGATCCTCGAAGTTTTTCATTAAATGACATATTAGTAACTTTTATTTTCAACAATAAAAAATATAATGATTTACATTGATTTTATCTATGGAAATAAAATACATTGTTCCATAACTGGTCATTTTTGAATGAATAATAATGAAAAAATAACCCTTGACATACATGATCTATAAGATGAAGGCAAAAAGTCGTCATGAAACACAAATTAATTCTATTATAATGTTAATATGTTATTATTTTATTTTTAGGATTGATGAATATTGTTCCAATGCACTTTTACAAAATTAAATATCTTTATGGTTGGTTGATTCCACATAAGACTCTTTATTAATTTTTCTATTCAGTCAATCACCAAGGTTAGAACATGGATAATCCTTATACCCATTCCCATAAATGAGATTCTCCACACCTATGTATTGAATGTAAGATCATACTATTATGAACTATATATTCCATGTGCATCCCATGTCTACTCCAAATAATAACTATGAAATCCCAATACTCATGTTTCCATGTTGGAATGCTTAGATGGATCTATCATGTGGTTGATCCTTACCATAAATATTTTAGATTGAGCTTATTTCATATTATAGGTTGGTTAGATTATTTTTTATAACACATATATAAATTTATAATTATATTCTCCTAAAAAATAATCTCCCTTTATTTTCTTAGTATAATTTCAAAAAATATCCTTAATATCCAAATTTTTTTAGTCGATAAATCAACTAAATTTTTGTAAATATTGTTTCATTGTAAACCATATATCATAATATTTTCTAAACATTACAAATATTCATATTATCATATTAAATACAAGATGAAATTACAATAAATGATATCAAATTCCATTCACATAATCCTTAATAATTGTCTAAGAATCAAAAAATCATATTTAAATATCCAAAAAATATTTAATTACAAAAACAATTAAGTACATAGGATTAATAATCTCCCATGTTTATCTTCATGTTGATATATATTCATATATCATAATATTAATATGTGTTCTAAATGTGTCTCCCCCTTCTTCAAAATAGAATTCAAAGGGTAATATTAGGGTCTTCTCTTCATTTATTATAAGTTATAATGAATTTATGATTAGTAACCCCTATATAAAAGATAAATATGATAAAACCTGAATATCATATCAATAATCCTATTGTAGGTCTACTAAAAGTCTAAATGTTCTAACCTTGTGTATAAAATAATAAAGATACAGTGGAGTTTTCCCATGCAATTGATAATCTACCATGAATGTGGTATCATTATTAGGATTTTCTAGTACTAAACTATGAGATATAATGACATGAAAATAATGATTCTATACACAAATTAACAATTATGTTATAAAACTAACAAGTATTTTAATAAATCTACATGTATCTAATCCTTTCATCAAAAAAATTTCCCATTAGTAAGTATAAATAAAAAACATAAAAGAGTTTATATGTGTGATTATCATACATCATCTTATGTGTATATCCCTATGGAAGGATGCACTTCATTATACATCATGGAAATAGATATTCTCTATAATGAATGGATCTTCTTCCTCAATTAATTATATGTAGGTAAAAACATTAAATAATAGGAATTAGTTGGGACTATTAGATTAATAGAAATAATATTTTGACTAGGAGATTCCTCTTAATATTGGTGCATCCTTTCTATGCATCTACGTATGGGATTATTTATTTGTACTCTTCATTTTAATTTATTTCACATCTTCTTGATTGTACTATTTATTCCCTTTACTTATTCATTATTTGGAATAAAATATTACATGTCATATTTTTGGATCATAATCATACCAAATATAGATAAATTATCATCATCCTTTTTCATATTTGTCAAGATAAATTTATAAGAATGTCATTCTAATTGTTTTTAGACAACTAAAATTGTTTATAAAATTTATATTATCTTGAAAAATAAACTAAGAACTATATACTTATACTCTCATTCTTCATTAAATAATAAAATTATTTTCCAATACAGTTACCTTGAAACCACTTCTCATTCAGATCATAGAGAACTAGTTTTTCCAACCATTTCATGCATACCTCATCATTTTAGCCTTCAAAAGTGTGTCTCCCAAAAAATTCATCTGAGTTAAGAAATTTAATTGTGTATATTATTTTTGTGTTGATATATTTGAATATTTTTATCTCTAAAATCTTTTCCTCTGAAATTCATTGATAACTGAACTTGTTTCAAAAATATTTCTTAGTAAATAAATATTAATACATCAAGAATTTAATTTATGTCTATGTTTAACATATCACAATAAAAAATTATTAAATGTTTTTCATTCGAATGTGACCTATATCTATCTATATTTATTAGTTTGTCATCTTGATTCAAAACCATGAACTATATTTCATCTATGGGGGTGGATTGTGGATCCATTTGATATTCTTTACATCCCTTGATTTGGATAATTTCTTCTATGTTTTATTGGACCAAAATCATATCCATTGGTTTCCACATATGTACTATTAAATAAAAAGGGCATGTTTCGATATAGACTTTATGTAGCTTTCCATTATTCACATTAATAATTATTGTCCTTAGTTTGTTTATAGTCTCCCAACATATCTATAAACAATGTGACATCAAATCAATCACTGTTTAGATACGTTATTAAAGGGATACATGTAGATTGTGTCACATCTAGATAATAATTTTTTATATCCATTCCCATTATATAATCAATTATAACATATTCATGTTTCGCTTCTATAAGTATATGTTTTTGAATATCAAAAAAAAATTTATGCCTCATATCCAAGATCTATATCTCAACAACCACACGTTTATTTTCATTCACATGATTCTAAATTTCTTTCTCGACGTATAGAATATTCCCCATAGAGAATTATAATTTTAGTTCATATCTAATGATAGTTTTATACATTAATCTATATTCTCACTAAAATACAATGACAAAATGACATTATTTCTATTTTAAAAGATAAAAATTTATTTATCTGAAGAAAAAATGATGATGAAACTTTCTTATTTTTAATCATCATGTTTCTATTTTTACTGATGAAGTGGTTCTTATTATTTTTACACCACATGTTTTTATGATCTATACCATCATATGATTCTAATTTGGATTATTATTATTTAACATTATTTATTGGAAATTTCGTGGAAATGTGACTAGAGTCAGAACAGTTGAAACTCATTAATCAGTTCTATCATTATTCCTCTGTCATTCCCTTTCAGAATACTTTTTATATGTGACCAAAAAGTTTATTGAAGTATTATTCATCCTCAAAACCTGACTAATTATATTCTTCCAAATATTATTCTAAAAAAATTAAATTCCCATCACATAAAATACCATATCAATATTTTCATTCTACCTAGAAAATGGAATTTTCAACATCTTATTAACTTTTTGCATATTTGGATTTTTATTAATAAAAAATATATATATTTCTTCTTATGATGAAATTTTTGAATATAAAACATATAAACAATTAATAATAAATTATTTTATAATGATAGAGTTTAAAATCTTCTCCCAAATTACACTAATGCTTCTAAATATTTCATTAACTATTCTTAAATAGTCATAAATATTTCTATCATAAAAAATTTGGATGTCCTGAAAATGATACCTCTATATTAATAGTGATAAATATATGAAATTAAAATTACCTTCATAACTACTTCTCAATATTACTCAAATGTAATTATAAATTTGGAGACCTAATGCTTTTTTCTAGTCCTTATTGTATATAAGAATCAAGATTTAATATTAATAGTTTCCATAAAACTTTAAATTTATTAATAAATCTTATTTCATTTTATGATTTTTAAAAAATTTTGCAAAACAAAATTTTTCTCTATATATCTCTTTTAAGACATCAGATTTGAGGCAGCGTAACATTATCTTACTTAAACTATGATAAATATTCCCATAAAAAGTTTGAACTGATATAATATTGAAAGATTTAAGATTCCTCATTTTTTAGAATGATTCTAGGATATTTATAAGTAACCATCCCTATTATTCGACATATAGTATGATCTCTTCTTTAGTTGTGGATCCTAAGGCTAGATTGACCACTTAGAGGGGTTTGAATCTATTGATTCTATTTCCATGTTCCCTTTCATGAAATTAATCTAATGAAAAATGTAATTGTTATCAATATAGTCAAAATATTATCTCAATATCACTTTATGTGTACTTTTAATAACAATGGGAGTAGTATATTATATTTATAAGGATTGGAAACACATTTTTTCCATTCTGAAACGATTTAGTCCCCATTGTAACATATTATTCTCTATAAAATAAGGGATTACAATATATTCATTATGAAATGAATGTTTTCATCCCTCATTATATAAACACCTAAAAGATATATATCAACATTCACCATCCATAGAAAAAAACTCTCCACTTTTCAAAACAAATGGAATAAATATATATTCATCATAGTTGATCTACGTATTAAATTATATTTAAATATTTTGATGCATGTATTAGTGTATAAATTTAATTGATATGATTAGATCATATATACATAAAAATATTTTTCACATAATGAATCATGGTTTTTTTCATCATAAATAAATTTTTATATGTTATGTATGATCAGCGTAAATAGAGGAACAATGTTCCTAATGATGATCTTGCATTAGTTGATTATGCCATAGACTCACTTGATAAGGCTATTTTAGTAATACATATTTTATTTACTAATCACTCTACATTGATGTGTGAAATAATGTAGGTAATATTCAAATAGAAACCATATGACACAAATTATTTATCTCTTTAGATTTTTATAATTTAACATAATTTATTTATACATTTATATTTTTATGATGTTCCCATTTATTCACAAATTAATTTATGAACACCCCTCCCTACCTCGAGTGATCTCATTTATGAAAGAAATTATTTTCCACCATGTTTACAGACTACGTGTAAAAACCTGTGCAATATCTCAAAATAGACCACATAAGGATATTACACAATCAAAAATGTTGTTGTGTAGTGGTATCATGAAAACCCAACAGTTCCATCATCAAACTACTAAGTGTGATATTAGAAAATAGTGTTTACATTTTCATTACATATACATATTGTAATAGAAAATATCATTAAACTACTCCATAAAAAAGTCTTTTTTAAAATCTAGGATTTTTATAAAAAAAAATAGATCAATCCAAAAATAGAGACATATCATCATCCATGGACCCTCTATATTTATAGATATTATCTCCACCACATATATTCCATGTTTAATGCAGTTTGTAGGCAATCTATAATCTTATTCAAAATATATCATTCCATGGTTTTCTAAAACACTTTATATCTCAATATATCTCATATATTTAGACACTACAAAACATGGAATCATTCTTTACATAATTTAATATTATCAATATGGTAAATAGATCACGTGTACTACAAAAATACAACATGAATCCATACATCATTATAGGACCTTCATGTCAATATCATTCTTGGGAATATACTCATGCATCATGTTTTTTCCATATTTTTCCTGAGATCACATGTCACTTACATCAGTTTTTAACTTGGGAGCATCTCGCAAATGTGTTTGATCATCATAATGGAAATAATAGAATAATTTCAACAAATTTTTATTAAGCATGAATAATGGTTAAAAAAATACCCCTTCACATGATAAAGGTAGAATATTATGGTACAATGTTAACGACTGGATTGGATTAATTCTATTTAATGGCCAATGTTCTGCCCAACCATTTAAATATTAGAAAAAATTGGTCCCAAATGTTCTTCTCCCACATTTAATATTTTTATGGATGGGGATTTAATATAAAACATAACATTCCTTCCATTTTTTATCCATCAATGTTCTCATCAAATAGATACACCTTGAACACACACCCATCATGAGGTTCTTTCATAACTATATGATCCACCCCATCAACACTATATATTCTTTTTGTACGACATGTTCATCCATATATTCCCTCTATGGGGACTATTCAATCACAGTTCTCTAAATTCTATGATATCACTCATTGCATGAAATCCCATGTGGTTGATGCATCTCATCCAAAAGTTGGTTTGTGCTTTCATATTGAGCTTTGATGGTTGTCCAATGCTTTGGTATATGATTGAAAAATTCCATATAATATTCCCATTAATAATTCCTCTTTTTTTCTCATTGTGATAAAAATTAAAAACAAAAAAAAACCATATAGGAATTTTAAATCTTCTCATATTCTAAATTATTTTAAATAGTTTGAAAATTCAAATAACATAGTTACACACACTATAAAAATTATGAAAATTCAACAATATTCATTATTATAAGAATAATTAATTATTAATAACATAAAATTACACTATCAAAATCGATTAAAATGTACATGAATCACCAAATTATCGTCAACAAACCAACACATATTTAAATTATGATAAATAACAAAATGACTGAGATCAATTTATTTATGACAATTAAATATCTATTGGGATTAATTATAACCCTACTTAATGGTAAAATTTACATGATATATTCTTGACTAAATTAAACATTTATAAAGGAAAAGTTCATAAAAAATTAACTTTTTAATTGGATTTCTATATAAATATAATAGTGAATTTCTAAATTGATTTTATTATATTTTATAGTGATTATGGTCCCACATGTTACGATATATCATAAAAATTTAATGAGTGTATAAATGCCAATACTCTAGGAGATGAATTTATTTATCGGATTACAACATGAACAAAATGTATTGAATATCAGCATTTCAGAGGAAAACTATTCCAATTAGTTATTTAAATAGTTTTATATGGTTGATTCATTGTAATTTTATTCACCCAATTCAATTATAGTAATGATGAGAAAATATGAATCCAGAAATAGTTTTAACAATATAGTTTCTAGGATATTAATTAAATGTTTACAATATCTAACTACCTTATTGATGTATATCATTTATATAATCACATTATGTGATAAATATCATTGTTATTTATGTTAATCACATAATAAAACAACTAAAATAATTTTTTTATTATAATGGAACATCATAAAATGTCTTGATGAATCAAATATTAAATGATTAAGAGTTACCTCTATAGAAAAAAATCGAATGTGGAAGAGATTCTAGTGACCAATATTTTATGTCTTCATGAACATTATTTTTAATATAATATTATTATGGTGGAATAGAAAGAATACAAACTCATTAGGTTTAGATATAGTAAAATAAGAGTTTAATTATTCAAACCATTTTGGAACTGAAATATTTTGTTTGGAAGTACAGTTTATATACATTATTGATTAATGCTGAAGATATATTTTAAATACAATGTGATAGTCATAGTGAAATATATCTTACTAACATCATAGTAAAAATATCCATATCATAGAATAATGAAATCAAGATTCATTTAATGAAGAAGGGAGTTGTTTCAAAAGAATCGGAATTAGGGTGTATATAAAAATTTATCAAATTGATGATATTTTCTAAAAACTAATGCTAATGGAATAGTTTGAGTAATTAAGGATGATAATTTCTTCCACTTTCAGAAGCTATGTTATGTTCCCCCATAATGTCTTATGTAGTGTTTTTATTGTTGTATATTGGTGAAACTCATTGTGGGGGTGGTATAAATTATCCTATCATCAATTAATAAAATGATTTTTTATTGTATTTTAGGTTAGAGGAGTAATGTGAATTTATGGAGGGTGTGTTAATAAATATTATACATAGATATAATAAATGTCATATACATATTAAATTATCTCAACAATATTACATAATCTTGTTTCCTGATGAATGAACTTTTCTCCTTTGGAAAATATGTGGTTTTATGGAATGAAATTTTGTCAATTCATGGAAAGATATTTGTTTATAATGAAACTAAATAATGATATTATATTACCATTAATATTTATATAGTGTTTTATGTTTTTAAATTTGGATCCAATGAATGTTTTCTAGTTGAAAAATAATGTTTATTAGTTTAAATATATATGTTATGAGTCATATTTTTCATTTCACTTGATGATAAAGTGAATAGTTCATTCTAGTGGATAATGTATATTTGTTTTTAGAGAAATATGTTGTGGTCATAAGACACTGAAAGAAAGGAAACCATAAGTCTAAATGAAAATATGATTATGAATGTTCTTAGAGTCTCAGAAGAATCAATGTATACTTCAGAAGTTATGTCAGAAATTGTATATTTTAAATTCAATGAAAAATATCTCACAATAAATTTATACCATTATTATTCAATCTTATTTTGTTGAAATTTATTTTTCCTATATTGCGGAACAAATGAAAGAACTATAAAGAGTTTATATGGATAATCATGAAGCATTATATAGTATATGTTCTACCATAAAATAGTAGGGATTCAATTAAGTAATGGACATCACATGATTCATTTAGATCTATATATGTGTCATTCGATAAATGACCAACAACCTAAAATATTGGTTTCATGTGAAGACTCATGGAGTTAAAATTTCACCAAATCATGAAAAAAGAATTTTTAGTACTCCTTATGTATAGAATCCAAGATTATCACAAGACAAATTAAAAAAAATATTTAAAATGTTCAGTTGATGAGATACTGAATACAATTAAAATTTGAGTTGGTCAAAATTATATTCTATAAAAAATTGTTTGAACACAGATTGGTTAACTAGTATAATTTTTATAGAAACAAAATGATTATATCATTGTTTTTAAATAACTAAAATTAATAAAAGGATGTGATACTATAATTATTGTGAAAAAATGAGATGAAAAATAATGATGTTTAAATAAATAAGTTCTTTATATGATTATGAGTGAGTCAAATAAACCTTTTAATGTAAAATCCATTGTGGAGATGTTTATATTGATGATTAATGGCTTAAAAATAATTATAGTGGTTCAATGAATCAATCTGATTTGTATGAGAGTCATTAAAAATATAGATTCTCTTAATTTTAGGATATCTAAGTAATTCCATTACAATAATCATTGGATGATATTTATGGTATTCATCTAAATAATAATGTGAAAATTATATTTTATTATTCATATCATGTCTCTCGTGTTTATTTGTTTCATTGAGGTTATTTAAATTGGATGTGTTCATATAATATAGTCCCTCAAATGCTAAAGAATATTTTTAATTAAGAAATGTATTCGGAGTTCAAACAACATTCTCTTGAGGTTACTCTATGTTTTAGAAGGTTATTTATATGTAGGGGATACTTTATGTTAATGAAATTAAGTGTAACATTTGTGAATTTATATGTTGTAGTTATAAATTTTATTTTGAAGAATTTGTTTTGGTATTATTATGGAAAAACCCATTATCCATATCAATTAAATGTTGGGAACCAATATATTTATTTAGTATTGAGACATGTGTGTTGGATGGACATGGTTTAATGGTTTATCACTAACTAAACCATTGAAATTGATTATTTATTATAGTGTAGAGTAAATGGATATAGCTAAAAAACTCAATAAGTATTATATTCACTCATTTGATGTAAACCCTGTAAAATTTATTTTCTATAATTACATTATTTATTTCATACATATGAGTGAATGGAATTTTATAACGAGTTTGTATCAAAATATTGACAAATTTTAGAAGATAATTTAAATGTAGTTGAATATTTTATATGGAACCAATGATTCAAATCCCCACTATCATTGGTTTACCAATACATTTGTACCAACAAGAATTATTTTAAAATGGTAACCCCTATTAGATTTATTTTTAAAGATAGATATCTTATTTTTATTGATAAGACACAATATCCCACCATTTAAGGAATAAAATCTCATAGATTGACCAAAATGATGATACCATATCTAATGTGTCTTGTCATGAAGTAGTGGTCATTACTATAAAAGGATATACACAAAGATAAAATCATTCATATATAAATTTTCTGACAAAAAAACAAGGAATTTGAAGGTAATGATATAAATTTAGTTATAAATTCATTTTAGATAATGATTGAAAAATGGTGTTGGGTATTCAAAAAACTAATTATTCATGGGACAAGATGCAAAATATCATTCTAGGTAGTTATAATGTAAAGGAATCAGATCATAAAATCTAGCTAAGTCATCATGATGATATAAAGATTCATGGTCTTGAATCCAAAGATTATTATTTTTTATGATTCGGAAGAATAATTGGAAACACCAATGGACTTGATGATTCTTTGGTGGAAATTACTATTTTATATATGTTATTTAAACATATTCACTAAGAATTTTGATCCTAAAATTTTATCCTTGGATGATAATATGATCTTTTTCTAGATAATCATCAAAATATAATAGATTAGTATAAAATTTTAATTGATCCATTATTTTAGAAAAATGTTATATAAGAAAATTATTTTTATTCTATAAATAAACATAAACAGAATGGATTAAAATATTCCCATATTGCTTAAAATTTTATATAAGTTAAATAAAATTATGAAGGAATCATACTGTTAAAATGCTTCATGTGTACTTTAATTTATAAAATTGAAAAAAATTTCATTAAAATAACAATAATAAAGTATGAAAATGATGTTCATCGTGAATGTAATATAAAAAATATAATGGTCAAAAAAAATATAATCATAAATGAGAGTTAGAGGTAAATGTATGTTTATCCGAATGAAGATAAGGATTTTTATGACAATAGAAGGAGAATTAGTCATATCAAAATGCGTATCATACAATTTATACATTAAGGAGAAATTTATTATATTTTTTGTTTATTAAAAATATTTTCAATCATCTAGTGAACTAGAATAATAATGTTATATAACATTGTCTCGCGATGAATCAGGTGGATTCGACCGATGCTCCTGACCGTCGATCCTGTGGAGTACTGAGTTCCACATTGATCGCTTAGGTCAGGTGTATCGGTCTTCATCTCAAAATGCCCAATGGTTTCATATCCAATGAAAAGTTGACCTTCCTTCCAAAGGTCGGTGTTCACTGGGTGGTTTGGAAAGCGATGCTTGAGAACTCACATTCATCGAGTGGATGGGAAGTCTTGCTCATCGTACACTTGTTTGGGGGGAATTATCGCCTATTCTGGGACACTCATATATATTTAAGATGTATTCATCTGTTCGAAAATCTTTGGTTTATACCCAAACATAGTATCTACGGATCACCCCTGGTTGGCGAGGGCCAACTGGATGCAGGGATTCAGAATCATTTAGCCATGAGGATTACCATCCCTCGTTGGATTAATGACTCCGAGGAGTTTGGACTCGTTGAGATGACACTAAATTGAAGCCTCACGACCAGGCACTCTGAAATTTAGTGGCATCCAGGGGGACAGATAATGACATTAGGGTTTGGATCAAAGCCGTGATATGGTCTTCCTATGTATCCTCGTGAGATGAATCAGAACCCACGTAGTTCGGTTTGGGATTGGTCTTACACTATGAGGCAGCCCATGTTGTTTGTGGACCGATGTAAAGGGGGACGGATCGACCAATGAGAGGGCATGAGCCTCAGGGAGGCTTCCTACGTACTCTGACTAAGAGATAGGGATCAAAGTACATGTAGTTCACATAAGGTGAGGGATACAGTTTAATGTCATGTGAGATGAATGAAAAACCGATGTGAAGGTTGACGGGCGGTTCGATAAATGATGGGATTAGAACTCGTGGAGGCTTCCTAAGTACCCTGTCTAGGAGGTAGAGATCAAAGTCCACGTATTTCAGGATGGTGGAGTAAGGGTCGGTGTTGTCCCTAAACTCACATGAGTCATGCTCGGTGTGAGAAATAAGAGGCAGCAAAGACCTGGAGATCACATCGCGAGAGGTGTGTCTATGAGATGCGATGTGGGTCTTATGCATAAGGCAGCCTAGAGAAATGGAAATGGGTACTTACTCTAGGATGGAGGCCCGTTGTTGGGATTGAACCTCGGGGAGGCTTCCTACGTACCCCGCCTAGGAGACACAGATCAAAACCCAAGTAGTTCGTCTTGGGTTTCATGATCATGGATTACACATGGTTAGTGGCCCATATTGGGATTGAACCATAGGGAGGCTTCCTACATACCCTTATTAGGAAACAGGGATCAAAATCCACATAGTTTGTTTCGGGTTGTCATCGTTGTGTGGACGCCAAGACCATGACAAATCTCTAAGAACAGGTGAGTCATGCTCAGTGTGAGAAACAAGAGAATGCAATAGACTTGATAGGCCTCACACATTTTTCCCTATCGAGGACAACAGAGGAGGAAGACTAATGATAGAGGAGTTTGGGACTGCTGGACTCTCCTTTTCCCTAATGCTGGAGGATGGTAGATTTCGTGCGGTGAGGGTGGTTTGGGGCTTACTCTAGAGGGATTCCCAAAGGTGAAAAAGCCCGGTGGGAGTGGGAAAAAGGGAACGGAAAGCCCTCGAATCCATCTCCCCTTCGGGACCTTGACACCGAGGATGTACGGAGGTGCATGAGTGCTACCTTCCACAAGACGAGTTAGATGCTTACGCTAGGATGGCTGCCAGTTCTCCCCTAGAAGAGAAGAGAAGCACACTTCGCAAGAGCTGAATGGAAATAGATTCGGGGTCCCCCAGTCTTGTGACTGGAGAGGCAGAAAGAGGACTTCTAGGCTCGGGCCCTGCGTTACCATGGGAATGTGGACCCATGAACGCTTCAGGAATACGCTCAAGGGACGGAGCAACTCCTTTGCCCTTGCTTACCTTGGGTATGTGAAATCAATGTGGCACACTGATGAGCTAGGAAATTGAATCATACTGATCTGGTGGCTTTGGTGGAGGCCTTGTCTTGGGGCCGAGGAATAGGACTATAATGGGATTGTGAAGGATCAGGTTGGATTGGAATGATTTTTCCTGACTCGGGGAATGGGAACACCGATGGATTTGGTGAGCCACATGGGTTCACGAAGGGTGGAGCCCTCCGGTTAGGGGATTGATACATGGGTGGAGATACAGTCTGCGAACCAGGGCAGTCCGCAGAATAACAGGCATCCCACGTACCAAGGGGGTACGCATCTTCGGGTTCGGCCCACGAACCAGGTTGGTCCGCTGGGAAGTCCACGCGAGTAGCGGCGGCCAGGGGCGACGCCGATGGAGAGTTCGTTGGATAGGGCTTCGCTTTCATAGAAGGGTGCTACGCAGTGCATCAGATCGGGAAGGGGGCATAAACTCTCTGTTCCATGGGGAGCTTATCCGTGAAGGGTCCATGGTTCACGGTCCTCCTTTTTTTGTTAATTTATATTCTCGGTTCACCAAAATGTAATGCCTTTTCAGTTCTTTATTAATTTGTTTCCAGCTTCATGCCTGTTCTAGTTCGTGAATCAGAATTTTGCTATTTGCGAAATCCTAAGCTCTTTCCTTCTAAATCCTTCTTCCTGGCTCTGATCGATCCTCCTTTTCCTTCCCCTTTGATGTCCTTTTATATAGGGGAGGAAATGGGTGTATCTGTGGTCATCTGGCACCTTCTATGGAAGCCAATGACCAGAGACCGAGTTTACGGAAGACTTATTATATCCGCAACTCGTGGTGCCATTGAACACACCCCCTATGAAAAACAAACTAGTTCAGGGAGTGCTTCGCGGCCGCGCATGGCTCTACCTTAATTCCGAGAATGAAATAATACGCTGTCCGGGCCGGTTGAAGTGGCTCATAGCTGGGGCGGTTCGCGACGGTGGACCAGCCTGCTTCGCACCTGGAGAGGGTCTCTGCCTCTGTTCTGCGAATGACAGCTTATCGTGGAGGGGGCCCCTCGCCGAACCGGTCTCGTACCATTACTATTGGACCGGTCTGTGGGACGATTTGTCTCATGAAAACTTCCCCATGCTTTTTCCCAATTTCCATAGTTAAATTGGGTAGAACCATATCTTGACTTATAGGGGGTTCACATTCTCCTTTGCGGATTTTTCAGGACCCTACAAATTCCCTCCATCATAATGGGGTCCGATCGGAATGAAGAGGAGACTATTCTAATGTAGAGTGGTCCTGAAACATGAATAGTTTGCGGTAGGGGAGTGGTCCCGGTAGGGTACCATGCCTATAAATATGGAGGCCCCTACCCCTTTGTCTTTTACCGGATCCTTCTCCAAATCAGAGCTCACTTTCGTCTCCACGTGCTTTCTTCTTCGAGAAACTGATCGCATGTGAACAAACTCCCATTTTTGTGAACCATTCAATGCTCGCGCCCGCCATCGCCTGTGGACCAACCATTCAGCCGTGGACCAACACTTCTAATTAACTTAAAATTTAGTTACGATGGGCCGCATAGGAACTCGGTCTGTGGTTTGGATGGTCCGCGGACTGGAATAATACAGACACTGAAAATTTTATAGGTCATTTGAACTCAATCACCCAAATCCGGGATCGAGATTCTGCGGAGCAGCCTAGTCCTTGGTTTTCTGTTCGATGCACCGTGGGTCAGAGTACCGCGGAGTTGTTCCTTGTGAGGTTTGTTCATGGGATGCATCCAATGTGAACCATCCTTTGCGTCCTGCTCGCTGACTTTGTCATGAAGGCTCCGACGGAGTCCTTTTCCAAATATTTTGAATTTTTTTCCGTATTTTATTATTTTAGACTAACCATTGTCTGGTTTTTATAATGTAGGGAGAAGACATGATTCATCCCCGACCTTCTCCCAGGCCTACTGCCAAACCTCTTCCGGCTGGTCCTGGGAGGCGCCTAACTATGGTCCGTAGTGATAAGAGCATTAAAGAGGATCCAGTTGTACCCATCATTCGCGACGATGGTGTTTTGAGGGAACTTCTCTCTCTTGAACTCTAGGGTTATCTGCTATCGAATCGACTTCCTATATATGGATTCAGTCTTCAATTTGATATCCATATCCCCCCTACATTTTCAAGTCTTCTGTCCCCTTGCTTGAAGGTGTTGACAAAGTGTACTCATGAGAACCTCGCCCAATTGGGAGAGATGATCTCCGACTCTGATCCAAGAGACAAATATATTTTTGAGAGGCTATTTATGGACCCATAGTGATCAGCATAATCAGGAAATTTCCGCGGAGTCCATCCTCGAGAACTCCCCCTCCGTGATCAAACTTGTACATGTGGATCGTGACGTGGGATTTCATCCCCAGTGGGATCTTCGGTATGGAGGGATTTTATCAAATGACTGTGCCTAGGCCTTCTGGGTTCATCATCAATTTCGGGAATCTCCTGAGTTACTGGAAGCAGTCAATCTGTACTCTGTAGTGTGGGCTTCTCAGTTTGTTATTTACCCACCCTCTTTGATTTTTCCGGACTTTCTCAGTCACTAGTGTTCGAGCACTAACACTTTCCACCTTGCCATAGGTGAAGTTGGTATTTTTTTTATGGGACTTCTACTAGCTGGGAGGCCTTCCAATCATCGGTGAGATGTATGATGACTTCTTACCCACCCCTGACACATGGGGTGATGCTGAACGACTGCCTTCGTTGGCAAGGGATCTACTGGTTGTGGTGGAGCGGTCACTGGGTTAGCCCATGCGTGCCCACTCTCTCATTCTCTATAGCACTTGGATATGGTTATTTCTGAAGACCAATGGTCATTTGACAATGATCAAGCACCCCCGAACACATCCTTCTCAATGATCATGAACTATCCCAGGTTCCTACTGGGCAGTTCTGGAGGCAATCGACTACCTTTCATGGGGTTACGAGGTGCGCCCCAGCATGCAGTCTATGCTCAGTTTGGCAGGTCTTTTTTCATTTTTAATGACAGGGTGGTTGTTCTCATCTTGGGACATTAACCTAGGTGTCATATCATGCACCCTGATAATGGCTGCTGATCTTGTTGAGGGTCATCTGGTGAATTTGGATGTGCCCACATTGGCTCGTTTCTACGAACTACTGAGCCACATGCAGGAGGGTGGGTCACCCTATCATCTGAGTGGGAAGTTCCAATTCTTATATGGCTGGATAGAGGATCATTACTATTGTTACGAGAATCGTCATAACACGTTCATCCCACTACATACCTTTTGGCCTACCCTGCATGATATAGATGGAGTTTGCTTGATGACCCTCAACTCTGATGATGTTTTCCAGCTTCTAAGCGACTTCTCCCAATTCAATTTCACTCTCTATCCCGCACCTTCAGACGTTGTGGTTGACAGCTGTAGTGGGAACCTAGAGAAGCGCTCATACATGATTTCTCTGTGGGACATATTTCTGTCTGTGTGGATCGATGGGGTTTCTCTGTTTGAACTGTAAACCCCATACCATTTTTATCTCCAGTTCGAATGTCTGCAACTCCAAGTTTCCCTTCCCCATCCTCGGGTCCAAGGACTGCATCCGACCACTCTCCATGAACGTTGGTTAATGTTTATGTGGGTGGGATATGGTTCATGCGTTCCCTTTCCCGGTGTAGGAGTGGCTGCCAACCTTTCCTTGGAGTATGCCTGAATGTGGGTAAAGCGTTATCCTAATGGGATTATCGGGATGGTTGTTCGGAAGGTTCCCAATGCAGGAATTATTATGGCTAATGTGCCTACTACCCCTTCCTCATCGGCTCTAAGGGAGGACCTACTGATGGATCTCTGGTCTAAGCGACGTAGGGGATTTTCCTCCCCCTACCCCTCTACTACTGAAGTACAGAGGAACCCGACCTTCTTGGATGTGGATGAGGAGGACCCTGTGGCTTCGGGTCCTACTAAGATAACTCCAGAAACCATGTCGGTTGATACTGGACTTACTGGCTTAACCCCCAAGCTTGAACCAGGGCTAGAGGCTCCTGATCCTCTAGTCTTGACATCGTCTACTAGTGTTTACATGTCTATTCTGATTTCAATGCTAGAATTCACTCTTATGGTACCTAGCAAGGGCACAAATTATCCTCGTGTCATGGTAGACCATTGAGAAGTGAGAAGGTGAGACTATCCCTATATTTTTGAGATTGTTTCTGAACCCCCTTTGGAAGAGATGGTGTCCAAGACTGAGGCCATTCGGCACCTCTTCCTGGGTTTGGGGTCAAGTGGATTCGACTATCGTCGACTTCACTTTATCCCCTGCCAGGTTGTAATTTTCCGTGGGGAGGTCGCTGCTAGTGAACACAAACACGACCACCTTACTACCTTTTATTTTGGGACTCGGGACTTTGAGGAAGCCATGATGTAGCTCCGTCAATTGATAGCGCAGGAGGCGAGCTCTCAGGATCAGGCGACCGCCCTATCTAGTGAGCTGCATGAATGCGAAGCTCGGGCAGCGATGCTGAGGGATCAGCTGTCAACTCTGACTGAAAATCATGAAGCTACCATGAAGTGGATCAATGATATTAAATTATAGTGAGGAACACTCGTTCGGTGGCCGAAGTCAAGTCCAGGGAGAAGGTCGTGTTGGAGGAGACCTGTAACAACCTTCGCCGCACGGTTTCCGATCTGATGGAGAGAGCACGTCGGGCTCCTTTGTGACTGCCAGAGCCATTTCTGTACACTTCATTTTAGTCTTTTGTGGTTGTGAGGGAGAGTCTCTGGCTTGTGGACACCCTCCCTTATTTTCAAATGGAATATGATCTATGTCGATATTTTCTCGCCTTTAAATTTGTTCGTTACTGGAACAATTGTTACATGAATAACAACCCGCTGAATTAAAATTGATCATAATTCAGGAAAATTATAAAAATAGAAACAAGACCTAATTTTCTCCTAGACCATGGGATCCAGAGAGCATAGTTTTAATTTTTATAGGATTTTATAGAAAAACCCCCAAAAACATTTTATCTTTTCTATTTATTGCCTAATTTTTGCCTGGGACCATTTGGTGTGGACCCAGCGGGTATAGCCCGGCTATTACATAGGTCGCCCTTTTCGGGTTTTTGGCCTAACAGGATTTGTGCCTTTTGATTTTTGATTTCTCAATACATAGATGCATCAATGAGGTGTATAGGCCTGGTGAGATGATACTCGGATTTTCCCAAGACGCCCTTTGTAGGTTTTCACCTTGGCGAGTTTCATGCCTATTTTTGTGAGTGGGTTAATGTCCCGCTGACAAGACTCTAATCACTGATGTTTTAGGTCAAATAGCTTTGACCAGATATGGTGGGATGAGGGCCCCGACAAGGTTTGGGTGATTAAAAGATGCCTCAATTCCTTTCAGACACTCATGAGGGGAGCATATTTAGATTTTAATGACATGTTGGGCATGTCACAAGGCATGGGAGCCATATCGACGTATAGAGGTTGGAAAATCATCACCTAAGGAAGCCTTGCCTTCTTCCGATGGGACAGGGGTAATGAATATGTCGAGCCATTGATGGAATGGTATGCATAGTCATGCAAAGGGGTCCTTAAGTAAATGATTGTACATTTATAACTGTCTAAGGACTTCATTGAAGTCCAGTTTATGGAAGCCACCATGGGTGGCATGTAGAATTATGAAAGCCATCAGGGGTGGCATAGAAAAGTTGTGTGATGTTTGAAAGGGTTTGGGATCATCTGTATTAATCAGGAATGTGGATACAGTGTCCATATCCTACATATTTTTCTAGCGTAAAGGATAGTTAGAGCTTGGCATAGTTTAAAGTCATGCAACTGGGACATTACTGAGAATGGAACGGATTCACCTGATTTTTGGTAATCCTGTCAATGACGTTCCACCATATTCAGTAAGGGTTTTGAAAGCAGTACTTAAAAAAGGTAGATCAGAGGGTTTCTGAATCCCAGGGTGGATACAGGGGCATAGAGGCCAAGAGGCGTATGGAGAGAAGCATTGCCTTAGGAAATCATGTCTTTGGTAGACAGGCCAGGGGATATCAATATGCAAGGCTACTGAGGGCATGATATTCATTGTCATTAAAAGATGTCCCTGGGTCAATGATTGTATTCTCTCGATGGTCGATCAACTTCAGGGAAGTTGAGATTTGGGACCACCAGGGGTGGCTTACAAGGGTTCAGCTCTTTCTGGGTATGGACTATGGTTTATGAAAAGAGGGTTCCTAGATATGGGAGATCCATCTAGGCTAAATTTCTAGGGAATTGGTGAAGTCATCTCCTCTCACGCTGGTGTGAGATGGTGGCTTGTGCAGGTCTGGCCCGCACAATAAGGGGCAGAGGAAAGCCTCCATTCTTGACAGAACCCGTGAATGGTTTGTTCGTGTAGTTTAACGTCTTGCGGCATGGATCGAGGGAATTTTTACTTCTGTGAAGCTTAACGCCATGAGGTGATAATGGCTTCTATGTAGCTTAATTTCATGCAGAAGGGATGGGGGGGATTTTTTAAAGATGTCGTGTAGTTTAACGTCATGCATCGAGGATGGATTCCGTGCAGTTTAACGTCAGGCGGTAAGGAAGAAGTTGCAAAGGACACTCTAGATCAAAATGTAACTAGGATTGATCATCTCATCATGTACAAGACGTGGATAGGGGTTGATGGTGTAAATCATGGTTCCAGGGCTTCTTGTATTAGGAGATATGATATTGGGGATCTGTGGTTGGTAAACGTACGAGGCTAGGAAGAGTGTCTCCTGAGAAAATATTTTCTTTTGTTGACATGACAGGGCTATCAATATGTAGATCTGCTGAGCACATGGTATGCATAGTCTTGAAAAGCTGTCCATGGGTCCAAAAATTTTCTCTTCCGATGGATATGAATTTTTATGAAGATCTGTGATTATCCAGGCCATGAAGTCTGTTGTTGGGTAGGGAAATATCTAGACATGTCACGGATGTTCATCCCTGGTTGTTGTTAGAACTCTAATAGTTACCTGTGCTAAATTATCTTATGCATGGGGTGTTACTTTATTCCATGTAGTTTAGTGTCGTACGGTAAGGACGAAGTTCTATTAGTTTAATAGTCATAGAGTTTAGACCACTAGGTGACTAGTGCTGCAGTCACTCGAAGGATAAATGAGTGAACGTGATCTGGTATACTCTTAACATGGCGAAGGATTGAGGGTTTAAACTGTAAATCTAAGGTTTCATGGGAAAGGAGACATAGTACGAGGGCTCTGGGGATGATAAGAATACAGATCTAGGAAGTGTGTCGCCTGAGGAAATCTTTCCTTTGGTAGATGGGCCAGGGTCTATTAATATGCAGAGCCGCTGAAGGCATGGTATGAATAGTCATGAAAACGTTTCCACGGGTCGATAACATTCCACTTCTGATGGCCATGGGTGATTATGAAAATTCGAGAACGCTCGTAGCACAAAGTTCGGCATATAGGGATAATGGTGTCCGAGTATACAGGAAAAATCATTACCATAATTGTCCTTTGAGTCAAAGTAGACTAGCCCTGGAGTGATGTTCGTAGGTTCAGATCATCATGTAAACCATGGATGGATACATAGGTTAACTAGATAGGGATACCCTGGAAACGTTTGGATGCAAGAGGGGAACAAACTTGTAAATGACAACTCCATAAATTTTTGGATCAGGAGATATGATATGGTGGCTCTGAGGCCGGTAAGTGTACGGAGCTAAGAAGAGTATCGCCTGAGGAAATCTTGCATTTGGTAGAAAGGTAGGGGCCATTAATATGCAAATTCACTGAGTTCATGGTATGCACAGTCATGAAAATGTGTCCACGGGTCGATATCTTTCCACTTCCGATGGCCATGAGATGATTATGAAAATCTGCAATTATATGGTTCGTGGAGTCTGATGTCTAGAGAGTAAGCAACCAAATGTGCAAAGAGTATTCCTGTCTCGTTTTTTTGCATATATCGGGTGGGTCACGATGATGTCCGTGAAGTTTAACGTCATGCGGTGAGGATGAAGTCCATGCAGTTTAACGTCATGTGGTGATGATGATGTATGCGCAGTTAAGCGTCATGAGGTGAGGGCAAGGAATACACCCTGGGAAGGGTTGGTCCGTACACGTGGGGAGAAGGTATGTTTTTTTTGGAGGTGGTTGGGCCAGGATGGGGGAACCTGGCATCATTTCATATCCTGAAAATGTAGGAATAAAGCTGTAAGTAGTTCTCTGAAGATAATACACCCCATGCAGGTCTGGTCCATACATGGGGGAAAATGGAATTTTTAGTTTTCAGGGGTGGTTGGGCCAGGATGGGGGACCCTCGCATCGCTACATATCCTGCAAAGGCAGAAATCAAGCAGTACGTAGTTCTCTCGAATCCATTCACTTTAACGTCATGCGGTAAGGATGAGATTAATACACCCCATGCAGGTTTAGTTTGTACACTGAGGAAAGGGCATTTTTAGTTATTCTTCTCCGTGTAGTTTAACTTCGTGCGATAAGGACGAGAATCCCTCCCTGTGTAGGGTCAGTCCATACATGAGGGGAGATGGCATTTGTTTTCTTTTCATTGCGGGCGGCTAGGCCAGGATGGAGGGACCATAGCGTCACTACATATCCCGCAAGGTTAGGAATCAATTTGTATATAGTTCTCTGAAATCCATGCAGTTTAACGTCGTGCAGTGAGGATGAGAGAAATACACCCCGTGCAGGTCTTGTCTGTACATGGGTGGAAAGGCATCGTTTTGGAGTTGGTTGGGCTGGGATGGGGAAACCTGGCGTCGCTACGTATCCTGTAAAATCAGGAATCAAGACATATGTAATTCTCTGGAATCCATGCAGTTTAACGTCATGTGGTGAGGATGAATTGCTCTTAGTTTAATGGTCATGGAGTTCGGACCGTTGTGTGCTAGGCAGTTTAACGTCCTACAGCTTGGACGAAAACTACTTTTGGTTATGCAAAGTATTTCTTTAGAAATCTTGCATTCGTGGGAACTATTGTGAACTACCCATCCATAGAGATCATGGCATATTTTCCATTGGAGTAGACCTTGTGTATAACATATGGTCCCTCCCACTTGGGATCCAGCTTCAGAGGGTTCTTTCTGGGTATCATTGGGATCCGGAGGACCAACACCAATTCTCTTTCAAAGAAAGACCAAAGAATAACCTTTTTATTGAAGGCTCGTGCGATCCGGTTCTGATATACTTCCAGATGGTGCAATGTATGAAACCACTTCTCATCTATCTTCTCCAATTCACCCATCCATTTTTTTGATTTCTCATTGTTGGATAATTTATCACAAATGGAAACATGGTGCAAGGGCAATTGGAGATCAATGGGTAGGACCACTTCTGTTCCGTATACTAATGGGTATGGAGTGGCCCGAGTAGCGATGCGGATCGTGGTTCGATAATCCCACAATGCATGGAGGAGTTTATCCGGCCATGATTTCTTGTCTTTTTCTACCATTTTTTGGATAATGTTGGAGAAGGTCTTGTTGAAAGCCTCTATCTATCCGTTTTCCGTCGCATGGTAGCGGGATGATTGGATAGCCTTGATACCATATTCTTGGTACAACACCTCTAATTCAGTAGTGCAGAAATTGGATCCATTATTCATCAGTATCATATGAGTGACTCCAAATCTGGTGATGATATTGGTTTTCACAATTGTGACAATGTTTTGTTCCCCGACTTCCTTGAGTGGTAAAGCTTCTACCCATTTGGAAATGAAGTCGGTAGCTGTGAGGATGTACTTCAGATGTTTGGATATGGTGGGAGGATATGGTCCCATGACGTCCATTACTCATATGGAAAATGGCTAGGTGTACATAGCTTGATAATGTAACTCTGGGGGTTGATGTATGAAGTTGGCTTGAATTTGGAATGAGTGGAATTTTGCGGTAAAGTGCTCGCAATCCCATGCCACGGTGGGCCAATAGTACCCAAGCCTTCGAACCTGATGGGAAAGCTTAGGCCTTGAATGGTGTGCTCCACATACTCCGGCATGAACTTCAGCCATGATGGCAGTGGTTTATTCACTACCAAGGCATCTTAGGAGGACTCTGTCGAGGCCTCATTCATAGAGGACCTTTTCCTGACATGTGCCACTATATAGGAAGAAGTTAACTTCCCCTATCTGCATTTTCTCTCATTCAGTCCTGTTAAATGGAAGTTCTCCCCTTTCAAGGTAATTTGCAATGGGGGTAATCCAGCCAGTGGCTGGTGCATGTGGCTTAGGGAAAGGACTGACATCATTGATTTATTCCATCTGAGTTTGAAAAGATTGAAAGACCATTCATCGATGAGAAATATTGATTGTTGTTTCATCCCGGTCTTGATTAGCTGGGGTTGTGGTCGCTTTATCTAATGCATCGGCCTGGGCATTCTGAGACCGGGGAATATAGGTTATCGTTGGTTCTATGTAGAACTCTTCCCTTAACCCTAAAACATGGTTGAATAGGGGAATAAACTCCTCCTTTTAGTCGCATAGTCCCCATTGACTTGATTGATGACCAGTTACGAGTCACCTTTTACCTTAAGGTGATGTACATGTGCCCGAAGCGTGAGCTCAAGGCCTATAATGAGAGATTGATACTCTGCTTCATTGTTCATATATCCTTCCAATAAGAGGAAGGAGTTTGGTAGGACTTCCATTTCGGTGGACATGAGTATGATCCCCAAACCCACTTTCTTAAACCTGGGATCCTCCATCCTCTTCCCTGTCGGACTTCGGGATGCACCGTCGAAGTACATTTCCCCTGTTTGGAACTCCTCTTGAACCGAGAAGATGTTTTCATCATGTAACTCAACGTCTGGTGCGGTAGTCCCTATTGAGGGGTTCTATTCTACGAAATCCGCTAATTCCTGGCCTTTGATGGCCTTATGAGGAAAAAATCAGATGTCAAACTGTTTCAGGATGACTGCCAATTGGGATAAGCACCCGGTCAGCATCGGGCGGCTGAGGATGTACTTGAGCGGGCTACTAATTGAGACCAATGGACTTCATGATGCTGCAGATAATTAAACAATTATTTAACTTCGAATACCAAGGCCAAACATCTCTTCTCAATATTTTAGTATCGAGTCTCAGCGTCGATCATGGTTTGGCTGAGGTAATAGAGACTTTTTTTGCTACCGGCGTCATTTTTCTGTGTGAGGAAGGCTCCCAGTGACTGCTCCAAGGACGTAACATATAATATGAGAGGTCTTCCTTCAACCGGGGGCATGATCACCAGTGGTCATAATAGGTACTTCTTTATGGCGTCGAATGCCTCTTGTAAATCATAAGTCCATTGGTACGGAACCCCGTTTTTCATTAACCTGGTGAAGGGAAAACATTTACCCGACAGGTTGGCTATGAACCGCCTAATGTAGCCTAGATTCCCTTGGAACCCTCTCAACTTGGTGAGATTGTGAGGAGGTGGTAGACCAAGGATAGATTTTTCCTTTTCAGGGTCGACCTCGATGCCATGGTGGCACACAATGAAGCCAATGAATTTCCATGAGGTAACCCCGAATGTGAATTTTGTGGGGTTCATCTTCAGTCTATGTTGTCGAAGCCTGTTGAATACAGTCTCAAGGTCTGACATATGGTATGAGATCCACCTTTAATTTACCACCAAGTCATCTATGTATCATTCGTCGAACCACCCCAAGAATGGTTTGAAGATACGGTATATGGAGCTTTGATATGTGGCGATAGCGTTCTTGTGACCAAAGGGCATGAACCTGTAACAAAATACCTTTTTAGGGGATCTGAAGGTAGTGGCATCTTCGTCTTCTCAGGCCATCTGGATTTTATTATTCCTAGAATATCCATCCATTAAAGAGAGAGCCTCATACATGATCGTCGCGTCGATTAACAACATGGTGATCAGTACCCGGAAATCATCTTTCAGGAAATACAGATTGAGATCTCTAAAATCGATGCATATACAGATTTTTCTATTCATTTTCTTAACAAGGAAAATTTTTTCCAACCAGATGGGGTACTGGGA
Source organism: Viscum album (assembly GCA_963277665.1). Lineage (NCBI taxonomy): Eukaryota > Viridiplantae > Streptophyta > Magnoliopsida > Santalales > Viscaceae > Viscum > Viscum album. The sequence continues at coordinate 896,854,167 of OY728136.1, read as the reverse complement.
TTCCCGAATGAAGCCTGCTATAATGAGCTTATCGACTTCGGCCTCTATTTTGGCTGCATGTGTGGGGTGCATCCTTATGGCGGCTTGCATATAGCCCTGATAGTCTTCTGAAAGACCTAGGTTGTGTGTTTCCACTTCAGTATCAATTCCCAGCATTTCTGTGTAGTTCCAGGAAAAAACAACTCAATGTTTCCTAAAAAAGGAGATATATACCTTCTGCTCCTTGGAAGGTGTGGCTACACCAATGATAGTGGGCCTCAGGTCTTCCTCGGTGCCCAGGTTTACTTCATTGAGCTCTTCCACCGTGGTGCAAATACCTTCCTCAAATGTGGGAGGTGCATCCCTGAGATCTTCCTCCTCTTCTGCCTCCACATTCTGGTCTTCTTGATTTGACTAGGGGAGAGTTCTTGGCACGGGATCTTAGGAGTCCGAAGGTGGGGAATCGTGGTTGGCCCCACTCAAGTATTCTCCCTCAGATTGATGGTTATTGGTCGTTTCATCTCTACTATGCTCGGTTGTTATGGACGACGTCATGAGGACAGCTGAGCGTGTGTGCAGACTCGACTCCTTACCCTCATCATGGTTGATGGCTAGTACGGAATCTTCGCCGAGCTTCTTCATGTGGTCCTCAGGAAGCATTTCCAGAACATTTGTAGAATGAATCCAATCGATACCATCTATTGAAGGATTCTTCTTCTTTTTCTCATAAAATTTGGCATCAAGGTAGTGTGACTCAGAGAGCTTGAAACAGGCCTTGTTAGCATTCAACGTCACGCTTTTTCCATTGACGCTATACTTAATACACTAGTTGTAGGATGAAGGATTTACCATGTGCTTATGGAACCATGGCCTTCCTAGCAGGGCATTGAATGATGTGTTCTACTCGACCACCAAGAATTCAGAGTGGGACACAAGGTCTCCAAAATGGGTTCTTAGATTGATTTTTCCAATTGGCTATTGTTCACTCTTGTTGTAAAATAAAAAAGTTGTGGCGGAGGGTATTAGATCATCCTCATTGTTTCCCAACTTACGAAGTGTCCGTAGTGGAAGGAGGTTAACTCCAGAACCATTTTCAAAAAAGATTTTTCGGACCTTGACATAATTTAATGTAACAAACACGTATATTGGTTTGATGTGTACTTGCATGATGGCATCTTAATCCTGATCCGGGAAGGAAATCACTACATTACATCCAGCCAGTCCAGTCTCCGTCCAGTAAATCTCGGCAATGACTACCTCATCTTGAAACTCCAGGGGGCTAAGAAAGGATTAAATAAGTGCATCCTTGATATCTGTAGAAAAACTCATGGCATCCAGGATTGACATTTTGGCTGTTACTAATGCTAGATGCTTAAGGATGTCATACATATGCTCCAACGGCTGACGCTTCGCTATTGGTGGGAGAGTTTTAGAAGGGACTTTGCGAGCAAGGGTATGTGATAAAGAGATACCAGCTGTGGGGTCAGATGTCGGCGGTGTTCCCACATTCTGGGGTCTCGGCCTGGCCAGTCCATTCGTGTGCGCAAGGAGACCAGACACTTGTGCTTCCCTGGTGGGTACCGCGGAACAACGAGGCCAGATTGGCTGCTTGTGGAGGTAGGGGAATGTTCTTTCTCTTGCTGAGTCCGTTTAAGGGCTCTCCCACAGGTTTCCGTGAAATTAACAGTTTGGTCCGGTGTAAAACCATAAGGTTGGTTCTGTCCGTGACTACGCCTTCCCCGGTATCCCATGCCTCTGTGACCTCTCCTTCCAACCCCTTGTGTTGGGAACTCGAGTTCGTAACCATACCCTTCATCAGGGGATTATTCCATTAGATGTACGATGTTGATGTAACCAAAGTTTATTTCCTCATCCTGTGACGGGTCAGCCTAGATGGTTGTCCCTGATGGTGTCGTTTGCTGGGTCGGTTCTCGTGAATGCAAATTTGAGGGCATGAAGTTCGACAATGTCGGGGCGAACTTTGGCATCATTGCAGGCATCCCCTCATGCACTTGCCTCCTCTGTTTTCAATTACGCCTAGATGACCGACTCGTGGAGGGTTGTGAGGCCGTCATTGTCGGTTGGGTGGCATCAGAGGGTGTTGGTGGCAACACGGGCTATTGTAATTGGGCTTGGGGTATTCCCTGAGCTTGATTGACAGTCTTCCAGGTCATCCAGTTATCAAATATTTGCCCCTTCTTGCTGGCGACTTCCTACCACCCCTTTCCTTTGTCGGAGTCGGTGGTGGAGATTATGCCACATGTGTTGAGGGTGGTCCCAGCTCGAACTGCCCGGAGTCTACCATCCTTTGTAGGAGGTCATTGAAGATGAAGCATTCACGGATGTTGTTCCCCAGCATTCGGTGGTTGGGGCAGTAATCTGGCCTCTTATCACGTCCGACTTCTTCAGGATTTCTTGGCTATGGTAGGTGAATAAAATTGCAGTTCATGGTAGCGATGATGTAGCCTCGGACTTTGTCATCTCAGAATGAGTACACTTTGTCTTCATTCCTCAAACTGGTTCCGCTTCAATCCACTCTGATCATTCCGCCTAGGCGATGGCGGCCTCTGATATACAGGGGGGGCCCTGACAGTTTGGTGGAGGCCTAGGCAGTGGAGCAGGTGCAGGGGCTGGTTTGAGCATGACAGAGGATGCTTCAGCCTTATTTTCTCTCTTCGCAAGAGCCTGTGAGGCTATTTGGGACCTCAGATTTGTCTGCTTCAGGGAGCCTTCAACTCTCTGGGCAATGGCCGAGAGATTGCGGAAGCTAGTGGTGCCTTCCATTGGTATGAGCATTGTTTGCAGCGCATCTTGATGGTTATCAATTCATATGTGGAGCATCTCATCTTAGCGCATTGGAATGTTCAGAGAGTAGGACAGACCCTTCCATCTGGTGATGTAATCTGAAACCCTCTCGTTCTCCCTCTGTTTGCAATTCAATAGGTCGTTGACCGTTGTTTTAGGCAATGTCGAGCTAAATTGGAACATGAACTGCTGCCAAAAGGTCTTTCCAACTTTTTATAGACTGAGCTGGCAGACTTGTATACTAGACGAAGGCAGAACCTCCCAATGTCTGCACAAAGTATTTGATTTTCACTACTTATTGTTATTCCGGAGTCCCCATCATGGGGTTGCAATAAGACGCGTAGTGCATCAAGTGTTGTTCCGGGTCTCATGATCTATTGAATATAGGCAATACAGGGCTCCCAAAATTGGGTGGAGGCAGCGTGTTGCTCACCCAATTTGGGTAGGGCTTTCACTCTAGCTGTATCAGAGCGTGTCGGCCTTCCATTCCTTCCTGTCGAGATTTCAGTGCCTCGATGGTTTTTGCGAGACCCTGTTTTTCATCTTGTTGGGCCCCGTCTTGGGTAGGTGTGGCCCAAGGCATTGCTTGTGGGTCCGGCTCAGCCGACAACAAGGGTGTGTATGCCGTTTGAGGAACCTTCTGAGGGTTCAGACGCACTCGCTCCGGTTGTTTGCTGAGTGGAGGTAAGTCTTGGTATTAACCCGGATCCACATTCAGGTTGTTGGACGGGTCGGGTGCCGCATTGGGCGGGGCCCATGATCGTGCCTTGTTTGTCGGGGCAAGCCTTGGTGCTTGAGAAGCACTTTTAGGGAGTGAAAGGTGCGGCTCTTCTTTGGAAGCACTCTCAATAAGGCGGTTCCTCTAGAGTAGCTCGGTGATAAGCCGCCTCAATTCTTTAATTTCCTCTTCCTGTCGAGCGAATCTCTCACCGAGCATAAGCGGCTCGTTTTTATCGAGAGAAGGGGATGGGTTAAGGGTAACTGGTCCATTGTTCTTATACTAGTTGGCAGCTCACAGGGTCAACAGAAGAGGGCTAGCTAAAGGGGCGGCCATATTTAGGGGGACCTTCTGCTTCCGGGTGTGCAAACCTGGTGGTTCTTTGTGAGTCACAGCTAGAACGGAACCATCATCTCCCAATCCACCCGGATTTGCATCATCTTCGGTGTTTCCCGTGGGGCCAACCACTATGGCGTTGATGGATGCATATCGCGGGGTAGAGAAGATTTTATCTTCCCATTAGGAAGAGGATCTCCCGTGCCTTTTACTGTTCATTCCTTTCCTATCCCAGGATTTCATTTGTTCTCCTTAGAGAAGGGTGACGTGGAGAGTTATGTGATGAGACCTTACGGTATGCCTCCCTCGTAGAGTGGATGATGCTTCAAAGGACGGGATATGGAAAGAACCTCTTCTTCTGACCATCCTCCCTAGACGAGAGAATATTGATTCTCGTGTGGGAGGTTGTTGTTGAGGTAAAAATTCCCCCAGCCCTGAGGGCTGGGGTTGACTCCATTCCTTAGACGTTGAGTCTCTTCCCATTTTTAATAGTCTTACTGGGGAATTTTTTGTTAAAAATCCCCCCAACCCTGTAGGCTGTGGAGTACCCTAAATTGTAGAAGTGGCTACTGCTATCGTTACATGCGTGATCTTGCGTGCCCCCTTTCGGTGGTGAACTAGATTTGATGCCGAGTTCACCTGCAAATCAATTCCGTCTGGGGAGGCAGGCAATGACTACTTATTGACCACTCTTAGGTGTGAGGACTGTTTTATGCTTTCAGTGGCCTGATTCAGGAGTTCATGGATGGCTCGTTCCCATCGGGCATGACACTCTTGGGACTTACTCAAGACCTATCTCAATTGGGTGTGTCGCCTTTCTTGAATAAGGACCCCACTCGATTGTTGTCTTGATGTGATGATTTTTCAAGACATTATGCCGAACTGGTTCTTCTGGATAGGGAGAGGAGTGAAATGTAGAGCTCCATGTTCTCCCCATCCTCTAATATGGACAACCTTCAGAGCGTTGCCAATGAGGTGGCACAGTTGGCGCATTGTGCGGAGGCAGGCTGACTCGGGGATCCCTTAACGCCTCTCAGATTGTGGTTTCCATGTCATGGGAAGGGCTTCAAGGTAAATGTGATGCAGAAGGTCTCCTATTGTCTTGACATGGTCCACATACGTATCGTAGGGAAGGAAGCTTGGTTTTAGACGGTGGAGGGTTGTCCATATATTGGAGCGGATTTCATGCACACATCCCTCTGAAAATCTCCTGGTATATCAAATAGAGAGGTGGCCGTGGGCCAAAACATAACCAGTATATCATCTATATCTGGTCGTTTTCTCAGTTGCAACATGTCGGCATACTCCTCCGCCAGCGATTCCTCTACCTGGTCGGCCCAACTGAGATACTCACTGATAGCATGGTCATAGTCATTGGGGCCGGTATGCATTGAATTATCACGTGGGCGTTTCTGAGGTAGTTCAGAAGATGAATGCGGCCTCGGGCCGTCTCCCGATTGAAGAAGGGTGTCATTGACGAATAGCTGGGAATCAGACATCCTTGATCTTGTCCTTATATGTGCCTTGGCATATGATGGATTTTCGATTCCTGATTCAGAAGGGGGAGGAACTTCCTGTCAATATGATGTGTCACTGTGGGGGGGGACCTCCACAGTTGGTGATGCAGTGGTGAGGACTACCAACGTAACTGTTGCAGGGAGAGAACCTACAGAGTAAAACCTGGGGAGGGCCTTCATAATGTACCGCAACGAGGGGACGACTTTCTCATTTCTTAGAATCTAGGCGGGGAGGGCCTCCTTATCGATGTCGTAATGGTGAGGACTACCATTTCTAATTGACACCTCACTGTATAGAGGAATTTTGCAGTGTGTACCTTGGGGAGGACCTCCAAGGCGTGTCGCGGCAAGAGGAGGACATTCTGGCTACATAGAATTATTACGGGGTGGGCCTCCGCAACTACTGCAATCATGGTGAGTACTACCATCATGGTTTGACGTTCGACATGTATCCTGGGGATATCATTCAGGACACACTGTGACACGAGAGGACCTTTTTGTTTCTTGGGGCCATTGTGGGGAGGACCATCCCAATGGCAGCTGTGGTGGAGAGGACTACCATCATAGCTGTCGCACTGGCGAGGACTACCATTATAGATGCTGCATGGAGAATGTCTGCAGGGTACACCCGTGGGAAGGCCTTCATAATGTACCGCAATGAGGGGAAGACCTTCTCTTTTCTTGACGTCTCTTTGGGGAGAGCCTACGTTATCAGGGTGGCGAGGACTACCACTGTGATCTGATGCCTGGCTGTGCAGAGTGTCATTACAACATAACCCCTGGGGAGGACCTTCAGGGCAGGCCATGAAAAGGGGAGGGCCTTCTTGTCATGATGAGACGTCGATGCGGGGAGGGCCTCCACAATTGCGACTATGATAGCGAGGAATAATATCATAATATGTGGACCCACTACACGCAGAGTGTTCATAGTGTATACCCTGGGGAGGACCTTCAGGGTGGACCACAGCAAGTGGAGGGCCTTCTTTCTGCTCGATCTTTTGGTGACGTGGAGGGTTTCTGTGACTCGCTTCATAAGATAGGCTCTGGTGATCGATAATTATACGTCCACAGGGGAGGCCCTTGTGGGTGCTCTGGGGAGGTTCTTCAGAGATGCCAGTAGAGACATTACGGGGAGGACCTTCGCAACTACTACTGCCACTCCCATAATATGGTAATGGGATGGTAGGGTTCTGAGCCTTCGATGCATGCTTAGCTGCATTGGGAACCCCAGCTTCTAGCAGAGCAGAGTCATGGACCCGCCCTTTATTTTCCGGCTTCCTTCACTGAATTCGGGGCGCTTTCTTTTGGGAATCAGGGACCATCTTATGACGATAATTGCCTTAACCATTGGGTCCCTCTCTAATTGGGTCCCGTGATGCTGCGAGGATATGCCGATGAACATCTTGATTTTTAGTAGGGATATGTGGCTTCTCTGGAGCATACACCGTGATGGACAGGTGTCCCCCAGTTAAAATGATTGAACTTGCTCGATCTGGTTGCCCTTTTATCGCTGAATATAGCCGACGACCCTCGTGGACTAAAGTAGGAAGGCATATCTTATCTGAGGTGGCAATCTCATCTCGTATATGAGTCACCTCAATTAAGTAGATGGTCTCATGGGCCCGAGTCCTTGGATTTTTCGTTGATGAAATTACATTCTTTCAAGTATGCATGATATAATATAGGATTGATAACTGCTCCTCCATCATTTCCAGGATATGAAGAGCGAAAACTTTTGCTGGAATGGTTATGAGGGTCCATTCTGGTATCATAGTAGGAATATCCTGCTCTGGTCCTCCGGTGGTCAGTAGGTGCTGAAAATTCTTCTGTGTCGGGGAAGGTGAGTGAGTCTACCCCTATGTCAGGATATGCCGGTTTATCTCTCCATTTTCTACCACATCGTAATGGAGGACTTTGCTTGCATCTTCAGGGAGCTGGCCCTGCATATGTTGGTTTCCCACCATATCGAGTCGATGGCCTTCATTGGTAGGGAGACGTGCCTGCCTATTAATTTCCGCCACATCTGGATGCCGGCCTTTGTTGATCGACACCACATCGGGATGGTAGGTGTCAGGAGAATCTTCCAGGAGCTACTCCTACTGGCGCTGGGTTGCCACCACATCTGGTTGGTGGGCTTCACGACCCTGGGTAGGGAGAGGTGCCTTCCAGGTAGGTGTCGTCCTGCGTGAGTGACTAGCTTGATGGAGCTCGGCTGGGATGCGTGGCTCCTCTTATGATGCTGCCATGTTAGGATGGCAGTTATTGGAGGAGCGGGCAGGTGTATGTGCCTGCTCACTGTGCATCTCCGTGACTGGGCAGCGGAGCTCGTCTTTAAGGACAAGGGTGATGACTGGTCCCTAGTTGTAGGTTTACCACCATCGACAAGCGGTCCGAGGGGCCGGGGCTCGGGGAGCGTGGTCCTGGATCCTCGGGGTTACATCCTCCTTAGAATGAGGATATTGAGTCGCGGTGTAACCGCGACGATGTCATACGGTGGGGGCCTTAGAACGGAACCCCCATTCAATGGGGATGAGGTCCTTAGCATTGACCTCATCCTCCTCCCTAAGATGAGGGAGGTACACATTGTCTTGTTCTGGGGATAGACTCATAAAATAGTTTGAGATGGTAACAGGAGCCATCTGGATCTGATTTCGCTACCGCTGTTGCACAGGAAACCAGTGGGTCTTGGCAGATTGGGGGCTTACATGGCCGCCTCCACCGTCGAGAGAGTACCACGCAGGTGGTACACTCGGATCAACGCATCTGAGACCTAGCATTGAAGACATTGGGTAGGTGATGGGGTCCTTAGTTGGTGGGGGTGTTCGGTCATTATTTTTGCTGGAGTGCGTCTCTTTGAGTTCCTGTGTGATGCCATTGGATCGAAGGGAGTTCTGAATGGTACCTATAAAACATTTTAACAAATACAAACAACAAACCCCTAAAATCATCATCTCATGATCTCATGCATCATTAATGACCTAGAATCATCCTCCTTGTGAATATAAGGGGGAATATAGTGGGATTAGGTTAAATCTGTCATGCTTGGTTAAAGATTCACGTCGGGTTCACCATTTTTTGCCTCGCGATGAATTGGGTGGATTCGACCGATGTTCCTGACTATCGATCTCATGGTGTATTGAGTTCTTCTTTGATCGCATTGGTTGGATGTATCGATCTTCATCTCTAAACGCCTGACGGTTACATCTCCAACAATATGTGGACCTTATTTCCAAAGGCAGGCGTTCGCTGGGTGGTTCGTCCAGTGATGCTTAAGAACCTACATTGGTCGATAGGATGGGAAGTCAGGCTCAACACACCCTTGTTTGGGGGGAATTATTTCATGTTGTGGGACTCTCTTATAGATTTAAGACATATTCATATGTTCACGAATCATTGGTTTATACACAAGCATAGTATCCACAGATCATCCATGGTTGGTGAGGGTCAACTGGACACAGGGATTCAGAATCATTTAGGCCCGAGGTTTACCATCCCTCATTGGATTATTGACTCCGATGAGTTTAGACTCGTTGAGATGACACAGATTTGATGCCTCTTGACTAGGCACTTTGGAATTTAGTGTAATCCAGGTGGATAGATAACGACATGATCGTTTGGATTGAACCTGTGATATGGGCTTCCTACGTATCCTCGTGAGAGTAATCCGAGCCCATGTAGTTCGGTTTGAGAAGGGGCTTACACTCTGAGGTGGTCCAAGGTGTTGGTGGACTGACGTAAAGGGGGTCAGATGGACCAATGAGTGGGCTTGAACCTCGGGGAGGATTCTTATGTACACTGCCTAGGAGACAGGGATCAAAGTCCACGTAGTCCGCGAAAGTTGAGTGATACAGTTTAACGTCATGCGGGATGAAAGAAAAACCGACGTGAAGGTGGACCGGGGGTCTGATGGATGATGGGCTTAGACCTCATGGAGGATTCCTATATACCCTGCCTAGGAGGTGGAAATCAAAGTCCACGTAGTTCAGGATGGTGGAGTTAGGGTCGGTTATGTCCCTAATCTCACATGAGTCATGCTCGGTGTGAGAAACAAGAGGCAGTAGAGACCTGACGATCACGTCGCAAAAGGTGCGTCTGTGAGAAGCGAAGTGGGTCTTATGCATAAGGTGGCCCAGAGAAATGGAGATTTGGTCTTACTCTAGGATGGAGTCCCGTTGTTGGGATTGAGCCTCAGGGAGTCTTCATACGTACCCCACCAAGGTGATAGTGATCAAAACCCACATAGTTTGTTTTGTGTGTCCTGATCGAGGATTACACATGGTTAGTGGCCCGTATTGGGATTGAACATCAGGGAGGCTTCCTACGTACCATAATTAAGAAATAGGGATCAAAACCCAAATAGTTAGTTTCGGGTTGTCATCGTTGTGTGGACGTCGTGACCATCACAATTCACTATGCCCATGTGAGTCATGCTCAGGGTGAGAAACAAGAGAATGCAACAGACTTGGCAGGCCTCACACATTTTTTCCTATCGAGGACAGAGGAAGAGGACGAAGAACAATAGAGGAGGACGGGACTACTGGAATCTCCTTTTCCCTAATGCTGGAGGAAGGTAGAAGTCATGCGATAATGGTGGTTTGGGGCTTACTCCAGAGGGATGACCAGTGGTGACAAAGCCCGATGGGAGAGGGAAAAGGGGAACCGAAAGCCCCTGAATCCATCTCCCATTTGGGTCCTTGGCACCGAGGAAGTATGGAGGTGCACATATTCTAACTTCCGCAATAAGATCTAGGGGATTATGCTAGGATGGTTGCCAGTTCTCTCCCAGAAGCGGGGAGAAGCACCCACCGCTGGAGCTGAAGGGAAATGGATGCGGGGTCCCCCAGTCTGGCGAGTGGAGATGCAGAAAGAGTACTCCCGGGCTCAGGCCTTGCGTTACCATTGGAATGTGGACCCATGAATGCTTCAGGAATTTTCTCAAGGGACGGAGAAACCCCTTTTCCCTTGCTTATCGTGGGTATGTGAACTGAAATCAGCACGCTTATGCTCCAGGAAATTGCATCATACTGATCTGGTGGCTTCGGTGGAGGCCTTGGCTCGGGGTCGAGGATTAGGACTATAAACAGATTGCGAAGGATCAGGCCGGATTAGAAGGATTTTATTTGACTCAGAAAATGGGAAGACCGAAGGATTTTGTGGGCCAAATTGGTGCGCTAAGGGTGGTGCCCTCCGCGTAGGGGAGTGCTACGTGGCAGGAGAGACTGTCTGTGTACCAGGGCGGTCCGTGGACTAACAGTTATCCTGTGTACCAAGGGGGTACGCGTCATCGGGTTAAGCCCGCGAACTAGGTTGGTCCGCAGGGAAGTCTACATAAGCAGCGGCGGCCAGGGGTGACGTCGGTGGAGGGTTTGTCAGACAGGGTTTCACCCGCATAGGAGGGTGCTACGCGGTGCATCAGATCAGGAATGGGGCATAAACTCCCTGGTCCATGGGGAGTTCATCCGCGAAGGGTCCCTAGTTTGTTGTCTTCCTTTTATTGTTATTTTAAATTCATGGTTCACCAAGTTGTTATACCTTTTCATTTGATTATTAATTCATTACCATATTCATACCTGTTCTGTTTCATGAATCAGAATTTCACTGTTTGCGAAATCCTAAGCTCCTTCATTCGAAATCCTTCTTCCTGGCTCTAATCGATCCTTATTTTCCTTCCCATTTGATGTCCTTTTATAGAGGGTATGAAAGGGTTGTATATGTGGTAATTCGGCACCTTTTGCGGAAGCCCGTGACCAGAGACCCGGTTTACGGATGACTTAGTTAATCCACAACTTGTGGGGGCATTGAACACACCCCCTCCAAGAACCAAACTAGTACAGGGAGTTCTTCGCGGCCGCGCAGGGCTCCGCCTTCATTCCGCGAATGATAGCGTATGCTTTTCGGGCCGGTTGACGCGGATCACGGCTGGGGTGGTTCATGACGGTGTACTAGCCTGGTTCGCACCCACGGAGGGTCTCCGCCTCTGTTCCGCGAACGACATCGTACCGCGGAGGTGGGCTCCTCACCGAACCAGCCACATACCGTTACTATTGGACCGGTCCGCGGGTGGATTTGTCTCCATCCAACTTCCCCATTCAGTTTCCCAATTACCTTAAGGAAATTGGGTTGAACCCTCTCTTGACTTAAAGGGGGTTCTCATTCTCCTTTGCGGATTTTTCAGGACCCTAAAAACATACATTGAATACATTTTTTAGTTGGACGATGAAGCATTCTTTTAAAATTCTATTGATATTAATAAGGAACATTTACAACTAAAAAACAAATTATATCAATTGATTTATTGTGATAAAAATTATCTCAGAAAGATGAATTAATATATTTCTAAAATTAAATCACTCAAATTAAAGGTGTCTTAGAAATACAAATATTTAGTGGATAAAATGATACACTATTTTCACCGAAATATGGGATTATAGTGATATAATATATATAATTTTAATTATAAATGTACTCTAAAAAATTAATTATGATTTTAAAAAAGAAATAAATGTTTTTGCAGAATATTCATATATTGTAGAAAATTTTTGTCTAGGAAAATAGGTGAAAATTTTCCCCAATATAATTGAAAATAAATAGTTTCTCACTAATAATGAATTTTCATGAACCACATGTGGGATAGGTTATGCATTTAATAATGATTTGAAATATTCCCATAATAAAACATTACTCTATAACAGTTTTTTGAACATATGATAAACATTTTTTTAGATAATATTGTCTACTATCATTTGGTTAACCTCAACCATAAATCCACATCACAAATTTTTTTAAATATGAGAAATTTAGCTTCCATCATTAATAGTGTTATTGGATATTTGGACTCAAGGATTATCATTTTTGGATCAACATGAAACTATCATGTAGAATTAACTAGTCATGTGTGAGCATCCCTAAAATTAAAATTGTCAATTCCTTGAAAGAGATGAAAGATTGTTGGAAAAAATCATAAGTATAAATAACTTATATATGTTATCAATTTTGAATCCTAAATTAATCTTAGTAAGTGTTTTATGGTCCAAGAAATTGTGTAGAGAGTTATGTGATGAAATTAGGAGGAAAATTATCATTTTTTAGAATAGTAATTGAAACAATAAAATGAAAAAAAATATTCTGATCTTGTAGATTTATACCTCGAAGTGATAGGTAATATGAATTCATGGATTCATGGAATAGATAACCCATTAATAATTATTGGAGATATTAATGTTTTAAATAATATAAAAAATCAAAATACAGGATCTATTAAATTTTTAAATGATATTTACTTGCAAATAAATGAAAGAGAAAATGATGTTATAGAAGACCACTAGATGAAGACTATGAAATTATTGTTTTCTTATGGACTTGAGAAATAGTTTTTATGTTTTTTCTAGTTCTATGACAATGGTTACAATGTTTCCTTATATTGAAATTTTATTATGATATAGTTCTTTGGAAATGGAAAAAATATTTCTTAAGGATAAATATTTAATTCAAAACTATTTTATATTCATGAACATAGTAACAAGTATTACATATGAAAAAATATTAAAATTTACTATGGAATATAATAAATGGTCACCTTGGCCAATAGAACATGGTAAAAATAAATAGAAGAAGTTGTGAGAGATTTCAACTTGTGATATATTAATGGAACATCATTTCTATTGAATTTTAGAAATGATTAGATTATTTATATGATAAATAAAATGGAATAGAATTATTCCACATTACCTAGTTATGAAATATATTCAAATATATTTTGACTAATGACGCATTAATCCAAAAATTATTATTTACACATAATCACATTTATTGTAAACTTTATTGGGAATATATTTTTTATGTTTATAAAACAAAAAAAAATGTTTGGGAAATTTTTATATTTCATGCAAGGGAGAAATTGATGGAACATGGTATTTATATTAAGAAATTAAAATTTAAAAATGGTATAGATTCTTAATGTAAATATTTTTAATCAATTCAATAAAATTTTATAATAATATATTACTTCTATGCTCTATACACCCCTTATAAAAATATTGTTACGGTAAGGAAAAATAGTAGATTGGATTAAATGGTATGGAAAATGATTTTTGAGAATAAGGAATATAAATTCATCATGAAATAAGTAATATAAATTTTTTAGATGTTCATAATTGATGTTTATTAATATCCAAAGTATAAATTAATTCCTAAAAATGTGGTACAAAATGAAATTGTTATTGAAAATCATTAATGTGCTTGGGGGTCTATTCTAATGAATATACCAAATCCAAAAATAAAAAAATTGATGGAAATCATGATAGTGTTTTCTAATGGTTTTCAACTAATTCATGAAGACAAATGTTCTAGAAAAAATAATTAATCAGTATAGTGGAATCATGTGTTTTCAAATAAAAAAATTAAACAAAAAGATAAGTTCAATGGTGAATCTGGTGGACCAAAAAAAGAAACTATAAAAAATATTTTTGAAGAACAATAAAAGAGGAATGATTTTGGGATTATCATATAACAAAATATTATAATTAGTCTACTAATGAATATGGTTACACCATAAACAAAAATATTAATATTCTAGAGATTTCACAATCATGTTGAACAAAATAATATCATATGATGTTATGAAGAACCCATTCAAATGAGGAGAAAGCTATAAATGGAGAATCAAATGATCCATATCTCTAAGTGTTATACCCATCCAATTTTATATTTAGTTAATGAAAGTTAATAGATAAATCTCATTGATTACTAATTAGATCCAAAAAATATAAACACATGGTAAATTTTTTAGAGGATGTAAGAAAAATTTTTATTAAATGTATATGGGTTTTCAGTAATATGTTCAATGAGGAATTATTTTTTTATGGAATTATCATGTGATGATTTGAAAGAGGTAATTTTTTTGGATGGTGTTGACTTTATAGAGATTTTTTCCACACTATAAGGCTTGATGCCACAAACTATGATTCCAATTTTTACATATAAAAAATATATGGCTTGATATATTGATGTAAAATTATCACTTATTAATGTTAATTTTGATGAATATGATTATATTAAAAAAATTAATAGATTGATACTTGATTATAGAAATAATAATTTCAGTGATCTCAAAACCCATTTATATTTTTTAATATTGGATGCACATTTCGGGTAAACTATGCATGATTATTTCTTAAGCGTATTGAGTTTTTTAAAAGAAAAGTTTATATTATTTGATATTTTATGTTTTAATGTTCAAGAAAACTAGTAATAATTAATTTTTTTGATGATATAATCATTTTTTATGAAAAGTTTCATTATTGTAAAGATTCCTCAGATAAAATAAATGTGTACTTTTAGATACCAATTCTTGGGGAGATGAATTTATTTCTTATGTTACAAGTTGTATAAAATGTATGATGTATGTTTCATAAAAAAATAAATTTCTACCATAGAGTGATTTATAATATTTCATATTTATTGTTTATAATTTTTTGATTCACTTTTAAATGTTTTATTAATGATGAATTAATTTCAATCTGGTAAAAGTATTAATTTTAGGGATTTATAGAAGTTCATTAACGGATTAATCTATATAACTAATTATTTATTTATTATTCGGAATGAATTCACATTATATTTCATATTTCATAGTTATATAATGGAATATTAGTTTTTTAATACTAAAATAGTTTTATGTATGTTAAATAAACAATACACATTTGATTGATGTTTTAATAAAGTAATGTGTTAAACATTCTTGATTTAAAAAAACATATACTAGGTTTGTGAATATAAAAACACAAACCATTGCCTAGAGTAACATTACTTGTTTTTAAAATATTTTTGTCTCTCATTACATTATAAAGAAAATTTAATTAGTTTTTAATTCATTTCAATCAATTCATATTTATTTCACCAATAACAACACTCAAATAATTTGGGTGAAATATGTTTTCATAGAAATGGTTGTATTTTATGGTTTTTTTCAAAAATTCAATAGGATAATACTGTTGAAATTTATGATTCAGAAAATATAGTATATTAATGTTGATAAAAATATTTTGACGTCATGTTTACTTCATTATAGAGAGAGCTTCATAAAGATATGATAAATTGTATTATATCTGTATGAATGATTAAATTGATGATATTTTCAAAAAAGAATGAAAATATAATGGATTAGAAGAATTAAGAATGAAATTTCACATCCAACCATCCACTATGAATTAATATATGTTATGGGTATATTCACCCACATCAACGTTGATTATGTTCTCTTGAGTAATATAGTGGTAAAAATGTTTTCCAAATTGGGCATAAAAACATTTATATCATTAATTAATCTAAAAATGGTGATTAAAATTGAAGGGGGTTGTAAAGGTAATATTTAATTATTTAGGGGGGAATAGGAAAATAACTTTCTCAATTTATGTTTCACCAATAGAATAAATGTAATCAAGATAATTTAATTATAAAATAGTGTAGTTGTAGAACATTTATTGTATGAGAAATGTAACGATTCAATGAAATGTAATGATGTTAAAAAATAGAATGAACTATATTTCAAATAAATAAAAATATAGAGATTGATGTTCTAATAGGATTTTAAAGTTTTTTATTTTTTTCCATAATGTTTTAAAGAATCTATTCTAGTTTAGTAGTAATTTATTTTGAGTTTTGAGAGTGGTTTCTATAAAAGTTTTTAATTAGAACTGGTGATATGGAATAATGTGAACTAATTTGTGATGAAAAATAACTGCATATAACAATAGAGGAATATGTTGTTATTAGAATATAATCATAAAAGAAGACCGCTCGTCTATATTAATAGAAGATTTATATTTATTGAATATATATATTTGTGTAGAGGGTTTGCATGCTGTTATGTTTGATGTTTCCATAATATTTGGGTAATATAAAATATGTAGTTTTAAATTTTAATTATTGTGGTTCATGAATATTTGGATGAATATTATGTTAATTTGAATATTTTAAGTAATGAAGCTTATGGTATGTTCAATGATAGACTCATATATATGTTTAGTTATATGTTCTATAAAAGAATTATAGATTTAAAAAATGAATAAACCTCTTGTGAATCATTATAAAGTTATGATAGAGTGCTTCAAATATGGTTATATATCATGTGAAAATGGAATATGAAAAAAATATCAATAATTTGTGGGAAGAATTTTGGACATAAAATTTAATCATATGATTATGTAAATGATCTTAATAATTTCAATTTTATATAACATCAATTCCATGAACACTAAAATAAATCAACGTATTCCAATTTCTGACCGATCAGATGGTTACGTTGATTGAAATGAGATATGATTAAAATTATTATATAACTATGAATTTTATAAAAATATTTCTATAAATAATATATGTTACTTGGAATCCAATGAATCGTATTAGTGTTTTTTATGAAATATAGTTTATAAAAGGTTTTTGAAATATAATATAAATTTACAGAATCAGCATATTTTGAATGAATTTATTGTAATTTTATTAACTAGTTTTTTGGTGACATTACATGATATTTTTAAAGCCTGATTCATTATGTTTATGTTTAGATAGAAGTCCAATTTTTTAAAATTAATTTTGGAGAGTGCATGATTCATGTCGAGTTTCGTATGAATCATGAAAATTTTTATTCCATTTCTTATGTGGAATTTATATGATTAATAATAGTTTCCAATAATTATAGTTAAGATAGTCTTACCAAAAATTTATTGATTGGTAATTTTAAATGGGATAATATTATCTTATTTTTTATCATAGTGAGTCCATTTATTTAATGGGAAACACATCATACATCATAATTTTTCAGATGTTATTGAGTATTTTGAGTTAAATAGTGTATCATTAAAATGATAAATATTTTATAATGGAATAAATTGGATGATTAATGACATATATTATTGGAGTAGTTTAGAATTATTATAATTATTAAGTGAAATTTCTAAACATCTATGAATCAGATATTTATGCATGTAATTAAGACATTTTTTTTCAATTCACATGGATTGAAAAAAGAATTATATCCTTTAAATTTTGGGATCCAATACTTATATCTTGTTTCGATAAATAGTTGTAATATTTATCTTAGGATAAGTGTAATCCCTTCCCAAACCATTTTAATTTACAATTGATTATAATTTAAAATTTATGTCTTAGATAAATAACTAAACATAGAAATGAGTGGTTTATTTAAATTGGGTTGGTTTTTTAGAAATAATATGTATTCTATTATATTAGATATTTCATTCACAGGGTTAATATTTAATTTTATAAATTGTTATTAAAAAAATGATATATATTATGACATTAAGTAAAATAAATTTTAGAGAGGAACCACTAATTCTAATCACCTTATTAATGGTCCACTCCACTTTGTTTAACCCATCACATAAAACTAATATTTTATTTATAAATATTTTCCCAAATGCCTCACTAGAATATCCAAATAATATTTAAATATAATTCTTCTAACTATAATACCCACATTAAATGTAATTGTAATCAATAGAAATTTAATAACTAAAGGTGAAATGTAAAGGGTCCCTTGTATCTATTTCCATTTTTTATTTGGGATAATGTTTTGTTAAATTCATTTGTATATCCTATTAATATGTTTAAATTATTATTTTACCATGTTATTATATTCATTGTAGAAAATTATTAATTAATTATTATTTATTCCCTCTTTAAATCCCTTTAATAAGTCCTTGATAAGATAATGGAAGGTTTCAAAACCTATTTCATTTAAATTATATTCAACATTAAAATTTTAAATAAAAGAATTAATCATTCACTTTTACATAAATTTAGTATCACAATTATTCGCTAATATTATTAAAATTATAAAATATTTCATATTTTCCCCCATATTTTATTAAAAATATGAAAGCATCATTCACCCAAGGAACATTTATACTATATTAGAAAATATTGATGTTTTTTTCACTTAAACATAAAATATGTGATTTTTAAAAACAATTTTTGAATGGATATAATATTAAATATAATATTCTGATATTGTAATTAGTATTTTATGATAATACTTTAATTATAATAATATTAATAATTATACTTAATCATTGTTATTTTATGAATCAATAATATGTTTAATGAGATTTTTTTTAAATATTAACAATCTAAAAAACTATTGAACATATTTATATATAAAATAAAATAAAAAATATATCTTAAAACATATGGATATTATAGAATTTTATAGTGTCCATCAAAATTACCATTAAATTATTGTATATTTTGAATTCTGAACTGCGTGACATTAAAATAACCAATAGAAGACAAAAAAATCCATTGAATTAGTTTTAAAAGATAATTAATAAATTAAAAAATTAAATTTATTAAATAAACATGAATAATCTTCAATAACAATAAATTATAAAAATATAATTTAATTTTTTTTAAATTTACTATCTAGATGATGTGTTTCATGACTTAATTTATTGGCTTCTCTTTATAATCATAATCATTTCAATTTAATCTTCCACTACAGAATATCTTATATTCTATTTATCAAAAAAATAGAGTGTATTTCATAGTATTTTTCATTTATATTTGATTTATTAAATACTACCTTAAATTCTTTATTTATTTATACTTTACACATAACTTTTCTCATGAGGGTTCAAATAAAAACGTTTTTATTATTATGGTTATGTTCTTTATCACTCCTTCTAAATAAATAATTTCATTTTAGATGAAAAACAACTCCTTTTTTTCATTGAAAACATAAAAAATTCCATTTATAATAAGTAGATTAATCGTTATAGAATATCATGTGTAAATTCGATACTATTTTTTAATCATTCTGGCCCTCCACCCATTGTAACATCCATTCAATTCTAATTTTTCACCTCAACAGATAGTCATTTATGAATTACCTATTGATTATGGATTTTCTATACCAGTTCTTGATAGATGCATCTAATAAATGTTTCCAATAATTAAATATTTAAATCATAGTGTGATATAGTTTATTGATCTTTGATTTTTTAATCATTTGTGTAAATATTTATTTCTATTTCATGTTTTCTATTCAAATAATATATTGAATAAATGATCATAGAATACGAAAAAAATATTTTATAGGGCGTGAATTATCAGTTCCAACATAATTAGTAGACTAGATCATTCATTCAGTGTGATGTGCTCATTAATAACTGTAGGATTGTGGGTTTTTTAATTTATAGATAGCATAGATAGCCACATCATAAACTATTATGAGTTCATTAGCAAGTCCAATTGAATTATCAGATCACTAAATTCCTCCCAAGTGAACAGGGTCATGTTGTCCGAAGGTTTTCAGTCCCATTGATCAAAAAATTTATAAGGATAATGGCTTTGAATAAAATTTTTCTTCTTCCTCCCTTTTAAGGATATATTTAAATTTAGTATGATGTTTTCCATTTAGATCCTTATGTACCCCATTGTAGGTTATTGTATTTGTAATAGATTTGTACTTTCTATATTTTTCAGGATAATTTATGCATTGGTTTTATTAGATTGGAACAATCCATTGTATTTAATATTTTAATGAAATTATTAATCAATGAATTGACCATGATTAATCTTCTATTTATAAAATTAATTCTTTAGAATTGAATGCATTTTAAAAATTGAACATGAAATTCAAAACCAGAGATGTCATTTTATGTGTAAAATAACACTTGAATATTCTCATCCGATTTAGGGGGTCCCTATGAGTGACATTTTCCCCTTATAGGGCCCAATCATCCTTAAATACCATCTTATTCATCTTCCATTTCTACATTGAGACTTCCCATCTATCCTAAAATTCATTTCCCATGATATATTATCCTAGATTGATGAAGAAACATAAATCATTGGGGGAAGGAAATACCATCGAATACATATGAAATTTTAATTAAAGTAGAAAAAATAATATAAATAATCATCAATAATAAAACTCACACCATTGGTTGAAGACTCCCAATAAGGGTATATAATGTACTATAGATAGACTAAACCCTCTAATAAATTTTACCATAAATAATAATAGAAGAAATAGTGATACTATTTTTCATAAAAATCAATTGATATGTACATTAAATCTATAAGATAACCATGATTAAATACCATATAACAAGCTATATAAAAATATACTACTATAATGTCAAAATACTCATTCAAAAAGTTCATAGGATCATCGATGGATGATCATATAATTCATAGTCAAAAACTAAAAATAATGTTTTTATATAACTATATATCTTGACCGGAGTCCCTATCCTATCTGGTTTCACAAATATGACTATGCAGTCAAACATAATCCTCCACTATTGGGACCCATTAATTAAATATATCTCAAAATAGGAAATATGGATTTTCACTATGATGTTTATACATGGTGTGAGTACTATAATCTTTACCGCCACTGATTTTTTCCTAATAAAATATATTAAATTCATGGTAATTAATTATATAATACTCACATAAATAAAAAATGATGGTTAGAAAACATAAATAAGTATCTTACTTATGGTTTACACACAAACCACCAGATGAGTAACCATAATTGCGTCAACCATTATCAAGGTTGTATGAACATATTAAATTTAATAAACTTGTTTTATACATATTCCATATATGGAACTAATATAAGATATAAATAATTAATTACATCCTAGACTATAATAATTCATAATAAAATTCTAATATCTCATCATAATAACATTTACATTATGTGAGAAGTGTATCCCTGAAAAATTCACATCAATTTTAATTGATCAACATTAACAATAATCCTTATAATATAATACAATATAAGTTAAACAACGTACTAGTTTTTGGTAAACATCACATGATGGAAAATAATCCCAATATATAGACCCAAATACCAATGTTGGAATCTCTTCCCCCATCATAAACAAGAACACATATATAGTCCAAACATCTCTTTTTTATTGTAGTGTAATTAATGGGAAAAGAATCCCACTTCCATGGGTAATTAAAAATAGTGGGTTGTGTCTCCAAAGATATATAAATCTTGGAATGTGGAAAATACAAAATATTTTTATAAATATCTCATTAAAATGGGAATATACTCCATCACAGTGGCTATATAGAAAATAATAGAAAATTGGTATACACATCCCAAACAACATAAAAAGTTATGTAATGTGCATATCATCCTTAGTCATATTTAACATTAATATAATGGGTATCTTATCTTGTACCATAGAATTTTTATAAAGTAAATAAGAATTTGATTCAATATTGAAATATTTCCCATGAAATAGTGGGATCATATTTCATAGAAAAGAAGATAAGAATAATAATGAATAAAATCGAATGGAAATAAAAATATCATGGTATAATAATTGTCAATATAGTGAAATGAAATAAATTCCTTATTTTAGATGAAATTAAATTCAACTATATTTTTTTACCTAATGATATGTTTGTATTTTCATGAATTAAAAATTTATATATAATATAAACAATGCATAAACTACTCAAAATAACTCAAATTGAATGTGAAAAAAAACACAGCTCTATAACAACTCGATTTTATTTTATAGGATATATGAAAACTAAAGGTTTGAATAAATAGATTATCACTTGGTTTCCTTTAATATTAACATAAATATCCCAATTACATGAATATAGTAGTCAAATATTAATTTCCATAAATCTATGAAAAATCCAAGGACTCATATCATTAAACCCCACATCAATTATTTATCTCAATATAGTTTAGGTAGGTGACCATCAATGACCACATGATCATTTTACTAATTAAATAGGACCACATGTGACACTAAGAAACACATTCGTCCCTTAACGAGATAAGTATCATAGTTTAGTTATATTTATCCTTGTGAAAAAAATATACACAATAATCATATCTAACGTCACATAATATAATGCATGAATAAATAAAAAATCAAAGGTGCAACATATCTGGACTTAATTGGGACAATATATTATAAATTATTCAAATGAATCAACCCCAATGAATTTATTTCCCAAAAATATGACATAAACTCGTAAATTAGGGATATCTAGTGAAGATTATTTAAATATAACGAAACGTCAATTTTTTCCCAATAATAACTTTATCAAAATTTATTGCAACCCACTGGGATAGATGAAACTCAATTTGGACAACCAATTGAGGAAAAATCATAATATAATTATACAATATATATATTAGGGACATGTGTTCATGTGTCTATAGGTGGAATTGAGGAAAAAATATAATTTTATTAAAATAAACTATTTATGTGTCAATATATGACACCCTTGTTCCATTACAACATTTTTCAAATCGTAATACAGATTCATAAGGGAAAGGGATAATGTTATCCCATTTCACATGAAACAACACCCTCAACTATAGTGTAACCCAAAAATAATTATCATCCCTCATGGAGTTATATAATCCTTCATAACACAACCCACAATGGGCTATGGTGTGTAACTTTCCCTCTCAATAAGTGCTCATGGTATAATAAATTAGACTATTTCATGTTCCACTACCTGATTGATAATATTAATAATATATAAATAATACAATTAGACAATTATTTATTCTATATTATGGTATTATTCTTGTGGTGTAAATCATCACCGATCATGTTTGAATTTCTTAAATATCATCCCCTATCTTTCTATGAAGCCTATAACTTTCTAAAACCACTAAAGACACATGATTTAGTAATATTTGATCAAAACAATACCTTTGGTTATATAGGTTGTCACAACCACTATAATATATCTCATATTATCTCTATGATTAATTTCTAAAAATCATGAACAATGATAACTAACCACTTACCTATCATATAATCCTCCATGTTATATGACTCCTCTATGATATGCTATTTCATCCTCTACATGTGTATCAGGTGGACTGACTTCCTATATTTTTTTTCAATACACTACATTATGATCCTAATGTTTATTGAACAACATATAAATCTCCAAATTGACATCCTAATCAATGATAACATTAAAAGGATCATAGTGTAATATAATTTGCATAGATTCATACTATACATAATGAATCACATATAATATCATAGGATGTGTTAATGAGTATTCTATGCAATTGATCCTATTGAAAACGGCCTATACCCTAGCACACTATGTTTAAATGTTTCAATAGATTTAAATGTTCTTGTGTCCTAGTAATGAAACTATATCATGAAAACCCATTTACCCACCCTAATCATCAGATTATGGTAGCAATGAAATGAAAATAAATGCATCCTACATTAATCTATTTCTTACCACTTTTAAATTATCTTAGTATAATCTGATTTTATAGTGAGTCAGGGAAAAGTAATATAAACTAGCATACAATTAACCATTTCAAATGTGATAATCACATCATTACATATACTTCATCCAGTGCTTTCATATAAAATTCGACCAATGAAAATTTAATATAATGTAGATGAAAAGCATGAGTTAACTTTTCATTAAACCCCCAAAAGATAGGATTAATTCCTAAATTTTTTCCTCTCATAATCATATATTATTATTATAATAATGATAACTCTATGTATGGAAATTTATTCTAAGATTCACATGAATATTGATCACTATTTTAAATCCATAAAAGATGTATCATAAGAATCTGAAATATAGATCATATATGATACCTTTTAGAACACCATGAATATATATTATCCCTAATACATATAACCTAATCAAATGATTTATCATATGGGTTTTCCTTGTCAATTTTAAATCATTCACATTAGGAAACTAATCAAAGATAAAATCCAAAAATCCAATTCTATAAGGTGATCATAGTAGCCCTGTAACAAAATGAAATGTGGCATCAAACCAAATTTGATGAATCCTATATGGGGGAAAATACATAGAGTATATGAATTATTTCCTTAACAAATTTATAAGTGAAGAAATTTGAAGGAAACCCTAAAATTTCATTCCTTAACTATTTCTAATTATACAACTTATAGATGTTATGATCTATCTTCATCAGACCTAGTGGAATAACCCATATCATAGTGTGTGTAACCCCCATATAATATTAATGTGTAGTATCATAGTGACCATAAATCAACCTCTTGAGAAAAAAACTCACCATCATTCATGGAGAAATCTGGAAGCTTCTCCCAACCATATAGTTCATGCAAAAGGACCATGTAGTTGAGTTATAAATTAAATCCTCCTCCACTCTTTTGAGTACTAATGAGGTTAAGTAAAATTACAAAATGATATAGGTTATTCCTCATATTCCAAATATATTATGTTGAATATTAGTTAATTTTTTTAGTGTTTTCCTCTTGCTGATATATTTTTGAACAACCAAAGAATGAGACTTACTTCTTATTGGATTATCTATAATATTGTTCTTACATGAGGTTTATTCTATCCCTATGGTAAATAATTGAAAATAATCCTTCCAATATATCTTCTTAAGGATCATGTAATATTGGTTTAAAATATATTATATGTAATTGTGAATAATAAAAATCATGAACATAATACTCAATAGATAACAACATGAATATTATTGTTTGTGCAGTCCCATTAAAGTCACTAGATATTGGGTATGGTACATATTCTTATATTGACTTATCATTTAAAAAACATAAGGATGTTGAAACAAGAAATTATGTTCTATACACATTTTATATAAAATCCTTGAAAAATTATTCCCATCGATGAAAATTTTCAAGTTCATCTATAAATGTATCCTTAATCATGTAGAATATCATATTGGGATCATAATGGGCCACATGATTTCTCAGAAAATAAAAAGTGACGATTAATCAAAAATATTTTTCATTCTGGTAATATGTTGATGACAACATACCACAATGTCTTGGCCTCAAATATAAATTTTTATTGAGAAAAATGGATATCAAAACTACAACTTCATTTTTTTGAGTATTATTGGAATATCATTTTCCTTCAAAAACAAATTTTTTTAAAACATATTCTATTTATGAGTATATTTTTTATTAAAATACTCATTTGAAATAATATTGGAAAAAATATATATATATTGATCAATAGTTGTGACCTTTTTAAATTTTTATTCATTATTTATGAATAAAAAATGAAATATTTAAAATTTCAAATACAAATTTTTTTTCCCAAAAAAATCATATGTATGTATTATTTTTAATATTGTGAAGCCTTTATGGACAAATAAATACTTCATGACGTTGTTAATCCTTCATAATAAGTCATCCAATTCATCATCTTGATGAGAATCCTTTAGAATCATGTAAATAATTCACTCCCATTTAAAGAAGCCATGATCATGTAAATGAACTATAGTTCATGATAATCTATTGTAAATCAATTATAATCCTTAAAACACGTTTTAATCCTTCATATATGTATAAATTTTTTACTTCATAGTGTCATTTTCAATGAAATATTTTGAATCCATCGCCAACACTTAACCCATTTTCATCCATGAACATCATATCTGTCCACATATTCAAAGAAGGGGGTTTTGAGGTATCACCTCTAAATAGCTGATATTCACATTGAGAGTGTATACATCCATACATCATTCAATGATATCCTTTGATAAATGATTACATGATAACATTTTGTTGTCCTAATTTTTGGTGATCCACTATGGACACCCCTTAGGTACCCCCATATATATACTAGAGAGATGGTGGATGTATTAATGAAATATATTTGGGGTAATTCATTCCACATAAATATGATTCCTCATCCCACTATAAAAATTTCCTTTGGGAATTAATCCCATGAAGCTTATTCACATTAGAATCTCGTGAAACCCCATTTGGGATGGACAATAATGAATCTCATTCATGATAAATTTTATTAAATCCCCTTCATGAAAGAGAACCATGATGTAAGTTGGAAAATAAATCCCATGAATCTCCTTCATGATGGACTCCCATGAAACCCCATGTTTTATGGCTGTTCTGATAAAAATATTGAAAACCAGTGACCATAAATCCAATCCCTGGATAAAATTTCCAAATCATATAGAACTCCAATGTTATATAAAATTTTACATCATAATGTAAATGTTACTTATATTTAAAAATTATAATTTGTTATAATTGCTGAAAAAAATTATCCCAATTATGGAAATATTATATTTATAGGTTTATATGACTCTATTAGTAAAAATTCATCACTTCTCACAAACCAAATCATTCTTGAGATTTTTAAACATGTAGGAATATTTTTCATCTTTAGAAAAGTCTTCCTCTATATTCTATTAGATATTTGGACACCCCTTTCATGAATATTTTCATATATGGACATACAAATAATAATTTTCTCACTACATAATTAAGTTGAGAAACTCATTTTAGTTTCCACATATACAATTAGATGATTTTATCTGTTTGGTTTCATTAAATTCTATGAAATGAAATCCTCCCCAATGTTTCCCAAAAACAACTTTATCTGTATAATTTTTCTAAATAATTCAGAACGGTATCAATATGAATAATCCCCAAACCTTCCAATTTTAGTTAAACTTTCACATAAATTTCCATAGATCATTATTTTAAAATACATTGAATATTATATTTAATATATGGAGATAAACTAAATGGATCATTCCATTCTTGTAACATTAAACATTGCCACTCAAAATAATTTTTTTTGTTTTTGTTCTAAGATTAGGCAAATTATAAATTTTATATGTTTAATAATAACACCATCTCTAAAGAACCTTCCACTCTATAGGTGATATCTCTCAATTTTTACATGCCACTTATCTGAAAATAATATTAAATCGTGTAACATATTTTAAGTGTTTAATATTCTATATGTGATAAGAATATAACGATATATCATTCCTTATTTGAAAATAATAATATTCCTTTATGGAATTACATGAGGAATATATATGGGATTCTTATAAGGTGTTGGAACATGAACCTTCTTATAATCATACCTCATTCATGTGAAAAACATATCACATCATTTTTAAGAACCCTTCAACTAGTAGTATACCCCGAAAAATGTTATACTTCTTGGATGTTTTCATCATGTATCAAAATAAAAATAATACCTATGATCTTTCCATTCAAACATAAAATATATGTTGTGTGTCATTATGTATCACCAAAATATATTGTTTTGATTGACTTCATAGGGGTTCACATGAAGCCCATATTCGTTATCTTGATCCCAAATCCATAGAAACACTATCACCAATCAAAATCTCAATGTGCCTTAATGTGTGTTAAAAAACATTAGAATTACATTCAACATGGATTTAAAATATAGATGGTTCAAATAGGTTGGTCAAAGGATAGATAGTATAATACATTGTTCATGTCTTTTTCAATTAATTTTTTCAGTCAATCAATTTCTTAAGGGATACAATAATAACTACTAAAATGGATGCTTAGCCACGTATTATTTTTAATAGAGTTTCCTAAAAGTGGTATTAATTTACTCAAAAGTTCTATATGAGCCTAAAATCACATCATCATGACCATTTCAGAATAAAAAAGAATTATAGGTATTGTACAGATGAATTTATAACAATGAAAAGTGAGTCATCAATAAAAAACTCTACATGATGTGGGTATTTTAGTATGTTTGATGAATCACCAATCCAACATTTTAGTTTCTCCAATTACAACACTTGATGTTTTCTAATTCAATTTATATGAATTAAATTTATCTACTATTCTCATGATCAATGTTCCCATCAATATCACATGCAACTCTTAAAATCTATACTCAAATTACTAGAACAATTCATACATCACTTCCATATTATTCTAGTTCATGATCACTTTTACAATCAAGAATCATTTTTTAATAAAACACATGTAGTACCATTCAAATGACATGAAACTAAAAATATAAAAAAAAATACAAGGTAAATTCCATAGAAACTAGAA
Organism: Viscum album; assembly: GCA_963277665.1. Taxonomy (NCBI): domain Eukaryota; kingdom Viridiplantae; phylum Streptophyta; class Magnoliopsida; order Santalales; family Viscaceae; genus Viscum; species Viscum album. Next base: position 896,825,923 of record OY728136.1, on the reverse strand, counting down.
CTTGAATATTAAAAATTTCCACTCATATTATTTTCCTTTATATGTAAACCACTTAAATACAAAAATCCAACTTCATGTTTGGGGTTTTTAACCAATCCTCTCTCAATTCATGCAAGAAAATACATATATGTCAAATGTGGTTAACCCATGTCAGAGAGTTTATGAAAAAATCATCAATAAAAAAAGTGAATAAATATAAATATAGTTTGAAAACCGAATTTATTAGATATAAAATTAATTAGACTATATACATTATACTAAAATACATCCCCTTAAAATAAATTAGTCATGTATTCTAATGAACATAGGTTTTCGAATATAAGATTCCTTCACATTGGACTAATGATATCCTAGTCAGGTTGGTCATAATCGCCAACATGGATTCCATAAAATTATTAATTATGTAATCTATATGAGAAAGTAAATACCAGATATTATTCACCATCGAATTTCAACTCTATTAATCCACAAACAACCACAATGAACCATCACCCATCTAGAAAAATAAAACATGATTACCACATGGTGATGTGCTCATGAAAATGAATCCATTTTTCTAAACATACTCATTAATAGAATTTTTCATTCTATGATCATGAAGATCCATAATATATTGGGGAAAGGATGATACACCCATAGATTTTTTGATATATTTCTCCTTTAATAAATTTTATATGTGTGATAGCTTCCATTATACACAATATAAAGCATAAAAATACCATGATATATTAATTTAGTAGTAGTACATAAATATTAATAATATAGCCTATAGACTAGATTATAGAGTATGAACATGATTATGTAAATTATGTAAAATTTTAAAAAAACAATTTCTTTATTAAATATTATTTTTTAAATTCCATAAAACAATCTACCAATATTAAATGTAAAAAATAATATGAGCTATTTTCAGTGAAAATTTTTTTTTAGTATTTTATTTTTCTATATTTTCTATATTAGTCAATAATAATGTATTATTTTTAATAAATTTAATTATATTTAATATAATCAATTAGTTATATTTTAAGATAAAATCAGTCATATCTAAAAAATGACTATTTTCTAAATTCGGTCCTTATTGTGGAAATATTATTTTATGTTAATAAGTTAAATTATGAAGTATTTAAGACATATTTTAATTAATTTTTTTGATAATATATCAAATAAAATATATTTACATTTATATAATGATTTTTATATATCTGGAGGAATAATATTTTATTCTGAAGTATAAATTTGTCAAAAAAAATATTTATGGAATTGTTTGGTATTATATAATTATTAATGAATTCTATTTATAGTACTTTAATCCAAAAAAAAAATTCATACTTGTAAACATCATTTTAAAATTGTTTAATGAGTTTAAATTTATTATTGACCATTATTAATAATTACTGAGCTAAAAATTTATCACTATGTAAATGGTTATAAGTTTTAATGAGGGAGAATGAAAATATATGTTTTAAAATTATGTGAACACATGTAAAAATTTTGTTTTATGATTTTATTTTGATCAAATCTCAGTCTATCTCTAAACATGAGATGGTATTTATCCACATTCCCATTAGAGTGACATTATTTCATTTAAATATTCTTAATAGTTAGGAATGTTCCACTGCACTAACATATAAAAGGTCACATAAAATCATATATTTTAAGAAAACACCTGATTGATTTAATATAACCATTATTTTCCAATATACTCTAATAGAATCCTTATTCATAACCAGGATGTGTTTTCCTTCCCAAAAGACCCATGCCCGATTTTAAGGTTCATTTTTAAGTAGGATATCATAAGATATGGTATTATTTATAAAAAATCATTTACATTTATCATTATTCATAAAACATATAAATAAGATAAATATATATCATAAATAGATGGAATGAATATCATTAATATAATGTATTTTGAAGGGAATTTTTTTAGTTATATTTTAATTTTCATCCAATCTGTTTGAAAATGATAATATGGGTCATGCGTACGTGTTGACTACAACATCCATGAAGTGATGTTATTTTTTATTATTTCACCTATACATGGATATTAGAAAATATATATTTACTGACTAAAAATTAAATTTATGATATAATTATGATTATTTTAATATGTATTCATTTGTACCTTTCTATAATTCCATCCATTTAATGGTGAAATTATCAATCATGCATATATATGGACTTTCTTCTTCATAGACTGATGTACATCATTTTTCATCAAAAATTTATATGAATTTTAATAAAAGATTTTATAATGAATAAATTTTAAATTTATTAAAACACTTTCTATATAAATGATTAAATCCTATCAAAGGTTTAATGGACCAAACATAGAACCAAATAATGAATGGAAAACAAACCAATTTTAACATGAATATTCATTTGAATATAGATTTGTTAATAAAGGGATACTGAAAATTAAATATGAATTATTTATTCTTTTTTATATATGAATACGGTTTTGGAATAAATTTATCATTCAATGAATGATCAGGACTTCCAGAAGTTATGACCTTCTAATAAGTCCCTTATTCATTTAATATTCTCATATAGGATTATTGACTCATATCTATAATATCTAAACATAATGAGCATCTGGGCTCACCATTTCTTATATATCATTTTCTTGATCATATAAAACAATTATTATGTAGGGTATATCTAAGAAGGGTACTATGTGAGAAGTACAATGTGGAAGGTACTGAATAACATTTCAGAAATAAAATTATTGTGAATATTGTCTATAAAGACACAAAACCATAATTGTTTTGGACAATTTTTTTTAAGATCAATAACTTATATTAATATAAAATAACATATTATTTATTAATTAGATAAATGGGTCTCCTCAGTTGTAATTAGTGAATGATGTAGTCATTTTTTGAGATTAGTATATGATAAAACATGGAGGAAAACATGGTTATTAGTTTATGTGTAAGATAACATATAATATATTTTTATGATATATATTGAGTGGTTTCTTATAAATTAAATCATAGTCAGGACCGAAACAATTTTACGTAGGCTCTCATATAGATTCACCTATGGGTAATAAACCTGAAAATTTAGGATGGCTATTAACATGATCTTCACATTATGCATGAAAATGAGTTCTAACTACAAACTTGTTGCAATACACTCATGGGATATGATTTTGTTAATACTCATTTTCATTAATATCCATATTGATGAATCATAGGATAGAATCTATGAAAACATATTATTTTACATATTGATATCAAAAAAACAGAAATTATCATTTCTTGATAAAATGAATCATAATTTATAATTTCATAAGTATGATTCTAATAGTAATATAATTAGTTACATTAATTTAATATTCCTAATTTAGTAAAAAATAAATTTGATTTATTCAATCAATAAAATATTGAAGAGTCATGTGAAAAATTAAACTACAGCCCTAGGAAATTAACATCTTCTTAAGAAACACAATTAAATGGGAGATTGTATGTGAAATACTATAGATTATATCATCAAACTCTATGAAGAAATGAATTTTAAAATAAATAATGTAGAACTCTTAGAATTTCAATAGAAGCAATCAATTGATATTGAGTATTTTATGTTGAAAATTCCAAATACCATTAGTGGATCCGTTGTTCCAATTATTACTGAAAAATAGATAAATTCTATAGAAGTTATATTCTTAATTAACTAGTTATCCATCAATGATATCATTATTTTGTATGTTTATCATTTAGAAGTTGATGTTTTCAATAGTGTAAACTTATTAATAAAATATGGAAGGAGTAAAATATTTGTTAAACATAATGTGTCCTTTTATGGAACATTTTTTTATATAAATATTTTTTTGCCTATTTAAAAAATAATATAGTGGTAATTTAACAAATTGAATTGGTGGGGTGATTAATTTATTTTCATTTATATGGAAAATATTACATGACATTCAAGGTATGAGTCTATTTTTATTATTATCCCTAAAAATATAATTTGAATGAATATTTAGTGGATTACGAATAATTCTATTAATTGAATTATCTATAAGAGTTTGTTTAGCAATGAAAAAAATATTTTATGTTGTATCAAACTATAAATAGATATTGGAGAATGTCATCATTCTCATGGTTTTTCATACAAGAAGATAAATGTTAACTTTACGGAAATTTTAATACTAAAACCTGTGGAGGAATTAAAATTAATCATCCTTATTTCCATTAATATGGAAATACGAATTGGGTAAGTTGCATTTTTTATGTCGTGAAAATATTTTATGTGTTAAAAATAAGTTTAACAAGAAAAATAAGTTTGATGTAATGTAAATAGGATAGTAGATGTAAATAATTGATATAAACATTAATCAAATGTTCCACCGATATTAAAATTACATAATTTCATGGTGTATGAATATTGATCCAATTAGTGCATAAATTTTAATGGTAGTGAATTAAATTTAATGTTGATAAATTTTAGCATCTCGATCCTAACCACTATTAAAAATAATCTGGATGGTGGATCCACTTGACCTTATGCATGCCTTCCCACATATTAGAGGATTCCTACTGTAAGTGGGGATGTAAGGAGATATTGTGGAGAGGTTATAACTTCTAGATCTTAGTTCCCAATAATAGAAAAAATATTCAAAAATCATCCAAAATAGAAAAACATCGAAGTACAAATGAAAAAAACATCCATAATTTAATAATATAAAATAAAAAGAATGCATACTATTATATAATCTCAATATATTACCGAGACAAGAACATTTAAATAATAAAAAAATAATATAAATGATCAACTAAAACATTGAGCCACACCTCATCAAAAGATTATTTTATTATCTGATTTTCTCTAACTTGGTCAATAAATATTGTTCGTTATGATATAATAAACCTAAAAAAGAAAGGGATGATGCATAACCCATGTGTTGTGGATACCTAAGCCATGTATGGCTATATAATTATATATGAACCACCAATTTTTTCACATACATTTCTAGTGTGGTAGTAATATATTCATGTGACATGATCTGAGTATATTGAAAATTTTATGGTAGTAAATAAAAAAAAATACAAGAGTTTATACTGAGGTGCATCAACCCTGATTTACTGTAACATCATATTCCAGTATTAAATAATATCTGAGAATGTTGTAATGACAGCTATATTATTGACTAGTGGATCATCCATCTTTGTATACATGTAATCACCAACGGAATGATCCCCAATAGTATAAAGTATAATTACTATAGGAATAAAAAATCATGGAAGAAAAATAATATTATTTATCCTACCATATATATAAATTTTTTGGTGGTCGATTAGTGATATTATAAAAGGCTCAACTACACTCAGTATTGACAAAAATATCCCGCGATAGATTGCTTGTGGTAGGAATTTCATCCTCATCCAAGAACTAAAAATAATATCTAAAAGTCCATGTGAACCCCACCAACTATATCTTTAAAGACCATAAAAAGCCATGTATCCATTAGTATACTGACCTATCTATAGGGAATATCCACAACCTCCAAGTGGAGATTTTTCGTGAATCCACATAGTTATTTTCATTTTAAAAAACATAAACACTACCATGTGGGTGCCTTACCAAATGAACATAAACATAAGTAATCATCCTCAATATGGGTGGCCATCAAAATAAAAATCTCTCATCCATAAATGGACATCCAAGATCCAATCATAAATCACCATATCGAAAATATGATACAGTCAATTATTCATAATCTTGGTTGAAATATGTTATCAATAGTACACATTTTTAAGTGTTCCCTCTCACTAGAGACTCGTATATATAGGTTACCGCCAAGGATACCCTATGTCTCATCATATCTAAAATTACACATAGGTTTAACCATTATGTATCTCTTTAGTGAGGGTAAAAAACAACATACATAGTCCATAGGGTTACTCGGAATCATTAATGTCTCATAAAGGCCTCATTGGCCTCTAATGAGACATCATAAGGGGAATGACAAAAAGTCACCTCGCATTCCATGAAACATAGGTTTTTCTCAAAACTCATCCCATTCACCCATAATTTTAGGGTCAACCCAATAGGACCCTCATAACCTATTGGCAAATGAAATCCCCATATGGTTATCTTACAATTACCAAGGCCTAATAGAATCTCATAGTAAAAATATAGAGAACCACTAAGCCATCTAAACCAAAACATTCATTATCTCTTAGAGGTCCCTATAGATTCGAAACTTGGAACATAGGTCCAAATTTAAAAATTTAATAAACATGCTAAATTGGTTCATGGTATCAAATTTATAATGAGTCATTGTTAAGGATTTACACATCATATGGTGAGGAAATCTAGACTATGTCATGGACCCTTGTTGCCTTAGCACATTAAATAATATGAACAAGCGTTTCAAAAGAAATAAAACAATTCATTACATCATTCTACTCATAAATTTTGAAAATAAAACATAACCAAGTCCACATCAACCAAACATTACTACTGAAGTCTACATACATAAGGCCACCTGCCTAAAAACAGGGTGAACCCCTATTAATTTACAGAACCCATTAGATGAGGCCCATGCTTTCCAATGATCACACAATTCCATAAATATGTTAAAAACTCTAGTATTAGTATATGGAAGAAAAACATTTTAGTCAAAACTCTTAAAATATTTTATTAGAATACATTTCAAATGGAAATATTTTCGATGAACTCATCATACATATAATGAATCTTGATTCATTGAGAAATATAGTGTTGAAAATTCTTAGCACACCCCCACCCCTACAATGACCCAAATACCCAAAAAAAATTCTCATTTTAGACCATTAAATATGTTTAGTTTAATGTAATAATATCGGATAATTTTATGGCATGATGTACTTCAAACAAATAGATGAGCCGCCATGTCGAGATATCATTATGTGGGACCCGATTTCGATATGGAGTTAAATTATCATCATGGTTAAATTATTCTATCAGTATCCATTGTAATCAATATAAAAAACCTTTATGGAGTGGAATCATATAAGAATATTAATTCAGGACAAAGAACAATGATAACTTGAATTATGAACTCAACATAGTTGACCACTAAAACCAATAGAAAAGCACACCAAAACCATTTTTGATTGATGATATGATAGTGTTATTTAGTAACTTTTTGGTTTCAAATAAATTATGAGAGTATGTGAAATACCTAAAAATATTTGTAATGTAAAATTTACAATTTAGCTCCTTTTAAAACCACAGGGTAGTCATTAATGGACCACCAACTACATGGTGTCTCACAAGTGTATTCAACCCCAATACATAATCTGATATTTATCCAGTGGCATAGATAGTGAGCCTACTATATCCTTGAACACACCATGTAGTTCATTAAACTACCATAAGTACCACAACTACGTTAAGATCATATAGCCATGCATATAATACCTTATTTGGATGTTTAGGATTTCTATTTTTTTGAAACAGATTAAAAATCATTAGTCAAACCCTCCAACGTCATAAAATTAAAATTTCCATTTAAATTATATATATATAATAATTTTCAGTAAAAATTACTACCATAATATTTATTTCCCTAATAATACAAATTTTCCTTATAATATATCATCTCAATTACATTTTGTCATCGATTTTCCACCAATGGATGTCCCCTTATTATTTAACACCCTTTGAACTTCGAAATAGAAAATTCAAATTCCTTATTTTCAACACACCAAAGATGAGATAATTATCATAATATGACACCAAAAACTATGATGTTTATTATTAATTATTAACCACCTTCATACATAATGTTTTAATCAAATTATACATCAATCCCTTTGTGCACCCCAGTAATTATCATACCTCACATAGTTTTGTTATGAGATGTGGTTCACATTGCATTATATTTACTTATAAATATGAAATTTATATAATCTAATGACCTTATCAGTATGGTTTCCAACTAAACATTACTAATCAATAATTAAATAATGGTCAAGGTATGGTACAAATCATTTGATATTATTATAAATCAAACTGGATTATCTATTAGGTCCTTTCAAAAATCTTATAAACAATATAATTTTTTCAAAAAAACCAATCCAGTTATCAAAACTCACACCCATTTATAAAATTATGTTCCCAATATGGATAAAATATTACAAAAACTAATTTTACATATTAGTGATGGTGATACCATCTCTGGACGACCATTCCAAATACGAGACGACCACCCCCAGTAACCCATTAACCAAATTATCCTAATAAAAATGTGTTAAATAACTGAGGTAAAATATGATTGTATCATACATAAAAACAAAATTCAACAACATAAGCCCATTGAAATTATGTGTTAATATCTTTAACTGACAATTTATTTTCTTTATTACATACTATGAGAACTGATGAACCACCCATATAATGTATCCTTTTATAATATCATTTTCTTCCTAATGATGATACCAATGATTGGTCTTAATCCATGATTTCATTAAAAACCATCTAATATTTAAAAATGAATCTTGGTATAAATGTTTTATTTTTTCACCAGAATTTTATACCATCATGATTATTAATTGGTCATTCTCGCATATCCCTAATGCTTTACATGTGATTGTAAAAGTCCAACAAACATATGTAGGTATCCAAACCATATTTCTTCCATCATAATCAATTACATCAATCACGAAATAATTCCACACAAAACACACTCCATCTATTAACAATAAAATGAATAGAAATAACCAAAACCACTGAATCCCAAGGGATGGAATGAATATCAATGAACCACCCAAGCATAGATCACATGAACTCCATCCTCTTCATCGAATAATTTTTTTATAAAATAATGGTTTATATCCCTAAATTGTTGATGGTTCACTCTCCATTATCAATATTTTATAATATCACAACTTGATCACTGATCCCAATGAGTCATGCCATCAACACACCCATGGTTGTATTATGATGCCATGATCATCGTCCTATCAATGTCTGAAAATGATCAAATTTCCAGATTCATTATGTAACTACAACCCAATCCAATTCCACATTCTCCAATACTATGGATTATATCTCAAAAACTCGTCCAAAAATAAAAAACCACCATGCCTATATTTATAACATTATAATCAATCAGTCCTCAGCTCAAACATAAACACTCATCAATTCAAAATTCAATGACATCACATGTACCAAGAATGTGTTTCATGATCCCATTCATATAATAGGAGTATTTCATTATACAACCTAGTGTCAAAAAATAAATCACTTTCTAATGAGTCGCATTACTACAAAACTAGGAACAAATTACTAAACTACTATCAATTCTACCATTCATGTTACTCTCAATTAAACAAGAGTACCCCCAACAATTTATTTCAAAAATAATAAATACAACTATACATAGTTCTAACCACATTATCAACCACTAACTTAGGAATCATTTATAAATCGAATGCATATATCAATGGTTTATCATTATATCACAAGTAAATGCCCAAAAATCTAATGGAGTTATGTATCTAAATATTCATACACTCAATTCCACATTTTATACAACATATTATAACTAATGGTCTTCCACATTAATGATATAATAATTCATTAATATTTTTATGTTGTATACCAAGTCTCACCCCACATGCACTAATAACAAAATTAAATAGCATATATGTTCTTCTGGTCTCCATGGAATAGAAAAAAAATTCTCTAATACTTTAATTTGATTACCCACTCGAACAACACCTCATATGAATCAAAACATAAGGGATAAAACTATATTTTACCATATCTAGTGTCTTCCATCAACCAATGCTAAAAAATCATGTCCTAAGGGTATCATGCATGTTGAATTGGGATCATATGAAAAATTATCATCCTTCTAGAGATCCATATCCATAGAAAAATAGGGAACAATATCCCTTATAAATACATATATAAGACTATCCAACCCCTCTCAAGATTCCCAGTATCATCTAGAAATGATTTTATATTTTAAAACACCAACCTACCATGATCCTATTGTTAATTCCATAGTCATGCTATTAATTTATGTTGAATTTCATTTCAAGAAGAATAATAAGACCCCATATAGGTTGTTAGTATGATTTTAAATAACTGGATTTGAATAATGAATCCCCCAAAAGGGGTCATCAATATGAAAATGATTCAAGTACCAACTATATAAGGCTACTACACATCACCTACATGATAAATAACATTGTAATCATCATTGTTAATCAGCTCTACATGAAATCCAAATGACCTTCTATCATAGGGAAATTCAAAAAAAATTATTGATTACAAAAAGAACACAAAGAATATATTTTTGAAAACATATCTATGAGCTATTGTTAATTATTTAAATTATTAAACCCACTTTATCAATAAAACCACACAAAGGATGGAATATATATCAAATTAATTAGATGTACCATGAATGATGCATGCAATTAGGCCGGATAAATATAGTCCAAGAGACAAAATACCATATAAATGACCAATTATATATCCAAACCTCATTTCAAACACATAAGGTAGGATTATAAAGTATCGTAATTGTTCAATCCAAAAACATCAATCATATTATCTTAGTAACACATATTTCCCTTGAAAACATATTTCACGATGCACTAGTATGGGATCAGTCACATGCTCTAAAACATTCAAATGCCTCATCTAAACTAATTCCATTGATATTAGAACAAAATAAAATAAAATTTGATAGCACATTATAACTACTCATCCCAACTCTCTATGATAAGTTACCAGAACTATGGAACCACATGACCTCTGGTGTGCCTCGCCGTGTGCCTATGGAAGTTGACTAGCAGTGGGGGTCTATGGTCTTGTAGTAATGAGAATATACCTCCTATAACATAGTGTCTAATAACTGAAAAAAGTAATAATTTTTTATTACTTGAGTATTCAGAATTTGTTAAACATCACAACAAAAATAATATGAATGGTGAAACAATATATACATTCATAGAGACTCGATCATCCATGTGGATGATCTCAAATTAAAAATAAAATATATAAAAAATATAAATACTCTACTATATAGGTTATCATTAAATTATCACAAGACACCATTTCTATTCAATATGATCCAAATCGATGGTAGTTTCTTAGGTATCCATGTTCAATGGCTATCTGAGTAGGGTGCTCCTAAAAAACTCAATTGGGGACCACAAATTCAATATCATATTAAATTTTTAAAGAAATTATATGTTCATGTTTCATGATCTAATAAAATAAATATATATATGGGAGTAAATAAATTAACATGAAACTACCTTAGATAATTTTTTTGTGATCCTGATCGACCATACCTGGTCGGTTAGTGATGGAGTGACCATCAACATTTAGTGATGTCTACACGAACAATATTAACAACCTAGGTGTCATTTACATTGATATAGTGGTAAGTTCCAAGGGTTGTAATCAAATTTTTATAAAATATAATGATAATGGGAATGATCTATCATAAAATAAAAAATCATTGAAAAATCTATACCAGTATATAGTTATTCTTGGAAGCTAAAACACTATAGTTTGGAAGGATTTTACATGCCCACTGATATACCCACAAGCCCCTAGAAGATATTAAATGTCATAAAGTCTATACTATTCCCAAAACCAATAATCAAATATCCAGATACATTATTGTTCACCCAGTAGTATCACACAACACCGTATAATGGGTGTTTCAATTACTATAATGAGCTCCCTCTGGTGAATTTTAAAACATCCATATAGGAAGATATTAGAAATATATATCATTTTTTTCATGAACTCCCCGTTAGGATTTTATATTTCAAATAATATAAACACCAACATACGATTATTTTACAAAAAAAATTATTATACATTTTCCTCTTCACTATGTGTGGACATCATCCTATCCCATCATGATACCATAGATGGAATTCTAGAACTATAATCCAACTCATCATAAACATATCATTATAAAGTAATTGATCAATGTTCTTAGGTGACACCTATGATCATATCTATCTATTCCCTAGTATGACATCTCACGAAAGTATTATATCAATTGTGAACCCATTGATGTCTCATTGGTTGTATGGAATCCAGGATTCCTAATAAGTTTACCCTAATTCCAATATAATATCTTATCTTAAAACATATCACAACATGTTCATGGATTAACGATACACTATCATGGTCTCCTTGAGGATACATTATCCCCTAGGTAAAATCATTAGTTGAATGACCTGATGTCTACTTTATTTCCCTGGTACACTTGGTTGGAAAAAATCACACAAGCTATTCTTCCATCACATTTAGATATATCGTCCCATATAATAACATAATATTATGAAGAGGAATATCATAAAATTTTTATATCAACATTCCAATTGTTGAAAGAAAACTCCATGCAATCCTATCAGGAACCCCTAGCTCATCCAACCCATGTCATTCATTATTTACAGTAGAGGTTTTTGAATCCCCTCCACATGGTAAATTTTTCCAAATATATAAATATAAGAAATTCCCCTCACGGGTTATTATTGATGAAAGAATATTTTGTTATAGTTTAGGAAAAAATAAATGATTTTTTAGAATGTAAATCCATTAAGAAGGACCCCCATAGCCTTTGCATGTTTTTAATTTCTACTAATATATTCATTAAATAAAAAAATAATTAAACAAGTTCATCTCACATAGTGGAAAGGCAATATACTATAATAAATTCATAGCATAAATAAATACCATAGGGTATATACATATGACTACCTACTATAATGAAATTTCATGGAATTATAGTTCCACAACCTGGATGGTATAGATCAAGATTTTCCATGATCACACAATACTATACAGAAGTCCAATGCCCTTGAGTCCTTTTAAGAAATAATAAAAAAAATCATGATATATAAATGTAATTATGAATCAAATGTTAATATATTTAATCCTTGCATTAACCCAGAATAAGTCAAATTATCTTTTATTCATTGAGTAATAGGGTGTCAACCATTCCTAATACTCCCCTCGAACATAAAATAATCCAAATATATTACACGAAACACCATTGTAATCATTAAAATGATATAATTTATTGATGAAAATAAAAAATTATTTCATGATTTATCTAGATCAACTAGACAAAATTTTCGATGGAGACAGCATTACCCGATGTCCTTTAACTATGCATAGTAGAAGCTAAGTTGTTATTAACCAATTAAAATTGGATCTAGTGTAATTAGAGTCATACCCTGAGATGTATACTAATAAATTTAGAATAAATGGAGGTAATAAATTATATATTTCACTATACTGTGATAGTCTCCTCAAATCACCACTAAATCACAATACCCATACCCACCTCAAAAACTATAAGATTTTTGATGTGGGGAGATTAAATCCAACCCAACCATGTATAACATAAATGGGTAGGAGATAGTTCTAATAAATCTAAAAATAATAGGGTGAATAGCATATAATTTCCTCTTTTATTCACATTTGTTATCCAATGGATCCTTACTGGATACAACACCACTGTTTTATCCCCCACAATCTTAGTCTTTATATTATACTCCTCTATGTCCATTAAATCCATTATAAGAATATAACCCCATCTAAAATACGTTAATTCGGATGTTTAACCACTAATTTTTTTGTAAAATAAGAATAAATTCAAAATCTAACTCTCTAACAGATAATAATTGGAAATCTCATCGAAAAATATGAACTCAAAAAGATAGTGGATATTCCAAACCTCTTAAGACATGGGCCAAATAAAAATCTAATGTGGTCAAAATTTCTAATGTGGGTCACCAAAAAATAGAGAAATATACACTTACCATGAATTATATAACAAAAAATATCAAATTTTATCTTAGATATAGACAATATATTATATATGATGTATTTTTTGATAATATAAAATCACCTCGTAAATTATTAGATATTAATTTATATGTAAAAACACCTAATGAAAAAAAGTTATTATCTCATGTTTGTATCTACCCTTTAAAAAAATTGTTAAGGTATGTACTTATTGGAAATATTATTGTTCTCTCTCTAGTTGAAATTTGATTTTTTTCTTGGCATAGATTTTTTCTCATTATATTTCAATTTTATAAATTACTTTGGAATTTGTTTCAATTTTTTTTAATTTAGAACCAATCCATGATCATATTTTAGTGTGACAATGAATTTCAAATAGAAACCTGATAAAAATGCTTCATGGAACTGGAAATAATGTTGGTCAGTGCACCTGTACTCAAACTACTCAGAATGGAGATGGGTTTTTGATCGATAAGTATTCATCTAAAAATTAATTGGGTTGAATCATCATGTAGAATGATATTTTGATAGTCTATTCTCTATTAAAATTTAATATTCATTAGATAATTTAACATATTGATGAATTGGAGTATGTATCACTATTTATATCATCGAAAATTTGGAGGAGTTGTACCTACATTTAATGGTGTTAAATATATAATGAAAATAAAATGATGAATTCTTTACTCCCTTAGAAATATTTCAATACATGGAAAAAATATGGGTTTATTTGATTAAAGATGATGGATACTCAATATATTTACTCATGAGGATCAAAGACATGGAGGATGATTCTCAATGATGGAAGGAAAATTCATGTATATACATGATTAGGATTGAAGGAGATATTATACTTGTGGATAAAATCAATAATATTCGTGAAATAATTTTGAATGGGGATATATATCAACTTTCAAAGATTAATGATCAACCTTATAACTAGGTGATGATTAATGATGATTATATTGAGAATATTGAACTATAGGGGAAGGTAGTGAATGTCTCAGAGTTCAATGATGATTTTGACGGAATTCAGTTTTTCAAGAATCATGTTTGTATTCTATGAATACAAGATTTTATGTGGGTTATTATATGATGGTAATAGTTCATCAATATTTATGAATATTATATATGTGAACATATGTAGGTAATTTAATTTGTATATATAATGGGACAACATAAAAAGGTATTTTTATATTTATGTATAAAAATGTTTTGGTTTTTTATAAGTTAATTCTAAGACGCATAATTATAATGGGATGTTCAATCCATTACAAATACCATAATGAAAATTAGTAAACATAAACCTAGATTTCATCAATGGACTTCACAAAAAAATATAATGTTCATAAGTTCTGTTGGGTTGTAGTCTATCCCTATATGAATTAAGTTAATTTCATTGTAAATAGAGATGAAATCTATCACCATCATTTTCAACGATATACCTTATTTACGTGTTATAGTTTAATGTGATACCTAATTCTTCTGTATATTATTTTTATTTGATGTGTGTCTCAATATCCTATGGAATTATTCATCAGGTTTTGAGTTTATTTTTGAACATTAGAACTACATTTCATCATCAAAATGATAATATTTCTTAGAGGATAATTAAAATACAAAATGATATGTTGATATATTTTTAAAATATTTTAATTTTGGTTGGGATAATAACGATCATGTAGTTTAATTTTAATATAATATTAACATTTACTAAAGCACTGAAATAGATCCCCATGAATGCCAATTGTTATGGGAGTGAAAAAATAAAATGTAGTGGGATATATTTGGTGAGTGAAAGTTATTTTAACATAATTTAGTTGATAAAATAGAATATAATTTGAAAAAACTTCCATAACACATCATTGTTGATCAATATTGATAGAAACATTATACCTTAAATTTTATGTCACATATAGAGTCTTGAAATTACAGAAATGATATTCCTTTGAATATATTTTATCTTGAAGTATAATAAATTTTTAAATCATTGAATTATTATCACTAGATATATTGGTCCCTTTGATATTCATGATTTCATCTCATATTAGCACATATTTTTTCAGTATTATTTGTTTTTTTAGAAGATAAACAGTTTCACAAGACAAAGTTTTATTGATGGAGTACATTAGATAGTGATGTTTGGGTGGAGATAATTACACAGAGAACACAAAATGGATTTTTTATTTCAATAATGTTTAATAGAATTAATGGTAAAAGAATCATATAATATAAATCCACAGAAAATAAATAATCATATGTATACATTTAGACATTGGAACTCTACTATGAGGATTTGGTATCATAATATATAAATGATCTTGCGTAGTCATCCGATGGAGTCCTCATATACGATTTTCACCAAGGTTTGTGACTCTATTCACGGGTTGTGTACATTTTAATTGATTTTTGGAAATTTTATAACATGATTTAAAATTTTTTTGGAGGTTTTCTTGGTCAATGGGAGGTTGAACTAAAATCTCATAAGTAAGTGTATCCTTTTTAGTGGTATGATAACTCTATAATGAGGATTTAATTTCCCAATAGTACGATGGTAAATTTGGTTTGATTTTAATGATGAATAAAGAGTTTTTCTTACATAATAATCCATGAAATTTTACTTGTAAAGATGGTGTGACTATGTGTGTTGTATTCACTTCTATATACTAAAATAAAAGTGTATATTTTATAATCCCTCAAATATTGATATTTTTATAAACTATGTCAGTATTTTTTACAATTTATTATTTTTTATTTACGTAAAGAACATTTTTCTAAGATTTATTTGTGATCATGTTGGATCTCATCATATTTTTAGTGCACAATAATCAGGTATGTAGTTATCAAAAAAACTACTTTCTAGTACCATTATGTATCATTTTGATACAATATGAGATTATATTATATAAATGTACATAAAGTGTACATTTCTTAAATATCTCTATTATTTGGAATATAATTTAGTAGATTTTAGTTGGTTATACTATTATTAGATGAATGAAATTTGATGAAGTGAAGGATTATATTGATATGTTTAATTGGATTGGAATCTCATTTTAGAGAATTCAAAATATTTTATTTTGAAATTGTAATATCTTGTTCTTCATTTTTTCCTTATTTTATCGGAAAATATAATACAATTTATTTTTGGTGGGGTTAGATATGATGGGTTTATCCTTGATCAATATGTCACTTACATAATATTTTTCATTAACTATTAGCTAACATAATTTTAGAACAATGTTCATGAAGGCACTTGTGGAATTTTATGAGAATATAAAATCTCATAACTATGTTTTAATGATTTAATGATTGATAAGATTAAGATTAATATATGTAAGGCCTTTATCCGACCATATGAATGAATTTAATATGATTTTGGGTATCATAATGTGATTATAGTTACATTAATTGTCTATTTTTCTTGTTTTTCTTCATGTATCCTCACTATGAGAGATATCATAGACTATGTTGATGGAGGTGAGAAAATCCATTGGGAAGAAAGAACTTATGATTGGTGGAATTCAAATCATGAACATAAATAGAGCGTTGAGGGGAATATAAGACAATACATTATCAATATGTTCTCTTAATGAAATGGTATGGGGATAGTCACTGAAAAATAATGATCTACATATGATAAAATCCCCAAAAGATAGTACCATAGGTGAAATCATGTATAATTGACTGGTCTAAGTCTATAATTTAGAAAAAAAATAGATAAAGGGACATATAAAGAATGATTGTAGGAATATGGTGAGTATATTCACTTATAGAATGAAAATATCAGTTTATATAATGGATTTTGGATCTAGTTGGATATTGAGTATGATAAATCTCATGAATTCATGTTTTATTGGATAATTTTTTTCTTCTTATTTAACCATAAATCTTATTTACATGGTTTATTTTATACTGGGAATATTTTTTAGATTACATATACCTAATTATAAAGCATTTTATATATTAATGAAAGGGGTGTAAACATAAAAATTAAAAAAAAAAATTACTATGACTAAAAGATTTTATAAATATTTTAGGTCATTAGAAGAACCTCATATTAGTGCAACACCATTATGATTCTTGTTTCCCAAAAAAATGTAGAGATTCGAATATTAGTAGAGGTACCATGATGACATCTCATTGAGTGATGAATGGATCCTTATAAATGAATATACAGAAGGATAATATTCATTTGATTATATTAACATATTATGGTAGTCAAAATAATTTGTTACATATAGGTTTTCTCACAATATTTCAAATAATATAATACTGTGAGTGTTGAATGGAATACTTAAACATGATCACATAGAACATGAATATTGTGAGAGTTTTATGTTTGTAAAAAACATTCTTCAACATTGATGCTATAAAGTAATGAAATAGAATTTTAGAAAATGTTTATTTTGATATTGGTGATCCAGCACATTTTCATATGATTGGAGGACAACTTTGGTTTCTAACATATGATTATGATTCAACTGCAATGGCCTGGCACTAATTCCTAAAGAATATAACAAATTAATTTTAGGAATTTATTTATTGGGACGTTTCACCCAAAAACTGTATGAATTAGTGTAGATGTGTCTTCATACTGACTACAATAGTGAATACAATAATTGAAATTTTGTAACATTTATAATAATGGGATTCATGAATGATGGTACAGTTATAGTAACTCCACAATAAAATATATTGGAAAAGATAAGGAGTTGTAAAATACAATAAAATTCATAGATAATAAGGTTTCACAAAAAAAATTACTGATAGAATATTGAGAGAAAAAAATACAATAGTCTATTTTTTGAACGGAAGTCCTGCATCAGTTTTGGGATATGATCAACCATAATAACATTAATCTACAAAGAGACTAGTGGTGAACAATAAATAAAAATTCAACTATAATATATGTTTATATAGATGATAAATATAAAGATAAGTTTGGGTATAAATCTATGGTGTTTTTAATTGAAAATTAATGGTGATAATAAAATTTTATATCACATTTCTGATTATGAAATAAATCAAGTCATACATATCCCAGATGTTATTTTCAATGTATATATTTTTGGGAATGATTGAAATATGGTTGATTAGGAGGCTGAGGAAATATAAAATATTTTTTTTCATTGTTATAGGAGTATGTTCACTATATATGAATTATATCTAGAAAATATATGGGGAACATCAAAGGATGGAGATTCGATATTTAGGATTATTAAAATAGAGAAATAATTCATACATCTCTAGGATGGAGAATGATTTATAAATAACTTTAATGCAGATACAATCATTCAACAGATTTTTTTTGATAAATATTATTAAATAACAAATCATGAGTTTATGGTAAAGAAATACCCACGTATCAAAAAACATGATACATTTTAAGTGATGAAATGAACATTCAACTTCTAATAGACAACGGCTAGATAGTATGCCTAGAAGAGGAAACTATCCTCAAAAAACTAAAAATAGTTGGAGACTTCCCGGGATGGAAAAAAATTACTTAAATCACATAATACTTTTGATTTGGATGAAATATTGGAAGGAAACTGATATCTATAAAAATGAATTTTTTCAATTGAAATAGAAATTCAATGCAAGTGAGATGTAAAATAATGGTCAATAGTGAAGGGTTTTTGGAACACAGAAGATATTTTCATTTCCAAAATATTCTCAATAGTATTGAAGAACACTACCATTTGGACTAAGAGAAATATTTTTTTTCTATAGTGTAAACATAAAATAGATAAAGGTAAATAAAACCATGTTATATAAACACCAAAAAACGAAAATTAAACATGATTTACTAGAGTGAAAATGAGAAAAATTTGTATTAGAAATAGATCAAACTACACATTGATTTTTGTTGTTCTAGAAATTATTTCTACAACCACGATATGGAAAAAAATTAGTACTATAACTGGATATATTACACAACAATTTAAATTTTTTAGACACATTAAAATCTTAGATTGAAGAATATTAAAAAATGGATAACTTTTCTCTGCCAAAAACTACACAGTATTCCTATTGTTATAACGACACTGGTGGCTAAAATTCCATGGAGTTACAATAATTATGTGTCAAAATTAGGATATTATAATGTAACCTTACAAAATTTTACACTTCTTTAATGCGTTTTTTTGTGTCTCCTTTTTATCTCTATGATATTTATGGTCTGGTGTACAGTTTGGGACACTATAATTGGATTAATCCTTATCCATGATAATCATGCTACACAATTCCAAAAAAAAAATTCAACATGGGTATTTTTAAGAACAAATATACATTGATCAGGCCATGGGATATGAAGATCATTGAAATTGAGATTTTTTTAATGATTAAATGACGTAATTCTGGATTTATGAGTCCTTTATGAAAATTTAATATTATTTTCAAATCATTTACTTTTTAAGATTGTTTCATTCAACGTGATTTCGATAATTATTGTTACAATAAGTAATCAGATGATACAAAGTATATCAAAATATTTAATTATATTGATGATATGATTATAATTTGATTAACAACCCATGTATTGTTAGAATATATCTTTTCTATTTCTTATTAATTATCATTAATTTTATTTTACAGAGTTATAATAATATAAAGTAATTATCTAGAAAAAATATGAACCATTATTTGAAATAAAAATTTGATTTAAATGAATTATATAGTATTTCTTAAAATCATGATTTAAAAATTATATAATTTTAAATTTAAATATTTAAAATCATAATTGAATTAATATTTTAAAATTTAACTCAGTTTTTTTGTTTTTTTTTATTTTTCTAAAATGTATTATTTTTCATTGAATAGTGAAAATACTAATTTTTAATAAAAAAATACAAATCCATTTATAGAATTTAAAAATTTTCACCTGGATAATATTTTTTTAATAAATAATAAATTATTTATATAATTACTATTTTTATTTTGGTACTAGGATTGAATTTTTTAATTGAATTTGGTATAAAATAGTATTATATGTTAATATATTTATCTAAAAACCTATTTAGCAATGTAATTTTCAAGTCTAATTTTAAATAAATATATTCCATGTGTTTGAATTTAATATGATTACATTGATAACATTTTTTTTTAATGATAATTAATATTATTTAACAAGGCCAACATAATTTTTTTCATAATGAATAGTAAAATGAGTATAGTTCTTTTGAACTTGTAATGTTAAAACCTGTTTACTGTGAGTAAACTATTGATATAACATAAAAAATGACATTAAATATTTCTAACTTCTATTTTATAGAAATATTTATAATCTATGTCAAATTATATAAATAATAATTTTATTATTGATCTAATTTTATTAAGTAATAAAAATATATAATTTATTTCTTTTAGAAAATCCATGGGTTTCCTCTACAGCACTCATCAAATAACACCCATTATCACTACATATCTACACAGTAAGATCTTTTTAGTTGATCTTATCCCTACCAAAATACATTATATAAAATTATCTCCCAGACCTAGTGTCCTATTATTTCAAAAACCCATCATATTAAGAATTTAGTTATAATCCAAAAGAGGTAGTTTGAAGATGTGAAGCTGCACATAACCATTCGTAATCATTTTATTTCATCATAGACACCATTCCAATCATTTTTAACCATGATTAAATAACAATACCATTAACATCCATATAGTGATATGTTATTATATTAATATTATAGCCTATATCAATATCATCATCCATCAATTGGGAAATAGAACAGTTATTTTTTGTGTATGATAATCTATCACCTCACGAAATGATGTAATTTGTTTTCCATCACCACATATCACATGTAGTTATAATGAAGTATTTAATGTATATATATATATAGTTCATGATTTATTTATCCTTGCAATATAACAATATTTTTTGGAAACATTTCGTTAATTGGAAATTGAAAACCTCATTTATTCATATCTGTAGAAAACCACCCCCACGAAGAAAAAACATTCATTTGTCAAATTTTTATTACATAGCTGCTATATATATGTTTATATAAAGATAAAGTGTTTTACTTCTGATAAAATAATAAATTTTACGGTATAATATAATATATACATTCTTTCAAACATAACCTCTAAAAATGAAATCATTAGTAATATTTTGGTACAATATATTGTCTCCATGTTTGTAACCTTGTTAATTTTTCATAAACATATATATTGAAATTTTAATAAGTATAACTGATGAAAAATTTTATAATTAAATTATTTATATAATTTATATATATTAATAATATTGTATTTAACATTAATTAGCCTACCGATATCATTTTAGATATATGAATTGAATATCATCAAAACATACGATGTGAATTTAAATGAATATTTAGTTAGATTTAATATGGTAATAATGAAAATATAATGAAAAATATTCCTGACCCAACTTCCTAATCAGGTAAATAATTGTCATTTTATTTTTTATTAATAAATATAATGAACATCTGGGATGAGTTGGAACTAAGGGAAGGTGTTTATAAAATCAATTACCATTCATTTGGTTATATATATTCATTATTGAATTTATTGAATAACTAATATGTAAAAATTGTGCATGATATATTTTAGGTTTTTTTACAGTTATCATTTATGGGATTACATTTTTTTATGTAATATAATCACTAAATAATTTTCATTTTGTTGATATGATCACATTAATGGTTTTCATCTCATTTTCCTCTCGATTGAGACATATTAATTATTTTTCACATATTTACATTTAATTGGTATATATACTAAAATGTTAGTTATATAACATTAATATCAAGTTATTCATTATGATTAATGTTTCAATTAAAGTTAAATATTTATAGGTTTAAAAATATGAATGTTTATGAAGAAGAAAGAATTTATTTTACAATCTAGTTATTGGAATTAATATTATTTTATTTCAAATAATCCTATAAGATGTCCTTATTGAGGTCAATATTGTTTATAGTTATCTAGATATTTAATTATTTTCCATGTTTTTCATAACATCTTATCTCATTGGAACATGACTAATGAAATTAAATCATTAAATGAAAAAATGTTATTATTTCTTTTTTATTATTTTTAATTTCCATACATGTCCATATTATTCAAAACAATTTTATAAATGTCTTTTATCTTATTAAAAAATTTGTTAATAAAATTTTACATAATCCTAGAATTATTATATTTTTTAATGTAATATTTTTCATCTTTTATAGAATTTTCCTTTTACAACTTTCATTTTAAAATGTCAAAAAAAAATTAATGTATATTGAGTTAACAGAAAATTCCACCACCAAAATTATTTATATGGAATTAGGATTCTTCATAAATTATTTAAGAGATTTTACAAAGAAATAAATTTTTTTAATAAATTATAAAAGTCTTATTTACATTTTATTCTATTATTTAAATGAATGGATTTTATTATAAAATATAATTATATAATATCATCTCCCTTTTCTTGATTAATTTTGTGAATTTTAACATTCTCATTAAACAATAAAACTATTATAATAATATTTTATAGGACATTACATTTATATTAAATATCAAAAATATTTGTATCATAGAGAATTTTATTTCATTACCCATAAACCATTCCTTCGTAATGTGTTTCATTATGAATGATATCTAATTGACTTCAAAAAATCTACAAAACTATGTAGTATTACTCAACATATAAATTTTTTTCTATTAATTGTTTTTATGATTTGAATTGATCGTTAAATATATAAGGAATGAATTAGATGTGAAGTTATATGTATGTCCTAGTTATATATTTTACCATGATATATCATCATTTCTAATGACTACAAATAGTTGCATAATGTTATTTTAATTGTTTTTTTTTGTGAGACTAATCATATATTAAATTTTCTTGGTAAAAGTTTTTAAAAACACATATATAATTATATTAGTGATCATTATGTACAATATTATGTGTTTCCTTAATTGGGAATTCAGATATTTTTATCCAAAATTAATTTGAATTTTTTATTTAACATGGACGTATTTGAGGATAAAATTTTTGATTAAATTGTATGTTTTTTCAATTATTCATCTTTTTGTATTGATTATAGTTTACTGATTCATGGGAGAATATGTTTTACCCAACTATTACGATTTATTTTAGATGGTATTTTTTTCACCTGATATGAGAATGATATTATGATAAATATCAAGGATGAATGAATTTTTTATTCATTGTATTCTATATTTTCAGTGCAATATAGGAATAATATATTTTTTCTAGTTCATCAACACTAATAAACAGATGTGTAATTCATGATGATATCATTTTTATTGTATACCAGTGTAAAAATATAGACACCGGACTTGGGTAATTAATGTTACAATTTTTATATAAGGTATCAAAGAAATTTTAATATTAAAATTAGAAAATAAATTTTATGTGAATATTGTAAAAACATAAATGATGAAAAACCATCAAATTATTTGTGAAAATTTAAAATTATTTGGATTTAGATTTATGGATCAATATTCATGATGATAATTATAAAACTCTATTATTTTTATTATTCTATTATGGAAATTAATTTATAAAATGGAATCAACACTCATAATTATATATAAAATACCCTAATGAGAAATATAATTATTTTTATTTTTGAATTGAATAGATCATTGAAATATTTTCAATCATAAATATTTAATGGGTATTAACATTTCTTTGATAATGTAATGTGTCGTTCCACAGTGTGATTGTATTATGTTGTATTGATTCATGTGACATAAGAATCTATATTTTAGTGGAACTAAAAATACAAATGTTATTTGTGAAATAGATTCAGTCACTAAAGAAGATATTCCATGCATTTGGATTAAATAAATGGGAAAAAGTCATTCATGAATTTTATTTTCTGAGATAAGATATATATCAATGGCGGTCATTGATTCAAACAATAAATAAGATGAAGATGTAAAAATGGAATGGAGAACATTTAATGTGTAATTATATGAAAAAACAGACATCGTGAACATTTAGATAAAATAGAGTTTATGTTCCACACATAAATGAATATGAAATAATAAATTATTGTTGAGAATGAGTATAACATTGAAAAATTTTCCACAAATTCTTCAGACTGCATTTTTTATCTAGAAAGCATGATTAACCAATTATTTTATGGTTTTAAGATAGGGCTCTAACGGGAAATAGTTTCTTGAAATGTTTAACCATATGATGATATAATATCAAGTTAGATTAATATAGTGAAGAAATTTTTTATATCCCATATATTAAATGGGAATCGATAAAATAATTCGTTATATGAACCACATGAAAAGTGGAAGAGTTCATTGAAGAAGAAGAGAAAAAATCGATTTCCATCTTGTGAAAATTAAGTAAGAAAACATCTCATAAAGTTCATGAATGGATTTGGTTATTATTATAAGTGTAAATAAAAAGGTAAATATAGATAACGATAGAAATGAAAAAATAACACTATTATAAATTGATTCATCAAAAATGAAATGTTGAATTAATGAAAACAATGTCTCACGAATCAAAGGAAGATTCAAAATAAGATGTCAATAGGAGACGACAAAGAATATATGTTCATTATAGATGAGTTTATTGTTCCTGAATGTGTGTTGGAAGGTTCCCTAATCACATAATCATATTTTGACAATGAGTTATTGGATTCTATATCCCCACATTATTTTATAAAAATATTATTTTACATGAAAATTATATATTTCTCAAACACCGCAAAATGGGATATTTCAGTCAAAAATCAAAGAGGAAAATTCATTACAACATCGGTTTATCATTCTATTCTAGTTATGATAGATTTTTTTTACTATTTAAAGACATATTTATTATATATATGGTTGACTTTCATATAATCCATAGAATGGGTTTAAATTCATAATATTATGAAAAAAAATATTTCAAATGGATGAAAATTATTATTAGTTGTGAAGATATGTAATTCATTATTTTTAGAGGGGGAATATTATCATCTGACTCTTTTTAAGATCAACTCCCATTATCTCTTTTAAATGGCATTAATAGTGAAGAAGAGTGGGAATATCCATTAAATGGAATAATTAATATTCAAAATGATAATGTTGATTGTTTTTTAGAATACATCGAAAAATTTCCTATGGAATTATCTATATATAAACTGGAGTGTGAAGTTAGTTTTATCTTAAATTAATCCCCAGTACATGTCCTATATTGAAAAAACCATATGGAATTAACATTATTTAATTCATGTAAATAATTAAACAACTAATTGATTTGTCTTTTTTGGTCCTAAAATATCATTTGGGTCATAAAACACTCATTTATTGGTGAACCATATGCACAAATCACACGAAATGACCAATCGGGTACTTCTGAGCAAGTTTTGTGGAAGATCCAGTGCATGAATGCAATGATATTGTTTTTGTAAAAAAACAAGTGTGCCAATGGAAACAATAATTTCCATATAGGTCCCTCATGTTTATCTTTTTTCCACATCCCATTCACAAAAAAAGAAGATTGTGTGCATGTAACAGTCATTGTGGAAAATCACACTATGAAATCATCTTGTTTCACACCAAAGGAGACATCATCCTGGAAGGGTGGAATGTCAAAATCCCTAATTGAAACAAAATGATATGTTCACATCCTAGTTCAATATGAATGGATTTTAAAACTATTAGAAATTTTTTTCACCTATAAATAGATTTTTCACCCACCATTTAGGAGATTTTCCAGAAGATAGAGAAATGATCAATAGTGTAGAACATATTTTATTCAATGGTATCCAGTGAAATAATTGATTTTGGACAGCCAATGGTAGATAATTTGTGTGAAATAACACCTTTAGACCCACATAAGACATATGTTGTGGTATAGAAATTCTTTCACAACTCCACCTAACGATGATTGTGTACCTGAAAAGTGAATCTTCCAACCCAAATCCTTGTACTATATCCAACCGTGGATTACACACAACTCCCAAACATGCATACAAAAATTCCTAATTAATTGATCATTTGCTTATTCTATATCTCTTTCTAATGTAAATTTATCAAGAAACCAAATATAGGTACATGTAATGACTTTATAATACCCTATGTGGTATTCCTTCTTCCTCAAGTGCATCCAATATGCTAATTGATTCTTCTATAAATATGTACATTAATTCTCATTGATTTTGACCATAGGGACATATCATTGTCAACCTTATTGTACACTTATCCATTGATAAGCTGACGCTATGTCCAACTCTAAGGCACATGAGTTTTTTCACATTAGCCATAGGAGTTGAATATTTATGGGAAATTGTGTACCTATCTTGGTTAATGGTCCCTATGTTATAAATCAATTAATCAATATTATGGTATCCATCAAGGAGTGATACAATCCATGTTTGATCTTAATAATGTAAAAATTCATATCTATATGTCCTAGTCATATGAAATTGAATAACATGAAACCCTCCATAGGGGATGATGGAAAACCATGGAATTTCCCTGTGTAATGAACACATGAAGCCTCATGTGTGATCATCATGGGATTCCCTCTCCCCCACCACAGATTACAAAACTCCCCATATAGAAACATCCATATTTTATCCCCTCTCCATATCTCATATGTTATCTATTCATTAAAAGTGTTTCCATACTACATCATTCTATACTACATGGATCGATCCAGTCACATGAACATAAATTGAGGTGATGATATACATAGTTTTTTACCCTATCACTAAAATCGAGTATGTAGAAACCCCGCCCCCCTGAGGTTCAATCTAGAAATTGGTAAAATTAGCGGTAGAATTTTCACTCCATCGTATTCAATTCATGGTTTTGCCTCCACAAGATATTCCAATCCTTCATATCTATATCCATACTGTGTTATGATCCATCGATAAACTATTCATGTGTATCATTTTCCATCCTATGGATGGACCTCCCATATTAGTGTCTATAGGGTATAATGGTCCTTTGGATCCCCCTATATTAGTCATTCTGATCCATCGATAACCTATATAATAGTGATATAATCCCTCCCATAGGAAACCCTCTTAGATCCCTGTCCATTTTTAATTATGACCAACCAATTCCATATCATTCTATATGAGGTATTATGATTCATCAGTAACAAACCCAACTATATCATTTTCCCTAATATAGATGCAACTCTTGGATCTGCATCCACATGTAGTTCTAATTAATTTATAAACTATCTGTGTGGGACATTGATTATCCCAAGGATGCACCTCTCAGGTTCTCTTCTATATAGTATTCGTATCCCTTGTATTTTCCTCGATGTTGTATTCTAATCCATCGGTAATATCTTGTGCGACACCTCGACCCCATGGAATGCATCTCTATGATCCTCCTCCATGGGGTGTACTGATCTACCATCCATTTCTCATATTAAATTAATACTAATATCATCCCCAAAAGAATATAATTTTTTTCCATTACCATTCTCAACAGAGAATCTGAATTTATTTCCATAAGATATAGAACTCGTGAACTAACCTAGAATATGTACCTCATGTAATGAAAATTTGATGGAAGTGGTAAACAACATTATAATAATTTCTCCTACTGTTTTAAATAATTTTTGATTGGAGTGGGTTTCATTGGGTTCCACACCTTGGTTTCCTCAAATGATATACACTCAAATGAATATGATTCTATGCGGACCAATGTACACAATGACCAAACATTACCAGTGTTTTCCAACCTCATTACTCTCATGATCAGAAATTTCTTACCTATAAAGATATAATCAGATTAAATGACCAGTTTCCTCATATATATGGATCCATGATATATTTCCATGGCCATTGCATAATCTTTTAGGGAGACTGTGACAAGATAAAATGATTGAAGGAAGAATCCTAGAAAGGATAAATCAACATCCCAACATTGTAATTCTATTTATGAGAAGACATCTCAATGGAATGTGATGAATGAAACAATCCATTGGAATGTGGTAATGTGGGGAAATATAAATCCATATTGGGTATATGATAAAGAGGTGACCATTGCAAAATTGTTGTAAATAGAAATTGTTCCCCACCAGAAATCCATTCCCATCAACATGGCTAAATGTAATGTTAAACACCAAAAAAACATGGTAATCTCCTAACCCAGACATTTTAGAATTAGAAATCAACAAAAAAAATGGTAGAGATGATGTGAATATATTCTATTTATACATGGGGACTAGTATCATTAGAACATCAAAATATATCCATGATATAAAATTTTAGATAATAGGTGCATGTTACCACATCCAAATCGTTTCCCTGATATGGATGTAAACTATGACAGGGTCCAATGAACATCCATAATAATTAGTTTAAAACATATTTTATGTGGATAATTCCCTTCTTTAGAATATTGGATGGTGTGGGAGAATTGGGAATCACTTTTCATGTACATGTATTATCATCTAAATCTGTATATCATTTAGGTCCCATGAAAGGACTATTGAACAAACTAACCATCATAGGCATCGAGGAAAGATAAATATGTATGTGGTGATCCATCATGGTTTTTATTCCACAATAAAATCTAACTTGCATTTGGATGTTGGGATCCCATTCCCCATTTGACCATATGAAATCATCTATATTAGGGTGTTCAACATAATAGTATGCTGGTACGAGAATGATAAGTTCCAAACCACTAGTTAAATGTCTTACTAAGACCTAGTGGAATCAACACCTCATCAAAACCACCTCCCCAAGGGTTACGCGGGGGTTAACCACCACCTATTATATTAACAATCCTCTTTAGGATTCTATCATTAGTGAACTATGATGACTCTCTCCACTACTCCAATTATGTCTTGGAAATTCAATTCATTCCATCTGTGACTACCTCCTAAGACCCACCTAGGTGTGATCCCATTATTCCTTGTCAATTTAGTCACTAAATAACCCCATAGGATGTAGATATTGATGGTTTAACCCATTCTCTAGTAACATTTTTCTAAAGAAATCAGTGAATAAGTAAGTGTAAAACCATTGATAATTCCTAAAAAGGGGGAATCTTTTATGGATATGGTGGTCCATGACACAACAAGAACATTCCACCAGATCCCAATAACAATATAACATTGATCTATCTTTGATATTTTAGGATTGATACTGTAGAGACCCAAATATTTATGTACATGTCCATTACATTACTTTTTCGGAATACTATATAAATAAAAAACACATACACAGAAGGACCGAAATAGATTAGTGACTTTGGAAACTCAGAATTTAATCTTCTAATTGTGGAGAAAGATCTTCAAATTCTCCCATAAAGATCTTCCCCTTTTGTTTTCTTACCTAAACTTTTTCTTTATATCCTGGGGAAATTAAAATATAAAAATGGTGAGCTCTAATGCTCAGTAAGGGTAATAATAGAGAACATAAAACAATCCATAAACATTTGAATGCAAAAGCTTGAACATAAAATTTGAACAGCAAAATCTTGAGCAAGGACATAAATCTTGGAAGTATGTAAGGCATATATCATAAAGGAACATCAATAATGATAAAATAGTATGGGATTAATTCATGAAATTGTGGAAACCATTCAGTACTTGTTATGATTTCCATAGTAGGCAAGACATTGCTTTCAAGACCATCTTAGTGGACAAAGTCCCTTTCTGAATCGAGTTCACTCCTCGTTCCAGTCATGTATCACTGAACCAGATTAACTTACCATTCTAGCCATGTCTATCTCATGAGATATAAAACTTTACCCAATGCATTGGAGGGAGATATAGGTCCCACCCATCTCATAATGAAATAATTATTACTTGATCCAAAAATAAACATAAAACATTCATCATAACCCAATGAATAAAATGGGTTTCATAAACATCATCCCATCATCTCATAATCCATATAAAACAAATGGACATTTCATCATAAGAAAATTGAAACCATGTAAATTATAGATACATTAAACATGAAACATACACATATGAAAGAATGTCATCTTAGATGGAAAATGGTTTTGATAAAACATTTGAAATGAATTCTTGAGGAAAATATTGTTTCTTCTTCAAAATCATTTTCTTTTCAAAAAATGCCAGGAACTTTTAAAATAAAACTGTTTTGTTGAAAATATTCATAAAATCTTGTAGAGTAAGCTTCATGAAAATGAGGCGTTATAAAACCGTAAAAATCCATTCATGCCATATACGTTAAAAATAACATTCTTCTCGTACTTTTGTCGGAAAAGTCAAAAAGTACCTTGTATGGTAAACAAAAAATGATTCCTTACATACCATGTAGTAAAAGTCAAAATGGGTAAAAAGGACTTTAAACATACATGAAAACATTTTTTTAAATCTTGTACTTGGATGATAAATGTAACCGCAGTAAATACTTAAGTATAAGCAATCTCGGATAGAAAACAATTGAGATTGCAACATTATCCCTTACCTTAGCTTCGATTTGCTTCGTACGTGTCCTAAAATCTTGTATAATAATTTAAATAATGTCATTGACTTATTACATAATCATATTAATTGTTATGATATCATATATGGTTCACTTATGACTTTATATTAGCTGTTTTTTTGTAAATTCCATGTTAATGCAGCGTTTTGGGTAAAATCGTTTCATTTATCGTCCGTGTTTTGAATTGTAATTATTAATATTATTACATAGATCATGATTAATTAATTCCAGAATATAAAACATGATTTATATATAATATATATTCATAATATATATATATATAATATGTTGATGAATGGAAATAAATACATAGTTCATGGAGACAGTATGTCGTACGTACGCATGAACGTTGTTTTCGTTTCCTTATTCAATTGAATGAAATTAAGTAGATGAAATACATATATATATATATACATAAATCCAGTAGCATTATTATGTCATATATTTCATTATTATTCATTATACAAACTTTATAATCATTCATGTATGGTTAACATGGAGAATGAATCTCATCGCGTCGTGGAGACGGTAATCCGTACGTACGCACGAGCGATGATATCATTCCCATAATTATTAAAAAGAATTGGAGTGGATGGTATAAAATATCAGAATTAGTATTATGTTATAATAATAATATATATTCATTATTTACACTATTATACCCATCCATGTAAGGTGTCGGTGGAAAAACAGATTACACCACAGCGTAGAGACGGTATTCCGTACGTACGCACGCGCGGTGATTTCGTTTTTTGTAGGATTGATAGAAGATGAAATGGGGTTGTTTCATATTTATAATAAAATATCATTATAGGAGTGATACTGAAGTTATTACTTCATAATGAAACAACTAAATAAGAAGAAGTAGAAGAAGAAATAATGTTGAAAGAATCTGTAACAGACATTACCTCTTCATTGAAGCGCCTCTTCTTAAGCTTCCCTTAAGGCACTAAAATTGGTCTTTCAAGAAGACCAGGACCTCTAGGATATTACTAGGGAAGTGTAGAGGAGAAATTGGCATGTTTTGGCCGATCTTGAAGGCTCAATGTGGTGTGAGGAGGAGATAGAGGAGGTGCCCTTTTATAAGGGAGGAGAGGGGCACCTTTGGAAAAAATAAAAATATTATTTTATTATAAAGTCATATTCGGTTTTTAATAGCTAAAAATTGATTCATTTCTAAGATAAGGTTGGAATGGGTCTAAATACTATCATCCAATATAATTTAAACAAGTTTAGGTTTCTATTTTAACCTTATCATTAAGATTTAACTTTAAGTTAAATAATTTTACTTTTACCGTGTCTTCTTATTGTCTTAGACTATAAGGTTAATAAACTAACTATAACAAGACAAACGAACCTCAAGTTGTTTATTATTAATATATATAACCTTATATAAGTCTTTTGGGCGATACTTAGATATTTATGAATAACATAACAATTAATAATATAATATTTGTTTTAAAAACTATTTTGTGTCAATTTTGACACAATTTGGTAATTGATTTTTGTAAAAATCATAACAGAATGTTTAGTTATAAAAAATTTAATTAAATAAATAATCACATGTAATATTAACCTATAAAATTAGTGGAATTAATATAAAGTCTCAAATTACATTTATTTGGGTATTTATAACATCAATTATGTCAATATTTCATTAATAAGATAATTACTACATCATCATTGTGTCATAAATAAATTACATTATTTAATGTCTAAAAATTATAATTAAAATACAATTATGTAGGAAATATATTTAGGTTTATAATGAATATTTATAGTCGAAATTATCTTATGTATAACGCTATATTAAAAATATTTTAGTTATTAAACATTGATTTAAACTATTTTAACTATTCTTTAAATAAAATAATATTAAATTTCCTAATCTAATCCAAGTGGGCCTAAATGGTCATATTTTATTACTAAGGTTGTTTTTGGTCTAATTACACTTATCCAATAGAATTAGGACATGTGTTAGGGTAATAATAATATCATTTTTACCCTTAGTTACCCTATTTACTTTTAACCATGGTAAAAAAAAGTAAAAAGTAACTATTCACCAAAAATTATTTTCATCTCATTGAAGAACATTTTAGTCCTTGATATTAACCGTGTCTCTCGGATTTTCGAAATTCCAATCACATAAGCGGTAAAATTAGGTTTTATGTGAATTTTTAAATTCTCCTAGGAGGTGGGTAAAAGACGGTGAAAAGTTCAATAAAAATTTTTATATCTAAAATTATTATAAAATTACTCCAATGAATTACATTGAACTTCTATAAGAATTATGTATCAAATTTGACCTAAAATAAATTTAAATAAAATATATAATTATTTAAAAAAAGTCGGTTTTTGAATAGTAACCCAGTGTTTTCACTATTCATCAAAAATTGAATGTTTTCAGA
Organism: Viscum album; assembly: GCA_963277665.1. Taxonomy (NCBI): domain Eukaryota; kingdom Viridiplantae; phylum Streptophyta; class Magnoliopsida; order Santalales; family Viscaceae; genus Viscum; species Viscum album. The sequence continues at coordinate 896,792,289 of OY728136.1, read as the reverse complement.
AAAATACAAAACATTCACCCTAGGCTAATTTAAATATTCTGAATCCAAAAATGATGTCCATTTCAAAAGATAAAATTTATAAAATTTCAAAAATTGGGTATTACTATTCCTAACGGCTAGTTTATATAACATATCATTGTTTAGCGAAACTCGGTATTGCGTACAACACACGCTATCGAGGAAGGTAGTGATTGTGTGTAATGAAATCCAAGTTAGGGATGCCTGTTGTGCAAGCTCCTTTTGGTGTAGCGTACAACACAAGACATCACTGAAATTAAAAAGAATATTTTTCATAAAATCTTGGGATGTTACATTCTACCCCCCTTAAAATGAATTTCACCCTCAAAATTCATCAGGGTTATAAATGATTTACTAATGGAAAGTTTCATTAATATAAACCCACATCGTAAAAAGGAATACTAAAACCAATCTTTAAAAACTAAAGTATGAAACGTAATGGTTACCCAAATTAACTAATCACTGAGTTTCCACATAGGAGAACATAGGTGAAAATATGGATATGGAAGAGAAATCTAACCATCATGTTCTGATGGAGAGTGGTAGAGAACATGGCTCTGAAAAATCCAGCAATCAAAAAGCCATAGATTTGTGATGATCTACGGTACGATCTGATCCATCGGATATAAGGGCACTGGGAAAACATTTTTGGTTTTCAAGATCATTTCCCTAAAGTTGATGAAATTGGAATTAGAAGAAATACATTCTTGATTTTGGTACAGTCTCACCGTTGTTCGTTCCTTGGAAAATTTTCACTTCATCTATTAAAAAATGAAGTTGAATTTTTCATTCATGAAGTGTTAGAAGATCATGTGATAGAATGATGGGTCATTCCATTTGTCTCAAATAAAAAGTTAGAAAAAGTTATCATAAATACATAAGTCCATCTATAGTGTGATTAATCATATACGGTTTATAAAATGGACATATACTTCATATATCATACTGTTTATTAAAATAATACTAGTTTCTACTAAATAGGGACTTCATGTAGGCCAGTGGTAGGCAATAAAGGCATGTCTCACTTCAGTTATGGGTTCGATTCCCACATCATTGTCCGATGTGTCGGGTTGTCGCCCGTCCTGTAGGTTTTCCGTTTTCTAAAACTACATTATTATAAATTTCCATCAATAATATCGAAAATGTTCTAGCCTTAGACCATATTAACTTATGTCCAACATAATCTATTCCAATGTTTAGGCTTATCCAAAATACTGCAGTCCAATCTCATATTATAGTGAAAAGGATTACCAGAGATTTCATGTAACAAACATGTTAATACCATCGTTGATCCCCATATATCATAAGATATGTCTTTTTGGTCACATTCCAAACATTCGAAGTCCTTAATCATGTATTCTCTTGAAAAATTAATAACCAATGAACCATAGTGAAAACAAGATTGCTATCAAAAGATAACTCTTTCCACATAACAAAAACCCCAAAATTCGATATACTCAATCCATGATATAACTATTTCATTATATTAGTCATGAGCTCATGAATACTATCAAACATTTCATTTTCTCCATATCCCTTCATTATGCGCATATAATCTTCTTTCCAAAAATATCTCAATCACTTTCTATGGTTACCAGTACCATAAAATTATTGAATACCAAAATAGACTAATATATAAATATTCCAATATCCCACGATACTATATACAACATTATTTTTGAATCCCATTACATAAACACTTAATCAATCCACCACATCGTTGTCATATTCAACATCTCCAATAGTGATCGCATGTGACATCCCTTTTTCATTTTCCTTAAGTGGTTTCTCATTTCGATCATCATTAACCCTTGGATTAGAGAATTGATTACCATAATGCCCCATTTCATTGCACTTGAAGCATTTAAGTGTTGGTGGTGCATTCTCTGCAGTCTTTTCTTTATTCACATCATTAGCAACCCTTTTCCATTACATCGACACTCAGCTGCTCGATGACCTTCTTTTCCGCACTTAAAACATTTTCTAGTCCCTTTAAGACAATCTCCACCATGCTTTATTCCACACTTTCAGCACAAGGAAACATTCATCTTCTTTTCACCATTATTATGAGATTTATTGTTGAACTCCATATTTTTTTTCTTATCAAAAGCATGAGATGGATATGTAAGACAAACTTCCATTTCTACCTTGATAGCACGACGCACAATTTCTTCATAGCTACTGAGGTCTCTTATAGCTAATGCCCTTCGAAGACATGGTTTTAAGCCACTAAATAATCGATCAAATTTACTTTCAGGTTGGTTGATAAAGCCAGATTCATACCTTGCAAGCCTTGTAAAATTCACTTCGTATATACCAACATATTCATCATACTTTTGATTTAGTTCAAGAAACTCCATCTCCATCTTTGTTATAAGAATACGAGGGAAGTACATATTGAAAAATAAGTTCTTGAACTCGTCCCATTCCATGGATTCAATTTCATCTCTTGGCCTCGTATTCTTGATAAGATTCTACCTTTAATCAGCTTCACCTTCCAAATGATATACTGTTAAGATGAATTTATCATGGTTAGAAAATTGAAGAACTTAAAATATCTTTTCAGTGGTACTAATCGATTTTTCAGCAACAAGTGGATTAGAAGACCCACTGAAAGAAGGTGGATGTTGCCTCATAAAGGACTCAATATAATATTGATCCCTTCTCTGCTCATTTGGAAGTCCAGAATGATTCATAGCTTCTGTAAGAATAGAAATATTATTTTTCACTCCATCTCCCATAACATTGGTTTGTTCAGGAGGACAATCATTGCATTGTCCATTACATTTATCAACACGGTTACTTTGGGTTCCATCCATCATCTAAACCCCAAAAAGAATAGTGTGAGACGCAAAAATCATGCTAGGGAAAACAACATAATAAAGGGGGAGTACCTTTAAGATCTAACATATTAGGTTTAATTCTATGATTGTTACCGTAATTGTAGGATTATAACCTATACTTATACTTAACCATAGGGACATCCTTATACATACCTTATAAATATCTCTAGGGATCTCAATAAAGTTTGTGCATCCTAGTTTCCAAAGGTTGACTAAACCTTTCCTTTCATACCAACTCTAGAGACCCAAAGCTTGATGTACATGGACATTACATTACTTTTTCGGAATACTTTATACATAACAAATAGAGACACACAAGGATCGTAATAGTTTAGTGTCTTTGGAAACTCAAAATTTAATCTTCTAATTGAGGTGAAAGATCCTCAACTTCTCCCATAATGATCTTCCCCTTTTGTTTTCTTACCTAAAACCTTTATTTATATCCTGGGGAAAAGAAAACATAAAAATCATGAGCTCAAATTCTCAGTAAGGGTAAGCATAGAGAACATAAAACAATCCATAAACATTTGAATGCAAAATCTTGAACATAAAATCTAGACATCAAAATCTTGAGCAAGGACATAAATCATGGAAGTCCATAAGGCATATATCATAAAGGAACATCCATCATGATAAAATATCAATGGAATAATTCATGTAATTGTGGCAACCATTCAGTAGTTGTTATGATTTCCATAGTAGATAAGACATTGCTGCCAAGACCATCTTAGTGGACAAATTCCCTTTATGAATCGAGTTCCCTTTTCTTTCCAGTCCTATATCACTGAATTGGATTAACATATCGTTCCATCCATGTCTATATCATGAGATATAAATCATTACCCAATGAACTAGAGGGAGATATAGGTCCCACCCATCTCATAATGAAATCATTCTTACTTGTGCCACAAAATATACTTAAAACATTCATCATAACCCAATTAATAAAATGGGTTTCATAAACATCATCCCATCATCTCATAATCCATATAAAACAAATGGAAATTTCATCATAAGAAAAGTGAAACCATGTAAATCATAGACACATTAAACTTGAAACATAAACATATGAATCAATTTCATCTTAGATGGAAAATGGTTTTGATAAAACATTTGAAAAGAATTCTTGAGGAAAATATCTTTTCTTCGTGAAAATCATTTTCTTTTAACAAAATTCAATGAAATCTTAAAATAAAATTATTTTGTTGAAAATATTCATAAAATCGTTTAAAGTAATATTCATACAAATGAGGAATTATGAAACCGTAAAAATCCTTTCATGCCGTATAAGTTAAAAATAACTTTTTCTCGTACTTTTGTCGGAAAAGTCAAAAAGTACCTCGTATGGTAAACAAAAAATGATTCCATACATACCATGTAGTAAAAGTAAAATATGGGTAAAAAGAACTTTAAACATACATGAAAACATTTTTATAAAACTTGGACATGGATGATAAATGTAACCCTAGTGAATATTTACGTATAAGCAATCTCGGATAGAAAATAATTGAGATTGAAACATTATCCCTTACCTTAGGTCTGATTTGCTTCATACATGTCCAAACCTCCAGTATAATGATTTAAATAATGTCATTGACTTATTAAAAAATGTTATTAATTGTTATGATATCATATATGGTTGACTTATGACTCTATATTACCCGTTCTTTTGTAAATTCCATGTTAAAGCAGCGTTTTTGGTAAAATCGTTTCATTTATCGTCCGTGTTTTGACTTGTAATTATTAATATGATTAATTAGATCATGATTAATTAATTCCAGAATATAAAACATGATTTACATATAATATATATTCAGAATATACATATATATAATAGATCAATAAATGGAAAGAAATACATCGTTCATGGAGACGGTAGGCCGTACGTATGCGTGAATGCTATTTTCGTTTCCTTATTGAATTGAATGAAATTAAGTAGATGAAATACGTATATATATATACATAAATCCAGTAGCATTATTATGTCATGTATTTCATTATTATTCATTATATAAAATTTATGATCATTCATGTATGGTTAACATGGAGAATTAATCTCATCGCGTCGTGGAGACGGTAATCCGTAAGTACGCACGAGTGATGATATCGTTCCCATGATTATTGAATAGAATTGGAGTGGATGGTATAATATATCAGAATCAGTATGATGTTCTAATAACCATATATAGTTATTCTTTACACCATTATACCCATCCATGTATGGTGTTGGTGGAAAAACAGATTACACCACGACGTGGAGACGATATTCTGTACGTACGTACGCGCGGTGATTTCATTTTCTATAGGATGGATAGAAGGTAAAACATGGTTGTTTAATATTTATAATAACATATCAGTATATGATTTATACTTATGTGATTACTTCATAATTAAACAACTAAAGATGAAGAAGTAGAAGAAGAAATAAAGTTGAAAGAATCGGTAAGAGGCATTACCTCTTCTTTGAAGCGCCTCTTCTTAACCTTCCTTTAGGGCACTAAAATTGGTCTTTGAAGAAGACCAGGACCTCTAGGATATTACTAGGGAAGTGGAGAGGATATATTTTTAGGGTTTGTCCTAGATTTAACTCTCAATGTGTTGTGAGGAGGAGAGGGATGAGGTGCCCTTTTATAAGGGAGGAGAGGGGCGCGTTTGGAAAAACTAAAAATATTATTTTATTATAAAGTCATATTCGGTTTTTAATAGCTCCAAATTGATTCATTTCAAATCTGAGGTGTGGATGAGTCGAAATAATCTCATCCAATATAATTTAGACTAGTTTAGGTTTCTATTTTAACCTTATCATTTAGATTTAACTTTAAGTTAATAATTTTATTATTATCGTGTCTTCTTATTTTCTTACACTATAAGGTTAATAAACATACTATAACAATCCAAAAGAACCCCAAGTTTTTTATTATTAATATATATAACCCTATCTAAGTCATTTGGATGAACCATTGATTTTTAAAAAAAATAACAACTAATAATATAATATTTATTTTAAAAACTATTTTATGTCAATTTTGACACTATTTGGTAATTGATTTTTGTGAAAATAATAACAGATGGTTAGTTCGAAAAAAGTTAATTAAATAAATACTCACATGTCATATTAACGTATAAAATTAGTGGAATTCATAAAAAGTCTCAAATTACATTTATTTGGGTATTTATAACATCAATTTTGTCAATATTTCATTAATAAGATAATTACTACATCATCATTCTGTCATAAATAAAATAAATTATATAATGTCTAAAAATTATAATTAAAATACCATTATGTAGGAAATAATTTTATCATTCGAATTATTATTTATAGTTAAATTTATCTTATTTATAACCCTATATTAAATATTTTTTAGTTATTAAACTTTGATTTTAACTATTTTAACTATTCTTTAAATAAAATAATATTAAATTTCCTAATCTAATACAAGTGGGCCTTAATGGTCATATTTTATTCCTAAGGTTTTTTTTGGTCGAATTACACTTATCCAATAGAATTAGGACTTGTTTTAGGGTTATAATAATATTATTTTTACCCTTAGTTACCCTATTTACTTTTAACCGTGGTAAAAGAAAGTAAAAAAGTTACTATTCACCAAAAATTATTTTCATCTCATTGAACCACATTTTAGTCCTTGATATTAACCATGTCTCTTGGATTTTCAAAATTCCACTCACAGATGTGTTATAATTTAGTTTTATGTGAATTTCCAAATTCTGCTAGGAGGTGAGTAAACGATAGTGAAAAGTTCAATAACATTTTTATATATCTAAAATTATTATAAAACGACTACAATGAATTACATTGAACTTATATATGAATTATGTATCAATATTGACCTAAAATTAATTTAAATAAATATTCGGTCTTTGAATAGTAACCTAATGTTTTCATTATTCATAAAAAATTGAATGTTTTCAGAAAAATACCAAAAATTTACCCTAGGCTAATTTTGATATTACAAATTCAAAAATGAAGTCCATTTCGAAAGATAAAATTTATAAAATATCAAAAAGTGGGTATTACTATTCATAATGGCTAGTTTATATAACATATCTTTGTTTAGCGAAACTCGGTATTTCGTACAACACACGCTATCGTGGAAGGTCGCGATTGTGTGTAATGCAAGCCAAGTTAGGGATGCGTATTGTGCAAGCTCCTTTTGGTGTAGCGTACAACATAAGACATTAATGAAATTAAAAAAAAATATTTATCATAAAATCTCAGGGTGTTTCAGATACCCCTACCCCCTCACATGAAGGACATGATGACTCCACCAATCACTAACATAACCAAAATCAATTATGGGAAATGCCAAAATGTTTGAGAACATACCCAGACCATATCCTTTTAGTAAAAATTCCTTCCATATGATTTGTCTATCTAACACAGAGGTACTCACTTTGTTTCAATCAACCAACATGATAATACTACCCATACTACAACTTACTAGATTGGAGGTCCTCCTCGTTCAAATTAAATTCAATATAGAGTTTCTCCCCATTATACATTCCACTAATTGGGAGGTACTACTTATATTAGAACCAACCAAATCCCTTTATTAAAGACATACCCTACCAGAAAGAACCATCCTAGGGTTGGATGGATAATAATTGATGTTTAATGAGAAGCTATGGAAATCACTAAGTCATTATTGAACTCATTGATTTATATGATTCTATGATAAAGGATGAATTTATTATGGAACATGAGCCTCATCCATGTTCGTGACTACTCAGAAAATGCATCCAAGAGACCCGAGATCAAATCTGGGTGGAGATATATTTCCATGATACAATTTCACTACTGTATTAGAGACAATATAAGTACTGTATAAGGTACTATAGAAGCACTATAGTGGGTATTATAGCAATATCTATAGTAGGTACTATTTGGAACTGTAGCAACCTAAACTGTTCATACATCTGGGCCTTTGGGCCACCTGTTTGGTCCTTAAGTCCTAAAAGGCTTTCGGGCCACCCAAGGCCTTTGGGCTAGTTTTTTCTCAAGGGTTTCAGTCCACCTCAAGGCCTTTGGGTCACGCCAAGGCATTCGGGTCACAAGATGTAGATGTACCAGTCATACTATAAGGGACAAGGCTTCAGATGAGGATTTAGGGTAGGGGAATTCACTAGAGTAGAGATAACCAAAATTGGAAGAATGGGAGGGTATGAAATTTCCATTGGTACTGGGAATTTATATATATATATATATATATAGTTGATCTAGCCAACAAGTCATGTTAAGGTACAGTACTGATATAATAACATATGCCGGTGAGGAGCAATTCCATGTTGTCTTTTCTCGGTGATTCCCTCTAATACCTACAGGTCATGTAATGTCTCTAAGAATTCGAGTCTTTTATGGGTTCCACCTCACCCCTTGAAATTTGGATTACCAAAAATAATAAATAAATGAAGGCATTTGGGCCATTCCGACTATGGATTCTTCACCCTAATGTGTAGATCCTAGTGAATGATCTCTAAATTTGATGTTTGTGATACTAGAAGCTTAAATACACAGGATCCATAGATCCCTCCACATATAAATTTAGGTGGAACATGTTCTACCTACCATCATGGGGCTCACACAATAGGTTTTTATGTAACAACCATTTTCCCACCACTCTGTCTCCACTCGAGAATCTGGAGAGGTATCATGGGCTAAGGCAACAACTTCAGATAATGAGAACTCCGCTGAGCCACAAATGTATTTATATACCCTTGTACACAATATATTGGTAAATTCTCCATCCTATAGTGATTTGATGATAAGACTAAATCTTCCCTAGAGAGACATTCCAGCCTGTATCAGAAGATTAAGTTTTTATGTGAATCCTCTTCAAGTAAAATAGATGAATATCCATACTAATTTGCTCTCAAAAACCATATACTATCTGGTGTTGATCAAGTATTTGTCCGACCAAGAGTATGACCCTTCTTTAGATAAAGATGGTATGTGGGAATATCTATAGACCAAACAACAATATATGGTGTTCTATTTCATCCCTAGCTTGAAAAAGCCTGAACTGTCCCCCAATTAAAAATATCACTCAATTCAAATCACTAAGGTTAATATATTTATCAATGAGTTTCTCTTAGAATAGATGGATTGGGGAAAAATGAAAAATAAGAAAAATCGGTCATAATGGGATGCGTACACCAAACATACCTCCCCACAGTTTTCCCCACTCATCAAAAGAGACCTGAATTTAGCCTTAGTGGTCTATTCAAAGATGAATTTCAGATTACCGGTCTACATGTCAACAACAGTAATTTGAATTTAGAGTCATTGGTTGCATTTTAGGTTATAATTAAATTATATTGGGTGCCCAAAACGGCCACCTTACATTATTAGTTCAAATAGAAAAAAATTATTATCACTGAACACATTTATAATATCTTCCCAAATAATGGAATTTTTTATGACCCCATAGATCCCCTAGGTTATAACACAATACTCCTTGGTCATCATCCCCCACTCAAAGTTGGTGGCCCATCATAATCTATTGTAGTTGATACCATGGGATACGAAAAGTGAATAGTCTCCAAATCCTCCAAGGTAGTTTGATAATCCTCCACAGGGTCGATTCCATATTTCACTCTATGTTAATGATCAAAATATCCCAAATGATGAGCAAGTAAATTCATTAGTATCTATATATCCTCTCCAAGATGACATTATAACTTCCCCCGATACTCACCTTGAGGTCCTAAATACATGATCGATGGTGGTATTTCTGGATGTAATATCATACCTGACATGGATGGACAATATATGAACACCGATAGAGTTTCTAAATATGAACATCATCTCATTCAATGGTATATGTGACCCTTCCCATCACATGTACCTCTTAATTTAAATTTTTGGACTGATGTTGGGACACCTGAATTGTATGTGATTGAAATGATTCATTGTTTTGTTTAGTCACATGAGGGACTGAAATTTTCCTAGTATATCCAACAACAGATAGGGTCCATTTCTGGTTTGGAGGAACATGACAGGTAGTTCCTCTTCCATTTCATCTCAATCATGTGAAAAGAAAAAATTTATATCCCCATCAATTGAAAAAATAATTATTGATGAGTTAGTCTTAGACACTTTTCTCATGTCGAAATGACTCATTTTTTACATGATATACTAATTTCCCATGGTCAAATACTAAAGATGATGATTGGTGATGTTAATGATGATATGGTCCTTACCCTCATCACTCAGAACAACATAGGTGGGTTTCAGGAGTTATCCTAATTTTTTTACTATCTGTTGGAATAATTGTGTCAGGTCAGACCACAATATAGACCATTCCCTCTTCTAGATATAGTGTGGAGACATAAAAAGTAGATTCTATAACCATTATGAATAATTAGTTTCCGATTATATTATACTTATTGTACCATTTTACAAATGATACACATTGATTATGTACCGACCAAAGAGTATCATCACCATACACATCCCCAGTGGGAACTGCATCACTATCCAAATCCACCATGATAAGAGAATGTGGCTCCAACCCCTCATCAAGGATAGGATCCCAATGTTACATTCCCTGATCGGAGAAACATTGAATTTTTCTTGAGGGATTTATATTACCCAGGTTAATTCATCTATTCCCTAAAAAGGGGGGTTCATAAATTTCTAGAGTGTGTGAACCCTTTAGAAGTTAGATTCACTATCCATCGTGATCATTTCATGAATAATAGGTTCATCAGAAACATAATATATGATTTCCAATTGTTTATGGATATTCTCTAGGACCAACTGCATCATTGTTTGGTCATATTGGGTGATGTACCAGTATAGGTGACCCACATCTCTGCCAACAATAATAATAATTGTGAAGGTTCGGGGGATTTAATGGAGACCTTTATCTAGGTCAGACTGAAATTTGATGGATGGTTGGATCCCAGGGTAAATTAATCATTCCTATTTGGTCATACAGTCTCACATATGAAGGCAAGAGACAAATGTTTTGTCCATTACCTGTCTATCTTCTGCTTCTTAATCCTCCTCAATGTCATAGATGAATAGGAACCAATGGTGTAAGGGAAACCAGAGGCCCTCATTGGTTCCAAAGCCATATCACATCTTTAGTGATTTCTTGAATCTAGAGTTATGTTATGCATTAGGTTAACAACTCTCTTTGAACTATACAACTATGTATGATGAGGAATATTCATCTATGAAATTTTTTGAGCTACTGGAATTTTATACAATTCTCGATAGAATATAATTCCATGTAAGCCCCTCATGTTCCCACATGAAATACCATAGAAGAAAAGGAATAATGAATGAGAGCTACCATAATTCTAAAAAAACATACCAAAAAAATATTTTCATGTAACCGAGAACGATAAGAAGTTTTTCTATATGTCAAAGTAAAAAACTATAATCTTATTTCACTCCATTAGAAATTACACCTTAGATGACCATGATAGTAAACTGATCATCTCATCCATGACTACACTATGGAAAGTTGTGTGCAACCAGAGTTAATACTCATCCAATAGAAAGAAATCCATATATTTTTAGGGTAGATTTACTTGTCTGCAGAAGAATATTTTGAACACTAGTCAGACCCAAGTTGTTCATCTTGGTGAATCTGTTGAGCCACATTCCAAGGAGTGACCCTCTATACGAAAAAAATTTCATGTTGCAGTCCACACCACATATCACTGGTGCCACAAGTACCCCAAAAGTAGTCGATTTAGGGTACTCTATGGTGATGCATCCCCCATCAGATCATGTTTTCCCTTTTATCTTGATGACAACTACAAAAAGTTTCGTGGTATGTAAGTTTAGTCCATAAAGGTTGAATAAATTATTTATCCAATGATCAGACAGCCACTGTAACCAATCCATGGGCTGACTTGGATGATGGTTTATCCTACTGATTCATTATCTAGAGGAAAAAATGTCAGACTAAGGGGATTTTTCATTATCTCTATGAAAAATATTTTTTCATCCATTATTTGAATCAACAATAAATTTCTACATAATCATTCTCTGGACATGCCTGGGTGATACTATAAACCCATACACCTTTGAATTACCATGGCTTTTTCCATGTAATCACCATTATATGGAATTATATACAATTACATGGAGCATGGATGCATCAATAGTAGCTAAATAATAACATTTTTGTTGAAATAAATATGGGAACAAGTGGTCAAAGGGCTTATTGAATTCATTCAACAACATCAGTAACCTCAATATATGTAGAATATAAACATCCCAATTAGGATAGTGTGTTTTCCCTAGAAGGTACTAGTGATTTCACAAATTCAACTAGAACATTAGTGCTACCTCCTCCTCCTAATTATGTTACCTCAGACGAATATATGTATTTGGAAGACTCCCCACCTGCATTAAATGTTGGTGTCTCCACCACCATTTTTTACATAATTTAGGTGAACATTGAAACCAAGGAATACTTGAGGCTGACATTGATTAATAAAATCAATCCTATGAAATAAATAAAATAGTAAGTATCATTATTTAAACAAAATTATGATTCTTTTTCCTAAAACATTGACGATATGTTGGAAGTAGACCATCAGGTCATTGTTCACTATGTCATCCTATGAGTGTGTCATCTTGTATTCAAGCTTCCTCTGAGAAAAATTATCTCATACGAAATTATGATGCTTGAGGATAATGTTCATAATCATATCAAAGGTTTCATTTTTAGGGAATTCTAGTACACAAATTTGAAAGGAACCATCATCCTGGTCAAGAAGAATAATGAGAAGATCAATGTTCGTATCGACTTTTGGGACCTCAACTACCTCTGTACAATGGATGATTTCACCATTCCAATGATAAATTTTTTTATTGATTCCATGACCTAGTATAATACCTAATCCATAGTGGTTTAATACTCTGAGTACAACTAGATCAGGATGGAACCCAATAAAAGGGATTCATTATTCATCAGGGTTCTACATGGGGCCTTATCTTTGGGTGTTCCATTGTAATTGATGTATTCTGGGCCCACTTATCAGCAGGAATGTAATGAATATTGAAAGCAATTCTATGGAAATTGTTGGAATAGTTGATATATGACATAGTTTTAAAATATTTGTAGTGAAGAACCATCTCATGGGTTATGAGAAAGTGCTTGTATTCCTTATATCCTGATATTTCAAGAAAACCCCCTTGAGCTTAACATTCGGTGTTACCTATGGGATATTTCATGACATGTTATTCTAAATAAAATGATTTAGATCATTGTTGAGATGTTTAATTCCATTAATTATCTTTGTTACTTGATTAACCTTTGGGATTTTTGATTACTCCAAGGCCACATATCCAACATACACTGATTTATCTAGAATCTGGCTAGTAAGGGTATTTACATCTCGAGGCTCATGATGAAATGAATTTTTTACTAGTGGGATGAGGTGTACCATACCACCTTTGAGGATAAATGGTAGTATCTTATACATATATTGGTATTGATTCAACCTATTTCCATAAATATTAAGGACCATGATGTAAAAAAACTCAAAGGATCCCTTGATTCCATTCTCACCTAGAAATATAATTTCGGACCAAAAAATATTTTATTCAATATCTATTGCATGTTCCCTGATACATATACTTGATTATACCATATCAAAAAGTTTTGTATGACATAGGTTTTCATAGTTTAAATGTTGAAGTATTATTTTTAGCATCATATGATATAACTGGTGTCTCATTTAGACCCACTGTAGTATATCTTCAATCACCCTTGTTGATGGTATAGATAGCATGCAAGGAAGTGACCATCTAGAAGTTTGAAATCAGGTTCATTACACAAAAACTCATTAAAGGGAATGTTTTGGAATATTTCATGTCATCCGATTAGGGTCCTAATGAATTTATTTTGGATGTTAATTTCCTAGATGATTCCATACTCTATGTGGTTTAAGATATTTCATGTTGGATGATTCATTATGATGATGCCTCTCAGAACCCAACTGGCAGAAGAATAAACAATCCCTCACTCAAGTGATTAGGCTTTGGGTGTTTCCTTCATTGCCCTAGCATAGGCTTTAATTCCATCTTCTTTCCTTACTCCATATAGATGAACCAACAACGAGGCATAGTTTTATATCCTTATCACTTTTTTTGTGATAGATCTTGATATTGAGGTAACCCGCATGCATATTAATCCTAAATTCGAGTTACTCCATGAACATTGTAATGATGACTAAATCATCACAAAGAATGATGTCGTGAATAGATTGAAACAAAACCACCATTTATTGTCCAAGTTCCATTCTCATATAATAGTGATTTATATCCATCGGTCAAAAAATGATCTAGCTCATTCCTTATACGTTTTAGGTGCATCCCTCAAAGAGACCAACCAAGATGACCTTCTTTTTAAATGGCACATAGTAGGTTCATTTATACCATCATTTTAGATGATCATGTTAAATAAAATCCAAATATTTTATGGTGCTTCTCTCCTAAGACCCCCCCCCCCCCCAGAGTAGATAAAACACTTTATTTGAAAAAATTAATTGTTGAGTACCTTCAATGTGGCACTATACTCCCCAAACAAGAAGAGAATCAGTGTATCTGTAATATTTTAGCACATTTCAACATCCATAGTGTTCACAACCATTATAGGACACTATATAGACATGTGTTTTAGGAAATTATCCCCCTCAGTATCAAAGTGTACAATATCAATAGGTTATAAATGTGGTTCATGTCGAATGTTCTGGTACCCATCTGGTGGGATTGAGTATATCCAACTAAATTAGTAGGTTATGATACAACCAGGCCTCATTGGTCCATTTTTTCGTCATGTATTCAATGAGGATTCTTGTGTGATAGATACATTCAAACTTTTTTAATGAATATAAGATATTCCCCACAAAAAAAAGTATTTGAGGACAATTATAGTATGGTGAATCGATGTCATTGGACCATACCCTCCAATGACAACTCACCAATTTTGTTTCATTGTGACCATGATATAATTCATAAATAAGTGGAATGAATAAATTCTTGTAAAGTATTTCAATGCCTAATCTTGGAACGAATTCATGATCTCCGACATCATCTGTCGATTTAATGTTCCTAATGATATCATCACCGAAAATGGCTCCAACATCCAGGCGGATAGTCAACTAAAATTTAAGCTATATAAAAATTCTCATACCACTATACTTATTTCTATGATGAGTTGGAAATAGGAAAATAAATGTGTTCAAAATCCTCTATTTAACATTAAAAATAAGATGTTATGTCATTCCAAAAGGGTTCTATGTAAAATCTCCACAATGAACTCATGTTTTATTGTATGATGACTGAAAATTCCACCTGTGTTACCTCATATTCCTTGGTTTATGGAACATAGATAGTATTTACAATAGAGGATCAGTTTTCTCTACTACAAACAACATTTTATGAAAAAAAATTGTAACAAAAATTAAATATGGTCATCATGTTGAGTTTTCATTAGTTAAATATAATGTAATCTAGGAAATTAAAAATCTAGATATGCACTAGAAAATTATATATAGGGTATTGAACTATAATGTTTTCCTCCAATCATTCCTCTAAGGTGACATTGTATTGTCTCTTAGAATGCCAATGATACCTAGAAAGAATACACAACTGTTTGATCCCATGTGGGAAGAACTTTAAAACATTCATAAATTCTATTCTAATGGACCATACTCTTTGATAACTATAGATAAAGAGAATATCAAACCTCCCACAAAATACATATTTCTCATGTAGTAAAAAGTACAAGGATCCATGCTCAGTTTTAGATTTAGGAGGTTTTAATAATTATAGTTACTAGTATCGGACATAAACCCTAAAAATATTTTCAGTTTTTCCAAACTATATGTAATTAGACTTGGAGTCTAAGTCCATGTATCACAAATAAAATCTTTTGTCATGAAATCATAATAATTTAATCTCTGTCATTATGCCTCTGTATCCATTGATTCACGTTATATTATTCACACTACTACACTACACATATTTATTTAAGAAACTCATCTCTAGAATATGTATTATGAACCAATCCTAAAAAAGCCTTGTATGATGCATCATGACCATAAAATTCATGAAATGGTACAAATACAAAGACCTAAATCAATTAATGTCCCCTATAGTGTGAGTTGTGTGACTCTAAACTGTAATTCCATATGTCCCAAATCCATTATGTTAATCTTTGATATTTCCCCATATAAATCCATCGTTCCTCTAAAAGATATATAATTATATCCCGCATAAAATAGGGATTCCTTATAATATATGTTTGAGTTGAAAAATATATTACTCCATTATATGAATATGGGATCCCACATGATAATCGTTGGATGCCCCAATTACATTTGTATAGATCCTTTTACCAACTGGTGATAGACTCCCACCAAACTCTCATTCATAACATTGTGTGTGTTGATTAACATATTCATGGGATACATATTGATGCCCTTAAATTTTTTCTCAGGGTCTTCCCACAAATTTATCATCTTATCAACCTCATGGCATCATTTTGGGTCCAATATTTACCCCCATTAACTATTTTCTATTCATATCAGTGTGTGAAAAATATATTTGAGCATCCTTGTCTCATATACAATGAGGTTTAACTCTTCCATTCCACTTGATTATCATTAAAACAAATATATTTATAGTATAAGATTCATTATATTACACTATTTACCACTATTATACATCGTCCATGAATTATGGCCGTAACTATTTAATATTTTCCTGATACATTTTTTATACAAAAGTCCCTTAGACCTTACCTTTACATCATTTTATACCTCTTTAAAGCATCCCAAATTACATAAAAATAAATTTTTCTATAGTACAAGGATTAATAAATTAAATATTTTATAGATGGTCCACCCAACATGAACTTAAACTATTCAATAATGTTCGATGAATTTTAACATAAAAAAAGTTTTCATGGTCTAGGATATATGACCATAATCTATGTGAATACAAATTCATGAATACTACATATTGTGGAGGTCCTCCTTAGATACTTTTCTATTGGGTTTTAACTCTTTTTTCCAAACACATATTCTCAAAGACCCCCTCAAATATAGTCCACACATTATCAACATAAATTTTTTTCTATATTTCTTTGCTCTATGAACTCAAACTAGAATCCATGGTTCATAAAATATGATTATAAACAGGGTCTATTAAACCTTTTTCTACATGGTTAGATTCATCCATGGTGTTTTGGAAATCACATGATTCCACCATGACTTTCGATATATACTTTTGGCTTGATTCCGATCCTAATGGGATACATTATAAAGCTTAATATTTATATCTTCAGGGCCATCCATAGATTCATTATGAAACCCTTTTCACCAATAATACTATCACAAAAAATTTACCTCATGGGGGTCACTTTTAGTTATTACCCTTGTTAATTTATCTTTTTTTATATGTGTGACGGGATTACCTCATATCCATATATGTGAAATAAAATAATGGGAATGTCAATGAATATTCACCTCACACCATATCTAGAGCGCATCATGTTAATCTAAAATTATACACCAGATAAAACTATGATACTTAGTAAGAAGTGGTGACTTACCCCACATCATGAAGTGATTCATTATATGACATATAAAAGACAAACAAACATCAATTTCCTCAAAACATGTCGTTAATATATTACAGTACCAAATCATGATATAGATTCCTCTTAAATAGATATAATATTACCCATATTTATTTGGGATGTCTCATATACAAATAATATATGATTAAATATCCACAATTGAGAGGATTTGACCCTTTTGACATGGGTCTTTTAATAATCCATATTCTATAATAAGGTTTTTCTTGATTCACATTCTCATGGGACACACAATAATGCATAAATATCCCATCATGGGTCCATCCCATTTTAGTGACATACTACATGTCCTTTCCTTCCCCAATGTCATCAAATTAATTTATGGAACGGTTAGTCAAGTTTGTGTATAATCATGTCACATAGTCCATATATTCAAATTAGATTATCACTCATTCATAACACTCAATTCAAACATTAGTCACTTATCCCCCACACATTTGGTCAATTCTAAATGATATTAAACCATAAATTGTCCATATATTCAGTGATATATATCTTTAAACAAATAGAATATTCTAGTATAATTTTCATAGATTTAAACATTCAAGACCAAGATCCCCATAGAATGATGTGAAATTTTAGACATACCATTTTTCAATTAACACATGATTTCTCATATGATAAGTATTCAATGATGCTAAATTTTTTATACCTTGTGTGGAATTAAGACTCCTTATATGCTATGTATGGGATATTAAATAAAACTCTATGTGAATTTAGTATTCCAAATGACTATTATGGTATGATTCAGGACCTCACTAGAGAGGACATCACTCCACCGGTTCCAGTCTCCAACCACATTCCTTCCTAGAACAACATGTGGATTGATTCCCATCGTTATGTGAAATGAAATGACACCTAGATATTTCATCTTATGGATAGACTAACTATTGAATCACCTCTAGAAACATTAAAATTCTTCCATCCAAGACTTTTTCTCATCCACATTTCTTATTCCATATCCGAATTGTTGTAGTAATAGCTCTAAGGATAAAAAATATTCCTTCTAGGATGTTACTAAACTCTACATCAGGTCCTTTCACATTCCATGATCTGAATTATCAATATCATCCCATATACAAAAATATCCCTATTGGAATGGTTCTTCGGAATAATTAATTTCCTACCATCCTAGGCTCAAACCAAGAAGGGGTTTTACTAATAAACAATATACCATGTGTTTCGATATAAATCATTGTTCGATCATGTGTTTGTTTGACTCAATTTTATATTAATTGAGTATTGACCCTTTCATTTAATCATTGTCAACAGATTCTCCACATCCAACAGTCTTCCCCATCCACAATTCATGTTTTGAAATTCACAACCTCACAAGAGAAATATTTTTGGCCACATTCTCCCATAGTTTTGTTCTCCATAATAAATAAAGGGATCCCCAAAACCTCATTATTTATTATCCTCATCATGGTTCACACTATCATAGGGGATAGTAGAAGTTTCTCATCTAGAAATTTTGTGAAAATGGAGTTCATGGTCTGAACTATAGGACCATAAAAATGGATCCCTAGTATATATATCTGGACATTAAGCAGTGTGCCTTTCACTATTGAAAT
Source organism: Viscum album (assembly GCA_963277665.1). Classification (NCBI taxonomy): domain Eukaryota; kingdom Viridiplantae; phylum Streptophyta; class Magnoliopsida; order Santalales; family Viscaceae; genus Viscum; species Viscum album. The sequence continues at coordinate 896,773,203 of OY728136.1, read as the reverse complement.
GAGTTTCAATGGGTAAGGGATTCATATCCCCTTAAATTAATGTTGTGATGTATCATTTCCATGATACACACTTGTCTTTTGGATATTAATGACTAGCTTCTATACATCATGACATGAAAATTGATTCCATGGTCTAGGAATCAGAAACATAAACTCTATATGACTCATCTCAAAGAAATTTTTACCTCAACAGGTGGTCTCTTGGTATAATACATCTTATTCATGTAACCTTAATTCTATATGGCCCATATTGCTTTCAGAAATACCCTAAACTTCTATCAATTATGACCATAAAATACTTTGCATTGTCCAAACACTATGACAAAAAATGAAGGGTTCACATGGTCCATACTCTATGACTGGAATTTATGTCCATAATTCAAATCATATTAATACACCATCATTCCATACTAACATCTCTAGGGTTCACATTTTACAAACTATATGACTGTAATATAGGTTCTATGAGCCCGTGGTCGAAGATCTATGATCATAAAATATGAGTCTATGTCGATGTATATGAATCATGGAATTAAATTGAGTTTCACCCTATTGAAAATGTGTTTTTTTATATAATGGAATATTACAGCCCTTATTCATGGTAGGTTATCACTTTTCCTCTTTACACATATCTCTTTTGGGACTCCCACCATGTTTTCCAAAATCTACAACCATAAAAATAATATTCATGGTCCAAGGACCATGGTCTTAAACTATGTTTATTCATGTTTTTTAGGATATTCTATGTTTTGAAGAGACTCATTGGCTCCATTCACATTCGGTTACCTCTCCTTAATGTTACACATATCCCCTTGGTAAAATAACCTTATACCAATCATTAAGACAATAAATTATTTTCCCCCTTGGTCCATTAATAATGGACATAACGAATTTAAAACTCACTCTAGAGTCTTTTTCATGATGAATTTTATACCAAGGTCCCATTTTTATTTGATTATCCTTTAGGGAGTTCCAGCCCCATTCTTCCCTTTCATACCTCTTACAACATTGGATGATCATATCCCATTTACTTTGGTTCACACACTGACTTTCTCATGATTTAGAGCTATAATATTACCACCTTAAATGGATATGGGATTCTCTATGACCTGAAATTATGAATCAAAGATGGGAATATTAAAGAAACATCCCCATAAACCATATCATAATCACATGAAACTAAACTATGTGATACATTATCCTCATTTAATGATGTTAACCTTCATGTCCAACACTATCTTTGTATGATATAAAACTACTAAGGATCATATTATATTTCAAAAGAAGTCCTTTACATTGATTTTTTCCACCTACTATATTTTACATGTTCCTTTAATATCTCTTACCATTCAAATGGATTCTCTCCTAAAAGAGGAATTGGTCCTTTGTTGAGATAGGTTCACCTACGCAATGTATTCAATGTCTTTATGGCATAATTCCATGAGGGGTGGAATTAATTCAATCATTCCATCACTTTATATCCATGGTTATTGTTCCCATTTATTGGGAATCTAATCATCTTGCATATCTTAATAGGACCCCTAATGGAAATAATTCTAGTCCAAAATTGTTCAGATACCATAGTGGGTACACATACTGAAAGACAATGGAACACAGTCTAAGATTGTTCTTGTGTTTTGAACATGGTCAGTGATCAAACATCGATTTCCATGTACCAACCCTTAGTAAAATAATCTGGATAATTTGTTTCAAACATGGTCATCAGTTATAGTCCATCACCATGCCCCTCCCCTTGTGTTCCAATTGATGGGAGTCATGATTCATTATCTCAATTCTTGTTTGATCGAGTAGAATTCAACAGACTTGGTGTTAACCCATTCATGAATTACCTCACATTGGAAAAGAAATTCAATTGTCCTTAGAGTCACATTATCTAGTAATATCTCATCTCAACCCCTACACTATTGATAGTAAAGTAATAGATGTAGACGCGGAGTGTTTGACGATTGTTTGATGCTCACATACAAATGGGTATTCAAATAGGAATCCCATGTTTTTCACTACCACACTGAATCATGTTATTTTAGGGATTGGACTTTGGTAACTCCATGAATATGATTTATGTATAAAAATTTAATGTGAAGAAATAAATATAACAATTCGTGAGTAACGTTTCAAATAATTTATCGTTTGAAATTAGGGAGGTTCAATCACACAGTAGTGCCTCCATTAAGACTCGACATAAACTCATCTACTAATTCAGTATAGTATGTGAGAGATACAGTGCCAATAGACCGTGGAACATTGATTCATGGACATGGTACTGCCACTCATGATCAACATCCACATATTTAGCCAAATGATGATCAACATCATCTCTGATCTACACTCGGTCTCCCTAATCTTCATAGTAAACTATTAGGGGAATAACATATTTTTCTTGATCCAAATCAAAATAAAAATGAGTCCCCAATTATATTATAACCACTTATTTATCATTGAGGATGTAATTTCAATCATTGTATTACTCTAAAAGATGATGAGTTTTAGAGTATCTTCATAGAGCTTCTGGGTGCTATCTTATATATTCTAATTCCAGGTAGTCTCTAAATTTTGGATTTAATCCGACACCCACTTAGTTATGTAGTTACAGACCAGTTCATAGACAAATGAATCATTCACCCCTATAATTCCCATATCATATAACCAATGGTAAAGATACCCATCAAGATCACCAGTTATGGATCATGGTTCGTGGTGATGAAAAGATGTATTATCGTCCATTCCCTCTAATGGGTGATGCAGTTTTATTCATATGAAGATGACCCAGAGTATTCTATTTCTTTTATTTATCTAAGTACATAATTTAAAAATGATATAAGGAAATCAAGTAGTTTTATCCTCTTAGATCCTCTTAGATAATTCATTATCCAATTATAGAGTACAAATATATTCATCTAACCCATATCTGATATCATCACCTATGCTAACCTTGAGGACTTCCCTGCATGTGGAATCATCCATTACTACAGTGGGTTACCTCCTAGGACAATTTTTTGGTCATCTTGAATTAATGGATCATTATGATATAGAATGCCCATCAGGTAAGGGGCCTTATATACCCCCACCATAGAATATTATTCCGAAAAAAACTATTTTAATTAGTACATTGTATAAGATCACATTATCTATTTTGATCATCCATTACAAATTGGGAAAACATTACTCATGTGGGAGTGAAATTCATACAAAGAACACAAATTTGATGAATTTTCCCCTATTTCGTAATGGGGAGTTAATAAAATTAAATTCCTCAATTTCATTCAGTATTGGCCCTATTAGAGTTAATGAGTTGATGATGCTTGGGAACATATGAAAAAGTTAATGCATATTTCCACGAATGTTTCTAAAGGGCCAAGTAGAATGAGATATAGTCCTACCTTGATGAAAGGGGATCTCGATAATAATCCATAATGGGAAAAAAACCATTCACTGGAAATTGTTTCTATCATTGGGATTAATGGTTGTTCTCCCACATAGATAATATGAAGTAATTGAGATTTTGAGGTCACAACCATAACATATTTAGTATGACCTTCAGTTTCTAGGACATCCAGTAATTGTCTTAGGGAATGGTCCTCATCCACTAATAGAGATCCATCATACCCTAAAATGAATGAAACCTATCTATAATTAGTTAGATATTATATATGAAATATTCTAGACAGATATATTAATCTGAAGAGATGGAGGACACAAAGAGATAATTAATTTAGCAGTCTTATCTAAAGGAGTTCAACTTCGTCAAAATCACATGTACTAGTTAATTGTCCAAATTCTGAGGGACTCAAAAACTAAAATGATAGCCCACAATACTCTCCATCAGTATAACCTTTATTATTAAAACTAGATTATGACTTATTAGTTGATTCATCATTAGTTTGTGTCTCATCACATTTGGGAACACCGCTGAACATCACTCACATCAGTCTAAGGGGATGGTTAGGCTCCCCTTGATGGATAGTAAATGAGTCCATGGTTGTTGGGTATTATAATAGCATAGTATAGGAAACTTTTTATATAATTTTATTATTAACCAGCTCTTACATCAAGATTTTGTATCAGGTCATCATATTCCACAGCTACTCCATCATCATGTTTTCCATCAACATTCTGCATACTGCCCAAAGCATGGCGAATAAAACACTAGTTGTTCGTTCTAGAAGATACCATAGTTTAATTCTAAGATTATCCTGGGATCTTCTACATCAAGCATGAGAGAATTTTACTTACTCTCACGATTTCTTTTGGGATCCCTCACATCCAAGATTAGGGTTTGCACAAGCACCTTTCACATCCCATACTCAATCTTCATCTATAGCCTCTCCCAATTTATGAAATGCTCCTCAGAGAGAGGTCTTCCTACCACAATTCACATTGATACCACATCCCACAGAGTGACATATTTTATGAAATGATGCATTATCATGTCCTGGTAAGATGAAATCCAGTTGTTCGAAAACTTCTATGACAGGCTAGTATTGACGTATTTCGATTACAACATGATGGTATCCTTTGATAATTCACAAAAAAATAAACCATATTGTAAAAATTATATAGTGATGACACATTCAATGAGTACACATTTATAATCCTTTCATTAGTTTCTACAAGTATCTTAATATTGATGAAAATTGGTACTATATATATGGCTATAAATAGGTGTTTCCATCGATTTTAGCAACCACCACTCCACAAAAAAAAAGTTATAAAGGAAATTTGTCTACAAAAATATCCCCAATTGGATTTCCACTATTGTACATAAAAGATATGAAATGGGTAAAAGTTTAAATTGACAAAGTTCAATGTTTTAACCATAAAATTGGTATTGTTATTTCCACTGGCTGATCCTCGAAGATGTTCAGCAGAGAGTTTTGCATTCCCATGTTCAACGAGATCATGAAACATATAAAATCATAACCTAAAATGTAGAGCACTATACATAATTGAAAAAATATTAATGGGCCATATATAATCATATTCTTGTCCCCCATCCCTCTTACAACTTTTCACAGTAAGTTGTAGATCTATGATATCAATGGTACACCCAGGTTCACCCAGTTTTTAGTAGCAATAATTTCTGCCATCACCGCTGTCCCCAGGCATATTCCAAGGTGACTGTCTTTGATGGGGAACAACCAGACACTATGGAATATGGCATATAATGATGTGTAGTGAACTAATTCCCCTCTATCGTCTACCATACTATAACCCCAATATTAATACTCTCCCTCATCCTGAATTAACCACCATTATCTAGGCCTCAAACTATAGAGCACCTTTAGACACTAATTTCACCTTGAAAAATTCATTAGTAGTAATTTATTGATAAAAAACATTTCATTTCATCATTAATGAAATTTTATTTTCTAAGGGGTAGACTGGTCCATCATTACATAAATTACCTCTAGAATGTGCTGCATAGGGAGAGGTTTTTGTTGCATGTCCAGTCAAATATATGGTATAAAAAGAAACATGTGATACTACAACACATTTAATGGGATTCCACTAATGTAGTACACATCAGACTTGTTGATTCTCACCTCCACATAGTTACGTTTGAATATATTGGGGACTAAATCCCCATAGGTATGGATCTTTGGAAGCATATCCTATTTGAGGTACATATGAAATTTGGATATTCACACTACCTCATATAAACCAATATGTAATTGCATTGAAAAATCCACCAGAATGTTGAAGTGTTCATAGTACACCCATGCACATCCATCAGTGAAATTTTATCTGCAATGCATGTACCAATCCAAATTACATCCCTTGTTTGTTGTCATGTATACTACTCTAGATGTTGTTAGAATAGCAGGATGGGAACCCTTTCACCTCTGGTTGTACCCTGGTAACCATTCCACAAAATTTATATTGTTTGTTTAGGGAGATTTTCTTGTTCTCCTTAGTAGGATGAATATATACAGTAATGTTCCAATTGTAGATATCATCCTCAAATGTGAACCAGGATTGGGGTGTTTTTAATTCAATTCCTGATATTTTCACATTATCAATCATCCCAAAATTATATAAGGGGTGGTGGTTTCTAAAAATATATCCCCTATGATCATTACATTTTATGTTAACTACTATTCATTTGGTAGGGACAATCCTCATGGCCTGAAAATATCTATATTTTTTATAATTTCATCCCTTTGTGAGGTGATGGAAATGTCAATTTCATCTTGTTTATTGTGATTATACATTACATATAATTCATATAGTTCAAAGGAAGGTGTATTTTAATACAAAATATTATCTAGCAAGGGAAGGTCTTTTGCAAAGATATTTTATAGTGCATTAAATAGTTTCCCATGTATATGAAATTAGCTAGGTGTAAAAGGAGTTTCCCATAACACAAAAACAATATGTGTATTTTAATGCTAAGTTATGTTCCAGGAATGAGGATAGAGGCTTATCATGTGAGAATTCAAAATAATGTATAAGTAGGACCCCACCTATTTATATTCCTTGAAAACCAGTTTTTTCAAATCACAAAAATATGTTGATCAACTAGATTCTAAATTTGCAAGACCACATTAAATTGGGAAAAAATATTTATTGTTTTACCTAGAATCTAAACATCTAATCCCCTATAATCTTATATTCAAAGGGGGTATAATTTTCACTAAAATATCATATGAGACCTCAAAATGATCCATTTTTTAGTGAGATGACCGAACAACTCATCCTAAAAGACCACATCATGACTGATGAGAGATTTTGTGTTTGATTTAGTGCATATGTGAAATTATATAGTTCCACAAACAAAAACAATTCTTTTCAAAGGTGAGTAGAATATACACTGAGGTTCCCCTATATTGTTCTTGTTTCCAAGGAACATGGTGAAAAAAAATTCACAAAAGTTGGAGTCATTTCTCAAAATCATATTATTAATCCATGTAGATGTGTGATAAAGGTGATTTCAACCTACATGTTTTGTGCATAACAATTCCCAACAAAAATGTATGGATATGTGTGAAACCTAGATTTTCATCTAAAGAGATTCATAATAATAGACAAGTATTCCAGCTATAAATAGATTCGCACTTCCACCCTCAAGGTGGCTATCTAAAAGATGAACTGATACTATGCTTTGAAAAACTCTCGTTCATTTGAGATATATCTCACTACTAGTGATTATAGAATCCAAAATGTAGAGAATTTTCTTTAAATAATCTTTTGTTCTCATATATGACAAGGACTATGGTATTGATATCCTAGAGAAACTCATCATAAGGATTTTTGGTCACATGAAAAGTAAAGTTGGATTCACAAAACCTTATACTTCATGTAATTCCATAACATGTATGAAATTATTACTCTTAAATCTATTATATTTTATTGGGATATACCCCACTACTCATGAAAATATTGTCCGCAACCCAACCCAGTTGCGCAAAACAACTTCATGTTCCAATAGCTAACATTATCTATTTCTCACGTGCATCAATTAACCAAAATTTATCAGATAAGAATTCGAATTATAATTCCCATTTATTCTATGAATAGTTTCTATAATGTTGGAATCTCAATTGAATACTCCAAAATAAATTTTTCAACACACGTTTCTACCTAAAAGCACATGTGTGTAGACATGTAAGCCATAGGCGTGTCATATTCGAAGGAAAATGTGTAACCATATTGGATGAGGGTTCTCAGGTCGAAAAATTCATTATTCATAGCATTATACCCCTCAGGGAGTTTTCCATTCCACATACATGATTCTTGAAATAAAACTTCCCAGATCCATGACATAGTAACAATAAATTAAACTACAAGAAAATTTACTCATCACATAATGTAAAATAGTTTCCTTACCTCTATGATCACCATGGGACAACAACCTCTCACACCATAAATAATAAGACTTTCCTAGAGAGTATCTTCCATGCATAATCCCTATAACAACCCCCTTAGCTTCTCCTTTGGTGACATAAGAATCATTACTGCATGACATTAAACAACTTGGAAAAGTCTTATCAGATTACCATAAATTTTGAAATCGATCTATGTGTGGTTTAATCACTTTTTCTTAATGTAGTTATGTAAGATGCATCCCTAAGGTTAAATATTATTATTTCAAACCAACTTATGACATTTTCCATCATAGTTATTCACCTCCCAGAACATCCTGTGTTATGATTTTAGATATATAACATCCACCTTCGTGTGGAATAATGATGCATAGATAAAGTATCTAGGTGTTAAATTTCCCCTCCTAGAGATGCACCAACTAGATCTGACTAAAATGTAGTTATTATCATTTATATCCATCTGCATGGATCATTCTAATCCATTATTAAAGTACATAGATGTGAAAACATCTCTTCTTGAGATACACCTACTAGATCCTCCAACACACGGAATTATGAACTACTGGTAAACTATCACGGTGTTACATTTTAGCTCTTAGGTATTAAACTATAAAATACCTCTCATTAAGGAAATCAGGTCCATCAGAAAACTATCTCGGGGAATCATTTTCCTTATTGGGGTACACCACCATGATCCACCTACATGGGGAATTTTGATCCTTCAGAACCACCTTCGTAAGACATTTAATCCTTTGGTAGTATCATCTGTAAAACCATACCATCCAAGGACACACCACCTTGATCCACCTCCATGGGGAATTATGATATGTCATATTTTCACTGAATCTAAATAAACATGTTCTGATATCCACAAGACGTTAAACATGTTACCTGATCCATCTCAAAAGGATGTCTTGATCAGTCTTGACATAACGTAGATCATGTGAATTGACCCAATGAAACTAACCCATGAGACATTCATGGGATTGTTGAGGTAAAAATAAATGGTAAAAATAACCACAATTATTTAATAACATAATGATCAACATGGGATGCCTCGAGCCAAAAAAATGGGCTTTTATGCACCTAAGGATTCAGTCTATGTAATGAGTCTCCCTCTACCCAGAAAAAATGGGTGATTGATTTTCTTCAAAAAAAAGAGTCTTCGACCCCATTATTTAAGAAACATGGTATTCATTAGGTCATATGCCTAATATGTCACATAAGATATTACATTAAATGAGAAATATTTAAAGTTGAATAATGTAAAAAAATTTAATACATGTCCATATATGCTAAACGAGACTACTCCCTAGACTGATGGTTCCCCCTATGATGAAAAATGTTGTGTAAATTACTTGTTTCTACAAAGAGATGGAACTGAGAACGAGTTCTATGACCATTAATTAAACTTTTATGTATAACATGTATAAGAAAAGTGATCTAATGAGGAATCCATGGAAGGAGAATCCAACATCCTAGGAACACATTTCGGCCATGGATAATATATCAACGAGGAATGTAATGAAAACATCCTTCCATTTGAATGTGGGAATTCATGGTAATAAAAGGACAATGCACTCATATGATGCGTAGGCGGAATGGGAGAAAGCTTTATAAAAAGTTTCATGGGATTTTTATTCCCTAGAGTTTTACCCTTGGGAATCATTTTTTTTGTAATTAATAATAAATATTTATCTATATAGTTTTTAATTTATTATTGGGAAATAATTTTTTTGACGTTAATGAATATTTATCCTCTACATCACATTGATGTCTTATTCGATAAAAATCATATAGATTAATATTTTTCAATAAATAACATTCATTATTGGAATCATCAATTGTGATTAATAACTAAATATAACTCAATGAAATCATATTTATAGAGGTATCGACATTATGAATTTAATATAATTGAATTTAGAATAAATAATAACACACTATTTTTATTGATTTAATAAGATGAGAATTCAAGGACTATCTAGATGTTTTTAATATTTTTTGAAATTATCTTGATAATTTCTAGAAAAAATTCTACCATGGGAATTATTTTTTATCATTATTGAGAACCTTTCTAGGAAATATATATATAGTAAATTCAGCAATGTTTCAATTTTGGATTCGGGAGGTCTATTATATCGGAATCTATAAAGATATAATCATAGTAAAAAATAAAAATAAAAATAAATTCAATGAATATACTACACCAACCGTCATAATTGATCATCATAGTTAAATTTTTTCAATGTTACTATCATCACATTGATCAAAAAATTTCCCGACTAGGTAACCTGTTGACCAAACTTATAGATAAAAGAGTTTTCATCACATATAACATGGAATGTGAATATTTTTTTTAAGATTTGAAGATGATTTTATTAGTGCCCCTATTTTGAATATACTATTAAGAAATTATTTATATGTTATATATAATGATGCATATAAGAACAAAGATAAGCTTTTTATATCTATATTGAAGAATTTATTGAATGTGTATCATGGTATTTAAAGACTAATAAGTATAGCTACAACACTCTTTATCTTCATCTGGAAACCATAAAAATTCAATTTGAAACATGGAGACAATATCTATATTGTATATGATGTGACGTATAAATGTATTATGTTATTTTTAAGTACAAATTTCTAAATACATAACTCAATATGGGTTAAATATGATGGATTTAACTACACAAGGATGTGTATTTCTAAATAAACTACACCACTATGAAAGAAAAATGGTTATCAAATTTATTATGCTAGAATTATCATGGAGTTATGGGAAAAATAATGATTAGTGGGGATCTTAGGTATATATATTTATTAAATAAGGATGAAAAAAATAATATGTAAGGGGGGATATCATTAAATATTTAAATGATTTAAAAACATCATCATTTAGATGGATTAAAATGGTATCATTATGATGATGTGGATATTAAAAAAAACTAATTCTATAAATGATGGGAAATTAGAATAATTTTTACATGAATTTGAAATTATAAAATTTTGAAATAGGATATGTAATCCATCTATACCATTGGCAAGAATGGACTTATTAGATAATCCTCACAGCTCAAATTTATATATATACCATGGAATAACATTGATTTATACATATTTGAAGGATCATTTTTTGTGTGATAACAAAATTAAAAGAATTATCGATTGTGTATTATGATTCATGTGTTGTCAATAAGTAAATGATTTGAGAGATTACCCAATAGGATTCCTGAAATCACTACACATTACATTGTAAATGTGGGATGACTTTAAACTGGATTTTGTAAATATATTAAATAAGGAAACTATTAACAATGATGGAGTATGGGTTACTTCATATCACCTTACCATACTTAAACATGTACCTAGTATAAAAGATGATTTTCTTAATGAGAACCTTGAATGGATCATTATTATCAACATTTTATCACTTTATGGAACACCTATTTCAATTTCACAAAATCATGATCCTTGTTTTATATCTAAATAATTGTTATATAATCAGAATTCCCTTGATACTATGAATCATAGGAGAAACATCAATCGTCCCCAAATAGATAGGAAGTTCAAAAGGACTATACATTCATTTGAAAATATATTTAGGATGTTCCTACAATAATTAATTTTTTAGATTCATTATTTAAATTTTCTTTTCTATTCTTATAAAATTAACTTCAATTAATGCATTCAAATTGCATCGCATGAATAATTTAAATAAAAATTATGTCACACAGTAACATGTTATGATTAATCTGGTGAAATGATGCTTGTTCGCCACAAAATTTTTGGGGAGATAATGAAAAATGTATTAACCATTAAATATCTTATTAATGTAGCCTAATTTATTCAATATATTATGTTGTTACTAAAATAGTCATTTGAAAAATCAATGGGGGAAAATATTTTCATGAATATATCTCTATTGATAGGGGATATAAAGTTCAGTAAGAGTGGGATAATGTTACCCATAGACATCATAATTTTTTAAATATAGGCTGTAATTTATTTTTTGGATCACTAATTAGGAACACCATAAAGATTCTATAAAGTACAATATTTTTCCATAACTCATTTTTGTGAAAGAATATACATGACCTAACACATGTGATCATATTTGATGAAATAGAATTGGATCAAAATATATCATATTTTGAAGATTCTATCAACATTCATTATACTAGAGTGATGGTTTTAAGAATTATTAAAATTTTACTACTAAAGATACATTAGATAAATTATAAAATAGATGAAGGAATGAGGGGACATCCACCTATGCAAAGAAGAACCACCATTTTTCTCTATAAAATTAAGATCCCAAACTTTTGGTAGGATTTTTTTCATCAGATGTAAGAATGAAAAAACCAAGGAAATATTAGAAAAAATAATTAAAATTTATTATTAATATTCCATAATTCTATTTTTTGAGTTATAAGAATATTACATTAGTTTCAAGTTGAAGTTAACAAGATTATATTCTAACAAAATTGGAATCTGAAAAAATTATATGAATTTACATAAAATATTGAATTCAAAATTATGGAATTTAAATTTGAAAAAATTAACCCCAAATTTAAATTCATAGTTTTAAAATAATTTTATGGTCAATATCTGTGACTTTTATGAAATTTTTTATTATGAAATAAATATTTAAAAACTGACATGTATTAAAAACTATTGTTTCATATTATGAATTTACAACATACAATTTTAATTTATAATGGGTGTAAATAAAAAACATTTCAATTATATTATTAATATATTTAATATTGTCTTTCTATTGAATTTTATAAAATAATTTTCTATCAATACCATTTTACACTATAAAGAAATTTTCCAAAAAACATATTTTCTATTTCTCTTTTCGGGATTAATTTTGAAGCCAATTTTTCTATTTCTGTGAATTTATTTTGATAAAATTTATTATATAATAGGATTAGTATTAATAAATATTATTTAATAAGGTTAAAATAATATTTGGTCATAAGGAATTGAAAAAAAGGAAAAAAATTATCATAGATAACGTTAATACTAAATAACCGTGGGATAAAGTTTTTATATAAGGGTTAAAATGGACTATAAAAATATATATATTCGGTTATATATAAATATTTCAACCATGTGCATAATAATAATATTAAATATTCCATTTTATTCCATTTTTATTGAGTAATATATTAATTTATTTTATTGAAATTAAAAATTGATATTTGTCGTCTGCTCCACTTATAGAAGGATTCCCCATGTCCTCTCCAATACACCCTTGTAGAGTAATGTGGTTCTTCACTTAACATAAAAATTAACTTCTTTAAATCCTTAACAATAACCTAGAAAACTTATGTTTTTCATAAAATCATTCTTGGTAGGCAATAGTTATAAACCAAAATAGTGAGTCTAAAGAAGAAGTATAGTTCTTAACCATGTGTTATTATTTTCAGTATTCGCATACCTCCTTAAATTAATCCAATGAAATTGTAAATTAATAAAAATTTAATATTACATATAATAAAATTTTATTATATTAATGTAATAACCAATATATATCACCAATTCTATCACAAGGTAAATGAAACTATCATTCATCATTATGTAGGACAACCACCTCACAAGCTCTTGTAAAAAAATTTCCATCACTGCCTCACATGATTGGAAATAAATATGTATTTAATGTATATATAAACTATATACATGGAATATTTATCTTTTATTAAAATTAATATGTCACGTGTTTTCTAACCATTCCATCCATTAATAAATGATAACGTCATTGCGGTGTATGAGTGTACAGTCACCTCCATGATGAGATATGAATTTTTCTCTTCAAAGAATCACATAGATGATATATATAAGTTTTTTTAGTGAAAAAATATCACATTTAGGAGAAATTTAACATTGTATAATGATATAATAATAATTATCAACTTTCAGTAATAGACATTGAATAATCTAAATGTTTTTCTTGAGTTCTTAAAACCAACTATCTCTATAATTATAAAATTATTTATTTTTCATAACCATATTCATTTGTGGTAATAAAATTCAAATTAATGAATAAAAAATTTATTCCTGTAATCATAATTTTAAATTTGATTGAAAAATACATATTTTATCATAGTCTACCCGTTGAAGTCATTTTATACATCAATTATAATTTTAGACATATTATTCAATTTATTATTTAAAATGTATATTAATAAATTATATAATTAACTTCCACTTATTATTCAGGATTATAAATAAATAATATGATGAGTCATATATGATATAAGGGGTATCATAACTCAATTTTTATACGTTTAGTTATATCGCCTCTTATTTTATTATTTAATTTTATAAATATGAATGAAGTGAAATTGATTTTTTATACATATAATTATATTATGTTTATTTAAATTTGATACACACACACCCACTATTTACTAATTCTCATTTAAATTATATTATCTTCGTAATGGTTTTCATATCAATTTCCACTCAATTGATACATAATTTTTATTATGAGCCAATTTAATTTTCTATAGTGTTTATACAAAGTCATTGAGGTATTTAAAATTTAAATAATTTTTTCCATGATGATTAATATTTCAATTAATGTTTATTCTTTTAGTGGGTAATAATTTTAATACCACAAAATTTTTAAGAATTTATGTAACAATCTTTTTTTATTCTTTTCATTAAAATAACCTTATAATCCATCCTTCTTGAACTCCAACTATTTTATTATCTTCTAGATTTTTATTTTGTTTCCAAAATTTATTCCAAAATGTCTATTGTTTTTAACTTCAATCATGAAATGATAAATATAAAATGAAATCCAAAATTTTGTAAAATTTTGATCACGTTTATTTTTATTCCATTTCAATATTTTTATAATTTTTTTTATCAAATTCATTTTTCATTAAAATTATTTATTTGTTAAATTTTAATTCATACAGGAGTTTTGACATGGTTTTATTGGAATATATGTAATTTTTTATGATAGTTTCATTTCAAATTTCATTAGAAAAAATAAAATAAAATTTAATATATCATAATTTAACAGAAGATTATGTAGCCAAAATCATTTTACCCTCATTATTATCTTCTAAAATATTTCAGTTATTTTTAAAAGAAAACATCTTATAATAAATTATTTTAAATGATTCTATTCGATTTTTTCTATTTTTTAAATATATTATTTTAATATAAAATATACTTATATAATGATAATATCTCATATATTGATCAATATTGTGGTTTTTGACATTCACATGAAACAATAACTTTCTTGTGACCAGTTTCCATTATAGATTACATTTCCCTTAAATGTTAATATTATATTTATCATGTATATGATAATTTCATAACTATATATCATTCCTACATAATGTTTTCTTATTTTATTGAGATATTATTTAATATATATAACCTCCATAAATCTATATTCATTATATAATATTTATTGTTTTTTATAGAATTATTATTTTTGAATTGAAGTGATCATTGAATATATAGGGAAAGTGGTAGACATGTTGTCATGGATGTGGCCTCATTATAAATAGGACATTGTTACATCATCTAGGATCATGGGAAAATACTATTAGAAAAATAGTTTGTTTGTTGTATTAATAGTAATGGTTTAATCTATCTTGTTTTCAAGCCTTAATAGTAGAGATATTAATGTATTAAATGGTATTATGTTTAACAGTATAAATTTTTGTCGTTGAGAAATTAGTTTCTATTTTATATGAGATTATCAAAATTATAAAATTATATTGAAGTATTTTATTGTCAATTTTTTTATTAAAAGAAATTTTCTTTAAGTTATTAGTATTATTGATTGATTATTACTTCTTTATTCATGATATTTTTAATTTTATGTAAACGAAACTAAAATTGTTATATCCACTGTTATTTTATTCCTTCACTCTAGGATATGAAAAATGATATTATGAATAATATTAATGATGAAATAATGTTTATATCCAATCTATTTTATAATTATAATATAATATTGGAATCCTGTATTTATATGGTTCGTTAAAACTAAATAATTAATGAGTCCATCAGGATGTGATTCCTTATATCCCATAAAAATATCAAAATTTATACACTGACATTGTAAAAATAAATTTGGGGTTTTTATATATAGTATAATGTTCCATATAATTTAGTTACTAAAGAGTAATATGAAAATAATTCTAGAGATTACGATTCTTGGATAATATAATAAGATTATAGGGATGAGAATCGAGAGTGTTGTGAAAACCAAAAAATTGATATTATCGAAAAAACATATATATCAAATTTCATTGAATGGTTAGGGAATATTGTCCCTAAACATGGCCCAACCCCACTCATCAAGATTATTAAACATTATAATATATATGAACCATCAATGGTTAGAGAAGTTCATGAAAAATTGATTGTGCCTTTTGATTCTACTATTCTGTGTTTGAAGTATGCAATGGGTTTTAACCAAATATATAATTCTATAGTAGCGGGTTTATCCAGTTCATGTTAAATTCTCAAAGAGTATTTTGGGAATATCTCAATATGTTTATTTGATAGTCGAAGTTGTCAGGGGATTCATATTTATTTTTTAATAAGATTATTAATTAATGAGTATTTTTGATGGGATATAGGTGGATACATGAACTCATAAAAAATTACAATATTCACTATATATATTTCATTTCATATCTATTATATAGATATTTAAATTATGGAATGTTGTGAAATTATATATAATGGAATTATAGTTTTTTTACTATTGATGCAGGGAAAGGGGGGATATATTTGATAATATTCATAAAATATATTATGATTACATTATACATGTGAATATTATTCAATGATAGTGGCATTTACATTCATCTCTATTGTAAACCATTGTTCCATGCATGAATAAAACACATTGATATTAAGTATCATAATATTCAAAATCTAAAGAAAGATATTGATTCAGATTTATATCATATTATATAGAATAAAACCCATTGTGATATGTTTATAAATGATATAGTTCAAGAATGATTTAGGTAATATTCTTCCTCAGTAGGACATGCTTAATTAGAAATGTTAGATAAAAATGCATTGGAAAAACTGCAATCTCAAGATGATATTTTGAGTAATAATGAAATCCTATAGTAATATCCATGTTGTAAATTATTTTGTTTTGTATTAAATCATAATCATAAATATAGGGAGATTTTTTATTGGTGATCATTGGTAAAATATGATCTGATGATGGTCATTATAAAAAGACCGATATATTAGTGTTATCATACTGTACTTCTTCAGAGATACCCAGGAAACCAAATGTAATTATAAATACTTCCCTTAGGTATATATCATTGGGAAAATGTTGTTTGGGTAATTGAAACCATGTGGTGAGGTTTTTGTGTCACCATATCGATATAATTATCTCTGATCTTCAGATGGAATCATCACAAATGGTTTTCATTGAGGGTTATGTCTCTTGTCACGGGGATTTTATGGAGACTGTATATTTTTGGTTTCATCAAGTTGTTTAAAATTTTAAAGCTGGTTTCCCAATTTAAATTTATGTGGATCCTAAATCTATAAAGTTGAGTCCAACTATTCACCATACATATTCCTCTATAAATAGGAGGTGGTGTCCAAACACTTTATTATTTCTGTTAGTGTAATTACAGTGCTAAACAATGATATTTTTTAGCTAAATGTATAATATTTACTATATGAAGAGATGTTTATAGTTATTTTTTTCTATTCACATAATTCTTTTAAAAAATAAATTGTTTTATATTTTCTCCTATAAATTTAGAATGTTGTAGAAACAATGTATATCTTCTTCTCTATTTTTTTCATATCATATGTGATTGTTTTATAAATGTTTATGTTGGTATTAGGTGGGATATAATCCCATTTTTGGTATACAATCAAGAGGAAGATGTTATAATATAAATAAATATATTGGAAAATTTTGGTCCTTTCCACTATGTATGTTATGGACATGAGATGAACATCTTTCTAGTTCATGTTGTTATTCTATGTTCATCACCTGGACCAAACATATAGAGTTAATCCACTCATAAACACCCACTAAACCTCTACAATTTTTAAGATGCTTCCAATGTGTCTCTCGTAATTATGTGAATACAATATCCTTTACATGTATTTAATGACATTTTTATACCATGGGATAATGAAAAACCGGTGGATAATCCAGATCAATGTTATAAAATGTTCCAAATTCCTAACAGACACATGGGTAATGTTTTATCTTGAAACTATAAATTTATTGATTCTATTTGGGAACTTTAATGTCATATAAATAATAATTATATCATATTTAGTGTAATGAAGATTCAAATTATATATTGTTATAATTTTGGTATATTTTATCATCATGGTATTTTATGATGTATTTCTCATTCAATAATTTTTTACATTGATAGCCTTCTTCCCACACACCATAAAATTCATATAAAAAATGATGGAAAATTGAAATATTATGATAAAACTTCATATTTATCACATATTATTTGTATAGGATTATATGAATAGGACTAACTAAATTATTGAAAATTATTTAAAATTTTTTTCATTATTGAATGTTTGGTTATTATTTTTAATAAAATAGTTAGTAAAATTTATATATAAAAATTAATATAATTTTTAATTTTTATTTCAAAATTATAATGATGCTATAAATGTAAAAAAAATCACCAATAAACTATGATTTTTTGGACATATATTGGCTTTGAATGTAAAAAAGATGAATAATTTTTCATAAATTTATCCTCAATTGGTTTTAAGTGAAGATAAAATTATTTCAAGTAAAAAATAATTTATTTTATAAATATCTTTCCATTCTATGACATATATATTTTATATTAATAAAATAACTTTAATTGTATCAATGAATTATTATAATGAAATTTTAATATAATATATTCAATCAAACATATAAAAATCATCAAATGTATCTTATGTCATATGCAATACGAATAAATTCAGTTTTATGCATAAAATGATTTTTTCTAAAAAAAGAATTTCCTTTTTTAATGAAATTTTTTTTTAAAATTATTTTATTCTATGTTTATAAATGTAATTTGATAAAATTAATTCTATATTTTGACTCATATTTTTGAAATATAGAATATCTTATGCTTGCATTTTTGTCATTGTGAATAATAAATGAAGTAAAAATATGTTACTGTAATAAATGATAAAATGGAAAATAAGGGATTAAACATAAGATATAAGGATTCGAATGAAATTAATTTTTTCTCAAATCATATATTATATATTAATTTTTACATTATAACATCCTATATTGAATTCAATTAACATTTCAATCCATATTATAATGAGGGTGACATTATTATATTTTAATATTCTTAACAATTACAATTGATACTCTCATCTTGGTTATAAAATAGAATCTGATCCCCTCTATTATCATCACCACATGATACCTCTATCGTGAAAAAATATATACCATAGTACTCTCCCAAAATCTGTATTCTTTTCCATGAGTTTATGGAATTCCCAAAATTCTCATCCAAGAATCATTAATGTTTTCTTCAAAGTAGGATACATGAAGAAGAGGGATATGTTCATACTGGTTGTTCTCATGATTCATAATTTTCAACCGTCCTAATAATGTAATATTTTCATATTAACATGATTAAATAAATATTTTCAACTATAATGATTTTTTTAAAATTTTATGATTATTTTCTATCAGCATCCCTTCCATTGAAAATTGACTCCGTCCCATGTTTAAACGTGTGAACTACCAACTCCATGAAGGGATGCAATTTATTTTCATTTAAAATTTTTCATGATGGAAATAAGGGTATATTTAATGAATATATATATATATATATTATGATATAATTATGAATATGTAGTGTTTAATTATTATGTATCTTTTTTAATTCACACTATAAAAAAGTGAGATGTCAGTTTTTCATATGTTGAAACTATTGTCTACATGTAGTGATGTAATTATTATATTCATAATAGTAATATTTGGATTGATCTAGAAATTGTATATATTGAATAAATTTGATTTTTATTACATGAATATGATACACTATATGATAAAACCCTGAAAATAATTCAAGGAAAAGAACCATAAAATGTAAATAATTTGGGAAAATATACATGTTTTCACCGGAAGTTAATTTTGATAAATAGTAGTTAATAAAATTGAAAATATAATTTAAAATAAATGATAACTTTTATATTTTAAACAAACATGTCTATATAATAGTTTATTAATAATTCTATAATTATCATACACGATGCATGAATGTATATAATGATTGATATGTCTTTAGGTAATAGTTTATGATACAAATTCATTTCCTTTTATGTTTGCTGAAGTTAAATTTGAATTTCAGGAAATTATATGATACTTATATTTTAAACCATTTTTAGTCTCTTCAATAATAATTTTTCCCCAAGTTATCATTTTCTTATATCACTTACTTCTCATTGGAACCTAAATTCATTCAGAAATTTTTTATATGAAAATGAAACATGAGTTATTTTAGGAGATTAATCATTCTATTTTCTGTAAGTGTTCATTAAAATGTCAGATGAAAATTTTTATATATACAAATATTTCTTTAAATTGACAGGTTTTCACTATTTATATTTTCTCAATTATTTCATTGAATCTTATCAAATTATTTTCATATGAATCTCTTTTGAATTTTTTCAAGACTAAAAAAATATTTAACTTCTAACTTTTATTATATGAATGAATATTATAACTATCATGTATGACCATTAATATTAATATCTCACTACATGTATCATAGGTTTTATAAAGAAAATTATATTCCCATATTTTAGGAAATTTTAATTTCAAATCTTACAAGAAAAAGGAGTCATTATCTTGATTTTTAGTGAAAATTTTAAATGTAAATATAAAAACATTTATTCATCTATGTTAATATTGTTAAGTATCTATATGATTCATGTGTTACATGTCCTTATTATTTTTTCCAAATTCAATCTATATTGGGTTTATAATAATGATGATTTAAAGAAGATTTTATGACACCAATTACATTCCAAAGGGTTATGATAGTATTTTGAAGTATTTATGATGCCTATTTCCATTACATGGATTCTGAAATGAGGAATCTCTTTATGATTTTATGAAACCCAAATGTAATTTTTTTTATTTTATTAATTATTGAACTAGAATTTTGAATCAACCTAATTAATTGGGTAATTATTGATATATAAAAACCATATATGTAGTAGAATGGGGAGTGAAATCAGTTCGATAAGTGACTATTTCATCTAAGACTATCTTGGTAGTGAACCCGGATTATGTGAAAGATAGAATGGGGAGTGAATCAAATCCAGTATTATGGTTTGTGATGTGAACAATAATAGTGAAAATTAGGGAATTTTGATTGAACCCAATCAACTATGATTGTCTAGGAACATAATATCAACTAAATAATTGATTTTACAGGCATAAGTGTTTTACAAAAACATAAGTTTTTTTGTTATTATATGTTTTCATGGATCATGATTGATTATGGATAACTCCTCACTATTATGATTTTTGTTAGTTTTTATTAAAAATACTCATTCCATGAAACATTAGTAACGTTCTTTATCTAATTGGGTATTTTTTTTTGTAAGTTAAGATGATATGACCAAACACATATACATATATTTAGTTAATATATGATAAATCATTGATATCACCTATTTTTAACCTTATTAAGAATATGATATTTCCCTTTATTATGGTTCCATTTCACTAGGATATGAAGGAATGTTTTATGTTGGGTATTTTTAAAAATTGTACTGTGGAAGAAGAAATTTTTTGGATATGTTTAATATCCTTAATAAAATAATATTATTATGCATCCATTATGTAATGAAATTAAACTATTTATATTTTTGATTTTGAATTATTTTGAGTATCATTGAATATTCATATATAATAATTGTATATAGATTTATAAAATTATTTGGTATCTATAAATGACATGACCATTTTTAATGGAAGTAGGCCAATCATATACTCAACCTCTCTTTTGAGTAGAAATATTGAGATGTGTTTAGAAAAAACATCATGAAATTTTCCACAATTTTAGGAAGGGATAGATACAAACATTACTCATCGCAAAAAAAATGATAGCTAATTTGGTTAAATATGACCTCATATTCCCATGGTACGATCCTAGATGTATCTATTGAAAATAAAAACTTTTTTAAGGCATATCAACCATGCTCAATAGATATGAACGATACATATCATTGGTAGGGCCCAATGAGCGCTCTATATTACATGAAAAAAAAATGTTCAATGTATTATATATAACAAATTAATATGTATAAAAAATAAATTTCAGAGGTTAAAGTACCCACAAGTAATGATATATTGTTATGGAAATCAATAATTACCCTCAAACTATACAAATAATTGCATATAAATAAAAATCACAAAATATAATTACTCTATGATCAACCTTAAATCATCAAACATATGAGAATACATTACCAAATATGATTCAACCATATAAAATAAAATAGATACTAATGTGGATCAAATAATATTAGGCCATTAATTATCAATAGTCACTTGTAATGATCAATATGAACTAGCTCACTTACATGATTATTTCCTTAGAAAATGTTGATATGGGGGAATATTATCAATCAATTTCACTAGTGGAAAAAGCAATGAAACCTCTAAATGGGGTAAATATTCAACCAATACACCCTTTTGATTTAAAATAAATCCATTAAACATACTATGGAAATATCCATGATCTGACATTATATTTTAGAGGCATTATATAACTCTAAAAACATATCTTATTAGAATAAAATTTATATAAATAATAAAAATTTCCTTCATTCCCACATGAAAAAAACATTATTTCGGTTTGGTGGAACTATATTTGGGTATTGTCATCTCTTCCACATAGAATGCATTCTCGTGGATTCCACTATTATGGGGGAAGAGATTAGCCATGTCCTTGACTAGCTATCATATCACCACTCTTATTAGAATCACAAAGAGACATATTCCAGATGCATTAACATTTATTAAGAGACCTAACATAATAACCTTACTACCTATATGGACCATCCTATACCATATCAATCTGTGTGATAATTTCATTATTCAGATCTTATAAAAAATAAAACTTTTGAATCAAATTCACCTATGATCGATTCATATGACTCATTCCATCCTAAAAAAGTTTCTCATAGTATCATCACTGACCACCAATACAGAAAATGAACATAAATCAGTGGAATGGAATTTATATTCCATCTAAAAATTTACTCCAGGAGAATGGTTAATAAATTTTTTATCCCTATCCATTATCAATGTATTAATGAATAAATGATCAATGAAACACGGTTGAAAATAATTTGTGGGGAGCCCCATATAATGATTTTTCATACTAGAATATACCACTACTTATTTTATAATACAAGAAATATATACATTATGTGATTAACTACCCTCTAACAGGGTGACACCTTTTAATTAATGATAGGATATTATAAATATATATAAAAATATTCTTCCATTATTTCTCCTTCGATAGTAAAAATAATGGAATACTATGTTGGAAAATGTTATATTAGATCAATAATGGATGACATAGACAACTGTGGCACTTATCCTATAAAACAAATAACCTAAATTAACCATTATTATATTTATATATCTATATAATGAACAATGACAGTAGGAGGATCCACCTTAAATTCTTGTGGGTCCTAATCATCCCCACCCTCTTGTCACTAAATAGGTGATCTTCATAGTATCATGTCATTACAATTCCAAACACATTACTCATAACACATCTATCACAATTCATGATATCACATTTTTGGATAATATGTAATATTAATTATTTTCCAAAAATCTATAGTCACACTATATAGATTAAGGGTCTAACAATACATAAACTCTAAAATTAGACAATATTACCCACTCTTAAGAGTAAATAAATATAAGCATGTGCCGAATTTTAAATTATCTTATAATAAAAACATAAATAGAACAAGAAGTTTTATAAATTATAATGTGAACGTAATGTAATATAGGTAAAAAAATTAATTTTTTGTTAAAAAACTAATTTATCATATATAACATCAAAATAAAGGTGTTCAATCACAAGTAATCACAAAAATGTCATGTGAATCTTCTGTGCCGATTATGAAACATGAATTTTCATGAACCGACCTCGGTCAACCCTAAACCAGTCATCTGATCCTGTCTGTGGCATAGCTGGAAGGGTGTTCCCGACTCCCATGGGCTTGAAACTACTGTCACGCATCAAAAAAACAGTTGTGAAAATTTTATCCAAGAAAATAAAATACATATTAAATGAAATATACTAGAAAATTTTGATAAACAATAATAGTTGAAAATGAAATAAATATAAACAGCTACATATACCTCCAAGTGACCCAATGGGTCACTACCAAACATAGAATCCCACTCTCCCCAAGTGTGATCCAAGACTAAAACCTCAAACTGAAATGTAATATAGGCGTGAGAACTGAGATTCTCATTAGGAAATAGAAGGAATAACAACACCCTCTGCCCCTTCCATTAAAATGAAATCCAATTATGCTAGTTTGAAAATAAGACATAAAAAATTATTATTTTTAATTCTTTTCAAATTCAAGTAACTAGTTTCACCTTTAAGGAAAACATTTCACTTATAATATATTTCAATTAGTTTCCAAGCATATATTAACCTTTCGAAATGAAATGAATCCATTTTAAATTAAAATATGCTTTTTCAAAAAATGATAAAACAAGAGTGAAATAACCAAAATGAAAATTGGATCACAGTCACTATATCATAAATGAGCCCCACTGGAAATATCTATAGGTAACTAGGAAAAATAAAACCTTAGAGACCTTGTACCTCAGTGAAAAATTAACCATATCAACATCTGTTCTCATTCACATGAGCCACAAGTATGAGAATCATTCATGACCTAGTGGTCCCCAATCATCACCCAAAAGATTAGATAGTGTTATAGCGTAAATCCTGTTAAATGAAACTGGGAAGAACCAATTCTGAGTTTTCTAGCATATTGTTCCTAGTCTACCCACCTAGGTACCCAGAGTTTCCCATGTTCTCTATTTCAAATGGTGGTGAGGTTTTATCAAAAGAACATAAATGAACATGGAACTTTCATTATCAAAAATCCATTTAACCATCCAACATTGTTCTCCCTTTTTAAGAACATTCCACCTTTTTATGTCATATAACATTTCACAAGATTCATCACTAGGCACATATCACAAATCACACATTTAACATACACATCATGTTTCTAAAACAATGGGGACTGCCTTAAAAGGGGGTTTTTCATTCAAAAATCATTTTCAATGTCCCAAATGGGCCTCATTAATCCACAAGCGTGACATTGATTTAGAATACAAGTTCACCCAAAACCTATTTTGGAAATCATTCTAGAACACTTTGGAAATCGAAACAGGTTATTTCCATTTTAAAACAAAATCGGCCGAAAGGCCTCACGTCCTTGTAAATTCTTGTTTTATGTTCCAAAAATTAAAAAAAACACTTTTCATGAACCAAAACTATTTATATATACATATAAATATATATATAGCATATTCATTTCAAATAAAATTACAAAACACACTTTTAAAGGAACATTAACCAATAATAAAAATTTAAAATAAATATCATGGCATTGGGAACCTGCCTCAATGTAACCCAACCATCCACTACGGCTCTTAGATCATTCTAACTAAAAGCTGCATCTCCCCACTAAGAATATGCATCTTCACATACATTCATGGACACCTGGCCCTTATGCACACATTCTCATGGCCCATGAACATGTTAAAGCAGAACCTTGCATGTATGATCATACACGTATACCGGTATCCACTCACCGACATATGTATTTTTATATATACAAGTGGGAACACCTAGATCCATAAGAGTATAATCACTTCACTGGATGATTATAGATGTAATGGGGGAACCTATATATATATACACACTTACATATGCACACGTAGGTGAGTCGTCATTAGAGCGACGACCCAAAACTGCACCAAACAGTCCAACGCACCACACAAAAATAAAAGTAACCTCAAAACATCAAAATAACACAACAAGAAATTGTGAACCCAACTGGTGGCATAAAATTCCATACCTCAAAACACGCAACATTTAACGATGGAAGTCAGATACCGCTTCACCTTACACACATATACATTTTCATATATATATATATATACCCTTTGACCTAAGTGCATATTCCCCCCTCCATGAGGGAATATCTGTGAGTATATATATATATATATTCTTACCCATGTATATACATAAATGACTTTTCTATCGATGACCAAAATCCACACCATGATGTAAAAACACGCTAAAACAATAAAAAAATTCTAGAAATTACAAAGGACTCCAAAGAAAATGAAATTAAGTGTGGTAGAAATAGAAACCTCACCCCAATAATGTATAACACCCTTTATATGATTTAATAAACCAATAAAAAAAATTTATAGGACAAGTCCAACAAGAATTAAATCATTTTACACACAAAGGCCCACCTAAAATCCCTTTTTTGAAGTAAACGCACACTAACATCATACCAAAACAGAGAATGCGGCCCTTGAATCCTTTAGTAAATCAATTGCATGTATTATAAAATGAATTAATATAAATAAAAAGTAGTTACACAAGAACGAATCTCAATTTGAGGTACAAACACTACTTTAAAATTGAATCATTCATCAATCCTATAAAAAATGGATTTCCACATCAAGATAATTACTACGAACTTTAGAACACATAAAGACCCTAAATTAGTAGGTGAAAACCCAAAACAAATGCTCAAAAACCTTACCTCAGTTGGTAGCTATGAACCAAATTGAAGCACAACCACCTGAAACCAACCAACACCCTACCTATTAAATACTTACCTATGCACACGTAGGTGAGTCATCATTGGAACGACGACCCAAAACTACACCAAACAATCCAACGCACCACGCAATAAGTAGAAGTAACCTTAAAACATCAAAATAACACAATAAAAAATTGTGAACCCAACTAGTGGTATAAAATTCCCTACCTCAAAACATGCAAAATTTGACGATGGAAGTCTGAGACCGCTTCACCTTACACGCATATACATTATCATATATATATATATACCCTTTGACCTAAGTGAATATCCCCCCTCCATGAGGGAATATCTGTAAGGAGGATATATATATATATATATATATATATATATATATATATATATATATATATTCTTACCCATGTATATACATATATGACTTTTCTACTGACGACCAAAATCCACACCATGATGTAAAAACATGCTACAACAATAAAAATAAGTCTAAGAATTACAAAGGGCTCCAGAAAAAACGAAATTAAGTGTGGTATAAATAGAAACCTCAACCCAATCATGTATAACACCCTTTATATGATTTAATAAACCAATAAAAAAATTTATAAAACAAGTCCAAGGAGAATTAAATCATTTTACACACAAAGGCCCACCTAAATTCCCTTTTTTGAAGTAAATGCACACTAACTTCATACCAAAATAGAGAATGCGGCCCTTGAATCATTTAGTAAACCAATTGCATGTATTATAAAATGAATTAAAATAAATAAAAAGTAGTTACAGAAGAAAGACTCTCAATTTGAGGTACAAACACTACTTTAAAATTGAATCATTCATCAATCCTATAAAAAATTGCTTTCTACTTCAAGATAATTACTACGAACATTAAAACACATAAAGACCCTAAATTAGTAGGTGAAAACCCAAAACATTGCTCGAAAACCTTACCTCAGTTGGTAGCGGTGAACCAAATTGAAGCGCAACCACCTGAAACCAACCAACACCCTACCGATTAAATACTAAAGAGTCATAAACACAGAAAGCCCCAAATTAAATAGGTGAAAAACCTAGAAACATGATATAAAATTACCTTGGAACAAATCCAACATACCGAAACACACTGAACCGCCTTTCTGTTGCTAGCGGTTGCTGGAATACTCACTAACAAGACCCATGAGGCCGCCCGCACCAACCTATAACAAAACAATTTGAAAATATGATCACCCCCAAAGAGATAGGGTTCAGTCAAACCCTACGCAGCAAAAATTAGGCCGAACCGAGGCCTTAAATAGGGAGGAGAGGGGAGAAGTGATTCTACCATGGTTATTCCTAAAATGAACGTGTAGAAATTCGGCACAAAATTCATAGATCGAACGAGGGATGTGGAGGGGGTCATGTGGGTCGCGCACTGTAGGGTATTGGCCAGGGGGTTTCATAATGTGGGTTTAATGGGGAGCTGGGTGATGAGGCCACCATGTAGATGGGAGATCCGGATGTGTTGTGTCACACAAACAAGAGGAATAGAGAAGGGCACTGTTATACATTGAAGGAGATGGAGGGGGATGAGGTGTGATGCGAGTGGAGGAGGGGAGAAAGAATGAGATAAGATAAAAAAGTATAAAATAAATAAGAATGGTAAAAAATAAATGAAAAAAATATATCATAAAAGAAAATAAAAATTCAATAACAAATGTCAGGGCGCAACAATTCTCTCCCCCCCATGACACTTTCTTCCCCCAGAATGTCTCAAGAGACTCGGCCGTTCATAGCTTGAAATAAGGACACAAAAATTCTCCAAATGAGACCCCTACCACTCGAGGATTGAACAATCACATTCCACCCAATACTTGGAACCATGAGACCCAGACTAAAAATATAGAAAATCAACAATAAAAGACTCAAATTTCCGAACACAACCACAACCTGGAACACCCTGACCCCTAACTTAGGAATAACTAGAGTACACTCCAAATATTCAATGAAGATTCTCCATATGACCCATCATTTGGGATGACCATCTATATTGATCGGGGTTGGAAAAGTAGAGGCAAGGAGTTTCCCTCATAAGAACACCTGTAAGATTAATTTCGGCACGAATTTATCATATGTTAGTCTCCCCACCAAATTTGGACTCTAATCAAATAATGACTTCCCGAATTGAAATGAATTAGAAAACCAAACAAGTACCCTAGTGTTGGTGTGTCCCTTGATAATTTTATGTCACACCCGACCACATTGGGGGAGGATAGGGGCAAGAACCATAGTGGGTCTCCCCACCATATTAGAAACTGATTATCACAATGGAACACAAATAGAATCTCTCAATTCTATTTCAACATTGGAGATTGAATTCCCCATAATGAACTCACCAACACAGAATAGCTTCTTACACATGAGAGGAGGTGCAAATAGGAGGAAACCAAAATTAACACTGACTCCGGACTCACCAATTCCCGAGGACATGAGAATATCCAACAGACAACACCCAATCCCCAAAACCACTAACAGGGAAGGGTATCTAGTAGAGTGTTTTTACCCCATGAGTCACAGCCATGAAAACATCGCGAAAGAGGCCACTAGGACCTCCAAAACATGTCCCCCACCAAACAGACAACCACATGAAGTGAATACATAACCAATCACTTCCCCAACATTAAAGACGATAGGTTGGAAGCAGATCCCTCGCACCTAGAAACTGGATGAATTTGTGAAAATCTTAACACTGAGACCTATGGCTGGAGGTCTGGTGTATTAAAGCATATTCTACACTGTAGTTATGAACTAACAACCACCAACCGAGGCTTTATCTTCTGGAAAGAAAACATACAGACATCCCCCCAAGTGCCCCAATTTTCCAAACCCTTCACAAGCCTTTAGAAGGTTAAAAAAGGATTTAAGCTCCGAAATCAACTACATTGGAAAGAACAGATTGTGTGGTCTAATGAATGAGACACAGTAACTGAAAAAACTCCTGTGAAGAACATATGCCTCTAGTTCTCCCTTTTCACCAGATGGGGAACCCTTCATGATCACCTTAAAAGAATATTTCCATTTTTCACAGTTCACTCGATGTGACCCCAACATGTAAGGACAATATAGTAATCACCCTTCTCTAGCGTGAACATTACCCTTAAGACAAAACCAGGAAAACATGTTCCTCACAACATCAAGTTTTCCTAAATACCCGATGAAATACTCGACTTCTTCATGTTACACCACAACCCTATCAAACCTCGGCTTCCACAACGCAAAAATAAATAATTAAAATAGAATATCCCCACCACTCCACTAAGAGTCTAGGTAATACTAATACCTAAAAATGTCCCTTTAGGGACCTTTGGATATTTTTGGGTGGAATACTTTAAACAAGAAGCACAAAACCAACATGAAGCACATTACAAAAAAAGCTATATATTTAACCATAAATCATTAACTCAAACTCAAAACATCTTTTCAAACTTGAAAAACCAGATTGAAAACAAGAATCAATCCCATAGATGAATACATCCCAAAACCAAACCATAACCAAATAAAATATCAACATAAATAATACCAAGAAACATCACCAACCAAACCTAAACCCCAATTTCAGAAATAGCCATTTTCAAAACCATACAATTTCAAAGAGAGCTGAATTCTAAAAACACCTTTTAAAATACCACTTCTAATTTATAATATCTAAAAAAATCATCCCAGAAAATCATTAATAAAGGAATTCATTTGGAAAATAAAAATAGAATTGAAAACTGAGAACCCACCATTGGTATTCCATGAAACCTCACATAAATTCATTCTCGTGCCATCTCAAGAACCCATCCATGAGTACTAAAAACCATTCACAATCATTTACATTCATCCATACATTTGGTAATACATAAGAATACCAATGGTCAAATAGATCATTTCTAAATTCCCTTTTCCTTGAGACATCAGTTTTACCCTTCACAAAAATTTCAAAAGCCCGAAAAACTTTTTCCAAATACACTTCACAATATACTTTACAAAATCTATAAACGATCCCAAAACAGTTCCCAAATGAACATCCATTTTCAAAACAACTCATTCCATTTCCAAACTAGTCTAGATATTAATTTTTGAAATCCAATTTCAATAGACTAATCATTAATTTTGAAACCTAAGAAAAAACACCCCAAGAGCATATAAAACTCCCACAAAGATCATATCATGGAAACCAATTCACCCAAAAAAATAAAGATTCCAAATTCTCATATAAAAACCTGTTACACACATCTTGGTCACACGATTTGGAAAACCGTAAAGCAACCAGGTGAGCATATAGGAAGTCATCAGAGGTAATTTTGTGGACTGTACATGGCTTTCAAGTCCAAGGAAAACAAGTATGCACCCCTAAAAAATGAACACCAAATTTCAAGAACAAATAGAAACACCCCAACAAGACTATGAACCTTCCAAACAATCTAGAGACAAGAAGAGAATTCAATGAAAGACCATCTCAGGCCACCCTAGGAATTTGAGTTTAATTCCAAATAGGTGGGCATCAAGAACATACCCACAATTGACTACTTGAATTCTGACACTCCTTACTTAAAAAATATATGAAATACCCAAAGGTCATGGGATAAACCTCACATGATACCATTTTTTCATGAACCAACCCATGTGACCCTTAACTGGTCACATGAGCTGGTCCACGTCATAACCCGAAGGGCGTTCCCGATCCCCACGGGCTGGAAACTAGTGTTGGGCATCAAAAACCAGTTGGGAAAAATTTATCCCAGAAAATGGAAGACAGATTAACATAAATAAACTGAAAAATAGGTAAATAGTAACAGCGGAAAATAAAATAAAGATAAAAATCTAGACATACCACCAAGGGACTCCATGGGTCACCACCAAACATAGAACCACTCTCTCTCTAGGTGTAATCCAAGACTAAAACCTGATAACTGAAAAGTAAAGTTGGCATGAGAACCAAGATCCTCAGTAAGAAATCCAAGAAATAAAAACACCCTATAACCATACCATAAAAGTAATTCCAATTATTCTAGTATGAAAATAAGACATAATAATTTAATGTTTTTCATTATTTCCAAATTCAAGTAAAAAGTAGCACCATTATGGGAAACTACTCACTTCCAAATTATTTCAAACTATATTCTAAGCTTACATTAGCCTTCCAAAATGAAATTAATGTGGTTTAAGTTGAAATTTGGTTTTTCACAAATGAGAAAACAAGAATCGAACAACTGAAATGAAAATCAGATCATAAGAACCATGTTGTAAATGAGAACCACGTGCAATCCCAATAGGTAACTAGGAAAAATGTGACCCTAGAGACCTTGAACTTTAGTGAAAATCTAACCACATTAAAATTTGTTCTCGTGAACATGATCCACTAGTAGAAGAATCATTCACGACCTAGTTGTCCCTAATCATCACCCAAACGTTTAGTTAGTGTTTTTTGACAACCCGTTCCATCAAAGAGTCTGAAAAATGACAAAGGGAAATACCTTTGAATGAAAAGGGGAAAATATATGTACAATATCAATATTTGAGACGGCCTGAGTTTTTGGTATCCTTAGTCAGACCAAAATTGCATCTGTACACAACCTACTTGCACGACCCTATATTTCATGAATCTTACTTGCGTGCCACATTCCATTTCTCCTAGGGTCTTAATTTTTCATATAAATAGACCCTTCGGGCCTTCATTTGTACAGACAAATTTTCCAAAATCTTAATTGCAGTAGTGGTCACCCTAGTACTTCTCCCTAGTCTTCCAAAACATTCAAGGTATTTCTTCCACATCTAGAGAGGAGGATTTAAGGGAGGATCATTGGACTTAAATCTTTTTAGTGTTTTAAAACCATAACACTTGGGCGCCTAAAGCACCCAACAAACATAAATCTAAAATACATGCACTCTACCTATTCCTCCTACAGGAACTTGACCACCCATTTTTGGGATCACATGTGAATACTCTTGAAGGTTTGAGAAAGGTATCACCCATGTATTACTATATTGGTTGTTCATTGCTTAAGTGAACATTAGGTCACCCAAGCCTACTTGCGTGCCCATACATGGGATCCCTTCCCTACTAGGGATCCTATATTTTATTCACTTACTCTCTTTAGTCTAAATGTTAACAAGCCCTCTTCAAAGACATCCATGACAAGGCTTATTATTTATTGGATCCCTTGTCTGAAAGGGATTCTTTTGAGACCTCCACAAAACCGTTTTGACATATCAAACCATTGGAAAAGTCACATTAGAGTGTCTCCTATTTGGGTTTGTATATCCACACTCAGAGGTTTCCCTCATTTGTTTCACAATGGGGTAAGGGTTCATGGAGTGTCTATGGGTTTTTTATATGCACGGTCACATGGAACTTTCTCCCAAGAACAGAGATAGAAAGTTCTCGGTTTGGAGGAGGGTTTTGGAATTAACCTCTCCCATATTAAGGAGATGACCCAGATCCTCATTCCTCTGGTAGGGAAGGTATAGTTCACATCCACATGAAAAGTATACCTCCCATATCGGGATCCATAGGGGCAACCATCCTGGAGTAAGCCGCAAGCTTTTCTTGAAAGAGGTACCACCATTATTCATAATCTATTATTCGGTGCCAATGACCAGAGGAGAGATGGGAACATGGTCTTTTGATACCATTTCCCTCTCCCACTGAGCATTGTAACCATGGGCAGCCATCCTGATGTATGCCCCTAACCATCATCCCTTCTTCCTTTCATTGGACCCTTGTCCAATGTAAAGTGAACAGAGGAAAGTCCCCTAGCCTCTTCCTCATCCACCGTCTCCACTGTAGGTGCACCCACATCCACTAGCAGAGGTGGAAAATGTGAAGATACTTTTTTAAATCTTCTGCATCATCTTCTTTCTCACAACTAGAATGAATTACATGGTATTAGAGATTTGTGATGATTACATCATGTGCACAAACACCCACGGTGTATGAAATACGAGAAATATGATCCCCACTGTAATTGGGATATGTAGGAAGCCTTTTTAGGGCCCAAGATCACTAGATAACCTCTTCTGTAATCAAACCTTAATTCTATTAATCTAGGCCACCTCCTTATAAATTATCCCCAAATTAAACCCCCCAAATCATCAAGGATCCCTTTTTAGGAAGTAACTCCAAACTCATTTCTCTCAGAGGACAATACTCCCCTTTGAGACCCCAATTGAACTATGTGGGCTTTGATTCCAATCCTTATGGGATACGTAGGAAGCCTCATTTAGGTTCAAATCCAACACTTCCAAATAAACCCGGTTATCCTTGGTCCATATTCCGAGCATGGTTTAATATCACTGGAAACCCATATTCATTCCACATTCCTTGGGCTGTTTAGGCGTAAGCCCCACATCAAACTTCAACTAAACATCATTCGCATAGATGTCCATACCACATGACATTAAACTGTATGGCTAGGTCCTTATCACATGACCTAAAAAGGTATGATGTGTCCCATTAAGCGGCACCAAACTACGATGGGTCTGATTCCTTTCCCAAGGATACACAGGTATCCCATTTTATGGGTTCGATCCCAATATCAAAACAAACCTTCGTCTCCCTAGCTAAAACTATATTCTAGAGTTCCCCATTGAGGGACTAAAACCCAGTATAATCATAACGATCATTAAAAGAATCTTTAAATAGTATATGAATGGATACCATTGATGGAGAACTTCATATACATATGAATGTATCCATTAATGATGATCCTTGAGTATATATTGATGATTCTAAATCTTACACATGTTAATAAGTGATTGTAAATTCCAAGGGAAACTTATGCAATAATTTTTGAATTATTAATGATTCCTGAAAATAATATAAAATAATAATGAGTGTCCCAGATTAGATAATATTTCCCCCCAGAATGGTGTGATGCGTCCGATCTCATATCCTCTAGAACAATGTACATTCCTAAGTATCGTAAAGATTAAACATATGGAATGATTTCCTTTGAAAATGAGGTCCCATTTGGATAAGGATCTTTTGTAATATTCATATTCCATACATAAATACAATGGAAACCACCTAGAAGCAGTTATTCTCATGATTAGAACACACATTTCAAGGAACTACGAAACAAAAATGGTGAACCCAATGTGAATCCTTAACCATGTTAATATTGTTACGCACCTGTTAGGCCCATATCAATTGATAATTGAAGGCCAGATAAGGGGACAAATCACGCATGTATACATCTAAAATATGTACCTTTAATGGAGTTTGTTGTTGTTTTCATGTTTTTTCTCACAAATCCCTTCAGTCCAAAAAGTCTTTCTTCAAGATGACATCTGTGAACTTCCCAACTACTGCTCAACCTGAATCCTCATCCACAGGAAGGACGTTATCACCCACCCAACACCTTCAACATAGGGTCTCCAACATTCTAGTAAAATAGTATCATCATCAAAGTAAAATCAAAACATTTTAAGATGCCCGAAAGGCCCTCTAGGTTGATAAAAATCCCCAATTTCCATCCAATGACGAGCGATTATCAAGAATAAAATGGTGTCGACCACCATTATCAACTATTTTGGGTTCTTATACCAAGAACGCAATAACCAGTCCCTCCTCCAATATAGGGAGGTTGATCAAGAGTTCAATTAAGGCCTCAGTTCAATGAATCAAGGGTATTTCCTGAGGACTCCCACCAATAATCGCTGCCAGCAAAATCGCACGGTAGTGAACCCCCAACATGATGGGGGTATTTCTTTTGGACGATCGGCCTAGGTCCCTATGACCTGGGCATGCATTATGATCCTCCAAGGACAATGGCAGGTCAACATAGAGTGTGTTCTTACCTATTCCCCCTCCGGAGAAGTCCATCAAAATAAAATGATGGAAGACAATGAGCGGGTACGTGCACATGTACGACTTTATTCTATTTCCCAGTAGACTCGTACGGCAGAGACCCACCAATACTGCCATGAAAACTCAGTGGAGTACCGTGAACAGGAAAATTCATCTATTTAAAATTATCATCCATTCAGAAGGCTCGCCTGACATCATTTAATGAATCCTTCCAATCAAATGTGTTGGCAACTGGTAAACAAGAACATACCCCTGCTTACAATCACCAATTATGCCAGCAGTCTTTCCTACCGATATTAAATGAAGTCCATCAACCATACTTTATGGGAAACAGCTAGAAGGCACATACACCTATCAGTTTTTATCAGGCCTACCAATAGTCTTATTTGGTATCACCTGGATAAGTTAGTTTTAATGCTCCGACGAAACATTTGGGGCAGACCCAACTCTCTACCCCCATGAATGAGTATTTTCAATACCTGTTGGCAGGAAAAAGAGGACATGAGCAGACACATATCCCTACTCCAAATACGGAATGGTCATATATTCCCATCCCGGCTGTTGATGTCACGAAACACATCTTATCAATGGTGAACATGAAGACACAAATCCCTACCCATATTTTGGATGCATGAAAGTATATTATAACAACTACATCAGCAATACCAGGGGAACAGACATATAATTATGTCCCCACACATGGGATAACACATCTACATGCCATCACAGAGCAGATACACAACGTTATTCCAATCTAGGATGGTCATGGGGCATATGTGATGACCCAGACTCTCTTGGCCCTTCCATTTGCCAAAATCTGGGTCCTAAAGGAGTGGCGTCTTGGCGAGACCGATCGGCGTCACCCGGCCTTGTCAAGTTGTTTCCAGTAGCGCTCCCTTTTGAGCAAATAGGGTTTTAAAACCCTATTTTAACCTGTTTGAGTGTGTTTTAAAGCCCCATAACATGCATAAGAGTTTTAATTAAATACTTAATCAATTCATGAGTAGGCTTAAACCACCCGACCCCCTTTTGTGACGAGTGGAGCCACGTGGTCAACCCACGACCCCCGCTCCTTACGCAGTTTCGCATTTACACCTCAACCGTCCGCAGCTCTTATAAACTAAGGGTTAGTTGTGGTTTCTCCTTTCCTCGATCGTGGCTTTTCACAAACAGCTTCTTGTGCATCGGGTGCATCGTTACCTGTAAAGTTCCGTGCCCCCGGCCTAAACGTCGATCATCTATCAATGAGTAGGGAATTTCTCCTTCATCTCTCTCTTTTGTATATCATGCGGGGTGTGCGTGATTTTGTTTCTATAGAACTGGTTGGACTGAACTTAATGAAGATAATAAACGAAGATCTAAATAATGAAGGGGAAGGGGATGTAATTGTTGTTTCTGCGTTATATTGTGACTATCTTTCTGAGTTGTGCTGGCTTACGCCTTATGAAAATTCATGGTCGCTGGTGGTCTTTCCCTATGCAGTAATGAAACCATCATATGTTTTAATTGGCTTGTTTGTAAATGTGAACTCCTACTGTGAAATTGGTTAATCACGTATATCCGGCTGAATAATTGAAAGCACCAGGATCAACCCTTCTATGATAACTCCCGATTAGAACACACAGAATTTGAATCCTGGAGTGTGTTAAGTCGTTTAAATCTGAAAATCCATGACTTGTGTTGGTGGTGGTAGTTGGTTGTTTTCCTTTCGGGCCGATTGCTGGAGATGTGGGAGGGGATGGGATCCCCTGTTCTTTTATACCCTCGGTGGTTGTGTGAAATTTGTGGATAAGATCTCATGTTTGTATGGATTCAGTGGTTGTGAGTTTTAAGACCGGGTGGATACTTGTTTATATCACGAATTGGGGCGGAATCCTTTACTGTTGAGAATCGGGTATGGGCATTATGGTTGTTGCTTGATTGTTTACCTTCCTGGATTTATGCATGTGCCTACTAGTTGCTCGGTAGTGCTTAAACATAATCATTATTACTAAACGTGAAATAAGAAAGGGGACAAATGGGTTGTTAGCGTGAGTCATGACTCAGACTTGAGTGCTGTTGTGATTTGTTGGCTATCTGAAGAAAAACCTAGCTTGGGTGAGTGCTTGTTACCTATATATATATATACTTGTAGCTTTGTGTTTCTTATTCGTGCCCCACCCAAGTTGAGCACTTAGTGCTGAACACCCCCATTTCATGGGGGAGGGTGTTTTCCCAACACTATTCTTAGTGGCTGGTTATCAGCTCATTTTCTGCTCCATTTCCCGGATATCCCAAGTATCTTCGGGTAGGCTGTGATGGCTTGAGGTCCATTATTAGCCCAAGAACCATCGGGCGGGGTAGTGTGGTGGTTGGCCAGGTGTGTGCGGCAAGTGGTTTCCCATGTGTCTTCGGGATGAGGCCCAGGTGTCTCCGGGCGTGGTGGTGGTTGCTCTGGCCTAGGTGTTTGTAGGCATGGTTACATGTGACAGTTGAGGCCCAGGTGTGTGCGGGTGGGATTTCGGCAGTGGGACTACGTGTGGTTGTGGCCCTGGTGTGTGCGGGTAGGTGTGGCAGTGGGACTGCGGTGAGAATGGTGGGATTGGTCTGATGCGTAGGATGTCTCAATAACCAGTGGGAAAGTGGCGCGGGTTACCCAAACATTGATGTTCTCTTAATATATATATTACTTGACTTGCATTATTTGGGGAGTGTGCCTTGGTGAGGCCTGGGGTAGATAGTTTCCCTTGTTAAGTGTTTGGTTTACTCTTTTTCTCACGGGAATTTAGTACGTTCCCCCACTTGTGCACGAGAGTCTTTGGTTTTCCCTACTGAGTGTACTTGTATGCTCACCCTACGTATATAAAACTACTTTCAGGTTTCCAGGAGGACTTCGGGGATCGAGCAGGACCGTACTAGCTCGGACCTTTGGGGCAGTTGCAGTTGCTGTTTTTCTTCATTTGTACTTACCTTTGTAGTCTCCCTTTGTACTTTGTGGATTTATGTTTAGAACATGCATGTGGGAATGGTTTATTTATTTTGGTTTTACTTTTCTTTTACCTTGGTGTTTTTGAGTTTCATCGTCTCATCTCTCGATCTTATAAAACAAAAAGGGGTAATGCCTTCCATTTTTGAGAAATTTCTATACCCTTGGTGCTAGTCGCCACTCCCGGACTTATTGAAGGCGGGTCTCAGGGGTCATTATCTCTCCTTAAACTTAAAGAAGGAAGGGCCTGAAAATCTACTAACCCCTCCCTACTTTTGGTGAAGGTGGGTCGTGACAGCAAACTACCCAATAACCCATTGAAAACAAGACTGGGAACATACACCCTTTCCAATTGGAGGTAATCGGTCCATTCTGGTAACTGATCTAATGTAGAAGCAAACACCTACACATGATAACATCTTATCACAGAGTTTGGTCCAAACTAATAATAAGAGAACATCCATGAAGAAGTCGCGTCAAACCCAATTAAAAAATCAAGAGTCAAGCTGCAAATTGGCTCCTCTTAACACTGGAGTTCTGGAATCCCTCAAACATTTATCTATTGATGCTCAGGATCCTACCCTCTCATTACCAAATTATGGGAGTTGTAATAGTAATTCTGATGTTCCCCATCGAACACTTAATCATGAAGTCTTTATTGATGAAAATTTTGTCAATCCAAAGAGTGTCTTTCTGGATGAGAGTCATGGAAACCCTCAGTGTGGCCTGAAGACTGAGGAGCAAGATAATTTATCCCTTGATGTAATCCAACATGGTGGTCCTCCCCATGACGGCGTTCGCTATGAAAGTCCTCTCCGCAGTAGTATTTCACATTATCAGGATAATTCTATAATTTACAATGTTGTTATGAGAAATCCCTCTTATCTTGAGACACTTTCCAACACATAGGCTAGTCATGTAAGATGCCTTATCATTAACGATTGAAATTCTTTCTCAGATAGAAGATATCTTAAGGGAACGGTCATTCTCTGAACCTCCATTGCTTTATTTGTATTCTAATAAAGAGATTTAACTTTTGTCAAACCAAGTGGAGAAATATATAGTAAAAGACTATGAAGATATGTTAAACATGAGAAAAAAATTTGCTAAAGGAGAAATACCAGTCATGTTCAAGCCTATAAAGAACTCTTAATATAAAATTCCAGAATAGATGGTAGAAGATTTCATTAATAATGTTCACCAAAAAATACGGAATACTCTTCATCATTTGAAAACCAAGGTATTACCATATAATGAATATAAAAATCATGTAAAGGTAATAGAAGGGTTGAGACTCCAATTTGACATGGCATATCTCTCATTTCCCGACATCCTACGGCTTAAAAAATAGAAGAGAACCCTTCAACGTGAATGCCTTAATGATCTAAAAAGGTTACATTAGTTATATTCTGACACCCCATCTGGTGATGATGGGGTGCACATGGAGAATTTCCTTTCACTGCACTCCAGAATCGACAAAGTCTTCCAAAAGTGGTCTCATGAAATGTTATTGGCCACAGTCGGCCACAATCAATAGATTTTGTATGTAATCGAATGTACACTCAAGAACAAGCCTCAACTAGATCTCATCAAAGTCATGCCCAAATAAAATAAGTTTTTGAGTTACTTTTACATCAAGAATCTGAGAATCTTGATTTGGAAACCCTCTTAGAGGATTTCAACCATCAATGAATGAAAATGTCTGAAATAGCATAGTAACCTTCTGAAAAAAGTGATTTTAGTGGTTTTGGGATAATGCACCCAGCTAATGCCCAAATCAAAATTCAAAAAATCAGAAGAGCATTTGTGAGAATCTCATCAATAGGAGTTCAAGAATAACCCCAGCTTGCAATGATGGGGGCTCTTTTAAATAAAACATTGAATTCAATGAACAATGTTCAGATTTTTGAAGAAGAAAAATAGGAAAAGACCCAGCCTGCAAGATTGGGGAATTTTTCACATCTAAAATCTCCTCCTCAATGAAATTTAGTTTTCTCCTCATTAGAGAAGAATCCACAAATAGAGTGCACAACTGAACAAGCCGAGGATTCCCTTCAGGTTACTGTTCGTCAAAAAACTCCTGAGAATCCATCATATAGGAGAACAGATTCTCCTCGAAGATACCGAGGGATAATATATTACAATGATACTGAAATAATTCCATCAATGCATTATGCTTCAGTGAATGTTATTAACATCATTTCATAAGAACCTCCAAAAAATGAGTCCAGTTCAAGGGAATCAAAATATGAAGTTCTTGTTGATAATAATGTAC
The DNA here is from genome assembly GCA_963277665.1 of Viscum album. Lineage (NCBI taxonomy): Eukaryota > Viridiplantae > Streptophyta > Magnoliopsida > Santalales > Viscaceae > Viscum > Viscum album. The sequence goes on along the minus strand of OY728136.1, from coordinate 896,732,392 downwards.
ACACTGAAGAAAATGAAGAAGTAGTACGTACATGAAATCATATGCTTACCCTAATTCTAGTTATGCCTTTAAATAAAAAACTCTACCCCCCCCCCTTCGAAAGACATCTTACAAGGGGAAAGGTAAAAGTTAGAGTGCATCTCACTTTTCCACTGGAGAAGGTCAATCTCTTTCCCATGAAGAGATATTTTCACTGTAATAAGATGAAATTAATGAGTTGAGAAGACTCAATACAAAGTTACTTTAAAGAATCATTTCTATAAATGTACTCGCTAGGCAGGTCCACAACATGCATATCCTATAGGACCTCCTTAGAAAAGAAGAGTTGTGGAAACTACAGATACAGATAATAAATTCCCTCCATTGGGTAGAGAACCAAGGCTGGATCAAACACATCTTCATAAGTCTATTCCTGTGGGATATCCAAGGAAAATACCATCACCACCAATATTGATTTTGTCAATCATTGCACTGTCACAATCTATATTTTTTGTACCTACATAGAATCCAACTCATCCAAATATTCCCCAAACACATATGAACACAATTGAGGCATTAACAACTTTATTGGAATCTATGGAAGAATGGATTGCACTAGTTCAGCTAGAAAAGAATGCTTACCCTGAATGGGTGGATTTGATTCCTCCCCCATAAATTTTTTTGAATAATACATTCTCTATCATTAATGTTTCAGGAGATCCGGAAAAACAGTTTACACATTTCATTTCTATTTGTGACCAAATGATGGGGACTCCTTAATAAGAAGAAGCAGTAAAGCGTAGCTATTGTGTACAATCATTACAAGGACTAGATTTTGATTGGTATACATGTTTACAATCTCTATCAATTACTGGATGGGAAGATCTTTATCACAAATTACTTCTTCAATTAATCTCAATGTTGACGAAGAAAAATGTTTTTGATCTTACGTATTTAAAAAAAAGGAGAATGAAAGAGTTCCAGATTTCATTACTCAATGGAAAGGATAAACATATTCTTTAAGTCTGTCACTCTCTCGAGAATATTTGATACCAATTTGTGTGGAGAATCATCGTGATGAGTTACTCACACCAATAATTCTTGTAAAATATACAGGAGGATTTCGAGACCTTACTTAAATTTCTCAACATATAGAATATTATATTATAGAAACTAAAGCTAAAACTCATGTAATTATATAAGATTTGGGAAGGAGAACAGGGAAAGTAGAAGCTGCTACTATTACACTCAAGAAAGCACATGTACCAGAATCATCTTCAAAACTTTCGTATATCAAAGGTATCTGCCTCTAGAGAATCGACAACAATGACCGCCTCATCAAGATGATCAAAGAGATCAAAGGAGGATATATTTTGAGGAATTATAGATAAATTTTTATTCCTTCATGAATGAACAAGTTCCCAGTTTCTTCATCTCATCTTTAGAAAATAATTTTGTATTGTTGGGAAGGGAATAGAAACCAAAAAAGAAGGAGATTAAGATCTTCCGAATTATTGTCACATTCACCAAATGTTTTCACATCCCATTCCAGAGTGTTTTTTTTAAATATCTCCTGCAAAAAATGGTATATTCTGGACAAGTGAAACTGAAATGTTCTTCATCTCATGTAGCATGTGTTACTACTACTGATTGAGAGGAATATGGCGAATAGAAGTAAGTCAAATGTAAAATTATGTGGAAATATGATGATTTGATGATCAGAAAAATGATCAATCGAACTCATGAAATTATAAGAACACAGTTGAAAAAACCAATTGTTTCTTTCTCCACTCCTTCCTTAGCTAAAACACCTTCATCAAAATATCATTCTTCAAAAGGGGAGTCCTCAAAGAAGCAACATGATCAGAAGGTTAAAGAGAAGCTAGAAGAAGATGATCTCGTATCATGTCCAAATATGACTTTGACTCCGGAAGATTTTATTCCATTTTCTTCAAAAGAACCGGCACTGCCCCGCTAAACAGCACAACCAGAACTGACCTGTCAAGCATAATCTTCATTAGATGAAGAATTGATCATTGTTTATGTCAACGTTATCCACATAACAAGTCCTTATGCCAATGGTGTTTCTGATTAAAATGACTAAGAGTTCTCTGTACCTAATTGGGGAATTATAGGAAGAGTTCAAGGTCAAGGATACAAGGGAAGATGTGGGAAATCTAGAAACCATTAATTCAATTCTACCCCTGCTTGAACTGTATATGTGGTGGAAACATGTGGGACAGTTCTTCAACAGGATTAATAAGAACAAATAGTTTCTTCCTTGCTAGATAGGTTCAGTTCTAACATGATTATATTGGAGGAATGATTAGAAGTCACACAATATTTTTCTCAACAAGTAGATAGATTTAGTCAGTCTATACTACTGAAACCAGAAGTATTTCTAGTTTCTGATCCAACACATGGTACATCTATACCATAAGCATCAACTTCTAAGGAACCTGAAAAACCACATCTCCATGATGGGAAATGCAGACCTATGGACAAAAAGTTTGATGTCTTCAAACAATTTTCCCAAGTACCAGAAAATTTATCTATTATAGAGGCCTTAAATATGTAAAAAGTTCTTCAAGAAGCACTTATTGAATCTTTTTCAAGTCCTCAAGAGTTTGAAATGGATGTTTCTGCTGCTGAGGTTTACTGTATAGAGAATGATCCAACAGAATGTAATGTAGTTATATCCTTTACGAATGAAGGTGAATATGATATTGTACATGGAAATATAAGATCCTTGTATCTATCTGGAATGTTCAATGATATAGACATTCAATGAGCCTTCATTGATAATGTTGCATGATTCATCCTCATTTCTATCCATACACTTTGTCTATTGGGCCTTACTGAATCTAACTTATCTCCATCCACTTTAACGTAGCAATCTTATGAAAAGAATGAGAAAGAACCTATGGGGAAATTACACTTACAACTCAGTTTAGAAGTATTTTGTCTAATTCAAACTTCATGGTTGTTTTTCAAGACACAACCTTCAATATTCTAGATGGAAGGCCTTGTCTACATCCTCATGCAAGAATGATTTCTTCATACCACCAAAGTCTTTAATACCGTTTCAATGGTCAAATATAGACATTATATGGTGACAAAAGGAATGTGGTCGATAACAAAGGGGGTAACTGAAATCAATTCTCCAAATGGCTTTGAAAATATCCATGCAAACCCATTGATACATTTTAGTATAGATTATGTGTTACCTATCAATCAAATTGAAAGGGTAGAGAGAAATCCAAGAAGTCATCCAAAAACATCCATAATGTCAATTGCAGTGATTGATCCTGACAGCATGAGAGAAATTGTTGATTCACCAAGTAGTGATGGAAGTTTTAATGGGTATGTATTCATTTTATTTTCTAAATTACAAAAAGACTACACTTCATCAATCAGAATAGATGAAATTGTATGAATTATAGAGGATGAAAAATAGGTTGATTCCCAATCCATTAGCACCTCTTTATTACCCAGGAAGACCCTTCATCATTAGTAGGGTCATAAATGGTCGCCTCTTCATCAGGGTGTTCGAATATTGACTTCACCATTGATTCTGAAAGTTTTCCTTCATTATTTGTTATGAAAAATGAAATATATGAAGTAACAAATAATGAAGATAAAGTGGAAGATCTCGGGGATTCTCCTCTATCATTTGAGGAAGGTGTTTCTACTATAGTGGATGAGCTCATAGAAATAAATCTTGATACAAAAAAAGATCCACGCCCCACTCTAATTAGTGCGGCCATGACACTAGAAGAGCAAGAAGTGTATACATAATTTCTATGGAAACATTGAGATATATTTTATTCAAATTATATAGAAATTCTAGGACTTAATTCTTATGTAGATACTCATCATTTGGGTTTTCCATAATAACATATTTTATTCAAGTAGGTAGGAAGAAGAACACACCCATCTCATGCCTCTAAAATTGTAGCTGAAGATGATAAGATAATAAAGGTTAACTTTATTATGGATGGTAAATATCCCAAATGGATAGCCAATATTGTCCCACTATAAAATAAAATTGAGAAAATTAGAGTTTCCATTGACTTCAGATATCATAACCAGCATTATCCTAAATAAGACCATCCAGTTCCGATCACAGAGCTTTTAATCGATGAGAAATATGGCTATAAAGCTCTTCCCATCATGGATGGCTACTCTAGGTATAATAAAATATATATGGCCCCAGAAGATGAAGAATCTACAGACTTCGTGTCCGCTAAAGGTGTGTTTTTATATAGGGTAATGCCCTTTTTTATAAATAATTCATGTGAAATGTATCAATGTTCTATGCACCATATCTTCAATCCCTTCTAGGGAAATTTTCTGAATGTTATGTGGATGATTTGGTGGTCAAATCCAGACAAAGTTCCAATCACATGGATGATCTAATGAATATATACAATAAACTTTGGCAACACAATTTGAATATGAATCCCTTGAAATGCGCTTTCAGGGTAACCTTTGGAAAGTTCCTTGGCTTTGTTGTGCGCCATCGTGGTATTGAAGTTAATCCTGAGAAAACAATATCAATTGTTGGAATTTCACCACCTCAAAACATGAATAAATTAAGAGTACTCTAATGAGACATGGTCTATATATGATGCTTCAATTCCAATTTGGCACGAAAGTGTTTTCCCTTCACAATATTAATGAAGAATGGGGTCACCTATCAATGGACCGAAGACTATAAAGAATCATATGATACCCTCAAGAAATATCTCTTGTTTACATCAATATTAATGCCACATGTTTAAGTATGTAAACTTATTCGTTAGGTGACAACTTAATAGAAATCATTGGGTTCCTTCCTAGCCCAAAAAAATGATTTTGGGAATTAAAGTAGCCTTTATTATCATATTAAAACTATGATTGTTGCGGAAACTCAGTATTCAAGTATTGAAAAGTGTTGTCTATAATTAATCATTACAGTGTATGAATTTAGGCAATACTTACAACATCATGAGGTCCAATTGGTATCTCTCAATAACCCACTCAAATTTATCCTTAGTCTTCCTATGCTTACAGGGTGTGTGGCATAATGGGAAATTATTTCGCAAGAGTATCATATTCATTCGTTGCCTTAGAAGGCATTAAATGGACAAGCTCTTTACAACATCTTTGTTGAACATCCATATATGGAAGATACATCATTGAATACTGAACTTATTGATGAATATGTTATCTCTATTCAAGATAATTTCGAAATATGGGAAATGTACTTTGATAGTGCCTCCATAAGTCCCACAGAGAAGAGAATGGAAAACCCTAAACTTAACAATGTTGTGTTAGGAATTGTCCTTATTTCCTCAAAAATGGCAGTGTTGCCTTATTCCTTCCTGTTGTAAGAATGTGGTACCAACAATGAGACGGAATATCATTCTCTCATCGCATGTTTGACATTGGCGCTTCAGGTGCATGTGAATCACATAAAAGAGAAATGTCATTCAGAAATGGTAATCAAAAAAAATCATCGAGGAATATTCTATCAGAATAGAAGATTTATTCCCTTTGTGTGATTACGTCAGTGGGTTAATGGCTGAATTTCTCTCAGATCTGACATTGTCTTATGTATCGCGCTCACGAAGTTCACAAGCTGATGTACGACTAATTCAGCTACAACCTTGTTAGATCTAAATTGGGATGAGATAGTCATCAATATAGCCCATCATCATATGGTATCGCCTTTTGTTCAACCCAAAATGGAATAAATTAATGAAATTATCCGTATTTCAAAGCCATATGGTCAATCCAATTGATGGAGAACACTCATTGTTAAATACCATCAAAATGGGGGTACTTCCACTTGATAGGGATAGAAAAGAATAGGTTCAACAATGAAAAGCTAATTAAACTTTTTATAATGGTCTAGACCACAAAAAAGATCATTTACAAATGAGGCTCTGATGGAATCTTTCACATGTGTATTGATGGAGATGAAACTACAACTATCAGGAAAGAAGTTCATTCAAGATTTGTGATGCCCATTATTCTAGGCATAGAGTCTCTGATCAGATATGAAGTCTTGGGTACTTTTGGTCTTCAATGACACATGATTATACTGATTTCACTAAGAAATTTCATTCCTTCAAAGTGCATTCCAACTTCATTCATCTACCCCCAAATTTGCAACATTATGCTAAATACAATTGGATACTTTCTACATGGGAAATGGATGTAGTAGGGACTTATCCTCCATCAACATTTGTAAGGTCCCGGACCTCTCTGGCCCATTCCTTTGTCAAAAAGAAGGTCAAAAAGTGTTCTGGTGGGTAAAATGGACTTTTCCACACTTTCCAGAATTTTGAAACTACACGCCGTGTAGTTTGAGTACACACCATGTACCCCCTTCCCAGGTATACCCCGTGTTGCAGACCGTGTCCTTGCTTTGTGGAATAATGAGTACACATCATGTGTCCAAACTACATGCCATGTAGTCCTTCCCCACGTATACGTTACCCTCAAATCGTGTGTTGACCAGTCAATGGCCGCGTGGCCGTGTTGGAAGCCGCGTGGAGACCGTGTGAAAGAACAGAGTACACAACGTGTACCATAAAGTACAAACCGTGTACTTTTGCTTTTCACGCCTATAAAAGGAGGGGTCCCCACCTTTCAACTCACCCCTCTCCCCTCCTCTCCTCTACTCTAATCAGAGCTCTCTCAAGAGACTCGAAGGTTCTTTCTTCCATAACTTCTTCGTCCGAGCTCCAATTTACGATCTGTCAGTGGCCACGGGATCGTAACGACGAGGCAGAGCTTCCGAGCCTGGGTCTGTTGTCTTTCTATTGGCCCTTCCTTTCCGACTTCCACCTGAGGAGGTTTTTTCAGGACCTGACAGAAGTGACAGATGCCGATGGACGTCTTCTAAAGTTGATCCGGGGGAGCGTTGTGACCAGAACCTGTTGAGGTAGGGATCATACCTTCGTCTCTCTAATTTGTGCATCATGGGGGTGGGTGTTCTATTGTTTACGTGAAACACTTTTGAACCGGTTTAAATAATGATAATAACTGGTCAAACAACGGGGTTGGGAAGTTTGTGATTGCTGTTACTTTATACCCTGTGATATTATGTTGTGAATTGAATGAGCTTCTGCCTATGGAAAATCACGATCGTTGGGGGCCTTTGCTTACTCAATTAAATGTTGCCCTCTCCTTCTGGGTTTTCTTATGGATGGAAATTTTTGGAATGTGGAAATTGGTTAATCACGTAAAGTTAGTTGTTTAAATGAAAATCTAGAACCCTTGTGTGATCACCCCGGTTGAACCAAAATGGAATAATGAACATGTGGGTGTTGGATTGGTTACGTGGCATGTGATGGGGGTGTTTTGTGGTTTGTTGTAATTTGGGTGGGCAGCGGGGCTGCAATAAATGGTATTAAGGGGATAATGATGTATGGTGTGGTTATGGTGGTTGGCAGCGGGGCTGCAGGGATGAGTTTAAATGTGAATGGACTATGGGTTGCATTTATTAATTAATGTGGAAGAGTTAATGAATGATGGGGCTTGGTAATGAAATAGAAATAATAATCAATGGGTTGGTTGGTTAATAAGAAGGAACTCGCTATGTTGCTGTGTTTTTTCTAACATGCTTTGTGTATGGTAGGGATATGATTACAAATGATCGTTGTGGTTGGTTGTGGATAGTTTCCCAGTAGTTAAGGAACTGAATAAGCTTATTTCTGTTGATATGTGAAAATCTAAATGGGATTGGGGTAGTTTGTTGTTTGCAAGCTTCATGGTAGCAGTGTCGAGGCACGTTCTCAGTTTCTCTGTTTAGAAGCCATAGGTTGGGTTGAGTGGTTGCTATATATATATATATATCTGTATCTTTTGTGTTATATCACACCGCACCCATGTTGAGCACTTAGTGTCGAGCACTCCCATTTCATGTGAGAGGGTGTTTTCCATAGTTACTAGCCCCTTCATGCTCCTTCTCCCCTAGGCTGTGATGGCTTGAGGCGACCTTACACCCTAGACTCTACAGGTAGGTTTCAATTGGGGTGGTTAGGCCCAAGAATCTTCGGGCAGACATATAGGTTGTGATGGCTTGAGGCCACCTTACACCTAAGAATCTTCAGGTAGGTTTCGATTTCAGGCACAGGTGTCTTCGGGTGAGAGTTCTGTTACTATTACTATTCCCAAGAATCTTCGGGATGAGGCCCAGGTGTCTTCGGGCGGGGATGTGGTTGTGGTTGTGAGGCCCAGGTGTGTGCGGGCGGGATGGGGGGTTGTGAGGCCCAGGTGTGTGCGGCCAGGATGTGTGGTGGTGAGGCCCAGGTGTGTGCATGCGGGATACGTGGTTGTGAGGCCTAGGTGTGTGCGGGCGGGGAAAGTGTGGCAGTGACAGGACGTTCATCTAACTAATGGGAAATGGTGCGGGGAACCCAATACTTGTTCTTATACTACTACTACCTGTTGTGATTGTGTTTTGGTGAGTGTGGCTGGTAAGGTTGGTTGGATAGTTTTCCTTGTTAGGATTCATCTGTTGTTCTCACGGGACATTAGGATGTCTCCCCACTTGTGCACGAGACCATTAGGTTTTCCTACTGAGTATACATGTATGATCACCCTACGTTTACTTTCAGGTTTCTAGGAGGACTACCAGGGTCGTACGGGACCCTACTAGTTAGACAGTTGGAGTTGTTGTTTTTGTTGTACCTTTGTTTTCTTTTGGTATTTTACTTTGAGCTTTCTTGTACTTGTACCTTGTTATAAAATTGTTTAAACATGCATGTGGGCTTGGATTGGGGTTATTTCTATACACTTGTTCTTTTTTCCTTTTTGGATGTTGACTTGTCTTATTTCTCGATCATTAAAAATAAAAAGGGTAATTCCTCCCATACTTGTGAAAAACTCATACCTTTGGTGCTAGTCGCCACCTCGGGGCCTACTGGAGGCCGGACTCGGGGGTCATTATCTCCCTATCACCATTGCCATCTCAGGAGGGGCATCTTTGGTGGGAGGGGGTCTCGACAGAATGGTATCAGAGGTGATGTTTGAGAGATAGGATGGAGTCTGGAGTTAGGAACAGTGAGAAATGCATGGGATGGTAGGGCAACGGTGTTGGTTAACCTTGGTGTGTGACAAAGGCCAGAGAAGACCAGCTAGGACATGGGATTTTAGGGCCCCCCGTGATCCGATGCAAGGACTATGATCCTACCAAACGACCAAGTGATACTACATTGATTTCAGGGTAGAGACCCCAGGGAAGGTACATGCATCATCATGATTGTGTTTTACTTGATTTTGGTGTTCTGGTAATGAATTGAAATAAAATGATAATAAAAACTTTGAGAAATTTCCTTACTACATGGGCTTAGGCGATCCTTGTTTACCATACAACTATGGAACCTGGACGTCGTCCCCTGGTGGCTCAGATGGCCGAGGCCTAGCAGATCCAAGTGGTCGATCAGTTGAGGATTGACCGAGAGGAGGAAGATAGTCAGTGGAAGAAGACTCTCTGTTCCTTCCAGTGTCAGACCCTCAAGATGTACGAGGGTAGTACTTTGGATATGGAGGCGGAGGGGTGGCTTGAGGAGCTACGGATTTTTTTTACCCTGATTCGTGCTCCAAGGGAGTACTGGGTTCCCCTAGGAGTCAGTCAGCTGAGAGGTGCGGTGCGGTAGTGGTGGACGCTCTACCTTGGAGAGAGGATAGAGGTAGAGGTTCTGTGGACTGAATTTGAGAAGGAATTCCACGAATAATTCCTTTCTTCTATGATCAAGGCGGAGAAGCAGCGTGAGTTACTCTCCCTTCATCAGGGGAGCATGTCAGTACGAGAGCTGGGGATCAAGTTCAGGGATCTTCTGCACTTTGCTACGGATCTCCTTCCGGATGAGGAGTCTCGGGAGAGACATTTGGAGGAGGTGCTTCTTCCTTCGCTCCAGTATGTTGTCACCCCTTCACCCTTCCGATGTACATGGCGGTGCAGAAGAGGGAAGAGGTCGTAGGTGCACCGCGTGAGGTGTTTCAGCCAGGTTCATCGAAGGGGAAGGCATTCAGCAGCAGGTCTCCTGTGACAAGACCTTCCAGGTTCAGGCCAGTGGGGAGTAGGCCCCAGCAATTCCAATTCATATCATCGGGTCCTCGTCCCTTTTCCATGAGCCCAGGACCGAGGTGTTTTTCTTGTGGGGGTTTCGGGCACATTCTGAGTCGGTGCCCGACCCGAGCTCCGTACTGTGGAGGTGGGCAGGTTCAGCGCCCACCGCAACAGCACCAGTTGTCAGCGAGGCCCTTCCAGCAGCAGCAGGACCATGCTCCTCTGAGGACAAACTTTGCAGGAGGAGGCCGACCTCAAGGTTCTCCTCTGAGATATCGACCGGGGCGTGGTCGGGGATGTGGACGACATCAGAGAGGCAGAGGAGCTGGGCGTGGACAGTTGCACGTAGCAGAGTTAGAAACTCCAACATGACCAGAGGTGGTGCGAGGTACGATTTGTTTGTTCAGCACTCTTGTTTCTGCTTTGTTTGATATGGGAGCTTCGCACTCCTTTGTTACACCTGGTCTAGCCCATGCTTTGGGACTAGACATAGAGAGACTTTCCGTACCACTGGTGCTGAGAACACCAGTTGGAGGCCAGACCAGTGTATCTTTTGTTTTCCGTGGATGTGGGCTGACGTTGGGACCACATCGATCTAGTGGGGAGCTTCTTCTGTTACAGATGCAGCCATATGATGTCATCCTTGGCATCGACTGGTTTTTTTTGGTTAGTGCCGTTATCGACTTCTTCTGGAGAAGAGTCTTGTTCTCCAACGTGGATGGGCAGCGCGTATCTTTTGTTGGCGAGAGGAGCTATCAGGCAGGAAGCCGGCGTGTGGCGCCTCTCCTTTCCTTGTTGGGCGGGTTATCAGTGGTTCCAGCCGATACATAGGTGATGGATGTCTCAGAAGTTGTTGGGGAGTTCCTCGATGTTTTTCTTGAGGAAGTTCTGACTCTACCCCCCCCCCCCCCCCACGACGTGATGTTGAGTTCGGGATAGACTTACAGCCTGGTGCCCGTCCGATTTTGATGGCCCCTTATCAGATGGAACCTTCGGAGTTTCGGGAGTTGCGGATTCAGATTGAAGATCTGATGGAGAAGGGTTTTGTTCGACCCAGCATTTCACCATGGGGTGCTCCAATTTTTTTCATGAAGAAGGAAGATGGTGGTCTCAGGCTATTCATAGACTACCGAAGGCTAAACCAGGTAACAGTCAAGAACCGTTACCCCCTTCCAAGGATAGATGATCTTTTCGACCAACTGAGAGGAGCAGGTTGTTTTTCTAAGATTGATCTACGATCTGGATATTATCAGCTGAGGGTGAAGGACAGTGACATCTCAAAGACGGCTTTCAGGTGAAGGTATGGGCACTTCGAGTTTGTACTGATGTCGTTTGGAGTTACGAATGCACCAACTGTGTTCATGGGACTTATGAAATTTGTCTTCCGAGAGTTTCCGGACTGGTTCGTCGTTCTGTTTATCGATGACATCCTGATCTACTCAAGATTAGAGGAGGAGCACGTTGAGCACCTCAGGGAAGTCTTGGAGGTCCTTAGACACCACCATCTTTATGGAAAATTGTGAAAGTGTAAGTTCTTGACACAAGAAGTACACTTCCTTGGGCACGTGGTGTCTCAGCATGGAGTGTCAGGGGACCCATCGAAGGTGGAAGCAGTTGTTTCTTGGGAAGCACCCAAGAGCATGGCAGAAGTTCGTAGTTTCCTGGGGTTAGCATATAACTATCGGAGGTTCGTTTTGGACTTCTCTCGAGTTGTTTCTCTATTGACAGCTTTGACAAGGAAGAACCAGGTCTTCCTATGGAGCGAGCAGTGCCAGAAAGCTTTTGACTACCTGAAGGAGAAGTTGGTCAGTGCTCCCATACTCAGGTTGCCAGAGGAAGGGTTGTTGTATGAGGTGTTTTGTGATGCTTCTGGCCTTGGTCTGGGGTGCGTGCTGATACAGAAGAAGGGTGTGATCTGCTATGGGTCTAGGCAGTTGCGCCCTCATGAGCGTAACTATGCCACCCATGACCTGGATCTTGCAGCAGTAGTGTTCGCATTGAAGTTGTGGTGACATTACCTCTTTGGGGAGCTCTTTGTGGTCTTCTCAGATCGTAAGAGCCTGCGTTATATCTTCTCCCAGCGTGACCTGAACTTACGGCAGAAGAGATGGGTCGAGTTTCTCCAAGACTATGACTTTGAGATCTCTTACACTGAAGGTAAGGGCAACGTTTTAGCTGATGCCCTGAGCAAGAAGTCGCATCAAGAAGTGGTTTGGGAATCTGTTGATGCTTGGAAGGTGATGAGAGAGTTGGCTGCCCTGCACTTAGATGCAAGGGAAGATGGTTTTAGAGGATGTTTGTTCTAGATGATGGTGAAATCCTCCTTGTCGTAGCAGGTGGAAGAGTCTCAGTGGGGGGACTCAGAGGTAGAGGTGATGCAGGATCGTGTCGATCAGGGGAATGCTCCAGAGGGATGGCCAGAGGGTAGCCGACATCAGATGCTTTTCCATGGAAGGATGTTTGTCCCAGAGGCGATGCGTGAGGGACTTCTCCATGAGTTCCATAGCTCAGCCTTGGAGGTACATCTAGGAGATTTAAAAATGTACCGAGGCCTGAGGGATCAGTTTTGGTGGCCCGGGGTGAAACGGGCAGTGGCGGAGTCTGTGGCTAAGTGCCTAGTGTGTCAGCAAGTGAAGGCTGAACACCGTGTTCCCGGTGGTTTTTTGCATCCTTTAGATGTCCCCGAGTGGAAGTGGGATGACATATCAATGGACTTCGTCACAGGACTACCCAAGGATTAGGGTGGTTATGATGATATCTGGGTAGTGGTGGATCGTCTGATGAAATCATCTCACTTCTTAGCAATCAAGGAGTCGGGCCCGGTGAGTACCTTAGCATAGAGGTACATAGACGAGGTGGTGCGTTTTCATGGAGTTCTGAGGACTATCATCTCAGACTGGGATACTCGATTTACCTCACGAGTATTGAGGGGGTTATAACATGATTTTGGCACCCAGCTACGCCTTAGCACTGCTTTCCACCCCCAGACCGACGAGCAGACAGTGTGGACTATCCAGATGCTGGAGGACATGCTGCGAGCATGCGTTCTGGATTTCGGAGGATCATGGGTACGATACTTGCCTTTAGTAGAGTTTGCCTACAACAACATCTTCCACTCTACTATTGGCATGACACCATTTGAGGCTTTGAATGGAAGGCCATGTCGTTCACCCATTTGTTGGGCAGAGGATGGTGAGACGGGTGCTCTTGGACCAGAGGTAGTACAGAGCACCACAGAGAAAGTCCAGCTTGTACGTGAGATGATAAAGGCGGCTCAGGACCGACAAAAGTCTTATGCTGATCGTCGGAGGAGGCCCTTGGAGTTCGATGTGGGAAATCATGTGTTCTTGAAGGTTTCCCCTCGACGGGGGTAGCAGAGTTTTGGGAAAGGGAGAAAGCTCTCACCAAGGTTCATCGGACCTTTTGAGGTGCTGAGGCGAGTTGGCGAGGTGGCATATCAGCTGGCCCTGCCACCTCAGATGGAGAAAGTCCATGATGTCTTCCACATCTCCCAGCTATGTTGGTACTTACACGATGACTCTCACGTTATCGACTGGGGAGAGTTAGATATGGGAGATGACGCGAACTTCGAGAAACAACTAGTCAGAATCGAGGATCGTAAAGAGAAGTTTTTCCATGGATGAACCATTCCCTTGGTTCGTGTATTGTGGAGGCATGGCGGTATCGAGGAGAGAACTTGGGAGTGGGAGACCCAGATGCATGCTCAGTACCCAGAGTTGTTTTGACTTGTGTTTTTCCCTTGTTCATCTGAGAATTGTGTTGATATTGTACTATGTACCTTTGATATATGGAATACTTGGCTTGTCAGTTGTGAGACCTTTTGTTTCTTTGTTCCCGGGTAATGTATAACATGTCTGGATGTGTGGGAAAGGGAAAAACCTGACCCTTAATCGAGAAGCATTAATGTGGATGCGATTGAACCCATGCGGGCGAGTCAGTGCACCCTAAAGCAGATAATATCTCGACATAGGTGAAGGAATTTCCCAAACCCACGTGTTCGGGCAGTGTGTTGGTTGTGTGGTGTTGGGGTTAGTGCGAGTTGACAAAAAAATCCTAATGTATGAAAGTGGGAAGACCCAATTCTTAATCGAGACGCATTAATGAGGATGTGATTAAACCCGTGCAGGAAAGACAGTGCCGCCTAAAGCGTAAAATATCTCGACATAGGAGATGGAATTCCTAACACATATGATTACGGTTGTTGGTTGGGTTCCTGTTATAATGAGAACCCTAAGAGGTATCTTGTTGGGTTCCTCTGGGTTGGTTTTTGAATTCTCGGGGATGAGAATGTTTTAAGAGATATATGATGTAATGGCCCGGACCACTCCGGCCCATTCTTTTGTCAAATAGAAGGTCAATAATTGTTCTGGAGGGTAAAATGGACTTTTCCACACTTTCCAGAATTTTGAAACTATATGCCGTGTAGTTTGAGTACACGTCGTGTACCCACTTCCGGGGCATACCCTGTGTTGCAGATCATGTCCTTGCTGTGTGGAATAATGAGTACAAGCCATGTGTCCAAAATAAACTCTGTGTAGTCCTTCCCCGCGTATTTGTTACCCTCAAAACGTGTGTTGACCAGTCAACAGCCGCGGGGCCGTGTTGGAAGCCGTGTGGAGACCGTGTGAAAGAACCGAGTTAGGACGTGTACCATAAAGTACATGTCGTGTACTTTTTCTTTTCACGCCTATAAAAGGTGGGGTCCTATCCTCCTTTCAACTCACCCCTCTCCTCTCCTCTCCTCTCCTCTCCTCTAAGCAGAGCTCTCTCTAGAGACTCGAAGGCTCTTTCTTTTATAACTTCTTTGTCCGAGCTCCAATTTATGATCCATCGGCGGCCACAAGATCATAACGACGAGGCGGAGCTCCCGAGCCTGTGTCTATTGTCTTTCCTTCAGCCATTACTTTCCAACTTCCACACGAGGAGGTTTTTTCAGGACCCCACAGAAGTGACGGACGCCGACGGACGTCTTCTAAAGTTGATCCGGGGGAGCGTTGTGACCAGAACCTGTCGAGGTATGGATCTTACCTTCATCTCTCTAATTTGTACATCATGGGGGTGGGTGTTATATTGTTTACGTGAATCATTTTTTAACCGGTTTAAATAAATATAATAACATGTCAAACAACGGAGTTGTGAAGTTTGTGATTGTTGTTACTTTATACCCTGTGATATTATGTTGTGAATTGATTCAGCTTCTTCCTATGGAAAATCACAGTCGTTGGGGGCCTTTGCTTACGCAATTAAATGTTCCCTCTCCTTCTGGATTTTCTTATGGATGGAACTTTTTGTAATGTGGAAATTGGTTAATCACGTAATGTTGGCTATTTAAATGAAAATATGGAACCCTTGTGTGATCACCCTGGTTGAACCAAAATGGAATAATGAACATGTGGGTGTTGGCTTGGTTACGTGGCATTTGATGGGGGCGTTTTGTGGGCTGTTGTGGTTTGGGTGGGTAGTTGGGCTGCAATAAATGGTATTAAAGGGATAATGATGTATGGTGTGGTTATGGTGGTTGGCAGTGGGGCTGTAGGGATGAGTTTAAATGTGAACGGACTATGGGTTGCGTTTAATAATTAATGTGGAAGATTTAATGAATGGTGGGGCTTGATAATGAAACAGAAATAATAATCAATGGGTTGGTTGGTTAAAAAGAAGGAACTTGCTGTGTTGTTGGGTTTTTCTTAACTTGCATTTGGGATGGCAAGGATATGCTTACGAATGATCGTTGTGGTTGGTTGTGGATAGTTGCCCAGTAGTTAAGGAACTAAATGAGCTAATTTCTATTGAGATTTGAAAACCTAAATGGGGTTGGGTTTGTTTTATGTATGCATGCTTCATGGTAGCAGTGTCGAGGCACATGCTCAGGTTCTCTATTTAGAAGTCATAGGTTGGGTTGAGTGGTTGCTATATATATATATATATATATATCTGTATCTTTTGTGTTATATTGCACCGCACCCATGTTGAGCACTTAGTGCAGAACAATCCCATTTCATGGGAGAGGGTGTTTTCCCATAGTTACTATCTCTTTCCTGCTCCTTCTCCCCTAGGCTGTGATGGCTTGAGGTGACCTTACACCCAAGACTCTTCGGGTAGGTTTTGATTGGGTTGGTTAGGTCCAAGACTCTTCGGGAAGACTTATAAGCTGTGATGGCTTGAGGAGACCTTACACCTAAGACTCTTCAGGTAGGTTTTGATTTCAGGCCCTGGTGTCTTCGGGCGATAGTTTTGTTACTACTACTATTCCCAAGAATCTTCGGGATGAATCCCAGGTGTCTTCAGGCGTGGATTTGGTTGTGCTTGTGAGGCCCAGGTGTGTGCGGGCGGGATGCGTGGTTGTGAGGCCCAGGTGTGTGCGGGCGGGATGCGTGGTGGTGAGGCCCAGGTGTGTGCGGGCAGGATACGTGGTTGTGAGTCCCAGGTGTGTGCGGGCGGTGAAAGTGTGGCAGTGACAGGATGTTCAGCTAACTAATGGGAAATGATGCGGGGTACCCAATACTTGTTCTTATACTACAACTACATGTTGTGATTGTGTTTTGGTGAGTGTGGCTGGTAAGGTTGGTTAGATAGTTTTCCTTGTTAGGTTTCTTCTATTATTCTCATGGGACATTAGGATGTCTCCCCATTTGTGCATGAGATATTTAGGTTTCCCTACTGAGTATACTTGTATTCTCACCCTACGTTTACTTTCAGGTTTCCAGGAGGACTACCAGGGTCGTGCGGGACCCTACTAGTCGGACAGTTGGAGTTGTTGTTGTTGTACCTTTGTTTTCTTTTGGTATTGTACTTTCAGATTTCATGTACCTGTACCTTCTTATAAAATTGTTTAAACATGCATGTGGTCTTGGTTTGGGGTTATTTCTATACACTTGTTCTTTTTCCTTTTTGGTGGTTGACTTGTCCTATTTCCCGATATTTAAAAATAAAAAGGTTAATGCCTCTCATACTTGTGAAAAACTCATACCCTTGGTGCTAGTCGTCACCCCGGGGCCTACTAGAGGCGGGACTCGGGGGTCATTATCTCCTTTTCACCATTGCCAGCTCAAGAGGGGAATCTTTGGTGGGAGGGGGTCATGACAACATCTAAGCTGTTAAAGTATATTCTTACTATTACTAACTTATTCTCCAAATGGGAAGGGTATTAACTCTCAAAAAAGTTAGAGTCAAAATCATTTTTAGTTTTGTCAAAACTAACATCATCACTAGATTAGGTGTCCCTCATACTATTTTTACAATCAATGGAACCAATTGTTTTCTGCTGAGGTAAAGAAGTTATATTTGGAACATAATATCAAATCCAACCATTCACCTAGTTATCATGTTGCGGCCAATGTATAGATTGAGGCCTTCAATAATTCCCTATCAAATAGACTCCAAAATATGATGGATAAAGATAAGAAATCATGTCCTGATAAAAATTTTAATGCTTCATGGGCGTACTGCCACCCAGGAAACCCCTTATTCATTGGTATAATGAAAAGAAGCAGTTCTGCCAATTAAAATTCAATAGGCTTCAGTCAGAGTTGCAATCTGTGATTAGTTGTCTATAGATGAGAAGTCTTAGAAATGGTTTGATGAGATGAAGCAATTAGACGAAAGAAGTTTACATACTTTGAATCACATGGAAATATAACAAAACAAATTAGCTCAAGATTTTTACAAGAAAGTTTTCCTTCGTTCATTTCTTCAAGGAGAATTGGTATTGGTCCTCAGGACTCCAATTATACCAGGAACAAACCTCCATTGCTTGAGACAAAGTGGGAATGACCTTATTCCATACATAAGGACTACTCAAATAAACCATATTCCATAATTTAAATGGATGGATAACTCATTACAAAACCAACAAATGTTATATATTTTATAAATACTTTGTGTAATTGCATAAAATGTTGGCCTCACTACAAGACTAAAAACTGCATAGCCCTCATGTCCTTACTGCAAGACATAAAACTAAACTTTACAAAGTACTAGTTACATGATATTAAACTTAATAACAACCCAAAATGTCCATGTTGCATGATGTTAAAATGCATAGTATTTTTTTCCTTGTCACACGATGTGAAACTGTATGACGCCATTTGTACAGTTAATGTCTTATCTATTAACGTTAGGAGATTCTATAAGCAATCATCATTGACATCATTACTACTCCTTAGTATCACATGAGTCACACTCTTCCCAATTGCTGAGTTAGATCTTCATAAGGTCCTAATTTCAAGAACTACTTATATAATGATTATCATTTTCAATGAGATACCTATAGATTTCTAAATCTCCAATTTTGGGCCTAGCCGCAATCACAAAAAATTATTATTTTTATTTTCTACTCCTGTATATGAATCACATCAATACTGTGTTTCCTTATCATAAATGGATTGGTCCTTATACCATTTCATGTCTTAATTTTAATTGGTCTCTCAAAACGTGTCAAAATCCCTCATTCTTCAAGTTGAACTTGATTGGCATGAGGAATGATTGTTCCAAGAACTATGTACAGCTTGATTCTCATTTTCAATGAGTTATGTTGGGACACATTGATCTCTAATCTTGGGCCCAACCAGGATCCTTAAAGAATCCCTTTACTATCTGTATAATTATCAAACCTACATAGTGAATGTTTAAAGAATTGTGTTTGCCTTGATTCTTCCCCCAGCAAGACATGTATTGAAACTTGGTTTTTCTCCATTGGTCCTGCTATAACATTTATTTCTTTTCACATCAGTTTATCTTGTCCCTACTGCATGACATTAAACTGCATAGATATCCACGAATTCCATTTTTCTTGATTCTTTCTCCAATAGGATACGTAGTGAGCCTAGGTCATATGCCATGGCTCAACTATCACCTAATTATAATAGACTTATTTTTCACTTGTGTCACCTTTGTGTTACAGAAGAAACCTGTATTCCTCCATGTTTCTCACACCGAGCATATCTCAGGTGGGATTAGGAATTGGGTAAATAGATTATCTGTATAGTTAAGGTGCCTCAATTCCTTTTTTGGGTTATCAATGGTCCTGGCTGAAATACCATAAAAGGCACAACATATGTTCAATCCGTATGATGATAAACTACACAGTCCTTTAATGAACTATATTTTTCTTGATTCTAATCCCATTGCGAAACGTAGTGACGAATATGCTGTAAATTCTGGTCCCAGCCAGGAGGAAATTTATTTTTCCCCCTATTATTCATTCAATAAAAAAAAATTCAATGCAGATAACTTTTATTTTTAGGTTATCTCCTCAGAGAACTGATTAAGGAAGCGAGAACGTCCTCATTTTACAAACGAATCATATCCATGTAAGGGATTCAAAATTTATAGTCAATAGTAATTAAAATATTCCTTATATGAATTGATCATTACCTCCTTCCATATTTCAAACTCTTAATCTTGAATATTTATAGATCTTCATAATCTTTCTTATGGTTTCTACTGACAGAGTTGGTAACATCTGAGAGCTCTTTTTTATAACTATGTAGTACGTTCCCTTACGTGGCCTTGCATAAAATTTTCCTACATAAAGGGAATTTCAGTAAAAATATGCCACTATTTGGCTATACAACATATTCCCTATTTGGCCATGCATAATACTTCCCCCATAACAAGATATTCCTATGATGGTAATTTTGTTCTTGGTTAAAGTGTCTTTTGTCCCCTTCAAACATTGATAATGATATACAAGAATCTGTATTTTAAAATATTCATTCAAGTATATGTGTTCCAATACCTTTACCTCGATCAAAAAATTTTCAAGACCATGGTTTACACATTTTATCTTCATGGGTTCAATGAAATATGAAAATATACATGGATCACTTGACCAAATATCATGTATTGTTTCCATTTCTGGTCCTAGTCGTCTGACATAAAACAACAGACTCCATACGTCCTATGTATGGATCATACCTTCATAGAAATCCTATTATTTTGATTCATTGGAAATCATGGTTGGAAATACCCTTTCCATATTTAGGTATCATTCTCCATAACCTGAACTCTGTACTTCAGAAAATCTAAATCTCCACAATGTTTCTTTCAGTTTTTAGCAATAGAATGTCAATATTCTGAGAGCTCTTTTTCTTGACTATACAGTGCGTACCCTTAGGTGACCTTGAAAAAATCCAACATAACAGGTCTTTTAGTCAAAATATGCCACTATTTGGCTATGTAGAATATTCCCCAGTATTCCCTGCATAATACAACCCCCATAAAGGTTTTTCAAATAATGGTAACTTTGTTCTTGGAAAAGACTTCCTCTAATTCCTTTATCCATTTTTCCATATCATTCATCATATCTAGAAATTGACAATCAAAGGTTACAATTTACTTTTCCATACATGAATATGGTTGTATGTTTCCAAAAAAAATCATCAAGAATTTTGAAGAGTGTCATACCATTTGTCAAAGATAAAATACCATAAATTAATGCCACCTAATGACCTCACTGCATGACTTAAAACTGCACAGTACAATATCCTCCCTGGATGACATTAAACTGCAAAGTACAATGTTTTAACTACATGACTTAAAACTGTACAATACAATGTCCTCACTGCATGACTTAAAACTGCACAGTACAATGTCCTCAATGCATGACGTAAAACTACACAGTACAATGTCCTTACTATTTAACATAAAACTACATAGTTTTATATCATAAATTTCAATTTTTGATAAATTTTATCCATTCTTCATACACCAAATTGATTTAGAAATGGTTTTTCTATTTTTGACATATGTTGGTACAAAAAAACCCATTTATTCTTAAAATTCATTTCCCTAGAAAAACCACGCACTATGGTGTTGTGTCACCCAATTCATATTATCCCTTGTCTATCAACATTAAAATGTTAAATTACTAAGATCTCTTTTTCATGACTATGAAGTACATTCCCTTAGGTGGCCTTGCACAATTTTCCTATATAACGGCCCTATCAACCAAAAATGCCACTATTTGACTATGCAGCATATTCCCTAGTCAACCCTACATAACACAACTCCCATAAAGATTTTTTCAAATAATGGTAACTCTGTTTTTAGAGGAGACTCCCCATATATTGATACATGTTTTAAATTTTTTGGCCCTAAAAATCATGGCTGATGCTTCCCCTTGGAAATTTTTAAATAATATTAAATCAAGTCTTAGCCAATTAGTCATGTTTGGGATATAATTTCAAAAATTATGGTCAAAGTTGTTTGACCATAAAAACTATCCCTTAATAGTCCAACTTGTGTGAATCTAATCTGATAAGAGACGTGGTACTCCCCATATTGAGAACACACGAAGGGATCTTTGAACAAAAGTCGAGTCCACGAAGGGAACTTTGAACAAAAGTCGAGTCCCAACTCACTAAGCATACATTTTGTATGGTTTAGGAAATATTGAGCAATAAAAATTCAATTGATATAAATTTTGTGGGGTTGTACATATAACCCTATAAAAATTAAATCTAATCTTAATAGGACCCATGGATTAGGTAAAACGAAATTAGTTAGAGAGAGTGAATATATAAATGATTAAAGACAAAATTCCTTTCCTTGTTGACAATATTTATAGAGGGGCATCCAAAAATTGGAGTATCTTTCTTATTAGAAATAAGAAATTGTAAAAGTATTTCTAAATAATTACACATTTCATTGATAGGATCTTGAGCCCCATCAACTGCCAGTTGATTCTCATTTATATGACCAGCTCTTCTCTCTACAACACGATGAAGTGCTTCTCTAGCATCTGCAATGTATTTTTCCCCATACTTCTGAAATTTTTCTAATAAGATATGAAGCTTGTCAGGATCCCATGTAATGAAATCTAACTCAAGTTGAAGACACAGCTACTGAAAAATATTTTCTTTAATTTTATGATTTTGTACCTTCAACTATGTAGTATCATTAGCCTCATCTTGGGAAAGCGCTGCTATAAACTCTTCAATATTGGTCAAAAGTTTGGATTTTATCAAGTCTTGCAGAATCCTTTTCTCATGGGGAAACAGAGATGAAATTTGTGTAATTCTTGAAGGTAGTTCTTCATGGGGATTCTCAGATATTATCTTCCATATATTCAGCCAATCTTTTCGACATGCAAGATGGAGTTCCTTTTACAGTTCTAGGTCTAATTCATAAACATTGTCTTAAGGAGGGGTGTATTCTAGGATAAGTGCACTTAATGAAGTCACATGTTGTTCTCCTTTCTGAAAAATGGTTGTTTCACATTACAATATTGTTTGGACTGATCTAGAGGCTTCACCTCCAGACCTGTCTATATAAATTGATATCTCTATATGGTAAGTCAAGAATTATGGTTGTGATTAGCTTCAAGTGATAACAAAAGTGAGTAAAATCACAATATCATCATCTCTTACCTAATAGTGGGTTAGCATATTGAGAAGACTCCTCCCCAATAATCTCTACATCAATAATTTTGTATGATGTTTCTGGATGAGTAGTTCTATCTTTACTGTGATCAGGATCCTCAGAATGAATCTCCGGAAGATCTTCTTTCTCAAGATTCACTTGAGATAATGTATATGTAATTATAGGATTGACATTAATATCAATGCTTCCTTTAAGTATTTTCATGGTAGAAGTTTCTTTATATGGAGCTACATATTTCTACCAACCATGGTTAGAAATATAAAAATAAGTATATTAAAAGGACAAATAATGAAAAATCACTTCTAGTTGATTCTATACAAGGAACTTCAAAATATTTTAATGCATTTGGTATATTAACATGTTATAATACTTCATCAAAAGGAATGCCAAGGTTAATCATTTCATCCAATGATGTCTCATATCCCATGTTAGTATCACCCATCGGAGAACATTGTGTGTTATCTTGGAAACCTTCCTCCGGAAACCTTTGACCTCGAGTAGCTTCCTCAACAACAGTTGGGGGGACAACATCAGTTGTTCCCAGATGTTCTGGTGCATGTGATGAACCTATAGAATCACATGATGGATATCAGTTGTTATTAAATCTGATATCTTATGATGTATTGTTGATTTACCAGAAGCATCCTCTCTTCTGATAACAGTAACAAGAGTAGTGATGCGAATAGAAGTTGGTTCCACATGCCTCAATTCCTGTGTAGGAACTATTAGGTTGGTAGGAATATGTGCCTATTCAGCAGCAACCCCAGTGATTCCTTGAAGCTAATCAGTAGTTTGTTTTAAAGATGAAATGGAAGAAGACCCAGGAATTACAAAAAAATTAAACACTTTTTCATGAATAAAGACAAAAATTCACGATTATCAGTGAGGCATACCACTCCTAATAAAGTGAATAACCATGGATCTCTTTCATTGGTGCTTTTTCCTCTTCGTCTTCTTAAAATTTCTTGCATCATCATCTCTAAAGACATGTATTTGAGATCCCAATACCCACTATATTTCATCCTCCATGGTCTTTTGACCCATAGATGTTTCTCCCGATTCATGGGGTGATCTGGTAGCTCCAAGAGTAGTGAATACAGAGCTATATTGTGGAGAAATAACATCAAATTTTTCTACAATTAACCGGGTTCAAGTTAAGATGATATTTACCCTAAGTAACAATGTTTTTACTAAAATTAAAATTAGATAACATAAGAGAATGTGAGATAAAGGAAACATAAATCTTCATGATCTACAATGGAACACCATTCTTCCTCTAATGAAGGGATAATAACTTCAATGGTACCACGATCCATCATTTCCATCACCCTATTTTTGGTATTAATTGATTCATTGGTGGCATATATGAGCATTTTCAGCTCTCGGATGTAGGTCCTCAACTCATTGATATTATCCTTAAAAAAGAATGTTAGAAGAAGACCATAAATCCCATACTCCCTGAATATATAGTCCTTCACGTAGATCCATCCACATTGTTTCAGCATCGCAGTATATACTCTGCCATTTTTGAACAGCCTATGGTCATATATACACAGAATGTTTGTTAGAGGGTTGTGAAAAGGATCCTTTATCCTTAGATTTGATTTTCCTCCAAACCCCCATCGTCACAGATGATGGATGAGAAAATGGTACTCATTGATCTACATAATGATGGTGACCATATTTCCTCGATATAGCTTTAGTAGGGATTGATGGGGTGGCTCACTTAATTCTGATAGGAGGGTTATATCTAGCACGAGGTCTCTTCGGTGAATTCGGAGTATCATCACCTCCACCCTCTGACCCTCGTGAGTCAACCCTTGATGATGAATAATTATCTTCCAAACGAAGTGGTTCCTTCTTAATACTTATCTTTATCACAACTCTAGGGAAAACATGATTTAATACCACTTCAGTGTAAGATGTGACCCAATTTTTCGCATACCAGGTAGTGAATCTTCTTACTCCATCGGTGGTGGGTAAATTAAATACTTCCCTAGTCTTCTCCACACATTTCAACAACCATAGTTGTCAATGGGAAATCGGATTTCCCTATAATATAACATGAACAGGAGGAGATATGGTTTTTTGTTGGAGACAGTTGAATGGTCATGAAAATCTATCAGGAGCATAGGCCCCACCTATGATTTCAACATCAATCCTTTTGGCCAATACACTATCTCTACAAGCCAGCACGTATGCCCTGAACTCTTAACTTTCCATCCCATCATAAACAAATATCATCGTAGGTGGGGTCCTATAAGGAATGAAATGAAACTCTTTCTGCATGCCTAATCTAACCTTGAAGTCATAAGAATTCAGGGATAAAGGTGAAATACCAGAAAAACCTAGAACAGGACTTCCAAAAACATGTATCCCACTTTGTATAGTGTAAGATTTAATGTGAGTAGCGATCCATCCCCAAATAACCTATAATAGTCCCGCTATTCCGAAGGGAGACTTCCCTATGTAAATGTGCAGCAAACTCCTATAAATCTTGTCCAAAAAAAGAGTGGCCAACCCTACCATCCTTTTCTCCACCATCCGGACCACAATAACAAAGGATCATGGCCTCACACCTCCTTTGGTGTCTCAAACTGATAAAAAATACACACTGAGCCACATGGACAAGAAACCAATCAAATGTGTCTTTGCAATAATTTTTTGGTTGACTTCATATCCCCATTTATAAAATTCTTCTTCACCAATATTGTCCAGAAGGTGTCAGGAGTACCTCTTTTCTCTGCCCTTGGACAACTAGTCAATTGGGTGCAGGTGGGACCCTTTTCCTTATTTATTATTAGGAATATTTCCATCCATTACTCTAGATGAATATCCATTCTTGTACAAGACTTAATGGTGGTAATTTTCTTGAGTTTGTTAAATATTTTCATCAACTCATGAACAAAAGTTGGTGTCTTCTATGAGTCATCCCATGTTACCTTGGGAGGAATAAAATCATCATACATATCTCCAAGGATTGGAGCTTCGAAAATATTTTAAACATTCCACAAGCTAATGCCCACCTCTCCATGTGTTAAATAGAAAGATTCACTCTCTATAAAACTTTGACTTAAAAATTATGGAAGGAAATATTCATTCCTATACACATATGTTTGCCCGACCTAGACAGCCTCATAAATTTTGATGCCTATAAAGTCATCTATAAATTTTTCATAGGTCTTATGAAACTAGTATGCTCGTATCAATGCAGGGTTTACACATCCTCCTGGGAGTAAATCCGACCTTTTCATCCAGCCCTTGGACTGATCCATCTAGGAATCCCGAAAGATGGATGAATAATACTGTGGCTGCATCTTGGGTGTGTTTGCCTTCAAATCTGATGCACATGGTCTATGATGCCGAATATGAGCTTTCTCTGTTGTTGATGCATTAGAAAATGAGCCCCCAATAGAAACATTTTCTGATTAGAAGTGGGTATGCTCTTGCAACCAAGAATGTGTTATGTAGTTCATTGGATCTGGAATATTAACATCCATCAAATTCACATATCTTTACAAAGGTAGATAGGTTCTTTGTGGACAGTTGAAATGATACGTCTTCAAAAAATTTTCTATGTTTGGAAGGGTGGTGTCGCAAACGTCAATGTAATCATGGAAAATGACATTCATCACGTCATCAATTATCTTCCTAGAGATCTCATTTGTAATTTCAATTCTTTTGGGTGACATTGAACCTCCAAAAAGAAAAACATTAACTTTTATGTATGTTCATTATTGGGGTTTTGGACAAACAAATCAGCAAAGGCATTAAGGAACACAAGTATAATCATGGAAGGCAAGTATAAGTTGGCATGAATGTATGTATAATACCCCAGCCTTAAACCTTACTTAATCTTGAGTTATTACAAGATTACACATTGAGGATCTTTTCGGGTTTAGAGTTTTATAGAATTAGATCATAAATCTTGCATTACATTCCACATATAAACAAAGTGGTTACATAAAGATAGTATTCTTCTTTCCCATCAATGGAAACATATTTAAAATAAAACATGGATTCTTTCTTGAAACTTCCTTGACACTATCATCATATCATGTACCTATCCCTTGACCTGTGAAAAACATTTCAAAAAAACTTGGGATGAGCATAAAAAGCTCAGTAAGGGATATAAAAATATGGAAAGGAAACATGGGTACATATATACATAAGAATGAAATCATACTTTACCCATAAAACATAATCACATTAACATACCCCATCAAATCATGAATAAATCATAGAAATCATAAGTGATAAAGGTAACCTGAGGCATTCATAACATTCTTACATAGGGAGTAACCCTCTTAGTTAGGTTTGGAATACCCATCACAGTATATTACCTAAATCTCTTCAGAGAAACCTTAACGTTTCACTCCTTCGCATTGCCCAATGCATTGGAGAGCTATATTGGGCTCACCCGCCCTTAGTTTATCACAGAACCACCCTTCTTCATAATAATTCCCAATAACCTCAACATAATCGTATCACATAAAACATGCATAAAGGAAACATAACATTTCCACCTTTCAATAACAAGATATCAATACAACACATTGATATAAAAACATTATGAAAACCATTTTCAATACCAAAATAAAAGAAAAGTAAAACATGGTATTTATTTATCTTTTAAAAAAAAGGTAGGGCTTGTAGAGGAAGTCGAAACTCAAATAATGGTCACGGCGGTGGAGAAGTCGTTGTCACCACATACGTACGACAAATACATTCTCTTTTGTCATTTAGTAAACGCTTCGTATAAAAAAGATTCCTTTTGAATAAACATAAAAGTCAAAGGGGTTTATACACCGTATAAAATAAGGTTGTGTATAAATCAAAATATGTCTCAATGAAAGGAGATTGAGACGAAGTCCCATACCTCGGGTCCGACTTGACTTGATCGTTCTTTAATGTCCTGAATAATAAACTTGAGTTAATTTCTACTTGGTTAATAACCTTTTTTAAGTTCATTATTCCTTTTATATCACTTATTTCCATGTCATGAACACTATGTAATTATTTAAGTTAATAACGGTCGTTTTAACGATCATTGGTACTTGAGTAAAAAATAAACCCTTTATAATTACAAGTTGTTCATGTATCCATTATATCCAGAATTATAATCATGATGTATATATCATATATATCCAGTATATACATGCATTTAAAATATTACATAATCATTTAGAGGTAAGAAATGAAATGCACCGTTCATTGAGATGGTAAGCCGTACGTACGCATGAACGCTACTTTCATTTCTTTGTCATATTAATGGAATTAAAAATAAATGAGAGGTATGTATATTTTAATTCCAGAATTATATTCATCATTTAGATGTATCATTCATCATATATATCCATTATATATATGTACTTTTAATAGTACATTACATTTGGGGATAAGAAATGAAATGCACCGTTCATGGAGACGGTAATCCGTACGTACGCATGAACGCTACATTCATTTCTATCTCATACTTTAAGGGAAAGAAATAATAATGATATAGAGGTATATTATAATTCCAATATAACATCATATATAATAACATTAAATCCATCCTTTATACATCCCACATATGGCATTAACGAATCACATCACTTTGAGGGGGTGGTAGTCCGCACTTCCTTAAATGAAGATATCGTGTTTACCCATAATGGAAACCATAAAGGTATGCCAAAAATGAAAAATACAGAAGCTTAAGGAAAACATAAACATATTATATATCACATATAAATATAGTGTCATCATAATGGCCACCTTTGAAGGTGTTAAAAGAATGTTGAACAATCATCGTTTCGGGAGGCCGAAATTCGTCATCCATCGAAACATTATGTTCTTCAACCATTAGATGTAGGTGTGTGTAAGTGTAGCTCGAATAATTATTATAAAAACATCCTAGTATATTGATGATACTAGAGTTGGTACAAAATAAATGAATACAAAGATTTTAGGGGGTTGGAGAAGCAAAATAAAACAAAAGAACACAAGTGAAGACATCACCTTAAAATCGGGTAACTCCCTTTGGTTTGAGCTCAAAGGATTCCTTGGGAATACTTATTACCAAAGTGAGGCTTCAAGGAGTAATAGAGGGATGTTTAGAGACAAAATGGGTAGGGTTTGGCCAAGACAAAGGCTTTGGAAGTGTGGGTAAGGAGGTAGAGGTGGGGGCCTTTTATAAGAGGAGAGGAGGGGCACTCTTGGAAAGTAAAGAAATATTACTTTATTTGAAAATGATTTTCGGATTCAAAAGATACCACATTGATATAATTCGAGGGTAAGGTGATAAGGGTTATAAATCCACTCATCCAATAAGTTTTGAACATGTGAAGGTCATAGATTTTACATTATCATATCATTTTATTTAAATCCTTTATTAATGAGGTAATCGTTGCATCATCATGATCTCATAAATAATTTAATAAATTTAATGTCTAAAAATTATAAAAAAAATATCATGATGTAGGAAATCGTTTTAGATTTCTAATTAATATTTACAGTACGAAAGATCATTTATGTAGACAAAATTAAAAATATTTTACTTAGGTGATACATTCTTTGTCACATTTAACATTCATTAAAAACAAAAAGATAAAAAGTCACTTTCTCACAAAAGTGATTCCATAGGGCCCCCAAGTTTGGAACAAGGCATCCCATGGTCGGACATGAGACAAAAACTATCCTTAGGACACATGTTGTGGTCTTTTTGTATTATTATGATATCATTTTATTGTCCTTAACTACCTGATTACTCATTAATAAAGATAATTAAAGATAATTATCGTCGTTACTATTCATAATGTCCAAAAACAAAAGAGTCTTGATTACATAATTTGGACCTTCTGATTCCAAATATTTAATCCATTTTACCAAATTTCCAAACAAATAAATTTCAATAATTGATTTTAAAATAATTCTCATTGTCAAAACAAATATCGGGTTTTTTTAAACAATAACTATGAAAAGATTGGCATTAGTTTATGCCCAATTCCAAAGTGAAAATAATCTTAATGACCACCATTGGATTAAATGGTAAAAATATATTCGAATTTAACTTTAAAACCATTTCAAAAGATAATATAATCATATAAATAAAGTATATTAAAAAGCTGTTTTGATGTAAAATACAGTATTTTTCAC
Source organism: Viscum album (assembly GCA_963277665.1). Classification (NCBI taxonomy): domain Eukaryota; kingdom Viridiplantae; phylum Streptophyta; class Magnoliopsida; order Santalales; family Viscaceae; genus Viscum; species Viscum album. The sequence goes on along the minus strand of OY728136.1, from coordinate 896,702,805 downwards.
TATTCATAAAAAAATGAACATTGTGAGAAAAATACCAAAAATTCACACAAAGTAAACTTTGATGTCCCAATCATAAAGAATAAGTTTATTTTGACTAACATATCTTATAAAATTGTCAAAATGTAGGTTTAAAAATGGGTTTCCATCAAATGGCTGTAAAAAAATCCTTTAAAAAATATTAGTGTATTCCATGCTTAAGATTGGATTTATTTTAATTTTAAGCCTCTAAAACACTATATAATTCATTAATAGACATAGATAAAAATATCTATTATTCATTACTTACTTGGGATGTTACATACCTCCACCCTTTAGAAAATTGCATCCCCACAATTTATTTACTTATAGAATAAATGGGGGTACTTATCCCTCATTGCATTTTCAGATTCCCATGTTGCCTTTTCCATCATGTGGTTTTTCCAAAAAACCTTTACCTGATTAATCACCTTATTTCGTAACACATGCTCCCTGTGGTCAAGAATCTGGACTGGTTGTTCCTCATAAGATAGGTTCTCTTCCATGTGAACTACCTCTGGACTCAAAACATGAGATGGATCTGGCATATACATTCTCAACATCGAAACGTGAAAAACATTGTGTACGTGAGATAAACTTGGAGGTAAAGCCACCTGGTATGCAACTGATCCAACTCTCTCCAGAATTTCATATGGTCCAATTAACCTTGGATTCATCTTTTTTTTCTTACCAAATCGCATCACAATTTTCCATGGTGAGACTTTGAGAAAAACATGATCACCTACCTCAAAAGATAGATCCTTCCTCCTGTTGTCCGCATAACTCTTCTACCTACTCTGAGCTGTTCTCATGTGTTTCTGTAGCAGCTGAACTTTTTTTGCCAACTCTTCTACCAATTCTGGTCCCATCAACTTCTTTTCACCCACTTCATCCCAGAAAACTGGAGTTCGACACCGCTTCCCATATAACGCCTCAAATGGTGTCATCTGTATACTGGAATGAAAACTGTTATTATATGAAAATTCAACCAAAGAAAGATGTTTGTCCCAACTTCCCTGATAATCCATCGAACAAGCTCGTAGCATATCCTCCAAGGTCTGAATTGTTCGTTCTGACTACCCATCTGATTGAGGATTAAAAGATGAACTAAAATTTTATTCAGTACCCAACGACTTCTGAAGGCCTTTCCAAAAGTTAGAAGTGAACCTGGGATCACGATCAGATACAATGGGGAGGGGAACTCCATGTAACCTGACTATCTCTTTAAGATACAAACGGGAAAGTTGATCTAGGGAAAAAGTATCTCGTATAGCAAGGAAATGAGCAGATTTAGTCAAGCGATCAACAATAACCCAGATTTCATTATTACCTCGAGATGTCTTCGGTAATCCCACAACAAAGTCTGTGGACATATTGTCTCATTTGCACTCTGGCACTGGTAAAGGCTGAAGCATACCTTTCGGTAACTGCCGCTCTGCTTTAACATGTTGACATGTCAAACAATTCATAGTAAAATCAGCAATATCTCTTTTCATTCCATCCCACCAGTAATACTCCCGCAGATCTCTGCACATCTTAGTACAACCAGGATGAACTGAAAATGGAGAACTATGAGCTTCACATAACAACTCTCTCTTAAATTGTGAATCACAAGGCACACACAATATCTTCCCAAATCTCAAAACGCAATCATTATCAATGTTGAATTAAGACAACTTACCCTTCTGAACCAACTCTACCTTTTTCTCCAACTCACTATCTTGCTTCTGTGCTTGCTTGATTTTGTCTGATAGAGATGATCTCACTGATACCTGAAACAAAACAGAAGAACTTCCTACACCATCAAACTTTTATGTCAAAGTTCATCAAATCCTTAACCAAAGGATCATGTTCCAAATTCAACATTGCTAATGAAGCATTAATTTTTCGACTCAAAGCATCATCCACTTTATTTGGTTTTCTTGGATGGTAATGAATTGTACAATCATAATCCTTGATTAATTCTAGCCATCTCCTCTGTCTCATGTTTAACTCTTTCTGAGTGAATATATACTTTAAACTTTTGTGATCAGTATATATTTCACACTTTACTCCATACTAATGATTCCTCCAAATTTTTAAAGCGAAAAAAACAGCAGTTAATTCCAAATCATGTGTAGGGTAATTTACCTCATGAGTTTTCACCTGTCTTGAAGCAGAAGAAATTACCTGATCATTCTGCATTAGGATGCAACCAAGTCCTTTCAATGAAGCATCACTGTATATAACAAACACACCATTCCGGGAAGGTAGTGCCAAAACTGGAGCATTCACCAATCTTCTTTTCAATTCCTAAAAACAATCATCACATTATTTTGTCCAGATAAACTTAACACCCTTTGGAGTTAGCTTAGTCATTGGACTAGATAACCGTGAAAAATTTCTAACAAACCTTTCGTAATAGCCTTCCAAACCAAGGAACCTACGAATCTCAGTTACATTTTTGGGTCTTGGTTAGTCTTCCACAACTTTTTTTTTTGCAGGATAACAGTTATCCCATCTTTAGAAACAATGTGACCAAGGAAAGAAATTTGTTGCAACCAAAACTCACACTTGCTGAATTTTCTATACAGTTTCTTTTCTTTTAAGGTTTGCAAGATAACCCTTAAATGTCTTTCATGATCCTCTTTACTTTTAGAAAACACTAAAATATCATCAATGAAAACCACCACAAACTTATCCAAGAACTAATGGGAAATTCTATTCATTAAGTCCATGAATACAGCAGGTGCATTGGTTAGCCCAAATGGAATTACTAAAAATTCATAATGGCCATATCTTGTAAGGAACGCGGTCTTCGGAACATCTGCTTCCTTTACCTACAGCTGATGGTACCCCGATCTCAAGTCAATCTTTGGAAAATACTGAGCTCCCTGGAGCTGATCAAACAAATCATCGATATGAGGCAAAGGATATTTGTTCTTAACAGTGATGTTATTGAAAGCTCTATAATCAATGGAAAGTCTCATTGAACCATCTTTCTTTTTAACAAATAAAACAGGAGCACCCCATGGTGACGTGCTAGGTCGAATGAAACATTTCTCTAATAAATCTTGAAATTGCTCCTTCAACTCTAAAAGTTCAATTTGAGCCATTCGATAAGGGGGTTTCGAAATTGGCTTAGCATCAGGAACTAAGTCAACAGTAAATTCAACTTCTCGATCTAGTATTATTTCAGGCAACTCATCAGGAAAAACATCAGGATACTCATTTACCACTACCACATCATTAATCTGAATAGTTCCTTTATTTTCAACAATATGTGCAAGGTAACATTCATTTACAACTTTTACAAGTTTTTCGGCCTCTGGATATGTTATCAACAGTAAGGGTTCATTCTTGTACACAAACTAAAAGTATTTCTGAAAAGAAAACTTCTTTATCTCTACAGTCAATCTTATCATGGTAAATAGAGAGTCAATCCATACCCAGGACAACATCAAACTCTACTAGAGGTAGAACAATAAGGTTTGCAAGTAGGTTCTTTCCACAGATAAGGATATGAAGATTCTTATATATTCTTTTTGCCTCAACATTTCCCCTAGGTGGTTTTACCAAAAGTTCAGGAGTCATTTCTTGAGATGGTATTCCCATTTTACTAGAAAAGGTTTCAGAGATGAAAGAATGTGTAGACCCCGAATCAAACAACACACTGGCATAATCTGAAAAAACAAACAAAGTACCTGATACAACTTCATTTGATGGCTCGACATCTTCTGAAGTAGTTGGAAAGGATTTCACCACCCCTTTCTACATGTAGTCTAACTGCTTCCCATCACTCAAGCTCTTTGTCGGACACTCGTTTGCATAGTGACTCATCTCATTGCACTAAAAACATTTCACTAACTGTAATTCAAATTTGGTCTTACCTTCACCTTTATCTTTTTCAGTGCAATCACGAGCCTTATGTCCCATCTTACCACATCGGTAGCACATTCTAGAATTCAGAAGACATTCCCCAGCATGCCTTTTAACACATTTATCACAAACTGGAAACGTAGTTTTCTTACCATCAGACATTTTTGAATAATTCTTCCCTTTCTCCTACCACCTCGGTATCTTCTTATGCTGGTTGTTATAGAACACTTGATCATCGGTAAACTCAATTTCCATCTTTTTAGCACATTGAACAAGCTTTTAATAACTTTTAAACTCACGAGAAGCTAATTCCCTTCGATATTTTGGCTTTAATCCTGAGTAAAAATGATTGATTTTACTATCAAGGTATCGGATAAAATTTAGAGCATACCTTTCCAATCGAGTGAACCTTTCTTCATAGGTAGCCACTGAGTCTTACACTTTCTTCAATTAAAATAATTGTTTATCCATCCCAAGTCGAATAGCCTTAGGAAAATACTTTTCAAAAAACATACCTTTGAATTCATCCCAGTCGAGAGCATCAATCTCATCAGCGTCCCTATTATTTTTAACCATCGACCACCACTGATCTACTTAACCCTTCAAAAGGTAAATAGAAAGATTAAACTTTTGATTGTCTGAACACCCCATGACAACGAAAATCTTCTCCAGTTCTTTAATCCACCCTTTATCTAACACAGGGTCAGATTATCCTCTGAATGATGGGAGATGTTGCCTCATGAAATGTTCCACCACTGACATGTTCCTCTGCGGTTGATCTGGCTGATCTCGTGCATGGATACCACCACCATTTATCGCTTGATTCAACTGCGCCATTACTGCAACAAACTGTTCAGTTCCAATTCCAACCATCTCAGGATGCTGATTCAGAAGGTTATTTCCTTCTATATGCCTTCCTAGCACTACTTCCTTGTTTCCTCTATGGAAAACCATTCTGAACAAACATGTCCTAGATGAAGCAACATGGTAATCTTAAAATGATATATCATTTCAATATGACCATAAAAAAAATTTGGATAATCATTTAATATAATTCTAACTCCTAATGTAATCTAAATTGACCTCTGATACCAACTATATGGCCCCAGCCTTAAACCTTACTTAATCTTGAGTTATTACAAGAATACACATTGAGGATCTTTTCAGTTTTAGAGTTTTATAGAATTAAATCATAAATCATGCATTACATTCCACATATAAACAAAGTGGTTACATAAAGATAGAATTCTTCTTTCCCATCAATGGAAACATATTTAAAATAAAACATGGATTCTTTCTTGACACTTCCTTGACACTATCATCATATCATGTACCTTTCCCTTGACCTGTAAAAAACATTTCAAAAAAACTTGGGATGAGCATAAAAAGCTCAGTAAGGGGTATAAAAATATGAAAAGGAAACATGGGTACATATATACATAAGAATGAAATCATACTTTACCCATAAAACATAATCACTTTAACATACCTCATCAAATCCTGAATAAATCATAGAAATCATAAGACATAAAGGTAACTTGAGGCATTCATAACATTCTTACGCAGGGAGTAACCCTCTTGGTTACGTTTGGAATACCCATCACAGTATATTCCCTAAATCTCTTTGGAGAAACCTTAACGTTTCAATCCTTCGCATTACCCAATGCATTGGAGAGCTATATCGGGCTCACCCGCCCTTAGTTTTTCTCGAAAGCACACATCGTCATAATAATGCCCAAGAACCTCAACATAATCGTATCACATAAAACATGCATAAAGGAAACACAACATTTCCACCTTTCAGTCACAAGATATCAATACAACAAATTGATATAAAAACATTATGAAAACCATTTTCAATACCAAAATAAAAGAAAAGTAAAACATGGTATTTATTTTTCTTTTAAAAAAAGGTAGGGCTTGTAGAGGAAACCGAAACTCAAATAATGGTCACGGCGGCGGAGAAGTCGTTGTCGCCGCATACGTACGCCAAAAACATTCTCGTTTGTCATTTATTAAACGCTTTGTATAAAAAAGATTCCTTCTGAATAAATGTAAAAGTTAAAGGGGTTTATACACCGTATAAAAGATGGTTGTGTATAAAACAAAATATTCCTCAATGAAAGGAGATTGAGACGAAGTCCCATACCTCGGGTCCGACTTGACTCGATCATTCTTTAATGTCCTGAATAATAAATATGAGTTAATTTTTACTTGCTTAAGAACCTTTTTCAAGTTCATTATTCCTTTTATATCTCTTATTTCCATGTCATGAACACTATGTAATTATTTAAGATAATAACAGTTGTTTTAACGATCATTGGTACTTTAGTAAAAAATAAACCCTTTATAATTACAAGTTGTTCATGTATCCATTTTATCCAGAATTATAATCATGATGTATATATCATATATATCCAATATATACATGCATTTATAATATTACATAATCATTTAGAGGTATGAAATGAAATGCACCGTTCATGGAGACGGTAAGCCGTACTTACGCATGAACGCTACATTCATTTCTTTGTCATATTAATGGAATTAAAACTAAATGAGAGGTATGTATATTTTAATTCCAGAATTATATTCATCATTTAGATGTATCATTCATCATATATATCCATTATATACATGTACTTTTAATATTACATTACATTTGGGGATAAGAAATGAAATGCACCGTTCATGGGGATGGTAAGCCGTACGTACGCATGAACGCTACATTCATTTCTATCTCATACTTTAATGGAAAGAAATAATAATGATATAGAGGTATATTATAATTACAGTATAAAATCATATATAATAACTTTAAATCCATCCTTTATACATCCCACATATGGCATTAACGAATCACATCACTTTGAGGGGGCGGTAGTCCGCACTTCCTTAAATGAAGATATCGCGTTTACCCATAATGGAAACCATAAAGGTATGCCCAAAATGAAAAATACAAAAGCTTAAGGAAAACATAAACATATTATATATCATATATAAATATAGTTCCATCATAATGGAACCTTTGAAGGTGTTAAAAGAATGTTGAACAATCATCGTTTCGGTAGGACAAAATTCGCCATTGACGGAAACAGTATGTTATTTATCTATTAGATGTAGATGTGTTTAAGTGTACCTTTAATCCTTCTTATAAAAACATCATAGTATATTTATGATACTGGATTTGTTACAAAATAAATGAATAAAAAGAGTTTATGGGGTCGGATAAGAAAAATAAAACAAAATAACACAAGTGAAGACATCACCATAAAATCGGGTAACTCCCTTTGGTTTGAGCTAAAAGGTTTCCTTGGGAAGACTTCTGCCCAAAGTGAGGATTCAAGGAGTAAGAGAGGGATGTGGAGAGACAAAATTGGCAGGTTTTGTCTGATCCAAAGGCTTTGGAAGTATGGTTAAGGAGGTAGAGTTGGGGGCCTTTTATAAGAGGAGAGGAGGGGCACTCTTGGAAAGTAAAGAAATGATACTTTATTTGAAAATGATTTTCGGATTCAAAAGCTCCCACGTTGATATAATTATAGGGTAAGGTGATAAGGGTTCAAAATCCAGCAATCCAATAGATTTTGGACATGTGTAGGTCATAGATTTTACATTATCATTACATTTTATTTAAATCCATTATTAATGAGGTAATCACTGCATCATCATGATGTCATAAATAATTTAATAAATTTAATGTCTAAAAATTATAAAAAAAATATCATGATGTAGGAAATATTTTAAGATTTATAATAAATATTTATAGTCCAAATGATAATTTATGTAGACAAAATTAAAAATATTTTTCTTAGGTGATACATTCTTTGTCACATTTAACATTCTTTAAAAATAAAAAGATAAAAAGTCACTTTCTCACAAAAGTGATTCCATGGGGCCCCCAAGTTTTGCACAAGGCATCCCATGGTCGTCCATGAGACAACCAGTAGCCTTAGGACACATGTTGTGGTCTTTTTGTATTATTATGATATCATTTTATTATCCTTAACTACCTGATTACTCATTAATCAAGATAATTAAAGATAATTACCATCGTTACTATTCATAATGTCCAAAAACAAGAGTCTTGATTACATAATTTGGACCTTCTAATTCCAAATATGTAATCCATTTTACTAAATTTCCAAACACAGAAATTGTAATAATTGATTTAAAAATAATTCCCATTGTCAAAACAAATATCGGGGTTTTTTGAAACAATATCTATGAAAAGTTTGGCATTAGTTTATGACCAATTCCAAAGTGAAATTAATCTTATTGACCAGCATTGGATTAAATGGTAAAAATATATTATAATTTAACTTTAAAATCAATTCAAAAGATAATCTAATCATATAAATAATGTATATTAAAAAGCAGTTTTGATGTAAAATATAGTATTTTTCACTATTCATAAAAAATGAACATTGTCAGAAAAATTTTAAAAATTCACACAAAGTAAATTTTGATGTCCCAATCATAAATAATAAGTTTATTTTGACAAAAATATCTTATAAAATTGTCAAAAGATAGGTTTAAAAATGGTTTTCCATCAAAAGGCAGTAAAACAATCCTTTAAAAAATATTAGTGTATTCCATGCTTAAGATTGGATTTATTTTCATTTTAAGCCTCTAAAACACTATTTAATTCATTAATAGACATAGATAAAAATATCTATTATTCATTAATTACTTGGGATGTTACAGTATGGCTCCCCAGTTATAGTGTTCAAATAAAAAACATACATAATATGTGTGGAAAAACATCAGTGTCTGAGTGAAAGAAGACTTTCACGCCGAGAGATGAAATTCGTGATGTCACAAGGCTTTTCGCCGAAGTGAATCCATTATATATAGGTGATGCATATCACCCTGGGTGCCATAATCCTATGCACTTCCAGCTAGCACGGCCAGTTGATCTATACACATAAAACATGTGACCACGAGTACTCTTGTATTTCTCCTCCATTACTTTACCTCATTATAGGATCTTATTTTCATTCTAGATCAAGTTTTGAGGGGGGTGGGGGGGTTGACACTCAGTTCTGTCAAAGATTATGAAACATCACAAAGCGAAATACCTTAGAATGGAAAGGCTAAAATATATGCATAAAATAAATATTATCAACCGCATGATTTTTTGATCGCCTTAGTCATACCAAAAGAGTGTCGGCGTGCAGTCTAAATGTGCGCCCAATTCCATTTCTCCCAAGGTCTTGATTTTGCCTATAAATAGACCATTGAGGCCTTCATTTGTATGGAGGAATTTCCCAAAAGATATATTATTTCTCTGGTCGGCCTAGTACTTCTCCCCAGACTTCTAAAACATTCAAGGTAGTTCCTAAACACCTAGAGAGGAGGATTTAAGGGAGGATCATTGGATATATGTACATTTAGTGTTTGAAAAGCATAAAACTTCCACACCTAAAGCTCTCAGCCTCCCTAAATAAGAAATACTTGAATGCCACCTATTCATCTTATAAGAACCTGACCGCCCAACTTCTAAGATAACATGTGAATACTCTTGAAGGCTTGAGAATGGTCTCGACCAAGTATTACCATACAGGTTGTTCATCTCTTAAGTGAACATCAGGTCTCCCAATCCTACCTACACACCCATACATGCACACCCTTCCCAACTTTGGTGCCCTTATTTGATTCACATATTCTCTTTAGTATACAAGACCAAAAGCTTTCTTCAAACCCATCCATGAAAAGCCTGCTTCATTATTGGCTCCCTTGTCTAAAAGGGATTCTGCTGAGAAATCCACCAAAACCTCCTGACTTATCAAAACTTTGGGAAAGACACATCACCGTGTCTCCTATTTGGTTTTGTATATCCATAGTCATAGGTTTCCCACATTTGTTTCACAATGGGGATAGGGTTCATAGTGTGTGTGTGGGTCTGCATATCCACAGTCAGATGGACCTTTCTCCCCGGAACAGTATTTCGATGTTCTCGGCTTGGAGAAGGGTTTGGGTCATGACCTCTCCCTTCTCAATGAGACGACTCAGAACTGTAGGTCTCTAGTAGGAAAGGTATGGTTCACAACAGCTTGAAAAGTCTCCCTCACCTACTAGGATTTATAGGGGAAACGATCTTTGTGTAATCCCCTATCTTTTCTTGAATGATGTAGCACCATTGCTCCACCTCTGTTCTTCAGTGCCAAAGACCATAGGAGATATGGCCACATGGTCTTTCGTTACCCTTTCCCTCTCCCACTTAGCTTTGTCACCATATGAAGCCATCCTGGTGTACACCCATAACAATTATCCCTTCTTCCATTCATTGGACCCTTGTCCAATGTAAATGGAATAGTGGTAAGTATTGTCGCCTCACCCTCTTCCACCGTCGCCACAATAGGTGCACCCTCTTCAACCAGCGGAGGAGGAAAAATGTGAATTGCATTTTTTATATCATCCAAATCATGTTATTTCACACACTGATCATGACTCATGTGGTCTTAGAGATTTGTGATGATTACAACATGTTCACAAACACTCGCGGTGAATAAACTATGATAACTCTGATTCCCTCCATAATTGGGATACATAGGAAGCCTTTTTAGGTCCCGACCACACTTGATATCCTCTTCAGGCATCCACACATAATTACCATAATATGGAAATCCTCCTTTTGAAAAATCCCCAAATTAAACCCCTAAATCATCAACTCATCCTTTTAAGGAAGTAAGGAAAAACTAATTTCTCTCAGAGGACTATTCTATCCTATGAAACCCCAAATATAACTACATGGGCATTGATTCCCATCCATATGGGATACGTAGTAAGACTCCTTAAGGTTAAAACCCAACACATGGAAATCAACCATGTTCTCTTTGGGAAATATTCCCAACATGGTTTAATCTCTCATAGAAAACCATATTTTATCCATCTTGCTTGGGCTATTTAGGCATAAGTCCCACACCAATATTCTATTAAGAATCTTTCACTTAGATTTCCTTACAACATGACATTAAACTATATGGCTAGGTCCTTATCACATGATCATAAAAGGTATGATGTGTCCCATTAAGTGGGACCAAACTACGAGGGTTCTGATTCCTTTCATAAAGATATGTAGGTAGATCATTTTATGGGTATAATCCTAATATCAAAACAAACCTTCATCTCCCTAGGAGACAATAAATTCCAGAGTGCCCAGCCGAGTCGCTTAAAACCCAATATCATCATAACAATGATCAAAATAATATTTAAATAGTATTTGAAAGGATACCATTAATAGAGAACCTCAAATACATACGGATATCTCCATTAATGAAGAACCTTGAGTACATACTAATGATTCAAAATCTTACACATGTTAGTATGTGACTGTAAATTCCAATGGAAACTTATGTTATACATGGTGAATTAATAAGGATTCAATAAAATATCTTAAAATTATAAAGAGAGTCCGGGAGTAGATAATAATTCCCACCAAAACTTTGTGTTGAGTCCGACCTCACATCCTCTCGACCAGTGTACATTCCTAAGTATCGTAATTTTTAAACATAAAGAATGACTACCTTTGGAAAGATGGTATTCTTTGGATAAATAATTGTCGGATGATTCCAATTCACTTAAATAAATCCAATGGAAACCTCCTAGAAGCAGTGATTCTCAAGATTAGATCATAGGTTTCAAGAAAATATGAAATAGTGTTATTGTGTCAATCCTGCTCGATGAAACCAGGATGAACCATTGTCATGTCATCTATAATACTATCCTTGGTCAGCCCATATATGTACCCAGGGTTTCTCATGTGCTCTATTTTAAATTTTAGTGAGGTTTTATCAAAATTACATACATTAACATAGCACATTATTTATCCAAATTCCATTTAACCTCTCTACATCGTTCTCCCTCCTTAAGCACATTCCCCCTTTTTATTTCACATAACATCGCACACGATTCTTCAATAGGCACATATCACAAATCACACATTTAATATACACATCATGTTTCTAAAACAATGGGGGCATTCTTTATGAGTAGTTTTTTCACATTCAGAAATCATTTTCAATGTTCTGAATTTGCCTCATTACTCCACAAGAGTGACTTTTCTTTAGAAAACATGATTACCCAAAACCAATTTTGGAAATCACTCTGGAACACTTTGGAAATCAAACAGGTCATTGTCCTTTGAAAACAAAATCGTCCAAAAGGCCACACATCATTGGAAATACCTGTTTCATGTTCAAAACATTTAGAAAAAACAATTTTCAAGAACCACAACAATTTATATACATATATATATTTATATGGAATATGAATTTCATATAAAATAATAAAACACACTTTCAAAGGAACACTAAAAAATATTAGAAATTCAAAATAAATATCATGGAATAATTAACCTACCTTAAGTGGAATTGTGTCATCCACTTCGGCTATTGGCACTCTCTAACTAAAAGCATTAGCTCCCCCACTAAGCATTTGTGTCTTCATATACATGCAAGGACACCTAGCCCTTATGAACACATTCGCATGTCCCATGAACATGTGAAAGGGGATCCCTACATCTATGACCATACGCATATACTAATATCCACTCAAATACGTATGCATTTTTATATATACATGTGGGTACACCTAGACCCATATGTGTATAATCCCTTCCATGGATGATTATACATTTAACGGGGGAACCCATACCTACATAAATATATATATTAACCTATGCACATGCAGGCGAGTTGCACTCAGACCGATGTCCCTAAACCACACCAAATAGGCCAACACACTAGGGAAAAATTAGAAAGAACCATAAAACATAATAATAATGCCACGGAACAATTTCAAAACAAACCATCAGGATAAAATTCCACACCTCAAAACACACATCTTTTGACGATGGAAGCCCGATACCACTTCACCTTACTCACATATACATTTTCAAATATATATATATATATAAACACTTTGAACCATTTTCATATTCCCCCCGCCATGAGGTAATAAGTGCAAGGAGGATATATATATATACATTCTTATCCATGTATATATATTTAGGACATTGGCGCCGATGACCAAAATCCACACCGTGATGAAAAACCACGCTAAAAAAATATAGAGTCTAGAAATGACCAAGGGCTCCAAACAAAACTAAATTAATAGGGACAAAAATAGAATCCTTACCAAAATCAGTAATCGCACCATTTATATGATTTAAAAAACCAATTAAAAATTTTACAAAACAAGTCCAAGGAGAATAACATGGTTTTACACACAACGGCCCGCTTAAAATTCCATTTTTGAATTAAAATCACACTAGAATCATACCAAAACAAAACATAATTCCCTTTCATCATGTAATAAACTAATTTCATGTATTATAAAATGACCTCAAATAAAAAAATAAGAGTTACACAACAATTTCACTCTATTTCAGGTAAAAACTACTTTAAAATTTAATGGTTTATCAATCCTATCAAAAATGTATTTTTCACTTCAAGATAATTACTAGGAACATTAAAATACATAAAAACCCTAATTATGTAATTAAAAAACCAAAAAAATTCTAAAATTTTACCTCAGTTGACAGTAGATAATGAAATTGTAGCACAACCACATGAATCCAACCTACTCCCTACTGATTGAATACTAGGGATTCATAAACACTTAAATCTACAAATTAATTAGGTTATAACCTTGAAAAATGAGAAAAAAAATTACCCATTGAAAAAGTTAGATGGACTGAAACATAATAAACCACCTCGCCTTCAGTGTCGGTTGCCGGAACAAGCACCGACAATACCCGAGAGGATTCCCGCAACAACCTAGAACAAAAAAAACTAAATATCAAATCACCCCCAAAGAGCTAGGGTTCAAAAGAACCCTACGGGGTTATAGTAAGGCCGAACCGAGGCTGGAAATATGGAGGATAGAGTGGAATAGGATATACCTTGATGATTCTAAAAAAATGCACTGAAATTCGTCCCCAAAATCGCTGATCGAATGTGGGATGTGGAGGGGGTAATACGGATCGTGCGCTGCAGGGTCTCAGCCAGGTGGAATTGGCTGTGTGGGTTTTAGTAGGAGCCAGGAGGGGAGGCCACCACTAAGAGGGGAGCTCAGGAGGCAGTGCGTCACATGACCAAGAGGAACGAGGGAATAAAATCATCGTTCATTGATGGTAAGGGAGTTGGGAAAGGCGCGATGTGAGGTGAGGAGGGTAGATAGAAGGATAGGACATAAAAAAGTAAAAAAGAAATAATAATGAAAGAAAATAGAATGAAAATATCATAATTTAAAAATAAAAATACGACACCCAATGTCAGGGCATGAAAATTCTCCCCACCATGACACTTTATCTTCCCAGAAAGTCCCAAAAGACTCCTACGTTCAATGATTGTAACAACAATGAAATGATAGTCAAAACTAAACCCCATCTACTTGAGGATCGAACACTCGCTTTCCACCCAAGAATTGAAACCTCATGACCTGGAAAACCACATGAAAAAACCAATGATACAATACTCAAATTTCCAAACACAACCATAACCTAGAACAGACTGACCCCTAACATAGAAATCACTATAGTACGCTCCACATCTCCAAAAAACATTTTCCATACGACCTTTCATCTTGGATAACCATCTACATTGATTGGGGTCAGTAGAGCATAAACAATGAGTTTCCCAATTTAATAACACATTTATGATTATGTTCTCTTCAAATTTGTCTTATGTTGGTCTCCCCACCATATTAGTATTCTAGCTGAATACTGACATTCCCAATCAAATGAATTCGAAAACCAAACATGATCCCTGACGCTGTTGTAACCCCTCAACATATAGAGTCGCACTTGACTGGCTTGAGGGATGACATTGGAAAGACCCATAGTGGGTCTCCCCGCCATATTAGAAACTAAGTAGCACAATGGAACACACATGAGAACTCTTAATTGTATTTCAACAATGCATATTGAATATCCCATAATGAACCCACCGACATGGAACAGCTTCCAACACAAGAGAGGGGGTCCAAGTAGGAGAAGCCTGAAATGAACACTAACTCCAGACTCACCACTTCCCTAGGACACGTTCATCTCCAACAGGCAATACCTGTAACTCCCCAAGCTTCCATGATACATTTCCTTTTGAATAATGAAATATCTTGCATTGTATGCAACTTCGAGACTCTAACACACCGCAACCAATCCAAGTAGCCGTTATGAATAGTAATACCCACATTTTGAAATTTTATAAATTTAATTATTCAAATTAGACTTTATTTTTGGATTTGTAATATCAAAATTATCTTAGGGTGGAATTTTGGTATTTTTCTGAAAACTTCCAATTTTTGATGAATAGTGAAATATACTTACTTTTAATTAAAAACAACTTTTCTGATCAAAATAATTTATAGTTATATATTATACTATTGAGTGGTTTTAAAGTATAATTATATTATATTTTTAGCATTTAATCCAATGTTGGTCATTGTCTGTAATTTCACATTTAAACTGAACATAAACAAGTGTCAATCTTTTGATGGTTATTGTTTCATAAAAACACGCTTTTTGTTTTGACAGCGGGAATTAATTTTAAATTAATTTCTCCCAATTATATGTTTTGAATTTAGAAAAATGGATTCCATATTTTCAATCAGGATGTCCAAACTGTGTAATTAAGTATCTTTTATTTTTATTCATTATGAATAATTACTTAGGTCAATATTTTATTTACCGTGGTTAAAGGGTAAATCAGATAAATAAGGGTAACAAAATATTATTATAATAATATAAATTTACCCTAACGTGGGTCCTAACCTTATTGAATGATGCATTTCCGACCATGGGAGTCCTTGGGTGGATTTTGGGACCACATGGAGACACTTTTAAGTGAAAATGACATTTTATATTAATTAAGTTAAAATGAATACAAAAATGACATAAGCATATATCTTTTAGTAAAACAATTTTTACATAGGGTTATATATGTTATCTATTCTACTATAAATATTCCACAGAAATCTAAAAATATTTCCTACATAATGGTATTTTATTTATAATTTTTAGACATTGAATAATTAAATTTATTTATGACACAATAATGATGCAGTATTTTCCTTATTAATCAATGAATCAAATAAATGGTATTATAAATGTAAAAATAAATATAATCTGAAAGTATTTAGTCCATAAAATAATTTTATAGGAAAATATTATATGTTAGTATTTATTAAATGAATTTATTTCGAAGTAATCATGATGTCATGACTTTAACAAAAATCAATTATTGAACAATGTCAAAAATGTCAAATAAGATTTTCTAAAAAACATATTATATTATTATTTGAAATAATGGTCCAAAAAATATAAGGTTCGACCAAGAGATTTATATAATTATAGTTGAATCATTAATGAACCACTTGAGGTTCTCTTGGAAGTCTATTGTACGTTTATTAACCATATAATATAAAAATACAATGAGACATGGAAAATGTTAAACTAATTAACTAAGAGTTAAAACTAAAAGATAAGGTTAATATAGTGACACAAACATGTCTAAAAACAATTGGTTTGGTGGATTTAGACTCATATCCACCTTATCCTCTAATTAAATAAATTTTGATCCATTATAAAGTGAATATGAATTTATTATAAATTAATATTTCTAGATTTTCCTATGGTGCCCCTCACCCCTCTTATAAAAGGGAACCCCCCCCCCCACCCTCTATTAAATTCACACCTTCAATGATTTTTGGCTCGACCAACCCCTACCCAATAACTCTCTCAACTATACTCACTTCAACATAGAGGAATTAGTTTGATCTGAAATCCAACCTATGGATCCCTTTCGAACAAATCAAAAGGAAGAACCTGAAGAAGAGGTAATGTTTTCACCACCCTCTTTCATGTTCCTTTCTTCTTCCACTTCTTCTTTCATTGTTATTTCCATTATAAAATAATAACTCCAGTATATTCTATATACTGTTATTTTATTATAAATATGTTAAAACCATATTCAGTATTCTATCCATCCTTTGAATGACATGTCACCATACGTGCGTACGTACGACTTACCGCCACCACGTCGTGGTGTAATTGTTATTCAATACATTATTATTTGGATGGGTATAATAATGAGTATAACATATGTAAAGAATAAATATAACATGAAAATGATTTTTTATATATTATATACTATCCAATTATATACAATTTTAATATCAAAAGAATGATATTATCGCTTGTGCATATGTACGGAATACCGTCTCCACAACGCGATGAGATTCATTTCCACGTTCAACATTCAACGATGTTTATAAAAATATATATTATTAATAAGTATGTAATATATGACATAATAATTATACATGATATATATATATATATATATACATTCATCTCATTCACTTACTTCTATTCAATACGATATGAAAACAGAAACAGCGTTTATGCGTACGTACGGACTACCGTCTCCATAAACGGTGTTTTTAATTTCATATATCTATCTATTATAAATATATATATTATTAATATATATTATATAAATCATGTTTTATATTCTTTAATTATTTAAATCATGGTCTAAATGAAAATATCAAGAATAACAAGTTAAAATTCATACGATAAAGAATGAAATTATTACACAAAATGTTAATTTAACATAGAAATCATTGTTAAATGGGTAGTATAATGTTATAAATAAATCATGAATAATATAATAAATATGAATATGGTTCTGGTATAATCTGACAACATACAATGGTCATTATATAGGGGGTTAAACGTACCCTCGACCAAAGGATAGTGCGTGGTAAGGGTTAATTTCACAATCTCTTTATTATCCAGGGATGTTTATTCATAATTATCTACTGGGAAATATTTATCATCCACATCCATGTTTCGTAAAAATGTATTCAAAAACATTTTTACTATTTACTATACTATGGGTTAAAGTCATTTATACCCTTATTTGACCTTATGTGTTTTGAAAAGAATCTTTCCGTCGTTTTCCAAGCAAGTTACTTTTTAACCTTTTGGACAAAATTAAGGTAAGAATGTTATTTTTAACTTATACGGCGGGAGCGGTTATTCTCCACCATTATTACATCATTAATGCATCCCTTACAAGCTTAAAATATTTTTTCAGAATAATGGTTTTCTATATAATTATATGATTTTCAAATGATTTCAAAAAGGACATATTACTCTCAAATAGTTTTGATTTCATCTATGTCAACATCATTTGATAGATTTTATGATTATTTGATGTTGATTTATTATGATACAAAACTTCAATATT
Source organism: Viscum album (assembly GCA_963277665.1). Taxonomy (NCBI): domain Eukaryota; kingdom Viridiplantae; phylum Streptophyta; class Magnoliopsida; order Santalales; family Viscaceae; genus Viscum; species Viscum album. The sequence continues at coordinate 896,684,677 of OY728136.1, read as the reverse complement.
GTTTTGAAAGTTTTGTGATATGTTTGACTGTGGATGAGTTATTTTTATGTCATTCATGGTTTATGGATAAAGTATGGACATTTCGTATGTTAGTTTTAATACGAATGTTTATATTTTATCTCAACCTTTTCTTAAGATGAATGTGTTGGACTAGTAGATTTCAGGTTGGTGACTGGTAAAAGTAATCCCTCTGGGTTGGTGTTCGGTTATTAGAGGCACTCTGAGTTAGTGTCTGGTTATTAGAGGCACTCTGAGTTGGTGTTCGGTAATTAGAGGCACTCCGGGTTGGTGTTCAGTTATTAGAGGAACTCTGGGTTGGTGTCCGGTTATTAGAGGCACTCCGGGTTGGAGTCCAATTATAGAGGCTCTCCGGGTTGGGTTTCGATTACACTTATCCCTTAGGTCTTGGCACGAAGCCTTGACACAAAAAATAATGTTCGGCATTATGCAATCCATCATTATGAAAGTGGCTATTTAATATTGCATGTGATTGTTCGACTAGTAGAATATTCATATAAATAATTAAATGGAGTTATTTGATTTTATCTTTGACATATTATGCTGAATTTCACGTTTAAAAGGATTTTGATTTAGTCTTATACATTGCCTTTAATATTTATGCTTATTTATGAAAGTTTTCGTTATATTGTTATCCTTACTGAACATCTGAGCTCACCCCTTTCTAAGTTTTATTTTTCCCAGGATTCCAAGAAGTGTATTATGGTTGACCTGCAAGGATAGTCTATGGGATATGAATGTGGTTAATGGTGACAATATTGTTGTTGTATTTCATTTTATGATGTAATGTAAGTCTTGTGAATGTATCTAGTATTTCCAAGGCTACTAAACTAATCGATTTTTCGAGACATGATCTTTTGTGATCATTCCAATGATACGTAATAATGTACTGACTCTGAGTAACTGGGGTTGGGGCGTTACAGTTGGTATCAATGAAAGTTTAGTAATAAACCATAGAAGCTAGATTTAGGTAAACTCTGATTAGAGCACATGGCCCTAAGATGGAATTTGAGGATTAGTATAGAAGAACCTCCTAGAATTTTGGTATTGTAGAGATTTTGTGAGTTTTCCAAGAAATACATCCCTATCTGGATACGAGCAGGTAGAGGTGGCTCTGGCGCAGATGTACCTAGGGGTAAAACCCGAAAACAATGCTTTGATCTAGACTCGAACGGGAAATGGTGCATGACAATGGGCCCTACTGCACTCTTGGTAACGACACTTCCAGGGGATATGTTTAGGATAATTCACATTTTATTTACAAACCATTATGAAGGGTTTATGATTATATACTTCCTCAAAGAAACCATTTTTATGATTATCGATTATATCCATAAACTTTTCAATTTATGTTAAGTGTTTTAAAAGTATGGAATTATGTATTTTGATTCATAAACTAATCTAATTTATGCCATTGTTTAGAAATGGCTCCTAGTGGAAGTAATGGAAATTGTATCAATGCACAGACTCCATGTAGGGAGTGCCCTCCCGGTCAAGGTAAATATAGTAGAGATGGTGATACAACTAGTGCTGATCAGCTTATCACTATACTGGGATAACTCAATCAGGTTATGAATAATAACCTTACTCGTATAGAGCACCCTGATCCGCAGCATGGAGGATCAATGTTAGTTCTCTTAATGAGGAAACAACCATCAATATTTAATGGGGGTACAAATCCACTACTAGTTGATCAATGGATCAATTCCTTAGAGAAAATATTCCACATGTTGGGGAGTAGTGAAAGTGAAAAAGTTGCCATGGTAGTTTACCGCCTCACTGAAGATGTTGATCAATGGTGGTCATTTATTCAAAATTCAAAGGAAGATGAAGAAGTATCATGTATCTAATGGATGGAGTTTAATTAAATTTTCTTAGAAAAATACTTTCCTCATGACCATCGAGCGGATATGGAAAGGAAATTTCTAAGTCTGAGGCAAAAGGAGGATGAGAATTTCACAAAGTATGAAGCTAACTTTACAAGGCTAGCAAGGCATGCAGCATATTATATATGTAACCCAAGGAGTATGATCAATCATTTTTTTGAAGGGTTAAAACCATTTCTACGTCGAGCATTAGTCTCACAATCCTTCTCATCATATGAAGATATAGTCTCGTGTGCTATTAAGACAGAAAATGAATTCTCTAAATCTTATGGCAATAATGTAAAGCAATAGAAGAAGAGAATGGTGGAGCAAGAGACAGATAAAGGGAAAAAAGGAAAAAACGATTATTCTTTATGCGATAATTGTTTGAAGAATCACCCCGGTACATGCCTATAAAGAATGGGATTTTGTTATAAATATGGAGAAAAAGGTCACCAGACTTGTGATTGAAAGAGAAAGAAAGAGGTTGTCAATGTTGAATGCGACAATTGTAGAGAAATTGGGCATTGTGAAAATTAATTCCCTAAGATCCAAGGAAACATACCTCAGAAAATGATAAGGGATCAAGGCCAATCTTATGTTGTTACTACAGTTGAAGAGGTATAATTAAGGTATTTCTGTTTTTTGGACTCAAGGATTATATTTTGGTAATGAGAATAATGTGATATATATATGGATCGTACTGTAGTACTTGTTGTTTTCATTAATGTTTTAATATGAAAAAGGTAATCATATTTTCAGTACGTGAAAATAAGAGAAACTTTACTTTGTTTGGGGAATATGATGTTGCAATTGATTCTGGAATTTAGATAACTTTTACAGTGAGTCTGGACATAGGTACTTTTGATAACTATAATGTTTGGAATGGATTAAGTTGAACATTGGATAGTATTGTTTAAGGTTAAAACAATTCTTATGATTAATTTTTGTAATATTATGATAATAATGTTTTAGGAAAAGGACACCCTGCAGGTCGGGCGATAAACCATCGCGTCAGACAAAGCTGTTTGGATCGAACCCACAACCATAGTGTGATAGGCCTTTATTACCTACCACTAGCCTACAGGATGTCCATGGTTATTACAAAATATTTTTCTTCATTTCAATGGTTGGAACCATATATGATTAAGATAAATATAATATTTATTAGTTCTATTATCTCCTGGAGTAAAAAATGAGTTTGTGGTATAAATTAGTTGAAGGATGAAACTCTACTAGTCAAGTATATATATGTATGTATTTCTATTATTATATGAAGAAATAAATTCATAAACTTTAGGTAAGGGATGTTAAAACCAAAAATGTGTTATCCTAATACATAATGTTTTGTTGAATTGATGATGTTTTAAATCATCACAGATTGATGGGTTTGAGACCCTTAATTTTACACTTCTTTGTTATTGATGAACTCAATCACTCCCTATAAATATTTACATTTTTCCTCTAATTACGTGTCTATAATTTCCACCAATGTTCTCCTACTCGAAACCCTAATTTTTTGGTGATATTCTCAATTCCCTTTCCCTCTTATTAAAACTAAATTTTTTTAACCCAATTTCCGATATGGGTTTTCCACAAAGGTATTTTCTATTTTCAACCATTTATTTTTCAAAAACAATTTCAAATTGCAAGGATGCAATTTATTTAATGATGTTAAAATGTAACACCACAAGCTTTCATGGTAAATCACCCTTTGAATAATGAAATAGTTTACATTGTACGAAACTTCGAGACTCTAACACACCGCGACCAATCAAAGTAGTTGTTATGAATAGTTATACTCATTTTTTGAAATTTTATAAATTTTATTATTAAAATTGGACTTCATTTTTGGTTTTGAAATATCAAAATTAGCTTAGGGTGAAATTTTGTTATTTTTTAGATAACTTCAAATTTTTGATGAATAGTGAAAAATACTTAATTTTAATTAAAAACAACTTTTCTGATCAAAATAATTTATAAGGAAATATTATACTATTGAGTGGTTTTAAAGTATAATAGGAATATATTTTTACCATTTTATCCAATGTTGGTCATTGGATTTAATTTCACATTTATACTAGACATAAACAAGTGTCAATCTTTTGATAGTTATTATTTCATAAAAACACGTTTTTTGTTTTGACAGCAGGAATTAATTTTAAACTAATTTCTGCCACTTCTATGTTTTGAATTTAGAAAAATGGATTCCATATGTGGAATCAGGATGTCCAAAATGTGTAAATAGGTAACTTTTATTTTTAGACATTATGAATAATTAAGTCGGTAAATATTTTATTTATCGTGGTTAAAGGGTAAATCAGGTAAATAAGGGTAACAAAATAATATTATTATAATATAAATTTACCCTAAAAAATGTCCTAACCCTATTGTATAATGATTTTCCGACCATGGGAATCCTTGGGTCGATTTGGGGACCACATGGAGCCACCTGTAAGTGAAAATGACACATTATATTAATTAAGTTAAAATGAATACAAAAATGACATAAGAATATATCATTTAGTAAAACAAATTTTACATAAGGTCATATATGTTATCTCTTTAACTATAAATATTAATTACAAAGATAAAAAATTTCCTACTTAATTTTATTTTATTTATAATAATTAGATATTGAATAATTAAATTTATTTATGACATAATAATGATGCAGTATTTTTCTTATTAATGAAAGAATCAAATAAATTGTATTATAAATGTAAAATTAAATATAATTTGATAGTTTTAATGCCATAAAAGAATTTTATAGGTTAATATTTTATGTTAGTATTGATACAATGAATTTATTTCGAAGTAATCATGTTGTCATGACTTTAAAAAAAATCAATTATTAAATAGTGTCAAAATAGACATAAAAGAGTTTCTAAAACAAATATTATATTATTAATTGATATAATGGTCCTAAAAATATATGTTTCTGCGAAGACATTTATATAATGATAGGTGTATCATTAATGAACCACTTGGGGTTCTCGTGGATGTTTATAGTATGATTATTAACCATATAATATAAAAATACAAAGAGACATGGTAAATGTCAAACTAATTAACTAAGAGTTAAAACTAATTGATATGGTTAATATAGTGACTCAAAGCAGTCTAAAAACTATTGGATGGGTGGATTTTAACCCATAACCATCTTAGAATCTAATTAAATTAATTTGGATCCATTATAAACATAATATTAATTTATTATAAATTAATATTTCAAGATTTTCCTAAGGTGCCTCCCACCCCTCTTATAAAATGGAACTCCATCATCTATTTAATTCACAACTTCAAAGATTTTTGGCTCAGCAGACCCCTACCCAAATACTCGATAAACGTTTCTCAATTCATCCTAGAGCCCTTAGTTTGATCATAAAACCAACCTAAGGAGCATTTTTGATCAAATCTAAAGGAAGAACCTGAAGAAGAGGTATTGTTTTCACCACCCTCTTTCACGTTCCTTTCTTCTTCCACTTCTTTTACATTGTTATTTCCATTATAAAATAATAACTCTAGTATCTTATATATAATGTGATGTTATTATAAATATTGTACAACCATTTTTAGTATTTTATCCATCCTTTGAATGAAATATCACCATACATGCATACGTACGGCTTACCGTATCCACGTCGTGGTGTAATTGATATTCAATACATTTTTATTTGAATGGGTATAATAATGAGTATAACATATATAAATAATAAATATATCATGAAAATGATTCTTTATATATGATATACTATCCAATTATATACTATTTTAATATCAAAATAATTATATTATCGCACGTGCGTAAGTACGGAATATCGTCTCCATGACTCGATGAGATTCATTTCCACGTTCACCATTCAACGATGTCTATAAAAATATATATTATTAATAAGTATGTAATATATGACACAATAATGCTACTAGATATATATATATATACATATATATATGTATATATTTACATTCATCTCATTCACTTACATCTATTCAATACGATATGAAAACAGAAACATCGTTTATCTGTATGTACGGACTACAGTCTCCATAAATGGTGTTTTCCATTTCATATATCTATCTATTATACATATATATATTATAAATACGTATTATATAAATCATTTTTTATATTCTGGAATTATTTAAATCATGATCTAAATGATACTATCAAGAATAACAAGTTAAAATACGTACAATAAAGAAAAAAATTATTACCCAAAATGTTAATTTAACATAGAAATCATTATTAAATTGGTAGTGTAAAGTTATAAATAAATAATGTATGATATAATAAATATGAATATGGTTATGGAATAATCTAATAACATACAATGGTCATTATACTCGGTGTTAAATGTACCCGCGACCAAAGGAAAGTGTGAGGTAATGGTTAATTTCGCAATCTCTTTATTATCCGAGGTTGTTTATCCGTAATTATCTACTGGGACATCTTTATCATATGTATCCATATTTCTTAACAATGTATTCCAAAACATTTTTACTATCTAATATACTATGGTTTAACTTGATTTATACCCTTATTTTACCTTATGTGTTTCGAAAGAAATTGTTCCGTCGTTTTTCCAAGCAAGTTACTTTTTAACCATTTCGACAAAATTAAGGTAAGAATGTTTTTCTTAACTTATACGGCGAGTGCGGTTATTCTCTGCCGTTATTACAACTTTGAAGCATCCCTTGAAATATTATAAATAAATTTTCAAAATAATGGTTTTCTATATAATTATATGATTTTTAAATAATATCAAAAAGGACATATTTCTCTCAAATTGTTTTGATTTCATCTATGTCAACATCCATTGATGGATTTTAAGCTTATTTGAAGTTGATTTATTATGATAAAAAACTTCCATATTGTATTGAAGGTTTTGTGATATTTTTGACTGTGGATAAGTTATTTCTATATCATTCATTGTTTATGGTTAAAATATTGACATTTCATAAGTTAGTTTTAATACCAATGTTTATGTTGTATCTAAAACATTTCTTAAGATTAATGTGTTGGACTAGTAGATTCCGGGTTGGGGACCAGTAAAAGTAAGCCCTTCGGATTGGTGTCCGGTTATTAGAGGCACTCCGGGTTGGTTTCCAGTTATTAGAGGCACTCCGGGTTGGTGTCCGGTTATTAGAGGCACTCCGGGTTGGTGTCCGGTTATTAGAGGCACTCAGGGTTGGTGTCCGGTTATTAGAGGCACTCCGGGTTGGTGTCTGGTTATTAGAGGTACTCCGGGTTGGTGTCCGGTTATTAGAGGCACTCTGGGTTGGAGTCCGGTTATAGAGGCTTTCCGGGTTGGGTTCCGGTTACAGTTTTCCCTTAGGTCTTGGCACGAGGCATTGACACAGAAATTAAAATTCGGCATTATGTATTCCATCAATATGAATGTGGCTATTTGATATTGCATGTGATTGTTAAACTACTATAATATCCATGTAAATAAGTAAATGGCATTATTAGATTTGTTTCTTTTCCATATTATGTTGAAGTTCAAGTTTAAAAGACTTTTTCTTTAGTCTTATAAATTGCCTTAAATGTTTATGCTTCTTTATAAAAGTTTCTGCTATATTGTTATCCTTACTAACAATCTGAGCTCACCCATTTCTACATTTTATTTTTCCCAAGATTCCAAGAAGTGAATTATGATTGACCTGCAGGGATATTCAATGGGATATGAATGTGGTTAATGAAGACAATATTGTTGTTGTATTTCAATTTATGATGTAATGTAAGACTTATGAATGTATCTAGTGTTTCCAAATCAACTAAACTAATCGATCAATAGAGACTTGATCTATTGTGATCATGCCAATGATACGTAATAATGCACTGACTCCCAGTAACTAGGGTCGGGGCGTTACAATACCAAATTCCCAAAATCAATTAAGGGGAAGAGTAGCCATTAGAGAGTTTATAACCCATGATACAAGACCTTGAAAACATCATGAAAGAGGAAACCATGACACCCAAAACAAGATCCCCCAAAAGGCAACCACATGAAGTGAAAACATAACTGGCCACTTCCCCATCATTTTAGATTATAGGTTGGAAGTGCATCCCTCGCACCTAGAAACTACCTGATGGTGTGAAATTTTTTGCTCCAAGACCTATGGATAGAGCTCTGGTGTATTAAACCATCTGCTGCACCATAGTCCTGATAAAACAACCTCCAACTGAGGATTCATCTTCTGAAAAGATAACTTACAGACTTCCCCCATGTTACCCTAATAGCCACATCATTGACTAGCCTTTAGAAGGTCATGAAAATCGGATTTGAGTTCCCAAGTAGAAAACTTTGGAAACAAACGATTGTGTGGTCTAAATATTGAGAAACAACAACCGAAGAAGTACTCATGTCAAGAACATATCCCTCTGGTTCACCCTCTTCACTAGATGGGGAACCCTTCAAGAACACCATGAAAAAAAAGATTTTCATTTCTCACAGTTCACTCACAACGACCCCAACACACAATGAGAAGGTAGAAATCCCCCTTCTATAGCATGAAAATGACCATTAAAACAAAACCCAGGCCACTTTACCTTCACAACATCTAGAGTTCCTAAATACCTGATGAAGTACTCGACTTCCTCAAGTTACAACGTAACCCCTCTCAAACCTCATTCACCATATAGAAAACAAGAAATAATGAAAAGAAAATTACCCCACCACTCCACTCGGAGTGGTAACAAATAATCACAATACCAACCTTATGCACATCAAAAAACAAGCCTCCCCATTTAAATATAAATCATTAACTCAAACTCAAAGCATCATTTCAACCATGAAACACCAGATCAAAAACAAGAATCTATCCCATAGACTAATACATCACAAAATCAAACCATAACCAAATAAAATATCAACCAAAATAATACCAAGAAACATCACCAAGAAAGCCTGGACCCCACTTTCAAAAATGGCCATTTCCAAAACCATCCTATTTCAAAACCATATGAATGCTAAAACACCCTTTTTTAAAATCATTTCATTTTTAAAATTTCTTAAAAAAAATCAACCCAACATACCCTTAATCAAAACATGCTTGTGAAAAAATAAATCCCTTGAAAACTGATCACACACTATTGGTATTCCATGAAACCTCACATACATACATTCTAACACCAACTCGGGAACCCATCCATTTGTAGCAAGAACCATCCACATCTAATTACATTCATTTATACATGTGGGAATCCATAGGAATAACATAGGGAAAAAAATCACCTCAAAATTCCCTTTGCGAAGAGAAATCAGTATCACACTTCACAAAAAATTAAAAAGCACAAAAATCATTTTCCAAAGCCACATCTAAATTAATCTTTACAAAATATTTAAATGATCGCAAAAAAGTTCCCAAAAGAACAAACATTTTCAAAAAAACATATTTCCGAACCAGTAAGGAGTTTATTTTTGGAAATCCAATTTTCAATAGAATAGTAATCAATTTTCAACCCCTAAAAAACACCACAAAACCAGATAAAACTCACACAATGAACATATCAAAGCAACCAATTCACCCAAAGAATCATAATTCCAAATTCTTAAATAAAAAACTAATACACATTGCTTGGACACACTGTTTCGAATACCTTTCACAAACCAGGTGAGAAAATAGAAAGTCATCAAAGGTAATTGTGTGTTCTGTACATGGATTTCCAGTCCAGTCACAAAAACCTTGAACCCCTAAAAAATGACATCCAAATTACAAGACAAACTAGAGACACCCAAAACAACAATATGTACCTTGAAAAGAATCAAGATCCGAGTACAGAATTCAAGGAAATACCATCCTATAACACCGTTGAAATGCATGTTTCATTTTGAATATGTGGTGACCAAGAACCTACACTCAATTGACTACTTGAATTCTGACACTCTTAACTTCAAACAATCAAGAATCCCCAAAGTACATGGGATATACCTCCTCTGATACCATTCTGTCACGAACCAACCCAGGTCGACCCTAAAACGATCACCTAAGCTAGACTACAGTATTTCCAGATGGGAGTTCCCGATCCCCATGGGCTTCTAACTACTTTCATGCATCAAAACAAACAGTTGGGAACGATTATGCCATAAAATAAAAGTTATATTAACAGAAATAAACCATACATTACTGGTGAATAGTTAAAAATATATAATGAATATAACAGTCTAGACATACCCCAAAGCGACCATATAGTTCTCCACCAAACATAGAACCATTCTCTCTCTAGGAGCGATCCAAGACTAAAAGCTGAAACTAAAAAGAAAAGCAGGCATGACCACTGATATTCTCAGTTGGAAATCCAAGGACTAAGAAAAAACTATTCCCATACCGTTAATGTGAAGTCTAATTATTGTATTTTGTCAAAATACATAATAAATTAATGTTTTTCACACTTTTCAAATTAAAGTACCAAGTTTCACCTTCAAGGAAAACATTTCACTTCCAATATTTTTCAATGTAGATTCTAAGCGTGAATTATCCATTTGAAATGAAAAGAATGAAGTTTAAATTGAAATGTGGTTTTCAAAAATGAGTCAACAAGAATGAAACAACATAAATGAAAATTGAATCACAAGAACAATATCATAAACGAGCACCATGGGTAATCCCTATAGGTAAATTGGAAAAATGGGACCCTAGAGACCTCATTCCTTAGTGAAAAAGTAACAATATAAATTTTTTTTCCCATGCACATGATCCACTATAAGAAAAATCATCCATAACCCAGTGTTCCCTAATCATTACTGAAATGTTTAGTTAGTGTTAGAGCATCCATCTTGGTAGATGAAATCAGGACAGACCACTGCTGATTCGTCTAGCTTACTAGTCCTAGTATGCCCACCTAGGTACTCAAGGATTTACATGTTTTCTATTTTAAATCATTGTGAGTGTTTCTCAACATCAAATAAATGAATATAACACTTTATTTATCCAAAATACATTTAACCTCTCACCATTTTTATCCCTCATTAAGCATAATCCCGGTGTTTATGTCACATATATAATATAAGATTCTTCATTAGGAACATATCATAAATCAAACATTTAACATACACATCCTATTTATTAAACCATGGGGTGTTCCATAATAGGGGTTTCCACATTAAAAAATCATTTTCAAAGTGTCGAATGGGCCTCATTACTCCACAAGAGTGACTTGGCATTAGAAAAAATGTTCACCAAAAACCCATTTTGTAAATCACTCGGGAACACTTTGGAAATCAAAAAGGACATTTTTGTTTTAAAACAAAATCGACTAAAAGGACACACATATTTTGAGATACCTATTTCATGTTCAAATAATATAGAAAAAAACACATTTCAAGAACCATAACTATATATATATATATATAGAATATGAATTTAATATAAAAGTAAAAAAACAAACTTTCAAAGGACCACTAAGAAATAATAAAAATTCATAATTAAGATCAGGGACTAGGGAACCTACCTCAAATTGAACCAAACCATCCACTTCATCTCTTGGCTCTTTCTAACTAAAAGTTGCAGCTCCCTCGCTAAGAATATGCATCTTCTCATACATTCAAGGAAGCCTAGCCACTATGCACAAATTCGAATGGCCGATGAACATGTGTAAGGGGATCTATACAGGTATGCTCATACACATATACTAGTATCCACACAACTATGTATGAATTTTTTTATATACACATTGGAACAACTATCCTTATACGTGTATAATAACTACCATGGATGATTATACATGTAATGGGGACCCCCTACAGATATATATACTTACCTATGCACATGCAGGCGAGTCGCCGTTGGACCGGCAACCCAAAACCACACCAAACAGTCCAACACACTATGAAAAAATAGATGGAACCATAAAACATCAAAAGAACACCAAAAAAACACGTGTGAAACCAACCAGCGACATAAAATCCATAACTCAAAACACACAGCTTTTGGTGATCTCTACCCAAGACTGCTTCACCTTACACACCTATACATTTATATATATATATACCATTTTTACCCAAGTGCATATTCCACGTGCCATGAGGGAATATGCGCATGGAGGATATATATATATATATATATACATAGTTACCCTTTTATATACATAGATGTATTTTCCACCGACAACCAAAATCCACACTACGTTGTAAAAAAATGCTACAACAACAGAAAAGAAGTCTAGATAATACCAAGGGCTCTATACAAAACAAAATGAAGCTAGGAAGAAATAGAAACCTCACCCCAAACATGTTTGTCACCATTTGGATGATTTAATAAAACAATTAAATATTTTATAAAACAAGGCCAAGGAGAATCACATCGTTTTACAGAGAAAGACCCGCTTTAAATGTCCTTTTTGAATTAAATTCAAACAAGCATCATACCAAAACAAAAAATTCAGCCCCTATATCATTTAATAAACCAATTGCATGTATTATAAAATTGCCTCAAATAACACAACATGAGTTACACAAGAAATATAGTCATTTTCAAGTAAAAACAATACTTTAAAATTGAATTCATCATCAATCCTATCAAAAATGGATTTCGAACATCAAAAAAATTACTAAGAACATTAAAACACATAACGAAATTAATTAAGTAGGTGCGAAACCAAAAACAAAATCTTTTCTAAAACCTTACCTCGTTTGGCAGCGGTGAACCAAATTGAAGTGCAAGCACCCAAAACTAACCAATGCCATACCGATTAAATCCTAGATAGTCATAAACACGGAAATCCCAAAATTAAACTCGTTCCAAACCCAACAACATGAGAAAACAATACCTCGAAAAAAATCTGGCGGACCGAAACACATATAACATCCTTTCCTTCGGCGGCGGTTACCGGAACACGCAACAACAAGACTCGAGAGGCCTCCCGCACCAACCTAGAACAAAATAAATAGAAAATCAGATCACCCCCAAAGAGATAGGGTTCATCTGAACCCTACAGGGTGACATTTAGGATGATACAATGATAAAAATATGGAGGAGAGGGGAGAAGAGGCTCTAAATTGGTGATTCCGAAAAGATAACGTGAAGAAATTCATCCCCAAAATTACAGATTGAAGGATGGTCATGGAAGGGGGTCGCACGGCTCGCGCGCTAAGGGGTATTAACTTAGGGGGTTTTGCCGTATGAGTTTGAGGGGGAGGCGGGTGAGGGGGCTACAACGAAGAGGGGAGATCGGGAGGCAGTTCATCATGTGACCAAGAGTCAGTGGGAAGGGCACCATCATGCATCGAAGTGCAGGGAGGGGGATGATGAGGTGCGATGCGAGGGGAGGAAGGGATAAATAAGGCTAGGATAGGAAAAAGGTGAAAATAAATAAGAATGAAAAAAATACAAATAATAAAAAATTTCATCAAATGAAATAAAAATACAACACACGATGTCACGGTGCAACATGAATTCATTCTTCATTCCACCATGGTTAATGGTAAAATAAATAAATTGAAATAATTTATTATAATACATAACATCTCAAAATAATAATTCAAAAAACAATGAAAAAATTGTATCATCCATTTTAGCACGTAAAATACATATATTTGGGTTAGATATTTATAAGAACTTGATTTATACCATGTTCTAAGAACATTCTTCCTACAATTGGAATTACAAAATAATAATAACATCAAAACAAGTATCTGATAACAAGTTTTAAAATGCCCATACTAGTCACCCTAAATGACTCCAAACTAGACGGTGGTACATGATAAACAATAGTAGAAGTAATAATATAAGTCAACAAAAAAAATCAATATACATTTAAACTAAATTCCAATCATGAGTAAATGACATAAAAAATTCAATATGAAAGTAAAAATGTGTAATTTCACATGATTCATACCAAGTTAAAGAGGATAGATTAAGGTCCAATTATATACAACATAGACCAAAGTAAAAACTTATAAGAAGATAACTATATGAAATTATTTGAGTCCTTACCAGATTCTCTATCAAAACAATTTCAATGTTAATTATCTCAATAATCATTTATCGTTTCCTTTCCAATATCATCCCATTAATTAGTGACATATTCATACTCACTAAGATTCATGTATGGGGTGACTGTTCAACCATATATGTTTTTAGAGTAGGTTCCCGAAAACCAACTACATTATCCTATATATTGAAAATATATTCATGAATTTGAATAATATTAAATATCGTATAATATTTTAATTTTCATTCTGTATAACAGTAATATGATAATGTACTAGAGTGTCTATTACCTTAATAGGTCATGTCAGTTACCCACTATGAGGATAAACAAGAGTTTTTATGAGGGTATATATTAAATATCAGTCACTTGATTAGGAAGATAAAAAATGATAGGGAACATGGTTTATCGATTGTTAGATGTTAGTGATCATAAGAGGATAAGGATTCATGATATGGAATCCACTCTACATGATATCCATGATGTGATATTATGAGGAAAAACTTTCATGTTGAAATTCCTCATGTTTCTGTGTCATAACGTATTCATATATGAGAGCATCAGTAATGGCCCTTAAATATTAAAATTACTGTTAATGAATGCCATGAAATACACACCTAGATTTATATACCAAAATAACGACGTAGTATGTTCAAGGGAAGTCAGATATGTTTGATGCATCATGAATGACATATTATTAATGAATAATTCAAGGAATATTTTATCCTTTCCAATGTAATTGTTGTGGATATCCCATGTCACTGATTTAAATAAAACTATCGTTCTGAAATCTATATTAATGGTGTAATGATGAGTTTCTTTTCGACAGTCAATGAATTAAATATTAAACATATAGGTTGATGCCATGAGTTTGATACCTTCATGATGAGGTTTTATTATAAGGGTGTTTTATTATATTGTAAGTATTTGTGTTTCTTTGTTGAAATTGTGAATTTAACAATTTCTATTGGTTTAATTGAATAGTTTCTAGACGGTAATCATATATATTAGGTAATCCCACTTAATTAAAATGAGAAAGAAGCCTATAGTCTCTCATAGTAAGGGTTTATATTTATCACAATTAAATTTTATCAAAATTTATTAATTCAAAAAATTATTATATCAACACCAAAAATTAATATTGATCTGGATTTGTTGAGCACAAATATTAAAAAAATATTTTTTATTATTTAAATTGATTAATTATAAGAATATATATTATTACTTTCTTTATTCAAAATAAAATAAATATTTATTTAGTCATAAATAAATACTTTATATATTTTCATTTTTATGTAGTAGATATTTATTCTACACACTATGAATAGAATTTTTTATTTTTTATTTTTTAATTAGTATTTATTAAATATTTATTCTCTTGAATATTAATGTAATATTTTTTTTAAAAAATTAATATTTAATTAGATATATTTTTGAGTATTCATGAAATATTCTGGTGTTTGATCATAATATGACTCTATCCTATAATAAATAATAATTTTCATGCGGATAAAATATTAAATTTCATTGGGCCAGTTTTCACACACCGTGGAAAATAATTATATTTTTATTATTATATAAAATTGGGTAAAATGTGGTATAATATATTCTATAAGGTTCATTATGAAATTAAATTCTATTATAACATGAACCGTATATCTACAAATATATAAAAATGTATATTGTGTTGAGGATGATCTTGATTTATCATAATTGAGATTCATTGGGAATGATGAATTATAGATAACTCTCTCATGGATAAATAACTATAGAGTGACTCTTATCTCTACTATACACTCTCAAGTATTAGAGTGCATGGATGATACATTATTCCTAAAAGAATCATTGATGTGATCATGATGAACACCACAAGAATATTGATTCATCATACAAGAAACCTAGAATACATCGGTGTTGTTCTCAGTTCAAAGAAGCAAGTGTTTCATCACAAGAGTGATTCAATATTTGGAACCTAAAAATTTATTAAATAAAATTCAAAAGGGATTCAGATGAACAATATTCTTGTCGATGAATGATCCCAATAATGATGTGTTCATTTCTATGATATATTCAAATTTTTTATAAATATAACCTTAATATGTTTTCTCATATTTCAATAAAATTTTATAGTCAACAATAACTATTAAAATTCCATTGGTCGTTATGTTTATTTAATGTACAATATTAAAATGATCCATTTAATCTTCCAATTTTTTTATTCAAGATAGTACCTAATACATTCTTTTTCTATGATTAAAACCATCACAATCCACCAACAATGGTTTCTGTAATAAAACATTCAATGAAAAATTCATTAGTGATGCTATGTTCTCATTATATTATAATAAACATGATAAACCATAATAACCATCATATATGTGGGTACTGTACAAGAATCTTTTGTAGTGTCCATATAAACCACAACTACATGTGTGGTTTACATAACATATTACACCTAATATCATACAGTATCACAAGATTTATCCAATAATATAATAAAATATAATTTAGGAATTTCATCCCATTTCATAATTATTCAAAAAGGGTATAATAACTAACCATTAAATAATATCATATATTTGAGAAGTAAATCCTAGTAGCAAAGTCACATTAGTGGCCATGTATTCCCAGTTGAAACAATCCATAACCAGGAGTAGCATCCAAGATGAATAATACCATTATTGGAATAATGAATTAAGGATTACATTTTATGTTGGAATATTATCCCTAGTCATTAGAAATATAAAGAGGTGGTCAATTGTCCCTAGATATATCCATAATTCTAAGAGTGGGAGTATCAACCCAAATCATAAGCGTTAATAAGAATATGGTCAATTAATCCCCATCTTATAGATACGTAAAATAATGGGAATATAATCCTCTTTCATGGGTAACAAAAATATGTGAATAATGTAACCAAAAAAAATCATCATTGGTAAATGGGTAGTTAATTTAATGACAACAAAAATTCCCTTCAAATAGGCTTACCATCCTACACCATAACTGACAAAAAAATAATGAGTAATTGGTAATAGCATCCCAATCCTCATCCAATATGTCATAACATGCATATCAACTCAGTCCATAGGCAATGTTATTATAAAGTAAATTGCATCCCTTTACATAATAAATTACCGATATAAATGGTCATGTTCTTTCATATTCATGAAGTTTCAATGAATAATTCTAAAATTATTCCATGAATATCAATCAATCAGTTATTGGGAATTTCATTCAAAAATACTAACCATTTCATGGTATAATAATTTGAAATGTAATTATAACTATTATATTCATCATTAAATATGGAATTACATCAAACTATATCTTATTAATAATATTAATTTAATCCTCAATAGACTAAACCAATATTTTAATTTGGGCCCAAGGTATGATACTCCCATTTTCTATTAAAAAAATGTGGATTTCTCACACCTCCATAATACTTCAATATGTTCCATAATTCTGTATGACAAAAAATGGTTTTACTGCAAAAAATACACCATGGTAAAAGATCATATTAAATTACATATCAAAAAAGAGGATAATAATAACATATTTAGGTCTATAGGGATATAAAAAATCCTTTTAAAACCCTCAATTTTACCAAATATATTATATAAGATTCCTTTAGAGGAGGTGAATGGCCAACAATTACAATTACATGGTATTTTCATCAAAAAGTAACTAGTCATGACCATAACAAACCCAATAATAACTGAAAATGAAAAGTTAAAATATATTTAATTATTTATTGTTAATCATACACAATTTTTTCGACCTACATGTCACCTATAAATTTACAACCATTAAAAACTAGTAGGATTGCTTACGGACAACCCACATTGAATTATTAGATATCCTATTATCGATGATTATCAAAAAAATTAAAATGTAATAATTCAATTTGAAAAAATATAGCATAAAACTATAAATTTGGGATATCCATAAAAATATTTTAAATTGGGAGAAAAATGAGAATACATTGAATTGGATGGTTTTCCATATCATTATCGATCCATTGAGATAGATAAAAAACAAATTAGGGCACTAAATGTGAAAGAATCAGACAATGAGAAGAATAGTTCTATAAGAGGAGAATTAAGTCATTCATATTAGGGGGTTAGTAATCTCAATTAATATTTTTATAATTACAAACTCATTTAATTAAAATAATTACCAAAAATTGTTTAAGGGAAGCATAGTGTGGCCATGTTTGTCATGATGTAATTCCCCACCCTTGGAACATCTTGAGTAGTGTCCCCTTGGAAAATATTGCGACATGCTCACCTATAATATCACCCAAATATAATATCATCCCCCTTATTCCATGATAACTGAATTCATAGTGAAATACCCCTAGGTTTAATACACAGAACAATCCCCCTAAATCTGTGCTCATAGTGCAATTCATATTTCATGGGTGTGGTCCATTATTTTCGTAATAATTTTAATCTTATGAAGTCCATGACCTGTTTTAACTACCATTACTGTGACATGGGTTTATAGTAAATAAATTCTTCCCCAAAAAGAGAAATACCTAAAATATTCACACCCCTCATTCAACAAATCCTAAACTATCAAAAACTAACAAAAATCCATTTTTATAAAAAAAAAACTATAATCCAAACCACACCATGGTGTATGCAACATGTTACGTTGATTGTGATATATTTTACTATATTTTTTATTATATCTTTTTATTTTTCTCTACTGTCTATTTTTTTATGTTAAAACCATTATTGTTTTTATATAAACATTATTCATATTCTTAACATCCTCTCGGATATTCTTTTACTCTAACTAAATTACATTATTGAGGAATATAATTGATACATATTAATATAAATATAATGTATTAAAGTTATTGTTGTCAAATTTTGAAATTGATATTTCAATTCTACATATTTTATAATTTTTATCATCTCTAAAAAGGTTATAAAAAAGTTTTTTATTATTTCGAATCCATATTCATTTCTATACTATTAAATATTTTTTTAAACGAATTTATTTAAATTATAATCCCTAATAATTATTAATTTGTAATATAATTTTTATTAAAATATCGTATATTTATTCCATTCAATAAAAATTATATCTGATAGATATATATATTTCATAAAATCTATTTAATTGTTTACTTGAACTTATTTAATCCTTGTAGAATATTTTCCATCAATGTTAATACTCTTTTAAATTAAAATAGATGAAATATTAATATGTTATTTTCACTTAAAATATATATTTTAATATATTTTTTATTTCATGACAAATTATTGATGCATTTATATCACTATATGTTTTTCATGACATTTGATAATTATCCATGTGGTTATCCTATGATGCATTATTTTTTTTCATAGCATAAAACCCATGTAAATTTGAATAGTTTTTATATATAATTATCCACTATGTTCTTATAATTATATTTCATGTAATATATTGTTTTACTTATATGATGATAGACTTATTCTAGACCATGGATCTCACCAATCTTTCAACATTGTATGGATCACATGTATTTTCTTTTAGCAAGGTGCATATCCTTAATGTACCCCTTTAATCCGTTCAGGTTCTTCCACGAATCTGTCCTTACTATTAAAGTTTTTTTAGTTTAAATTTTCTTGTGATCATGTACATCCATATATATTCAATCCAAATATCGATTAGAGTGAATCTCTACACCTATATTACATACCATTATTTATATTTATTGCTTCATTTAAGAATTTTTAGTCTCTCATTTGACTTGGTAGTATTCATGGTATTTTCTTGGGAGATATAAGAGGGTTTTCATGATGTTTTGAAGGAATTGACTCATGAAATAAAATTAAAATTGAGTTTTATTGGTGGTACACAAACTCATTATTCTTTTCATTCACGATCCATGTAATTGAAGTATTTCTATAATGGAGACATATTAGAAGAGGACTAAATCATTTGTTTATGACTATTATAATGAATAAGGAAGAATTAACTCTTGATTATTTTTTATAGTTATGAATTTTTTGTTTTGAAACATGGATATATAATTTATTTCACTTAATCTACTAGACATGGGTGATATTGTATCATTTATGGGACTGTTCTTCAGTCTATTCAGGAGACGATGTTGTTTAAGGTATGTGATAGTTTTCATCTCCACCACCTAGATCATTAAGAATAACCTACTTGTATAGATTCTATAATTATATTTTTTCTTTTTAGACTATATTTTATTTTATATTTTTAATTTGAAATAAAAAATATTACCTTGGGTGGTGTTCTCACAATGAATATAGGATAACCTGGATCCGTAGAATTCTATATATTTTTATCATTAATAATTTTTATATTGTTTTGGTTCATGTTCATGTGATTAATATCATTCGACTCAAAGAATATAAATCAATTTTATTTTAATAATTGTGAAATTTTTTATATCCATTTGTATCCTAATAATACATATCAGTGGGTAATTTCCCATTCGTAGTGAAAAAAGCCAAATTACCCACAATAATTATTAATAGAGCCTTCTAAAATAGAGATAATGTGGTCTACAATACTTGATATTGAAAATTATTATGGGGAAAATTGTTTTAACCTACGTATGATAAAAATGATTTCCCTTATGAGTATAAATGAATTGATTGATGCTATTGTTGTCCTAAACGGAATGTGACCAGCATTTCGCCAGATAGAAAAACTATTTTTTACCTATATTGATGTTCTAATGTGGTCTTAGTAATACTCACAGTTCATTGCTTTTATAAAAAGGAGATAATTTATATAGACAGGTTTCATATAAATCTAGGTATTCTAGTAGATTGTCAAAATTATAATCCAATTAAATTTCTATGTGTATTTTTGGAAGATTATATAAAAAATTCTAATTATATACATTCATAATTTTCCATGGAACTACATGCTAGTCTCACATTGATGAATTTAATAAGATATTAATTGATTTAGATAACACATAAATTTAATATTATTTTAAGGATCAAGAAAATATACTTTAACATCTATATTCTAGTTGTTTAGCTATTTTAAGGATTCTATGATTTAAGAAAAATACACTTTCTCTCAAAGAATTTCAATCTACAATTCATTCCATATAACTTATACAGAGGATTAGATTTATGAATGATTATTAGGGTATGAATATTATAGGTAGAATTGATTATATGAGTATCCAAATATATATAGTTTAATCAAACAATAATAAATTTATATAAAATAATAAAATAACCAAATTCTAGGAAGACCCTGGAAAGAAAAACAGGATCTTCTCAATTAATAAAGGAGACTATAAAGATAATAGTAATTACAATTCCTAATTAGTTCAATATTATTTTGAAATAAGTGATTTGTTACATGTCTCTTATTTTATATATAGTAGTAAATAATCCTTGATTCCATATAGTCATTACTCATGAATCCAATGAGGTATTATTTCATTGAGTCAAGGTAAATTAAATATGATGATATTTTCATAGGGAATAAAAAGAGTTATGATATTATGGGGGTAATATAGGATTATTTAAAGAATCATTATATTATTATCAAAATACATTATGTGGATAGGTAGTTGTCTGCAATAAAAATGAATCCTCATTTCACTAAGATTCCAAGACAAAAATGGTTATAATAGTAGGTCAAACTATAGAAGTGAAAAAATCACCAAAAGGTTCGTTCCCTATCATGAAGGGAAATGTTAATAATATTCTTGATGACTTATACAACGTGGTTCATTGGAATCATATAAATTATTCTTGTAAATAAGGTCTATATAACACCACACTTTGGCATATAATTTAGGTGCAATTATCTGCACATGGCCTTGATGAACATAAAAAAAAAGGTATTTTCAGTGACTTTAGTCCTAGAAGACTAGAATTATGTGAAAATTGAGTGTTTGAGATGTAAAAAAGGTTATCTTTAGTAGGTTAGTGTATAAGGATAGATACCCCCTTGAAGGGAGGATAATGTGGTGAACCACCTTGGGATATGGGGAGGTGCGATGTGAAATAGAGGAGATAATGAGAGGAGAGGAAAAAGAAAGAAATAAAAAATAAAGG
The DNA here is from genome assembly GCA_963277665.1 of Viscum album. Lineage (NCBI taxonomy): Eukaryota > Viridiplantae > Streptophyta > Magnoliopsida > Santalales > Viscaceae > Viscum > Viscum album. The sequence goes on along the minus strand of OY728136.1, from coordinate 896,662,799 downwards.
AATAAAAAATAAAAAGTAAAAAAAAAGATAAATAAATGAAATAATAAAAATAAAACGGTGGTTAAAATGAAATAAATAATTAAAATGGTTTTACCTCATGTTGATTATCTTTAATTTCTCTCCAACCTTATCTATTTTATTATTTATTTTTATCCCTATTTAAATTCAATTAATTTACATTAATCATTTTTAATTATTTTTAATACAAAAAATGTGCTATGACGTGACATAATACTTTACATAATCTTGATCAATCATTAAATTAGTTTTAATAGCTATCTGGGACCCACAACTGGGTGCACATGTATGTCGCTTTAATGAATTTAGACAACAAAAACAAAAATGTCCCACACCTTGATTTAATGCGATACGTTAAAATAATTAAAATAATTAATATTTTATATAATTCATCAATGACACCATTATTAATATAAAACTAACAACCATAAAAAATCATAACAGTTATTGAATAAATATGGATTGTGTATTTGTATTTATTTCTAACAATTAATAATAACACATTTATTACATTGCCCAATTATTATTTACATCATGGAAAAATTTATTAATTGTGAGAGTGCACTTTAATTTTTTTCTTTAACACATATAATAATATTAATAAAAAATTATTATTATTATTTATAATGGGTGACAAAAATATTTAAAACCCAATTAAATTATCTTCGGGTGCGATATGACCAAAAGTCTGATGTTCTCAATAATTATACCCTTATTTGGGTAAACCCCACGTCCCGGAACCATTGGTGGTATGGCATTTCTCATTCGACAAACCGTTTTGTGAGAGAGTAATTATTTAATATACAAAAAAGGGAATAATTAATTAATTAAAAATAATGATGTAATTATCATATGTGAGGGTGTCAAACAGCATATGTCAATCAAGGTTATAACCTACCTAGGGTAAAACTATCTTTTGGGACCTAACAGTGGTCTCAGATTTCTCATACGACACATCATTTAAGAGTTATTTTATTTTTTTGAAAAAAAAAACCCATCCATATAAATAAAATAAATTCTATATTTTTATTCTATCAACACCTAGGTTCTATGGGTCTCTAATCCCAGTGCTGATTCATTGTTTAACTATGAAAATATTTTATAGAATATTATAAGGTTTTAATAATTATTTTACCCTTCATTTAATTTATTTCCATTTTATTTTGAATCTATATAATTTAATAAAGATTATATAAAAGACACTCCGTAGTTTCAACAATCGAAAAAAACCTTCTGATGTCCAGTTTTAAAACCAACCTTCCCTATTAATAGAAAATTTTTATTTCCTATTCTTTTTCATCTAGTTCAAAAAATAGAATGTCACACTAGAACATGAATCATTAAATTAATATCATAAAAATATTATAAAATCTTAATAAAGATAATTGTCCTACTACCCTATTCCATTCTATTTTTTATTATCTTTATTACTCTATTTATTTATCCAACCCCAATAAAAAAATAAATCATGTGATTTCCATATCCATATAGAAATAATTATTGAAAATTTTTATAATCTTCTTAAATAATTAAGTGAATAATAATTTAAAATATAAAATAAAACAAAATGAGATCAAGTATAAACAAAATCACAATAATCCTCCACAGAACACGTACCACATCAACCATCCTTCGGATTAATAATTGAAAAATTATATAAACAATACAGGAGGGATTAATATAAGAAGAAGATGATGATGAGAACAACGATGATATAAAATGGATGAATTAACTTAATCAATGTGAATCTAAAAAATCCTAAATTCTTATTTAGGATAATAAAAACAAAATATTCAATAGGTAATGAACATGATTTTGAGAAAATTTTAATTTTATTATAAAAACAACTTAATAAATTATCAAAATAATTTATATAGGGGTAAAACCTTTTTTTAAACATTGAAATATTATATAGAATATGATTTTTTTTAGGCGTTATGTTACCACATAATTATGATGCTTATAGATACTTGGTATTTTTTCAGGAAAATATTGAATATATTAAACTATACTATGATTTTTCCAAAAAATAAAATATCTCCCAAATGGTGAATCACATAAGAAATTGGATACCACTACTAAGTACATGATATAGGGTTTACATTATAAATGGAATATTTTTTATGGTGTTTGGTTACACTACACATTAAATTAATTAATTTATTATTTTTATTATATGATTTATTAAAATAATGGAACAGCTCCATAATAGTGTATCATATGAGAAATATGATAACACTATTAGGCATAGAATATAGATATACCCAGGTGTTTGATTACATCACACGTAAGCATAAAAAATTTATTAGTATTATTATTGATAAAGAAAAAAATGAAAAAAATGAAAAATTAATTTTTCTTAAATAAGATGTATTTATTCATTATGTGAGAATATTTATTTTTTCAGAGGTTATATAATAAAAAGAATATTACAGCCATACTGTAAATAAATGATAATTTTCGGATAATATTAATTTATTAAATATTAAGTGAATTTAAATGGATGTTTTATTTGAATATGATCATGTTAGAAATGTTGTGAGATAATTAATAATAATAATATTATTATTATTATTATCACTATTAATGAAAAATAAGGGAAAATAATATTTTTTGTGAAAATTAATAGTATATACATATATATAAGATAAATTTGTTTGTATATATATACATATATACATTTATACATGAATTTTTATATATATATTGTATATATATATATAGGTTATATATATATACAGGTATATATATATATTGCATATAAATGTGTGTGTGTGCATGAAATTTAACAATTGTTTTTAATGAATAATTCAATGTATTTTAATTTGGTTTTATGAAAAAAACACATCTAAGAATAATAGTAGAAAAGGGGTTCCATGAGAAATGACTTGAGGAACAAAGAAAAATAAATGAACAAAATATAATAATATTTGAAATAGAAAAATAAATTAAAGGTTGTTGGGGAAATCAATGTGGGGAATACAAAAAAAATATTTTCCTATCACAGTCCACTTTCTTCACGTCCCTTGATTAAATAGTATATGATTTTATTTTATTATTTTCTCACAACATCTCTATTCGATATCACCTATATACTAATCAGATATATGTGATGTCATGTTCATTTAGTTCATCATGGAGAGAAGAAGCTAAATCCCATTATTAAGGTTTAAACGTATTTTCAATCATATTATTTATAGTTTAAATGTATAATTTAAAAAAATACCATAAAATTAATTTGAAAAAAGATAGTATATAATAAATTATCAGAAGATAACTATAAAAAAATTATATGAAATTATCAAAAGATAATTATTAATTTTGGGGAAATTTCTAAATTATTCATTGACATGAAATAAAAATTTGGAAATTATACATTTGAGGGAAATTATTTTTGAATATAATATTTTATTTCATCTAGAAAAAAAATTGTTGGCCTTGGATTTAGGATTCCATGGTAAGATTTTTTTATTGGTGTGTGAAAATAGTTCGAGTGATGACACCTTCAACCGACCAACCATTAACATTGATGACATTTAGGTTATATGTTCCTAAACTATTTAGTCTCATGTTTTTAAAATATTATACATGATAATTTATATTTTAACATAAATTATTATCATGGAAGATTATTATCGCATGTAGGTGTGTGTAGGTGGTCTCAAGTTCTCGACCCTTTGAATATTATTTAGGTTTATTAGCATTATATATATTTAGTTCTCTAATTTTTGAAATTGTAACGGACCAAATCTCTCTGATCAAATACATTGTGATAATCTGGTGTTTGAGGTGTTATAGGAAGTAAAGGTGAATAATTTCAACACTTTTCAAAAAAGATTCATTGTTTTCCATGTTTTCCAATGATGGCTCTCACCCAGATGGTAGCTGACCCTAGTGGTGCCTCACTGGTGATGGCTCCCTAGTAGTGCCTCGTTAGTGGTCCCTCATTGGTGGTTCATCACTAGTAGTCTAACACTAGAGGTAGCTCAAAGAAGTATTATCATTTACTAGTGCCTCAATCTATAGTGTCTCACCTCACCGTGACTCACTGATGGTGGGAGGATTTTCATCTAGCAGATCCTTGATGTGTGGTGATTAACTTAATAGTGTATCACGAGAGGTGCCTCATTAGGTGGTTCATCATATAACAATGTCTCACGAGCAATTTCTTGTCGGGCAATTCCTCATCTAACAGTTCCTCATGAACAATGTTTCCAAATTCCTTCAGTTTCACCCTTATGATGATTTCATTGACATAAAATTTTTTACGGTATTATTTTAAGGTATTTGAGATCATTTATAAGCCCATATATACTATCCTATTTTCCATATGGGTATGAGGGATTTTAAAAGGTCAAAACACTTATCTTGACCGTATGTGTCTTTAATGGAAAATAAAAATCATATCTAAACCGTGACACTATTTAGATATTTATGAAGGCCGGTATATATTTCCCTCCATTGTTCGTCCCCTTTTCATTTTCTTGGTATGAGACCCCTAGAACCCTTGTTATCATAGTAATAAATTAATATTTTGTATCTTTTGGGTCATGATTCTCAAGGTTTTTTTTTATGCATGCACTCCCCTATCTCCGTGAAACCAGGAATTGATGATCGTCTCTTCGTCTATGTTGTTACTTCCCCTATCTCCATTAAAATTGTATCATAAATGGTGGGTATATGGATGTTTTCATTTACTAATATTTATTAATTCTAATTAATAATGATAAATGAACATGTTTAAGATCAATATGTGGGGGCTAGGAAAAGTGATGTATGTTCTTGTTGTGTATTGTTTTTCTATTGATATTGTAGTTTTTATAGCCTAACTACACACTGAAAATTATTGTCATTGGGGGTAATTTTTTTCACATATAATGGTTTCTGGAATGAATTTATTTTTTCATTAAACAATTTATTTATAAAAATTAGTAACCACATATAATTGGATTATAAATTAATTCCCCATGATCATATTATTTCTATGATAACCCATGAATTAATGAGTGGAATTAAAGGAGTTATACCTTCATAAATCTCAATATGTTTTTCTTTGATTTTGTGGTCATGTGGTTATGGGAATGGTTGTGCAAAGTGGGTCAGTCTGTGGATGGTGAAATATGGGCATGGTGTGTTAGTATAACAGTGCTACAAATCTTGTTGTGGTTTGATTTTCAATTGGATGTAGTTGTGTATTGGGGGATGTGTTGCCTCTAAAGAAGGATTTGGAGTGACGAATTTGAAAAGGAAAATAGTGGTCGGTGTGGGTAATTCTCATAAAGTTTCTCTATGTGTATCATTCATAAATCCTCACCACATACCTCGAGGTTTCTGAACAATGTTTATTTAATGTTAGGTGTGTTAATTTACTAAAACATTTCATCCCATGGATGAATATGAATGATTGTGATTGTGTTTAATTTTATGCGTTGTAATTTTTTAGTCTCCCACGTAGCAATGGATTGAATAAATAATATTTATTAATGTTCAGAATGCATTGGGTGGTATTGGATAACAAAATTGAAATGTTTGAATAAATTGGTCAGGAATTTGAAATGGGGTGTTGGCTTATAATGTGATGTTTTACATATAGAGGAAGCAATAAAGGTGGTGGTGTTGGGATATGGTTTTTTATTTATAAATAATCTGGTTTGTATTGAGTGTTTGGTATCATAGAAATATATACGTGTATTTTCCATATGAATTCTATACACATCCTACCCTAGTTTAGCACATTGTGTCAAACACCCCCACAATCGTGGAGGGCGGGTGTCTTTCCCAACATCCAGTGAGGAGTACAGATGGATGGGCACCAAAAAATTTCTAATATATCTTCTGGGAAAGGTAGGTATCGAACATTATGTTATCTTCAGAGGAATTTTACTGTCTTAGATGGTGGTTGTGATGGCCCATGTGTCTTTGTGTGGGTTTTTATTTCCTAGGTGTTTTGCAGTGAATTGGTTTGTTCTTTCCCAGGTTTCTTGGGCATGTGATGTGGTGTGCATTCCCTGGTTTCTTCATGATTAGATGTGATTTGGTTTTTTCCCCTTGTGTGTGCGAGAGGGGAGGGGGTGGGGAATATCCTAGGTGTTTATGGGTGGGAGATGGATTCTTCCCCAGTTTTTTGTGGGCGGGATGTCGTTTGTGGCCCAGGCTTGTGTGTTTGCGGGATGTGATGTGCTATACAGAAGTGATGGGAGCGACAATACATTCTACATTGGGTGAGAGTGGCATACCTGTGGAAAACTGGTGTGGGGTACCATATCATTGATGTGATTTATAGTATATTACATGGTTTCTGTTATTTGGTGACCATGCATTAGAAAGGTTGGGATGGTTTGTATAGCTGGTTAGGTGTTGTTTTCTGCTACTATATTCTCACATGTGAATTAGAATACCACTTTTACATGTGTATGAGTGAATTGTTTTCCTTATGAGTATACATGTGTTCTCAACCTATGTTTATAAATTGTTTTTATGTCTCTATGATGATTTCATAGACCGTGATGGAAATTACTATCTTAGATATTGATATTTCTAGGTCGCATATTAACATTACATTTTGTATTTACGTTGGGGAATTTTTTATTGTATCATTTATATTTTACATGTGAATCTTGTATGTATATTTTTCTATTTCATTTAAATATTTTTATTTTTGTTTCAATGTGGATGATTCATCTTATCTCCCGATCTTGTTTTTCTAAAAAAGAGAAATGCCTCCCATATTTTGAGATTTGTATGCCCTTAGTTCTAGTATCCAAGATGGGGCATACTATATGCATGATACCTGGGATCATTATCTCCCCTTCTTCATTGTCAAAATAGGAGTGGTATCTTTTGAGGGAGTGGGGCGTGAAAGAGTGGTATCATAGGTGATGGTAGAGATATATGATGGAGTTTCATGTTAGGTGTTGTGATAATTTCATGGGATGGTATGGAAATATTTGTAGTTTAACATGTTTCTGAAAAGAGGCCAATGAGACTAGATATTTCATTGTATTTTAGGGACCACATCATCCTTTTCATGGAATCTATATTATTGAAAGGAAAAATTAGATGAAACTTTTAATATGGTAGAGTCCTAAGAAATTTACACACATCATAATGACATGTGTTTTTGTTTTATTTCTGTTTTTTGGGGAGGATAAAATGAATAAATATGATAAATTGGAAAAACAATTAATAAAAAATTAATAATACCATTATTAGTAAATCATTTTTTATGTTTTAGTTATGGTTCATAGTCATCGTCCTCACGTGGCTCAGGAAGTGGAGGATCTGCAAGCTGATCCAGTTAATCACTATAGGACTGACCCATTTGAGTAGGATGATCAGTGTTAGAGGATGTTTTCTTCTTCTAATTGGTAAGCATTGGGAATTTATGAGGGTTTAATTTCAGATGTTGAGACATAAGGGTGATTGGAGGAGTTTGAGATGGACATCATTTTTATCATGGCCCCGACAAGTTACTAGGTCCCTTCAAAAGTCTATGAAATGTGTATAGATCCACATTAATGGTAGACATTATATATTGGGAAGTGGAAGGAGGAAAGAATTTTGTGTTTCAACATTCATAAGGAGTTACATGCATAGTTTCATTCAATAACCATGAAGGCATAGAAGAGGCAGACAGAAATCACCCTTCAATATAAGAGTATATCCTTATTAGAAATTGGGATCATGTTCAAGGAACTCCTTTTTTTCAAATATTTATTTCTAGATGAGGTGTCATGTTCGAGGAGTCTTGAGGAAGAAATCTATCCTTCTATCATGCATGTTATTACTCCCATTAACGTTAAAACATATTTAGAGGATTAGAAGAATGGAAATATGATTGAGTAGATGAACTCATTAGGAGGTCTACCGTTAGTGGGGATCTATTAGAGTTCAACGAGTGGAAGATTTTTCTATGGCATGTCAAAGGCACCAGGACCACTGAGGTTTTTATTATAAATGATTTGACCACGACATTTTCATTTTCAACCTACGCATTTTTGTGATTTTCATTATTATTCTTATAGAATTGTTTCAGTTTCACTGGTTGTGGGGCTTTAGGTCATCACCAAACCCATTTCCCAGTAAATCCCTAAGATTAGCATGGTGGAGGAGGATATGTTCAACACCATCCTCATTAGTAGTTTCTAGTGAGACCATTTTTGAAATATGGGAAGTAGGATTCATCACTAATAAGGGGATATGAAGTTGTTATAAACGTACTTAAGGATGTTCCTCATGCTCAAGAACCATGGAATAAGAATTTTTTGGGAGGAAGTCAACAAAATATAGGTATAGGAGATGGGAGTGGTCAGTTGCATCTAGTAAAGGCAATAGTTCTAAGGGGAGAAATGTTCCTTGGAGGTATGATTAGTTCATTTAGTATCTTTTCTTGAGAATTTTTTAATTAAGGAGAATCACTATCCGCTATTATAAAACACTCTAGACCTTTTTCTATGAGTATATGTCGATTGCCTTTTTGTGCCCCTTGTGTTGAGTATGCCAGTCGGGGCCAAACTATATTGTTTTATGTGTTCTAGGGGAGTATAATGATGATAGGACTACCTCATTCCAATGTTGATCTCTTTTTTACTATAGATGTAGCCATACAATGTCATCCTCAGCATCAATGGGTTGTATTTTGTGCATGTTGTTATTGACTTCTTCCATTTGAGAGTTATGTTTTCAGATGTGGATGTCCAACATGTGGCTTTCATTAGAGAGCAGGGTTTTCAGGTGGGCAGTCATCATATCGATCCTTTTCATTATTTATTATCTGTCATGATAATGGAATTGGTGGATGCTGAGACGGAGGAGGTTCTCAATGTCACTGGGGAGTTTCTGGATATTTTCATAGAGGCGGTTGTGACACTACCCACTCGACGTGATGTTGAGTTTAGAATAGTGTTACAGAATGGTTCTTTACCAATTTCAATGGATCCTTATCAGATGTAGACTTCTGAGTTTAGGGAGTTGAAGTTTCAGGTAGATGATATAACGATGAAGGGTTTTATCTTACCTAGATTTTCACCATGGGGTGGTGTAGTTTTGTTGGAGAAGAAGGCAGATGGTAATCATAGGATGTATATAGACTGCCAGAGGCTGAATCAGGTGATGGTTATGAACTATTAGCCTCTTCTATGGATATATTATCTTTTTGACTAGCTGAGATGGTGGATTTTGTTTTCTGTGATAGATATTTAGTCTAGATATCACCAGTTATGGGTGAAGGAGGGTTATATCCCATATACTTACTTCAGATGTAGGTATGGGAACTTTTAGTCTGTACTCATTCCATTTGGAGTTATTAATGCACCATAAGTGATAATGGTACTAATGAACTTTTTTTTATGTGTTCTTGGACTGGTGCAATGTTGTGTTCATTAATGACATCTTGGACTACTTGAAGTCATAAGAGTATCATGTTGAGGAACCCATAATTGTGTTTTAGGTTCTTTTATGACACCATCTATATGGAATTTTGTCCAAGTGTATGTTCTAGACACGAGAGGTGATTTTCCATGAACATTTGGTCTCTTAGTAGGGTGAAGGTCGATGCTTTGGTGTCTTGGGATGTACCCAAGAACATGTCATAAGATCACATTTTTCTAGGAAATGTAGACTATTATTGAAAGTTTCTGACCAATCGACATGTAGTTACAGCCCCATTGAATGCATTCAATATGATGGATCAAGCATTTGTGTGGAGTTATTAGTGTCATAAAGCATTCGATAATCAAAAGAGGAAGTTATTTAGTGCCCAAGTGCTATACTTTCTAGAGGAATGGGTGACATTTGAGGTTCTTTTTTAAGATTCCCTTATGGTTTTTGGATGTGTTCTAATGCAGAAGTGAGAAGTGATCTCTTATGGGTCTAGAAAATTACATCACCATGCACACAACTATTCCTCCCACGATCTACTGTTTTTAGTAGTTTTTTTCATTCTGATGTTGTGGTGGTATTACCTCACCGGGGAGGAATTTTTGGTCATCAAAGATCACTTGATATTGAGGTACATCATTTCCCAGTGTGATCTTAATCTATTACAGTAGTGGTGGATGAAGCTTATTCGGGACTATGACTTTGAGATCACTTACACATCAGGAATGTTAATTTTTGTGTCTGATGATTTGATTATAAATTCACAGAATTTTTTTATTCGAGAATATATGGATTCAAGGAGTGTGACGGATGACTTATAATCCTTTCACATATATGGAATAGTGCATGGTGGTAGAGGTTTCTTGTTTTATATTATAGTCTAGTCTTCTCTAATTCTGAATGTGGAAGAGTCCTAGTGGGGAGACATTGATGTAGAGGTGATTCATGATAATGGTTGCAATCGTGATGCCCTGATGTGATGGTCGAAGTATCACATGAACCTGATGTTGTTTCGAGGTATGTTTTTTAATTTTGGTGAAGATTCATGGTGGAGTCCTTTGTAGGTTTCATAACTCACCCATAGATGTAAACCCAACAGTTTCCAATATTTATTGTGGCCTCAAGATATATTATTGGTGGTCTGGGATGAAATGGGTAGTTGTAATGTTTTTGAAAATGTACATGGTTTTCCAATAGGTGAAGGATGAGCATTTTGTTCCAAGGCTATTTTTTTTCCCAAGGTTTTTCTTGAATGAAAATGGTATGAAATATCAATAGATTAAATCATAGGGATACCTAGAGGTCAATGAGGTCATGATGAAATTTGGTTGATAGTGGACTGATTGATGAAATCCGAACACTTCTTAGTGATCCATGATTTAGGAACAATGGATTCATGGTCCTTGTTGTGTGTAGATGAACTAGAGCAGTTGCATGGAGTTCGTAGGTCCATTATCTAATATCGGGATACTCTATTTACATCATGATTATGAAGGGGTTTCCAGAATAAATTAGGCACCTAGATATTCCTTAACACTACATCCCACCCTTATACATATGAGAAGACTTAGCAGACTATCCATACATTGGAGGATATGTAATGGGAATTCATCTTGGAAATTTTTGGATCTTGGGTATGGAAACTTCCATTGAAGGAGTTTTTTATAATAATACCTATCACTCATTCGTTATCCTGGTTATGTTTGAATCTTTTAACATAAGATCATTTCATTCTCCAATTTGTTGGTTGGAGGTTGGGGGATAGTTGTTCTTGGTCCAGATGTGGTGTAGTTCACAATGAAAGAGGTTTAACCTATTCGTTAGAGGATGAAAGCAACACAAGACCAGTAGAATTAATATGAAAATTAAAAGAGGATTCCCTTGGGGTTATAGGTTGGGGAAAATATGTTCTTGATGGGTTCCCCTCAATGTGGGAAAAAAGGTTTGGTAGAGGATTAAGATTTCTCCCATGTTTTTTGAGCATTTGGGTTACTGTGATGAGTTGAAGATGTGGCATACTGGATGGAATTCCCATCACTGTTAGAGATAATGCATGACATATATCACATCAATAAACTTCTTCAATATCCTATTGATGATTCCCATTTCATCAACTATAGAGAGTTTGATGTAGGGGATTATGCGACCTTCATGGAGTAGAAGGTAAATATCTAGGATCATCTGTAGAAATAACTATATGGTAAAAACATTCTTTTGTTTCGTGTGTTGTGTTTTCATGGTGGCCAGGATTTGAGTACATAGGAGCAAGATACGTAGATGCATTCTGTGTACCAAGAGTTGTTTTGTGTTTTTTTGATGTTATTTTATTTTTAATGTGATTTTTTAACCTTTTTGTTTTATGAGATGAGTTTTTTTGTTGATTCATAACTCTATGGTGGGATGTGTGATAAATCCATGATATACAAGAAGAGGATGATATTTTTCTTAATCAAGAAACATTAAATTTGTTTTTACTAAAAACTTGTGGGTGAGTTAGTTCCACAATAAGAAAATAGTATCTTGACATAGAGGAAAAAAATTAACGATTCATGTTTTATTGATGGTGTGGTTATTGTTCTTCTGTAGTGTGTTTTTTGGTCATTCATAATGGAATTTCAACAACTATGTTTAATGAAATCCTACTTTTTCAATTGTCATATGAGGTGTTCTTGGATGTGGTGGTTTACACGACATCTTTCGAAAAACAAATTGGTGGTTTATCATTGAATTTTTTGTGTTTTTTTCAATGTTTCTTTTATAAAAAGTTATCTGAGAGGTGTCTCCTTGGATGGTTGTTCAGACCATTCTTATCTTTTCCTTCTAAGATGGTTTTGAATTCTGAGTGGTGTTAATATTTTTAGAGGTATCTTATGTAATGGACCAGACTAATCTTGTCCATTACCTCATGAGAATATAGTGCTTGAGGTGTTTTGGAAGGTCAAGGTGAATAATTTCAACACATTGTAAAGGATTCCATGTTTTCCATGATTTCAAAAGGTGGCTTATCATGGAGGTATCTCACAGTGGAGGCATCTCACTGGAAGTGGATTCCTAGTGGTGGCTCTCTAGTGGTGACTTTATGGTGGTCGGGCACTGGCAGTGACTTGTTGGGGGTCACATGCTATCGGTGGCTCATTGGCGGTCACTCGTCCATAAGTGCCTCATGCAGTGGTGTCTCTCCATGTGATGACTCATGAACTATGGAAACAAATGAGGTATTCCTTCTAAAATATGTATATGTTTTTCATTGTATCTACGGTGACGTGTATGTCTTCATGGTTGTCCATCGGTGGATGGTTTTGTGGATAAGGAAATCTGAGAGTGGTGTTTTTGTGCAATAGGGTTGCAAATCTAGTTGTGAATTGATGTTCTATTGGAGGTGGTTGTGAGATGAGGGTTGATCTCGATGGAAGAATGGAATTGGAAGGAAAATATCGGAGAAGGATATTAGTGGTCGGTGAGGGTAAATCTTCTTGAGTTTATCTAGTTCAATCACATTGAGTAGAATTCAGAATGCTTCAAACAACATCTCTGGGTCGTGGAATGATGTTTCATTAATGTGAAGTGTGTTAATTTTTTAAAACCTTTATAACCCTATAATATTATTAATGAGTGTGACTATGTTTCTTGTTTTTTTTTTGTTCTTATTAGTTCCAAGTGTAGAGAAGGAATGAATAAATAATATTTGTTAAATATTGGAATGGATTGGGTTGGTAAGGATAAAAAAATGGAAATGGTGGAATAAATTGTTTCGGAATGCTAAATGGGTTTTGTGTCATGTTATTTTATGTTGTAAATATAGAGTTAACAACAAAGGTGGTGGTTTTTTTTTGAGTTAATCATTTTAGAAACCTTAGGTTGGGATTGAGTGTTTGGTATATATATATGTGTATCCTTGTATTTTAATTTTGATTTATATATGAACACCACCCTAGTTATGCAATTTGTTCTGAAAACCCCCATCATAATAGGGGAGGGTGTCTTCCCCAACATTCGGTGTGGAGTACAGATGGTCGGGTACCCGCTCTTTTCTACTCTCTCATTCATGAAAGGTATGTATGGCACTTTCTATAATGGTCGGAGGTCTTTTAGTATCTTAGATGGTGGTTGTGATGGCCCATGTGTCTTCTGATGATATGCGATGGCCCATGTGTTTTTGTGAGAGGTGGTTTGTGTGTTCTTAGGTGTGATTGGGATGATATGTGGTTGGATTTCCATGGTGTCTTTAGGATGAGATGTGTTGTGACTTGTGGCCCATGTGTGTGTAGGTGGGATGTGGTTTTAGGCACTGATGGGTGTGGGAAGGATATGGTTTGTGGACCCTGTATGTTTAGTTGGTATGTGGTTTTGCGAACTAGGTATGTGCATGTGGGATATGATGTGGTATACAAAATATTTGTGAGTTCTAGGGAATTAATTGTTGGGGGAGAGTGGAATACCATTAGGAAAGTGGTTTATGTTACCCAATTATTGATGTTCATTGAATTATATTACTTTATTTTCATTATTTAGTGAGTGTTCCTTGATGAGTTTGGTATGGTTATTATACCTTATGATGTGATTCTTGGTTATTTTGATTTCTCATGGGCGCATTAGTATGCCAATTTCATATTTTGATGAGATATATTGGATTTCCTACTAAGTATACAAGAATTGTCTCCTGAGGAATATAAACATTTTTCTGGTTTCCATGTGGATTTTGGGCAAATTCCTAGACCATAATATCTCGGATCTTGACAGTTTCATGTCACTTTTTGGCATTACTTTGGTATTTACCTTGGAGACTTCTGTATTGTAATATTTCTATTTTACACATTCATGTGGGATGAATTTTGTTTTTATTTTATATTATTCCCTGGAGATAAATTTTCATTGATTCGTATTATCTCCCAATCATGTTTTTCTAAAAAATGGTAATGGCTCCCAAATTGTGATATTTGTACAACCTTGCTTCTAGTCACCATCCTGAGGCCGACTAGATGCAAGATTTGGGGGTTCATTATATCACATTATTCATTTCAAACCACGTAAGTTTGTGTGTGGATAAACCAACCAATAAGGATTCTTGGGGATTATAATTACTATGGTGGTAGTGGTTTTTAAAAACCATCTCCTTTTATAGGGTGAAATCATAATGGAATTCAAATCTCATTTTTCAAAAAATATATTTTGGTCTCTAGGAATCATAATAAAATAATAAGACTCTAAATCATTTTAACCATTGTTTCTATTTTTGATGTTAACCTAATTAGGTTTCTTAGGTGTCTATGAAGAAATTGGGACCAATTATGTGTATTTTTTTGGATGAGAAAAAATATAATCTATATGCCATTTTAATCGTGACCATGCATTTCAGTTTATGAAAATATCACAAAGATGAACTATACCCAACCTCGAGGATTGATCAGGATTTGAACCTTTATTTATGTCATGAATGGTTTATATGTGTTTATAATGGGATAATACTTGAATTATTACTCTGGGATCCTCCTTATTCTTCTGTTGAGAAGGGTTCCATGAGTCTCCATATTAGGATAATGTCGTGCCCCACTTTATCTCCATAAATCCCCATTTATATGGGGTGATTCATGGAATGATTCATTTTAAATCATGTTTATATGTATTAAACATTGGTATTTTATATTGTATATAATATTTATTATCTCTATTTGGTGTCATTATATTAGGGATTCTACATTGACTCCAAATGGTTCATGGCATCATCAAATGATTTTAAGGAGGACAATTGTTGATATTTTCTAGAGGCAGTATAGAGACAACGTATTCATATATTTATAATCCATTTCAGTGATGGTATGTCATTGTATGTATTTTTAAATTATTTCAAATGATATTTTATAAAATATTCAATTACAATATGCCTAATAAGTATAGATTTATTTTTTCATCAACTTGGTGGTGTGTTATGAGTTATCAGTAACCAAATTATCATGTTTTCATAGATAATAAAGAAATTATTGTGCTCTTAGGATTCATTTCTAAATAAATTTTTATGGTTAAAAGATTATAAATAATTAATGGTGGATTAAAATTTTAAATTATTTTTATAAAATATATATATATTTTAGATGATACGATTGATTTAGGTCCTCATGATGATTTTTTATAGCCAATTTTTTTTTCATAATCTCAAGGAAGATTGATTAAACTATGAATTATTGGTAATGACTATATATTTTTGATAAGTTGACCCTATTTTGTACCCCTTTTGTAAATGTTTGTTTATATTACATGTTATTCATGAAGTGATTCTATTTTGGGTTAGAGAACACATTCAATTTAGAAAAAAAATGTTACTAAAATTGAATTCAGTTGAATGAGGTTCAAACAGTGACAATGGCCATGAAGGGCCATTTTCACTAGCCCGATGCCTAGTCTACTGATAGTGAAGATCCAGATTATGATTTTGTGTGTATTTTTTATTTTTTGGAACCTGAGGTGTGTAAATGAAATGAAATGAAATAATGATGTATAAAATATCTGGGGAAATACTCCCTTTGTGACCACTGTGTATAGGGTGGTGCTGTGCTAGATTTTTTATATCATTTACTACATGCGTTAATCATGTGAATCATTATAGAAAATATTTATTTAGAGATGGCCATGTGGAAATTTACCACCAAATATTATATAATTACATAAGCTGGTAGATCATGTTTGTACTGATAGATATGATATGGGAAAGGACCGAAATACATATGATTCATGTATTGAGATAGTCTTTAAGTATTTTCCCTATAATATAACAAACATAACTTCTCAAATACGAAAATGAGGCCTTAATATGTTTTTTAATATTTTGAGATAGAAATTACATTTGAATGATAATTTTAAACTAGGGAGATGTTTTTTCTAAAATGTGACCCATGTAGTATGTTTATCTTGGACAAGTCCTTAGACACCATAGCAGGTTCACTACTGAAATGATGACCGTAGAGGAGTGGTTATTTGAAATGTGTAGTGGAAATTTTGGGTGTCACATTGGAACATAAATCAACTCTGATATACTTATATGGAAACATTGATGATGTTTAGACAAAAATTTGAGAGGCTAGAGATAGAATTGTGTGATAGGATCAGGAAGACGTCTAACCTATAAGTATGAATTATATGAGATGTTTTGACTAGGATGAATTACCCATTGATATGCTAGTTTCATATTTTGGGATGAAATGGATACGATCCTTCAATACAGTGAAACAATGTCTTCGGACACCTTGGTTGTACTACATAGAAATATATAGTAGGATTCATATAAAATATAGACATGGATAATACATTTATAGATTTCTTCAGAAACCACTATGTATTTGTAATATATGATATCTTGAAGAGGTAAAAAAATTATTTGAGTCAAATAAGGGGATAAATGGATGGGATAACCATACCTATGAACTCATATTAGATTATTTCTGATAAGAGAGTGAAACACCCCTGGGTTCAAATTAGGAAAATCAATGTTGGGAATACCTTGTATCTAGGGGATATATTCCTAATAGTTTAGTACATTTAGTTTTTAGATATGTCCTTCTTGGAATGGGTAATAACACCCCTTATATAGAACAATTCTATTCATATACAAATATTGCATCATTTTTGTTGAATATTAATTATATTATAAAAACTCATTCCATATGATGATTATATCATAGTGCCTTTGGAAACATGGAATCAAAAATACAAGTTCATATGTGAACTAAATCATTTACAATAATGTTTTTCATTTTATATCCCATATTATAAATATCGTACGTAATAAATTTTTTCATAATCTTGGGAATATAAAAAAGAGTGATCAAATATTCTTACAATGGTTAAACATGGTAGATATCAACAAATCATGAGAATCATGTTATGAAAATAGGTGAGTAAATTTTGATGAATTATATGTGAAATATCATTTCTAACAAAAATGCATCACGAAAATAATCCTCACAGCTCATATGATATGAATAATTAAGGATTAATTGAATTTAATCCATGATATCATAAAATTTGTATATGAAATATATTTTTGGAAAACAAATATTTAAAGAAAACATTATTTCAAGGCCACCCACCATGACATTCATAACATGTTTGGTTTTAGCAAACAACCTATGTACAAACATATGGCATTGGATAAAATCTAGTGAACCCTTTATTAAGGCGTCATATTACCTACTCTATACATATCGAATCATAGTATGTTAATAATTACCCAATGAATTGGTGTGATATATAGTTCCAACCTGTAACATAATCCATAAATATCAGAACACATGAAATGAATTGCGTTTCCAAACCATTTCATCATATCATAAAACATGGTAATGAAAAGGATTTCATAAAAAAATATTTCATCATAAAAATAAACATTCTAAATAAAAAACAACAATGGTATCTTTAGGTTATAGACCCATTAAATAATAATTAACAACAAATTATTTTTTCTTAAATTGAAAATAATTTTGAAAAGTTACTAAGAACATTTCATTGAAAATCAATTCATAGAAAAGATCATAATTTTTTAAATCATTTTCATTGATAATAGTATATAAATAATATTAAGGTAGATTTAAAACATTGAGTGGTTATGAGGGAAGAAAATGTTGTACATAGAAAAACAATTATTCATTTTATATTATGGATAAAATCCAGACATGCATTTTTTTCTAAAGACATCATGAATATTTATTTTAAAAAATTTCATGAAAATTATATTTAAGGGTATAAATTTATTTAAAAAATACCATAGGAAAATTAAATAATTTTTAAAATTATTTATAATACATGTATGTGGAAGAAAGAAGGGTTTCCACTGAAGAGAAGAATGATGTTTGTTTTTCTACAAAAATTAAAATCATTAACATTAAAAGATACGAAATTATTGGAAAAACAAGATTACTAATGAAATAACTAGAATATAAGAAAATTATTGTGTTTATTTGTAGATATTATATAATATATCATAATTGGAATCAAAAATAGAAACAATCTTGATAAATGATGAGTTTGAATTATAAAACACATTGTAATTTGGTAACATTTATCATAATCCCCATGAATGAATACCATTATATAAAATATAAAATGTCATGAAAATATATAAATTTGTGATATTAAAACCAATGCGGATCTATATATACCTCATTAATAAATATTGGTTCATAACATAATTTATATTCCATAAGAAAATAATGAAACTAAAATCATTCACAAGTTTATAAACATTAGAATCGTTAGACCTATTAAGTAATAAAATTAAATAAAATATTATATATCATGAATATTGTTATTATAATTATATAAAATCTCAAATTGATATTATATACAACACAAAAAAGATATGATTGGTGAATAATGTATAAATCTCTTTTAAATGAAATAGAAACTCGGAATCTATTATATAAAGTCTTGAATTACATCTTACACATTCTAAAATCCTATATACAAATATAATTTTATTATTCAAATATTTATAAATAATTATTATATATATTTATCATATCATATAGTATCTACTTATTTCATTTTATTATCTTTTTATTAAATTTCATATTTTAATATTGTTCTAGACAATAAATGATTTGTTGTTCATGTATGCTTTGATTTTTTTGGTCCTCCAAAATTAATGATGGTTCCATAACATAAAAAACATTAACCCTGATATTAATTTCTTATATATTTATTATATATTAATTTATTTTAATAGATTCAATAAAAATATATAAAATTAAATATACGGTTCATGGACATGGTAGGTTGTACATACGTATCAATACTGATTCCATTTTCTAGATGTGTGAAATAAAATAATTGTAATAATATATTAATTTAATATATTAATTTTATGTTATATATATTGAATATATTAATTAATTTTCTCTAATTACCATCCATGAAATTTTGTAGTGAAAATGAATCAGATCACATCCTGAGGTGATAATCTGTATTACACACAAATAATGTTATCATATCTACCACAAAATGGAAACTAAGAAGCTATAATTGGTATCCTAAAAATGATATATATATATATATATATATATATATATATATATATATATTCATAATATCATATATAAAGTTTTCCAATATCCTTATTATTTTCCTATTAAAAAAATGGGAAATATAACACCTCAATCCATGAGGCAGTTGTGTGTCGTACCCTGGAGGGATGTTGTTGTTTCCCAAAGGGTGTGTAGGTAAGATTCTATATGTGATAATATAATTAAATACATATAAAAATATAATATATGTAATATATGTAATTTAAATAAATATATATATAATTTTTTTATATGAGATGATGAAAAATGGATATCAATAGTTCACATGGTTGTAGTCCGCAATACAGACGATACATAGTTTCTTCCACTTAATGAAATTCTGGATGGATATACATTATTAGATGTATATAATAACATGATAGTATGTGATAGATTATTATTTGGTAATATAATTATAATTTAATAACATTTAATTGAGTTATAAGATGAATTAGAACAAAAATGTTGAGTTTAAAACTTAATCACTTCTTCAGGAAACCTCTTTATGTTCATCCAATGCTTTCCTAGATTCACTATATGACCTCAAAATACCTCTAAAAAGTGGGGAGGTATGTAAGGAATATATTTGGGCATGTAATTTGTAATCTAAGTTGTTTTTTATGTGTTAATATTATAGTATATGTTATAGACATTTATTTTTATATAGATCACATACATTGATATTTTGAGAGTAATATTATGTACCCATGTTTCTCACTTTTAGAAAAGTTGAAAATTTTATATTATAGATATATTTAGTTTATTAGGAAAAAATATATAATTAAAATTTGTTTTGTTAAATTTTATAGATCATTTTTCAGATTAATTTTTATTTTCATTACCATGGTAAACTTGTTTTATCCTTAACCAAAATACTTAACTTTTACTTTTTTAGCTCTTCAGTTTGACAAAAAGTAATTTTACCGTGTTATGAAATATAGTTTATGGTTATTCCAAATTTTGGATTCATTTTTCTAAATTACATTCATATAACAAGAAACTTTTATTTTAAAATGAATCCCACATAATTTACAAGAATACCCGGTTCCTAAGAAAAATATTAAATATATAAAAGTCATATTATAACAAAATTAAATATAAGACTAATTAAAAGAACCTAAATTGTATTAATATATATATATATATGTGAGAAAATATTAACATTAAAAAATTTATTAAATAAACTATTTCTTATAAAATCTTTGAATGAAATTGATTTTCTTAATAAAAATATGTTTTTCACTATTCACTAAAAAATTTATCCTTACAAATTATTTTAAGAAACATCAATGTAAAATAATTTTGATCAAAATATTTCAAAAATAAATTTTTTTATTTCATATGAAATTAAACAATGCTATATAAGTTAATTTAATTATTAGTTAAAAATAATAGAAGACGTTTATTTTTAAGAAAATAGAATTTATAGATTCATATAAATACATTACAAAAAATTATCATCTTTTATTCAATATAATTTATTTAAATAAACAATTATAATAAATACTTAAATATATTTATTTATATTTATATATACTTGTTTATTGGCTAGGTCCAAATAATAATGTTAAATAATATTTTATTTTCTTTTGTTAAAACATTGTGTTTCTTGTAGAAAATATATCAAAGTGATTAAATTTATCAAAAATATCATAAAATAATTAGGTGTTACATTATACACAATTAAATTGAATTTCATAATGGAAATTTCAACACAATTTTTATCAAAATCTAATGAATCTTCTACCTCATTACCACTTCAGATTCCTACATAGCTTCTTCAAATTTGTAGTTCCCACATAGATTCTTATATTCTTCATAAGAAAGATTTTTCTACAGTTGTATGACTTATGAGTTTTGTACATGTAATGGGTTATGCATGTACATAATCACAAGAGATACATGAAACACATCATGAAATTGACAGAGTTTTAATGGAAGTTCCAACCAATAATTGAATTTCCTGATACATTTAATAATATAAAGGGGACTAATATACTTAGGACAAAGTTATCAGTTAATTCCAAATCATATTGAACTCATTTATGGAAAAAATCTTACAATCTCTTTATCACCATCATCTAGTTACATACCATGTCAAAAATTATTAGAAGTCATTTTAAACAGGATTTTAAAATCCTTTTGTATTATTGAATTGATCTAACATTCTGTAGATTTTTTTGGTATATTAGGTCCCAATATATTTGATTCCATAAAATCATTATGAATGTTTATAATTTCCCAACATATATTCCACACACTGATTCCTTGATCAAATTAGTTACATTACTCCAAACATGTCTCCCCATATTCCAATGGAAACTAACATGCAGTGAGGGTCTAATATCAATCATTAAGAGACTATAAATTCTTTATCAAAGACTCACAACAAGAAAAATAAATAAATAGTAGCCAAAATATATAATAAAAACAAAACCAAACCAATACCACGTGATGAATAAAGGAATAATACAATACCTGAAACTAAACCAGCGTTTGTGTAATTCCAATTATGTGTCATGTGTCAGTATGAAAACCCAAAAATACATTAAAAAAATGAAAAATACCATGTGGGATCCAAATCATGTTTGGTTCCCTCATACATTCTCCATCCTTACTCAAAAATATATCATATGGTTATTTCATGTATTCATTCGTCAGTATAAGAAATATATTTAGGTACCAAGCAGGAAGCCCCATGAGGGTTTGAGCAAAGCTCATTAAGCTACCACCAATGGTGTCAAAAACAATATCCAATCTATATTAGTCTATAATGTTGTATAAATAATTATATACATGAAATATTGTAATGATTTTGAATATATTAATATATTCTATTTAACAACATATCTCTCAGATCTCAAGGACACTTAAACAGTCAATACCAACTTCATCCTGTGAATGATTCTGAGCCATATCAAAAAAGTCAATTCACAAGTGATTATAACTCATGGGGTTTCATTATCCATTTCATTTCAATTCATATTATGATCAATTTGAACCGTAGTGTATTCCAAATAGTCTGGTACTAGAATGTTATTCTAGGGACCTTGTGTTATTTGAATACGTACTATGTGACCTAATAAACATTTTAAAAACACAAATCGTGTTGTATTTTAATGAAGTAGGTCATATCCCATACTCAATTATCACTATGGGAATTTGATGAAGTAGATGATGTCCCATAACCTGAATATCAATAAATTTATCACTATGGTGTATTGATATAGGACAGCATATCTTATATATGAATCACATAATAAAATGAATCATAATATCACATGTATCAAAATATCGCATTTATAACAATATCACATGTATCAAAATATCACACCAATCAAGGATAATCACCGTTAATCATCATTCACATTTCACAATCAAAACATTCCATTAATTAATTTAAAATTAATTTAATCTAGTTTAATCAATTTAATAATCACAAAAAATCCTATAAATTAATTAACCAATTAATTATTCCAAATCAATCAATAAAATAATAAAAAATTTCATTAGTTAATTCACCATTTAATATATCCATTTAAATGAATTTCATAATCACAACAGTCCATTATTTAATTACAAATTTATTTAATCCCATTTATATTTATACTATCCCCTTAATTAGTTCATTAATAAATTAATCCAATTCGAAAATCTGAATAACCCATTATGTAAGTAAACTATTAATTGATTCAATTAAAGAATTAAATTTACCCAATTTAACATAAATCAGTGTTCTATAGAAATTAAATCGAATTATATTAAATTATCAATGTAATTGACCAATTATGTCAACTCCAAATTCATTATTATACAAATGTAACAAAATCAAGACTTTTATATTTAAATTCGTACCACCTAACATAAATCATTGATTAGAGATAATCCAATATTATTTTGACAAATTGAAAAGTAAAGTTCAATCCTAGAATGAATAATGATATCTTGAATCAAATATATTAAATATGACTAATTAGATCATGATCTATAAATCATAGACCTAGATCTAAATCGAATAGGGGATAAATCAATTCCATGGATGGGATATGAATGGTAATGTGGGAGGAAAACACAGGGGATAAGAATCAATTTATTGAAGAGGATACGATCAATTATACAGCCTTTGAATCATCATGAAAATAGGTTATAAGGGATTAGAATCCATCTAGGGGACTCTAAAATGAGAAAATTCATTTAGCGTCAATTTAGGGTTGATTTTTTCATAATACATGGGGTTCGAGTTTTTTAAATCTAATTTTATGGTTAATTAAATCATCATGGATGGTTCATTGTGTTCGGGAAGATGGTTTTCAAAACCATGTTCCTTAATTGTGTGTCTTATCATGGGGGGTTTAGAATTTGAAAAACCATGTGTCAGTCATGTGAATCCCTTCTTATTAGGTTCACATAGTTTTCTAGGCATGGCATATAATTTTGGAAGACTGTGCGCAAACTCTTTATAGCACTTCATTCTTCAAACATTCTCAAATATTCAACCAAACACGACGTTGTTATAACCCAAAAAATATGTTTTAAAATCAATTGAACTGAATACATAAAACCAAGATCCAGACATCACTAGAAAATTTTGGGATCTTATATTCTCACCACCTTACAAATGATTGTCCTCAGGATGTACTCCAAACAATTTATAATATTTTGAGTAATAAAGATCGATCCATTAGGACTAGATACCTGGTTTTATATCCTATGATTCCTTATAAACACGCCCAATTTTCCACAATACATAAACTACCAGCACATTATTTCCCTTCATCACTTTCACACTTCGATACAACATATGTATCAGATGATTTTATAATGGCACAGTGGTTTCAATCTTAACATAATCAATATATATCCTATGATAAGGTTTAGGGTGATATCACTAAATTTTTGAATAATAAAAAACATCATTCATATCATTGTAGCAATATGGAAGATCTAATCGATATTACACTTTCCCAATTGTCTGTAAAACATGGAATGTTCCCAAAAAAATTGGGGCATCCACATTAACTATATCCATATCTTATAGGGACCCAATCTTGGTGACAACCAAAGTAATACACTATCAACCAATATAAACTATAGGAATCAGCAAAATCTATCATCATATGACATCTATCAACTCAGAGTCATAACCATATTCATCTGAATTCATTTTACCTTCTTTGACGTTTCCTTCAAGAGAATCAGTCCCACGAACTCGGACTCACCTGGAATAATCTAGAATATAGGTTATCTCAAGAATTTGGGATTTTAATTTATACCACCAAATTTAAATATTTGAGGAGCGATCTCCGAACAAAAATTCCCCAAATTGAAATAGAAAGGTCAAACCAATGTGATGAACGAGATCATGGAAAAAATATAGAAACTAGACCAAATAGATCATTATCCACCAATACAAGATCCATTTCTAAATATATAATTGGAAAACCAAAATTCAATTGATGAGATGAGAATTAGAATGATTGAGGAAACCAAAATGGATAATATAAACTTACTGGGAGAGGTGTAAACCTTCAATCCAGCCTTTGAATCATCAATAATATATGAATGAAGAGAATTGAATCCCATAGAGATCATAAAAAAGGGTAGAATTCATGTAGGTAGGTGATAATTTTTATTTGAGGATAATAGTTGGGATTACTGTATTTAAAATATAATTTTCAATTTACCAAAAACTACATACAAGGTCCCCTTGGAAAGGTAAACCATTTTCTAAATTTTTCTCCATATATGTGCACCACTTATATGGGGTGGGGTTGTGATAGGTTACTCATAAGAGGGTGCATATTTTGACAAACCGTGTTGCATCCATGTGAATCCCACTTTTAGGCTCACATAATTATTTCTAGTGGGCACACAGTTTGGGAAAAAATTTCACTGACTGTTCGTTGCCCCAATTTCAAAGAACGATTCTCTAACTCTCAACCAAACACACTGATATTAATAAAAAAACATGATATACATGAAAAAAATTAAAAAAAAATATGTAATACCAAGGTCCAGACATCACCCATAAAGGATTGTATCTTACAATGTTAGATATCTCATTTTCCAACCTTAAAGGTCATTATAATGAGCTATATGAATACATGATTAAATGCTATTATTGTGTGAAAAAATAACTTGAAGAAGGTTTTAATCATGAAAAACATTGAATAATAGATTAAATATCTCCACATATCCAATATGGTTTTAATTGTTATCTCAGTCCAAATTTATGTCCTAGGTTGATACAGTGTATAGATACATTACTTTGTATCAAGAGAATACTGAAGAATTCAGTAAAACATTGGGGTATTCCCCATATCCTGACCAGATAAAATGGATTTTGGTACTTCATGAAACTATATCACTTCAATATTTTATATTCCATAAAGTTATTACAATGATATATATTCTATAATAGGATGTATGTTAAAATTGTATGGATAGAGACTACAAATCATATAGAATTATTCCCTTAAAACGTTTTGGAGAGTCCCCTGATAAAATACATTGTGTTTTTCCAAATTTATATTTTAGTATGGGTGATGTATATAACATCCCCTTAACAATGTTTCCCTCACAATTAATATACTGGGATAACAATAACTGAGATATGTACTATGTGAATTCCCTCTTCATGCCATCTAATGAAAAACAATCATTCTATAAATATTCATACTTATAGTATTTATAGAGAATTAATAACCATGTGCATAAACTAAAAATACTTTTTCAAATCATTAATGGATGGATTATATAAATGGTTCTTATTATTAGGCTTCCCATAAACATCAATAATTAACTTATGATAATTACCCACATTAATATTTAGCTTTAAATCATTCTTATGAACCACTTTATTATTTACAAGGATATATTGTCTAACAATAATCAGATAATGAAAATATTTTCCTCCATCCATAATAATTTATATACCTATAATTTGAAAATACATAAATATTGGATCTTATGTTATTCAAATCATAGAAATTCTTTCACAATTCTTTCTACTTAATGAATCATTCACCTTATTCACTTTCTTGTGGTGAAATTATTTTGAAAATCAATAATCAAAAATCTTCTCATACCATATTTTCAATTTCATGTTAAACTCCTTATATGGGAACATTTACTTTATGATTTTATGATTATTATTCATATCAATCATTTATTCTAAAAGATAATCATATCATATCATTAATGAAAAAATTACCACACCTAAATCCAGATCATTAATTGGGTAATTATTCTCATGATCATTCAATTATCATAAGGAAAAAGATATAACAATGTAGTGTTGAATAATAAAACATGAAATATATTTTTGTATTCATCACTATATACAAAAATTATTATAAATTTAAGGTAATATAATCATTGGTTCTCTTACAAATCATTTTTTTATATCGTTGAAATTTTATTCGAATCTAGTTTTCCAATGGAACATGGAACCCCTATGAGTATACATGTTAAGTATATTATATAGTTTTGATAAAATATCAAATGTTGATGATAATATCATGTAAAAATATGAAAACATCATATATCAATCACTACATTTTTCTCGAGTACAACATTCAATAGAAACTATATATAATGAATCTATCGATATACACTATCATGTGTTAAAGTGAGAAAAAAATGTATCATATTGTAACGAAAATTCAGTATTTTAAATTTTTGGATACAAATGATCGTTAAAAGGGATCATTAGTATGATTAAAAAGGGATATTATTGATTTTTCTTTCCAAATGAATGTTTAAGACTAGAAACTATAAATAAAACCAAAAAATGATCAAGGTTATCTCTAATGACACTGTTAATTAAGTCCATAATGATGATATTTGAATTAGTAAGTACAAATTGAATAACTATATAATCATCATTTCAATACCTTTTATGGAATGATGTATTGGGTATATCCTCTAAAAATTAATTTTTATTAAAACAATTACAAATCCACAGTTTAATATTATCATTTATTTCTCCCAAAATATGATTCATATTTTTAAACTCACCTCACATAATACCCCCAATGATGTGTCTAATAAATTTAACCTATGGTCAAAATTAAACATATAACCCCATGGTTGAATCCATAACTATTAGGTTAATCTTACATATATAGAAACTTGATCCCAAAAATGACACAATCCTATGAAGTTTCATGATTAATATAAATCAATTATCATTGGTAGAATACTTCCACAACATAATTACTGAATTCCAATATATAAATATTTCAACCCTTTTAGATAAATATTTTTATATCATATAAATATAAAATGTCTATGGGAAAAAACTAATTTTGGGACATTGAGTTGGTAAATTACCATGTTCATAAAATATAATTCATTGAATTCGATGGAAATTATGTTTTATATATCCTTAATATTATCATAGAAAATATTGTCCCCTCCATTTTAAAAATTAATCTAGGTTTTTATTCCTAAATTCGTGACATATAAAAAGATAAATATTATATCCTCTATGTTCAATACTACATTAACATTCTTGAAATAATATCTACCTCATATTTTACCAGTGACCAATCCAACCAAATATTACATTTATATAATATATCATGTTGGATGTTTAGGAATTATAAAAAAATTATATAAATCCATTATCAAATTTTTTATTTAGATTCACTAAATTTTCAATCATGTTTAGCATTAAAAAACACTTTACTATCCTTCCATCGAATGAAACCCAAAATATTTGTGTCATAAATACTAATCAATGTAGGAAAACACATATTATTGAATAATTATTAATATGTTGTATAAATCAAGAATCCTTCATTTAAATGATGACATCATAGGTTTATCCTAGTTCTTTTTTGGTATTAGTTAATTAATTATTATGTGACATAATGGAAATGTAAAATAAATAATTCCTATTGGGGTGAAAAACCAGATGCATAGTATGGCCAATATTCATATACATCGTAACATTCAAGACATGAATGACTCACCTTATTCAATGTTACTACCCCAATGCACATATTTTCCATAATCATGTCATCCTCTTTCATCCAAAAGGGGATGTATCTCAAGATAAACCACATAATCTATTCATACCAATATTGTATAATTTTATCCTATACATTGACTCATCACAGTTGATCTAACTATTATTTTACAATCCTTTCTTCTAAAGGTTACCTAAACCTATACTTTGACATCAACTGTAACAAACCAAGATTTTCATAAATAGATATTAAATATTTATTTATTAATATTTATTGCATTACAAAAAAACAAACCTAAAATTGAATATGTATTGCTTCTTTTAAAACGAGGAAAACATAAAAAACCAATTCATATGTGAACTACATCATGACCCTCTAAGTTATTGAGAATTAGAACCCAACCTACACATATCATACATAATATATTTATTCATAAAATTGGTAATGGAAACCAAAGAAAATGTGGTCTTAGATGACCAGTAAGGCTAAACGTGGGATATATCAATATAACATTATTATAAGGGTTTGAGAACAATAATTTTATTATAAAAAACATCAAATAATATAAAATAAAAATTAGTTGGGGAAAAATAATTGAATTTCATTCGAATTTAATAATAATGCTATTAAATAACCGTGTCCATAACCACATAATATTGTTATATAGACATTTATATATGGTGAAAAAGTAAGAATAAAAAACCTTATGACATGGCTACCCACAAATACATTTAGAAACTATTAATATCATGCTAAATATCCATGTTCATACTTTGGTGTTAATATAACATCCCATATAGAATCAACTTTTGATTTATATAACCGCTCATGTATCCTATTAGATCATAGATAATTAATCATTACCCTAGTAATTATAGGTAGATATAGGTTCCTCATGTCACATAAACCAAACATTTTTTATCATATGATCATAAAACAGTCATCATATCAAAACACCTGAAATGAAATTGGTATCACTCAAATGCCATCATATCATAACACGGAATAAAATAATTTAGTTTCTAAAAAAATCATCCTAAACAAAAACCATATAGTGAATTACTGAGAATTATATCATTAGATAATAATCCAGTAAATTCATAACTAACACCAACATCTGTTATCATAGATGGAATGTGATTTTGAAAACACAATAGTAACATTTCTTGAGGAAAATAAAATTTCAATGGATTTTTAAAAAACGAATGTTTCAAAATCCATTTTGAAATACTTTTAATTTTAATATATATTTGAAACATATAATTTTATCTTTAAAACATTAAGTAGTTAGGTTGTTGTGTAATTTTTTCCATGTTAAAACAAATATACTTTTAATATTTTTAGAAAAATTTAACATGAGTTATTTTCAAAATAATATTAAGATTATATTTATAAAATTTTATAAATAAACTAAAAAATAATAATAATAAAATTAATAAATCTCATATAAACATTAAATCATTCTAAAAAATATTTTTAAAATAATGACATGGGAGAAAAAATTGATGTCGATCAAAGTGTTAAATAATATTAGTTTCCTTTAAAAATATTCCATTAGAATCATGAGTAGATAAAAGATGAAAAATCAATGAAAACTTTTATTATCAAAATTAAACTATATTATATTAAATTTAAATAGTTTTATGATATATAGAACATAATATTTCATCATTGGAATCATAAGCATAATAAATCTTATTATATAATGAGATTGTTTCATAAAACCCTTACCATATTGTTAAAAATAAATCCTAATACCCATGGAGGAATGAGATTAAATGAAACTCAAAATAACATAAGGATAATTAAATTCAATATATTACAATACAAGGGGCTGTATATAACCCACATAATATAATATAGGTTCATAAACGAATGTATGTCTAAAGTAATAAAATTGAGGCATAAATATCTTACACAGTGGAAAAATTAGAATAGTAATCTCTATTACTGAATAAAATTATATGAAAAATATATTGTAATTAATATAATTATATTCATGATATAAAATATGAAATTGGAAGTATATACTCTACAAAAATGAAATAACTTTTGAATATTTCATATGTATCTCTGAAAAAAAAAATATATAAGAAATCCACTACCATAAATCTCAACTTCATTAATACATGTTCACACCACCAATAGAATAAATAAAGATATATTATAAATATAATAAGTTACCATAAAAATATTTATCATACCATATATGATTTAATGACATCATATTATTATAATTATATTTACAAGTCAATGTTAATCTATCTTTTCGAGTAATAAAAATTGTGTTCATGTATGTTTTGATTTATTATTTTTGGCCCCATTAATTTTATTATAGTTAAATATATAAATAATATTAATAAATATATAAGTATAAAATATATTTAGTATATATGTATTCATAATAATCCACAAAATATATAGATAGGAAACAACATAAACCCTTTATGGAAATTGTAGTCCGTACATAAACACGAATGATATTTCGATTATCTTGATGGATGAAATGAATGAAATTTAAAGAATATATTAAATTTAGAGAATAATTTTTTTTCATATATATATCATATATATTCCTTAAATTTTCCCAAATTACCTTCCATAAATCGTGTTGGTGAAAAATGATTCACATTGCTTCGTGAGGTAGTTGTTTTCCGTAATCACCATCATTGTTATCATATCCACCACATAATGAAAATTATGACGTTTTATGTGATATCATAAATATATAAAAATAATTATGGTTCCTGTGTCATATATTTTAAATTAATATATCCTTATTACCATCTATGTAAAACAAGAATTAAAAACACCTCACATCGGTTCATGAAGTTGTAGAATATCGTAAACAAAAGAACCTTTATTATTTTACAATGGGTTGGAAGGTAATGTGGAATATATGGAATTATAATTACAAAATTATATTCATATCATTAATATAGTAGAAAAAGATTATATACCTCATTATTTCCATTTTAATAGATTCTGATGGAAAATGAATAAAATCAGTTCACGAGGCACAATCTGCCATACACATGAACGATGATTTAATTTCTGATAAGATAAAAGATATTATGGATATAATTTATTATATTAACATTATGAAATATATGTATGATCTATATAACATCATTATTATATAATAAAAATTAATGAATATTTTATGGATTTTATGTAAAAATAATAACAAAAGTATAGTGTCATTGCATTACATATTCTTCAGACAACCTCTTTGTGTTTAACCTAATCCCATCCTTGATTGGATATCTTGTCTCAACAAGGCCCCTAGAATGTGATAAGGTATTTATTTATGAAATTTGGATAGTTCTTATCCAATTAAAATTTGATTTTAATTGTTTAGGAGAAGAGTGGTGGAGGTCTTTTATAAACACAAAAGTGGATACAAATGGAATATTTGAAATGAATTATGTGTTCCCATGATTCTTCAAAATCCTAAATGATCTTAAATTTTCAATTATCAATAATAATATTTTATGATGTCATAATATTTCCATCAAAATGGAGTCGTAAAATTTTCTAAGTCATGTTATTCATTATCTTTTTAGTTTAACACCCCTTGTAAACATGTTTTGTTCTTATTTTTATTAATTAATTTTACTATATCTAATATATATTTTGAAAAAAAATTATGTTGAAATAATTATATAATATAAATTATTCATAGTCAAAATATTTAATACATTTTTCAAAATTATATTAATATAAGTAAAAGAATTGAATATATAATTAAGCCTATATACATGACAAGAAATAGGTTTTTCAAAGTGAAAATGTTTAAAAGATTAAAATTTGTCTATTTAAAAGTTTAATTTAATATTTATTAAAACTAATAAACATGGATTAATAAATATATAACAGTACTAAATTTACTTATAAACCCTTATAAAAATAATATATATCTTGTAAATTCTTTTGAATGAAATAAAATATTTCAATAAAAACAAATATTTATCAATATTCAGTGAAATGATTTCCATTCAGAATATTTTCCAAAATTCTTCCAATTTTAATTTTGAAATATTTATTCCCAAAACTAATTATATTTTTTATTTTAAAATTAAAATATTTTTTTAAAACTAATATTATTACTATTTAAAAAAACAAAATAAAGGATATTTTTTTAGTAATCCGTTTTTTCAAAACATATAATGGCATCACCAAATGTTATGTAAATTTTTATTAGTATATATCAATTATATATATAAATACACTTAATATTTAAATTTTTTTAATCATATAAATATTATGATGTTAAATTTAACGTTCATAATAGACATGTTAGATAATAAAATATATTTTTTTGTTAAAACAAGGTGTGGCATAAATATCAATATTTCAGAGAAATTATATTTATCAAAAATATTATTACATACTCTAGGTGTTTCACCCCCAGATCCAATTAATTGATTTATTTAGCGGTATGACTTATATTAATGTGATGGTATTCTTTGATGGAAAGATGAAAAACCTTAGATCTATGTGATTAATTCCAAATAGGTAACTCATGTAACCTTATGGATGAGGGTTTCCGGTAATCATTTTCACTGGTACAAGGGGAGGGTGGGCTATAGAAATGATTTAGATAATAAAGGATATTCATATTTTAATGAACCATTTATTATAATATTGGTTAGCATGGTTTTGTGGAGTGGTTAGAGAAGTATGAAGTTGGTTTGGGTTGATTGGGGTTTCAACAACATGACAAGGGAAGAAAAATGTGATATATTTTTTCATCCATTTATATTTATTTATTTTTAATCATACCACATTCTTACACAAAATTATTGATTATATATGAGACGATGTAGGAAATACCTACATATACTTACTCACATCCTTCTTGGGAAAATATGGAACTTGAGAACCCAATAATACTTCCCTAATCATAGGTTTTGGTTGTGTAATGGCCTGGACCTCTCTGGTCCACTACTTAATGAAAATCCAGTGTTAGAGGTGTTCTGGGAGGTCATGGTAACTTATCCCCAACGCTTTTCCAAAATCTTCCTTTTCGATGAACTGTTTCAATGGTAGAAAGTTGTGAACTGTAATATCACATTATGTCTTCAGGTACATTTGATGTTTCTAACTACCTTCGTTTTGGAGTAGTGACTTGGGGTGTATTGGGGTGAATCTTTAAGGAAAACTAAAGGGAAGTAGCTTTCTCATGGACTGCACACGATTTGTCTAAACCATGTGGCCATACCGTACATAGTTAATGTTGGAGGTAGTGGATAACACATGGTTAGTGCATGATTCTTCTAACCATGCGGCCTAACCGTGCAAGGAGTGTTTGGCGAGATTGTAGAGACTGCACTATTAGCTCATGGTTTTTCAAACCATGCGAGCAAACCTTGCAAGCACTTAAATTAGATCCTAAAATTGTGGATCTCAACTGTTTTGCCTCTAACTAGCTCATTTAAGCCCCTAAGAGGCCATAACACGGGATTACCCACCCTTGAAGGTAGAATAACCTCTCCCATGCATTTTGGAGGTGATCTAGAGGCTTCTCCTAGCGAATCGAAGTCGGTTTCTTGAGGTATGTGAACGTTGTTATTTGGTTTCTTAGATCTACTTAGATCTACCTCTCCTCTTTTCTTGGTTTCTTAGATCTACACCCGTTAAGGGTATATCGAAGTGTGTGGATGCCAAATATGATGAGTTTTGGTCTTGTTTGTGTTCAGAGAAGATATTTAAGGAGGATTCTCATAGAATCAACCTCGATTTGATGTGCGTTCTTCATTTTGTGGGGTTTTCGTAAAAAACCTTTGAGGTAGGGGATTCGTTGATTCTCCTTCTTTTACGTGAAATTGTATTGTTAGCATGTTTAACCCCACTGGATGACAATGGAATTGACATAATCAATATTTTGAACCAGATAAAGAAATTTTTTTCGATCGTATGTTATTACCTATTGTTTTTCTAGATAATGAGATATCTATGATAGCTTTATATAGCTATTTGTTCTTTGTGGAAATTGGCAGATAATGTAAATCTTGATTAATTGATAAATGTTCGGCTAAAGATAAAGAGCCATGAAAATGAATATGGTTCTTGTTGTTTTTGTTGTTAATAAAAATGGTGTCGTAATCATGTTTAATCATTTGTGATAGCTTACTGGTTAGGTTTCCAGATGTTGGAACCAACGAAATATAAATCTGTTAATTCAAGATGGTTTAAAGAATATTATCGTTTGATAATTCCATGATGGCTTCTGAGTTACCCTCTTGATTGTTAAAGGGACATATCCCAATAGATGTGATGTCTATTTTTCCAGCTGCTTGTGTTGGGACGTGACCCTAGAGGGGTGTTGTGATATGTAGGGGCATAAAGGCCTTTCTGGTTGTGGCAGCAGATGATACCTAGAGTGGCGAGATGCATCAGTTTATGCATTTGGGTGTTGGGAGGGACCCCATGGACGATGGAGCGGGATGGATGTGATTGTTAGATTCTTTCTAATTCTCTTTGGTTTTTAGTATAATTTACTTTTCCCCACTACTCAAGGCAGCTGGTCTTGCTTACCATTCTTCCGAAAGAGACGATGACACGCGGGGTATGCCATGTGCTTTCCGTGTATAACTTCTCTAGGGAGGATGGGTCTACGCTCTTGTTATAGGTGGAAAAGACTCGACAGGTTGTACATCTACTCACCGTGTTGATCCCCCTTATATTAGTAGCATAAAATTATTTTCAAGAATGCCTGGGAATATGGGAAAGTGTTTTTGTAATGAATGTTTGATTAAATGGTGTTAACCCATGGGGTTAGAGTTCGCTGGAACATAATGACGATGTTGTAATTTTTGAAGGAACAATTGACTTTTTGTGTGATTCTAATGAAATTGAATGTGGAATAGTTCATGGTTAATTAATGTCTAAGTAATTAATTAACGTATAGCGGAGCTGATAAAAAGGGGAGGAAGTAATATAATAAAGCCCTTTAAATGGTTGGGTGCTTATAGGATATCTAGTCTTAGAAGTTTCATCTCGGAGTTTGAGAGACGTTAGCTACAGTTGTGTGTAAGACTACGTTATTCCCATAGTGTGGTTTTGAGTTATAGTATATTATCTACTTTTTTTGATTCTATACGCTACTCCACCCTGCCAGTAAGGGAAACTAACACATCGGGGATCTTGTGTCCTGGGGGGTGTTTTACTCAACATTAATTTGGGAGGATGAATGGCTGACTACCCCCTTTGACCCCACTCTCTCTTCTTGGTAGATACTTGTGCTGGAAGGAAAATAAGTTAGTTTTCCCCATATATGTGTGTCGAGGGATGTAATGGCTTGTGGTTAATCACACACATATATTCTGGATATAGAATCCAATAGACTGCTATAGGTGTAACATGAATAGGCTGTGATAGATTGAGGATCCTTACTCAGTGTATGGGATGTAATGGCTTGAGGTATAATACCTGACATATGATACACGTTATGCAAGCTGTGGTGGATCCTAGAAACCACCTGGTTACTTTTGGTTTTGAGGATGGTGTGGTGCTTCGCCCAGATGTCTGCTGGCAAGCCTTTTTGAAGAGAGATGCTCAGGACGTGTGACATTGGAGAAAAGAGGCAAACCAGTGGGGAAGTAGTATCGAGATACCCTTGATATTCATTATTATATGATATATTCTTGTACGCGTTACTTGTTGAGAGTATCCATGGAGAGGTTGGGGACTTAGTATACATGTTTAGGTGATGATTTAGTTTCACTTATTTTTCACTGTGCTTTAGCATGGTTTCTTTACATGAACAAGAGGCTTCAGGAAGGATCCTACTGAGTATACTGTTATACTCACCCTATATATATAAACTATTTTTTAGGTCGCTGAGAGAATGTTGGAGATCAAGATGGTTTCTACTTGCTTGTGGTTACAGGTGATGTTCGGGCTCGTGGTTGCTGCTGTTTTTATTTTCTTCTGGGTACTTGTAGTTTTTCCTTCCAGTTGTAGTACTTTTGCATGAAATTTCATATATACACTTGTGTATATTTTATATTCCAGTTCATAGTTGGTGTTGATTGGTGTATATAATATATCTCCCTTCTACATGCATTCTCTTAGAGGGTAATGCCTCTCATTTATGTGTTTACTATACCCTCGATGATAGTCGCTAACCCGTAGCCTACTGGAGGCAAGACATGGGGGTTATTATCTTCCTTATCACATTACCAGCCCAGGAGGGGTACACTTTATGGGGAGGGGGTCATGATAGAGTGGTATCAGAGGCTGGTTGAGGGATAGGATGGAGTTTGGAGTTAGGCACAGGTGAGGTTGAATGGGTTGGTAGGGAAAATATGTCATTCATGTTTATCAAGTGAGGTAAACACTGGAGACTAATTGAGACATAGGCGTTTAGGGCCCCCTATGATCTAATTAACGGACCTTTATGTTTACAATGGCTACTAAACAAGGTGATAGTATTTTCAGGGTAGAGACCTCGGAAAGGATCATGCATAATTATTTTTTGTGCCTGTGTTTGAATGGGTAGACCTTGGGATAGGTTAACCTAAAATGAATAAAAGAATATAATTAATTAACTAATGTTGAGTTTTCCATATTCCAGGTTTAGGAGATCTAATGGTTGTTATTTTACAATTATGGATCCGGGTCGACGTCCTCGTCAGGTTTGCACAGAAAATGTCTAGCAGGATATTCCAGAAGATCGCTGTAGTGTAGAGGTTGATGATGATGACACTTAAAGGAAGACCCTCTGTGAGTTTCAGTGCCAGAGTTTGCAGAAGTACAGGGGCTCGGTTTCAGATGCAGTCATATAAGACTTGTTGGAGGAGGTCGAGATAGTCTTTAGTATGATTCATTCCCGAAAGGAGCATTGTGTGTCCTTGGTTGTGACAATGCTGCATGGGGCAACAAGACAGGGGTGGTTCTTGTACCTCATGTATCGTGAGGAGTCAACGATATCATGGGAGGGGATCCAAGACAAGTTTAGAGTCGAGCTCTTTTCTTCAACCGCGAAAGCCTCCAGTTTCCAGAAGATTCTTACCCTTTGATAGGGGAGCTCCAGTTTTCTTGTGTTTAGGATCCATTTGAAGAACCTTTTACGATATGCTTTGGACCTGTTTTTAGATGAGGAGGTCAGGGAACGGAATTTTAAAGTGGCTTTGTATCCAGAGATCCAGCGTCAGGTCACCCCATTTATGCTGAAAACATATCTTGAGGTATTAGAGAGGTAAGATGTTGTCGAGAGAACTTTGGCTAGGACCGAATCATCACGAGAGTGGGATCGTCATGATCCCTCATGAAGAAAAGCTGTGATCCAGGGTTCCCAGTTTTCAGGGCAAAAGAGTTTCTGTTCAGCCGAGGTTAGGTCCCAGCACTTGACATCTCATTTCTCCAAAGTAAGCAAATCTTAGGATTATTTCAAGGGATCTGGTGCTTTTTTTTCTTGTGGTGGTCTTGGACATCAGTAGCAGGAGTGCCCGACCTTTCAGAGTGGTCATCGTGCACCAGGTGTCACTCTTCAGGTTCCTCCATTGAGGCAGTTCCAACCAAGGTAGCAGCAGCCAGTTGCAATAGCCTTAGATTAGCAGAGGGTAGATGGGGTAGTTAGAGGACATCCCCATGAAACTCCCTATCCTTAGAGAGCAGAGCGTGGCCATGGTGGTGGTCATCATCAGGGTTAGAGTGGCAATAAAGGAGGTCGTGGTCAGCTTCATGCTCTAGCATTTCCAGCTCCAGGCAAGCCGGATGTCGTTCGAGGTACCCTTTTCTTGTTTTCTACATTGGTGTATGCATTTTTTGATTCAGTAGCGACACACTCCTTTATATCACCTACCCTTTTCAATGCATTGGGACTTGAGGTAGAGAGGCTTATAGTGCCTTTGGCATTGACTATGCCAGTTGGAGTTCGAGCTGACTTGTTTGAGGTATGTAGGGATTGTGAGCTAGTGTTGGGTTAACACCTCTCTTGGGGTGATTTCCTTTTTTTTAGAATACATTCATATGATGTCATCCTCGACATGGATTGGTTCTATTCAGTGCAGGCTATCATGGATTTCTTCAAGGAGAAGGTTGTTTTCTTTGGTGTGGATGCAGAGCAAGTGGTGTTTTTTGGTGATCAAGATCCTCGGATGGGTCATAGTCGTGTTCCATACTTATCATCCATTATGGCTGAGATGATTCTAAGTCTTTCGGAGGTTCAACAGTTGGTGTTTCCTAGGGTTGTAGAGGATTACCCTTATGTCTTTCCAGAAGAGGTTGTAGCATTACCCTCTCGACGAGAGAACGAGTTTGGGATTGAGCTACAGCCAAGAGAGTCTCCTATCTCTATGTCTCCATATAGGATGACCTCTTATGAGTTACGAGATCTACAAATAATGCATGATTGTCTATTAAAGTGTGGGTTTTTTTGGCCAAGTGTGTCACCGTGGGGTGAGCCATTTTTGTTTGTGAAGAAGGACGATGACAGTTTGTGGTTGTGTGTTGATTATTGTCGCCTAAAAAAAGTGAAAAAAAAAAGAATCACTATCCTCTTCTGTGGATTGATTATTTATTCGTTCAACTAAAAGGTTCATGTTGGTTCTCAATGATCGACTTGTGGTCAAGATTTCTTCAAATGCGTGTGAAGGATGAGGATATCCTGAAGACTTCTTTCCATTGACTTCATGGGCATTATGTGTTCATTGTAATGCCATTTGGTGTGACAAATGATCCAGCTCTATTCATGGGATTGATGAATGTTGTGTTCCGAGAGTTCCTGGACAAGTTCATGGTAGTTTTCACTAACGACATCCTTGTGTACTCCATGTCTGAAGAGGATCATGAAGAGCATATACAAGCTGTTTTGGAAGTCATTTGGCAACATCAGCTATTCGGGAAGTTGTCAAAGTGTGCGTTTTGGGCTTGAGAAGTCCGTTTCATGGGGAATGTTGTGTCCCAACATGGATTAGCTATGGATCTACCAAAGATAGAAGCAGTTGTGTCTTGGGAAGTCCCCAAGATAGTTTTAGAGGTGAGAAGTTTCCTTAGTGTTGCAGGCTACTATAGGAGGTTCATAGCCAATTTCTCCCGAGTGGTGACTCCTCTGACATCTTTTCCCAGGAAGGATCAGGCATTTATATGGACTGATCAGTTTAAGGCATCGTTGGAGTATCTAAAGGAAAAGTTATTAAGTGCTCCAGTCCTTTGTCTTCCAGCTAAAGGAGTTCAGTTTGATGATTTCCGTGATTCTTCACATCTGGGGTTAGGCTGTGTTCTCATGTAGTAGAGGTCAGTTGTTTCTTATGGGTCTCTGTAGTTTCATCCCCATGAGCGAAACAATGCCACTCATGATCTTGAGTTTTCTTCCATGGCGTTTGCTATGATGTTGTGGAGACATTACCTCATTGGTGAGCGCTTTTTGGTTTTCACCCATCAGAAGAGTTTGAGGTATGTTTTCTCCCAGCATAAATTGAACTTACGACACCATCGGTGGATGGAGTTCTTGTAGGAATACGACTTAGAAATATCGTATACACCTGGAAAAGGGAATGTTGTAGCTGATGCGCTGATCCAAAAGTCATGTAGTGATGTTGTGCGTAAATCTGGTGATTCATGGAGAGTAATGGAAGAACAGGCAGCATTACATCTTGATATGGGAAAAGATTGTGGTAGAGGCTGTATTTTTCATATAACGGTACAATCATCCCTGATGCAGAATATGGAAGATTCCCAGTTGGGAGATCGAGAGGTGGATGTCTGGAGAGATCAAGTCATTTGTGGTGAGGCCCCTGATGGTTGGTCTGAGGATGAACAACATAGAGTGTTGTATCATGGAAGGATTTTTGTTCCTTTGATGATGCATGACACGACCCACATAGAGTTCCATAGTTCACCTTTATTAGTATATCCTAGCTATACAATGATGTACCGAGCCTTGAGGAGTCAGTTTTGGTGGCCAGGGATGAAGCATGCAGTTGCAGAGTTTGTGTCTCGATATTTAGTCTTCCAGAAGGTGTAGTCTGAACACCGCGTTCCTGGTGGTCTTCTCTAACCAATAAAGATTCCTCAGTGGAAGTGGGATGAAATTTCAATAGACTTTTTTATAGGATTACCTTGAGCTCCGGGAGAACATGATTCTATTTGGGTGGTAGTGGATGGTTTAACAAAATTGGCCTACTTTATAGCAATCAAGGAGTCATGCTCAGTGGAAGTTTTATCGAGGCAGTATCTAGAAGAGGTGGTGAGAATTCATGGAGTCCCTATGATGATCATTTCTGATCGAGATCCTCGTTTCACCTCTAGTGTTTGGAGAGGTCATTAACATGCTTTCGAGTCTCAACTATGCCTTAGCACTAATTTTCATCCTTAAATGGATGGTCAGACAGAGCGAACCATCCAGACTCTTGAAGACATGTTACGCTCTTATGTTCTTGATTTTGGAGGTTCAGGGATGAGGAACTTACCCTTGGTGGAGTTATCTTACAATAATATTTTTCACTCCAACATTGCTATGGAGCCATTTTAATCCTTGTATG
This sequence comes from Viscum album, assembly GCA_963277665.1. Taxonomy (NCBI): domain Eukaryota; kingdom Viridiplantae; phylum Streptophyta; class Magnoliopsida; order Santalales; family Viscaceae; genus Viscum; species Viscum album. Next base: position 896,621,885 of record OY728136.1, on the reverse strand, counting down.
ACCAGCCTTCCCATTCTCCGATGTGCTGGATTGGGTTTGGAGAGTCAGAAATTCTCAGGTCAGAACTAGTGTAGAATACAACAGATATGGTTTAGGTGATTCGTGAGAGGATGAAGACAATGCAACATCATCATAAAATCATATGTTGATCAAATAATGATACCCTTAGAGTTTAATTTTGGGGATCATGGGTTTCTGAAGGTGACTCCACGTCGTGGGTAGAAAGGTTTTGGTCTTGGAATTAAGCTTTATCCCCTGTTTCTTGGGCCTTTCGAGGTGTTAGCTCGTGTTGGAGCTGTGGCATATCGATTTTCACTTTTCCCATAGATGAGTCAGATACATGATGTTTTCCATGTATCAAAGCTCTGCCATTATCGTCATGATGACTCTCACATCATCGATTGGGGAGAGATGGATGTTAATAATGATGAAACCATTGAGGGGTGACCTGTGGAGATCCAAGACCACAAGGATATAGTGTTTCACGAGAATTCTATTCCTTTAGTTCATGTCTTGTGGTGACATGGTGGCTTGGAGGAGAGTAGCTGAGAAGGTGAGTCTCAAATACGTTCTCAATAACCAGTGTTTTTTAACATCTAACTCTTTTCATGTATCGATGTAGATTTTGTGGTTATGAAACATTCATGTTTATGAGATGGATCCCTTTGTTGTTTTTTGTGTATTACTCTCTTTTGAGAGGTATCTAGATGGGTGGTTGTTCAGACCCTGTTTCGTTTTCTCTTTATATGGGTTTTGGATTCTCGAGAACGAGAATGTTTTGAGATGTATCTGATGTAATGGCCCGGACATCACTGGTCCACTACTTTGTGAAAATGTGGTGTTAGAGGCGTTACGGGAGGTCAAGGTAACATATCCCCAATGCTTTTCCAAAATCTTCCTTTCTGAAGAACCATTTCAATGGTAGATTGTTGTGAACTGTAACATCACATTATGTCTTCAGGTAATTTTGATGTTTCTAATTACCTTAATTTTGGATTACTAACTTAAGGGTGAGTTTGGGTGAATATTTAAGGAAAACTAAAGGGAAGTAGCTTTCGTACGGGTTGCGCACGGTTTCTCTAAACCGTGCGGCCATACCGTGCATAGTTAATGTTGGAGGTAGTGGCTAATGCATGGTTAGCACACGGTTTGTCTAACCATGCAGCCTAGCCATTCAAGGAGTGTTTGGCGAGGAGGTAGATACCACATTGTTAGCGTACAATTTGTCAAACCGTGTGAGAAAACCATGCATGCACATAAATTAGATCCTAAAATTGTGTATCTTAACTGTTTTGCATCTAACTTGCTCGTTTAAGCACCTATGCGGCCATAAAATTGAATTACCCTCCATTGAAGGTAGGAGAAACTATCCCAAGTGATTTAGAGGTGATCTAAAGGCTTCTCTTAGCGAATTGAAGCCGGTTTCCTGAGGTATGTGATCGTTCTTGTTTGGTTTCGTAGATCTACGTAGATCTACTTCTCCTCTTCTCTCGATTTCTTAGATCTACACCCGTTATGGAGTGATCTAAGTGTGTGGATGCCAAATATGATGCGTTTTGGTCTTCATTGAGTTAGGAGAAGATATTTAATGAGGATTATCTGATAATAAACCTGTCTTTCTTGTGCGTTCTTCATTTGTTGGGGTTTTTGTCAAAAACAATTGAGGTAGGGGATTCGTTGCTTCTACTTCTTTTACGTGCAATTGTATTGTTAGCATGTTTAACCCCACTATATGACAATGGAATTGATATAATAAATATTTTGAACAAGATAATGAAATTGTTATCGATTGTATGTTATTGCCTCTTGTTTTTCTAGATAGTGTGATATCTATGCTTTCTCTTCTTAGATTTTTCTCTTTGGTGGAAATTGGTAAAGAACATAAATTGGGATTAATTGATAAATTTTTGGCTAAATATAAGGAGGCATAAACACTAATATAGTTCTTTTTGTAGTTTTATGTTAATCAAATTGGTGAAGTAAACATGTTTAACCATTTGTGATAGCTTACTTGTTAGGTTTCCTGATGTTAGAACCAATGAATTATAAATATATTAATTCAATATGGTTTAACGAATATGATTGTTTGATAATTTTTTGACGAGTTCTGAGTTACCCTATATATTTTTAAAGGGTCGTAGCATAATTGATTTGATGTTTGGTTTTCCTGCTACTTGTGTAGAGACATGACCCTGAAGGGGTGATGTGATATGTAGGGGCATAGAGGCCTTTCTGGTTGTGGCAACAAATGACGCCTAGAGTGGAGAGATTCATCAGTTTATGCATGTGGGTGTTAGGAGGGACACTAGGGATGATGGAGTGGGATGGATGTGATTGTTGAAATCCTTCTGATTCTCTTTGGTTGATTATCTGCATTACTTTTCCCCCACTACTCAAGGAAGCCGGTCTTGCTTACCCTTCTTCCGAAGGAGGCGAAGTCGCGTGGGGTATGCCACTAGTTTCCGTGATTAGCTTCTCAAGGGAGGATGGGTCTACTCTCTTGCTATAGGTGGAAAAGACTCAACGGGTATTACAACTACTCACCATGTTGAGACCCCTTGTGTTAGTAGCATAGAATGATTTTATAGAATGCCTGGAAATATGGAAAAGTGTTTTTGTAATGAATATTTGATTAAATGGTGTTAACCCATGTGGTTGGAGTTCACTAGAACATAATGATGTGGTTGTAATTTTTGAAGGAACAATTGAATTTGGGTGTCATGATAATGAAATTTAATGTAGAATTTTTCATGGTTAATATATGTTTAAAGATTTAATTAATGTATAGTGGAGCTAATAAAAATGGGCGGAAGTAATCTAATAAATCTCTTTAAATGATTGTGTGCTTATAGTATATCTAGTCATAGAAGTAGAAACCCGGAGTCAGAGATACATTAGCTACAGATGTGTCTAAGACTAGGTTATGCCAATAATGTGGATGTGAGTTATAATATATTCTGTACTTTTTGTGTTTCTATACACTACTCCACCCTGCCAGTAATGGCAACTAACACCCTGAGGATTCTGATCCTTGGGGGGTGTTTTCCCCAACATTCTGGTGGCAGGATGAATGGCTGACTACCCCCTTTGGCCCCACTATCTTCTCTTGGTTGATACTTGTGATGGAAGGTAGAAGGGTTAGTTTTTCCCATATTTGTGTGTTGAGGGTTATAATGTATTGTGGTTATTCACACACATATATTCTGGATATAGTATCCTATGGACTACTATAGGTGTAACGTGTATAGGGTGTGATGGCTTGAGGATCCTTACTCGGTGTATGGGCTTAAATGGATTGAGGTATAATACCCAACATATGATACACGTTATGAGAGCTGTGGTGGCTCCTAGAAACCACCTGGTTACATTTGGCTGTGAGGATGGTGTGGGGCTTTGCCAAGGTGTCTGCAGGAAATCCTTTGGGTTGCAGAAGGTGCATATTGTGGTGCTTCGCCCAGGTGTTTACGGGAATGCCTTTTTGGAGAGAGATGCTCAGGACGTGCGACCTTGGGGAAAAGCGGCAAACCGTTGGGGAAGTAGTAGCGGGGTACCCTTGATATTATTTATTATATGATATATTATTGTATGTGTTACATGGTGGGAGTATCCATGGAGAGGATGGGAACTTAGTATATCTGTTTAGGTGATTAGTTAGTTTCACTTGTTGTTCACTGTGCTTTATCATGCTTTCATTACTTGCATGAGAGGCTTCGGGGAGGATCCTACTAAGTATGTATATATAAAATATTTTCAGGTCACATGGATTAGGTTGGAGATAAATCTGGTTTCTACTAGCTTGTGGTTTTAGGAGATATTCGGGCTTATGGTTGCTTCTGTTTTTATTTTATTTTGGGTACTTGCAATTTTTCCCTTCCAGTTGTAGTACTTTTCCATGACATTTCATATATGCACTTGGGATTTTTTATATTCCAATTTTTATTTGGAGTTGATTGGTGTCTATATTATCTCTCCCATCTACATGTGTTCTCTTAGAGGGTAATGCCTCCCATTTTTTGTTTACTATACCCATGGTGCTAGTCGCCAACCCGAGGCCTACTTGAGGTGGGAATCGGGGGTCATTATCTCCCATTTCACAATGCCATACCAGGAGGGGTACACTTTGTAGGGAGGGGGTCATGACAGGTTGGGAAGAGTTTTAGTGTAGAATAATCCACTCAGAATCCTCATACGACATTATAGATTATGATAAGATGAGTAATAGGAATTTCAGTAGAGTCCCAATATATTATAGTCCTCTATTTATTATTTAGATTCAACTATGTTGGTGGGTGTTTTTTCATTCTATCATGATCACGAGTTTATGTGAATATATGACACAAAATTTAAATTGATATTAATGTTTTTTTTCTTTTTTTGTGTGATTTATTTATTTAATACAATGATTCACGTATAGTTTATTCCCTTTTACTTCCAAATATATTATGGGGTATATTCTCCCAATGGTAACTCCCTTGATGCTCTCTACTCATAATAAACCTCTAGCTTACAAGGAGGAACCCCTAATGTCCAAGTGACTACTCCCCTAGTCCGACCATTGCATAGTTTCCATAGATTGAGGTGGGAGGTAATAAAATTAATATCATGATATTAGATTAATAATAATTATGATTATATAAATAATTATTTTCTAAACATCATTACCACTACTTTTTAAAACACAGAAAAATTCGCCTTCCACCCATGGTAGTTTTACACTACAATTATGAGTGATGTTATTTTTTATTTATTCAATTAATTTATATGATAAATATTTATAACATGATATATTATAAAATAATAATCAATGAAAATACATTCTATGATTTTGGAATGATCATATAAGATTGGTAAAATATATATAAAATGTAAAAAAATTGTCATTTAAAAATAACAATGTTTTCTCAAATCAACATAGGACTCATAGTGATAAGGGAACTCAAATTACTCCGGGGCATAACCAAAATGCATTCTAAATTTTCTTATTATATAAAATATTCATATGCTCGCAAAAGAAATCACTGGTAATTATTTTACACATTTATATAAAAAATACATATCTAATATGAAGTATCAAATCACAGTAAGAAACATAACAATGTATGGGACTGGATGTTATAAAATAATGATAGTAAGAATCACATACTTATATAAATCGAACATAAATGAATAAACATAAACTATTTAAATTATTTACCAAAATGGAGAAATCGATACATGTTGAACCCAAAAAGGGAAATAACCTGAAACGATTACCTTCAATCTCCATATGAAACTTATTTACTATACACATTCCAAGATAATAATCATAAAAAAGTTTCAATCCAAACAAAGGATAAAAAATACATAGCTCCTAAAATTATTCACTAAGAGTTTTTGTCTCTATGTGGTTTAAGTACAGTGTGATGGAAACTGAGAAAAGTTAGTAAGAACATTAAATATTGAAAATTTCCTTGAAAAGTACCATCAATTTGATTCAATAATGAAATAAAATATAAAAAAAATTATATATATAAATATATATAAGAAAATATCCACCCATTATAAAGAAAATATTTTTATTTTTTTTATATTAAAAAATGGCACAAAAACAATTTCGCATTTTTGTGCCCCCATTTAATAAAACACTTACCCCTTCACTGATAAAAACGAAGGTCATAAAAAAATTGAAACACCTTTAATACGGTAAAATAAGATCCTAATATAAAAAATTTGAATAAATCTAAACCCCAATATCCCTCATTCAAACATCTCAGTAAATACCCATTTCAAATTTATACCACTATCATTTAGAATGAAAATTTAAATATAAATTTAGAAAACATTTTAAATTACAAAAAAGAATTAATTTAAATAAGAGTAAACATAAATGGAACCAAACATAAATTAAATTTGAAAAAGAATTCATAGGAGGAAAAAATACTAAGAAACCTTATAGGAAAAAATTATAATTTTATAAACTAGTTATTGAATATCTCGGTCAATAACAATGAACCTATCACGCCCTCAAAATTCAAGAAAAATTATACATAGTTATCCCTCCTGAGTGAAAAATGCTACAATTATCCCAAATAGAGTCCCATTCGATCACTTAGTCTAGTGGCCACACATAATTTTACTAGATCGATTAATAAAGTAATTTATCATCCATAGAAAAATAACATATTCTTCTGAGGATTTCACATATATTTTCTTGTTTATTTTCACTTTGGACTCCCCTATCAACTATAAATTAATGGTATGAATTCACATGTATAAATATAAAAAAATTTAGCAAATCTCATAAAACACATGACACCATCCTAAGAAACATCCCCTTAAAACATTTAATTATCATCACATATAATATATAACAGCCCCCTTGATTTACAATTTTGATCTACCAATAAAACATATCCTACATGAGGGTCACAACATAATAGGGGATCTCATGAGGGTGTCACATATATACGAAAACCATTCAGAATCAATTAAAGGTTTTAAAAATTATTATAGGAAAAGAAAGAAACATTCCATGTCATCCCTAACAAGTTTGAAATCCCACATAAAACAATTATTTGAAATCAAACCCCTAATGTTAATTTATAATTCGTATACCCTAAAAATTCATAGATAATAATTTTTATGAGTAAATTAATAGGTCAACACATTTAATTAAGAATTATAAACATTTTAAAACATCGTTTTAAATTAAAATAATTCCCATAAGGGGTAATATATTTTTAATATTTCAATATCTATAAAAATAACTATTGATTAATTTTAAATACACATATAATTAAAATTATTACATGAAATTATAAGAAAACCCAAAAAAATCCAAAACTATACATCCCAATTTATTTCACTACCTAAAAAGGTCAAAATAATTTAATCTCTTCATTTTATACAAATAAACCATTTAAATATTTTACATACGATATAATTTCAATAACAATATGAAATTATAACGATATAAACCTATTCCAATTAGAAATGATCCTTGAACATATTTTAAAATACACACAATATTCGATATATATAACTAATTCAAATGATATGTCACTGGAAAATAAGAATCCTTTTATAGAATGTAAATTTAAGAAAAATAAAAAAAATCCAACAATAGTTCAACATAAATCAATATAGAATTTATCTTATACAATAGAAAATTCTCTAACAAGTGTTAAGGTATCATATGAAATCCTTGAAAATAAACCACCATAATTAATCATTCTCCTCAAAAAGAAAGATAAAATCCAATAACACCATGGGTATATTAGAAATGTATAATAAATATATATGTGAAGGAGTGTGAGGGGTAATAATAATAGATGATTTACCATTATTAATTTCATGATAAAAAATATTTGAGAGGCATTGAAATCAAATACATGGGAGGGATGATCGCAAGATGGTGTATTTTTTTTCCTGTTTAAATTATATGAATTGAATAGTTTTGGATTACCTCTAAAATTTTTACAATGTAAAAAAGAGACATTCAAAAAATTTAATGAATTGGTATGGTTTCATGGATAAGTCATAATGTTTGGTAAATATTGAAGTAAATATACATGATCCAATTGAATTATAAAAAACATTTTCAGGGTTTAGACACTGATTTATCCCAACCATTCATTAACCATGTTCTAGATAACTCCCACAAAAAGAGTTTTCTCACATCTACTAAAAGGATTTGTATAAAAATTTTGAACCCTATAAAAAACAATCTATTCATGTTCAAAATGATCATCATAAAAGGGTTGAAAAGGAATATGTAATGAGAATAGCATAGGGTATACAAAATAACATTCCACAAACCATGCATTGAGAATGAAATGTCTAGGAAAATAAAAATTCAATGAAAAAAGGAATAAAAATATATATTTAACTAGATTTAATTAAAATAATTATCTAGGAATAGATTTTACTGTGACGATGGTTTTTATACTCTCCCCATAATTTATTATTTTACCCAGACTAACCATTTTAATTGTAGAAGTAACCTAAAGGAGTTGAAAAAACATCATTTAGAAGTAGTTGAGTTTGAGAACAATGAAACAAGAGTGATCCATTATGATAAAACATTATAACACTAATGATTCATATATACAACAAAACAAATTCCACAACCCCATAACATGTCTGTATAATAATAACAACCATGATATTCAATGAAATACATAAGGGAGAATGATACCATATATAGGTCTCCCAAATAATTTCAAATTATATTTATGTAATAGTGAAAATAGATGAATCCACGTGATGAAAACCTAAACTAAGAGGAAACGTGTCACAAAATTCCCAAGGAACACATAAAAATCAATAATGGAATTGAATATAACACCCTCTATCGATATCCAAATTCAATGACATTCATCATCTATAAGGAATACATCTATCAACAATATTAGAATGCATCATGTAATTAATTGAAAATACAAAAGTGTTCAAAAACAATAAACAAGATGGGATCTCATCATGGGTCACAATACCATGTTGAAAAACTAGAAACCCAATCTTAGAACACTATCCCATGACGATGGACACAATTATAGAAATAATAAGTGCTGAAAGGCCCCAAAGAAACATCAATATTAAATACTCATCTACCTAAAAAAATGTCACTCATGGTGAAACCAAGGGTATAGTAGAATTAATGAACACAATACTATATGGTACCACAATCCCCAAAATATGGAAAAAATAAAAAGGCATGTAGAAAGGCCCATAAAATATCAAAAAATATACAAAAAATTCACATAAATTCAATAAATAATCACCACCCACAAGATAATGATCTAGGAATCCATGATTCATACAAAAATAATTTGTCCAAACTAAAAAAACACATAGAAATCACACAAGATCTCAAAACAACAATAAATTCCCACTTAAAGAATGATATTGACCAATAGGAAACCCCAATTCTTCTATACATAACCTTCATAAAGAGATTGAGGTATAAAATTAAAGAATTAATAGCATACAATAATAATTTTAGTTCATGAATTCCACATAATGTTTTGGTAGATATTAGATTTGAAAATTTTTAATTCCAAAATAAATTATGAAACAAAAAAAGGAGTAGTATTTGGGAGAATGCACTAGAGTTTGAAAATAAATTTAAGTGAGACATTTAGATATTAATATCATAAATGAATATTAACCAATAAATAGGCCATATATTAAAATTAAAATTACCAATTCCCTAATGGATGACTAAAACAATGATATAAAATTTCTAAAATAATTTTCATTTAAAAATAGTAGAACCCCATATCAAACCACAATGTCTGATACTTTTTGGATAAAAAATTCAAATAATGTTTAAAAAATTATAACAAAAAAGGAATAAAATTATACAACATGTTCTATTGAATGTAAAATCTCATTTACACTATTAAATAATATTAAATTATATTTTGAAATTGATCCCCCGTTGAAAATGCACTAGTAAATAAATTCATGAAACATACCATTTTATGGATTTAATCATTAAAAATTAATTTATTTAATTACAGATCCTTATAGAGAAAAAATATTCCTTATCTTCATTTAGAATAATGGTAAAAATTGATTTTTAATAAACAAAACAAATTGTATTTCCATACCCATTTTTAGTTAGGTTTCAGAAATATGAGATTACAAAAAATTCCATTTTCAATCCCAAAAAAAATATTTCAACACACATAAAAAATATCTTATGGAATAATCTAGAAGAATTAATGAAATAAATAATTGATCTACCTTCCATAATGTCAATATCTAAAATAAAAAATAAATTTGAAACACACCAATGGAAAAAAATCTAACATCTTGGTTCTGGGTCCTACCCAAAGCTGCCCTGATCGCATTTGGTCACATGACCTCAAGTGCATTTCCAAAACTCTAGAGGATACCGACTAATAACAAGGGCTACAATGGGATAATGGGGAAACTATTCCCTAATTGGAAGAGTATACATAACTTAAAGAAAATATTAAACAACAATTGATTTAGTAATACTATACACCAAAAGTAATTAACAGAAGTCTAATAGTAATACAACAACTAGAGAATATATGCATGATTCATGTCACATGTATCTAGGAAAGAAACCAAACAATTAACGATGCTGGAAATATAATACTAAAACCAATGTACAGAAAAGAAGTAAAATCCAATAGCATCTCAAGCCTCATAATGGTCCCATGCTCTCCAACTCCAACAGTAATCAAGTACCTGATGAAGAAAGGCGTTTTCCCTTACATATACATGCAACCATATAATATGTTTTGGTCTAAAATCATGGCCCAAACAGGGTGTGAGAGGAATCTCAATAGCAAACCACCAAAATATCTATCCCTAAATGTCAGTGAATATATATATATATATAGCAATAAATTTTCCAAATGAAGCAATAAATCTTCCAAATGAAGTAATAAACAAGGAAGTACTCAAAAGTTAAAAATCCTACAGTTTTAAATTGCATTCATTTACATTTATTAATTTTCCAATATGTTGAATAATGATATATCGAAATATATCCTAAGCTCAGTATCCTTTATAGAATAGTAACAATAGACGTTGTAGAGGACCATCTAAACAAACAAGTAAGACTGAGTCCATGATTATGCTTTGTCTTGGCAGACTCGTCACAATTATTCAATCATTAAAAAACCCTCTAAGAAAGATCTCATGGTATAAACCCATTAGTTCATCATTGAATTACACAATTAAAAAATAAAACATGGGAAACTCTCATGATCCATACCCGTAGGTCCACATAGCATCAATAATTATAAATGAACTCACGGTAGCTCTAACGGTCAATACCCCATGGGTCGACATTGCATAAATAATCAAAATGACCTCCTATATCGATCTCACGGTCAATACCCCTGGTTCAATGTGTACACCAAGGCTCTCACACTTCTGTGTAAATAAAAATGGATAACCCTATAGTTTTCATGGTCCAAGGCTCTCACAGTCCATTGGAAGATCATTGCACATATCATGAAAAGGCAACACATGTAATCTATAACTAATTCATGGATAACATTCAAAAGAATAAAACATTGAATTCATATAATCAAACGAAATCCATCCTAAACATCTAATGGGATGGAAACAAGTTACACCTCAGAGGAATCCTTGTTAAAACGTCCATAAACTGTCAGGATTTGGTAACACACCCATGTGGTGTCCCATAAACAGGGAATCAAACATTACACATACGCTACAACCCCTTTTCAATCAATTAATCCAAATAAGGTATATAAATGGGAAAATTACACAAAACACAATACCCAAAACATGGGTATTATTGATTTTATTCATTTATTCATTACATTTTACTAACTCCCGTACTGATTTTATATGTAAAGTGCATAATTTGTGTGTAATATTCACATTTTAATATTAAATATAATTTTGAGCACTATTTGAATAAATCCAGATTTGAGTCAGTTTAATGTATTATCTATAAATATTACTATACTGATCCAAATTTCATGGTTTTTTTAGGATTCCTATTTCAATTTAGAACATTTCATTATGAGGGATCATGTGCCAATTCTTCCATTTTAATGTTCATATGTACCACACAATAAGGACCAATGAATCTGTGAACAAACTGAACCAGCCGTGAAGATTGATTTACTGGGATCAATCCAGAAGTCCAAAATGGTTGATTATCCACCATAATTCTGGGGACAATATTTATCATCTTGTATAAAAATTGCAAGGCCCATAGTCTTAAACAAGTGGCCCAAATGATTCTATTAATTCTAGCCCACCATTCTGGCAGGGAATTAAAATCAGCACACAAATGTGGAATTTTATACTTATCTAGAAATCCATTTGATCTAAGAATTTTCAGTGTTAAATATGAGATATAGGAGGCCAACTTTGTTGAAGAAACTATCCGTATTTGATGGTATCTTACTATTCAAAAATCCATTCACATTTCATCTATTGAAAAGTCATGGATAGAAATGGACAGTTTAGATTTGTTTAATGAAATAGACATAACATTGGCTAAAAAAGTCCAATGACCTCAAGATTTTGAGGGTAGACAAAAGAGATATATATATACATTTATGAAGAAGACACCAGCTATTGATTCAGCTGTCTATATTGGTAAATATGCCGGTCAAGTGGAGGGACAGATTTGGAATGCAAACAGTCCACTCCTTGGGATATAAATACATCCCTCTCCTATCCTTCCAAGAGGTTGGCACTTAAGCACTTAAGAAGGAGGTTTGTAATTACTAGATCCTTGAAAAGGTTCTGGGATGATATTATTTTATCTTGTTTCAACAAGAGAGACCTCTCCTCCACTTCTTTTTCATGTTTTTTTATGTTTTCTTTCCATTGTAATTGTGTAACTTTGTTTTCATTTCAATCAAATTTTAGTGCTTGTTTCTTCTTAAATACCTCTTATTATTCTCCACCTTCTGTAGTATAATATTAATGGTCTTAAAATAGTTTAAATTCAGTTTAATCCCCTTCCCTTCTTTTTCTTCCTCATTCAATCGAAATTCCATTTTTGATTCTCAAAATTTTTCGTGTGTGTGTTCGGCACACTACTCTTTTCTTGTCCCTTTCTTTTTCTAATATTTTAAAATTTTCACTATAAAAATTAAACCCATATTATAAAAAATCCTAATGGATGAGTAAATCTATCATTGGTGTGAGTTTTAATTTAGGTTTGTTAAGCGATTGAGAGCTTTCGCTTGATGAGTATTCGTTGAATTTACATTGTGTATGTTGGACTTAGCATGTCATGGATTAATGACTTGTTTTGTTTAACGTATGGTTTCCATGGATTATTGGAACCATAAATACACTACCATAAACAATATATGATCAATATTAGAAACCTAAGTTATGTTAAGTCTTGGATTAAAGCCTTGACACTTGGGAATTCAAATCAACGTCAACTTGTGACATGGGTGTTAATTTAAATTCAATATAAAGAAAAGATCAAGGACATCACAAGCTCGACTAACCTAATGATAAACTCACCCAAATCATTATCATTTTGTTAAATCAATCATAATAAATTATTCATTTAAATTAAGCTCTGCAAACAAACCCCCAATCAGAATACAATCAACTAAAAACAAATGACTATTTTAAAGTATCATCGCTGAGGATTCGACCCGAGTGCTGCTATACACATTAGCAGAGCACCGGAACCTTGACCAGTCGATAGGAGACACTTGGCAGTGCATTTCAAATGGCGCCGTTTCCGGGGATGGTTCTTTAAGTAGTCGGTAGTTTTTAGTTTGTGTAAAAAAACAACAAAAAAATGAAAATTTAAAAAAAAAAATCTAAAAAAAACACCGAGAAAAACCCGCCTTCCTCATCCTTTCTAAATCTCTCTGAATGCCCCATAACCTCACAAACAATCCCTTAGGTTTTTTTGACCCTGAAATTCATAGAACTCTTCATTGAATTAGGAGGACCATTAGGGATAACCAAATCACCCAACAACCAATCATTTCCCTATCAATTGAATTCGATATGGCCAATCCTAGGGAACAAACATTGAATGAACTTGCTGCCCCTAATATGAATTACCAACACCTTGGTATTAAATATCCAAACATAGAGGCTGAATTAGAACTCAAATAGGGGTTGATTCATCTTCTACCTCATTTCCATGGGCTAGCCAGTGAGGATATGCATCTACATCTTAAAGAGTTCTAGGTGGTGTGCTCTACTATGAAGCCTCAAGGGTATTCTGAAGAACAAATCAAACTCCGAGCATTCCCTTTCTCCCTAGCTGACTCTACCTAGTCATGGCTCTACTACCTCCCACCTAGTTCCATAACCACATGGAATGACATGAAGTCACTTTTCATAGAAAAATTCTTTCCTGCTTCTCGTACTGCTTCTATTTGAAAGGAAATAAGTGGTATTCGTAAGTTCCCAAGTGTATCACTCCATGAGTAATAGGAGAGGATCAAAAGGCTTGTTGTAACCTGACCACATCATCAAATCCCTGAACAACTCTTGATCCAATACTTCTATGAGGGGTTATTGGATATGGTGATAACCCTCATTGATACCGCAAGTGGCGGTGCTCCTGTTGACAAAACTCCAGCAACTGTAAGAGATCTCATAACTAATATGGCTGAAAACACACAACAATTCCATACTCGAGCACATGCTCAAGTCAAACAAGCCCAAGATAATCAATCCATAGAGCCTAACAAGATGACTAAGTGGATGAGTGAACTTACAGGTCTTGTGCATCAACTAGCGGTGGCTACCAAATCCCCAACCTCATCTTCTCCACATTCACTATTCCCTGGACCTATCAAGAATTGTGGAATCTGTAGCTCCCCAGCTCATCCAACATACACATGTCCACAACTTCAAGAGGATCAATCCGATTCATCCGGACCAATGGAGCTCAATGTAGCATATGCTCAGCGGAACCCCAACCCTCAACAATCAGGTCAGTTTGTTAGAAACTTCAACCAACCTCACTCTGAGCCTTTCTCTTTTACCTTTAACCCAGGATTGAGGTATGGTAATACCGTCTCTCATCCCCCTTAATTCCCTCCTCAAAATCCAAACCAATTCCAATATGGTCAAGGTGGTGGTAACTTCCATCAACCTTATCCTTTTGTTCCTCAACATCAAAGGAACAATCCTCCCCCTGGATTCCACTATCTGAATGAGCCTTCCCAATTCCCAACCCAATACAATCGCTTTCCCAAGAACCAAAATCAAGGTAATCCCAATCCGATACAAGCCTCTTCTTCTAAGAAACCATGGGAATGTGCAGTGGAAGATCTTGCCTCCATCACCCGTTTTATCCTTAAAAACATTGAAACTCAAATAGGTCAACTTGCATCCCACCTGAGCCAACAACAACAATCAAATTCTCCCAAACTCCAAGCTCAACCATTACCCAACCCCAAGGGTAATGTAAGTGCAATTTCACTTAGATCGAGAAAGAAAATTGTTGTTCCTCAAGATAAATCCTCAAACCCTCCTTTGAATGTTGACCTAGAAAAAAAATGAAAAAGAAACTTGAAAAATAACCTGAATCCATTCCCTCACCTCTTTCCATTCCACTTAGTAATCCAATTCTTTTTCCACAAGTTGTTTCTAAACCAAGGAAGTCCTTTGAACCTGATCCTGAAATGCTCGACATGTTTAGACTTGTTGAAGTCAACATTCCCCTCTTATATGCCATAAAACAAATTCCTATGTATGCCAAGTTTCTCAAGGAGTTGTGTACACATAAGAGGCAACTTAGGACCTTCGAATATTTTTCCACCCATCAGTTTATTCCCATAATGTGCAACGATCCAGGGACCATTACGGTTCCATGCCAAATTGGAAGTTCCAACTTTAATGATGCACTCATAGACCTAGGAGCCTCAATTAATGTCATGCCCAAATCCATATTCTCCAACCTTGTTCTAGGTCCCTTGCACCCAACGGGTGTTGTCATTCAGTTAGCCAAAAGAAGAACAACCAGTCCTGAGGGAATAATTGAGTACGTCCTTGTCCGAGTCAATGATCTTATCTTCCCAGTTGAATTCTATGTCCTTGACATGGAAGGTGAGACGAACTCTTCTCGATCTCCCCTAATTCTTGGAAGACCATTCCTCATGACTACGAGAACCAAGATTGATGTCCATTCTGGAATCTTATCCATGGAATTCGGTGACCAACTGGTCAAATTCAACATTTTACAAGCCATGCGATACCCATATGAGGATCACTCTGCATTCTCAATCCATGCTTCCGAGGACACTTATAAGAGTCAATTGAACCCCATTGCATCATGTTCATCCTATTCTGAAGAGATAGGATGTTGTGAAATCTGCACTAGGATTAACCATGTCATAAATGGTGAAGTTGATGTGGACCTTTCATTCATAGATTCCATCAATCTAGAGGAACTTGAAAACTCTCTTGAATTCCACGTCAATTCTGATCTCTACTGCTCCAACTTGGACGGTATTAAGGAAAATGAATCTGAAGCAACTAAATTACCTTCTTCTATTCCTGTGTTGTCTATCCCAAAAGTGAAAGATGAGACTGATTTGAAACCTCTTCCTGCACACCTGAAATATGCATTCCTATTCCATGATCACTCATATCCTGTCATTATCTCTGCCACACATACTGAAATCGAGGAGTCCAAACATGTTCAAGTGTAAGAGGAAAACAAAGAAGCCTTAGGTTGGACCCTAGATGACATACCAAGAATCAACCATGCCCTTTGCATGCATCACATCCATCTGGAGGAGACATCCAAACCAGTTAGACAGCCCCAAAGAAGACTCAATTCACTCATACTTGAGGTAGTTAGGGAAGAGATGACTATGCTTCTTCAAGATGGTATTATCTACCCAATTTATGATAGTGAATGGGTTATTCCAATTCATGTTTTACCTAAGAAGGGTGGGATAACTGTTGTCACAAATGAACATGGAGACGTAGTCACAACTCGAGTGAAGAACAAATGGCATGTTTGCATCGACTATAGGAAATAGAATGTTGAAACCCAAAAAGATCACTACCCTCTTCCATTCCTTGATCAAATTCTAGAAAGATTGGCCGAAAAGTCACACTATTACTTTTTTGATGTATACAACGGCTACTTCCAAATCCCAATCGCACCTCAGGACCACGAAAAGACTACTTTCACATGCCCCTTTGGAACATATGCATATAGAAGAATGCCTTTTGGCCTTTGTAATGCTCCTGCAACATTCCAGAGGTGTATGATGAGCATATTTTCAGAATTCATAGAACACTACATGGAAGTCTTCATGGATGACTTTACCATTTATGGCGAGTCATTTGAGTCATGCTTGCATTCACTCTCTCTAGTCCTTCAAAAGTGTGTCAAGTGTAACCTTGTGTTAAATTTTGAAAAATGTCACTTCATGGTTGCTAATGGGATTGTTCTAGGGCACATAGTTTCAAAAGATTGTATTGAAGTTGATCCTTCCAAAATTGAAGTGATCCAATCACTTCTTCAACCCACTTTTGTTCGAGACATCTGATCATTCCTTGGTTATGCTGGTTTCTATCGGCAAATCATCCAAAACTTTAGTAAAATTTCTCTCCCACTCACTCATTTTCTCCAAAATGATGTCACTTTCCATTTTGATGAGGTTTGCAAGAGAGCCTTCATTTTACTCAAAACTACTCTTACATCTGCCCCGATAATCCAACCCCCAGATTGGTCCTTAACTTTTGAATTAATGTGTGATGCTTCTGATAGAGCTGTTGGGGCTGTTCTTGGTCAAAGAAGAGAAAAAATTCCTCATGTCATCTATTATGCTTCAAAAACATTGGATGAAACTCAATATCACTACACTGTGACTGAAAAGGAACTTTTAGATGTGGTATATGCCTTAGATAAATTTCGGCCCAATCTCTTAGGTGCCAAAATCATCATCTTCACAGACCATTCTGCTATTAAGTTCTTACTCAAAAAAAGTTATTCCAAACCAAGGCTAATAAGATGGATTCTAATGCTCCAAGAGTTTGACCATGAAATCAAAGATAGACCTAGAAAAAAACCATGTGGCTGATCACTTGAGTATAATTCCTAATTCTCCTCATTCTGAAATCATTGATCCTGAATTTCCAATTGATCACCTTTCATCTCTCACTCCAAAACTACCATGGTATGCCCCAATTGTAAATTACTTGGTTTCTGGTGTTTTTCCTGAAAAGTTTTCAAAATAACAAAAAATGAAGTTAAAAAGTGATTCAAAATACTATTTTGGGAAGAAAATAAACTTTGGAAAACTGGGGCAGACATGGTAATTAGGAGATGTGTTGATGAAGATGAATATTCTTCCATCTTATAATTCTGTCACACAATGCCTGGTGGTGGCCACTTTGGACCACAAAGGACCTCCCGAAAGGTCTTGGACTCTGGATTCTTCTAGCCATCCCTCTTCAAGGACTCACATGAGTTCTGTCAATCATATCCCACATACCAAAAGTTTGTCATAATCTCCAAACGAAATGAAATTCCCCAAAATCCCTTAATCTTTTGTGAAATCTTTGATGTTTTGGGTATTGATTTCATGGGACCATTTTCCCCTTCCAATGGATTCTCATACATTCTTCTTGAGGTCGATTATGTTTCAAGGTGGGTTGAGGCCAAACCCACTAGGAAGGATGATGCTCATACTGTTAGTGAGTTCCTAAAGACCCACATCTTACAAATATTTGGCACACCGCGTTCCTTGATCAGTGACATAGGAACCCATTTTTTTAATAGAACCATGGAATATCTTCTGAAAAATAATGGGGTTGTACATAAAACTTCAACTGCATATCAACCCCAAACAAATGGAATGGCTGAACTTTCTAATAGAGAAGTGAAAAGAGTTCTTGAGAGAATGTTAAAACCCACCAGAAAAGACTGGCCTGAAAGACTTGGTGAAACACTTTGGGCTTATCGAAATGCATATAAAACACCCATTGGGATGTCTCTTTTTAGGCTAGTTTTTGGTAAAGCGTGTCACTTACCAGTTGAAATCAAACATAAGTCTTCTTGGGCTGTGAAAACCTGTAATTTTGATTGTGAAAAATCTGGTGAAGAAAGATTGTTGCAATTGGCTGAACTGGAGGAGCTTCGACATGAATCCTATGAGAATTCAAATCTGTACAAAGAGAAGGATATGGTACTCCATGATAGACACATCCTGATAAAGGTATTTCATGAAGGTGAAAAGGTAATGCTCTTCAATTATCAATTCCAACTTCACCCAGGTAAGCTTAATTCTCGTTGGGAAGGTCCTTTTGTTATTACTAATGTTTACCCATTTGGTGTTGTGCAAGTCCAAGACCCCTCTTCCAAAAGGACATTAACGGTTAACGAACATCGGTTAAATCATCACCATGAGAGGTCTCACAATCCGGGAACCACATCGACTTCCATCGAATCCCCATCCACTTCAATAGAACCACCACTGGATGGAGACCCAGCAAATCCAAACCAGGGGGCACCTCTTTCCCTTCAACTCTCTCTCTCTATCTTCCTCTCTCTCTATTTCTTCTTCTTCCTCTCTCTTTCATTTTTTTACCACTTTCTTCATCGAACCCTTTTTTTTTATCATTCTCTTTTGTGTGACTATGTATTTAAAAAACACTAAAAATAGTAAAATACAAAAGGTAAAAAAAGAGTCATAATTACTCACCATTAAATTTTCAAATTTTGTCGAACCATTTTGGGGAATCGAAAGACATGTTTTCATCTCAAAAATTTTGCATTTTCATCATGACTTTGGATAAAGAATTTTGTGTCCAGAACAATAAATGTTGAATTCCCAATTTTTGATCTGGAAAATGATTTACCCCTACCATGAAGAACATCATTAGATTTCGTGCCAAGGTCACCTATGACCATCTTTTAAAAATGTGTGTGTTATCACCCCCATTTGCGAGCCTTGAGTTTGTTGACCTTTGAGATGAATTTCCTACATTGGTGTGCATTAATATGATAGAGGAATTTTTTTTAACCTCATGAGAATCAAAATGGCCAAATAGCCTCCCATTAACCAACATTAATCCTCCTTTTGAAATCACATTCAAGCCTATGTAATCCTTTTCTTTGATAGCCACATTACAAACCCAATACTGTAACGACCCGAAATTTTTAAATAAATTTTGTTTCCTAATTTTATGTGTTATTGTTATACTCAACAAAAATGTTTTATTTGATAAACATGATTATAATTAAAATGAGATCAGTGGGTTTTGACTATTATATAACCATCGGTCAACATGACCGCTGTGAACAAAATGTTTTGATTATTGTCTCTAAATATAAGTAATCTTGGTTAATTATTATAGAAAGAAGATTTGATGGCCTCACCTAGTAGTCTTGGACTGATCGAAGCCCATCTAACAGAGCTTGGGAAGGAGTTAGCACCACTGGGCTTTGCTCTGGATCAAATCCAAGCCGAACTTCATCATGTGAAGCTGGAACGAAATCGCCTTCATGAGAAGTTCAAACTGATAGAAATTACTACTCGAGCAATGTTGACTGAGCCGCCCCAAGATCCTATCACCCTAGCACACCTTACTCTTAGGTCCTATGCTGGTATTATAAGGGGTTATGTAACGAGA
This sequence comes from Viscum album, assembly GCA_963277665.1. NCBI lineage: Eukaryota > Viridiplantae > Streptophyta > Magnoliopsida > Santalales > Viscaceae > Viscum > Viscum album. The sequence continues at coordinate 896,601,791 of OY728136.1, read as the reverse complement.
CCGTAACTACCTTGTGTAATCCTTGTTTTAAATAAAAATTGGGATTTCTTCTTATGATGAAGTTTATGAATTTTGAAATGACCGGATAAATATAGTATGCATATTTTTGATGAATTTTAGAAAAAGGATATTTTAAATATGTTTATGTAAACCCTAAATAATTAAAATTGTGTAATGATTTTCAAAAAATGGTCTTCTGCAATTATGTTCAGTACTAAATTTAGAGTCTAATAAGATCAACTTGATTTTTGATGAATAGTAAATTATGAATAGTGATTTTATGATTAGGATTAGTAATATGACCAAATGGATTAGTAATCTCACTTAAAGAAAGTTTTAAAATAATCTAGGCACCTTGATTAAGTAATGTGATTCAATAAAATAGTTAAATAACGGTTTCATTAATTATTATTCAAGTATTAGTTTTTTCGGGTGAATAGTGTTTGTTAATTAAAAATTTAATTAAAAATAATTAGAAAATTATTTTTATAAAAATGACTTTATTTTTGAACTCATAGCATCGATATTATGTTATGGTAATTTTTGGGGTTTTTTTTGAAAAAAATGAATTTTCGATGAATAGTATTTTTATTTAAAAATTAAATTAAAAATATTTATAGAATTATTTTTATAAAATGGATTTCATTTTTGAAATCAGAGCATTGATATTTGGTTAATGTGGAAATTTGGGATTTTTCTGAGAAAGTTGAATTTTCAGTGAATAGTAAAAATACAGTTTTAGGGTTTCGGTATGTTTAATGACATCATAACGGTGTCATGATGATGTCATGAGATCTTTTGAGGGTTGGCCGGCCAAGGGTGATGAATTATTGTTTTGGGGGCCCCATGTGGCCTAACTCCATGATAAATGACAAGGGAGAGCACATGGGTTTGACAAAAGCACATGTGAGGTGTCCCTTGGCCATTAATGCCTTGTCCCCTCACTTTCCCTATAAATACCAAGCCCTCCTCTCATCCATTCGACTCCCCACTCATTCCCAACGAATTTCTGGTCTCATTACCTCCCAAGGAGTCCTCCCAAGGTGCCCCCAAGCCCTCAAGGTCCCAACCTTTGAGGTTTAAGAGTTACATTTTAAGGTAAGGGATCCGACCCCTCTCTTTCTTTTCAAGTAATCTCTTTTATGTCTTTTCTTTTATACTCCATGTTCTTATGTTGGAGTATGTTCTTTTATATTCATCCTAATGCCTATTTAATTTTCATATGATGAGAGACCCCCCTTGCTCTCATCAATTCATTTTAAGAATGTTTAAGTGGCGCCGTTAGGCTGCCGAATTTTTAAGGGATTCTTTCACCTTCCTCGTTTTCAAGTTCTATTTTCATTCAAGTCTTTCATGTTCCTTTTTGTTATATTGGGGTATGATCTCTATATATATCATACTGTACTCTTATGTTAATATGATGAGAGACCCCATTTGATCTCTTCAATTCAGTATTTTGATGTTTTAAGTGGCGCCGTTAGGCTGCCGAATTTTTAAGTGGTTCTTCACCCTTCTCGTTTTGAAGTTCTACTTTCATGTCAATTATTTAAAGTTCCTTTTTGTTATATTGGGGTATGATATCTATATATATAATACTGGACTCTTATGTTCATATGATGAGAGACCCCATTTGAACTCTTCAATTCAGTATTTTGATGTTTTAAATGGCGCCGTTAGGCTGCCGAATTTTTAAGTGGTTCTTCACCCTTCTCGTTTTGAAGTTCTACTTTCATGTCAATTATTTCAAGTTCCTTTTTGTTATATTGGGGTATGATATCTATATATATCATATTGGACTCTTATGTTCATATGATGAGAGACCCCATTTGATCTCTTCAATTCAGTATTTTGATGTTTTAAGTGGCGCTGTTAGGCTGCTGAATTTTTAAGTGGCTCTTCACCCTTCTCATTTTGAAGTTCTACTTTCATGTCAATTCTTTCAAGTTCCTTTTTGTTATGTTGGGGAATTATCTCTATATATATCATACTGAACTCTTATGTTCACATGATGAGAGATCCTATTTGATCTTTTCAAATCATTTTTGTTGAGGTTTAAGTAACGCCGTTAGGCTGCCGAACTTTCATAAGAGAAATCTTTTTTTTTTCTTCCTTCCATGTTTTTCATTTCAAATGGTATGTCCTTTAAATCTCATTACCATGATCATGTATCCTTCTTATTCTGTCCATGTACTATTTTATGGGTCATTTATGAATGTCTGACCCATTTTATCTCTCTTTTAATGTCTTCTAAAACCTCGGAACATTGCCGTTATGCTGCAGAATTTCTGTCTCAAAATGTCTATCTCTTTTTCTAAAGTCCTTTTATTTTATTAAGTGAATACTCAAAGCTCTTTCTTCTAAAGGGGTATTCACATATATACCAAAATGTTCTATTTTAAATTCTGGGATTTATATACATGAGACCCACCTTCCTTTTCTGTGGGTTTTAAAGTGATATAAAGATCATGTCTTTAAAGCAGTTTTTAAAAAGTTATGATTATGAAATGAAACCCATTTCCTTTATGCTATATGGGTTATTTATGAAATGTTTGATGATGATATATGTGGCTCACATGATAATAAAGGCAAATTTAAGGGTGTGCCCTGATAGCGCTCCAATGCATTGGGTAATGATGTAACCACTAGAGATTACAATTTTCACGATACCTTGGTGAATAACCTTGGTAATTTTAAAATGACACCTTGGGGATAGACCTTGGTGATATGTTCATGATTGTCTATGTTAAATTATGTATCTACATCTTCAAGTTATGAAAAAGTTTTATTTTTATTATGATATGCCTCATGATTTCATTTTCATGCATTAAAGTTCTTTTCATGACATTATTGATGTATCTCAAGTTCATATGTAAAATGTTTCACTTGTTTCCCTTGCTGGGCCTTCTGCTCACCCTTCCTTTTGATGTATGTCCCCAGGTTATGAGATGCAGTAATGAGCCTTGGGTGAACATGAGGAGAAGCCTTTCAAGTGTTTAAGAAGAATGTTTTTTTTGTTTCATGTTTTATGTTCCTTGTTTCCAAGACACTAAACCTTAAAGATCCTCAGTTCCGTGTAATGGAATGAAAAGTTATGTTATAAAAAGACGGGAAGCTATAAATACCTTGTCCCACCCAACATCTACATGGATTTACATTTCATAATTTCTTGAAATTTATGTGTGGGGAGGATGGATTTCATTTTGGGTATCCTTTTCTTGATTTTCAACACGTTGTCATATGATTGAGGGCAAGCATCCATTTTAGTGTGGGGGAGAGGTCATAATTTAGTGAGTTTTTTTGTAATGGAATCATCTTGACGTCCTTTTCAACAAATATTATTGAAAAGTGTTCAAAAAAATTCAAAAAAAATAAAAAACAAAAAATGAAAATAATGGGTTGTGTCTTGGTTAGGTCAAAAATCAGTTTTTCTCATCCTTTGATCTTGTTATAACTATAACAATTAGTGTCGTGAGGAGATCAAACATGGGTGGGGTGATTAGTGTGAGATCTATTTCAAGTTCAACTTTCGAAAAAATATGAAAAAAAAGAAATGAAAAGAAAAAGGAACACTTCTATTATTGGGAGAAGCTTTGTGTTTTATAAATATTCCATCTTCTCATCCCCTTCAAATTTTCTTCCACTTTTGTGTCATGCTTCATTTTTTTCCTTTGTAAAAATGTGTTTCCATTTTCTTCCATGTTTCAGTTTCAAAAAAATTGTGCATTGTTTTATCCATGTTAGTTTTTAGCCCCTCTTTCAACCCTTTTGGACATTATAATCCTATCATCCCATAGCCACAAAAAACCCATAAAAAGTCCTCTTGATTCTTGTGCACATTAGAATGGAGAATGGAAGCTGAGAGTTCTTTCAAACTCTAAGATGTTCACTTTTGGTTGGTGAATGAGTGAAGCTCCATAAATTAATTTTATCATCTTGAGTGGAGTAAGTTTTGAGTGCCCGAATTTTCTATTTCTAATTTTGATCATGAAAAATGAATTGTTTTTGGAAAATTCTTTCTGTATCAATTTGTGGTGGAACTCAATATGGATGAGTGGAATGGTCTGAACCTCCCCTGATTGGTAAAAAAATAAAATTTTAATATTTGTTGGTGAGTGAAAATGATTTTGTCATGTTTTTTATATTTGTTGCACATGAGGACATGCACAATCCTAAGTGTGGGGGTTTTGATGTTATTCATTTATTCATTACATTTTACAAGCCCCCTTTACTGATTTTATATGAAAATTGCATATTTTTTGTGTAATATTCATATTTTAATATTAAATATAATTTTGAGCACTATTTGAATAAATCCAGATTTCAGTCAGTTTAATGTATTATCTATAACTATTACTATACGGATCCAAATTTCATGGTTTTGTTTTGTAGGATTCATATTTCAATTTAGAACATTTCATAAGGAGGGATCATGTGCCAATTCTGCCATTTTAAGGTTCATATGTACCACACAATAAGGCCCAATGAATCTGTGAACAAACTGGACCAGCCTTGAATATTGATTTACTGGGATCAATCCAGAAGTCCAAAACGGTTGATTCTACACCATAATTCTGGGGACAGTATGCGTAATCTTGGATAAAAATTTCATGGCCCAAAGTCTTCAACAATTGTCCCAAATGATTCTATTAATCTAGCCCACCATTCTGGAGGGGAATTAAAATCAGCACACAAATGTGGACTTTTTTCCTTATCTATAAATCCATTTGAGCTGAGAATCTTCAGTGTGAAAGATGAGATATAGGCGGCCAACATTGTTGAAGAAACTATCCGGATTTGATGGCATCTTACTACTCAAAAATCCATTCAAATTTCATCCATTGAAAAGTCATGGATAGAAATGTACAGTTTATCTTTGTTTAATAAAATAGCCATAACTTTTGTTAAAAAAGTCCAATTATCGCAATATTTTGAGGGTATACAGAAGACATCAATATCTACATTTATGAATAAGACACCAACTCGTGATTCAGTTGTCTAGATTGGTAAATATGCGGGTCAAGTAGAGAGACAGATTTGGAATGCAAACAGCCCACTCTTTGGGCTATAAATACATCCCTCTCCTCTCATTCCAATAGGTTGGAACTTCAGCACTTAAAAAGGAGGTTTGGAATTAATAGATCCTTGAAAAGGTTCTGGGAGGATATGCTTTGATCTTTTTTCAACAAGAGATATCTCTCCTCCACTTCTATTTCATGTTTGTTTATCTTTGCTTTCCATTGTAATTGTGTAACTGTGTTTACATTTCAATCAAATTTTAGTGCTTGTTTCTTCTTCAATACCTCTTAATCTTCTCCAACTTCTGTAGTATAATATTAATGGTCTTATAATAGTTTAAATTCAGTTTAATCACCTTCCCTTATTTTTCATCCTCATTCAATCGAAATTCCATTTTTTATTCTCAAAATCTTTCGTGTGTGTGTTCGGCACACTACTCTTTTCTTGTCCCTTTATTTTTCTAATATTTTAAATCGTCACCATAAACATTAAACCCATATTATAAAAAATCTTAATGGATGAGTAAATCTCTCATTGGGGTGAGTTTTAATTTAGTTATGTTAAGCGATTGAGATCTTTCGCTCGATGAGTATTCATTGAATTAACATTGTGTATGTTGGACTTAGCATGTCATGGATTAATGACTTGTTTTGTTTAAGGTGTGGTTTCCATGGATTATTGTAACCATAATGACACTACCATAAACAAGATATGATCAAGATTAGAACCCTATGTTACGTTAAGGCTTGGATTAAATCCTTAACACTTGGGAATTCAAATCAACGTCAACTTGTTGCATGAGTGTTAATTTAAATGCAATATAATGGAAAGATCAAGGACATCACAAGCTCGACTAACCTAATGACAAACTCACCCCAATCATTATCATTTTTTAAATCAATCATAATCAATTAGTCATTTAAATTATGCTCTGCAAACAAACCCCCAATCAGAATACAATCAACTAAAAACAAACGACTATTTCAAAGTATCATCGCCGAGGATTTTACCCGAGTGTTGCTATTCACATTAAGAGAGCACCGGAACCTTGACCGGTCAATAAGTGACAATCAGCCGTGCGTTTCAATTATCCACTTTAAAAATATATAATCTAATTCAAATCAATGAAAGGAACAAACCACTTAACATGATGTTTTACGGTCAACTCTCTTGCGCGTTGGCCCTTGATTCATCCTAGAATGACAAAGATCTACAAAAAGGTAAAAAAATTCATCCTTGAAATACCCAAGAGAGAGGAGCGGTTATGTAGAAAGTCTCTAGGGAAAGAGAGAACTCACTGGTGGGAATCCAATGCACCCAATGCTTTTTCAATCAGATCTCAGACGAAGAACTGGGAAGAGCTCAATGTTTTGCGATCATCCATCACTCTCCTGTTTGAACTGAAGAGAGAAGAACTGTGTTCCGGTTATGAGACACGACCCTGATCCTATTCAGCAATTAAAAATAAATTCAAATAGTGTCTTTATTTAATTTACGTGTCATGTACTAGCCTCAACCAGACACCACATTAGGTGGTCTGCCAGGTCAACTACATGGAGATGAACTCAACCGTTACATGACCCGTACGTGACTATATGCGGTACCTAGGTAGATGTCGTGTACTCCTAAGAACATGACGTGAACATTTAAAATTCTCATTTCATCCATTTTCCTCCAAAACAACCCGAAATAAAGATCCATTCCTTAATGAAAGATATGTGCTCTTAAATACATCCCCCCATAAACCAATTCGTCCATGAAATTTCACTTCTAGGGTATTGAAGATGAATATTTAACAAATCTGTCCACTATGATCATATATAGGCCACCCTCTCCCATATCTCGTCCTATAATCTATAATGTTTCTATAACACCCATACCAAAGGGACAGAAATACCATGAAGAAACTTCATACTGCAATCCTCAATCCAAATATGTTTCTCCTTAAAGGATGTATCCACCTCCAACTCAACCTCCTCGGGTTAGAAAACATGACATTGTTTAGAAAAGAATCTTTGTAGATGAGAAACAATAAAGACATCATGCATATCCTGATTCCTCTGATTTAGTTGTAACCGATAGGTAACCGGTCTGAATCTCTCTTAATCCTCAAAAGGCCTAACGTATCTCGGTGAAATATTGCCCTGTCTCATAAATCTCGGGTGTCCCATCCCTGGTGTGACACGTAAGAAAACCGGATCTCAGAAATTAATCTATAGAGGTCATCTCCTTTGATCAACATAAGATTTAATGAAAGGTTTTCCAGTAGCCATACTTTTCTTAATCATATCCACCTACTCAGTTGTCTTCTAAAAAAGATGAGGTCCCAACATAGATGCCTCTCCTGCCTCTAGCCAACATATGGGTGATCAGCATGGCCTACCGTACAAATCTTTATATGGTTACATCTACATCGTTGCTTAAAAACATTTATTGTAGGATAATCTACTATGGTTCTGTGTCTCTCCATAGAGCCCCATAAATCCAGGATGGAAACTCATAGCATGTTCTCCAAAACTGGAATTGTGAACTCAGACTGGCCATATGTCTTGGGATGGTAAGTTGTACTCTAAAGTACCTGTGTACCCAAAGCCATTTTTAGTTGATGACAGACATAAGAAGTAAACTGATAATCCATGTTTGAAACGATAGAGTGTGGAACCCCATAAAAATGTACAATATCTCATATGTAAAACCTTATAAGCACATAAACTCTAATGGTTTCCTTGATTGGCAAGAAATTTGATACCTTTATGAGCCTATTGATAACAAAAAAACCACCTCATTTCCTCGAGCTAACCTCAGTAAACTAGTAATGAAATCCATCGCAAAATAATTCCAATTAAACAAAAAAATGGGTAACTTTTGTAAAATTCATCTCAGTCACTGATGCTTCGCCTTCACATATTGGAAGGTGTAACATCTCATGAAAAAACTAGTTATATCCCGCTTCATACATGGCCACCAATACTGACAGTGTGGATCTCGATACATCTTGGTGACACCAAGATGAACTTCCCAAATTGAGGAATGAAAATCTCACATCAACTCCTCACTTATGTCTACTGACACCCATACACATTCATGAAGGTGAAGTATCTCATCATTTCCTATGCTCCTTCCAAGGCTGGGGTCCTTGCCTGACAAACTCTCCCTCAATACTAGGCCTATATAAACTGATAGCTACCTCATTCTCACATGATCCAATAGAGTATAGGTAATAGATATAAAAGAAATAAACATATTTCTATTTCTGTTGTGCACCTCCAAATGCATCTCAGTGAACTAATCCATAAGTATCCCCTCACTGCTAGCCTCCTGGGCCACTTGTATCTATAGCCTCCTTCTCAACACATCATTAACTGCATTTCCATTCACAGATATTTAGGAAAGATCAAATTGAAATTATTGATGGTACTCAACCCACCTTCATTGTCTCATATTTAGATCACGATTAGTAATGATATACTAGAGACTTTTTTTGTCAATGTATACCAAAAAATGGTCTCAAAAAAGATAATTTCTTCAACAGTGTAAAGTAGGAACAACTATAGCTAACTCGAGATTGTTTGTTTGGTAATTCAATTTCTTGTAGACTCAAATAATGAGACCCATATGCAACAACTCCTTCCACTACATAATCCATGCTCCGAGCTCGATACCTGATGCGTCATATGAAACAATGTAACTCTTTCCTGGCACTAGAAAAATCAGTATCGGTGTCGAATCAAACCTCCATTTCAGCCCTTGAAAGGATGAATAACTAGATTCTGTACCCAAGTACATCACACACTTGTTATTCAGGCTTGTCAGTGGTTCTTCTAAGCATGAAAAGTCTTGTATATAGTGTATATTGTAAATAGATAGCCCCAAAAAACTATGTACCTCAAAGGCATTCTTCGGCTACTCCCAAGAAACTACTACTCTCACTTTCTCTAGGTCTACTGATACTTATGTATCTAAGATAACATGACCCATGAAGTGAATATGGTCCATCAAAAAGTGGAATTTTCAAATCATAGCATATAACTGATTCTCTCTCATTATACTCAATTCAATCTCAAGATGGGAGGCATGGTCGTCTTGAGCATGAGAGTACACCAAGATATCATCTGAAAAGACTACAAAAAAATCCAATTAAGGATAGAACACTCAGTTCATAAGTTCCATGAAAACTTCTGGTCCATTCATGAGATAGAATGACATAACCAAGTAGTCGTATAGTCCATACCTACTGTAATATGTTGTAATGGGTATATATTATGGTCAAATGTAAAAACTATGATAACCAGATATCAAGTAAATCATTGAGAACACATGGTCTCCTCAAATATGATCAAATAGATCCTTTATCCTCAGAAAGTGATATCGGTTTCTAACTATCAACTATCTCAACATATGATAATCAACACATAGTCTGAGGGTACCATCTACTTTTTTCTCAAAAAGGACCAATGAACCCCAAAGAGAAGTACTAGGTCAGATTAAACCCTTCACTTGTAACACCTCTAACTTCTTCTTGAGATCCTATAACTCTGGTGTAGCCATCTTATAAGTTGGAACAGACACTCGTGTAGCTCCTGGAACATGTTTAGTAGAGAAATCTACATCACACTCCAGAGGTAAACCTGACTTGTTTTCTAGAAATACCTCTTTGAAATGATCCATCACTAGAAGAAAAACCATCCGTGATTCCCCCTGGTCATCTTGAAATAAACTAGAAATCTGGGCTGTGATTCCTCCCATACCGTTGTTCTCGGGTGCATCTTTTCTCTCTTAGACACCCATTAACCCTTGTGTGTAAAATACTCTCCCTCAGGTGATCTGAAACTCACCATTTAGAAATAGTAGTAAAAAAGGCCAGAATGGAGACCAACCATTCCATTTAGATAATGACATCATAACATGTCATATCCAAGAAAAAGAGGTCCCAAAATAAGTGACACCAACCAAACTCAATAGGTCACTCTTTATACTCGGGTAATCTATACTTTTTAATCCCCAACCGAGTCTCTAGAATCATAACATAATAAAAAGTAATGATACATAGCCCAAGAATCTCCACAAATGAAAAATATATAAATCTATGGGAATCCCCTATATTAAGATGACCCGAAGAAAAAACCGAGGCAACTAGATTCAGATCTCTAAACATATAGGGTCTGAGATCCTTCTCCTAGTGGGTCTGCTCCACAAAAAATGTCTGACCTATTACATGGCCTTGTCACCCTACCAGACTACCCTGAGCAGATCCACCTTGTTTTCGCTGAAACGTTATAGCTTGACTACCATGTCCATGACCACCTCTTCAGCCTGAATTTCCTGACGAACTCTAGTTCCTAGACTGAAGAGAATCTGGTGGCCCAACTCTTGAATGTGTATTCATAACATATCCCCTCTCACTAGATGCTGGTGATAAAAAATAGAAAAAATTTCGATGATGGCCAATCTTACCAGAAGATCGGAACTAAACTAGGCCTCTCAGGAAGTGAGGAATCAAGTTCGTACTCGTACATCACTAGTAGCACCTCATCTAGATACCTATAGATACATCCTTACTACTATAATAACCGCATGAAGGCTCCCTATGATGCTTCCTACAATCAGTCGATGGAGCACCAAATCTGGATGTTGAATGACCCTAGCTCACAGCTCCCAATTCCCCTAGATTATGCTATGTAATCAGTTCCTAGTTCACTATATCTATGACCAAAGTTAGTCTGAAGACATTCACTAGTGATCATATGACACAATTAACACCATCCTAAATTTCCCTAGCTAGGGATAACTCATCCCCTCCCAAAAATGGTGAAAAGTGTTGAATCTCTATAAAACAAGACCAGTAATCCTTCACAAAAAGTGTACCCTTCTATAAATGAATGTAATCTTGGGATCGATTGGCCCTAAACATATCCGGATAGAAGAATTCTTATAACGTCCCCTAAAACACTTCCCAAGACATATCCTGATGACATCACACCTGTGATGTAATATACCACCATATATTGGAGGAAATGCATAGGATGTATGTCTAAATAATCACCCTCCTATTTGAAGGATTCTCTAGATGATGAATGATATCAAGAATTGCCTCCAACCATGACTCTACAGCTTGTTATCCTCTATCCGTTGAAAAAGCGAGGGGATGCATCTACTGGAACACTCGCGTCAAATATTCCATAGTCAAGGAAGGATGTGGTGCTCCCTGGAAAGGCTGTGTCATCCCCATAAAAATTTCATAGAAATAGGAATCAGCACCTATGTCTGGTATAATAGGTGATTCCAAGACGGGCACTACTGGAGGATCTAATGGTAGTCCTAAATCTACAATTTCAAGGGTCTAGTCATCTCCCTACACATAGAGTACAATCGGAGGACTTCTTGGCGACATGACTCTGCATGTTCAAGCACAAACATCAGTTAAATATTATCAAGGAATGAAATGTAGAAGTGAAATAATGGAAAGGAGGATTAAAACATTAAAGTATTATAAAAATAGGGTTTCACTACATGTATAACTACCACACAACTTTTTCTCTTTAAGCCTTATCATGGGAATGTACCTCTGCAAATCCTAGTCGTGTAACACCCCTTACACATGACATGTTCTTCCAGCGACACGATGTGTTCTTGAATATTCCCTCCTTCCCAAGTCCTTCTACATAGATACAACTACACAGATCTCTCCTAGGTAACACTACATAGCATGTTCACCCTATAAATGACGTGTACCAATTACGTTCTATCCACCTGTGTCGTTAGGAACACGACCGGATACACGACCCTTTACAACATGTTGTGTACTCCCAGTACAGAGTATATTCCACCAAGTTTTTATCAACCTCGTCCCTCAGCCCACACATTCTGTCTAATGGTTAAAGACCACACATCATGTACTTATGATAAATTGTCTGTACTTATGGAAATTTTTTTCTTACAAAACATAAGAACACATGGAGTGTGCTCATAACATAACACATCGTGTTGTATGAGTTTCCATAATATATGCCTCTTAAAGTTATCCAGAACCTTGAAAAACATAAAATTTTGTCCAAGGAATAATAAATTCAGACATGTGAGATCCCATACTCCCACAAATCAATGTTTGGAATCCTTTTTCACACTATAACATGAAAAAATTCAATTAAATTTCAAACATAATAAAAAAAATTCAATCCAAGAGGGACCATACCAACGATGGGAATAATATTTTTCATTTATCCAAAATAAACATTATATAGTTTAATACCCTCTCAAAATATCATGTTTTCCATCATCGTAATTATCACAACAGCACACATCTAACACATCATCTATCACAATAGTATGCAATCATTAATTCATCATAAATGGAATGACACAGATGGATGACATGTGATCTATAAGAAGTTCCCATAAAATGCATGAGATGGAATACCCTCATCTCATTAAGTTGCAATTGAAATAGAACCAAAATGCTATAAATCATAACAACACAAAATAAGTGAATCACTCAATGGTGAAATCAAATCATCTATAACAATTGAAAAAATATAAAAATTGAAATATTCGAGGTAACTTGGATTTTACCTATATATAGGTTAGATACTCCAAGGAACAACTCATTACCGACTGTCTATTCCTTCATATCCTTGCCTATAAGCTCCATATAATAATGAAAAGCATAAAAGAAACTCATATGATACCACATTGTAATGTCTCGGTTCCTGGTGCTGCTCAACGGTGCCTCAATCCCATTAGGTCGCATGACCTCAATTGCATTCCCCCAAATGGTATAGGATACCGACTTGAAGTGAGGAGAATTGTGTGATAATGGGAAAATATGCCCTGATTGGAAGTGTATACACAATGAATAGAAAATAGTAAACAATAGAGGAAGCCGTGATACCATACAACAAGAGTAAATAGCAGATGATTGATAATAATATAACAATTGGTGAATATATAAATGATGCATGTCACATGTATCTAGGAAATAATCCTAAAAATCACAATGCTAGAAATTTAATACAAAAACCAAAGTACAGAAAAGCTGTAAACATCAACACTATCACAAGACTTAGCATGGTCCCATACTCTCCAGCTCCAACAATAATCAAGTACCTAATAAAGAAGGGAGATTTCCTTTCTCTTTACCTTCATCCATATAATCTTTTTTGGTCGAAAAAATGACCCAAATAAGGTGTGAGATATATATGAGTTGGTAACCATCAAGAGATCTATGACTAATAGTCAGTGAATATATATAGCATGAAATATTCAAAATGAAGTAATAAACTAGGAATTACTCAACTGTAATAAATACTACAATTTTCAATTACCTTCATTTACATTTATTAATCATTCAATCCATTGAATAATGAATTCATAAAATCTTTCCTATGCTCTATATCCCATGTATAATAGTAACAACAGACTTCGTGGAAGACCATCTATAAACACAAGTAAGACTGATACTAAATTTTTTCTTTGGCATGGAAGACTCATCACAATTATTCAATCATTCAAACAACCCTTTGGAAATGATGTCATAGTCAAACCCCTTTGGTTCAAAATTCTGATACACAATTAAAAATGACCACCTAGGAAGCTCTCGTGGTCAATATCCATGTGTCCACATGGTAACAATAATTATAAATGACTTCTGAGTAGCTCTCACAGTCAATACCACCTGGGTCAATATAGCATAAATAATCACAAACATCATCATGGGTGGACCTCCCAGTTAATACACCTAGGTAAAATTCTACACCAAGGCTCTCACGATTGTGTGTAAATAAACATGAAAACCCTCTCAGTTTTCATTGTCCAAGGCTCTCACAATCTATTAGATGATCAACACACATATCAAGACAAGGCATTACATGTAATCTATAAAAACTACACAGTTGACATTCACAAGCATAACACATGGAATTCATATAATAAAAAAAACTCCATCCTAAACAACTCAACGCATTGAAACAAGGTACTCCTAATAGGTATCCTAGGCCCAATGGACACAAATAGTCAAACTAGGGAAACACATCCATGCGGTATCCCGTAAACATGGAAACAAACCTAGACATATGCTACAACTCCATTTCAATCAATTAAACCATAGCAGGTAAATAATAGGGTTAAATCCAAGAACACACAAAACCCCAAACATGGTAATTCACCGCTTAATGCATATATAATCCAAATCCAATCAAAGTAAGGTGAAAACCACCTTCCTTGATGTTGTACGATCAACAATCTTAAACATAGACCCTTGTATCTTCCTAGAATGACGTAGATATTCAAAAAGGTAAAAATATTCATCCTTGAAATACCCATGAGAGAGGAGGAATCAGTAATAAAATCTCTAGGGAAAGATAGAACTCACCAGTGGGAATCCAACACATCTGACGACATTCCAATCAGAGATCGGATGATGAAATAGGAGGAGCTTGATGTTCATCATCTATTCATCACACTCATGTACGAATCGATGGGAGAATTAATGTGTTCTGGATATGAGATGTGACCGCGCTCCAATTCATAAATTTTAAAGGAATGTAAATGGTGTATTCATTTAATGTACACACAGTGTACTAGACTCAACCGGCACAAACTTTGGGCAGTCTGTTTGGTCACCTACATGTCCAGTACATGGCTATATGCGTTACCCGAGTACACAGCGTGTACTACTATGTACAAAGTGTGTAATTAGTAAATTAAAATTTCTTCATTTTTTCTCAAAAACAACCAAAAATAATGATCCATACCATAATTGAATAGCAGGGATCTTAAACACTACTAGAATAAAACAATAAATTAAATGATTAAATACAATAATTCGGGAGAATAAACTTCTCTTTAGATAGTTTTGTTACATAAGATGATAAACTATAAAAAAACCACATGGAAGGAACTATAATTGTTTTATATCAATTCATAATAGGTACCACATGGTCTACTTGGGCATGCAGGATAATTGTACTATATTATTTCATACACTCCATTCTCTGATGAATCATTATATAACCAAGTTAATAACAAATAAACACAAATGGGGTGAATGGATTATAACAAAATTTAAATATAGATCAAATTTATAAAAATAAAATCTGAAATTAAGAATCAATTCTCAAATAAAAAATTAAACTCGTGATTTAAATTGAAAAATAGATAGCCCAGAACATTCATGCACCTTCCATTTGATTCACAATGGTTATATTAGTCTCCAGGATAACTAGAAATAACATAAAATGATGTGGTAATGACTTTGATGTTATTTTTTATAATAAATAATAAGGCACTCATTAATGTCAACACCCAAAATTATTTAGGAAATACCTATGGAATATTCCTAATTTCCATGCGATAACATCTATATTCTGGATATGATAAAAACATTGATGGAAATTATTTCACCATTTAATATAAATTTTTTTTATCCAAAATGAGACCTCTAATCTAAGTAAACAACAAAACGATGTGAATAATAAATAAATAAATAAATAAAACACATAGTTAAATTAAAAGAAACATAATAATCATCAACACTTGAAAAAATATTTGAAAAAGATAGAAAATATATATGTAAATCTGTATAAGTGAATGAAAATAATAATACTTCCGAAAAAATCTATATTTCCCTTATTGACATTATACATTCCAAACCAAATATAATTTTTAACCCACACTTTAACATAATGGATACCAAATCCATTAAAATTAAAAATAACTCATATGATATACATACATGGTGCAGTTTCTAATGGTATGAGTGAAACCATGACCTATATGTAATAACCAACATGTTTTTATAGTTATTTAGTAAAGAAAATCCATTTAAAATGTTTTAAATACAATTGAAAACATGTTTTCTATACACTAACATAGTAAATCCAATATCAAATTCCTATATTTCAAAATAACCTTGTATTTATCCTAACTAAAATAAGTCACTTCAATACACATTCATGTGCCTCAACCCCTTACTTAATCCTTAAGAGAGAAAAAATAATGAACGAACCAAAATGATTTTCCCTGAAAAATAAAAACATCAAAAGAGAAAGCTTAATTAGATAGAGTAAAAATGATAAATTCCATATTTTCACAATTAAAACCTTCATTGAATACCTATTTGAATTTTACACTACTTTACCTCATAAATTCAGTATCCAAACCATTTAACAAATAATTTTATAGTGTAAAAAATAACAAAAATAAAAATATTAATAATATATGGAAAATAAAATTGAAAAATCATTCTAATGAATCAAAATGAATAAATTATTCAATACCAAAAAAAGTTGTTGGATAAAAATAAAAATATTCAATAGTAACAACTATGCCATCATATGGAAAGGATCAAAGTGTCAAACCTCATATAACCTAAGTTCAATGGTCTAAACAATTGACATTATTCCTAGGACAAAAAAACAGTACCTATCTCATATTATGCAATATTATATATTTACCAAATTATAAACCCCTATACTAATAGTGTCTAATAGCTTCCAAAATAGAGTTTTAATCTATTAATTGTTCTATTATCCACTCTCAAATTTTCTAGCTTCTCTCATATTGTATTTCACTACCCCTAGTCAAAATACCATTTTTTTCTATGGTTGAAACATATATTGAACACTGAATAACCCCTTTAGAGCCCCTACAAATCTATCAAATAGAGTTGTGAAATTATTTGAATCAATGTAATATAAGTATTAAATCACATCTCACATATTATTTCCTCATAAGATTTATCCCATTTATAAATATAAATAAAATAACATAAAATAACAAACATACCCCTGAAGAAAAAATCTACATCATTAAAGGAATAATACCACCATTTTGGTTCAAAATAAAACAAGGGGAATCATGAGGGACACCCATGAAGATAAACCATTTGGAAACAATTCAAATTTATAAATAGGAAACATTGAAAATTAATGAGGATTCCAAGTCACTTATCCTTAGTTTGAAATCCAACTTCTAACCATTATATAATATAATACCCGGTAAATATATTAATTAATTTCTTTTGTAAAAACTCTACCCAAAACCATTTTTATTAACTAATTTATTGGTTAACACAATATTTATTAAAAATCACAAATAGTTGGAAGGTATATTTTCAATTTAAAATCTTACACATATAAGTAAAATGATTTTTAAAATTCCACACACTATAAAATAAATATTTCAACATTTTCGAAACAAATGGAATTTATATTATCACATGAAAAACAATAAATAAATTCTATTAATTCCTAAACCATGCATCCCAATGTACATCATCACCCAAATAGTGTCAAAACATAATAAAAATCCACTTCTATTAAAAAATACTATTCAAATAATCTATAATCACATATAATATCTAGAACCATTTTAAATATGAAGAACAAGAATTATTACACATGTATATATTGAATGAAAATATTTTATAATCCACCTAAACTACCACATTTAGAAGGAATTTCACAAGTAAATCATTTAAAACTACCGATCACTTAATGGAATTTCATCTTGAGAAAATTCACGATGATTCCTACCTTTATAAAATGATAATTAATCCATATGTTCTCTATCATAATATAGAAATATCTAAAAATCATAATGGGACCTCAATAA
Organism: Viscum album; assembly: GCA_963277665.1. Classification (NCBI taxonomy): domain Eukaryota; kingdom Viridiplantae; phylum Streptophyta; class Magnoliopsida; order Santalales; family Viscaceae; genus Viscum; species Viscum album. The sequence goes on along the minus strand of OY728136.1, from coordinate 896,584,166 downwards.
ATCCATAAAAATAAAAAACCCAACATTTAAGTCATAAAAAACCTTGAAAAACACAATTCCCACACTTAAATGGGGGAGACAAAAACACAAGGATAAGGGAAGGTGGATGATAATTAACATGAATATAGGTATTTCTACAGAGAAATATATAAGAAATGAGGTTGGATAGGATTAGAAATAGATGATATGGGAGAGACGAACATCTATTTTTTAATCCTATATTGGAAGAATATTAGGGATATAATTGGTGGGGTACCAATTTTTTCACATAAGGTAACCAGAGGCATTTCATAATTTTAGTGAACTACGTAGATTACAAAGTTTGGTAAATAGAAGCCAAACCTGAAAGATCCAATGGAAGGAGAAAAGTACTATGAAGGGTTTTTCCATAAGGTTTATTCTACATATGTGATATCCCTGAAAAAACAAACTCATAAAGATGCATAACCCACATAGTTACTACTTTGAGATATAAGAACCATTCAATACTCATAAATATAATAAAATAATCCTTCAAAATAGACAACTCGTACGGGTAGAAAAAGATGACATAATTGGAATTGAATAATTTATACTAAACTGTGAACCACAAACCAAAAAAATGGTACAAATATACATTAAGATACAAATTCATAATGAAAAATTACAAATATTTAAATTTCTCCAAAATTAGTTAAAATAATTATTAGGAAATAAATGTTATAATGAGACAAGGTGTTATACAAGTATACTGAGAAAGATTCCATTAACTATGATAATTTAATGTCTTATTGAATTCTAAAAGAACTAAAATGATATTATAAATATATCATTAATATTATAGAGTCTATGTTACGACATGAAATTGTATTTAAAAAGTTATCTCTACATTATATTTTTCTTGAACTAGAAACCGAACAAGGACCAAATAAATTATGTATGTAAAAATAATCTAACAACAAAATAAACAAGAATAAATGAACAATTAAAGACAATAATATTGAAATATTCAAGAAAAATATTCTCAATAATGTAATTAATAAATAAAATATTATTAAAAATAGAATTACAAGTGTGTACAAAATAATTTTGGACACAATTTAAGGGTTTCATTTGAAATATTTATTCTATTTGGTGATGTTTTTATATATTCTCTTATATTTACACATACAATGGCATTCAATTTATAAAACTATATATTTTATTTATCTAGAAATTAAATATTCCCGCCATTCTCTCTCATAAATTTAAAATTCAAATCTTACCTTCTATATAAGTGTTCTTCCCATAAATTCTAATTTTTTTGATTAAATTCTCTATCAACCTCCATATTTGTCCTAAATTTAATTTTTTTACCCCATCCCATGTTATATTTTATATATCACATTAGTTCATTCAATATTTTCATTATTTTTTTCCAATCTATGTACCCTTTACCCTAAATGATACGAACTCTCAATATTTATTAATATGTATTGAAAAGTTATTACAATGATTTTTATTCAATTTATTGAATGGGAAAATGTAATGAAATTAAAAACTTTTTATTAAAATATTCAAAATTGATGATTAATAAAACTTTCTTATTATATATTTTATAATTTATTCATTAATTAAATATTATGAATGCGTTATACATTGTATGTGATAGGAGATGAGTAGAATTATATAATCCCTGGTTTTATCAATAGATCTCATGGAAAAACTATTTTGGATATTTGGTGCATCCATATCATTATATATAATGTCATTGGCATGTCATTTATAGTATGGTTATGCTTATCAATATTATTTATTCCATCGGTTTATAATATATTATTATTATTCACATGATAATTTATTTCGATTTCTTTTGATATGTTATGATTATTACTCAATTATGTGGAATTTATTTTTTATAGTCCAGTAATATTTTTTTACATAAGCAACATGTATTCCTGTGTATTGTATAATTCATTTATCGCTTCATCTCACACTTCTATTTATTCCCATATACCTATGAAATAATGATTAATTATATGTGTAATATATAGATATGAAAAAAAGGATTGATGCTGCTTTATATATTATTACTATATACCTTATATAATCCATGTAACATAATGTTGAAATATTTATATAGTCTAAATATACTATATAAATTTTTATTCATGAGTCTTCTAATGTAATATACAACCTTGGGATCATTGTCTCCCTAGTTGGGGCTGTTTAATATTATGTGATCAATAAATTTGTTTTATTGCATCATCTATTGAAATCCTGGTTTGATTTTGAAAGTTTTATATTTAACAAATGGTTACCCATTTGTTGGGTATTTTCCTTTTATTAAAGGAAAAATATTGTCTATGATGATAATATATATTTTCTAGATCTCTTGTGTGTTGTGAAAATTGGTTGGGGTTTTTCCATAATTGGTTTTTATAATATATTTACTGTTTCATTTGTTAATATTATATTATCAGTGGTTGAAAAATTATCTTTCAGTATCAATGTAAATGTACAATTGATAGTTCAGTATGTTTCTATTTAATGAAAATAATTCAATCATTCTAATTAATACACAAATATATAAAAAACAATATATATAAAAATATAGAATAATGTGGTATAATTCATATTATAATTATTTGATTCTTGATAATTATTAAGTTATACATATATTATGTCAAAATTTCTATATAATAATTAGTGTCATTAACTCCACATAATGATTTGAATTCTAACTTTACTATACTAATCATAATATTTGATTCTTAGGGTACTGTAATTTTGATATCCAAATGGAATTTGTATGAACCCAGATATTATAAATGAAATTTTTTTCTTAATTAAATGTGTATTGAACACATGGACACCAAATAGTAAGTTGAAAAAACATATTAGATTAATATAGATCATTAGATTTCTATATAACTAAATTAATTTATATTAATAAAATAAAAATAATTAATTAATTAATCACATGAAAATTTTAATCGTACAATTGGAAGCATTTTTATTTTCTAGATCCACAACCTCCATGACCAAAATAATGTAAAAGAAGAACACTATTTTTAAACCAATTGATATACTTGAAAAGGAAAATATGGAACCTATGGAGGATTTCTAGTGACGATTTATTTAAGTAATTTACTAGTATTTATAAGACATAGGATGAACCAAATAATAGTAATGTGACCTTTATAATATTACTATGTCTATTATAAATAGTAACCGTATTTTTTGGAATAGTTACATGGCCATTGGGAATGGTATCCTCACTGTTTGAATAGTAATTTTATGTCAAATTAATAAAATTTAATATAAATGAAATTTTACATGGGTATTTTAATAAAATATAAATATTATTTTACAGTTGAAAAATATCATGCTTTAATACTCAATGAAAATATAGACACTTTTTTAATAACTATAAATTTTAATTATTCATTAAAATAGTATATTTTAATATTAGAAAAATAAAATTACATATTTTAGAAAATTATATTAATAAAATTAATTTAAATTTTATAATTAGCACATTGAAATTGCATATTGGTGATTTTGGTAATTAAATGAAATACATAAACTTTTTTTGGTGAATTGTAGAAAAACGTTTTGTCATAACAAGTGTATTTTCAATTCCACTATTGATGATAAAATAATGATCTAATTAATTATTGAAAAATTGTAAACTACAAAAATTATAATTTGATAAGTTAGTTATTTATATAAATATAACTATTCATTAAAAAATAAAATATACATTACAAAATCTAAAATATTATGCATTCCATATAAATAATATTTATTTTTTTTACAAAATTATTTGTTATTAAGCTACTAGATGTGGATTATAATTTTCTTAAACATATACGTATCATGTTATTTAATTAACATATATTATCTAATTTACTAAATATTATAATTGATATAAACCCCATTGAGATGCATTTTTTCATGGAATAACTATTTATTTATCGATGAATTTTCTAATTTTTTTCATGATTTGCTAACATGATAACTAGATGACACAAAAAACGGTTACAATAATAATGATTTAAATATGTAAGGAATTTTTTGAATAATTAAAAAAGAGATTGGTCATTTCACTATTATTGAATTTATAACCATGAAGAGAGAGATTTGAGAAAAATTTTGATGAATCAAATAAAGGGACTTGGATGTTTCAATATTATCAATTATATAGTTGTTTCATTTGAATATAATATGTTAATGATTCTTTACTAGAATAATACAAACCATGATATTGAATTTTTAGTCAAAATAAATTCATTGCTGATTTAGGGTAATTATTTCTCTGGTGAAATATGTGAAATATTTACATATAAAAAAAGTATTAGATACATATTCTCACTGATAGTGATGGGCATAAAGAAAAATATATTGTTTGAATTACAATGGATATATAATTTCTCAAATATATAATACTTAAGAAAAGAAAATAATGTTCTTGATCCATTATGTAGAAATGATCAGGGATTTTTATATAAAATTTGTATTTATAAAGATAATATATCCTTGTGTTTAGTAAATTTGGATATGTTAATATTCATGGAATGGGAAACATCACATATCTTCCAAAGCATTCCAAACCACCATTTTTCAGAGAGAGAAAACTAGTCAATTCTTAATGAAAAGAATATTTAAAATAAATTCAATGTCATAAATGATGAGAGGTTGATAAAATTCATTAAAAAAGATGGTATTTTGAAATTTGAGAAAATATAATTATCTCTATCCATTATTTAAATGAAATGAAATTTATGAGATGATGTTCACAACACAAATTCATTGATACATCCTACTAGAACCAAAATGTACCAATATTTAAGGGAACCATTTTATATGGATAATATAAAATTGAGAATTAAATACATTTTATCAAGATTAATTTATTTTCAATAGAAAAATCATGTAAGTTGATGTCATAAATGAGTAATATAATATATACATATTCCAATGTGTAAATGAGATGATATTTTTATAGGCATTGACAATATATTTCCAAATACTCCTAAAAAGAATGATTCCCAGCTGAGTTATGTCTCTTAACATACTGATTGAACAAATTTTATCTCTAAATGAGAATATATACCCCTAAAGAGCCTCATAGAACTATAAATTAATGATGCTGTGATAAATTATATGTACTAATTTTTCAATTATATAGAATCGTGATCTACAGTTTCGTTTGTAATTATATAAGATCCATCATATGGATCCCATCAACAATATTTATTTGGTTAGACCCTATTATCCTTAAACTAACTGGTAGTTTTGAAAAGACTATTCATATATTAGAATAAAATTTTCAATCATACTCTCCTCACTCTAATATAATATGGGAATAATATTTTCCATTATTGGAATACTAATATATTTATAGAATCTATTCAATCATTAAAACCATGCCATATGAAGTATTTTATGGAATAAATTATCATACTCCAACACATTGAGATAATGTTGTCAGTATAAAAATATAGGCCTACATCTCCTGGTTGAGAAAACAGTGAATGTAAAGTTAATTAAGAATTAAATTAATGAATCTCAATGTAGAAAAAAAATAAAATAAACCAAATTAATGAATCGGATTTTCATGTAGGATACTAGGATTTTTAATGGCCACTCTTTGTAAATGCGTTATATGGTTTCACATCAAAGGAATATTAAGTCTAAGGTACTTCCAGTATTTTGACATTATACAAATAACTTGAGAATTTTCATAATATTTTGTAATTATTTATTGCATATCTAAGATCATGATTATATTTATATCTATTTATTACATATATTCCTAACCCAATTAATGTTCTCACTTCTAAGGAAATTTAGTTAGAACCAAATTTGTCTCAATCTGAAGAGAATTTCAGGATTCATTGAACTTGAGAACATGTTTTTCTGAATCATTTTTCTCTATTGTTAATTATACAATAGAAAAATAATAAAATTGAAGTTAGTAAATGGGAAACTAAAGTTGATATGAATAATAAATATACACATCAATTTATGAAGTGATATTAAGGGAATTTATAGGTATAGTTTTTTAATGGGGTGAGTAATATAACAACAGATTTTCACTTGTAACTTATAATATTTTCATCATAATTAAACAATAGTATAATGAAAGTAACATCTTTAAATAATGTAAAAAACATAAATTATCAAAAAAACATAAGATTTATTTTAAAAAATGAATATAATTTTCAAATTAATAGAGTTAAATTTGTATTGGGACAAATTGTTTTTGATATTTAAGTAATATTTATTTTAGGATAAATAGTGAAAATATAGATTTAAAAAATGATAAAATATTTGAAACTACAAATATAACGGAATACCATGATGTTTTATGATACATATTATTAGTATATATATATTTATATAAAATAAGTAATATAATTAAAAAAAATGTATAATTTTAAATATAGAAACTAATTCATAAATTATTTGAAATTTGTATAATTTCTTTTTCAAATAACAACCATTATAGTTTGACACTTTTAATAAAAAATTCCTAAATTTTAAATTGGTTTTATTTTATTTCTAAAAAATAATCATCTATTTATCATAAAATAATTCATATCATTGAAATCGACAGTATAGTTTATTTTTTAATAAAATTATTTTTATTCCTAAAACAAATATTAAAAACTAAAAATTTGGGTTCTTTTTGAAAACATTGTTTAAAATAAATTTATGACACTTCTCGACTTTGAATTATATAAAATTTATTCCACAATTTCAATAAAATTAATTAATATTAGGTAATACTGTCAATATATTTTTTCATGATTAATAATAACCATCTTATATATTTATCAAATCGGTTATAATAAAATTGGATAAAAGGGTTAAAAATAATGGAATAATACATTGAGATAACATTAGTTTTTTTCACAAACCGTGCTAGTTGGTAACATTTTAACCTCAAGAATTTAAATTTTTTAATCGTTGATAATTTAGTTCTACTTTCGCAAGAATATGAATTTATTTAATTTAAATGTTTTTGGTAATTACATGTGTGCCCCTCCCCTACATTTTGAATGGACACCTACTCGACTACGTTATTCACAAATATTGAGATCTATATCAGGAAAAATACCACAGTAAAAGCTTCCACCAGTTTTAAAACATTGTTTTGAGAATATTTTTTCTCCTAATACCATCATAAGAATACTTATGGAATAATATAATGAGGTATCTCAAAGAGACGGTAATCATCTTTATAGAATATTTTGAATATTACTTCTTATTTTACATAAATGTAATATATTTTAACTATAATAAAATAATTAATAATTAATATTAAGAATTAATATGTGTAATAATTTTTATTGTACCACCATTTTCTACCTATATTAGATCATATGAACAATAACATATTTCTCATGATTATGTATGAACTAATTTATAAACAAAGTAGTGTGATTCATTTTTCATCACCACATACATGGACGGTTATAAAGATAAAACAAATGAATATATAAAATACTATATCATTATTTAAAGTAAATATATAATGGATCCATGATAAATATGTATAGAACAATATAAACAAACTTCATCTTACATTTTAATAAAAATGTTTAGAGTCAAAAATGATATTTCGAAAAAATAATTATTACTATAAAGGTGTTGAAATGAGATATGTAGTACATATAATATATTATGATGATGTATGGTTTTTATGGAATTATCAAAATATAAATTTTCTTATATTATATATTAGAATCAGTTATAATGAAATTTATTCTTAAGGAAACCGAATTATTCTCAATCTCATTATTATTCATGTTAATTTATATTCATGATTGTATTGTAAGAATTATATTTTATTTTTAAATAACACATAATATAATTTTATATCATCTATTAATGTATTTATGTTACATGTTTTTCTTCCATTTAACTCTCTTTGGGTACTCATTCACTAAAAATAGTATTTTTAAGGCAACTCGACTTTGTTTTTCTATTTATTCGTGATTTTTGTCTTCCATTTAAATATCTGTTATAAAATGTTTTTAGAAATGTTCTTAATATTCACCGATGATTAATTAAATTCATTTTTACCAAGTTATTAATTTCTATTATTTTATAAAAGAAATTTTCTTTTCATCTTTCAAATTATGCACTTTTAACTAAGGTAATGAAAACCGTTGTTTTTACACTTACTGGTCAAATAATTCCCACTTATATGTGTATTCATTTCTTTGAATCATCCTTTACATGTTGAAATGAGAATTTTATATGAAATATTTCCCCTAAAATTTAGGAATTTTTAATATTTTAATATTTATGATTTCAAAATGAAAATGATACTTTCTTCAATAATTTTTTTTATTTTAATTTATTTTTATCCTTATTAACATAATATAATGAATCACATTATTAAATGTGGATATTTTATATGAATTCTGTACACAATAATAATCTATATGGATTATAATGTATGTTTTCTATTTATTTACTAGGGAAACTTTTAACATTTCATATTCTAGTATGTCAATATGAATGCTTATATTTATTATTTGTTCAATTTTGTTTTATTTCTTATAATAATTGTATGCATTGCACATTGTGTGTGACATGAGTGGCCTATTATTTCGCATCAATTTTCCTATAATCTTCTTATGACAATCTATATTTAATATTGAGTTTACACAATATTTGTTTATATAATATTTTTTAGAAAACTACCTTAATGGTATGGTCATGATGTCCCACATTATTAATTATAACATGGTGAAACTTGATTTTGGTATCCATGTGAGTATTTATGATACAATTTTATACATTTACTTATCAAAATTTTGGTAACAGTAGTTATATATGATATTTTATTACCTTTTATCACTACTATTTTATTTATTTTTTTATTAAATAATAGTTTGTTATATGTTCTCCCTTACTAATAATATAAGATCAGAAATTTTTAGGGAATCATATCACATGAATACCATGATGTGGGTTCGAAATGATTTCCAAAAATTACATGAATAAATAAAAAATATCTCAGTAAAAACATTTATATTTTATTTTATGTTTTCATAGATGAATTTTACAAAATTATATATCTAGTATCACATGACTACTAAAATAGTAAATCCTTCAGGATAAAATCCCATGTAATTTGTGTAAATATATAAATATTTACCCATTGTATAGTTTTCTAGACTCAGGTTGTTATAATAGTTCTTATATAAAATGATCAAAAAGAGAATTTTGATTGATCAAATATGAACTCAAGGTAATATGATATTTCATTATTCAATACTTATAGATACTTATGATGAATCATGTAAAGAACATTCATGTTATATCATTCTCAGTAGAGATAATTCTATATTTATCGAACTCGTCCAAAAAATTTATAATGTAGAAAATATTCTTTCTTTCAGATTAGTTGTAAAATCATCATAAGTAACTTTTTCTTAATTCAATGAACTATATACATCTTTTCATTATTCCAAGGCATTATCAATATACCACTATAATTTCAACATATAGGAAAATATTAATCCAATGTGAAACATTATATAACTTTAATTTAATCATTTTTCCCAATGAATTTCATTATTAAAAAATTCAATTTTCTAAAGCAAATAAATATATGAAATGTTATATCTAAAATCATATTATTATGAATAGTATTTTTAAATTTGAGAAAAATCTAAGCAAGTGAATAATCAAATTAACAACATCTCTCTATTGGAAAAACACGAGAAACATTGGGAAATAAAACATATCATAATGAATTTTAAAGTAAAAACACTATATATATTATCATGATATAAATTATTATTTTTTCTCGTATAATCATTAAAAATGAATATATTTGATACAATCATTCTATGTAAATAATATATAACCAATATAAAAACCTTTTTTAAATATATAAATAATTTAATGTATTCCTATTAAGAGAAGAACATTTAATCATCTGTATTTCATAAATATCAAAAAAATATCCAAATTTAATCACCTATTAAGAATTTCAAAAAACATGTAGTGAATGATAGATAAAATATTTAAAAATATTTTGAAAATTTATTTTGTAGGATTATATCACCATATAAATTTTCTACCAACTCATAAGGTTAAATTTCTAATTAAATCAGAAATAAATTGGTTTATGAAATATAATTTCCTAGAATTTATGATTGGATACACAAATGATCTTCCACATTTGACAATGGTTACAAAAAAACATTTTTTACCTTATGTTGCATTCATGTTATTTCAGTATTAATATTATAAAAGAAGATAAAAATTTCATTTAGGTGAAATAATTCAAAATGTTTAATTTATATGATTTAATTTACATAATATAAATTATGTGAAATTAACGTAATATGTTATGATAGTAATAAATTTAAGTAATTTAATATTATTTGGTAAAGGGAAACTATTAATGAAAAATTTCAAACCTTTCATGGGGTGTTTTTCATTTTCACGTGGTACGTACAAACATGAATTAAATGTAATATCACTTAATTATTATCATTCCCAATATATAAATAATTTGATATGATCATTAAGTATCAATGGTTTTTCTTAAAAATCAGCAATTTGTTTTTTAGTTTTGAAAAATTCTTAAATAATATCAAACTTTTGTCTATGATGTGTAAGGAAATGATGACCCACATCATGTGATTTTCATGTTATTGATGTGTTTTGTACTTAGAAAATAAAATAGAACATTAATTATCAAAATTTATTTTAGATTAATAAAAATCCTAAAATTTTAATTAGTGTATGTTTAAACCGCAACACTTTTCCATAATAACTTCTTAGTAGTACCTATATATCATCATAAGTGGATGGTGAAATAGAGTGTTGGTTATACACAAATACAATATCTTCTCATAATAAATGATACATTCTATATGATCATTATATAAGCAATTTAATCCCACAAAATTCAACATATGAGTATATTTAAAATCAAAAAGCATTTATAAATGAATAGAAACCTTTTTTTGAGGATCTATTATCATAACACAATTGTGGTCTACCATTTTCATTGTGATTCATTCTGATAGGCGAGGAATATCACAAAACAATATTTGTAAAAAATAAAAAATATGATAATATCTATATGATAATTAAATATTTCAAACATAAATCTATAATATATTTGATCATCCAGTTTCCCTAAATAATCACGATCAAGTTTGTAGGAAATTTCAATAAGTGTTATAATACATGTTTAATTGGAGAAACCAAAACATTTGAGTAAATACATAATTTATATAAGTTCAATTAATATATTTAGTTTTTATTTTAGAGAAACATGAAAATAATGAAAACTTTATATTCCTCCAAATTTCACATTTAAATCACAATCATCATAAATTTTAAAAATCCATCGAAAATAAATTTTTTATTTGAAAAAAGATAACATCAACAATATAAAATTGAACAATTTTGTTGTGTTTTTACATAATTTTTTACTAAAATTGATGGAAAAAAACTACCCATAAGAAATTTTATTGATGTGTAAATTTCATACAAATATCATACGATGATTTTGGGGTTAGTTTTAGTCCATAATGTTCTTCGATACATATGAATAAAAACTCCATAAATTTAGTATCATCAAAACATTGGGGGTTTTAACATAAAAATTACTCTAATTAAATCCATTTAGAAAAGATTATATCATATCCATTTTAAATAATTTAAAATATTACTGTTTTGTGAATACAATATGATTATGATAGATTCAGATGTTTATAGTGTTGGAAAAGTATAATCATAGCTTATTACTTCATCGTTTAAAAACATTATGTTTCATTCCTTATTTCTTGTTATCAATAATTTAGAATCACAAATGATTTTAAAATCCCATATTACCCTAATCACATAATGTTCCAAAGGATGATCAACTATATTATAAATCTCATTCCATTATTATTTTTTTAGATACTTTATCATATCATTTATATATATTTCATCCCCTAAAAAAACATTTAATCATTATTGATTGAAGTGAAATAAAAAAACTAGATTCTAACATTGATTTATTAAAAAACATCTATTTTTGATTGGTTTGATCACATATAATATTATATTATCAATGTTATGACACTTTATGATATACTATAATTCATTTAATGTAGTATGTTGATCCTTAAAAATCAGTTTCACATCATGTTTTTTTTATAATCTTCATATATTGAATATCCTTTTAGTAAAATATTTAATAGCTCATGAGTGATCCCAAAAAAAAAATTAGGTTATTAAAATAATATATTTTAAAAAATATCATCCACATGACTATCTTAAACATGTTTTACAACACAAAAACAAATTGTTCGAATAAAATTTACATGAATATATTATTTTATACAATTAATTCATATCTTATATACATTTTAGTATATTTTAGTTGCAGAATGATCATGAAGAATTCATTAATCATTATTAGGTCCAAATTTATGATGTTTTTCTTTATAATTCATGATGAATACTTTACATAAATATAATTCAATGTAATCATGTTTTTTGTTTTTCTAAACATATATGTTATTATATTAATAAAATTTTGAATAAAAAATAGTTATATTCTATGATGAAGTACTCGTCACCCCAATAAAATAATTTTAGGAACTGGAATACTCTCTCATAAGAGATTATGTAATTTTTTTAGTATTAAATTTCATCATTTTAACACTCCATTTTATTTATTCATTATTGGTGATGAAATTTTATGAGTAATAACTTTATGTCATTAAACATATTCAAAATTAGTATTTATAAACTGACCACCACGAACACTCAAGGATTTAACTAAATGAATTTTCACTCATTAATAATTTAATCATTAATGTTTTTGAAAAGGGTAGTTTATAAAATTTTAAAATTAAAAAATAATTCAATGTAAATCTAGTGGACTCATCAACCAAAATATAAAAATAGTTTTCCCCCTAATAGTCTCTAATTGTTTTGACAGAAATAATTCATGAATAATAAAATTAAATATTTTAAATTTGAGATATCACATTTTTTTCTTATAAAATAATTATATATTCTACCAAATCATTAGGTAATATAGAAAAATTTATAATTAAAAATATATTTCATTAGTTAATTATCATTTCCATTTTCAAAAAAAATCTAAAGGAAAAATGATACAATTTTCAAATATTTTATAAAACAACGAAAATTAATATTCAGTTGTACACACATAATGTAAATATCAATGTCTTACATCTTATATGTCAGGATTGTACACATTTTCATGACTATCTATATTTATATAGGAAAAACCATCAAAATTGTGGATAATAAAATTTTTATTTCAAAAATTCAAAAGGTATCCCTCATCACATTTTGAATTGTGATCATTTGGTGGTCATTAAGTCTTTGTAAAAAGAAGAATGTTTCAATTAATTTTTTTCTGAGAGAATAACGATAACCAAATATAATGATTCTATCCTTTAATTTTCTCCAAAAGTAAGTTATTCACTAATTTAAATTTTCATAATCAAGAAGCTATACTTTTTTCATATAATATTTGGAGGATAAAATATATCATAAAAACATTTAGTCTAGCTAATGGTACTGCAATTTTATCATTGATTACAATAAAAACTATTTACTATTACCTAAAATTTCATGGTTCATTAAATTTTAAAAATTAAAATTCAAAAAACCCATACCTCTCAAAAAAATTATATTGATCATTTTCTATATCATATGGAATGAATGAGTAATGAAAATAAAAATACTTTTGTATGTTTAAGGAAAAAAATTATTCCATATGACCTACCCTTTGACATATAGAATATAATATTCACTTTTTGGTTATTTTTTTGGGATTTTATTTTCATCAAATATAAAATATAATCCATGAGTAGATCTAGAGATTATTATTTTCCTTTAATAATTGTTATAATTTTTATTACTTGATGAAATGTTATACAAAATGTTATTTCAGATAATGAATGAAGATTTTCTTTGAACATCTAAATTGAAAACCTCTTATTTTGAATTAGAACATGATTTCAAATCTAGTTATGAAAAAAACGTTATATGACAACAAAATATAATTTTGAAATTATATTTTTAGAATTATCATTATTTCATTGGAACAAAAAAACTTTAAATTCCAGTTTTAATTTTCTGTCAATAATTACCTATGAACACATTTTATCTAATATAGGAATATCATCTTCATAATATGATGAATTTATATTTTCATCAACTGTTTTATTATCGTTTTCATCATCCAATGAATTATACTTTTTATCAGATGATAAAATTTAATAATAAATATAATAATTATATGTAAAATTACAATCCAAAATCTAGTTTTTAATGATTCATCCATTACCTTTTACATGATGAATTTTTAATCCTTTAATGAATTTTGGGAAATAATATTTTCATACTATCACTCCAAAAATATTCTGATTAAATATTAGATATAGTAAAACTTTTATAACCACTATAATTTCCCATGTAAATAAAACACCCTTCACCTATGATTTTTGATTACATATTTGGTTTTTGATATTTATTCTTCAATGTTTGACAATTCTGTGTCATATGAACTTTTTTCATATATTAATAATAACTAATATATTAATACTCCATATTAACATGATTATTATTTATGTTATTTTTTACAGTATAATGAAAATAATTATTTTAAAAAATTATATTTATTTTTATATAACAAGAAGAACCATCATTCTCATTATCTAAAAAAGTACATTCACAAAGAATTTAGGAGCCTCAGAGCGGCCTCTCCCAATTCTCTGTGGAACCTTGGGTTTCTCCCAGATTTTTTCTCTCTTCCCCCATTAGAAAGAGATATGCTCGGTGTGGTGGTGGCTTCATCTCAATGTTGGTGCCGTCGCTCGTGCAACAGCATGTTTGACTCGACATGGGGGTCGTTACACAAGCTCGGATCTACTCGCAGCGACGGTGGGTTCAACTTGGAATGTAAGTCATCTCTCGGGCCAAGATCTACTCACAGTGGTAGTGCGCCTCCTCTCGGGGGGAAATTGGTGATCGTCTCAGCGTGGCATTCCGTCGATGAAGATCCACAGTGCGGTTGAAGGAACTGAACCTCGGTGGTACATCGTAGGTATGCTCGACGTGTCTTGGTATGTACAGCGCCACCACTTCCCGGTGGTGCATCAAAAGTCATCCCAATGTCTCCTCAGTGGTGGGTCAGTGGTCAGCCCAACATTGTCCCTCTGGTGCGTTTAAGTGTTGGAGTGGGCCTGGTCTGGCTTGACCAGGTCTGCTTTGTGTAGATTTACAGTGTGGCTCAGGGACAGATCATTAGTGCTTCAGAAGGGGGACGCTCCTTTGTTTCAGATTTCACAAGGATTGACTTGCGTTTAAGATTTTGATGTTGTGATTTTACTCTGTAGATAGATCTGGTTATTTGATTGTTTTGTTTCAACTTCCATGGTTTTTTTATGCTCCTTGTCCCAATAAGGCTTGTGCCGAAACTTGTTGAAGGATCATCACAGTTCTGATCGGAAAATATCCATACCCAGTGTAGTGTTTCTTTTTTAAAGAAACCCTGATTCCCGCACTGGTGGGGTTCCCTTTGAATGGGGTTGGGTCATCTAGTCTTAGGTTAAGATGACTAGAACGTGTGTTCTTTGGACTTCTTTCTAGTATTATGTGTCTGCGGTGGTAGGAGTGTGTTGAGCATGATGATAGGGTTGATATATGATAGTTTTTATTGGATGTTCTATGGTTTTGTATTCTCTGAATGGTGGAATGGATTTTGATTCATGTTGGTATGGTGATGCACCCAAACCTGACCACAGAAATCAGGCCCTAGAGGAGGTTCCAGAGCTATTTTTCAACATTACATCACTTTATGGATTTTGAAATTTGAGAAGGTATAGCATAAACCATCGAATCAGGTCTTTGCTTTGACATAGGACACTTTATAATTGTTCATCCTTGCATAGGTGGGATCTTTCCACGATCATTTTCTAGGGAGGGGTTGCTCCATGTTTTTCATTTGATTTGTCTCGATAGACCTTTGGGTCATGATATTTTTTATGTCAATGATGGCTATTTGGGTACCCCCTTCTTCCATTAATAGGGGGTTTTCTTTAAATAAAATAAAAAAATTGAAGTCAAATGTTCTTTCACATGAACAATTACATACCATAACTGAAATAAGAGATTTATCTATTAGAATATAGACTATCGGATCCAAAATATTAATTCATATAATTACATGAAAACTACATTCACTTATTTCTATTCTCTTTTTTTGGATCTCTCTTGAGTCAAATTTCAAATTACATTAAATTTTAAAAAAAATCTAAGAAGCGATAGTTTATTCAGATGTTTAGTTTCACTGATAGAAATCCTAATCAATTATAGTATTTTATTATTTTATCATTAACCATTTCAATAATATGGTATTCATTTATTACTTCCCGCAAAATTATTTTAAACAACTTATAATTTCCCTAAAATAATGATTCATTTTAGTCACTGATTCACCTGATATGATATTAAAATCCTAATTATATTTACATAAAATAGATCCTCGAATATTTGATATATTAGATATTCCAAAACGAGTGACTTTAACTTATTCCAAATTACACTATATTTATCCCAATGATTTATATCAGACTATTTTTTTATCATAAAAAATAATAATGTTTAAAAAAAATTGATTTTACTAATGCTTAAGAATATCTTCATGTGATAAATAATTTTTTTTGTAATTTTACAATATACAAATATTTTAAGAAAATAACAAATACCTATTTTGATGAAATATTATTTCAAATGATAATGAAAATACTTTTAATATAATCCCTAAAAAATATATGGGCTACCTGGATTAAAATTCGTAAGTGTTCCAATATAATATGTGGCCAAATAAAAATTAGGAGATTATTTATTCTGAAACATTACAGGTGTTAGAATGGAGAATGAGATAATTTTAATTGAACCAATAGAAAAAATGAAAATTATTTGTTTCTAGTTGAAAAAATATTTATTACTCAACTATTAATATCAGTCAATATGATATAATAATCATATCCCTATAGAAAAATGATCAGAAACCAATTTTTGCCACACCATTTTCTAGAATACATTTTACAATAGTGTTGGGGGAATTGATGTATATAAATCAAATTATAATTTCATGGTAAAATATTATTCTATATTGATTAAAAGTACACCATTCATATCAAGATAACAACAATCATATTATGAGAGTTAAATTAAGTTAATGTAATACTATTATTAATAAAATATGAAAATTTTATTATGTCTATTCATGGAAATAAAATTATTAAAAAAATATGACATAAAAATTTGATAACAAATGAAAAAGATAAAATAAACCCGACTCTCATGATGTATATTTTAATAGGATTTATTTAAACATTAATTTAGGTCTCCAATAATTTTTATAAATTGAAAGTCCTATATTTTTATGCTTTAATACCTCCTTATGTAACCATGAAAAGGTTCATAGTCTTACAATCCAAAAAATTCTTCTACAAAAAACCATTATAAGGTCCTCTATTCATATCCCTAGAGGATTTTAATCCATACTATGAAACCATATGACTAAGACATATGTTTAATATTGATCTTGATTTTTCTATTTTATAGGATAGTGGATTTCAATTTATGGGGTTAAAAAGGTATATATTCAAGGTAAATAGTCTATGGGAATGGTTTAGGCACATGGTTAGTATTTACAGTTTGTTTAACATGTGATATATCTCAATCAGTTTCAACAGATATTTTCCAATTTATTTATATTTTAACACCCTAGGTAAATAAAGAGTATGACATTTTAACATTTATCCATATTTTTGAATAAAATATTAATATGACTTTAAAGGGGACGCTATTCTCGATGGCGTACCCAACATGCAACAACGAGTTTCTTGGGAATCTTACGTTGCACTCTAATAAAAAAATAATATTATTTTAAATGGTAGTTAACGCCTAGCCGTTGTAATGGCGGGAATGAACTGAACTAACTAAAAAATGATTATGTATGTTTGTAAAATATTTTTACATTTTTCAATAAATGTTAAAGGATTAAAAATGCAAATGAATCTAGTTTTTAGCGTAAACATTCTAATATTCTTTAAAAGGTCAAATAACCGCCTTTTGATGGAGAACCCCTTTTAAACCCACTTTTTGACACTTTTATAAGCTATATTATTTCAAGAAAAACATATTATTTATTATTGGGGCATTTAAATTTACCTTGGGTTAATTTTTTGTATTTTTCTGACAATGTTCATTTTTCAATGAATAGTAAAAAATACTGCATTTTACATCAAAACTGCTTTTTCATATAATTTAATTATATTGTTATATTATCTTTTTAATTTGTTTCAAAGTGTAATTAGAATATATTTTTACCATTTAATTCAATTATGGTCATTTGTATTAATTTCACTTTGGAATTAGGCATAAACTAGTGCCAAACGTTTCATAAATATTGTTTCTAAAAAACCTGCTATTTGTTTTGACAACGGGAATTATTTTTTAAATTAATTATTTAAATTTATGTGTTTGTAATTTGGTAAAATGGATAACATATTTGGAATCATAAGGTCCAAATTATGTAATTAAGACTCTTTTGTTTTTGGACTTTATGAATAGTAACGACTTTAATTATCTTTAATTATCTTGATTAAGGAGTAATCAGGTAGATAAAGATAATAAAATAATATGATAATAATAAAAAATGACCACAACATGTGTCCTAAGCCTACTGGTTGTCTCATGGCCAACCATGGTATGCGTTGTTCCAAACTTGGGGGCCCCATGGAATCACTTTTGTGAGAAAGTGACTCTTTATCTTTTTATTTTTAAAAAATGTTAAATGTAACAAAGAATGTATCACCTAAGTAAAATATTTTTAATTTTGTCTTCATAAATTATATTTTGGACTATAAATATTCATTGTAAATCTAAAACGATTTCCTACATCATAGTAGTTTTTTATAATTTTTAGACATTAAATAAATTAAATTATTTATGACATCATGATGATGCAGCAATGACCTCATTATTTAACAATTTAAATAAAATTGAAAGATAATGTAAAATATAAGGCCTACACATGTCTAAAACCTATTGGATGGGAGGATTTCTAACCCTTATCACCTTATCCACGAATTATATCAATGTGGGACCTTTTAAATCCGAAACTCATTTTCAAATAAAGTAACATTTTCTTACTTTCCAAGAGTGCCCCTCCTCTCCTTTTATAAAAGGCACCAACCTCTACCTCTTTACCCTCACTTCCAAAGCCTTTGGCTCGGCCAAAACCTGCCCATTTTGTCTCTCCACATCCCTCTATAACTCCTTGAAGCCTCACTTTGGCATAAGTCTTCCCAAGTAAGCCTTTGATCTCAAACCAAAGGGAGTTACACGATTTTAAGGTATTGTCTTCACTTGTGTCCTTTTGTTTTATTTTGCTTCTCCAACCCCATAAACTCTTTTTATTATTTTCTTTTGTAACAAATTAAATATCTTCAATATACTAGTATTTTGTTATAAGAATTATTTGAGCTACACTTACACACACCTTCGTATAATGGTTAAAGAACATACTGTTTCTGTGGTTGGCGATTTTCTGCCTCACGAGACGATTATTGTTCAACATTCTTCAAACACCTTCAAAGGTGGCCATTAAGATGACAATATATTTATATATGATATATAATATGTGTATGTTTTACATAAGATTCTTTATTTTTCATTTATGGAATACTTTTATGGTTTCCATTATTGGTAAACGTGATATCTTCATTTAAAGAAGTGCGCACTGCCGCCCCCTCAAAGTGATTTGATTCGTTAATACCATATGTGGTACGTATAAAGTATATATTAAATGATATTATATATGATACCATTCTAGAATTAAAATAATATTATTTATCATTATGTTTTAATTCCATTAAATATGAAATAGAAATGGAAGTAGCGTTCATGCGTACGTACGGCTTACCGTCTCCATGAACGGTACATTTCATTTCTTATCTCAAAATGTTATGTAATATTATAAGTACATATATATAATGGATATATATGTAATATATTACATATAAATTATTTATATCATTCTTGAATTATAACATATATATATATATATGTCATTTTGTTTTAATTCCATTAATATAACAAAAAAATGATAGTAGCGTTCATGCGTACGTACGGCCTACCGTCTCCATGAACGGTGCTTTTAATTTATCTCCAAATGCTATGGAATGGTATAGAATGAAAATATACTGGATATATATGTTATTTAAAACATCAATAATATTCTGGATATTATGTACCTATCACTACATGGCAAATTATTTTCCAACAAGTTCAATTTTTTACTCATGTACCAAACATTGACAAAAACATCTGATATAAACTAATATTATTAACCAATTATTATAACATTAAAATATGTGATATGAACTGAATAATAATCTTTATAGGAGGTCCTTAAGCAATTATAAATTGACCAATGTTTATTATTCAGGAATATAAAGAAACAAACAAGACAAGTTGGACTTGAGGTAAGGGATCCTACTCCTCTCTTTCTTTTTATGTACACCCTTTTATGTCATTCCTTTTAAGCTCATATTTCTTGTGATTGGGATGTTATTTTATATTACCCTTACTGTAATTTTTATGTTCATATGATGAGAGACACTATTTCCTCTCATAAATCCATTTTGGAAGTTTTAAGTGGCGCCATTAGGCTGCCGAGTTTTTGTAAGGGGTTTTTCATCTCACTTTTATTCCCCTGAGATTTAGGCTACATTTTACACAATTTCCATTGAGTGGTGTATGTACTGCCCATTATTATACACTTTGTGTAGTATAATTTCATTTATGGGTATTTTCATCTTCATTTTATGACCCTTATTCTATGGGGTGTACATTTCGAAAGTTACCCAAGTCGGTAAGGGAACCTTTCACCCTCCTCTTTTTAAAGGACTTCCTTTGTTATGTCTTTTAATTCACATACTATTATGTTGGGATATGTTCCTTTATATCCTTATTGATGTAAATTTTATGTCCAAGTGATGAGATGCCCTTTTTATCTCTCATCAACTCATTTTCTGAATTTTGATGTGATGCCGTTAGGCTGTCGAATTTTACCAAGGGAACTTTTTAACCCAATTTCGATTTCTTTGGGTTCAACATGTAGTTATTGAATATGTCATATTTTGAATATATGTGAATGACCTTTTATTATTTGACACTTAATATCCACTTATATTGGGTGTATTTATATTTTTCACACATAACTTTGAGATTGTATTATCCTTAATTTAAGGATACCTTCTTTATAAGGGAATTCATCACATTTGACATTTCTATTGAGACTTCATTGTTGTTATGCACAAATTCAGTCTTATATGGTGTATATACTGTCCTTTGGAATATTATATCATGAATCCATTTATTATCATGATATTATAATGTTCTGACTAAATGTTATTCCTCAATTATTGTGTTCAAGTGTCTCTAATTTTGGTAGAACCCCTTTAACCAAAATATCACTTTAAATGTTTTAATTATTTGTTCTTGTTAATATCCATGTTTTAAAAATGGTTTTAAGGATTTATTTATATAGAAATTAATATTTTAAAAGATTCAAGGTGGTATGGGACACTTTGATTCAAAAATCTCTTTATTAAATGTTTTAAATGGTTTTGGAAATGGTTTCTTTTTGAATGGATTCATTATTTCAATATACTAAAATGTTATATTGTGATTGAAATGTGAAAATGTTTTGTTTCCTTTATGCATGTTTTATGTGATACATTTATTTTATGGTTATTGGGCATTGTAATGAAAACTGGTGGTTCCGTGATAAACTAAGGGTGGGTGAGCCCGATATAGCTGTCCAATGCATTGGGTAACGCGAAGGAGTGAAACGTTAAGGTTTCTCTAAAGTGATTTTAGGGAATATACTGTGGTGGGTATTCCAAACATAACTAAGAGGGTTACTCTCTACGTAAGAATGTTATGAATGCCTCAAGTTACCTTTTATGTCTTATTATTTCTATGATTTATTCATGATTTGATAAGGTATGTTAAAGTGCCTATGTTTTATGGGTAATTATGATTTCATTCTTACGTATATATGAACTCATGTTTCCTTTCCATATTTTTTTATAACCCTTACTGAGCTATTTATGCTCATCCCATGTTTTTGAAATGTTTTTCACAGGACTTAACGTGGACTAGTATCAAGGATGGGATCAAGGGAAAGTCATGTTACCTAAAACATGGAAATAGACATGTTTCTTTTTATGAGTTTTTATTTTAAGGAAACTTAGTTGAAGTTTCTACTTTGTAATCTTTTGAGATGTAATAGTTATTTCCTAATTCCCTAAAACTCTAAACCTGAAAAGATCCTCAATGTGTAATCTTGTAATAACTCAAGATTAAGTAAGGTTTAAGGCTGGGGCCTTATAATATTCATATGATATTCCATTAAAACCATAAAAAAGTTGAATATGGGTTCAGAGGATATTATATAGCTTCCAAATTATTTTTGAGTACATGTAAGTATTCATATAAATAATTGAAACATATTTTTCAATGTAATGAGGATATTATATGGTAAGTTCACATTTTATCTACTCAGTTGACATAATAGTTTGACATGATCATAACATCATAAAATAGAAAATCACTTCAATTCCATATATCAGCCAGAACTATAATATCATCATGATACGAAATAATCTCAAACTAGACCATTTATGATACTCAACAAGGTAATTTTATTGATTTATTGGTCATAAATGATTTTTTTGGGTTGGTAACATTGATGTATGTGCATATTTCCTCTCATTTCAACTTATTTTCTATAGATAATATCATTATATGTTATCCAATGACTCATTGGAAACATCATTGTATATTATTTAGAGATACAAAGGGTTAATGGGAAAATTAATGATTTCATTCATAGATATTTTCATCCATTGAAACCATATATTTTTTCACAATAATGGGTTTCAAAGGTGATTTTGATAAATCTATTAGAGAGGTAAGTGTCTTTATACCATGGTCTAGCATTTGTCATGTTCATATTAGAATGCTTATAGCCTTTGGTTTTGATTATAAAATTGAATTTAAGATCCTTTGTGGTAGAGGAATGTTTTTTAGAAATTATTTTTCATTGAAAACAATATTTCAATCAAATTATGTTTATAATAAAATGCCTCAAGGGTGGGATTAAATTAGAAATTATTTTTTAATCATCTAAGTAGAATTGAATCAGTAAATATTTTTTATGAAATCTAATAATCATTGAATGAAATTAAATAATTATTTATTTATTATATATTACTACACTATGGGAATATAAAAAATAACCTTATGCATACCATAGTGGAGTAAGATATCACTATGGTACGTTCTTGATATTTTAAGGTTTGGGTGGGGAGTGTTAATTAGGGAACAATGTTCCAAATCATATGGATTCCAATATATCAGCTAGTATTCCTTTGAAGTACATATGTATGTACACACTCATGCTATGGATTTACCATTGATGATTTATGGATACTTAATGTTTTTTATTTTTTATTATTAATTTCCATATTTATTTGGATATTAACACTTGAATCTTTTTTCATTCATCTATTTATTCCCCTTAGATATATGATTTGATATATCCTTTGTTTCATTTAATATGGATGTTTTCATAATGTTAAATTAAATGACAATTTTATATATGGGATTTATTTATTCTAGAAGTGTTTTAGAAATATATTTATAAAAACTATAAGATACCTGTCTGCAAGAATTGAATCTATTTTTTGGTGGTACCCAACTATGATTTAGTTCTCATACTAATTTTTTTTTTCTTTTGTTAATTTTTATACTAGGTTTTGAAGATATATATAAATGGAATGGAGTTATGATGAGGAAAGATCCCCTAGATATTGATTCCTTCTAGTGGGTTAGTTTGGTAGTGACATATTTTCTCGTGGAGATGGATGAACATGTTTCTCTAGTTTTTTTTGTTGTTATAGTTTTATTTAGTTATATTTTATCAATGACATAACATAATTATCTTTGAAAACCATGAAAAAAATCATATAAAAACATGATCTATCTTAATATTTTTTTATATAATTCATGAATTTTATTTATAAAACCATTAAATGAAATACTATTAAAATATTATTTTATGAAATACATATGACACTGATTTATAAAAATAAGGTTATAAAATTAGATATTACAATAAATAATTTATATGGCTTTCAGTTGAAGATCATTATTAGTACTCAACATAACTATTAGTAAATATAGAAATAAGGAAATATTGTCAAATTATGATTAATGAATTTCTACCAATACCATTGAAAATAACTAGGAGATTGTGGAGTTCGAATATTGGTGGAATTTCTATAAATAAATTTACATCTTTCAAATAATAATGTACATAGAAATAAAAATCATACATTATACTTCATGATTTCTGAATTTTTATGACCATCATGAAGCATTGAAATATATTTATTCTTGATCACTTCTATTATGTGTAATTTATTTTGTATGTGTTTCATATTAGAGTTACTACTATGAGGTCTTGAAAAAAAAACTTATTATATCATTTGTATTTCATTCAATAATGTACTGGAAAAGTAGTGGAAAAAATGTGATACCTGTTATAAAATTGAATTACTGAGCTATCCATTTTAGTGGTACAAGAACTGACCTATCAATCAAGTATATTATCTAAACTAATATTTCAGTAAGTGGTAACTAAAATTTATCTACTTATTTTAGTAGTACTCTAATTCCGATTAGGATTATCAGGGTATTCCCAGGTCATGAAGAGAGATTTGAGATTCTATATTTTTATGAAGAATTTTCTTTTCAATGTGGTTATTTTCAAGGATAAGATATATCAGTTATATAAATATAACTTTCTATTTGGTTCATAAATCGAGGTCATATCATTGTTGAGTAGTTTTATTCAAAAGTTTATCATAAAATTAATTTTATAATATAATTTTTTATCTCAAATTATCATATTCATGTTAAAAATAATTGGAAACTAAAATATTTACATATTCACTTGTATACATTGCATTCATTTTTTATGTATATAAGTAGTTCCTAATAATGACACAGTTACTTTTTTAGAATATAAATTTCATATTTATAATAAATTAAATTCATGAAGAGTATTAATAATATATTTATTTTTACACTTCAAATCAAAATATTCTTTTAGTATGCCTCATAAAATTTTACTTAATCATGAGAAGTTCATCTATTCATTGTTATCCAATTGTTTAATCTTACCTTGGTGGTTTTGGGATTTTGAAATATGATATATTTTGGACATATAGTATTGTTCAATGATTGTTTCTATCTTATCATTTTTATTACTATTGTTAAATAATTCCCTTGTTTACTTATTTGGTATTGTGGTTCTTATCTCTAGAATGTGGTGATCATGAACTCATTATGAGCATGATGGTTTGACCATTCTGTTGAATTTTGTGATGAAAAAGGTTGGACTATTATAAATTGGTATCCAACCCTCATTTTATCACCAAATCATATGAACATGAATGTATATAAACATGTTGAGTTTTTCTCATGTTTTTAGAGTATAGGTAAGTCAATCAGATCATGAAAGGTAGTGTGAGAATATTCCTAACATGTCACTTTCTTGAAAAACCAGGAGCCTGATGGGGTTGTCAATGGTTTTCCCTTGACCTTTTTTATTAATATATCCTTCTTGGTTCACACCTCGATTCTTCAATTTATGAGTAAGGAATAAAATTAAATTATAAATTTTTTCAATCCACTTTTTTATATAGATTATGAATCCTTCAAGAATAGTTTCTCTAAATATTAGAGAGAAATATATAGATAAATTCCCTTGAATCTATTGGTTAAAAAATTATTGTTGGAAATTATATAAAGTATAATTCATTCCATGTTCCAGGCTTCTAGTATTGAAATATAAAATATGGTAGATTGTTCTTGAGATTTAACTAAATAGCATCCACTGGTCATTCAAGGTGACATGGGACCTTAAGAATCAGAACACTGTATTGAATAAATATTTTTTATTTCTTACTTATTAAAATATCCATAAGTGTAAATACTTTGGGCCATAACTTATATTCTTGAGGGACCAAAAGTATGTGGTGGAAAACAATTACATTATTCATTTTTCATGAAGATATCATGTGAACTACATTTATGAAAGCCTTTAAAACAATTATTTGGAATTAATTTCAGTAGAGATGAAGTCAAAATTATTAACCTCGAAGAGATGAAATTATGTAGTATTATAATATACTACTAAATTATCTATGTTGTGGTACCTATATATATAGATTGTTTCTAATGACATAAATAGTGATCAGAGGTTGGAGAGGAGTTTGAGGACATATATTTGGTCTAGGAAAATTCTTATTTTCATACACATCTTAATATAGGAAATATATATAGAAACTATGGTTGAGGATGATATTATATGGTATAATGTAATCTTTTAATCATAAATTATATTAAGAGGAATTGATAATTCCTCTTCTAAAAAGAAGATAAAATAGGGTGACTAGTGTAGAGACAGTTTTAGAAATTTGAAACAGATTTCAGGGAATGGATATGTTCTCTCTTTCCACTGAAGATAATAAGATACATTAATATTATTGGTAAGGTAGCACCCATAATGTTTCATCCATATCATAAATAGGGTTATATTTAATGTATATGTTAGATAATATCATATGAATGTATAGATGGATTCACCTACACAAAGGGTCTTATATTCTGATTTTATTTGAAAAGAGGGTTGGATCTCAAGCTCATAAAAATAGTTATTCTTAGGTTGTGATGAATGAGAAGAATGAGTCTAGATATATCAATGAAGTGGATTATGAACCAAAGGAATAAGTGGCATGATTGGATATCATGAGAAGAATAATTTTTATTACATATTATGTTGTCATGTAATTATTTGATACTATTTAAACCAATTCCTCTACACTAAACAAACTTATAAATATGATTGTATTTTTATTATATCATATGAAATTTTTGATGATCTATTTCCACACCATTTGTAATAAAATTGGGATAATATTTTAGATTTTTAATTTTTCCAATTGTGATAAGTTTCAAAAAACCTACATGACCTTTTTTAGTTCATAGTCATGTCCTCTTTTGTCTCTTCATTACACTGAATTATATGATCAGATATAAAAACTAAATATATTTCTAAGATCATCATATATAGTTAATTTCATTTAATTGATTCAATAATGTTATTAGGGTGAGTGGAATCCTAGAACTAGGAGTATATTTCATCATTTACCTAGTACATAAATGATCACATTATAGTTTTCTAAGATGTTCCTTGATACTATAAATCCATATCATAGTAACCCTCTTCCAGTGTTGATGGGTGGATACTTTGAAATTTTAAATATTATTTCTCTATGTTTCCATCTCAGAGAGATGTCAATATTAATATATACTGGTTTCTAAGTAATTGACCCATTTTCATACATTTATACAATATAAAACCTAATAAATTTTAATAATTAATGGTTTACCTTGAGTAAAATGAGGTTAATGGGATTACTCATCATAGTGTTACACCATTGGAATCACAAGTGATCATTTCAATGAAGCGGGTTTTAGGTACCCTATATCTTATTGGCTTCCAAAAACATATCCATGTTACAGTTAAATATAAATATTTATTTACTAGGATTAATTATATTTTGGAGAATATTTATGGATCCAAGGGGATTTCAATGATTTATATGAAATCATGCCACCATCATCCAGGTTGTAGAGTTAATGATGATCCTGAACATTGGATTAGCAGTCCATGCTGACGTTGACATAATAACGCCTCATTTCCACTACAATGAGAAATCAATAGAAACTCTTTCCTCAAGGGTCTTGTCACATTGTCAGTACAGGTGTGTAGTCACATTGACATCTCTAATATGAGTCTCTAAGCATAATGGTTGTGGTATGGTCTCAAATAAAATCTCCATGTATAGAAAAATATAAGTGTAAATATTGGAATGACTAGATCCAATGACTATTAGTACTTCAACTATGCTAGAAAAGATAAAGACTATACCTTGAATCATTCCCAGAGGCTCCCTGTTGTCAGCTATGACTGTTTTTTAATGTCCATACCTCTATCCTCAAGATCTATGATCCTATAGTGGACCACTAGGGGTTTTGGTAACAAGTAATCGTGTCTTCCACTTCATGTTTCTCTCCCAGATTGTCCTCCACATCCACCTACATGTGTACATGTATCTTTCTTCCACTTCATAATACTCAAGTGCCCATCCATGGGTTGAATTTCATCTATATTATGAGTCAAAAAATCTCTTGTAGGGTGTCCCCATCTATCACATGAGTATCCCCACTACTCTCTGGAATGATTGGACCCAACATGTGATGCCTTTACCATATATCCTCCCACCTCAGACCTCCTCCTAAATCTTCTTTCATGCCATGTTCCTTGAAACTGACGTTGGGTCCTTACTTCCAAGGTTACATCTCATGTGTGCTCGCTACTGGAAACCACTAGTTTTATCTTCTCAGCCAATAATCATTCAGCAACGAATTCTCTCTCTAGAACCCCACCAAATGTTGGAATTCATATAAGCATACAATTGGATCATAAGATTCTATGTAAGAATTTTTGAAGGTATGATCCCTGATGAAATAGTCCCCAACCATAGCCATCGAATACTTGGTGCGGTTGGTAATCATCGATGAATACTCAGAAACTATCATGCTTCTCTACAAGAGCTACAGAGGATCATGGATATGTACAACCCTCAATATATTGATAAATAAATTATCTATGAAAATGATATCAAAATATATCCATGAAAGAGTCCCCTCATTTTAAAACTAGGTCACTAATTTATAGACTCGCCCTTTTGATCCGTGGAAAAGACTCACATCTAGAACCACCATCTACTTTGCTGGTGCCATGGCCAGATAGAAGACTACTTTCACTGCCTCAAGATTTTCATCATTATCCTTTATGTTGTTCTCACCTTAGAACCTGATGAGTATTTGTTGCTGAAACTAATGAAGTGAAATCGACATTCTCTACTCATATTATGGTATTGTGGCTACCATCAGCTACTGATAAGGTTGTATAGCTAGTTCACCACCATGAGGTATAATATATTGAACTAGTACACATATAAATTCATCACTAAGGGGATTATCAATGTGATCATGATGATGAATCCACAAAAGAATAAATCATTGTAAAGTCATTAAATACCAAAATATGTACCATAGTTAATGTGTATATCTTGGGAGATTACTTATTAAAGACATAGAAACCCTAGACCATTCCAATATGATGCATGTACCATTGTTTTAAATGCAATAGTTATTCACATGTACCACAAATAAAATCTAGTGGTCAGATTACTGGTGTATAGATATGAAACTAACCACACCAACATCAGATTCCTTATCATGAAATTTGAACTCAAAACAAATAAAATAGTTTCCCCAAAAAAATCTCACATACTCTCGGTCCGAAGGTAGAATAGACTTCTCATATACCACTTTGTCATGACCCATCCCAATGGGGACCATGATGTGAATCCCCAATCACACCTATAATACATTAGGGGATGGAATCTAGTTCTATGTAGAAATATAACTAAAATGCGAGGAATTATCCTATATACCTACATATAAACATCTCCAAGACAATACAATGATGAAATGAAAAAACTGAATACAATGCATGAATATTTCTAAACCCACAACCAATTAAAAATAATAAGTAAAGAAATGTAAACAGGACCAAATAAAATCCATCCTATGTTTCTAAAACAAAGTTCCACCAGAAATGAAAATTGGGATTACTATCAAAATACCCAAGGATCACACCTCGGTCTCTCTGGTCCTTCTATGAATTGTCTTCTCCTAGTCCATCAGGGAATCGTTCAGTAGGTCGATCGTTTTCACAATAAATAAAATGTTTAGTAAAATTCCATGCAGGGGTGAGTATAAAAATACCTTTTTGGACACCCTAGAACGAAAAAAGAATACATGAAAGGATGTAAAATCATATATACCTAGATATATGTCTATATCACAAATAACAAGAATATTTAGATATACTCAACAAAGATACAATCTAAATAAATGTTAGAACAGTTTTTCTCTATTCTAGGATTCTGGACATAAGATGTCACATAACACTCATCTTGGTGAACACAATATTGAGTCAGATTGACCTAATGACATACGTATGATATGTAATTCTTTTCAGTTCTCACCATAGGAAGTATACACAGAATTACTAAGGGGATAGAATATATAGAGGATTATTTTTACAGAGGCCATGGGTTTTACCTAAAAAACAATTTTGATTGTCCCACTAAGTAGAGGATTTTATCCCACATAGTTTTGGTCAAAATGATGCCATGAACTCCTCCTAGGGCATGGAGATGAATAGAGGATCATAGTACAATCCTTATAGAGGGGTTAAAAAAACTTTATCAAATATGTCCTATTAATGGGATCAATGTCCTTAGAGTAAGAGCATATTCTATAATAAACCTCATGGAATGGATAAATGGAAAATAACCTAATAAAACATGTTTATGATGTAGAGTAAAAAGGATCAGAGCCATGCTTAAGAACATACACATCATGTACTTAGGCGACAAGATGTGTTCCTTGACCCTAGGTCCAACCCATGTAAACGACCCTTGTTTCATTCCCATGTTTGTATCCATTTATAAGGACATATAATATCTTATGCCTTTATTATTCTACCTTGTTACTAGTACATTGATTCGACCTGGTACATTTGTAGTAAATTTAAATATATGTGAGCACATGGTGTGCTCTAACTCATGTACCTGAAACATTGTCTATGTACGCTTTAGTGTACACACTGAGTCACTGTGGAGATAGAACACAATGCTTGATAGGGTCACATGGTGTTTCAAACATAACATTATGTGACATACTAGCCACTTTCTGGTGATTTCCATATGGTGTGAGGTTATTAATTTCACACTGTATAGTGTGGAATTTTCTAGAATTCAATATCTAATTCCACACAGCTTGATTATTCCTCTAGTATTCGATATGTTGATAGTTTCACTGAAAAATCATGAAATTGGCTTCATTGTTTCATTGGATCATTGAAAAAAATCACAGCCCTTTGATTTATTTGGAAAATGGGATTGTCCTTCATTCATTATTTCAGGTATAATAATATGAAATGAGGTTTATAAACCCATATTATTCACTATTACTAATATCATTTAACTATCATCATTTCATGCCAATCTGAGATCTAAAATATCATATAATTTCTCCATGAAACAGGTGTGTAATTATTTATTCATCTGGATATGTCAAACCAAAGACCAAATTAAGAAGACCCCTGATGGAAAAATAATTGTTGGAGAAATGAATAATAAAAATCAAGAGGATTATACCATGTTGATGTTTCTGTCAAAATATATTTGGTTCCACCAAAATAACTATGAAAAATCAATAATCACAACGTAATTAAACAAAAACCCTATAAATATTACCAAACTATTATGATGATTGACCCCTGATTCAATCAACTGATAGATTGATTACCATTATTAATTTAAATTATTTATGGGGAAGGATTTCAATAAATCAACATCCTACCTTGATTCAGATTGATTTCTAATGAAGAACAAAGTGACATCATTATCATTGTTGAGATCCTTTGATTACATTGTGTGTCAACAATTGATCTACAATTCAGTTATTGTTTACCTAAGATAGATCATCCAACACTCTCTTCAATGGTCCTCTATTGGCTCAAGGGAAATAAGGGTACCCCTGTAATTATATCATAACAGTTTCCCTAAAGACTGTATAATATTTCATGAACAATAGATAATTTAAATTATTTATTTATTTATTTTATTTATTTCCACATCCATGATGATTTTCCATCAAATTCCAAGAACTGACATGTTCATTCCACCTTAAGGGTAAACCCTGTATTCTTAACATAATAGTTCCCTCATATTTATGATCATAGCCCCTTTTATAATTTATTAATGTTGTATAGTTACAGTCCACAAAAATTCTATTTAATATATTTAATATATTCAAAATATTTTTTTCGGGCCATCCTACCCTCATAATCAGAATATGTATTAGTTTGTAAACTAAAAAATAATCAATAATATATCCATAAAAATCTTGTAAAATTGATTTCATTACATCATGTTAGTCATGGATTTCAATATTATATGTTTGGATCTTTTTTTGAAATCATCATCAGGTTGTATTGAATTTCTTCATCATGTTGCTGTTGATTGTTATCATTGAAATGTATCTCTCATTGAGGTTCATGAGAGGGAAAAAAATTTCATAGTGAGTGGGATCTAAGATTTGGTCTTGCATTACCTTACCTTTTAGAGATTAGAAGTTTTTTTTCTACAACAAAATTTGATCCAGAATATTTTTCTTCTATTTTTGATATTTCCACTATTTTTATCTATTTTCCTAAATTCTTCCATGATTATTTCACTTGAATTACTACAGATAGGTATATTAATTTTATGATTGATCTTGTTCAAGTTACAAAGCTAGTTTTTATACATTATTATCGAATGAAAATAGTGGAGGTGAAATATTTTAAGGTACAAGTTGAAGATATGATGGAAATGATTTTTGTTTGACCTACTATTTCACATTGGGAAGCCCCAATGATAATTTACAATAAGGTAGATGGATTATCCTTATTGTGTGTGTGGAAAATTAGATATTGAATATTTTCATGATTAAAAAAATATTTCCATTGGATCAAGTTGAATATTTTTTAATCAGTTAAAGGGAAATGTGGTTTTTGAAGATTTATCTTTCATCAAGTTATCATAATCTTAGAGATTGGGAGTACGATACAGTAAAGAAATATTATATATAACTATTATTAATATCTTTTTGTGTAGTTTTTTTTCATAAATCACTTGAAGTATTTATATCATTGTTAAATTCAATATTAAATTAGTATCACAATAATTTTTGGTAGTGATGAAAGATTAAATTTTGGTTTATTCAATATCCATGCATGAGCATGAGAACCATTTGTGTTTGGTTCGAGAAATCTTTACGGGACACCATTTTAATGTAAATATTTGGAATGGAAATTATTGAACTTATGATTTGAATTTTTTTTGGCATAAGAGTTCATAACATGGATTATTAATTGATATTAAGACTGTGAATGCCGTCTTTCCATAGCAAGATCCGGGTAATGTCTTTGAGATTCATGTCCCCATTGGTCATTTAGTGTACAATGAATAGATTAACAATGATTTATCAACTTTTTAGTCATATTTTAATACTCATTCTAGTAATGAGGTTAAATTCACCTAGGATACAATGTCTCGGGCTTCATTCGACAAGCTAAATATAATTTTGAAATCATATTTTATTCTAATATCCCATGATCCCAGTAGGGGTATGTGGCTTTCTAGGATGAATCAAGCACATTTTCGGGTTCTATACTAATGAAGGATGATCATATAGTGTCATACAACTATTTTTAATTTTTTATCTAATAGAGGAATTAAACCACCCATTATTTAGATCATATAGTGGTTACTCATGCACTTAAGTGTTCGAGGAACATTATTTTTGGGTAGTGTTTTACAATATTTAATAAATATAAGATTTTTTTACATCATTTTTCAAAAATACTTGAATATAAAATAGAGGGAGTGGACATAATACATCACGGAATTTGTCTTCAATTTCGTTAACACCCATGGGAAGGGGAATGCTGTTAAAAACATTCGTAGAATGAATATACCATCACAAGATATTTTAGAATAGATGGAAGAGTGAATCCATATGGTTATCTTTTTTCAGTTTCATCTAAATTATCAGGAGGTTGTGTTTGGTATGGTTATGCACAATTTTTAGTTATAGTCTTCTATAATCTAGTCTATTCTATAGAGCTAGAAAATTTATAATGAGTTCAGAAGAATTTATGGAACCCTGTATAATGGGGAGACTGCTTCATGAGGGTCTCTCTCTTTAGGTATTATTATTAATTTTTAAATATCAATTTCCTTACCAGTTTCAATGAGGTTCTTGGTTTTTCTTTGTAATTGTTATTTTTGATGTTCACCCAATAACTGTGATTCTATATTACAATGTTTACTGGATCTTCTGGTGGATGGTTATGAAGAATGAAAATTATAAATATTTTTCCTCATATTACCCATAAAAACTAATAGTGGTAGTGAATCTAAAACCATCTAGTAAGTGTCAAAATATTCTAGTGCCAGTTTAGAAGTAGAATGATGTATCCATGTATTTGTTTATGGATTACCATAGTCACCCTAAAGTATAAATTTTATTTAGGTGCTGATTGGTAATTTGATAAAGTCTAATAAATTAATTTTGATCGTGGAAACCACAAAAGTTGTAGACATGGAAAATCTATATGTCAATGAAATTTTGAGGAAATGTGGGGTTCCATATACCATTGTTTTATATAAGGATCCTTGATTAACATAAATTATATGTTGTAGTCTTCAATATAAAATAGAGACTAAGATCCATTTGAGTAAAACATAACATCCATATGATTATGGTTGGATATATGGTGTTATTCAAATTATGGAGGATATGATTTGGGATTATGTAAAGAATGTTGGAGGATATTAATATAGCCATCTAAGGTTGGTTGATTTTTCATTTAAAATCTATTATCTATCATGGATTAGAATGGTTCCCTTTTAGAATTATTATAGTATTCATTAGAGATCATATCTTTGTTAAGAGGATGTGAGAAAAAGTTGATTGGTGGGACTGAGTTTGGACATAGTGTCACGACCCGACCCAACAGGGCTCGAGCTGCGACTCCCCAAGCCCACCTCCAATAGGCCAGGGGTTGGCGACCAGCGCTGAGTAGGCTATCACACACATGGGAGGCATTAGCCTAAGGTACCTGTACACACGCACCCACAAACACCTCCATGCAACAGTGCAAAGGTAAAGAAACTGAAAAGTAAATGCATGCATACAATCTATCCCAAACCAGAGTGCAACAGCAAAAGTACAAGGGCAATCAGGGCCCACCAAAAGGAAACTACAAAGTGCGTCCAACCTGCTCTGAAGAAGGGAAACGCCGCCACAACCACCCGCCGGAAAGCTCCCTCGGCACAGCTCCGGTAAACACCTCGGTCAACTCGCTCACTAAGCTCCTCCTGCTCCGGGTCCTCCTGGGACTCCGTCAAAAGGCCTGTGGTCTGCACAAGACACAAACATGTGCGGGCAAAGCCCGTGCAGGGGTGAGTATAAACATACTCAGTAGGCACCCCAAAAACCCAAAACCCAAGGGAGCAACTGAAAGACAACAGTCTGCTCAACCCAGCCAGAGGGAACCCAGACGAGAGAGAAACTTCATCTCGTGACCATCCTCGGCTAAACACAACTAGTCAGCTCAGCTCAGCTCAGGTGTATGCCCATACATACACCTTGAACAATCCAGATATACAAGCTCACACCACAAGGCCACAAGAGGTACCGACCTCATCACCAGCAACTGTCCACAACCAGGAGAGTACACCACGAACACTGTCATACCAGATGACACTAATCCGAGAGATACACTCCATCGAGATACTCGCAAACATCACAGACGCTCACCCGAGAGACCACGCTCGTCGGATAGCATCACTGAGGAAACATCGCTGAAACACCATAACCACCAAACTCCTCGGATAGGGGATCGCCGCTAGGGTATACTAGGGGATACCAAGACCCACTCCGGTATACGTAGCTCACAGATAGGGGATCACTCCCAGGGTCCGCTGGGGGATACCAAGACCCGATCTGGCATACGTAGTTCTCACAGATAGGGGATCACACCCAGGATCCGCTGGGGGATGCCACAACCCGATCTGGCGCTCGACAGAAGCTCCACACTCAGATAGAGGATCATCGTCCATATAAAGATGGTCACGACGATACCGGAACCCTATCTGGTATAACTCGCGATGTAGGGGATCGAACTGACGATGTCGCAACCCTACCGAAACCACGCGCTGAGTAGGGGATCG
Source organism: Viscum album (assembly GCA_963277665.1). Classification (NCBI taxonomy): domain Eukaryota; kingdom Viridiplantae; phylum Streptophyta; class Magnoliopsida; order Santalales; family Viscaceae; genus Viscum; species Viscum album. Next base: position 896,548,050 of record OY728136.1, on the reverse strand, counting down.
CATAACCAACGATACCGCAACCCTACCGACACCAAGCGCTGAGTAGGGGATCGTATAACCAACGATGCCGCAACCCTACTATAAACATCATGCTGAGTAGGGTATCGTAAACCCGACGATGCCACAACCCTACTATGCACGACCCACCGCGTAGGGGATCATATTCCCGATGATGCCACAAACCCTACGGGGTTAACCTGCTAGATAGGGGATCGCAGCCCGTGAATAAGTGGTCACAACGATACCAAGAACCCGATCTAGGGTAAAGATGCTAGAGGATCTACTCCGGGCCCACCGGAGGGATACCACAACTCTAACAGTTTAAACATCCCATCGAGAGGATCACAAACCCATACGAAGGTTGTGATACCACACGAACCCTCGTAGGAACGAACCAAGGGAGAACCCTCAACCACTGCTGGTCCAAACGTCGCTAACCCGAGCGACTCGCCCCAAAGCCACACTGCGCACCTCCGAAGCCAAAACTGAGGCCACCATCGCGTTCCACGTGGAAAAACACGCAGGATAGGCTGTTTACTCGCCCGAAACGGAGCACCGGTGAAAAAGGCACTATTCACCGTAGCTAGCTCGCGCGGGGCCCACGCTCCGATCCCGAAACCCATCGAGCAGATCACACCACGGCGATTCCCTCGGAAAAACAAGCGGAATCGACTACTCGCTCGCCCAAAACGGACTCCCGGTGAAAAAGGTACTATTCATCGAAGGCCAACTCGGGTGGGGCCCATGCCTGGATTCCGAAACTCGTCAAACGGATCACGCCATTGCGATCCTCTCGGAAAAACACACCGGATCGACTATTCATCCGCCAAAATCGGACTCCTGGTGGAAAAGCTGCGTTTCCCCGCAAACGCCAAAACCCGGCCTCGTGGGGCCCGCACCCCGTTCGCAGTCCCAACACCCGGAAACCATCTCAAAAAGTCTGTCATAAAATCAGGGTCCCAACGCCACTGACGGCACGTCAAACGGACGCTCCGGGTAGAAGTTACAACGGCCCGAAGTCGTAAAATAATAAAATAATATTATTTTATACGACGTTTCTAGCTCCCGGGCCACGATCTTGAACCTTTAAAATTCTCAAAGTGATTTCAAAAGGTCCGTCTCGACGCAAGGAGCGCGTCGCCGCAAACAGCTCGCAAATCGGAGTTTCGGTTTGCGAGTTACGGGGGTTTAAAGAACTCCCGGAAAATCCTGGCCGGACCACCGCCCGCCTCGCCGGAAACCACCGCGCCGCCGCCGCCGTCGCCGGAAACCGCCGCCGCGCCGTCGCCGGATTCCGCCATGGCCGCCGCCGGAAAACCGGGTTTTCGCCGGAAAACTTCCGGGATCCACCGGGAGCACCCCGGTGCTCCAAATTCAGATCTGAAACATGTTTTGGAAAGCTCGGGACCCGAACTATACAACCCATATGAAAATTTGAAGAAAAACAACAAAAAAATGGGATCCGGGATTGTAAAACTCAAACCGCCTACCTCGCGGGCGAAACGCCGACGTTCTGCCTCAGATCAGCGCTCCAGAGCTTCCGATTCGCGCTCCTGGAACGTTTGCCGTCGAATTCTGAGCTCGTGGGCGCTCCGTTGGCTCGATTCGGCAGAGTGGCGGCGAAGAACGGCGAAGAACGATGAAGAACGATAAAAGGGGGGGGGGGCACTGATATTTATATCAGCCGCCCGCCGGCGCCAAACTCGCCTCGGACCCGACGCCCGATGCGAACAAAAGTAAGGTCACCCCTAGGGTAAACGCGTCGTTCTGAACGCAACGGCGGTCTCAGATTTTCCATCCGAGACTCCGTTCAGATGTTATTCGAGCCGACACTCGCACACTAACTTGCTACATATTTACGGAAACGCCCCTGGTGGCGTTTCTCAACGCAGGCCCGCGCCCGCAAAGTTTACACCCAGCCTAGGGTAAACGGCACGTTCCGGACGCAACCGTGCCCTCAGATTCTCGTTCTGAGCTACCGTTTAGGAGATATCATACCCCCGCCACATGCATAGTATAAAAATACTTAATATTTTTATAAAATTAATTCCGGGCACACCGGGCCCCAGAATCGCACGCCGTCTTCGCGCCTAGCTCTGGAATTATTCGTAGAAATATTCCAAAGTCTGACAGGGCCAAAAACCCGAGTCTCTACATCCTCCCCCCCTTAGAACTTTTCGTCCCCGAAAAGCACTAAGCACACGGAAAGCGACTGGATTCTCAACTGGGTCTCACACACCAGTGAGCTCACCAACAACAACCACTCAGGGTCTTACCAACGCCCTGAACAAAACTCGAGAAAGAAAAAAAAAGGAAAGAGTGCCACTAAACAGTGTCTGACAAACTACTACAGTAAGTAGAAAAGACACAAGACGTACCTCTATCCATCTGTGGTGCCTCTGGGTCGACTGCCTCCAGGGCATGCAGCTGTCCTCGCCCTCGACCACCAGCTCCCTGAGCTTGGCGTGGACCACTTGGGGGTGGGGGTGGTGGCAACTGGTACTGCCTACCACCGCCTCCCGCTGCACCAGCTCCGCCGCCATGTCCGCCGCCCTGCGGACCTCCTTACTCAAGACGCTGCCTCTGCCAAGGCGGTCCATCGACCGGCTCCCTCTCAGCAGCACGTCAGTTCGGACAATCTCTAGCAATATGTCCCCGACCATCGCAAGCATAACACCGCCTCTCCTGCGGCTGACCAAAACTGGCATGCGAGCCCTGTGAGCTCCGAGGCTCAGATCCTCCATTATGGGGTCTTCTCCTGTATCGCCGGCCACGTCCAGACCCCTGAGTCTGACGTCGGCTACCAGATGTCGATCCAACCGACGAAGTCTCATCTCTCGAGTGCCCAGCACTAAGAGTGGAAAACTGCTCAGCCAGAAAACTCTCCACCACCAACGCTCGCTCCAGCACTCCCGCATAGGTGGGAAGGCACAAGGAAACCACACCCGCTCAGATGTCCCTGCGTAAGCCCTGCTCGATGGTCCGAGCCCTAAAGAATGGGTCTCGAACCATATCCAGGGAGTAGCACGACAGGTCTGTGAACCTCACTGAGTACTCCGACACAGTCATGCTCTCCTGACGAAGCTGCAGAAGCTCCTGGATCCGCACTGACCTCAGCGTCACCGGATAGAACTCCTCCCTGAAGAGCCGCTCAAACTCTGCCCACATGAGCGTCTCCTCGTCATGGGACTGCGTCACCAAACTCCACCATCGCCCGGCAGAACCATGCCGAAGGCTCGCCGCTAGGACCACCATCTGATCAGGAGGAGTCCTCACTAGGCGGAAAACTCGAGTAACTGCCTCGAGCCAGTCATCAGCTGCCTGGGGGTCTGGATCACCCCGAAACCTCAGAGGTCGTTGCCTCTGGAACTCGTGCAACGCACTCAGCCTGCGTGCAACCTCGTCCTGCACCGCCAGCACAACCAGTTGCTCGACAGGTGGTGGCTCAACTGGCAGACCACCTGGTGGTGCAACCTCAGAACCTGCGCCCTGCTCCACGGCCAGTACACGGGGCGGGTCATCAGCACAATCCTGCTGCGGAACCCTTGCTGGTTGTCGTCGTGGAGGCATCTTGAAATACATTCAAGACACACCACAGTCAAAGAGTATATCTGGAGAGATGACTCAAGAAGGACAAGGAAAAACCAAAAACCCAGTCCTATATGATGCATGTACCATGATGTCCCCACGACCAGTGTACGAATGTCCCAAGTCGAAAGGCAGGTTATCAGAGTCCTGGTGTATGGATACGTCGGCCACCGCACCAACACTGGAGTCCCTGGCCTGAAAGCCGAACTCGAAACACCCTAACACTGCCGCTATGCAACCCAAACCAAACTCACAGCTAGACCAGCTACGCTCTGAGATCCCAAAGGTGGAACCTCCTCTGATACCACTCTGTCACGACCCGACCCAACGGGGCTCGAGCCGCGACTCCCCAAGCCCGCCTCCAATAGGCCAGGGGCTGGCGACCAGCGCCGAGTAGGCTATCACACACATGGGAGGCATTAGCCTAAGGTACCTGTACACACCCACCCACAAACACCTCCATGCAACAGTGCAGAGGTAAAGAAACTGAAAAGTAAATGCATGCATACAATCTATCCCAAACCAGAGTGCAACAGAAAAAGTACAAGGGAAAACAGGGCCCACCGAAAGGAAACTACAAAGCGCGTCCAACCTGCTCTGAAGAAGGGAAACGCCGCCACAACCACCCGCCGGAAAGCTCCCTCGGCACAGCTCCGGTAAACACCTCGGTCAACTCGCTCACTAAGCTCCACCTGCTCCGGGTCCTCCTGGGACTCCGTCAAAAGGCATGTGGTCTGCACAAGACACAAACATGTGCGGGCAAATCCCGTGCAGGGGTGAGTATAAACATACTCAGTAGGCACCCCAAAAACCCAAAACCCAAGGGAGCAACTGAAAGACAACAGTCCGCTCAACCCAGCCAGAGGGAACCCAAACGAGAGAGAAACTCCATCTCGTGACCATCCTCGGCTAAACACAACTAGTCAGCTCAGCTCAACTCAGGTGTATGCCCATACATACACCTTGAACAATCCAGATATACAAGCTCACACCACAAGGCCACAAGAGGTACCGACCTCATCACCAGAAACAGTCCACAACCAAGAGAGTACACCACAAACACTGTCATACCAGATGACACTCATCCGAGAGATACACTCCATCGAGATACTCGCAAACATCACAGACGCTCACCTGAGAGACCACGCTCGTCAGATAGCATCACTGAGGAAACATCGCTGAAACACCATAACCACCAAACTCCTCGGATAGGGGATCGCCGCTAGGGTCTGCTAGGGGATACCAAGACCCACTCCGGTATACGTAGCTCATAGATAGGGGATCACTCCCAGGGTCCGCTGGGGGATACCAAGACCCAATCTGGCATACGTAGTTCTCACAGATAGGGGATCACACCCAGGATCCGCTGGGGGATGCCACAACCCGATCTGTCGCTCGACAGAACCTCCACACTCAGATAGAGGATCATCGTCCATATAATGATGGTCACGACGATACCGGAACCCTATCTGGTATAACTCGCGATGTAGGGGATCGAACTGACGATGCCACAACCCTACCGAAACCACGCGCTGAGTAGGGGATCGCATAACCAACGATACCGCAACCCTACCGACACCAAGCGCTGAGTAGGGGATCGTATAACCAACGATGCCGCAACCCTACTATAAACATCATGCTGAGTAGGGGATCGTAAACCCGACGATGCCACAACCCTACTATGCACGACCCACCGTGTAGGGGATCATATTCTCGATGATGCCACAAACCCTACGGGGTTAACCTGCTAGATAGGGGATCACTGCCCGTGAATAAGCGGTCACAGCGATACCAAGAACCCGATCTAGGGTAAAGATGCTAGAGGATCCACTCCGGGCCCACTGGAGGGATACCACAACTCTAACAGTTTAAACATCCCATCGAGAGGATCACAAACCCATACGAAGGTTGTGATACCACACGAACCCTCGTAGGAACGAACCAACGGAGAACCCTCAACCACTGCTGGTCCAAACGTCGCTAACCCGAGCGACTCGCCCCAAAGCCACACTGCGCACCTCCGAAGCCAAAACCGAGGCCACCATCGCGTTCCACGCGGAAAAACACGCAGGATAGGCTGTTTACTCGCCCGAAACGGAGCACCGGTGAAAAAGGCACTATTCACCGTAGCTAGCTCGCGCGGGGCCCACGCTCTGATCCCGAAACCCATCGAGCGGATCACACCACGGCGATCCCCTCGGAAAAACAGGCGGAATCGACTACTCGCTCGCCCAAAACGGACTCCCGGTGAAAAAGGTACTATTCACCGAAGGCCAACTCGGGTGGGGCCCACGCCTGGATTCCGAAACTCGTCAAACGGATCGCGCCATTGCGATCCTCTCGGAAAAACACATAGGATCGACTATTCATCCGCCAAAATCGGACTCCTGGTGCAAAAGCTGTGTTTCACCGTAAACACCAAAACCCGGCCTCGTGGGGCCCGCACCCCGTTCGCAGTCCCTACACCCGGAAACCATCTAAAAAAGTCCGTCATACCATCAGGGTCCCAACGCCACTGACGGCACGTCAAACGGACGCTCCGGGTAGAAGTTACAACGGCCCGAAGTCGTAAAATAATAAAATAATATTATTTTATACGACGTTTCTAGCTCCCGGGCCACGATCTCGAACCTTTAAAATTCTCAAAGTGATTTCAAAAGGTCTGTCTCGACGCAAGGAGCGCGTCGCCGCAAAGGGCTCGCAAATCGGAGTTTCGGTTTGCGAGTTACGGGGGTTTAAAGAACTCCCGGAAAATCCTGGCCGGACCACCGCCAGCCTCACCGGAAACCACCGCGCCGCCGCCGGATCCGCCGCGCCGCCGCCGCCGTCGCCGGAAACCGCCGTCGCGCCGCCGCGCCGTCGCCGGATTCCGCCAAGGCCGCCGCCGGAAAACCGGGTTTTCGCCGGAAAACTTTTGGGAGCCACCGGGAGCACCCCGGTGCTCCAAATTCAGACCCGAAACATGTTTTGGAAAGCTCGGGACCCGAACTATACAGCCCATATGAAAATTTGAAGAAAAACAACACAAAAACGGGATCCGGGATTGTAAAACTCAAACCGCCTACCTCGCGGGCGAAACGCCGACGTTTTGCCTCAGATCCGCGCTCCAGAGCTTCAGATGCGCGCTCCTGGAACGTCCGTCGTCGAATTCTGAGCTCCTGGGTGCTCCGTTGGCTCGATTCGGCAGAGTGGCGGCGAAGAACGGCGAAGAACGACGAAGAACGATAAAAGGGGGGGGGGGGCTGATATTTATATCAGCCGCCCGCCGGCGCCAAACTCGCCTCGGACCCGACGCCCGATGCGAACAAAAGTAAGGTCACCCCTAGGGTAAACGCGTCGTTCTGAACGCAACGGCGGTCTCAGATTTTCCATCCGAGACTCCGTTCAGAAGTTATTCGAGCCGACACTCGCACACTAACTTGCTACATATTTACGGAAACACCCCTGGTGGCATTTCTCACCGCAGGCCCGCGCCCGCAAAGTTTACACCCCGCCTAGGGTAAATGGCATGTTCCGGACGCAACCATGCCCCCAGATTCCCGTTCTGAGCTACCGTTTAGGAGATATCACACCCCCGCCACGTGCATATTATAAAACTACTTAATATTTTTATGAAATTAATTCCGGGCACACCGGGCCCCAGAATCGCACGCCGTCTTCGCGCCTAGCTCTGGAATTATTCGTAGAAATATTCCAAAGTCTGACAGGGCCAAAAACCCGAGTCGCTACAGATAGAGAGGTCTCTAATGATTCAAGATTTAGTTCGGTGTGTGGTTATAACATATAGATAGAAAAACCTTATATAGATAAGAGTCCTAAACCATTGGATTTATCTATAGGCGAAAGGTTCTCTTGAATGTTTATCATTGTTTGGGTCACCACCAACTTGGAAAATATAGAAAATTTTCTCGGAGATATGTTTAACCATTTGAGTTCATTGAGCATCATGGTTAGGTTTCTTATCGGTTATCATTACTCAAAAATATAAATGGAATTCATGATGTTTTCCATATATCAATGTCCAATAAATATCATTATAATATCTTGCACATTATGAGTGGGTAAGAGATTGAGTTTGAGCTAGATGATTCTATTGTGGAACATCATATAGAGATCTTTTAATCGCAATTGAATGTTATAAATGTGATGTAAATTATATTGGTCATAGTATTATTGAGGCATAGATTAGATTTTCATTATACATGGGAGTTTTAGTCACTAATGAGGGAGAACAATCCTCACCTCCTTACCAGAATTCAATCTTCTAGATGACTTCTTATGGGTGAAAAGTCTTATGTTAGGTATTATTTAACATCTGGTTACCATATTTATGTATTTATATATCAATACAAGTTTTATATTTTAACTTGATTCATATATAGACTCCTGAGGATGGAGAAATTTTTCCAATAAAAATGATTTATTTTTCATGAATGTATTATTATTTGAATAAATGGATTATGTATATAAACATGTTATAGATTATTGTAGCGCCCATTTTTTTATATAAATCATGGGGTGTTTTTTGTTTTCATGTATGTATATTGTGTACTTATAGTCTAATGGGTGATTATATGAAGAGTAGCTATTTTACATGCCATGTCATTTATTTGTAGGCTCATGTTGGGAGTTAAGTAAACATATTGAAAGAGTATACTACATGTAATGAGTACATCCAATTCAATGTAGAAAATTGGTATTTTAATAAAAAGTATATGCGTTTTTAGACATACCTGATTTACATGGATTAAACCATATATAATGGGACTACACGTTGTGTATGTGTCATGAGTTAGGTGTTATTTTGTTTTATAAGTAATTTTACATTCATTAATCTTCATCACTCTTCACAATCAACCTAAAATAATTCTCCAATGATTATGGGACTTAACATTTATCATGGAATGATTTATTCAATTATTTATCATCAATTTGGTTGTGTTTCATCTCTCTAGATGAGTAATCATTCCTTTGTATTATATTCTATTAAACACGACTGCACCGGTGTGTTGTGTTATTTGATATGTTGACCCATCGTACAGATTATTCCGGATTGTTTTAATATTATTTGTGAGATCTTATTATTGGAGATGATCCTTTGTTGGTTATAGTTTTTTGGGTGTTTATACTTGATATATGTTATGTTTTCACTTATTCACATACATTTTGTTAAATTCAATCAATTATGAGATGTCTGGATTGGTTCTAGGGCCTTCAATGCCTTTTTTGTGTTCTTCCATATTAGATGATCTAATTGCGGTTCTATGTGACCATAGTTTTTAAGGTAGGTTTTTTATATTCTATGTTACTGAACATCATTTCTCATGTTTTGATAAACTATTTTTACTAATTCAATGGAATGATTTATTTTTTTGATTTTTTTATGTGGAAATGGGTTTTGTAAATATATTTGTTTCTCTTGGTATTAGTAACTGAAAATGGGATTCAAATCATTTTGAAAAATTATTTTAAAATGTTTTTAAAAGAATGGATTTATTGAAATGGATTAAATAAATTTTTTAGAAAATATAGAAAAAGTTAATCATTGGGTATATAGGTGGTAGGTGTAGTAATATCCATCATCCTCTGTTCAGGGGTTTCTCATGGGGTTTTCCACTCCTCCAAATACCTATAAACCTGGGGACATTCTAGACCGATTCGGAAGATCCCATTCTACAGTGTTCTTGAACTTCCTAGATTCAATGGATATTTATATGGGTTTTTTGAAGTATGATTTTCAATGATATGTACTAGTGTACTGACTATCATAATATAGTCAAATCCTTGTAGCGATGTGACCTATGAGTTAGAAGATTTAGGATACATTTATTTAAACTATTTTGGTTGTAATACCATCATTTAGTTATGATATGTTATGCATTCTTTACTTTAATGTGATATAACTTTTTATATATCTGTAGTTGAAATTATCTAAAACAGAATTAGCTTCATTATTAAAAAAATTATTAAAATTTTAATTTAAATTGCTTTCTATGGCTTTGATATAAAAATAATAGACATTATATAATGAATGTTTTTCAATAATGTTGATCATGATTGGATTATCTTTCATAAAATCGTTATGGAACACATAGGTGGTATCTAACTGTACCTCATAACACACAATATGATCACCCTTTAGCGATTCATAGACATTATAATGTATATGGATGCTAAGAAGGTAAAGGAACCACTATGAGGTGGTGATTTATCCATAAAATTTTGTTACTTATCTAGTAGTTAGATGTTGGGAGTTTTCACACACTATTATATACATATGGTTGGAGAAGTTTTTTCAGTTTTTTCATCTTATGTATTTTGACATTCCTATTTTAGATTATGTTTACCATTTCAGTTTCATCACTTTCATTGCATTGCTTGTATTATGAAATATATATTTTTATTAACATCAATATTTTATTTTGGTATAAGTTTATATGTCATGTTTTTTCTTCTGTTTAGGAGAAATTATTCCCTTTTTTGATGATGCCCAGGTTGAAGATGTCACCCCATGGGGATATGGGACGACCTTCAAGTACATGGAAATTAGTTTAAGTTATCAGTTTTAGAGGGTGACCTAGACATTTTTTCTCACATTTGGAATTAATTATTTCATTATGATTTCATTTATGGGTCATAATTGGGTACAATGTCTTGTCATGGATTTCCTATTGGATCTTTGTGGATAGATTACATGAATTTTTAATTATATTTATTATTTTCCCTCTTTATGTAGTGATTTATGCTTGAAAATTGTTTTTCTAAAATTTTATGACTTCATGATATATATTTTCTCTGGTATATTTTATTATATAAATATGAATTTTTTTTGAATAAAAAACTTAAAGTTAATTTTATCTATGAAAATTAATTTATCTTCAAATGATTTAGTAATTTATTTCAGACGTGACTAACAAATGCCTATAGATATACATTTTAAAAATTCCTCGGTTGTATCATACAACTCTATTATGGTAAAACCCAATATTTAACATTGGTTGTTTTCATAATTGGGTTTATGCATTACATGAAAAGGTAAGAGAATCATTTATAGGATGAATCTCTTTGATTTTTTTTCCTTTTTATGGGAACTGATGGTGGTAACATATGGACATGTAGAGATGGGTCTAGGGGTAGTTTTGGGTTCTACATTGATATTTCTTAATTATGTTCACATAGAACATGTTATCCATTTTGTTACGTAATAATTATGGTTCATTTAATTTTACATATGATAAATTAAGGAAATATAATATGATACACTGATTGTTTATATATTTCCATATGTCTAATTAATAGTGAAATCATTCAAATTTTTCTTTTTATAATACCATTGTAGATCTTTTTACACCATAGTGATAATGAAAATGTATTTGGCCTTATAGAATACCAAATAATGTAACAATATGGGTTGACCTAGGTTGATTAATTACATAGATGATTATATGCTCAACATTCTTATCAAAATATGACCTTGAAAAACATGTCTATGACATGTTTCACACACCACATGATATTTTTCAACATTATAAACCCATAATTAGGAAAATATTTCTAATAAAAATTAAATGATAAATTAAGAGCTTTTAAAATGAAACCCTATAAAAATAGTATCTATTAGATAAAATGAATCGAAAAAAACTATACCGATATTATTTTTTATCCTGGAAACAATCTACAATGACCATAAAATGAAAATGGATTTTAGACACATAATGTATATTTAGATCAAATCATATCTTTCTCCAAAATTATAAGACTATATTTATATACATTATTTGGCAGACACCAACATTGAAATTCAGAATTTTGTAGGATCAATTGTAATTGAATTTGAAGAAACATTGTTTTCTTCCATTGACCACAGTAACAGTTTTCAAGTTTAATGGGAGTTATCCCCGCACCACTATAGATATCATTAATTTTATGTACGTAATATTATGTGAATATTATAATGCCTATATTTTCATACTTCTACTTATATTATTTAAAATTTCATAAATTGTAAATTTATTTCTACTCATCATATATATCTAAAAATGAGATTTAGGTTATGTAAAATTATGAATTGGTTTATTGTGATTTAAAAAAAATCCATAAGGAAAGTCATCAACACAAAATTCTCTACAACATATTTAATTTATGGATTTTTCAAAAATCTAGTTCATTTGGTTATCTTATAAAAAATCTACACCTCTACAATCCATCAATGTAAAAAATTAATGTTATATTTTTTAACTATTTAAAACTTGAAAATAATATAATAAAAAAAAAGTTTTTAAATATGAACCGACATTATTTCAAAACCATGGTCTATAGTTAAAATTGAAATATTAAAATTTAATCATTGATGATGATGGGTATGATACCAATGATATGAATTGGGGATCATGATATGATCCATGCTATTGTGAAGAAAAGAAAAAAGAAAAATCAATCCTAAAGGAATGTATAATGAATGACAAATTATAAAAAAAAATTAAACAAATATTAACTAATACTCTTGTGTATTGTCCTTATTCATCCATGAACAACATAGATATAATAGTGATGTTAAAAATGTGTAATAATTCATGTCATACTAACTATAATGGGGGTCACCAAATGATTGATCCATGTATGTTTAATGAGGATTCCCAAACATGAAAGAGATTCTAGAACCATTGCTACATGATAAAATTTTCAACAAAAAGATAGATTTCATAAATAGAATTTCATTATATAATTGTCCCTCCTAAGAATTGAATGAGTATTTTTAATCCACACAAAAGTTAGGATAACCTCATAACCATTTAAAAAAGACGACTTATCTTTCATAAATGATTGATTAATTGACTTCACATTAAAAGGATTATCAAATTGAACAATCAATTATCAATGAAATAAATGAAAATATTGAATGGAGTTTAATCATATAATAATTCATTAAAATAATGGAATCCTTGTGTGAGATAAGGTAATGTAGGAATTTGATGCACTTGGTTCATTGCGACATTTCATACATGCATTGCATGTGTTCATAAATCATATAGATATACACTTGATGAATACATTACATGAATAATAGTGTTTAATTACCAGGATCATATACACGTAATCTACATTCATTATATTCAAGTCTTCTATTTGAACCATAAATGTACATAGTATTATATAATGTATATTTACATATAATATTTATCATATGCCAATATTCAATGTACATGTAACTTATGTGTTTTGTATTTTAGTTTACATCCAATACCATTTAGTATATAAGATGATTATATTCACACAACATATCCATGAACACAAATTTTATTGTTACCGTGAAAAAATAAATATCTAAATAATAAAATAACCCTAGTAAGGAATATTTTTTGAAAACAGTGTGATATTTAGTGAGAAATAAATCATTGGTTTTTTTTAATACACATGGGATCAAAATTTACCTAAATAATAACTACTAACATCTAGATTTCTATCATAATGTTTAACTATACATTTCAAATTTACATATATATTTGGTTCCATTAAATTTCATGACCCCACCATCTTTTTGGAGTGATTTTTTTGTTATAGTTGAAGTGGAAAACTATTTATAACTATGTGATAAGATCAATATCTTTTACCTTTTATTCCATATTCATTTTTTCTTATGGAATTGGATAACCCTTATTTTTATAATTGAAATTTTGATAACATATGAAAAATACCTATTACTCAACCAAAAGGAATATAAATCAAATAAATAGTGTATTTTAATATGATTATAGAGTGAATACTTTTTATCTGTAGAATTGTAATATTTTAATTTCATATTGAGTCTAATGGTATTCCACTTTTATTAGGTAAAATAATCAATATCGACATAATAAAAATCCTTCAATGGGAATTATAGTTAATATATTATAAAATTAACTATAATGTACTAGAGTGATAAATACATAATTGTGTGATATTTAGTATAAACATATAATTTTCATTTCAATTTTTTTTACAAAGGATCTAAAATATGTTATCATTTGGTTGGACTAAATATAAAGATACTCACTCCATTATATTAATATTTTTACACTTATATAACTCCTTCAATTAAAAATGTTTCCCTAATAAAAAAATCTGATTGGAAAAATTTTTATTTTCAAAAAGAGGCTGAGAAAATGACGGTATTATGGCCTATCCACGTAGTTCATCAAATATATTTGATAAACATCAAAATAATTTCTCCTATAAAATCCATCATTTATAAATTAGTATAATATGATGATAAATGGACATCTAAATATGTTTAATACTTGATTTAAATGTATTTAATGTTCTAAAAATGTGTCTAGACCTAATGGGTGAAAATACTCATATACTATTTCAGATTCCCAATGCATCTATCAAGTCTACTGAGGTGTGGGGGTGACGTAATGTACACATGTTTTACTGATTTATTTTATTTTACCTGTTACCACTTTAAATTGAATCATATACAAACTATTTTATTGAATATATCATATATATTAAAAAATCATACCACATGATGGAATAAAATGAAGAAGTTCTTTTTCATTATTCTCCCCCAATGTAAGGGACCACATCAAGTCTATTTTTATGATGATAAATGGTTTACATGTTTTAATAAAAATATAACTTCTAAAATTAAAATTTTATTGGTTAGGGGTTATCTTGAAACCATTAAGGTAATGTGTTGAACTGAACCCAAATTATATTATTATACCACTAGTGTTCATAGATATAACTGTAACACAATTTTAAAGATGACACAATATTTATGTTTCCATTTAATCCTAAAACTAATATTCATCTTTATTGTATTGAGATATGATGTTTTATTCACATAAATAATTTCACTAAAAGTCCTCGACTTCCATGGAATATAATCAATAAAAATTCAGGAATTTAAGTCCATTACACATATTCAATAAGTAAGTGATATAACTTATACTTCAACTCAATAATATTTTTTAATGGTTAGAAAAATGGATTTCAAGATATATCATATTCTCTTCATTATCTCATTACGGAATGTTATCACATCCTCTTAAATAATCACAACTTTTTTTTAACTTTTAAGGTTCTTTATTTAGTAAAAATTATTATTACATTTTCATGAAATTGGTACTTCATGGTTTTTTTTTCTCATCGTCTTTTATGTATTGAACTAATATAACACATTCTATGTGAAATAAAACAAGTGTGTACAATTAATATTCATCTTCCAAAAATGCATTGATGCGTAATACATAATTTACGTAATTATCCACATTACTTTTATGTCATCAATATTGAATATATAATTAAAAACTCAATATTATACTTAGTAATTCTTCTCAAAGACTCAATTCCTTACAATATTTTGTTCATAATGGCTTATGATCAATGTAAAATTTCACTTATCACTATCAAAACCTCAACCTCAATAGAATATCTCACTTCATGTATATATATCAAAACTCATTTTTAAAAATATTCTTTATCTCCCTTCATTCACATAATCACTATATATATTATTATTATACGCATATTTATATGGGTAACTTCATTATCACGCCTTTATACAATATATAAAGAACTCATTATCATGTATGGTGATTTTAGGAATTTTTATTAATGAACAACATGATCCCCACAATGATCCCTCATCAAATACAATGGAGTAGTTGGTATCCGTTTTGGGATTTCTAAAAATCCATTTACTTTCATTTCATGTTCATATATAATTTTTCAAATGGGGAGGATCATGAGTATTTATAGACTAAGTCCACTGACATACTTAACCACCTCAATACCCAACTAGAACGGACCTAATATTCTTATGCACATCAACTCCTCTGATGGTATATTCCTTTATACAAAAACATTCATACCATAAAAAATACTACTTCATGAACATATCTCTTATTCAGATAGGTTTTCACTCAAAATGTGTATCAATGTAAAATACCATGATCTCCTCATAAATTCATGATCTGGTCCCATAGAGTTGAACTAGGTGTCTTAAAACACATGTGATGCTCGATGTTTATCATGATTGATCTATCAAATCGATTTCAAAAATATAACTTCTTATATGGTCAAAATTTGATTAAAATAATTTTACATAAGGTTAATATTTCATGAGTCAAATGATCCCACATTGGTGATAACTCTAGTATACCTTAGCATCGAAAAAAATGAAACCATTGATCAGTAGATGTGAGTACTATGGTGCACTCATGATTCACTTTTTTAGGAACATTTTCCACCAATAATTACTCTGATCTGTAACTCCTATAATCATTCACTAGTTTCTATGACCATTGAATGGAATTATTCCTTACAATCATGGTTCTAGAGGTGGATGACGTTATTTCCAACCTATGAAGTAGCATTTCAATCTTATGGTTGGAATATTTATGACAATATATTTTTAATTATTTTTATCAAAAATTTTATCTAAAATATTTTTCAACTCCATATATTTTCTCCCATCACATTACAAGACACTATTCTAAACATATACATTTCCAATCAACATATTTATTTTTTATTAATATAAATTTCAAATTAATTTTTTTTTTAATTTTTACATATAACAATCTAATCATTATACATCAAATATTTTTCACTTCTTTATTTATTGAAACAGATTTTCAATATCATAATATAGTTGTCAAATGTATTAAGAATAATGAACAGGTCATCAATCATAAAAATATAATTTTTCATATTACAGTGATGAATTTTATTTTGGAAAAACAACATCACTATGTTATAATTAATGTTAAATTATAATCCAATTCCAGAAACTCCATACTTGAATCAATTTCATGTCAAATTTCTAATTTAAAAACCCAATGATAATAAATAAAAATTCAAAAAAGAAATCCACAAATACATTAATCCACTATGTCACTTCAATATTGAACATTAGACTCATTTTTAAAGCCCAATTCAATACTATAGTCAATGATTTCATATTCATATTATTTAAAATAAATTAAATTATTTCTGAAAAATTTAATTCAACATTTCTCATTTATTATAAATTTATCATTTATTTATCTTTATAAAAATCTAAGAATATTATAATATAAATCACATGAGAGAAAATATTTACTTTTTTATAGAATGATTGAAAAACATTCAAATAGTAATGAGTCATCATTTAATTGAATAATAGAATAAATGGTATATTCTATTTTTGAAAACAAAATTGATAAAATTTTTAAAAAAAAATTAACAAATTATGATAATGTGACAAAAACCCAGAAAACATCTTTTAAGATATTATGAAAATATTTTTAACTAATTTAAACATTCATATCAATAAATAGATTATAGTGTACATGTATTTATTTACCCCTTTTCAATCCATTTAGCTTTTATTGTGAAAAAATTAAATATATCTGGTTCAAATTAGAATTATTTTTCAAAATAATATTCTAAAACAATCTTATTATATGCAATGATTCAATATTCAAAATTTATCATTAATAATAATAATCTATAGATAATAATGAAATAAAAAATATTAATTTGAAACCTATTGAGATATTAAAATCTGGTGACTATTCTATTTCACTCTTACTAGATTGATGAACCTCATATAAATTTTCTATCATAGTTTCTATTCAGTAACAATTAATTACAATAATAATTTTTTAGTAAATAAAATTTTTTCCATGAGAAATAATGAAATAATTTGAAATAAAGTACAATAGGAATGATGTCTTCCAATATGAGAAATTATTTTTCACATCATTCACTTCCTTAGATATCCATCAAAATAAATTCCTCACCATTAACACACTATAATGACAGAATGCAAAATATACACGGGAAATAGTTATTTCTTCAATCGTGGATAATATTTATTTCTAAAATGTGTATAATTATTCTATTTAAAATAATATTCATGAAAACTAATCACATATAGTTCCTATTTGAATTTCATGATTCTTATATTTAATAAAAAAAGAGACATCATGACCTCTCTAAAATTAATCTTAGATGAAATTTTATTCTTTATGTTAGTAAACAATATATCTTCATTAAAATATTATTGATTTATCTTCCTAGACAATTCTAGTTGATCTAGCATGATGATTAAGCATTATATTGACATATGAACAATTATCATATTGTCTATAGACTATTTATTTTTACTAATATTCATAGAACAAGAAATAAATTGTCATATTTTTTTGTTCTTTGGTTATTCCTACAATAAATTGATCCATGTCATCCATTTTTTATATTCTTATCCTGATATTTTTTTTATCAATCATATAAATATCCAGAAACTTTTATCTTATCCGTTTTAGATAGACTATCACAAAGCTCATGAATCTTCACATGGATTCAATGAAACATATACGTTATTTTATATCTTTAGAATATTCCCTCCCTTTTATCTATTATCATACATCCTCTAACATTTATCTTCAGGGAATGTTTTCATAGGTCCACTATGTGGATGTTCTGAAAATAATTGAAACATTTTATCAATCATGTATCATCATTTTTAGAATTATTCATATGGGTAAAATGATTCACTAGTTCATTTAATATATTATTTTTCTTATACCTAATGTATGACATAAATTATTACTTTTTCATTTCTTCTACTTTTTTGGGTCCATTCTTATTGTCAATAATTTCATAAGGAAGGATTGGTATATGACCGAAATCATCATGACCATAACCATAGTTTTTTATAAAATAATAATAGTATTGAATAAATTTAAACATTCTCTCGAAATTTATGTTATTAATAATTTGTTTCTATTATTTATGTTGGATTTATCTTGAAAAGGGATCTCCTTCCACAAAGTACTGCTGTCAGAAATCATCATGTACTAAAAATTTATTCCAAAATTCAATTTCATGATGCCCATGCTTCAATCAACACCAACTATATTTACTTTTTTTATTTCTTACTCAGTCATAAATTTATTATTTCTTTTAAATATCATAAATTTTTGGCATAATTTTCATATCCTTGAGATATTTATAGAGTTAATGGACACCACCTACTCGTTGAATTATATATTAATGATATAGTGAATTTTTCAAAATATTACATCACTCATGACTTTCAATATTCTTAATTGTAACATGTATAAAAAAAATTGATCCAATGTTTATAAAATCATATAATTTGGAAAAATTATTTTATTCTTTAGTGGACTTGTAGTATATTTATTTATAGGGAATCCAATTCTCATCATACTAATTGAATGAGTAATCTTTGATGTACATCTCTATTTATACATACTCATTTAAACCTTTCTATGATTAGCTTTTTGGGAAGTGTCACATAGGTTATGTTCATGAATTTTTTAATTTGAAATAAAATTTAGGACCCTTATGGTTTATATTAATTTGATCATATTCAACTAATTTCAAATCATCATCCCATTGACTCTCAATTTTCTGAAAATAATTTTCATGAATTTGATTTAAAACATGAATTTAATTATTTAACTCTTTAATTTCATTTTCATTCACCTCTACGTGAGTTTTTTAACATTCACTGAGGTTATGCATAGTTTCACCAATTAATGTGTCACTTGTGTAGTAAATTTATCAATGGAATCCTTCCAATAAATTGCACATTTTCATTCATCTTCATTGAATGAAAATTATTCATTATAAAAGGATAGAGACTATCCTTTGCATTCAGCAATAAAGGTGAATATTTCCCAATATAAATTAACATCTTATCCTTGGATTTTATTTCTAACTGAAATATCATTAAATTTAATAATCATTTATGAGATTCATCATGTGCATGGATGATCTCAATAAAAAACATTCAAGTCACTCAATTATTATTTATATTCATCTACAAATCTACTTTTATACAGGTTATATATTCATGAAAATGTAAAAAAAGTTCATTTATGGATTGAAACTGTTGTTTTAAAAAATTTCTTAATTTAAAATTATTATCTAAAACATTATCTATATCCCCCCAATCCACATTCACCTAAAATATTTCATCATATATTCCCATTATGAATGAAAATATTTATGTAGAAAACTCAATAGGAATATTATTTATATTATATATTGCAATAGAAAAAAATAATTGAGTGATCCAAAAAATATGTCATCATCACTGATTGAAATGAAATCCACAAAAAGATTGTGGTCAACAAATTTAATAGATAATACTGATAGACTACCTCTCTAACTAAATTATATTATGGTGTATCCTCTTTCCTCAATAAAATATTTCTTATCATACACTCGTATTTTATCTATGTATTATTTTTAGTATCTTATATACCTCATTGTTGGAAGCAAGAATATGAAAAGTAGGGTTTCTCTATACGGATTCTTTGATACATAATTAAATTAAAATGAGAACATGATGTAATTTTGAATAAAAAACAAGGACTATATGGTTGATCAAATAAATGGTGAAACCATTTCCCTAATAATAATTTAGATTCCTTGTATATTACTTGGAATCACTAAGAATGAGTGGGGGTGAAGCAATTTGTATAATATTAACATATTTCTTTTCTTTCAATTTTTACCACATTTTCAATTTGAACAACTAAACAAGTTCTCTATATGTCAACATTTACATTTTAAATATCCATAATTATTATTGGAGTCATGTAAATTCTAAAAAATTTACTTCTCTATATGTCAATATATAAAAAATTTATTGAGAAGTCCATTTTTTTAAAACATACTGCACTGTTCTTGTGAAATTGGAAAAAAGTATTTAACATGAATAACTCCATGTAAATTTTCACAGTTCAAACTTTATTATTTCTAAGGATAAACTATTTATCTTGGAACCTTTTTTCCTAATATATGAATAATTCAACTGGAATATCCTAATGAAATTAATTCCATACATGAACAAAATACACATTTAAATTTCATTATATAGGAAAATTGAATAAAATAAAACATATATAAATACACCCACAATGTAACGCCCTGACCGCAGTTACCTAGAGTCGGTGCATTATTATATAACATTGGCATGATCACAAAATATCATGTATCGAAAGACCGATTAGTTTAGTAGCCTTGAAAATAATAGATACATTCATAAATGTTACATTACTTCATAAAGTGAAAAACTAAAATAACATGGTCTCCGTAGTCCACACTCCTATCCCCTTCCAACTATCCCTGCAGGTCATTCATAAAATACTGTTTCACATCCTAGAAAAATTAAAACATTGAAATGGGTGAGCTCGATGCTCAGTAAGGATAACAATATAGCAGAAACATTCATAAATAAATATAAACATTTAAGGCAATGTATAACTGAAACAAAATCATTTTAAACATGAAATTTAGCATAATATGGAAAAATAAAATGAAATAATGCCATTTTCATTTTCACATGGATATTCTACTCGTCGAATAATCACATGCAATATCAATAACCACTTTCATAATAATGTAATGCATAATGCCAGACTATCATAACCATGTAGCCAAGGCCTCATGCCAAGACTAAGAATAAGATTTTGTCAAGGCCTCGTTCCAATACACTAGTTTGTCTCATGAGACCAACCAATGCATCTAGGAGCTATAGCGGGATCCACCAGTTACTTATTAAGTCCAATGAATTCCTCATATGAATAGGTTTAAACATATCATAATCCATAACATTATTGTATCACAAAAAACATGAATAAAGGAAACATAACATTTCCACATTTCAATCACAAGATATCAATACAACACATTGATATAATAAAAACATTATCAAAACCATTTTCAATCCCAAAATAAAGGAAAAGTAAAACTTGGTATTTATTTTTCATTTTAAAAAAAGTTATGGCTTGTAGAGAAAGAAGAAACTCAAATAATGGTCATGGTGGCAGAGAAGTCGTTTTCGCCGCATAGGTAAAAAAACATTCCCTTTTGTCGTTTAGTAAAACTATTCGTATAAAAAATATTAATTTTGAATAAATGTAAAAGTCTAAGGGGTTTATAAACCGTATAAAATAAAGTCGTGTATAAAACAAAATATGCCTCAATGAAAGGAGATTGAGATGAAGTCCCTTACCACAATGGAATCAGTCAAATCAAATGACCAGAACATAATGAACATCAAATGAATCAATCAATAACATGAATATAAATAGAATAATTTTATTATATATCAAATGGAAGTACACATATATCAAAAATAAGGAATAATTGGCGAATAATGGAAATCTCACAGAAATGAATGTGGGATGAGTAACCCTTTACCTCGTGTCTGACTTGACTCGGTCGTTCTTTAACCTCCTGAATAATAAACTAGAGTTAATTTATACTTGCTTAAATACCTTTTTCACGTTCATTATCCCTTTTATATCACTTATTACCATGTTATTAACATTATGTAATTATTTTAGTTAACAACGGTCATTTTGTCGATCATTGGTACTTGAGTCAAAAATAAACTTCTTATAATTAGAAGTTGTTTATGTGGTAAAATATCCATTATATCTAGAATTATATTCATGATTTATATATCATATATATCATATATATCCAGTATATATATTCATTTATAATATTACATAACATTTAGAGGTAAGAATTGAAATGCACCGTTCATGGAGACGGTAAGCCGTACGTACGCATGAACGCTGCATTCATTTCTATTTCATATTTAATTCAATGTGATCATAACGATATAAAAGTGTATTATAATTCCAATATAATATCATATATAATATCATTTACTCCATCCTTTACATGTCCCACATATGGCATTAACGATTCAAATCACTTTGAGGGGGCGGTAGTCCGCACTTCCTAAATTGAAATTATCGCATTTACCAATAATGGAAATCATAAAGAAATGCCATAAATGAAAAATACAGAAGCATAAGGAAAACATAAACATAATATATATCATATATAAATATAGTTACATCTTAATGGCCACCATTAGAGATGTTAAATGAAGATTGAACAATCATCATTCCGTGAGGAAGTAATTCGCCACCCACAGAAACAGTATATTCTTTATCCATTGGATGAAGGTATGTGTATGTGTAAATCAAATCCATATCATAAAAACATCCTTGTATATTGAAGATACTGGTGTTTTTACAAAATAATGTAATAAAAAGAGTTTAAGGGATTGGAGAGGAAAAATAAAACAAAAGAACATAAGAGAAGACATTACCTTAAAATCGGGTAACTCTTCTTGATTTGAGCAAAAGGATTCCTTGGGAAGACGTATGCCCAAAGTGAGGATTCTATGAGTAATAGAGGTATGTTTAGAGAGTATTTGGGGAGAGGTTGTCCGAGCCAAATGGCTTTGATGGTGTGAATAAGGTGGTAGATGAGGTGGCCTTTTATAAGAAGAGAGGAGGGGTACTCTTGGAATGTCGTGAAATGTTACATTATTATATAATGATTATCGGATTTTAAAGGTCCCAAAATAATATATTTCTAGGATAAGGTCACAATGGTTAGAAATATACTCATCCAATAGGTTTTTTACAACTGTAAGTCTTATATTTTACATTATATTTTCATTTTATTTAAATCGTTAATTAATGAGGTAATCGCTGCAACATCATATTGTCATGACAAATTTAATTTATATAATGTCTAAAAATTATGAAAAAAATATCATGATGTCGGAAATCTTTTTATCATTACAATTAATATTAATTGTCGAAATGTTAACTTATATAACCCAATGTAATAATTGTTTTAGTAAAACAACACCTGCTTGTGACAATTTTATTTTTACTTTAAATAAAAAGTTATTAATGTCATTTTCTTAACCAAGTGGCTCCATGGGGTCCCCAAGTTGACCCATGGATTTTCGTGGTCAGCCATGACTCATCCAATAATGTTAGGACAAGTGTCAAGATATTTTCATATTTTTATAATATCATTTTTACCTTAAATTTCACTAATTACCTTTAATCGCGATTAATAAAACCTAAAAGATACTATTCACCAAAAATTATTTTCATCTCATTGAACCAAATTTTTCTTCCTAATGACAACCATGTATGTCAGAATTTTTAAATTCAATACATAGAAGTGGTAATGTTTCATTTATAGGAAAAATTAGTTTTTAAACTACCACTTAGTGGTTTCACTATTCATCAAAAATTGATGTTTTTCAGAAAAATACCAAAAATTCACCCTAAGAAATAATTTATATTCTGAATTCAAAAATCATTTTGATTTTATAAAATTCAAAACCTAAAAGTTTCATTAATTAATTTTATAATTAATTCTCATTGTCAAAACAAATAGCGTTTTTTAAGAAACAATATCAATCAAAAGATAGACAATTGTTTATGTCCAATTTCAAGTTGAAATTATTTCTAATGACCACCATTGGATAAAATGGTAAAATTATATTCTAATTATACTTTAAAACCACTCAATGGTATAATTTATCACTATTAATTATTTTCATTCAAAAAGTTGTTTTAAATTAAAATTTAGTAATTTTCACTATTCATCAAAACAGAAAAGTTATTCGAAAAGTTCCAAAATTTCACCCTAGGCTAAATATGATATTCAGAATCAAAAAATGAAGTCCATTTTGAAAGATAAAATTTATAAAATTTCAAAAAGTATGTATTACTATTCATAATGGCTAGTTTTATTGGTTGTTGTGTGTGTTAGAACTCGAAGTTGCGTACAACACACGCTACTGTATTATTAAAAGAGAAGCGTACCGTGGAAGATTGGGGTGTTACATTCTCCCCTCCTTCAAATAATTTCATCCTAGAAATTTCTAGAAAACTACCGCATGAAACGACTCGGGTGATTCTTCATCATAAGTTCCTCGGGTTCACCCATTGCCTCTTCCATCTTATGGTTTCTCCATAGAACTTTTACCAAACGAGTCGTCCGGTTTCTCAGGACTTGTTCTCTTGTATCAATAATCGTGACGGGCTCTTCGCAATAAGATAGATCGGGTTCCAGTTCTAATTCCCCATTGGTGAGTACATGCGTTGGGTCAGGCATATATTTTCTCAACGGTGATACATGGAAGACTTCTTGAACTTTGGAGAGACTCGGAGTCATTGTCAAACGGTAAGCTACAACCCCAATCCGTTTTAGAATTTCGAAGGGTCTGAGGTACCTGTGACTCAATTTACCATTCTTACCAAATCATATAACTCCCTTCAATGGAGATATCTTCAAGAAAATATGATATCCTACCTGAAATTCGAAATTCTTCCTTTGGTTGTTAGCATAGATCTTCTGCCTACTTTGAACTTCTTTGATGTGGTTTTTGATTATCTTCACCTTTTACTGTAATGGCCCGGACCATCCTGGTCCAATACATTGCAAAAGTGAGGTTCCACCAAAACGGTGGCACCGTGATGTTAAGTCAAAAGTCCTCTTTTGGCTTTTACATCATGTTTTGGAAATCACAAATATATTCTATGTCATGTTTTGGAAATCTCAAATGTATTTTATCATATGTTTGTAAATAAAAAATTGTCTTTTATCATGTTTATCGTATCGTACGATGTTGATCGTACTGACCAAAACGTATCGTACTGACTCTGTCAAACGTATCGTACTGACTCTGTCAAACGTATCGTACTGACTCTGTCAATCGTATCGTACTGACTTTGCTATTCAGATGATCAATATTTGTTTTGGTACTTTGTCAAAAACTCTCTGCATATAAATCGTACTCATGTTTTACATTTCTATATATCTCTTATCCTAACAAAACGATGTCGTTGAGTTAGTTATATACTAATCAAAACGATGTCGTGCTTTCTGTTTCAATATGACCGTTGGAGGCAATATGACCGTTGGAACCCGAGGCCTATAAATAGGAGGTCATTTGAAGCTGAGAGAACACTGATGAACGAAGAGACTCTGTGAACTACGAAGTTTTTAGAGAGAGACACTGTGACTTCTCTCATCAGCCTTGTGCGTCCGATCATCGTATCGAGGGCTTTCAAGTAATTGAAAGACAGAGGTGCCGATTACCTGCAAAATCGAGGGCTGCCGGGGATAGGCAGACAGATGAGCCGATCATCGTATCGAGGGCTGCCGGGGATAGGCAGACAGACAAGCCGATCATCGTATCGAGGGCTCACCAAGGTGTTGGTGAGACAGACCTTTTATCCTAGGTGAAAGGATAACCCTTCTCTTTGGGTTAAAAGAATTGTATTACTTTTACTTTTCCGCTGTTGTATTAGAAAGGAATTGTATTGTTTCCTTTCTTCCTTACATATTCAATTGTAATTGTTTCAATTACAATCATTCTATTACATATTGTTTTGATTGGTTCTATACGCTTTAAGGTAGAATCATTCATATCTGTATTACTCTGATTATTGTGTTCATCTTGAATACAATTGTTTTGCATTACATTAGTATTACAATACATCATACCTTTTACATTCAATACAATTGTGGGTGTTTGTATTAGTATTAGTTTAAGTTCATTTAAACTAATCTCTTTGTTACTAAAACTCAAAAGTTTTTAAACCTACAATTCACCCCCCTCTTGTATTGTTCCATCTAATAGACTTTTATATCAACTATTCGATCCAACAATTGGTATCAGAGGAGGTTTTCCATTGATTTGTTTTACTAGCTTTATTACTTATTACTTTCTTAAATACTTACTACACTAACGTGTGGAGTGGAAAAGTTGTTTTTGTTATATTAGATGGCAGGAATGAATATCGGATCAATAGATAATCTGAATCCTTCTAGACCACCAATCTTTGATGGGAATGATTATGAGTATTGGAGAGATCGTATGAAGACTGTCGTCATCAATACTGGTGTAGACAATTTTATTATGCTTACTGGAGGTTACAAAATTCCTGACAAAGAAGTTAGTACTTTCACCAATCAAGAGAAGCAAGAATATCAATTGAATTACAAGGTACGCAATACTTTATTATGCTCTATGACTAGGAATATATATAGTCAGATATCTTCATGTGAAGCAGCTAACTGTATTTGGAAGAAATTAGAAGTCACTCATTTTGGTACATCCAAGGTTATAGAAACAAGGAGAGCAATGCTTCGAGCAGAGTATCATGGATTTGTTTTTCCTTATGGAGAGCCAGTATGTAAAGTGCAACAAAGGTTTATGACAATTGTCAACAGCTTACAATCTATGGGAGAAAAAGATCTTGATGGGAAAACTTTTGATTTTGAAAGTATTTTGAAAACCCTTGAGAAAGTCAAATCTGAAAAAGATAAACTTTCTAAGGATCTTGAAACTGCTATTTCAAAGAAAAACTTTTTAGAGTCTAACTCTAGTTCTAATTCAAATGATTTAGAAAACAAGAATTTAGTTTTAAAACTAAAGTCAGAGATTTTATCCTTGAAAAAGTGCTTGTCAAACTTTACTCATGGAAAAGAAAACTTTGAGAGGATGTACTCTAAAATTAGACCTTTGAGAAATCGTTCTGGTCTTGGTTATACTTATTCCAAATCTGTTTTTAGTAATAACTATTTTGTTCCTCAAAAAACCATTTTCTGTTCCAAGTGTCAATGTGGTGGACATTGGAGAAGAGAATGTTCTCTTAACAAAACTCAATCCTTAGGATTTCATAAAGCTCATTTTGCAAAACAAATGTGGATTCATAAAATTCTTTTATCTAATCCTTCTGGATCCAAACAAGTTTGGATTCGGAAAATCTAATTGTTTCTTTTTCAGGAAAACGAGAAGTGTATCAATAAGAACATTGGTTACATGGATAGTGGTTGCTCTCGACATATGACTGGAAACAAAGATTTCTTTGAAAAGGTTATCAAAACAATAGGTGGAAAAGTTACCTTTGGAGATAATGCTCAAGGAAAGATTGTTGGTATAGGTAATATCGTTTTTCTTGGAAAAGTTCTTATTTCAAATGTTTTGTTTGTTAAAGGTCTTAGGCACAATCTCATCAGCATAAGTCAATTATGTGATGAAGGTTACCTTGTGAATTTTAGAAATGATAAGTGTCTAGTTCACAATTCCAAGGATGAATTCATTCTTTCTGCCCATTGGCAAGAGAATGTTTACACTATTAACTTAGAAGACCTTAGGAACCAAAACTTACCTTGTTTAAGTGTAATAGAAGACCAATCGTGGCTATGGCATAGGAGATTAGGACACTGTAATTTGAGAAACCTAAGAAAACTCTCAAAGAAAGGACTTGTAAAAGGGCTACCGGATCTTATATATGATTCTTCAAAAGTCTGTGATCCTTGTCAATTTGGCAAGCAACATAAAACTAGCTTTAAATCAATTAATGAAGTTTCAACTTCTAATGCATTACAGCTTGTGCATATGGATCTGTTTGGTCCTTCACAATCTGGAAGCATTGGAGGAAAATACTATGTATTTGTTTTAGTTGATGACTTTACTAGATTTACATGGGTCTACTTTCTCACAAAGAAATCTGAAGCCTTTTTCTATTTCAAAACTTTTAGAGCCCAAGTTAAAAATGAGAAAAACCTACCATTGATAATTATTCATAGTGATCATGGTGGTGAATTTCAAAACTCAGATTTTGAAACTTTTTGTAGTAAGAAAGGTATTACTCACAATTTCTCAGCACCAAGAACTCCTCAGCAAAATGGGGTTGTTGAAAGAAGAAATCGTATTCTTCAGGAAATGACTCGAACCATGTTGAGTGAATACTCAATTGCTAAGCACTTTTGGGCTGAAGCTGTTAGTACTGCCTGTTATACTATAAATCGTGTTTTAACTAGACCATTTCTTAATAAAACTCCTTACGAGTTATGGACTGGCCGAAAACCTAAAGTTTCTTACTTCAAAGTTTTTGGTTGCAAAGTATTCATTCTGAATACAAAAGATAATTTACACAAATTTGCACCAAAATCTGATGAAGGAATATTTCTAGGCTATTCCACAACCTCTAAGGCGTATAGAGTTTTCAATAAAAACACTTGTACTGTTGAAGAAACAGTACATGTAAAATTTGATGAAACCAACCCTTTTGTTTTCAACCAACCCAATCCTACATCCTCGGATGTGTTTTCCGAAAATGTTTATCAACCTATATTAGAAGAACATTCTGATAAGGAAAATGTTCAAGAAAGTGTTCCTGAAACATTTACCACAGAAGATTTTCTACCATATGTTGATGAACAGGTTTTACAAAACCAAAATCAAGTGTTTCTTAGGAATCATCCCAGTGACAATATCATTGGTGATATAAATCAACCTGTAAGGACCAGAAATTCCTTAAGAAATGAAATAGAACATCTTGCTTTTCTTTCCCAATTTGAACCTAAAACTCCAAGTGAGGCCTTAGGTGATGATGATTGGATCAAAGCAATGAAGGATGAACTAAATGAATTTGAAAGGAATCAAGTCTGGACTTTAGTTGAAAGACCTAAAGAAACAACTGTAATTGGTGTAAAATGGGTTTTCAGAAACAAGTGTGATGAAAATGGAATCATTGTAAGAAATAAAGCAAGACTTGTTGCTAAAGGCTATAATCAACAAGAGGGAATAGACTATGAAGAAACATATGCTCCTGTAGCTAGACTTGAATCTATTCGCATTCTATTAGCCTTCGCAGCATATTTCAATTTCAAACTATTTCAAATGGATGTCAAATGTGCTTTTTTAAATGGTTTTGTTCAAGAAGAAGTTTTTGTTGAACAACCTCCTGGTTTTCAAGACCCAAAACATCCTGATCATGTCTTTAAACTTACCAAGGCTCTATATGGTCTTAAACAAGCCCCTAGAGCATGGTATGATAGACTTACATGATTTCTTTTACAAAACAATTATAGAAAAGGTACAGCTGATCCAACTCTTTTTATCAAAATGGAAAACAAAAATGTTTTGGTTGTCCAAATTTATGTTGATGACATCATATTTGGATCAACTCAGAAATCTTTAACCGATTCTTTTGCAAATTTAATGAAATCTGAGTTTGAAATGAGTATGATGGGTGAGTTAACATTATTTCTAGGTTTTCAAATATCTCAAAAACCAGAAGGAACTTATATATCTCAACATAAGTATATTAAAGACTTACTCAAAAAGTATGGATTTGACAAAACTAAAAGTATTAGCACCCCAATTGGTACCTCGAATACTCTTGATCTTGATGAAACTGGGAAACCAGTAGATCAAACAATTTTTAGAGGTATGATAGGGAGTTTGCTATACTTGACAGCTAGTCGACCCGACTTGATGTTTTCTGTATGCTTATGTGCAAGATATCAATCTAATCCAAAAGAGTCTCACTTAAAAGCTGTAAAGAGAATCTTTCGGTATTTAAAAGACACTATGGATTTAGGACTTTTCTACTCTTCTGGAAATGATTTTGTTTTAAAAAGTTTTTCAGATGCTGACTTTGGTGGTTGTAGAATGGATAGAAAAAGTACAGCTGGAACATGTCATTTCTTAGGAGATTCTTTGGTTTCTTGGTCTTGCAAGAAACAACACTCAGTAGCACTCTCCACTGGTGAAGCTGAATATGTAGCAGCTGGAAGTTGTTGTGCTCAAGTATTGTGGATGCATCACACACTCACTGACTATGGTTTGAGTTTCTCCAAAACTCAAATTCTGTGTGATAATACAAGTGCCATATCTCTTAGTAAAAACCCAACACATCACTCTCGTGCAAAACACATAGATGTTAGGCATCACTTTCTTAGGGATCACACACAAAAAGGAGATATTGTTTTACAATTCATCGGAACGCAAGAACAACTTGCTGATATTTTTACAAAACCTTTACCTTCCGATAGATTTGAATTTATAAAACAGAAGCTAGGAATGATTACATTAAAATAATCATTCATATCTACTTCCTGTTTTACATCTCTCCTAATAGTAAGAAACTCCTCGTAGAAAGGGGGAGGACATTTCTTTATGTCTTTATGTTTCTGATCTTTAAATATTTACTCTCTTTATATATGTTTCTTTCTGTTTATAGTATTGACAGTTGTTGTTTCATTTTAAGTTTTCCTGTTTATCGTATTGACCATTTCAGTTTTTCTGTTTATCGTATTGAAATTATTTTCCATCGTACCATTCAATAATTTTTTGAATCGACCGATGATAGTATTGAAATTCTTTTCCATCGTACCATTCAATAATTTTTTGAATCGACCGATGATAGTATTGAAATTCTTTTCCATCGTACCATTCAATATTTTTTTTGAATCGACCGATGATAGTATTGAAATTCTTTTCCATCGTACCATTCAATAATTTTTTGAATCGACCGATGATGGTATTGAAATTCTTTTCCATCGTACCATTCAATATTTTTTTTGAATCGACCGATGATAGTATTCAAATTCTTTTCCATCCTATCATTCAATATTTTTTTTGTATCGACCGATGATAGTATTGAGATTGTTTTCCATCGTACTGTCGGTTAATGGTAACAACTATTTTCTATCGTACGGTCCGACCATAGTAATGACTGTTTTCCATCGGCATCATGTTTTTTTTTCTTACGATTGTTTCTTTGAAACTTACCAAATCCAGCAATCACATTTTGTTCTCCGACAGGTGTCTTTTTCAATTTTTATTTTATTTTCTTTCTTTGTTTTAATCCTAACCATTGATCTGGTTTTATCTAATCTCGACCGTAGAAGTTCAACGGTCATCTCTTTTTTTGCCTATAAATACCCCCCTCCCCTCCCCAAACCCACATTGATTGTTCAGGAATTGAGGCGAAGCTCTGCTCCCCCAGCTATAAACAATCGTACGATCTTCTCAATCGGCATCATCTTTATGTCTCAATCCTCTGCCAACACTCCCGCTGAAATGTCTTCAAAGACTTTTACAGAGAAAGACTTTCACAGAGAAAGGTTAGTATCCCGAGAATTCTTCGATATGTACGATTCTACAATCAAGAGGATTATTTTGTTTCAAGGATGGGAACATCTCTGTGTGGAAAAGCCTGATACTCAAGATCCAGTTCTTTTTGATGAAGTTTGTCAATTTTACAAAACCGTGTCTTTCGACAAAGATATGACTATAAACTTCGCTGTGTACGATAGAAAATTATCCATGTCTGTGAAACAAGCGGCACACTTTCTGAACGTTTCTATAGAAGGGGATTCATTCTGTCCATCTCACAAACTACCAGAGGAAGTTGGTACGTTCAATAGAGAAAGTGCTGAAAAATCTTTGTTTGTTGTTAATGAGGGAAAGAGGAAAGTTTATCATCTTTCACCGGACAATCGGTTTGTTACCTTATGGATGAAAGGTTTTCTTGTTCCAAGGAAAGGGGATAGAGAAACTCTTAAAGTTTCTGATGTCTTTATGCTCGATTATCTTGTGAATATGAGGAAAGTGAATCTCATGGGATATATTTTTGAAACCGTCAAGAATGTCAAGAAAGGAGGGATTAAATCCCAGATAATAATGTATCCAGCCATCCTTACAAAATTCATTCTTGAGAGTATGAAGTTTTGTAACATTCCTTTGAAAGGAGAACCTATGGATTTGTGGCCGTCTTTCATTAATAAGAGTACGATGAAAAAGCTGAATGTTTGTTTTGATTCAAATTCAAAACTTTTTGTCAGAGATGTAGAAGCTGAATTGCCTGAAAATCAATCGGCACCTATGCCAGCCAAAGACAATCAATCCGCCGGTGTTACTCGAAAGTCTGATCCGCAGACTAGTTCAAAGCCAAAGAAGAAGCCGAGGTACAGTAAAGAAGTTGTTGCAAAGTGGAGAAAGGACAAGGAACAGAGAAAAGAGGGTGATCCGAAGTTTGGACTTGACCCTGCTGAAGCCCTTGCAGAAAGGATAAGGGTAGAAGAAACCCTTCAAGCTGAAAAGAAAAAGAAGACTCTTCTGAAGAGAAAGGCTCAGGACTTTGATATTTCTAAAGTCTTGAAAGCAGTTGAAGATGCTAGTGCTCAACTAACTGTGGAAGTGCATCAAGAGCCCATCGTACAGAGTCTGCCTGAGAAAGAAAAAGGAAAACAAGTGATAGAAGAAGTAGAAGAAGAAGATTTTCTGTTAGAATTTCTTCAAAGTTCAAAGAAAAGTAGAGAGGAATCGCTTCAAAAGCTGAGCGAAGGTGTTCAACAAACTCCTCATGCCGATCAGGAAAAATCTTCGGACAGGATGTCATCTCGAGAAAAGCAAGATGCTCAATCTTCTCAATCTGATAAAGTAGTTGTCATTAGTGACAGAGTGGAAGATGAAAGAAAACAGAAAGAAAAAGCGAAAGGGAAACAACCAGTTGTTGATTCAAGCAGATCGTATGAACTAGCATCGTACGATGAAGATACTGATTCAGAGCATACAATCTCTCTCAAGAAGAGTGATTACATTGTTCAAGTTTTGAGAAGGATGGAGAAAACCATTCCTTATTTTCCGAGGCTGGAAGGAAAGATTGATTTTATCACTGAAAATCAGAGAAAGAAGTTTGGATCTGTAAAAGAATTGAGAAAGAAAGTCTTGTCTGTTGAAGCCGATCTGAAAGTTCTTTCAGAAAGCTCAGTTGCTCATAAGAAGGCATGTAATAAGATGACTAAGTGGTCGTACAAAACAGAGAGCTCAATCAATGATCATGAAATAGCTATTGAAGATATAAGGAGGTTATCAAATGAGCTAGCAATTGCTTTCAACAAGCTTGATAAAGAAACGGTTGAAAGGCTGAACCATTTGTCTTCTCAAAGAGCCGATGTTCCTTCAGTGAAAGATTTGCAAGGGAGGATGAATGTTTTCCAATCAGAATTCTCGAAGGTTTCATCTTTCAAAGATGAAATGGTTTTACTGAAGAATCAAAATTCCGAGTTGTCCAAGGATAAAAAGACTCTGCAAAACAGAATTGATACCCTTGAAGAAGTAATCAGAGTACAGGAGGAGACCATCAGAAATCAAGATCAGATTTTTGCAGATCAACAGGAGCTTCTCAAAACTCAGGGTGAATCAATTTCTGAAGACAAGAAGGAGATCAAGAAGATGAAAGCTGTGCTTCATGAGCTTATCAAGAAAGAGAAGGAAAGAGAAAACAAATGATTGTTGTATTTGTTTCTTTTGGAACTTATTTGTTTTGTAATAACTCTTATAATCCTTTCTCTTTTATCCATTGTCTTGTATTACTTCACTAACTTTTCCAGACAATTCGAGATTCCTCCTTTCTTTTTGTAAATCACAAAGGGGGAGAAAATTTACAAAGCAAAGTTTGTTTTACAAAGGGGGAGAATGCATTACAATGCTCTTAAGGAAAATCTATGAATACAATCCTTAGGAAAGTCAATACCTAAGGGGGAGTTAGTTGTATTCAATTTCTTATTCAGAAGAGTTTTCAATAACTCAGGGGGAGATAAGTATTTCTTGTTTCATTTACTTTGTGTGTTTGTGCTTTCCAAAAAGGGGGAGATTGTTAAGTCAAAAGTCCTCTTTTGGCTTTTACATCATGTTTTGGAAATCACAAATATATTCTATGTCATGTTTTGGAAATCTCAAATGTATTTTATCATATGTTTGTAAATAACAAATTGTCTTTTATCATGTTTATCGTATCGTACGATGTTGATCGTACTGACCAAAACGTATCGTACTGACTCTGTCAAACGTATCGTACTGACTCTGTCAAACGTATCGTACTGACTCTGTCAATCGTATCGTACTGACTTTGCTATTCAGATGATCAATATTTGTTTTGGTACTTTGTCAAAAACTCTCTGCATATAAATCGTACTCATGTTTTACATTTCTATATATCTCTTATCCTAACAAAACGATGTCGTTGAGTTAGTTATATACTAATCAAAACGATGTCGTGCTTTCTGTTTCAATATGACCGTTGGAGGCAATATGACCGTTGGAACCCGAGGCCTATAAATAGGAGTTCATTTGAAGCTGAGAGAACACTGATGAACGAAGAGACTCTGTGAACTACGAAGTTTTTAGAGAGAGACACTGTGACTTCTCTCATCAGCCTTGTGCGTCCGATCATCGTATCGAGGGCTTTCAAGTAATTGAAAGACAGAGGTGCCGATTACCTGCAAAATCGAGGGCTGCCGGGGATAGGCAGACAGACGAGCCGATCATCGTATCGAGGGCTGCCGGGGATAGGCAGACAGACAAGCCGATCATCGTATCGAGGGCCCACCAAGGTGTTGGTGAGACAGACCTTTTATCCTAGGTGAAAGGATAACCCTTCTCTTTGGGTTAAAAGAATTGTATTACTTTTACTTTTCCGCTGTTGTATTAGAAAGGAATTGTATTGTTTCCTTTCTTCCTTACATATTCAATTGTAATTGTTTCAATTACAATCATTCTATTACATATTGTTTTGATTGGTTCTATACGCTTTAAGGTAGAATCATTCATATCTGTATTACTCTGATTATTGTGTTCATCTTGAATATAATTGTTTTGCATTACATTAGTATTACAATACATCATACCTTTTACATTCAATACAATTGTGGGTGTTTGTATTAGTATTAGTTTAAGTTCATTTAAACTAATCTCTTTGTTACTAAAACTCAAAAGTTTTTAAACCTACAATTCACCCCCCCTCTTGTATTGTTCCATCTAATAGACTTTTATATCAACTATTCGATCCAACACGTGAGGGTGACACCGTGACGGTGAAACCATGACGGTGGCACCGTGACGGTGGCACCGTGAGTGTGGCACCGTGTCGGTGGCACCGTGAGGGTGACACCCTAACGGTGGAACCATGACGGTGGCACCGTGAGGGTGACACCGTGATGCTGGAACTGTGATGGTGGCACCATGAGGGTGGCAGCGTGACTGTGGCACCGTGACGGTGGCACCGTGACGGTGCGACCATGTCCCCTCGCGAGCCTTTCGTACTTTTTCCAGTACCTGACTTTTCCACTTCCGCAATGTAAGTTTCGACATAAATTAATTCTTTTACTATTTTAAAACCATTTAAAGCCCATAATTAATTCCTAACAATCCTGAGAGACCTCCGTGTGTAACTATTCAACCGCGTGGTCAACCCACGACCCCCACTCCTTACACGGTTCCGCGTTCTCACCTCAACCGTCCGCGACTCTTATAAACTAAGGGTTAGCCATGGTTTATTCTTTTCTCGATTGCGGCATTTCACAAACAACTTCTGGTGCATCCGGCGAGCCGCATCGTTATGCGTAGAGTTCCGTGCCCGGCTTAAGCATTGATAGACGAAGCAATTTTCATTCAGGCGAGCCGCATCGCTATCCGTGAACTTCCTCCCCCAGCCTCAGCATAGATCATTGATCCAACAAGTAGGGAATTTCTTCATCGCCTCTCCCTTTGGTGTATCATGCGGGGTGGGCGTGCTTTTGTTTCTGTAGAATTGGATAAACCAGACCTAATAAAGATAATGAATGGATTCTATAAATAAATAAGGGGGGGATGTAATTGTTGATGCTGTTTTATATTATGATCATCTTTCTGAATTGTGTCAGCTTGCGCCTTCTGAAAATTGAGGCCATTGGTGGTCGTTGTCTGTGCACTAATTAACCCCTCGTGGTGTTTTAAATGGATTGTTCCTAATTGTAAACTCCTACTGTGAAAATTAAATTGGTTAATCACGTATACTCGTCTGAATAAATTGAAAGCACCAGGATCAATCCATTCTGTGCTAACCCCGGTCAAAAACCGGAATTGAAATCATAGAGCGTGTAAAATATTTTAAATCTAAAAATACAGGCATGGCCCTGCTTAGTGTTGGTGGCAGTGGTTTGGTTGTTTTCTTTCATGGGCCGATTGCTGGATATGTGGGAGGGGATGAGATCCCCTGTTTTTATGCACTTGATGGTTGTGGAATCGGGGATGGGATCCCCTGTTGTTATGGATTTGGTGGTTGTGAGTTTTAAGACCCCGTGGTTACTTGTTTATATCAAGAATTGGGGTGGGATCCTCTATTGATGAAAAACCTTTTTGGGGAGGGGACACGGGGCAGTGTCTCGGGGTTGTCTTTGGTTCCAGTACTTCGGGGGATCTCACTTATTCCTTGTTGTTGTAAAATTAGAAGAGAACCAAGTGTGAATGTTTAAATTGATGATTGACTGGATTCTTTTCCTTGGTTATTCTTATGGTGTTAGTTGTCCAGTAGTGCATGAACATCTTTGAACATTATCACTGAACATGAAACAAGAATGGGACAAATGGGTTTTGTTGGCGAGATTCGTGACTCGAACTTGAGTGTTGTTGTGATCTGTAGGATTTCTGAAGAACAAGCTAGCTTGGTTGAGTTCTTGTTACCTATATATATACTTGTAGCTTTGTGTTTCTTATTCGCGCCCCACCCAAGTTGAGCACTTAGTGCCGAACACCACCATTTCATGGGGGAGTGTGTTTTTTCCAACACTATTCTTAGTGGATGGTTATTAGCTCCATTTCTGCTCCCTTTCCCGGATAGCTCACGTATCTTCGGGCAGGATGTGATGGCCTGAGGTCCATTATTAGCCCAAGAACCTTCGGGCGGGGTAGTGTGATGGTTGGCCAGGTGTGTGTGGCAGGTGGTTTCCCAAGTGTCTTCGGGATGAGGCCCAGGTGTCTTCAAGCGTGGCAGTGGATCTTCTAGCCCAAGTGTCTCCGGGCGTGGTGGTAGTTGTTCTGGCCTAGGTGTTTTCAGGTGTGGTTACGTGTGACAGTTGTAGCTCAGGTGTATGCGGGCGGGATTCGGCAGTGGGACTGCGTGCGGTTGTGGCCCAAGTGTGTGCAGGCGGGTGTGGCAGTAGGACTGCGGTGAGAATGGCGGGATTGGTTCGAGGCATAGGATGTCTCAATAACCATTGGGAAAGTGGAGAAGGGTATCCAAACATCGATGTGCTCTTATTATATATATTACTTGACTTACGTTATTTGGGGAGTGTGCCTTGGTGAGGCTTGGGTGGATAGTTTACCTTGAAAGGTGTTTCGTTTACTCCTTTTTCTCACGGGACTTTAGTACGTTCCCCCACTTGTGCACGAGAGTCTTTGGTTTTCCCTACTGAGTGTACATGTATGCTCACCCTACATATATAAAACTGCTTTCAGGTTTCCAGGAGGACTTCGGGGATCGCGCGGGACCATACTAGCTCGGACCTTTGGGGCAGTTGTAGTTACTGTTTTTCTTTCTTTGGTACTTACCTTTTTAGTCATCTTTTGTACTTTGTGGATTTTACATTTGAAACATGCATGTGGGAATGATTTTCTTTTGGCTTTACTTTGCTTTTAGTTTTGGAGTTGTTGGGTTCCATCATCTTATCTCCCGATCTTGTAAAACAGAAAAAGGGTAATGCCTTCCATTTAGTGTGTGATTCTATACCCTTGGTGCTTGTCGCCACTCCAGGACCTATTGAAGGCGGGTTTTAGGGGTCATTATCTCTCCATCAACGTAAATAAGGAAGGGGCGGACAGTCTGCTGACCCTTTCCCTCTTTTGGTGAAGGCTGGTCGTGATAGAATGGTATCAAAGGTGATGGTTGAGAGACAAGATGGAGTCTGGAGTTAGGCACAGTGAGGATTGCATGGGATGGTATGGCAACAGTGTTGGGTGACCTTGGTGCGTGAATTAGGCCAGGGAAGACCGGCTAGGACATGATATTTTAGGGCCCCCTGTGATCCGATGCAAGGACTCTGGACCTACCGAACGACCAAGTAAGGCCACAATGATTGCAGGGTAGAGACCCTAGGAAATGTACATGCATCATAATGACTTGTGTTCTCATGTTTCTGGGATGTATTGGGAATTAAGAATAAATTAAAATTTTAAGAAGTTTTAAGAACGATATTCTGCACTACTTGGGCTTAGGAATTCCTTATATACCTGGAAGCTATGGAACCTGGATGGCGACCACGTGTGGTACAGGCGATGAAGATCCCAGGGACTACTTTGGTTGATCGGCAGAGAGCTGATCGAGAGGAAGAGGATGACCAGTGGCAGAAGACTATTCAGGCCTTCCAGCGACAGTCCCTCGAGAAGTACGAGGGAAGCACCTCTGACATGAAGACAGAAGGATGGCTAGAGGAGATAGTGATATCCTTCGGCCTGATTCGGGCCCCGACCGAGTACTGGGTTCCTCTGGCCATCAGCCAGATGTGGGGAGTGGCGCGTCAGTGGTGGACGCTTTACCTTGGGGAGAGGAGAGAGGCTGAGGTGGCATGGGAGGATTTAGAGAGGGAGTTCCATGGGGAATTCCTCTCCTCGGCGATGAAGGCAGAAAAGAGACAGGAGCTACTATCCCTCTAACAGGGGAGGTGCCCGACAGCCGAGGGGCAGAGGAGCCGGGTGTGGAAAGCTACACACCGAGGAGGCAGTAGTTCCAGCAGGGCCGAAGGTTGTTCGAGGTACGATCAGTTTGTTTAGCACTCATAATTATGCCTTGTTCGATACCGGAGCATCGCACTCCTTTGTTGCACCCAGTCTAGCCCGTGCCTTGGGTCTAGATGCCAAGAGACTTCCAGTGCCCCTAGTGTTGAGCACACGAGTCGGAGGTCAGACCGAATTATCATTTGTTTGTCGAGGATTTAGACTAATGATGGCGCCACATCAGTCGGTTAGTGATCTTCTTCTGCTACAAATACAGCCATACGATGTCATCCTAGGCATCAGCTGGCTATTCTCTGTGTGCGCCGTCATCGACTGTTTCAGAAGAAGGGTCATGTTCCTAGACATGGGCGGCCGACATGTTACCTTCACCAGTGAGCGGAGCGGTCAGAAGGGCAGCAGGAGAGAGGAACCCCTCCTCTCCTTGTTAGCTGAGTTGTCAGTAGAGTCAGTAGATGCTGAGATGATGGGGGTGCCAGAGGTTGTCCGTGAGTTTATGTACATCTTTCCTGAGGAGGTGATGACTCTACCCCCTCGACGTGATATCGAGTTCGGGATAGACCTACAGCCCGACGCTCGTCCGATCTCTATGGCTCCTTACCAGATGGCACCTTCAGAGTTACGGGAGTTGCGGATTCTGATTGACGATCTGATGAAGAGGGGTTATGTTCGGCTGAGTGAATCATCGTGGGGTGATCCAGTCTTGTTTTAAAATAAGGCAGGTAGTGGTCTCAGGTTGTGCATAGACTACATGTAGCTGAATCAGGTGACGATCAAGAATCGCTACCCTCTTCCGAGGATAGATGATCTTTTCGACCAGCTGAAAGGGGAAGGATGGTTCCCGAAGATCGATCTACGTTCTGGGTACCACCAGTTGAGAGTGAAGGAGAGCGACATCCTGAAGATGGCCTTTAGGTGCAGATATAGACACTTAGAGATCGTAGTCATGCCCTTAGGTATTATGAATGCCTCGGCTGTGTTCACGGGGCTTATGAACTCCATCTTCCGGGAGTACTTGGATCGGTTCGTGGTTGTGTTCATCAACGATATCTTGATCTATTCGAGGTCAGAAGAGGCCCATGCAGAGCACCTGAGGATAGTTTTGAGGGTCCTTCGACATTATCAGCTCTATGGGAATTTATCGAAATGCATGTTCTGGACACAAGAAGTGCACTTCCTTGGGCACGTGGTGTCTGAGAAGGGGGTAGCAGTGTACCCATCAAAAGTTGAGGTAGTTGTTTCTTAGGCAGCTCCCAAGAATGTGGTAGAGGTCTATAGTTTCCTTGGGCTGGAAGGTTCCTATCAGAGGTTCATACCCAACTTCTCCCGAGTAGCATCCCTTTTGACAGCCCTTACCAAGAAGGACCAGGTTTTCAGGTGGAGTGAGCAGTGCGAGTCAGCCTTCAGCTATCTGAAAGAGAAGTTGGTTAGTGCCCCAGTGCTGAGATTACCAGAACAAGGGGCGGCCTATGAGGTGTTCTGTGATTCTTCAGGACAGGGCCTGGGATGTGTGTTAATGCAGTGACAAGGGGTGATATCTTACTATTCCAGGAAGCTATGCCCCCATGAGCATAATTACGCCACCCACGACCTGGAGCTTGTAGCGATCATTTTTCCGCTAAAGTTATGGCGGCACTACCTCATCAGAGAACACTTTGTGGTCTTCATGGATCACAAAATCTTGAGGTATATTTTCTCCCAATGAGACTTAAACTTGCGACAATGGAGATGTGTGGAGTTCCTCCAGGATTACGACATCGAGATCTCTTATACTGAGGGAAAGGGAAATGTAGTGGCCGATGGCTTGAGTAGGAGGATGCAGAAGTATGCGGTCCGAGAGTCGGCGGACGCCTGGAAAGTGATGGAGGAGTTGGCCGCCTTACACCTGGATGCGAGGATGGATGGTGGTATAGGTTGCCTATATCAGATGGTAGTGCAGTCATATATGTTTCAACAGGTGGAGGAGTCTCAGTGGGGAGACCTAGAGTGCAAAGTGATGCGTGACCGAGTTGACCAGGGAAATGATCCGGAAGGATGGGCAGAGGATGGTCAGAACTGGATGATTTTCTAGAAAATGTTGTTTCTTCCGAGAGTGATTCATTTCAAGGCTCTCAGTGAGTTCCACAACTCACCCCTGGTGGTACACCGAGGAGTTTCCAAGATGAACCAGGGACTGAAGTGACAGTTTTGGTGGCCCGGAGTGAAGCGAGCAGTGGCAGAGTTTGTTGCCATGTTCTTAGTGTGTCAGCAAGTGAAGGATGAACACCGAGTTCCAGGCGGCCTACTGCAGTCTCTAGATGTCCCCGAGTGGAAGTGGGATGACATCTTGATGGATCTCATCACGGGACTACCCAAGGTCCAAGGGGGATATGACGCAATCTAGGTGGTAGTGGTAATGTTGACGAAATCGGCTCACTTTCTGGTGATCAGGGAGTCAAGTGCAAGGGATACTTTGGCACGAAGGTATGTGGATGAGGTGGTGAGGTTTCATGGAGTTTCGAAGTCTATAGTCTCAGACAGGGATGCACAGTTTACCTCCCGAGTGTGGAGAAGATTGCAGCATGCTTTTGGCACCCAGCTACGCCTTATCACTGCTTTCCATCCTCAGATAGATAGAAAAACCGAGCGCACCATCCAGACCTTGGAGGATATGCTGCAAGAATGTGTTCTGGACTCAGGAGGATCATGGGTGCAATACATGCCTCTGGTAGATTTTTCTTACAATAATAGATACCACTATACCATTGGCATGACCCCTATTGAAGACTTGTACATGAGGCCCTGTCGTTCACCTATGTGTTGGGCCGAAGTAGGAGAGGCAGGAATTCTTGTCCCAGAGGTGGTGCAGAACACGACAGAGAAGTTTCAGCTCATACGGGAAATTATGAAGGCATACCAGGACAGACAGAAGTCGTATGTTGATACCAGGGGGAGGCCCTTGGAGTTTGAGGTTGGAGACCACGTGTTCTTGAAGGTCTCCCCTCGGCATGGGCAGCAGAGGTTCGGCAAGGGGATTAACCTTTCTCCCAGGTTCATCGGACCCTTGGAAGTGTTGTGGCGGGTCGATGAAGTGGCTTATCAGCTATCGTTACCACCGCTGCTACTAAGGGTACATGATGTCTTTCGTGTGTCTCAGCTCCGTTGGTATCTACACGACGATTCACACGTCCTTGATTGGGGTGAGCTGGACATCGAGGATGACGTGACCTTTGTGGAGAGATCAGTGATGATCGAGGATCGCAATGAGGAGGTGATTTGTGGGAAAACCATTCCATTGGTTCATGTGTTGTGGATACATGGTGGGCTTGAGGAGAGTATGTGGGAGAGGTAAGCACAGATTCGTACCCAATACCCCGAGTTGTTTTAAGTTTTGTTCCTTGTTGTACCTATTGTGGTAGAACATTTTGTCCTTTGGCTATGAAACGTACTGGGTTTCATTCCTATGGTTGTGTGTAAAAAAATCCCTGGATATGGGGGAGGATAGAACCCGACCCTTAATCAAGACGCATTAAGGTAGATGTGATTAAACCCGTGTGGGCGAGTCAGTGCCACCCAAAGCGGATAATATCTTGACATGGGGGAGGGGACTACCCAACCCACATGCTCGGGCAGTTTGGCATGGTATATTGCTTGGTTCTTGACAGGGAAGTGTTTTTGGTTAGCATGGGTTCACTTCTAAGAGGTATCTTTCTAGGTGGTTGTTCGGACCCTCTCTTTCTTTCTTGGGTTGTTTTGATTCTCGAGGGCGTGAATCATTTAAGAGGTATCTAATTTAATGGACTGGACCTTCCATGCCCATTACTTTGCCGAAGTGAGGTTCCACCAAAATGGTGGCACCGTGAGGGTGGCACCATGAGGGTGGCACCGTGAGGGTGGCACCGTGAGGGTGGCACAGTGAGGGTGGCACTGTGAGGGTGGCACAGTTATGGTGGCACCGTGAGGGTGGCACTGTGAAGGTGGCACCCTGTCCCCTCGTGAGCCTTTCGTTCTTTTTCCAGTACCTAACTTTTCCGCTCCCTCAACATAAGTTTCGATGTAAATGAATTATTTTACGCTTTTAAAACCATTTAAATCCCATAATTAATTCCTAAAAATCCTGAGAGACCTCCGTGTGTAACTTCCAAACCGCGTGGTCAACCCACGACCCCCACTCCTTACGCGGTTTCGCGTTCTCACATCAACCGTCCGAAGCTCTTATAAACTAAGGGTTTGCCGTGGTTTCTTCTTTTATCAATCATGGCTTTTCACGAACAGCTTCTGGTTCATTGGGCGAGCTGCATCATTTTGCATAGAGTTCCACGCCCTGCCTAAGCATTGATAGACAAAGCGATTTTCATTCAGGCGAGCCGCATCGCTATCCGTGAACTTCCTCCCCCGGCCTCACGTAGATGCTTGATCCAACAGGAAGGGAATTTCTTCATCGCCTATCCCTTTGGTGTATCATGCGGGGTGGGCGTGCTTTTTTCTGTTGAATTGGATAAACCAGACCTAATAAAGATAATGAACGGATTCTATAAATAACAGATGGGGGGGCTGGGATCGTTGATGCTATTTTATATTATGATCATCTTTCTGAATTGTGCTAGCTTGTGCCTTCTGAAAATTGAGGTCGTTGGTGGTCGTTGTCTATGCACTAATGAACCCCTTGTGGTGTTTTAAATGGTTTGTTCCTAATTGTAAACTCCTGCTTTGAAAAGTAAATTGGTTAATAACGTATACATGGCTGGATAAATTGAAAGAACTGGGATCAATACCTTCTGTGCTAACCCCGGTCAAAACACGGAATTGAAATCATGGAGCGTGTAAAATCTTTTAAATCTGAAAATATAGGCATTGCCCTACTTAGTGTTGGTGGCAGTGGTTTGGTTGTTTTCTTTCACAGGCCAATTGCTGGAGATGTGGGAGGGGATGAGATCCACTATTTTTATACTCTCGATGGTTACGGAATCGGGGATGGGATCCCCTGTTGTTATGGATTTGGTGGGTGTGAGTTTTAAGACCCCGTGGTTACTTGTTTATATCATGAATTGGGGTGGGATCCTCTGTTGATGAAAACCCTTTTTGGGGAGGGGACACGAGGCAGTGTCTCGGGGTTGTCTTTGCTCCAGTACTTCGGGGGATCTCACTAATTCCTTGTTGTTGTAACATTACAAGAGAACTGAGTGTGAATGTTTAAATTGACGATTGACTGGATTATTTTCCGTGGTTATGCTTATGGTGTTAGTTTCCCAGTAGTGCATGAACATATTTGAACATTATCACTAAACATGAAACAAGAATGGGACAAATGGGTTTTTTTTGTGAGAGTCGTGACTCGGACTTCAGTGCTGTTGTGATCTGTAGGCTGTCTGAAGAAAAACCTAGCTTGGGTGAGTGCTTGTTACCTATATATATACTTGTAGCTTTTTTTTCTTATTCGTGCCCCACCCAAGTTGAGAACATAGTTCTGAACACCCCCATTTCATGGGGGAGGGTGTTTTTCCCCATACTATTCCTAGTGGATGGTTATTAGCTCCTTTTCTGCTCCTTTTCCCGGATAGCCC
This sequence comes from Viscum album, assembly GCA_963277665.1. Lineage (NCBI taxonomy): Eukaryota > Viridiplantae > Streptophyta > Magnoliopsida > Santalales > Viscaceae > Viscum > Viscum album. The sequence goes on along the minus strand of OY728136.1, from coordinate 896,503,722 downwards.
AAGTATCTTCAGGCAGGCTGTGATGGCCTGAGGTCCATTATTTCCCAAGAACCTTTGGGCGGGGTAGTGTGATGGTTGTCAAGGTGTGTGTGGTAGGTGGTTTTCCAAGTGTCTTCGGGATGAGGCCCAGCTGTCTTCAGGCGTGGCAGTAGATCTTCTAGCCCCGGTGTCTTTGGGCGTGGTGGTAGTTGTTCTGGCCTAGGTGTTTGTAGGCATGGTTACGTGTGACAATTGTGGGCCAAGTGTTTGTGGGAGAGATTCAGCAGTGGGAATGCGTGCGGTTGTGGCCTAGGTGTGTGCGGGTGGGTGTGGCAGTGGGACTGCGGTGAGAATGGCGGGATTGGTTCGATATGTAGGATGTATCAATAACCAGTGGGAAAGTGGTGCGGGGTACCCAAACATCGATGTTCTCTTATTATATATATTACATGACTTGCATTATTTGGGGAGTGTGCCTTGGTGAGGCATGGGTGGATAGTTTACCTTGAAAGGTGTTTGTTTTACGCCTTTTTCTCACGGGACTTTAGTACGTTCCCCCACTTGTGCACGAGAGTGTTTGGTTTTCCCCACTGAGTGTACTTGTATGCTCACCCTATGTATATAAAACTGCTTTCAGGTTTCCTGGAGGACATTGGGGATCACTCGGGACCATACTAGCTTGGACCTTTGGGGCAGTTGCAGTTGCTGTTTTTCTTTCTTTGGTACTTACCTTTGTAGTCACCTTTTGTACTTTGTGACTTTTACTTTTGAAACATGCATGTGGGAATGATTTACTTTTGGATTTACTTTTCTTTTAGTTTTGGAGTTGTGGGGTTCCATCATCTTATCTCCCAATCTTGTAAAACAGAAAAAAAGTTAATGCCTTCCATTTAGTGTGTGATTCTATACCCTTGGTGCTAGTCTCCACTCCGGGACCAATTGAAGGCGGGTTTCGGGGGTCATTATCTATCCTTCAAATTAAATTAGGTCCTGACAGTCTACTAACCCTTCCATTCTTTTAGTGAAGGCGGGTTGTGACATTTCCATCGTTTCCTCCACCAGTTCTGGGCCTACAAGTTTTCTTGCACCAACGTCATCTCAACAGGTTGGTGTGCGGAATCTCTTTCCATATAACGCTTCATATGGTGCCATCCAAATACTTTAATGGAAGATATTATTATAGTAAAATTCTAACAGAAGTAAATATTTATCCGACATACCCTGAAAGTCATGTGAGCATGATCTCAACATGTCTTCTAAGGTTTGAATAGTTCGTTCTGATTGTCCATCTGTTTGAGGGTGGTAATTAGTTCTCAAACGAAGTTCAGTATCCAATGTCTTCTAAAGAAATTTCCAGAATCTTGATGTAAAACGGGGATCATGATCTAAGACAATCGATAGTGGTACTCCTTGAATTCTCACAACTTCATTAATATATAGTCTTGATAGATGTTCAAGTGGTAGATCTTCTCTTATATCAAGAAAATGTGCTGACTTGGTGAGACGATCAACAATGACCCATATTCCGTCATTCCATCTAGGATTCTATGGTAGTCCCATGACAAAGTCCATCGCAATATTATCCCATTTCCACTCAGGTATGGGAAAAGGTTGCAATACTCCACCAGGTTGTTGCCTTCTAGATTTCACTTGTTGACAAACCATAAATCTTGACACAAAATCAGCAATCTCCCTTTTCATGTTGTCCCACTAAAAATGTCCCTTTAAATGTCTATACATTTTGGTGCTCCCAGGGTGTATATAGAAATTGGAACTATGAGCATCAACCAACAATTCTCTCATTAAATCAGGTATGTAGGGAACACAAAGTCTCCTCCCAAATTTCAAAATTCCATATTCATACACAATTCACTCAATCACCCATAATTCACAGCTTTAGTATTCTTTTTCAACTCTCCATCATTAGCCTGAGATCTCTTTATCCTTTCTAGTAAAGATGTTTTGGAAACCATTTGAAATTTTTTTGATGTTTCACCTTCCATGATGATTCCCATATCCATCTTTACTAGATCCATGAAAATAGGATCCCTTTCCACTCTCATCATCTTCAAAACTCCATGATCTTTTCTACTCAAAGAATCTAGAACCTTATTTTCCTTCCCCATGTGGTAGTGTATCGTGCAATCATAATCCTTGAGTAGTTCAAGCCATCGCCTTTTCCTCATGTTGAGTTCTTTTTGTGAGAATATATACTTCAATATCTTGTGATCAGTATATATCTCACATTTTTAACCATAGAGATAATCTATCCATAACTTCAAGGCAATGATTATAGCAGCTAAATCGAGATCATGAGTAGGATAGTTTTTCTCATGAATTTTTAGGTGTCGTGATTCATAGGTAATAACCCTATCATTATGCATAAGGACACAACCAATTCCTTTCATTGATGCATCACTATAAATAATGAACCCATCATTCCCCAATGGTAGAGTCAATATAGGAGCTTTGGCTAATCATCTCTTCAGTTCTTCAAAACACTCTTCACACTCTTTTGTCTTGAAAAATTTATCCCCTTTACATCTGAGCTTCATTAATGGGTTAGCCAATCCGGAAAAATTCTGAAAAAACGTCGATAATAACCTGCCAAACCAATAAAACCGTGTACCACAGTTATACTCGTCGGTGCTGGCCATTCTTGGATTTCCTTAGACTTAGAAGGATCAATGGAAATTCCATCCTTAGTGACAATATAGCCAAGAAAAGAAATCTCTTGAAGCCAAAATTCACACTTGCTAAACTTCCCATATAATTCATGTCTTCTAAGAGTCTTCAGGATAATGCACAAGTGATTTTCATGATCTTAGTAGCTTTTGGAGAATACCAACATATCATTAATAAATACCACCACACAATCATCAAGATATTCCTTGAATACTCTATTCATTAGATCCATGAATACAAAGGGTGCATTAGTCAATCCCAAAGGCATTACTGTAAACTCGTAATTCCCTTACCTTGTTCGAAATGGTGTCTTTGGAATTTCTTCCTTCTTCACACATAACTGATGGTATCCAGATCAAAGGTCAATCATTTAAAAGTTTTGAGCTCCATGCAGTTGGTTAAATAAATCATTAATGCGTGGTAGGGGATACTTTTTCTTTATTGTTATAGCATTGATCTTCTTGTAATCAATTCACAACTTCATAGATCTATCTTTCTTCTTAACAAAAAGGACAGGGGATCCCCATGGAGAAACACTAGGGAGAATAAATCCCTTATTACTCAATTACTCTAGTTGTTTCTTTATTTCATCTAATTACACAGTGGCCATTCTACAAGGGGTCTTCGATACAGGCCTTGATCCAGGAATTAAATCAATGGAAAACAAATATTATCATTCTGTAGTATATCCATGTATATCTTTCGGAAACACATATACATATTAACTCACAATAGGTACATCCTCTATTTGAACATTCCTTTCCTCTCCCTCAGTCATTTAATTCTCTTCCTCCCCAATAATTGAATTTATTTGAGCTACTGGGGGTGGATCTAAATAAGAATTAGGTGGTAATGATTCTGCTGTAAAGATAAGGTGTTCCTTATCATCATCATCAAAAATCGTAACCTCCTTCTTATTACAATAAATCTTCACATCATAGTCTGAAAGCCAATCCATACAGAGGATTATATCAAACTCAATCATAGGTATGACAATGAGAACAACGGATAAAGAACATTTATGTGCTCTAATGGGGACTGATTCATAAAACTTTGTTGCAATGATACTTCCCTAAGGAGTTTTGACTGAAAATTCACTTGTTAAATCAAATTGGAAATATTTAATTTTCTTAGAAAACTGGGAAAATATGAAACAATGTGTTGATCCAAAATTAGATAATTCATTTGCTAAACATGATGAAACCATTAAATTACTTTCCACTACGTCTTTCAGAGCTTCAACCTCAGCAGTAGTGATAGCATAAGCTTGGCCTTAATCCCTTGGCCTCTTCTGAGATAAGTTCCTCTGACAGATAGGAAATTCATTTGCATAATGTCCCATCTCTATACAATTATAGCATTCCACATTGACAAGAACTCTCTTTTCCTTACAATCATGAGCTTGGTGGCCTTTTTCACCACACTTGTAACAGACTCACATTCCCTTCAAGCAAGTACCAGGGTGTTTCTTCCCACATTTACTACAGGATTGATATTCAAGTTTTCCATTCTTCCCCTTATGTCTATTTACTAATTGATCATATGTTCTCTTCTTCTCTTTCTTTTTCTTTAAAGTCATAAGGCATAGAGAATTCCTTTTCCGTCTTGATAGCACACGAGATAATATCTTCGTATGACGAGAAGGTTTCTGAGAGTAATGCTCGACAGAGATATGGTTTTAACCCCTCAAAAAATGATCAACCTTACTTCTTGGGTTATGTATATAATCTTCATCATGCCTCGCTAACCTTGTAAAGTTAACCTCATACTTTGCGACATTCTCATCCTCCTTCTGCCTCAGACTCAAAAATTGCCTTTCCATTTCCGCTCAGTGGTCATGTGGAAAGTATTTTTCTAAGAAAATTTCCTTAAACTCTCTCCATTGCATACTTGATACATCTTCATATTCCATTGTGTTTTGCATCAGTGACCACCATTGATCGGCTACTCCAGTGAGGTGGTAAACTACCATGACAACTTCCTCCCTTTCGCTACTCCCCAAGGAATGGAATATTTTCTCTAAGGATTTTATCCATTTCTCAGATACTAATGAATTTTTACCCCCATTAAATGTTGGCGGTTGTTTCCTCATCAAACGATATAACTTTGACCCTCCACGTTGCGGATCAGGTTGCTCCATATGAGTAACGTAATTAATCATAACCTGAGTGAGTTGTCCCAGTACAGTGATATGTTGATCAGCACTAGTTGTATCACCAGCTCCACTATAATTATCTTGAGTAGGATGTAAATCCATACATGGAGTTCATTCATTGATATGGTTTCCATTCCTTCCACTAGGTGCAATTTTAAACAATGGCATAAACTAGATTAGTTTATGAATAAAAATACATAATAACAAACATGAAAAACACTTAACATAAATTGAACTATTTATGGATATAATCCATAATCATAAAAAAAATTCTATGAGTATGTATATACTCATAAACCCTTCATAATGGTTTGTAAAGAAAATGACAATTGTCCTAAGCATATCCCCCGGGAGTGTTGTAACCAAGAGTGCAGTAAGGCCCGTTGTCATGCACCAATTCCTGTTCGAGTTTATCTCAAAGCGGTGTTTTCGGGTTTTACCCCTAAGTACATCAATGCCAGAGCCGCCTCTACCTACTTGTATCCAGACAGGGATTTATTTCTCGGAAAACTCACAAAATCTCTATAATACCAAAATTCTAGGAAGTTCTTCTATACTAATCCTCAAATTCTATCTTTGGGATATGTTCTCTAATCAGAGTTTATCTAAATCTAGCTTCCAAGGTTAGTACTAAAATGCCTCTGATACCAACTGTAATGCCCCGACCCCAATTACTTAGAGTCAGTGCATTGTTATGTAACATTTTCATGATTAAAAAATATCATGTCTCAAAAGACCGATTAGTTTAGTAGCCTTGAAAACAATAAATATGTTCATAACTGTTACATTACATCATAAAATGAAAAACTACAATAACATGGTCTCCATAGTCCACACTCATATCCCCTTCTGAATTTCCCTGTAGGTCATTCATAAAATACTTCTTCACATCCTGGAAAAATTAAAACATTCAATGTGGGGAGCTCAGATGCTCAGTAAGGATAACAATATATCGGAAACTTTCATAAATAAACATAAACATTTAAGGAAATGTATAACTGAAACAAAAGCCTTTTAAACTTGAACTTTAGAATAATATGGAAAAATAAAATGAAATAATTCCATTTACTTATTCACATGGATATTCTACTCATCGAATAATCACAAGCAAAATCAATAACCACTTTCATAATGATGGAATGAATAACGCCAGACTATCATAACCACATAGCCAAGGCCTCGTGCCAAGACTACAAATAAGATTTTGTCAAGGGCTCGTGCCAAGACACTAGTTAGTCTCATGAGACCTACCGATGCATCGAGGAGCTATATTAGGCTCCACCCGTCACTTATTAAGTCCATTGCATTCCTCATATGAACAAGTTTAAACATATCATAAAGCATAACTTAATCGTATCACATAAAACATGCATAAAGAAAACATAACATTTCCACATTTCAATCACAGGATATCAATACAACACATTGATATAATAAAAACATTATCATAACCATTTTCAATACCAAAATAAAAGAAAAGTAAAACATGGTATTTATTTTTAATTTTAAGAAAAGTTATGGCTTATAAAGAAAGCCAATACTCAAATAATGGTCACAACGGCGGAGAAGTCATTGTTGCCGCATATGTAAAAAAACATCCCCTTTTATAGTTTAGTAAAAATCTTCATATAAAAAAGTTACCTTTTGAATAAACGTAAATGTCAAAGGGATTTATACACCGTATAAAACAAAGTTTTGTATAAAACAAAATATGCCTCAATGAAAGGAGATTGAGATGAAGTCCCTTACCACAATGTAATCAGTCAAATAATATGACCAAAACTTAATGAACATAAATGAATCAATGAATAACATGAATATAAATAGAATCATGTTATTATATATCAAATGGAAGTACACATATATCAAATATAAGGAATAATTGGCGAATAATGGAAATCTCACAGAAATGAAAGTGAGATGAGTAACCCCTTATCTCATGTACGACTTGACAGGATTGTTCTTTAACCTCATGAGTAATAAACTAGAGTTAATTTATACTTGATTAAGAACATTTTTCAAGTTCATTATTTCTTTTATATCACTTATTATCATGTTATTAACATTATGTAATTATTTTAGTTAACAACGGTCGTTTTTTCTATCTTTGGTACTTGAGTAAAAAAATAAACTTATTATAATTAGAAGTTGTTCATGTGGTAAAATATCCATTATATCCATAATTATATTCATGATGTAGACATCATATATATCATATTTATCCAGTATATATATGCATTTATAATATTACATAACATTTAGAGGTAAGAAATGAAATGCACCGTTCATGGAGACGGTAAGCCTTACGTACGCATGAACGCTACTATCATTTCTATTTCGTATTTAATGGAATGATATCATAATGATATAAAGTTGTATTATAATTCCATTAAAATATCATATATAATATCATTTACTCCATCCTTTACACATCCCACATATGGAATTAACGATTCAAATCACTTTGAGGGGGCGGTAGTCCGCACTTACTAAAATGAAATTATCGCCTTTACCCATAATGGGAATCATAAAGGTATGACATAAATAAAAAATACAGAATCATAAGGAAAACATAAACATAATATATATCACATATATATAGTGACAACTTAATGTCCACCATGAGAGGTGTTAAAAGAATATTGAACAATCATCGTTTTGTGAGGCAGTAATTCGCCACCCACAAAAACAGTACGTTCTTTAACAATTAAACGAAGGTATGTGTAAGTGTAAATAAAATAATTCTCATAACAACATCCTATTATATTGAATATACTGGTTTTGTTACGAAATAATGTAATAAAAAGAGTTTAAGGGGTTGGAGAAGGAAAATAAAACAAAAGAACATAAGAGAAGACATTACCTAAAAATCGGGTAACTCTTCTTGATTTGAGACACAGGCTTCCTTGAGAAGACTTCTGCCCAAAGTTAGGCTTCTAGGAGTAAGATAGGGAAGTTGAGAGAGTATTTGGGCAGAGTTTGGCCGAGCCAAATGGCTTTGATGGCGTGAATAAGGTGGTAGAGGTGGGGGCCTTTTATAAGAGTAGAGGAGGGGTACTCATGGAAAGTCATGAAATGTAACATTATTAAATAATGAGTTTTGGATTTTAAAGGTCAAAAAATTATATTTTTCAAGGATAAGGTGATAAGGGTTCGAAATATACTCATACAATAGGTTTTTGACAAGTTTAAGTCTTAGAGTTTACATTATACTTTCATTTTATTTAAATCATTAATTAATGAGGTAATCACATCATCATCATGGTGTCATAAAAAATTTAATTTATATAATGTCTAAAAATTATGAAAAAAAATCATGATGTAGGAAATCTTTTTATCTTTCCAATTAATATTTATAGTTGAAATGTTAACTTATATAACCCTATGTAATAATTGTTTTAGTAAAAGAACACATGTTTGTGATGGTTTTATTTTTACATTAAATAAAAAGTTATTAATGTCGTTTTCTTACCCAAGTTGCTCCATGGGGTCCCCAAGTAGACCCATGGATTGTCTTGGTCGGACATGAATCATCCAATAAGGGTAGTACAAGTTTCAAGATATTTTCATACTTTTATAATATCATTTTTACCTTAAATTTCACTAATTACCTTTAATCGCGATTAATAAAACTTAAAAATTACTATTCACCCAAAATTATTTTCAACTCATTGAACAACATTTTTCTTCCTAATGACTACCAGGTATGTCATATTTTTGAAATTCAATACACAGAATTGGTAATGATTCATTTACATGAAAAATTAGTTTTTAATCTACCACTTAGTGGTTTCACTATTCATAAAAAATTGAAGTTTTTCAGAAAAATATCAAAAATTCACCCTAAGCTATAATTGATATTCTGAATTCATAAATGATTTCTATTTTACAAAATTCCAAACATATAAGTTGAATTAATTAATTTTATAATTAATTCCCGTTGTCAAAACAAATAGAGTGTTTTTAAGAAACAATATCAAACAAAAGATTAACAATTGTTTATGTCCAATTTCAAAGTGAAATTAATTATAATGACCACCATTGGATAAAGTGGTAAAATTATATTCTAATTATACTTTAAAACCACTCAATGTTATAATTTATCACTATTAATTATTTTGATTTAAAAATTTGATTTTAATTAATATTTAGTAATTTTCACTATTCATCAAAATATAAAAGTTATCCGAAAAGTTCCAAAATTTCACCCCAGGATAAATTTGATATTCTGAATCAAAAAATGAAGTCCATATTGAAAGATAAAATTTATAAAATTTTTAAAAGTAGGTATTACTATTCATAACGGCTAGTTTGATTGGTTGCGTTGTGTGTTAGAACTCTAAGTTGCGTACAACACACACTATTGTATTATTCAAAGAGAAGCATACCGTGGAAGCTTGGGGTGTTACATTATCCCCTACTTCAAATAATTTTGTTCTCGAAATTTCTAGAAAACCATCGCATGAAAAGACGGGTGATTATTCATCATAAGTTCCTCAGGTTCCCACGTTGCCTCTTCCATCTTATGGTTTCTCCATTGAACTTTTACCAGATGAGTCGTCTGGTTTCTCAGCACATGTTCTCTTATATCAAAAATCCTGATGGGCTCTTCGCAATAAGACAGATCGGGTTCCAGTTCTAATTCATCATAGGTGAGTACATGCGCTGGGTCAGGAATATATTTTCTCAACAATGATACGTGGAACACATCGTGAACTTTGGAGATACTTGGTGGCATTTCCAAATAGTAAGCTATAACCCCAATTTAGTCTAGAATTTCGAAGGGTCCGATGTACCTGGGACTCAATTTACCTTTCTTACCAAAAAGTGTAACTCCCTTCCATGGATATATCTTCAAGAAAACATTATCTCCTACCTGAAATTCCAAATCCTTCCTTCGGTTTTCAGCATAGCTCTTCTACCTACTTTGAGCTGCTTTGATGTGGTTTTGGATTACCATCACATTTTTCATCGTTTCCTCCTCCAGTTCGGGGCCTACACGCTTTCTTTCACCAAAGTCATCCCAACAGGTTGTTGTGTGACATCTCTTTCCATATAACGCTTCATATGGTGCCATCCGAATACTTGAATGGAAGCTATTGTTATAGGAAAATTCTTCCAGAGGTAAATATTGATCCCACATACCCTGAAAGTCAAGTGATCATAATCTCAACATGTCTTCTACGGTTTGAATAGTTTGTTCTGATTTTCCATCTGTTTGAGGGTGGTAAGCAGTGCTCAAATGAAGTTTAGTATCCATGGAATTCTGAAGAATTTTCTAGAATCTTTATGTAAAATGGGGATCACAATCTGAGACAATCGTTAGGGGTACTCCATGAAGTCTCACAACTTCATTAATATATAGTCTTGCTAGATGTTCAAGTGATAGATCTTCTCTTATAGCAAGATAATGTTCTGACTTGGTGAGATGATAAATAATGACCCATATTCTGTCATTCCTTCTAGGAGTCTTTTGTAGTCCCATGAAAAAGTCCATCGTAATATTATCCCATTTCCACTTAGGTATGGGAAGAGGTTGCAATACTCCACCAGGAAGTTGCCTTCCAGCTTTCACTTGTTGACAAACCATACATCTTGACACAAAATCAGAAATCTCCCTTTTCATGTTGTCCCACCAAAAATGTCCCTTTAAATCTCTATATATTTTGGTGCACCCATGGTGTATAGAGAAATTTGAACTATGATCATTATCCAACAATTCCCTCTTTAAATCAGGTATATCAGGAACACAAAGTATCCTCCCAAATTTCAAAATTCAATCTTCATACTCAAAGTCACTCAATCGCCCATCATTCCCAACTATAATCTTCTTTTTCAACTCTTCATCATCAGCTAGAGAACTCTTTATCCTTTCTAGTAAAGATGGTTTGGAAACCATTTGAAAATGTTTTGATGATTCACCTTCCTTGGTGATTCCCATATCCATATTTAATAGATCCATGAAAATAGGATCCCTTTCCACTCTCATCATGGTCAAAACTCCATGATCTTTTCAACTCAAATCATCTGTAACCTTATTTTCCTTCCCCAGGTGGTAGTGTATCGTGCACTCATAATCCTTGAGTAGTTCAAGCCATCACCTTTGCCCTGTGTTGAGTTCTTTTTGTGAGAACATATACTTCAATATCTTGTGATCAGTATATATCTCACAATATTTAACATAGAGATAATGTCTCCATATCATCAAGGAAAAGATTACAATAGCTGACTCGAGATCATGAGTTGGACGGTTTTGCTCATGAATTTTTCGCTGTCGGGATGCATAGGCAATAAACCTATCATTCTATATAAGGACAAAACCAATAACTTTCATTGATGCATCACTATAAATAACGAACCCATCATTCTCCGATGGTAGAGTCAATATAGGAGAATTGACTAATATTCTATTCAGTTCTTCAAAACACTCTTCACACTCTTTTTTCCGGACAAATTTAACCCCTTTACGTGTGAGCTTAGTTAATGGGTTAGCCAATTAGGAAAAATTCTGGACAAAACTTCGATAATAACCTGCCAAACCAATAAAAATGTGTACCTCAGTTATACTCATCGGTGCTGGCCATTCTCGGATTGCCTTGGTCTTAGAAGGATCAACCGAAATTCTATCTTTAGAGACAATATGGCCAAGAAAAGAAATCTCTTGAAGCCAAAATTCACACTTTCTAAACTTCCCATATAATTCATGTCTTCTAAGAGTCTTCAGGATAATACACAAGTGATTTTCAGGATCTTTGTAGAATATGGAGTATACCAAGATATCATCAATAAATACCACCACAAAATCATCAAGATATTCCTTCAATAATCTATTCATTAGATCCATGAATATAGAGGGTGAATTATTCAATCCAAAAGGCATTACTGTAAACTCGTAATGCTCGTGCCTTGTTCGAAATGTTATCTTCAGAATGTCTTCCTACTTCACACATAACTGATGGTATCTAGATCGAAGGTAAATCTTTGAAAAGTATTGAGCTCCATGCAGTTAGTCAAATAAATCATCAAGGCGAGGTAGGGGATACTTGTTATTTATTTTTATAGCATTGATCTCCATTTAGTCAATGCACAACCTCATAGATCCATCTTTCTTCTTAACAAAAATAATAGTGGATCCCCATGGAGAAACACTAGGGCAAATAAATCCCTTATTACTCAATTACTATAGTTTTTTCTTTAGATGAACTAATTCCATAGTGTCCATTCTATAAGGCGTCTTCAATATAGGCCTTGATTTATGAATTAAATCAATGGAAAACTCAACTTCTCGTTCTGGAGGATGTCCAGGTAAGTCTTCTGGAAACACATCTACATATTCTCTCACAATAGGTACATCCTCTACTTGATCATTCCTTTCCTCTCCCTCATTCATTTCATTCTATTCATCCCCAATAATTAAATTTAGTTGAGCTACTGGGAGTGGATCTAAATAAGAATTAGTTGGTAATGATTCTGCTCTAAAGATAAGGTGTTCCTTATCATCATCATCAAAAATAATAACCTCCTTCTTCTTACAATAAAACTTCGCATCATAGTCTGAAAGCCAATCCATACCAAGGATTATATCAAACTCAATTATAGGTATGACAATGAGATCAGTGGATAAAGAACATTTATGTTCCCTAATGGGGACTAATTCACAAAACATTGTTGCAATGATACTTCCCTTAGGAGTTTTGACTGACAATTCTCTTGTTAAATAAAATAGGAAATATCTAATTTTCTTAGCAAACTGGGAAGATATGAAACAATCAAATGATCCAGAATCAAATAATGCATTTGGTAAACTTGAGGAACCCATTAAATTACCCGCCACCATGTCTTTTAGAGCTTCAACCTCAATAGTAGTGATAGCATAAGCTTTTCCTTGATCGCTTGGCCTCTTCTGAGGTAAGATCCCCTAACGCTTAGAACATTCATTTTCATAATGTCCCATCTCTCTAAAATTATAGAATTCCACATTAACAACAACTCTCTTTCCTTTTTAATCATGATCTTGGTGGCCTTTTTAACCACACTTCTAATAGACTCCCATTCCCTTCAAGGAAGTACCAGGGTGTTTCTTCCCACATTTACTACAGGACTGATATTCAATGTTTCCCTTCTTCCCCTTATTTACATTTCCAGATGGATTAGAATATCACTTCTTCTCTCTCTTTTTTTAATAGTCATAAGACTTAGAGAATTCCTTTTCCGCCTTGATAGCACACAAGACAATATCTTCGTACGATGAGAATGTTTTTGAGACTAATGCTCGACGGAGACATGGTTTTAACCCATCAAAGAAATGAACAATCTTACTTCTTGTGTTATGTATATAATCCACATCATGCCTCACTATCCTTGTAAAGTCATCCTCGCACTTTGCGACATTCTCATCCTCCTTCTGCCTCAGACTCAGAAATTTCATTTCCATATATGCTCGATGGTCATGTGGAATGTAATTTTCTAAGAATATTTCCTTAAACTCCCTCCATTCTATACTTGATACTTCTTCATCTTCCATTTTGTTTTGAATCAGTGACCACCATTGATCAACATCTCTAGTGAGGTGGTAAACTGCCATGACAACTTTCTCCCTTTCGCTACTCCCCAAGGCATGGAATATTTTCTCTAAGGTGTTTATCCATTTCTCAGCTACTAATGGATTTGTACCCCCATTAAATTTTGTTAGTTTTTTGCCTCATGAAATGATCTAAAATTGAACCTCCACATTGTGGATCAAGGTGCTTCACATGAGTAAGGTTATTATTCATAACCTGGGTGATTTGTCCCAATATGGTGATAAGTTGATCAGCACCACTTGTATCACCACCACCACTATAATTATCTTGAGAAAGAGGGAAATCCCTACATAGAGTGCATGAATTGATACAGTTTCCATTCCTTCCACTAGGCACAATTTCTAAACAATGACTTAAACTAGATTATTTTATGAATCAAAATACATGATAATAAACTTGCAAAACACTTAACATGAATTGAACTATTTATGGATATAATCTATAATCATAAAAATGTTTTCTTTGAGGATGTATATACTCATAAAACCTTCTAACGGTTTGTAAATAAAATGAGAATTATCCTATGCATATCCCTCGAAAGTGTCGTAACCAAGAGTGCAGCAAGGCCTGTTGTCGTGCATCAGTTCCCGTTTGAGTCTAGCTCAAAGTGGTGTTTTCAGTTTTTACCACTAGGTACATCTTTTCCAGAGCCGCCTCTATCTACTCGTATCCAGACAGGGATGTATTGCTCAGAAAACTCACAAAATCTCTACAATACCAAAATTCTAGGAAGTTCTTCTATACTAATCCTCAAAGTCTATCTTAGGGATATGTTCTCTAATCAGAGTTTATCAAAAACTAGATTCCAATGTTAGTACTAAACTGCCTCTGATACAAACTATAATTCCCCGACCCCAGTTACCTAGAGTCGGTGCATTATTACATAACATTCGCATGATCAGAAAAGATCATGTCTTGAATGAACGATTAGTTTAGTATCCTTGGAAACACAAGATACATTCATAAATGTTTCATTACATCATAAATTGAAAAACTACAATAACATGGTCTCCATGGTCCACAATCATATCCCCTTCCGACTATCCCTGCAGGTCATTCATAAAATACTTCTTCACATCCAAGAAAAATTAAAACATTGAAAGGGGTGAGCTCAGATGCTCAGTAAGGATAACAATATAGTAGAAATTTTCATAAATAAACATAAATATTTAACGTAATGTATAATTGAATCAAAAGCCTTTTAAACATGAAATTTAGCATAATATGGAAAAATAAAATGAAATAATTCCATTTACTTATTCACATGGATATTATACTAGTCGAATAATCACATGCAATATCAATATCCACTTTCATTATGATGGAATTCATAATGCCAGACTATCATAACCACGTAGCCAAGGCCTCGTGCCAAGACTACAAATAAGATTTTGTCAAGGCCTCGTGCCAAGAAACTAGTTTGTCTCATGAGACCTACCAATACATCAAGGAGCTATAGCAGGCTCCACCCGTCACTTATTAAGTCCAACGCATTCCTCATATGAACAAGTTTAAACACATCATAAACCATAACATAATCGTATCACATAAAACATGTATAAAGGAAAAATAAAATTTCCACATTTCAATCAAAAGATATCAATACAACACATTGATATAATAAAACATTATCAAAACCATTTTACATACCTAAATAAAATAAGAAAAGTAAAACTTGGTATTTATTTTTAATTTTAAAAAATGTTATGGCTTATAGAGAAAGCCGAAACTCAAAGAATGGTCACATCAGCGGAGAATTCGTTGTCACTGCATACATAAATAAACATTCCCTTTTGTCGTTTAGTAAAACTCTTCATATAAAGAATATTCCTTTTCAATAAATTGAAAATTTAAAGGGTTGTATATGTCGTATAAAAGAAAGTTCTGTATAAAACAAAATATGCCTCAATTAAAGGACAATGAGACGAAGACCCTTTCCACAATGCAATCAGTCAAATCATAAGACCAGAACTTATTGAAAATAAAATGAATCAATGAATAACATGAATATAAATAGAATAATGTTATTATATATCAAATGGAAGTACACATATATCAAATATAAGGAATAATTGGTGAATAATAGAAATCTCACAGAAATGAAAGTGAGATGAGTAACCCCTTACCTCGTGTCCGACATGAATTGATCGTTCTTTAACCTCATTAATAATAAACTAGAGTCGATTTATACTTTCTTAACAACGGTTTTCAAGTTCATTATTCAATTTATATCACTTATTATCATGTTATGAACATTATGTAATTATTTTAGTTAACAATGGTCGTTTTATCGATCTTTGGTACTTGAGTCAAAAATAAACTTCTATTAATTACAAGTTGTTCATGTGGTAAAATATACATTATATACAGAATTATATTCATGATTTAGATATAATATATATAATATATATTCAATATATATATGCATTTATAATATTACATAACATTTGGAAGTAATAAATGAAATGCACCATTCATGGAGACGGTAAGTCGTACATACACAAGAATTCTACTTTCATTTCTATTTCGTATTTAATGAATTGTATCATAATGATATAAAGGTGTATTATAATTCCAGTATAATATCATATATAATATCATTTATTCCATCCTTTACACGTCCCACATATGGCATTAACGATTCAAATCACTTTTAGGGGGTGGTAGTCTGCACTTCCTAAAATGAAATTATTGCATTTACCCATAATCGAAATCATAAAGGTATGCCATAAATGAAAAATAAATAAGCATAAGGAAAACATAAACATAATATATATCATATATAAATATAGTTACAACTTAATGGAAACCATGGTAGGTGTTAAAAGAAGATTGAACAATCATCGTTTCTTGAGGCAGTAATTCTCCACCCACAAAAACAGTATGTTCATTAACCATTAGACGAAGGTATGTGTAAGTGTAAATAAAATAAATATCATAAAAAAAATTTATTATATTTAAGATACTGGTGTTCTTACAAAAAAAATTAATAAAAAGAGTTTAAGGGGTTGGAGAAGAAAAATAAAACAAAAGAACATAAGAGAAGACATTACCTTAAAATCGGGTAACTCTTCTTGATTTGAGACAAAGGATTCCTTGAAAAAACTTCTTCCCAAAGTGAGGATTCTATGATTAAGAGAGGGAGGTTGAGATATTATTTGGGAAGATGTTGGCCAAGCCAAATGGATTTGATGGTGTGAATTAGGTGGTAGAGTTGGGGTCCTTTTATGAGAGGAGAGGAGGGGCACTCTTGGAAAGTAATGAAATGATACGTTATTATATAATGAGTTTCAGATTTTAAAGGTCCAAAAATTATATATATCAAGGAGAAAGTGATAAGGGTTCTAAATCTACTCATCCAATAGGTTTTTGACATGTGTATGTCTTGGATTGTACTTTATATTTTCATTTTATTTAAATCGTTAATTAATGAGGTAATCGTTGCATCATCATGGTGTCATAAAAAAATTAATTTATTTAATGTCTAAAAATTATGAAAAAAATATCATGATGTAGGAAATTGTTTTATCTATCCAATGAATATTTATAGTCGAAAAGTTAACTTATATTACCTCATGTAATAATTGTTTTAGTAAAACAACACATGTTTGTGACAATTTTATTTTTACTTTAAATAAAAAGTTATTAATGTCATTTTCTTTCCCAAGTGGCTCTGTGGGGTCCCCAAGTTGACCCATGAATTTTATTGGTCAGCCATGACTCATAAAATAAGGTTAGGACAACTATAAAGATATTTTAATTTTTTTATAATATCATTTTTACTTTTAATTTCACTAATTAACTTTAATCGCGATTAATAAAACTTAAAAGTTACTATTCACCAAAAATTATTTTCATCTCATTGAACCAAATTTTGATTCCTAATGAAAACCATGTCTTTATTATTTTTGAAATTCAATACACAAAAGTGCTAATGTTTCATTTACATGGAAAATTAGTTTTTAAACTAACACTTAGTGGTTTCATTGTTCATCAAAAATTGAAGTTTCTCAGAAAAATACCAAAACTTCACCATAAGCTATAATTTATATTATGAATTAAAAAATGATGTATATTTTTTAAAATTACAAACATATAATTTTCATTAATTAATTTTATAATTAATTACTGTTGTTAAAACAAATAGCATGTTTTTAAGAAACAATGTCAATCAAAAGATTGACAATTGTTTATGTCCAATTTCAAAGTTAAATTAATTATAATGACCACCATTGGATAAAATGGTAGAATTAAATTATAATTTTACATTAAAAACACTCAATGGTATAATTTTTCACTATTAATTATTTTTATTAAAAAAGTTGTTTTTAATTAAAATTTAGTAATTTTCAATATTCATCAAAATATAAAAGTTATCCGAAAAATTCCAAAATTTCACCCTAGGGTAAATTTGATATTCTGAATCAAAAAATGAAGTCCATTTTGAATGATAAAATTTATAAAATTTCAAAAATTAGGAATTACTATTTATAACGGCTAGTTTGATTGGTTGTGGTGTGTCTTAGAACTCGAAGTTGTGTACAACACACGCTACTGTATTATTCAAAGAGAATCCTACCGTGGAAGATTGCGGTGTCACACACAACCAATTTTATCCACAAGGGTAATTTAGTTTTTTTACTACAAAAACATTTACATGACATGACTAACAATTCCTATATTAAATTTTTAATGGGGGTGACCTCAAATATATTTTATGATTTTTTAACGAATATATTAACCAACGACTAGTCAATAAAAGTTATGGATGTACACTAATTATATAAATTAATTATGTAGAAGGATTTTTTTATATTATACATTATGAATATCAAAATTAATCTATATGCATTCTATGTGGATGAAATAACATCTGCATTTCCACAATAGCAGACATGTTATTATGATATAAATGAATGAACTAAAAAAATTATATTAATATGTTAGATAAAAATAATTTAAATTAAAAGGTTTTTATTTTTTATAAATAAAAACTAATTACCATTGTCTTAGAACATACATATTAAATTATTAGAGAAAAAAATATTTTGTTTTATGTATGAATGAATTTTGTAATATTTCTATAAAAAATAAGGAGTAATGTGGTAGAAAATACATAATTAGATCTAAATCATTTAAATTAACCAAATGAAACCCCATTATGAAACATAATGATCCTCCATAATAACTATAATTATCCTATTTTATATATCATTTTCCTGATAACTGATATTTTTACCCACAAGTCTTGATGATTGTTCCTGATAATCATTAGATCAAAATAAGTTCTAAAGGATTAAATTTTATGTAATGGGATAAATTCACCCCTTCACAATTGAAATGATTAAACATGACCAAATAATGAAATATATAAACAAAAAATAATCAAATATATGAAATTAAAAAATTTGTATTGATAATGGACATAAATCAATTAGCATAATGAAGAAAGAAAGGAATATATGAAATAATATCATCCATTCTTATAACTCCATTTGGAATATGAAAACCTTTATTTTCCTCCCCTTTATCACTCGATAACTTAAATAATATTCAATCACCTAGTATATAAGATTCATTTTCTACACCTATAAAATAGATGAAACGATGGTAATAAATATAAAAATAAATCCTTTTTTGTATTGTGTGATTAATCACTCCTATTATTATTTAAAAATATTAATTATATACAATGTTTATAAAATAAAAAATAACATGCTAGTTTTTACTATAACTATAAAATTATTATTTATATTTTTTAAAAAATAAATAACATAGAGGATTTTTTTTTTATAATATAATTACGTGAAAAAAATATAAAATTTAATTGAAAAATTATGTATAATAATGTACACATAGAGGGGACATAATTATTCCAAAATGTGGTAATTCTTTTAATCATAAGAGATAACCAGTGAAATTAGGGAAGAGTCTCCTAATATCCTTGTTTTATACAAGTCTATTTACATCCATAATAATAACATAATCAAACTAAATATAGGATACACTAAAAAGAATCATTATAAAAAATTATAACACCATGATAGATTTGTTTGAGTCACATAATGATAACATATATTTTCTAGAGTCCTTTATTTACATGATTTCCATAAGCATGGGAGAGTTCCATCAAAACTTAGATTAGAACATTCTATTATAACCCTCCTACATACCTACAAAATCCTTTCTTGTTGATGAAAAATTCAGGGTAATAAATAATTAAAAACATAACAAAAAAAACATCCACTCATGATAATCATCCATGTTTTCTATAATCAAATACATAAGGGATATTTCTTACAAATGTATGAAAATTATTTATATAAACATAACCCACATGGGGAAACATAATTTTAATCCTTAAATAAATTTATCCAATGGATTCAATGAAATAACATTTTCATGAAATCATTATAAATTTAGATGAAATATTGGAATAAAAAATTATATAAATTTAATAATAAATCATGATTAACATTTTAACCAACATCTTCTCTGAATACTTATATTTATGAAAATTGAGTAATTTTAAAAACAATTAATAAAATATTAATAAAAATAATATGTAATAAATATATTTTGTTCTAGACCTGATAGATAATTCATATAATTTTAATTTTTATGAAATTTCTATTTAAATTTATTGTTAATTCATGGTTTCTTAAATAAATGGAGAGACATATATCCACAGAAGTTTATGGAATATTTACTAATTTCATTGATTAGTAGTCACTTAATACCAACATTCTAAACCAATGAATCATTATAAATAAAATAAAAACCCTTAAATAGGAAAGTAAATCATACAATTTACTTCCACCAATTGTAAAAACATACAAGTGATCGATGAGTTGATAGTGGAAAGTCCAACCAGGTTAAAATGATCTGTGATGTTACAATCTAAATTAATATAGGGAAATTCTCATGATTTTTAATATTTATTTCCATTAAATAGTGAATATATATTATCTTGTGAACCATAGATGATCAGAAAAGGTAATAAGAAATAATGAATAGAAAAGAGAGGAAGTAGTAATGAAGAGAAGAATACATACCATTGATTTTTACAAAAAATGTGGATAATATCTATAGAGATGAATACTAGTGTCACAAACCATTCTAGGATTCCATCTGAACTGAAACCCCAGCTGTTCTATGTCATGACCCGAAGGGATTTACTAATCATCCTGAGATGGGAAATTGAATTGGGTTCCAATGTAATTGCTGAGGGGGAACAATTATTTCACACTAAACTAGGATCACAAAAATAAACAGAACAACAAAAGAACCAATAGTAACTAAAATAAATAAATATATATACTAGTCCAGATATAAATCTTCCATGAAATAACAATAATGAATAACATAAGGCTATATAGTATAAACTAATACCACCCCATAGGAAAATCGAACTCATTGTGACCTCATGTTCACCTCCATCTATAAGACCAACCTCCCCCAACAATGATCACATGAACTAAAAACATGAAACATAAAATTAGCTCGGGTTTACCGACACCGATTGTTACAATTAAGGTGTCATCATAACAGCTCAGTAGGAAACGACCACAGAATCTATACAATTCTATTTCCAAAAATAGTCCATTGACACTAGTTTGAAATAAATATATAAAAGTAGGCTTCTATCATTTTATTAGACAAACATTGCTTTCCCTTATTAATGGAAAATGCATTCCACATTCCATTTTACAAATAGTTTACCATTTAAAGACAAACCCAAACCCAAATACAAACAAACAAAAACCCAGTCATATCGAAAATAAATAAATAAACAGTGTAAATAGAAATCCAAGTGGAGAAAGAAAAAAATAAAAAAAATATAGAAAACCATCAGAATTTCATAATGAACCCTAGAGAGATCCCTTGAATTAATTGGTTCTGAACCACCTATTGAAAAATCATGAAACTCCATAGTCAATAACAAACTAGATTCCCTCATATAACCTCACAAGTGGAACATCCCACCTAGCCTCTAAATCATCCAAGGGGTACTAGACCATCTAATCAAGGATGATTAGAAACTATCACCCGCCCTCTAAAATGAACCAATAATCACATGGTAAAATTATACTATGTAATTAGGAGGTCCTCTCTTGTGTGACTCGTAATAGCTCTCATCACCACACTTTACTACCCACACACATGGACACCACCTATATGATAACCCATATAGGGAAATCTCTCTATAGGGGTCCCCATCATACTATAGTCATTCATAAGTTCCTAACAGTCCTTCAGATCACATGTTCATATAAAACATTTCTAAAAATTGTTCGAAGATGCCAATCAGGCATTACACCTTCAAAAACACATTTCATTTCAAAAATAACATAATGTACCAACTGAGATATTAATATTATCAATACCAATATATCACAAAAATTTCCAAACCATTTCCAAAATACCAATTGTATATGGACAATTCCAAATGGGGATTAACATTTCAAATCCTATTCTATTTCAAACACCATTTCAATCCCATGTTGAAACACACCCAATAAACATAAAGATTAAAAACTAGCTCTCAAACCACTTTGATACAAACCACTTTTAGAACTACCAAATGGTCTATTCATTAAAAAACAATATAAAACCACATTAATATCTAGAGAAAACCAAGATTCCGTTCGTAAAACATAATGAGTTTGAAGATAATAGAAGAAGAGAAGGGAAAATTGTTTTGTAAAATGGGTCATTAAAAAGAGTAAATTTTTGTTCAATACCATTATCATTTTTGTACCTATACATGAGTGAATTTCAAGAACCAATGTATATTCCCACATCTAATGGTTCTCTAAAATCCTCCGTGGGGTTTCCCAAAACTCATTTTTATAGAAATGCCACATGTTCTAAAACCAACACAAGAAATCGAACATGTGGTACCTTCCATAAAAAGAACCAGAATCGCAAATACAATTACAACTACACTGTAAAATAAGGATATCATAATAAAATCAAGTATTAACAGGAATCAAAATTAAAAATTTCATTTTGCAGATACAATTGAAATTTTAAAAACACCGAGTGTGCATTCCTCGTATTAAAATTAGAGAACCCCTTTGAAAACCACTTATACTAATTTTTTCAATTATACTAATGTCATAAAAATGATGGAAAACATACCAAAAGAATGAGAAGAACATTTATATATAATGTAAAATCCATAAGAATCAATTGAATTAGTCGAAAAGAAAAATAATGGAAACTCCTAACTCAATGGAATGAATATGTAATGAGACTCCAAGATAAGGGAGATCCATGCCCGATACACGATCTACACACCCTAACATACAAGAAAATTCAACAACATATCAACCCTAGATTCTATGGTTTATCTAAGGTGAATCGCAACCAATAAAATAAAAGGAATCCTTAGATGGAAGATATGAGAAGAGGAAATGGAAAGACACATAAAATAAAGGGAAACCCAAATTAGGGGTAAAACAATATAATGGAAAACTTGGAATTTTATATTTTTTATGATATGGGAATGCCACATGGCTTGGCCTCATGATTCAAAAAATCTTGTTCCAACCGTTCGACATGCCATATACCATTTCTAGAACCATACATCTCATTTTCTTCATGGATTCATTAAGGATATATAGGCCATTCTCCAAGCCCCATGCACTAAACTCATGCCATATGGCTTCCTGGGTGAAGCCAAATGGTTTCCCCTAACTGGGCGCTAACTGTGTGCCACCAAATATCAAGCCACAAAATTTTCATTTCTAAAAAAAAATCTAATCCAAAAGGATCCTAAAACCAAAAATGTCAAACCCAGACTACCAGAAAATGGGATCAAATAGATTTTTATGTCGATAAAATGGGCTCACAATAATAATGGAATTACAATTGGAATAAAACATTACCTCTACTCTAACTCTAGAGAAAAAATCATTTCCCATGTTTCCCACCCTCTTGGCGATCTCCTAAATCTGTATAAGCTTCCATATGAGTCCTATGGCTAGAGCGCTGATGATTGATGCATCCACTAACTCACAGTTAGGCAATAACATCCTCTGATAAAAACATCATCTTCAGGAAATGATTTCTGCAAAACTTCTCTACATGAATAAGAGAGGCACAATAATGGCATGTCATTACAGGATTGCGACAATATAGCTTCAAATAACCAAACCATTCACACCATTTTCATAGAAGTGAACGATCCAATGAAATGTGAGTCGGAGTCGATGAAGGAAACTTTTTAGTGACCAATTATTCTAGAAAACACATCTCTTTAGATAGATAACCTTCATGAGTACCAATATATACTTGATTTTCATCTTCATACACTCCAAAAATGAACTCTCCAAAAAAGGATTTGTACACCATCTTCTAAAAACATAGATCCTTGTAGTAGATGAATCACTACATGATATCAAGATGAATAAAACCAATGAAGAGAGAATACATCATTAGATCATGCAAGGTAACCTATGGATAAATGGAAATAAGTTCTTTGAAGTGTTGAACATAGGCCTTCATCATCTTCCAACCTTGTTGAATACTCATAAATTCTTCCCTAAGCATCTTCTTCACATCCTCATGTATAATACATCAAATAGAGATGTATATCAAATCATCCCTTGTCATCCCAACGTTCATATTTTTTGGGAAAATGACTCTTATTCATCCAAAGATGGACCATAGAATGATCCCAAAACATCATGCACTCTAACAAATTATATAGTTCCCAATGATCTGAAAACACACACAACATCCTCAATCCACTTCACTCCCTCTAATGGGGCTCAAAAACCATGATGAATACGTTGGAACAATGAAGAATTGGTAACCGGTAATGACTCACTAGAACCAATAGGGAGAATTCTGGGCGGCATATTCTGAAAAACAGTAAAACATAGAGACATCCAATCAAATCATAACCAAAAGAAAATATCTGGACAAAAAACTATATCACACACCAAAAATACATAGGTAAAATCAATATATATCCTTTAAAAATTTACAATATCATTTTAATTTTCAAAACAACCATCTTCCAAGGATAATAATAACTCACAAAAATCCATTTTTCACAAGAAAACCCCCACTTTTTAAAGATTAGACAGTTTTCCAAAATAACTTTTCATTATAAACCATTTGAAAAAATCTAAGTGAAGCCTTTGGTTTCAAAACACCACCCACTACATCCAATGAAACCACTAAAAAGTGTTCATTCACTTCAACCCATATCATCTATACAAATGTGCCAACAAGGACTTTCCATATATGACCACATATTTGTGAATGTTTACAATTAATACAAAGGGCCACACATACCATATCATTATCAAAGAAAAATAAATTTCTAACATTAAATCCAAAAAACATTCATCGAAAAGTAATTTTTCTTATTTAAAAACCACTTGAAAGAAATTATCTCAATTTATAAAACCATTTTCAATTTAAAATATTACTCTAAACAACCTACGGGAATGAGGAACTTGTTTATTTTCCCATCTTTGTAACATGGAATTAGGGCATGTGGCAAGTTAGAATCAATAACTATGAGGATATTAAACCATGTACTCAAACTCCATCTGGGTCACTAATCAATATGAGATTACAACCTAACACTGGATCAAATCTATTTTCATACCTCAATCCAAAACAAAAACAGAAGACTCGAATCCCATACTACACCTGGTTAATCGTGGATCAGAGTGAGCAATAGTTCATGACACACTTCCCATACCTAGCTCCTAGGACTCTTCAATCCTAATTTGAAACTACATGACACCCCAAATAAAAAATGACCTCATATGATACCATTTTATTCTAAAAAAACAAGGATTTCATCTAGCATGACACCTAAACTGGTCTATTACGTGGTCCATAGGGAGTTCCTGATCCCAACTGGTAGGAAACTAGTTCCCGTCACCAATGTTATAACTAAGGGGGAATAATTTTTTCCCAATAAACAGGATCACAAAAAAAAACTGAATAAGAAAAGAACCAACATTAACTGAATGAAAATAAATAAAACTATTGTTCCATATACAAAAACTGTAGATACAAAGATATACTAAAAACTGAAGGCTATAAAGAAAAAAACAATCAATCCTAAGAGAACTACATTTCTTTATAACCTCAAGGTCGCCACCATCAACAAAACCATCATACTCCAACAACAAGAACATGAACCAGAAAACAAAACCTACAAAGCAACATGAGTATACTGACACCGAATGGTACAAGTAAGGTGTGAGATTAATAGATCAGTAGGAAACCACCACAGAATCCATACATTTCCTTTCTTGAAAACAGTCAATTAATAGTAGTTAAATATATATATATATAATTATTGTTTTCTCATTTTACAAGACAAACATATATTTACCTTTTAAAAGGAAAACACACACCACATTCCACTATCAAAATAAATTTCCATTTAAAGAAAAACCTCAAACCTTAATCCAAATAAATCAATACCTCATCATACTGAAAATAAATAAATAAGGAGACTAATTAATAATCCAGGTGAAACAGAAAAACAAACATGAAAATAAAGATATAAAAACATGTATATTTCCTAAAAAACCATAGAGATATCTATGTTCATACTTGGTTTGGAACCACCTACTAGAATAGAGTGAAAATCTATATTCAATACCTATTTAGAAGCCCTCATCTAGTCTCACCCGTGTCATAGCCTACATTGTAAATGTATACTGTGTATGTTGGAGGGAATCGCACACATGACTCACCTTACATTCCACCAATGTGCATCCCTTTCCTAGACACGAACACCACCTATATGATAATCCATTTAGTGGAATCCCTCTAGAGGGGTTCCCATCATATAAAAGTCATTAATAATTGTCAACCAGGAAATCACATCACCTGGACTTATAATGTATTTCTAATTTTTTTTTCAAAGATTCCAACTATGCGTTTCACTTTCAAAATGACATCCCATTTCCAAAAAAAACATATGATTACAACTAGGACTTCAATATTATCAATACCAATATATCTCAAAATTATCCTTAACATTTACAAAATACCACAAACATATGAATGATGAAAAATGTGCATTAATATTTCAAGTCCAATTCCATTTAAAAAACCATTTCAAAACAACGCTGAAACACAAAAATTAAACATAAAGATACCAAAAATCAATTAATTCCACTTAGAAACTAATGAAGTACAATTTTCCAAATGATCCATACTTTTGAAAATAATTTAAAATCTCTTTCACATCACTAGAAAAATAATAGTATATTTGTAAAAAACAAGAGCTTGATGGCAATAGAGGAACATGATGGATATGTGTTTTGAAATACCGGTCTTTAAATAGAAAACATTATAATTCATGTCAATTATCATTTATGTTCCCATCCTTATCTTCATTCTAAGCACCCATTGAAGTTCCTAGATACAATGGGTCACCATAATCCTCTTTGAATTTACCCAAAAATTGTTTTTAATGAAACATAAATTATTCTCAAACCACCATAAGAAACCACACATATGGGTTATAAAATCAAAAACACAAATTTCACAAATAAAATGAAAAATACACAATCCAGAAACAATGTTATAATATAATCTAGGTTTAATATGAATCAAAATAAAAAATTTAATTTTAATGGGACAATATACATTAAAAAGACACTTAGTTTCCATTACATGTATTAAAATTATTGAAAACCTTTAAAACCCACATCTAAAATTTTTTCCAACATAAAAACATCATAGTATAAAAGGAAATAATACCTCATGAATGTGAAAAACGATATCATATTATTTAAAAATTCCCAAGAATCAATGGATTGATTCGTAATGTAAAAAAATGGAAACACCTACCTCAATTGAGTGAAAATACAATGAAACTTCAAAATATGGGAGATCAAAGCCTGATACACAATCTTCACACCCTAACATAAATGAAAAAAAAACTACATATCAACCCTATATTCTATTGTTCAAACAAGGTAAAACCCCACTATCATAATCCAAAAAAAAGAGAGGGAAAATTGTAAAAGAGGAAAGGGAAGGATTTGATGAAGAAATCATAATGAATCACTAACTGTTGGTGAGATATATCCAAAAACGTGGCATAAAACGAATGAGAATGTGTTGTTAACCCTGTGGCTAATACCTAATAGATATGGCTTCTATTTGGTGGTGAAACCACATAGAACTGTGTTTTTGGAATAAATGTTTTTTAGGATGTAATTGGATGTACAGTTATGCTCAATGGTTATGTAAACCACGTGAAATCCATGAGAATAATAATAGAAACATTCTACAATATGAAAATTTAGGTTCTATGGCTTGGGAAATTTATACAAAAACCTTGTGTCCCGAACGATTGGATAAAACCCCTCAAATGTCACCCCAAACACTAGGACAATCCACTCAATGATCCTTCAAATATTCAAACACAAATTAGCGACACTGTGGGTGTCATAAACTCCCCACCATGCCACACTCACTCAATGCCATTCACAATTACCATTCATTGGAATTAATGAATAATGAAACCACCATAAACCAAAGACTACTTTTGTTCACTCAGTCTGACCATCAACCAAAATATCCAACATCAAGAAATAAATAAAAATGAAATAAAAATGTGGTTGTGGTGTGACATGTAGATATCAATGGAATCATCATCCACCTCCCATGGAGGGGTCATTAAAATTTTTGGAGGAAGAGGGCACTTAGTTCTTTTACATATAAAATTTTTTAAAAAAATATTATCTTATTTTTTAGCGAATTAATATTTTATATGTCCCTATATATAATACTTCTTCTCTATTTTCCTATTTAAATTACATAATTTATCACAACAATGTTTTTATTCAATAATAATTAATGTTTGACAAAAAAATTATTTAATTTTATTAATAATGAATAAAATACATGAAACATTAAAAAATATGTTATATAAAATGAAAATGCTAAATATTTAAAATATTAATAATTATTTACAAGGAATTATTAAATACATTAGAATAATATAATAAAAAACAAATATTTAATGATAGCATGTCCCCATTTGTCAAAAAAATTATATTTTATGTTTTAGGCCAACTTTATAAAATTCACATTCAACTTACACAATATAATTGATAGTGAAACACCTTTATCCATGACCATAAAAACTCAGAGAACCCATGCAAGATCTCTAAAATTGTAAAATTATGTTTAATCATCATGGATTAAAGAAAAGTTTAATAATATTAACTATTTTTGCAACCAAATTTATATAATAATCAAATATACCAAAAATGTATATTTCTTAATTATAATAATCATTAAAATACTATAATATCATATTATAAAGCATTTTTTTAAACAATATTACCCAAAAAAATAATATATACAACCGATGTTGGATTCTTTAGGTATAAAAAGTCCTCATTAAAATATATAGAGACCATGAATTCATATCTTCTTAAAAAATAAATTAAAATATTATTGGTACATTATTAAGTAGCATCATGAATAACCCATTGGAAAAGGATATGGATTGTACTATAGTGAATGGAAAATAGTTGAATTAAATGATAAAATATGTGATTAAACTCATGTTAAATATGAATCTATAATGAAATATTATCAAATTTATGATTTTGTAAAACAAATTTATCTATGAGTTGAATATGTCATAAAATAATTTTACAATTAAAAGGATAATCACTGATTAAAAATTATGATCAATAATATGTATAGTTGCAAAAAAATATACATATATTTTCAGGTATATTTTATCATGGGAAAGTATAATAAGAATCGACTATCTTCATTAATATATTCAATAAGATCTATATCAACATACAATTTTCCTTGGAAATATCTAAAATAAAAATATACACTTTTTTTGAATTGGTTCATAACAAATAAGAAAACGTATTAGGAATTTTTCAATGTATAATTGAACAATATTTGATAAGTGATTACTCAATAACAAATAATCATTTGTTATAAATCCAATAAAATAATCTATTCAATATATTATTAGTTTATTTAAATTTATTAAATTATATTTTTGTTGAGAACAAAAAAATTTATTTCGATTTGTTTTTTTGAGAACATGAAACATCAAGTATCTAATAAAGTGTGGGAAAACATCAGATAAATTTATAATATATAAATTTTGTAATTTTAATTTTAAATCCTTTTATTACTCTATATTCCCATCTTTGGTCAAACCATATCATTTCATAACATATTTTCTACAAGGCCCAATGTGTGTTACTAATCTATTTGGGATATCAATTACCACATAGATATCATACAGAGCAGATATGGGAATGATTTCACCCATGTAAATTAAATAATATTATAGAATAAATTATAATGGAATAGTAGATAACCAACATATATCCCTTGTGAGAACAACAAACCCAAATGGTTATGTAGCATCCCTGACATGGAAGCCACTGACCCGTGCCCCGAGATGAGTCATCACATGACCTCATGCACGCCTCCCAGTATGCCAGTGGTTATCGACTAGAGGTGAGGTTTTAATAAGTCATGTGGGGAGACTAATCCCTATTTATCAGAGTAAGACACATCTGAACACAATATAAATAATGGAAGAAACATAAAGAAACAAATAAACATGCATAACCAAAGGTCTCCTAAACAGTGTGCAAACTAATAATCAAATACTACCATTCCATGGTATACTAGGAGTGCAAGTGAATAAATAAAAAAATAAAACATACGTCTAAATCTCCAATGGATCCTGAATCTATGTCTGGATCCTTCTCTATGTAAATCCTGATCCAAACTCAACATCTTAGTGTGGGGCCTCTTCCCTTGCCCTGACCGACAACTAAGAGATCTTTTCGGGTACCCAACGACGGCACAAGTAGGGTGTTAGTACAAAACTCAGTAGACCACCACCAACGATGTCTACAAAATATCCATCCTAATAGATAGTGCATGAAATTATAAAATAATGGTATGTTAACAATGGAATACATGGGTTCCATTATTTATCCAAGGTTTACATAATTACTGTTAGCATTTATCCTAATTTTTGTTTTATACCATCTTCAATCCTTAATACATTTTTATCATAGGTTCCATAGGTTATGCATAATTATCATCCACACAGGGGTCTAAGAAAATCAGTCAAATGCATAGGGGAAATAAATCAAGTCTATAACTGTAACACCCCAAGCTTCTATGGTACGTTTCCCTTCGAATAATGCGATAGCGTGTGTTGTACGCAACACCGAGTTCTAACACACCGTAACCAATCAAATTAGCCGTTATGAATAGTAATACCTACTTTTTGAAATCATATATATTTTATATTTCAAAATGAACTTTATTTTTGGATTCGGAATATCGAAATTAGCCTAGGGTGAAATTTTGGTACTTTTCGGATAACTTTAATATTTTGATGAATAGTGAAAATTACTAAATTTTAATTAAAAACAACTTTTTTAATCAAAATAATTAATAGTGATAAATTGTGAATTTGAGTGGTTTTAAAGTATATTTATAATATATTTTTACCATTTAATATAATTTTGGTCATTGGACATAATTTTACAATTAAACCGAACATAAACAAGTGTCAATCTTATGATAGTTATTACCTCTTAAAAACACGCTTTTTGTTTTGACAGCGAGAATTAATTTTAAATTAATTTCTGCCACTTCTGTGTTTTGAATTTAGAAAAATGGATTCCATATTTGGAATCAGGATGTCCAAATTGTGTAAATAGGTAACTTTTATTTTTAGACATTTTGAATAATTACTGTGGTAAATATTTTATTTACCATAGTTAAGGGTAAATCCGGTAAATAAGGGTTAAAAAAATAATATTATAATAATACAAAATTACCCTAAAACGTGTCCTAACCTTATTGTTGGACACATACCCGACCATGAGCATCCTTGGGTCAATTTGGGGACCCCTTGGAGCCACTTGTATGTGGTAGGGACACTTTATATTAATAAAGTTAAAATAAAAATAAAAATGGCATAAGCTTACATCTTTTAGAAGAACAATTTTTACATAGGGTTATACATGTTGGATTTCGATTATAAATATTCATTAGAAAGATAAAAAGATTTTCTACATAATGATATTTTATTTATAATTTTTAGACATCAAATAATTTAAATTATTAATGACACAATAATGATGCAATGTTTACCTCATTAATAAATCATTTAAATAAATAAGATTATAATGATTAAAATATTACCTAAAACCTGTCCAATTCTTATTGGTTGATGTTATTTAGAATATTAGTCATCTTATCTTCGACCTCAATGATTTTTGGACCATTATAAACCGAATATAATTATATTATAAAGTAATACTTTCACTCTTTCCTAAAGAGCCCCTCTTCTCCCTTATAAAAGGAGACCACTTCTACTCATTCCTCACACCTCTCAAGCCACTTGGCTCGTCCAAACTCTGCCCAACTAAGCTCCCCAAATCCCTCTACTCCTCCTTGAAGCTTCCCCTTAGGCAGAAATCATTTCAAGAAGTCCTTTGGTTCCAACCAAAGTGAGTTACCTAAATTAAAGGTAACGATTTCTCTTAAATTATTTTCCTTTATTTTGCTTCTCCAACCCCCAAAATCTTTTTATTTCCTTTCTTTTGTAACAACACCAGTATCCTCAATATACTGGGATGTTGTTATAATAAGGATTCAAACTACACATACACACAACTCCATCTAATGGATGATGAACATAGTGTTTCTGTGGATGGCAAACTAACGCCTCACGAGACGATGATTGTTCAAATACATATTACAGCCTCCCATGGTGGCCATTATGATGGCACTGTAATTAAATATGATATTAATGATATATATTTTATATATAAGCTTCTGTAATTCCATTTTATTTCATATCATTATTCGTTTCATGTTGTATATACATACGATAATTTCATTTGAGGAAGTGCGGACTACCGCCCCCTTAAAATGATATGACTCGTTCATACCACACATGGAACGTATAAAGGATGGTGTTAATGAACTTAAGTAACATATATAAAATATTATATTATACTGGAATAGTAATATACCTATGTATCATTTGGATTCAATTCTTTTAAAATAAAAATTAAATGGAAGTAGTGTTCGTGCGTACGTACGGACTACCGTCTCCACGAACGCGGTGAGATCCATCCTCCATCGTATCCATTCAAGTCTTATTCTCATTTTAGGGTTAAAAATAATGTTAATATCATTCTGATTATGAATAAGATTTAATCTATCCATTACAAACATGTCTTACGTAATCAAACATTTAAGAAGAACGAATCGATTATCACCTGAAACGACGATAATACTAAGATATTATTAATAAAGCAATGTTAAAAGATCATATATGATATCATATTAATGTATATGATTCTTGTATAATTTAATAACAATTATTTCACCATTATACAGGAGGTTAACCGACCCCAACAAAGGAAAAGTACAAGGTAAGGGTTATTTCACAATCTCTTCATTATCCGAGGTTGTTTATACGTAATAATCTACTGGGATATATTTATCATCCACATCCATGTTTATTAAAAATGTATTTCAAAACATTTTTACTATTTACAATAATATGGGTTAAAGTCATTTATACCCTTGTTTGACTTTTTATAAGAGGTTTATAAAGGAATCTTTCCGTCGTTTTCAAAACAAGGTCCTTTTTAACCTTTTCGACAGAATTGAGGTAAGAATGTTTTTTTAACTTATACGGCGGGTGCGGTTATTTTACGCCGTTATAAAATCTTCAAAGCTTTCCTTACAAGCTTATAAGAATATTTTCAAAGAAAATGTTTTATTTTATATGGATCTTAAATGATTTCAAAATAAAAGGAGATATTTCTTTAAAAAGAATTTTGATTTCATCTACGTCAACATCCTTTGATGGATTTTAAGATTATTTGAAGTTGATTTATTATGATACAAAACTTCTATATTGTATTGAAGGTTTTGTGATATGTTTGACTATGGATGTGCTATTTTTATACCATTCATAGTTTATGGTGAAATTATTGACACTTCGTATGCTAGTTTTAATACGAATGTTTATGTTATGTTTAAACCTTTTCATATGGGAATGCATTGGACTTAATAAGTGACGGGTGGAGCCCGCTATAGCTCCTCGATGCATCGGTAGGTCTCATGAGACAAACTAGTGTCTTGGAATAAGGCCTTGACAAAATCTTATTTGTAGTCTTGGCACGAGGCCTTGGCTATGTGGTTATGATAGTCTGGCATTATGCATTCCAACATTATGAAAGTGGTTATTGATTTTTGCATGTGATTATTCGATTAGTAGAATATCCATGTGAATAAGTAAATGGAATTATTTCATTTTATTTATTCCATACCATGTTGATAGTTCATGTTTGAAATGCTTTTGTTTTAGTTATACATTGCCTTAAAAGTTTATTATTATTTATGAAAGTTTCCGCTATTTTGTTATCCTTACTGGGCATTTGAGCTCACCCCTTTTATATGTTTTATTTTTCCCAGGAAGTGAAGAAGTAAATTATGAATGACCTGCAGGGATATTATGTGGGGATATGAGTGTGGATTATGGAGACTTTATGTTGTTGTAGTAGTTTTTCATTTTATGATGTAATGTAAAACCTATGAATATATCTAGTGTTTCCAAGGATACTAAACCAATCGGTCTTTCGAGATTTGATCATTCTTGTGATCATGCCAATGTTATGTAATAATGCACCGACTCTGGGTAGCTGGGGTTGGGGCGTTACAGTTGGTATCAGAGGAATTTTAGTACAAACCTTGGAAGCTAGATTTAGATAAACTCTGATTAGAGCACGTAGACCTAAGATGAACTTTGAGGATTAGTATAGAAGAACTTCCTAGAATTTTGGTATTGTAGAGATTTTGTGTGTTTTCCGAGCAATACATCCTTTTCTGGATACGAGCAGGTAGAGGCGGCTCTGGCACAGATGTACCTAGGGGTAAAACCCGAAAACACCGCTTTGAGCTAGACTCGAACGGGAACTGGTGCACGACAACGGGCCTTGCTGCACTATTGGTTACGACACTCCCGGGGGATATGCTTAGGATAACTCTCATTTTCTTTAGAAATCATTTTGAAGGGATTATGAGTATATACATCCTCAAAGAAAAAAATTCTTATGATTATGGATTATATCCATAAATAGTTCAATTTATGTTAAGTGTTTTATAAGTACGGGATTATGTATTTTGATTCATAAACTGATCTAGTTTATGCCATTGTTTAGAAATGGCGCCTAGTGGAAGAAATGGAAACCGTATCAATGCACGCACTCCATGTAGGGATTGCCCTCCTGCTCAAGATAATTATAGTGGGGCTGGTGATGCAACTGGTTCTGATCAGCTAATCACCATACTGGGACAACTTACTCAGGTTATGAATAATAACCTTACCCGTATGGAGCACCCTGATCCGCAGCGTGGAGGATAAATGTTAGATCGATTCATGAGGTAAAAACCACCAATGTTCAATGGGAATTCAAATCCCTTAGTAGCTGAGCAATGGATATTTTCCCTAGAGAAAATATTTCAGGCTTTGGGGAGCAGTGAAAGGGAAAAAGTTATCATGGCAGTTTACCGCCTCACTGGAGATGCTGATCAATGGTGGTCATTGATTCAGAACATGAAGGAAGATGATGAAGTATCAAATATGGAATGGAGGGAGTTCAAAGATCTGTTTTTAGAAAAATACTTCCCTCGCGACCATCGAGCAGATATGGAAAGGCAATTTCTGAGTCTGAGACAGAAGGAGGATGAGAATGTCACAAAGTATGAGGCTAACTTTACAAGGTTAGCGAGGTATGCTGGAGATTATATTTGCAACCCAATAAGTAAGATTTATCGTTTCTTTGATGGGTTAAAACAATTTCTCCGTCGAGCATTAGTCTCACAATCCTTTTCATCGCACGAAGACATTGTCTCATGTGCTATCAAGACCGAAAAGGAATTCTCTATGTCTTATGACTTTAAAGCAAAGCAAGAGAAGAAGAGACCTGCTGATCAATCTGGGAATGGAAATAAGGGGAAGAAAGGAAAGGTTGAATATCCATCATGTGTTAAATGTGGGAAGAAACACCCCGGTACTTGCTTGAAGGGAATGGGAGTCTGTTACAAGTGTGGTGAAAAAGGCCACCAAGCTCATCATTGCAAGGGGAAGAAGGAAGCTACCAACGTTCAGTGCTACAATTGCAGGGATATGGGGCATTATGCAAATGCATGCCCTAAGCGTCAGGAGAACTTACCTCAGAAAAGGCCAAGGGATCAAGGCCAGGCTTATGCTATCACTACTACAGAGGTAGAAGCTCCAAAAGACGTGGTGGCAGGTAATTTAATGGTTTCCTCAAGTTTAGCAAATGCATTATTTGATTCTGGATCATCGCATTGTTTCATATCTTCCCAGTTTGCTAAGAAAATTAGATATTTCCAATTTGATTTAATAAGGGAGTTGTCAGTTAAAACTCCCAAGGGAAGTATCGTTGCAACAAAGTTTTGTGAATCAGTCCCCATTAGAGCACATAAATTTTCTTTATCTGCTGATCTCATCGTCATACCTATGATTGAGTTCGATATAATCCTCGGTATGGACTGGATTTCGGACTATGATGCGAAGATTTATTGTAAGAAGAAAGAGGTTACGATTCTTGATGATAATGATAAGGAACACCTTATTTTTAGAGCAGAATCGTCACCACCTAATTCTTATTTAGATCCACCCCCAGTAGCTCAACTAAATTCAATTATTGGGGAGGAAGAGAATGAAGTAACTATCGGTGAGGAAAGGAATGTTCAAATAGAGGATGTACCTGTTGTGAAAGAATTTGTAGATGTATTTCTGGAAGATTTACCTGGACATCCTCCAGAACGAGAAGTTGAGTTTTCCATTGATTTGATTCCTGGATCAAGGCCTATATCTAAGACCCCTTATAGAATGGCCACTGTAGAGTTAGTCGAATTAAAGAAACAACTAGAGGAATTGAGTAATAAGGGATTTATTCGCCCTAGTGTTTCTCCATGGGGAGCCCCTGTTCTTTTTGTTAAAAAGAAGGATGGATCTATGAGGTTATGTATCGACTACAGGGAGATCAATGCTATAACGATAAAGAACAAGTATCCCCTACCTCGTATTGATGATTTATTTGACCAACTGCATGGAGCTCAATACTTTTCAAAGATTGAACTTCGATCTGGATACCATCAGTTGTGTGTGAAGAAGGAAGACATTCCGAAGACAGCATTTCGAACCAGGTACGGGCATTACGAGTTTACTGTAATGCCGTTTGGATTGACTAATGCACCCTCTGTATTCATGGATCTGATGAATAGAGTTTTCAAGGAGTATCTCGATGAATTTGTGGTGGTATTTATTGACGATATCTTGGTATACTCCAAAACCTACGAAGATCATGAAAATCACTTGCGCATTATCTTGAAGACTCTGAGGAGGCATGAATTATATGGGAAGTTTAGCAAGTGTGAATTCTGGCTTCATGAGATTTCTTTTCATGGCCATATTGTCTCCAAAGATGGAATCTCTGTTGATCCTTCTAAGACCAAAGCAATCCAAGAATGGCCAGCACCTACGAGTATAACTGAGGTACGTAGTTTTATTGGCTTGGCAGGTTATTATCGACGTTTCGTCCAAAATTTTGCCCATTTGGCTAACCCATTAACGAAGCTCACACGTAAAGGGGTTAAATTTGTTTGGACAAAAGAGTGTGAAGAATGTTTCGAAGAACTGAAGAGAAGATTAGTCAATGCTCCTATATTGACTCTACCATCGGGGAATGATGGGTTCGTTATTTATAGTGATGCATCGAAGAAAGGACTTGGCTGTGTCCTTATGCAGAATGATAGAGTTATTGCCTATGCATCACGACAGTTGAAAATTCATGAACAAAACTATCCTAATCATGATCTCGAGTTAGCAGCAGTGATCATTGCTTTGAAGATATAGAGGCACTACCTCTATGGTGAAAAATGTGAGATTTATACTGATCACAATAGTTTGAAGTATATTTTCTCACAAAAAGAACTCAACATGAGGCAAAAGAGATGGCTTGAATTACTCAAGGATTATGATTGTACGATACACTACCACCCAGGGAAGGCAAACAAGGTGGCAGATGCTTTGAGTAGAAAAGACCATGGAGTTTTGAACAATATGAGAATTGAAAGGGATCCAATTTTTATGGATCTAGTGAAGATGGACATGGGAATAACCAGGGAAGCTGAAACATCAATGATTTTTCAAATGGTTGCCAAACCATCTTTACTAGAAAGGATTAAGAGTTCTCAGACCGATGATGAAGAATTCCAAAAGAAGATTAAAGCTGTGAATGATGGGAGATTGAGAAACTTTGTGTATGAAGATGGAATTTTGAAATTCGGGAAGAGAATTTGTGTTCCCAATATACCTGATCTAAAAAGGGAATTGCTGGATGATGCTCATAGTTCCAATTTCTCTATACACCCTGGGAGCACCAAAATGTATAGAGATTTTAAGGAACATTTTTGGTGGGACAACATGAAGAGGGAGATTGCTGATTTTGTGTCAAGATGTATGGTTTGTCAACAAGTGAAAGCTGGAAGGCAACAGCCTGGAGGAGTCATGCAACCTCTTCCCATACCGGAGTGGAAATGGGACAATATTACAATGGACTTTGTCATGGGGCTACCAAAGACTCCTAGAAGGAACGATGCAATATGGGTTATTGTTGATCGTCTTACCAAGTCATCTCATTTTCTTGCTATAAGAGAAGATCTACCCCTGGAACGTCTAGCAAGACTATATATTAATGAAGTTGTGAGACTTCATGGAGTACCTCTATCGATTGTTTCTGATCGTGATCCCCGTTTTACTTCAAGATTCTGGAAAAGTCTTCAGAAATCCCTAGATACTGAACTTCATTTGAGCACTGCATACCACCCTCAGACAGATGGACAATCAGAACGGACTATTCAAACCTTAAAAGACATGTTGAGATCTTGCTCACTTGACTTTCAGGGTATGTGGGATCAATATTTACCTCTGGTAGAATCTTCCAATAACAATAGCTTCCATTCAAGTATTCAGATGGCACCATATGAAGCGTTATATAGAAAGAGATGTCGTACACCAACCTGTTGGGATGACGTTGGTGAAAGAAAACTTGTAGGCCCAGAACTGGTGGAGGAAACGGTGGAAAAGGTGAAGGTAATCCAAAATCACATCAAAGCAGCTCAAAGTAGGCAGAAGAGCTATGCCGATAATCGAAGGAAGGATTTGGAATTTCAAGTCGGTGATCATGTTTTCCTGAAGTTATCTCCATGGAAGGGAGTCATACGTTTTGGTAAGAAAGGTAAATTGAGTCCCAGGTACATCGGACCTTTCGAAATTCTAGAACGAATTGGGGTTGTAGCTTACCGATTGGCAATGCCGCCAAGTCTCTCCAAAGATCGCGATGTGTTCCACGTATCTCTATTGAGGAAATACATGCCTGATCCGACGCATGTACTCACCTATGAGGAATTAGAACTGGAACCTGATCTTTCCTATTGTGAAGAGCCCGTCAGGATTCTTGATACAAGAGAACAAGTACTGAGAAACCGGACGACGCGTCTGGTAAAAGTTTTGTGGAGAAATCATAAGATGGAAGAGGCAACGTGGGAACCCGAGAAACTTATGATGAAGAACCACCCGAGTCTTTTTATGCAGTAATACCCTAGAAATTGCGAGGACGCAATTATTTGAAGGAGGGGAGAATGTAACACCCCAAGCTTCTATGGTACGTTTCCCTTCGAATAATGCGATAGCGTGTGTTGTACGCAACACCGAGTTCTAACACACCGTAACCAATCAAATTAGACGTTATGAATAGTAATACCTACTTTTTGAAATCATATATATTTTATATTTCAAAATGAACTTCATTTTTGGATTCGGAATATCGAAATTAGCCTAGGGTGAAATTTTGGTACTTTTCGGATAACTTTAATATTTTGATGAATAGTGAAAATTACTAAATTTTAATTAAAAACAACTTTTTTAATCAAAATAATTAATAGGGATAAATTGTGAATTTGAGTGGTTTTAAAATATATTTAGAATATATTTTTACCATTTAATATAATGTTGGTCATTGGACATAATTTTACAATTAAACCGAACATAAACAAGTGTCAATCTTTTGATAGTTATTACCTCTTAAAAACACGCTTTTTGTTTTGACAGCGGGAATTAATTTTAAATTAATTTCTGCCACTTCTGTGTTTTGAATTTAAAAAAATGGATTCAATATTTGGAATCAGGATGTCCAAATTGTGTAAATAGGTAACTTTTATTTTTAGACATTTTGAATAATTACTGTGGTAAATATTTTATTTACCATGGTTAAAGGTAAATCCGGTAAATAAGGGTTAAAAAAATAATATTATAATAATACAAAATTACCCTAAAACGTGTCCTAACCTTATTGGTGGACACATACCCGACCATTAGCATCCTTGGGTCAATTTGGGAACCCCTTGGAGCCACTTGTATGTGGTAGGGACACTTTATATTAATAAAGTTAAAATAAAAATAAAAATGGCATAAGCTTACATCTTTTAGAAGAACAATTTTTACATAGGGTTATACATGTTTGATTTTCGATTATAAATATTCATTAGAAAGATAAAAAGATTTCCTACATAATGATATTTTATTTATAATTTTTAGACATCAAATAATTTAAATTATTAATGACACAATAATGATGCAATGTTTACCTCATTAATAAATCATTTAAATAAATAAGATTATAATGATTAAAATATTATCTAAAACCTGTAAAATTCTTATTGGTTGATGTTATTTAGAATATTAGTCATCTTATATTCGACCTCAATGATTTTTGGACCATTATAAACCGAATATAATTATATTATAAAGTAATACTTTCACTCTTTCCTAAAGATCCCCTCTTCTCCCTTATAAAAGGAGACCACTTCTACTCATTCCTCACACCTCTCAAGCCACTTGGCTCGTCCAAACTCTGCCCAAGTAAGCTCCCCACATCCCGCTCCTCCTCCTTGAAGCTTCACCTTAGGCATAAATCATTTCAAGAAGTCCTTTGGTTCCATCCAAAGTGAGTTACCTAAATTAAAGGTAACGATTTCTCTTAAATTATTTTCCTTTATTTTGCTTCTCCAACCCCCAAAATCTTTTTATTTCCTTTCTTTTGTAACAACACCAGTATCCTCAATATACTAGGATGTTGTTATAAGAAGGATTCAAGCTACACATACACACAACTCCATCTAATGGATGATGAACATAATGTTTCTGTGGATGGCAAACTAACGCCTCACGAAACGATGATTGTTCAAATACATCTTACCGCCTATCATGGTGGCCATTATGATGGAACTGTAATTAAATATGATATTAATGATATATATTTTATATATAAGCTTCTTTAATTCCATTTTATTTCATACCATTATTCGTTTCATGATGTATATACATATGATAATTTCATTTGAGGAAGTGCGGACTACCGCCCCCTTAAAATGATATGACTCGTTCATACCACACATGGAACGTATAAAGGATGGTGTTAATGAACTTAAGTAACATATATAAAATATTATATTATACTGGAATAGTAATATACCTATGTATCATTTGGATTCAATTCTTTTAAAATAAAAATTAAATGGAAGTAGTGTTCGTGCGTACGTACGGACTTTCGTCTCCACGAACGCGGTGAGATCCATCCTCCATCGTATCCATTCAAGTCTTATTCTCATTTTAGGGTTAAAAATAATGTTAATATCATTCTGATTATGAATAAGATTTAATCTATCCATTACAAACATGTCTTACGTAATCAAACATTTAAGAAGAACGAATCGATTATCACCTGAAACGACGATAATACTAAGATATTATTAATAAAGCAATGTTAAAAGATCATATATGATATCATATTAATGTATATGATTCTTGTATAATTTAATAACAATTATTTCACCATTATACAGGAGGTTAACCGACCCCAACAAAGGAAAAGTACAAGGTAAGGGTTATTTCACAATCTCTTCATTATCCGAGGTTGTTTATACGTAATAATCTACTGGGATATCTTTATCATCCACATCCATGTTTCTTATAAATGTATTTCAAAACATTTTTACTATTTACAATAATATGGGTTAAAGTCATTTATACCCTTGTTTGACTTTTTATAAGAGGTTTATAAAGGAATCTTTCCGTCGTTTTCAAAACAAGGTCCTTTTTAACCTTTTCGACAGAATTGAGGTAAGAATGTTTTTTTAACTTATACGGCGGGTGCGGTTATTTTACGCCGTTATAAAATCTTCAAAGCTTTCCTTACAAGATTATAAGAATATTTTCAAAGAAAATGTTTTATTTTATATGGATCTTAAATGATTTCAAAATAAAATGAGATATTTCTTTAAAAAGAATTTTGATTTCATCTACGTCAACATCCTTTGATGGATTTTAAGATTATTTGAAGTTGATTTATTATGATACAAAACTTCTATATTGTATTTAAGGTTTTGTGATATGTTTGACTATGGATGTGCTATTTTTATACCATTCATAGTTTATGGTGAAATTATTGACACTT
Organism: Viscum album; assembly: GCA_963277665.1. NCBI lineage: Eukaryota > Viridiplantae > Streptophyta > Magnoliopsida > Santalales > Viscaceae > Viscum > Viscum album. The sequence goes on along the minus strand of OY728136.1, from coordinate 896,461,681 downwards.
CGTATGCTAGTTTTAATACGAATGTTTATGTTATGTTTAAACCTTTTCATATGGGAATGCATTGGACTTAATAAGTGACGGGTGGAGCCCGCTATAGCTCCTCGATGCATCGGTAGGTCTCATGAGACAAACTAGTGTCTTGGCACAAGGCCTTGACAAAATCTTATTTGTAGTCTTGGCACGAGGCCTTGGCTATGTGGTTATGATAGTCTGGCATTATGCATTCCAACATTATGAAAGTGGTTATTGATTTTTGCATGTGATTATTCGATTAGTAGAATATCCATGTGAATAAGTAAATGGCATTATTTCATTTTATTTATGCCATACCATGTTGAAAGTTCATGTTTGAAAGGCTTTTGTTTTAGTTATACATTGCCTTAAAAGTTTATTCTTATTTATGAAAGTTTCCGCTATTTTGTTATCCTTACTGGGCATTTGAGCTCACCCCTTTTATATGTTTTATTTTTTCCAGGAAGTGAAGAAGTAAATTATGAATGACCTGCAGGGATATTATGTGGGGATATGAGTGTGGATTATGGAGACTTTATGTTGTTGTAGTAGTTTTTCATTTTATGATGTAATGTAAAACCTATGAATATATCTAGTGTTTCCAAGGCTAATAAACCAATCGGTCTTTCGAGATGTGATCTTTCTTGTGATCATGACAATGTTATGTAATAATGCACCGACTCTGGGTAGCTGGGGTCGGGGCGTTACAATAACTAACTAGGGATAAACATATCACATCAACACATTATCCTTACCTCAAAGGCTCATCCCACAAGGAATGAAACTGTTAGGGGAATATATCCTCCTTCATATTCCCTAAAACGTGCATTTATGGGGTGGAGTTTAGAGCCTCACTCTATCTAGGCATGTGGGAATAGATCCTCAAGTAAATACCCCACTCTACGAAGCCATCTGCACATGCTTATATATCAATTCATTAAAAAAATACCATAACACAACATAACATAACAAATTCCATTGTAAATCATCAATAACAAAGAATAACAAACAATATTGGAATTAATACTATCCCATTACCCATTAACACATTCACCAATTTCAATTCATAGTCATTTTTTCAAATTCCTAATCTTGCACCTTAACTGTTTATTTTTATTCAACAACCCATATAACTTGGTCAATATTCATCAATGTCCATACTTTAAACCATTTACGAGTTCAAGTAAATTTCCCATGGATTAAATAATTCTATATTTATGATTTCCCCCATGAAATCATTTACATGTTCTAAATTCACAATCTATATAAAATTTCATATGATCATTAATTCATGTATAGTATTTTTTATTTTTCCTTTCAACATAAATCTTATACCATTCGACACAATCCCATTTATCCCGATTAACCCATTACTCTTCCAATCCAAACCACCCCTTAAGCCATAATAAAACCCAGATAAAACATAGGCATTCCATATTCATTCCATCTAACCATGAAAACATTTTCAACATAGGATCTATGTTAATACATATCAATCCCACACAATACCATGTCAATTTCTAGGTTTGGAAAGGTCATCACATCACATGGGTGGACCCAAATTGGTCAAATCATCTTTGATGCATCCCATGGGGATCGTGAGGGTTTTAAATCATTATTTATAGGATAATTCTACCAAATCCCACTATATTCATCTAATTATGGACAATAGTAAATAATGAGCACATACTCATTTGCAAAAATCTACTTAAAAACTGTGGGATATAACTTGTAGAACACCTACCTCAAATACGATGATAAACACAATCCCAATCAAAGCCATAGATCTAGATTTAATGTCCGTTCAAAGCCTCCAAAAAAATATCTCCATAAAATAATGGATTTAGAGCTCCAAATAGAGATATGGAATGGGTGAAATCCATAAACCAAAAATCATAAGAAAGAGTGGGTTTAGCCATACCCAAATATTTGATTCACAACTGACGACACTCCAAATGACTAAGAAATGAGAGAGATTGATCCTTGGGAACTATTGGAGGTATTTCTTGGTCACTAGGGTTGAGAGGGGAATAATTAAGAAAAATACTGAGTTGGGGTTTAAAAACTCGAAGTGGAAATTTTGTAAATTTTCTGACTTTTCTAGGCCGCATGGTTTTCCAAACAGTGCGCAAACCACGCAAAAAACACTGCCTGAAAATAAACCCCTTTATCATGGTTTCCTAAGGTTTCCGCACCGCTTTCTTAACTGTGTGTAAGGCTATGTCCCTGGATTAATGGTTACCTGGAATAATCTGTATGATTTTCCCTAACCATGTACAAACCGTGAAATATGCCATTGAACTCCCTTTTTCCTCCTATTTTCATTTTTTGAACCCCCAAAACACCCTCTAGTCTTCAAATGAATGTAGGAAACAATTATTTATCCCAAATTAAGGAACATAAACATAAACATAAACTAGAACATATATTATGGAGAAACTGGGATCTTAGACCATCCCCACCTTATAACAGCTCGTCCACGAGACTCTCTTCCAAGCATCACTAGACCTTCGTAAAAAGAGATCATTCCATAGGAACTGCCTCTCCCTTCCCAATTTCCATCTTTCTGGTAGCACATCACAAGGCCACTAGACACATATCAAGGGAATATACTTTCCCCCCATGACATCCTCACCACAACCCACAACACAAACTAGAAAAATCCTCAAGCATACATCCACTTCAACCTTACCCAACCACTATAACTTCATAGATAAAACATAAACAATGGTTGCTGACTATCTACACATGGAAGCAGCGCACATAACACCACATCATCCTGGAGGAACCATTTGACACTTCATAGACATACCCTCTATACAATGTATGACCCAAATCACATGGCATCATTTTAATTTTCTCCCAACTCTATAGGGGAATAAACCCGGTATCACCCCAATGAAACACATGATCCCACATTTTTTTTATAGTTCAATCCACAACTGTACAACCAAACACATCCTAAAACAATCAGCTACTTGACCAACTGAACCCGTGACAAAAATATATATTAGAGATAACTCACACAAACATTGACCACTCGGGCCATTCCAACTCGAAACTCTAGTCACATCGTCAACCAACCATTTATGCAGTATGGTTCCTTCCACAATCATCAGTTAATTGGAACCTCCACATTCGACAAAATACCACTCAAATCTAGACCTAACTTTCGCATCACCAGACATGTTCAATCTAATTATGCCCCAACATCCATAGGATCATTTCTCTGATTTGGCATCTATCTGTACCATCAAAACCATTTAGAATTAAATTACTATACTATCCATACGAGGACTAATATTAACTTAACCTCTGCCAGGTACACTTCATTTCCAATAATGTACTTTCTTCCACAACATCAACCCAGAGGTGGGTCATTCTCACCACACCCATTCACGTTTACCACCTCAGGTCGGACCACAACCGACTGATTTTTCCCAGAACACACACCTTCCACTGATCATATGCTACCCCTTCCTCACCTTCCCAAGGTGCATACTGACTTTAAGCCTACCATTATCATCCCACACACAAAATGAGTTCATTCCTTGAATTATAGTCGAATTCCATCATCATGGAATTACCTCTATCTAGACCGCCATCGAGCATCAACATTGGCATAACACCATATCACATGGACAAGGATCCCTCAACTTCAATATGTCCTAAAACCACCTTAGGATAAATTACCTAAGTCTAATCCCAATCTTTATTGGTGTTATGGAACCTAACCTCTCCTTCTATAACCTGTTTTCATATCCAACCACACCCTTCTTTAACTTCATCACTAGAATCACAAGCTTCTCATTGAACCACCCAGAGCTCGAAGCCAACACATGGATCATTAGTCACAAAAACCAAGTCACTCATTCCCTCCCTGAGGGACGTAACATACACCCTAAAATTTCTTCATTAGCATCAATTGCATCTACATTGACTTGATTTTCTCTTTTTCACACCTAGAACTGACTTATCACTCCCCATCTAAAGTGTGTTGTTTCCATTTCTCACCATGAGGGACTCCAACCACCACATCTTATACCTAATCAAAAACTAATAAAATACATAGACATCGACATCTAGATTTTTTCCAAAACAAGAAAACGAATGTCACCTAGTGCCCGTTCTCAGCTTCTATGAATAGAACCCATGATGATTGTTGACATTAAGTCCATCCGGAGGACCTCCCTACAAGCCATAGAGGGTGTACATCCCATTATCAAACTCAAAACATAATATTTCCGTAAGAAAAAACTTCATGATATTCGTCATCTAACCAAACACCATTATGTCTCTTAGTGTGAGCCAGATCTTCTCAACATACCTAGGATGATGTCAAGATGTAAGGAATTCTTGACACTAACTGAGGTACGCTATGTAGTTTTTGAAGAACACCACCACCAACTGATCCATTTATGATGTTTAAATATGGGAAACCATGACCTACCAACGATTTCAGGGCTTCCTACCGAACACATGTCATCCACACATTACCACCATGAATCAGGTGATATTACCAACCATATTTAACCATAACTCCACAACTGAACCTCCAAATAGTCGTGAACCAACATTTCATTTGGAACTACTTAGACTACAATGCTCGTGTTCTTATGATGTGTCCCTGATAGCTAACAACCGAAACACAGTGGTCTATCACACTAATAAAACAATTATACTCTCACAAAAAAATAGTTATCAATGTGTATCCCATCACTCGATTACTTACCTAATCGTGTAACATTGTTAGTTATCCTCATCATCACTGATGTGGCCTCTACATCTCACACAATAACCAAAACCATTCATACAAAAACATTAATCCATGTGACCACTCTCACCCCAAGTGTCAACTTCGAGTGAAATCTTATAACAAAACATCATACAACCTTGTCTCTTTTTCTCAAATAACAACTTCGACACATCCTTTAGTCTGTATCCAAACATGGTTGTCAAGAGTCCACACAATAAAACCCTTCTAAACAAACTATACCTCTTATCACAAACACTAGGGTGACCTCATGAAGAAACTAGGCACAACTATTCCATTCACTAAATCATGGGGTACTTAGTATGCATTGATTCCACCCCTAAAGCATCTTCTACACTTCATATTACAATGTACATGTACCACTGGGCTAACCTCACACAAGGTTGCCCATGATTTTTTGAAACTATAAATACTAAACCATGACAAGAGTTGCACCACTCTCTATCAACCTTCCCACTAATGCTTCTGTGACCAAACTACAACATACAACACTCTTTCTCCCACTATAAATGTCCAAAACATCTACATGTATGAGGCACACCTAGAAGAAATAGAAACACTATTGGACCTCTCTCATAGGAAACCATGAAGGTTGGATGTTAGCAACTCCCTAAAATAGATTCATAACCAGGAAAAGCCATTGGACCTCTCTCCAAACCATACATATCATGACACGAACATGAAATTATTATAAAATTCACTCTTACCCTGATTCTGATACACACTGTGCCTAATGCACAAAGTGACCATTTACTCTAGGTACCATACCAAAGGTATACAAATTTATCTGTACTGTGAGAAAAAAAATCATCAATGGGATTCGAAATGAAACATTCTAGGTCTTTACTCACATGGTCACTAAGACTCAGGCACCATCCATATGGTCCAACATGAACATCATACGGTAATGAATCAAAAGTGTTTTCTTACTCACATTACCGAACAACACCTTAAAACCCAAAGTACACAACCCAACCAAGGGTTCACTAAACATACCACATAGGCCACATCATCATCATAAAGACCTCAAAATCCAAATCCAAAGTATTAAACTAGGGTACTCTAAATGCCCGAACCCACACCTATAAGGGTCAAACTGACAACACATATGATACCCGCATTTGAACTTAATCATTCTAATTTCAAACTTATCATTCACCCAAAACATTAAAGAATGGACGAAAGTATTTAAACAATAATGGAAAATACCTCACACTATCAACTGTTAACAAACCATTTTTCATACTATATCCCAACCTTAAACATCACACATTGAACACTACCCTATACCATACATACTATAGGTCATGGTCCACATAGGGTAACCAATTTACTTAATCAAAAGTCTATAGTCAACACATCCCCAAACCAATCCTTCTTTTACAACATGACCCATTCCTCTTAAGAAGATTTAAATTTTCAAAACTTTTTACAAACATCATTTTAACACATTTACACCCTACATTAAGAAAAATTCATTAACAATTTTTCCATCGTCATGTAATCTTTCTATTTTAGACACCGAATTAGCCATTACAATTTATTACAACCCAAAATTTGAACCCAATCATTACATTTATTTATACAAGATATTCCTTAAATATTCATTTGCATTAATTTCATTCACCCAGTTACATTACCATTATTATGCATCATTTTATTATGATTTATCATGTAAATGAATTATACTCCCTATGCCCTGTACACCCATCCTATGTTTGTTCCTATAATGAGGAATGTTGCCTATATCCTTATGTTCCAAAGTTGAAGCATTGAATACATAACTTCATGTAATTCCATAAATGAGAAAAATATCATAAATCTATCATATCACACCACATGTGCATCACCCAATAGTGAAATATCATTCAACAATAACAACACACAACAAAATCAAAAATTCCCACATATGGTGACATGGTTTTTCCTTCATACATGGGTTAGATTCTCCCAAGAATGATCACATTACCAATACCTAACACATTTTAATATCCTTTCTACCATCCCTAAATAGTAAAAAAGAGAGCAAAACTCCTCTGATATTACATTGTAACATCCTCGACCTAGAATCCACTAACTGGTGCCCCGTGCCGAGTCTTCACATGAAATAAAGTGCGCCTCCCTGTATGCTAGAGGGTGCAGACTAGCAGTGTGGGTCTAATAAGACACCTATGGATACTATACCCTCTATACCAAAGTAAGAAACATTGGAACAAAAAATAAATAATAGATGCAATATGAAACAACCAATAACCATGAACAACCACACTTTCCTTAAACAAAGTACAAACCAATAATCAAATAAAACCATGTCATTCCATACTAGTAGAGCAAGTGAATAAATCCAGAAATAAAACAAGCATCCAAATCTCCAATGGGTCTCAACTCTACGTTCAAATATTTCTCCATCTACATCCAAAACCCATCTCAACATCTTAGTGTAGGGCCTCTTCCCTTTCCCTGACCTACATCCAATAGATCTTCTCATATACACAATGGAATCCCTAGCAAGGTGTGAGTACAATACTCCATAGGTCACCACCAATGGTGTCTATAAAATATCTTGTGTAATAGAGAGTGCATGAAATTACGAAATAATGGTATGTAATCAAAATAAATCATGACTTCCATTAGATATCTAAGGTTCACTTAATTAATCCTAGAATTTATCCCAATTTCAGTTTTATAACATCTCCATTCCTTAATACATTTTGATCATGTGTTCCATGGTATAGGAACAATTATCATCCACACAAGGGTCTAATGCAATAAATCACAATGCATAGGGGAAATAAATCATGTCTCTATCTCACTAGTGATAAACCTATCACATCAATGCTTTATCCTAACCTAGAAGCCTATGATCAGGTGGAATGAGACCATTAGTGGAATAGAGCCTCAGTCTAACTCAACATATAGGCGTAGATCCTAAAGTCAACACCCCACTCTAACAATCCTTGTTTACATGCTTATTTATCAAATCACCACAACCATACCATAACACAACACAACATAACCAATACTATTGGAAATCATCAATCAAAAAGATTAAAAACTATATGGGAATTAATACTTTGTCATTACCCATTAACACATTCACGAGTTACAATTTATAGTAATTTAGCTAAATTCCATTCTTGCACCTTATCCCTTTAATAATATTCAAAAACCCACATTCCTTTGTTAATATTCATTAAGGGACATACATTAACCCATTTATCAGTTCAAGTACATTTATCATGTATTTAATCATTCCATATTTATCATTTCCCCCTTGTAACCATTTAAATGATCTAAATTTAAAATCCATTTCCAATTTAACATATTCATCAATTCATGTGCATTAATTCTATTTGTAATTTCAACATAAATCATATACTATTCAAGAAAATCCCAATTAACCCAATTAACCCATTACTAAGACAAGACAAACCACCCCTTAAGCCATAATAAAACCTAGTTCAAACATATAAATTCCATATTCAATCCAACTAACAATACCAATATGTTCAACATTGGATCTATGTTATTACACATCAATTCCACATGTGACCTTCCAATTTCTAGGTTTTGAAAAGGTCAGCACACCCCATGGGTGGCCCCAAATTGGTCAAATCATGCTCTAATCATCCCACAGAGATCATGAGGGTTTCAAATAATTATTTATATAGTCATCATATCAAATCCCACCAAATAAATATAATGAAAAAATTGAAATTCCAGAACACAAACTCATATGCACACATTTACTTAAAAACAAGGTGATATAACTTGTAGAACACATACCTTAAATTCGATGTTGAACACACTTCCAATCGAAGGAATATATATGGATTCATCCACCATTTGAAGACTCGATATAAATATGTTTTAAAAAGAATGGTTTTAGAGACTCAGATAGAGATATGGAAGATGTGAAATCCCTTAACTATAAAGGACAAGAATGAGTGGGATTATCCTTACCTAGATATTCGATCCGCAATTGACAGCACTAAAATCGACCAAGAAATGAGGGAGATTGATCCTTGGGAGGTCATAATGGTCTTGGTTCATTTCTAGGGTTGAGAGGGAAATAATGGAGGAAACTATCAAGTTGGTGTTTAAAAACCCTAGGTGGCAATTTTTTAAATTTTCCAACTTTTTTGTGCTGCATGGTTTGAAAACCGCGTGCACACTATGAAAAAGCTACATCATGAAAATATACCCCATTCACATATCCTCCTAGTGATTTTTTACAGTTTTCTTAAACCCTGTGTTAACCATGCATAAGGCTCTTTCCATGGCTGCACAGTTACTAGGGACACTCTGCACTATTTGCACTAATCACGCGCAAACCGTGAAATATACCTAGGAACCACATTTTTCCTCTTATTTTCATGTCTCAAACCCCTGGAACACTCTCAAGTAATCACATGAATGTGGGAAAATCTTATTTCCCCAAAATAAGGGAAATAAACTGATAAATAAACAAGAATATATCTTATGGAGAAACTAGGATCTTTCATGTTTCGTCAAACATCTCTACGAAACATTATCAATGAACAATTGATTCAATATTAAAACATGAAACAAAAAATATCCCATGATTCCATATCCATGTGGCCACTTGTCTCCACCATCCCAACCCACTCAAAATGAACGTTTATATAGGAGACCCATCCTCTACATGATGATATTTGCATTACAAATATCATGTATAACCAAGGATATAAATAACAAATGAAATTAAGTATTGTGTGGTAACTTATTTCCTATAGAATACAAAAATTAATTAATAAAATTATTAAACCTGTTAATGTGTTTGTTATTATTTAAAAATAAATATCTAAAACAACCACAATAGGATTAATTTTCTATATAAATTTCATTCTTTGGTAGATTTTTCCAAAATATTCTATTCTGTTGAAAATCAAGGGAAATTCAAATAAAAAAATTTAACATACCACATATCCTATGGCATAAATGGATAATATAAAATATTTTTAAAACATAAATTTATTTATCATGATAATGTGTGAAAATAAGAATAATGAAATAACATTCACATAATTTAATTTCATATAATCCAAAGTCGATTATCCATTACTTGATGTTGTAGATAACTAAAACATTATAACTTAAAAAGGAAGCCTTTATCAAATTTATAATTCCTAAAGTTTGGTAAGCAAGATCCACCTGAATGGATAAAAACAAGCCTCCCCTCGAGTCATGTGAATCTCACATTTTTAATGAAAACATCACTAGTGTTAATCTATGTTTACTTTACCCATATACAAAAAAGTTTCCCAATGTTCATTATTTCATTATTTAATTTAATGAAAAAATTGATGATTCACAAAATTTTAATATGTAAATCCATTTCAATTAAAAGAATATAGTTTATTAAAAATTTCCATTCAATTCCACACCACTCACATTCATTGAAAACCACTTCCAACATAAATTATACTTTAAGGTAGCATAATAAACATATTAGATAGAAAATATGATCACTAAAAAAACCCTCCCATTTTAAATATATAACCTTATAATTCAAATATTAATATCCATATTGATATTTATGAACAATATAATTTATTATATCAAAATAATGAATTCATAGGGTAATACTATATGATAAGCACAAATTCCTCCTAAATGATGAAAATGGTGGTTCCATCTTGAACTATGATGAAGATGAAAAGATAAGATACAATATAACCTATAACAAAAGTAAACCACATAATTTATCAATAAATATGATATATCCAATTATTTAGTTTTAATTTTGAAAAAAATATATCTACAATAAGTGAAGAAACAAAAATGATGTGGTATTAATGACTAGATTATGACTAATAATGACCTAAGTATTCAATTGTCATAATGAACTACTAAAGGAATTATGGAGTTTTTCAAGAAGATCACATTGGATCCCATTATCCAATAAAAACCGAATTACTAACTGGGGTTTATATTATGGATATAAGTGGTCAATATGGAATAAAATCTTATTTGGGGGATAAAATAAAAATTTTGGTTTTAAATACATTTTAGCACACAAAAACCCAAGTCTAGTGATGCCACATGTGAGCCACTAACCCTCATTGTGGGAATGGTTGTCCAAATGGTAGATTATGTGGGAAAAAATGTATTTTATGAAAATGATATTTATGGTAATTAGAATTGTTTATTTTCATTCTGAATATGAAACATTGACCTTTAGCTGAACAACAATATACTATAAAATTATTATTATTTTGATGTGACCATTAGAAATTTGTGGGAAAATTATATGGTTTGAACAATAATAATAACATTATAATAAATATTAATAAATGGTCTCTATAATTTAATTTCATTTTTGTATTAGTACATAATTTTAAATAGATCAATTTTTTGAATAAAAATATATTTTCTTCCAAAATGTGTTATATTTCATTTTGTGAACACAAAATATATTCAATATAAATATTATTAGGTAATTATAAATGAAAAAATGAAATTAATGTTTTAATCATGATTTCATTATTACATTAGTGTGAAGTTTTGAGAAATTTCACAAAAATAAGATTTATAGATGAATAGTAAACATATATATTTATAAAAAAAACTATATTTTTTTCTATTATTTTCAATGATACATTTTTATTTGGATTATTTTAATTTTACATAATATTATTCAAAAAAATAATTCAATTTATACATTTTTTATCAACATTATACTTGATTATGTAATAAAAATACTTGAAGTCTAATTTTTTTTCACAAAACATATATTTATTGAGTTTCTCATTGTTATATTAAATTATATTAAGAGATTTATAGAATAGAATCCTTAAAAATGGATTTAATATTAGTAATCATCATGTGAATATTTATTTATGAGTATGATTTCTTTTTTGGTCATTATGAATAATACATATGATAAATATATTATTACAACAGTAAAAATATAAAATGTGTATAATGAGGTTGAACTACGATTTAATGAAATAATTATTCATCTTAATTATTAATAAATATATATATTTAGAACCTTATTAACATAGCATCTAATTTTTTTTTGAACAATTCTCTATGAATATTAAATAATAATATTTTAATCCATTAAAAATTTCATGGTGTGTCCCTTCCCCATTTAAAAATGGACACCCATATTATATATACTTTTAACATAATTAGGATATCTAGGTTAAAACAAAAGTACAAATATGTATTATCATCATACCAATCCATGAATTATAGTAACTAGTAATGGAAAAAATAAATTTTAGGGTTATTTAGGATGGTATCTAATCGAAGTCTAACGATGAATAAGTAATTATCTTACCAAATATCATTAATTATTTTTACTCTACCTATGGTAAATATTATTTATTCATCAAAAATAATAACTTCAGAATTATCAATATAATTAAATTTTATTATTATCATAGAAGACAATTATTCACCATCTTCTCCGTAAAATGTTAAAAATAAAGAATTTTTCATGAGTACCTATGAACTAATACAACGTGAATAGATGTGTTTAATTTTTTATGAAAAACATTAAAGGATAGTTTTAATGGGGGATTAAATTTTGGATTCTGATATTTATGAAAAAATTATTAATTTCAAACAATAATATATTTTATATCATACTATCATCCTATCTGTTGGAAAACTAAAGAATCCCTTATCTGTACATGTGGACTACCACCCCTATGAAGCAATATCATTCGTTTTTCATTTTCATGTTATATGGATGGTATTATAGATAATATTTAATACAAATATAAAATGTCTATGATTTGATAATTATTTTGTAATTGTGAATTATTATTTACCTTTATTTTGTACCAACCATCGAAAATTGGAACCATAACTTTTGAGTATATACAAACACTCATCTCAATGATGTGATTTAATTAATTTTTCACAAACTCTTATTATGAATTATTATAAATATTTATTTTTTGAATAAATATGGTTAATAATATATAATTATTCTTAGGGATATGTTTAATCCACGACCATATCAAATTTATTTAAATCATTGAAAAAATATATGTTTATGAAAAAAAGTAGTTATGACCTAGAATATTGTTTTTAATAATGTATTATTAAAAAATAATATATAATAAATTATAAGTAAAAAATATATTGTATTAAATTAATTAATTTTGATATATAATATATATATAATAAATATATAGTTATTATATATGAGTATTTAATTCTTATACATCAACACATGGCCTGATTTTAGGTATTTATTTTTCATTTTCATATTTATCTGGATTGTTTATGCTTCAATTTACATTTAAGAAACTATATGATCTATATCTGATAAACACTATATATTTTTCTCATCCCCTTGTTATTTCTATGATTTTTTATTAAAACCATATTTCTTTCTTTGGAAGTCAAATAATTTCAGAACTATTTTTCATCAAAAAGAGGCCTTATTTATCCTCATTTGAATAAATTACTTTTTCTTCTATACATTTTTTTAATATAATTTTTTATTATTATTAAATGATATTTTAATTAAACTTATCCAAATTTTTAGATTGTATCTAATGTTTTAAAAATAATTATTTTTTTATTTTCTAAACAAGTTTCAATTTATTGATGGTGTGAATGTTGTTCTTATTTAATTGATAATGGCATGAAAAACAATTTACAACTGTCATACCTATATATCACATTGAGGATTCATCTAAATTATTCCATTTGTCACATTAAATGAAAATTTTAAAATTATATTTTTTAAAATATTTGGATTTTAAATATGTTATTTAACAATGAACATGGGATTTCTTCAATAAATATAGATTTCATCTATTGATATATTTTTTCTTATTTGATAAAAAAATTAATGTGGCTTATGTTTCACTGTGGAAATTAAACAATGAAGAAATAACTTATTTTCTTTTGATATTTTATGATGAAAAATATATATTGATGATTTTATGAAACACATTACTTGTTTATAGGTTATCTCAGTAAAGATGAAATATTTCACAAACTAATTTACTTTAAATAGTTTAAACGACAATGGAAGGATGAATGTTTTTATGATCATATAGAACACTTTTGGATTAATTATCTTTGATGGGTTGGTCTGTTATAGTCATCCAATGCATTTTCTAATGTTGGATAACTCAAGGGATTAGTATGTTATATGTGACATTGATTTTATTTTCAAAAAAATGTTACATGGTCCATGTATAATGTTAATAATGTTATTAATGTTCCTCATTTCATGTCCATAAGTTTTGTTACGGAAAATTTTATAGGAACAAATTTTTTTACATGGACATATTTTAATGTCTATAATTTTATATGAAACCCTGATTTATAATTTGTATCATAATTAGTGAATATATTTATAGTGATCCACATTAAAAATTGTTTAATATTATGTTTTACAATCAGTATAATGTTTACGTGTTGGTATTTTAGTTCATGATTAATTATTAATACTTCCACACACATATAGATATATCTATTATTATGATACTTCTATAAAAAATGACTCAGAATTATTTATATTAAATTTTTTGGGTATGAATTCTATTATGATTATTTTATTAGATGCCTATGCTCATTCATGATCATTGATTGATATCTTTATATCTACAATTACATTGTATCTATGATCACACTTTCTTATGTCTTTCCTCCCCAAGGATGATGAAAGATTATAAGTATTATATATCCAAAATGGTATAAACCTGAAAAAAATTAATGGTGATATTGAATATTTATTTTTGATCCTTATGAAAATAGATTATGGAAAAACTTACATAAATAGTACATACACATATTTTAATCCATTAAAACAATCATAGTTTATCCATTCACCAACATATAAATGGACATCCATCATTTCTCTTATGTAAAACACTTTGATCCATATTTTTCAACAAAACCCTTAAAATTATATCCTTAACATCCTAATCCTTTAATTATATGTTCATGTATTCATTTATGTTTTTTCTAGTATTTTAAATAATCTATCTTAATGATGTTTTCTAAAGATGAGGTCATCGTCTTATTTATCCTCCTTCCTTTAATTTGTTTGTCTACATAATCTAAATTTATGTGATCAATCCTCAAATAAAAACATTAGAATTATAGATATTATGAAATTTTATTTTGATTATGGGACTAACATTATTTATCCTCTTCTATATCAAATGGTGAAACATAAGCATGGGATATGAGTACATGCATACAATAGCCTCACGTAGTGATGTATTTCATCTTCCATAACCACAATTCATGGTTGATTATTATGTTGAATTCAATTTTTATTTATTAAATTTATGAAATAAATGTAATTATTTATATATTATATATTATTTAACATATTTCTATCCCATTTATTCTAAAAACAATAAAAACATTCATTCGTACGTTTGGACTACAACACTCATGAATTTTTATGACTCGTTATTCATTTCCATGTTTCATGGTAGGTAATAAATATATATTTAATGAATACATATGATATATATGATATAATATTGATTCCATAATGGTGTATTAATTTTTACCATTATTTTTCCATCCTTTTAAAAGGTGAATAATCATCTGTTCATACATATGAGTTGTCATCTCGATAATGTAATGTCATTAAATTTTTATCATTGTTTTATAGGAATATTTATAAAAGCACATATGATGAAAAAAATTAAACAAAGATAACTATTAATATTCAAAATATGATGAAACTATGAACATGGTTTAATTATTAGAACCCTTGAAAGAAAAAATGCATGATTGATGAAGCAAATATCACCGAGAATAGTGATTTTAATAAATTGTTAATACGTGGGAGGTAATATTTTTTAAGTAAATCATATGAAGGATGATATTTATGAATATTATTATGGATTATATGTATAATAATTATATATTTATTATTCAATATGATTTTACATGTATGAATAAATGGAACACTTTAGGTATTACATTTATGTTTCAAACCCATTATAATTTGGATTAGATATGCTTGAATTTAGATTTAACAAGTTATATAATATTTATCTAATAAAAAATTTATCTATAATATACTATGAAGGTTTTTATAATTTCAAATTTTGATTACTATTTTATTCTCATTTTTCTCAAAAACATAAGATTTTTTATAAAAAATAAAATTGTTTATGCACCTTTGGTAAAGAAAATTTTTTATGTATAATGTTTTATAAAATGTTTCTAGGATTCATTAAAAATATTCAAAAAACATTTTTTTAATTCATTTCACATAATTTTTATCAAAAGATTTATAATCAATCGATTTTAAATCTTATAAGAATTGTTCTTTTCATATAAGGTGTGAATGGAATACTTGTTTTAATAATTACAACATGATCTCGATTTCCCACCATCACAAGTGCTCAATTTAGTAAATCATTTATAATAGTTTCCCATTTTTATGTTAAAATAATACCTATTAATTATTGATTTATAAGTCTTTCTCTTGTAAATATATGATATAAATATAATAATATTATTTTCCAGAAACAATACTCTTGGTGGTATTTTAATGTTATTTTTCATCAAAGATAAAATCATTTGAATTTTATTATGTTTAACATGGGATATGATATAATGATACCATCCATTTATTTTTCTCATTAAGGTTTATGGTGAAAATTTATTAAGGATGATTATATAAACCTATTTATCTATATATGGGATTAATACATTTTTATAAAATAATTCTAAAATATATTTCTTATTTAAGTTTCATACGATGATGTAAAATTGAATGTTTTTATAATCACATGGAACACATTTATTTTAAGGTTATGGGATCGATGGGTATATTATAGCCTATTATATCATTGAGTAAATATTGATAACTTATCAAATAATTAGGTTATTTGTAAACATAATTTCATGATCACCATAAGATGCAAGGACCTAGATTTGTTTCTATTAGTATATACGTGCACTAGGTTACTTGTAGATATGTTTATGTGTTGACCTATTTTCATCTAGATATTTTTATTGTTGGAATTATTTTCATGTCATTATTTTTATATGATATCATTATTTTATGTCATTAACATAATGAGTTAGCCGATTTATTTTTATACATGTTGACATTGTTATAATATTACATTTTTTATTCACATTCCAATTATTATATTTTATTTTCGGGTATCATGATTTATAATTGATGATTATGAAGTCTTATTAATATTTTCATTTGTTATGAGATATATTTACGGCTTGACTTATCATTAATTAAATTAAATAAAATTATTATGACCTCTTCAAGTTATTATTATGTTTTCATATCCATATTCTCACATATGATCGTTGATTGATATATCATATGTGTAGACTTACTGAGAATATAATCTCACTATTTTCTATTCTATTCCTTATTTTTTATAGAAGATTATATGTATGTTATCTGAAAGGGTATAAATATGAAGAACATCATTGAAATTAGTAGATGTCATTTTTGAAATAAATTTTGTATCTAGTCTTTAAAGACACTAAGTATTTATGGTTTTGGGGATTGTAAAATTGTGTTTTGATTTGTATATTCATCTCATATATGGTATATAAAATTATGATAGTATTTGGTATCCTCATTATGAACGCTCACCAGACGACTATGGTTTGCAGCCAAAATCATTTAACATATAGGTATTCCATTGATAGGACAGTTAAAGCTTCCTAGAAGGTCAATGGGACACTTATTCTTTCAGTTATTTCATGAAATATACACGCTATCTGGTTCCCTCTGATTAAATTCTAATGTCCTCTTGTATCCACAACCCAACCAAAAACCTTATCTATAAAAAATTTCATCATAGAAATAAAAAAGAAAAATAATTTGTATCAATACCATATTTTGAATACAAGGGTTTGATAACTCTATCCACCATAGATTATTTATGTCCCAATAAATTCACATGATTATAAACATAATATGATATAATTACAATTCAAAACGAGTTTGTCCATGTGTACCTGAGTCTTATGGATCTCTAAACCAAACACCCATATCACTGAAACAAATGGGATCATTTTTCCATGAATCACATTATCCTATTGAATCACTATCTCAATAAGTCATTACACTGCATAGGTGTTAGGTTACATTTCAATGTCCCCACACTCATTCTACTTTTATGAATCTGACAAATATATATTTAGATGATAAATAGGGAAAAATAATTTATAGATGTAAAATGAGTTGGTAAGTCAAAATTATTACCAACCTTTGTATTTCAATAAAGAATTTGAAATTGGATGAAAAAATACAGTGGTATGATACCAAACTTCCAATTGTCTATGTATAAACCAAGGTGAATATATGTAAAAGTCCTCATTTCATACCTCAATATATAGAGGGGAATATTTCTTATTTGAAAAATATTTTATGTGGCTATGGGAAATTATTAAAATATTTATAATCATTTCAAGGATATCCATAATGTTTTTAATGATACTCATTCCATCTAACGACCATTCTCTAACCCCTTCCCCATATGGATTTGATATAAAAGTCTATTTTTACAATGACTCAAATGGATCCATCCATATCATGGACAGATAAATATTATTATATAAAAATACCATAATATCATTTCATATCCCAAATTATCCACTAATATCCAAAACACATTATCTTGAATTTTCCTCAAGCATATAGATGCCTAGCTCAGATATAACATCCATGTGTCTGTGTTGATTTTATCCCAAATTAAAATTATACTTCATGAAAGTGATAGATCCAATTCATATAAAATATGAAATGATATGGAATTGATCAGAAATGATAGTTGGTGGAACCACATGATGTCTAATAATCTCATACACAAAAAAGTGCATATCACTGCTACTATCTCCAAATCATTGATGGGGGGTGTTATTTCAGTGAGTGTATAAATAGGGATAGATAAAACTTCTACATGTAATCCCTATATTAGAATACAACACAACCCTATATCTGATCCATAACATTAAACATTATAACCAACCACTGACTCTGAAGAATCAGCAGTCGAGATCAATTAATTATCACATTCAAATCCTCAAAATATTTCTTTAACTCATAGATCATAAAAATGTTATTCCATTATTAGTAAAATCATGATTATGGGATTTCATATTTTATAATTAACGAAAAAATATCCTATTATAACATAAATACCCAATGAACTTCTTGATCAAAAATATCCGAAAAATTTTGTAACATGAATCCAGAATTTATATTCTGATATCAATCCATATAGATGATGATCTATCATTATTCTAATGATAAAACCCAAATGATCATTTTTTTCTTCAATGATATGTATTAAATAATAATATCATCCATAAAAAACAATAATGTAATATATTAATAATTAGAATAATACATTCATCAATTCTATAAACACTGCATGAATCATAATAGTATACTAATAAAATTGAAATTCTAATTCGTAATCATGATATATATATTCAGAAAATATTCCTGTCCTACAATCAAATAAAGATCCCGAATATAAGATAATTTTTTATAATCCAATGAGACCTATTTTATTGATAAAAAATGTGACCATTCCCCAAAAATGGATATTTGTTCAAAAAATTCACCCTTTTGTATTTCTAATACACTATATAAAGCCAGAGACTCACATCCTTCTTCAATGAAATGAGTAATATTGATGCTAAAATGAAAGGAAAAATAAATACATTTATTTAAAAAATATATGATAATACTTTAATTATTTAAATTAATTAGAATCTAAATGGTTCGACGTATAAAAATGATACACATCCCCCAAATAAATAATATTGGGAACATGACTTCTATATGATGTGTTAACATAGTGAAATCAACCAGAAAAATTTCAGGATTCTCACATACAATTGAAGGAAAAGTTCCACTAAGATTTGGAACAACAAAATCAATACATAACACTAAAAATTGTATATATATCATGTTATAACTATAAATAAGAAAACATCCCTCCCAGATATTGGATCCCACACACCCACGAAGACATGAGTGACTCCATCCTGAGAAAAAAATTGTACCCAAAAATAATTTAAATCGATATGGGAACAATAAAAATTTATAGAATTCTTTACAAAAAAATTCAATGATGTCACTGTTAGAAATTAAATTTTTTTCCATGGTTTTGTAGTCAGCAATCATCACTAACACTCTAGACATTTAAATACCTTTAATTACATCATTCCAAATGGAATGGAAAGTGTAATCAAGAATTTAATAATCCTCATATAAATTCTAGATGATATAATTCAATATGATAAACCTATAAAAAATACATTACCATAAAATATTCAAAAAACAATATACCCCTCACTATAGCTAGTTCATTGTTTGGATCATCTAGTGCACAAAATCATGGATAAAAGAATCATGCCTCATCCTTCATTTTGTAAACACGAACATAAATATTTACACATTGTATTAATCCAAACACAATTGACTATCTAATTATAAACCTATATCTATTAGTGAAGGTAGATCCATATATAATACTATAGTATTGTCCCTCATAAAAAGGATGATGATGACTTGATTTCGATCATGTTTGATATTCCCTAGATGTATCATTAAAATTAGGACTGAGGTGCCCCTTTTCTTATTCTGGTAAAATACCACCTAACACAAACTTTGATGTTCCTTATGATATCCTGATACCAAATGTTCTTAAGTCATATTACTTCCATTTATGGCTGAAGAGTAGTCTGTGAATTCCTTTTATTATCATAGATTCTTCAATGAGTCCTGGAAACCCATGATTATCTATAACTTCCATGATTCCATGTATAAAACCTACAAGAATGTAGGTAGGAATATATAAATAATTATATACAAAATATAATCCCTCATACCCATTTAAAACATTTATTCCATCAAATAATCATTAGAAAAATTCTCATGATATTGGTTTAAAATATTAGATAACTGAGAAGCATACTTCATGAATGATAAAAATATCTACTACAAGATAAGAACATCCATGGATTTGTCATTATCTATGTATCGGGTTATAAATTTCATTTTATTTTTTCAATAAGGTATGCATGGTTTTGTATTTATAAAAAATATATTACACAAGATATTATTAAAAATCATACCCAACCCTTCTAGAATATACGTGTTGAATCCAATCATAGAGTATCCAAGAGTTATCAAAATTAGAGTAGTCATACAAATATTTATATCCATTCCTCTAAATATTATAGAACCTAGTCACCAGGAATGACCAGTGGACGTTATTATGTTATTTTTGGTGGGTTTTCCACATGTCCATTTGATTCACTACTGATGAATTGACACACAAAGTGGATTATTCTTATGATAGTTTTCTATATAACTAGATTTATTTAAGGACTTTACTATTTTTATTTCTACATAGCTCCATATTTAAAATAATGGTTTATACTTCTTAAAGTATATATAAACTTAAAATAAGGGAATATAAAACATTATAATAATATTTTATTCTTATTTCCTAAAATGAATTTAATTATTTGATGAATAATGGGAAAACAATTAACAAGACAGTGGAAAAATCTAAATATACCATGGTAACTAGAGGCTATTCATGGAAGATAGTATGATACGAACTGACCCAAACAACCAATCAAGTTCCAATAGTCTTATCACTAGTCTAAAAATACCCCTACCCCATGTGGTCGAGACAATAGAAGGATAACATGATTTAGCTCAACATGATGATCTATTAGAAATTTTTAATTAAAAAATAATGATCAAGGAATAAAATTACCAAAAATGTATCTCTATATGTCATGTATCACATTACCTATCACCAAAGGATATGGAAAATAACTTGGGTTTTATAAAATTTGGATATGGTAACAATTTATCCCTCAAAAACTTTTTATATGATTGAATTATTTAGAATAACACAATAAATAACAATAATATATAATATATCAAATAACAACCAAAACTAGTTACATATATCCATTATATAACAAGGAATCAATGTAAAAAAGAAGGAATTTCAAAATATAGATCCCAAAACATCAGAGTTGTGTAAAAAAATTTAATGTATATCACAACCCTCCCAACCTACACTTAAGGAAACATGAACTTGTGGAGTCCTTCTCATATGATTCTCCTTTAATTACCTATACACTACTAATCCCATAAGAAAATGTCCAATGAAAAATTATTGTGTGAGTATTAAACCTCAGTAGCATACAAAAATGAAGCAATAAAATGTATATAAAAAATACATTATATATGGTTTATAAAATTATTTATAAAACACATTAAATTGGATGAATTTTACTTATAAAACCCACACTTATGTTAACTTTTCAAAAACATTCCATTCCACTAAAAACATACAATATTCAAATAAACACATCAATATGAAATATCACATGTTAAATTCCATTAATCAATAATATAAAATAGTTTACAAAAATAAAAATACATATCATGATCAAGTGGGGATTTAAAAATATAGAATGGTAATACACACAATATAATATTGATGCATCCAAATTTTTTATCATGGACATAAGGGTGTATATAACTAAACCACAAAGACACACATTTACACACAAGAAAATATGTTTGACTGATATAGTATTGGAACAAATACCCCTCATATAATATACCTAATGTCCTCCAAGAAATAATTTAAAATTATTTGATTAATTTAAAACTCCCCTAAGAATCAAGAATTTTTATTTTTCCCCCATAAATATATAGTAATCCATTATGATTTATTTCATCATTAAATTTAATGAAAAAAATTAAATTTTTTACTAAAAATATCTAATGAAAATCCATTTTAAATCCAAGACCACATTTTAGAAAATATTTATATAGTGATACCATGATGTACCCATGCTTAAAATATTATTTCAATTTTAATTCATCTTTGAGTCAATTTAATAAACATATCATGTGTCTCAAATTTCTCCAATCATAAAAATATTTTATTAAATAAAGATAGATCTCACAAAGATTAAAATGAATTTTAATATTCAAAACAAAAGAAAGAATAAGTAAAATGTCTAAAAGGTTAATAACATAGGTTTAATACACCTACATCACTAATGATGAATATTATATTTCCATCATGGTCTATGAATGGGATATATAGAGATCAGATATCAATTGAACTAGACCTGATATAAAAATCAATAATTTTATTTATCATTAAAATATCCAGTGATGTTGTCTCAATCAGAAATAGAAACATAGGGAAGAAGATAATAAATGGGGTAAAATGTTTTTATGTCAATGGATTCAGATCAAATATATCCCATGTTTTTAATATTCATGATGAACCGCCAATAGAATGTGTGATACTGGAAATAAAATCACATTGAATCCTCCATGGAATAAAACATTATATTAGGTGTGTGGGTGGTTTTATTAAGGAAAATTTGGTTCATTCTGGGAAAATATCTATTTGGTCCCTCTAAAAATATGTTCCTAGAAGCATCAATTATGAGCCATATGTCCTAACCAGCAAGTAATTGATTCATTTTTTGGGTGATGATAGCCTACCGATTTCCAAATGGAACCAATATACTTGTATGTCTTCTTTCATCCAACCCCTATCATCCAGTGGCCACATAATTTAACAAGCATCTAAGAAATACATTACTAACATAATGACATCAATAAATTCAAAAATAAAAATTGATATCCATACCTGATTCCATAAACCATGGTGTTAAACAATTAGTGGTTTTTATATTTATATGATTATGAATGTTTTAACTATAAATATGGAGTAAAAATGGTGTTTTAATGATCATTGGTTGAAAAGTGTAAAAGAAAATGAAGGATTTAACTGATTTCAACTAATTGTGAATATTATTATACTTTATAGATATAAAAAATATATAGACATAAAATATTATAAATAATAATGCATCATTAGATTAATGATGTCTAATGATTTGATTTTAGGTTTTTAGGGTTATTTTCCATTAATCTATATGAGGGAAAATTATAATGGTGTAGAGTTGGGTTTTTGATATAATGTTAGTTAAAACGAATTAATTAAAAAACTATAAATTATTTGAAAATTTTGGTAGAAAAAAAATGTATATTTTTTCTTGGGAACGTATATCAGAGTTAGATCTTCCTATAATAAGGAGACATTAGATGAAGTTGATTAAGAACTAAAATACCATAATTAATTCATTTAAGGGTGTACAATATTCATTATTATTTATTTTGAATATGTTATAGACAATATATTAAGAAAAAAAAATTAAATGGATCATATATTGAGGAAAAGAGATACCAAAATAAGAACAATAGACATTGATGGTATTAAACTGACCCTTGGTAATGAAATGGTCATAAAAAGGAAATAATAAAATCTATCCATAAAAAATAAATATATTGATTCAAATTATATAAGAGTTTTTGAAAAACATTTTTATAAAACTCTTTGATTGAAATATTATTTATCCAATTATTTTGTGATTTAATGATCCCATTAAAATTTTATTAAAAATTTCCTTAGGAAACACATTTGTTAAAAATAAAAGAAGGATACCCTTTCATTACATGATTGGTATGAATTGGATTAAAAACACATTATAAACACATAATAATTAATAATTAAACAAAAAATATGATAAAAAATGATGTACTGTTGAAACCATGTATATTGTCATTGATGTTAACATATATATAATTTTAACAAAAAATTCAACATGCTTTAGATGTAACAGTCTTAATCTATTATTATATAAGAGTGACGATGATCAATAAGATATAACCAAATGACATCGATCCTTTGAAGGTATATATGTGATTCTTTTTTTTATCACAAATCATATAATATTGATCATTCTTTTATCTATGGATCAATTTCAGATTATAATGAAAATGATGATGGATAAAGAGACGTTTTAGTTTAAGGGGTTTTATGAATGAATTTACAAGAGTAAAATATATCCATAAAATATATGATATATATTTATATATCTCAATTAAGGATTCAACTTTTTATTCATTTCATTAATTAGTGATTATAATTCTTAATTAAATGAAATGGTTGATTATGTAATCTTTTTTTAATGCTTTTCTCTCTTTTTCATTTAAAATTAAGAAATTTTATACTTAATCAATATGATCAAGGAAAAATAATCAATTGATAATGTTTATCATTATTATTTTAAAATTTATGTATATATGTCATACCTTATGAAATAACCCTATAAAATATCACTAAATCATTAAATATGATTGAAAAGAAGTGAAATGATGTATCATTCTATGCTTTATGAAATAACTTTTATTAAATGAAATGATATACCCCAAACGCCTGAATGTCATATTGAATGAATGGATGTATAATAAATTAGGATATATATTATATATATCATAAAAAAGGATTTACAACATATATCCTCTAGTCTCCATGTTTCACTAAATCCAAAAAGTCACGATGCCATTTTACTATATATCATATCGAATATGAAAACTTTTGAAATAATATCCAAAACATATTTTTATATAATCAAAATGAATTATGGAATGATTTAATAAATTTATTCATGATTCAAATTATATTAAATTCTACATTATTACTCATAAAAATCTACTTTAGAGTAACTACAAAACACTTTTAGGGCATTATTATGAGTAATACTAACTCCCGATTCGGTTAACACCCTTGTTATTCAATTTTTGAACTTTTTTTATACAATGGATAGAGTCATTGTTATAGTGATATAAATACTCCTTGTGATAGGAATTTAACATCACCCAAGACCCAATAAATACACTAAGGAATATTTTTCTTTAACCCCAGATGACCACCCCGGACATGTCTTTCGGTTCATGCAGCTTCGATTAAGTAAATCCACCTCAAAACCACCTCTATATTGAATAATATATTGATAAAGTGAACCAGTTCACCCATGAAATTTACTCTAGTATCTTTAATGATCAACCATATTAACCATATTCATTATTTTTGGTGTTTATATTTTTTAAAAAAAAATATAAAAACAAGGGTTCCAAATTTTTTATGAATGGACACCTTTCAAATCAAGAAGAGACACTAGATGATCCCTATTCTATGGCCATTCCTTATACCCGTAGTCATAATTTTCATTCATAATAACCAATATAATTTAACACATATAGGTTTAATTGAGTCTTATAATGTAAAAATATCATAAAAATCCACTTTATAGCATGTTCTTCATTTAAAAGTTAAACGACCCCCAATGTCACCTTTACTAGATCACTTTGTGTCCAATCACTCAAAGGCACAACTCACATGGGTGAAACATTCCCAATTAAACTAATTAATATAATATTAGGTATTAATATATCTATAATTATAATATATGGTGACCACTTCACCTGACCATAACATGGGTGAACCATTTCACCTTACCTCAAATTCGGTGAGCCTCATCTCCTAGTCTAAACTACGAAAAACCAATCAAGATTCCACAACTAGGGGGATCCTAATTCCCCAACCATTTATAGAGATATAACACCTCTATATGTTATTATTAAGGAAATTAATATTTAATTTATGTCACTAAGAGGAAGCTTCATCATATTAAAGAACACAAGAAAACCTCTTCACTTATATCCACTTGGGTGACCAACCTTCATCCGCTCCAACAGTAGGGTACCATGTACTCCCAATTTTTTTGGTAGAGAATCCCCTAACCATAGTATCCTAACATGGAATCCAATAATAAAGTAATCATATAGAGTAAACAAATATACATGATTAATACAATATTTATTAAAAATTGCCCCATTATATTTCAGAATATATTTCATTAATGGAACTATGAAATTATCCTCTAAGATATATAGAATCATGAATGGTGCATCAAACGGTTTCCCCCATAATGATGATGGGATTTATATTGTATACTATATAGATGTTCCTCCTAGACCATTCTACCCTTTATGGTTAACAAAGCTGCACGTTGGCTAATCTAATTATAATCAATGATCTTTGAGGTTATTATCTTCCTCAAAAAGAAAATTCTTAATCCATATTCAATTTGATATTTTTTTATTATTAGAATATGTAAATGATAATAGGGAATCAATATAATGTAATACCCTATGTATACCCATATTTTTTGTTATAAATATATATACCATATGTGTCATGTCATCCTTCACATTATAAAACAAAAATGATACACTATGGAAATCCAATATGAAACTCCACTATTCTTGGTGTTAACCCCATGACATTTATAAATGGGTTATATTCCATTTGAGATAAATTATATATAATACACCCATGGATATGTCCCATTGAATCCTGTGTTGTGTCCTTTTTTATGAAATGGTCTTCATAGATTAATGATGTGAAACTATATATAAAAATCCTTACTATGTGATATTAGAGTACATGGTCATGGTCTAATCAGGTGAACGTAAAACATGATACTTTTTTTAAGATTTAAATCTTATTTATTAGAATTAATAGGATGAATCCATGAGGTTCAATCAGAACATTCCAATTATCTATATGCTTTATTAGTGGAATATATTCCTTATCATCATGTATTACCATGTTTATTAGTGCATATTAACTCTTAAACACATCATTAACCTTTTATAACTCGATATTTCCTACGAAGACACCTTTTGGGTAAATATTCCTCCTTAAAATACCTACATCCATACTTCATGGGTTATATTCTGCATAACACTGAAATACTATTCAGTAAATTGATATTACCTTTAATATATTCTCTAATTGGGTCATATTCTAGATGAGACCATATCCCGCATAGTGGGACGTATCCAAATGAGAAAAACCAACCAAATATCTAAAATGTATATAGTCCATGCTAATGAAAATGATACTCATTGTGATATGAACACTTTATGTATAATCTAAGAGTACCACTTATGTAAAATTCATTCATCATTCATAGATGTATTTATTTTCCTAATAGGCCACATCAAAAAATTAATCTTCGTGGAAATGTTCATGGTTTTATGACCGTAAAAGGAACTGTGATGGTTCTTATCACACAACCTTAGATAGTATGATACATTTTTTAAGTTCCTATAAACCATGTGGGTTTTGATTCAATTAATAACAATTCATAATAAGACCATACTAGTTGAATAATAAAAACATCATAAAAATATTATATTTATTATATTGTGATAAACATCAAAAAATTAATTTATCCACATTTAAAAAAAATATACATTGTATAAAAAATAAAATATTGAGAACCTTTAATAAATAAATATGTTAATATAAATGCATCATTTTGATTTAATCTATAGCAAAATGGTGACAAATATAACACTATGATTTACAAAGGATTAAAAATCGTACCATAAATTTATATATGATTCATATAATAGTGAATAATTCACCTATAGTTTTTTATGAGGTTTACCTCCCCTCTTCTCAACCAGTACATATTCTATAGTATCACCTGTAATGTCTGTAACACCCCAAGTAAATAAAGAATATGACATTTTTATATTTATCCTTATTTATGAATAAAATTTCAATATAACTTTAAAGGGAATGCTATGGTCAATGGCATACCCAATACGCACAACGAGTTTCTCGGGAATCTTATGTTGCACTCTAATAATAAGATAATATTATTTTAAATGGTAGTTAATGCCTAGCCATTGTAATGGTGGGATTGAACAGAACTAAATAAAAAATTATTATATATGTTTATCAAATATTTTTACTCTTTAGAATAAATGTTAAATGATTAAAAATGAGAATGAATCCAATTTTAAGCGTAGACATTTTAATATTCTTTAAAAGGTCGATTAACCGCCTTTTGAAGGAGAACCTCTTTTAAATAAACTTTTTGACAATTTAATGTGTTATATTTGAAAAAATAAAATTCTTATTTAGAATCGGGACATCAAAATTTACTTTGTGTAAATTTTTGTTATCTTTCCGATAATGTTCATTTTTTAATGAATAGTGATAATGCTAAATTTTAATTCAAAAACTCTTTTTAATATAATTTATTTATATGATTATATTATATTTTTCAATTGTTTTTAAAGAAAAATTACAATATATTTTTACCATTTAATCCAATAGTGGTCGTTGGAATTAATTTCCCTTTGAAATTTGACTTAAACTAGTGTCAATCTTTTGATATATATTGTTTCATAAAAACACGCTATTTATTCTGACAGCAGGAATTAATTATTAAATTAATTAATGTATCTTATATGTTTTGAATTTTGTAAAATAGACATCAATTTTGAATTCGGAATATTAAATATAGCTTAGGGTGAATTTTTGATAATTTTTTGAAAAACATCAATTTTTGATGAATAATGAAACCACTAAGTGGTACTTATAAAAACTGATTTTTCATTTAAATGAAACTTTTCCACCTCTATGTTTTGAATTTCAATAATTTGACATACATGGTTGTAATTAAGAAGTAAAATTTGGTTCAATGTGATTAAAATAATTTTTTGGTGAATAGTAACTTATTATGTTTTTAATCACGATTAGAGGTAATTAGTGTAATTTAAGGTAAAAATAATGTTTTAACAATGTGAAATGAAGTTAAAACATGTCCTACCCCATTGTATGTGTCATGGCCGACCAATAAAATCCATGGGTCAACTTGGGGACCCCATGGAGCCACATTGGTTGGGAAATTACATAAATAACATTTTATTTAATGTTAAAGTAAAAATGACACAAACATGAGATGTTTTACTAAAACATTTTTTACATGGGGTTATAAAAGTCATATTTTTGACTATAAATATTCATTAGAAAGACAAAAAGATTTAATACATCATGATAGTTTTTTTATAATTTTTAGACATTAAATAAATTAAATTATTTATGACATAATGATGATGCATAGATTACCTCATTAATAAAGGATTTAAATAAAATGAAAAGATAATGTAAAATATATGACCTACACATGTCCAAAACCTATTTTATGGGTGTCTTTAGAACCCTTATCACCTTACCCTCGAATTGTATCAATTTGGGACCTTTTGAATCCGAAAATCATTTTAAAATAAAGTAACATTTCTTTACTTTCCAAGAGTACCCCTCCTCTCCCCTTATAAAAGGCCCCCACCTCTACCTCCTTACCCACACTTCCAAAACCATTGGATCGGCCAACCCCTGCCCATTTTGTCTCTGAACATCCCTATATTACTCTTAGAAGCCTCACTTTGGGCAGAAGTCTTCCCAAGGAAGCCTTTGAGCTCAAATCAAAAAGAGTAACCCTATTTTAAGGTAATGTCTTCACTTGAGTCCTTTTGTTTTATTTTGCTTCTCCAATCCCCTAAACTCTTTTTATTCATTTCGTTTGTAACAACTCCAGTATCTTCAATATACTAGGATGTTGTTATAAGAATAATTGGTGCTACAATTACACACACCTACATTAAATGGTTAAAGAACATACTTTTTTTGTGGATGGCGAATTTCTGCCTCACGAAATGATGATTGTTCAACACTCATATAACACCTTAAAAGGTGGCCATTAAGATGTCACCATATTTATATATGATATATAATATGTTTATGTTTTACTTAAGCTTCTGTATTTTTCTTTTTTGTCATACCTTTATGTTTTCCATTGTGGTTAAACAAGATAATTTCATTTTAGGAAGTGCGGACTACCGCCCCCTCAAAGTGATTTGATTCGTTAATGCCATATGTGGGATGTATAAAGGATGTATTTAATGTTATTATATATGATGTATGTTTCATATAAATTATGAATATAATTATGGAATCAAAATATACATACCTATTATTTAGTTTTAATTCCATTAATATGACAGAAATGAAAGTAGCGTTCATGCGTACGTACGGCTTACCATCTCCATGAACGGTGCATTTCATTTCTTACCTCTAAATTATTATGTAATATTATAAATACATGTATATAATGGATATATATGATATATATGATATCTAAATCATGAATATCATTCTGGATATAATGAACCTTTGACCACACGAAAAACATTTAATTGTAAGAAGTCCACTTTAAACTTAAGAACCAAATATCGACAAAACAAACATTATTAACATAAATGATTACATAATGTTTATAACATGGAAATAAGTAATATAAAAGGAATAATGAACTTGAAAAATTTTCTTTAGAAAGTATAAATTAACTCAAGTTTGTTATTCAGGATGTTAAAGAACGATCGAGTCATGTCAGACCCAAGGTAAGGGATCCTACTCCTCTCTTTCTTTTTAAGTACACTCTTTTATGTCATTCCTTTTAAGATCGTATTTCTTGTCATTGGGATGTTATTTTATGTTAATCTTACTATAATTTTTATGTTCATATGATGAGAGACCCTATTCCTTCTCATCAATCCGTTTTGGATGTTTTGAGTGGCGCCGTTAGGCTGCCGAATTTTCGTATGAGATCTAACCTCTCTCTTTCTTTTTAAGTACTCTCCTTTATGTCACTTCTTTTAAGATCCTCTTTTTTATGATGGGGGATGTTATTTTATATTCATATTTCTGTAAATTTCATTGTAATATGATTAGAGACCCTATTTAATCTCATCAATCCATTTTTGGAATTTTTAAGTGGCGCCGTTAGGCTGCCGAGTTTTCGTAAGGGATTTTTCATCTCACTTTTATTCCCGTGAGATTTATGCTACATTTTCCACAATTTCCTTTGAGTGGTGTATGTACTGCCCATTATTTTACTCATTGTGTAATATACTTTCATTTATGAGTATTTACCTCAATTTTGTATTGTCCATCTTCACGGGGTGTATGTTTCGAAAGATACCCATGTCGGTAAGGGAAACTTTCACCCTCCTGTTTTTAAAAGACTTCTTTTGTTATGTCTTTTAATTCACATAACATTATGTTGGGATATGTTCTTCTATATCCTTAGTGATTTAAATTTTATGTCCAAGTGAGGAGATACCTTTTTTTATCTCTCATCAACTCATTTTCTGAATTTTGTAGTGACGCCTTTAGGCTGTCAAATTTTTGCAAGGGAACTTCTTAACCCAATTTTGATTCTTTGGGATAAGCTTGTAATCCTTGAATATGTCATTCTATGAATATGTGTGAATAATCTCTGATTGTTTTACACTTAATATCCACTTACATTTGGTGTATTAGTTTGTCACACATAATTATGTAATTGATTTATCCTTAATCAAAGGATACCGTCTTTGTATGGGACTTCGTCTCAATCTCCTTTCATTGAGGCATATTTTGTTTTATACACAACCTTCTTTTATACGGTTTATAAACCCCTTTGACTTTTAATTTTATCCTAAAGGAATATTTTTTATACAAAGCCTTTGACTAAACGACAAAAGGGAATATTTTTGTCGAACGTATGCGGCGACGATGACTTCTCCGCCGCCGTGACCATTATTTGAGTTTCGGTTTCCTCTACAAGCTATACCTTTTTTTAAAAAAGAAAAATAAATAACGTGTTTTAATTTTATTTTATTTTGGTATTGAAAATGGTTTTCATAATTTTTTATATCAATGTGTTGTATTGATATCTTGTGATTGAAAGGTGGAAATGTTATGTTTCCTTTATGCATGTTTTATGTGATACGATTATGTTGAGGTTCTTGGGCATTATTATGAAGATGAGTGGTTCCGTGATAGACTAAGGGAAGTTGAGCCCGATATATCTCTCCAATGCATTAGGTAACATGAAGGGGTTAAACGTTAAGGTTTCTCCGAAGAGATTTAGGGAATATACTGTGATGGGTATTCCAAACGTAACCGAGAGGGTTACTCTCTACGTAAGAATGTTATAAATGCATCAAGTTACCTTTATGTATTATGATTTCTATGATTTATTCATGATTTTATGGGGTATGTTAAAGTTCTTATGTTTATGGGTAAAGTATGATTTCATTCTTATGTATACATGTACTCATGTTTCCGTTCCATATTTTTATATCCCTTACTGAGATTTTTATGCTCATCCCAAGTTTTTGAAATGTTTTTCACAGGTCAAGGGAAGGGTGCATGATATGATGATAGTGTCAAAGAAGTGTCAATAAGGAATCCACGTTTTATTTTAAATATGTTTCCGTTGATGGGAAAAATGAATACTATCTTTTATATAACCACTTTGTTTAAATGTGGAATGTAATGAAAGTTTTATGATCTAATTCTCTAAAACCCTAAACCTGAAAAGATCCTCAATGTGTAATTTTGTAATAA
The DNA here is from genome assembly GCA_963277665.1 of Viscum album. Lineage (NCBI taxonomy): Eukaryota > Viridiplantae > Streptophyta > Magnoliopsida > Santalales > Viscaceae > Viscum > Viscum album. The sequence goes on along the minus strand of OY728136.1, from coordinate 896,428,717 downwards.
CTCATGATTAAGTAAGGTTTAAGGCTGGGGCCTTATAGTTGGTATCAAAGGTCGGTTTAGATAACTTTAGAGGTTCGGGTATTCTTTAAGAATAAGTGACATTACCATAATGGTTAGGATTTAAGAAAGAGTCCAAGTTTTAGATAAATTGAATGAGTAAGTATATCTTAGTTTTTATCTTCCTCATTAGTACATGATGGTTTTGTTGATATACTCACACTGACATTTCTTTTTTTAGTGAATGGATGGATCTAACAGGCACCAAAGATACAACAGGTTTGAAGGAAACTTTGGTGGTTCTCTGATTAAGATACTAGATAAAATGGGGGATTTAATGAGGAAACTAGTGGTTGTTCTAAACCAAATATCAAGGAGTCATGATCAACCACTTTAACCTTGGTATGATATGTAATGCATCATGTACGAAATCACCAATCGATGTGGAAGTTAAGGTAATAATTATAAAGTTAACCATTAGAATTTATATGATCCTTACTTTTGAGGTAATTATGGGTTATTATATGTTATGATGGAAAATGAAAGGCATGAGATAAAATTGAGGTTAAAATATGTTATGATCATTTTTGAAGATTTTATCTCATTGTGGGGAATGTTTTAACAATTATATAGTTTTGGAAAAAGGACAACACACAGACTGTGTGACAACCTGTCGCGTCGGACAAAGCTGCGGGAATCGAAACCACAACCAAAGTGCAACTGGTATTTATTGCCTACCACTGGACTACGTGAAGTACCTTGTTAGTTTGACTAATTCTTTTTAGTTAGATGATTTTAGGAATCAAGAGTAAGTTTATTTTGGGTTATCTATGGAAATGATTAACCTATCATCGAGGATATGTGATTAGGTTAATTACTTTTCAATATGAGAATTTAAGAGTAACTGATGTTATTTGGAGATAAAATTTAATTTGTACCTTGGAAGACTATGTGACTAAATCCTTCAAATATTTGGGTTTCAATCTTAGTTTGTTTTAATTTAAAGAATTTTATGGACAAATTTTTTATCGAATGGTCCTCATTGAACTCTGGGTTTGGTTGGACAAATTTTGGAGATTAAGAATAGATTTTCTTTTTATAAAGGTTTATCCTTTTCTGTATTATCTGATCTTGTACTAACCTTTTTGGTTTTGGTTTTGTTTAAGGTCTAAAGATATAGGAAGTATATAGTTCTCTTTTGTGGATTAGGTGATTCTCTAGAAGTTGATTATAGTACTCTTAATGTGAACAATTCTTCCTAAATACTCTTCTTTTGGGGAAAGTATGAGTCTGTGTAAGAAATCTAGTAAAAGTTAAAATTCAACATAACAAGTATGTATGTTTCCTTAAGATCAAAAATAAATTCCTCAATGAAGAGTAACTTAAAACAAAAGTGTTGTCTATTAACTTTTCCTACTGGGGAATCTAATACCGTTTAACCCATCACATGTTTGTGATTTCCTTATGGTTAACTTTCTCCTAGACATGTTTACTATCACTCTCCATCAGAACATGACCCTTTGTTTTTTCCCTCCATGTCCATATTTTCATACTTGGAATCCTAGTATGGGTTAACTCGGGTGACCTTTGTACTTCTCATTCTTTATTTTAAAGTGATTGTTTTACCGACTCTTGTTCCGATGTGGGACTTTCAAGGATGTTTCCAAGCCCAATTTTAAAATTGCGAGGACGCAATTCCCAAGTGGGGGGAAGAATGTAACACCCCAGGTAAATAAAGAATATGAAATTTTTATATTTATCCCTATTTGTGAATAAAATTTCAATATAACTTTAAAAGGGACGCTATGCTCAATGGCGTACCCAATACACAACAACGAGTTTCTTGGGAATCTTACGTTGCACTCTAATAAGAAGATAATATTATTTTAAATGGTAGTTAACGCCTAGCCATTGTAATGGAGGGAATGAAAATAACTAACTAAAAAATGATTATATATGATTGTCAAATATTTTTACTCTTTACAATAAATGTTAGGGGATTAAAAATGAGAATGAATCCAATTTTAAGCGTAGACATTCTAATATTCTTTAAAAGGTCGATTAACCGCCTTTTGAAGGCGAACCTCTTTTAAATCCACTTTTTGACAATTTTATGTGTTATATTTGACAAAATAAAATTCTTATTTATAATTGGGATAACAAAATTTACATTGTGTAAATTTTTGGTATCTTTCCGATATAGTTCATTTTTTAATGAATAGTGAAAAATGTTGAATTTTAATTCAAAACCTCTTTTTAATATAATTTATTTATATGATTATATTATATTTTGAATTGTTTTTAAAGTAAAAAACAATATATTTTTACCATTTAATCCAATAGTGGTCGTTGGAATTAATTTCACTTGGAAATTTGACTTAAACTAGTGTCAATCATTTGATATATATTGTTTCATAAAAACACGCTATTTGTTCTGACAACGAGAATTAATTATTAAATTAACTAATGTAACTTATATGTTATGAATTCTGTAAAATAAAAATCATTTTTGAATTCGGAATATCAAATATAGCTTAGGGTGAATTTTTGGTAATTTTCTGAAAAACTTCAATTTTTGATGAATAGTGAAACCACTTAGTGGTACTTATAGAAAATGATTTTTCATTTAAATGAAACATTGACACCACTATGTTTTGAATTTCAAAAATCTGACATAAATGGTTGTAATTAAGAAGTAAAATGTGGTTCAATGGGATTAAAATAATTTTTTGGTGAATAGTAACTTATTAAGTTTTTAATCGCGATTAGAGGTAATTAGAGTAATTTAAGGTAAAAATAATGGTTTAATAATGTGAAATGACCTTGAAACATTTCCTAACCTCTTTGGATGTGTCATGGCCGACCAACACAATCCATGGGTCAACTTGGGGACCCCATAGAGCCACTTTGTTTGGGAAATGACATAAATAACATTTTTTTTAATATTAAAGTAAAAAATGACACAAACATGAAATGTTTTACTAAAACAATTTTTACATGGGGTTATACAAGTAATAATTTTGAATATAAACATTAATTATAAATATAAAAAGATTTAATACATCATGATATTTTTTTCATAATTTTTAGACATTAAATAAATTAAATTATTTATGACATCATGATGATGAAGCGATTACCTCATTAATAATGGATTTAAATAAAATGAAAAGATAATGTAAAATCTTTGACCTACACATGTAAAAAACCTATTGGATGGGTGTATTTAGAACCCTTATCACCTTAACCTATAATTATATCAATGTTGGACCTTTTGAATCCGAAACTCATTTTAAAATAAAGTAACATTTCTTTACTTTCCAAGAGTGCCCCTCCTCTCCTCTTATAAAAGGCCCCCACCTCTACCTCCTTACCCACACATCCAAAGCCTTTGGCTCGGCCAAACCATTACCATTTTGTCTCTCCACTTCCCTATATTACTCATAAAAGCCTCACTTTGGGCAGAAGTCTTCCCAAGGAAGCCTTTGAGCTCAAATCAAAAAGAGTTACCCGATTTTAAGGTAATGTCTTCACTTGTGTTCTTTTGTTTTATTTTGCTTATCCAACGCCCAAAACTCTTTTTATTCATTTATTTTGTAACAAATCCAGTATCTTCAATATACTAGGATGTTTTTATATGAATAATTATAGCTAAAATTACACACACCTACATCAAATGGTTAAAGAACATACTTTTTTTGTAGATGGAAAATTTATGCCTCACGAAATGATGATTGTTCAACACTCATATAACACCTTAAAATGTGTCAATTAAGATGTAACTCTATTTATATATGATATATAATATTTTTATGTTTTAGATAAGCTTATGTATTTTTTTGTGGCATACCTTTATGTTTTCCATTGTGGTTAAACACGATAATTTCATTTTAGGAAGTGCAGACTACCACCCCCTCAAAGTGATTTGATTCCTTAATGCCATATGTGGGATTTATAAAGGATGTATTTAAAGTTATTATATATGATGTATGTTACATATAAATTATGAATATAATTATGTAATTAAAATATACATACCTATCATTTAGTTTTAATTCCATTAATATGACATAGAAATGAAAGTAACGTTTATGCGTACGTACGGCTTACCGTCTTCATGAACGGTGCATTTCATTTCTTACCTCTAAATGATTATGTAATATTATAAATACATTTATATTATTGATATATATGATATATATGATATCCAAATCATGAATATCATTCTGGATATAATGAACCTTTGACCACACGAACAACATGTAATTGTAAGAAGTCCAATTTCGACTTAAGAACCAAATATCGACAAAACAAACATTATTAACATAAATGATTAAATAATGTTTATAACATGGAAATAAGTGATATAAAAGGAATAATGAACTTGAAAAAGGCTCTTAATAAAGTATAAATTAACTCAAGTTTATTATTCAGGACGTTAAAGAACAATCGAGTCAAGTCAGACCCGAGGTAAGGGATCCTACTCCTCTCTATCTTTTTAAGTACACTCTTTTATGTCATTCCTTTTAAGATCATATTTCTTGTGATTGGGATGTTATTTAATGTTACTATAACTGTAATTTTTATGTTCATAGGATGAGTGACCCTATTCTCTATCATCAATCCATTTTTAATGTTTTGAGTGGCGCCGTTAGGATACCGAATTTTCATAAGAGATCTAACCTCTCTCTTTCTTTTTATGTACTCTCATTTTTGTCACTTCTTTTAAGATCATATTTTTTATGATGGGGGATGTTATTTTATATTACTCTTGATATACATTTCATTGTAATATGATGAGAGACCCTATTTGATCTCATCAATACATTTTTGGAAGTTTTAAGTGGCACCGTTAGGCTGCGGAGTTTTCGTAAGAGATTTTTCATCTCACTTTTATTCCCGTGAGATTTATGCTACATTTGCTACAATTTCCTATGATTGGTGTATGTACTGCCCATTATTTTACTCATTGTGTAATATAATTTCATTTATGAGTATTTACATCAATGTTTTATTTTCCTTCTTCACGGGGTGTATGTTTTGAAAGATACCCATGTTTGTAAGGGAACCTTTCACCCTCCTCTTTTTAAAAGACTTATTTTGTTATGTCTTTTAATTCACATAACATTATGTTGGGATATGTTCTTTTATATACTTAGTGATTTAAATTTTATATCCATGTGATGAGATACCCTTTTTTATCTCTCATCAACTCATTTTCTGAATTTTGTAGTGATGCCGTTAGGCTGTCAAATTTTTGCAAGGGAACTTCTTAACCCAATTTTGATTCTTTGGGATAAGCTTGTACTCCTTGAATATGTCATTCTATGAATATGTGTGAATAAACTCTGATTTTTTTACACTTAATATCCACTTACATTTGGTGTATTATTTTGTCACACATAATTATGTAATTGATTTATCCTTAATCCAAGGATATCGTCTTTGTATGGGACTTCGTCTCAATCTCCTTTCATTGAGGCATATTTTGTTTTATACACAACCTTATTTTATACGGTGTATAAACCCCTTTGACTTTTACGTTTATCCGAAAGGAATCTCTTTTATACAAAGAGTTTTACTAAATGACAAAAGGGGTTGTTTTTGTCGTACGTATGCGGCGACAACGACTTCTCCGCCGCCATGACCATTATTTGAGTTTCGGCTTCCTTTACAAGCCATACCTTTTTTTAAAAAGAAAAATAAATACCATGTTTTACTTTTCTTTTATTTTTGTATTGAAAATGGTTTTCATAATGTTTTTATATCAATGTGTTGTATTGATATCTTGTGATTGAAAGGTTGAAATGTTATGTTTCCTTTATGCATGTTTTATGTGATACGATTATGTTGAGGTTCTTGGGCATTATTATGAAGACGTGTGGTTCCGTGATAAACTAAGGGTGGGTGATCCCGATATAGCTCTCCAATGCATTGGGTAATGCGAATGGGTTAAACGTTAAGGTTTCTCCGAATAGATTTAGGGAATATACTGTGATGGGTATTCCAAACGTAACCAAGAGGGTTACTCCCTACGTAAGAATGTTATGAATTCCTCAGGTTACCTTTATGTCTTATGATTTCTATGATTTATTCATGATTTTATGGGGTATGTTAAAGTACTTATGTTTTATTGGTAAACTATGATTTCATTCTTATGTATACATGTACTCATGTTTCCTTTCCATATTTTTATATCCCTTACTGAGGTTTTTATGCTCATCCCAAGCTTTTGAAAAATTTTTCACAGGTCAAGGGAAGGGTACATGATATAATGATAGTGTCAAGGAAGTGTCAATAAAGAATCCATGTTTTATTTTAAATATGTTTTCGTTGATGGGAAAAATGAATACTATCTTTTATGTAACCAATTTGTCTAAATGTGGAATGTAATGCAAGTTTTATGATCTAATTCTCTAAAACTCTAAACCTAAAAAGAGCCCCAATGTGTAATCTTGTAATAACTCAAGATTATGTAAGGTTTATGGCTGGGGCCTTATAATGTCCAAGTGGCATCCCACCATTGGATACTAAGACCACAATGCCCCAAAATAAATTCAATGATTTTATATTGGGATCTTTATCTGAAGAAAAATTTATAACCCTATAACATAACATTTAATGGTAGAATAAATCACATTATGGTTTATTAAAATTGTTATATTTACTTTTATAATAATATTTAATTATTACATCGCTAAGAAAATTTCTTATAATGTTGTTATATAAAAATATAATTCCATATTTTAGAAAATATTTTTTAAAAAATGAATAGAATTTTTGAAATCATATTATCAAAATTAGCATAAGGTGAAATTTTTAATTTTTTTGGAATATATTTATTTTTCAGTGAATAGTGAATCATATATATTTAAAAAAGCCATTTATTTTAAAAAAATTAATTTATGTAATAGTAAGGTTATGTTTTGATTATTATTTAAAGAAAATTATATTTTTTTATATGAATTCTATATAAATACTTTTTTCATCAAATTTATATTATATTTTATTATAAGCTAATTTTTGGGTTTGAAAATGGCTTTTTTGTAAAACTAATATAATGTGAAAAATGATTCTCCATTTTAGTTCATAAAAATAATAACTAATTAGGAATAGTTAAATTAATTATATATAATTTATGTTAATTAATATATTTATCAATTCATACGATGTCTTTTTCATAATATAGTTAATATAAAATCACATTTTCATTAAAAAATTCACTTTTTGAAAATGTTTTTTAAAATGTATTTTTATTTTATTTTAAATTTATATTTTCAAAATATGTCTCTTTAATTTGGTTAAATTTTTTAAATATTGTTAATAATATAAATTTAAGTTATCTACTATTTTTTATGATATTTTTTACCATCATGAAAGGTAAAAATAGTAAAAAGTATTTACTACAGTCAAGGTAAAAACATATTTATTGAGTGGGGAAACATAAAAGATATAGGATAAAATAAAATAAAAACATTCCTAAAATATATTTAATGGAATTATTTGACCATGAACTATAGAAATCTAGTTAATGGTGTTTTTTGGTTTATCATTTCATGTGAAAATCATTGGTACCCATTTTTCTTTTAAAATATTACATGTTTTCCACTCACCTCAATTATAAAAGTCAACCACCTATTATCTCATATTCACACCCTCTAATCCATTTTTCATTACTAATAAAATCTTAAATATAGTATAAAAACCCCTCCCCAAAATATGTAAACCTTATTTTAGTTATAAATCTATCATAGAAAGTCTTTTTGGGCTCACATAAAGAGGTTTTCTGAAGAAGATGTGCCATGGTTAAACGAGAATCTTTATATTATTTAATCTTCAACCTGTTACTAAAATGAATAAATTATAAATATTTTTTAAAAAAATTATTTAACATATAGTTAAACATTATGAGGTTAATTTAATAACCATAGTCCATAACCACTTTCATCGTATGGTATATGAAATCATCATTAATATTTATGGCTAACTACCGCCTCAAGTACCGATATCAATAGTTTCCCATTAACACAAATAAAAACTTGTTATAATGATGGTTTTGAAGTATTTAAATTTTATTTTAAACCTAATTATACTTATTTATATGTTATATCAGTTAATATCTCTTAATTTACCATTCCATGGGGGATAAGATAACATTAGGCATGTGTACAGCTGACTACCTCTAATTTAAGCGATGTGATTAGTTTTATCCTGGCACTTGACATGGAAGTTCATATATGTAAAATTTATCAATATATGTGATATAAATGCAATAATTAACATATTTATAGAATATTTATCATTATTAAATTATAATATTTAATTTTAATTTTTACACTTAAAATTTCAAACGTTGGTTGTGTACGTATAGACTATGAACTCTATGATGTTAAATGATTCTTGTTTAATTACTAAATCACATCAATCGTATATATATATATTATTGTATTTAAATGAAAATATGGTATTTATTATAATATAATAATTATTTAATGATAACATAATATATACCATCTTTCCATAATGATCATTGGAAAGTGTAAATGTTACTAATTATTACTTTTAGGATATTGTCTCAATGATCACAACATACATCGTTACTTAAAAAATTATATTCATGATTGGTCATAATATAATAATTTATGTACATATACAATAATTATGTTAGGATTATTATTATTATGGAGATTTTTAATAATGACCTATTTAAACAATACACATCAACCTATAATAATTTTTTACATATTAGATGAATACCATCAAAACATCAAATATAAAATTAACTAATTAAGTAATCATATAAGACATTGTAATAAGTGAAATAAAAATATATAATAAATTTTAAAATGGATATTGAGAAATTAAATAATTAACATATGTTAATTATTAATTATGATAAAGGGAGAATGTTTTGAATCTAATATGTGGTAAGGGATAATGCCTAAATTTCATTTCATTGAGGCATATATTGATGCATGAACCTATATTCCCTTATAAAGTGTATATACAGTTCCATTGAGAAATTAATATAATTAATTTATTATATATAATGGTATTCAATGATTCTCTTAAATTTATTCTTTAATCGGGCTTATTATTCAATTATATTCTCAATAAGATAAGTGAATTTTTATTGAATAAATTTATTAAAATAATTTCAGTGTAAATCAATTTTTCTTCATTACCGATCATTCTATTATAGAATTATGAGATTCAAAATGTAAATTTGTGTATTTAATTTAAAATTACTTTATAATATATTAATCTCTATATGGAATGTTTTAATTTCCATGAAAATGAGAAAGTTAACCGTTTCAATTTTATATAAATGAAACAATGTCTTTTTTCATTCACAATAACCGTTATTTTTATTTGATTCATTTATGATATATAATTTATACTTCAAATAAAAACCATCCCTTCCAATTTCAGGGTATTTTGGTATTATATATGGGGTTTTTTAAAGAAATGAATATTTGGTAATTGAATATGGGTTTTTAAATGAAACATGTGTTTTGATTTCTAAAACTGCTTTTAATACATGTTTAAAATACTTTTCCAAAAGATTTACAATAAAACCGTGAATACATAAAATTTTGTATTTATGATACTGTCCTTGTACATTTTCAATGTTGGGATGATCCACATTATTAGCCATGAGTGAGACCGTAAACTGTTTTAGGATCTGTGCTCCATGATAGCCCCTAGTGATCCTGTTATAACATATAAATTTGGAGGCCCCAGAAAATTCTCAAATGAAATGGGTAATAATTATGTTCTTAGGAAAATTCTATTGCAAATTATTAGAACTTTAATAACAATTTTTCAGGATTCTGTATGGGTTATGTAATGCTTCAATGAAATTATATCCAAACGATGTGACATGTACTTTGTATTTATTAATATTAGTTTTCATGGTAATAAATTATTCAAAAAATAAATATATATTATGTTTTTTAGAAAATGATTATTCCATTTCAAGATAAAAGGAATTTTTTATGAAACCATTTTTCATGGGTTTTTATGATTTTCAATCTACTAGTGAAATTAGAATTTTTAATGTCTCTAACTAGGATTGTTTTTCTCATTATATGTTTTAAAATGTATATAATAGGGATTAAGGATCAGTAATGTAATGGAATTAGTAAAGATAAATTTAATGAATTATTTTCATAATAAAATATTTATTTATTTTAAAAGTTATATATTATTAGAAAAATGGACACTAATTAGATGTTACCACTTGGTAATTTATAGTTATTTTTGTACATGTTATGAAATAATTATGTATTACTAAAAAACTAAAATGATATTAATATATATTCTTATTTATTCATTTTTTAAAACTTCATATTATGTATTATTGAATGTGGGGTCCTTATAGTTGTTATAACATGATGGATTATATAAAATTATATGCTAAGATAATGTTAATTTAGTTATATCTAATGATTTAGCTATATGATTTATTTGGAAGCTATAGAATTGTATGATTACCATGTTTCTTAAACTAAATAATGTCTTTATATAATGGTGATCTATAGTGGAATCATGGTAGATATAGTGGGATGAATGAAATAGGACAATATCCTTTTAATTCTATATCATGAGATGGTTGGAACTGGAATAGAATAGCATGTTATAATGATGTATTAGTTGAAAAAATATATAATATATAGTGGTATCCATGCTTTAGAAGAACCCAATATAACATAGAGGATCATTTACATTGTTAATATTTTAATTAGATTGCATCCCCCATAATTTAGTGGATCATATGACTATGTGATTTCCAAAGTATCCATAAATTCTCAGGAGATGATATTCAAAGTCCTATGATTTTCATGACATTAAGAGGAAGCTATCTGCTTTTATAATTTGAAGTTAAAGTTAATTGATGGTGCTTTATAGTTAATAATACTAGAGTGAAATAGGATCTTGATTTACTATAATGTGAAACATTAAAGGTTATTATCCATGGAAATATTTCCCTATTATTGTTTGACACTTCAAGGAAAACAAATTCTTAGAATTTCTTTAAAATTGGATAATTCTATAGCCACAACTAAAAGATATTTTATAGTATTGATTGGGTAAATTTTATAATTTCTGTACAACTAATAGTAAAACTAATATACTATACTTAATATTGAAACAAATTCTGTAAAAATATTACTCATACGATAAATTAAAATCAATGAGATTGTTTTCTATTGTGATAATTAGGTTGAGATGGAATTTTATATCACTTCTGTTCCTCGGGATGATGAATACAAGAATATTTTAGGATGTATGGTGATGGGGTAAAAAATATCATTGATGGTTGGATGTATGAAATAGAAGTTTCAATTTTATGTAAAGTGTAGTAAAAAACACCTTTGAGAATTACATAAGACATTACAAATGTTTTCCTGATCTATAATGTTTTTCTGACATATAATGTGAATGGATGGAAATAATTTTGAAGAATAAAAAATTTGGGGTATCAAACAGGCATAAAATGTTGAGGGTTTTTAGATTTAATTAGTTGGGTAATTGTTATTTTGTGTTCCCAGTATTATTAACATGGGTTAAAAATGATCAAGATATGAAGAAAATTGATGTTCAAAAATCATTTTATACAACTATGGTGGATGTTGGGAAATCATACGAACTTGTGATAATTATGTTACTTGTCTATTTGAACTATACTTATGCCTTGTTTGACTCTGGATCGTAACATTCAATCATTTATTTGATATTTTTATGTAACATGTTAATATAGATATGTTAATATAGGTTATAACTTTTGCAGAAAACCCATTGTGTAATTCTTAAAGAAAACTAGATTAATGCGATCCTCCAATTATAATCAGTGAGATTGTATTTCTTATAAATTTTATTACATTTGGAGAAACATATTTTAATATTATTCTTGGAATATATTATATTTTGCTTTATCGTGGACTGATAGATTATAGATCTATGAAAGGTATGATCAATGATATCATGACTCTTATAATATTATATGAAGGTGAAAAATTTAAATGAGAGGTAGTTAATGTTACCTACCCAGAAATATTGAAAATAAATAAATTGTACAAATTAGTGATATAAAAATAGTGAATGAATACATATGTGTATTTCCTTATGAATTTCCATGTGTTATTACTGGTTGAGGGGATGACCTTACTATTGAAATTTTGTTTTAGTCAAAGCATATTTCTAAACATCATTGTAATATTTCTCAATTAAATCTTTTATAATAGAATGAGAAATTGTAGGTTTCTATGATAATGGTTTCATTCACCCTAAAAATTCACCATGTGCCCTCCAATATTATTTGTTAATAATTTAGATGGTTTAATGAGAATTTGAATTGATAATATTTATTTGAATAAAACTATTGTTAATAACATGTACTCTTTTTCTCATATCGATGATCTGTATGATCACCTTCTGGTAGAATCATATTTTTAGAGGGAAGGTCGTAGTTTGGGGAACCAAAAAGTATATATGAAGGAATTATAAATTTTTTAGACTACATTTTATAGTATAAATAGACATTTTTATATTGTAGTAATACCGTTTTGGTTTTCAAATTAATATAATTTATATTTAGTCCATATAAAGTTATTTTTCAATCTTTCCATAGTTTTGTTTGTTCTTGTGTTTATTGATTAAAATTATATAAATTCCAATATTATGTGGTAATATTAAATATACCTAATGATTATTTTTAAAACAACAACTAAAAATGAATTTTATAGTATATTTATTAATTGTGATTTTTTGTTACAAAAAATTATATACCATCATATTTTTTTTAAATATTGCATCATTATTGTCCTTATTAAAAAGATGTTATTGAATAATGGAATATGCCATGAAATATCATAGATATTTTTGGTTTTCATAGATTATGTTGTAACTAAATATTTTTCATTGAAAAATAATCTCATCATTCATGATCATATAATATGTGTACTCATAACTAGTGAAATTAATTTTGATAATACAATATGATGATTTCCTTCCAGGGACTATTTGAAATATTAGTGACTTATTAATTTTATGTTCTTCTATACAGAAATGTACAGTATTTTATTAAATATGATAATTAATTTAAGGGACATGGTTGTGTAATAAATAATAATGGTCAATTTATTTTTTGTTCTTCATGTTAGGTGAACCCTCATGAGCTAAATTATAATACATGTGATCTAGAATTATCTGATTTTTCTTTTTTAATAATTTTGGAAGAAAACATTTATGTGGTAAATTTAAAATATATGAACGTCATTGATGTTTTTATGTGTATATTATCTAATATGGAATTTTATATGAGATATATATGATGGATTAAACTTGTCAATGATTATAATTTCATGTTTTATTAAGAACGAAGAAAATTCAACAATGGGGATAATGATTTGAGTTAGGAAAATAATGTTACACTAACTATGATACATTTGGAACATATCCCATTGTTTGATAATTTTATTTAAAATATTTCTACATGTTGTGGATATAAGGAAATCCTTTGATTTATTTCAGGGTCTAGTGAAATAAACTTTTCATATAATACTATGCCAGATCAAATGTAGGACAATGCTTTATAGTAAAATGTAAAATTTATAATGAAAGGTATGCTTCCTGATTTAAATATTATTTAGGCTTGTGACTTATGACATGGAAAATTATTATGTGTTACTTTCTATTCTTGTTTGAATAATGAGTGGTTGAGTGAAGATCATAGTTCTCCTTTTTTCCATTCACTTGGATATATCATTAACATATAGAGACATTTAGGCGTTTTACTTGTATGATGGTATAAAATAGATAAATATAATATTAGCTTATATTTTTTAAAATTTTCATTAGTTTAATGCAGAATAAAAATTATTTAATGTAATTATTCATTATTTTACCATTCAAGAGTGAAAATATCAATAAATAAAAATGTCTTTCATGGTGGTATTACCAAATACATCTTATTGTACCAATGTTATCTGGGTTATTATTGATAGATTAACTGAATAATTATATTTTTATAAAAATATAGAAACATTGTCTTGTAATGAGTAATTTCCAGTGTATGTTGAGGAAATAATGAGGATACAAGGATTTACCCTCTTATTTTTTTCAGACTATGATCCCAGTATCACATATAATTGTTAAAAAGTAATTCATATGTCAATTGGTACTGAATTAAATTTTAATATAGATTCTTTTGCACAAGATAATGGTTAGTGAATTAGGAAAATTAAATCCATGGATGATATTATACATTAATTTTAATTGAATTATAATATATTTAGGAATAAATATCATTATTTAGTTGTGTTTTCATATAATAATATTTTTTATTCTGGTGTTCAAATTGAATCATTTGATGCATTATTTGGAAAGAAGTGTCAAATACCATCATTTTGGGATGAAGCAAGAGAAAGAATGTTTATCAGACCAAATATTGCGGTGAAAATGGTGTATATGTTGATGTTGATTAAGAAAAATAGGAAGAATTATATGATCATTTAGAAAATTCATTCATATAAATTATGGTAACATCATTCCTTAAATGGTGGTGATCATTTTTTTTAATAAGTATATCAATGAAAATATGTAATAAATTATGGTAAAACGTTTAATTAATTTATTTATTATTTTGTGATGTGTCTCATACTAGAATATTATGGAACATTTTACTATGGATTTTAGTTTCCCTTGAGTTTATTTTAGGTACACATAATTCTTCATGTTTTAATTTTTACAAAAATATGTTCCAATGTTTTATCATTTTTTGATCCTTGGTGTAGTAAATTTATAATAAAATATTTCTTATGAGGAATATAATTTTAATATCATTATACATATAAATATTTTTTTTGTAATAAGGTGATTAATTATGATATGTTTCAATCGAAAACATATCTGTTTGAAGAGGTAAAATGGGATCTAAAAATTATTTTCGGGTATGATCTTCCACCTTGGTTAACAATTTAATTAAAATTTGAGGATTTAATTAAAAAAATTGGAATATAATTTAACATCCTAGGTAATGATAGAATAAATCACAATCATATTTATTAAAATATTTATATTCATTATATAAATATTATTTAATTTTTTACATTAAAAAGGTAAAATTTTTCACTAAAAACTTATATTATAAGTTTTTTATTCAGAATTATAATATTTAAATTAAATAATATGAATAATATAAAAAAATTAATTTTTTAATTCTTTATATAAAAAATAACAATGATTTTAATTTTTCATATTTTTAGAATATATTTATTTCTTAGTGAACAATAAAAAATACATTTTTTTTATAAAAAATTAATTTATTTTCTATAAATTAATTATTTTTAATGTCATCATATATTTTGAATATTATTTTATGTATCATATATATGATTTATTTATATTTATCCAAATAAAATTAATATTTTACCATCATTATGTAGGATTTTTTTAAATATAATTTTGAGTTTAATAATGGGTTTTTAGTAAAACTATTGCAGAGTTCATATTTTTCTCAATTTTAGATAAATAAAATAATACAAAATTTCAAATGATTTTAATTAGTTATATAGATTATATATCAATAAATATCAATTTAAATTCATAAAATTAATTTTATTAATCATAGAGTTAATATAAAATCATCTTTTACTTGAAAAATACAAATCCGAAAAACCGCATTGTAAATGCATTTTTTGGTTTAAGTTAAAATTACAATTTTTTCCTTATGTAAATTTAATTAGATAAAATGGATCAAATATTTTTAATCATAAGAATTTATGATATCTAATAATTTTAACATTAATTATGAATATAATGAATATTGATAAAATTTAAAAATAATTACTATGGTTAATGAAAAAATAGAATCACCAAGGATTAAAATATAATGAATATAGTTATAATGAAATAAAAATATTTTAAAATATATTTTATCGACACTTTTAGACATTATATTGAAATTTTACCAAAGATGGTTCATTTTTATCCTATTTTCATGTGAATAACATGGGGGTATATTTTTTTATTAAAACACTATAATTGTTCCACTCACTTTACATATAAAATGCCACCCTCTATCCAGTCTTCTAAAAACTTTTATAGATCTTTTTATTTTCCTTTACCTACAAAAATATTTTACTAACATTCCACACTAAAACCTAGATACTTTATTTTGATTTTAAATCCACATAAGAGTTCTATTGGTGCTTACCGACCGATGTTGTTCGAAGAGGAGGTATCATTCTTAACTATATGTCTTTATTATAATACTTCTTCATGCTCATTAAAATATTAATAAATTGTTATTATATAATAACACCACTATCGTCCATATGCATTGTTTTTATTTAGTTAATTTAATAAAAAAAATCATCTCCTCTTGAATTAAATTGGATACACAATCATCATTCATGTGTATGGTGAACTAATACCTCATGAACTGTTGTCATTCTTTTTGCATAATCACTAATGGCATATTTTTTTAATTATTGATTTAAATTAATATTATGTTCATTTCAAGATTTTTATTATACTGTAGTTCTTATATTACATGTACCTTTTGTAATTTCATTTAGTGGGGGATACGGAAACATCACTCATTTGTACAGTACACAATAGCCTCACGAACCAATGTGAATCGTATTTCACCAAAAAATTAAATGGAATGTAATAAGGATACTTTTAAGGAATATATTTTATATAAATGAGATATAAATCATATTAATGAAAACATTTTAATTATAAAAATAAAGCATATAATTTTATATCTGACACTGATAATAATAACATTGTTCATATATGCGTGGACTACCACCACTACAATGTTATTTTACTCTTTTTTTTAAATTAAATCGCATGGATGTCATATATTAGTATAATTAAAAAAATTTCTTTAAAGTATTATATTTCAATAATAATAAAAAAATACAAAATTTCTTTTTATGCAGGTGAATGTAAAATAAAAACCTTATTGATGCATACATACGACTACCCATCTCCATGATCATAACATACATCAATTTTTTGATTCCATCATTCATAATGGGTCTTAATTGTGTAATTTTTCTATACATGTGATAATTATGTATTGATTATAATTTTATAGATGTTTAATAATGAACTATTTTACTTACACTAAACATACCATAGTAATTTATGACGTATATGTGAAATACCTTCAAAACATACGAAGAAAAAAATTATTAATTAATTAGATATATATAAATAAATAATAAGTGAAATAAAAAGGAATAATAATAGTAAAAAAGATATTACAAAATTTGACAAATAAAATATGTTTAATATTAATGAATATAAATAGTGAATGGGATGAATAAAACTTAAGATAAGGTACTTCATCTCAATTTCCTATTATTGAGGCATATTTTGATGTTGTGCACCTATATTATTATATATGGTGTATATATATACTATTCTATTTATTATGTCCTGAATTTTTTATTTTCATTGTATTTATTGCTTAATATTATGTCATCCATCCATGGGTATTATGATTCAAATATTTCCAAAGTGACAATGAACATTTCAATAAAATAATTGTAATATAATGTTTTCCTTATAATAATATTTTGATCAATGTAGATGTTTTTAAATTGAATTAATAATGTAAATGTGTTTTTAGAGATATTATTTATATATATATTTTTAATTTATTTTGAAAAAATGAATCTTTTTATTGAATTTGGATTATATTATTAAATAATATAATATAGTATTATCTTAACATATATGGTGACAACGTCATTTTGAGCTGACAATATCATCATTACAATATTTTATTTCTTTACATTATTTCATCTTTTGCACATATAAAAAACCTTCCCTTTTTCTATTAATTTTGGTATTAGATATGGGGTTTTAAAATTATAGGGTTTTATATTATTGAAAATTGGTTTTTAAAAGAAACATATATTTTTATATCTGAATATGATTTACATATGATTTTAAAAGGGCTATCGATATGATTTATAAATAAAAATGGAAAGAATAATTTTTTTATACATGATATGGTCCATGGAAATTATTTTGAATGGTTGATCCCCAATATAGATCATGGGTGAGCCCATTGTATATTATATAATGGGTGAGACAAAATAGCATTAGTTGAGCCTATTATAACTGGTATTGTGGGTGCTCTTATATAGAAATCAAATGCTCTAGGTAATGATTATGTACTTCATATAATTATATTGGAAGTTATATGTATTATTGTTTCATTTTTAAGAGATATATAAGGGATATATGATGGTACTATGAGAATATGTCCAACAAAACCTATATGAAATTTCAATTCATGATAATGAGTTTTCATGGAAATAAATTTTATTGAAATTTTAAGATAAATGATTCTTTTAAATGAATGATAATGCATTATCTTTTTCTAATTTTATTTTTTTAAGGTATATAATGGGCTTTCATATTTTTCAATTACCTAAGAGTTTTTTTATTTTTATGTCCGTTATTATTAATTTTTCGATCATTCGTGGTTTTAAAGAAAATCATGTATTATAAGGATGGTTAATTGAAATGATTAATTAAATATAAAATGAATGAACATTTTAAATGAAATGAAATCATTTTTATCTAAAATTTATATTTCAGGGGAAAAATAGTTACTAATCAGAAGTGTCTACATTTTAAAATTATAGCATTATTTTATGAGATATGAAATAATTCATTAAAATAGTAAACTAAAAAGACCATTATATTTAATAAAATGAATCCATGAAAAAAAATCCAGATAATGTAACATTAACGTCGGGGCTTTTTGAAAATTATATGAATATCATTCCTATAAAATTGAATGATTGAATTTTCTACTACTTGTGATTTGGATTTAAAAATATTTCGATGTTCTGTTTTTATTTTTTTGAAAAGACAAACAAGATACCTATTTAACCCAGAAAGATAAAATCCATACAATTATAGACATAAACCAAAACTAAAAAGAATCAAATGGACCAAGAAACATGGAAGAAAACATCACCGAATTTAGGAATCTTGTAGTATATGTTGATTGTATTAGATATTAAGCATCACCACAACAGTAATATTTACACTATGAAGTTAACCCATGATATCATCTAAGAAATAAATCACCATGGATGATGTCATCTATAGGGGAATATAGAAAATTATGTGGCCAAAATTCAAACCACGTTATTTCTTTATAGTGAATATCATTGGAAAAAATATTAACATTCATTATCTAGGGAAGATGGAAAATAGGACTAAACCTTCCTAAACATTATCTTAGAGCTTCCTAGGACAAACAATAATGGTTCTTGACACCACAAATGTTATAAGAACCTAAATCATAATGAATATCCAATGTAGGCCAAATAGTATATTATGTCACTGGTAACTCAGAACAGAGCACACAAGATATGGTACCATAAGGGGAAACAATTAATTTATGGCCATTGTAGGTACTATATCCTAATTTATTTAGTAGAATATATTAAAAAAATCCGACCACCATTGAAGTAAAAACCTATATACATTATCCTGAATTGAAATATTTTTTGTATATACTATCATCTTTAGGAAGACCATTCTATATAATCTAGAATAAATACTGTAGAATGATTATATTCATGTATTTATTTAAGAAGACCATTGGAATATTCAGATGATAAATAGAGGGAATGTGTTTTCTTATATCGCACTATAATAAAAAACTGGATCATATCTATTTTACTATAGAATATTAATTTTAGAATATCATAATTTCATCTGGTGTGTACAATTATAAACCTTCCAATATTGTGAAAATACGTTAACATATCCAATTGGTAGTGGAAGATAATCATCATTATATTTTGGGGGACCATTTTTTGAATGACCATATTACTACTCATATGAGCATTATTATTATTACTTTAATAACATAATATTCACTTTGGAAGATGTTATATTCATGATCCAATTTATTATTATCATTAAAATATCCCAATAAATAATGAAAATTTGGATTAGGATCATATTCATGTTCCAGGAAGATTTATCCAGTGCCCCATAACAGTTACTATAGGTCAAGGTGTTACCACTTCTAATACCCTAAGAGCCTCTCAAAAAGAAATAATATTATTTATGGAGTATTATATTATTCATAAACCCATTATATGAGATTAATTTCATTCTTCTATATCGATATTAGGTCAATAACATATTCCCTCCCATTTACATGAATATCGTCGACCTATTATAGTGGTACATAATGATGAGTTTGATCATATTTATATCCTCACATAATAGGATCATCTTAAAATTTTTTATAGTAACTAAATAATCAATATGGGTTAATATACACATGCTATGTCAGATATTTGTCTAACAGTAAATTATTTTGGAAGCTTATAAATAATGTTATGATCAAATTCCAAGGATGGGAAAGAGCTAGACTATGGGTTTTTATAAAACATTTTTGTTTCTCAGACTATGTTAATTATATATCTATAAAATATGAGAATAACCTTCATAGGAATATAATATAGATCTAAATAAATTTTACTTGTATTAAAAATAATCTTCAAAAAATCAACAGATACAAAATTAAAAAAGTCAGATTCAATAAAAATTTATCAAATGTATAAAGACCCATAATTTTCCATTTTTTTGATACCCCACCTGGTATTTGTATAAATGTTTTGGTTGAATATAGAGTCATATTAATAAAATATTTAACTAGAAAATATAGTTTGTTTTAATATTGGTCATGTAATTTCCTAATTTTTTTTTGAGAATTCTATCTCAAGGCTCTATTTTTTTATATTACATGAAGTTTCCAGGTAACCCTATGGTTCAAATGTGGTATACATGATTGGATAAATCAATCAATAAATTCATACATAACATAAATATTGATTTTATTATGAAATAATCATTAGGAATGAAATTAGAATTGTCATAGTGAAACCATTTATGGTGAGTATATAAAATCATTAAAAGACACCACACATAACCCATTAATTTATATAAAGGATTAAAAATCAAGAAGGAAAAAATAGTTGATTCTTACAATGTATTGAAGTTAAAACTCAAGGCCTTAAGGCTATTGGAGTATTTATCATACCCTACACCCTATAGAGATCCATGGAAATAATTTTTATAGGACAAAATTCTTATATAACCATTTCAACCCCAACTTATAGGTCCATAATACTTTACATTACAACATCCTCTTCCTTCAACATATAAGTCAAAACTATCTAGGTTAGGGGATTAACCAGAATAAGGAGAAAAGTTTTATATAGTCCCATTTTCTAATCAAACCACATCAATATTTGATTTACTAGTGGATTTCACATGTGATTCTATCAGTGTGATCTTCTATCAAGGGGGAGTATAAAGCCTCCCAAGTTCCATAAATAAATACATCTTTCTAAGAAGGATAATGTTTAAAATCACAATATACCACACCATATATATTCCAACTTTTTTCAATACCAAATTAAAAATGAAGAGGATATTAAAATTAATACTTTTATTTGATCATATAAATTTCAAATTAACAAAATGATAAGTTTTTCACATGATAGACAACAATTATTTTTAATTACCATGAATTATTATCATTAAAATATTACTACTATAACCTTTCCATTGAAACTTTTATTATGAATATGAGTCACATCATTATAATATATATATTTATACTAATAAAAATATGTGTGGATTGATTCTTTTGAAATAATCACAAATTTTTTTGGATGTAATTAACTTTTTTTAAAATTGAAAAATACTTTATAATATATAACAATTCCTTTTTCTAGAATCAAATTGTCATTAATTTTTGTGGATTTATTAAATCATTAGTGATAAAAATTATCCAAATTGATTAATATAAAATTAAATCCATTTTTAGAACCATAATTTTTAAATTTATTAATTACTACACATTTATATGTATTCATTTTAAATTGTATATTTGGGGGAAAAATTAGTAAAGAAGATAAGAGTTAAAACCAGAAAATATTATTAAACACAATGAAAAGTGTTAAAATATACTAAAATTATTTTAAAATAATATTTATTGAACTATTTTAAACCAATATCATCTCCTCCTTGATGTTTTTCATATTGGACCCCATTTAACCTCAGTAATACATTAATATATTTTAGTGTTTTGAAAATTTCTATGTGGGTCCACTTGTTCACTAAAAAAATGCCACCACGTATCCTCTCTTCTACCCATATCAAAATACTCTTATCTTATAAAATACCTGAAAACCCATTCATAACATCATTAAACATGTCTTAGAGGTATTTATTTGAACATAATACCATTCTAGGAAGGCATTATATATAATCACAATGACTTTTTTAAAGAAGACGTATAGTTCTTAAGAAAATGTTTTACCATTATATATTATTTTTACTCTTTTAAAATAAAAAAGAAATTTTTATATAATAAAATAATTATATCCCATATATTTATATGTTATTTTTTTATTTTATGGTATTGTATCTTCCACTAATCAAACTAGTCAAAAAAATTCGGTGTATTTGAAGACTACAACATCACAATGAAGATTTATTTCTTGTTTAATTATATATTATTATGGTTTCTTATAATATTAATAAAAATAAAATAATTTCATATATAATACATATATTTAAATTTTTAATTTAATATAAATAATAAAACTCAGTCGTTACTTTTCAAAAAAATAAAAAATGACTTATGTATACACACATACATTACCTTTATAAATAAGAGAATTCAGTTTTTTCACTACCTACCAGGGTTTTTATATAAATTTGGGTTTAATGAAAAATATAATATATATGATATAATTATCACATTGTGGAGAAAAAATAACACTTACCTTCTTCCTATCATATTCATAAAAAATTGGTTACGTTACCCACGAGTACTTACAAACCACTACCTCGATGATGTATAAAATTAATTTTTCATAACCATCATACAAAGTTTGATAAAAAATTATAATTTATTTTTTGAAATTATTTTTATGACATTTTAATTACACTATATATGATTTTACATTGAACACTTTTACCAAAGTCGACCAACCAACATCCTTTTCCATTACAAACCAAACACTATCAAAACACCTAATGAAAAGTTAACTTATTGGGTAATTAAAATAATTGAATTGAAATTTTTTAATGATATGTTAATAGAACTAGAATATATTATATTATAAAAGAATAATATAAATATTTTCATTATTTATGAGCAAAATGAAATACATATCATGTTAGGACTTTTTGTAAGTGGTTACTTAAATAAATTTCATATAATAGTGTTTTAATTCAACATCGATGACAATGTTATGATAATATTATGTGTTAAATTTTGGATCATAATATTTTATTGAGTTGTACTTTTTTTATTCATTAATTATTAGAAATATTCAGTTCATTTTTTAATTATATCCTTAGTGATATGAATTTTCTAATGAATATTTATCTCAATCTCATTTTCCTGAGGCATGTTTTATGTCATGATCCATTATTTCAATGCATGGTGTGTGTACTAACCCATGAATGAATTGTGATATATTAATTATTATAATGAATTTGACATATAGAACTATATAATATTCTACATTTCATTGAATTTCGAATTTAATTTTAATAATTTAGAGAATGATTCATCTTTCAAAACCCATTGATTTTAGTACTGTAAAAGATCATGGTTCCTTTGGGAAAATTTGAAGGAATCTAATTTCAAGAAAAAATATATACTTATTCCCTTTTTACTTTTATGGATTACATGATGTCCTTTCACTTTAATCTCTTTAGATGTCTATAACAATAAAATAATTTATGTATGAAAAACCCACCATATTTATCCATTTTGTTGAGAATTCATTCCCCTCTATATCAGAGTTTTCAAAATTGTTCCCAAAATGTTTTTAAATATACTATTTTTTAAAATAATTATTCATTTATTGAATTATTCAATATATTAACGGGTTATAAAAAATAATTTTTAAATCATTTCCCATATGACACATTTTTACATTATTTTTAAAGGTGTAATTTGATTTTTTTGCAATTATATCATGATGTCATTTTCCCAATATTATAATGTTTTTTCTCAAAATTCTCATTTAAAAAATTCCTTGGTAATATTCAATGATAATATTTTTTCACAATTTTCTATTATTTTTAACTTTTTAATTGTATAGAAACAAAAGAATATATTCTCCA
Organism: Viscum album; assembly: GCA_963277665.1. Lineage (NCBI taxonomy): Eukaryota > Viridiplantae > Streptophyta > Magnoliopsida > Santalales > Viscaceae > Viscum > Viscum album. The sequence continues at coordinate 896,404,507 of OY728136.1, read as the reverse complement.
TATTCCAAGAACTGGTTTAAATTTTTTTTTAAATGTATTTTCCGTAATTTCAACATTATTTAGGGATTCACAAGATTAACTAAGTAAATAATATTATAAAATGATTTATATTATGTCACCCTATTGCATAAATTTTTAAAAAATATAAATTATCATAAAATTGTTTTTAATTACATGGTTAAATAATCATATAAAGGAATGGATTTTTTTGAAAAATATTGATGATTAAAATCAACCTTATCAGAGTTATATTCATCTAAAAAACACGGAAATTATTGATGATATTGAGAGATACTAATATGAATCCTAATGAATGGTGATAAAAAAATATATTATATGATGGTTAACCCTTTATAACTATGTAATGAATTAGGTAATATTTTTCCTCACTTAAGGAATAATGGATACACTTTACTGGGGAAGATTTTAAAATAGATTTTAAAAGGATCAAGTTATTTGTGAAATAATTTATAATGAAAATTATCAAAGATACGAACACTTTATCACTATTTTAGAGTTTTTAATGATTCATTTATCCATAATTAACTAAAATGTCTAATTTAGAAATATTTTGTTGAATCTTATCTATGATAAATCATTATTCTAGGAAATATTTTATATGATTTTTCTTTTTATGATTACAATTTCTATTATATTATTCATTATATATTCATACATATATGATAATATCAACCATACTAAATATATTTAATTGGTCATTCCTATGTTTATTCTTACTTTGGATTTAAGTTCACCCATTTCCTAATATTCTATTTACTAAGGTTATAAAAAAGGTTGTTATGTAATATATATCTATAAGTGTTTAATATAAAAGACGATGAAGGGTTAATGTGGAATAAGAAATGATGGGTATAAGGGATAAACTTATAACATAAAGACATCTGTAATGTTATCAATTATATTGTACCATTAAAAATCAAATCCCAAAATGCCATTGTGTATCTAAGTGATCCATTGTTTTAATTCTATATTGAATGTTTTAAATGGGTAAAATTTCTTCACATTTATTACTATAAATTCCATTAATATAAATGTTATGATTTGATCACCAGATCATGGTGGTTGGGTTGGAGATTATTATTATTTTTTTTCACAGTATAGATTTAATAATTTTAGAGATTATGATGTTTTGTGAGTTTAATATTTTTGATTTAGACACCATATTGGGTTACTGATTTTATGTTCTATTATAATTTAATATCATTAACAACCATATCCATGCTTCGGGTTATAGTATTTTAAAGTGATTAACAATTTTTTTTGATTTTTTCATTATAATTTTAAGGGTAAACATTTAGTTTATAATTTAATTTTTATTATTCTTTTTTTTTAATATTTATGACATTTTTTATTCTAAAGAAAATGTTGTTATTACAAGAAATACAAATTTTGATGAGTATTTTGGTTTACCTTATTTCGGAATGATTTATGATGAATCCTTGTTGTTATTATTAGTGTCACCGAGAATAATGTTTTTTATATTCATATAATGGTTTATTTGAGTATTATATTATCATTTGGAAACCATTCAGGTTTTTAATGGAAATATGAATAGGTTTTCAACCTTTCATATAACAATTTTCAATTGGAATATGATTTCAATGCATCTGAAATAAAATATAAATTCTCAACATTTATAGTAAATCAAAAAATAAAGGTGGAATGCATTGGAATATGAATAAAAATGATTAAATTTCAATTACGGATTTAATGAAAATGTAGATAGAATATTACCATATGTTCATAAACTAAATAATAGATTAATTCCCCAACTACGAGAAAAGTATATTGAAAAAAAATATTGTCATATAAACTTTTTTTTGATGAATTAATTTTATTTTAATCCTTTATTTTTTGATGGGTTGGTGTTAATTGAGTTTCTCATGATCATGAAATTTGTTGTTATCAATATTCTCTATCACCATCATTTTTTGTTAAGATATTTATTTTATCCTCCATGTATATATTTTCACACCACAAAAATATTCTACTACATGGAATCCTAGTAATGTGTTATTCTAGGAGAAATTCTTATATCACATATCCTATTTTCAAATTTATTTTTTATAAAGGATTTAACGATGTGGGGTTTTGAAAATAGTGTAAAGACACATAAAATTCAAGGAAATATTTTTCTTAATTTTCTTTGGGATTTTAAAAGAACGCAGTTTCTGACGGCACCTAATTCCGAGGCCCAGTGTGCCCGGAATTATTTTCTGAAGTTTGGCTCGGGTACATTCAGTGAACGAATGAGCGTGTTTTTCTAACTTTTGAACCGCTGCTCGGAATCGAATTCTGAGGGCACCGATGGAATCGTAACGCCTTTATTTACTTAGAAACGCATATTTCAGAGTTGCGTTTACTCGGGTATAGTATTTAATTTTTTGTGGTTAAGTTAAGAAATAAAATAAAAGTGGTGCGACACTTTATTTTATTTCACTTAAAGCCACTTAAGTCAGGTTAAGCGGATAAGGTGGGACCCACGATATCCTACCCACTTGGTAGGATATTTGTGAGGTGGGGCCCGCACGAGCCCCACCGTTTCCTTCCCTCTAAGTAACGCACCCGTGAAAACCCCTTTTTAATTAAATTCAACCGTGCGTTTATTTGGGTTAAGAAACACCTCATTAATTGGGTAGTTAAGTCGTTACTATTAATTCATCTAATTAATTGTTCATTTGTTAGCTTTGAATTTTTAATTGTTGGCATGGGAATAAAATAAGACCAACACTTGTTTTACTTGAGGGTGGCTTGTTGAGAGGATTTGGAGACACTCTAAAGATTGAAGATCTTCATTCTCCTTCACGAAGAACATGAAGAACGCGAAGAACGCATCATCGCTGACAATGAATGTCGGCCTCCGACGAAGGGAGATGAAGAGTGTCGAACCCTCGAAGATCGACGAAGCGGCGCCGTGTACCACGACGCCGAAGATTCTCCTTCCGCGACGCTTCTTCCGCGACGTTCCTTCCCCGCAACAATCTTCGATCAACAACCGATTGAGGTAGGGGGTTGTGGTTCTTTTAATTCTTTTGGAATTATATCCTCAACATGGGTTTAAATGGTGCAATTAAATCTGTGTGATTTTAATCTTTGGAGTTTCTCTACGCAACGCTGTGTACCGCGACGACAGCGATGCCCCTTCTGGGATGCAACGATCCTCTTCTTCCACGACGGTTAATTACGTGACGAACTCACATTTGATGAAAAAGTTGAGGTAGGGGTTTTTTTCATTTCAATCTATGTGATTATATCTGTGGTTTGGTTAAAAAAATTTCAGAAGCCTTTTTAAAACCGCTAACACGGTGGGTGCGGACCAACGAACAAGTCTGAACCCACCGTCTCTTCGTTGTTGGTGAGCGGATTGGTAGGCGATGACAAAGTAGACCGCATGGGCGATGTGAGGTCCTTTCAGTGAAGGAAGGCCCTCGGGAGGGCCATTGGGGAAGACGACATGCAATTCCGACCACCGGAACTCGTCCGGTGGTCCGCGGAGCGGCCTGCCGGCGCGCCTCGCTGGGCCAACGGTGCCGGCGGCAGGTGGCGGCGGCGCCCGGCGCGCCACCAGGAGGAGCCGCCATGGATGAAGACATGGCGGCAGGCTGCGGTCCTGCGACCGCGTGGGACCGTAAGGAATGGGACGTGGTAGCCGGTCGCGTCCGCTGGCAAGGGCGGCCCCACGCGGGGACGCAGTCTCTCCACACAGGGGCAGCGCGCCCCCTACTTTGCTCGGCCATAACGGCCTAGCCGACCCGCTGGCCACCCAGCCAGTGCCAGCCGGGTCTCACCCAGGCCTGGCCGCGCTGCGCCGGCCGGTCCGGGTCGGACCCGGACTCGGGCCGACCCAGGGGGGGTTGGGTCGGGTCGGTCCGGGCCCAGAACCCCTGTTTTCAGAGATCTTCGGTCTTTTGCCCATATCATGGGCTACAGACCTCCAATCGATGCACCGTCAGCGGAGATGTGATCCTTGGATCGAGACCGTCATTTTGACATATTACACTGAAGCTTTTGGAGAACTTGGGGTTCAGCCGGGTTGGTTCGTACACGAAACCAACTGGGCCCTCGGAGCAGAAACACTTATAACTGGAGCTCCAGATGTCCGATTGACGTGCCATCAACTTTGATGGAATCCTCTAAGTGAGACAGATCTTTTGGCTTACTCCGCCTGAGGTTTGGACATAGGTGGAGTATGGTTGGGTTGGTTTTGACTTAAAAACCAACCTGGCCCCTGCGACGAAAAAGCCAATAACTCTCAGACCGGGCGTCCGATTGACGTGCCATCTGTGACATTGAGTTCATGTTGGCGATACAGATATTTGGATACATAAACTCCGGACTATGTGTCAGTTGATGTATCAGCCTCTCGGCTCATGCAACGGACCCTCCCGAACGAGCTTGCTGTGTGTGGGAACCCTAGAGCTGGCTGCGACTACGACGACGACGACGGCGACTGTACAGAGATCCTCAGTGGATTCGACCGCAACGACTAAAGCACTCAGTGATCCTATGTGGATCAGTGCTACCGATCTAGTAGGGGTCAGATCCAATGTGGGTCAGCACTCAGCGGTCCTGTGTGGGCCAGCGCCTACAGATCCTGTGTGGATCTGATCCTGTGTGGGTCTTTGCGGGGGTTAGTTACCTGTCGATCCTGTGTGGGTCAGATCCTTTGTGGGTCATTGCAGCGGTTAGTACCTATCGATCCATTATGGGTCCGACGACATAAATGAATTAGTGGATATATCTGATCGTCTCTATCGTCATACGAAGAAGTATACCTATGTGAGATGAATCATGTTTTGATTTCCTTTGTGGATTGTGTTGTGCTATCCTGTGTGGATTACGTTTTGCTATCATGTGTGGAATGGGTTGTGTTTTCCTATGCGGACTGGGTTGTACTTCGGCTTGGAGGTTGGAGTGAACTGGAATTGATGACTTAGGTATATGTATTGTCATATACCTAAGAAGTGTCGGATGTTACTTCGTGATTGTATCATTCCTTTGTGGATTCTATGAGACCTTCAGGGGTCTCGGGGTCCCTACTGAGTAGCTTATACTCACCCCTGCACAGGCTATGCACGCACTACATTGTGTTGGTTGCAGATGACGGACAGCGCTGATCGTGGTTGACGCTTGTGAAGCAGGACGATACCTAGAGGTGGACCACTGGGCGGGACGTACTCAGAGCGGTCGGCTGAACCCGAGGAGCAGTGGAGGCAATCTGTACCCACCTTTCAGGTGGGACCTCCAGTGGACGGCTCAACGTTGCGGCTTTAATTTTTAGTTGCTATTTTTCTATTTCCAGTTGTACTTTACTTTCAGTTTGGGATTGTATACTGGCCCACTTACTTTTCCGCACTTACTGTTGTACTCAATTTTTACTTAGTGTTTACTTCTACTGCTTGCTTGCTCTGTGGTGTTTGTTTACTTTACATGGGAAATGCCTTCCTTTTTTACCGAGAAGTATGCCTTGGTGCTAGTCGCCAGCCCCTGCCCTACAGAAGGTGGGCTTGGGGTAGTCACGGCACGGGCCCTGAGGACGGGTCGTGACAAATTGGTATTAGAGGAGTTCGGTTCTACCATAGAACTCAAGACTCTAATATTTCTCTATGTGAAGCAATAGTGTTGAGAGTATTGAGTGAGGTTATTAGTCCATGGAGTCCAGTGCTGGTGCGGAGACCGACGTATTCGTACACCAGGACCCTGACTTCTGATTTCCTACTTAATACATGAAAACATTGATTGCATGTTTGTTTCAAGTTTTCTTTGTGATTACTTTATGTCAGCTCACCAGGTATACTATTTAACTGTGGTGCACCTTTTTTTTTCAGGATGACCCCACCACGGCAGCCAGCTAGGGTTCCGAGAGTTGTGCGTGACGATAACCCACCGAGCGACGAGGCCTCGGTACAGGGCCCTTTGACAGTAGAGGCACCGGCGGTACCTCTACCCGCCGAGCCACTGATTCTACCATCCCCGGACGCTGACGATGCACATCTCCTTAGTGCACTACATGAGTTTCAGCACCAGTGACCGCCCAGGTTCCATGGGAAGATGGACCCCAAGATAGCTGAGGACTGGCTGGAGGCAGTCGTACGGGTTTTCAGGTTAGTGAGGACACCAGCAGACCTCATGGTGATCCCCGCAGCGAGCCTATTGCACGCGGCAGCGGGCCGATGGTGGAGATTGATGCTCCTGGTGCACGATGAGGCATCTCTTCTCAGGACAGACTTTGAGAGCCTCTTCCGCTCAGAGTTCGTCCTCACCACCCTCCATGCGGTGCGCATCCAGGAGCTTTTACAGCTGCGGCAGGGCAGCTTGACGGTCGCCCAGTACTCTGCGAGATTTACTGATCTCTCGCACTACTCGACAGACATGGTAAGGGACCCATTCTTTTGGGCCCGGACCTTTGAGCAGGGATTGAGGCCGGAGATCAGGGAATTTTTGATCTCCCTCAACATTCTGACTCAGGTGGGAGTACTGGAGAGATTCCTTCAGATTGAGAGCTTCCTTGCTGAGCCTGCATCAACAGCGAGACCTACGGCGGGGCGGCACATAGCAGAGTCTTCTGCATCAGGCAGTCGACGGATGACTCATGGGTCCAGGTAGACCAGACCCTCAGGTAGATGACCTTAGGACACTGGCTCAGCTGTGCAGGGCACACAGCATGGAGCCAGTCTTTCGAGAGGCAGACAGTGCTACGCATGCGGCGGGCAGGGCCACATGGCTTCTGACTACCCGAACCGCCATGCCGAGGAGCAGAAGATGGTTGAGGGGCCACCTAGGCAGAGGAAGAGGGTCGACCGTGGCGGTCCGCATGGAGCTGGAGGATGAGGAAGAGGAGATGGCCGAGAAGCTGGTGGTGGGAGACGCTTTGAGGCTCTACCACCACCACCACCAGGAGGTCCACCCCGACCAGAGGGACCTGGCGGGCAGAGATAGGCATAGCTCCATGCAGTGGAGGCCTACGACCACGGCGCACCCGAGATGATTCTAGGTACTATCTGTGTCTATTCCACCCTTACTGCAGTTCTTATAGACACAGGAGCAAGTCATTCTTTCATAGCCGCTTCCCTTGATCGGAGATTCCGACAGAGCCGTTGGATCGATCCTTACAGCTAGAGACTCCTACGGGAGAAGACTCAACGATTGCGTACTGGTTCCAGCAGTGTGATCTTACTCTAGGAGGTGAGAACTTCGGATGGGATCTTCTTCTAGCGGCGTCGAGACCTTACGACGTCATCTTGGGCATGGATTGGTTATCTAAGTTCGATGCATAGATTTACTGTATTAGGTGCAAGGTGCAATGTGTACGCACCGACGGGAGCAGGTTCACCTTCACCGGTGAGAAGGGAGCCTTCGCAGCACAGGATGGACTCTTGAAGAGGATAAGACATCCCACCACTCATCAGTTGGCTATCCTTATCCTGGGAGCAGTTGACGTGCGTAGTCCTAGTTTTTCTGCAGTGGAGGATCAGTATGCTGACGCTTTCCCTGATAACGTTCCAGGACTACCTACTCGCAGATAGGTAGACATCTATATTGATCTGTACCCCGGGACAACCCCGATATCCACCCCAGCATATCGGATGGCTACCGCCGAGCTTTGAGAGATACGAGTACAGTTGGAGGACTTGTAGGGAAATGGATTTATCGGACCCAGTGTTTCACCGTGGGCTTCCCCGATATTGTTTGCCAAGAAGGTAGACGGGAGCTTGAGACTGTGTGTCAACTATCGTCGCCTGAACTAGGTGACAGTGAGGAAAAAGTATCCGCTACCGAGGATTGATTACCTCTTCGATCAACTCAAGGGAGCATGGTTGTTCTAAAAGATAGACCTCAGGTCGGGGTATCATCAGCTCAGAGTTTGGGACGAGGACGTGTAGAAGACAGCCTTCAGATGTTGGTATGGCCACTATGAGTCCTTGGTTATGCTATTTGGCATAACCAATGCTCCAGAAGTATTCATGGGCCTCATGAATAGGTTCTTTCATCCATACCTTGATAGATTTGTCGTGGTCTTCATCGATGAAATTTTCATATACTCGACGACTGAGTAGGAGCACTCCTACCACTTACGGGTTTTCCTAGACACACTCCGAGAGCACTAACTTTATGACATGCTCTCGAAGTGTCAGTTCTGGCTACGTGAGGTCCACTTCTTGGGGCACGTCATCTCTGAGGCAGGAGTTGCAGTGGATCCTACGAAGATCGAGGCAGTGCTAGCTTGGGAGCCACCTAGGAGCGTGACGGAGGTGCCGAATTTCTTGGGACTGGCTGGATACTACCGGAGATTTGTGCCAAACTTCTCCAGAGTTGCGAAACCACTCTCATCTTTGATAAAGAAGGGGAAACCCTCTTTTTGGTCAGAAAGATGTCAGCAGAGCTTCCAGGAGCTGAGATAGAGATTGACTAGCACCCCTATCTTGAGGCTTCCGAAGGAGGGAGTAGGGTACGTAGTCTACTGCGATGCATCAGGGACCGAACTCGGATGTTTCCTGATGCGGGAGCGGGAATTGATCACCTATGGTTCACGTCAGTTGAGGCCGAATGAGCAAAACTACGCTACCCATGACTTGGAGTTAGAAGCAGTGGTCTTTGCTCTGAAGACATGGCAACACTACCTGATGGGCGAGCGCTTTACAATCTTTTCTGACCATCAGAGTCTCAGGTACATCTTCTATCAGAAGCACCTAATCCTAAGACAACTACGATGGCTCGAGTTCCTCCAGGACTATGACTTTGAGAAAGTCTATACTCCTGGTAAGGGGAACGTGGTAGTCGATGCTCTCAGCAGGAGGACGGGCATTCAACTACTTGAGGAGGCGACAGAGCAGCTATTCGCTTTGCAGATATCATTCATGGATAGAGATGGAGCATGCTTCCTTCAGTCACTCACAGTCACTCCTCCACTACTGCAGCGGGTTAGAGAGGAAAACATGGGGACGCCGACTGTGAGATGCGACGTGCGAAGATATCCTCAAGACAGGCACCTGATGGTTTCTCTTTTAAAGAAGATCACGACGTCCTTTTCATAGGACGTAACTTGGTACCAGTTGCTTTTTGGGAGGATGTGCTGAGAGAGTTTCACACTTCTCTTTTGGTGGTACATCCTGGAGTGGCGAAGATGTACCAGGATCTCAGACGACAGCACTGGTGGCTGGGCATGAAGAATGTTGTGGTAGAGTTCATTTCTCGATGCCTCACCTGCCAGCAGGTGAAGGCAGAGCATCAGGTACCAGCAGGCTTGGTACAACCCTTGGAGGACCCATAGTGGAAGTGGGATGGGATATCTATGGACTTCGTGACTGGACTTCCATGCACTTCTAGAGGTCACGACTCCATTTGGGTGATTGTCAACCGACTCACCAAGTCGGCTCACTTCTTACGCATTAGAGAGCATGGCTCAGTGGAGAGCTTGGGACATATCTACGTTCAGGAGATTGTAAAGCTTCACGGTGTGCCATCATATATCGTCTTCGATCGAGATGCTCGCTTTACTTCCCGGCATGGGAAGGGTTGCAGGAGGTGTTTGGAATGCAGATACGTCTGAGCACCGGCTTTCACCCTCAGAAAGATGGTCAGATGGAGAGGACCATACAGACTCTCGAGGACATGCTCCGTGGATGTGTCCTCAACTTTGGTCGTAGCTGGGAGGACCACCTACCCTTGGTAGAGTTTGCGTACAAAAACTTCTACCACTCCACCATCGGGATGGCACCATACGAGGCATTGTACGACCGACCTTACAGATCCCCTTTGTGCTGGACATACCCTGGGGAGTTAGCACTTGTGGGACCGGAGATGGTCCAGGCCATGACAGAGAACGTCCAGATCATCCAGGAGAGGATGAGGACATCTCAGAGCAGGCAGAAGTCTTATGCTGACAAGAGGCAGAGGCCACTGGAGTTCAAGGATGGCGACCACGTCTTCTTGCGGGTCTCACCTCGACGTAGATTACAGAGATTTGGCCGAGGCGGCAAGTTGACTCCACACTTCATCAGACCATTCCAGGTCCTCTGCAGGATTGGTATGGTGGCTTATCGCCTGGCTCTACCACCTCAGTTGCACCGGGTTCACGACGTCTTCCACGTATCTCAACTGAGGAGATACGTGCACAACCCGACGCATATCATTGACCATAGGGAGCTGGATGTTGATGATGGGATTACTTTTACGGAGGTCCCAGTGGAGATCGAGGATCGACAAGAGTGGGTCCTATAGGGATGATCGATCCCTCTAGTGCACATCAGATGGCAGGACGTGAACCTCCAGGAGAGCACTTGGGAGCGGGAGGCTCAGATGCGTGCCCAGTACCCACATTTGTTTCCCTAGTTTATGATTTATATTTACGGGGACGTAAATCCCTGAGGTGGGAGTGATTTAAAGACCCTTAAAATTCAAGGAAATTTTTTTCTTAATTTTCTTTGGGATTTTAAAAGAACGCAGTTTCTGACGGCACCTGATTCCGAGTCCCGGTGTGCCCGGAATCATTTTCCAAAGTTTGGCTCGGGTACGTTCAGTGAACAAACGAGCGGGTTTTTCTAACTTTTGAACCGGTGCTCGGAATCGAATTCCAAGGGCACCGATGGAATCGCAGTTCCGGTATTTTCTTAGAAACGCCTTTTCCGGAGTTTCGTTTTCTCAGGTGTAGTTTTTAATTTTTTGGGGTTAAGTTAAGAAATAAAATAAAAGTGGTGCGACACTTTATTTTATTTCACTTAAAGCCACTTAAGCCAGGTTAAGCGGATAAGGTGGGACGCACGATATCCTACCCACTTGGTAGGATATTTGTTAGGTGGGGCCCGCACGAGCCCCACCGTTTCCATCCCTCTAAGTAACGCACCCGCGAAAACCCCTTTTTAATTAAAGTCAACTGTGCATTTATTTGGGTTAACAAATGCCTCATTAATAGGGCAGTTCAGTCGTTACAATTAATTCATCGAATTAGTTTTTCGTTTCTTAACTTTGAATTTCTAATTGTTGACATGGGAATAAAATAATACCAACACTTATTTTACTTGAGGGTGGCTTGTTGAGAGGATTTGGAGAAACTCTAAAGCTTGAAGATCTTCATACTCCTTCGTGAAGAACGTGAAGAACGTGAAGAACACATCGTTGCTGACGAAGAACGCCGGCCTCCGACGAAGGGTGACGAAGAGCGTCGAACCCTCGGAGATTGACGACACGACGCCGTGTACCGTGACGCCGACAATTCTCCTTCAGCGACGCTTCTTCCACGACGTTCCTTCCCCGCGACAATCTTCGATCAACAACTGATTGAGGTAGGGGTTGTGGTTCTTTTAATTCTTTGTGAATTATATCATCAACATGGGTTTAAATGGTGCAATTAAATTTGTGTGATTTTAATCCTTGGATTTTCTCTACGCAATGTCGTGTACCGCAACAACAGCGATGCCCCTTCCGTGACCCGATGATCCTCTTCTTCCATGATGGTTAATTCCGCAACTAACTCACGTTCGATGACAACGTTGAGGTAGGGGTTTTTGTTCATTTTAATATATGTGATTATATCTGCGGTTTGTTTAAAAATTTGTCGGAAGCCTTTTTAAAACTGCTAACATGGTGGGTGCGGACCAACGAACAAGTCTGAACCCACCGTCTCTTCGTTCTTGGTGAGCGGATTGGAAGGCGATGACAAAGAAGGCCGCACAGGCGATGTGAGGTCATCGCAGTAAAGGATGGGCCCCGGGAGGGCCATTAGCGAAGACGACACACAATTCCGACCACCAGAACTCGTTCGGGGGTCCTCAGAGCGGCCCACCGGCGCGCCGCCGGGAGGAGCCACCGCGGATGAAGCTGCGGAAGTAGGCCGCAGTCCCGCTACCGCATGGGACTGGAAGGAACGGGACGCAGCAGCCGGCCGCGTCCGCTGGTAAGGGAGACCCCACGCGGGGTCGCGGTCTCTCCACGCGGGGGCAGCGCGCCCCCCGCTTCGCTTGGCCATAACCGCCGAGCCGACCCACTGGCCACCCAGCCTGCGCTAGCCGGGTCACGCCCAGGCCGGGTTAGGCCGCGCCGGACCTGGTTCGGGTCGACCCAGGGGGGTCGGGCCGGGTCGGTCCGGGCCCAGACCCCCCGTTTTCGGAGCTCTTCGGTCTTTTGACCATATCATGGGCTACGGACCTCCGATCGACGCACCTTCAGCGGCGATGTGATCCATGGATCACACGGTCGTTTTGACATATTACACTCAAGGCTTCGGAGAACTTGGGGTTCGGCCGGGTTGGTTCGTACACGAAACCAACCGGTCCCTCGGAGCGGAAACACTTATAACTTGAGCTCCGGACGTCCGATTGACGTGCCGTCAACTTTGATGGAAAACTCTAAGTGAGACAGATCTTTTGGCTTACTCCACCTGAGTTTTGGACGCAAGTGGAGTATGGTCGGGTTGGTTTTGACTTAAAACCAACTGGGCCCCTGGGATGAAAAAGCCAATAACTCTCAGACCGGGCGTCTGATTGACGCGCCGTCTGTGATGTTGAGTTCCTGTTGGCGATACGGAAATTTTGGATACATCAATTCCAGACTATGTGTAAGTTGATGTATCAGCCTCTCGGCTTGTGGAGTGGACCCTCCCGAACGAGCTTGCTGTGTGCAGGACCCCTAGAGCTGGCTGCGACTGCGACGACGACGACTGTACAAAGATCCTCAATGGATTCGACGACGACGACTACAGCACTCAGCGATCCTACATGGATCAGTGCTATCGATCCTGTGTGGGTCAGATACTATGTGGGTCAGTTCTCAGTGGTCCTGTGTGGGCCAGTGCCTACAGATCATGTGTTGGTCCGATCATATGTGGGACTTTGTGAGGGTCAATTACCTATCGATCCTGTGTGGGTTAGATCCTTTGTGGGTCATTGCGGGGGTTAGTACCTATTGATCCTTTGTTGGTCCGACGACATAGATGAATCAGTGGATATATCTGATCGTCTCTATCGTCATACGAAGAAGTATACCTGTGTGAGCTGAATCTTGTTTTTCTTTACTTTGTGGATTGTGTTGTGCTATCCTGTGTGGATTACGTTTTTCTATCCTGTGTGGATTGGGTTGTGTTTTCCTGTGTGGACTGGGTTGTACTTGGGCTCGGAGGTTGGAGCGAACTAGAATTGATGACTTAGGTATATGTATGGGCCTATCCCTAAGCAGTGTCGGATGTTACTTCGTGGTTGTATCATTCCTTTGTGGTTTCTGGGAGACCTTCGGGGGTCTCGAAGTCCCTACTGAGTAGCTTATACTCACCCCTGCACGGGCTATGCCCACACTACGTTGTGTTGGTTATAGACGACAGATAGCGCTGATCGTGTTTGAGGCTTGCAGAGCAGGACGGTACCTGGAGGTGGACCACTGGGCGGGACGTACTCGGAGCGGTCAGATGAACCTGAGGAGCAGTGGAGGCTATCTGTACCCACCCTTCAGGTTAGACTTCCAGTGGACGGCTCGACGTAGTGTCTTTACTTTTCAGTTGTTGTTTTTTCCTTTCCAGTTGTACTTTACTTTCAGTTTGGGTTTGTATACTGGCCCACTTACTTTTCCGCACTTACTATTGTACTCAGTTTTTTCTTAGTGGTTACTGCTACTTCTTGCTTGCTCTTTGATGTTTGTTTACTTTACAAAGGAAATGCCTTCCCTTTATACCGGGATTTACGTCTTGGTGCTAGTCGCCAGCCCCTGGCCTATGGAAGGTTGGTTTGGGGTAGTCACGACACGGGCCCCGAGGACGGGTCGTGACAAATAGTATTCTAAAATGTTAATTTTCTAATTACCATGTGTAAAATAAAATTATGATGGTTTAATAATTAAATTGGTGTATCATTGATAGTGTAAATAAAATGATACACCAAGATTTAATGATATTGGAATTTAATAATTTAATTATGAATGTTATAACGTGGATATTGAATGGGTTTTTATGAATAAGAGTAAAACAATTAATTACATAAATATATATATATCATATATCTATTCAATAATAATTTACTAAAAAAATTTATAACATAATAAACCACTTTTTAATAATTTCATCAATTTATTTTAATATATGTTTTCTTTTAAAATCCATTAATTTTTTAGATATTATTATATTTATTTTCCTCCATATTTAGATATTTTATTTTATAAAAAAGATAAAATTTTCCAAATAAACATTTTTTAATTATTATAGTTAAAATAATAATATTTCTCTGAAATTTTTTTTAATTTAATAGTGAAAAACACATATACCACCAATTTTCCAATTCAATATTATATTATAATATTTTTAAATAGATTCAAAGGTAATATATTAAATATCATGACTTACTTGAATACATTTCCTAGAGTTTGGTTTGGTATTGTATATAATAAGGGCTCATGATGCCTAACTAAAAAAACTTCTTCTCTCACCTTTATACCCTTATCCTTGTACCCTTATCCTTGAAAAGATACCACATGTACCCACACTACTACAATGCATTTTGGACAATAATAGTACTTTAAAAATAACATTGAAATTAACCAACACTTGGAAATTAACACAAATATATTGCATTATTATGGTGAGTATTTACCACTTTGGTATGACCCCCCAACTGTAAAAGTGTAAAAACCAATTTATATCAAAATGAATTTTATTTTCATCTATTTAGAAAATACCATTTTTAATTCAATTTTTTTAAGAATTCTATTAGTTTTTCTATTAAATATTGTTATAATAATGTTAGTGAAATTATATATTATTCATAATTTTTATATAAAATCATTTTTATAATCAAGAAAATATTTTCCTTGAAGATTTGTTTTTCTTATGTGTTTATCTGGATAATTATTTAAACCATTTATAGAAAATGAATTTGATAAAATAAAATACATATTTGCAATAGGAATTTAAAAATATGTCAATGATTCCACCTTCATTATTCATAATTATGAGATTTAACTTTCAAAAAAATGGTAATTTGAACGGTAAGAGTTATAACATTTTAAAAGGTAATATATATCGATTATAATGGATAAAATGAATGAAAATCTTACATAAATCATATTTTATATCATTATTTTGGCTTAATATATTTTCATATCTAAATATGAGTCATTTTGGATATGTTTTTATTGAATAATAAATTATAATATTTTAATCATCTTAGAAGTTCCAAGTATATCCTCTACATCAATTATAAAAGTACTTGACATATCCTATCTTCTGAACACAGAATGGGCCTACTATATCATTAAATGACTTTAAAAAATCATTCCCAGAATCCCTCAAAAATTTATTGAGTACCATGTTCCATTATAATATTTTCCATAAAATTATTTATGTATAAATCAATTGACGTTATCTAATTGAGAGGTACAATTCGTAACATAGTTTTCTATTTTTATTTACTCTTTGACCTCCTTCAGAATACTCCTTACCATTGTGTTTTTATAATGTTATAAAAAAATATATATCCTATTTTTTGTATTTTTTTGGTATAACCCTTTATTATTTACATATCTATCTATCATAAAATAAAATCATCTTTCATGTGTATATACTGACTACCACCTCATGAAGACAATAAATATCATTTTAATTATAGAATCATATGGTAGATCATAATAAAGGACAAAAAATGAAATTTTTTTATGTATGTTATATATATCATTATATAATGGTATATAAATATTCTATCTCATTATTTCCCATTTATAAAATATAAAAACATTCCTATTATATATGTTTAGACTTCATCCTTGAAAATTTCTATAATTAATTATTGAACAATGCATCACATGGATCTTATATATATAAATATATATATATATATATATGTCTGTGTGTGTGCATGTGTGCATGTTTATTTATGAAAACATTATATATTGATAACATTATTTACATTATGTAATGATAAAATAATGCTAACATTTTTTCCTCTTTTTTTACAAATGCAAATTTTTCTAATGAGCACGTATAGAAAACAAACACCATGGTGTAACGATATTCATTCTTCAAATCCACCATTTATTGATTGTTATAAAATAATATAAAATTCTTAAATGGATAATAATGTAATTATAATAAATATTATTCAGGTGATTTAAAAATTTACTCATTTATCATGATCATCCTACCAAATTCATTTGAAAATTATTAACTGAACACCATCAAAACAAATAATGTGAACACAACCAATAATTTAATTAATTATGTCATTGAAACAAATTAAGTACATTTTTAAATTATTGAATATGAACTAATGTGAGTACCAAATTTTATCATGGGTGTTTTAGGAGATTATTGGAATGACATGGAGCTTGAAACCCATGTTTTGTGTGAAATAAGCCTAGAACATGGTTTGATCAATCATTCTGAGGCATCACTCACAGTTTAATCAAATCATTCAAATATGGGATGTGGGGAGATACAAGATGCATAGTAAGACCAAATTTTGTGAAATGGGCCACACGACCATGTGATAATTTCTACAATTTTGACAGTGGGATTTAGAAAGGTTTGTTCATAGTTAGTCAAACCATGAATAAATTTTTTTTGGGTGACCCTTCCCTACAACAGACCATTAATGATTGGTGCATGGTTTTTCAAAAAAATTCACACAAACTGTGTGAACCTATAAATTCTATGAATTTAGAAAATTACCCCTAATTAAATTTATTAAACCAATTCTATTTTATATATTGTATCATTCTATGAAAACTCTCATTTTGAAACCCCCTTTCTATTCATATGTTTGGAATCAAGGTATCACCTTCTTTTTATATTTGAATAAATTACCACTCATCAGGTTGGATCTTCATCGGTGAGTACTCAATTACTTTTTCGACATTCTTCCTTGTCTATGGAATATGGAAAATTAGGACTAAAATCTGATCACCACTATCTTAAATATTCCTAGGAAGGAACATAATGGTTCTTGACACCACAAATGTTGTAAAACCCTAAATTTCCATGAATCTCCAATGTAGGACAACTAGGATATTATGTCACCGGTAACTCAGATCTAAGAACACAAGATATGGTCCCATAAGGGGAAAAATTCATTTAAGTCCATTGGAGGTTCTATAAAAAAAATTTATATCATAGACATTATTAAAAAAAATCAGACCACCATTGAAGAAAAAACAATATACATAATCATGAATTGAACTATTTTTAGTATATCCTACCATAATTAGAAAGAACATACAGGATAATCTAGAATTAATCAAGGAGAACGGTTATATTCATGTACTTATTTAATAATACTGTTGGAATACTCAGATGATAAATAGAGGGAATGAGTTGTCTTATATCCGCACTATAACAAAAAATTGGATCATATCCCATTTCTTATAGAATAATAATTTTTTCATATCCTAATTCCACTCGATGTGTAATATTATATACCTTCCCATATTGTAAAAATATGTTAACATATCCAATCAGTAGTGGAAGATAATAATCTATATATTTTGGGGGACCTCTATGTAAATTCTCATATTACTTCTCCACCCATCATAAGTATTATTATTTTAATAAAATAATATGCACACTGTAACAAGATATATTTGTAATCACATTTATTATGATCATTGAAATATCACAATAAATAATGACAATTTGGATTAGGATCATATTACTCTTACAAATAGATATATCAAGTGCACCATAACAGCTATTATAGGTCATGGTGTTAACTCTGTCAATACACTAAGATCCTTTCAACATGAAACAGTAGTATTTATGGATTATTATTGTATTCAAACTCCCATTATAGGAGATTAATTTCATTCTTCAATATTGATATTAGTTCAATAACATATTTCCTCCCATTTACATGAAGATCGTCAACCTAATATAGTTGTACATAATGATGAGTTTGATCGTATTTGTATCCTAACATAATAGGATCATATTAATTGTTTGATAGTAACTAAATAATAAATGTGGGTTTATATCAACATTTTAGGTCATAAATGTTTATAATAATAAATTATTCTGTAAACTTATAAATAATTTTATGACCAAATTCTAGTGATGAGAAAAAGATGTACTAGGGGTTTATATGAAACAAAGTTGTTTATCAAACTATGTGAAATATATATCAACGAAAGAGAAGACTAACCATGTTAGGTATATAAGATAGATCTAAATTAATTTTACATGGATTACAACTAATCTTCACAAAATCCAGAGATATGAAATTTAAAAATTCATCAGCAAATTGTTTTTATCAAATTTATGAAGAAAGATAATTAGTAATTATTTGATACTCCACCTGGTATTTTCATTAATGGTTGGGTGGAATATGGAGGCATAATAATAAAATCACTCACTAGAAAATATAGTTTGTTTGAAATTTGATCATGTTATTTCATAATTTTTATGAAAATTCTATGTCCAGGATCTATTTTTTTAATATTACAGGACATTCCCATCCAACCCAATGTTTCAAATGTTGTATAAATGATTGGAGAAATACTTAAATAAATTCAAACATAATATTAATATTAATTTTATATTGAAATAATCATTAGGAATGAAATTCCAATAATCATAGTGAAACCATTTATGGTGAGCATATAACATCATGAAAAGACACCACACCTAACCCATTAATATATATAAAGGCTAAAAAATCAAGAAGGAAAAATAGTTTATTCTTAAAATGTATTAAAGTTAAAACTCAAGGTCATAAGGCTATTGGAATATTTATCATACCATACACCACTTAGAGATCCATGGAAATGATTTTTATAGGATACAATGGTTATCGAACCATTTCAAACCCATCTGTTATGTCCATAAAACTTTACATTTCCACATCCTCCTCCTTCAACCAAGAAATCAATACTCTCAAGGTTATGGGATGCCCCAAAATATAGATAGAAGTTTTATATAGTCCCATTTTGTGATCAAACCACATCAATATGAGATATACTAGTGGAAGTCACTTATGATTCTGTCAGTGTGATCTTCCACCAAGGGGGAGGATGTAGTCTCCGATGTTCCATAAACGAATACATCATGCTAAGAAGTATAGTGTTTAGAATCACAATCGACCACACTATATATATTCCAATTGTTGTAAATACCAAATTAAAAATGAGGAGGATATTGAAATGATTAATTTTCTATCATCATATAAATTTCAAATTAACAAAATGTTTAGTAGTTAGGATGATATACAACATTGATTTTTAATGAACATGAATTATTATCATTATAATATGACTACTATAACCATTCCATTGAAATATTTATGATGAATATGAGTAAAATCATTATAATATATAATATATTTATATATAAAATGGTACTAATAAAAATATATGTGGATTTATTATTTTGAAATAATCCCTCATTTTTTAAGAATTAATTAACGTTTTAAAATTGAAATAATATCTTATAATACATAAAAAATCAATTTTCTAGAAACAAATTACACTTAATTTTTTTGGGATTTTTCAAACATTAGGGATAAAAATTATCCAAATTGAAATATATCAAATTAACTCCATATTTGTAATAATATTTTATGAATTTATGTATGACTACACATTTATATGTATTTATTTTAAATTGTAAATTTGGGGGAAAATTAGTAAACAATATAAGAGTCAAAACCGGAAAAAAATTATTAAATAACATGAAAAGTGTTAAAATGTCCTAAAAATATTTTTAAATTTTATTTGTAGAACTATTTTTACCCAATATCATCTCCTCCATGATGGTTGTAATTTTAGTCCCCATTTAACCTCAGTAATACAGTAATATATTTTTGTGTTTTGAAAATTTCCATGTGGGTCCTCTTGCTCACTCAAAAAATTTTATTACATATCCTCTATTCTACACAAATTAAAATTTTCTTATCATATAAAACAATTAAAAAACCATTTATAACATCAAAAATCATGTCTTTGAGGTATTTATTTGATCATAATACTATTCTAGGAAGTCATTATTTATAATCCTAGGGATTTTTTTGAAGAATATGTATTGTTCTTAACCAAATGTTTTACTTTTATGTATAATATTTACTTTTTAACACACAAAAAAGTTATTTTTATTTAATAAAATAAATATATTACATATATTAATATGTTAATTTTTTATTTTATGGTATTGTCTCCTAAACTTATCAATCTAATCAAAAAAAAATTCAGGTGTATATGAAGACTACCACATCTCAATGAATATTTATTTGTTGTTTAATTATATACTATTATGATTTTTCATAATATTTATAAAAATAATATAATTTGATATATACTATACAGATTTAATTATTTAATGTAATATAAATAATGAAATCCAGACATTAATTTTTTTAAAAAAAATTAAGAAATGTCTTATGCATATGTACATACATTAACTTTATAAACTGATGAATTCAGTTTTTTCACTACCTACCATGGTTTTTATATAAATGTTGGTTTAATGAAAAATATGATATCTATGATATAATTATCACTATATCGAAAAAAATACACTTACCTTCTTTCCATCATTTTCATAAAAAAATGGGAATGTAACTCACGGGTACATACAAACTACCTCCTCAATGATATACAGAATTAATTTTTAGTTACTACCATACATAGTTTGTTCAATAATTATAATTAAATTTTTAAAATTATTTTTATCACATTTTAATGACACTATATATGATTTTAAATTGAAAAATTTTACTATAGTCTACCAACCAATGTCCTTTCTTCATTACGAATCAAAGATACTCAAAACACCTGATTAAAAGTTAACCAATTAGGTAATTAAAATAATTTAAATGAATTACTTAAGGATAAGTTAATGAACTAGAAAATATTATTTTACAATAATATGATAAAAAAATTCATTATTGATGAGTTAAATGAAATACATGTCATGTTAGGACTTGTGGTAAGTGGTTACTTTAATAAATTTCATGTAACAGTGTTTTACTTCTACATAGATGACAATGTTATTTTAATATTATGTATTAAATGTAGGATGAAAATATTCTATTGAGTTGTAATTTTTTTTCTAATTTTTAGAAATATTCACTTTATTTTTAAATCACATCCTTAGTGATATGATTTTTCACAGAATATTTATCTCAATTTGATTTTCCTGAGACATGATTCATGTCATGCACCATTATTTCATTGCTTGGTGTGTGTACTAACCCAAGAATTAATTGTGATATATTAATTATTATAATGAATCTGACTTATAGAACCATATCATATTATATATTTCATTGACATTCGAATTTAATTTTAACAATTTAAAGAATACTTCAACTTTCAATACCCATCGATTTTAGTATTTTTAAAGGTCAAGGTTCTTTTGGGGTAATTTGATGGAAAAAAATTTCAAAAAACATAAATATATTATTATTCCCAATTTATTTCTATGGTTTAAATGATGACCTTTCACTATAATTTCTTTAGAACTCAATAATAATAAATAATTTTTTTATGAAAAACCCACCATATTTATCTGTTTATATGAGAATGCTTTCCCTACCATATCCTAGTTTTCAAAATTGTTTCAAAAATGTTATTAAATATAATAATTTTTTTTGAAAAAAAAATCATCATTTATTTAATGAATCATTTTATTAAAGGGTCATAAAAATTAATTTTTAAATCGTTTCCCATATGACACATTTTTTCATTATTTATAAAGGTGTAATGTGAATTTGTTTACAACTATATCATGATTTCATTTTACCAATAATAAAAATATTTTTTCTCAAAATTCTCCTTTAGAAAATTCCGTGGTAATTTTCAATGATAATATTTCTTCTAAATATATACTTTTTTTTTAACATTTTAATTGTAATGAAACAAAATCACACATTCTCTATATTCAAAGAACTCGTTTAAATATTGTTCTAAATGTATTTTCATTAGTTTTCACATTATTTAATGATTCAAAATATTCACTAAAAAAATAATATTATAACACCACTAATATTATTTCACTCTATTTCATAAATTTTTAAAAAAATAAATAATTATTAAAACCAATTTAATTACATGGGTAAATCATCATATAAAGGAATAGAATATTTTTGAAAAAAAAATTGATGATTAAATTCATCCTTCTCAGAGTTATATTCATATATGAAACATGGAAATTATTGATGATATTGGTAGAGACTAATATGTATCATGATGATTGGTGATAAAAATATATATTATATGATGGTTAACCAATTATAACTATGTAATGAATTAGGTAATATTTTTTCACATTTAAGTAATGATGGAGACATTTTACTTGGAGTATTTTCATATAGATTTAAATATGATCTAGTTATTTATGAAATAATTTATAATGAAAATAGTCAAAGATACCAACACTTTCTCAGTATTGTAGAATTTTTAATGATTCATTGATCCATAAATATCTCAAATGTATAATTAATAAAAATTATTTTGACTCTTATCTATGATAATGAATTAATCCAAGAAACATGTATTATGATTAGGGTTTTTAATATTTACAAATTCAGTTATATTATTCATTCTATATTCATACATATATTATAATCTCAACCATACTAAATATATTCAATTAGTAATGCCTATATTTATTCTTAATATGAATTTTAGTTTACCCATTTCATAAGATTCCATTTACTATGGTTATAAACAAGCATGTTATGTAATATATATCTATAAGTGTTTAATATATGAGATGATGAAGACTTAATGTGGAATAATAAATGCTGGGTATAAGGGAGAAAATTATAACATAAAGACATATGCAATGTTATTAATTATATTGTACTAATTCTTTAAATCTCAAATCCCAAAAGGCCTTTGGGTATCTAAGTGATCCAGTGTTTTATTTTAATATTGAATGTTCTAAATTAGTAAAATGTGTTCACATTTATTACTATAAATTCCATAAATATAAATGGTATATTTTGATCAAAAGATCTTGGAGTTTGGGTTTAAGATTATTTTTGTTTTTTTCACAGAATAGATTATAAATCGTTGAAGATTATTGTTTTTTGTGGTTAATATATGAGTTTCAGATACCATATTGGGTTAGTGATATAATGTTCTATTATAATTTTATATCATTCACACCAAAATCCAAACTTCAGGTCATTGTATTTTAAATTGATTAACAATATTTTTGGATATTTTCATTATAATGTTAAGGGTAACCATTTAGTTTAAAAATTTAATCTTATTATTCTTATTTTTTTAATATTCTTGAAATTTTTGATTCTTAAGAAAATGATGTTATTATAAGAATTACAATTTTTTATGAGTATTTTGATTTACCTTATTTTGGAATTATTTATGATGAATCCTTGTTTTTATTATTAGTGACATAGAGTATAGTGTTTTTTACCCTTATATAAGGGTTTATTTGATTGTTATATTATCATTTGGAAACCATTCAGGTTTTTAAATGGAAATATCAATAGGTTTTCAACCGTTTATATAACAAATGTCTACCAGAATATGATTTCAATTCATCAGAAAATAAATAATAATTCTCAACTTTTATGGTAAATGTATAAATAAAGGTGGAATGGATTAGATCATGAATTAAAATGATTAAATTTAAATTACGGATGTAATGAAAATATAGTTAGTATATTACCTTATTTTCATAAACTAAATTGTATAGTAATTATCCAAATCTATGAAAGGGATATTGAAATAATTTTTTTCATATAACCATCATTTTCGATTAATTAATTATACTTTTAATCCCTTATTGACTGAGGGTTTGGTTCTAATTGAGTTTCTCATGATCATGGAATTTAATTTTATCAATATTCTCTATCACCCCCTTTTTCATTAATACAATTATTTTATCCTCCATGTATATATTTTCACAAACCAAAAATATTCTCCTACATGGAATCATAGTAATGTGTTATTCTAGGATACATTCTTATATCACATATTCTCTTTTAAAATATATTTTTTATGAACTATTTTAATGATTTGGGGTTTTGAAAATGGTATTATAAAATGTTACTTTTTTAATTACCAAGTTTAGAATGAAATTATGATGATTTAATTATGAAATTGGTGTATCATGGATAGTGTAAATAACATGTTACACTAAGAATAAATGATAAAGGAATTTAATAATTTAATTATATATGTTATAACCTTGACATTTAATTGGTGTTTACGAATAAGAGTAATAAAAAATGAATTACATAAATATATAAATATAAATGATAGAGCTCCTCAATGATAATTTACAAAAAATGTTCATAACATAATAACACAATTTTTTATAATCTCATAAATTTATTTTAATATATGTTTTCTTTGGAAATCCATTAATTTTTATAGATATTATTAAATTTAATTTCTTTTTTATTTTGATATATTATTTAATAAAAAAGATAACATTTTCCAAATAAATATTTTATAATTATTATAGGTAAAATATCAATACTTCTATGGAATATAATTTTTAATTAATAGTGAAAAACACATATACCTCCAATTTTCCAATTTAGTTATATATTATCTTCTTTTTAAATAGACTTAGATGTAATATAGTACATATATTGACATCCTTGAATATAGTTCCTAGGGTTTTGTTAGATATTTCATATAATAAGTTCCCATGATTCCTAACTAAAACAACTTGTTCTCTCAACTTTATACCCATAACCTCTATAAGATAATACTCTATAAGGTTTGTGGGTTTCTTCCTCATAGTATATAGACATACTACTTCCATCTACTCCATAGGAGACCACTTATTTCTCAATAATTTACTCTATCAGTGTTGGTTTACAAAATTATGAATCAATGGACATATGTCTTGATAGCTATTTTAGGGTACAAAGGCCCTACTTTTGAAGGTTATGTGTTATGTAGAAGGCCTTATTGATCAATAACCAATTTCAATGGTCTGGATTTCCATTCATGACTTCTAGTACAGATGATATAATACCCCAAAAAATGTATCTCCTACTATTCCCACACTACTACAATGCTTTTTGTAAAACAATAGTACTGTAAAAATAACTTTTGAAATTAACTTGAAAATCGAATTGAACGGAGATATTTTTCATTATTATGGTGAGTATTTACCACATTGGTAGGACCCCAAACTTCAAAAGTGAAAAAAAAACTAATTTATAACAAAATGTATTTTATTGTCATCTATTTAGAAAATCTTATTTTTTATTCAATTAATTTAAGAATTCCATTGGTTTTTTATTAAATATTATTATAAAAACGATAGAGACATTTATATTATGATTAATTTATATATAAAATAGTTTTTATAATTAAAGAAATAGTTTTCCTTAATAATTGTTTTTATGAATTATGTGTTTATTTTGAGTATTATTTAAACAATTTAAAGAAAATGAATTTGATAAAAAAAAATTCATATATGTAACATGAATGTAAAAATATTTCAATGATTACACCTTCATTATTCATCATTATGATATGTAACTTTCATAAAAATGGTAATTATAATGGTAATAGTTATAAAATTTTAAAAGAAAACATATAACAATTATAAAAGATAAAATGAACAAAAAAAATATAATAAATCATATTTTATATAATTTTTTGGCCTAATATATTTTCATATTAAAAAATTAGTCATTTGGTATTTATTATTATTGAATAATAAATTATAATATTTTAATCATCTTATAAATTTCAAGTATATCCTCTCTGTCGATTGTAAAAGGACTTGACATATCCTATATTCTAAACACATAATGGTCCTATTATATCATTAAATTACTATAAAAATCTTTCCCAGAATCCATGAACATATCATTGAGTACCATGTTTCATTATAATATTTTCCATATAATTATTTATGTATAATCCAATTCAGGTTATCTAATTAAGGGGTGCAATTCGTAACATAGTTTTCTATTTTTATTTACTCTTTGACCTCCTTTAGAATACTCTTTACCATTGTGTTTTTATAATGTTATAATAAAATATATATCCTATTTTCTGTATTTTTTTGGTATAACCCTTTATTATTTACATATCTATCTATCATAAAATAAAATTATCTTTCATGTGTATATACCGACTACCACCTCAAAAAGACAATAACTATAATTTTAATTATAGAATCTTATGGAAGATCATAATAAAGGAAAAAAATGAAATAATTTTATTTATATGATATGAATATCATTATATAATGGTATATAAATATTCTAACTCTTTATTTTCCATTTATAAAATATTAAAAAATTCCTCTTATATTTGTGCACACTACATCCTTAGGAATTTCTATAATTAATTTTTGATCAATGCATCACATGGACAGTATATATATATATATATATATGATTGTGTGTGTGTGCATGTGTATTTTAGAAATAATTATATATTATTAATGTTATTAACATTATGTAATGATAAAATAGAACTTACCATTTTACCTCTTTTTTTAGAAATGGAAATTTTACTAATGTGAACGTATAGACTACAAACTCCATGGTGTAATGATATTCATTATTCAAAACCATCATTCATTGATTGCAATAAAATAATTAACAAATCTTAAATCGATAATAATTATATTCTAATAATTATTATTGAGGTGATTTAAAAATATCCTCATTTATCATGATCATCCTACCAAATTCTATTTAAAATTATTAACTGAACACCATGAAAACAAATGATGTAAACATAACCAATAATGTAATTAATTATGTCACTTAAACAAATTAAATACATTTTTTAATGATGTGGGAATGTGGATAGATTTTTTTTGAAAATAATTAATTAATTTATAAGTATATCATTTAGTATATAAAGTATATTAATGGAATGATTGGACACAATTTAAGTGGTTTATTAACTCAATTCACATTCATTGGGATATTCTTTTATATAATTGTCTATTTTGTTCCATGATTTTGATTAAAATTAAATTAAATTTTATTGTATAATATTTTCACTTTTATATGGATTTTAATATTTTATTATACATTATTATTGAAACTTATTTATTTTATCTTCAATAATATGGGTAAGAACAATATATTTTGTATGAGGTACAAGTACATTATAATTTGGGTTAAATGCTTGAATATTAACTAATGTGAGTACACAATTTGATCATGGGTGTTTTTAGGGATTATTAGAATGAATTTTATATTGAAACCCATGTGTTGGGTGAAATAATCCTAGAAGATGGTTAGATAAATCATTGCGAGGCATCACTCACAGTTTTATCAAATCATGCAAGGCTGGGAAGTGGGGAGATACATGACGCATAGTTTGACCAAATTATGTGATATGGGCCACACGACCATGTGAGAATGTCTACAATTTTGATGGTTGGATTTAGTAGGGTGTGTTCATAGTTAGTCAACCCATGATGAAAAATTCGTGCGGGGGACCCTTACCTACAACAGACCATGCATGATTGGTGCATGGTTTTTCAAACTATGCACACAAACAATGTGACCCTATAAATTATGTTAATTTAGAAAATTACCCCTAATTAAATTTAATTGAACAAATTATATTTTATATATTCTATCACTCAATGAAAAATCTCATTTTGGAACCACCTTTGTATTCTTATGTTTGGAAATAAGGTATCTCCTCCATTCAATATCTGAATCATTTACCGCTCATCTTATTGGATCTTTATCAGTGAGTAATCAATTACTTTTTAGACATTTTTTATTTTTCTTGGAATCAGATTTTCTATTTGGGTGCAATCTAACATTCCCAATTTTTTTGTTCATCATATGTTCTTCATTTATGTTAATCTGAATCAAGAGAGTATATGATATTAGATTATCACTCTACTACAGAGCTATAATAGGTGTTCTATACATTTCCCAGTTGCTCTAGTTCTTAATAGACCCTAAATCAATTGTTTCCACCATAATACATTATAGTGGGATGACAAAATTTATATAATTAACTTAATATATTGAATACGATTCTATTAGAGATTCACATTATCTTCCATGAGACTTGTAAGTGGGTTTTCCCATCCATTGGCCACCCATGTTGTGTGCAATGTTTTCTCAATGTATTTATCAATTATTGAACCACCCAATAAGCATGTTATTGAATATGAAATATAAAAGGAAGAGAATATATAAATTTATTAAATAAATTGTTTTATTGGGGGAGGTTCTTAATCCCCTTGAATTTGATTCATGATTTAATGGTTTATATTGAAATTGAACTGCTTAAATGGTTTATTTTGAAAATGTGGAAATGTATAGGTAAAATCATATGTTTTGTTAAAATGGAAATTGAGAACAATGTGTGTGTATAATAATTTGTTTAATTTAACTAAAATTTTAATTTTTTATTGGGTATAGTCAATAGATGAAATTGAATTTAACTGGATATATGAGTGTGTATACCTATATGGTATGAAATGATGAGTGACTATTCGGATGCATTTGATGATTCACCTTGGATATTGAATGTGATTTTTTACACCTCAGATAGAGTACTCACCATGGTTATTGATTATATGGGATGCATCGGTCCTTGTTACCCCTTTGATATGTCTTTCATGGACCCATGTAGGACAAGATCAGAATGACATTATCTGAGGACTCCAACTAGTTCCGAACCAAGATTCCATCTAGTTTATATTTAGAATAGATATAGATGGATTTGTATTTTATAGCTTGGATTTGGTAAATCATGGTCTAACACATTGATTATACATAAAATCAATGAGATATATGACAGTCTTGGTCGAATGTCTTGGCCAAGGTTTCCTTGACACTCTAGGTTGCACGGAATGGCATTGGAAGTTATGGATTATGGTTTTTATGACAATGCCGTGATTTTTTTACATTATGTATTATTTGTAGATTCCTTGATAAAGGTTAATGGACTTATATTACAAGGATCCTTGAGAGGTTGTTTCAGTGTCCCATGATTACTAGATACATGCAATGGGTATTAGTACATTTATTTACTACTTACCTATTTACTTACTCAATTTTTAGCTTGATATATTTCATAGAAAGGAATTGTATTGATCCTTAGGTTGGTTTTATAGTGGGATTTTATGTAACACCATATTTGGTCCCCTTTTGTTTATCCAAACTAACTATTTTGAAATAGATAGATGTAGGGGAATGTTTCCACATTTCTAGAGTTTATTTTGTTTCATGCTTATATTCATGGGAGAATGGGATTGATCTGAGGATTGCAATGCTATTATGATATATATTTTTTGTATTTTATGTATTTACTAAACTTGTGTTGTACTATAATGATATGTACATACATTTGATGATTTTTAGTTACATTTATCATCATTATTATGTGTGAGACACTTCTGGAATTGTTATTCATTCATGTCTTGTTTATATATTATTGGACTTCTTATTGTATCTTCTTCTACAATAGATTATTATTGTTATTATATTTTGTTTCCCTATGTATGTTAGGGAATATTCTCCCCATAGACAGACCATAGACCTTACATACCAGTTTGTATCATCTAGAATTCAGGGAGATACACTTGAGTCCATGTAACCCACCAGGATCAGGGTAACATTAAGTGGTGTCGGGGTCTGAGATGTTACCAAGTGATTTTAGTGAACATTTAATTTTCTAGTTTGTTTTAATATTAGGAGACAATATACATGGAAAATATGATATTATAATTTCAAAATGATCTTTTCCCATGAGTAGCTACCCTACGTACATGAACAATCCAAATTGCCTTAAAATAATTTTCTATTTTATATATTTCTACTATTATAGTAGATTTAATTCCACTGTTGGGTCATCCACATAAAATAAGATATAATTTTGGATATTAATATGGTTTTTATTACTATTTAAACCCAATTATATAGTTGTATTCCATCACTTTATTTTTTAAGGCAGTATCTAGAAATAACATTTTTTGATTTATGCCATGAAATTTTGGATGCATGACTTATTAGAGATGTTGTGATATGTTCTATGAAAAGTTTACCAACAATTAAGATATATTTTTTGCAGTGTATAGTAATGTGATTCAATATTTTAGTTCTATTGATTATGTACCATTTTGGACTTTAAAGTGATGGAAATATTTATTCAATCAAAAAAATTGAGTGTGATATTGAGTTAATTATATGGGAACTCCATTTTGATTAATATAATGCACATTCATTATTTATTAGAATATGGGGAACCATTAGTTCAATATTTTAAAAATAATTTTTATGTAAAAGAAAATTAATATGAAATAAATTGAAATAATTTAACATTGGCACATATACATTTCCTGGATCAATATTTTGAGTGTGAATGAGAAAGTGTCTCCTATTGGTTATAGTGATTGTGGTTCTTAATGTCTGGGATTTAAGTTCATGACCTATGTTACGACCTATTTTTAGGTGGGTTTTGACATATCCTATGATTTTGAGCTGCAAGCACTGATATTTTTATCTTCTAAGGGGTGTTTTCAACACTGTAGAGGAATGAAACCATGATGACCTCTAGTTCTACACCATGATTATGGAGAAAACCATGATATGGAGGTGTTGTGAAATGGTCTATTGGTGGATCCTTTTTTCTCCCAACTGTGTCACCAAAAATTGTTCATGATACAAGTGATGTATAACGGTTTGGTTATGGGTTTTATAACTGCATCAAAACGTTTCATGGAGCACTATATCCTACCTTAAATACGGATGAGAAGAATCATGTGTTCCAAGAGAAAAATCCTCCCATCTTCCTAGGGGATGGAATCCCAAAGGCTGCTGAGCTTTGGATAGATACTGCACTAGTGTATGTGATCATCTGGGGAAACCTCCGAAGAGGAGAGTGAATCTCACAATGTATATTCTACATGGTGCAACAAAGAAATGCTGGGATATTTTTACTTGGTTAAGAGCTTAAGATACATGGTTTGGGGAGGATTACAACATAGGTATATGATAAATATTCCCATGACCCTGAGATCTTATAGACCTAACAATCTTTTTCATCCAGTGTATAGTATGAATATTGTTATGGGTTTCTTTTTACAGAACTCGTTTTTATAAAAGGACCATTTTCACTTTTCTTTCCTTTATAGGTATTAGATATCAACCCCATGAAGGATTTTATAATAAAATGGGATGGTGAAGTATTCCCTATAAATAGTACATGATATTTCCAATTTCAAATTCAGTACATATTGTTAAAAATGATCATTTTTTGTTTTATTAAATTTAACATAGAGAGGAGTTATAGCTTGAACCCCCGATTAATGGTAAGTTTCTTAGGATTTTTAAATAATGTTGAATGCTAAAAGCTGTGTTTCCATGATATTAAGTTTATTTCTCATTCTAGTTTTTCTTGACCAAGTGGAGGGGGGGTTAGTCCTAGTGACCTTATAATATTTTTATTCAAAGGGTGGTTCTACCCTTCAAACATAATGTTTTCATAACTGATCGTGATCTTCTTTCAACTAGGATAGACTGTTTGTGTATCATTTCCCCATATAAAACATATTATCCAAAAAATAAAACCAAAATGGATGGTTGGATGTCTGGTGCATGTACCTCAATAGGGTATTTCAAATACCCAAACACATGGTGAGTGTCATCACTCTTCTTTTAAATTATTGTGACAATGCATTTGATATCACTCACCTTATCATGTTTGAAGATTGGTCAGGTCATTATAACTGATGTTCCAAGGTGATTCCATTATGAAATAAATGATATAATCTCACCCTAGTATGTTGTGGATCCATGTTCATTTCTGTTTATCCCTATTTCATAGAGTGTTTTAGAGAGGTATGATTCCATGTAATATAATACAATATTTGGGTTGTGGTTTTTGTGTGAGAAATAATATGTCTATGTGATTGAACATAGTAGACCATATCTTATACCATTTACCTTGGGCTAGGTTGTAGTCCAAGAGTTACCACTATTTTCTGTGATCGTAGTCGGTCACTAATGATTAGTTGAGTATGGAAAACCTATGTGCGTGGTTGGCTAGAGTTTTATTTTTTCATTATGGGTAGTGATCATGGATTATTCTCATTGTTGAATTATGCATGGTATATTCTATGAAATTTTGTTTTAGGCATGATGTATACTTTTCCTTATGGAATCACCTTGGGTGATAAATTATCACAACGGGATAAATGTACAAGGTTTTTAATTTTCTTTACTCATTTGATTGGTGGTGGTGGAATTCTAAACCCTTCCTAAATGACAACATGAGTCGGAAAATCCATCAATGGTTTGAGATTAATTTGAATTCCTATGTTCGAATGAGTTAAAATGGATCTCTTTCCAAGATTAAAATTATGATCCATGTAGCGTGATCATCATGGTCTTGATGTTGAATGACCGAAATAAGTGTGTATCAGAATGGGATCATGGTGGTATGGGAGTGTACACCCGCTACTTATAGTAATCATGGTATCAAACGGTTTTATAAGGCATAATCTTTATGTCTAGTTTATTAGTGGATGAATATAAGAAATGTACTGATGGTTTCTTATTGAATCCTATTGGATTTTCAATCTGGATCTTGGGAGAATTAATTTAGTATCATGACGAGGAATACTCTGAAATATAATTTGGTTCCCTGACACGGTTGACTCATATTTTATGCATGGACACTCATCGTGAAGAAATGTGTTGTTAGGTATTGATTAATGTTTTTTAGATATTTTTTTTATTTGATCAGGTCATGGGAAGACTGTTACAGGTGTACTAGTAAATATTTTTGTGTACTACTCATTTGGGGACTAGCCGGACCCCTATGTTGATGATTTCTACACTATGACAAGAGAGAATAGATTATATAGAGAGATAATTTAATCAAATTAACATTATTAAATTTTTAATGAAATAAATAGAGGTATGTACTGGGATATGTTTAATGGGATCCTTGTGGTGTGGATACCACCCCCAAAATGTACTTGACCCTCATGAGAAAAGGGTTGGGGTTGGATGAGACTGGTTGTTGGACAGTCTTCATGAAATGTGTATCAAATTTTATAAAAGGAACTGGTAGTGGAACGAAAAGAATATGTCTCAAAGGGTTGGAATTATTCCTCAGAGGACGTGCTCTAGTTTTACTCATGTTGTTGTGGGTAGGGGGAATAGGGTATCTATTTTAGGTGAGTCTGAAGTCTAAGCGTATTTCTTTTCACAATAGTCAGCTGGAGTGTGTTCTACCAGTTATTTTTTCAATATTTTGTGTGAAATGATTATATACCATTTTATGCACACTATTGGTTGAGAATGGTGTCTTGTAATAGTATTTGGGGCCATTCAAGTGTCATAGGTGTGACCATTCTTGTTATGTCAATAATAATTGGTCATTATAACCTAATCTTGGAAGCGCCATAGGATTCTTGACAAAGAGATGATGATGTGATCATGTATCTAGTGAAATAGAAACATGAAGTTCATGAATTTATTGATAATCAAGGAGACCGTTAGTGTGGATTTTATTGGGACATTATATATCTATGAGATAGTATGACTCTATAGGGTCTCGTGAAATATTATTTCAAATAGGGATGTCCAGTTTACATCTTGTTTCTATAGAGTTTTATAGTGGTTGATTGATACAGATGTTCTTCTAGGAACAACATATCACCCTCAGACTAATGGCTAATCAGATTGTATAACCCAGTTTTAGGGGAAATGATGAAATCATGAATCATAGTTGTTGGTGGAAATTGGGAGAAAGATATACCCTTGTTTTAGTTTTCCTATAATATTAGTTATAATGAGACTACACATATGGAAAATTATAATGAGTTGTATGGTAGTAAATGTTGATATCCCCTAAGATATAAGAGAGGCAACATTACTAGGAGCATGTCTCACATAGGATCCTTCTATGAAGGTCCATTTAATTTCAATGTGGATAGATTCTATATATATTTGTCAGAAATGACATCCCAATTACCGCAACTGAACTATAGAGTTAGAGGTTAAGGACTATGTGTTTTTTCATAGTATACCGAGGCGGGGAAACAAAAAATCAGGATATTGGGTAAACATTCACTGTGACATGTTGGGTCCTTCAAGATATAGGGTAGAGTTGTGCTATTAGAAATTAGGTTGCAGTTACCTTATAGGTACCGAGCCATTTCTAATGTATTCCATATATCTCAGATGCACTGTTATCATTTAGACCAAACTCATTCTTTTAGCATGAGGAGGTTGAGTTATATTTTGATGCATCCTTTGTGGAGAAACCAATTATTATCATTGATAGAGTAAAAATGGATCTCCAAGGCCAGTCAATTCCTCTAGAATGGTTGGTATGTCAACACCATTGTTTACTAGATGAGACTTGGGAGATGGAGGATAACATGTGTTCTCATAGGGTAGAGTTGTTCTCAAAAGAATAGTTACCTCCCATGAAAGGGAAATTATAGGATAAATTATTTAATGGGGGTAATTTTATGAAGCCATGATTTATATGAGGTACATATCATTTTTCGTTTTGAATAAATAATTGAATATTTCTTAATATGAGTACCCAGTTTGATCATGGTTGTTTTAGAGTTGTCAGAATCTTTTTTGAAGCCCAAGACACATATTTTTAGGTGAAATAAGAATAGAGAATTGTTTGATAAAACCATGAAGGGATGTCCACATGGTTATATAAAAACATGTCATGTTATTAGGTGGGGAGGTACTAGCCACAATGTTACATCAAATCATACCAAATTGGAAATATTGTAGTGTGACGATTTCTATAATATTGTTAGTGTATTTTGGAAGGGTCTGTTCATAGAGAGTGAAACTATGTGGAAAAACAATGTGGTTTCCCCTTCCCTATTGTAGACTATGCATGATTAGGACACTATTTGTTAAACCATGTCAGCAAACCATGTATTCTTTTAAATTTATTGAAATAAATATATTACCCATAATTAAATGTACTAATCCTATTCTATTTTCACCCTTCACTCATGTACAACAAACTATAATTTTTGAAGACCCTTGTATTCCTATGCTAGGAATTTTGGGAACTCCTTTTTTTTCACTAATTCAATAGCCCCGTGTCTTTTTGGATCTTCATCAGTGAGTAATCAATTATGTCTAAAATGTTTTTCATTTTGCTTTGTATTAAATGTACTATTTAAGAGAAAGATAATATGCCCTTATTTCATGTTCTTCATCGATTATTCAATATTAACTTAACATGATTTAAATAGGTAGTTTATTCTAGATAAGCACTATGCTACCAAGATATGGTAGGTGGTATATTCATTTACCATTGGTTTTGGTTCTTTAGAGACTGAGCTACCATTGTTTTCCCCACTAAAATTTCTGATGAATTAATGAACATTAATATATTATATGAATAAATTAAATTATAGCCTATTAGTGATGTACCGTAGCTTTGATGAGACTTTTTTACCCAACCAAAGGCCACCCATGGGGTGTTAGATGTTTTAAGAATTGTATTTTCCATTTATTATACCACCGAAGGTGTGTGTTCTTTATCATTCCTTGTTATAGGAAGATCATATATAAATGAAATGTATCAAATTGTCTATTGGGAGTTTTTTTCCTTCCCAAGCATTTGGTGCTTGATTTAATGGATTATATTAATATTTAAATGTTGAAATAGTTCAATTAGGTAATTTATAAATGTGTTGGTAAAATCACGTGCTATGCCAAATTGGAAATTGTGAAAAATATGTGAGTATACCCATTGGTTTTCTAAATATGAATTTGAATTATATATTGGGTATAATATTGATATGAAATGGAATGTGAATGGTTATATGAGTGGGTAGACTTGTATGATATGAAATAATGAATGATTCATTTCATTCCTTAAGTGATGATCCTTGGATCTTGAATGTGGTAGTTGAAAACTAGGACAGATTGTTCTCGATGGGTACTAATTCTGTGGGATACCTAGTGATTTTCTATACCTTTCATCCATATTTATTATACTCTCATAATACATGATCAATATGAAATGCTTATACGACACCAACAAGTGCCTAACTGAATCTCCATCGTGATTCACAAGGGAATCGATGAAGATTTCCTTGTATTTTACACCTTAAATAAATCCATTAATGGGATAACACATTGATTATATGACACAGCCATGAGATATATGATATTACTTGTTGAAAAAATTTTAAACGGTTTATTTGATACATTAGGTTGTACAAAAAGGTCATGTATGATATGGTTTTATAGTTTGTATGGAAAGGATATATTATTTAATATATGTTTTTATAAATTCCTTGATATATGAGCATGGAATTATTTTTCAGGGAGCCTTAATAGGATATTTTCAACTATTAGATTAGTAGTTACATTACATGAGAATCAGTAAACTTAATTATTTGGTACATATTTACTTTCATGATGTTTAGCTAATTATATTGCACAACCTAGAATTGTATAGATCTTTGAGGTGATTACCTATTGTATATGTATATCACACCATATTGGGGAAACCATTGGGTTACTAAATATATTATTTGGTTATATATACTAATAGGGGAAAACACCCATAGTTTGAGAGTTTATTTTGTTCCATGCTTATGAGAAGGGGAACACATAATCAATCCAAGTATCGATATTCTATTCATAGTTAACACATTTTATATTCATTGCATATTGAATACTTGTGTTGTACTATACTTTTATGTACATTTGTTTTCATCTTTGTATATACATGTATCATCATTGTTTTATATGTGAAAATTTTAGCACGATTATGTATTCCTACCTTGTTTATTAATCAGTTGTCTTTATTGGGTATCTGCTTCATCTATTTAATATTATTGTAAATTTGTTTTCTTACGCTCTGGTAATGAATGCCTATTATCTCCATGAAAACAACCTAGGTTATTACTATATGTTGGTAGCCTTTGGCATTTTGGGAGATTTTATTGAGTCCATGTGGGCCACCCACTCAAGGAACCATTCACTAGAATCTGAGTTCATGATGGTACACTATTATATTTGTATGGAATATTCATCTAAATAATTTTTTTCTTGAGATAAATTTCATGGAATATACCAATATTTATTTCTAAAGTATTTTTATTCAAGATGAATCAACTCAAAAATATTACATAATGTAATTATAAGGAATTATATATTCATATCGCATTCTATATTTCTGTTAATTTTAATTAGAATGTTACAAAAGTGGATATAAATTTATTTGATAATACATTTAATATTCGTTATTTTTTATGTTTAATTTTAATTTGGGATAAATAGTAAGTGGATAATATATAGAATAAAACCCCTATTTATTTGTAATGGTTATTTCTATTGATCAGATGATTTAATCTATTTTTCATCTATTTGATACTCTAGAAGATGAAAAATATATTTTAAAGAAAAATTGATAGTATTTCACCATTGGGTTGGGAATTATTTCTAAAAAAATCAATGTATTCAAAAATTATTTCAATAATGTTTTTGAATTACTAAAATTATATTTAAAAATAATTTTTTAACTACCTAATTATTTGTAAAAAAATTTCCAAAAAACATCGTATAAACATTTACAGTATAAACCTTATTAAAAATACTTACTAATGTATACAAGGAATGTTTTTTTACATATATTTCTTGATCACATTTTAATACCATCATAATTATTAATTTATTTCTATTTCGATCACAATTTATCCCTTATATATTTAAAAATCATTTTCAAAATATTTTTACTTTTTAGTTTGTATATTTATTGAATGGAAATGGTATTTCACTCTATTTTATAGTAATTAATTAAATTCTCTATTTAAGTATTTTTAATATATGGATTCATACATATATGACAAATATTCTTTAGTAAGAATATAATATTATGATTCCATACATATTATTTCTATGGATTCATTATGATTATTTTTCAAATAATATTTTCATAAAACTCATATATTTTTCAATGATAAATCAAGCTAGTAAGGAATGAAGGTTGCATTTAAATGACATAGGAATAATATTGAAGCTATTTTGATTAATATTCATCTATCATAGTTGATCAATATTTATGATTTTGGGTGATCTGGATATAGCTAACAATGATGGGTTATTCCGATGTTGACTATATGATTGGTGATCATAATATAACTCTCCAATGGATTGGGTAATGTTGTGTATAATTTAATATAAGGAGAGAGATATATTAGAATTTTTCTATCATGGATTAAAATGAAATCTATTTTTTTCTAATAATAAAAAATGTAATTTCATATAATGTTTGAATATATGACCACAATTTCTCTATTAAAAAGTTTATAATGATTCCTTTGACCATTATTGATTTTACATATATGATTAATAGTTACTCTTCTTTCATTAATCATGTATAAATATTTTCTCAATGAAATATATTTTATTATTCGTTTTTTAATATGTATAAATTATCTTTTGTTATTATCATTGACTTCAAAACCATATATAAATCACATCTTTACTAAAAAATTCAATTGAAAATATCTCTTGTTCACTAATACTGAGCATTTGAGTTCAAAAATTTCTTATCATTAATTTTCCACACATTATAATAAAATATATTTTGTAAGATATTACTAGAAGGGTTGTATTTGGGATATTATAAAGACATAATGTATAATATGAAATGATAGTCAAAGTGGGAAGAATATTATTTAAATGGTATGTGTAATGTTGTGTTAGAATTTGTTGAAAGATTCTAAAACTGTACATGGAAAAGGTCTTCGGGAATGTATGTGATCTAATATTTTCTATTTTATGTTGTATTTTTTATATGAATAAAATTATTTCATATATATATACATACATATATATGATCTATAAATGTAAATATATTTTTTTAGAATATATTATTGGATTTTGGGTTTACTGTTATAATAGAATACACACTATGTGTTTGTAAACATAATTATCATAACTGTTATGAACACTTATAAGAAAACCCATGAAATTAAATGATTAATTAATGATATATAAACATAAGAAATGGTTTTCAATGATTTATATGGAGTGCATACCAAAATCCTAATTTATTGAAAAAATCATTGAGATCATTGTAGTATTTAATGACCACAAATTTAGGATGATTCTTCACATTTAAAATAGATAAGTTTGCATACATTACATACCCTCCAACAATATAAACAACTCAAATCCATTTCTATTGAGGAATGATTATCCTAGTATAATGATGAACTATAAAATTGAATGCATCCCAATTGAAAAATAATCAGGGAAAATATTTATATTGGTATAATTGTTTTTCTCCTTAAATAGATTTTCAACAAGAATAAACCAACCACCCAGTAAGAGAAGATCCTTCTTTACCCTACATGATTGGATCTATTGCATCAGATTATATGAATAGTGTAGATAATGAATAATTAATATTTCATCCAATAAGAAAACTACTTCAATATTAATAAATATATCTCTGATTAGCACAAAATACATATTGATATCTGGTAAATCCAAACTAACCACATTTGGATTCACATGTTCTTCCCATATGTTAGTTAACTAATTATAGAATTCCATTGGAGTTACCTAACAACATGAAGTTCATTTCCATTTTAGGGGAACATATGGATATGTGAAATGTGATTTTGTTTCAAAAAATATATCTATATCTCAATTATTATATATATACTCATCCAAAACAAAAAAAATTAAAATACAAATTTTATTATATAAAATGATAAGAAAGGCCTAATTAAAATGTTGACTGACATTATATTTTTAATGGTATTGGGATTAATAATTTGGGAAAAATAAGCAATAAATCTGGGAAGTGTTATCTTGATATTGGATGGACTAATGTTCATATTGTATGTCATTTTGTTATTACGATCCATAAAAAACATTGATGATTTTTGATAAATACTACTCTATAAATTCAAATATATAAAATATATGGTACTTATAGATTTTATCTCAAACTAACAATAGTGTAAAAAATAGTCATAGTCTCTATATATAAATGTAACAGACTGACTTAGTATATTAATATAAAACATCACCAAAAGAAGATGATATATATTTTCATAGAAAATCACTAATATATTTTTTAAATGGAAAAAAATCATCTGAACTATCATATGGGATTTCATGATTTTATTGATATGGAACAGTTCGTAGAGTATTTTATCAAACTATAAAAGGCCATGTCATATATGATATTTTCATAAAAAAATTAAGATCCATGATATAGAAGAGGGTGTGGCCGTAATACCAAATATAGAAATATCACCAACTAAGAAACCCATTCCAAAACCATATCATAATGAACCTCCCACTAAATGATATTTGATACAACTCCCTTGTTAGTATGTGAAGAGGGAGAAAAGGAACCCACCATACAAAGATCATAAGAATAAGTTTTTTACTTCAAAATGAAATAGTATATAGAATGCAACATTAATGGTATATATAATAAACTAATCATACTATTAAATAATAATAATCAATATGATGTAGGTTAAAATAAATTCCATGATTTCTACAACTTATATTGAAAATTGTGTCATAAAATCTAATAGTGATTAATCATAAATTATATATTAGAGGAAATATTTATCATTATCTGGGTAATGTTATCGAAACACCATTTTCATGTGATCCATTTTTTCACATCACTAGATGAAGGTAATGAATATATGGAAATAAAAAAATGTTGAGGAAAAAAATATTTATTGAATGATTTCATAATAAGTAAAATAGGTGAAAAATACAATCAATTCACAACTAAACCACAGATTATTGTACCATCTCCCCATGTGACGTCATAAGTGACTTCATCATTAACATAGTCCATTAAAAGAAGCTTCCTTCAAATCCAAAAAATACAAATCTTATAGAATCATAAAATT
The DNA here is from genome assembly GCA_963277665.1 of Viscum album. Taxonomy (NCBI): domain Eukaryota; kingdom Viridiplantae; phylum Streptophyta; class Magnoliopsida; order Santalales; family Viscaceae; genus Viscum; species Viscum album. The sequence goes on along the minus strand of OY728136.1, from coordinate 896,363,694 downwards.
TACATATACATTCAAAAGTCTTTTGGACTTATTACATATATCACTTAGAGGAGGAAAACCATACCATTAAATGAAAAAATGTAAACAATCCCATAATATGAAACCAATTTAATATATTGAATCAATATACAGTTCTATAAATGAGATTAACAAGATAAATCCCCTATAATAGAATGTAGATATAGAAAAATCCCATCATCCCCACCCCTATTCGAGGAGGAAGATCATGAGTTCATCGAGGTTGAAGAGGATATAGATATTAATTATGAAATAGATCTTTATATTCATGAGATCATTATGATGAGGATATATAAGTAAATGAATACTAAATATAAGATACATTGAGCCCAGAAGTAGCGTTGACGCAATCCCAAAGTACAATATTTATTGATCATATCCCATCATACATAAATACCGACATGGAAATTTATTTCATATAATATGTGGTATATTATGGTTATACTAGTTCATACCTACCCACAAAATATAAAAATTATCATTTCATTCAATCAAGTAAATGATTCACCAATATAGGTAGTAGAGTGTTCGTATATATACGCCATGAAACCACTATAGAATAAGAGTAACATAAACCTATTCTATAAATGATGCATAGTAATGTAGAGAGCTGTTATCTCGAATATGATGACCATTTTGGTTGTTCAGTTCCACTCAATATATCTCTATAATGACTTAATTGATAACATTATGTATCCTCGTGAGTCTGAGGCTAAAGTCACAGTGACCAAATCATATAGAATATAGACTATACATTCTAAATGGTATGAAACACTTTTCCATTATATATACATATCATGAAAACATTATTTGGGTATATTACATCTATGAATATATATAGAAAACATAATGATATTATTTTTTTATCCCTAATTGATAATGATTTTGACAAAAACATCATATAGATATTGATCCTCAAAATGTGTTTAATCCATCAGTGGATATAACATAGTGTTTTACATTGAAAATTCTCCATATAGATCCTAAAACACCCAAATATATATATTTATTCATCATAAAATGGTGGTGATGAAGTTCATGATTCATAGTTACATCCAGATAAAATCCATAAATTCCCTAGATGATGGTCATTATTTCCTATTAATTGAATAGATTAAAGACAACATGTTTTCTATAAACTAAATTTGGGTGTAAACTCCAAAACTGGGATATTAACGAGGAATTTGGAAAATATGGGAAAACAATCGGTTATATTTTTCAAATCATTATGATATTGGTAGAATCAAACAAACCTTTATATATGATTTCTCTATATGATTGTAATAATGACAATCACACCCTTGATAAAATTTTACTCATATTATCAGTATTATATCATGAATCCTTTATAGACTCATCACAAAGTTCTATATATTCCACAACATCATCATTTTTATAAACTAAAGTTACATCCTAAACATCAACATGAACTAAAAAAATAATGACAATGTCAACTAAATATGAGTAATCCTCACACCATTTTTCCCGTATGATATTTTATAGGGGAGATGAATTATCATTGATTTTCTAAAAAATGATTCTAATGAATCAAAAACTGCAATATATAGTAATTCATAATCTTTATATATGGTTGATGAAAATTTCCCCATATCATTTTCAAATCACAAAATTCCACAATATTATGATTGAGGCCTCGAGATTCCAAGTCATTCTCTTCTCTCTATATAATATAATGAAATGGAGTAGATTTAGGGAATCCTATAAATAATTTGAGGAAAGAACATATACCAATTTTGATAAACTTATATAAACCAATATAGAAATAATGAATTTTACACATCCTATCTTATAAGTAGCACTATGTACCCTAATTAATAGGATACATATACTTTCTTCCCCAAGCATTACTGAAATGTTACTTCCTCAAACTATAATAAAATTCGTGGTCTTCTTCCTTATGTAGATACCAAAATTTTGGGTTTTCTATGAGATCATCACATTTTTATTATTAATACTAATGAATTATTCGACATCATGATACAGTGATGGTAGTAAATGATTAAAATACAATCTATTATAAAATCATACAGGAATTTCAATACCCAAAATGGCTTGGAAGTATCATCCTAATTAGGAAGAAGCGCTAGAAAATCTAGATAAACGAATACATTAGTGATCTCACCTGGAAAACCAAAAATGATAACTTTTTAGTATTGTTTGTAGAATTATTTATTGATGAAGACATTTGATTAGTTTACCTTTTCATTATGGAAGGATACATAGTTTTTTACCAAATCTAGATTGCATCCTATGACATGGGGTCATCACCATTAGGTCACCCCAACATATATATCTCTATTAATAGATCCTATATGGACTGAAGAATGAAAACAATATATCATAATGCACAAGAAAATATATATTATTTTTTATTAATGTCAAATAAATATAAGTATTTGTGGATTAACTTGTGGTAAAATATAAAAAATATGATGATAATCATGAAAAAAATTCCATTATTTTCATAAAATGTAGCATAATAACATTAAATTTAACACCTTTGAAATGAAATTTGGGGAAACCGCATGGAAATTTATAATATTCATCTAATTGCATCCATGAATCAAAGATATCACCTATAATTATATGAAAATTCATAATATTCCTAGAAAATAAATTGTAAAATAGTTAAGGGTGCTCCAAAGGGATATTTAATTATCAATATATTTATTTATAATTTTAATTTTTAATTCATTCCCTTCACAATGTTAATTTTGAAGTGAGATAACTTTTTGTGGGATGAAAATTTGTAGGAATCATGTGATTATCTCAGCTAGTTTAACATTAACCCACATGTGTTGATGCATCTAATGTATGATAATTATATCATACATTGTTTGGAAACTTCAAAGGATATCAATATGCATGAAACTTCTAGAAAACCAATTTTTAAGGAATGGAAATGTATATAATCCCAAAGGAACAATGTTGTACATAGATAATCAATGAAGATAAATTATATAGAACACCATCACATTTATTGTCATAGTAAAAATGATGAGGTGTTACCTAAAACATCATAAGCTCCATATTTCCTCTTAAAGGAATTTCTAACATACATCCCCAACCACCAACCATTAATTGGGTGGCTTGTGTGTTTATTAGTCATTCTATGATACCATTACATCTAGTTTATGTCATAAAATATTTCTAGTATTTATGCATATTATGATTTCTACATAGAATAAAATACCCTAGATATGTTACTAAAGAACATAATACTCCTTGATGAATAGGTATTCTCCATCCATTAAACACCCAAATGTAAGAGATAAAATTTAGTTGTGCTTCCAAAATCCAAAAGTGAAATGATATTGAAATCCAAATGAATAATATGGTATTTTCAGGTATTATTTGCATCTCCTTAGTCAATGATATTCATCTATAATCATTCCTCATATCATATGTATAGAGATGTGAAATAAAAAGTCCTCATTTAAAGCTTAGATCAAGCTTGGTAGATTCAAGTGCATCAACGAAATATCAAGGGTCACATAGAGTTAGAAATAATGTATATGAGTGTTGAAATTTATTATTTGGAGAAATAATTGATAGCTTTTATAGATTATGTATGGGGTTGATAATAAAATTCCCCTAATTACCAACATATTATAATATATCATTTAAAATAACTTGGATGATTTTTTATTATATAATGAATCGGTTACACTGGAGGATCCTAGAAAGGAAGATAAACATATCCCCCTTATAGACCAAGTGTTTTCATAATAACCATCAAAAATTATTTTGAGAAATAATAATTATCATAAAACTTCATATTTAGGTATGTCCATATCCACCACACAATGATGTAAAAAATGGATTAATGTGTACCATAGAAGACTGCCTCATTAGTAGTATACATCCAATAAACCAATCCCTGAATGAACATATTTCTTCATGGGTAAGGAACATTCTCTATTACAATGTCTAAAATTCCCAAAATGAAATTTATAAATGTTGAATTGAGGGTAATCTCCTAAAATCCATTGATTATGGTGTGACCCTAGTAATTATACAATAAGTCTATATAGTAAATATTGGTGACCATAATATGAAATCTAATAGGATCTATCTAACAATGGGACATATATTATTATATCCTTCAATAATGAGTGGCTGTATTGTGTTCACAACGAGCACACATACCTATAAGATTCATTCATACATCATTGTGAAATAACAATAAATTTATTTAAAATGAATTATATTATTCATATAGAATAGGTTACATAAAATGATTGTAAAATTTATGTGCAGTATTTTATAATGTTTTAAAATTATGAAAATGTTCGGGGATATGAACGGTTGGTTTATTGTAAGGGAAAACAGTGCTGCCAAGGATGACCCACAAGAAGGGGGAGCACAGTTTTTCCAACCCAAGTGACCAATCCACCAAATTTTTCACCCTTATAATGTTTGTGCTTTATTCTATGGAACACAGTTACTTCATAGTGAGATCACACTTTTCACCCCATATATATGTCCATCAACTGTGGAAAATTACTAAAAATCATGTTTCCATTATAATAAACTCTCAGAATAGTTTTTAATATCTATAAAAAATTATTAAAAATCACATGAACCCCATTTCAGATAATATAAACACTATCTATATCATTAATATATTATTAGGTCATTAAATTCTCTCAATAATTGATTTTGAATCCTCAAACACCTTCTATTTGCAGATCAAAGAAAGGGGAGTCATGTTAGATCTCCTTCTTGTGATTAAATATCATGTAATGTGGTTTTATATGATCTTATATTCTCTCCATTTAAATAGTGATATACCATCATGTTATAATTGTATTTATGCTCTAGTTTTATGAATCATGATTTTATGTTTGGTTTTGATATTAATATTTCTTTCATTCTTCAATGTCATATCCCTCTGTGGGTGTTCTATTTTCTTGATCAAGTTCATAATGATAGTTAGTTCAAAATATATATTCCAAAAATTGAAGCATTAATTGGAATATTAAATTTATGTTTTTTAAATGATTTTAAACCCTATATTTTAGATATTTGTGAGTTTTATATATGGAATTGAACTATTAAAATTCACCAATTTCAATGGAATTGAAATTGATGGGTGGATATATTAAATATTATGGAATGATTTTAAATTGGACTTATGAAATTATTTTATATTTATTTATTGAGTTAACTTTCTTCGAATAAATATTTATTTAAAAAGGTAACTATTTGAAGAAAACCTATGATTTGGTATTGAAATCAAGAACAAATGTCGAAAATTACTTTTGATATATTGAATTATTAATGATGAATTCATATAAAATGAATCATTATATGAAAATTTAATCCATAAATTTTTGATTAATTGAATCTCGTTTGAGTATGAGTAGATAGTGGTTATTAGGACTTGAAAGTTAGGAATCTGAATCTCAATAAATCCAATAATTCTGAAAAATCCAACTAAAATGAGTTTGACATGATTTTCTATAATGGTTCCCCAAATAGGGTATAAATTGATTTCCAAGAATGGTTCACTTAATTGGGTGTAAATTTATATTCCATGATGGGTCTCTTAATGGGGTGTTTATAAGAATGTTCACACATATCATGAGGCTTGATGATATTAGAGAATTATGAAGATCCTATATCCAAAAAATAATGCACATCAGGGATTATTATCCATGTTCTTTTTTATTTTGGATTTTTTATACATTCTATTGATTATATAATGGATTTTTATTCCAAAAATTCTATATATATGTCTATTTATTCTAGTTTTAGGATATCTTAATTCTTTTTTGTTAAAAATAATGTCTTGATTAAAATATGAAAATATCATGTGATGCATTAAGTTATTTAAATTAACATCATAAATTTTTTATTTTTTATGTAATTGATAATGGATCACGTTGTCAGGCACAATTTTTAATTATATATCACATAGAACATTTTACATTTGTAATTGGAAAATTATTATATGCTAGGATCGATTAAAGGGAATATTTCACAATGAGGAGGTGAGTGTACATGATGCGGGGGACTTGTAGTGATATATGTTACCCACTTGATGAATGATTATTCTAATATTTTCTTTGGGAGTTTTTGTGTCACTTGATGATGTACAATTTAGGTTTATTGAAACCTTTTTGGATCTGGTACATTCTCCTTGATGATGGTTAGTAATTCCAACTTGTATCATTCATCTTCCTCTATTTTATGAAAAAATGTCCCTTCTATTTCATGTATTATTCTAGGTTATATTTTGGAACTGATGGTGATCAGGAATTCACATACATCTATTTCAATATTTTCTCTAGTGTCGCTATACAAGGGTATCCATGTTGGTTCATGAACATATTTTATCAAGTAGTTAAGTTGGGAATATTTTTTTAATATTGGTATACAGTCTGTGATATCTTGGTAGATTGGCAATAGGGTTTTTGGTAAATATCTGTATGATATGAGTGATTTATTCACTATCTAAAATTGAAATAATCATGAATTAACCATTGGTGTTTGGGAAATGTGTCTCTGAAGAAAATTTTATTCTTGTATTTTCCATAAATTTACTCTAAATATTTTAAATTTATAAAGGTTTATTCATGTTGGATTATTTCATTTTCATGTGAACCTTGATTGATTTATTGGCATGTGTACCGCTGATGATGTTTTAGGGGTCTCTTGTTGATGTTGATTAGATTCATGCTTCTGAAAAGTGTGTAATATTATATTGGAGGAAACTACTATTAAACCAAACAAGTAGATTCATCTAGTTGAAGATATTCATATATTATTTGTGTTTTGTGTGGACTATGATTTTGGATAGGTGGATGCAACCATTCCTATTAAGTATGTAGTTATGAAACATCTATGGGAAAAATCACAACATCAAGATCTATATATTCCTCCCAAAAAGACACCATATTCCAAGGTTTAAATTATCCTAATGAGGCTTTGGGTTAGTTGAAATGATAGATATTCATTTTGAGATCTTTTAAATTCACGATTCCCTTTAAGAGAAATATATGACATTAATGATAGACATGGTTGGAAATGATTGGGATAGAAAAATATATATATTAAAGAATTGGATATGAATGAAATTTTATTCCTTATCAACGATTAGTTCTATCTATATTAAATGGTATTATAGAAATTTACTAATATTATTAACCACCATTTGGGTGAAATATCAATGAAAGTGTTTGAAATCTATTATATTGATCTTTCTATGTTTTATCCTCAGGTGGTGATGAATGAAAACTCAAAGGACAGAATGATTTATATGGGTTTTAGTGCTAGTATTAATTCACATGTTTACATGATTATGATCACATTTTATTTTTATTTATTGGATGTAGCATGGATTTTTAAGCTTGACCTAATTAGTTAGTCAGGGGTTTTAGATATCTATTTTTTTATAGTGGTTGTTTAGTGAGTTCCTTTAAGGAAAATAAAATATTTGATATGCCTTGTGGTGAATATAGATAAAAGGTATCAAAAATAAATTCTAAACATTCTATTGGATAACCATTTACTAACTTCTATTTTTCATGTTTGGGTATTATAAGCATTATTTCAATGAGGCATTCTTGATTGGTGGTATATATTGATTTTATGGTTCCATAAAGAACTTATATAATGTATTTTCTTCCTCAGACTATTGAATGAGATCATCATCACCAAAAATTATTATATAAAGTTCATATTAATCATTAAATATTTGTTTTTTTTCCACAGTAATCTATAACTAAACTTATTTACAAAGTTAAAATGTGTCTATAGTAATCTTATGCAGGTTAAGTGATTGTGAGAGGTATCATCACTATAACACCATATTAAGGTATTTTTTGTGTCATACCAGTGCATCCATATAATTTATATCTATTATTAATTTTTATATACTAAATCTTCTTATGGATATACTATATTATGTCATGTAAATTAACATGACCCTCAGAAAAATGATAGATATGGGTTATTGGGGATCTTCTTTTTTTCACATTATCATATATTGATCAAAAAAATAATTTTCATGTTCAAAACATGAATCCTGTTAATGAAATTTTTTAGATCTATTTTCTAATATATCATAAGTACCTAATTGACTATTAATTGAAGTGGGTTTCATTTACTAGGCCTGGTGGTGGTGGTGTGTTTTTCAGGGAAATTTGAACCCGATGTTCAGTAGAGAAAAAACTACTTTTCAAGCCTTGAATAAAAATATTATTGTTATATTTTTACATTAAAAAATAATAATTGAGTATTCATGTCCATTTGGTTATTGTCATGTTTCCCAACATGTATGTTTTTGACATGTTTGTGTTATAACCACTAAATAAAAAAGAGTTCTCTATTTATCTTGTACCTTGTACATATGATGCTTCTATTCCATATTATAGTATGGTTCCAGTTGAACTGAATGTGTTAAACCTCAGTAGGATGTCCAACTAGATAATAATTTTTTATTCCCAAGTGTTTATGGCAAAGAAGAACCTATTAAATTTATGAATAAAGAGAATGTGACACTAAAAAAAATTTCATTACTAAAAATCAATCAATTTATGAAAAAAAACTAATATCCTTTACCATTGTAACATCCCGGATCCAGATGCCACTAAAAGGCTCCTCGAACCCGGTGGCTCATATGGAATCAAGTGCTTCATGCTAAAGGCTAGTGTATGCCGAATAGTAGTGAGGAAATGGTTCAATCAGTTGGGAGACTATTCCCTCATTACCAAACCATCATAGTGGAAATATCATTAAATTTGAGGATTTAGTAAACCATTCCATTAAATTAAACATCATAAAGCTAATTTTTCTAATCAATCACAAGTAAGTTATTATTCAATATGATGTTACATGACACATGTTTCTTTGAAAATATAAAAAATAGAGAAACTATAGTCATATTTAATAGAATTCCCAAAGTTAAAAAAATGAAAAAAGAGTCTCAGCTGCATCACAATCCTAGACTTGCTCTCATGCTCTCTTGCATTTATTTAGCATATGAAGTACCTGTAGGATGGTGATTTACCATATCATTACCAGAAAAATATATTCTGTTTGGGTAAAAGACATGAACCAAAAATGGTGTTCTACTAAATCCTAGTAGGCAACCACCCATGTTCTATTCTAATCAATCAGTGAGTATATACAACATGTAGTGTACAATAAAAAAATAAGTAAGAATGGTAGAACTCAAATGTAACCATACTACATGATTTTTTTTCATTTACATTAATTTTATTTATATATTAAATTTATTTTATTTTATAATTTTGGAGATCCATGTCATTCCCGATATCCCCCTTATAATAGGTAGCACAATAAATGACTCATATGGACATCTAATCAGGTAGAATTTAAAATCAAATCAAATCTTGTTATTTGGCTTAACAGATGCATCATAAGACTTTCCAATAAATATTCAATCCCTAAACAAAGACCATCGATGACATTCCTAAATTGGAATTCATGTATCACTGTGGGTAAAATATCAATCAACACCCTACAAACCAGTCCATATAGAACCTCTCAGGAACCTAGTATCACTCTAGGTGTGATATATAATCCATGTTATCTCAGTTCATCTTTGGTAGTCCAATAATATATCCACATGAATCACCCATGACATATAATCAAATACCCCTTAAGTTCATCCATGGAATCTCTCACATGGATACATGTATCACTCATCGTATTAATCAAATATAATTGAGTCTATCGATGTAATCTCTCATCTAGATCAATGTATCACTCATGAAAATATAACATTGACCATTGAATAAGTCCATGGAATGACACAGTGGATCCATTTGTCACAAATCAAAAAACGGTCAATAGCCACATGAGTATATCCATGGAATTCTAAATAGATTCCATGTATCACCTAAGGTTAATTATATTTTAACTAGTTAAATAATATTTAACCATTTCGTTATACATTCCAAGGTCAAAACCAAGAGCATGTAGTCTCAAAATCACCTCAAAAGGTGTATCAAGTATTGGCCAACCTCAAAGGGCTTGGCCATTCATTTACTCGTATGGTCATACTGTCTATTACAAGAAACACATGAGTAACAAGCTAATACCTAGATTTAACATCATTTTACTCAGGTGATAATTTCATATTAACGAGTTTCCCTTGCTTAATCACCCACTTACATAGCATGGTCTAATAATAGATCACAAGGGATAACAGTTCAAGGGACATTTAAATACACATATGTCAGTTTTTACCATAACAAGACTAATTATCGAATAAGGCTATAACATGGTGTAACAATAATATTACTCAAAAATGATAATCAACAATTTGACAAAATTAATCCAATTACAAAAATTTATGTAATGGCTATTATGTACTAACATGGGCAATTTTAATTTACATTAAACAATAAATACATACATGTGTAAATGTAAAAAACATCCATCACATACTCTATTTTACTAATTCAATTAAAATATATCAATATTTAAATTCCATTAATAATCAATTATATTTTGTCATCCCATGACATAGGGGTAAAATATATACGTCAATGGAATCCAAGGCTAATAGACATAAAGGAGAATTCAAGGAAAATAGATTATGGGGTGGTCCTTATTCATGGTATAAAACCTAAGACAGGCATAATCATTCATATTCAATTAACTAAATTATGATAGGAAATACAAAGGTTCAATTCCAATTTAAGGTGATGACAAAAAAATGGGCTTGCGACACCTCTTCATAGATAAACAACATGACATTCGGGGAAAATAACATGACAACCTACATTAGGATCATACTATACAAGTAATCTAATATAATGATCTGATTCATCCGAGTATGGAATAAATCTGATGAATGGAAAAAATGAGAAATTATATCATTTGAGGCTAAATCCAAATATCGCAGTTGATTCCAAGAAGAATCGCAAAAGGAAAAAAAATAATTATAGACTTACCATTACGTATAAAAGGAGATGAACCATGTTCAAATAAGAGGCTAGATATTAAATGGATATAAATTACTATTTTATACTCAAATGAGATCTCCCAAAGATAACCATTGTTTTGGAATATTGAAGGAAAACAAAAAAAATTATAAAACATTTATGCAGAAAAAGGAAATTTTACCCCAAAAAACTGGGTAGCATGGTTGTGGTGCTTGGTTTGGTGAATTGTGAGCTATGTCACACCATATACCGTAAGATAAATGTTTTATAACATTGTTTATAAACAATGAAAAAAATAGTGTACATAACCGATTCCAAATACTGGTGAAAACAGTAGACTTGTCGAACAACCATTAAGCTCCTCCCATATAGTTTACCTAAACTACACAGCCTAGATGCCCCCACTATCCAATCTCACACGCTTATGTCAGGACTTTTGGCATGCCCTGTATGGTGTTCACTTACCATCTATCAAGATACAAACAACCAAACTCTGGGTTTCATACTCAAAAACATCCACAGAAACCCGCGAGACCTCCATGACCACAAAATGAACTCATATAAGGGTATATTTAAGCAATTTGATATAGAATTGATGGAAGAATCATATTTTTATCTCAATGAAGAACCAAATTCACTCAACCATTCCCCCTTATTTCAATTTATCCCAAAACTTACCATAAAATTGTGGTGAAACTATATATGAGAAAAAATTTAGCCAGTATGGTCATACATTGGTCAACCCCTACCAGGTCTTATCCTATACACGATCATGGTAATATAGCACTATACTAAAGGAATGGACTCACCTAAGAAATAATTTTTCTTACAATCCAAAATTCGTATTGGAATATCCTAAAAAAAATCATATACATGTAACTCAACCACCTCAGGATGAGTATAATGAGATATTTATTAATAGTAATGTCATAGATGAGAAATGTGGAAGACATCGTTCATAGCCATGTACGTTTGATTTAACTTCAACCAATAGGTTATCAGTCTGACTAATCATGAACGGCCAAACGTATCTCATTGGAAGCATACCGTGTCTCCTGAACCTCTTATGTCCCAATCTTGGTGAATATTATAGGAAACCCAATACCTAACCTCAAACTCATGTGTTTTTCAATGGAGATCAAAATAATATTTCTAACTAGACTGATTAGTGTACATATTCTTCCAAATCAAATGAACTTTCTGTGTGGTCTCCTAGACAAGGCGAGGTCCCAACATAGCTTACTCTCTTACCTACAGCTAACTCACAGGTGATTGGAATTCCCTACTGTAAAAATCCACATATGAAACCATATGAATGGTATAATAAAGGATATTATTGTATGTGAACTCAACTAGTGGAATATGCCTCTCCCAAGAGAACCCAAAATCTAAGACGCATAGCTACAACAAATCCTCAATCACCTGAATCATGCATTGAGAATGGACATCTATCTGGGGGTGGTATGTTGTGGTCAAAATCACATGTGTATGTAGTTGCTATTATATCCCTTTCTAGAAATGATAAGTAAACAAGGAATACCAATCTAAAACAATATTGTGAAAAACCCCATGTTGTATCATAATCTCATGGATGTACTACATTTCAATATAATCAACCTTGAAGGATTCCTTGATCGGTATGAAATGATAAAACTTCATAAGTTGTCCAAAACAGACCCATATGAATTTTTTACCTTCAGATGACATCAAGAAACCTATCATAAAATACATAATGATTTCAGTCTATTTCCACTCAGTAATGGGTCGCTGTTGTAAATGTCCAGCTGGTTGTTGGTGTTCCGCCTTTATATGCTGATAGGTAGAACATCTCCTGAAAAAACCACATACATACCTTTTAATTCTTGTACATCAATACACATGATGTAAATCTCTATAAATCTATGGGACACCAGGTTCCACTACCCAACATGAAATAAAAATATCCTACAGTAGCTCCTCGTGCATGTTATAAGAGACCCACACCCCACCAAATTCTCGCATATCAACATCCTCTACTATGTTCTGACCAAGAGGAGGGTCCCCAACTTCCACACTATTATGTAGAAATATGACTTAAGAATTTTTTAGTGTCCTCATCAAAACTCTATCCACTAGGGTACAGTTAATAGGTAAGGATGACTGGAACTTTCCCCCTAACTTTTGTGAACCTCCAAACGAATCTCATAGGATAACGACATAAGCTTCCACTCACTACCAGCCTGATACATTTCATATACCTAAGTCATCCTTCTCAGTGAAACTATAATTGCATCTCCATTACCAGGAATGTAGGATAGATCGAAGTCAAAACAATGAAGACATTTGATCGACCTTAACTACCTCAAATTCAGATCACATAATGAGAAACCAAATTTGATTTTTTTTGTCTGTGAACACCACAAAACTCTATCTTAATAATTAATGTCTTCAATATAAAAATATGTGAACACACATACATAACTCAAGTTCTTGAATCTAGTAATTTATATCTTGTGGTCTCAACTACTGAGACCCATAGGCAATGACTTGTTCCACCTAAATAATAATTTCTCCTAGCCCGATGACTGATGCATCACAATATGTAGTGTAACACCTACCAAGATCTTAAAAAATCTATATTATAATTATAGTCAATCACTCCTTCATCTCCTAAAATGCTATCTCATAGGAATATGACCAAACATACTTGACACCCTTCTTTTTCTATCATATCAATGCAGGTAATAATCATGTTAAATCGTGTATAAAATACATATCGTAACTAACCAGCCCTAATAAACTATTCACTTAAAATACATTCATGGGATACTCCAAGGAAACAACCACAATCACCTTCTCTTGGTCAACTGATACACCTTTATCTGAGATCATGTTTAATAGGAAGTGAATTTAATCCATCTAGAAGTGGAAATTTGTGAGGTTAGAATATAAATAATATCTTCTTAGTATTTTAAAAATGATCTCAATATATTTGGAATATTCATGTAGATTGTGATTTTACAATAAGATATCAACGATGAAAATCACAAAATACGATTCAAGAAAACGATGGAACATATGGTTCATCAGTTCTATGAAGATCGCTGAGGTGTTTTTGAGACCAGGCGACATTACTAAATAATCCTATAGACCATACTTTCTCATAAAGGCTATGCGTGGTATGTATACTGATTTAACATGCACCAGATGATAACTGATTCTTAAATCAATCTTTGAGAAAACCTATAATCCTCAAAGATGATAGAATGGATCATCTATCTGTGTAGGAGCATTCCATTTCCTATCCGTCAACAGGTTTAATTTTTTTAATCCACAAATATCCTAAGGGTACCATCCTCATTTTTCACAGAAATGAAAAATGAACCCTTATGAAAAGTAGTAGGTCATACGATAACCTTTGCCTATAAAGCCTCTATCATCCACTTGATCTCTTGCAACTAAATATAATAGACCTTGTAATGAGGAATGGATACATGTTTTTTCCCTGGAACTAGATCGATAGAGAACATTACCTCTCTCACCTGAGGGAAACCATATAAGTCGTTTTGGAATATTTCCCTAAATTGATCTACCACTAGATGTAAATCAATATGTTGTGTTCCTTGTATTCCAGATATAAACTATAAATCTCAGCTATCATCTCGCATATCCCATGATGATCAGGTCCATCTCATCTCACCTGGACATCCCATCAACCTTTTTGAATAAACTATATTCTATTTATTGAAGTGAAACTCACACTATGAAAACAAAAATCACGAAAGTAATAAAATGGAACTAACTAGACCATCCTGAAAATGTCATCAAGGAAGCCCGAGGATGTAGAGTTCCCATATGAAGTGAATCCCACTATCATTAGGGGGAACTACTGACACTGATGCACACCTTCCATTATAATCCCCAATAGAGTTTCTAGAATCATAATGCTATCATAATACTACATACTGAGCCCAAGGATCTCTACATAATATATAAAAAATGAAACTATATGATGCCCCAATATAAAAAAGTGTAGAACCTAAAACAGAGCATACAAGAATAACACCGATGTTAGTAGAATTTCCATGATCTTGTTCCTAATGAGTCTGTTGCATTACGTATTCCTATCTTGTACCACAACCCTATGCCACTACCTAGATAACCTTAGTTGATCCACCCTACCGTCATTTTGAACATGATCTATAGCTTCCCCAACCATGACAACCACCTCTGCCTCAATGGAATATTGTAATCTAGCTCTCGGTATGGTGAAAAGTTGGTGAACCAACTATTTAATGTGTATTCGGTGTAGACCCACTCTCACTGGATATTGGGGGAATCATTCTGCATAAAATCTATAGATGGCCCATGTTACCACAAGATCAATACTGGAATGGGTCATTCATACACTACGACTTTGTATTTCCCATCCTATCGCACTGGTAATAGCTCACATAGCTACCTGAAGAGATATTATGTATACTAAAATCAGTGCATGTATACTTCTGATTTCATTACCCACTACTAGTCGACGTAGTACAAAACCTATCTGTCGAATGACCCCAGACCTACCTCTAGCTTACCATAGGTTAAGATTTGAGATTTATGCATAATTAACAATTCCAAAGATTATTTTCAACATGAAACATTCACTTGCAATCAGATGTCGTACTTGAGACAATCCTCGATTCTCATAGATATTGATAACTTGTCACCCATCAAAATTTGTGATACATTATAGATCCTACTAAAATGGGATGGGTATTCCATCACCAATAACACTCCCTTCTATAGATGTAATAACTCACAGGCTTTATCGGCCCTCAATTTATCGAGATAGAAATATTCATAGAGGGTCGCATGACACTCCATCCAGGAAATATCCCAATGAAGATAAGCATGAGTGATAATATCCTACCATATCATTTTGGAATCACGTATAAAATAATTAGTGGACTTTACCCTCCTCACAAGAGGCATCCCTATACGCTAGAAGATAGACATCATGGAATCCTTCCATGACTCTGCAACCTATGGCTTTCCATCCCCCAAAAATGAGGGATGATGTTATTGTGAAAACTAATGCAACAACACTTCATTATTTCGGGAAGGTTGTGGTGCCCCTTGGTGATCATTATGAAATGAAGGAATCCATTGTGGATCTTTTCCACAATAGATATATTTGGTACAACTCCTGGTGCCATAACTATAACAATTATAGGATCCACTTACAGCCCATGGGCTACCACCTATAGGGTATGATCGTTATCGAGGATTTGAGTTAAAATACATAGATTCCAGAATAGGATTGTTAAAAAACGCCCTTAATAATAAATCAGCCCTCTTCATTCCCCATGGGTCAGCTATAAGTGTTAAAAAAATCAAGAGACACTACATAAATCCCACTACTAAGGTTGGGTCTAGTTAATTTAACTATCAGAAGTCATTCTAGTTCTAGTAAGTTTAATATTTATTTCATTCCAAACTAATATAAAATTCGAATTCGGAATTGATACTCATTTTATGTTTTCCGCACTCCATATAAGGGTAAACCAATGGTGCACAAAATCCCAATCCATGGGGGCCCATAATCCCCAGTAATAAAAACATGGTCTCCACATATAGCACATTATAGAACGTTACACTTTAATTTTGAACCATTATCCACAAAATTTTAATCCATGAGGTCAAATACTCCTCAGGTAGTAATGACTGGTGTCCATAAAATTTTAACCATAATATATCCAAAATATACCTATCACAACAACCTTCATATCTATAGAAATATCTATCAAAACAAAATGCAATCAGCAATTAATCCTAAAAAGAATAGCATAATTCCTCGAATGGGGAGTCTAGTAGGTTCCTACATGACTCTTAATATGGAACAACATCATCTCACTAGGTTTCAAAAAATATTGAACTGCATTTATATAAACAATAATATCATAATACAAGTGTGTCACCCAATTGTGTAATCAATTCCACTTTAACAATCAAAATCCATAATTAGAAATTCATTTCGAGACAAATTGGAATTTTCTTGCATGTGTGTTAGGTACAACGATGCACAACTGATTACCAAATCCAATTTAATATCTATCTCTTCCATTTTCACAAAATAGTTTATAAAACTAGAAATGTTCCTATGATAACACATGTTAATTTCCTAGACCTTTGTGGCTCTAAATGTTTCCACAAGACCAGTCTGTCACATGAACTCAAATATATCTCCTCGAACACTAGAGGCTTCTAACATATAGTGAGGTCTTGGGTGAGTTAGTGGAGAGACTATTCCCTCAATACAAGAGCATCAAATTATAAATATCATACAACTAGTGAATGTAGTAATCCATAATACAATAGTAAATGGAGGAAGATTGATACTATAAATCAACAAGAAGTCATGACATATACAAGATGATGTTACATGTGAAAAGTTTCTAAGAAAATAGCCAAAACATGTACACTACATTCATATACAATATACGTTCCAAAAATAATAAAAGGAAAAAAATAATTTCAGTAGAATCGTGAGACTTATCTTCATCCCACAATCCCCTACTCCTTATCAGCATATTAATTAAATATAGGGATGATTTCACTTATCATTACGTAGAACAATATAATCTATTTGGGTCCAAGATAAGAAAAAAAACCGGGTGTGAGACTAAATACTTGTAGGCAACCACCCATGGTATGTACCAATCAATTATTGAATATATATATAGTAGGTAGTTTCTAATTTGAAAAGTAGTAATAAAGGGATAACTCAAAATTACATGTCATATATGCTATAGTTTTCATTTAAAATAAATTTATTTATCCATTCCATTACATTGAATTTATAATTATCAATATCCATCTCAATCCAAACACCCCCCTTATAACTTGTAGCACAACAGATGCCTCCTAAGGAAAACTAAACAAGTAAAAGTGATAATTGAATCCATGTTTTTTCTTTTTCTTTGTAGATGGTTCAGAAGTCCTTCCACTCAATATTCAATCCATAACATGATCCCATTCTTTAAATTCCAAAATTTTAATTCATTTATCACTCTTATTGAAATATCAATCAACACCATACACGATTATACCTAGAGAATCTCTCAGGAACCTGACATTGTTCTAGGTGTGATATAAGGTTCATGTAATCTATGTCATCCTTGGTGGTCCAATAAGGAATCCACATGTATCACCCATGACATACAATCAAATTCCCCTTGATTTCATCCCTAGAATCCTTTATTTGGATCCATGTTTCACTTGAAATATGATTCATGTATCAATGATTCCACCGTTATCACATATCATTTGGATCCTTGTATCACTCATTACAATTTAATTTTAACCACTGAGCTGATCCAGGGAATCCCAATGTTCATCCATGTTTTACCCAATAAATATGGGTTAATAGTCACATGAGTCCTTCCATGGCATACTAATTTTAATCTATGTATCACCCAAGGATAATTATCAGTTAACCAATAAAATTCTATTTAAACAATTCATAAGAAATTCCATGGTCAAAAATAATATCATGTTGTCTCAAACACACATAAAAAAGTGTATCAAGCATTGGAAAACCTCAAAGACTTGGGCCTTTTATTTACTCACATAAGAAATTTTTTTATAACAAGAAACAAATGTATAGAAACCCAATACATAGATATAAAAACATTGGAATCGTGTGGGTGCATCATATTAACAACAATCCCTTGGTTAATCAACCCCTTACATATCATGTTGTCAACATAACTAACAATAGATAACAATTCAAGGGCCATTTAAGTATCCATATGGACATTTTTAATATAAAAATGCTAATTGGCCTATCAAGAAATCACATGGATTAATCATAATATGACTCATGAGGGCTAATAAAAAAATTTATCAATTCAATCCAATTGTATAAAATCAATTCATGGAATTTAATTACTCAAATACGCAAGGTAAAAATACTTTAAACTATAAATGCATACATTGGTCAATTGGAAAATCAAGAATCTCCTACCCATTTTTAAAAGTTCAATTACAATCTATCAAAATTTCAATTCCATCAATAATCAGTTCCATTTTGGAATTCCATGACATGGGGAAAAAATAACTCAATGTCATCCAAGATTAAGATAGATTAAGGGAAATTCAAGGAAACTCACCTGTGGGGTGGTCCATATTCAAGGTAAACAACCTATAACATTCATAATCATTCCCATTCGATTACCTAAAACATCATATAAAATATCAAGGATCAATTCCAATTTAAGGTGACTCCCCAAAAATTTATTTCTAGTTCCCCACTAGATATAAACAGCTTTACATTCATTGAAAATCACATGAAGGCATACCTTATGTTCATTATTGATAGCTCATATTATATCAATCTCTAATTCTTCCTAGTTTGGATTAAATTTGAATAATGGAAGAAGAATGATAAATGAGGTCATATAAGAATAAATCAAAATTGTGCGAAAGATTCTTAGAAGAATTGAGAATGGATAAAAAGGAGTTAATGACTTAACATTACATATCTATATAGATGAACCATGTTTGAATTTGAGGTCAGCCAATGAAGGGATATGAATCCCGACATTAGGCTTAAATTATACCTCCAACATATTCAATTTTCTATGAAATAAAGAAGAATAATAAAAAAATGTTATAATATATTTCTAGTAAAAATGGTAATCTTACCTAAAATCATTTCTCATAAGGTTTAGGTGAATAGTCTGTTGTAGTGTAGAGGGGAAGTTTGAAGTTCTACCTATACAGTTTATAAACCATTTTAAACCCATATATAGGGACTATACCCAAAACTACTAAAAACTACAGACTAATTTTCATGATTGTGCAGCTCCTCATACAAATTTTAGTTAAACCGTGTTTCCTATAAGGTCCCACTGTCTAGCCTCGCACGGTTACATCAAACAGTGTGGTGTAATCCCCATGGTTTTCAGTAACTGTTATCCGGGATAAAAAAACAAAATTATTTTTTCTTGGCCCCAAACTAGCCCTAGAAACCCCAATACCTTCATGACATAGATGTGTGCTCATATAAGTCCATATTTAAAAAATTTAATAATATATTGAGAGAGAACTCAAGATTTGTACCTCAAAGAACAACTAGGTACTCGTATCCATGGATTGATAATATATTTTAATATAAGATAGGGGTAAAGTGTCTCTTTTAGATCACACATCGATTTATTTATCATCAATTAAGTTTTAACTAATTTGAAATTCTATATACATCCTTAATTGAATTTTATTTCAATTATATGTATCATGATATGGGTTTTTTATAGCTATACAATAGTTTTCATTATGCTGATGAGTAGGATCTTGTAGTATTACATCAACTCATTCATTATAGTTTATATGGATGAAACCTTAGTTTACTATAAAACTAATGAGAACCATGTGATAATCTGATATCTATTCTCTAATTTTTGAGAAATTTTCTTATTTATTTGGCAATTTAGAAATATAGTTTGTGGATATTAGAAGTTTTTTTCTTGGGACATGTTGACTTATAATATTTTTTTATCCTATTAAAGTGATAGATGTAATTATATGGGATAACCATATAATGTTATCGTGATTTATATGACCTTTTGTTTTATGAGGTATTACCACCTGTTAATTTATTTCTTCTTTTGGTTTTATTCTATGATGACTATTATCTTGTGAAATAAGTGAGTTTCATATGGGTTGATAAATTTTTATGTTATTTTGAAAAGCTAAAGCATTTTTTCAAATCCTTTCTAGGGTTGAAACATATTGAGGCTATATAAGACTATGTGGTTTTTATATCACATAAAATTTATGTTTCAGTATTTTTGTTATACACGGTAATCACACAGTAGGCAATGGTTACCGACATCCCTATCCACATTAGAGAAAATAACTTAAAATGGACCTCAAACTCAAAAATTTTATTGAAAATCATCATATTTAATGACAATATCTTTTAAGGAATTATTTATTATTTTATAAAGACAAAAATTATAGATTCATATATTCTCTCAGAAATATTTTAACCATCAATATATTCATTTGGTAGATTACTTTCATTATTTTTATTTGAAAAATTCATATACACTTATTATTGTAAATGTGATAATTGATGCATTCAAAAGATAATATCTTACCCAAAAATGAAATTATCATCATATGAGTGGAATCTGATGCCTCTCATTATACCATTACATTTGGGTTTCAGGGAAGATATGACCATGGTTTTTATTACAATAATTCAGTTATCCTCCAATCCACTTGGTATGATTCTTTATGAATAGAAACTTGATTCAAAATTCTACTACATTATGGAAACTCATTATGGTGTGGAGACTATAGGTTAGTTGTCATTATATTTAGTGGGTATCCTATATTTCTAAAATCGTTATGATAAACCTTCTCTTATATAATTTTTTTTCGTTGATTGTCATTATTCCAAATGGGAAGTTCAACATAGGCAAATGCTGATGTTTAATAACTTCAGGAGATAAATCTTGTAGTGAGTTATGAGAGTATCCAAACTTTAAATTGTATCATATTTTTTAAATTTATAATATTTTAGGGATAATAACCACAAACCAGTAGGCTTTCATCCTTCACATCTAATGCAGATTATGATGTGGGAAAATAATTCAATGTAATTCAGGGTTGGGATTCCTTGTACACCTGAAAAAAATTAAATATGGGGTTTGAATGATCAATTTACCAAATAATTTCATTTTATACCCATTTGAGATACAAAAAATATTTAGGACTTGGGAAATAACTATGTAAAGGATATTATCTATCATCATGGAATCCTATCAATTCAACCTCTAATAATAATCCCATTTACCATATACATTTCACAGTGTCCACAAAGATGAATTAGGATTTCATGTTTGATTGAGTATGACATTTCATCTATTGACATATATCTTGATATAATTATCCATTAAGATTATACAATACATGATACATGTTTCATTCAAGACATTATTGGAGATTTGTATATACCTTTGGTACTATTTGTGTTTTCAAAAAATAGAAATGACTTATATAATATTAGAATAGATTATATTGAAGACTTTTATTGATTTCTAGGTAAATATCTATTTCCATTCTTAGATATCAGTGACAATTTATTGGTTATATTGAGTTTGGTCTGTGAGAAGATGATATTGATACAATAGTTTTTCCATAAAATTTTGATGGAAGAGAACCAATATAAATCATATACTTATCTTCAAAACCTACCATTGGAATTGTTTGGTGAATATGTTTTCTATAGTGTTTCACTAATTTCGAGAAACTAATATCTTGAGAACTAGTAAAATCGTGTACAATTTTTTAGGTATCATTGCAATTGTTATATATATGGGGAAATTGACTATTTTTTCGATTCTAAAATATTTTACATTGATATAAACTTTTTCTCATGTTTAATAGATGTGTATGTATCTTTCTGACCATTCTCATCTCATGATTTGTGATGGTATTGTTATGTTTCATGACTTATTCCTGACTGAGGATCTAGTCAGGATTGTTCGGTATTAGAAAATTGTTCTTAATTGTAATATAATACAATTTTTTTTCTGTGATATTGAATCGTGGTTTTGATTTTCATTTTATATGGGGGAAATTTTATTGATGATGTGGTGGGAACCTTATCCCTTTTATATGGGATAATCTAGACTATATTTATTAGGAAAAACGAATTTCATGGTTTGGAGGTTGTAACATCTAGTTACTTTTTTCATGGTACTTTATATCTTTTTTTATTATACATTCATTGGATCTTGTTCTGAGGAGTTATTGGTGAAGTTATAAAAATTTTGGAACCATTTTGAATTCTTAATGGTTTGATAATATAAAGTTAAAATCATGTGGTTTGGCATATAAATATTTGTAGTCTTGTTTGATCCATAATAAGGGGTTAATAGTTCATCTATATTGTGAATCCACCCCTAAAAAAATTCTTATACGAACATTGAGTGTTTTAATGGTTGCTTTATATTTATTTAATTGGGTGAGTAAACCATAAAATATCTATAATTCTATTCATGTAACATAGTTAATAAATATTTTATGTACTCATAATGTTGTCCACATAGTAAACCATGCACATCATTTTTAATCTTCCTAAAAAATTAATTAAAAATTGTGGAATTCCTATTAAAGATTAAACCACCCCCCCCCCAAATAAACTATAAATTAACTTGTCGGTCATTGATAGCTATTAAGACTTGATTTTTACCAATTCGACACCTTCTATTTATGTATCAAACAACCAATGACCATGTTGGATATCCATAAATTCAGTAAATCTCCCCTTTCAAGGTTTCTTTGGATATCATATTCCCTCCTTCTTATAGATTCATTGACCATTTATTTTATTTATGGATCTAATATATGTTTTTATGTATCATGATTCTAGGTTTTGTTTATTGATTTAATGGGGTTTCTTTCATTAGCATCAGATCACAAAATGGGTGTTATGTTGGTTTTATTCTGTTCTTAATTGCACATGGTTCCGTATAGAAATTATGAAATTGATACCATAATTTCCTTATTTATTGTGAATTTCTATTTTTACGAATTTAAAATAATTTTTTGATGATATACTTTGTGATTTAAGATAGTCATGGAATATAAAAAATCCCAACTATCAATGGAATTGAAATTTTATAGTTGATTTGATAAAAATGATTGCATGATTTAAAAATTTATTTAATTAAAATATTTTATGTGATTCATTAAAAAATATGATTAAAATTAATGAAGATCAAAAAAGGGAATGAGTAAATGAAAAACTGTGATTTGGTTTTGAAAATAAAAATGTAATTTTGAAATATCCTTTTAAAAAATTGATATGTGAATTATGAAATGATTTGAAATAAATAAAAACCCCAAATATGGTTGATTAATTAATTGATTTATTGAATAACCCATGATCTAGAGTAGTCAGTTAATATATTAAAAATAAAACATGGAGTTTGACACTCCAGAAATGGGTTGATGATGAAAATACTAACTAAACAAATCTCAAAATGATTTATTAAAATTGGTCCACTGGTGGTGTGTATATTTAATTCTTGTAATGGGTCTTGTAAATGTGTGTTGATTAGTTTTTCATATTGGGTCTCGTAACGGGGTTTTGATTTCGGTGTGCATAACTATATTAATCTATGTTAAAGATTATAAGTGTGGGGATATTATTTCTATAAGTGAAAGTACCTTGAGTCTTATTTTCATTGGAATTTTTAGGCTTAATTGATTATTTAGGCAATTTATTTTTTATCTTTTTTTCATGAAACTGATTTTATAAAGATATTTTCATATAAAAAGTTAATTTAAACATGTTTTAAGATATCATACAAATATTTCATTAAAATTCATGTTTTTTATAATATAAAAATGTAATTACATGCCTTTTTAATTTAAATTTAATTAACAAATGGTTTTAATTTTTTGGAATTTATTATATAACACTTCAAGACACCCCATTGGTCAATAAAGATCATAAAGTAACATTACCTTCATCTATTTTAGATTATATTATGACATGTTCATGTAAAGTGAATGATCCTCTTGGTGGAAGTTGTTGTACATGATTCATGCGACAAGGAGTGATGGAGATGAAATGTGGAGATGTGATTTAGTTTGTTGGATGTATTATCTGAGATTTTCTTTGGTATTAATTTTGTATCTTGATGATGTAATATTTTGTAATTTTTCAACCCTTTCATTAATTTACTTTCTCCATGTATATTTTTTATCATAATGATATGTATCATTCATATTCCACTATTTTCTAAAATTATAATTCCCTTTTGATTCTTTAATGATGATAGGTGGTAGTCACCAACCCGTGGGTATTAGAAAATTCCGTAAGGATATATTAGGACCAAATAATGTATCAATGTACTATGGTATCTATATTGGTTAATAAAAAGAGTATTGATCTTATAACTCTTTGTTTTTACACATAAAGGACCTGTGTTTTTGTTAATTATTTAATCTAGAATATTTTTTTGTAATGGGTTTCATAACTATATATTTAGAATCATTGTTTGTGTCCTTGATTTCATTACTTATTTTTTTATGAAATCATATTTTATATGAGAATTTTTTTCAATTTAATTTATGTTCTTAAGATATTAAAATTAATGTTTTCAATTTATTAAACCAATAATTTCATAATATTTCACCCTTATTGATAGTTCACCTATAATTTTATATATTTTGAAGGATTTATGAAATCTCTCTGTCCTAAAAAATTCCTTTGGTTATTATTTACAATTTGAGAACATTCATTACAATATTGTGAGTATATTGATATTTCGTCACTGGATGAGTATATAATAATACATAATTGATTTTCCCATAAAAAATTTAATTAGATACATTCATGTTAGAATATTCCTTTTTAAATAATATGGTATCTTATACTTCAGATTTGATATGTTCCTCATAGAAAATAATTTTTATACTTTGATCATTTAAATTTTTATCATCTGTATGATTTTTCTATATTATAAAAGGAAAGTTTACAGTAAATTAAGAATGTATTATTATGATAAATTTTAATTCATGATATGATCTATAAATATGGGTTCTCAATGATATACCATCACTACGAAACATAGTTTATGTACCATTGAGTTTTTTATAAAATCATTATCATCTATTATGATTGTGGAAACATTATAATGGGAGAATTATATAATAATTTCATGATATAATATTTTCATTTAATGGAAATTTAATTAGTGTTTTACATTTCATGAGTATCTCTGCATTGTGGAAATAGATTATACACAACAAGACCTAATCCATATATTAATGAAATCATGAATTTAGAGTTTATATCATATTCATCTTCTATTTTTGTATCCCATTTTTTATCTTTTTTTAATTTTATAGGGTTGAACAGATATTATATATTCATTCAAAACAAGTATCATTATTTAAGAAATTATTCATGATTTTAATCAACCATTGTATTTTCTATTAATGTATAATGTGTGAATAATGGTCATACTTACCTTATAAGTGGATGTTTAGAAAAGTTTGGAATACATATTTTTACATGAACTGGTGGAAATTGAGAACCCAAACTGACATTCATCGATACCATTTTATCCCCAACAAAGTTTCACTAATACCTAAAAGGTGGGGGTGAATTGGGTTCAAGAAAAATCCCAACATAAAACCACTGTCTTACAACCTAATGAAATTTTTTTATTGACTCTTTATAATATATGTAATTTAAACATGAATAAAAAGGTAAAATTTAATCACAAATTAGTTAGAGTTTCATTGAATAAAAAATCCCTTAATCCACTCCACCAATAATCCCTATTTGAGAAATGAAATTTTCACTACATAGGTAATTATCCCATGCCCCTAAATGGTTGAGTGAAATAAACATAACCATGTTAAAAATTCCCATGAACAATCATCGAGCTATCAAAATACATATTTTATGACCACACACAGTAAAACACAATACCTAGATTTTATATGATATAATGATATAAATATTGAAATAGTTTTCCAGTAATATAGAATAATGTATGAAGAATCAATGTGTGATATTCTTCATATAATTTTTGTCCATGGAATGTTTCTCAAAAGATAGTATGTATTTGTAATATAAATCCAAAACACACATAACCACATTATATTTTTAATTTTATGTCACATTGAAAATTAATCCAAAAAATTGTGAATGTGATAACCTATTACTTTTCAATGATTATAAATAAATAATATACAATGTGATTCTTTTTGAGTTTATTAATCTATATTTCAGTCAATTAATTGAGGTTAAATAATATAATAAATTGAAATAACTACTATATTGAATAAATTTGAATATTTTTCAATAAATAAAGAGATAACGGGTATTTTTTGTATGTAGATATGTTAAATATTTTAAAATCATAAATTCATGGAAATATAAGGTTTAAATAACTCACACTTCCTCTATTAATACATCACTAATTTCAAAGAACCTAAATTATGAGTATAATTTTCTCATAATATTTTAATGGTTATAAATTGCATGAAATTATAATAAAAACTATAAATATAATAGAATTAGTATGATATTATTATAATAGGTTTTTTCATTTCATAAGTCTTAAATTAATTATTTCATTTTCTATTTGAAAATTTTCAGTTTAAGACGTTATTCTTACCATGACTGTTTGTATCAGTCATTTCTCATGATCATGATCATAATTATTTTCCACTAGAAATTTTTTTTCCTTCCAAATGTATCTTATTCAATTTAAATTTATTTATTTTAATTAAATTTTATTTTTTTTCATAATTCATTTCCATAACAGAAGTCTTCATGGATTAGAAAAATATAATGAGACTAGAGAAATATAAAATAGTCATACATTAAATTTATCAATAAGAATATCTCTTCTAAGAAAATAAATTTTTCATAAAAATGAACAAATAGAGCTTATAAATATATTTACAACATTTTAATAATATATCTATATAAATAATGAAAATTGAAATAGTAATAAAATTTAGGGTTTTAATCATTATCAAAATAATGGATAAAATAACATAAGATGGAATTAAAATATTGTTTCTAATGTTGTAGAAAAACTAGATTATGAAAAATGCCTTCTATACTATTCATATTCACATGATCATAAACCATATAACATCTTGTTCGTTCTCATATGATGATAAAATTCATGATATTCCATCATTCAATATGACTATCCCCCTCTTACATATGGTAAAATTCTATATATGATTCTTATTATAGTAGAGATTTCCAATTCATGTTCAGTTTTATTTGAAACACCTACTTTTGAAACGATATATCTTACAGAGTCGTAGAACTAAGACCTCATTCATATCAGGTTTCCTTCCTTCTCTTACAAGGTATCATATCTTATTTATTTTGTATTCACTTATAAATAACAATATTTAAACATGTCATGATTTTCCCCTATTTAAAACTATGTGTTTCTTTATTCTTATCCTCTCATGATATATATTGAATCTAGGGTCTCCCACTGTGGGCCCATGAACCAAATTTTACTAAACCTCATTGTTTGACCATAAAATACTAGACCTGTACATTTTAATCCCATAAAAATAATTTTCACAACATAGATTCCATCATACAAGACATCAATCAATATAGATTTGTATCTCCAATGTGATAAAATTCGCATATATGTGAACATTAACCATGTAGGGTTTCCTAAATTATGGGTCTATTTTTGTAACATCATTAGGATTTGGGAAATATGATTTTTTTTAAATGAATTTATAATTTTTGATATTCTTTTTTATACACAACATCAAGTATATTAATATTTACATAGAAGACCAATTTTAAACAAAACAAGTCATCCAATTAAAATATTATTATTTTCTTGTTATCACATATCCATTGGATTAGAGGGTATAAATTTGATAAAATAAATTATAAAAATATATCTTTTACACATTTATAAAAAATGAATACTTTTGTGACTAATTAATTTAAATTGAAAATAACAATTATTCAAAAAATTGAATGCCATTTTTTATGTAACTGGTTTTATGATTTTTTTACATCAATAATTTAAACAAACAAAATTTTGTGAATTTTTTTCATTAATTTTTTACATTATATATTAATTAAATTTATTATCAACCATCTTATTTGTTTTCTAGACTAGAGATAAAAATAAATCTAATATTATGCTTAAAAACTAAATTATTTAAAAAAATGCGTCACCCTTTGGGAAATCATATTAAAACAAATATTACAAAATATCCAATTTTTTTTACTAATGATTATGATTTTTAAAATAATAATCTCAAAATTATTTGATGTTGGATTTTTTTGAAGTTTCTAAAAGATAAAATTTTCATGAATAGTGAAAAATACTCGGGTTCTTTATAAATTGTGATTAATTTTAAATATTTAAAAAAATTAATATGGTAATAAAAGAAAAATTTTGTCCATTATATATCATTTAATAAAATATATTTCAGTGAAATAACTACAACATTTAATTTTTATATAACATATTTTTATTCTTTTCATAATTCTCTCTCAGAAACCCGACATTCTCTTCATATTTGCTGGAATAATTTTATGTTATGTTTTTGTAAATTTCTCAATGGAATTTAAAAAAAAATATTAAATGTTATTAATTTTATTAATTTCTGTTATCTAAAATTTTCATAATATTTTTGCTATAATTTTTTGTAAAATAAAAAAAAATTATTTATCACAATTATGGTGAAACTGGGTTTACTAGGTGTTAAAATAAAAATATATGGTTTATAAATGACCATTAAATTATCTAAAACCAATTTTATGGAAATATTTTAACCATATCACCCATAGTTTCTATAATGGTACATTTTCTATTATTGTGGCATGAGAAAAACCTGGGTACCCCGTTTTTTTTTCAAAAGATACAACTGTGCCACTCACCTCATTTATAAAAGACCACACATATCTTCTCATCTTCACACCTAAAAACCATTTGTATCATGAAATAATTCAAAAAATAACATCAATAATTGTATCCAAAAATCCTATAATCCTTTTTATGGTCATAAATATAACTTAAGATGTTTTTTTTTCTATAATCGAAAACATTTTTTCCGAAGAAGATATAACATATCTAATCTAGACTATCATATTATTTCTTCCACCACCTCATTATGTTATAATTACTCTTTTATTTTATAAAAATAATTTTATATTACTTATAAATTTTATTATGTTAAAGTAAAAACCCAAAATTTTCTCCACTCCTATTAAATGGGCCATGAAATCATTCTTTGTGTGTAAAACTTACTACCTCCTTGAGAAGCCATGTTATTTATTTACCATCTTCACATATCATGGATAGATACAATGATGGATATATTGTTAATATATGATTTTTATTATATTATTATTATTCCTAAATCATTATATCACAGTTCCCTTCTTACATTCCATTTTATGTAAATATCATAATGTCGGTCATGTGTATGACAATCTACCCCCTCACAAACAGATATGATTTATTAATGATTTACATGGGGGTAATAAGGATTATCATAATTTAAATGTGTCATATATATCAAATAAAAATTATTATTTAATTCTAATATATTACATGACTTTCAATTTTTTTACATTGTAAAAATGGAAACAAAGTGCATGTATATTTGGCCAAGCCTCTCTATTGAATTGTCTATATAATTTTCAATATATAAACATTATGGATCACTTTAAATAAATTGATATTGAATATAAATTATTTTTATAGAATATTTATTATTACTTATAATTTAATCATCGATATTTATTGCGTACCTAAAACAAAAAATTAAAACATTATTGACAAAAATGAAATTGTATCCCAAAAAATGACATTAATATGAAATTGTTAATAAAGAGGTAATAAATTTTCATAAGAAATTAATATATTTTAAAATATATATATTTATGCTTCTATAATATATGAATAATAAGATTATATTTTTTATGAAATTGGTTAGATATTGAATGAAGGAATCTGAGATTATTGTATGTGATTTCCTTCTCACTTTTATTTTATAGTGAGATATATATTATTTTCAGGACATGTTTGCATTATATTTTATATATACATCACATGAGTTTATTTTAAGATTCCTACGAATAAATTCATTTTTATTTACATATAAAATTTACGATATATAATTCATTTGGATTATGGTACAAAAGATACCAATGTAATATGAAACTTTTGTATCAAATTGTGTTCCCTACCACATAAGATATGTTATGCACCTATATTATTCAATAATGTGTATATAATTACCCTTTGACATGTTATATCATGAATATACTTATTTTAATGATATTTTATTATTAATTTAATGTAAATCTATTATAGGTATTACAATTCAATGTGACAAGTCTGTAACAGTAATATGTTAAAATCTTATCTTTTATTCATGATTTTTTATGATTATGAAATGGTTTTCTCTATTTATGACTATTATAAACATTTATAAAATGAAATTATGGGTAACTATTGGTTTATTATTATTTATCCCTTTTATGGGGAATTTTTTCTCTAATTACAAACATTTCTTCCATGACTCACGTCTATGATGTATTACATGATGGGTTTGAACATAAAAATTGTTTTTTCATCACATCAACGTAAGATTATCATATTATTTTATAAGGTCAAAGTTTTATAACTCATTTTTTCACATTTTCTAATAATTTTCGATCACACATTCTTATATTTACTTCCATAGGTTATGGATAATGGTTTAGGTAGTGTTTTACAAAGAAAGGTAAAATATTTCAGAATATCTATGTGGGATATATTGATGATCATTCATTAAAAAATAATATTGTGTATCTATTATCCAATGTAATTAATATATTGCCTTTCTTGGGAAAGTGGTTATGAAACGTTTTGAATAATCTTATAAAAATATCTGATATTTAAATTAAAAATCATCGGTCTCAATAGTTGGTATTTTCCAAAAGGATTACTGAAACATTGCAATCTAGGATGGGAAATAATTATTTTAGTCCATATAGATATTTATACCAATATGTGTACACATGACTATAATTATATCTCTATGGGTTAGTCAATGTATATGAAAATTTACTAGAATATTTTAAAAGTATAAAACAATTGGTTTCTATGAAATTACATCACATTTTAGAAACTATAAGATTATATTTATGGGAAATAATGTTACATAGTTATAATAGCTCTAAAATGGGAAAAATGAGTAGGAACCGACCATAACCTAGTGAGCATCAATGAGCCATGAATAAAATTTATATTGAAATTCCCAAGTATTATTATTTGGAAAATAAAAAACTCTTTAACAAAAGTCTTGAGAGATTTATGTAATGACCATGAATGATCTAAGTTAAGAATAAGGTGAATTGTATTGAAAATAGGGTGGCATCATTCATCCATACAATAATTTTTTTTATTATGTTGTTTCTCACTATGAATGTTGATAATCACTCTTTTATTTTTGGTTTTAGTTAAATTTTGGATCACGATGGAACTGGATTAATGTTGAATTAAATAGAAAATGTATTGATGTATAATTAAATGGGATTATGGTGAGACTATAAGTTATATTGATTATTCATAATAAGTATTCATGATATATGATAAAAAGATATCACCTTAATCAAGTCCTTGACTCACAAATGTCAAAAAAACATAGAGTTATTTCAGAGTTAGTGTGGAAAATTCCATGGAGGAAATAATATTTAGTTACCTATATGTAAAGAAAATTGGACAAATCTCTCTCAGGAATGTATCAATGGAATGAGAATTTGTTTTATCGGGGGACAGAAGGACACAAATAAATCAATTTCCAATTGAAAATGAAAATTCTATTTAATGTAATGGATGATAAAAATAGTTTCCCTTCTAAATCATCAATGGTTTAATGTCATAAATGTGTAACATGTGAGAACTATAAAAATAAATTTTTGAGGGTTAAAATTCAAGAAAAAAAAATTACATTATTTGTATGACTACATGTTGAACTACATTTGATGAAAAGAAGAAAACCACATATGAAATGAAAAATTTATAATGGAATCATATGATTAAAAAAGTTATTGTTGAAGGAAGTGGGGTTATTGATGTGTTTATGTATTTGAATCTATGAATTATGAATTATTATTCTTTGTATACATAAGAATTGTTCATTATATGTTTTTAATTATGTAATTTCAAAGATATGTTGTATGGTTAAGATTACATATTATTGTGATCTAATGGTGTGGGGAAATTTTCACTAAGTAGTGATAACCTTTAATATGTTCTAAATGTTGAGAAAGTCATTTTTAGTTTAGGTAATGATATTATGGATATCAATAATGTTAATTGGATAATATTAATAACCATATAATGGATTAATGATTTGTAAAAAATCTGGTTTATGTTATAATTGATGATGTTTACAACATTATCAAATTTATCGAATAAATTAAATACTCTATAGTTTTATTCAAGGAATGATGATGGATGTATAATTTCATTATGGTTTTATAGTAATTTTTATTATTTTCATGATTCATGAAAATATATGAATAAGGTAATCAAATATTAGTTATGTTCCAGTAAAGAGATTCTTAACGATATTTTAGAGATTAATGGTATTTTAATTTTCATAAATTTAGAGACCTTATTTATATATTTTTTATTTATGGAAGGGTTATAAGGATAACCATTTATAGAATGGTCAAAGCTGAATTTTTGTTGATTATTTATAGATTAATGTATCCATTAACCATATAATGATTTATGCATAAATGTTTAATGGGATTTTGTATTTTTAATAAATAGAGATCGATAATATGGATTATTATTCATTTTTTGGATATTATTGAGTTTTTAAGGCATGAAAAATCCATATCATACAGTAATAGATGTAGTGGATATTGATCAAGGGAAAAACATATGATTAGAATCATTCAATAACATAGAATGAAATAAAGTATGTATATCTTCTCATGAAAAATATCCAAAATTAGGAAATGATATTGAAAACAAATTCTACCTATTATCATTAATTTTTATGAAATCCATGACCTTTTAAGACCTATTTGGTTTATAGAATTATAGACATTAATTTTTTCTTGAACATGTTACCAATCAATATCTATCAATAATTATGTGTCATGTTTCTCATCTATATACAAGTCTTCATTTCCAAACTATGTTATTATATTTTGAAAAATATTATGTGTAATTCAAGATGGTCATTTCAAATCACATTACCTATTTTCAATTAGAAATTTTATTAATTATTTTACATTTTCGTTTTCCCACAATGGTATTTTCAAATGAAAAAACATTCGTACAAAGAACAAGATCATATTTTTTGGATGGAATTTTATTATGGGTGTATACTGTAATACTGATTGATTTTATGAAATATTATTTTTAATATAAATTTAGTCATTTTTTAAAAGATTCATTAAATGATGTAGAGAGTAAATCTAGAATTACATGCAACAATAAGTTTAAACAAAAACAAGAATATAATAAAATTATAATTCTATTATAGTTATTACCATGCAATTGGAATAGTAGGTATGAATATTTTTAACTCAATAATTTATTTATATGGTTTAAAAATAATTATATAATAATTTCAATATTAAAATTTTAATTATATCTAAAAAATAAATACTATTTTAAAATAGAGGAAATCATTTTCTGAAAAAACTATTTTTATGAAGATATATGTTTGCTTAATTAAGGAATAGAAATCAATTATTAATAATTTTCATTATTTAAATATATTATTTATTCAATGTAATGTCTAAAAATAATTTTATTGTTTTTCTAAACAAGAGATACGAATAAAGCTAATTTTATGCTAAAATCTAATTTTTCTAAAAATGTGTTTTGTTTTATTCTTGGAACATATTTTAAAAAACATTTATGAAACATTTATAGAAGATATTTGAAATACTGTTTTAAATGTTTGTAATAATCATTTAATGTATTTATTAGGGTGTTTTTTTTGATAATTTTCAATGAAGTTATATTTTTCGATGAATATTAAAAATACATGTTTTTATTAAGAATAGTAATTTATTTTATATATTTGAACACATTAATAATTATTTAATATAGTTTAAAAAGAAAAATTGGTTAAAATATATATCTACTAAGTAAATTAATGTTATTTGGAAAAAAATTATATCTGGTTATGATATAATAACATTGTAAACATGTATAAATTTTATCTTTGAAAAACTGTATTATAATAGAATTTGAAGGATTAATTTTATATTCAAATTTACCAAATTTCTATATAGAATTAAAAAACTAGTTACATAGTTTTAGTCATCATAAATTTTATTATCTAAATGCTCAAATAATTATTTAACACAAGGAATAGTGAAAACATTAAAAATAATTTATCGTGGTTAATGTAAAAAAATAGTTTACGTAGATGATAAATTTAAAATTGAAGTTGTAAAATTGTCCAATTTTTTTTGAACACTCATTAGATGGATATATGGTGACATAATATATTCTCAGATTGACAATGATTCATTTTGGACTTCTTAGGCATGAGAATCAAATAGGTACATTATTTCTTTTCAAAACTATCAAATATGTTGCCCACATACCATATCGATGTCTCAGGTATGGTTTGCAGACAGATTTAGTTATGTTATGACTAAGAGGAGTACAATGTGAGATGATATTAGTGGGATATTTTGATTAAAATTTATGAAATAAAAAAAATTATCTTTCTAATCTCCAAATATAATAAATTATTACGATCGTTGGAAATGTGTTTATTAGAATTAATGAATTAATATTAATATTGATTCGATATTTGTGTATAAAATCCTAGATCACAATAGTACATTTGGATAAAATTAAAATTTCAGTTGTGACCCAATGTATTTTGAATAAATATCTTCATATATGGCTATGTACTTATTTATATCTAAGGAATAGTAAATGTTCCTCTCATATTATGGTATCATTTTCTAGTATTTATAAGGGACCGACCATTTCATTTTAGTTAGAATGTTTTAAGGGAAAAATATATGAAAGGTGTTTCTATTATCCCATATTATTTACATCTATATATAGATGCATCTAAACAATGTGTTTTTAGGGATCGCCTCTTGTCAAATCCTATATATCTAAGCCTTAAACATCTAATATATGGTTTATTTAGGAATAAAATGCTTTCATATCCCTTAAGGATGATTCCATACTAATATCACACATTACTATATAATTGTTCAAATTTCTTCTAGCCTTTTATAACTACAAATAATTACTATATATAGCCATAATGGAAACTTATCATTAGTTATGAATATTTTCCTATAATAGATTTACATGCATTCTACTTATATGTCATACCAACCTAATATATCTTCATCCATTGGGGAAGGTCATATAGTCTATGTATTCCACTAAAATATTTATTTACAAACCATTATTTGGATATTATAATAATTTATTGGGGGAATATTTATTACACTACATCGCCTAAATTCACATTCATTAGATCATGTCACAAACCGGCCGATAGTGTCATCCGACCAAACCCCAACATGGCCTGTGGTGAGGAATAAAGGTTGTATATGATCCCCATATGATAGAAACTAGTTCTTAAGAATCAAAAATACACTTTTTGGAATGAATTCCCCAATGTAAATTAACTATGAATGAATAATCATAATATAAAATTATCCAAAGGAAAATATCCATGATAAAATTGATAATTTTTTTTAAATGTTTTACAAATTTAACCCAAAAATTTGAATACCAAAATGGTGAGGGTAACCAACTGCACAACTGAAAATCCATGAAACAAGAGGGATAACAAAATCTTCACACCTCCAATAACACCTACAATAAGGGGGATACTAGAAACCAAATCCATGGTCACCACCACGATATATCTTGCTATGACATTGGTCTAAAAGAACAATATCTACATACACCCTAGGGTGTATATAGGTTGTGAGCCAAAGCAAATTAGGATTTCACCAAATGAAATATTCAATTAGAATACATTATAAGGAAAATCATTATCCTTGTTTCAATACAAGAAGGAGAACATTTTAAATAAAAAGTTTTAATCTAATTCATTTTTAAATAAAATATTATTTGAATCTAAAATGAAGTAAACGCCCACTTTATGTTAATGGTAAGCACCATATCACAAGAGATAACCATAGTTAATACCTAATGGTAGATACATATGATGAAACTTAAGAACCTTGTATCTAAATTATTATGTTATAGGAACCACAACCCACATTTTCTTCATGTAAGATCCACTAGAGAAGAATCTATCCATGATTATAGTGTTCTATAACCACCATCATTGTTTAGTTAGTCTGGAATCATCAATCCTTCTAGAATATAACAGGCATCATCCCCACTGATCCAACTTGTGTACATGTATTTTTCCACCCACCTAGATACCTAGTATTCCCATTTCTCTCAATTTCTATTTCACATGTCATATAAATCTCCACCTTCACATACCCACACAAAGAAATATCAATAAACAATAAATCTACCTATTTTCATAGGAAATACCACGTTCAAAATCTATATAGAAAAAAATCCATTTGGAAACAATGTTCTCACCATAAAAACAATTTATAGATTGCACTTATGAGGTAAAAAAAGTGATCATACTTAAAACACAACCCCTTCCATTTTGAAAACCATATATCGGTCCATACACACCTCAAAATCATTATCAAAAAGTTTCTCATCACACACACATAATCTATATGACACATTTAAGAAACAATTAAGGAATACAAAAATCATATAATAATACTAAAGAGTTTATCCACATACCTTGATCATGTAAACATCTAGAATCTAGTGGGAAACAAAAACTGCACCCCAAGAGGATCTTATAAGGTAAATATTTAAAATAAATTATTATTTTACTCAAAAACTCAATATTGAACCCTTATTATGCCATAAAATCAACTAGAGGGGGGAATAACCCTATAAATAAAAAATAATATCTATAGAAGAAGGGATAAATGAAGAGAAGAGTGGTTTACATATTGATTCCTAAATATCCCACATCATGAACAACCAAAAATTTGAGGTTCAAGGGAGAAATTAGAGAAAAAAGAGGATCATAAGGCTATATATCATGAATATAAGAAGACATGGGTGGAAATTGTGGTAAATTAAAATAGTAAAAAATATAAAATCCCTTTTTTAAATGACTAAGATATGACAACCATTTTGAAAAATGATATAGGAACAATGAATCTGTCTACAAAAAGAGGAACAAGGCTCCACAATGTCCTGGGGGGGTCCTATCCATTTGTGGTGATTGTGTTCCTCATAATGAACCACTGATCTGGGTGAATGGTTATTCACATGCCCATGTGGTAGGCTCTATAGCCAAGATAGTGCCACTATTTAGGAAGCACTGTATCTCATGGAATTCTGCATGATTTCTAATAATTTCGAAACAACTATGTGACACCTACTGTAATATCCAGAAAACACCAATATTAACCAAAACACCCTAGATTTATATGATTATTTGATGGGAAAAAAATATAATGAAATATACCTCAATTAATAATAACAGAAGTGAAAATTTTCCCCACCATGAAATTTTTTCCCTTGGAATGTATACTCGAAACCCAGACATATAAAAAATAGATAATAATCATCTACCAAAGGTTTCCAATACCATGTCTCATGGTCATCATTTCGATTCATAAAAATAAATTTAACAAGTGTTATGGAATACTTATGATTAACTTTCTACTGAGAATAAACAATCTCCATTAGTCTTTCAAACACATATAAGTTAGGTTCTGATTTCAACACATCCCAATTCAATGCATGAGTATGATCCGTATTATAATTATTTAATGGAGAGAAACATAACACTTCATGAATTGAAATCACGTGATATTTGAAAGCATACATGTATTTCACCACACCAACTCTCTCAGTAATCTTAAAAGGTATGACATACACCGGCCTTATCTTCCCTTTCGTACCAAGATGATGGTGACCTAGTCGAGGTTCCACTTTTTAAAACACCCAACCACCCACATAGAATTACAATGATCCACCACTTTGATAGTCATAAGATTTTTGAGACTCTACAATGTCAAAAATTGTTTAGAGTTAAAATGGAATTTATCAAATGTCTCCTACATTATACTATATCATAGAACCAAGGTCTCACAAAGATCTTACCAACAGAAGGTCTACTGGCATGACTGAATATGAAGATCCTTAATGGTGGACATTTCAATCGATTATTGATAACTATAATTATTGGAAAACACAACCAAACCAAAATTACTATCCCACAAGCCTTCGAAATCCATCACACATTACTGGTGCATGTCATAAATGATCTGATTATCTCACTCCATATAAAAATACTTTTGAGGATAGTTTGATGTTCTCAACATGATATGTGATCCCATTTAATTCTGAAGGAAATCCTCAAATTTCAAAGTAAAACATGGGTCCCTTTCTAAAACATTTTATTTTGCACACCATAGAGCCTCACTATCTTCTAGATATATAATAATCCAATTTCATCCACTTTGGTTGAATCATTAACTAGAAAAAATGTTATGATTTGGTTCGATGTTTAAACACTAATCCAAATTGTGTTACTTCCCCAATGTGTATGAGGTATGCTGATGATTAAATCCATGAAAAACCCATCCTATATCTAGGAATGACTTGTTAATAAAAGATTAAATCTCGGGGGACTTCTAGTCTCTATTTTGAATATCCGACATGTATACCTTTGAGATAAAAAATTATATATATCCCATCTCATTCTACGCCACCAAAACTGACGAAGCACATCACAATACATATTATTGGATCTGGGTTGAATGGTCTACTGAGACCGGTGTCTTTCCTTTATCACCACCATCCACATATACAATATCTAGACCATATGTAACTTGATGTAAAAACCCACATCTAAAAAAATGACCAATCATTGAACATATTCTCACCATTTATGAACTATCTAGATTATGAGAAATGATAATTTTTGGGATAATCCCACTGAATCAACTCCATGAGGTAGGTTGTTACCTAAACATTGGCCATGAAGGAACCTCCAATAAGGTCCTTGGTCCCCAGATTAATCTAGGTAAAAATTACCATCATGGTCTATTCATCACTAGACTCTTTCTAAGATATCATTGGAAGAGTTTTTCTCAATGAATCATTTTCCACATTAACTTTTATTATAATTTTAATGATTTTGAAACAATACCCCTCAATTTATTGAACCTAATGATGATGCATAATATTCAAATTCATATAGGAATAAATGTATAGTAAACTATTACTATCATAATAGTAAACAAACTTATCCCCATAGAGACAATGATGCCACATCATCAATGTATGAATAATAGCCTCTAATTCAAAATTATTTGGTGGATAATTATTTTATGGTGGTCAGAGTTGGTGATAAAGACACACCAATACATGAAAATATTATATTAGAACTCACCAAAGACCCATAATTAAGGCATCACAGTAAACCACATACACATTCTATGTTTCTGGAAAGAAGAAGACATGTTCTATGGTCAACCAACACTTTATCCCTTAAATAAATATTGACACTATTATCTCTATTAGATACTTACCCCTATCTGGGTAATCATTTTGAGGGGAGAAGACAACCAAAGGAAATATCTAACGAACTGTTTATAATAGCATTCCAGGTCGAGAGGCCTTCTAATCTCAAAATTATTCCTTATCTTCTCTCATCATATCAATACACTAGCCTTCTTTATGTCCACTAAAATACCCCATTCCATGATTAAGTGACAATTTAATTTCATCTCCCTAATCTAATATTTAATCATTAAATACATGTGGATATGAAATCCTTCTTCACATTCTCCTTGTGTTTACATCAATGGAATAGTCTGGGTAGGGATGAAAATGTGGACAACACATTTCCTTCTTTTTGAAACTAATGGAACAAACCAGATTTGTTATCTAAACCAAACTGTCAATGCTATTTAGGAAGGATATCCTTAGGTACCACCTCCCTTCTTCTCATACTCATCCCACTAACACATCTACTAATATATATAAACACTACACTAGATCACATATACATAAATCACAAAAACCTATACATTCCAATGAATTAAATCATTAAAATCAGAGTACATTCAACCACCTCATCATATGTAATCAACATGAAAAAAAAGTTTGGATCGAATGTCTACTTGAAACCCCACCTCAAGCCATTGATCCATCTTCTAATGAATGGAGAAAACCTCTATAAATAACCAAGATAACTCAAAAAAGAATTTAACATAATCCATTACTCTTTAATACTCATGATGATTATATAGAAACTCTCAAGCTTTAGAAAAGAATAATATATCAGGGAAATATAACTTATTAAAGATTATTTTGAAATCCTTCCAAAAAATCTTCTCATTCTTCCTATCATGAACCATACAGTCTCAATACCTTCAATTGGGACCTTATTGGAAAAAATAATAAATCACTATGATCACCTGATGAATTTCATAAAATCGAACATCCTCTTTAATTTTTGTCACTAATAATCATCTTCATGGAATTTGTGCTACCATTGAAGGATGTAGGTGTGTTCTTGAAAAAATCTTGAGCCTTTTCTGTTCTATGACATATTTCAACTTCTTTACTATGAGTAGGACTAGAGAACACTCCCAGACCCAATCCATGGAAATCATGAATAACATTATCTACTAGGATCCAATCAATTGGTGAGGGATGAATCTCTATGGACTCTTACATTAGTCTCACATGAAGTCTCTAAGGAGGCATCTTGTTGCATCAAGAATCAGACACCAATAAAAACCATCAATACAACATTATAATTATTTCAACATTAATAATATAAATAAAACACTTCCATGTACCAAAAAAACCACATCAAATCCCATAACAATCCCAAGCCACATCACTCCCACATGATATCCATGCATAGTCTAGAGCCTGTGTATCTTAATTGGAGGATAATTCCATCAAAACTACCAACATCCCATGGAGTCTCACGGTCCATAATAAGGTGTGTTTCCAAGATTCCCCAATTGTAACCAATAACTCATGCCCTGATAGTACCATTATTTTTATATCTACACTCTACCAAATAAGATTACATAAAGTATGGGTAAAAACCTCATTTGATACCATTTCTTCAAAAAATGAACAATTTTCCCTTTGACCTAACACCTGAATCAGACCACGGAAGTTCCTAATGTTTGTTTATGGTCCCCATTAACTGTAAAAAAATGTATGGGTATCAATAATTCACATTTTTTGAATGATTTAACTCAAGATAAATAATCACAAATAATACTCATTATAGAACATTATCCCATGATCAATACCCATAACAAAAGAGATAAAATAATTTAAAGAGAATAATTTTTACAAGTTGTCCCAAAAAGCCAAAATATAAAAATAGGGATGGAACCCACTACAAAACTCATGTTCCGGGTAAAAATAGGGACACCACCTTCATGGAACCTTCACTAACACCTGCATGAAAATTGATACTAGAAAACGGATCCACTGTCACCACCATGATATATCATGCCTTTATATTGGTTAAACCTAAGAATATCATCAAACACCAAAAGCTGTTTTTAGGGTGTGATCAAATTCCCTGTAGGATTCCACCCATAAAAAATTCTATGAAAAAAAATATAAGACAAATCATGAAGCTAGTGTTCTAGAATGCAAGGTTATAATTTTTAAGAAATCATTTTAATGATTTTTTTTAAAAGAAACATTAATTGAGACTAAAATGAAATCAAGGTACACTGCATTCTGATGGTAAATATTGGATCACAAGATAAAAAAAATAGTTATACCTAAAGGTACCAGCCGTAGGGGAACTCTATAAATCTCTTATTTTCGTGATAATGGTATATAAACCATTAACCACATCAACCTCATGAACTATCCACTAGGTAAAAATCAATCCAAATTTTTAGTGGCCTCTAATCATCATCATTGTTTACTTAATATTTTATTTTCAATACTTCTAGATGAATATGGGCCTCATTTGATGAAAAATATAACTATAGTACAAGTATTTATTTACCCACTTAGATGCCTAAGATTACCTTTATGATCAATTTCTATTTAATATTTTACAAAAATCCACACTTTCACAGATACACATCATGCAATATGAATAGACAAGGAATCCATCACATGTCATAGGTAAGTCATCTTTCAAAATACACACACACACCAAATAAATTTGGTATCACAATTCGCACAACCTAAACACATTATAGAATTAATTAATGAACCACAATAAGATGGAACACATAAAACACAACCAATTCCATTTATGAAACTATCATTCAAGCCATATAAACCTCATAAATTTATCAAACACATTTTTCACCACACACATAACCCATATAACATATATAAGAAACCTAGAATGAATTCCAATACCATATATTAATGAAAAATATTTTAACCACATACCAACATTTAGAAACATTCATAATCTGAAGGAAAACCACAATTACACATCAATATAACTCTTTTTTGGGAATGAATAATCCACACACATCAAGATATTACATGAAACTAAGTACTAAACACTTATTAAGTGACCAATTCAATATGAGAGAGAATAACCTAAGGAATACGAAGGTTGAACCTATATGTTGAGAGAAATAAAGAGTATAAAGGTACAATTGGTTATTCATGAATGTCACACACCAAATCCCGCACAAAATTGGACGTTCAAGGGAGAAAAGAGGATACGAGGAGGTTCCTTATCATGAAAATCCAAAATGGGGAATGAACTAGTTTGAAATGGGATTATATTCAAAGAGGGGAAATGAAAAAAAAATTACTATTTTTAATTACCTATCCAGGTTGTATAGTTACTAGCATAATTTTATAAACCATGTGGAAATCATTCATCCATATTTATCCATACAGGAATGTCGACATAGGATTTCCGGGGGGAAGTCACCCACCCATGTACTGAAATTTCCCGTTAGATAGAACCAGTAGTCTGGGAGCATTATTCTCCCTACACATGTGTGGTAGGTCGGGTGGCCTGCACAGTCCCATTAACCAGGGCACACAATTTTTCCTTGGTTGACACACATTTTCAACTAACCATGCTCCAACCATTAGACACCTTCTATCATGTACAAAACCATTTTTTCACCAAAACACATGGGAGATCTATGTAAACAATATTATTATACAAATAAACTATAAAATTACAAAAAATAAAAGCACGAATGTGAAAGATCATGATTTACATCATCTCTATTCCCCATTCAACGGTGTTGAGGAAATATTTTACATTCATACCCATGTTGGATTTCATATGTTACACCCTACCATATTGTCATACAAAACTATTAATTTAGACTACTTTCACCCACTTTATGACTATTAATATTAATGCAGATGTAATTATATTCACATTCATAAGTCCGCACCCTATTCACTAGATGTGCCTTACCATAGATTCGGTTCAAATATATATGAAATTAAATAAAATTTTTCTTCTTCCTTATAATTTTTTCCTTTATATAATTTTACACTCCATTGATATTTTTCTCACTATGAATCAGAATTCAAAATTATTCTGATTTTTTACTTCCATTTTAAGCATAATTATTTATCCTGTTTTCAATGTCATGTGGTCTTAAACCCAAAAAATGTTTATAAGTAATACAGACATAAACTATAGTAACACATGATTTTCATATATGAATATTACAATTTTTTATAAAAATACAAATTAAATAATACGAATTTCCACACAAAAAAATGTATGATTCATGTTCCTTTAGAAATAAGGATACATAATACCATGTTACACATATCATACATAATAAAATGATTAATAACCTTGGAAATCTAAACACCATAAAGGGTGGTCTTAAATTATTATTAAGGGTAAATGGGGATATATAAACCTAACATGAGAATAAGGGTATGATAACATTATCATAACATTTGAAAAACATTACCTGCATATAAATGGTCATAATATTGAGACATAGAATAATGTTTTGGAATCTAAAAAAAACATTGAAAATAAATAAATAAAAGAACATAATCGATGACGTAATATCATTTTTATTATACATATATTTTTGAAATACACATAATAATATAATATTTTTATCTTTTATAAATGAAAATATGTTCACTCATTAAAATATTAACATGAAATCATGTCCTTACATAACATAATGGAATTTTATCCATGTCCTCACATAAATATGATAACATGAAATAATTTTAAT
The DNA here is from genome assembly GCA_963277665.1 of Viscum album. NCBI lineage: Eukaryota > Viridiplantae > Streptophyta > Magnoliopsida > Santalales > Viscaceae > Viscum > Viscum album. The sequence continues at coordinate 896,318,898 of OY728136.1, read as the reverse complement.
TTATACCATCTTTATATCTTGAGTTTTCAATCATTACCCTAGAATTAGAGGGTGATATAAGTCCCATATATCCTTGGTTTTAACAAGACCACCACCCCTGTTTATTACGCAACCACTATCCGTTGTTATAATGTATCCGCCTATATATAAATAAGTATAGAAACACATGTTCCAGAAGATCATTAACCATTCATCATTTTAAAATCAACAAAAATAAATGGATTTCATAATAGAAACTTCTGTGAATAAATGGTTTCAAAAATTACTCATTATTTCATCATTTTGTAACCTAGGAAAGAAAAAACAGATTTTCTGATCATATTTTCTTTCTAAATATTAACTCGTAAAAATATTAATTAGGATGGTATCATTAGATATTATACAAATTTATACTTATTTAATATCAACAGATGTATTTTTTATGGAAACTTTCAGTTCAAAATACCCTTCCAACATTAAAAATTATATTTTAAAAATGAGAATTTCAAATATAATTGTGACAATATTTTATATTATAATATCCATGAAAAATTATAGAGGAATCTTTATAAAATTTATTTGTCATCCGATATAAAAATATCATTCATGACGTACAAGTTAAAACAATGGTTTATTTCACATTTTTAGACAATTTCAAAAGTACATAATTCTAAAAAAGATAAGAATACGACATTAAAATTAATTTTCAAAATATAAAAAATGGATGAAATGACTTTAAAAAACATTTTCTTAATATTAAAAACATAAAAAAATCATTTTTAGGAAACATTTTCATAGAATAAATATGATTATCAGACAAATATAGAAAAGAAATTACATTTTCATAAATATATTATTTTAGAATATTTATTAAATAATGATAGAAAAATGAATTAAAAACTTGAATATTCCTGAAATAATTATATGAAAATAAAATTCGTTGGTTTATTGAGTGATATGTTATATGATTTTATCGTCATAATCATAATCCAAACCAAATCTGATAAAAAATAGATTGTATCATAAAAACCTTTACATTTTGGTAACCTTTAAATCATAATCCACATAAATGAATAAAATAAATTTAATCATTTAATATCATGTAATGAAGGATATTCTTAATATAACATGGAATTGTGGAAGTATAAAAAAATAAATGACTATGGAATTAGACAAAAGTCTTTGAGGATTAAATGAGAGATTGGAAATACATTACATACATTACTAAACCTGGATTCAGAAGATCAATTAAGAACAATAATAAATGAAATAAAAAATATCAATAAAATAAAAAAACATGATATAAAATTTCAAATGTGAAATATATAGACCACATAAAGGACGATATGTTCTGAAAATAACATATGTCCCAAAGATGGAAAGTTAAGGAAAAAACACTACCTTATCTATCCAATATCACTATACCCATTTGAATATCATGTATAATAAATATATAAATATTATAAATATTTTTTAGATTCATTATCATATATATCATATAATATATGATTTATATATTTCCTTTTATGATCAATTTATTAGAAATTCCTTATTGATATCGTGTTTTATGTAATAATTTCTTCAATTTTCTTTAATATATTGTTTTCATGGTTTAGATATACTGACATTGATCATGGTTTCATAATATACTGAATGATAGAAATGATATATAACTAATAAAAATATTCATTATATATGTATTTATAGTTATCAATAAAATATATAAATAGAATATGAATTACATCGTTCATAGAGATGATATGACATATGTGTGAGTGAACATTATTTCCATTTTCTAGATGTATAGAAAAAAAATGTAAATAATATATAATATTTATAAAGTCATTATGATGTCATATATTTTACATATACTCAATTAAATTATAAATATTACAATCTATTTAAATCATATTTGAAAAACGAATTGCATAACATCACAAGGAAGTAGTTCTCTGTACACAAAAGTGGAGTTAACATATTCCCAAGGAATTTAATATAATAATGAAAATTAGATATTTTAAATAAAGATGTATAAATATGTTAAGAATTTTATATATGTATAATTTAAATCAATTATTTCAAACATTCCATAGATTTAGTGATGTTAATAAAATTATATTAGTTCACATGGAGGCATTCCACCATACATAAGATTGACAAGTTTGTTTCCCATTTCATGGAAAATGATATTTATATTGGTTATTACATAAAAATTCAAATCATAATACATGGTTAATATCATATTTTTTATATTTGAATTATTATGACATGAATGGTGGTGGTATGATATGATGTAAAAATGAAATATCTTTTTGATTTCAATTAACTTTTTGTAGATCAACATCATTTGGATATATAAATATGGACCATAGGGTTGGATGTCTTTGATTACCATTAGCACTAAAATGTCTATATAGATTTCTCGATGAGATTTTTTTTGGGATTGATTGATCCAAATAGATTATAATTGGTTAATAAGTGACAGGAGAAAGTTTCCTTTTATAATTGAGGAGTGATGGGATATTTTTAAATACAGAAAACTATTTAGTATTAGTAAATCACTCTTTCCCCAGATGATGAAAAAATAAAAAAATAAGGGATTGGAGGTGTGATATATTCTTCAAACACCTCCACCATAAGAAAAAAATTAAACATGTTATTATCTTAGTTAGATTTATTTTTTCATTTTTAGCAATAATATTTTCAGGATAGTAACTAATCACCATTTATTTATTTATAGAGTTTTTAAATTATTAAAAAAATTGTGATTATTAAGATAATTTTTACCCACTGATTCTAAATATGAAATTTTATTTATAAAATAAATGTTTTATTTTTATTAATTTATTTCACACATGTGCATGTAATGCATAAAACCCCATTTTAAACATAACTATAGGAATTAATTTTTGTTATTTTTTAAATTATTTATGGAAAAAATTAATTTGAAATTATTGGATAATATAAATTATTCTCATTCAACCAAATATTGATAATACTAATATAAATAGGATTAATCATAAATTAATCTAATAAATTATACACACAAAACAATTTACTTTTTTTTCAACTTTGTAAATTATTTACAAGTAATGGTATATTTTTAAAAAAATTATTTTAATCTATTGATGAAAAAACAAAAAATTTCACCAAAATAAAAAAAAACCTGGAAATATAATTTTAATTTTATATTAACAATTATTATTTCACATTTTCATATAAAATGTCTAAAATTTACGAAAATAATTTTTTTGAGTAAAAAAATGCATGTTCTTGGAGAGAAAGGTTTTTTCGGAGCATAGGATTAAATAAATAAAAATTAAATCCTTTTTTATTAAAATGATAATATTTTATAAAAAAATGCATTAATATTTAGAATATTTTCAATAATTTAAATACTTTCATGCTTAATTTATATGTTACAACCAAATTATTTTAAAATAATATAATTATTATATAACGGATCATTAAAAACTGATGTTGAGTGTATTGCATGCTATCGATGAAAATTAAAATCATTCAAAAAAGTATTTCAATAAATATCAAGTTGTAAATTTATACCCCTTAAAATGAAAATTTACCTTAACATCTTCCAATATGATAACAAATTGTGGATAATTCTATCTCTGCATATGTTCATGATCCTACATATCATCAGAAAATTAAGAAATTCTCTATAAAACATTGACCATGTGAGTTTAGTTTATTAATATAATTTTTTTTACTATGATCCATAATCACTATAGGTTGTTCCTAATACGAATTATCGTGTTGTAGTGGTATTATGTCAAATTTTAGTGCATTTACTAGATAAAGTGTGTAATTATTTTGTAATTATACAAGGAACACATCATTAACCTTAGAGAGATTCAGTGGAAGTGCTAAGAAATAGGTTATGGTACCAACATGATCAATAATTTCAAATGGAAAAATATATATAGTTCATAATTGTAAATTCATGATAAATCAAATAAATTTATTCAGTATATAAATTCACATAAACTCTTACTCATCGACAAAAAATTCAATATCATGTTGACTGTTAATATCATAACATTTAGGTTGAAACATTTATTCTCTAATGTATTGCTAAATGTATCTAAACATATCATTTATATATTCTATTAGATCTAGTACCAATATATTTTTAACCAACTTCATCATAGAATGTGTCTATTCTAGACATTATTCTATATAGAGCATAAAAATATACTTATGAATTATCGAATAAAATATATTAATCAATGGAAACTCAACTGAAGGATGGTATTCAATACAACCTATTTTGAAATCCATAAATCATAGAATTATAATATAATATATGTTTTGAATATTTTTCATAGACTGAAAATATTTACGAGGATGATATATAGTATTAAAACATATTAATCTAAGACCATAAAGTATTACCTGAGGAGAATTTATCATCCTCTTCTTTATCTCTGCATATTTATTTTTTGCCTCTTTAATAATCACATAAATAAATACATAAACACACATTTGAGAAAGGAAATATCTCTCTCTTTCCTTTAGCAATACTAGATCCATACATTAAATACCCATAAATAGTGGTTTATTCGTAATCCTCATCATATATAAGATTTATGATCCTTTCAACTCAAAGTATCACCCACCTTGTTCGCATTCCTAGGGTGGTAATCAATTGAGTAGTAATATTATTTAAATAGTTCTTACCGTCATTTCAAATGAATTTTCAACTCATTCTATATGAATAAATCATTTAAAATATAGTGATTAGTATTTGTATCATACTTCTCTCAATAAATATTATTCCCTCATATCATTACTGAACAACTTTATGCATCTAGCTGCAAATTTATAGGAGGGTAATTTTTCCCATGAACTATAAATTATCATGATTCATAAGATATAAACATGTCATTATTCACATGAACACATACCAATCCCTTTATTGATAGACATTTATAAATTTCAAATGCATCTCTACTGTAGGGAAATGTAATCATGGGTTCACTTACTAAAATTATCATCATATCCATAAAAATTTCATTGCATTAATCAATAGAGAGGAACCTAGTTCCATTCCTTGTTAACATAGTGATTTGATTATATAATGGTGGAATGTTTCTGCAAAGTGTAGATAATATACAAAAACCATTGAAAATAGTGGATCTTTGTTATCGAGGTTGGTCTTAGCCAATGTTCAAATACCTTCATATTTTATGATTCCTCTTGCATGCCCTATATTGAGATTATATGGCCAATAAAATCATCCATTTTGAAGATAATGTTTAGATTTTTCAAATTTTCAGATAGTTTCTTATTCTATAAGGGTAGTAATACATCTAATCAGTCCTAAATAACTTCTTTTACAATTGAAAATATAATAATATAATATATAACATCTACAAAGAATTGATAATTGTAATAAATAAATTACATATTAATTAAGTCCATTAAGATAGAGGGGTAATTATAAAGAATAAATCGAGCCACTATATACTCATAGTGTCCATGACATTTATGGAACACAATCATATGTATATCCTATTTTTGGTTACTTAATTGTCAATGGGTAGAAAGAAGGAACATATTCAACAAGTATTAAGCTATATAAAATTGATCAAAGGGTCTCCAATATTTTATAATGAGTAATGTAATGGAAAATTCCATTATGATCCCCAAAACAATCGAATGTTATGTAAGATGGAGTGAAAACATCATTTTCACTACAAGACAACCTTAACAAGCCACGAATCAGGCTGAATTTCCAAATAACTGAAGGAGGAAACAATGTTTTCATGAATTGTTTTTAAGGAAACATCCACCTTCTCTTTGTAGGATGTCAAATCCACTAGATGATGTGAAATGGATCTGTATGATTGAAAAGTTATTTTTTATTCTCCATAGTTCAGAATTTGAAAAAGGTATATTGTAAACTTATCACATGGAAGGTGAAGAAAAATAGTGGTTTGACTTCATCTGAAATATGATGCAATAAGATAAAATTGATTATATGGATTTAGATGAGTTCAAGAACTTATGTTTTGGTATATTCCATCCTCTTAATATTCTTATATAAATGGATATTGAACCCTCTAATGAATCTCATGGTTATGATAATAAAGGAAGCATATAATTCAATGGAAACAATAATAACTATAAAGATAAAAAGATTATATTTACTATATTGTCAAAGTGTATAAGGAAACATGATGGAAATTTTCATATGGGTACTACTAAATGATTCATTTGTGGAAAGAATGGTCATCAAGCGGCTGAATGTGGAGGTAATAGGGATAAAGATAATTCTCTAAATAATGAACCTCCAATAATTCAGGGTTTCAATTGTAAGAAGTATGGTAATTATGATATAATATTATTTAAACCAATGTTTAATGATAAATCATTAAATCAAAAATTACTTATGTTAATTGATAATGTTAAATCCTATTCAATCATAATGGATGGATTAAATCAAGATAAGTAGGTCATACTTATCCTCCAATTCTATGTTGGAATGTTAATGTTGAATTTTGTACAAATAATACCAATGAATGTTGTATTGTCCATCCTTTGATGATATTTCATGTGATTAATTTCCATACATGGATATTGTAATAATAAAATCATTTTAAATTTTATATCAGTACATGGATGAAGCCAAGTATCGAATAATAATGTTTTTTTGTATCAGATAAGATTATAATTTAGGAATAAAGGGTGAATGATATTTTGGTAATTGTATAATGATATCCATTTATGGAATGATTAATTTAAACAAAAGATGAATTCGAAAATTTTAAAGTTTTATCTCTCTATATGAGGATTTATACATGTGGGATAACATGTTCAAACTACTTGTTGATGATGATAAATAATGATAAATGGGATGTCAGATAATGGGTCACATGATATGTTAGTATATGAGGGATGAAAAAATAAACCTTCCTTTTTATAGAATGAGGTGAAGTGGATCTTGGAAAAAAGGTTTAGGTTTTCCCAAAATAAATATTATATATATTTTCATGGAAATTCATTAAATTTAGGTAAAAGTATCATTATACTATAATAAATTATCCTAGTACCTCTATTTCTTATGAGTTATATGGTACTTTAGTTCATCACAAATTTATGGATTTTTGATTGTAAACAGGCTTCACATTTTTTCCCTATCACTATATATATGACCGTGATAGATATATTTTTATTCAATTTCATTCTCTAACATACTACATATGTCCCCTAAGAGGAAATATAGTTATATGATACTTTGGGTAACTTCTATGGTTCATATATTCCCTTTTACGAGATGTTTTAATATTCATTTTCAATATGTGGGTATCTATGAAAGGATCATTCAAGTATTAATCCTCTGATAAACTAGATGAAATCGGATGTAGAAGTTAATTTTAAAATGGATATAATGTAACACTAATAGATTTTGTGATTTTTTTAAATTAATTTAATATTTTTTATATTTTTCATTTAACACAATAATGAAAATAGTTTATTTTAAATTACAGAACTATGTCTTGAATAAGTTATACACAAAACCATTATAATGGTTCAATAAATTCTACATAAATTTTATCTTTATCTATAAGGAACACATAGGTTATCTTTCATTTCCAACTACAATTACTTTCCTTGATGGATTTCACAACAAGCATGACCAAGGGTTACTAGAAAATAATATATTATTAATATATTAGTATATAATATTATAAGATATAACATTGAAGTTAAATTAGTGGTTATGAATAGTGTTAAAAAATTTGTGAAAATATATGGTTTACACAAATATAAGATGAATTCAAAGGTTAAAAATTAATTAGAAATGAATATGAAAAGCGTTTGAATATAAAAGAAAAATATTATTAATTTTATCATGAAAAAATTGTTTTACCCTAGTAAATTCAATTAATTGCAATTAGTAGGTGATATTCATGTACTGAGAATTTTATATATTCAGTAAATTATTTTTCATATTCAATAAATTTATTTTAAAATAACCAGGTTCTTACTCTAAGGTTCAGATATATCATTTTTGTGTTTCTTTGAGAAAGAGGATAAAACCATGAGGAGTACGGGATGAAAAACTGTTATGTGACTTGATTTTGGGTTATATGCCACAGAATCCAAGTACACAATGTGTATTTTAGACCTTTTAGTGGATCATAGACCATGTGTGTGGTTTTTAGGTGAATATGGGAAAATTTAGAATATACACAATGCATATATTTATGTACACGCCGTGAAATTATTTTGGGTAAAAACAATTAGTATCACACCTCATTTAGTTCAATATAGAATGATGTTCCATGTATGTCAACCCGTACCACTAAAAAATATATTGGCTCCTATTTTCAATCTAAACCATGATTCTTTTTCCATTGAATACATTTGAACCTAATTGGTTAGCTCTTGATTTTTCTTGAGCCACTCCCTATTATTTTTTATCTCGATGATGTTATAAGACCTTGATCATTCAACCTCGTTTTATAGATCTACATCATTCTTGATTTAATTATATGTTGGAACTGTATTGATAGTGTCACACGAGGACAATGTAGGTGGTTTTATGCCTCTCGTTAATTTTTAAGTAGAATATATGTTCCAAAGTATCATGTTACCATTTTTGGATGTCACGTTGATTTATTTTGACCCATGTTATTTACCTAATGATGGTTAGGTAATTGGATATGTGTTTTTATTGATGCATAATGTTTATTTCTATGAATTAGGGCAACCCCATTGGTGTGTATCCCTTTAATTTTCATTAATGTTAGTTTGGCATGGTTTCTTATGAGGAAGGACCCGTTTTTTCCTCATTGGTATGATCAAAATGAATTGAATTATAATGGTACTATAGTTGGGTTAAGTTGAAATTGGTTGTATTAAGGGCTTTAGATTAGTGTTTTGTCTCCTTGGACCATTTTATTTCTATTATTGTTTATGCCTTGTAATTTTTAGATTACATTTTAGGCTTGTGGTATGAATTTCCCATGTGAGTGTAATTTATTAAGCCTTGTAATAGTATAATTCACTTTTTTCTTGTTATGTATTATTCCATCATAATTTTTTGTTATTTTAACCTTATAATAGTTTAATTTACATATGTTTTCTATTATTATAGAATGATGATATAATATGATCGAACCTAGTTGAATTTTTTTTATTTGAGGAGAGTATTTATTATGCCTATGAGAGATTTTTATGCCTACAGGCGAGGATTTTTTATGCCTGTGGGATAGGATTTGTTATGCATGTGGGTGATGATTGTAAATTCATATGGGTGGGGTTTTTTTATACCTGGAAGTGACATAATGAATTGAATATTAAAATGGAATGACTTCTGATGTGTCTACCAATCTAAAGCACAATCTTGAATTGTGACTTCACTTTACATGTTTATATAGCCTCTTGATTTATATTTTGTGAATCCATTATAAATGTGATTGAAATACTTAGGTCAGAACATCAGACATATATAATTCAATGTAATGAAATAGTTGAACTGACCTTAATGAATGAAAATGGAAACCAATACATGTAGGATTGTTTACTTTTTAGTACTTTCTAGTTACTCCTTTCCCTATTTTACACCATAGTTTCATACACACACGTATAGATTGGAATAGATATTGGGTGGATGACTAATAGGATTTATTTATCTCACCATGTTTGGGTCATGTTTTTGGTCCCAAAGACATTATATGATTATTGGTTTCAACAAGGGAAAATACCCTTCTACATGTAATTGATTTTATTTTAAGGAGGGGGAGAGCATGCGAACAAGTTGAGTCTTATGATTCCTTTGAGTTTTATTTTTTATTTATGTACCTTGGTATTGTATTTTGTATCTGAATATATTGTTTCAGATTATGGTTACTTGCTTAGAAAATTTGATAGGAAGCACTATATTTTATATGATATGACTTCTAGTTATCCTTATTATTAGTCATTCATTGTTATTTCAGTTCTATGGTTTTTAATACTTATTCTATTGTATATTATTGTTCTATTATGTCAATCCATTCCAATTTGGGCATATCTTCCCCATTATTATACCCAAGGTCCTACTTCTGGTCAGCAACCTCTAGCATTTTGAGAAATATGCTTGATGCCATGTCTCTAACTAGGTACGAAGAACTAGTTCAATGAAATTTGGATTCATTACATTACAAAGTGGTATCAGAGGATTTATTTTCTTTTTTCCCTCAAAATAGAGAGACATTAGATATTGATATTAAGGAAATATATTTTGGTAATAAATTGTGCCTTGGAGTAGCTACCTACATACATGGAAATTCCAAATTGCATGAAACTGACTCGTCATTTTTGGATTTTGAGTTTTTACATTAGTTTATAATTCACCGTTAAGTGATAGGATTTGTTTGAATTGTTATTATTGATGTTATTTTGTATCTATTTTTATGAATCCTAATGATATGAGGGTATTCTATCTCATGAATCATATTGACACTTGTTAAAAATCACATTCCATGAATTCTTGTCATGCCTTTTAGGAGAATCACTTATTGAATGTTGATGTGATAGATGTCATGCATGATATTAATGTTGTTGTGATAGGTATCATGATAAATATACCTACTATTGTGATAGGTGTGTTGGTACATGTCGTGGTTCAAATTGGTTTGATGCAAAGACATGATCCCAAAGGAGTATGTACCCACTTGGATCAGAATTTTGTGGATCATGTTTTTTCCCTCTGAAATAGATTGTATTTTTATGTGATATATATGGATTACATGCTTTGATTCAAAGGGATTATGGGCCCCCGCAAGTCATTATTTGGCACACTATTGCTTAATTTTTTTTTAAAAAGGTGTTCTATTAATGTTTATAAGGAATACATTATTGAAACCCAGACAACATGTCATGTGATGTAATGAAGACACACCATGTGTTCTTCTATTAGAGAAGAGAGAAATTTTATTATGTACAGTTTGTGTACTAAGAGTAAAAATCATGTGAAAATTGACCATGTGTCTGACTGTGATAGAGATAACATGATTTATTAGTTTTAGGTTTGTTCATGATGTGTACAATAGAAACACACCATGTAGTTTTTCTCTGGAAGACCCCATGTGAAGCTGGTTGTGTGAGAGTACATGACATGTAGGGAAGACTTGTGTACACACCATGTACTCAACTAACACATTGTGTTCCTAGGTTATTTACTCGCATATTCCTAAAGGAGTGCCCATCTCTATATGATACTGAGGGAACACACCATGTGTGGTTTCTACATGTCTTGTACATCGTTTTGGCTCCCTTCCAGGGTAATTTACTATTTTATTCACCGTTGTCAGTTTTGGACCCGTGAGTAGTCCTTCTAGAGTATTTTTCCGCGTCGATCATGATGGTGAAACTTTTGGAGTGTTTTGAGAACTCTTAATGTGTGTTATGTGGATTTTAACTAAGTGGATATGATCTTCCTCCATTCTCCATTTACCATTGTCACATGAGGGTGAACATGATGTGGATGATTAATTGGGAATTCAGACCAACCTAGTAATCCTTTTGATCTGAGAAAAGATGCAATCTTTCTAACATTGGTGCCTATCAAGTAATGTGTTCCCTGGTAAGATGTTTGGTATTTAGGGAGGACATTGTTGTTCAAATGAGTTATCCTTTTATCATAACCCTTGATATAGGAATGTGCATTGGGGAATGCTCAGTTCAGTAGGTTACACATACCTCAAGCCTGATCAACATCTAATGAGGACATGTGAACCCCTTTTTCCATATATGGAGGGTGACTTGGTACGTCGTCATCTTTGTAAATGATATTGTTGATGATTTTACTATCATACAGTTCATACATGAGCTGTCTGGTACAAGGATTCATAAGGTTGAAAGCCTATTAATAGTACCTATAATTTTTCATTGGTTCTTGTAAACTCAGGGTATTATATATGGACATAGGTGTTACCCATTGAGTGTTAAATGTAAAAAATGAGATTTTGAGTTCTGTTAAACCATTTCTATTTGAGATTCTCTATCTATTCCTGGTTATCTCCATATTAGAGTGACCGAAATATGTTGGAACCATGTGACTCCCACTGCTCATGATGAAATTTCTATAACACGGGTGACATGACATTTTGGTCAGTTTAATTTTGAATTTCAATCCATGTGAAATTGAGAGGTGATCATGGTTGTTGGAACAATGATCATGTGTTTAAGTTGTTCATAAAATCATGTGTATGACATTGGATGTTCCTTCTTCTTGATATTTAGGACATTCATAGGTGGGGAGCATCACATCGATTCTGTTTAAATGTTTTCTTCTGGGTAGAAGGACCACAATCAAGGACAATTCAGAGATGGTTGTTTCTACATGATGGACGTTGAGACATTTGAATACTATTTCCTGTTGCTGATTTCTTGGTTTCTTGACATCACTATGGTTTTCTATTTCTACATAACATTATGAGGCACTGATGATCATTGGTGAACATTAGTGATTAAGTATAAGATTATGTGGAAATTACATGGGATACATGCATTGTGATCAGTTAAATGATGTCGTGTAAGAATGTGAATATGAGTTTTCTATAAGGAGGTTGACTAATAGTGGTTTAGTTTTCCTTTTCTAGTTATCCTTGAAATCCTCTTCTTCTTCTCTTTCTTAATAGATGAGAATGTCCCCTATCTTGACATCATCTTGGATGCACTAAGAGAGAGTCAGTTATACTCTCCCATATAATAAAAATCTATTGAGATAGTTTGTGATCTTCTTCTGTATTGTGTGCTGGATGCATAGTTTTAAATGTGGCTTGGTTAATCCTCAGAGAAACATGGGTTTCTATATAGGAATTCCATGGATGGACTATGGATGCCTATCTCTTTCTTTGAAATGACCACTAGGTGGATGCCACTCAGGGTTCTATAAATGTTTTTATGTTGAATTTTGGCCTTGTACCAAATTATCACTTATAATTAGTATATGTACCACCATGTTGAGTTTCGTAGACTCCAAGTTGATGAATCTGAGATTATATCAGAATTATAGTCGGACTAAGATGTGATGTTTTAAAAAGAGTTAATGATTCTATTACAAGGGATATTAAATTATTAATTTTCACATTGTGGGTGTGTTGTTCTTTAGGATAATGCGTTGTGTTTCTGTTATAATACACCTCCCTAAAAATTTGGATGATTATGAGATAATTCATCCATTAATGGTTTGTCTTGTTATTATTCTTGGTCTTCCTATTTGGTTCCAAGGGACCAGTTTAAACACTCTTCCAGTTTAATGTGGGTGTGGTGTAAAAGTCTACATTGTCTTTTGAGGAATGATTCTGTGATTGTTTTTGATGAGGTCGATTGGGTTTTGACCGTTCATTGCATTGAGGATGATGTTATAACCCCAGTTATGTTTGGGTTTTCCCAGTTAAGGAAAATATTTATATAAGTGGAACTAGAACACTCAGGTTCATTCTTGGTGGAGTTTTCCAATAGTGGATGTGGTGTGGTAACAAGGTCGTTTGTGCTATTTTTGGCAGACTCATAAAGGATTTAATCTTCTTACAAAAGAAGGAAACCATCAGTGTATATGGGCATCAAAGGTTATACATCCGGAAGATTCTATGAATTCATGGGGTTCTTCATTCTATCATTTTAGAGAATTGTTCTTGGTTTACATCATTTTTCTAGAAAGGTCTAAAAAGTTCATTGGGTATACTGGTGCTTCTAAGCACAAGAATCCACTACCAGATTGATACCCAATCTGAGTGCGTGATTTAAGTGCTAGAGGAAATGCATTGAGCATGCATCCATAATATCAATGGTTCATGGGAGAGACACATACACTTTGTTGATTTCTACTATAATGATATCATTTAGGATACTTTTTAGATGGTTCATTACGAGGATTTGAATTGTTGAACATGACAATCACCACTTTGTTTGCTAGAGGCAGGGGAGGAAACTATGATTGGACCTCATCTTTTCCAAGAGACTACTGAACATGTTTAGTTGATTCCGAAGTGGGTGTCTACTGTGTAGTCTTGTAAGAAATATTATATTGATAGAAAAATATGACCTATGGGTTTGAGGTCAGGGATCATGTTTCCCTAAGAGTTACCCCGATGTTGAGACACCAAATGATCAGGAGACATGGTATGTTTTAACTGAGTTACATCGGGCCGTTAAAAATATTGGAATGTATTAGGCCAGTTGTCTATTGGTTGTAGAGACCTCAGAGGCACAAGGTTAAGCACAACATATTCCATGCTTCTCAGTTGTGATGTTACCATTCAGAAATGTCTCCTTCTTTTCAAACTGGGAACATTGAGTTCCAAATAAATGTTTCCTTTGAGGATAATCCTTTCGTATTGTGGATCGTAGAAGAACAATTCTCCATGAATGGTGTATTATATATGTAATGGTGATATGGAGGCATGAACGAGTATGGGACAAGACCTAGGAGAGGGATATTTATATTAGATCGCAGTGGCCGATGTTATTATATGATATTTTCTTCACCACCAGTGGAAGGTCAATTCAAGGATGAATTACATTAAGGGGGATTTTGTAATACCCAAGTTATTCCATTAAGGTTCATATCATTCCATTTTTTGGTTTCTGTTGAGAAAGAGGAGGAAAATATTCCATGTATTGGATAAAAACCAGTTACATAACTCTATTTGGGGTTACACGCTGTGTAATCCAAGTACATGTCATGTACTTTTGACCATGTAGTAGATCATACATGTTTTGTGTGGTTTGTCGGTGAATCTACAAAAATATAGAATATACACAGAGATTATATTGATGTATAATCCATGTAATTTTATTTTTTGGTTAAAAATAGATAGTATCCCTCCTATTTCATTTTTAGATTCAAGGGTGCACCGATACAAGAAACCAGCACCGCCAAAACTTGTTTTGGATCTTGTTTGTCCATTTAAACACTGATTATTTCACCATCATATGTGTTTGAACCCAACTAGTAAGTTATCAATTCCTCTTGATCAATTCTTCATGATTTTCTTCCCGAAGAAGTTATTGTACCTTGAGAGTTTTACCTCTTTTTCTAGATCTACTTCATTATATATTAAATTAGAGGTTAACGCTGGATGAGGAAAGTCACTCAAGGAAAATGTAGGTTATCTTGTGCCTCTCATTAATTATCAAGAAGAACATATGTTCCAAAGTGTCGTGCACCCATTTTTTGTTCACTTTGATTTATATTGACCTGTGTTATCTTCATAATGGTGTTTAGGTAATTGAATATTTTTTATTATTCATGAGTAATATTGATTTCCTTGAATTAGGGTCACCCCATGGGTGTGTTTTCCTTGATTTGACGTTTATGGTCATTTTTCCTGTGTTTCCTAATAGGAAACCCTTATTTTTTCACTTTGGTCCATTAAAAATGAATTGAATTATAATGGGATTAAAATTAGGTTAAATTGAAATTCGATTGATTAAGGGATTGGGATTTGTGTTTTTCCTTTTTCTCTATGGAATGCCTATTATTTATTAATCCTTGTAATTGATAGATTACAGGTTAGTTTTGTGGTTTGAATTACCCTTGTGAGCATAATTGTTTAAGCCTTATAATTGTTAGAGTACATGTTTGGCTTGTGGTATGAATTTCCGAAGTAAGTATAATTGTTAAATCATTTTGAAAGTTAAATTCACTTATTTCTTGTTATTTATGATGCCCACCTGAGTTTTCATTATGTTAACCTTGTAATAGTGTAATTTCTATTTGTTGTATATTTTGCTAAAATGATGATATTTTGGGATTGACCCTCATTGAATACTATACCTAAGGGCGCATATTTTTTATACATTAGGGAGATTGTTTTGTATGCGGGCAACGATTTGATATGCATGCAGGTGATGATTTTTTATGCTTGTGGGAGAGGATTGGTTATACCTATGGGTGGGGTTTTTTCTGCCTATAGGTGATGTGTTTAATTGAATATTGAAATAGAATGTCTTATGACGCATCTTCAAAAACAAAGAACATGCTTGGATTCATTCTTCAATATACTAGTTTAGATAGCATTCTAAGGTATCTGTTGTGCATCCTTTATATGGGGGATTGAACGGGTTAAGTCGGATCTCATGACTTATATAATTTAATGTAATTGAATGGTTGAACTGCAAATAATGAATGAAGATGAAAAATAGTACGTGTAGGAATGTTTAATTTTGAGTAATTCCTAGTTACTACATTCACTGTAGTAAAATATTGTTCCATATACTCATTGATAGATTGGCACAGATCTGGGGTGGTTTCCTATTGGGATTTATTTCGCACACCGTATTTGTGTCATGTTTTTTGGACCAAATAGATTTTATAGTTTCAGGTATCAAATGGAAAAATTCCCTTCTATAGGTACATGATTTTCTATTTAAGAGCAGGAGAGCATGAGACCATTCTAAGGATTCCAATGATTCTGATTTTTCTTTTGTATTTCTATACCATGATATTGTATTTTTTATCGGATTATAGTATATCCTATTTTGGATGTTTTCATAAAACATGTGACTGGAGTTATTATCATTTATATGTTATGACTTCAAGTAATCGTTATTATCAGTCTTCAATTTTTTTATGTATTATAGTATTTACTGATTCCACTATTGTATATTATTGTTCTGATGTGTTACACTCTGCCATTGAAGGCATAGTTTTTCCATTATCACACCTTAGGACCTCACTACTAGTCAACAACCTCTAGCATTTGGGGAAATGTTCTTGAGGCCATGTGGCCAACCAGGTTTGGAGCATCAGTTTTCTGCCTTTCGGATTTAGGACATTATATATTTGATCGAAATAAGATAGAAACATATCTAATTCTATGTTAAAAACATATATTTTTCTAAATGTATTTTTACCTCCATTTAATGAAGATCCCTTTTTAAATCCTAATTTTTGATTTTTTATTTATTTAAAATGTCAAAATGAACTTCATATTTGAAATATAATAATAAAAATTACGTTAGGATAAATTTTATCTTTTTTTATGAAATTTATTTAATTAAATGAATATTGAAAAATACAATATTTTAAGTAAAACTATCATTTCATATAATTTATTTATATTAATAAATTATTTTTTAAATGGTTTACAATGTATAATTAGATACTATTTTTATCAATTAATTAAATTTTATTCATTTGACCAAATTTCCCATTGAAATTGTATATAAAAATAATGATATTTTTGAGCATTTATACTTCAAAAATCTATAATGTTGTCTTGCCATTGAAAGTAATTTTAAATTAAATATTTTAAATTCCAGGATTATAATATGTAAAAATGGATTCAATATTTGGAATCAGCATAATTTATAATTTCTAATAAGGGAAACACGGATTTTTGATCAAAATATTAGTGATGGTAAATAAAATGAATTACATCGAATAAGATAATATCATGCTTAACTAAAGACAAAACATTAAATTTAATATTAAAAAACAAACTTGAGGCTTATCCAATATTCATTAAATGAAAATATTTAAACCCCATACACCCTTTTATCTACATTGGTATATAATTGGATCCACTTGAAACATGAAAAACATGGGTGTAATTATCTATTAAAATATTTACAAGAGTACCACTCCTCCTACACTATAAAAAGTCTTCCAATCCTCCCACTTCCTCACACATCTCGAGTCCCATGGCTCACTTAAAATAAGCTAAAATAATCTCCCATAATTCCTCACTTACACCTTATAAAATCCCCTTGTGAAAAAAGAAATCCAAGAATCATTTTGGCACCAACCAGAAAGATTTACCTAACTAAGAGGTTTTTTTTGTGAGTATGATGAGATTTTAGACCCAATGTATGTGGATTTCATGTCACTTTTTATTACCATGTTTTATATAATTTATTCCCAACCATTTCCTTTTGACTTGTGTGTATACATACCATGGATGTATTACATGATTTTATACTTAATTTAGGGGTATTTACATATACATTTTATAACGTTTCTTTCATTTGATTGAGTTTCAAAAGTTAAAAAATTGGTAAAATACTTTTCTCTCCATTTTCCTTATTTGAGACACATTACATGATATGAAACTATATTTTTACTTTGGGTATATATAATTACTTTTATTTGGATTATAACGATTATCCCTATGCTCATGATATTTTATGATTCCTGTAATTTATTTATCTTACATGGGGAGTATGGTTCAAAGTTACCAAGTGGTACAAGTTTTTGAAACAATCTCATTACTTTTCATGATTGTTCATGTTTATTCTAACTTTGATGAAATTTTATGATCCATCACTCATGATCATTATTGACACTTATTCTCCTATAATTATTCATTTATGGTTTCAATTTAACTAATATTTGAGACATAATATTGTTAAGATTGTGTTTTTAATAAATCTTAACATTACCCTCTCTTTGGTAGGAATGTCGTGTTCCATCAAAAAAAGTTTTCTAAAAATAGTCTGCAAGAATTTTCTACTATTCTCCAATAATCATTAAAAGTCATTCTTCCCTTTTTACATTTAATAAAGTTTTCTAAGGAATCTTCTATTCACGTTCTATTCAATGCATTTTTATAACCTTTTATCATAAAAAATATATTTTTCTTTATTACCTTGTATAAAGTGTAATAATTTACCCACCATCATTTCTGTGAAGATTCCTTTTCATATGAATTGGTTTTTTTTTTTTGAATTTCATAAAAGTAATTTTTCATGAAATGGTTTTGAATTTTTTTTGATGATTTATTATTAGTCATAAAATAAAATATTGGTCAAATGATTTGTTTTTGTTATTTATATGTAAGAAATCCATTTTCAATGAAATGGGTTTTGAAATGTATTCATGATTTATATATTTTCAATGTATTTTTTTCATGTAAAATGGTTTTCAAATTTTTTTAAAGATTTATTATAAGAATTTATGTAAAATGGATTTCAAATGATTTTCAAGGATAATTTATACATTTTCAAAGAATTTTCAAAGAAATCATTTTCAATAATTTTTCAAGATCCATGTATAATTTTTCATTGAAAATTGTTTTCAAAGCATTTTTATTCTGTAATTATACATTTTCAAAAAAAGATGTTTCTATACACTTTCCAAAGGTTTCTTTATAATATTATAAGTCTATTTTAAATAAAATTGTTCAAAATTATTTTTAAGTTTTAAAGATATTAATTCATAGATTAAAGTGTAATTTTCTCATGAAATGTTTCTAAAATATCATTAAAATTTATTTCCCATATAAGATAACATTTTTTGGTGATACTAATTCCTTTTTGTGGAAAAGATTCAAGGTTTCTTGTCATATTCGTTTTATAAATTTTTAATGGTTTGATGACATTATGTTAATGATACATGTCTCTCATTCACAGGATATATGATTTTGAAACTTTCTACTTTTCATAGGTGGTGATTATGAGACCTAAATTCTTTACATAGGCAATGATATGAGGAAATATTCCTGATCCCTATCTCATATCATCAGTTACATAATGATTATTGTTTATAACAATGTGGAACAACTATGTATGAATTCGTTATATATTACGATGGATCTATATCTCCCACCATTTCATTGGGTAATGATGGATGGCTCATGAGTATATATGTTATGCATAGACCTGATTTCATGTTCAAAATGTTATGTGTGAACCTGATTACATGTTCAAAATGTTATACATAGACTTGGTATCATGTATTTAATATAATTAATAAACCTGATTACAAGTTCTCAATGTTATTCATGGATCTGGTTGCATGTCTATATGTTTATGAATGAACGTGATTATATGTACACAATGTTATAAGTTAACCCTGTTATCTATTCACATTGTTATTCATGGACGTGGTTTCATGTCCATATGTTTATACATGAACTTGATTATATGTTCAAAATGTTATGCATGAACATGATAACATGTTCACAATGATATTCATGGACATATTTTCATGTCCGTATGGTTATTAATAAATCATATTACATGTTCACAATGCTATGTGTGAACCTAATTACATGTTCATATTATTATTAAAGGACCTGGTTTCATGTCCATATGGTTATGTGTGAACCTGATTAGACATTCATAATGGTATGCATGAAACTAGTTTCATGTCCACAAGTCAATGTGGGGGCCTGATTCAGTTCCATAACATAATGAGTGCACCAATTTTTACTTATACATGTTCACAACAATTTTAACCAATTATATTTGAAAAAATTATATTCCTTATTACTATGTTATTCATTCATGACTAATTCCCTCAATTCTATTATGATCAATATATTATAAACTTAAAATATGTATTATAGTCCCTAATATGTATGTTATCAGCTTCAAAGTTTATGCTCATTTTCCATTTCCTTTTTTCATATTATGGATACACATTTCTTATATGTACCCTTATTAATCAAATTAGCTCACCCCTTTATTATGTATCCTTTCCCCATGTAATGGAGAAATGATTTACATTGATGTTCTAAAGGATGGAATCATAATGGGAAATGTTGAATCTTAATAAAAATGATATAATATTTTATTTCCATGTTTCCATAGAAAATAAACTATTACAGTCTTCGATCATATTTTTTTACTGTACTGATGATTTATCTAAAATGATATAATAACCATGTATGTTAAGTCGGGTTCAATATTGTAAATTATTAAACAAATCTATGAATATTATGAAAATAGATTGTGTATATGTAATAAGACATAATTTTAATTCATGTTTTCACTACCAATTACAAACATTATTATATGAAGCACTTTAAAATAAATATACAATATTCCATGAGATTTTATAATTTTTGAGGTAATTTAATCCTCTATATCGATACTAAATTCCTTTTATCATTGAAAAAAATAAATAAATTATTGTAATGAATAAGAATAAATTAATTTGGATACACATATTTAAAATACACACATTGTACCTAACACTAACATTCTCCCTCCCATCACCTCATTTAATGATGTAAAATGTATTATATGACAATAATTTCTACTATGTTTAAGTGAATCATCCAAAAACTCATTTTTGATCATTTACCATCATATGGAGAGAATAAACATTACTTTTTTTACATATGTTAACAAATACTTATTCTAATTTTCTATCATGTAACTGAATCCATTGTAATAGAATATAGAAGGGATATATAATATAATGGATTTGGAGAACCATCTACCATAATAAATTTAATTAATCTAAATTTATATCCAACCTATGAATGAAATATTAATTATTTACAACTTCTATTTTGGAATTAGACCTTGATTAAATCACTAATGGTATCTATGAGATATAAATGACTCACTCCTACGAGTTTTTATTGATTAAAAAAATTATACATCTCAAAATTGAGTGTTTTAAATTCCAAAAAAATTTCATTTTATGTTTCTTTTTTACATTTATATTTTTTTAGACAAACATGATCATAATATGAAAATGGATTAATTTATATATTAAAAGTTATGTATATGAAATTTTATTTATTGAAAAACTTTTTTTAATTATTTTAAAATTTGAAATTCTATTTTTAACATCATTAAATATTATTGGGAAATATTAATAGATTAATTTACATAATTTGAATAAATGAAATAATGGTCCATAGGTTATAAACTATAAATACTTTATTTTTTTAATATTGATCAATTTTTAAGGGACCCCATATCTCATAAACGAATGTTTTGATTTAATAGAAATGTTCATGAATTATCGTGGAACACATGGGGAACATTTTCATTAATTTTATCTTCTCATGATTCTACCCATTTCATGGATTTAATAGAATTATAAGACATATAATTAGTATTCATAAAATTTGATAGGAAAAAAACATTAATTGTTATTATATCATAACTTCTGTATTGCAAGGCCAATAAAGAAAAATATTTTTTTTGGAAATCATAGTGAATCATTGAAAACCCTGTATATAGTTGAATTGAATTAGTATTAATGGGATAACCATGAATGAATTTTCTATGAAGATAATTTTGACTGAAAATATGTCACCCAAATATTTATTACTTCATTCCCTACTATATTCAATGATATCATTAATTTCTAGAATCGATGTAATGATTTATATATGAAATAATTATCTACATTTTATTTATATTATGATCCTTTTTAATTCATCCTTGTATTTTTATTTTTCTATCACACCACCATAATTGTATGCTATCTATTATTTAGAATAATTGATCAAAATTTTTATTGTAGGGGTGAAGTTGTTATTCGTTCAGTTCATTGTGTTTAGATGTTTTGCATTATTTTATTATATGAATTATTATTGTGGTCAATGTTGTTGTATTATATAGTTTTTATCGTAAATATTTACTTATACTTCTTGTTTATCGTTATTCATCTCATCCAATATAATAATACCTTATTTAGAGGGGTGGAATTATGGTGATAATGTTTGAGGTAATTTTATTACATGCTTATGTTATATTGTAGGATAATTATATTTGAATAAGATAGTGTACTATGATATGTTTTAATCACTACATTCAATGGTATACTGATATTTTGTTTATATAATAATAAATTCATAACTATAAAAATCTAAGGGGAGAAAAAATATTCTTAACATATTTATATAACGAGCTTTCATATTTTTCATATATATATATATTATATAGAATTTATGAAACCCCAATTTTATAATATTTTAGTTGAATATAACAATGATAATCAAGAATCATTGAATGTGAGTGACTTACTCAAGATATTAACCTTGTAATTTCATTATATCCCTTTTTTATTTATAAATACATGTTGGTTTTGGATTAATGATAAATAATTCTCTTGAATTTTACATCATTTCTATCGTCGCTGATATCATCCACACAAAGTATTTTTAGAAAATAGTAAAAATCATAATTTTAACATTCAAAAAAATATCATTTCATTGTAAATCATTATTTTATGGGGTTTATGATGTATTTTAATAGTGATTACTATATGGTAGACATATTAATCACCAAATGGGTGAGCATTATATGGAATATTCATTTATGAATTTAGTTAACACCAACATTATAGTGCATGAAGAAGTGACCAAAAAACGGTACTACTGGACACTAAAGGAAATGTGTTCAATATATGTAGATGGAAAAGAAACAAGAAAATCTAAAAAATTAGTGATTCTTAGTCACCTATATTTTAGGTAAAATAAAATACAGAGTCTGTTAAAATTTTAATAAATATATCGTCACCCTCTAAAAATGATCATAATGGATTTAATTAAGGAGACATAGTTTGAAGTTGAAATTTTTTTGGGTATTCATTTTTTAAGAATTTTTTATGAAATAACATAATAAATAATAAATAAAAAACAGATCTATCTTATGTTACTTTTATTTTTTCGGCTACAATTGTGTATTACCTAAACAGGAAGGATAACGATATTTTGATTACCATCCGGGAATATATGGGGGTTGAAATCAATTAACATGAAGTAGAAAATGAGACAATGTTGATGTGATTACCTTCCATACATCACCATTAAAATATTAAAGAGTAGGACAAAAATTTTATTCATAGTGATCCTCTCTTATTTATCTTACATTCCATTATGTGCATCTACTTCTCTATTTTTTCACTCTTGGATTTTTATTAATTTTATTTTTTTAATTATGTTTTTAACTCCCTAAATCCACTAATGGATGATGGGGGATATATAATGTTGTGGTTAATTCCATAAAATCCCATCCACCTAAAAATTGATTTTAATTTTATCCATATAATTAACATGGGGATGTAAAAACCTATTAAAAAATTGCATGTAATATAGGGTTTTATCCTTTTCCATTTAATTTGTTATTGTTTAATAGAATTATTATGTTTTTTATTCCTTCCTTCTCATAAGTATAAAACTAATGATTCTAAGATTATAATTGAAATAATCACTAAAAAAAATTAAAAATTACTATATTATTCCTCCTAATTAGTTTATCATCCAAATTTCTGAACTATTTGAGCATAAATATGATGATGTTATATTCAAATAAGGAGAAGTGTGGAACAAAATATGTGTCTTTCTGTTTTGTTTATTTTTTGTTTTTCCTTTTTTAAGTAGTTTTAAATTCAATTCTTATAAAAATAAATTTTCAAAAATAATTTTATTTTGAGAGAGTTTTATATATTATTAAACAAAACTATATTAATTTTTAATGATGTCGAAACAATATCATCACATTTAATTTTAAAATCCTTTTGTGAGTTTTTTTTAAAACACATTCCCAATAAACATTGGAACAAAATATTTTTACATCACATTGATGTATTATTAATATCATTGATGTATTCCCTATAATAATCACTCTTTCATGATATAAAAATAGATATTTTAATTAGCAATTTTTTTCATTTAAATATTTAGATATTTTAAAATTTGTTTGATATAATTGAGGTACTTATTTTTCTCCAATTAATTTTCTTATGAGACATATGTTTACATATTCCCATGAAAACCCATAGAGTTGCAAAATTTTTTCAAAAGCTTATTCAAAATTATTGTCAAATTTTCTATAAATAACATTATTATTAATAATTTTCATGAATAGATTTATATTTTTTATGAGAAAAGGTATTTTTTTATTTAGTAATAATTTCATTGAAGGGTGGTGTGATGATTTTCAGCATATTTTGATTTTTTAAATTTCATGTAGTCATTATTAATTATATGAATTTAATATTTTATTATAAAAAAATAATAATATAAAAATAAAAATAATTAAAAAAATTTAAATGATAAATATAGGTAATAAATTTATTTCTTCACTATTATTACTATTATTATTTAAATTCTGAAACTCTATTTTTATACGTCTAATCATTAATGAAATGAAAATAAAAAATTTAAAAATAATTATATTAATTACCATTAAATCATTCATTATATTACTTGATAGATTCATGGTTCATTTAATTGAATGAGGGAGTTTTGGAAAAAAAAATTAGTGGGAATTAAATTATGATATTTATTTGCTTCCACTTTAATATTAGTGAAATTTCACTCAAGACTTCATGCATATATTTTCAATATTATTTATTTTTAAATCCCCTCAAACATTATCAATAAAAACATTAATACATCTCATGATTGAAAATATGATTATTTCTCATAGTGTTGATATATGATACTTTTCACAAGACTAGGTCACACATTCATTTTACACATGAGAGAATAACATCATATTTAATTGACCTTTATTAAAATGTGAATTGAATTTATTTTCAAGTATATTTTGATATGGATATAGATATATTTTATATGAATACAATCAATTTCTACAGATGAAAATTTAATATATATGATTTTTAAAAATTAGACAATATATAATGTTTTTTGGGAATTATCTCAAAAAATCAATCACTCTTGATTTATGTGTAAATTTTTATTTCATTATTTTATGATTCCCTATATGTTATAGGTTCATGTATTGGGGATTTATTAATATCATATTTTCATAAATTTTATACAACAATTCAATGTTGGTAATCACATTAATTTATCATATTATAATAATTTTTATAATGCCTAAATTTTTTTGAAAGATTTTAGCTTAATTATATGAATCGATTAATGTTATACCATTAATGTTTTTAATTATGATTTTTATTTTGATCATAAAAACTTTCACATTAATATAAATTTAAATTTTCAGTTTTTTCATCTTTCTATCACGACAATATATATATAATTAAATAGTACATTTATCGGAATCAAAACAAATGAGTCCCTAAATAGTTTTGAAATTTGGTCATAGAACCCATTAATGGTTTTTAATATACACCAAAAATGGAAAATTGAATATATGTCATTCAAAAAATATGACAATCTAAAAATAATTTGATTAATAATATAGATAAAAAATATATACACATGGATAGTGAATGTATAATCTTGAGGTTGAATGAGAATTAAATAGATGAAAAATAGTATAAAAGGATAAATTCCCAAAACATATCATTTAACAAATGAACCATTCATAAAAATTTTATGAAAAACATTTTTATTTATATTCAAAACATTTTTTATTTTATATTAGTAACAAAACCCCATTCTATTTACTTGTTTATTTATGTATCCATGCTTTTCCATTATCTGTATGATTATTTTCTAAATATAATATATATATATATATATATTATTTATCTTTCCATCATTTATTGGTTTCTACATTTTCCCACACCATACTTCGGTTATCTTCATATTTTAGAGAACAAACCCTATTTATCAATGTAAGATATAGTTCTACAGTGAATTCATTTCACATAAATAGATCTCATTATTTTCTTCTATGAATTATATTAGATATTATGTTTACTATGAAATGATGTTAGGAAAATTTTTATGCTATCAAATTATTGTAAAAATTCATATTTATTCCCACCCATCATCAACATAATAATGAATAGAATTGATTTAAATATCTATGATTATGTTATGGAAATTATCATGCATGAAAAGGACATGGTGTCATTTTAATTATATTCTATTGGGAGGGAGTAGTGTGATAGGACTTCTCAACTAAATTGAATGGTTTAATGAGGTTTTCCCTATAAAATAATCATACCATCCATGTAATTATACAATACCAAATATTTTATATACTAACATTTCATATTAGTGTTTTATGTATCTCATGTATATATATTGAGTATAAATTTTTTAAATAGATCATTTTACGATATTTTTTAATATTATATTTGCAGTACAAGAATCATGTGTGTGATTGGTCTGTTCATGAGGTAGAACAAAATATTTTAGTATATTTACTTCTTAGGTCATTAAAAATATTTATTTTGGATTAATGATAATGTATTTCCAACAGTTTTTGACTATTAATATAGAGGAAAATAGCTCTAAGACAACATTTATCATAAAAATACCGAAACATTAATAGTCTTAAATAAGAAAAATAATACAATTTCATAGAATTTATTTAATTGGTTAATGTCAGCTTTTCAATTTTATTTTTCATATTCATGGAATGATAAAAAAAAGATGATCATTTCCATGAAGAGTCTTTGATCAACATTTTATAATTGAACATTAGTGCGCCTGATAATGTTATGGAAAAATGTAAAAACCAACCACTATAATCAATTATTTTAATGGACTATGCATAGAAAATCTATAAAATGATGGATAAGATGTGAACTGTATTCCACTACATTTCAAATGAAATAATCTTTGTAGTATGAGAATCAATTTTTTGATGACCTACTAGCCTATATGAAAAATAACCCCCTAATCGGGTTTATTGAATAAAAAGTGCTAGAAACTAAAATTTATTAAGAACGTTCAATTGTTTTTTAACATTAATTTTATTCAAATATCATAAATAATGAATTGAAAAGAATTTTCAATTATTCAATTTTTCTTTTTTGACTATAATGGTACATTACTTAAAATTTAATGATAAAGATAAATTGACTACCATAGTGGTGTATATGGTTTTGGGATTAAATGAAAATAATTTCCTTGGGGATCCCATGTTAATTCAAATTCCACTATTACATAATCACTGAAATTACATGGTTGAGGACACTATAATATTTTATATTGGTCCCCTCTACCTTTCCATTTCGTTCATATCAACCATCATATTTCCTCTTTAATATCTATTAGGGTCAGTGTATTTCTATATTGCATTGGGGTTTCCTATTATTGACATTCACATATGGATTTTGGGATAAGTTACATGTTTTTTTCAATACAAAAGAATTTATATGATCCATTGATTTAAAAATAATGTGTTCGAACATAAAAAATATGTTCTATAAGAACATAGCACCCACTTTGGGGTTATAATATTTTCTATCACATTCCATCATTCCTATAACATTTATTATAATATATTTTTATTATAATAATAAAATTGTATTTTTTTCTTTTCATAAATAATTTTAGATCTAATGTGGAAAATTATAGGATCATAACTCATGAAACTAAAAAATAAACTCAGGTTTATTTATACTTCTCTTTATATTATCAATATAATTGTTAATATATTTGATCTTAAATTAGCTAAGAAAAAATTTAAATAAAGGGGTATTTTCAAGCAAAATAGGTCTCCTTATTTATTATAGTACTTTTTAGATTTTTATTCATTTTGATTTTCAATTAATATTCATATAATTTTACAAATTTTATGTTATTTTTGAGAGATTGTATTTTAATTTTAATATTTTGGATTTTAAATTAATACTTTTATCAAAATAAATTCATTGATTTATAGTTTCACTAATTTTGATAATATTAACTAATTTTAGAATTATATTTCCATGAAAAAATGAATTAAAATACTTTTTTAGTCCATTTAGTTATTTTATACTTATTTTAATGAATTTCTTCTCATAGTCCCATATTCATGAAAGAAACATGAATT
Source organism: Viscum album (assembly GCA_963277665.1). Classification (NCBI taxonomy): domain Eukaryota; kingdom Viridiplantae; phylum Streptophyta; class Magnoliopsida; order Santalales; family Viscaceae; genus Viscum; species Viscum album. The sequence continues at coordinate 896,290,512 of OY728136.1, read as the reverse complement.
TTATTTGAGAACTAGTATATATAAATTTTTCTTTTTTAATGAATTGGAATTCATAAAAACAATTTGACCATAATATAGAATTTCGTTATCTAGCCACATTTATCACATGAGATATATGTTTATGCAACACCAAAATATTTTAGAAGAGGACAATTATGTTCGATTACACATATTGTATGCCCCACTAAGCTTGAATGACCAGTAATATATTATTAATTACTTATGAACAATTTAACCTAATAATTTAATTTATATGTATTATTATGAATAAAGAAATTATGTGATATATAATTATAAATTTACCACTCAAATTTATTTTTTTAGAATTTCAATGGAAATTGTGATTCAATTTTTTGTAGTGTTTTAATATATTTAAAAATACATTTCCATCAAAAACGATTTTTAATGAATTATTTTTGAAATATTCTATGTTTAATTATTAGAATCTTTCTACATTATTGCTTAATTTGTTTTTATTAATTTTTAAAATCAGTATGTCAAAAATAACTTACATTATCTTTTTAAATTATTTCTAAAAAGATTGATTTTTTGATGAATAAAAAGATAGACTAATTATTATTTAAAACTATATTCATTTTTCAATAATTTAGATTTATTAACATTGTTTTAAAACTTTTTGAATGTAAAATTATTTAAATTGTATTATTTAAAAATGAATTACTTTTTTTGTTTAAATATTATTATTTAATTTGGCATAAAAATATATTTATACTTAAAATGAATTTTATAAAAAAAATATTTTTTATTGAGATCATATTTTTTATATTCAATTTATTTCATCCACTTCTATGAATAAATTTGAAAAAAATAGATTCCCATTTCGAATCAGAATATACATATTTGGTAAATATGACCCGTTTATTTTTGTTCAACTTGAATAGTATGTATTTAAATTTTAGTAATCAATAAAGGTAAAATGGTTCATTGATTATTAAAAATAATATGATGTGGTCTAAAATTTTTCTTAACACATCCATTTATTTCATTGGATGGTATTTATTCTAATACATTTTTTCAAAATTTGAATATCTTTCATTCAAATACATTTTCCCTTGATAATGACATCAATATTACATTATGTTATTAAATATGAAAAATGTATTTATGTTGTCATTAAAATCTATTTTCCTGTTACAATACAAAAAATAGGTTATGTTTATATATTAATATGTATTTTAAATATAAATTAATTATACTGACAATAGTAATATATTTTCTATATTTAGTGATGGAATAATTTCCCAAAATGATTATGCTACCCCAAAACTATTTTATTCAACTAATAAAATACTAAATAATGAGTACAAAAATGTTTAATTTAATATAATTTGTATGAATCATTAATTTAGAAAAATATATTTGATATTAATGAAATCATATGGGTATTTTGAAATATTTATTTAAAATTAAATCCCTGTTTGGATAAATTTCATGTCAAATTAAATAAATATTTCCAAAAAATACATTAAAAATATTTTATAATAAAAAACATTATATTAATGGCTTTAAAATTAAAAAAATTATTATATTTGGATAATTTAATGGAATATTATTGAATATTAAATGAATTTTCCATTTATGGATGAAATTTTTTAACATTTTTAACCCTTTATTATTGAAATAGTTTCTACTATAATTACTGTAAAAAATGTTAATGAAGGCGTTAATTAAAAATATTTGGATTAAAATTACAAAAAACCCTCCATAAAATTCAAAAGATGATTTTATTTCAACCATATTGTCTTTATCTTAAAACCCATATATATGGTCTATTTTTGATTGAGAATGACTATAACATATTTTAATAATTTATGAACTTCCAAGTGTTTCCTCTCATACTCTTATAGATGGATACACCTCCATTATCTTCATTACATAAAATTTAGATTTATTGTATGACCAACAAAACCCAAATTCTATTATAAATATACCTATACATGATATATATATTTTTACTCCACCAATATATCATCCCTAATTTTATTAACTAGAGATCTAATTTATTTCATTATAAGAATATGTAATCTCTTTAACAGATCACATTCAATTTTTATTTCAACAATAACCACATATAATTTTATCGTATTAATTAAATAAATTAATTGAAAACATGTTTTAGAAAACAAATGTTTTAAATAAAATTACTTTTGACCAAAGAGTGAATAGTGTTAGATTTTTCTAATAGCATTTTATAAATTTATTATGTTCCACTGATTGAGAAAATGGTTTCATTATACAAATATGCAACGAATAATCTGAAATTAGGAAAATTCATGATATATTTTTAGAAGGAGATCTTGTGATTTCAACACTATAGAGTTTATCATAAATAATCTGTATAAATGATGAGATTGTATAATAAAATTGCTACTACTTTAGTTATATTGAATTATCAGACAAAAGTATAAATTACATAAAATATTAGAAAATATCAATAATATGAATAAATTATTGATATAACATTTCAAAATAGTTGTATATACACATCATAGAATATTTCATGTGAATAATATATCATATTTATCAGAGAAGTAAATTTGTGAAAAAATTCCTTACCGATTTGGTAACATTTGAATAATTATCCCCATGAATGTGAGATCATAGAATGTATAAGTAAATAAAAATTATAATAAATATAAAAAGCATAAAATAAAATCATGTTATGTTTATAAATCATATAAAAGAAATAGGTGGTGAATATGTACTGTATCTCACAGATGTCAAAAGTGAGACAATAAACCCCTAATGCTTGTTAAACATTTGAAAAATAATCCCCATGAAGGAATAATATGTTTTAAGATTAATAATAATTAAATGTTTTATATTAAAGATTTTAAATGTTGATTTTTTATAAACTACACAAATAAATGGAGTTGGTAATATGGGATAATTATCATATAAATACAATAGAGACTAGAAACCCGATAAATTTAAAACTTTAATTCAATCATACACATTAAAACGTACTATAAAAAAATATAAGTTTATTTTTAATATATAAGTGAAAAAATTTCATATATATAATACAATATATTATATTATGATGACATTATATTTCCTAGTTATTAATGTATCTATGTTAATGATCTGATTCAGGTAAAAACAGATTAGTTTCTCATATATGTTTGGACTTGTTATTCTTGTTCCTCATATAATGATAATGATTTGATCATATAATTAATTTAAAACATGATATAAATATCATATATAATTATTATATATTTATTTATAATAATCCATAAAATATTTGGATTGGAAATGAAATGCATCTTCGATGGAGAAGTTGGTCGTATGTACACATGAACATTGTTTTTCATTTTAATGTTAGTTTGAGATGAAAAAATTACCGATAAATTTAAAATAATTTTTTTCCGTATATATCACATATTTTTATGAAAATAATCTTTAACACATTCCATTTTAATGATGAATAAATTACCTTCCTTCAAGTGGCAGTAGTACTTCATTCACGCAAACAATGTAATCATATTCCAAAAAATGAACATATTGAAGGTATGTGTCATATTAAAAAACTAAAAAAATAATATCATTAATATAATTAATATAGTATATAAACTTCATTTCCATCATTATGCCTAATTTTTTGTTGTGGTAATGGAAAAATGAATGATATTGGTTCCCGAGCCTATAGTCCACCTTACACACAGTTAATGATTTTGAGAACCATTTAAGAGAAGTGTGTGTAGTCCTATGTTGTAACCATAATATAAAAAAAATATTTGTATATTTAAGAATTTTTTTATTAAATTATAATTATATTATAAGAATATTTGATTTTAGAGGAAAAAATTAAACGAAAATTGACCATTGATGAACGATAACATATCTTTGGGTATTCTGCTCATGATTTCTCTAAATCCTTGTTTCGTTGGATTTATATCCAAAATAAGGCTTCTAGGATTAGGTGGTATGTTGTTAAGTGATTTATTAAAATTCATGTAGAGTTATTAGGATTTATATGTATAAAAAAGTGTTTCGAGTGGGTTCCCTTTTGTCATTGAGGATGTGTGACATTTTTGTAAATGGTCAAAATTATTCAATACTGAGTGGTAAAAATTACCTCAAGCGGTTTCATGTATGATAATTATAGTTTTAGAAGGATTATATAGTATCTAATTTCCTCCACCACATTATTGATAAAATATTTTAATCATCTTCTTCCATAATATCCATGTTTCCTGAATTTTTACATTTTGGGTTTTCACTATGGTAACAATTATTCTATCTTATGTAATTTATAACATAAAAATAAATTAATCTGAGAATTTGTTGATATTTTTGACCCACATATTCTATATATGAAATCTAATTTATAATGTGTAAACACTACATGTTTTGTATAATTTTTTTAACATTATAACATTTAATGTTCATAATCCCCACTTCAACCTTAATTGTTCTAGTAGAGTTTTTACTATTTAGGGGTCAATATGTTTATTATAAATATTAAATTGATCATTTAATGGACCTTATTTCATATTTGTTAACATTTTAAAATTATTTTTCTGAGAATATGATTTTTTATAATTTTAAAATATTTCATAATATATCTTTTATTATAATATAACATTGATGTCAATTTTGATGTTATTAAGTTAATTTGGATTCAAAAGATATCACAATAATGATGGAATTATAATTTGTCAATTTAAAACCCATGTAACATGATATATTAATTTACAAAAAAAATATAAGATTGTTATTCATCAAAATTAAGTAACAGTCAATATATTTATTATTGTTTATTTTAGTTAAATACTAAATAAATTTTTACTGCCTTGGTATTTCTTAATAATTTTATGCAAATAATTCAACTCCAAAAATTAAAGATAAATTAATATGATAAAAAAACTTTATGTTAATTCAAAATAAAATGTATAAGAAAATAATTTTTTTCTATACTAAATATTTATAGATATTAAATTTAATAGAACTTTATTTTATTTCACTTTTATTGTGTAACATATAATACGGGACTTATTTAATTGAATGTGTCGTGTTGATTACATAATTCAGAGAATAAGATAGCTAATATCTAAATAAATTAAATAAAAATAGTAGTCAACATTTTATGCAATTTTTTTCTCATCATTAATGTATGATCCTCAGAAAACCATTTTTTTAATTTAACTTCATTAATAAATATTCATTTCACTAATAGTTTATTTTTTAAAAAAATTATGTTTAACATACCAGACATTATAAATATTTCTTATTCATAATATGGAGTCCATTATGACTAATTAAATTCAAATAAGTGGGAAATATTATTTTAAAATTAATCCTACATAAGTGATGAAAACGAGGGTTTTATAGAAAAATCATTCAAAACATTACCACATGTTTATATACAATTTTTATATGAAATATAATCAAATTATAAATATTGTATTAATATACGAATGATTCAACTAATTAAACTATTATAAAATGAAATTTTAATTTATCTTTATAAATTAATTAAACTAAAATTAATATTCTATTTAAATTTTATTATTTTTCAATGTTCATCAAAAAAATTAATATCATGAGAAAAAATCAACAAATTTTCCTTTAGATACATTTAAAATATTGATGTAATTTTTTTGTCTATTTCATACGATTAGTTTTCCAAAACATTTTTTAAAAACAATTTAATGATTGTTCAACAAAATAAATAAAAAGTTGTTTTTTAGAAAACAACATTTTTGAAACATATAAAGAAATTACCAAAACTTATTGATTTTATTATGAATATTTTCATCATTATATAAAACCATTATAGATGATATTTAAAAATATTTATTACAATTCATATCAATATGTTCAATGTCTAAGTTATAATAATAGCGTTTATATAATTAAATTAATCATATATCATATTTTTCTTAAATATTAGTGTTGACTATTAGGAAATATAAGCTATAGTTGAGTGTAGAACAAGAATAAAATAGTGATGCATGTATCATAATACTTTCAATAAAATTAATTTATTATTAATAATATTAAAAAAAAATCAGGGTGTTAAATTATACCCCCTGTAAAATGAATTTTTTTGAAATACATCTCTATCACTAATGGATTTACATTAGATAATTCCTTGTTTAAAAACCACATTGTATATATGAATAAGAAAACATCCCTTAAAAAGTGAATTATTGAAACATTATAACTACACAATGAAAATCATAATTTGTTTTTCACATGGGATAACATTGGTGTTGATTTAAAACATGGACATATAAGAGAATAGTAATACCCAAATACGAATTTGGAGGGATAAATAACATTTTTCATAAGAAATAGGGTTATTTAGGGAAGTTTCATTACCTAAAAAAAATTAATTACGAATTATTTAGGGTACCATTTGATTCATATGAAATGAAGGTACTTGGATATATTAGTTGTTTCAAGATCATTTAATAATATAAAAAAAATTAATAAAAAATACATACATGATTTCATTCAATTTAATTAGAACAATCCATCACATTTTTTATGTGATCAGATTCCATTTCATATCTAAGTCCACAAAATGGATGTCATTTTTTTTCCTGAAACACTAAAAAATCATAAGTTCCATATATAGAACAATAATTCATTCCATATAACTCTAAATTGTTTTCCAAAAAAAATTGTTAGCATAGACAACTAATAAGAAAAACCATCATATGGATAAATAATACTTTAATCTCAAAAATGTAATTCCATTATCATCATATACACTTTTATAAATGAATAACCTTTTGAGAATTCTGAAAATCCAAAATATATAAATATATTTACCAAATTTCTCAAAATTAGGTTAATATTGATCCCAATATATTATAAAGTATCTCATAATTTACACATAACAAAAATGTGAATAATATAATCATATATTCTCTTGAAACATGGGAAGAGCCTATATAATCATTATACCATATTGAAAACATGAATTCTTCCTTACTACATCAATAAAACATATATTTTACCATATAATTAGTTAATAAAAAATGTTTTAAATTCCATCAGTGATAACATAATATAATTTTAATAAATATTATTTATCGCTTCTGAGTTCATCGATACTATCCCATTCAAATTATAAAAATCAATTTTCTATATACATAGTAACCATTTTCTCACCATCAGGAACATAATAAGGGTTTTAATTCCTTTAATCACCTGTTTTATTTAATACAACCATTTTGTTAGGCGGATTTTCTATGTCATACACATCATTCAGAATATTATTTCAAATTATAAATGGAAAAATATACTGAAAAATCAGTATTTATTTCATTATTCACAATCCAATAATTACAATAAATAATTAATTATATCATCCCACTAAATTCTAAAACAATTAAATGGGATCCATTATCTTATTTATTGATACATATTTCTTTATATATGTTTTCTGTAGTCTCTTTCATTATCAAGAACACAACCATTACACATACAACCATTAAAATCACATTCATTACCCTGAGATATCAATTTTTTAAGGGTCATACATTCAATAATTAAAAACTTCATAAATTGATATTACCATATGAAGACCAATATATCCTTCAATTATGTTAACTAATAAATTATTTTTTACTATGTAGATAAAATCTTTGTGTTATTCTTTCCCACTATCCAAACATGCTTATATTCCTCAATGAAATATTCATGGTAGATTCATCCTACATTGTTGACACATACAAAACTGAATATTATTTCTTCTATGGTCTTCACTACATGAAATCTTAGTGAAATAATTTCTATTATTATTTGGAATGGTTGATAGTTTGTTATGGTATATGTTGTAAATATTTTCCTATGAATACTAATTAGGAATAATAAAAATTTCAAATTTCCCTAGTCATCTACCCATTTGGATTTTAATCAGTGAATTGTCTCTCACATTCATTTTAATCTATTTCCTTGAAAATCCATCAAAAATCATTGTGTAAGAATGATTAATCACTGTGGTAAAATTACATAATCATAAAAAATTTATATTATGTCTATTAATTTAAAACTACTTTTAATTTTATAAAACGTTATTTTTTTCTATTTTATTTTTATTAAAAATCTTTTTAAATAATTCCCAATTTTTAATAATGAGTTTGTGAATTTACAAATAATTTCTTCTAATAATGTAAAACTATGTGTCTAACAAGGAAAATTTTTATGCTCTAGTTTCCTATCGACTCTAGATGAATATGGTGTTTTTGAGGTTTCTTATACAATGCACATCTATACTAGAGACACATCCACTTGTACTACCATAACAATTATGTGTTTCTAGGAAACCACTCAGTCAATAATTTAAAAAAAATTCTATTAAATTTCTAATACATTAACTTATCCTTAGTATTATTCATAGAGATAAATCTAGACATATCCTTATAAATATCCCTAGGGATGTCACAAATTTTTAATCATACTTATTTCTAAAGTATAATGAAACATTTCCATTAATACCAAATATAGTATCCTGAAAATCTCTTATATGGATAATTCAATTTTTATATTAATATTTATTATAAAACACATAAAATTTCCAAGGAATATAATTTTTTATTTCATATATAAACATGGAATATAATATTCTAATTTTTTTAAATATCTTCAACATCTCTAAAAAATATTCTCATATAGCACTCTTATTTGGAATAACCTACCTAAAATTTTATTCATATATTGGGGAATGTAAATGTTATAATAGGTGATCTATGTTTCCTAGAAGGGGTAAACATACGATATTTCTATCAATGAAAATATGAATGATGATGATAAGAAAAAAAGTATGTGATCATGAACATACCATAAAAGTTCAATACCCAACCTATCATGGATCACAAAAATGAGTAATGGTATAAAAAATCATAATTTCCAAAGATATTTACCACATGAATGTGAAATAATTATAAACAAATCATCCACTATAAGCTGATGTCATAAAAGTTTATTTAAAACAAAAATATATATAAAAAATTATTTATTAAATTTTAACTTTAAAGACCATTGAAATGTTAGATCATGATGTACATGATTCTCATAATGGAGTAGGATGCCCCTTTTTCATACAATGTATCATGAATGCTGTTTTTCACAAGGAGGATTAGGACACAAAATGTTTCCCATAGTGGATATATACCATCGACTAGTTTCTAACTTAATCTCATGATATATTTATATTTACCCAATTCATTGGAGGGGGATGTTGGTCCCATCAGTTACATAATGAAAAATATACAAATGTGTGAAACAATGTATGAAACCATTAATCATGTCATAAAACATGAAATGAAATGGATTTCATAACATTTTTTTTTCATGGTATAACATGTTGTAGAGAAATGGGTTTTATAAACAACGTTTCATAATAAAAACAACCCATTCAAAGAATGAAAGGAATACATGGATCAAATCCTTACTACGCCAATGTTAATATCATCAGATGAAATCATATTTGAAAATTAATTTTGAAATGATCAAATAAAAAAAATTAATGATGGAAGTATATTTTTATTGACAATAATTATTAAAACATTAACACTATTCTAAAAATCATTTTCATTAAGATAACCTTTAAAGATTAATAAATTATAATCTAAAACATTTCATAAGTAAAATATAATTTCCACCCAAATAACAAATAAAACATAATATTTTTTTGAAAAAAATTCATTAAATTAACTTTGAAAACATATTAATGATTCTTTGAAAATCATTCAAAATCCATTTAAACATGAAATATTTTTTGAAATAATTTTTTTTTTAAAATAATTTTTTTAATTATAGTAGAATCATTGAAAATAATTTAAAATAATTTTTAAGAAAAAAAATATTTTAAATTTAATTTTACATGAAAATTTTATTAAAAAGAAATTTAAAAAAAATTTAAATTTTTTGAAAACCTTTTTGTGGAGTAAAACATATTTTTGACCAAACTATGAAATAAAATCATAGTTTCAAAAAAACTTCTTATTTATATTAAGTACTAATGACTGAGAGAATGTAATCATTACTTGAAAATATCATTAATAACCAGAATATAGGAAAATTCACAATAATTATTGAGTGATAGATTATGATATATCAACATTTGAGTCGAAATTATAAACAAGACATATAAATTATTAGATATAACAAAAAATCATCACTAAATTAATAACATTTAATTAGAGGACCTATAAAGTGTGAAAAAAAATAAAAAAAGTAAAATTAGGATAAATAGGTTAATGAAAATAAATTTCATAGTGGATATATATACACCTCATGGAATAATATGGGATCATAACATAACATACATTTCTGAAAAAGAGAATTGAGACATAAATATTCTACCGATTTGGTAAATTTTTCATCACAAACACCATGAATGATAGAATATAAAATGGATATTTAAATTGAATAATTCTAATTATATTAATCATAATATAAATTAATGGGTAATATAGACAAAATATAAAATAAATATGTGTTGAAAATGGAATTTTTTTCATGGAGGTAAAAAGGTGGACGTAAATCCCTTACTCATTGAGTAATATTATTTTCATAGTCCATTTAAAAGAAAAAATAAATGGAAACATTAATTATAATTACATTAGCTAGATTCACAATATATCAATTTATATTTATGTATATAAACAATATTTTAAGAGATAACAATGAATATGGAATATGCCTCTTAGAAATACTTGTTACACTAGAAATACATTTAACTTAAGACGTGAATTCTTGCATAAACACTAAAAATTCATTATAATAAATATTTTTTTATAAATACATAATGAAACCATATTAAAATATATAACAATATTTATAGGTTTTTTGGTAATTTATATTACCTTTTTATTAACAATTCCTTGTTAATGTTATGTTTCAGGTAAAAATCGATGTGTTTTCCATATTTGTTTTGGCTTTTTATTCTTAGTACTATTACATCAATCATTATTTAATAATCTCTAAATTTAACCAATCACATAATTTTAACTTATATTCATTACATATTCATTTATTGTAAGCCATAAAATTTAGTTATACGAAATATAATTCTCCATTCATTGATGTGATTTTCCATATGTATGAAAGAATGCTATTTTTTGTTTCTTATCAGTTTGAAAGTAAGAAAAATAAATGATATATTATAATTATAGAATAAATTTTCTTTATTATATATCAAATTTATTTATTAAACCCAACCATAATATGTTCTATGTAATTTATTAATGAATCACATCTCTTTGTGAGGCGGTTGTCCTCTACACACACGAACAATGTTATCAGATTCCCAAAAAAATAGAAAGTTTGAAGGTATTCATGATATAAATAATACCTAAAAATAAAAATATAAATGTTTTAATAAATATAAAATATTAAATTATGTACATCATTTTCAATATCCTTGAGAGGGGGTAATGGAAAAAATCAACGACATCAGTTTGTGAGGACGTAGTATGTTGTACACACGAATGCTGATTTTTATAACTAATTTGATGAAAATATTTGTGGTTTTAGGTAATAAAATTATCATGAAAATAATATTTATGTATAATATACTAATTTACTATATAATCATTGTATAATTGTAATTTATAGTATAGAGGATGAATAACAAGATAAACTCATATTGATTACTATTACGTTTTCTTTTGGTATCCTCGGTGGTTTACAATATATCCATTATTGGATGTATTTATATAAAAACCAAGTCTTTTAATATTAGGTTATGGAAGTTTTTTATTTTAATTTGGATTATTTTAGCCAAAAAAAGTATTAAAATATATGAATACATGTGGATAAGGAGTTCCCTTTTATATTTTAATAGTGGAATTCTTGTAAATACCTAAAAGTATTCACTATTTGGAGGCCAATCATAACTCATGTGGCTAAATATGATAATTAAAGTTTTTTAGTGGTTATATGGTTTTTAAAGACATAACCCACACATTAAAACACTTTTTTAAGAAAATTTATTCCTTAACATTCAAGTATCCACATTTTTAAAATTTTGGATTTTCCGTATGGTAAATGGTTTTGTATCCTTTGTAGTTAATCCCTTAAGTCTTATGTAATGTTGAACATACAAAAAAATACAGAGCCAAAAAATATAAATTCTATATCTTATTTATAAAGTATAATTCCATTGTGTTTTTTAATTTAATAATAACACAGGTACATGTAACACACATGAACAATGCTTCAACCATAACTATGGTAATAGAGTTTTTTTCTATTTAGGGGTGAATATTTTCATTGAAAAGGTTAAATTGGTCAATGAGTGGACTATAAGTGATATTTATTAGAATTTAAAAATCACTTGATATAGGGTAGTATTTTTAATACTTTTATATCATTTAATAAAATATCAGTTATTATAATATAACATTAATTATAATTTTGGAATTATTTATATATTTTGAATTGACACAAATATCAAGATAGTGATGTAATTTGAATATATTATGATCAAAATGGTGTATCAATATAGATTCATCTAATAATTTACCAAATATAACAACTCATTCAGTTTACTTCACATTCAATATTATTAGTATCTTTTTTACTTATATATTAATTAATAAATACTTCATTAGAGTTTCTTAATCATTTAACATAAATAATTCATATGAAAAAATTATATATCAATCATTATGATATAAAATAATATATATATTAAAATAATTTGAATAATAATGAATTTTTTTCCATATCCCAATACATTTTATAAATTTGTTGTATGATGTGTATCATTTTTCATTTTCTTTACTTGACATATTATATCTTTCATAGTCCATTGAAGTTGGAATAACTCTTTCTTAATTCATAAATAAATGAATTAAATAAAATTATGTTTTTATTGATGGTAATTTTTAATTTTTTGATTCTTGTTTAACCCTTTCTAAAACAATTTTTTACCATAACTACAGTAATTAATTTTTAATCATTCACTATTCATTTTGGGCATAAATTAGTTTTACCATATTATAAATTATAAATTGAAAATATTCATAATATAGAATCGTTTTTCCATAATATATTATTATATTTTGAATAATGTAATTGAAAATTAATCTCATATATGTGTCGAGAATGTGGGGTTTTATAGCCAAAATGATGAAATGGTTTCAAAAAATTAATGTCCATTTTCAATATGAAATAGATTCCAATTATGTATATTTGATTAATAGATATATTATTTAAATAATAATTATTTAAAATACAAATAATTATATTTATCATTGTAAATAAATTAAACGAAAATATATTTTACACTTTAATTCAATAATTTTTTACTATTATTCAAAAAATGCATGATTCAAAAAATAAAAAAAAAATCAACAGAAATATTTTTAAAATTAATTTTTCAATTTTTTTTATTTTTGTCATTTTTTTTATGTTTGTGTAAAAAATAAATATATTATTATTCCAAAATATAAATATAGATAATTTTAATTGAGAAAATAGTAATTTTGACACCAATAATGTCAATAATGAAAATTATATATTTTGTTAGCAATATATATTCAATATATAAAACCATTATAAATAACATTTTAATAGTGGCTATTAATATTAATATCATTATGTGTAACAGATAGGTTATACGGGTAAAATTTACATAATTATATTAATAATGTATCATTATTTTTTTTAAAAACTCATTATTTCATGTAACACCAACTTTTCCAGATTTGTGTATAGATGAAGATTAACTTTTATTTAATGCAATGGAATCCATAAATAAAATTTAATTTTTTTGAAATATAAAAATTCATAAACACTCTGATTCTTACATTCTAACATGCTAAAAAATTTATCCATAGAAATTCATCATTATCTATTCAATGGTATGTCATTTGATTATTTCATCATAGAAAACGACATCATAAAATATTAAAAAATCAATTCCCATAGAATATAATATTTGAAACATAATAGATACCCAATGTTACTCAAAACAAGGTTATCACATGGGTAAACATACGTGGGAAGTTAAAGAATGGAATTCGAAGAAAAAAAATTACCACCCCAATAATGGTGGAGAGTGATTGAGAACAATTGTCACAAGATTGTTACTAATCTATAGACTATTAAAAACTAAAAAACAATAAATAATTTCGATTTAATAGACAATTTGATTCATTATAAATAATTTTACTATGATATTATTATTTTTTCTATATCCTTTCCCAAATTTTCACAATTTTCATGAGAAGATATACACACATGATTTTATTTCATTTCATATAAGAAATCTTACCCTTAGGTTATGCCTTGAAATATTTATATATAATCTCTCAAAAAAATAATTGAAGTTGATTTTTTACTAAATATCTAATGGATCTTAAGATCCATTTATATAATGATAAATCATTATGTATATCTTCATTTATCATGATACAAAAAGTTCTATCATATGTTATCTTATATGAATAAATTTTCAAATAGTAAAATAATACATTAATATCTAAAACCACGTTCAAATTTAAACACAAACCATTTCATAAATTATTATCCTTTAGACCAATATAAAAATACAATACATAGAAATAAGGTAATTGAATTTCTAAATATTACCATAACATTGATCCCACAAATATCATAATGTGTTCCTTATTTTCCAAATAAAAAATGATAATAAATTTATCATGTATTGTCAGGAAACATGGGGATAACCTGAATTACCATTATTTCGTATTGAGAACAAGAATTATTCCTTACTAGTTAAATTAACAACATAATACAGAATATATTCCTTAAATAAAGATGAGTTAAAATCCATCAATGATAACATTATCTACTTTTTCAAAAAATAAAATATAAGTTCTAAGGTTATAAATACTATATAGATTGCATTTTTAAAATCTGTTATATATTTATCCTAATATCATTATCTAAACATAGAGAACATATTATGGTTTTTATTTCCCTTAATCATGTTTTCCCCAATAATATAACCTTTCCATTATTTGAAATTTCAATATCATCTGCAGCATTAATCATATTCATTAAATTCCATAACAAGAAAATATTAAGTAATACGTAAATATTTCATGATTTATAGTCCTTGAATTACAATATATACAATATTCCATAATCACACTTCATTATCAATCTTTTCACTAGGATTTATAATATCATTTCTTAGTACCCTTTTCATTTCAAATTTAATTTATAGGCTCTTCATAATCATCAATATAACAATTAATCATTCAGAATTATAATTCACTTGACATACATTCCACCTAGGAAATCGATTTTCATAATTATCATACATTAAATAGTTAATTAATTCAACAATTAATAATAAATTAGGGATACCAGCATTCTCATCCATTTTATTAATCGAAGTCTTCATTTTTCTATTGAAGTTACTTTATTTGTGTCATTCATTTCCATAATCAAATCATCTTCTTGTTCATATATAACATCAACTTGGGTGTTTCATCCTGTAGTATCAACACATGGGAAAATGAATATTCTTTTCTATAAGGTATCCACTATATGATCTTTCATTAGACACTTGTCTTGTCTTCTTCGGTGAAAAATAGAGTCCGATAATGTACATATTGTTTATCTTGTTATGCAATAAATAATTATGAATAATCACAACTTTCATACAATAGTCATCAATCCATTTGGTTAGTTATTATTAAAATTTCTATCACATTCAATGCAATCCTAGTTATATCAGGTTCCATCCATATCATAATGTGAGAAGCATTAATCATATTGTGAAAAAAACATAATCTATAAAAAATCACAAATAGGATGTTTATTCCATTATAAATTGCATTTAATCTATTATACATTATGATTACGTTGTATCATTAATAGTCTTATTCTATTTAAATCATTTACTATAATTTTTAAAGAGTTTATGAATTTTGAAATCGTATAAACCCTAGAGTTTAAAACTAGTTATACAACAAGGCCCATTTTCCTTCACCAATTACTGATTGATTATAGTTAAATATGGTGTTTTTGGGTTATCTCCCCTAAGTACATCTATTCAAGATCCATATCAACCTATTGTACCTATATAGTGGTGTGTATCTATGAAACTAGTTACTCTATACATTACCAAAATTCCATGACATTTTCCTATACACTATATCATACTTATACTAATATATGCAGACATTTGTAGATATATCCTTAGAAATGTATACAGGGATCACAAATAAAATTCAACCTAGATTCCAATTGTTAACTAATCCTTCCCATTTCTAGAATCTATAGTAACATGGAATCCCAAACATGGATACTAAAACATATTATATGAATATTCATTACATTACACAAAGAATCACCTAAAGACCTTAATATTTTACTTCCTTTGGAATCATAGAACATAATATTCTAATTTAGTTAATGGTCATCATCATAACCCACAAAAATATTAACACATATTACTCCTCTTATGTATAACCTACCTAAACCTTTATTCATCACATAGATAAATGAATGATATAAAAGGGAGGGCATAGATTCTCAGGATGAGAAAACATAATAGATATCAATATAAGGTCCTATGTGAAATGTGCTTCATAATAATTTTCTTATTCAAATCCCATAAAGGAGAAACGAGATTCATAAAACTTTTTTCATAAAAAATAATTAACCATTAAGATTAATATTAGTAATATCATATCATTTACATAGAAAAAAATATGAAACATCAATATATGAAATATTTGATGGAAAATATTTATATAAGGGTCATTAAAAAATTTCCTGTGGAAAATATATTTTTCTTACACCATTTTTAAAATAAAAAACAATTTTCAAATTCAATTTCTTTTAAAATCCATTTCATTGAAAATAACATTTAATTATTATAATGGAAATATATAAATTATTTCTTGAGGAAAATATCCTTTCCACTACAAAAAATTAATGAAAAAAAACGTTTTTATAGCGAATTTATTTGAAAATAACCTTGTAAATTTATAAAAGAATCATTCAAAACATTCAAAACACATTTTAGACTAAATTTTTTTTCAGAATCCTTTCCATTGATAATAAAAATTGTAACATATAAATTTATCGTTGAAAATAATTGAAATATATTATTAAAACAAAACATTTTGCAAGTAGTTTTCCCTGAAAATTATCATAACATATCATTTAAAGCATTGAAATCATTTTTTAGAAAATATGGTTTTATAATCATATATATTTCTACATAAGTGAGATATATTGATGGATTTTATTAAAAATATTTTCTTAAATATATCAAGATAATAATACAGAAAAAATGTTATCATCAAAAGATGTTATCATTAATAACCATAGGAGAATAAAATTAATGATAATTTGTGAGAGTTATATAATTATATTTCAACATTAGAGAGTTAATCATAAAGAATCCCATTAAATGATGAAATTGTACCATAAAATCATTACTACTTTGGTAACATTGAAACATAATTCCCCTTATTTAATAACATAAAATTAAAAATAAATTATAATTAGGATACATAAATGTTTTATATTATGTGTCAAAGGGGATACATACAAACTTCATGGAATAATATTTTCACTTAACACAATGTAGAGCTCATAAGTGGAAAATGTAGACAAAAGTCCTTTGACGACTTGGTAAAATTTAAACCATAATATAAATAAAACATATATAAAAAAGGATATGTAAGTACTAATAATTTTATATATAATAATAATAAAATAAATTCATAGGTCTTATATATATAAAATAATTGAAATATGTGGTGAACATAGCATGTGTCTAATGGAAGTAAATAGTCAGACAAAAATCCATTACCATTTTAGTAACTTTTGTATCGTAATCCCTATGAAAGTATAAAATCATAAAAAAAATTATTTATAATTAAATTATTTATTTTCAATTTATATAATTTCATAGGATTTTTTATAAAAATCAAATAATAACAGAGCGGTGAATATGGAATATGTCTCTCAAAAATACAATTGAGACTAGAAATCACCATACATAAAGTATTTAATTCCATTATACTCTTTCAGACAACCATTATAATATTTTTTTTATAAATCAATAAAATAACAATATTTTTATATACATATCATACCATAGATTATTATTTTTTATGACATTATATTACCAATTTATTAACACTTCAATGTTAATGTTATTTTCGAGGAAAAAATCACATTGATTTCAATATATGTTTCACAATTATATTCATAGATCAAATAAAAAAATCATGATTTAATCATGAAAATAATGTAAAACATGATATAAATTTCACATATATTAAGGCATATATATTTATAGTAATCTATAAAATAGTGATATTAAATGAAATGCACCATTCAGGGAGACAATAGGTCGTATATACAAGTGAACACTATTATTAATTTTCAAATATATTCAAAATAAATAAAATAAAATAAAATAATATAACAACCTAATAATTTTTACTTCATATATATAACATTCTTAAACCCATCATTAATAATTTCCTTGAAAATAGTTTACGAATCACATCTCTTTGTGAGATGGTAGTCCACCAAACACTTGAATGATGTTATCGTATTTCCACAAAATCTAAAACCTAAATATATGTATGATATAACAATTAGAGATGAATAATAATATAAAAATTATCAAATTTATAATATATAAATATTTATTACTTCATTATTCAAAACCTTTGTATATGATAATAGAAAGTTTATGGCCATCAGTTCATGAGGTTGGAGTCAGTCACATTGGTGAATGATAATTTTAGAATCTATTTGGTTGAATTGTGTGCATTTTAGATCAAAAAAATGAAATTAAAACTTCTAATTATATGTTAAATCCCGCTTTTATTATATAATAATGTTATAATAATAATTCAATTGGGTAGGATGAAATATTACAATGAACGCTCATTGAGGAACATTACCTTTCCATCAGAAATCCAATATAGGTTTTCACTAAATATATTATTAGTTTGTTTTGTTACTAAAATATGGATCATAGGATGTGTTAATGGTATTTATAATGTTCATTTTATATGATAATGGTCAATAAAAAAGACATGATATGTGTGATAATGTGGGGAGAGTGAGAACACTTTTTTAGATGAGTAGGACTGGAATTCTAGTAATTACTCAAAATAAATCATTATTGGGATGTCAGAAATATGTAATGTGGATCAAAATAATATGTATACTGCTGTTGAGGGATGATATGGTCGACCAATACCTCAACCACACATTTAAACACATTTTTCAAACATTTACCTCCTTAACATCCAAGTATCCATGTATTTACCAATTTAGTTTTCCACTATTCTATCTAATTTTTTAACAAATGATATTTATAAATTAAGACTAAATTAACGTGAGACTAACTTGATGAATTTTACCAACTAATTATAAAAATGATATCTAATTTATAATGTGTAAATCATATGTGTGATGGAATTTTATTTTAATACAAGTGCCTGTAACCCAAAAAATCATTGTATTAATCATAAATGTTCTCATAAAGTTTTACTATTTACAAGTCAATATGATCATTATAAAAGGTAAATTGGTAAATTAATGGACCATATTTTTTTTGGTAAAACTGAAAATTCTATTAGCATTTTATATTATTTTAAACAATTTTTACTCATTCAATAAAACATTATTTTTTTAAAATTTCAAAAATGTTAATTTCAAAGAAAAAGACAATTAATTTCACAATAAAAATATATAGAATATAATTGAATTATAATATTTAATTTTCAACCCTATATAACATGATATATTCATAAATAAAGTAAAACGAAGCTAATAATTCATTAAATTTACTTCATATTGAATATTCTTATTATAACTTTGTGTAGATAAATATTAAATAAATAATTAATGAATTTCCATTTATTAGGTTTTTTAAAATCTAATTAATCAATTAAGGTTATTGAAAAATTTACTGATAAAAAAATGCTTAATAATTAAAAATATTTTTTATAAGTCAATGAATGTTTTTCCACTATCTGACATCATTGTTTAAATTAATATTAAGAATATTATTATTGACATAACATATTATATGGTTCTTAATAAAATGAATGCTGATTTAAATTTTTATATTTCATATATCTTTATGGTGGTGATCGAAATAGACTCGTTAAATAAAATTTTCCATATATTTTAGGTCAATTTTACTCTTCGAATTATTGTTTAACCATCAGTAAACCATTTTTTCAATTCAACTATGATATTTTCTTTTAATTATTGTCATATTTATTTTTGGTAAAAAATTCTATTGAAATTATTAGAAATTAAAAATTATTCTGATTCATAATATTTAATCCATTTATCCAAATTAAATTCAAAGAAGTTGAAAAAAATTAATTTATAATAAACCTATAGATGTGATCAGAAAGAATGTTTTTATATAAAAATTGTTCAAAAGTTTCAGAATAATATATATCAAATTTCAATATGAAATTTATTCAAATAACATAATTTGAATTAATGTATATTTAATTGAACTAATTATAATTTACAGACAATTTTAAATATAATTTTCATCATAAATAAACTAAATGATAAAAAAAATCAATTAAAATTCAATTGTTTTTTCTATTCATGAAAAAATAAATCTTTTCAAAAAAAAATACCCATTATTTCACCATAACATAATTTTGGCATTATTATAATAAAAACAAATATTATTCAATCAAATTAAATTTCAATTTTTTTAAACTATTTTTTACCAAATTATATTAAAAAGTATTTTATTGTGAAAATGGATTATTAAAAACATGTAAATACTTTAAAGAATAATATGTGATTTAATATCAATATTTTTTTATCATATAAATAAATTATAACAATATTAATATATTATTTAAAATTATTCATAAAATTATTTTCAGAGTCTCTATCGTATTATATTGTTTGTATAATTACATTAATAATATATCATGGTTTTTCTATAACTTAGGGAATCATGTAATAAAGTATATTCTGGATTTATGTGTAGGGAAATGCTAACAAGTTGTTCTATGTAATAAAATCCATCAATACTATTTATTTTATTCAGAAAATATTAATTCTTAAAAGATAGGGGAGTTATCAGGTCACTATAATTGACAATGAGTGAGTTCATGTGTTCTAATTCAAGTGAGTATTATATCATACCAAAGGATCACATCTCATCCCCCATTACAAATTGAGATACTATAATATCAATGAATTATGGAAAATATCATCTTATCATCATGTAATTTAATTAATCTTATGGATATACAATGATGGAGGGTATGTGATGAAATATTTTTGTTTATATTCAACAATTATATGATTTACTATAGTGGAGTAGGAATTTATTGGTCAAATTTACTTATCATATTGTTAATTTTATAAATAAATCATTTAAGAACAGTTTATGGTAATCATCAAAATTTTTGGATTCTAAATTATTGAATTGTGTTGAAGAATCATTTTTTTCTATATAAACATTCAATAATACTATAATAATCATTATGAACAAGAAAAAGATGTTTTACATATATTTTCTTAAGGATTAATCACATGATTACCTTTCACACATGCATGAAATTACTCACTATTTATCCCTTTAACAATTCTTATTTCATTACCGCATTTAATTTGGATTATTTTATATTTAGTTGATTTTTACTTTACAAAATTTAATATCCCAACATAATTTCCATATGATTGTTTATAAAAAAGAATTTTAATTTTAAACTAGCTAGTAATGATTTTTCATATACCATTCTCCCTTGAATAAAAGAATGTAGATAATATTCTTTAATAGGATAAACCATCTTAATAAACACAACATATAAACACAAGTTACAAGGTAAACTATTGATTAATTAAATATAACTCGATTCAATAAAAAATAAACTCATTACTTTTCATTTAATTCTAGAAATTACATTTTTCTTGCTACCTTGGATTTTAATAGGAATATCATTCTCATTTATAATGGTTACACTAACATTGTTTATCAAACAATTTTTCACTACTATATATTTAGTCATACATAATTAATATGAACAATTAAATACCCAACTATTACTTTTTTTGAATTATTATCACATAAGTACAATATATTTTAATTCTAATAGTCTATATTTTGATTCAATGAATGATCTTTAAATTTATATTTAATTCTATATATACATTCACCATTCTAAAAAATAGTTACTATCATAGTCATCTTCTTTATGAGTAAATTTATCATTGTCAATAATGATAGTTTAAAAATGTTATTATTAAAAATTTAATGGTTAATATTATATATCAGTATATAAAATTCTTAGAATATATATATATATCATAAGGTTATATTTATAAAAATTAATGTAATATCCAAAAAAATGTAATTTTTTTTTATGTTGGATACACGTTCATTGATTTTTCATAATTCCTAAAATATCATTAATAAACTACCTTCTGCATTCATTAGAATATGTTAGTTTTTGATATTGAATTCAAAAATAATTAATAATTTACAAAATATATACATTTTATTCTTAATTCCAATATATCCTATATATCCTCCACACTTTATGTATTTTCTCTATGATCTATTTAAAAAAAAATCTTTATTTCTTTATTTTATGTTTATCTTTTAAGCATTGTGAATTATCCATTTTGGTATATGGGTTTAATAACTCTTTGGTTTAATTATATCTAGGATTAATAATATATGTATCATTTTGTGTTCTAAAATATCCATATAATTTCATTTTAAATTTTATATTTGTTTTTTATTTCAGTGTTTCATCAATTTGTTTTATAATCTATTCAATATTTTTTGGAAATACCTCTATATCATTACTCATTTTAAATAATAAAGAATAACCATAAATAGTATATAAATTTTAATTTTCTCTTTACTTGGTGCATGGAATCATAAAAAATATTATATTTTTCTTCAAAATTCATCCTAAATTAAAAAAATGATTTCTTTTTTCTCTTATGTAAAAATATTTTATGAAACAACTGGTTCTTGTGTTATAATGTTATCCTCTAGTTGAATAAAAATATTTCATAATTAATGTAGTATCCTATCTAATTTCTTATTTTTTCCTTTGGGAATCAATATCATTATGGATATAATATGTTGTATACATCAAATAATTTTTTTATTGATAATATAATTCAACATCAATGACATCATCAAGGACATAATTATCACCATATCAAAATTATGTTTCATATTATTTATATGATATCATGGAATCCACATCCTAATTAATAAAAAATTCATAAATTGATTTGTTATTATATTTTATAAAAAATATTTTTGGCCACATTTTGGAAATAATAGTGGGAAATTTTATATAACCCAGGGACATAGTAAATGAAATTGATTTCTTCCATAATTAATATACTGATATTGAAATTTAATTTCAGAATTAACATTTCTTATTCTTACTTATCTATAAATCAGGGATATAAACTCATATCTAACTTTTTCATTATGCTTATCATTAATTAATATTTATTTATAAATTTATTTATTGGATACCCATTTTATTGATGGAGTTGATTATTTTACTGGAAACACCATTATCTCACAAGTAACTAATGAGTTTTTAAATATTTATAAAACACATTTATCAAGTATATTTCATTAAATAATGGACTAAATTTCGTTGTATAAATTTGTTATTCTCCATATCATATTCTATATATTATCAAAATGAATCATTTTTTGGAAAATACATCTCATTGTTTTGAACCTATAAATAATACATTCAATTAATTATTCTATAATTTCATTTGGAATCATTCATGTTTTTAGTATTTATTAATTTAAACATGATTTTTTCTTTCATTTAAGATTTAATTAAATTTATTATTTCTCTAAACATCATTTAAAAATTAATTGATGGAAGGGAAACCAATTAAAATTATATAAATAAGATTTTACAGTTCTTTAGTTAATTATTATAATGACATAGAATTCCCTATAAACAATGTACTATTTTAAATAATTAATGTCATATCTTTTGAATAATTGATTTGAAAAACACAAATATTTATAACATGTGATTCCATCTAAGTAGATATATGATTTTACATCATTGTGAAGTTAAATATTTGAATATTTATAACAATGAAATATTGGAACAATTTTGAATTTGGAAGATTATACATAATAACATGAATTCATAATGACAATTTGTGTCTGAAATATTTTCAATGATTTGGAATCTTATCCTGAATAGCAAATTATGATGCTATGGTACCAAAAGGATACCTCGAGAGGGTTGAAAATCAAGGTATCAAAATGATTTTCTTAAAATTATTATTTAATTTTTATATAAATTACATGATATGTGAATCATAAATATGATAACCTTTGACAAAAATATAATATATATTAATTTATATATAAAAAAGAAACAATAAGAATAATAAGTACTAAAAAAATTTCTATTCCCCCATAATAGGCCACATATAAGGAGAAAACACACAATAAGGAGATTATATATATTGATCTCAAGTGGATAATTTTTTTATTGTGGAAATATGTGAATCGATAATGATTAGATAAGTTTTAAGGATTTAGTTAATTTAAATAGATTTCGTTCTTGTGTAATTCGACTTTTAAATGTGATTATTAATGTGCCAATCCTCAATGAAATGAAAACTGTTGGTGGATTCAAATAAAATGGTGATAAATATTTATAGAATATGAACGAAATAATACTAGATTGTGAATGGAAAAGGATTATATTGACTTATATTGGCTACATATATAACGGTATATTTTAATTTAAATTAATTATGTAATGGAAGTAATATTTTCATTACCTATGTAAAGGTATTTACCTACAAAATTGTATATACAGTGTAATTTAATCATATTTCAGATTTATATAATGGTATCTAGGAATTTCATGTAAAGTTTATTATGAGGATCAATAAATATACACGCTCTCTTAAGGGTATCTTACCCATCTATTATTTTAGTTGTGAGCTTTCTCATCTCAAATGAAGTTATCCAGGTGACATATATTAATGTATACATGACGATATGTAAGATTAAATTACTGTCAAATGAACATTCATTAGAAACTTATTGGTGAAAATATAGACATGGAGGTTATGAAATGTCAATTCATCACCTGTGTAAGGATATTATAATACATAACAGTATATTAATTCTATATTAAATTATGTTATTAATAATATAAGGATGAATTTTGGAAGCATACAGGTACATGGAATATGATTTATATTCAAAAAAATATCATGATCATAATTATTATGGGATATATAATGAAGAACACTACTTACATGATAAAATCCATCAACAAACTGATATAAAAGTTAGTATGGGTAACATTTTTCATATAATATTCATTTATCTTACATGAAAGAAGAGTAGAAACCAGGGCATGAAATTTCCCAATATGATTGTTAATGAAACTAAAACATGATAAATGTATGTGAAATCTTAAGAAAATTGACCATGAATATAGTTAAACTTATATACATGAGCGATACAATCTAAGACATGTCATGGAATCATCCAATAAGGACGCAACATGATCAAATATTAAGCCACAAGTATTTGAGAATGAATATTTTTCGTGAGGAAATATGTTTCCCTAAATCATTCGAGCATTATAAATGTATGTTATTAAAACTGGGAATCCTACATCGTGTGGTAATTTTAAAATATATTAATTAATAGGTGATCCATGGTTATAGAACTATTTGGAAAATTAGATACCAATATCTTTCAGGTATTTCTGATTATTTTATAATATGAAAAATGTATATATAATTGAGACTTTATGGTATTTTAAAATGAATTCATGAAGTATTCCATGTCATAGAGACAAATATTGGTATTAAAAATATAGTGAATCATAATCCATCGTGTTATTAAAATGTCTAAATATAATACCCAAAACCTTATTATTATTCATGTTTAAATATAGAAAAACAAATGTATTCTTTATGTAACATTTAAATAACGAAATTAATAAGATTTAAAATGAAAAATATCATTTTAATTGTTGATAAATGTGTTCATATAGGTGATGGAAAAAATTGGATTGAAAAATGTAAGATATCTTTCATCCATTGTATATCATTATTTTGAAAGGAATTTGTTTCATTGTATTAAAGATTGATGAAAATAAATTCTTGAAATACATTAAGAATAAGATCACATGAACTAATGTTTTTTGAAGAACCTTTGTGCTGATAATTTTTTATACAACTAATCATCATGATGGAGTAATAATTTAAAGAGAATCTATGTTTCTTGGGTAGGGAGACCATTTTAATAATAATATCTTTCTATCTTTTGATTTACATTGAAGAAAAATATATTTCATAGGTGTCTCAATCTCTATTATAGGCTTCTGATTGAGCTTTCAAACCAATCATATATGAGGTAGTGTTAGGGTGTCTAACCTATTATTGATATACTATAACTATGGTTTATAATCACGTGTATTGGGGTATGTGTATTTTGGAGAATCCTTAATTTGACATCTATCCCACATGGAATGTAGTATGATTTTATTCCAACCCATATCAATCATCTTTTGTGAACTAAAATATTGTATAACTACACATTATGTGTTATTGAATTATAATTTAGAGTGGTTTAAGAAGAATAACATGTTCGTGTGGATGAATTGGAATAGAAATTATTACTTAAAACAAGGGTAGAACAGAGTGGCCCCCAAGTAGTGGACCCTAACATGTCATTAGACTCTATAATTAAAATTAGAGTAGGTTTCTAATATTGATCCACAATTTTTTTATTATGGAATGAATTGTTGATTTCAATGATATTGATTCCCTTATTTTATGAATGTTGATAATAGGTAATGTGATGATGAAAGGTAAATAATTACCAATAAAGTGTAATTGTAATCTAATTGACATATTTTCAATTATTTCAATAAGATAAACCTTCTATATATAATGAATATATTTCAATATTCAAATATGTTTCATTTTAGAGATTAAATCAATAACCATAACTTTTATAATAAAAATAAGAATTATAAATAATCACATATGCTGCGATACCCATATAATGAAATGTATAAATATAATTTTATCAATAAGTCTAACCCACCAATGGGTATTGTTGGTAAAATATTATACTCTCACCAAATCCAACAAAATAATATGTCATTCGGGTGATGAAGAGACAATAATATCAAGTTTATATTCTTAGGAAGTCTCAAACAATTCTAAATATGACCAATAGAGAATCACAAATGAAAATTATTTTTTAAAGGAAAATAATTCCATAGAAAAAAATTTACTATAGATTAAGATGTCTTGATTCTCAACAGAAACAAAATGGGATCCTCGATGAAGGATAAATGTCATATAATTTAAGAAAATTCCAATTAAATTTTAATATATGTTTTCATTGAGAATGTGTTTAAGGCTAGAATCATACATCTTAAAACCCAACATAAATAATTGAGATAATTATATACATATAGTGAATAAAATGTGAATGTAATGGTTGAAAAGTTAACAGAGAGATGTATAAAAATTAGAGACCTTGATGATTGGATGAACTATTATATTTATAACATTAATATCCTAAAAAATTAAATATCAACATGTGTAGTTTCAAATGGAGATATAAATACTAAATCTAGAAATAATTTTTTTTTTCAAAATTTGCAATTATATTTCACCAAAATTTAAAAAAAATGTGATTAAATTATGGATGAAACTGGGACATCATGAGTACTTTTTTTAGGATAATAATCCAAAATATGATATAAGTAATCTAGAAATTCAAAAATATCATTCAATGATACAAAAAATATTTTACGAATTTAATTGTAAAATTTTTATTAGATTCAACTTCAGTCAAAGTTTAATGTATAATAAATATTAGAATTTATGGAAGGTTAATGAATAGGTATGATGACATACAACTTGGATAACATATTATGATACTTTATATCCTTTAAAAATATTATTAATATTGATAATATGATTAATGTATTGGAGGATGTAAATTAACCTGAAAAAGTGTGTATCAATCAATAAATTCGTAGAGATCATAATAACTATGTTAGAATAAATGATAAAAAAATGAATTAAAAATTACTGGGTTCTAACTAGGATTATTTCTGAATAAAATTTTATGTTGAATCCATAAAAGAATATGTATTCCATGATGGAAATGGTTGTTATCATGTAATGGGTATAATGAATTTTTACTACAAAATAATAAAATAAGAAAGAGTTTGAAGATAGAAAAATTTCAAAGGGAGAGAATGTGTATTCAAAAGATATAGTAAAAACTCTTTGGAAGTTATGCACAACTAGAAATTGGATGAAATATTGAGACTTATATGAATTGTGTGGAAAACGTTAGATATTCTTCACATTAATACATGCATATACTATCTATATAGATGTTTTTATTCATAAATACAGTTAAAATACATTGAATTCCATATTCTAATATGGAAATAAGCGAAACTATTATTTCACATAAAGAAATAAGGAAATAAGAAATAAAAGTGGATTCAGTTTATAAGAATATATAATCCTCATAGTTACATCTAATAAATCAAACAGTTCCTCCTTATTCCATATAATGATATATGTTTTGGGAAAACATATAGTTAATTGGAGGAGTAAATTAAGTACTTCTCTTATAGAAATCAATCATGAATCTTTATTTCATGGAGTTTGATGGTTGGAAATCCATGATCATGAAGTAGATTATAGTGTCCATTAAGGTAGATCATACATTATATATATTTTATTATTATCATAATAACTATCCCTACTTCACATATATTATTTTGATAATTTAGGGGGGTTTCTGATGATGAAAATATGATAAAATAGTGGAGATATTCCTCCATACCTCAAAATTGAGATGTGTTTGTTAATATATGTGTATGATCATGTGTTTCCTCTATTAAATTTACCATTCATTAGAATTTATAATTGTTTATCATTTTATAATATGGGATTATTTCATAGGATCATCGAAAAATATTATCTATATATATACCTATAATAGTCTAAACCATTGACCCATTTCATTGATATTTTTAGTTGTTTGAGATGTTATGAGGAGGTTTCTGGAGTTCTCCATTGAAAATGCCAATAAAATTATATTTTTTAATAAATTTATTTCCCTAGGATTATCATTTCTATTATATCATCCTTAAAATATAGGGTAATAAAATAACAACCCCTTTATAAAAATGTAAAAGAATTATGATGTGTGTTTATGTGTGGGTTAGCTTGTGGGTCGATGATGTGTGATTTTAATGGGGTGTGTGGTTAAATGTGGTTGTTTTTTCATGTTTATTTTGTGGTGAGGTGAGATTGTTGGTAATTATTGGTTTTTTTGATATATGGTTTCTTTCCGCTACATGCCCATATAGTGATTCAATAATTGAATCCTTAATAATCTTTGAAATGTAATTGGTTGGTCTGGTCAATGGGATGGAAATTTTTCAATGTAAAATTTAATCACTGCTTGTGTGATTAAATGGGGTTGTTGAAAAATAATAAAATTAATCGGTGTTAAATGTGATGGAATGGTAATTCCTCATTAGATTATCAGGGCTCTTCACCTTCTAAAATGACTATTATAGATACTAATAAATGCATGTAGAGGTGGAAGAAAAAGTGTTATTGTTGTGACTTTGTAGTTTCACAGAGAATTTATAGGTTGATTTTGAGTGTTTGATACTATATATATATTTGTTTTTTCTTGTGAATTCATTATGCACCCACCACTATTGAGATATATGTGTCAAGAACCTGCATATTCATATGGGGTCTTTCCAAATATCTGAGTGAGATAATGGACAGTAGGACACATGATCTTAAATGATCCCTCTTCCAGGATAAGATATCCAAAGATTATTTGGGTGAGTTGTGATGTGCAGTCCGGGGATTCTTCAGGATGATTTGTAATGTGGTGTCCTAGGTTTCTTTGGGATTAATTTTGATTTTATTTCTCTTGTTCTTTCGGGATGAGATGTGATGTGATGTGATGTGATGTGATTTTCTCTATTATGTGGCCCATGAGTTTACGTGTAGGTTGTGTTGTGATGTGTGGCCTAGGTGTGTATGGGTAATATGTGATGTGATTTGTTACCATAGGGTGTTCTGGTGGGATGTGATGTGGTATATTTGGTAGAGGTGTGAGCTCTAGGACGTCATCCTTTGGGGTGTCAGATTAGATAATCAGCAGGAATGTGGTGTGGGGTACCCTATTATCAATGTGATTTGTATTATATTATATTACATGAATTTCATTATTTGGTGAGTGTTCCCTGGTGAGGATTGGGTTGTGGTTAGTCTACCTTATAGTTTTTGTTTGGTTATGCGGTTTTCTCATGGGTGCATTGGTATTGTCCTTCCAATTGTGCATTAGATACATTGGTTTTCATACTTAGTATACTTGTATGATCACCCTACTTATATAAAACTATTTCCCAATTTCCATGATGTCTTCGTGGATTGTGGTAGACATTTCTATCATGGACCTTTGGGTAACTATTTTTTTCTCTATTTGATTTAATTTTGGGAATTTACATTGGAGACATTATTTTATCTATATTAGTTCTATTTATACACATACGCGTGGTAGTTTTTTTTTTATTGTTTTCTTTTAATTTATTTCATAGATTTTTTTTGGTACATATTATTTCCTGGTCTTGTTTCATTATAAAGGGAAATACCTCTCATATTTTTAGATTTCTAGACCCTTAGTGATAGTCTCAAACCAGTGGCCTACTGGAGGCGAGATGGAGGGGAGTCACTATCTCCCTTTTATCTTTTCGATCCTTTGAGGGTTATCTATGGAGAAAGGTGGTAATGATAGAGTGGTATCATAGGTGATGGTTGAGAGATATGGTGGATTTTAGAGTTACAAACTAGGAGGAATGAATATTGTTTTATGGAAACAACTACCAGTTGACATTAGTTCATGACAGTGGCTTGGGGGACTAGCTTGGAAATGGAATTTTGGGTTCCCCCATGATCCAGTGCATGGACTCTGAGCTTATTTTGAGACCAAGTTATATAGAACTTCATACAATTTATAAATCTGGGAGAGGGGCATTTATCTTGATGACTTGTTCTATTGTTTGAAATTGTTTATTTTATGAACATAAAAATGGTTAAAATTAATTAAATGTATTACAGTTAATTAATATATATCATAATAAAAATACATACAACTAGTATTAATAAATCATTATTTCTAATTAATCTATGTATCCAAATCATCGTCTTCATGTGGCTCAGGTGGTGGAGGTTTAGCTGGCATTACTAGCTAATAGTCGAAGGGTTTGTATTGATGAGGTTGATGATCAGTTGAAGAGAGTGTTATGAACTTTTTAGCGAATGGTTTTGGAAAATTACGAGGGCCGAATTTCTGATATAGAAACCTAGAGTTAGTTATAGGAGAAAAATATCACTTTCAGTTTTATTTAATCCCCAAAAGAGTATATGGTCCCGTTATTAGTTATTTAGATACGAGGAGTTGAACTTCAGTGGTGTACATTATATCTTTGTGAGAAGATGTAGATTTATGTTTTGTTGGTACACATCCAGAAAGAGTTTCGGTCAGAGTTTTTTTCATCAACATTGAAGGAAAATAATAGTCAAGAAATAATATCCCATCATCAGGGGAGTCCTTATGTGTGGGGGCATTGGATGAAGATCAATTACCTTCCATTCTATACTCATGATCATTTTCCAGATGCAAAGTCTTGAGAGATTCATCTTGAGGATGCACTCCATCTTTTGATCCAGTATGTGGTTACACAATTTACATTACCAACGTACAAATAGGTTTAGATGAATGAATATTTGATTTAGCTGATTCACATAAGATGAGATTTTTCTTGAGATGGGAACTAATAGGGTTCTATAAGGAGAAGCTTTTTCGGTGGAATGACTCAGGTTCCGACGCATTCCTTTATTCGACCAGCTGGGAGTTGACCTTTGCGTCTTCACATTCAACATTCTAGCCTCTATGACATAACTTTTGGATTGGGGTAAATGTGTTTCAATTGTGGGGTTAGAAACCATCAGCAGAACCAGTTCCAAGTGGTTTCTTGTTCTTAGTTTGTGTGTGTAAAATAGTTTCAGTGTCAGCCTCAGTAGTAGTTACTAGTTATATCATTCTAATAGTATGTGAAACAAGATTATGGTCCAAATAAGGAACATCGTTCATGTTAAGGATGACCAGAGGATGTTACACGAGATCAGTAACCTCACCCTAAGCATGGTATTAAAAGAATCATTCAGTAAATATGTAGATGGGTTAGGTGTGGTCAGTTTGACATAGTGTAGGCAGTAGTTCCAGAAGGTCTAGAGACCATTTGATATATGATCGACTTATTTAGTATCCCTTTTTATGCCTTCTCTTATTGAGGAGATTCACACTCCTTTTTTCACCCTCTATATTAAGTTCATTTGGACTAGACATAGAGATGATTCAGATAACCTTAGTGTTGACTACGCTAGTTGGAGGCCAAATGGGGGTTTTTATGTGTACTGTGGTGTACACTAAGGATGTGGCCACATCAGTCTCATGGGTATCATTTATTTCTCTAGATAAAGCTAAATGATGTTGTCTATAGAATTGACTGGTTTTTATTCTGTTTGTGTGTGCAGTTATTGACTTCTTTCATAAGAGAATCAGGTTTTTAAATAAGACTCAATAATATTGAACACAATATATGTGGCTTGGTCAAGACCATTACATAGTTATCCACATGAAACTATCCATTATATTTGAAGCAATAAAATGGTTTTCCCAAGGTATATAAAATGCAATTAATCACATAAGCCTGACCATGCCTTTTTACTGAAACTATGGCTCTCCCAATGCTAATTACCTATTTTAATAATTTAATTCTATTTCAGATTACATCTCAAAATAAACACATGTGAATTAAACTATCACATGGAATTAACATAAAGAACTCACGTGGGAAGTGTTTACATAAAAATCATCGCATGTAAATTAAACTATTACATGGCTAAACAAGGATAACTCATGTGGGGAAAACACACTAGAAACCTATAATGAAATTTAGAAAATCATAAATGATTAACACAAAAATTATCTCACCTGGGTGATTCATATAATGATAAATACATTTTTAACAACCCATGAATGGGAATTTAATTCAAGCCTCATTGGCATTCTTGGCCACACGACCATATAGGCTATCACAACCATGGGGTGGCCCTAATTCGAGGTTAAAACCCATAAAATTGCATTCAAATCAAATAAAAATTTACCTATTCATAAATAGGTAATAAAGATGTTCATTATCCAATCAATCAACACCTTAAAAGTTGGATCACAACACTCTGAGATATATAAATATCAAGAAAATTTGTGAAAGGTATAAAACCAACTACCTCAATATAGTACGACTCTCCTCATCCAGCATCGGTATTTGATTCCCCATAGAATGGAGTAGATTTGAAAAATATGTATGAACATTCGACCATAAATAACTTCTTTGGGAGAATAAACCAGGAAGAAATGATCAAGAGGAATCAAGAGCTCACCGAGGGGAATCCAACAGATCCAACAGTGTTTGAATCTGAAATCAAACAACAAATATAGATCCCAACTCTCTTTTGGATATTCTCTATGTTCTGTACATAGAATGTGAGTCATTTATGTCTATCTTGAAAAATGATGTATTTCCCAACAAAGTAATCAATTAAAAAACACATATCTTATACTTGAGATTATACGTTGTTTCTGAATAGTTTTCTGGATCAACCATTATGTGGAAGTGTATTGGGATTATATGGATTGTAGACATACATACATGGTGTGTACCTATAAGTACACAGTGTGTAGTTCCTAGTCACATCATGTAACATGCCGACATCCAGCTCCTCTACATCTTTTCCCCCATATTAATAATTAAAAACTGAAATGCAATGATCCATACCTCAAAGGATGAACTTGGTTCTGGAACCCCCACAATTAATGCCATTCATCTACAAAATTCTCTTCCATGGGTGGTGAGGAAATGTCAGAAAACAAATCTGGATAATATGATTTTACGTCAGTCTCCCTCTCCAATGTCTCATCATGAACTCGGCCATGCTTCCATATCTCTCGTATAAAAGGAAATGACCAACCATGAATAACCTTCATGCTACAATCCACAATACAAATGGGATTCTCCTCAAAGGATGCATCTTCCTACAACCCCCTTTCTCAGGCAGAAAGGTGTAAGATGGGTCCAAAAAGTATAGTCGCAACTAAGAAACATAGAAGACATCGTGCATGACCCCATACCTCTGAGGTATCTATAATTGATAAGCTATTAACCTGACCCACTCTAGAATAACAAACAGACCAACATATATTGGTGAAAGATTACCCTATCTCATATTTCACTTTTGTCCCAACCTTGCTGAAACACATAAAAAAATTTGATCCCAGACCACAAACTGTAGAGTTTGTCTATAGAGAACAATATAAGATTTTAGACAATACTGTGTAGTGAAAATCTATTATTGAACCAACTAGACCTTCACTAATGTCTTTATTATGATACGTAGTCCCCATTAAGTTATATCACCCAACACTAGCGAGCATAGGGATGATCGGCATGTCCTACCATAAAAATTTTCTTATGGTTCCATATTTATAGTCACCGTGATACTATTATTGTACGAAAAATAAAACAAGGGAATATGCTTCTCCCAGGATCACCCAAATACTATGACACATGATTGCATCATGTCCTCCCGCACCTGTATCATACACCATGACTGGCCATTAGTATGAGGTTGGTATGATGTGCTTAGAAGAATATGTGTACCCAAAACACTCATAAAACTCTACCAGAAACAATATGTAATGTGGGAATCCCTATCTTAAATGATTGAATGAGTGGCCCTATATAGTCATACCACCACAAAAATATAAATTTTCACAAGATCATCGGCACCAAACGTCTCCTTGATTCACAAGAAGTGAGAATTTTTCATAGGTCTGTCAAAAACCACCCACACTACATCATTACCTTGGGGTGACCTCGACAAAACCATTATGAAATCCATTGAGAAATCATCCCATTTCCACTCTATAATAGGTTTCTTATATAAAATTTCGGCTTCCTACTGATGTTCCGACTTCACATGATGATAGGTAGAACATCTTGTAACAAAACCTTCCATCAATCTCCTCGTACCTAACCACTAGTACTGACGGTGAAAGTCATGGTACATATTGGTAACTCTGAGATTCACTTCCCAGGCTAAAAAATAAAACTCCCACATCAAATCCTCAGGTATATCCACTAGAACCCAAAATATTCAATGGATATTCATGATCTCGTCATCACATATCATCAGCCCAAGAGGTGGAACCTCACCACCTACACTCTCCTATAAGACTAGGCCTTTGGAGTCTGATAGCTATCTTATCCTCAATCTATCTAGTAGGTTAGAAGTAACATCTCATGTGGAATGTAATGTATTCCCCTAACTATCATGAACCACTAAGTGCATCATAGAGGACAACTCCAAAAGCATCAAATCGCTACTATCCTACTATACAACATGCATATGAGTCCTCCTTCTTAGTGAATCAGCCACCATATTGCCTTTTCATGGCATGTAGGTAAACTCAAATTCAAAAGGTGGAATGTATTACACCCACCTTCTCTGCCCAAAATTCAGATCATACTAAGTAAATATGTACATTAGACTTTTGTGGTTTGTGTACACCTAAAAATTCTCTCCCAACAAGTAATATCTTCAACAGTGTAAGGCATGAACAACTATGGTTAACTCATTATCATGAATCAGGTAGTTCTTGTCATGTGGCCTCAAATGTAGAGACCCATATGAAACAACTCATCCCCCTGCATAAGAACTCCTCCTAGATCACTACAGGATGTGTCGTAGTACATAGTGTAAGTCTTCTCGGCTCTGAAAAAATAAGTATTGGTGTTGATGTCAGCCCCCCTTTTATCTCATTCAATTCTATCTCACAATAATATGTCCATACGTACTTGAAACCATTCCCAAGTTATTCATCATCTCTTCTAAGCATGAGAAGTCAGTTATGAAATTATATTAATAACAAACCAGCCCTTGAAAACTCTGCACCTAAATAGTGTTCTTGGGATTCTCCTAGGTAACTAATTCACAAACCTTATTTGGGTCCACTAATACTCATGTATCCTAGAATACGTGAACTAGTAAGTGAATCTGATCCATCCAGAAGTGGCACTTTGAGATCATATCACATTAATCATTATCTCTTAGTGTACTCAAAATGATCTCAAGATGTCTGTCATGATAGTGTTAGTTATGAGTATATACCAAGATATCATCTACAAAAACCACTATAAAAGAATCCATGTATGGATGAAACACCCGGTAAATCAGTCCCATTAAAACTTATAGTGCATTCATGAGATGAAATGACCTAACCACATACATGTATAGACCATACCTACTGCGAAACGTGGTATGAGGTATGTCTAAAGGTTGAAAAAAAAACCTGGGGATATCTTATCCTTAAGCTGATTTTCCAGAACCCCCAATCTCCTTGAAGATGATTAAACATGTCATTTATTTGTGGAAAGGTATATCATTTTCTAACCATCAGCTAGTTCAGTTCCCATAGTCTACACATAACCTGAGCGTACCATCCACCTTCTTCAGAAAAAGGATAGTTGAACCCCATAGAGAAGTACTGGTTCAAATAAACCCCTTTTCCTCTAAATCCTCTAACTACCTATTGAGTTCATGTATCCCTATATTATCTCTCCTATAATGAAGAATGGATACCGATGTAGCTCCTATCAGTATCTCGATCATGAATTCCACATTTTTCTCCAGAGGTAACCTAAAAAATTCATCTAACAAAACATCCCGCAAACGATCAACAATTGCAGGAAAATCAATAAGATGAGTTCCCTGGTCATCTAGATATAAACAAGAAATCTATGTTTTCATCCCAATCAACCCACATTTTCTCAGTCCATCTCAGCTTAAATAGACATCTCACTCTCCCTTGTATATAAATGAGTTTCCTTCTGGTGAATTAAAACTCATCTTATGAAGATAGATATTAATAAAGTCATAAAAGGAGAATAAACAGTCTATTCCGAGTATGAGATGATAGCCTATAATCTCTAAGACATATAGATCCCAAACGATGTGACACTCACCAATTTCGAGGGGTCACTCCTTGCACTGTATCACACCAGAATTTCTAATCACTAACAGAGTTTTAGGTTTCAAAATATCATTAGACTTAGAAACAAGTAGATCTGGGCTCTCCACAATAGGGAAATTTTATGAAACTATGTGTATCCCCTGTATCAAAGAGTGGATAACCTAAAACAATGGTGATTAGAATATTACATATGACAGTAGAAGGTCCAGGATCATGATTCTATTATTTTTGTTGCACTGCGATGGTATGACAAGTACCACGACCCTGAGACATTTCTTGGATACCTTTAGATGACCTGCATTGCTGTTACTAAGATCCTAGGGTCTGGATACCATGGAAATGACCACTAACTGGGGCTGAATGGCCCCATGCATTCTAGTTCCCTATCTGGTGAGATATTTCTGACCATTCTCCATAACATGGAGTCAGTGCAGATACACTATCACTAGATGATAGTGGAATCATCTTGTAGCTATTGTGCATGTGTCCAATCATCTTGAAAGTTTAACACTCAACTGGGTCTATCGGGAATTGAGGTCTAGTATTCCCTAATAATCTACACTGGAAGAACCTCACCTAGAAACTAGAAAATACATTCTGAGTACAAGATTTGTTGTGTGTAATCTCTAGAAGACTCTTCACTATAATGGTCCAAAAAGTTCTGGATCACAGTGTCGAACCGCCCTAGCTTGCTCCTACTTATTCCCTATGATTCCACTCAGTAAGAAGCACCTAGTTCACTATAGCTTATATTGTATTCCGCCATAAGATATTCACCTATGAGTAGATTTCGTACCTCAGATCGTATTCAAAATGCCTATAATTTGAATGATCATCACCCATCAAAATATGTGTGAACCACTAAAACAATGTAAACCATGATGATTAATCCATACCTAATAGAGCAACCTTATCCAAATTCATAAAATCAATGGCCAGGTCTAGCCTCATCATATCAAGATAGAAGTATTTATGGGGACTATTTGAAAATCTCCAAATGCAATGTCTCGCTGACGCTCTGTCTGTTTGGTATCGTCCCACCACCTCTTAGAGAAATCACAATGCCTATATGTTTTTAGATTGACCCTCCTCTCAAGAGGCATCCCATGATGCTCAATGATCGAAAACATGGACTCAAGCCATGATTATGCAGCATGTATCCCAACTTCCCTAGAAAACGTGGCCAGATGATGCTGCTTCTAACACCTGTGTCAGTTCTTCCATAGACGTCATAAGATGTGGTGCTCCCTGAACGGTCATCATGAATCTCATATAACCTTCATAGAAAAGTACATCATCACCTACATCAGTTATAACAGATGGTGTGGAAACTGGCTTGATTGGAGGATCCACTAGTACCACATGGCCTTCTACCTTCAGGGTATTATCAACGCCACCCTCCTATCGTACTTCTAGAGTTCTTTAGTGTAACAACCCATAATTCAATAAAGTTAATTCTTATAGAGGTATTTAAATTTATTATTATGTGAAATTATTATGAAAAACATATGCACATCCTTGGTTTTATGTATTTGGATTTTTCAATACCATTAAAAAATGTTACTATTACTAATACAGTTGTTGAATGATGATCACATGATTAATTAAATATAGGGATTTAACAAATCCAAATTTACCCGGACAATGGAAGTGATGAGCTCATCCAGTAGAATTTCTCTCTAAAAGGCCCATTTATTTGATATTAGAGAGGAGGTGGCATCGTTGGGTTTGTCTCTTGACCAAGACCAGGCGAAGCTTTAATACATTATGCTCAAGCAGAACCGCCCATGGGAGATGTAGAAGTTGTTGAGATTAACACTCGAGTGATATTATCCGGTCCACCCCAAGATTTTTTCAGCTTCACAGAAATTACCCTAATGTCTTATAAAGGTGTTTTAAGGGGTTATATAACAAGACCCTAGCACTATGACAATTTGAATTAAAAATAATATAAATTCATTTTATTATTGTTACTTTGTAAATAGTTTTAAAACACAAATAGTATTATTAGTTAATATTCAACTAAGATATCTATTTTGATAAATTAATGGATTTTTGGAATAAATAAAATTTTAATAAAATATTATTATTATTAAAATACATATTATTAAATATAAAATATCATCTAATTTTTATGAAAACAATTGTAATTTTTATTATGGTTTGAAATATGTTTTTTCCAAAACCCAAGAATTTTTTATAAATGTTGGTTTTTATTTTAAAATTGAAAAATAAAATATCTAGAAAATTATTTAGATAAAATGAATATGTTTTTTTGAATTAGGATGTCAAAATTATCCAATGGTGATTTTTTCATAATTTTCTAAGATAGTCATATTTTTTGGAAAAAAAGTAAATTCTATATATAATATGTTATGTGACATCATAATGATCCAATAGTGATGTAATAAAATACTATAAATGGTATTTTCATCCAATATATGTTTTACCATTAAAATAATGTTATTTTAGTTTTGTTTTATTTATTTTACAAAGCATTAGTGGACCCTCCATGACATATCACATATTTTAGTTTTTTAAATTGATTTCCTTGAGAGTGTAACTCACATCCACATAAGAAACATTAATATTTTAAGAAGTTCCGCCATTAGAATTATAAAATAATGATTTTCAATACCCTTTGGAAAATACCGTGGGTAAAACCCATGGGGAGGTTTTTGGTTTTGATTATTTTAATGTGTGGTGTCCAAAACCTAAATAATAAATAATTCCCTATTTATTCATATATAAACCCACCAAAGATCGCACTTACAATTCACTCAATGCCTTTGGAGTTCGTCCAACCTATGACCTCCTCTATCTAGAATCCTCTGAAGGAGTTCTAAGCTTCCATGATGCCTCTCTCAAGCCTCTTTCAAGCCTTTCGGATCACACATCCAAGTATGGGATTCCTTCTGTTATCTTTTTATCCAAGTTTCATAAAAAATTTATGTCCATTAATTTTCAATTATAAATGTTGGGGGATGATTTCAAAAATCATCCGTACTTACTTAATTATGTTTGAAATGATGAGAGACCACTTTATCTCTCATTAATGCCTCCAATGTACACCTAGTACCATGCCGAAATTCCGTAACGATTTTCCCTCTTCACATTTACATTCAAGCAATTCATTTATATTTTTCATCTAATTTAAATTTAAAATGTTTCTACATGTATCTATATAATCCCTTACTATCCATTTCATGTACATATGATGAGAGACCCATTTATCTCTAATCAAAATTTTTTATGAATTCTTATGTCACACCGTTATGATGCCGAAATTGCACCATGTTTTTCGAAGCCAAAGTGATTGTATAGTGAATAACATACCCGTTTATCTATCATGTGTATTCAACTTTATGAAAATTTATTTATTGATTATAGAGTTTAATATATAAATTCAACATTTCTTTTTCGTGTAATAAATGATTGTGTTTCATGAATCCATGTTATATGATCTATGTGTCACACTTATGCATGAAATTAAATGATTAGGAAGGGTTCACCATGATAGATCTCTAATGAAATGGGTAAAGATTAGAATCATGATACGTCAAGTGAAATGAGGTTTAGTCAATCTAATTCATGATCAATGAGGGTTTACTCAATCTCTATGTGCAATGGTCCTTAGCTCATGCTATCATGTTAAATGTTGTTTCCACATTTCCATGTTATGTTAATCATGCTATATCACACATTTATGTTCATGTTACTATTATGCGCTATTGAAATGCCTATTTCCATAAATATATTGTTTTCTTCATGTTATGCCTTTTTAAATCATTTACTAGGCTTTATAGCTCACCCTTTTCTTATACATGTCCTTAGGTTATCACATGAAATGCTAGGTATGAGAGAATGTAGTGGTCATATAAAGGATGTTTTCACTAAAGATGTTTTGTTTTATGTTCTACGTTGTTATGTAATGTTCGTAGGACCCAAAGACACTATACCTATTAATCTTATATATTGTATTAAGTTATTTTATTTTTGTAAAAAATCAATTTTATGTGTGTAATAAAGATCAAGGTTATTATAGTTCGTATTAGAGGGTGTTTTAGTTATTTTTGGGACTAGGATTGGAAAACCCAAGTGAATGATTTTTGTATAAGACTAAGTATAATAAAAACATCCCTAAATTTTGGTGAGTAATGAGTATGTGGATTATCAAGAAAATACATCCCTATCTGGATACGATCAGGTAAAGGTGGCTCTGGAACAGATGTGTATAGGGGTAAAACCCAAAACCACCACTTTGAGCTAGAATCGAATGAGAACTGGTGCACAACAACGGGCCTTGCTGCACTCTTGGATACGACACTGCCGTGGTATATTCTTTGGTATAGTCGCAGGATTAGTACAAATAATTATTAAGGTAACAAAAAGAAAATCCCCATAAGAATATATGTTGGTATGTATATCATATATAACATAGAATGAATCCTATAAATCCATTGGTTAAGGAAATAAATGTAATTTATAAGTTATCCCTTTTTGTCTTTGGATCCCCCTTTATGTGATTAATAGTATAATATTCATATCCTTTAGTCTATATTGGATAATGTAGAACCATAAAAAAATATAAAGATAGAGTTATGATCCATAGTTCTACACATTCTTTTATGTCCCAAATGTTTAGTAGAAAAATACCAACACCACAACAAATCGTGGAATTAAAGATGTTAGTGACTACTGGAAATGGGGAAAACATTGGAACAAATGAATATAAATCCTCCCATGTCATAACTTGTGGATTGAACTTCCTGGAAGAACACTTTATACTCTCTCTTGTGGAATTTTATGCAATTCTTGGCCTGTATTGTCTTTCCTTATATAGATCCAACATAAATTGTCATGAGTGGAAAATCACTTTCCATATGGTGAATCAACCCCCGATTCTGTACAATTTCAAGGAGGTGGATGAATCTTATTTAAAACCATCATCTCAAGAATGGATATTAATTCCCTATTGTCATGCGTATCTACCACATATGATTGAGTCTAAGGAAGAAACCATCATTGAAGAAATTCTTATTGTGAGGAATTCACTGAAGTGTTTCCGGAAGAATTTCATAGTCTTCCTCTGGGAAGAGATGTTGAATTACTAATTGATCTTATACTTGGAGTGTTTCCAATATCCAGACTCTAGATATAATGGATGTTGTGGATCATGAGGATCTGAAAAAAACTGCAGGAGAATCAGGATAAAGGGTTTATAAACCCAAGTGCTTCACAATGGGGTGCACCAGTCCTCTTCGTCAAGAAAAAAGATGGGTC
This sequence comes from Viscum album, assembly GCA_963277665.1. Taxonomy (NCBI): domain Eukaryota; kingdom Viridiplantae; phylum Streptophyta; class Magnoliopsida; order Santalales; family Viscaceae; genus Viscum; species Viscum album. Next base: position 896,248,034 of record OY728136.1, on the reverse strand, counting down.
AATGTGCCTTTGCCTTGATTATTGTGAGGTTGAAAAAAATCATGATAAAGAAAAAGTATCACCTACCACAAATTGATGACTTGTTCAATTAGCTATGTGGAGCACAATACTTCCTCAAGGAGGATATGTGGTCGGGATATAATCAAGTAAGGGTGAAGAAAAAAGATATCTCGAAGACTGCTTTTCGTAAAAGATACATGAAAAATGATTTCATAGTAATGCCTTTTGGACTCATTAATGATCTTGGAATCTTCATGGAATTGATTAATTTGAGTATTTAAAGATTACCATGATGTGTTTGTGGTTGTCATTACAGATGATATTCTAACATACTCCAAAACCAAGGAGGAGCATGAAGAGTATCTAAGAACTGTACTAGAGACCTTGCAGAAGTGTACGATTTTTGAAAAGTACATCAAGTGTGAATTTTGGTTGAAGAAGGTCTCATTCATGGGCCATATCATCACAAGCAATGGGATATCTACAGATCCCTCCAATATAGTTTCAATTGAGGGATGGTTGAGGCCAACATCAGTTATGGATATCCATAGATTCTTTGGGTTAGCTAGATATTATTGCCGACTTGTAAGAAATTTATCATGATTTTCAAACCCTATTACCAAGATAACTCAAAAGGGAGTAAGGTTTTCATTGAGTGATGAATGGAAAGAGTGATTCATGTAGTTAAAAAGAAATCTTATCACTATGCTAGTGCTCACATTCCACAGAAGTGGAGAAATTTTTGTGGTATTTATTGATTCTTAAAATAATTGATGTGCTGCGTGTTGATGAAAAATGACAAATCCATTGCCTATGCCTCAAGTAAATTGTATGTTCATGAAAAAAACTATCCAACACATGATATGATGTTGGCCGTAGTAATCTTCACTTTAAAAATTTGGCTAAATTACCTCTTTGGTGAGAAGTGTGAAATATATACATATCACAAAAGCCTCATGTATATATTGACACAGAAAGTGATGAATATGCTCCAATGAATATGGTTACAACTGATCAAAGACTATAAATGATCAATACATTACAACACTGGGAAATCCAACTAGGTGGTGGATTCATTAAGTATAAAGTACCCAGAAATTCTATCATTGATGATAATTAAAAAGGATCCAATCTTCTTAGATTTGTTGAATATGGAAATTGGAATAAAAAATAAGGTAACATCATCGATCCATTCCCAAATTATTACTCAATTGTATCTTTTGGAAATTTTAAAGGATGATCAAATAGATGATGTGTGAATTCCTAATAAAGTAGAAACTATTAGAAAAAATAAATCCTCAGAGTTCAATGACAATTTAGGAGGAATTGTGAGATTTGGTTTAGTACTATGTGGTCCAAAAAATCCGGAGTTAAAGAATGAAATTTTGGAGGATTCACATTGTTAAAATTTCTCCATCCACCCAAGAAACCAAAATATGTATCAAGATCTTAGAGATAATTATTGGTGGGATAACATGTATAAGGAGATCACTGAATAAACATCAATGTACCTTGTGTGTTAGTAAGTGAAGGCAAAAGATAAAAGTCTAACTGGATAATAAAACCATTACTCATATAAGAATAGAAATGGGAGAACATCATCATGGACTTTTTCACCAGACTTCTGAATACATCCAATGAAAACAATGCTATCTGGGTTATTGTGGATTATCATACAAAGACCGCACACTTTATTTCTATTTAGGAGGATTTATCATTTGATCAACCAGAACGTATGTACGTCAAATATTTGGTAAGGATTCTTGGAGTACCACTATTTATTATAACTGATCGAGTTCCAAGATTCGCCTATAAGATTTGGAAGATTCTTCATGATGCTCTGGATACTGAGAAAAATTTTATTATGACGTATCACCCTCAAACAAATGGTCAATCTGAGTAGACTATCAAATAACTAGAGGACATTTTGAGAGCATGCTCAATGGACTTCAAAGGAGGATGGGGTTAATAACATCCTCAAGATGATTTCTTTTACAACAACAATTTTCAATCATTAATCCAAATGGATCCTTATAAATCCCTGTGTGGGAAGAGGTGCAGAACACCAACATGTTGAGATGATGTTCGAGAGCAAAAACTCATTGGTTCATAAATTCTCAAATAAATGGTGGGGAAGGTTAAGACCACCCTGATTCACATTAAGGATTCTCAGAGTCGAAAAAAGAGATGTCATGATAATCATTGACGAGACATAGTGTTTGATGTTGGAGACATTTTATTCTTCTGCATATCACCATGAAAGAGAGTTAGGATATTTTGGAAGAAGTTAAAGCTTAGTCCAAGGTACATCAGCCCTTTTGAGTTATTTGATCACATTGAAGCAGTGGACTATTGACTAGCACTCCCATATAACCTATCTCAAGTACATGATATATTCCATGTATCACTTTTGAGGAAGTACATAACTGACCCATCACATGTACTCAATCTATAGGCGGTACTATTGGAGAATGACCTCCCCAATGAAGAGAAGCCAATGATGATCTAAGATCGTAGGGAAAAAATTATACAAAATAATACAATGCCCCTAGTGAATGTGTTTTGGATGAAAAAAATGATTGAAGAACCGACCTGGGGACTAGAGGAAGGGATGATGCAGAGTTACCCAAATCTATTTTATTGTGGGAAAAGGAAATTTTGAGTGAAAATTTTCATAAGGGGGGAATATTGTAATGACCCAAAATTTCAGTAAATTAATTTCCTCATGACATATTTAAATTTCCTATTATGTAAAATTATTATTTAAAACATATGAACATACTTGTTTTTATGTTTCTGGATTTTAAAATACCATTATGAGATGTTACCATTACTAATATAGTCGTTGAACGATGATCACATGATTAGTATAAATATAAGGCTTTAACAAATCCAAATTTACTCTGAAAAAGGAGGTAAGGAGCTCATCTAGTAGAATTGGTCCGTACGAGGCCCATTTTTTGAGATCAGAAAGGAGTTGGATTCATTGGGATTCACTCATGACCAAGCCTAAGATGATCTTGAGTATGTTAAGCTTGAGTGGAACCACCTACGGGAGATGCAGATGTTGATAGAGATTACCATTCAAGTGATGTTATCTAAGCCACCACAAGAGTCTGTCATCATTGTGCACCTTACCCCAAGGTATTATGTGGGTGTTTTAAGGAGTAATGTAATAGTACCCTATCACTATGACTATTTTCATTATAAATAATTTACATTCATTATATTATTCTCACTTTGTAAATAGTTTTTAAAGCACAAACTTTATTTTTAGTTAACATTCAACTAAGAAATATATTTTGATGAATTAATGGGTTTTTTAATTAAATAATATTTTATTAAAATATTATTATTATTAAATTACTTTTTATTAAATATAATTGATCAGGTAATTTTTATGAATAAAATTGTTATTTTTATTATTTTTTTAAATATATTTTTTTAAAACCCATGAATTTTGTATAAATATCGGTGTTTATTTTGAAAGTAAAAATTAACATATTTAGAAAATTGTTTTGTTAAAATGAATATTATATTTGGAATTAGGATGTCGAAATTATCCACTGGCAAATTTTTCATAATTTTCTGAGACATTCAATTTTTTCGGTAAAAATTAAATTTTGTATATATTGTTATTTATGACATCATAATGACCCAATAGTGAGGTAATAAAATACTATAAATAGTATTTTAAAAAAAATTATGATATACCATTAAAATAATATGATTTTAGGTTTTTTTTATTTATTTTACAAATCTTTAGTGGACCCTCTAAGACTTATAAAACATTTTAGCTTTTTAAATTGACTTCCTGGAGAGTGTGACTCACCTCCACATAAGAAACCATATTATTTTTTTAATTTCGGCCATTGGTGGTAAAAAGTAATTTTTTTCACTCCCCTTTGGAAAAAACCATGGGAAAAATCCAGGGGATAGTTTGTGGTTTTGATTAATTTAATATGTGGTGTCCAAAAACATAAATAATAATGAATTCCCTGTCTTTTCCTATATAAACCCCCCAAGAACCCACATCCTCTTCACTAAAATCCTTTGGAGTTCACCCAACCTATGACCACCTCTCTCTATATTACTCCCAAGGTTTTCCATGCTCCCATGAAGCCTCTATCAAGCCTCTCCCAAGCCTTTGGGATCACACTTCCAAGTAAGGGATTCCTTCCATTCGCTTTTTATCCAAGTTTCTTAATATTGTTATGAAATTTTATTTTTAAATATAAATGTCTAGGAATGATTTCAATACACCACCTACTTCCCTCCTTATGTTTAAAATTATTAGATACCTCTTTCTCTCTCATTAATGCCTCCCATGAACACTTGTTACCATGATGAAATTCCATATAGAATATCCCTACTCTCATTTACATTCAATAAATTATTTTATATTATGCATATAATATCCTTTAAAATTGTTGGGAAATGTATATATATTACCCCCTTAATTTTCATTTCATTCACATATGATGATAAACCCCTTTTCTCTCTCATCAACATTATTTAAGAATTCTTATGTCACGCTGTTATGCTGCCGAAATTGCTCCATGTTTTTCCAAGACAAAGTCATTGTGTAGTGAATACCATACCCATTTATCTATCAAGGGTATTCACTTTTATGAAATTTTACTTATTTTTTATAGAGGTTCATGTATTAATTAGACATTCCTTTATCATGGAATAAATTATTAGGTTTAATTAATCCATTTTATATGATCCATGTGACACACTTATGCATGAAAAGAAATGATTAAGAAGGGTGTGCTCAGATAGTGCTTCAATGCATTTTTTAGTGATTAGTATCATGATAAGTCAATTACAATGGGTGTTTACTAATTCTAATTCTAGTTAAACTAGGGTTTACTCATGCTCCATGGGCAAAGAGAATTTTCTAATACTATCATGTTAAATGTTGTTTCCACATTTCCATGTTATGTTAATCATGCTATATCATGCCTTTATGTTCATGTTTCTTTTATGGTCTATTTAAATGCCTATTTCCTAAAAAATTTTGTATTCTTAATGTTATTACTTGTTTACTCCCATACGGGGATTTATTTTTCACACATTTCTTTTTCATGTGTTCATGTTATCCCATGCAATGATATGTATGAGGGGATGTAGTGGTCATATAAATGATGTTTTCAATAAAGATTTTGTGTTTTAGGTTCTATGTTGTTGTGTAATGTTCCTAATTCTCGAAGACACTAGAAATATTGATATTCTATATTGTATCAAGTGAATTTTTTATGTAATAAATCATTTTTATGTGTGTAATAAAGAGAAGGGTTTTTTTTATTCATAGTGGGTTGTATCTATAAAGTTCAGCACAAACACCTTAGTACAATCTTATTTATCAAGGTAAACTGTTCAAGAACATAAGAACTAAAATGGAGAATAAAATCGCCAAATGTTAAAAAAAATATGAGTATATACAATGCATGAACCATAAATGGCTTGTTCACTTAAGCCCATACATGTTTGTGTACTCTTACTGGAATTGGTGTGTAAACTCCCTAGGTACACGGTGTTTCATCCCAACACATGGTGTGTCCATTTAAACTCTCAAATGTGCATATAATTATTCCTTTTTGGTCATGTAATGGTCCATGGTATATAGTGTGTCAGGATGACGCAAGATGTAAACTCAAAACTTCCCTCACGGCCATGTAATTATATATAGTAAGTGACACATATTTATTCCCATGTAAAACTACATGGGGGTACATAAGGTACACAACATGTTCTAATCAAAAGTTAATAAACTGTGCTTTCACCCACACGGCCAGTGATATGGTTATCTACTACATGACATGTACTCAGAGTACACGACATGTACTTATGAAAAGTTCAATTTCTTCCTGAACACAAGAATGCATGGTATGCTTTCATAGGTCCACACACCATTTTGTCAGGGTTTCTTGAGAGTAAGCCTCAAAAAGGTTCCTATACCCCCACTGTTTTTGTAAAATAAAGAAATTGTGTGCCAAATTTTGTTCCTTAGGGTACCATAGTCCCCAATAATCAATGCTTGGCATCACATATAGAACATAACAAAAACAACTATATCCCTTATCCAAAATATGAACCACAAAATTTCGATCAAATAGAGAACATACTCTTCAGGGATCAAAGCTTTACAAAAATAAAATTAAACCATAACTTATACCAAATACACCTATCACAAAAACATGTATATCTATCGTGGTATCTATCACAAAAAGTATGCATATCTAGCACGACATCTATGTAAACAATATGAAATTATTAATGCTCACTAAATGGAATGGAAATAATGAATTGAATGCGATGTCTAACAAGTGCATATATTATGCATTAGATGGAATACCCAGATCTCTTCAGGTCACAACAAAATAGAACCAAATTGATATGAATAATAGAAAAAAAACATGTTTGTCACCCAATGGTGAAATCGAATCAACTTTAACAACACAAATTCCAAAAATCACAATTCAATTAGAGGTAATTTTGATTTTCCCTGTTCACGGGGTAGATACTCATGGAAATAACTAATTAAAAAATTCCATTTCCTCTATATCATCACCATACAGTAATGGAAACCGAGATGGAAATGCTCTGATACCACTTTGTAACATCATGGATCTAGATGCAACTCAACTGATGCCTCGTACCCGGTTGGACACATGGCGTCAAGTACATTACCCCAAACACCAAAGGTTGTAGACTATGTGTGAGGTCCTAGGGTGTGATAGTGGGGAGAATATTTCTTCATTGGAACAGTGTAACATAGAAAAATAATAATTATCAATAGAAGAAGCAGTAAATATTATATAACTGAACTAAATAGCAAAAGACTGATAAGATAAATAACCAAACATCATTCAATAAAAAAGATGTTACAACATGTCACATGTCATAGAAACACAAAGAAAAACATACACTATCGTAAAACATAATATAAGTCTCAATAGAACAAGAGAAACAAAAAAATACTAGGATTCATTGAAATAATCGGCTCAGTCCCATGCCTTCCGACTCCTAAGTAGCACATCAAGTACATCTAGTAGGGAATTTTCACAGATCAAAACTTGTAAACAAACAATCTGTTTGGGCCAAAAATGATGACCCAAACAGGGTGTGAGACTAAATACAAGTAGGAAATGACCAAAGTTCTGTGTCAATAAGTCATAGAATATATATATCAGGCATTGTACAATATTAAATTGAGTAAATATTATGTAATCAAAAGTAAGAACAACATATTTCTAACAAGATAATGGTAAACAGTTATAAGTGAAGACTGAATCCAACCTTGTGATTTGGCTTGACACACACATTATTAGCCATTAATTTATATTATTCAATTCCATTAGATTATATAAATTTCTTGAGGTTTGGCCTATGCCCAATGACCCTCTGGTATAAAAGTAACAATAAATTCCTGAAATAATAGTCATTTAATCATTTTCCAATAGATCTCGTCATGGGTATCCCTCAATGCATCCTAGGTTTTCTAAATATTTTAAAATATGACTCAATGAGACCGACCACCATATGAGTGTCTCACTCAAAACCATTACATATCTAAACTCTTGATACCATCCAATATCGTTGAACCCTGACAATGGCTCTTTCAAGGTATATAAGATGTAATTAGTCAATGAACCCGACCTCGAATTTTTACCGAGACTGTGGCTCAACCATGAAGAAACAGATGTGAATTAAACTATTACATGTATTTAACATAAAAAAGCCACATGGTAACAATTTATATAATAACCAAAACATGTAAATTAAACTATTAATGGAAAAACAAGGATAAATCAAAAGGGAAAAAACATAGCAAGACTAATATGAAATTTATACAATTAAAAAGGCTTAACACAACAAGTATCTCATTTGGGATATTAATATATTGAGAAATTAATTTTTAATAACCCAATAATTCAAATTTATGTCAATCCTCATAGTAATTATTTTCCACATGGCCATCTATGGGAAACACACCAATGGGGTGGCCCCAACTCAAGGTTTACAACCATAAACGTGATTTCAAATCATCTAAACAATTACTTAAACATCAATAATAAATAACAAGGTTCATTATTCAATCAAGAGACACCCTAAAAGTTGGAGTGCATCACTACCCATGTAAATAAACATCAAAAAAAATCGTGAATGGAAAAAAACAACCTACACTATTGTAGAACCATGCTCCTCGACCAGTGACGATCTTGGATTCTCCATAGAACATGGTAGATCTACAAATCAGGTATACATTTTTGACATTAAATAAATTCGTTGATAGAATAAATTATAAAGAAACACTCAATTGGAATCAAGAGCTCACCGAGGGGAATCCAACAGATCCTACGGTGTTCGAATCAGAGATCAGATGATGAATCGGGAGCCAATCCCTTGTTCAGATTTTCTAGGAATTCTGTACGTCGAAGGTGAGTTGTTTCTATCTGTCTGAATTTTTTTTATTTCATTACATGTTAATCAATTAAAAAAAATACATGTCATGTACTTGAGATTACATGCCATGTCCATATATTTTTCTGGCACAAACTGTACATGGATGTGTTCTTGGAATACGTGGAATGTAGCATTAGATACACATCATGTACCAATAAATACACGACATGTTTTTCCCAGTCAAGTCGTATAATAGGCATGTATCCACCCCCTAGACCTCTCTTCCCCTATATTCTTATGTACAAACTGAAAAGTATATATCCATATATCAATGGAAGAACCATGTTCTTACACTGTTTAATGCTTCAGAAATTATATAAATGATATCTCCCTTAAATTGAAAGAAAATATTTCTTTTGAAAAAAATTCTATTACATAACTCAAAAAAATAAATAATATATTAAAAATAATATTCCCATTTAATCATCAATTTTTTAATGTTTTTTAAATAATTCTATAAAAATATCTATAACCTATAATAAAATATAATTATAATTTTTTAAATTAAATCAAAAAAATTCCAAATAAATAACCCCTACACAGCCTTCTATGAAAATTCCAAATTATTATGGATCAATTATTTTACTCATATATGATTCTTGATAACACTTAAATATTTTTTCTAATTTTTCAATTTCACTAATACACATGGTTTGAGTAATCCGTACGAAAAATTAAAAAAAATTCTGTCATTGTCATGAATTTATTAAAATTTTATAAAAATAAACACTTGAAATCATTTACTGAACCTACTAATATGTATAGATTTTAAATTTAATGCATATATTAAAAAATTTCCTAATAAAAACATTGCAACTAATAAAATGAATCTTTATTGAGATATATACTATATGATATTTAATACAGGATGTGTTAACATATTTAAAAAATTCCAATATAATATAATTAAGTGTATATTTTTAAATCTTACAATTATTCATTATCATAACTATTATGATATAACATTTTGTAATACATATTAATCAATATGTATATTGTGAAATCCTCATATCCAATATCATAAAAAAATCAAAAATTATTCATAATACATTTTTAAATACTGTTGATAAAACACTAATATATTTTCATCCATCCAATTGAATAATTTGATTTAATATAAAACTAATATATCAAAAATTAAATTAGATGTTCCATTATATAGATATAAATATCCATGATATAGATGCTGAATTTAGTATAATGAATGAAGAAAAATAATTATTTAATTGAATCATTGTGATGACAATTTTCGAGATTCCACATGAATCATTAGTTCTTGATCATAGGGGAATAGTATTTTATAAAAAATTCAACCATATCTTGTGATGTGGTAGAAATAATCATCTTTATGGAGAAATACATATATTTTATTCAATTTTGAATGAATTTTCAAATATTAATGATGATAAATTATCTTTTATTACCATAAATTAATCTCAACAGTATTTTAAATATTCCATTTTTAAGTAATTAGTAATTCTAAGAATCTAATTATAAACAAATTAAAAATAAAAATTAATTCTTATTTGAACATGACATATTATTTAGAAGGTGTTAGAGTATGCCGATTAATTAAGATGTTTAACCACAATAAGAGTTCATTATATGTTTAATTTTATTGATTTTACATATAAATTTTACGAAACAATATAAGGATGTCATATGAATGTTATAATGAAACTAGTAGAATTTTTTTATTAATATCATAAAGATGATAAATATTAAATGGTAATAAATATTATTTTATTTGAGTAATTGGGTACACATTTGAGGGTGTCCCCATGATGAAGAGTTCAAATATATAATTTTTTATTAAAAAATATCATATTATCTTGACAAAGTCATTAAATTATAATTACAAGAACATATGATTGGATTCATACACTTGATGTTGTTGAATAATGAATTATTTTATTTAAATCATGTGATATATGAAATTGGAGTTGATTGTATACATGAGATACATTTTCATTTCAGGGAGAAGAGCATATAATTATTCATATTCAATAATACTAAAATATGTTTGATATTATTAGATTCCTTGATGTTTTTCATTTGAATAAATGAAGGAATATAATTTTTTACATATTAATGTAAATATGAAAAAAATTACAATTTTCTATCCACATTACATGAAAATAGGATGATTATTTCATACGAGTGTCACCATTGAAAATATAGAGTAGTTTTAACACGACGGTAAAATGACGATTTGGTATGACATTTGTTTTGTAGTAGTTTCATATTCATCTAGTAGGAATGATTATATTTTTTAGAAAATTAAAGATTATTATTATTATTTAATAAATATAATGGACAATTTATAAGAATTCCTAATTGAAAAATAGTGTCAAATCAACTCAATCAAAGGTATGCATTACAATTTATGGATATTTTACAAATGATAACATTATAAAAAAATTATAATGGATTGTCCATTAAATTTTTTATGGAATACATATTGAATTATAAAAATAATAAGTGTATTTACAACAATAAATTCATATAAGATGATTTATTTTATAATGGATTCATTAATATAAATAATAGTTGAGGTATCTTGAAAATGTAGATGGATAGTTATTGAATTTTAACATGGATTCCACTTAATATCATTTAAAAAAAGGTATCAAACCATGATTAATGTGAAATTTATCCCTTATAACATTATATTCAACATAATACATAAATTCAATATTTTAATAATTTCATCTATATACAAGAATTTTAATGTAAACGATTTATTGAATTAATATGTAAACATATATATTCTACTAAAAGAATTTACAGATCATGGCTGCTAATCATGATGATTATTTTTCACTTAAAGATGTTAAATTTTCATTTTTATATATTTAATGTGTTATGATAAATATTATTCATGAACTCTGCCATTAATAGTTCACTAAGATTAATATAATACATTGAAATATAAAATAAATTGTTTATTATATAAGTATCAGGAATGATTGTGTAATATTAAAGATATCATCCCAATAATGATATGATTATGAATGTTACGTATCATTGATGAATAATCTCCCCAAACATATCATGTTACAATAAATTAGTCATTGAGGTAGATTATTTTGTATTGAACATATCAAAAGACATGAGAAGAAGAGGCTATATCCATATATATGTAGAGAAAAATATTTCAACCCTAAGGTATAATCTTTAGATCTAATATAATTTGCATAATTTTAAGGGTACTAAATTATATACATAATTTATCAACAGGTAATAACAATTAATTAAATACTAAAAAAATAAATGAATAATTTTTTTAAATCATAATGAAAATAAAATATATAGGTTATTATGTTTCACTTTATTTCATTTATTATTTTATTTTTACAATGTAATAATTTCACTAAAAGTGTTGATGGATGAAAAATATTTTAAAATATCCAAAGAAAAACATACAACTCAATTCTTAAACATCATAAAAATAGGAAATTCACGAGATCGTGGATTCTAAAAAACCTACCACATAAACATGGATCCAATTCATAGTGGTGAACTATGTAAAGATATCAATTCTCTATGTATTTAATTTTTTTACTTACAAAGAGAGTGTTTGATATGGCTGAGTGTTCAATATAGATCAGTATCACTAAATCAGGGCAATGGAATATATTAATTTATTTATAGAGATTATTTAAATTATTAAAGAACCCAATTATCTTACTCATTAACCCATCCTAATGATCCTATGTTAACATCCATCATATTAATGGTATGCTTAATTTTGAGAATGTGTTATTATTATTTTTAGGTTCCTAAGGATTTATGTAGTTTCAGGTTAAAATTTTACAATATATTGGAAAAAATATAGTGGAATATTTTAGGATCAATTTTAGTTCAATATTTATTGTAATGATGCAATTTAGATCAATGAGATTGAGTGTCCATATTCATAGTTTTATCTAGGTTTGTGTAAAAATTAATGAAAACTTTAAAACCAAGCCACTAGATTTGTATATTATAGAGACAATAACATGTCCTGGTCATGGTTTTTCTGACTGTGAAACAAATATCTTGACCCTAGATTATTTTTTAAGGAAAAATGAAAACTACACACATAGAATATGGTTTCTATAATGAATCAACAAAAATGTGTAACTAGATTCAAAAATCAAAAAAAAATTATCACAATTCCATTTTCCTTTTTAACACATTTCTTATTGTGATCCATCATCATCTTAAACTAATACCTCCATGTTTCTCTATAGGAAACTATCCATGATTTCATGGTGATCCTTGATCATTTTGGTTGGATCTCATCCATTCACATTCCTATTTTCTATCAATTTATCACCTCATTCCATGATATATCCCCAATATATTTTTTCTATGCTACATTTAAACCCTATTGGGCTGTGATTATTAGATCAAGGTTTATTTATGGATAATTTTTGTAGTTATCTATAAATATAGTAATTTATGGGTTATATATATATATTAATTTTCCACCACCAAATGTGAATGAAACATGGTATTTATCATTCTTTAGGTGGGAGTATAAATATTATTTCTATTTCCTTGGTATTATAGTTTTCATGTGATGTTTTAAATTAGTTACATTTGTTAAATATAATATTGAATTTTTCATTGATCATTTGTGGATATAAAAAGTGTTTTAGTTTTTTTTCATTGATAACATTATTTCGGCACATGATATGTTTTAAAAAATCCATCTCAATGGATATTAAGTGAAATTGGGTTTTTATGAATATATTTAATGTGGAATGGCTATAAAAAATGATATTTTTTATGAAAATAACTGCATGGATTGGAATGTAGATTTATCATAAAGAATACATTTCAAAACATGGTTATTTATACTTGAATGTAATGATGAGGTAAAAAATTGTTGGGAGACCTTTGGACAAAGTGGATAATGAGACATTTCTAATACATAATTGAGTTAAGTATCAACTTAATAGATTCTATTGATTTCATTTTTTATAGTATGTACCTATTTTAGGGATTGATGTTCTTGGAAAATTGAATTAACTTATACCAGAAAGATATTCTTGTTTCTATTAGTTATGTACAACATCATGTAAAAAATATCCATTTATGGATATATTATTTTATGGAATACTATATATTTTTTCCCCACATAATTTTAATGGTGATTGAAAAAAAAAATTACTTATTCATCATAGTTTTATGTTATCCGTTGATGTTTTTTATATAACTAGAGAATGTTTTGGAAATAAAAATAGAGTGAGTAATTAGAATGAAACATAATTCCTTATTTAATGATTTTTATTTTTTATAAAAATAATGTATATTGATTTGAATTTTTTAGATTATCTATCTGTATAGAACCATGATATAGTTCTCCCACACTACATTTTACATTGTTTTTTATAGCCTTTACCTTATTTGAATCATGTAAAGGGAAGACTATAATGCATATAATGAGCCTCTTGGTTTTGGGTTCCTTCTAGTTGGTTGGGATGTTAGTGACTTACTGTCATGATAATATCAACTAAATGGTTATATAGTGTTCAAAAGTTATAGTAATCTAGTTGATCATTTAGATATTGTATTCCTATTTTTTCACTTTACATAATGGTTGTGTTTTCTTATATATTATGTATTATGGATAGATATTTTGATACTCTAAGTGTTTCTATCTTATCATATGTATTTATATTGGTGAAATCATTCCCAAAATTCATTGTGTGAAACCATGGTTATTAATTCCATCCTATGCTGATCAGGAATGTTCATCAAGTATTGTGGTGATAAAATTTGGCTTACATTAAGTATTGAACCAATTTGATTACTAACATTTTCTAATAAAATCCATCATGTTTTCTTATATAATTTTATCATCCTTGTATATCACCCTATTTTTTTGGTGGTTATGAATATATTAGATATTTGACTATTAAAAGTCAATAGGTAGTGTTGGAGTGTTCCAATACAACTAACTTACATTGAAATCCTTAATTTTATTATCAGAAGTATAGGGTTTGTAAACATCAATGACTATAAATTTTTTCTCTTGAATATAGTTTATTAAATTGACGTTATGATAATGTAAATTATTCTCTTCTAAGTGGTTTACATATCCCTATAATTTCATTATGTATCCTACAAAAATAGCATCCAATAATGTTAGTGATAAAATAGTCAAGGGTTTTCTGTAGTAATACACCCAGAATGATTGAATTTTTCTTGGGGAAACCATAGTATGAATGATTCAAAACTTTATACCAATCACCAATTGTGAACCAAAATAGAAGGTGGATCATGATTCAAAATTTAATAAGAATTATTCACCAATGCATCATGGTGAATATAATACAGAAGAATAATATGAATGGATTAAAAGGATTTAAAGGAAGATTAAATTCCTAAAAACTCCATAAGACATCTATGATCATTTTAAAACATATATGATTGAAGTATCATGAAGGATGAATTAGGAATATAGAATGAAATAAAAGTTTTATGATAATATCAGTTATACTACCCTCAATAAATCATTTATTAAATCATTATATAATTTTACACTAAGAGTAATGATTTTATGAAATTTAATTAAATTGGATTAGAAATATTGTTCCTCTTTAGGGTATAATACTCAGTGTTCCATGATTTTTATCTATCTCTAGCACATGTTACCAATTAAATTATATATGAATGATGGATTGATATGGGTTTATAAAATGATTTTTGTTTTATGTTTTAAATCCATATTACCTTTCTATCAGGTATGTTCTAATCAATACTTTTAGTTTTTGTTTTTTGTTTGGTGGTTATTTTCAACCATGAATTAGGAGGAAAACTATAATGTTAACGTCATGGAAGTTTTAGATCTTTACATTTTACTTGGATTTTATAATGTTCTATGAATATTTACATGATGTGTAACTGGGGTTCATAGAATGTAAATCTATATAGACAAACCCACTGATTTGTATTCATAACATGATAATTTTGATGTCTTGTAAGGTTTACACTTCGTGTAATGTCAAAATACAGTTTTTAATGAAAAAAGGAATGTGTTTTTCAGGGTAAAATAAAATAAAAGATATTCATGATTTCTAAAACAATTAAACAATAAGTAATTCTCTAAGTTATAGTTTTAATGTTTCTATACGGGTGTTTGAGGGATCAATCATTTTTACATCTTCCTCCAGAAGGCCAAAGAACGTATCGTAAGCGATTTTTGGCGTCTTACTTTCAAACTGTTCAATTTTATTAGTGATGGATTAGTAGGGTTAGTCTTTTTCTCCCTTTGGTATCTAGAAATTTCCATTGATCCAAATGAAACCGGTGGTTTCCAATCCTCATTGAAAAATTCTGTTATGTTTTCTTTGAAGATGAGCTTGGTGGATCAGTTCAATTATTATATTTTCTTGAATTGTTCAGAGTTATTACTATTTCAATGGTATCTGAAATGGAATACATGTATTGCAATTAAATATGTAATAGATTAATTTTTAAAGGCTATTTTTTCCTGAAAAACAGAATTTCATTTATTAGATATGTAAAATGGGATTTCAAACCCTGAATTAGACTTTCTTTTCATTGAAATTGGTTTATAAAAACTTATTTTTTAAAAAAAAATAGAAATTTAAAAATACTGCACATATGGAACCTTATGTACATAAATAAATAGATACATGTAGCATTAGTTTGTGTGAAGCCACTTGGAGGTTACCTCTTGATGACGATGGTCTATAGATAGCCTCCAGGATAGTTGGATATAACATTATTCCTCCATAGTTTAGAGATTATCTAGTGTAAATTGTCCCATATGATATAGATTTGCTGATATGTGCATTATCTTTCCTATTGTTAAATTCATGATATAATAATTCTTGTTTATTATCTCACTTGTATACATATAATTATGTAACTTTACCTGCTTTGTTGTTGGAAAATATTGCATGCATTTTGTAAAAACTCATGGATTGTTTTAAAAAGTATTTAAAATTTTTTATTTATAAAAATATTCATAAAGATGTTTTTTAAATCATGGAATTGTGATTTCTTGTTATTAATACTTATATGGACCATTTTTGGGATCCTACTGTTCTCTATTTCTCAAAAAACACTTCTTCTTTATGAAAGGTTGATGTCTTTTTTTATAGGATGCAAATAAAGGGAGTTGAATCTAGTAGTGATGAAATATTTATCATTATGTTTCTGATTCACTTTATATTGTTTGGAGGTGATGTGTTCATAGGGAGACTTGTTTTTTAATGTTTTAATACTATCTCTATTTTCAGGTTTGTATTAGTTTTATCTTCAGTTACTTCCACTTTGTACTCTTAATATTTGTATTTTTAATACAAGAGACTATATTTGGGTAATTTTAGTTTACCTCACCCCATGATGGGATGCCTTGGGTGATGTGTCTAGTTTACCAATGTTTGTGTATAACAATTTGGTATTAGAGAGGGTTACTCAGCATAATCTGTATCAGCACTGTGTAACAACCCAAACTTCTTGAATATTAATTGTTTCATGAAAATATGTGTTATATTATTAAAAAAATATCCCATTTTTATTGAAATGATTATAATTGATTTTAGACCATTGGGCTTCGACCGTTATATGATCTTTGGTCAATTATGATCATTGGACAATATGACCATTGAAAATTATACTCTCAATGTAAATATTAGTGTTTATAAATAGAAAAGATAATGTTTAATTAAATAGAAACATGAATCATTGGCCTCATCCAGTAGACATGGGCCATATAGAGCCCATTTTATGGAGTTTGAGAAGGAGGTGGTGTCTTTAGGATTCACACTAGATCATCCCAAGCTGAGCTTTGACACGTTAGGAATTAGCAAAATCACATGAAGGAGAAGTTCAAGCTAATAATGATTACCACTCTGGCGATGTTAGTCGATCCACCAAAAGAGCTTATCACCATAGCACACCTAACTCTTAGGTCTTATGCATGTGTTATAAAGAGTTTTTAACTATATATTATTCACATATTGTGTAATCTATTTGTGTAAATAAAATTTTCATTTTATCATTTATATTCAAAGAATTGTTTTCTTAAAAATACAATGAATTAGATAAATTATATTTGGTACTCATTAGAAATATATTTTTTAATATATTAAACTATGGTTTTAATAAAAAATGTATACTCCCATATAATGATGATTATATATATTTCATATTTATTTTTACTCTATAAATGATTAATTGATCAGTTTAATAAAAATTATATACGATAAAACATAAATTATTATTATTATTTAAAATAAATAATTTATTACAATGATTTAATAAATATTTAGAATAAATTTTATTTGAATAATTTCTTATTATTATATAATATTTATTAAATATAAATTTCCATATAATTTTTATGAAGTCCAATGTATTTTTT
The DNA here is from genome assembly GCA_963277665.1 of Viscum album. Classification (NCBI taxonomy): domain Eukaryota; kingdom Viridiplantae; phylum Streptophyta; class Magnoliopsida; order Santalales; family Viscaceae; genus Viscum; species Viscum album. Next base: position 896,230,174 of record OY728136.1, on the reverse strand, counting down.
ATTAAGGTTTTAAAATATTTTTTTGTCAAAACCATTCAATTTGTAATAAATGCCTGTTTTTTATTTTAAAAGTGAAAATTAACTTAATTATAATTTTTTAAAATTAAATGAATATTATTTTTTGGAATCATGACTTTATAATTATCCAACATGAAATTTTTCATAATTTTCTCTGGCAGTCAAATTTTTGGGTAAAAATTAAATACTATATAAGTATATAAATTGATTGATGACATCACAACAATGAAATATTAATGTAATAAATCCTAAAAGAGGGTATATTTGTCCAATATATTTTTTAACTCTCACATAATGTTATATTATATTTGGTTGATTAATTTTATAATGCTTTAGTGGGACCTCCATGACAATTGAAATGTTTTTTGATTTCAAAATCATTTCCTTGAATCTGTGACTCACCTACGCATAAGCAAGGGAAATATTTTATGATGTTCTCACATTTCCCTTATAAAATAATATAAACTAATTCCATTTTTCAAAAACCATGGGGAATTCCATGGGAACTTTTATAATTTTGATTATTTTATTTGTAGAGTCCAAAACCTAAATAATAATGAAATCCCCCTACTTTTATATATATACCCACCCATGATCTCATTACACTCCACTCAAACTCTTCTAAGCTCGTCCACACTCTTCCTTATTTTCCATGGAGTCCTCCAATAGCACCCCATGGCTCCCAAGAAGCCTCTCCCAACCCCTTGGGACCACACATCCAATTAAGGAATATTTTCCACTCTCCTCACTTATCATGTACTTTTTTATATGTCTTTTAATTAGAGTGATAAAATTTTGGGAAATGTTCATACATACTCACATTAATGTAAAATTTTAATTGTAAATAATGATATCTTCTTTTAGCTATCATTAATCTCTACTATGATTCCTTAAATACACTTGTTACTATGTCAAAATTCAGTGAGGAAATCCTGAACTTCTCTTTTCGTCCCATTCACTCTTTTATGAACTATGTATTTAAAATTTATATACCAAGTAAATTTTTACATTATATTATGTCCCTATACTATATTACGAGTATTTTATGAATTTCTGAACCCATTCCCCTTTCCATTAAATGTTTTATAAAATCATTTTTTATACATATTAGGTTGTAGCATATTTGTCTCAAAATCACTCTTTTTTTCTCATGAAAATGTTGTATTTTCATTATGTGAATACCCAACCAACATTATCTTATAGGGTTATTCATAAAGACATAAAAATGGTTTATTTTTTTATATAATGGACATGCTTGAAACCCATATTATCTTTCATTGGTTTATAAATCACATAATTAGTATATTTTTAAGCACCTTTTAAATTGCCGTGATTTTGATATGAAACCCATCCCTTTTATGTTAAATGGGATATTTATGTTATTTTTTATTATGATATATGTGTCTCAAATGAAAATATAGACATATTAATGGGGAACATTGATAGCTCTTTAATGTATTGGCTGCATAATTTAATATCTTGATATGACAATTTTGACAATACTATGGAGAATATCCTTGGTAATTTTTATGACACCATGAGGAAGAACCTTGGTGATATGTTCATGAATTTATAATTTAAATGTAGAATCCAAATTTTTATATTATGAATCATGTTCATCAATTATGATACGCCTCTTTTGTGTGACATTATGATATGACTCTTTATCATTCTTTTATGATATTCTTTATGTTACTATTGTTACCTCTCATGTTCACATGAAAAATATTTCCCTTGTTTTCCCTTACTGTTCTTTATGTTCACCCTTTTCTTTAATGTATGTCACTAGGTTATGATCTGGAGTAAATATAAATAGGATGATCAAATGAAGTAAAATTTCAGGTGTTTTAACAGAATGTTATATGTTTTCTGGTATTATGTACCTAATTTAAAACACAATATGCTATATCGATCCTCTATTTTTAAAATGAGATGAAATGTCATATAACAAATAGGCGGGATTCCATATCTGGTATTAGAGGATAGTTTTGTTATTTTTGGAAATTAGGATTTTAAAACTTTAAGAATAACCCTAAAGAAAAGTTTAACTATAGGAAAACATCTTGGTATTTTGGTGAAATACGAAGTAAGTGCTATATCAAAGAAATACATCACTATCTGGATCCAAACAAGTAGAGGATAATCTGGAACATATGTATCTATCAGTAATACTCGAAAAAAATACATTGAGATAGACTCAAATGGTAACATGTAAATGATAATTGGCCTTGTTTCACTCTTGGTTTGACACTCCCAATGGATATTATTTGTTTATCGCAAACGTTTTATTAACCATTATGAAGGATTTATAGAAAATGTAATTGTTGATAATAAATAAGGTGTTTAAGCATCATTTTTTAAGACATAAAAAACCCTAAGACTTTTATGATTCTTATTACAAAATTCTCACTATGGTTTTATTATTTTAGAATATGGTGCGAAATAGGAGTAACCATGAAAATGGTGACCACAACATACCATGCCCTAACAGCCCTTTAGTGGAAGGAAAAATGGAATCATTCATGAGGATGATGAATCAATTGACCCACTTTTTGGGAAGCAACATGAATCAAGCTGAGAGAATTGTCTCACTAATAATGGAACAGCAATCTACTGAATCCTTTATAAAAGAACAACCACTGACATTTAGTGGATCCCCTGATCCATTGATTATAGAATAGTAGATAAGCTCTATCAAAAAGATCTTTTTTTGTAATTCATTGAATAGAATAAGATAAAATCACCATGGTTGTTTACCTCTTAGATGTATATGCAGATCAGTAGTGGTAACTAATTAAAAACACGAGTCCAAGAGATGAGATTTAAGATATTTAGTGGGAAGAGTTTAAAAGGGTATTCTTCAATAAGTATTCTCCTCATTCAATGAGTATGAAGATGGAGAAGGACTTTCTCAAGCTCAACTAGAAGGAGAAAAAATCAGTCAGAAACTATAATAATAACTTCACAAGGCTTTCCCGATACACCTCATGCATTTTCATGGATCCTAACGGGATGGTTGAAAGTTTCTTCGGTGGACTGAGACCTCATTAGTGAAAGAATCTAGCTAGTCAACACTATGACAGCTATGAGGAGATAGTCTGGATTTCTATGAATGTCAAACTACACATTGTGAGATACAATGGTCTCACAAATATAATGAAAATAATATATTTAAGGATGCAATATTGGGGAGGATATTTGATCCTGGAAGAGGAGGAACGTAAGTTCAACTTCCCAGATGCAATAAATGCGGGATGAATCATTTAGGGAACAATTTTCTCGAGAGAGGTAAATGTTAAAAGTATGTAAGGTATGACTATATTGATCAGAATTGGTGTAGTGAGGTGAGGCCACAACTTCTGAACACTAACGAAATTGGGAACATGGTGTATCCCCTACCCGACGTCCAATCCGTTAAGTGTGGATAGCGTGGGATCCTTCTAATCAGAGTCTAAATCCAAGGGAAGTGGAGGGGAATCACCATCATCCTTAACACAGGAAAAGTGAGAAAAGTATTTATTTTTCTATCACGACGGTTGATGTTGAAGCTCCAAATGATGTGGTGGTAGGAAATGTTTTTGTTCTATGAAATTTAGCAAGAACTTTTTTTTGATTTTGATTATATATATTCCATTACATCATCCAAGATTTTGAAGAATATAGAATCAATCCTTGAACTCATAACAGTATATTTATCAGTCGAGATTCAATGTGGAATGAGCCAAGCCTCAAAATTTTTTAGATACTCTAGTATTCACTTTGGTGATCAAAATATTGTTACAAAACTAATAGTTCTTCCCATGTTGGAATTGGAAATTATTTTAGAGATAGACTGGCTCTCAAATTATAATTCTATGATCAAATGTACAAGAAAGGAAATTTCAGTAGTCCTTAATGGAATACCTACAAATATCTTCCAAGGAGAGGTATATCAACCTGATCATTGTCTATAAGCATCTCCTATAACTTTATTTATGGAGTTTATTAGTGAAGATCTAAAAGTAAAGGATAGTCTAAGGGTAGATAATGTCCTTATAGTTCAAGGATACATTGATGTATTTACTAAGGAGTTACCCGGACCTTCCCCAGAAAGAGAGGAAGAGTTCTCTTTTGAACTTGTACCTAGATCCCATCTGATATCAATGACCCCATATAGAATGGAGAATGTGGTGATTTAGGAATTAAAGAAACAACTACAATATCATTTGGAGAAGGGGTTTATCAGACCAATTGTGTCTCCATGGGATGAACATGTTCTCTTTATGAATATGAAGGACTGATCAATGAATCTATGCATTGATTATAGAGAACTGAATGGGATCACAGGGAATAACAAATACACTCTTCCAAGAATTGATGGCTTATTTTACTAGCTTTGTGGGGATAAATTATTATCCAAGATTTATCTTTGATCTGGTTATCATCAATTGTGGTTAATGAATTAAAACATTCCAAAAACTGCCTTCTGATCATGATATGATCACTATGTGTATGTTTTTATACCCTTCGTCTTGACTAATTTACCTACAATATTTATGGATTTTATGAATATAGTATTTATATAAAACATTAATAAATTTTTGGTAGTTTTTCTTGATGATATTATAATATATTTCAAAATTTCCGACGAGCATGAGGATCAACTAAGGGTTATTTTGAGAACTCTACAAAAGGAGAATCTTCTTGGAAAATTTAGAAAATGTGAACTTTAGTTACAACAAGTGGATTTCTTGGGGTATATTGTAACTAATAAAAGAACCTTATTGACCATGTAAAGACAAAGGTTGTATAGGAGTGTCCTCAACCTAAAACAATAATGTGGATTCATAGTTTCATTGGTTTAGTAGGATATTATAGGTGGATTGTGAGAAAAATATCATGGATTTCCAATCCCCATACCAAGTTGACTTCAAAATTGGTCAAGATTATATGGAAAAAGTGGTGTGAGGAATGTTTCCAAGATTTTTATAAGATATTAGTTTTTACACCTATGCTAACTCTTCCCCAAATAGAAGATGGATTTTTTATTTTTAGTGATGCGTCTCTAAAAGGGTTTGGGTGTTTCCTCATGCAAAACGACAAGGTCATTGCTTATGAATCTCAACACCTAATGTGTCAGGAGAATAATTATCCTACATGTTATCTAGAGCTGACTGTAGTTTTTTTATCTAATGATATGGGGGAACTATCTTAATGGGGAGAATACTGATATATACAAAGGCCTTCAACATTTGAACTATATTTTTACACAAATGGAATCAAAAATGGAAATAATAGATGGTTGGAACTACTCAAATCTATGATTGTTCAATTCCGTATCACCCTGTAAGAGAAAAAAATGTTACTAATGAATTAAGTAGGAATGATCCTATTATTATAGAAATTATGAGGATTTTAGGAGATCCCTTGATTAGAGACCTATTGAATTTGGACATGGGAATTATAGGGGAATGGACACCATCAACCCTATCCCAAATGATTTCTCAAACATCAATACTAGATAAGATCATAAAATCTCAAAAAGAATATCCTATGTGATAGAATATGTTTGAGGCTGTGAAGGATGGGAAGTTTCGTATGTTATATATTGATCAAGATGGTGTACTAAAATTTCATACAAGATTATGTGTTTCATCTATTCTGTAAATAATGGAGTTGATGGATTAATCACATAGCTCTACATTCTCTATATATCCTAGAATCACTAAAAAGTATAGGGACCTTAGTGATCAATATTGGAGGGATAACATGAAGAGGGAAATTTCTGACTACACTACAAGGTTCCTAGTGTCTCAGAATGTGATGGAAGATAAACAAATTCTTAAAGCATTATTACAACCACTACCCATAATTGTATAGAAGTTGGAGAATTTCATTATGGTATTTTTCACTGGCCTCCCATGAACTTCCAAAGGAAAAAAAATGTGATTTGCGTTATAGTGGACCATCCCACCTAGACTACCCATTTTATCCTTATTCTAGAAGATTTATCTTTTGATAAACACACCATGATATACAAGAACGAAGTGGTAAGGATACATGGGGTACCACTCTCTATTGCATATTATCATGATCTGAGGTTCACATAAAAATTATAGAGATTTCACCAACATGAAATGAGTACTGAATTGAATATTAGTATGACCTATCACCCCCAAATGGATGGCCAATCTGAAAGGACAATTCAAAAACATGGGGACAAGTTGAAAACATGGTCCATGGGATTTAATGGTGAATGGGGTCATAATATCCAATTAGTTGAGTTCTCGTTCAATTATAGATTTTATTAAATAATTCAAATGGATACCTATGAAGATCTATATAGAAATCAGTGTCTAACTTCTACTTGTTGGGATGAAGCTTGTGAGAGAAAGATTCTTGGGCTTTATCATGTACAATATATGACAGAAAACGTTCATTCCAACCAAAAATACATTTAGGATACTTATATTCTGTATAAGATCTATGATGATAACTGTTAAAAGGAATTGGAGTTTGATGTTAGTTACACGGTCTTTATTCAAATTTCCCCATGGATGAGAGTCATGCAGTTTAGAATGAAAGGGATGTTCATCCATATGTACATTAGCACCTATAAAATCCTTGATTACATAGGAGTAGTGGCATATAGACTTGATCATCCTAGAATTTTAGATTTAGATAATTATGTCTTCCACATATCTCTATTGATTAAGTACATACCTTACCACTCACATGTAATGAATCCTATGGTGGTGGAACTAGAACATGAACTCTATTATGAGGAGAAGTTGATGGAAATAATTGATCGTAGAGAAAAGGGTCAACACAGAAACACTACACACCTTGTAATGGTGTTGTGGAGGATTAATAAAATATGAAGATTCCACATGGTAACCATAGGAGACTATGATAAAAACGTACCCAAAAAAATTATCCTCTGAACGTATGAGTTGAAAATTTTACGGATGATATTTCTTAAGGGGGGATGAATGTAACTACCCAAACATTTGAATTTTAATTGTTTCTTGTAAATTTGTGTTATATTATTAAAACATTATCCCACTATTAATGAAATGATAATAATTGATGTAAGACCATTGGGTTTTGACCATAATTTTACCATTGGTCAATTATGATCATTGGTCAATATGACCATTTAAAACAACACTCTCAAGATTAATATTAGTGTTTATAAATAGAAATTATTATTTTTAATTAATATAGTCTATAGAATAAATGGACTCATCCATGAGAATTAGTCCATACAAATCCCATTTTCAAGACATTGGGTGGGTGGTGGTGTCTTTGGTATTTTCTCTGCATAATGCCCAAGCCGATCTTCAACACGTTAAGCTTGAACAAAATCACCTACTAGAGCAGTTCAAGCTAATAAATACTACAACTTGGGAAATACTAGTCAAGCCCTCCCAATAGTTTATCACCATCGAAAACAAAACTGTTAGGTCGTATTGAGGTTTTATAAGTGGTTATATAACTTGGTATTTATCACTTCTTATGTTATACCATTTTATAAATAATATTCTCATTCAATCAATTCTGTTTCAAGAATTCTGTTTCTTAAAAATAAAATGAATTAGATAAATTATTTTTTTAGTTTTCATAAATATAAAAATTATTATTATAAACAAAGGTTTTATTAATAATTTTATACCCCATTTTAATGATGAGTACATTTATTCATTATTTATTTTTTTCTCTACAAATGAATAACTGACCAGTTTGATAAAAATTATATATGATAAAACATATACTTTATTTTTAATTTCAATTAAAGAATTTATTTTGAAGATTTAATAAATATTTTGAATAAATATTATTTTAATAAAATATAAATATTATATAATATTAATTTAATATAAATAGTCATATAATATTTATGAAGTCAAATGTAGTTTTTATTAATGTTTGAAAACTACTTTTATCAAAACCGGTTAATTTTCAATAAATGATGGAATTTATGTTAAAATTAAAAATTAACATATTTATAAAATTATATAGTTAAAATGAATACTATTTTTTTAATAAATATGTTAAAATTATCCAACGATGAATTTTTCATAATTCTCGGAGATAGTAGAATTTTCAGGTAAAAATTAAATTCCATATAAATATATAAGGTGTTTTATTACATAATAATAAACCAATATTAATGTAATAAATACTATAATATGTTATTATTTTCTAATATATGTATTAACTTTAAAATAATGTGATTTTATATTTGGTTTATTAAATTTATAATGCTTTAGTGGACCCTCAAAGGCTTATAAAATATTTTTTGATTTTAAAATATTTTCCTTGAAAGTTTGAATCACCTCCACATAAGAAAGGGAAATATTTTAATAAGTTATCCACATTTCCTTATAAAATAATATAAATGACATATATTCTTTAGATACGATGGGAAAAACATGGGAAGGTTTGTGGTTGTGATTATTTTCTTTTAGTGTTGAAAAACTAAATAATAAGGAAATCACCCACCTTTCCTATATAAACACACACATAATCTCATTACACATCACTAAAACTAAATTAATCTCAACCATACTATTTATTATTATCCCTATATTCCTTCCATGGAGCCTAGAGGCTCCCATTAATCCTCTCCCAACCCTTTGGTATCACACATTCAGGTAAGGGAAATTTTCCACTCTCCTCTTTCATCAATGAATTTTTATGGGACTTTTTATACTAATGATCATATTTCGGGATATGTAAATAAATAATCCCATTAATTTCCACTTAGTTTATATATAATAATATCTTTCTTTCACTCTAATTATTACCCACTATAATTCCATAAATACACCAGTTACTATGCTAAAATTCCGTGAGCAAATCCTCAACTTCTTTTTTCTTGCTAAAGTTCTATTTTATGAACTATGTACTTAAAAATTCCATACCATATACCTATTTCCATTATATTATGTTCTATAATGTATTATGAGTCTTATATTAATGGGTTTCCCATGTCCCCTTTAATTTTAATGTTTTATAAAACCGTGTTTTATACCCGTTATTCTAAAGAACTTCGTCTCAAAATCTATCTCTTTTTTCTCAAGAAATTATTTTATTTTCATTATGTGAATACCCATACCTATTTATATTCTAGGGGTATTCATAAAGATAGAAAAATTATTTATTTTAATCTTTAATGGACATACAGTAATTCCACAATTCCATTCTGTGGGTTATAAATGACCTAATGATCGTGTTTTAAGCACATTTAAAAATGACATGATTTTGATACGAAACCCATCTCTTTTATGTTCTATAGATTATTTTGGAAATTTCTTATTATGATATATATAGATCAAATTAAAATAATTACATATTCAGGGTGTTTCCTAATATCACTTCAATGTATTGTGTAATGCATTTAATATCTAGATATGACAATTTTTACAATACCATGGCCAATAACCTTGGAAATATTTATGAAACCTTGGGGGTGGTCCTTGGTGATATGTTCATGAATTTCTATGTTAATCGTTGTACACACATTTTCATATTATGACTCATTTTCTTCAATTTTGATATTCCTCTTTATCATTCCTTTATTATATTCGTCGTGTTTTTATTGTTACCTTATTATTTCACATGCAAACTATTTCCATTATTTTCCCTTATGAGGATTTATGCTCACCTCTTTGTTTAATGCATGTCACCTAGTTATGAGCTATAGTAATTAAAGTTAGGATGATAAAATTAAGAATCATTTCAAGTGTTTTAGAAAAATTTTATGTTTTTTCATTTATTGGGTACCTAATTTCCATGACATTATGCTTTATCAATGATCTGTTTTTAAAAATTATATAATAAATATGTGGGATTCCATACATTTCATGAGTGGTTTCAGTGCCTTTTGTAGAAAAGAGTAGGATATTCAGAATCAGAAAAGTTGGAGGGAAAAGTGTCATTGATAGCTCAATCATGATTCAAAATCTGAGTTTCCATGGTTGGTTTAAAATGAATTTTCCTATGTCCAAATCTCATTAATTAACTTCATTTGAATAAATTTCATGGTAGGTTTATTTAAATCAACCTTCATACAATATCTGAGCACTTGGTAGTGTAATAATATCTAAATAAACTAATTGAGTTGATTATTTTTTTATGGACATATTTATTTAAAAAAAGTTATACCTTTTTGTGATATTAATCATAACATCATTATTTTTTTAAAGCATTGTTTTTTATTCTGGTTTCTAGATTGATGGTTTTGGAATATCCTAGTGGATGACTGTGGATTGACTTGAGATTAAAAAAATACATCATATAAGATATCTTCAAAATATAAGAGGGGAATATTCATGGTATCTTCAAAACTAATATCCTCAATTAGACACTTATTTAGTAAAATTAGTTATCATATCATTTAGACTATATGATTAGTGGGTGTAGTGAACATAAGACGGGCAGTGGACCATGTACCATAATTTTTAATGAAGCATCAACCTACCATCCATGGAGAAAAATGACCTTTAGTGTTAGAAGAGTGGGTTAAACAGATTGAAAGGATATTAAACATTTTCAATACTCAAAAGGATTATTAGGTGATGTTTTTTACATATATTCTCGAGTGTTTAGGATGAAGTTAATGGGATTCTATTGATAAATCTATGTTGCACGAAGGTCTTAGATTGTTTTTTTAGATGATTTAAAATCATAATTTCTACCTTGAGTCGTTATATAAAACATGGATTTTATCATTTATAACTTCGGCACAATGCAAGTATACCATTATTGATTACTCCACCCGAATTTCTGAGTTTATGCAAATAGAATTGGAGATTATCAACAATGATTACCATAAGGATTAGATGTATGATATAGGGATTTGTGTAGATGTTCTATAAAATCATGATCTTTTCTTCCTTTCAATCATTGTGGAGGTATTTGATAAAGATTATATAAGTGAGGAATACATGGTTATAAACATAAGGTTGGGTGGAGCTACAGTGGGTGCAATATTTATCCATGGTGCTTCTTCAAGTCAGAAAATAATGTGCTAAAATATTTACATTTGTATAGAACTTGTTATAGGGGATCCTAGAGGGAATAATAAGTTTATATACTACTATTTTTGGTGTAATGGTCATTCCAAACCATAGTATATGAAGGCTTCATTAAATTTTCATCTTTGGGGGTGATATGGTCATATAAAAAAAATTTATGATAATATATCCCAAGGAAGTAAGGTAGGACCCACCTTCATAATTGAGTTATTGGTTACTGCTGATGATTTCATGGGTGGTGTGTCTCAATATCATGATAAGGGGGTTTCCAACTGGATATACATATATTTATTTATACAACTGAGTGTGAACTATATGAATATGAATTAGGGCCAGCTACTGTTAGAGGTATGGTGTTTACATCATCATATATGCAGGTTAATTTGTTTTATATAGGAGATACGTATTATTTAATATCATCATAGTAGGTTGGGGTGTTGGTATTGTGTTTGAATATTACACTTTACTTTTTTGGATCCTTCCACAACATTGGGAAATATGTATAAAAATGGATTACAATGTCTCACATTCCATGTGGGGACAACCATCTATGAGGTGATTTGGGACTTATTTGTGATTTATAGTGAAATATTTGACTTGATTATCAGAATGGATTGGATTATTATCATAAAGGAATGTATATAATGTTATCATCATCGGGTATAGTTATTATCTACCAATGGAGTCACTCATTTTTTCCAGGGATAGTTGGACTCAGGACCAGGATGGGTTGGTCCGACTATTCATTATGCTAGATTAACATCAATCTAGTTTTCAGGAGTTATCAATGATTTATTTTCCCTTAAATGGGTGGTAAACTCCCTAATATTTTGTCTGTGAAGGATGAGGAAGTTCTGGATTAATTTTTTGTCTTTCCACTATAGAGAGATGTCGAGTTTACTGTTGACATGTTTCTTGTAATGATTTCCATATCAATACCATTGAATAGAATAGTACCTAGTCAGTTTGATGAAAATAATGCCCATAATTTTGACTTGGAGGTGAAAGGAACTATTATTCCTATAGTTTAACATGGGATGTGCCTCTAATAATTACAAAGAAGCCATATGAATTACTTATACTTTGTATCGACTATCAGAATTTGAATTATGTGACTGTTAGGAACAAGTTTTCTTTACCCTAAATTGGTGATCTCTTTGATTAGATAAGAGGGGTCAATTGGTTTTCTAATATTTAAATGAGGCTAGGATACCACTAGTTGAGATTCAAATTTTTTAATATATTCATGATTTCATTTTGGAGTTGATTTTGGAGTTTTGAGTTATTGGGTTTTCCATTCAGTCAAACTAAAACTATTGTAGTGTTTATAGCCTTAATAAACTATATCATTAATAAGTTCTTGGAATATTTTGTTTTTCTACTGATATATTATATCTTTATTAAATTCAATTCATAATAGGAGAGAAAATATCATTTGGATATCATTATCATAACCTTGATGTATCATCTTCAATATGTTATGCATTGGAGGTGTGAGTTTTGGATCTAGGAGGTGAATTTTTTCCCCATGTGATTTATAAGAGAGGAATATTTTTTGATCTTGAAAAGGCGAATTCAATTATGTCATTGAGAAGACAATAAAAATGTTTGAGATTTGAATCCTCTTGGGTTAAGCACATCACTACTGATGATTTTTATAGACTTCTCCAAGATTTCATCATGAATGATAGATTTGTCCTATAAGGGTGTAATGTTTGAATGGATGGAAAAGTGTCCATGATATTTTGAGTAGATAATGTTGAGGATTTCATTAACACCGATTTTGATTCATTGTGAACCCAATTTAGGATATTATGTTTTATGTGTTTCTTCAATTATGAGTTTGGTAAGTGTCTTGGGGAATGAGAAATAGGTTATTGTTTATTTATCATTCTTGTTACACAATAATAAGAAGAAATACCCTTCCCATGATATTAATCTGGATGTTCCTTTGCATGAACTCAAAAAATTGTGTCACTATATTTTTTTAGATAAGTCTTTGGAATAATATAATCACAAATCCCTGAAGTACATCTTCAGTCAGAGAGAACATAACTTGTGACACAAATTATGGGTTGAGCATCACCAGACCATTGATTTTTAAACTATATTATCCAATGGGAAATATAATATGGTGGATAATGATATGAGCATAAAATTACTAAAAAAACATGAAGGATTCTGTTGAATCGTGGCCATTGATGAGATTTTTACTAAGATTTTCTTGGGAGTAATAGAGGCTTGTCCATGTTTGTTCTTATCATCGATAAAGATTGAATCATATTTCTATAAGCAAGTTAAACTCGAGAATAAGACAAACACAAAGATCTGATGCTTAGTAGGATTCTTACATAGTGTGGATACCTCATGTGTATTTTCTCATTATCTTTGGAAATCTTTATGCTTTAGTATAATGTTGGTTATTCAATTTCCTTGAGATAGGTGTTGTTATAAAGTGGAAAACATCCATGTTTTTTTGTTCACCCTAATGATACAATGATGTTACCTGATTTGAGAGGTCTATACTGGTTGTTGGTGATGAGTCAACTAGTAGTAAATTTTGTATAATGATTTCTCTCTTTTCAAAATGTTAAGGAAGAACACCAAAGACCTGAATGTTTGTTTTGTTATTGCCCATTTTTATATGAAATTGGGATAATATTTACATGCATATAATCATTTTTAGAAAAATATTACTACATGAAGGATTTGATTTGGGTTATTGAGAGAATACACACCAAACTAATGAATTTGTGGTTAATAAAGTAAATGAAAAAAGTACACCATCTTGGTGACTCATATGTCTGAACAAGTTTATGGTTTCATGGGGATCCCTCTATAGTTGTTTTGGAGAATGACTATAGGTTCTAACCAAATTTCTAGAATTTTTATCCTGAGGTAATAGATTCATATTTTAAATTGAACATGATATATCATAAAAAAGGATGGATAGATAGAGGGTATATCTATGTTCTTGAGGTTATTCTTGGGGATTTTGTTCTTGATTTCAAGTGATGTTGGGAAAAATTATTACCACTGGTAAAGTTCTCCTATAACAATTGTAATGAAGATTATATAAGGTATCTACCCTTTAAGGGATTTTATGGGAGACCATGTAGATTTCCCTTATACTCGGATGAGTTGTGAGAACACTATATGGTTGGGTTAGGCGTTGTTCACAAGATTAATATGACGGTGTAGTTAATAAAGATGCACTTTATCATATCACATAGTCATAAAAAATATAATAAAAACAGTCGTCATCTACCACTTTAGTTTCAGGTTTGTGAAATTTTATTTCTCAGAGTTTCACCAAGATTGAGACATCATTTGTTATGTATGAAATGTTTTTTGGCACTAGGGTTTTTGGACCCCGTTGTGTTCATTCAGAGACTGAGGAGGGTGGAATATCAGTTGTTCTTACCATCTATCTTCACTTCTAAAATTTATGTGTTTAGTCGTTCTTAGTTGAGTAATTATATGTAGGTCCATTCCTATGACATAAAATGGGAGTATGTTGTTCTAGATGCTGATACAACAGTAGAAAAGAATCCAGTTTTGAGTATTTAGTTTCTCGATAAGTTACATTATGATAAAAAGACTCCCCAAGTACATGTACCATGAATGTGTGTAAATGATCTCCGTAATATGTGGGAGCATGATTTGATTATGTTATAGAAGTGGCCTATATTGTTTTCTTATCCAAGATATTTATCTCTTTTTGGGGACAGAAATATTTTATATTGATGAGAATATAATAAATCATTACATTTCTATCATCTTTTTTATGAAAATTTATTTCTTTTTACCTAGATTAATAGGTGGTTATTTTTTACCATGACTTGGGAGGATACCTATAATGGTGAAGTTACAATTTATTTGGTTTTTCATATTTTCTTAATTTTTTTAGAACTCTCTAGGATGTGACATGATGTGTAAGTAGGGTTCAAAAAGTGTAATGAATCCATGACTCATCACATTATATGAATTCATAATGTGAGAATTTACACATATTGTAATGGTTTCACATTGTGTATTATGAAATTTTGTATTTCAAATAAAATGGTGATGGGTTATTTTGTGTAACATTAAATAAAATGGATTAACATCATGTAAGATATTACAAACCATGTATTTCCACATGTTTCATTTTTTTTGATTTAGTGAGGGTGTTTGGTGGATCATATCTTCATTAAACCTCTTCTACTCATACAGAGCACTTATAATATTTGATTTTGGGTTTCTTAATTTTGTAGAGATAGATTTTTCAAGTAATTTATTATTAGGTGTGTACGCATCATCTCTATAGTCTATAGTAATACCCTATAAACTGAAGGAATGTTTTTTTGTTTCTAATATCGGTTTTCAAAAGAGTTTATGTTTTATACACTAATATGGTAGGTGGATTTATTTAATTATTCTGATTTCAAGAATATATCAAAGTTATTATTGGGTCCTTGATATTTTAATTTTAATTTCAAGTATTTAATTTTAAAATGGCATGTGTTATTGTTTTAAAGGAGTATTTTTCCAGGAAAATTGAATTTACATTATTCTTTATGAAAAAATTACATTCAAAAATAAATAATATTCTCCTGGATTTGAAATTATTTTATGTAATTTTTTTAATGAATTTTTAAATACAAATTGAAGAATATTTCCTAGTGGGAACCTTGGTTCAACAGAATGAGATACATGGCTATCCATAGTGTGTGTGACACCGCTAGGAGGTATCTTCTTGAATGTCGATCATCTATGGAAAGTCTCAATGTTAGTTGGATCCAAACATATCCGTTGTTATTATAGTGGGTATATAATGTGTATTTTCTTATAAGCTAGAGCTTGGATGATAAATGAATTGAATTTCTAGATGATTATTTCATGATAGATTAATTAATTGATTTTGGATTTAATGTAACCTTATATTTTAGTATCATTTCATGCATGTTATTTGATTTTGAAAATATGACATTCACCTTTTCAAAAATAATTGATTATTTGAAAAAGGAGTTTAAATACTTTATTTATAAAATGATGGTAAATTTTTTTAATAGTATACATTTGAATTATATTTATTATAACATTTATAGATATTTTTGTGGTATCCTGTTGAGCTCTGTTTCTCAAACACTTCTATTACTAAGGGGTGGTTGTATACTTTTTTGAATGACATAATAAAATGGTTGTTCACTTAGTAGAGATGAAGGTTTTCTGTTCTTGTTGTTCATTCATATTGTAGGATTGAAATAAGTAATTTATATGCTTAAAATACAAGAGGGGGTGAATTTTATACTTAAAGAAAAAAACATACTTTATAAATTCCATTGGAACCTTTAAATTCGGTTATGTTTAACAAGGTTAAACAATGTAAATTCACAACACCTCTAATTTCTATAAACTTGCTTGAGTCAGGAAAAGTGATTCCGAGAAACCAATTCTAGAAAGATGGTTCTGGAATGGAAACATAACAAATTTTTACAAGAATATAGATTCTATATTAAAGCGTATAGACTCTAACTAAATCATAGTGTACAAATATAAGGATTTATAAAATAATTATACTTTCCTTTACAAATAAAATGCATCAGAAAACTTGAAACATACAAGTAGAAGAATGTGAATCTTTTAACCCAAAGGGAATGGTATCCAACAACCTTGGATAAAGGTCCCTTTATTTATAATTTCATGAATTTCTGTCTTACCCACACCTAGGTAAGCCCTCAATACGAATATCAGATTCTATCTTGCTATCCCCGCAAACCCTCGAACTTCAAGTTAGTCGGTACCTCTGTCATCCTTAGTAAGGAAGTCCTCGAACATTAAGGTAGTCATCACCTCTATCTTCCTATCCTCGAAAGCCCTTGAATGTATTCAACAACATTCGGAGTCAGATGAAGCAATCTCAACAAGGCATTGAGTAGGCACTAAGAATGAGAGTCTGTCTCTCTAGAAATCACCATAACATCGTGTAATCTTCTATAGTGATCAACTTGTAGCTTGCCTTGAGATTGTTCAAACGAGCTCCTATTTATAAGCCCATTTCTAATGGTCGGATCCCTCCTCCAACGGTCATATTTTTCATTGAATATAGAAGGTACATGTATACGTGTCACTCAAACAATGGTTAGTTAGAAACAGAATAGATGACATTGTTTCATAACTATATCATGAATAAGAAAAAACATAGTTATCCAATATTCGGAATGTAAGCGAATAAAAGTTTGGAGTGTATGAAAAATAAGAGTTCGGAGAGTGAGTAAGTAAAAGTTCGGAGTCAGTAAATATATTCAGAGTTTATAATACAAGGATATTCAGATTCTATTTATATGGGAATTCGTAGTCAGAATTTGTTATGAGAATTTGTAATGAGAATTCGTAATGAAAATTCATAATCAGAATTTATTTTTAGAATTCATCATCAGATTTTTTTAATGGGAATTCATAATTAGAATTCATAACCAGAATTCCTATCTAAGAATTAATCATTAGAATTCGTAATGAGAATTCGTAATCAGAATTCAGAGTTGATCTTGATATAAGTTCGTATCCATAATTCAGAGTTGAGCTTTATAAAAGTTCATATATGGAATTCGGATTCTAAAATAGAATTCTTTATATCTAAGTATTATATGATTTTGAGGATTTAGATATAAGACTGAATATTACACTTAGGCAAGATAATGAACAATGAAAAGCATGGTAAGGATAAATTTCCTTGGGGAATGAAATTTTCTTTATAGAAGTAAAACGTAAGTTAGAATGATATTAGCCTTAAGATAAGGTGTTTGTGATTTTAAAAACAAGAAATATTGGTCAAGTAATAAGGAAACCTTGTTGACTCAACAATCTCACCAATGTTTGAAGGAATGGAAAATTCATAAGGAAAACCTTATTTACCTAACACATATTGGGATAGTTTGGAGGTTAAATTTTTACAGAGAGACTTGTTTTCTAGAAATTCCATTATTTCTTATATATCCTATTTGGATTATCTATATCTCCATTAGTTTATGATTTCTTAATCTGGTTACTTTTCATTTTTTATTATATGTCACTCGTTTGGGTTCTCTCGGTTTTACCCCACCCAAAGATGGGATGATGTGGGCGACTAGTCTTATTGATCATGGTTGGTCTATCACACATGTTGATTATTATTTCTAACTCACCTATATTTATTTTTAGACATGTTATAAATGATTGAGGAAGAAATAGATGAAATGAAAAAATTGTACATATCAACCATGAAAGTAGGAGTTAGATGGTGTTTAGTTTTGGGTAAAAAGAGATGGTTTGATCTATGACAATGTAGTGGAAACAATGTGAAATGTATTCCAAAATAGAGATAAGTGGTTTGCTATTCATATTTGAAAATGAGAAATGTTAATATGATGTCAATGTAAAAATACCAAGTTGTTTAATTCCAATGGAAAATTATTCCTATTTTAAATTTATATGAAATAGAATCCACATGCTGTAGATTTGGATCCAACATAACCAATGTTCTTAGATTTAATTTCAAACAACAAAATAGGTGGTATATTAGCATCTTTAGCCAGATGATAAACCGGTAGAGAATAAAGGGAAATATGTGGAAAGATGAAAAAATTTAAAACCAATGGATTTGTATGAATGTACGATTTTCATGGGAGGAATGGTGTTTATTAAATATTCTATTTTTATGGATTTTTTTGACACTGTTAAAACTCATTCCTATATCATAACCATGATAATCGATATATTGGTCTTGGGTTCAGGGAATTTTTGGTTCTTCATCAATCAATCCATCACATTGGTAATGAAGGAATACAATGTAATTAAATTTTATAAATGTTTATTTATGGTAACTTATAAAGAAAATACATGTACAATTTTATTTATAGATCTTGATATCATTGTTCATTTCATTTTTATTTATTTTACAATTATCTATAAATCCTAGATTGGATTTTTTTCTCTTCTGAGACTGATTTATTTATTCAAATGGATCCACTAATGTATTTTAGGGTGAGTGGGAACAATGACCATGAAGATAATTTCTTTTTACTCCTTGTTTTAATAAGATCTCCTTCATGATTTCAGAGTTCTCCCTTGATTTTTCTGATCCACATATTTGTATTTCTCATTTAGTGTTAATAAGTGAACAACATGATTATTTTCAACATGAAATCTCAATGTAATATCCTTAGTAGGATAATGATTTCTTTTTAGATTTTATTTTAGGGATAAACCCGTTTTTTTACCTTCATACCATATGGATCCTTATGAATTAAATGATATTATGGTTTATATGTAGGATATTGAGTCTAAGGGATTTATTAACCCTAATGTTCTAAATTGTAAATCACCAATGGAAATTGTCAAGAAGGAATATAAGTGTTTATCAAATTTATTTATTCTAAAAAACTCAAAAACGTGATATTGAAGAATTAATATCCATTTACCATGATATATAAAAACTTTTTAATCTACTTAAGAAAGAAAAAATGTTTTCAACAAATAATTTTAGATAAAGGTACCACCAACTGATGATCTTAGAGAATGATTTTCCTAAAAAAAATTGATTAGTAAATGAGAATTATGAGTATCCGATTATTTATTTTTTGCCTACTAATTATTTTAAAGTCTCATGTCCTTTATAAATCAAATAATTACTTAGTTATATGATTTTTTGGTTATGAATGTGTGTAATACTTTTATTGTCTCCACATCATAACAAGACCATGATGATAATTTAAATATAATCATCAGAACCTTGAGAGATAATCATATATATAATAATCTATCTAATTATATATTTCTGATTAAAGTAGAGAAATTATTGGCCCATGTGATTTCAAAAAAATGCGACTCAGTGGATTTTGAAATGTTTCAAGAAGTAATGTATTTTTTTTAGCATATATAATTTAGTTTTGATATGGAGACTAATGTTAATATATTATTATAACAATTATTTTTTCCAAAAATATCTATACTTTTATAGACCCCAATAAATTTATCATGGTTATGGACTCCTTCAAAATAGAATTACCCACACCTGTAGTAATGTAATTAGTGGATGAGTGGTGCCTAATAACATTATTCATTGAAATGATGCTAGATTAAGGGAGATATGATAAGAAGGTATTTATATCTATTGATATATATATATATATGTAACTATTGGATGATTATATTAAACATGGTATGAATGATGGTATGGAGTGTTAGTGCTTTTATTGAAATCTTTATGGTGGGGTTTCATCAGAAGAGTGGTCTTAATCTCTCAATAGAGTTTTCTACATCATGTGGGGATGATTATTCTAGAATAAGTGTAGAATAAATGGATTGATAGTGGAAATTTATTATGATAATCTATTCCTAATGATATTCCATGATTTTCCATGAAATGATAATTCACTTATGGTGTCCATGAATGAAATATAAAATTGATTGTTTAATGTTTCGTAAACTCATATTTTAATAAATTTATACAAAAAGGAATATGATTTTTTTGGACCCCTTCCAATTACAATATTGAAATAACAATGGATAAATATGGACATTTTTTTTGTAATTCCACAAAATTGTTTGGGTAATAATGAAATTTTGGTGATTATTGTTAAAATGAATAAATTATTCACAGTAAAACATATCATAGAGTAATAAATTATAGAGGATGGTAGTAACCATTATATATGAGATGTTTTTGAACATCATGTTGTAACGTGCACTACCATCTTTGATAGATACCCTTTCATTATATACCATTTGATACAGGACTACAAAAAGTGATGGGTACTATGTTGATGTTGACCAAGGATTAAAATCCATAGATGGATATCATAGATGAGAATGATATAAAGATTCATGAGCACATGATTCAGAAAATCATGAAAGACATTAGAAGATCGCAGGATAAATAAATAACCAAAATGTAATTTTTCTATAATAATAGTTATCAGGAATAAATCCAGATTGTCAAATATGATGAATTGTATTTTAGGGCGTATAGATTAACTATTTATTGGGTAGAGGTTAGATAATGCTCATTGGTGGATTGATTATTATAAAATATATGATGAATATTGTTCAATTGATCTAGAAGTATAAAATCATAGCTAAGAGATTCAAAAAATCCTATACCAATCTATATCATCGTCTGTTGTAATTTCATATAGGTTATTCTGGTTATTTAGAGATTCACCATAGTTGGGAAATAGAAAATTATGAAACCATGGTATGTTAAAATAATTTTTTGAAAAATTGATATTGTGTAGAGAATATGATGGAGTGTTTTCATTGGGACTTTTATACATCTTTTACTTATATCTATGATGTATTCCATGATTCCAACTCTCATGTCTAATATTTTTTGTGTCATATTTTTGTATATTATATGTATTATGTTTTTGAACAAGTGATGAGATATCATGAGAATTAATGCCCCTATGTGTCTTGAATATATGATTGAAATATTAAAATATATTAAATATCATACACAAAACGTTTTTCTGAATTAGAGGGATAACATATAAATGGGTGCTAGATCAAAAATTCTTACACACTATTGGATTTCATTTTTCCATTCTAATGGATACCTATTTTGATCGACCTACACATAAACCTATGTTCATTCCGAAAATAATTTATCTTCTCTTTTTTCCCCATATACATTGTTCATTGTGAGTGTTCTTCATTTGTCATGTAGATTGACTTATCCCGATCAATTGATCGTCGTACACCATTTCATGCTTCAATGGTCTGATATCATAGATTTTGTAATGAAACGACATGAATGGGTTATGATGATGGAGGAAGAATGATTTAAATAAATGGGGATTCCTGAATTTTTGTTCTTTAACTTTCTCCGATGGACAATGAATAATGATGATATGACCTATTTTCTATGTATATATGGAAATATAATGCATTTTTTTATGAAAGATTTGATTGGAACGTTTTGGATCATCAAATATATGGTGAAATAATAACTAGATTGAAGTAAATTATTAGAGTAGGTTCATGGGAGAAGCTCCAATGATTGTTGAAAATCAAAAAACAAATGGTGTGTAATTAGAGATTATACGACGCAGGGGGCCCTCTGAGCGGCATATATGGTTTCTGAAGGGAGGTAAACATTATACGACCTGTTTAAAATCCAAAATAGAATATGGTCCCTCTATAGGGACTTGGTGTGTACATCATATAATACTTGCACATGGGTTATAGTACACAAGTTTGATACATGGCGTGTAATCCCCCACACAACAAGGCCTAGGTCAGGTACATATGCTATATCATTTAATGGTACATGGGAATATGTAATTGGGATGGATCCATGTACTATGTCACATGTAGACAACATGGGTATCCTACACATTGTGTATTACTACATGTATACAGATTGAGACATGATACATTTGCTCATGTAGTACTTGAGATCATGGGAAACCACATGTGTCCCCTATGACATGATGTATACTCCTTTATACATGGCATGGGTCTATTTTCCTCCATATATTGGACTAGTTTCATTAAGGTTTTTTCACTTTATCCTTTACCTGAAGGTTGGTATGTAATCAATTACTACTTTTATTACTACAATCACTTCAGTAAGACTACCTAGATAGAGTCATTGGAATCCCTCTAAGAGGTTAGGAGTGAGATCCTCAATTCATATTCATGACCTTGGTGGAGTTTATGATATATTCTTGACCAACACTATATGGGAATCAATTCTCTACATAGTGGGTAAATCCATATTTAGTTGTTGGTATCACATCGTGGCTCTAGTAGTGATCCTCATATATGTATCATATTTACTTTGGATTATTAGCGTGTTATTTTTCATGATCATACCTGGGGAGTAACACCTCATGGATGGATGTCATCAGTAATGTCATCCTTAGGAATGTGTTATACCAGATGACTTTTTCATGGAATCTTTGAGCTGGAATCCTAGGTTGGTATTCTATGGTTGTAACATAGCTCTATATTGTGTGTTTGTGATTTATTATATATGAAATTATTTTTATTTGTTCTATAGAAACATACATGTTTAGGGATGACCAAATTTCCTTTAATGAATTCTTTGTGGTTTTGGTGTTTCATACTCAGTATTTATATTCTCACCCCTACATTAAATCACCCACATGTGTCATGTATTGTGAAGATGATATACTTTTAGGTAGATTCCTAGAGAGATCAGGACGAGATAATGCTTAGTGAGTATGGATATACAGAGGTTTGTTCTTATGGCATTCAGATATCAGTCCATTTTTCGGTTAGGACTTGTGTATTAGACGCTTTGTGGTGGGATTTTATTGGGGTTTATTTAATTTACTTTATTTATTATCATACTATGGTTACAATATTTTTAGGTATTAATGAAATGTTGTTAGTCGATTTTATATGTCTGTATTTTTAGGTGATTGAAGATATATGTCTATGAATATGTACATAGGATAAGTCCTCTCATGTTAGTGATATGCCTACTCAACTCTAGTTGCACACCCATGGACTATTAGTGGAAGGCATGTGGAGTCACGATATGGGACCCACTAGGTATGGTCTTGATAGAGTGGTAGCAGAGATGGTGGTTTCAATATTATAATTTTGAGTATATGATTAGGATTGGGGAAAAATGATATGTGTTTCAAGTTCAGTTTTTTGCCAGAGACTCAGGTGTTGTTGTGGCGACTAATGTATCCATACTCCACGAATATGATATTGTAAATTTTTAATCTGTACATGATAACATTGGTTTCATGAAAAAATGCTACATGAATAATATAGGAATGGGTTCGGTTTCCATGTCCTTATGAAGTCATCTATCCAAATATACTGATTCATTGTGGTGCAATATTATTACTTTTATGATGCCTCCTCAATTTATACCAGCTTTGATTCAGCATGATGATCATGAAGATGATTCCCTTCCCATGGATAAATTTATTTAGGGAAAAGTTCTCATGATGTTACCTCATAGTGGATCACCAACCATGCCACATGTAGAGCAGCACATGGTACTTACAGTACCAACGGATGAGGTGCACCAACTGAGTGGATATTAGAAGATTTAGAGATAGAGACCCCTTTGGTTTCATGGAGAGACCAAAACATAGGAATATAAGGACTATCATAACACGGTGGCAAATTTTTACCATTTAATCAGGGGACCAATAGATCTAGTGGTGGTCCTAACAATGAGCCTTATTCTTGGATCAACAGGGTGATGGTGGGGTTTGGTGACCCAAACTTATGATGAGGTGACTATTTCTTGGATATAGTTTGAATGATATTTCATATATGATTTCTCAACAGATATTCTAAGGTATGTATATATATAAGAGCTTTTGAATCTCCAGGAGGTTAGAATTATCGTTGTGGACTACCCATCGAGGTTTACCGATCTCTTCAGGTACTCAATGGATATAGTTCAAAATCAGTTTTTAGGGCTAGAACCATCGATTCTGGTCTGCATAGAGACAGATGATACAATGTTATAACGTTTTCAATTCCTACATATTATGGGTTACTAGAGGGATCTATGTTCCTTGAGAATTTATTGGCTGAACAGATACAACTTGTGGTTGTCTGTTGTGGGAAAGTGGGATTAGTGGCCTCTGCATTAGGGATCTGACACCAGTTTTAGGGACCTAGGTGTTGGAGACATTTTACGAAGAGGTCCCAGAATCTAGGATCTATATTTCATGTCTCACAGGGTGGGTCCAGTTTTTCCATTGATAGGTAGGGATACTAATTTGATGGAAGGGGACATTCACCCTTGATTTTCTGACATGTCATATAACTAATTGAAAAACCATTGATGTGTTGTCGAGGCATAAGTAGCTGCAGGAGAATGTATGTTTACATTGGGAACTACATGGTAGAGGATCTAGGAGATCGATAATAGAATGTTGATGCTTGAATTATTACCACCACCTCCTACAGGTTGTCCACACCTGTCTTAGGGAGCAGGAGGACATGGAAGGGGAAAACTACAAGAAATCAAAGCCTACGACTAGATGATTCTAGTCTGATTCAAGTTATGATCTATTTATTTTCTACTATAGCTATAGTACTGATAGAAATGAGGGATATTCATTACTTTCTCACCAAATATCTTGTCTGAGAAATAGATATTATGCGTGAACTATTGACTCGACCCTTATGGTTATGTAATCTTACTGGAGAAGACTTGGTGGACACACACTTGTGCCTATAGTGTGCCCTAACTCTGGAAAGTGTGTTATTTTGGGTTCTCATGGTATCAACATTGAGGCCTTATGATTTTATTCTTTAGATAGTTTGTTTATCTATTTTCAAGTCCCAGATTGAGTATTTTAGGTGATGGGTATGGTGTGTATATAATGATGGAATTACAATTTCCCTTTTCGGTGAAATTTAAACCAAGGAAGATCATGATGGACTCATTTATAGGGCGGTGCAACCAATTAATCATCATTTGGCTAGACTGGCCCTTGGTTTTGTGGATGTTATGGGTTTCTAGTTTCTGGTACTGGTGGTGGAGTATGGAGATGTATTTCTCAAAGATGATCCATGATTACCTCACCAGAGAGGTGTAGTCATCTTCATTGATCTACACCCCAAGAAAACAATAATATCTTCACAATAATATCATATGGATTCCAAAGTGATTTGAGATAGGTGGGTGTAATTAAAGGGATTATAGTGGAAGGGATTTTTTTGAGCCAATGTTTCACAATAGGGAAAACCAGTTTTTTTCCACAAAGGAATATGGGATCTTGATTATGTGAGTGGTCTAAATTGTCTTAAAACTGGTGAATGTGAAGAAAAGGTGCCAACAACTGAGGATCAATGGACTATTTGATAAGTTGAGAGGGGAATTATTCTTCTGGAAGATTTACCTAAGATATGGCTATCACCATTTGCGAGTATGAGATAAGGATATACAGAATATAGAATTAAAATGTCTCTATGGTCAGTATGAGTACTTGGTGATGCCATTTGGTAGGAAGATTACCCCAGAAACATTCATGGGACTCATGAACTAGATCATTTAGTCATATTTATTTTCGTACATTGAAATATTATTCGATAATATAATTGTGTACTCGGTATCTGAGGAAAAAAAACATGAGACATTTAATCATAGTTCTTGACGTACCTTGAGAGTAATAGAATTATGCAATGATGTCGAAGTGCAAGTTTTAGATTCAGGATTTCCACTTTCTAGGACACATTATCTCATTTGATGGTGGGAATGTGGACCCATCCAAGGATGAGGTGGTGTTAGTTGTTATCCACATAAGAGTTTGAATGATGTGTGGATCATCATTGGGATATAAGGATATTATCACATATTGATACCCTCTTTCTCTAGAATATCATCACCCATGAAAAATTTTACTCAAAATTGGAGTCCTTTTGTTTTATGGAATAGAGACCATAGGATTTCTAATTGTTAAGATATTTTTTGAACTGTGCTCTAATCCTGATATTTCAAGAGGATGGTGTTGAGTACGTAGTGTTATGTGATGTATTAGGAACCAGACATGGTTTTGTTCTAATGTAGAGGTATGTAGTGATCACCTATAGTTATTTCTAGTTGAGACCACCAATGAATAACTATGCGACACAAGATCTTGAGTTATTATTTAAAGTATTCTTTTTGAATATGTTGAAACACTACCCAATGGGAAAGATGTTTTTTCATTTACTTTGATCACAAGTGTATCACGTATATCTTCTCTTATAAATATCTCTACATTAGATAAATGTGATCATTAGAGTTCCTATAGGATTAAGATGTCAAAATTTTCTATACTTCTAGGAAGTGTAACGCAGTAGCTAAAGATCTCAGTAAGAGATTTTGTTCGTAGTTTCTAAATGAGGGATCATAGTAGTTGTCTTAATTGTAGTAATCCAGTGTGGATGTAGATTGAGTAGCTTACCGCAAATCAATTTTTGTCACCACTCTAATCACATAGTGATTCAGGGAGAAACAGATTAGGGATAATGACTCGAGACCCTATGTTCTCAGTTATCCACTATTCATGATCCGTGTTTATTTTCTAAATGTGTGGAGCACATCATTATTTTAAGAGGACTCGTGATGGTACATTTACATAATGGGATGTGGTTTTGATGAAGTTTCATATTTCTCTTTTGGTGGTACATCCATGTGTGTAAAATTTGTACCCTGACTTATGATATTAGTTTTTGGGTCCAGGAATGGGGAAATGAGATAAAGTGTTTGTCTCTCGACGCCTTAATTTTCAGTAAGTGAACACTGAGCACCTGGTTGAGAAGATTTAGATCAACCCCTTTAGGTTCCAGAATTTTTGTGGGATTGGATATATATGGAAACTGTGATGTAATTACCACATACATCTAGAAGAAACAATACCCTCTAAGTGAAAAAATAAAGACTCACCAAGAAATCCCGCATCCTAGCTATCCGAGAACAATGTTCAGATCATGTGACACCTTTATATATACAAGATAGTTTAACTCAATAGAGTTACATTGACGATTGTTTCTTATCATGTTTTTTAAATTATATCCATGTTGTGGAAGGGTTTATAAGCGAAATTTGAGACCCAACTATACATGAGAACCACATTTCACCACTAACTGAAAAGCATTTTGAGTAGACCATTCAGGTTCTAGAGGAAATTATAAGAGCATGAATGATGGACTACGAATGTAGTTGGGGGATCACCCACCAGTGGGCGAGTTTTCATACAATAAAATCTACCATTCCACCATTACTATGGCACTATTTGAGGCATTGTATGGGAGACCTTGTATGTCATTACTTGTATGGACTATCCAAAGTTAGTCAACACTCCTAGGCCTGGAGATTGTGTGATCTACAATAAAGAAGGAAAAGAACATATAAGAGTGCATGAGGCCTATACAGA
The DNA here is from genome assembly GCA_963277665.1 of Viscum album. NCBI lineage: Eukaryota > Viridiplantae > Streptophyta > Magnoliopsida > Santalales > Viscaceae > Viscum > Viscum album. The sequence goes on along the minus strand of OY728136.1, from coordinate 896,202,246 downwards.
ACCATCAAAAGTCTTATGATTCTAGTCGACGGAGTCCATTGGAGTTCGAGGAAGAAGACCATGTGTTCATATGGATTTCACATCAAAATGGATTGCAGAGAATTTTTCTGAGCACCATGTTATCTCCATAATTCATTGTCCATTTTTAGATATTTTTTGGGAGTAGAAAATGTTGATTACCATTTATATCCAACTCCACATTTATATTAGATACAAAAAAGCTTCCACAGGTTGTATATGAGGAGGAACATGAATATACCAATGTACATTATTGACTAGGGAGAGATAGACATTGAGGAGGGAGTGACATTTAAAGAATACCTAGTATGGATTGAATATAGATAGGAGATGATCATTTAAATAAATTATATTCCATTAGTTCATGTTTGATGGAAGAATGATAATATCTAGGAGATCACATTGGAGAGGTAGTCTCAAATTCATTCTTAGTACCCAAATATTTTTTAGTATCCCTTGTTTTGTAATTTTTGGGACCTAATTCCCCATAGTGGGTATAATGTATTGTCTTGGATATTCCGTGCATTATTTTTATATATATCATTTGTATTATTTTTTATACTATTTGATGAGACGGTGTTTGATTATTAGGTCGGGTGTGTCCATAATAATTGTTTGGAATATTATAAATATATCTAATAGAACACAAGAGTTTTTTATAGAGAAAGTTAAATAAATACAAATGTATTGCCTGGATTGTAATTATGAGGGAACCATTTCATTCATATCATGAGGTTTACCATAGGTGAAAATAAAAAAAAATTGGCATAGGGAATTTGTGTAAAATTTTTCTGATGCATGAATATGAATAAATTAATTTAATACATTATTTTATTACATTTATGTTGACGTAGAAAATTAAAAAATTTAAATAGATTGTTATTTTAGAATTCTAGGATTAGCTGCATAACAATAGAACCTATAGAGAACCATTGCAAAGAGCCTCGAGGATTATCTCTCAAGTGAAAAATGAAAGATCCTAGATCATCGAACAACATACATAGAATTTTAAGGATCTCACCAACGAATGTGACACAACTTTGTGAAAAATTAGGGATCGGTACAAATTTAGGTAAGTAGTGTGTTATTAATTTTTTATTCCTCGTTATTGGTTTCTACGATTAACATGAGTCAATCAATGAAAATGTTGATCCAATATTTGATCATCTAGAGAGATGGCATTAATTTAAGGAGTTTTTACAGGATTATTATATTGAAGATTGGATTTCATTGTTTTCTTTCTAATGTAAATGGATCTACACCAACATAGACAACGATCGAGGTTCATTCCTCAAATAAATTCTTATTATTTTATCCCCACATTCATCGTTCATTTACATTGTTCATTTTTTAACCAACTGCTCAACATATCCAAATCAATCGATCATTTCACACCCATTTCATGGAACAATTATTTGATATCACATATTTGTGATTCAAACATCATGAAGTAGGTGTGACGATGAAGATAATGTTATTTTGTTGACTGTGGAAACTCAAATTTGAGTTCTTTAGCACATAATGTAGACCAATTATATGATCTATTTTCCTAAAGGATTCGGTGACAAAATGCATTTTTTCATGACTATAAGGCTTGGACGAGCATGGATCCTTTATTTCATAGAGAAATTATTAGCAAATGAAAAGATTGCAGTAGATGTGGTGCATTAGAGAAGCTATCACAATTTCTGAAAATCAAGAAGCACACAACATTTAATCCAGTCTTACAAAGCAAGTGGGCCCCACTAAGTGGCAGCTAGGGTTTCCAAAGTGATTCAATTTTCAAACGGTGTGTGGCTCATCCCACGTAGTATGTGGTCCCTCCATGAATACTCATTGTGTACTTTGAGGACTAAACATACACTAGAGGGTATATGGGTTTCCCACACATCATATACTACCACACATGACACAGCCTAGGAAAGGTACATATGGAATGTTGTGTACCCATTCAGGAAAAAATTTAAATGGGCTATAGCCACGTAATTACACATGGTTAAACTATGCTATAATCCTTCACGCCATGTAGTACAACATAGATATGTCTTGTGATATGGGTTGTTTACACATGCAGTAACCGAGGTCATGGAACATGATGTGTGAACCATACAACACAACATGCAATCATTTATAAATGGTTTGAAACTCATATCCTCTGTATCATGGACATGATTCATTAGGGTTAATTCCCCTTTCCATTTTTCTAAATGATGGTATGGAATCATTTCCCACTGTTAGTTATTTGAACCCTTCAAAAGGGATTCCTGGATAGTTATTTTTGGGATCCCTCTAGTAGGCCTGATGTGAGATCCTCAGTTCGGCTATGTGCCCAAGGTGGAGTGCATGGAACTGTTGTGACAAAGAATACGTAAGTTTCAATACTATACATAGAGTTTTAATCTAGATGTAGTTATTGGTATCAATCAACAAACCTATAAATGATCCTCATTTGTGTATTGTATTCTCTTTAGACTATCATCTTGTTATTTTTCATGATTAGACTCGATGAGTAGTACATCTCGAGCAGACATCAATAGTGCTATTATATTCAAGAGTGTGTTCAATTTGATGACTGATTTTTGGAATCATTGAGCTAGAATGCTATGATAGTATACTATATTTGCAACATTATTCTAGACTAGGTTTTATGTATTGAATATATATGGATTAATTTGTTGTATGTGTTGTATACATATACTTGTGTTGAGATGAAAATATCTATTTTGTATAATTCTTTATTTTTTGGTGTTTACTATTAATTATTATTATACTCATCCATGAATAGGATTTTCCCACACATTTTGGGTCTATTAAAAATTATTGACCTTTCGAAGAAGTCCTAGATGGACTAGGATCAGATAATGCCCAGTGAGATCAGACAAACTATTTTATATTCATATGGATTTCAAACTGGTGTCCCATATTATTTCAGGTTGATATTTTATTCCATAATTTTTATGGTGGCATTATATTTAGCCATTTTATATAATTTTAAATCCTATTGTTCTCTAGTTAGATGATTTAGACATATGCATGCATAGTTCTCAGTTGTGTTTATTGTTAAGAATTTTTGTGGGCTTTGAAATGTGTGTGTGTGTGTGTGTGTTTGAACATAGGCTATTGCCTCCCATTTTAGTGATATGCCAACCTAGAATAAGTCAATATCCCATATCATATTGGAGGTTTTATTGTAGAGTTATCGAACTGACCCCACTAAGACGTTTCGTGACCCAAAAACTAAATAAGTACCATCTGGATTAGTCCCATATGATTATATTAGTGGAATTTTAGAATTAACACAACTAGTTATTTGATAATTCTTCAATCAAAACAGTGTACTGAAAATATATGTTTATGAATCTAAATGATATGACACTATTTTTTTGATATCAGGATGCGATAGAGAATACCAGGATACATGGTACCCTGAAGCCTTGATTTTGAAGTAATGGACTTGTCTCCTTCAATGTTTTTGATCATGATCCTTTCAGGGGATACAAAACATTCATGTTCAGAAGAATTGGGATTCTCCAAAGACACAAATGTAGATAATTTTAATATTGGTTTATTAATAATGAGGTTTATGTGGCTATTGAGAGTCGTCAGATAATAATTTTGAGTTAATGTAAAATTTACTATACCCATGTATTATATTCATGATTGGAGATATCCATTGTGTAACCCTGATAAATGGATCTATGTGTTTGAATGTATTTTTTTATAATTTTAGAATATATTTTCTAACCATGTCATTCAAAAATACAAATATATGAGATTATGGGTTATTATGGAGGCCTTCATATGGATTGAGCATAGTTTCTTAGTATATATAGTTATTCCAAGGAAAATATTCAATTTATTTTTTCAGGGGAATGATTTAACCACATGTTAGAGAATGGATTTTATAATAGTTTTATAATAAAATTATTCTAGAAATAAACTTTTGAAAAAGTAAAATTAACCTACCTCCATTGGTGTTTACACCTCTAATCTCTTCCTAATCGCACATTAGCATAATCTGGTCCATTTGTGATTCTCTGGAGGACTCCCTCATTGAATATATGTTGATCCTTGTTTGTTTTGTGAGGATATCATTAGGTTTAGTTCATGTTTAATCTTGATTTATGCTCTTTTATATAGATCCATTCTCAATATATCTTTAATTTGATCCATTGGAACCAAATTGGGATGTGATTATTGGATATATGTTTTGTGGAGGAGAATTGATTATGTTTTGTGTAGATCTTGACTCATGAGGATCATATCTCTTTATTTTCCATGATAATATTTAACTGTAATGAGTATTCCATTTTCCTAAGGTAGTTTTATCTATCATTTGGATTATCCCTTAGTTATAAATTATTTATTTTGATTTTTTCAATTCTTTAACTTATAAAATTGAATTGCAAAATTATCAATAATATTTAGTAGATGTATAAAGGGTTCAAAATGGGGGGGTTTATTTCAAAAAATTATCCTTTTCATATAATTAACTTGATAAAATGTCTCAAATAATGATTTCAAATGGAATTAGTTTTGAAATAAGGATAAAAATGTCACATCACTATAAAAAAAATGATTTCATTGTAGAAATAGGGGCATATATATGAAATGAGAGTATACTTGTAATTTTTTTTAGGATTCAAGTTTTTTTTCTCCAGAATAATTATGTGGTTATTAAAATTTGGCAATTTGGTATATGGAAAAAACTAGACATATAGATTCTCTAGTTGAGTTAGGCAATCCCTAGAAGTGGCGACGATGATTCCATGGGTACTAGGGGATCTCTATTTTGACTGACAGATGTCATTTGGAAGATTGGATCATTTTTTAATGATTTAGATTAGGGGTTTTATTAATTATGTAAGCCATCATGTCAATAATTACCCTTTAATGATGAAATGTAGACACATTTCATGTTCTATTATTTTATCTACATAAATTCCTAACAGATTTTTAGTTTTTATATTGGAAAGTAGATATTTTTTCTGATTATGCTTCTTTGGTTTATGTTATTACATGTATATTTTTATTTGGATATTGAATGTTTTAAATATAAAACATAATTATACATTTTATATGGTTATTTATTGATTCTTTATATTATGTTAAATATATGTTATTAAAGAACTATTATAAACATGATGTTATACAATGAATATATTTTATACTACTTTAATATTGAGGTTTAATTCTCACACACCACATTTCAAATTGGGTGTTTTTATCCATGGACGTATAGGATATATGTAAATGGAATAGAATAATATATGGTATGACTCACATAAAACATGATTCCTTTTGGTGTACTGGGATGGTGGTGTGATATGATCAATGGAGGATGGATCCATGTGTTACCTTGGGTTCTATATTTATAATCATACAGCAGTTTGTGTAGTTATTATTTTCACATTATTGAATTTTATGTAACCATTAATTTATTGCTAAATTATTTTTTTTAGATATCTATTAATATATTATAATATTATATTTTTTTCATTTTTCTGATAGAGGGTGAAATTATTACCATGTTTTATTGTATGATTCTCTTGTGCATGTTTTCCACCCCTATCAGTTTGGGATATGCAATGAGCCCTATATCAGCCTAAATAAGTTGACAATATGGGTTGAACCAGGTTGTTATGTAACACAGTAGATCATTATGCTATTGAACTTTATCATCAGGACATTCAACGATGTATTTTTATAAACATTTTCTCCCAATGAGTGGTTTGAAATGATGACATTTTTTTCTTTCATTTATCAGACATTTAAGGACCACATATACATAATTAAGTGATGAAATGATATTATATAGTTTAATATATTAATCCAACCTCAATAATTTTGATATTAATCTTCCAAAAAGTATATTTACTTTTTTCAAATAAAATATTTGAATGAATGAAATTTAATATTTACAATTGGATCCCTATAAAAAATATACTAATTTTATTTTAGGTAAATATATATTTTCATAGTTAATATTGTATTTTATCATTGAATTAATCCTATAAAACATATTATATGAATTAGAAATCATTTTATTTAACTTATAACATATAAATTTAATTAATATATTTCATTATTAATGATTAATTTAATTTATTTCAATAAAATTTCATTGTGATCATAATAATTTATTTTTTTATATGAACAAATAATTATTGTTTAACTATTTAATATTTTAATTTCTAATTAATTGGTAACCGATGAATTAATTTTATAAACATGTGAAATATATATTTTCATTATTTAGTTAATCTCATTCATTCATACTATTCCACTATCTAGGTGAAAAACACAATAAGTAAATAATAACAATATTCAATCAATTAATAATATCAGTGTTTTGTGGAAAATAAGATAACAATGTAATTTAATTTATTTAATAATAGAGAAAAGATAAAATATTGGGATGTTAAATCCCCCCCATATAAAATTTTCCCTTGAAAATTAATTTTTTGTACTATGGTAGAATCATGTCTTTTTACTTGCCATTCACAGCTTCCTCTAGTTTATTGGTCACCTATTTATATTTTTTGTTCATCCACATCAAATACACTAGGTGAGTGGTATTTTTGTGTTGAATATTATCTCTATGATACAAGATCATCACATATTTTTCCTTATAAGATACATCATTTTTGAATGATGACAACTCTGATTTTTGAACATGTGTGGGTTCTAGTATGTACTTAATCATGAGGGATACATATAACACATCATGTACTCGATACATGGTTAGTGGATGTGCTAATTGATACACCACCTCACCAATGCGATATATACTATCAAAGGGTATTATGAAATTGGGATATTTCATTCCATTAATTCCAAATATCATGACTCTCATCAATGGAGATATTCAAAGGAAAATTATATCTCCATTGATGAACTCCAATTCCCTTCAATTATTGTCATCATAACACTTTTTTCTACACTATATTTATTTAATGTGGTCATGGATAACTTCAACATTCTATATCATATCATTCACATGATTTTGTCAATGTATGTTTCATTCAGCAAAATCATCCCAACTTTTTTGAGTTCTACATTATTTCCCATATAGATCTTTATAATGATCGATTTTAATACTCATGTTTAATATATAGTTATATAAGAACTAAATCAATGGTATATTTGGATCCCATTAAACTTTGACAACCTTTGAGAAGTCTCTTAGCACATCGTCAAGAGTCAGAATCGTCCTTTCATACTTTCCATACTATTGGGGGAGATATGCCATGTTGAAGTTCACTGAGGTACATAATCATGTTGAAAAATCCTATAGAAAGTATATGTGAACCTTGGTTCATGGTCCGAGATGATCGATAGTGGAACCCCAAATAGCCCAACATCTTCCTTCACTTATATCGTCACATGTTATTCATGTAGGAAATCCTTCTAAATAGAAAAGAAGTGGGATGACTTGGTGATTTTATCCACTATAATCCATATATCATTATTTACTTTGGATGTATTTGGGATACTAGTGATAATTTATATTGTGACAATCTCCCATTTCTATATGGGTATAGGCAATGGTTTCATCATTCCTTTAGACTCATGTCTCTCTTATTTAACATTCTAACATAATAAACCATGTGATATATACTGCATAATATCCTACATCATGTTATCCCCACATAAATGATCGAAAATTTAATGTTACATCTTAGTACATCCATGATGGAAAGAGAAATGTGATCTATGTTCATTTTCCAATAACTCCTTTATATCAGTTTATGATGTCATGAAAACCCCTATTCCAAATTGAACCACATCATTATCATTGATTTTTAACTCATATATATTTTCTTGTTTTAATAGATTCAAATTATATTGTAGCCCCATATCAACCCTTTGTTCCTCTATATCCTTCACTTGGATAGATGGTTGGGAAATCATTTGGGAAAGGTAAGATGTATTCCCTTCTATTTTGATTTCAAAATCCATAATTTTGATATCAATGGTGATAAGGTCTTTCTCAATACATATAATTGATAGTGTAATAGTTTATTATATTTTATGACCATCATTTAACTTATTCAACATTATAGTATGGCAGTGAATTGTGAAATCATAGTTGTTGATTAACTATAACCATCATCTTTGATGAATGTTATTGTTATTATTTTTGAATATATATTTGTTTTTTTGATCATTATATATCTCACAATTCCCCCCAAAGAGATAATGTGGATATATTTTCAATGTGATTATTATAATCACCAAGTTTAGGTCATCATATTGTTGATTGTTTTCATGACCTATTAGCTTCCTTTAAGAATAAGATGTTATATTTTATTTTTCATCAGTACATAGCCTAATACATTCTTTGATGCCTCATAGAATATCACAATGAGTAATACACTTTTAGGTAGTGGTACTACTTGTGTAGTGAGAAGCCCATATTTCAACTATATGATGTATTATAAACTTTCACTAGTCCAGATAAACATTACTCCCTTCTGTGATAATTTTTTTAGTGTGTTTGAAAATTATTAAAAGTATTTCAAAAATCATCGGTAATGCTAAGAAAGATCAAGGGAACTAAATATCTTAATTATAGACACTATTATGGGTCACTCATCAATTACCATGGTCTTATAAGGATCCACATATATCATATTTTCAGTGATATCATGTCCCAAGAATGATACATTATACATATATAACTCACATTTAATATATTTTTCATATAGTTTATCCCTTTATAAATTCTTTATCATAGTTTCAAAATCCACTTCATGCTCCTCATTTCTATTAGAGTATTTTAGAATATCATCTATAAATAAAACCAAATTTTTTATATAATCTATAAAGACACGATTTATTATGTCCATGAATATTTCTGGAGAATTATCTAGTCCAAATGGAAACACTATGAACCTATATTATTCATACATCATTCAAAAATAAGTCTTTTCAAAGTATTCCTTATTCAGCTTTAAGTGGTGATATCTCAACCAAATGTCCACCCTAGTGATATAAATATCCCCATGAAGTTGATCAAACTATTCATCTATCTGTCGAATCTGATAACTGAAATTTATTGAAATTTAGGTTATTTCACAATAATTAATCTATACGATCATTAATATTTAATTCCTTTTATTGATGAGGATCGGAATAGAAAATGTTGATTAACATAGGTATATAAAACCTGTTTCTAGATTTTATTGTAACTACTTCATCATTTCATCCAATTCAATGATAGACAACCTATATGTTATATTTGATTTGGATAGATATCCATGTATATGTTCAATTGACAACTCCACCTATCGGTTAAATGGAATATTGGGAACTTTTTTCAAGGAACACATAAGTGTATTCCCTCAATATTGACATGTCTTCAAGAATGATCCAATCATTTTTCTCAATCATTGGGGTTTGGTATGATTTCTCATAAATCAAATATATCCACACTAGTGTTGATAATTCTAAAATAGAGTCTTCCTTCACCTTACTCATGTATTGAAATGTAATATGCCTCAGGATGTGAAGTGTGGTCTCCCACTGTCGATAGTTATTGTTATATTTTTATAAAGAAATCTAATCCAAGAAAAATATATTAAAAAAATAAACAAATTTTAGTATGATGAGATTTTTTGGGAGGTTCAACCCACACAAAATTACTAGGGATGAGTTATATAATTTGTATTCAGTTATTTCTCCATTTTTTATTATAAAAAATAAATCAACATCCATATTTTAAGGTTTTGTTTGAATAGTTATACTAAAATTGAAAAATATGAATGAATTCATAGAACCAGAATGAAATAGTATGATAACTAATCATGAATGAATAACTAGAGTAACTTTCACCACAACATTGTCAATCTCCACTTCAATTGTGTTTAAAGGATATGATTTTCATTATATCCTTGGATTTTTCATCAAATATTATCCCAAAAACCCACTACCATATGGAATTATATAACATATTCCTGATGTTCTATTCATTTGGAAAATTGCACAATATGAATAGTGTTCACTTGAACCTTCTTTTCAACATCCTCATTACTAGGGTTCTTCATTTCACATATGAAATGAATAGCTTGGTTCCCCTCTTTTCTACACATGAAGACCCTTTTGGTTCCCCTTATTAATTTTTGATGATTATTCTACCCACACTATTTAAAAGTGGGATAATGGGTTTTTATTCCTCCATGATATTTCCCTAATGTCATTCCATCCATCTTGTGTTTCTGGTCTATAGTAACATTATAATATGGAGAATCACTCATATCAATCATAGCATTCAGAGCACAACTAATAATACCATCATAACCATCAGTGTCCCAATTGTGAATGATTTTTAATAGAATATCTTTCAAACCATTAAAGAATCGGTCCACCATACATTTAAATTTGTTGACAAAACTAGAAGCACACCATGAATGATGTGTGACTTTTTGGTCAAATGATCATATTTAATCATCATCCTTTGGAATCATGGGGTGGAACACCCTCTCCATTTTATGAAGGATAGTTAGGGTATAATATGTATTAAATACCATTTTTATGAATACTCACCATTACAAGAAATGAATTAAAATCATTATTATTTGATTTCATTATTAGTGTCAACCATTTTTCAGATTCCACTTCAAAATGATATACTTTTAACATTAGTTTCTCTTCTTCTGATCACTGGTTGATGAATAATATACTCTTAATAGTGTTAATAAACAGTCCCATGATGAGAGGATCAGATGAACCACTAATAATTGGAGGCCTGTATCATATAAATAATCTTACTACAACACAATTCTTCTTAGATGATTAATGGAGTTCCACAACATTCAAGATATCAGTCATAAAATGGATCAATTGATCTAGTATTTTCGTGATGTCCTGGATTCCAGTTCCCATCATGTTTGGTATATCATTAAGGAAATCATCGCTCTGATTATGAAATTAGTCATTATAATTTGTTCTTCTTTATACATACATTAACATAAAAAGAAAAAAATATTGGTTCTTGAATATTAATATAATAAGAAAAAAGGGAAACATTCATAATATAATGATAAAATTATAAATGATATGTATATTCTAACATGGTATTAACAAATTTTAAATATAGGTAATCCAAGGGAACAGAATTATATCTAGGTTTCTTAGTAATGTTATTATATCCTTATCCTTTGAAATAACTAGAACGTGCTCTGATACCATATTTAGAGTCCCTTTATTTTCAAACATTTTATGAATTATTTTTTTTCACATTTTTACCATAAAAATTACAAACCATGGATTTAAAAGACTAGAGTGATTGGGATACTAGGTATTTAATTAGAAATAATGATACTAGAATAAAAAACACAATATTAATCTTCAATAATGATATCATAACATCCTTATATCTCATTCATATGCATAGCATGACATTTTAAATATATGGAAACAAAAGATGAGCTAAAAATCCTTGTAATGGAATAAAACTAGGGATAAAGTATAGGACATGAGTTTTAATGCATAAATTGATAACACAAAAAACATTTCATGAATAATTATAAGAAATAATAACATATTGAATATGTAATATGATGATCGTGGTAATATAAAAGGTGTTAGTAACATATTACATTACACAAACATGTGTTGAGGGTAGATAACAAGACTATATAACATGGTTGAAAATGACCCATGTAGAAAATTTGTTTACTCCCTATTCGAACATGACATATCATGAGACTAAGACATTACCCAATTCACTATATCATTATATCAGAACACCCATTCTAATATGATCATGCTTATTTTCTTCATATAAGGAATCTAACTTAGGAAATAATCATACGGTTTTAACATGGAATGAAATGGGTATGGTAATATTATCCTATAGCATAACCTGAGAGAATATAATAATGGAATCAATAAAATAAGGGGATAAATCATTTTGGGTAATTCATAAGGTAATAATTGATAAAATATAATGATTTCCATCTAAATTTAAAACAATTAAATGAGTGGTTAGAAAAAATCCACTTAAGTGTGGTTTTAGGGAATATAAGAAGGGTGTCTAAAGAATAAAAACGAAGAAGTGTGTTCATAAATATATATTTGAATAAGAAAATATTAATGTCAAAATGAGTTATATTAGAAAAATGAATGTATAATAAAATAGTTTATTAATTTTACAAGATAATGGGAAGTAAATTGATAAGATCCCTTTTTTGGGCCACCTTATTAGGGATAATTGAGAAGGAAACCATATAATTCATATAATACCCCACCAAATAATGTTGAATTGAGATACATAAATATGTTTTCACATTCATAGATTAAATTATTCAATAATATAAGATAAATTAACAGATACATTTGAAAAAAGATAGAGAAAACATAACCCAATATTATATGATAGTTTGGAGATATCCATTACCTTAGGTATAGAAGCGTTCTTCATTTGAATATACTGTCTATAATAATAAAATTAGATTCAATAATTACTTAATTAAAAACCAATTGATCATGAACCATCCCCTAGGGCCTGTGGCATGACTACCCCATGTCCATCTCCCATAGGCCAGGGTCAGGTAACTAGTGTCGTGCAAGCATATCCCAAACAAATGGGAGACATTTTATTATGTACATGTACACACACAAACAACTCCAAGCCACAAATTTTGGAAAGTGAAAACACTAATTAATCGAATCCAAAGTACACCAGTAGAAAATTGAAGCTAAATGGGGCTATAATACAAGCTGAAAAAGTCAATGTATAATATCACATCTCCAGAACTCCTCCATAGAAAATCTAACTAAAAAGTATGCATGGAAAAAGTTGTCTAGATATATAGAAGCACACATCATTTTCTGGTCACTCTAAGAACCACCTAGACCCAATCCACCAAGGACCCCATCAAATCATCAAATCATATGCACATGACTATACACATGCGGTCAATTCTTGTTCACGAGTGAGTGAAACAATAATCAGTTGGGAACCCCAAAACACAAAGTAAAATTCCATAAAGGAAACAATACTAAGAAGATATAGTTAGCTCAACACAAGTATATGTCAACAAAAATTATGAATAGAAAACCTAGGTATACATGCAAAGGATTTCTATAAATCATAGACTCATCCATTTATGTACATATTGTTCTGATCATAGAATTCTAGATTCCAAGAGATCTCACTCATTAATCTATTTGAAAGTAATAACATAGAACATTTCTACCAAAAGTATCTGAGAGGAAACACGTTCTTGATAAATCATGATGTTTACCTGAGACATCCAGTCACTATAAGACATATAGTCTAAATATCACATCCATTATTGTGTCTATTGATATCTCACACCAATTATAGGTCAATGGTATATAAACATGATTATGATAAGAATTCACACTTCCCTCAAGTAGTAACACATGAAGTGTAGGTAACACACATAGTGTGGATATAACACAGAGTATCGTCAAAGACTAAAGGACCCACATCCTAGTGGGATAGGAGAGTATAGAATCAGTATAAGTAAGACACATAGTTTAGGTAAGACACACACTATAGGTAAGACACATAGTCTTGGTAGAATTCTACTGCATGATTTTGTCCATAGCAAGCTCATTCTGGGGGAACTTATTCCACAATCCAACATGACGTAATAAATCATCCATGGAAACTCACTTAGAGTATCAAAAAAGGATTTCCCCTAGTTTAGGGTCCCAACACCGCAAGATTCTTGTCAAATAGACACATAGTTTTACTGTTATGGGTGATTATGTACAAAGTGGTAAGTGGGGTCTGGGTCTAGTCCGAACTGGCCGGAATGACCTGACCCGTCGGGAATCAAGGTCTGCCAACTCGACCCACTTTGGATGACCAGACTTGCTAGGCCCATCACGACCCAATACTAGCTAGGCCCATTAGGCCACCTAGTTTCTCTAGCTCGACCTGATGCCTGTGGTTCAGTTCACCTGCACCAAACACGACCAGTTGGTAGTGCCCCACCCTAGTCAACACAGTCATTTTGTGTTCTATGTGGTCAGTCTGTGTGACTAGCACCACCTATGACAAGGATGTAGGTATTCCTTCTGATGCATCATTAGTGATTTATGACCCTCCATTGTGGCCCCCTACTATGGGATCTTCGGTCGATATCCGTCGTGCCAGTGGCCACATATGCCACCACCCATGACCCTTGCAGAGGTTTTCTCCACCACCACAGTCATGTTGTACAACAGTGCACCACCACCACTAGCTCTCATTACATTGGCCATTCTCATGGACCAGCCATGCTACCGGACAAATGTCGCTTCCACTGACTGCCTTATCTCACATTGCACCTACTGTTCCAACTCTGTGGGGTTTCTACGGTGTCATATTCCCAGCCTTAGGATTTATTCAAAATGGATAGAAGGTACAAAAATCTATCTTCTCAAATCCTCACAAAGAACGATGAAAATTTGATGGAAAATGGTGGAAGGAAAAACACAGGAACACCCAAATAATCGATTCAGGCCTATGATCATGACAGCCTGAATTTGTTCTAGTTAGAATGATCACAAATAATCAATTAAAAATTACAATGATATAAATACCAAATTAATCCCCTCAAAAAGACACCCATAACAGAAGAATGATTGACCTATGGATTAACTTGTTAATGGGTTGATATGAATTCATTGTTTGAATGAATATTGAGATGAAAGAAATCACATAGACATAAAACCCATACCTTGATGATTTGGTTGGTCGTTGATGAAGAACTATGTTACACCACCACCATTTGTCAATCCCCGATCCTTCGTCATTAATCAGTGATTTTTGATCCACAATCCATCAAAATTCACCGCCGCTTTTCATTCTCCACCGAGAGGATTCACCAACACCATTTTTTTCTAGAGCATTCAAGGAATTTTTCCAGGATTTTCCACCTCATCATGTATCCCTATGAATCTATTAAATGAAGAAAAAAATTTCAGAATCACCATTGCAGTGTCTCCACAAAATTTCATTTATGAAAGGAAATTCCTTCTTCTTTGTGGAGTCACGTTTTTGATGCATCATTGGATAAAGTTAAAATAAATATAATAATTTCTATTCGATGTTTATTTTATTATCTATTAAAACATCCATAATTTTAGTTTTACCCTCGACCCACGCCGGTCAAGGTTAGGCCCCACATTAGGAAAAACCACCTCATGAGATCAACAGTGCTATCATAATTCCAATCTGAGTTACCATTTATGAGTTATACGATTTGAAAATAAAATAACTTTTATTTAATTATTGTATTTACATTTATATCCTTTTTTGGGTTTCTCATTAAGGACCCATGCCGACTAATGTTAATTCGTTCCTCAGTTAAAACTTCCACCATAAACACAAATGTTCAATAAAATTTTGGATCTGGGCACATATTTAATAGTTATTCCACTTTTTCCAAAAAACTACTCATGTGTGCTATTAGAAAAATAAAATTTTTTTTCGAAGCATTCCGGGAACACTGGGCCTCGAAATCACATTTCATCATAGTGCATGGTCTCAAATTTTTTCCAATTAAATTGTGAAATTAAAAACTAGGAAAATAGGAGTCATTACATTGCCCCCCCATTAAGGCATTACATACTGAAAATCCAAACCAAGGGATACGAAAATAGATGAGGGAACGAGCACAATCCTGAGCCCCCCACTCCCACGTGATCTTCACAATATTCTCGTGATTCCACTAGGAAAACACTAAAGGAATAGACTACCCATGGAGTGTCCTATCATACCATTCCACAATCTCTAAGACTACGATTCAATGTGAGCATCCTGATTAGAATCTATCGTCTATCGGATTTTATGCAGTTGATTTATCCCCTCCACATATCGGTATCCCAACATCTCTACTAAACAATGATCTTGAAATGATACTATGTGGTTGACTTGGTGAGTCAATAAACAATCTCCCAAATTGTATTGTGTACTAAAGAAATACGTGATAAATTCATTACAATGTCCATCAATATCCTTTCTAATTCTCTTCTTTGAACCCCATGGAATAAAAGAGAATTCCTTTCCAAGAAGAGAGGCTCGACACAGTCGTTTGACAAACCACGAAACCAATTCAAACAATAGCTCAACTTTTATATCAATAGGTAAGCCTAGAATCAACATGTTGTGTCATCCACAACGTATTCCTTGACACCCACATGCATACCCAAATGTATATTACTAGTCTAGGTGTCCACTACAACTAATCTAAATCCTCTAAAAGTAACAACGTCCTCCCCACCTTTGGAATATCTATAAGGGGCGTTTGAGATGAACAACTGAGAACATAAAGCCTCACCATCGATATCATCGAGTTGTGCCTCCTTAAGTCACTATAAGAGTGGAGGGGTAACAACAACAAAAATGGAGGTAAGATGCACCATATCTATCCATGAAGGATAATAATAATGAATCCACCTACTCAGTTTCATCATTCAATAGCTACGAACTGGATCTCCTACTGAGAGAACATGCTACCATATTTCCCTATCCATGAGTATAGACTCTCAAAAGTTCATAGTCCTGGAGGAACTCTATGAAACACCTCTACATAATGTTCAGAACCTTCTGAGAGAATATATAATTGAGACTCTTGTGGTCTGAGTAGATGATAAAAATCCCACCCATCTGGTTGTGTTATCACATCTTCAATGTTAATACTACATATTCCAACTCAAGATCAAGGGTCTCGTAGTTATGCCCATGTGGTCTCACCTAACACAAACCATAGGAAATAAATACTTTCCTCTATATTAGGATGCATCTATGATCAGTCCCTAATGAACCGCATAATACTACGTACTCGACTCCATCCTCTAGAAAACTCAATATCATAGAACATGTAATCATCAATTTTAACTATTGAAAATCATTAGAAAACATTTATGCCCACATAAAAGGCTTCCCCTTTCAACTGATCAAATTTTTCATCAACCCATTGGTATTGGATACTCATTCTTCAAAGTCAATTGGTTAAAATAATAAAAATCCACACATAACATCAAAAACTGGGTCTTACCAAGTCATTTCTCACCATGCCCTCCACCCACACCCTCATCTCGTGAAGCTTTACGATATCCATCAAATATATTTATGCTAATATCAGTACCATCTAGGGATGTTGAACAATGAAAAAGTCTATGTCTCTATAGGGAGGTAAACCAAGAATATATTCACATAAG
Source organism: Viscum album (assembly GCA_963277665.1). Classification (NCBI taxonomy): domain Eukaryota; kingdom Viridiplantae; phylum Streptophyta; class Magnoliopsida; order Santalales; family Viscaceae; genus Viscum; species Viscum album. The sequence continues at coordinate 896,185,041 of OY728136.1, read as the reverse complement.
ACATCCTCTTTATCTTCCTATACAAATGGGAACTGGAAATGCATAACATCCAATACCCTGAGGGTAATTCTAGCTGACTCAAGATTGATCGACTGCACGGTCCTATGAATGAGTCTATCTTGTGCTTCATGGGGTTCCTTTTTTCTCTACCATAGAAAAACCATTCCATCTCTTCCAACATGCCACACCATTTTTTCCTAAAATAGTCAATTGGATCATGGTCTGTCAATAAACAATCCATATCAAGAATGATATCGTAAGTCCTCAACACTATCACCAAGAGGTTACAACTAAAACTCTAAACTCAGTGGTAAGATCAAACTATTAGCATAAGTGTGATTTTTGAGTCTCCTCCCATAAGTATATCTAGACGTAATGGTCATGTCAATTGTTTATCTAGAAACACTGGGTCTCTAACAAGATCTTTTAAAAGAAAGAACAATTATCACCAATGTATATTAATATGGTAGCTAATAATAGACACTGACCAAACATCAAATCATTCCTGGATCCCATGGGTTATATGCATTGATTGTATGTAGTGTCCCTTCCCCAATACTGTAACCTCTTCTTAGAACATCTCAAACATCCATGTATTTGTGACTAATATCACCTTTCATCTCCCAAGGTCTCTTCTCATACTTTCCCACTTCTATAATCCACGAGATATATCCACTCATCCAAAGGAAATTCGACCAAAAAGGTTATCTCTATCACCCTAGCATAATTAGGAATGCGTTGAGGAAAAATTCTCGCTTGGATGTACCTATGAAAACCTTACTCAAAGGTGTGAGCCCTGAAGGATTGGTCGTATCGTATTCATCGAGTAAATGTAATGATCGGTGTGCCTTGATGAATACATAGATACCGAAATTTTATCATACTGTAACTATATAATCTCTTGGGAATACATATACCATATCTTTTAAGGTGACACCCCCTTTTTGGGAATGGATCTCAATGTATGTCCACAAGAAGCTTCACCTCATCGTATGATTGGGTAATCTAATCCCATCCAACATCCTATTAATTCACATATAAGGCCCAAAACCATGACCACCATCTAATATAATGGCATCATGAATGTATGGGAAACTCATGTACCACCTCAAGAGAGTCCTCATCCAACTGAAATTAGAGTTCGCCTCAGAACATGAGGGGTCCCTATCACTGAAACTTTTGAAGTGTTCCTATCCTGTACATCTCATCCGCTGGTACTACCAGAAAAATATTCTACTTTATAGGTGTCGGTACATATTTTACAACACCTAAAGGTTTTGTCACTAGTACAAAACCCATTACCAATATCTCATCACCCCATAGATCATCCTAGTAATCACATGGTAGAATTTTGGAAGACTATCGATGTGGAATAATATTCAAGTAAAAAAATATGTACCACGATCAATAGTGTATACCTGGTGAGATGAATTAAGAAGGACATGGAAAACACAACACATTTCTATACGATTCGTGTACCATGATCATCCCAGCAACTAGCATTTTCACCTACCTAGTTGAAAAGAAGAATTCATGGTCCTGGTGTATGGATATATTGGATGTCGTAGAAACACTAGATTCCTTGGTTTTAAATCCAAACATGGAAGATATAACACTTTTCCCCCAAACCAATCTCATTAAAATTGGGTTCTAAATGTTGACATAACCTCCACTGATACCACCATTTCACAAACCATCCACCAGGGCCCATGCAATGACTACCCCAAGCCTAGATCCTATAAGCTAGGGGTTGGAGACTAGTGGTGAGTATGTGTATCCTTGAAAAATGGGTTCATTTTCATATGTACATGTACATACACACAACTCCATGTCACATATGCGAGAAATAGAAAACAATAAGTAAACAAACACATGGTACACCATTAGAAAGTTAAAGGTAAACTAGGACAGAATACAAGGACAACAAAAAAATAACAAGAACACATATCTAGAAATCCTCTGAAAAGAACCCTACCAGAAGGGTAGGTATAGAAATAGCTGTCTAAACACACAAAAGAACACCTCATCTATCGGGTCAATCTATGAACCATCAGGTGATTGTCCACCAAAGATTCCGTCATTGAATCGACGGTGTGCACAAGACATGTCACATGTTGGAAAATACCTTGTCGGGACGAGTAAAAAATACTCATTAGGGAATCATAAAACACAATGTAAAAAACCACAATGGAAACGCCACTAAGAATAAACAGTCATCTCAAAATTGGTATATTTCATCAAACCATATGAAAAGAGCATCTAGAGATACATGTAAAGGATTTCAAAGAAACAAGCTCTCATCCAATTCCAGCTGTATTTTTCTGCTCATAGTATGCTTGATTATAGGTGATCTCACTCCTTGAGATATATGAATGTATGCACATAGAACATGTCTAACAAACCAATATACGAGAACACATGTTCTTGATAGATCACAATGTTTCCCTAAGACGTCTGGTATCTCTAAGACACATAGTCTCGATTTCATAGAAATTTGAGTAACTATAGTTAGCTCACACTATATATAGGTCTATGGTACATAAACATGATTGTTTCAAGAATCCAAAGTACCATCCACTAGTAACGCATGAGGTTTAGGTAACACAGAGAGTGTTAGTAACACATGGAGTGTCGTCATAGACTAGAGGACCCGCACTATAGTGGGACATGGGATAACGGAATCAGTATAGTAAAGACACAATGTCTAGGTAAGACACAAGGTATTCATAAGACACAAAATCTAAGTAAGACACACAAAATAGGTAGTAGTAATCTACATGATTCCATCCATCCCACACTCGTTATAGGAGTACTAACTTTTCAATCCAATTGGTCAAATTCCAAAATCCATAAAATCTCACTTAGATTATCTCAAAATGACGGAATCATCATAAGGGTCACAATGAGATAAACAACAGGTTATACAGACACATAGTTTGAGAGTTATGGGAGTTTATGTAAAAAAGGGAATGTTGGGTTTGGGTCTAGTCACACCTTGTCGTACCTACTAGACATGGGGTCTATCGACCTGACCCACTGGGTTTGGCATGGATCGTTGCCTATCGAACACGGTTTCGCCAGCCCAGCCCGCCGCATACGGGCGGGGCCACTTATAGTGGATACAACCAGTGGGTCGTGGGTTTCCTTGGTCAACACTGTTGAGTCAATAAGGTTTTCCTTATGAATTTTCCATTCCTTCTTGTTTTTAAAATCACAAACACCTTATCTTTAATGAAAATCTATTTTATAAGGAAAATTGCTTTTATAAAGAAACTTGCTTGTATAAGGAAAATCCCTTTTGTAAGAAAAATTATCCTTATCATATTTTCATTCATATATTTCTTTAGTATATGTTTCGGATTCATTTCCAAATTCTCGGAATCGTTTGAAACCTTGATATGAAGCATTCTGTTTTAGGCTCCGAATTCTGGATAAGAACTGTAATGAAGTTCTACTCCGAATTCTGGATATGAATTCTCATTACGAATTCTGATGACGAATTCTCATTACGAATTCTGATGACGAATTCTCATTCTGAATTCTAATTCCGAATTCACCTATTAAATAGAATCTGATCATCTTTGTTTTATACACTCCGAATTTATTTAGACTCCGAAAATTATTTTTGGTTAAACTCCGAACATTAATTTTGATTACGCGTTTATAATTTGTCTACTCTTTAATATTTTTCTTACACTCCGAAAATTCACTCTGAATCATCACTCTGATTTTTTTTAGTTAGACTTAAAACAATGTCGTACATTCTATTATACTTGTTTTGTAATAAAACGATGTTGTCTTTTCTGTTATAAACTAACCGTTGGTTAAGTTACACGTGTACAGGTCCCTCCGATTTTTAAGGAAAATATTACCGTTGGAAAGGAGGATGACCTTGCCTATAAATAGGAGCTCATTTGAAAGAGCTCAATGATGAACTAATGAATGATGAATGACTTATTCGACATTGTGCATACATGCTCTTGAAGTGATTTCAAGAGAGAGAGGATCTTATGAACTCTCAAAGCTTTGTGCGACTCCGAATGTTGGTGATTACATTTGAGGACTTCCAGGGATAGGAAGACAGAGGTTTCCAACACCTTGAATTTGAGGGCTTCCTTACTGAGGAAGACAGAGGTTTCCAACTACCTTGAAGTTGAGGGCTTGCGGGGATAGCAAGTCAGAGACTACGTTCTTCGTATCGAGGGCTTACCATGGTGTGGGTAAGATAGACATTCTTGAAAGTATAAATCAAGGGACCTTTATCCAAGGTTGTTGGATACCCTTCCCTTTGGGTTAAAAGACTTATATCTTGTTACTTGTAGTTTTACTACTTGTTTTTTTTTCGCTTCATTTTGTATTATAAGGAAAGTATAAATTTCTTATACTTCCTTACTTGTACTTTGTTTCATTTAGATTCTATATGCTTTAAGGTAGAATCTCATATTGTAATCTTTTGTTATGATTAAATTTCTGGAACCATATTTTCGGAACCTACTTTCGGAATCTCTTTTCAGTTGTAAGCAAGTACATAGGACTTGAAGTTTATAACTCCATTCCTCTTTCCAAGTTTTTCATTTTGTGTCAGAGGTGTTTTGAATTTTCTTAGTTTAACTTTGTTAAACTTAGTCCTTCCCTTTGATTAAGGAAAACATAGTTAATTGTAACTAACATTAAAGGTTCCAAAAGAATTTTTAAAGTTTACAATTCACCCCCCTCTTGTATATTGAGCATCTACATCATTATTTCGATCCTACAATTGGTATCAGAGCAGGTCTCTGAAATACTTGTACTTACATATAAGTTTTTCTTGCTCACTTTCTCATTCTGAACGTTCTCATTCCAAGCTTTGTTATTATGAACTTTTTCTACTAACAAGTTTGTGTGCCAAAGGTTTTTTAAGTATGGCAGGAATTAATGTTGGTTCCATTGATAATCTAAATCCTACAAGATCACCAATCTTTGATGTTAATGATTATGAGTACTGGAGAGATCGAATGAAGACTTTTGTTATCAATACTGGAGTGGACAACGTTGTTATGCTTACTGTAGATTATAAAATTCCTGATAAGGAAGTTAGAACTTTTACTGACCAGGAAAAGAAAGAGTATCAACTCAACTATAAGGTACACGATACTTTACTTTGTTCAATGACTAGAAATATATATGGAAAAATTTCTTCTTGTGAAGCAGCTAACTGTATCTGGAAGATGTTAGAAGTTACACACTTTGGAACTTCTAAAGTGATTGAAACTAAGAGAGTTATGCTTAGAGCTGAATACCATGGCTTCAATTTTCCTTATGGTGAACCAATCTGTAAAGTTCAACAGAGATTTATTACTATTGTCAATAGTTTACAGTCTATGGGAGAGAAAGGGTTAGATGATGAAGCACCTGTGGATAAGATAATTGATATTATGCCCAATGAACGGGAATCCAAAAGAACAGCTATCGATGAGAACAGGAAGGTAACTCAAATTTCTCTTGATGAGTTATTTGGAACTCTTCTCCAACATGATACTATAATGAAGAGAGATGCTGACAACATCATAAAGAAGAATGTGAATGGTACTATTGCTTTTACAACAACATCAAATCAGATGAAAGCTAAGACTCCTGAGAGAGTAACCAGATCCAAGTTTAAGAAATTTATTTTCTAATCAGATTCAGGTGAAAGTGAACTCTCAGAAAATGAACTAGAAAATCTTGCTCGAAGGATGAACAAGATAGCTATTCAGAGAAATTTCCAATCCAAGTATAAGAAAAAGGAAAGGAAAGATAGGAAATAAGGAGAAGTTACTTGTTATGAATGCAAGAGAGCTGGACATATTAGACCAGATTGCCCTTTGCTCAAAAATAAAGAAAGGAAAGAAAAGCATTCAGAGTGGAACAGAAAGAATTATTATAAAGCCAAAGCTAAGAATGTTCTGAAATCTAGTGATACCTGGAGTGCTAGTGGTGGTGACTCTTCAGATGAATCTTCTGATTATGAATCTTCAGGACCGAAGAATATTGGTCTGATAGCCAGATTACCTATTCATAATCATTGTTTTATGTCTAAGGTACAAAATGCTGAATCATTTACCAATGTTTCTTTAAATTCTAATGATAGTAAGTATTATAACTCCTCAGATGAAGAATCCTCTTCTGATGAAGAAAATACTTTACCTACTTATGAATAAGTTTCTAGGTTTGCTGAACTTCATGAGATTAAGAATTCTAAACTCAATAAAAAACGTGATAAGGCAAACTCTAGGAATAATATTCTTACAAAAGAGATATCAGATCTTTCTAAAGATCTTGATAGGAAAAATTCTGATTTTTAAAGAATTTCAAAAAATCATAAGGAAGTATGTTCTGACAAGAACAAACTTTCTAAAGAGTTAGAAAAAGTAATTTCTAAGAAAAATGTTTTCAAGCCTAGTTATAGTTCTAAATCTAATGATTTTGAGGATAAAAACATGGTTATAAAACTCAAGTATGAAATTTTTTCCTTAAAGAAGTGTTTATCAAACTTTACCCATGGTAAAGAAAATTTTGATAAAATGTATTCCCAAATACGACCTTTTAGAAATAAATCCGGATTTGGTTATACCCATGAAAAATCAATTTTTAGTAATAATTATTTTGTTCCTCAAAGTGCCCCATTTGGTACTAAGTGTCAATGTGGTGGTCACTGGGCAAAGAATTGTTCATTAAACAAAACCCAATCTCTAGGATTTCACAAAGCTTATTTCTCTAAGAAGATATGGGTACCTAAAATTTTATTGTCTGGAAATCTCGGATCCAAACAAGTTTGGATTCTAAAAGTCTAATTTTCTTCTTAGTTTCAGGAAAATAGAGTACCAGAAACAATACATGGTACATGGATAGTGGATGTTCTAGGCACATGATAGGTAACAAAATCTATTTTGAAAATATTATCAAAATGAAAGGAGGAGAGGTAACTTTTGGAGATAATGCTAAGGGAGAGATTATTGGTATTGGTAATATTGTTCTTTTAGGTAAAACTTTGATTTCAAATGTTCTATTTGTTAAAGGTCATAAGAACAACCTCATTAGAATAAGTCAGTTATGTGATGAAGGTTACCTTGTGAATTTTAGGAATGATAAGTGCTTAGTTCACAATTCCAAGAAAGAATTTATTCTCTCAGCCAATAGGCATGAGAATGTTTACACCTTAAATTTAGAATACCTCATTGGCCAAGATTTACCTTGCCTTAGTGCAATGGAAGATCATTCCTGGTTATAGCATAGAATACTAGGTCATTGTAACCTTAGAATCCTATGTAAACTCACGAAGAAGTAACTAGTTAAGGATCTACCGGAGCTTAGATTTGATTCTTCTAAAGTTTGTGATCCTTGTCAATATAGAAAGCAACATAAATCTAATTTTAAATCAGTCAGTGAAGTCTCAACAATTGATGCATTGCAGTTAGTGCACATGGATCTTTTTGGACCAACACAAACTGGAAGCATTGGTGTCAAATACTATGTGTTTTTTCTAGTTAATGATTACACTATATTTACTTGGGTTTATTTTCTAGCAAAGAAATCTGAAGCTTTTTCTTATTTCAAAAGTTTTAGAGCTCAAGTTAAAAATGAGAAAAACCTTCCATTGAAAACTATTCATAGTGATCATGGAGGAGAATTTAAAAATTCTGATTTTGAAACTTTTTGTAGTAGAAAAGGTATTACTCACAATTTTTCAGCACCTAGAACTCCTCAAAAAATGGTGTAGTTGAGAGAAGAAATAGAATTCTTCAAGAGATAACTAGAAACATTTTGAGTGAATATTCTATAGCTAGACATTTCGGGGCTGAAGCTGTAAGTACTGCTTGCTATACTATAAATCGAGTTTTTATTAGACCTTTTCTTAATAAAACTCCTTATGAGTTATGGAATGGTAGAAAACTAAGACTATACTACTTCAAGGTTTTTGGTTGAAATGTATTCATTTTGAATACTAAAGATAACTTAAATAAATTTGCACCAAAATCTGATGAAGGAATTTTCTTAGGTTATTCCACAACTTCAAAGGTTTATAGAGTTTTTAATAAAAATAGTTGTACTGTTGAAGAAACAGTGCATGTAAAATTTGATGAGTCCGATCCTTTTGTTTTTAAACCATCCCAGCCTACATCCTCGAATGTGTTTTCAAAAACTGATTGCCAACCTTTGATAGAAGAACCTTCTGATAAGGATAATGTTCAAGAAGATACTTCTGAAACATTTACCCTAGAAGACTTTCTACCCTATGTTGATGAACAGGTTTTTCAAAACCCAAATCAGGGGTTTCTTAAGAATTATCCCAGTGATAGTATCATTGGTGATGTAAATCAACCTATAATGACTAGAAGTTCCTTAAGTAATGAAGTAGAACTTCTATCATTTCTTTCCTAATTAGAACCTAAAAGCACTGATGAAGCTTTATGTGATGATGATTGGATCAAAGCCATCCAAGATGAACTAAATGAATTTGAAAGGAATAAAGTCTGGACCTTGGCTGAAAGACCTAAGGAAACATCTGTTATTGGAGTAAAGTGGGTCTTCAGAAACAAATGTGATGAAAATGGTGTCATAGTAAGAAATAAAGCTAGACTTGTTGCTAAAGGATATATTCATCAAGAGGGAATAGACTATGAAGAAACCTATGCTCCAGTAGCTAGACTTGAATCTATCTGTATTCTACTTGCCTTTACAGAATTCTTTAATTTTAAACTTTTTCAGATGGATGTGAAATGTGCTTTTCTTAACGGTTATGTCCAAGAGGATGTTTTTGTTGAACAAACTCATGGCTTTGAAGACACAAAACATCCTGGTCATGTTTTTAGACTTACCAAATCTCTGTATGGTCTTAAACAATCCCCACGAGAATGGTATGATAGACTCACTGGATTTTTGATTCAAAATAACTATGTTAAGGGAAATGAAGATCCAAACCTTTTTATAAATAAAGATAAGAAAAATGTTTTGATTGTTCAAATTTATGTTGATGACATCATATTTGGTTTAACTCAGCAATCTTTAACCGACTCTTTTGCGAGTCTAATGAATTCTGAGTTTGAAATGAGTATGATGGGTTAGTTAACTTTTTTCCTTGGTTTTCAAATTTCTCAAAAACCATAAGGAACCTACATATATCAACTTAAGTATATTAAAGATCTTATTAAAAATTATGGTTATGATAAAACTAAGAGTATAAGTACTCGCATTGGTAACTCAAATTCTATAGATCTTGATGAAGCTGGTAAACCAGTAGATCAAACATCCTATAGAGGTATGATATGAAGTTTACTTTACTTAATAGCTAGTCGACCAGACTTAATGTTCTCAGTATGCTTATGTCCAAGATATCAATCCAATCCTAAGGAATCTCACTTAAAGGTAGTAAAAAGAATTTTTCACTACCTTAAAGGAACCATGGATCTAGGATTATTTTATACTTCAGGAAATGATTTTGTTCTAAAAAGATTTTCTGATCCTGACTTTGGTGGATGTAGAATGGATAGAAATAGTACATCCGGAACTTGTCATTTCTTAGGAGATTCAATAGTTTCCTGATCTTTCAAGAAGCAAAATTCTATAGCACTTTCCTCTGCTGAAGCCGAATATGTAGCAGTTGGTAGTTGTTGTGCTCAAGTGTTGTGGATGCAACACACACTCACAGACTATGGCTTGAGTTTTTACTAAAACTCAAATTTTGTGTGATAACACAAGTTCCATTCCTCTTAGGAATAACCCTGCACATCACTCTCATGCAAAACACATAGATATTAGGCATCACATTCTTAGGGATCACACACAAAAAGGAGATATTATTCTTCAGTTTATCGGAACGCAAGATCAACTTGCTGATATTTTCACAAAATCTTTGCCTTATGATAGATTTGAATACATTATACAAAAGATAGGAATGATAACTATAAGGTAATCATTCTTCATTAACATTCGGTTGAAAATGTCTCCTTACAATAATAAACTCCTTTTCATAGGGGGAGTACATTTTATTGTTAAGAGTAACTATTTTTTTCAATGTTTGTTTTCAAACTTTTCGGAACTAAAATTCCGGAATGGTAATTTTCGGAACTGAATTTTTCCAGAATGGATATTTTCATATAGAAAACTTCTAGAATGGAAATTTTCATATTGAAAACTTTCGGAATGAAAATTTCGTACTGGTATTTCCATAACAATATTTTTGTACCGAGGTTTTCATAATGAGTTTTTCGTTTTTCAATTTCTTGTAATGAAATTTTCGTACTGAGTTTTCCGTTCTGAGTTTGTTTTTCGTAGTGATTTTTGCGAAATATATCTTTTCGTAATAAATATCTTTCATAGTTTTTTCTAGAATGTTTCTCATTATGAATAATCCTCCTAAGCCAATCCGAAAGTTATGATTTCTTTACTCAAAGTTTTCATAGTTATACATTACTTGATGGCATTTTCTTACATTTTTTGTTCAGATTATAGTTTTCTTAAATCTTTTTTTTAATAAAAACCTTCAAAGATCGGATTCAAGTTTTCTTGAGAATTGGTTTTCAACCGTCTGATCTGATCTCAGCTTGTCACAACCATTCGATCAACTGAGGAAGTTGAACCATCTTCTCGTAGAGGAGGCTAAGGCCTTGAAGGAAAGAACTGTGGATGAGCTAGAAAAACAAGTAAAAGAAAAGAAGCTTAAGAAGTAGATGTCTGAAGCTGAGGTAGCTCAGGCTTTGTTGAAGTTTAATGAGATGGTTTCAGTAAACATTCCTGTTCCGAGATCTTTTTCATTGGAATATCTACCTGAGACTCCAGGAATAAACTTAGTTGCTCCGGAAGAGGCAGTAGCTAATCCTGTTAAGGAAGTAGAGCAGATTGAACAAGTGGAAGAAGAAGAAGCTGTTTCTGAAGGAAGTGGTGAAACCGGAGACATTTTAAATCAAGTAGATGATTATAAGGGGACACCTTCAGAACATTTGTCACTCTGAACTTCAGATGTTGAGTCTTCTAAGTTAGTCACTCAAGGAAAGGATGAGGAGAAAGTAGAAAAAGAGTTAGCTTATCATGCAGAGGAAGAACAACTTCTACATGATATTTCTCAAATGGAGAACGTAGAAGGTGGTTCTCACAAAGTTGATGATGATGAAGACAATGTTGTTCAATTTTCTGATAGTGAAAAGAGAACTCCGGAATAGGACTCCATTTAGAAAAAGGACAAGGGAAAGCAACATGTTCTTGATACCCCGAGCTCAGTAGTTATAAAGAGAAGGGAAGTTGGTAGTTCTTCTAAGAAGAAGGTTGAGCATTTTGAAGAAGAAAATTCTCCAAGAAAAGTCTCTGATTTGGAGTCATCTTCGTTAGGGCATGACTTTGTTGTTCAGTCTTTAAAGAAGTTGGTGGGTACTATTCCAACTTTCTCAAGTATTGATTCAAGATGCCAGATGCTCCAACATGCTTTGAATCAGAAAACAGACTTTTATCCATGGTTATGGACAAATGTGTTGAGATAGAGGCTCAGTTTAAAACTTTCTTTGTTGGATATGAAGCCCACAAAATATGTTTCAAGAGGATGACTAGTTGGTCGAGGAAGACTATGGAAGAGATGAGGCTCATTGATGAATTCCAAGATAATGTGAAGGATGCCTTTGAGACAGAAGACAGGAAGATAAATGAAATTATTTCATCTTTTGAAGAAAAGTTGACAGATAAAAAGAATTTCCGGATTCAAGAAGTCAGAGATCTAAATGGGAAGCTGAATTTTGTTTCACAAAATTGGAAATTTGAAAGGGATCATCAGATTGAGTTTGAAGAAAAGTTGAAGGCTCAGGAAGAAAAGATTAAAACTCAGGAAGAAAAGCTTAAAGCCGAGGAAGAAAAGATTGAAGCTCAAAATGCATGAATTGTTGTGTTAGAGAAGAAAGCTGAGGAAGACTGTAAAGACTTGAAGATGATAAAGACTATTCTTAAGGGTCTCATGGTGAAGGAAAAAGATCCAAAATAGACAGATCTGATCTTTTATTGTATATAAATTTCTTTGTTGCCGAGCTTTCAAACTTAATGAAATTTGTGCTTCCTCATTTCTTTTGTTGTTGCTACTAATTTTTTAGGTACTTTTTTATATTTTCCATTCCCTTGAATTTTTTTTGAAAATCACAAAGGGGGAGAAGGAAAAGAACCCTAATAAAGGGAAAAATAATATTAACAATGCAAGAGAAAGAAAACAAACTCTAATAGAGTTTATCTAAGGGGGAGTTTTTCATTAAAGAACACTTTCTTATTCCTAATGAAATATCATTCCGGAAATCAAGAATAAAATCCTTAGAGTTTCAAAGCCTAAGGGGGAGTTAGTCGTATTCATCAACATCCATAAGCAAAGGGAGATAAGCCTTAATGTTTTCTTTCTTCTTAGAATTTATTTTTCATAGGGATATTTGTGCTTTCCAAAAAGGGGGTGATTGTTGAGTCAATAAGGTTTTCCTTATGACTTTTCCATTCCTTCTTGTTTTGAAAATCACAAACACCTTATCTTTAATAAAAATTGCTTTTATAAGGAAAATCGCTTTTATAAGGAAAATTTCTTTTATAAGAAAAATCCCTTTTTTATGAAAAATTATCCTTATCATATTTTCATTCATATATTTCATAAGTATAAGTTTCAGATTCATTTACATATTCTCGGAATCGTTTGATACCTTGATATGAAGCATTCTGTTTTAGGCTCCGAATTCTGGATATGAACTGTAATGAAGTTCGACTCTGAATTCTGGATATGAATTCTCATTACGAATTCTAATGACGAATTCTCATTACGAATTCTGATGAGGAATTCTCATTCCGAATTCACCTATTAAACAGAATCTGGTCATATTTTTTTTATACACCAAATTTATTTAGACTCTGAAAATTATTTTTGGTTAAACTCCGAACATTCATTTTGATTACGCTTTTATAATTTGTCTACTATTTAATATTTTTCTTACACTCTGAACATTCACTCCGAATATTCACTCCGATTTTTTTAGTTAGACTTAAAATGATGTCATACATTCTGTTATACATGTTTTCTAATAAAATGATGTTGGATTTTCTATTATAAACTAACTGTTGGTTAAGTTACATGTGTACAGGTCCCTCCGATTTTTAAGGAAAATATGATCGTTGGAAAGGAGGCCGACCTTGCCTATAAATAGGAGCTAATTTGAAAGAGCTCAATGATGAACTGATGACTGATGAATGAAATCTTTGAAATTGTGCATAGATTCTCTTGAAGTGATTTCTAGAGAGAGAGGCTCTTATTAAATCTCAAAGCTTCGTGCGACTCTGAATATTGGTGATTACATTCAAGGACTTCTGGGGATAGGAAGACAGAGGTTTCCAACACCTTGAAGTTGAGGTCTTCCTTACTGAGGAAGATAGAGGTTTCCAACTACCTTGATGTTGAGGTCTTGCCTGGATAGAAAGACAGAGACTCTGATCTTCGTATCGAGGGCTTACCCAGGTGTGGTTAAGACAGACTTGCTTGAAAGTATAAATCAAGGGACCTTTATCCAAGGTTGTTGGATACCCTTCTCTTTGGGTTAAAAGACTTATATCTTGTTACTTGTAGTTTTACTACTTGTTTTTTTCTGCTGCATTTTGTATTATAAGGAAAGTATAACTTTCTTATACTTCCTTACTTGTACTCTGTTTCATTTAGATTCTATATGCTTTAAGGTAGAATCTCATATTGTAATCTTTTGTTAAGTTTAAATTTCTGGAACCATATTTCCAAAACCTACTTTCGGAATCTCTTTTCTGTTATAAGCAAGTACATAGGACTTGATGTTTATAACTTCATTACTCTTTCCAAGTTTTTCATTTGGTGTTAGAGGTGTTGTGAATTTTCTTAGTTTAACTTTGTTAAACTTAGTCCTTTCCTTTGCTTAAGGAAAATATAGTTAATTGTAACTAACATTAAAGGTTCCAAAGAAATTTTTAAAGTATACAATTCACCCCCTCTTGTATATTGAGCATCTACATCATTATTTCGATCCTAAAAACATGGCCAACTGGCCATGGGTAGCCCTGGTCAATGTGGTCATTCCATGATCTACATGGTAGGACCGTGGTCTACGTGGGCAGTCTATGTGACCAGTGCCACACAAGAAATGTATGTGGGTATTCCATCTTATGTGGCTCCAACAATCCAATTCCCTCCATAGAGGCCCCATATCATGGCCGTTTGCAGCCACCACAGCATGCCTGGAAGTGAATCCCACATGTTACCTATGACATCTTCAATGTGGTCCATTCCTCTTCCAATGGAATCCTAAACCACCACCCGTGACCCCCATATGTGGGTTGCTCCACAACTCCGATCCAATTATATTGTGGTGCGCCACCACTACCAGCTACCATTTTCTTACCCAGCCATGCCACTAGGACACCACTGGCTCCCATGCTGGCGACCACTCTGACAGAGGCCTTGTCTCATGTTGTGCCTGCCGTCACACCTCTGTGGGGTTTCTACGATGTCTGATTCATAGCTTGGGTATTGTTGTGCCACAGATCAAAGGCACAATAATATGTATTCTCAAATCCTCACAACGAATGAAGATAATGTGAATGTTAAGGGGGGAAGGACAAACACAAGAACAACCGAAGAAAAGATCTTGGTATTTTTTCATGTCAGACTGAATTCGTTCTTGTTAATAAGATAATGAAGAAATAATTTAAAATCAAAATGATCTAATTCCCAAATTATTCCTAGCAACAAGACACTTATCCTGCAAAAATGATCAACCCTATGGATCATCCTGCTCATGGGATGATTCACATTCATCATTTGAATGATGAACTTGAATAAGGAAATCACTTAGAAATAAAGGACCTACCACAATGATTAGGTCAGTTGATGGTGGATAAAATAGTTACACCACCATCACTCATCGATCCCTGATCCTCGGTCCTTGATGCACAATTTGGGTACCGTGGTCTATTAGTGTTCATCACCGCTTGTCATTCACCACCGAGAGGCTTATCCAATTCCTTTTCTTTTTTAGATATTCTAAGGAATATCTCAGGATTTTCCATCTGATCTCATATCTCTGTCAAGATGTTAAATAAGGAAACACATTTCAGTATTTCCATTACTACATCGTGATGCTGTTTCATAGATTAAATGAAATAACTGATTTTTCATGTCATTGTAGTTTCTATTAAACTCTAAAAAATTTTAATAGAAATAATTTTTTTTTATGAATTTTATTTTATTATCCTTTAAAACATCTTAAAATTAACTTTTACCCTCGACCCGCACCTGTTGATGTTTTCCCCGCCTAAGGAAATCACACTAATACGAGATCAATAGTGATCTCTAATTTTCAATCCACGTTACCATATATGAGTTAAATAACTTGAAATTAAAAATAAATTTTTTTTTTAAGGTTACATTCTTTTTGGGTTTTCTCACTGTAAACCTACATCGACTAATTTTATATCACACTTAGGGTAAGCCATCCATATTGAATGAAATAGTGCCCTAATATTTCGGATTTGGGAACCTTTTTAAAAGGTATTCAACATTTTTAGGAAAATAACTCACACGTGCTATTAAAATCTAAACATTTTTCATCGAACTATTCTGGGCACACTCGGCCTCAAAATCACACGTCCTCTTAGTGTATAGTCTCCGAATTATTCGAATTAATTTAAAAAAAATCAGGAAAACCCAAGTAATTTAAATAATTCCACATTTATTTTATTTATTAACATTTTATTATTTTCATTTATTTCAATTTTAGTAGATTTAATGATCAATTTCATCATTCTAGGCGTGTTTGTTTCACGATATCATGATTGGTTAACTTGTGTTATATTATATAAGTTATTGTTGAATATGATGAAAAATCAGGAAGTGAAATGAAATTTATTGATGAAATTTGTTATATTTAACTGGTTTCATATATCATTTCTTATTCTACCATGAAGATGAATGGTTAGATAAATCTTAAATGATAAATATTTTGTTTATTTTGGTTGTTTTTCGATCATCATAAACTAGTTTTATTTAAATTTTTAATATATATATATATATTAGTTATAAAACCATAAATATGTTATTATATATATAATAAAATATTATTTAATCATAATAATAGTTTTATAATCATCCATGAAGGTGGTTACAGAAAATTAAAACAATCATTATTCACGGAGGCGATTTACCAGCATAACTGTGAAAATAATTTCATTTCATTTAAGTAGAGGTTGTAAATTGTTTAGATAAAAAAACTTCCATTAAAAATATAATAATAGATTATATAAATTATTATCGAGTTATAATGTTGTAATAGATGAATGTGTTGAGGATAAAGTATAAAAAAATAATGGAATAAAGAGCAGTGTTTGGAGAAAATTACCACTTGAATGGAACCTCCTTAAATGAAACATGATGACCATGGAAGTAGTATTTGGGAATGAACAAAAGAAAATGGAAGTATGGATAGTGAGGATGAGATTTTTTGGAATATATTTTAGGAGATTCACATCCTATGGCATGAAATAAGTTGGTGAGGGGTGGTAATTATACTTGAGGAGGGTGGTTTTATGTCATTAAATAAGGTATATTTTATTATTAAATCTAACCACATTGATGTGGAATTAATATCAATGAATTATAATGTAAATTATTGTTTATGAGACTTCATAGGGATTTGAAATACCTCATGAGAAAAATAAATTCTATAGTTTTAGGTATATTATGTTTTAAGCTTAACCCTTGACACTGTTTACCCGCACTACATAAATAAATTTGTTACCACTAGAAAAATATTATACATAAAAATGCTAATGAAATTAAAAACTAATATTTCATTCTGATTCCAAATAAAAAACTTATTTTATTATATTCAACTTCCATAAATGGAAAAATAATATTTAATATTTATCCCATATATCCAATGAGAAATAGGGTTTATGAAGAGAAATGATCACAAGTTCTATATGTTTTCATACCCAATATCATAGTGAAATTGATTCCAATGAAACTAATTTGATTTATTGATTTATTATGAAAATAATTATAATTTAAAACCAATTTAAAATATATTTTTATTATATAAATAATTGAGAAAAAATATTGGATTTCAATTAAAATTCAGTATTTCTCATTATTCAAAAAATATGAATCTTCTCTGGAAAAAATACCACAAATTCAGCCATAGATTTATTTTATATTCATATTTTAAGATGGGAAATAAATTTTTCAAATAAAACTTTTATAAGGGTGATTTAATATATTTAAAATAGGTTCTTCATCAAAAGGTGGAAATTTAACTTATAGAAAAACTTAGATATTATGCATATAATTCAATTTTATTTTTGTGATAATCCTATAATACATATTTGTAAGGATTAAAAACATTTTATTGATTATATAAAATAAATATTTGATTAACTTATTTCACTAATAGTGATTAATTTAGTTTACTAGGATGAAATACCATTATGGGCATAAGAATTTAGTTTTTTTAAAAACTCATCATTTATGTTTAATTGGTTATTATTTTAATTTATTATTAATTGTAACCAATTTTTTAATTTAATAAGCTTCTGAAAACTATATTTTCATAATTAAGTAAATATCATTGATTCCATATAATCAAATGGCTAGGTGATAAATATCATAATTAAATAATAATATTTATTTTTTTATTTACGCTTAGTGTTATGCAGAACACAAGCTGCTAAAGAAATGTAATATATTTATGAAGATATGTACAACAAAATTGTTGGGTGCTAAAAAAATTATATCCTAGATAAACCACTTTTACAAATATATTCTTCTCAAAACATGATATAGAATCCATTGAATCAAATGCTCAATGTAGATAATTAATCAACTCCTATTTTTTATTTTTAACTCTTGCTATGTCCTAATATGATATATAAGACGTGAGGTGAAAATACACATCGTTCACCAAAATATAAAAAAAAAAGACAAAACTTATTACATAACAATTTATATTGTATCAACTATTTACATCATCATGTTAACAATTATTATATGCCCTTTTAATTTTATCCTATAATTTTGAAATTATGTATGTTTAAAACAACTATAAAAAAACACTATGTATCACATACCCATCCAAATATAAGATTCAATTTATAATAAATTAACAGATTTCATTAATACAAAGTTATGTTCTAAAACCCCTTCATGTATTATATATAATCCCACCATATGAAATCATTACTCATAAAAAATAATAGCCACATGTCTAAAGTAAATATTAATAGATTCATGAGGAAATATTACTCGAATATCCAGTTATATATCCTCAGATTTTGACCAATTAACACTAATAATACTTGTTTTGTACCAAAAATTATATATCATTTTCCAATATAATTTATTTTAATATCCTTGAGAATTTAATTTAATTTGTTTTTCAATATAACCATTTTCATAGAACATTTCCATAAATGATAGTAGAATTAATTTCTTATCAAAAGTAAGTTGTTAAGGAATTATTTAATCTCTCTCATACAAATTCAGTCATATCAAATATCATGGACATAAATAATCATAGTAAGAACATGATCCTATAATTATATAGTTCAATTAGAATCTAGTTCCATGAAATCCTTCAATGAATCGTTCCAGGAAAATATAAGCACCTCAATTTTCTCATAGAACAACATCAACACATGGTTACTCAAGGAGGAACTCTTCTAACACATATAATATTTCTCTTAATAAATACTTTTTCTTATTCTAATTGTCTTATGAGTTTCAAACAATATGAATATTACTTGAATGATTAATATAATGTTTATTTTTATGATGATGATGACACATTTATCTATAATACAACTATTTAATCAATGAATATAATTTCATATATCTTTTCATCATATAATTTTAATTAATTTTTTCCACTAAAAAATGACATAATACATATTATAAAATTAGAATTCCATGATGAATATTTTAGCATATCATATAATGAGGATCTTGTATGAAATTCAGGATTATTTAGATACGATTTATCTGAATTATAAAATTTATGATTCATTTTTGGTTGACTAAATAAAAACATATAAAAATTAATCATTTGGTTTGAATCAACACTATCTATATGGTATCAAAACTGTTGGGGATTCTTATCTAGTGTAACACACTGAAATGTCCATGACCAAGCTAACAAATAACAATCATGGGAGTCTCATGATGAGCTAGAAAATACCATATATGAAAAACATGAATTACTTATAACTTTATATCAATTCCTAAAACATTAAAGGTCTACTCATTCCAAGATAGAAAATACCTTGTTGGGTTATTGAGATCTCCATAAGTTTTTCCTTTAAGGGATTCTATGACATAATATTTGAGGGGATTTATTATACATAATGTGAATATTACATTAATTACCATTTCATCATATGTTATAATTATCTACTAATGTTTTATTCTAATTTTTTATTCATAATTGAACAATTTATTTTTAGAATACCTATTCTCAACATGAATGTAATATATTCAAACTGCAACAATTTCTAACCTTTACACGACCCATAAGTCTGCCTTAGTCACAGGAAAATAGAGGGAAACTGTTTTCATACATACCCATATAAATTATATAAATATGGTATATAAATGATCCATGTAAAGGAATAGTGTTATATCAGATTTAAAAACACTACATGAGTTATCCCTAAGCAATATATAACTAAACCCATAAAAACACTATCAAAGGAAATATTCTAGGAATGTAGGTTGGGTGATCCTAAATCCCTCTACAAAGAGAGACATTACTAATGATATAATTCAATCTATGAATACTATATCACCTAATATGCAAAAAATATTCCCAATATCTATTCTCAAGGTCATAAGTAAATATAAAAGACATGGATAAGTTATATGAATAGTGATTTCTTTGATATCAGAAAAATCATGATATTCAAGGAATCATCTTCTAATAAATTTATTAATGAATGGGAATAGATAATTTTCATATTTCATAAAAAATTCAATAAAAAAATAACCATGAATATTTAAAGAATAAATAAAATTTTGATTCGCATTCAATAATATTATACATTTAGGAACAAATAATAAATACATACTAATTTTAAATTTTTTTAGCATATAATGAATAAATAAATTATATTCATTGGAATATGAAATAATTCATATTTTAAATTAAATACCATTTATATGAAATGACACAAACTATAAAAATAAATTAATCCAAATTATATTAAATAACATATATATATAATTTAAATATCATTTATCATGAAATTTATAAAATATTTTATAAATGATTTCTTATGATTTTGAAGAAAACCAATTATTTAATGACCATATGCCAAACCATTTAATTTATCACAAGGTAATATCAAGTATTATCCTCTAATAATTTGGATCGGTGATTAATAAAAATTTATATGATTAATTATCAATAATTTATTTTTTAATATCCTCATAAATTAAAAAATCACAAAAATAACATTTATTATTATTTATAAACATTTATAATACATAAAAACCACATCATTATTAAAATATTGTGTTTCCTAAAAAGTACATAGAATCTGTATTATACTTATGTGTATCCTCTATTTTACCCTCACAAAGCTACTATATTTAATGATGACTAATCATTTCATAAGACTTCCTAATGTCAATAAAAAGGATACCCTTAATCTTCTTAATTTTGAAAAGACGTTTTGTTAATGTAATACATGTATTAACTATATTAATCTCTCTGGGGTAAATTTATTACCTTAATTAAACTCATTTATATTAGGGTGTTGAACATATTTCATATATTGTGTAATGATAATTATCAAAAACTATAATACCTTTACACATATTGGTAAACACCTAATTACCCAAACCAAAATCAATTTGATTAAGGGTACAAAATTTATAGAAATCATATATATAATAGCTTCCAATTGGTTTTACTTATATATACAATCTATGATTGCTAATTTTTAAGGGTAAATAAATTAATCATTTATAAATGGTTTATTTTTTAATAAAATGTGTTACTTTATTCGATTAAATATTTTTTACAAAAACATGTTAATAAATAAAGTTAAGAACATGAAGATCATGATTTTGAAAAATATTTTCGGTTTTATATTATCATATAACAACCATTTATAGAAGATGAAATCCCAAAACACATGAATGTTAATATAAATAAATAAACATATAAATTATTCAAAAAAGGAACCTATAATTCATGAATCGAATCAGTTTATGTCTTCCTTACACATAGATTTACTGAGGAAGATCACGAGGGGGAATTTATTGAATGAACCCTTTTATAGATTTTATACACATGAAAATTTATCCAAGATTGTATTTTTAGGATAAAAAATTTTTATTGGGTTCAATAACATTCTCAAATGAGATAAATGATGTTATTAGAGTTTGATAATTATGTAGAGGCACATATAAATAACATAGTAAATTAAATAGGATCACATTCTCTTATAATATTGAATCATATAGATCCTCCTATTCATAATTCTGGGTATGCATTTCAGACTATTAGGGTATAATTAATTAATTGTTTTCAATGAATTTAATTGGAAGCTTGTAATCCATTAAATGTTGGTTTTGAATATTTAATGAACCACTCAGAATAAATAAATTATATATATATATATATATATTATTTTAAAGCATAACATGTATGATAAAAAGGATAGATATATATATATATATTAAACTTACACTATATATAATTCAATTTATATATATAACTCATTTATCATATGCTAGTGTACATTCATGTCAAGCATGTATATATTTAGTGCACATCAAAAACAAATATTATCACATATAAATATAAAATTATTCATCGTATTGAAAATTTATGTTATATATTTTTAATCTAACATGTTGTATTATATAAATAATTATAAAGGGTGGTTAATATTTTTATCATCTCATGATTATTATAATGTAAACCATATACTTTTTTATTTTTATTTATTTTTCAATCCACTGATATTTTTAAAAAATATGTTTTATTTGAATTTATATTATTATACTTAATTTTTATTATAAAATTGCACAATATTGAAATGTCTAAATGAAAAGATTAGATTGGTTTTGTTGGTATAACAATCTATCAAGAAAGTATATATTTATATGAAAATAGATATTAAAATATGGGCATGTTAAAAATATCCGTTATATTTCCAAATCCATGACCCATTTATATTTTTAACACACTAACATAACTATCTAATCCGATGAACATTCACCACATTCCATTATTTATAAACCCATTCACCACCAAAATACAATACTATTACTCCCTTTTATTTAATAACACCCCTTTAACTTACAAAAAACCAAAAAACATCTCACTGAATAAATGTGTCCCATAGTCACCATTAATATCCTTAATAGTACAATAACAATTTATTTACATAACAAAACTACTAAGAATTTCACAACACCCAATGTGTTAAATAACAATTAAAAGAAAGTTCAAAATTATAAATATAATAAAATAATATATAGTCACCCAATTAGTTGAAAATTGTCCAATTAATATTTCGTTTCCAATGCACCAAGCCTCTCATTAAAATATGCACAAAAAAATTCCATTTTCTCATTTGAAGATTAAAACATATTCCACACATGTACATGTCTATAGTTTACAAACCCAATACATGTAACACGATAACCTAGTTTGGTACCAATTGTTTACTTATAAAATTACCTATGCTCATTACCACAGTGAGTTGAAAACTAAAGTTTTGTCACTAATATAGTCTTTTTGAATTATTTATCCTAATTGTAAATATAATTAATAATAGGTTCAACCAATGGTAATAAAATGTCCTTAATTTATTTGGTGTTTCAGGAACACAAATAAATAGTTTTGAAATAAAACAAGATCTAGAATTGAAACAATATAAATTAAAAACTCATGGAAACACATTACACATAACACATACAATACTTTATTCCTTTAATAACCTAGTTCTATATGAATACATTATGACCATAAAAATTGACAACAAATCAAATACGTGGAATCATAGATGGGAAAATTATTAGTTCATAAACATGAATAACCAAAATAAAAAGTCTAATAGTTGAATAATAAAAATAACCACAAGATACCCATATCCTCATTAAAAATTTATATCCAAAACAAATCTCAAATATGATGTGAAAACCAAAATAGTTATTAAAATTTTCTTCCATATCATAGTAGTACCTCTCCATTACTTTTTCTAGAAAATGAAGATCCTATATACTCAAAATGTTTGTCTATATAGTGTAGGAATAAAAATACATGTATGGTACCTCTAATTGTTATACAAACATACCAAATTGAAAAATCAAATATCATGATTTTATGAAACAAAAAAATTAATTTAAATAATGTTGTAAATAAAATAGGTTAGAAGTGATAAAATATTTATGTAATTCATAATTTTATATTCTTATTTAATTCAAAATAAAATGGTTATTAGAGTAAAAATTCATAAAAATACATTATATAAATAACCTGGTAGAACATATCTAAATGGAATTCTTGATATTATTACTGAAATCATACAGAATGAGTAAGGATTTAATAAATAATAAGGTCTATATGAACACAAAAT
This sequence comes from Viscum album, assembly GCA_963277665.1. Taxonomy (NCBI): domain Eukaryota; kingdom Viridiplantae; phylum Streptophyta; class Magnoliopsida; order Santalales; family Viscaceae; genus Viscum; species Viscum album. The sequence goes on along the minus strand of OY728136.1, from coordinate 896,161,416 downwards.
ATGAGATAGAGTGGTATCCTATACTATGGGATGTAATCGCAATATATATATAGGTATCATATTCCAAAGATATAAAACACATATCTAAATGGAGAGGAATAATAACCTCAGTAGGTACTTTAGTATGGTTACTATCTGTGTACCCAATGTTTTCCAATTAGTTTTTCTCCAAATACATTGATTTTAAGAAGTTACCATATTACCATGATATAAAACCATTACAATTATCCATTTTTTATACCATAATAATTTTAAAAATACTTTATCATTGGATGAATTTTGATAGAAAACTTTTTAAATACATAGTAATTGCTAAAAAAATTCATTAAAATACAATTCCATTATAATAAATATAAAAATATAATTATCATTTCACAAAATAATTTTTGAAAACCTTTAAAGAAAAAATACATATAATACCACTAATGAACATTAATTCCTACATAAAAATGATATTGACATGATTATATAATACAAATATTGTAGTCTTAAATTATTTATTATTAAAATAATTAGGATTAAAATATTAATTTAAAATCTGTGACTTTATAGAACATTAAAGAATGGTATAACCAATTTAATACCTAATTATGATAATTCTATTAATTGTAAATATATTTTAATACACATGAAATAAAATTAGTTGTTAATATTAAAATAATATGAATTCATAAATATGGATGCCCTTCATTTCAAATCCATACACAACCACCCACAAGGAGATGCTGAATTTTTTAGTTGAGTGAGTGGAGGGATAAGGGAGATGATTCAAATATTATGAAATTTGGGATAACTAATGATGATAAATCAACGAATTTTGTGAAGAATCATAATGAATATATATTTGGAATAGAGAAAATTATATGGGGTGGGTATCGATACTTCATTGAACAAATGAAGATAAGTTAGGTGGTCCTCACTAAAACTGCAATTGACAATGATTATATTTCAGAAAAAATTTAAAGGTATACTTTTTAGGAATCCCATTAACCATATATTTAATTGTAACACTGTTTTACTAATATTATGGAATGGTATAAAAAATGGTTATCTATCAGTGAAATCTTACTGATGATCTATAATTACACAACATATAATTTTCCACAAAAATTTAAATTTTACTAGTAATTTTAAAATAATTTTAGAAAGATTACATGGTGGTTTTTATAATAATTTTTTTTATATGATTAAAATAAAGATGTTATATTTTTTTATTCTTCTAGATTTTTTGATCATTATATACAATCTTTTTGTAATAATAGAGGCTTATACTTATATTATAGTGGAATAAATATATGAGGAACCCTTCAAACATATGAAACATTTGATTGATGACCATAAAATGAACACCATGAAATAAATAAATAAATTTATTACTGTAAATACCCATAAATTTCAAGGAAATTGGTTTCTTAATATATTTGGAATTTTACGGGTCTGTAGTTTCTGAGAGCACCTGATTCTGAGACCCGGTGTGCCTGTAATCAATTTCTGATGTTTTGTTCCTATACATTCATTGAACATATGATTGGGTTTTTATATATTTTGAAACGGGGCTCGGAACTGAAATCTGAGGGCACCGATGAACTCACAATGCTAGTAATTGCTTAAGGGGACCTTTACTGCTGTTGCGTTTTATGCGTGTTGGAAGATAATTTTGGTGATTTAGATTAAAATAAAAAAACAGTGGAACACTATTTTATTTATATCCGGTAGTTATATCATACAAAGGGGTGGTTTTTAGTGGGGCCCACACCCACATAACCTCCCATGAGAGGATATTTGTGAGGTGGGGCCCACACGAACCCCTAACTCCTCACCTCCCCTCAACTCCCCAATTAACTCCCCCTCTTTTATTTTGACAACCCCACTTAATTAAGAGATTTCTTCACCTCCGTCTCTCTCTATTTAATATTTTAAAAAACACTTTAATTAATGAACTGAACTACAATTAATTAATTAAAGTGGTTTGAATTTTGAATTACATGTGTTAATAAAATAATAACCTTAGTTATTATTTTATTTTGGGATCTTGTTGTGCGGAGAGAGTTTTTGGGAGAGATCTTGAGAAAAGTGTTTCTCTCTTCGATGAAGAACGCCTCTGACGAAAAACGACTTACTTCATCAACAAAGAATGCTCTACGATTCGATGAACATGATGTCACCAACACCACTTCTGTGGGTGCACTCCGACATCATTGGAATTAACATTGTTCTTCCATGACGCCCGACTACCGCGAATCGATGATGTGGGACGTCTTTTTGTGGTAGGGGATTATTTTCATTTGGGTGTTTTTAACTTCCTCTTCCACGTTCTTGAATTTATATGATGAACGTGGTCAACCGACTAAAGGGTTGACCCGTGATTTCTTCCTCTTTGCGGGAGGATGTTACGCGGTATCTCGTAGGGGGGTATTGTATATTTTCATTTTTGTGATTTATAACCTCGACCATGGGAGTTTATTCTATTGGGTGATTATTTGAACTAGTAACGCGGTGGGTACAGACTAACAAACAAGTTCGGACCCACCGCCAACTTGTTCGTGTTGTGAGGAATGATTTTCAACAGATGAATGGAAGGGTAACATTGTTTTGAGGTCGATGCAGTGAAGAGCGCATCCCGAGAAGGCCATATTAGCAAACGAGAGCTAAAATAGACCACAGGAGCGACTCTGGTGGCCCATGGAACATCGCAGCGGTGCGGGTCGCCTGGAGGCGGCGGCTACCTAGCACGCCACCGGTGGAAGTCCACAGTGGAAATGACCGTGGTGGTGGTGGAACGGATCCCGCGCCGCGTGGGATCTGGGAAGATGGGGCAACAGTAGCCTGGCGGCACCGATTCGGACAGAACGGGGGCTGCCCCCCCCCCCCATTTCGCTCAGCCAGCTGGCTGAGTAGCTCTGGACCCCGAACTGGGTCGATTCCTGGGATAGTACGTTCGGGTAGTCTGTCCTATATCACAACCCGTTTATCAGTATTTACGACCGACATTATCGGTAGAGGACACTTTTATGCATAATGCCTTACATGTGTTTTAGCATCAGATACCCCTCAGGTTCTGAGGCAAGCCAGACACACAGGCGACTGAGGACTGGCTTGAGAAGGTGTGTGAGAGTTCTCTAGAGCTTCTAAAGCTTTGGCAGGATGACATGTGGGTAGCTGAGTATTCATCAAGGTGTACCGACCATTCTTGGTACTTGATGAATATGATACGATTAGTGCTTCAGAGATTTGACCTCTGAGAAAGGTGTGTTTAAGGACGTCTTAGCCAGCACTATTCCTCTTTGTATTTCTACTTTTGTTAGAATTCAGGAGAAAAAAATTTGTGGTTGAATGTTCTTTGGATGAGTAGATACGGCCAGTGAATGTTAATAGTGGGAAAGCAGGAAACAAGCACCAGTCTCAGAGACTTTGGCGTGAAATAAGTTTCGAGAAGAAGATGTGACAGGGACAGATGAATTTGTAGGGTAGCAGACATGGAATTAGAGCTAGGAGAGAAGCATGTAGTGGTGTACATTTCGACATGTTACAACCACCCACCATTGTATTCCCTTCCATTTTCATGGAGCTAGAGGTAAGGGGAAGAGAGTAGTTGTATGCAGTCAAGGAGTGCAACCAAAAGGCTCTAGGGATGATTTGAGGTACGGTCTGTGTCTACTACTAGCTGTCGTATCAATAGACATAGGTACCAATCATTCTTTCCTTCCATGAATCTTTTCCTAGACCTAGAGTTTCCAGTTATTCCATTGACTTGACCCGCACGTCTAGAGATACCTTTTTGTGGAGACTCGATAATCACACTTACACCGACAGTTTGATTTGACCCTGGAGGCGAGAGTTTTGGTTGGAACCTCTTGGTTGCAGCGTCAAGGCCTTATGATGTTAGTTTGTGTATGGACTGGACATCCACAGTTCATACTCGGAATGACTATATTAGGAAGAAAGTTTGTGGTTTCACTACAACTTTGGAATAGGTTTTCCTTGGTCTGTGAAAAGGAAACCCAGTCAGCATAGGTTAAACTCATGCGTGGGTGTTTTGAGGTTTCAGCAGAAGTGGCATAGTTTGGGGACATCCTTTCTAAAGATGTTTCTAGGTTTACCTCCCCGTAGGGAGAGGGACTTCTATTTGGCCAGATACTATGGTGAAGGTGCAGATCATCCAAGAGCAGATGAAGACTGCACAGGGTAGGCAGAAGTCGTATGCTGACAGGAGACGGTGACCTCTGGGGACTGAGGATGGAACCCACATTTTCCTACGAGTCTCACCTCGATAGGGTTTATGGATATTTGGCTGGGGTGAAAAGTTATCTCCACGATTCATCCGACCTTTCCAAGTCCTCAGCAGAGTAGGTGAGTTGGCTTACTGCCAGGCCCTTCCACCTCAGTTGCACCGGGTGTACGACGTCTTCCACGTATCTCAGCTTAGGAGATACGTGCATGACCCTACACACATCCACGACCAGGGGAGCTAGACATCAATTATGGGGAGACTTTAATGGAAGTTCTAGTATAGATTGAGGATCGATAGGAGGGGGTCTTATGTGGACGATCGATACCTATGGTGCACGTTCGCTGGCTGCACGATAACCTCCAGTAGAGGACATGTTATCAAAAGGCTCAAATGCATGCTTAGTACCCCCATTTGTTTCCCTAGTGTGTGTTGTAGCTTTATGAGGACGTAAAGCCCAGAGGTGGGAGTAATGTAAAGACCCAAAAATTTCAAGGAATTTTTTTTTCTTAATTTCTTGGGAATTATACGAGTCCGCAGTTTATGATGGTGCCTGATTTCGAGGCACGTTATTCCCGGAATCAATTTCTGAAGTTTTGTTTGGGTATGTTTAGTGAACGTACGAGTGAGTTTTTCTATATTTTGAACTGGTTCTCGAAATTGAAATCTGAAGGCACCGATGAACTCACAGTGCCAATAATTGCTTAAGGGGACCATTACTGCAGTTGCGTTTTATGCGGGTTGGTAGTTAATTTTGGGGATTTAGAATAAAATAAATAAAATTGTGAAACACAATTTTATTTATATCCAGTAGTTATATCCTACAAGGGGTAGGTTGTTGGTGCGTCCCACACCCACATAACATCCCATGAGGGGATATTTGTGAGGTGGGGACCACACGAACCCCTAACTCCTCACCTCCCCTCAATTCACCAGTTAACCCCCCCTCTTTTATTATGACAACCCCCTTTAATTAAGAGGTCTCTTCACCTCCATCTCTCTCTCTTTAATACTTTCCAACACACATTAATTAATGAATTGAACTATAATTAATTAATTAAAGTGTTTTTAATTTTGAATTACATGTGTTAATAAAATAATATCAGTAGCTATTATTTTATTTTGGGCACTTGTTGTGTGGAGAGATTTTTTGGGAGAGTTCTTGAGAAAATTGTTTCTCTCTTCGACGAAGAACACCTCTGACGAAGAATGACTTTCTTCCTCGACGAAGAACGGTCTACGATTTAAATAACGTGAAGTCGTCAAGGATACTTCTTCTTTGGGTGCACTCTGAAATCGACGGAATTGACACTATTCTTCCACGATGTCCGACTACCATGCCGCTTATCTTTTGTGACTCGACGACGTGCGACGTCTTTTCTTGGTATGAGATTATATTCGTTTGGGATTTTTTAACTTCCTCTTCCCCGTTCTTGAATTTATACGAAGAACGTTGTCAACTGACTAATGGGTTGACCCACTATTCCTTCATCATTGCGGGAGGATGTTACAGGGTATCTCAGAAGGGGATATTTTATATTTTCATTTAAGTGATTTATACCATGGAGCATGGGAGTTTATTCTGTTGGGTGATTATTTGAACCACTAACACGGTGCGTACGAACTAACAAACAAGTCCAGACCCACCGCCAACTTGGTCGTGTTGTGAGGAATGATTGGAAATGGATGAACGTAAGGGAAATGTTGTTTTGAGGTTGACGCAGTGAAGAGTGCGACCCGAGAAGGCCGTAGGTGAAGACGGGATGCGGGAAAATGGGGCGGCGCCAGCCTGGGGCCGCTGATTCGGACAGACCGGGGTTCGCGCCCCCATTTCGGTCGTCCAGCTGGTCGAGCCGTGCTGACCGGGCCAGGCCGTACCAGCCGGACCGGGCCTCTCCCAACAAGACCGGACCCGAACCCAGGTTAGGTCGACCCAGTTCGGGCCGGCCCAGGGTGGGTTGGACTAGGTCCAAACTCCCATTTTTCTGACCATTTTCGTTCATTCTCCCATAACATGAGCTATAGACCTCTGATCGATGAAACGTTAGTTGTGTAGGAATCCTTGGAATGAGGCGGTCGTTTCAGTATATTAAAACCATGGTTTTGGCAATGTTTTGGGTATAACCGGGTTGGTTCGAAGTCGAAACCAACCGGGCCCTCGCAGCGGAAACGCTTATAACTTAAGGACCGGACGCCCGATTGACGTGCCATCAACTACGTTGGTTTCCTTTTGATTAGATGGTTCTTTTGGCATACACCACATGATAATCAGATGATATTGGAGTATGGACAGGTTGGATTGTACCCAAAATCCAACCGGGCCCCTGGAACGAAAAAGTTATTAACTCTAAGACCAGACGTCTGTTTGATGAACCGTAAGAATCGTTGGTATTCTATTTGATAAACGGTCCCTTTGAGTACACCCCATGGGATTTTGGTGTATAGTTGAGTTACGGTTAGGTTGGTTCGTACACAAAATCAACCGAGCCCCCGGGACAAAAATGCTGATAATTCACAAACCGAGTGTCCGATTGACGTGCCATCTATTGTGTTTTGAACCCTATGACGTGGAGTTCATTTGAGATACTTCCACGTGAGACTACATGATAGTTGGAGTATATAACAGTAGCTTGTGGAGAGGATCCTCCTAGAGAAGAGCATACAGAGTGCCGAGACCTAGTAGTTGTAGACCTGAAAACTGCTTGACCGATTTGACTCGGAGTGATTCGATTAGACCAGTGGACGGAGCGCCCAGTTTGGCAGCAAACCCATGGCGGACGGAGTACATTGTTTGTCGGCATACCTGCGGCACTTGACAGGTGGAGTACCTCTGACGTCTATTAGGGGGAGCACCTGGTTTGGTGATAGACCCACAGCGGGGAGCGCCCGGTTTGGAAGAAGACCCGCGTTACTCGACAGGAAGAGTACCTCAGCAGTCTAAGACTGGTGAGTAGCGCCTCAATGTCGCGACAGGGCCACTGTACTCAAAAAAGGATGATTTTCTCCAGTAGCTCTGGTTTCGTCAATAAAAATCCTAGTTTGAGATGATTCAATAACCATTGTGTTTTCCTCATAATTGAGTTGGGTTACTTGATAACTTAGGTATATATATGGTCATATACATAAGTAAAGGTTATCTGTTGAGATCTTTCTTTGTGGTTTATCCTTTTTGGATTTTCGTAAGACCTTGAGGGTTTCTGGGTTCGTACTGAGTATCGTTATACTCACCCCTGCACAGGCTATGCCCACACCTCGTGTTATTTGATGTAGACGACAGACAACGATGACTAAGGCAGAGTGTACAAGGACTGGACGGTATCCGGAGGTGGACCTCACGATGAGTCGGTACCAAGAGGAGACGGACAAACGTGAATTGATGATGAGGACATTTTTACCTACCCTTCAGGTAGGAACCCAGAAGATGATCCAGGAGCTGCTTCTATCTTCCAACTGTTTGTATTTTCAGTTGTACTTTCTTTCAGTTGTAGTTGTACCTTTCTGTTGGGCTTGTATTTCCAGCCCCTTCTACTTTCAGTACATTTTTTATACTGCTTTACTTAGTGTTTTCTTATTCTTGTTCACCTATTGGATGTGTTTTTGATTTATAAGGGAAATTCCTTCCACGTTCTAGGGAATTACACCTTTGGTTCTAGTCGCCAGCCCCTGACCTATGGAAGGCAGGTTTGGGGTAGTCACGATGCGAGCCCCGGGGGACGGGTCATGACAATTACCATGCTATAGTTATTTTTATTTTATTTTTATCCACATAATCTTATTTATTTAGAATGCTATAGAGTAAAGGGTTGGATAAGTTACTAATGTAACTTTTTATTCTTTCTCACTTTTATAACTCTACTGAATTTGAGTTTTTTATTATAAATTTTATTGTGATGAAAATAATAATAATAATAATAAGGTGATGAGGTGTAACCTTACAATTATGTTCTTTGAAAAAATTTAGTAATTTCATGGATGTTCTAGACCATTATCTCTATGATGACACAAACCACCTTGAAGTTGGTTACACAAAGGAACAATGTAATGTTTCAAAAAGGGTTGATTTTTTTTATTTAAATAATATTTTGGGAATAAGGATGATTATGTGATATAGATCAACTCAGACATAATAAAAGATTATTATTACTAATCTAATTATAAATATAAACCCTTGTCCCATGACATACATCCTTCAGTTAAAATTAAATATTACACCCCAATATACAATATAAAAATTTAGTAGTATATCTATGACATGTTAAAAAACATATATAATGATTTGATAACTAAGGATGGGTCATAAAAATTTATTTTATCACATAAAGTACAAATTTATATATAAAATATATCATTATATTACCCACATATGATGGAATTGAATGAGAATATATATTTTACAATCCCTAGAAATAATTGTGGTACTTAAACCTATATTTTATTGCTTACATATATAGATTTATAAATCTTATATCCAAAACCATAAAAAATGAGTAACCAAATATGTAACATTATGTTTTTAAGTTTTAATCAAATTTCATAAAAATTAATTAAAAATTAAGTAAATTTTTTTATAATTCATGATTATTTGATGTTGATAGTACTTTTTTTGGAAAACAAACTTGGGTAAGAGGAGTAAAAACTATAAAACATGAAATTGTATATTTGTTTAATATATATTTAATAATTTAATATGAATATTTAAATTTATTTTTCTTATGTGGTATTATAATGGAAATTTGTGTCTTGGAGTAATGGTATGTTAGAGGATTGATAGGGGATAAAATGAAGGATGAAGTGAACAAAAAATAAGTATGAAGTTGATATTGATGGGGAATTGTGTACATGGTGGGGTTAGGTAAGCATCTAGTTCATATGGTGTAGATAATAGATACCTAGTATCCTTATACAATTTGCACATTACACTATTGAATTTATTTAAATAATTAAGTGTAACATTATCTTTTTAACAAAAAATACACCCTATAATATAATTTTTCATGGGATTATTGTAATTTTAATTCATGTAACATCCCATTTTATTCTATCTCCCTCAAATATTTTTACACTTTAAAATATAACATTGATCATCAATAAATCGAATCTTTATGGTGTTGTGATGTCTAATGTTCATTATGAATAATATGGGATCCCTTCTATTATCCATTTTTTTTATATTTAGTAAAAATTATAAAATCACCATCTTAATTTTTTATAGTATTATTTAAAACACATCAATTCTTTTAGGGATCCATTTACCTACCGACCATAGATATGTTTTTATTTGAAATAAAAGCTACACCCATTTTATGTTTTATTTTTTTTCTATTTCATTTGCAGTGAATAAATTTCAAATATTCTATAATGTTGGATGGATAATTTTTTTCTTAATGAGACATTACCTATTCACATTCTTTTATGAATAAGGTTTAGTATAGGTTTTTCTATGAGAACCATCCCAGTTCCATATATTTGCATTGATTAAGATTGAACAAATAATGGGTTGAGTGTTATAGATAAAATATTTAATTGTTTTTAATTAAAAAATATATTCCTAACTTTTTTATACACATGACATAATTTTTTGTTAAAAAATATATGTTTTCCAAGGAGTATACCTTTATTTCTAATTATCCCAAAATTTTTAACATGGTTAGACAACCATATATAAATAGTTAGTATTATTTTCTAAATTATACTAGTTTTTACTGATGATTGTGGTTATATATTTCTTTTCATATGTTTTTAATATATATTTTTATATAATATTTATTTCAAGTATTTAGTTTTTAAAATATTTAATATTTGTTAATTTTTATTGTTTTTTAAAAATTAATTGTTATATTTGATCATTTTCTTCATGTAATAGTGAAGTACATTGGTGTTGTAGATCACATCGGCCTGTATTCTAAATATTTTTGGACATGTTGAAAAAATAATTTATGGGATATTGGTACCCTAACAATATTTTATCAAATTAAGAGTTTTAAGGTTCATATATGTTTTCTAAATATACCATATATCTGATATCTAAAGTGTGTGATGTATGCTTTCCATTAAAATGTACACATATTGTCTATTCCAATTAGATTTTATTTTGACCTCTAATCATATAAATCGGTATACCTTGTCTTCTGAGGTAGTATCAAATTAGGTTTGTGAATAATTATTCCCTCCTAGAAAAGAATGTTATATTTTATACTTAATATATTCATTAAATAAGAAAAACAACTATGATGATTATATTATTTTATTTTTCAGCTAACCTCTATTGATACTACATGTTATTTGATTTCTTATAAAAATATAAGAGTTATGGATGACTATATGTGGGGTATGATATTCTCAAACACTTTATTTTTCATTTAAGGTTGTTTTTATATTTTTTAATTCATGAACAAAAAATGGATTATGCACAAGATCATATTAGTTTTTAGTATGAAGTTCATCCTGTATGTTTTGATCAATTTAATGATTTTCAATAACTATCATGACCTGGATGACCTAGTCCACCGATATCTAATTGTTGAGAGTTATTAAATATATGGAATCCCATTTTATATTAATCAATGTCCTTTTTATTATATGGCCTATCTTTAAGGAAATCATGTTCGGTTATGTATGGTTGAAATATTATAGTAGTAATTAGGGATAATGAATATATAGGGTTTTGTTTTATTATATTTTCATGAATATATAGAAATAAGTAGTTAAAATAGTAATCCTCACAGAAAAAGTAATGCTGATATAATATATATTTATGTTTTTTGTTTTTTCCATCATCTTTAAGGTTTATAATGGATTTATTGCATTTTACATCAAATATATGGTGTATTGTTATAGAGGAAACCCCATCTATAAGTATAATTTCATCATAAATCAGAATTCAAACTAATCAGATGTGTTTTATAGGTGTATATAAGGTGTTTTTTATAATGTTTTTTTAATACTTATTTGGAATCTCGGTTATCGTTATTAGAAAAACTATTTCATGTCCCACATAAATAGTTGGGTATAGTGTTGAGTGAATAATAATGATTTTATTGTTGGTATATAATAAGAAAAAAATAAACATTCCTAACAATCATAATTAATGTGGAAAATATAGTTAGAATGGATTATAGGTTTTCAGATAAAATTTTCGCCTTGAGATAATTTTTACACATTCAGTATCATACAATCATATTATGTGTATACTTTTATGAATTTACAGGACAACATAATTTTATGTGTTTAAGATTCTCATTGATTAAATATATATTAATAGACTAAATAATTATATTAAAAAATATCAATATTAATGAAATATTTTTTTCATATTTATTTATTATTGCTGATGGGATAACATGAGTCAATTAATGTTTAATTTAATTTAAAAAAAATGAAATTTTACAAATTTGATTGTTCTTGTTTTCACTATATATAATGTTTGATTTATATAGGTTACCATTATTTGGTGCTACATTATTTAAAATATTATTTTTTATTTTATGAAAACAATTTTAAGCAACTGTAATATGATTATATTTATATATACATATTTTTTAAGAATATATATATATAAGATGAATACAAATAGTTTTAGAGGATTATTATTTAAATAATAAAAACTGTGTATCATAATTAATCATTTTATCATATATATAATTTTAAATATAGTGATTTCAATATATTTTATTTATTTTAGTTTTGTCAACTCCTTAATTAGTTTATTATCTACTAGAATTATTCAATGAATGAAATATATTTGATTTTAATGTTTTTTATGGTAGAAGGTATTTATATTGTTTGATCATGATTAAATATTTCATCCATTTATTTAAATAATTGGTAGTTATATAGTTTTCATGTAGCTATAAATTATAGTGGTGGATTTAATTTATTTTAAAAAGTTAATATATGTTTTTATTCTTGTAATAATAATAATAATATGAAAATTAAATATCTAACTATGAAAGTTGAATATAAATGTATTAACATGGTTAAATAATTATTGTTAGAATTTGAAAATTTCTTTCTATTAGGGTGAAATCGTTTGTCAGATTTTAGTTATCATTGTTTATAATTTGTTTTATTTTAAATGAAATAATATTTTTTTGGTATTATAATTTAAATCATTCATATGAGTTTTGATTATTTTACCGTAGTAGATGTGAAAATATAAAGTATAACATAATTATATTTATTATTCACTATTTTAGTGTTAGAGTTTGAATAAAATGTTTTAACATTCTATTCGATTGAAATTATGATAATTTTACATAGAATATTTATTTAATGTGGCATTTGTTCATTGTTTCATGTGAATATTTTCTTCTATATTAATGGAATAAGTTATAAATAATTAAATGTTCATTACCATGTAGTTAAAAAATTCGTGAGTTCTCATGAGTTGAATATTTTAGATTTTTTTGTTATTGTTTTAGATATATCAGTATATATATATATCCAATTAAATGAATTACACATTGATAAATTATTATATTTTTCTTTAACCAATACCTAATGAGTGGTATATTTATCCACCGTTCCATTCATAATTTTATCATTGATTTAATAGGTGTCAACTTCATTGTCAAAATTAGAATCCCTTAATAGTGGGGAGCCATCCATACTATTTAGTCATAGTGATTATTGTTTAATGTTTTATGTGTTATTGTTTCAATAAAAAAATTATTCATATTATTTATTTCATTATTTGTTTCAGAATAATTATAAAAAAATATTCTAGAGTTTTTAAAACCTGCATATTTTTTAATTTTTCACATAATGTATTATTAATTAGGTATAAAATTGAATTAAATAAATGTAAAATGGTAGTGGGTTAATATTTGATGAATGTTGATGAAATTAGGGATGATGTTTCTAACGAATATGAAATAATAACTCGATAGATGGGTACTATGTAATTGGTGTGATTAACTAATCCTATAGTTAATTTTAAAAACACACTAGGTACCCAGTTTCGATGTTCTAGGTAGCTAGTAAACTAATAGGGTGATTATCAATAAAATTATAACTTTGTATTATTAGTCAAAAATTAAATCTAAAATAAACATTAAAATGGTGTTATTCTCATTTCATATGTATCTCCCAACAATTAAATCTCTCGTCCTTAACACATCTTCTATATAAATGCATTACAATTATACTTCTTCAAACACAATCTAATGGAATTTAAATGGTAGTTTATAGAAGAGATTAAGGAAGAAGTTACATGACCTTATTGAATAAGGCTACAACTGAGTTCAATAATATTCCAAATTTCCCTCACCCATCCTACTATCCATTGAGAATAGCTTCGCGACTAGCATCAATAAGATAAAATACTGACAGTATAGGCCAAAACATAAAAACCGTCCACAACCCCCTGTATCGTTAATAATAAATTAATAATTCAACACTAAACATAAAATTATAACATTAAAAAATATTCATGTAAAATTTTATAAAAAAATATTCATAGTATTAAAATGTAACTCCAGATATAATGGAAAATACATTATACCATTATTAGAGTGAAGTATAACAAAGAAAAAATCAAATGTTGAATTGCTAATAATACCATTCCAAAATATGAATGAAAATAGTGATCATTATTATGAATAAAAATTTACAAATCTTTATACCCACCATGTATCCTTTGGGATAACACCCAAACTATCGAGCATCTTCATAAGACACTGAATGTGTGGGTGGATCACCCATGAAACGAGGAGTACAAACATAGAAAGAAGGACACCCTAATAATGGTAAGTATTTAATTTTGTTTCTTTATTATATAATGGGTAAATAACGATGAAAAACCAAAATATTCATTTTACATAATGAACTAAAGACATAGAAATGTATTATAATCCATAATCCAACTCCACAGTGATCCTATAGCATAGGTAACCCGAGGAATCTGAAAACACATAAGACCATTAGAATATATGTACCTATATTAAATAAAACACTCCATCATTAATATATCATAGTAGGGGACATTCAAATTTATATTTTATTCGTGTTACTAGAGGGAGTATTGAATCTCTTTATATGATATGTGACTCATCGAGGAATGAAAATTGATTGAGGGGATACAAATTCATTCGATGGTGAAAAAGTTCAATCATTCATGGGGTTTCATCAACTTATCGGTCATATGGGGTGCCTTTGAAATATTGTAAAATTAATTATAATGGGATTAGAAAACCCCATTAATAATGTGCATGACCTGACCTAGGGGTTAATAAAATTATTTTAAATGATATAAATAGATTGTGAGAATGAGAACTGATAATCATCTTGTTTTATTGTGTGTGTTGAATCATATATCTTCTAGATTCAAATTCCTATACACAATTAAAAATGTTATAATGATAAATAATTCAAACACAATAAATGAATCAAAATATAAATTTTATGTTTATGTGGTTCTCAATATCATGTTTCATGTGTAAAAAAATTTAAGATGTACTTGTATTTTTTTCAATTATAGAAATAATGTTAAAAAGCGAAAATTATTAAAAGGCCATCACTGGGTTATATGGTCGTCCATAGGGAATTTTTCAAGTCATTGTGATGTATTTAATGTGCACCCCATGGGTATTCATATTTCTAATAATGGTTAAGAATAAAAATTTGATTGTGACACCTAAACTCTACGTACAGACATGACTGAGTTGATGTAGACAAAACATAGTGCCTCATTCCCCCATTAATAGAAAATTCATTAATTCATATAGTGTATGTTTAGTCAATGAATGTTATCCTAGACACCAATCCAGATTTATGAGATAATGATGATATGTTTCCATAATTAAAAACCTTGTTCAATGTCAGGATGGAATGCACAACATTATTTTCTTAATAGTTGGTTTGGTCTAAATTGTAGTGATAAATTATCAAGTGGCTCTAATTCTCTATATTATATTCAATGATAGGTTAGTGTGGCCAATTGAAGGATTATATCCCAGTAGATGTTGCCAAATTTCATGATAAATTGAATTAGATTTTAGTAATTTTTCATTATTAATCTATCGGTTTGGAATAACACAATCCTATCATCACATAAAAAACAATATCTCTAAACTAATTGATGTCACCACTGTACAGACTATGTTCAATCCATTATTCATCCATTAAACTATCATCCAATCCATTCCATCTCACAAATACCCTTGATTATTCCAAATTTTATACTCTAATAATGTAACTTAATATAATGATTCCTCTTACTAGGATATAATATGATGTCGGGTTCCACAAGGCAAATTGTCCGCCATTCATTGGTTGGACCATTTCTAATCTTTTGAATTATCAACCAACTCAAAAAATAGTAGGGTTTCTATTAAATGTGTATATTATAAACATGAAATAAGGTAGATGTAGAATTTAATGTGACACGACTCAATTCATGATTGTGTACTGGACCACGATGATAGAACACTGACACACTAATACTTTTTTTCATTTGGGGGAGAGGGAGTTGGTGGCTAGTGATCACCCAAAAACTAGCTCATTATATATAATGATGTTTTTTGATACAAACCATTCTAATTATGTGATAAATTTTTTTAATTCATTAATTTTATGTATGATGGATCAATTCATGTAGAATATTTAAAATATGGTTATAAAAAACATAATGTGGATAAATAATGAACAAATGATTATTATTTTTCAAGATGTGACATTGAGATGTATTAATAATTAAACCATGATACTACCTCTCTTTCAATGATATTTTTTTCTTCTTGATGAAAAAATCTATACATATTTATCTATATACAGTTATTAATTCAAATTATAAACCATCATTAGTGGGGTTAAGGATGAATTTATATAAAATATTGGATAGTTATGTATTTTTTCCAAACAAATCACATAAAATTGGATGTCCAGGTTAGTAGATCAAAAGGAATATTATTCCTCACCAAGGTAACCCCTCCAATACAAAATCATGTAGTGGGTAATAATATTCTATATAGGGATTAAATTTGGAGATACTTGTGACTAAACTCCCAATATGATAAATTGAATAAAAATATAATATTTTCAAAATAATTTATTTTTATTTTCTTCCTTTGTAACCTTAAATTTTATCAATATATTAAAAAAATAAAATTATTATATTAATAAAAATGTTGTAAAATATTTCATTTAAAACTAAGTTTTTACACCTTTCCAACAATTAATTTTTTTCATCACAAAATATATCACTAGAAATTATGAGGGAATTTAACAAAAATTTAGATCAACTATTCCTATGATATATCTTAATGATTTCAATGTATCCATATTGAATGGACCAACTATATATTCCAAACTCAATGGTCCTTCAATATTCATACATCGATACCCACTGAGTAATCGAACTATATCGAGTTAAGCTCAATATATATCTAAAACTAATTGATAATTCATAATGGATGATGAACACATATCTTGTACTATTACATATATAATATCATCTAAATATAATTCTAGTTGTTGATGGTATATAACCCCACATATTCTAAATATAATAAATAATGTTATGATAATTTAAAATAATGAATTTATCCCCAAAAATAACCTACTCAAACAATGTCGTATGACGAACATTAAGTACATTTGGTCTCACCCTTAAATGTTTTGATGAAACCAAATTCGATTCTAACTAGACATATAATAATTCAGATAAATCATAATATATTATTTAAAAAGTAAACTATCTATAACATATACTATACAAGCTCTGACTAATTAATATATTACACAAAACTAAAAATCAACCAAATAGGAGACAAAGATGGTATCTATTTAATGGGGTCAACAGCTTCCATACCAATAGTTTAGTAGTATTTTTTTATATGAATTAAACCTATACAAGGTTATCATCCAACGTTCAATCAAATTTAGGTACAAATGTTATAAACATATCATTAGGAAATTTAATGGTTATTTCTATCCTAACATCATTATATAGATCGATTGTTATGATCATATACATTGGTGATGTTAAATAATTTTGAGAAATTCTCTAAATTAGATATGTAAATAGGATGAATTAGTCAAAATAATAATCAATTACAGTGGACCTCATGTTGTTGGAGAAAACCGACTGGAACCCGAGGCTCTTTATTCAAAAAATAAATTCTGAAATAATGATAAGAAATTATTCATAGACTATTTTCATTGGTATTCGGAAGTATTGAAATGTAAAATCTTGTTATACCATTATAACCCTGAGATGCATAAAAAATGGGGATGTGTGGAAATCCCATTAAACATGCTCACAATTACCATGTAGAGAATCATTAATACATTAATTTATGATAATAGTGTCCTATATTTTAGAAAATTAATTAGGGGTGTTTCCTTAAAATTTGAAGTTTCATATGATATCATTATCAATGTATTTAAGAGGGATATACCTCGCACAATGGAGTTTGTGGAGGCAAAAATAACCAATAAATGTTATAAAGAGTCTCTATATTTCCCAAAACCCACCTCTATTATTTGTAGATACACAGATACCGATATCACCAATTTAGCATGTGATATCATACAAAGTAAATTATCCATCATGTTTAACTTAACATATGTTTAGATAATCTTGATTTTATAACCGTACAAGAATTTATGCCATAATATATACCTTAGATGGATAATTCATTGATAAAAAATATATATAGGGATCATAAATATATGTGAACCATGAATCATTCACTAAGAAGATAATGCATCCAAATTATACCGAAAACAAGACGTAAATTATACTAATTTCATGGGTAAAAAAATTATCATCATGATTTATTATCATTATGGACACATAACAAATTCTCATATACCTCTACATTTACAAACAACCACATTTTGTTCTAGAGGAATCATATAATATTATTTTCTCAACACATCAATAAATTACTAAATATGACCATTGGGTGACTAATACTCCAAATAATCCAAATTATTCAATAATTATTCAGAATAAATAAAAGGTTTTCCATTTAAGGTTGTAGAATTAATGGGAGTTAAAATCCTAGAAAATTATATTGTGTGTCATTGTAAACACACCTCCAACTGAATAATTTTTTGGACCTAGAACACATTATTGAGTCGATCCCATGTGATAATTTACTTGATATATTATGTGAAAAATTATATATTATCGTATTATATAACATGACCTAAAAATTGCTAACTGAAAACATGTTTTTTTGTGAGTTTATTTTATATATATTTATCCTCATGAAATTATAGGAAAATATAATTTTTTAGCATTCGCATCTCCCAAACAACAAAATATGATGATGTGATCAATGAATACAAACATATAATGGTCCTTGAATGTATAGATGAATAATTTATGATTCTAATTAACACAACAAGGTTGTTTATCACACTAAAATGTATTTTTTTGAACACATAATTCTTGATGAAACATAGAAATATTTTCATTTTCATACTCATTTTGAACATTATTCTAATTCTCAAATACCCAACTATAATGGAACCCCTTATCATATAGGTATAATGAAATGGGTTGATCCCAATGCATTCGTAAAATACTCCTTGAGTTGGAAACTATATTTTAGGGTATGAAACATAAACCAATATGAATTTAAATAATAATTCATGTTAAAAACGAATGATTTGATTAAAGGTAAGAAATATACACCATGTCAAGTAAAATAAGTTAACTAAAAAAATAAAATTTCATAACAGGTCATATAAATAAAAGTCTACAAAAATAAATAGCACCAATAGAAATCATAAGGTAGCAACCCAACAATGAATTAGTCCTCCTAGGCTTTTAGTAACTATTATATTTTATAAAATCATCTTAGACACCCAAAAAACTTCTCATACATGTATAGTCGTCTTAAAATGTACACATAATAGAATAATACTATTGTTACTTCAGAAAATGTGGAAATAAAACTCTAATGAATCAATGAATAAAAAATATAACTATTGTTTGGCTCTGAAGGCCAATTAATTATCCCAACATCACCATTTCTCACTTACTCTAAAAACACATCCAAAGTAGTAAAAAATATCAACATGAAATATATAAAAGGAGGTCCACATCAATATCCTAACTGAGTTTCTTCTCTTATTCCTTGGCATGAAACATACTTTTATATCATCCCTTATATATATATATTATTTATCTTATATCAATCCATTTAATATGTGGTTTGAGGTTTTACCTGACACACCCCATCCCCCCACAAGGCCTAATATCTTAGGATAGTATTATTAAATTTCTTAATATCACCTGACCTAGTTCTGTCCTTATCAATGGAACCTCATGTAAATTTAATACCTATTAACCATGAAATTTTGGCATCATTAATGTTAAAGAAATAATATTCATTCCCTTATCCACCCATGTATGACCCCACCACATATAACATCATCTTATACTCATACATCAAAAACCGTTGTAAATTAATTAGAATGAATTAATTGCACACTAGATACCACTAATATATACTACTTATGAATATTTAAAAGGAAATAGGGGTTAATCGCTCATATATACCATCACCATACAATATGTTGTTGAAGAAAAACTAAAATAATTGTTTTTTTAATGTAGTAATCGATATGGGATGTGTGTGATTGGAAATAACACTAATATACATGGATTGTATAAAAAAATCACATTATATTTGTTCACATAAAATGACACTAGAATAACCCAAAACATTTCCACATTAATGAAATACATTCGAAAGAAACAATTACCATTACAAAATGCATCATTTTATATTAATTAGTCACACACAAAACCTATTGATCCTATTTTATCGGAAGATGTATTCATTTATAGATTTAATATTAATGACACATGTTCCTCTTATTTAATATCCCATATCTATATTTAATTATAAAAAATTTAAAAGAATAACTCACATATAAATAAATTATTTCCCATTTTGATGAACCATTTTATTATCATTCGATTCACAAATTAATCACCAAATAATTATTTTCATCCAACACATATACAATTAAAACACGTAAAATATCTATTTCACCATTACAATCCTCATATATTATCCTTTAGAAAATTACAACCCATACCTTAATACATAATGGCCCAAGAACCTTAAAACAACAAAAAAGAATCTCAAACATCATTGAATCCTAAAACAAATCCACCAGCTATCACAACCCAACCACCACAAATCATCCCCAAAATTTCACCCATGGAAAAAAACAAGGACCCACTTCCTCGATATATTCCACACATTATTTAGTCTCCACTACCAATATAAAAATCCCACACGTGTTACACAAAAAAAAGAAATTCTTAAATTATACTAAAATATAGAAGAAGATTTATATACCATATTTTAGATTAGATCAGTTTCAAGGGGTCATTCAAAGCATTTTATCGTATATAATTTGGCATTTTTTCAATATAAAAAATTCACCAAAAATAGTTTCCCTATTCATATATTTAAGGATAAAATTTTATGAATGGAATGTTCAAACTAAACAAAATATAAAAATGGTAATCAATCAAACTACTATAATATCACAAATAGGGATAAAAAATTATATACTCGTAGAAATATAAATTATCAAGGAAGAACATGATGAAATAAATAAGAATATATATAAACGCATGAAAACATAACTCCTTACAGTTTTATTTAAATTCATTATGTTTATTATTTGTTTCAAATAATTCATATAATTCACATAGAATAATGAAGCTTCATGGTAATCTCAATGATGAATAATTTATACTGAGAGCATGGATCCCCATTCTTGAAAAATGATTTTTGAACTCACTTTTTATGGTATAAGATTGATGAAGATGACCTTTTTGTAATAATCAGTCATGATAACCCTAGGAAGTTATCAAAAAATGGGATAAAATGTTTATCATCAATATCAATGAAGAATATTTCACTGAAATTTAATTCAAAAAACCAAAACATTATAAGAAAAAATATATATTAGGAAAAATTTCGTGGAATGAAGATTAACTCACCTTATATAATATAGATCCAATATAATGAATCAAAGTATAAAAAACCATGTAAATGGTGGTAAAATACATCATAATGATGAACTTATGTCTCTAAAGAGTCCTAAAATAATTTGAAACAATGAATATTTTATATGGGGTTTTGATTTAAAACCAACATATTATTTAAAATACAATGGTGGAAAACCTTTTAAAAAACCATAATGAGAATGGTTTACCCCATAACATAAATCTAATAGAGGTGGTACACTATAATAACATTGGTAAAACTATTATATTGGATATATGATGTATATCACTCTAAGAGTATATATTCATGGGGTAATGCATTGATGCATCATACGCACCATGCCGAAGCTACCCCCATGTTGAAGGAGACACAAAATCCGACCATAACAGAACTCCACACTGCAACTACCCTCTATACAATAGAAAAACTCCACTATAACATAACCAAAATATTTATCATTTATATGGAACGACCATGTATTTTGGTGGTAGTGACATTGAATCATTGCCTCTTGACCCCTCAGGATATAATTCAACCATATGACATAGCCATGATATATTTATAATAGTTATAAATAAATATCACCCTTAGAACCCAAAATATTAAGGCTCATCCACTCCTCAGTGTCTTCCAATAAGAAATATCCCATAGCCCTATATTATTTGATCCTTCTCCAATTTATATTTAAACTAAGACACCACGGTATTCTTCTCATATATCCCCCATCACCCATATATCTCCATATAATAGACTAGTAATTTATTTAACCATAAACTAGATATTACCATACATAAAGAATAGCTTCAAGAACAACAACCTTTTGTAGATAATCAAGTTTATCTTCACCCCTCAATAGATGTAATTTCTTCCATATTTACAGTTTGTTCTAGTAGGTATTGTCAATACAAAACCAATTCCTCTCATCATTCTAGTAACAACAAAACGTTTTAAAAATAAACTGATATACAAAAAACACTAAGTCCCTACATAATTACACATTTTTTAAGTATATAGTTATATAATAGTCATTAAACATAATTTTTCCGCTTCTATGATTTTAATTTCGAAAAATGGACATCCACAGTTGTGATTAGTAAGTTAATTATATTCTAGTAAAACAAACGTAATATTTTTTAAATAACAACCTACCTTTAAATATATTTATGCTTCCCTTATAAATAGAAATCTGAACCTTATTAATATTAAATCATCCAAATGAATTGTAACCTCACAAATTAATATATTATAAAATGGCATCTTATGAGTTATAATATGATCATTACATAAGTGTTGGTATCTTTGTATGTCCTAAATATTAAATTAATATTTTGTTTTTAATTAAATAATTAAATTGTAAATTTATTTACATTGAGCATAATAAAAAATCATTATTATATTTTTTTATGGTCATATGATAATTTTATGAGACATTGATTAATTATCAAGGTGTCAAAAATCAGTTATAGTTTTAAAATTGTTATTTTTGGAATAAATTAGCAATTTATTTTAAAATTAAATATCCCTTATTTATAAAATTAATTTGATAAAATGGTGTTATTTTTTCAATTATACACATCTAAAAATTGGTATGGTTAATATTTGGGATATTTCTAAAATACATGAATTTATTGTTAATAGTGAAATTTGATAATTACGAAATATGATAAATAAATTAATTTATGAATAATGATTGAGTCATGGATTATGTAAATGGTTTTTGGTTTAAACTCTCATGCAAAATTATTTTTTTAGCCAGAATACCCATTACTATTTCTTTTCCTGTGAAAATTAATAAAATAATGATTAAAATAATGGAAAACCCATCATCTCCTCCACTACAAATACCACTATCAGCACATTCTTCCTCCCACGCCTCTCAAGCTTTGAGAATTGTCGAAATTCATCCCAATTTCCTTCCCAAGGATCTTCCCCATGTCCAAGACCTTATAGTATAACCAAAAGGTAAATACAAATATAATTAAAGAGGGTCTAAATGAGTAGATATCTAGATGAGGTTTAAAAACATTTCATGTAAGATGAAGTCGGGGTAATGTAATTCTTAACCCAATTTCCATTCATTTGGTTAACCTTCAATTTTATTTATTATAGGGTACTAAGATTATTTTTGTAATGATTTTTTTATATTTTTTTTATTATGTGAATTTACATTGAATACACATATTCAATTGATTCTATTAATTCTCACACCAATTATATCATATTTGTATGGAACATGTAATTTAAAATTCAATTTGAAAATTGTATTTTTCAAAATTCAAACGTATTTTTTTTATGAAAGTATCCATGTTTTATGGTTATTTTCTTTTTCTTGTGCATTTTATGTTGATGGGTGGGACCTATATCTCCCTACAATGCATTGGGAATGTCTATGTTCGAGTTCTGTCATATAGTTACTCCAAGTATAACTGCTATGGTTACTCCTTAATGTAGTTGTGAGGGATAAATTTTAAGGTAGTCATGAGGGTTACAGATCATATGGTATCTATGAGGGTTATGAAATAAGTAACTAATTCCCTAAGATAACTTTATGTTATTATTTTTGTTCTCCCTATTGTATTGAAATCTCATGTTTCACAAAGTAAGTTTATATGGGTGAGATGTATGTCTTTATGAAAATGATTTTATATGTTTATTAGTATTCATGGAATAATGATTTCATTCATTCATTTTATATCCCTTACTAAGCATTTTAAATTCATCAAAAAAATTTAAATTTTTTCGTAGGTTATAAGGATGGGTAAGAGAAATAAGGAATTTAATTTAAATGTTATGATGATTTTTCAAAGAAACCATGTGGTAGTTTTGTTTTAAATCTTCATTTTTTGAAAATATGAAGACTATTTTAGTGATACCAAAATTTTATGCGTTTGGGATGATATGTATGAGTTATGTTCTATCATTCTGAAATGCTTAACTGAAGGGATATTTGGAAATGTAAGGAATAAAAATATAGTTAAAATATCTATATTATATAATATTTAAGGATGAGTCATTATTTTTGTATCAGACCACACATAAGATAACATTAGAAGTTATTGTGATGTTAATAGAAAAACTTTAACGATTTTTACCTTATTTGATAGGATTTAAAAATTACTGTGTTTCTTCATTTAAGATATGTCTGTTTAGAATGATTGTCTATAGAAGAAATAGGGAAGCTGATGTTGTGAAGTACCAAAAGGGTGATATCAAACTGAATATGAAATCAGGAAAGGTGGAAATTAGAATAGAATAGTTTTCAATAGCAATGACTCAACTAATTAATGCAATAAATTATAGTGAAATCCATGAATGAGATCAACCAGAGCTACCACCAAAGAACATGATGATAGTGGAACATTTTATGAGGCAACACCCTTCTCTTTTAAGTGGATCTTATGACTTAGTAGTGACTGAATGATGGATTTAATCCCTCAAAAAGATATTTTATATTATGGTATGTTCCAATAATCAAAAGTTTAGTATTTACATTAATTACTTTGAAGGTTTCACTGATCAGTGGGGGTCAATTTTCAATAATATCTAGGATAGATATGGGATTGAAGCCTTACAGTTGGAATATTTTAAATGTATTTTCCTCAAAACATATTTTCCTACAGAAGTTTGAAATAGTATTGAGAAGCATTTCATTGAATTGAAGAAGAATAAGTAATATTTAATAGATATGTATGAAAACAAATTCACCTGATTACAATTGTATGCTCCAAATATTATTCGATATCTTGATTGAAAAAAAATAATTGAATATTGAATCCAATATATTTGAAGGGAATTGGATCCCAATAGTTTAAAAGTTGTGATAAAATTGTTTCATGTCTTACGATGGTACAAATGGAGTTTACTGATGATCATGTTTCCTTTGACAACAAGATGAATAATAAATCCAGATGCAAGTGATCGATATGAATCAATTATTGAAATATGGTTGTAAGAATTTTCATTTTCCAGTTTTTGAAAACTTTTTCAAAAAGAACAATGGGGATTCTCTTACAAAAACTGGGAAGTGTTTTTGATGTGGTATGTCTGGTCATATGGATCAAGATTGTACTGAAAATTATCTTAAGATAAATTATTATAAGTAAACTGTAGAGTGTTTCGAATGATGTGAGATGGGTCATTATGAAAATGGATACTTAGAGAGAGATACGAATGATAGAACATAACCAGACTATATGAAGAAATGTGTAGTGAGATCTTTTATACTAGTTCATCGGATGTCGGGCCTTCCAATAGTGTGGTATTAGGTGCTTTGTTTTATTACTCATATTCTGATAAATAATTGTTTGATATGGGGTGTACACTTTACATTGATTCTAGGAAATTTTCTAGTAAATTTTACATTTCTCTTAAATAAATGAGGCATCAAATTATGGTTAAACCCCATGGGGAAATATTATAGAAAAACAAATTTTATGAATCTTCCAATTTTTATCCGTGGAAAGAGATTATCTTAAATCCTTGTTTTTCTACCCATAATAGAATATGATGTAATTCAAGGTATGGATTGGATTTCTATTTATCATGATAAGATTAATTTTAGAGCTAAATAATTAGTTTTTAATAAATCATTTTAGTTTGTATAGACGAAAAAACCCATACAATTGATAACATTCTAGGATGCTGAAAATCTATTAAAATAACGAAATGAATGATATTTTTTTCATATTGTAGAAAAAAACTGAACTATTTGGATTAGGTATGCTCTAGTGGTAAATGAATTTCTTTTTTCCTAATGAATTACTTCGTGTTATACCTAGTGAGGAAGTTGAATTCATAATTTACTTAGTTCCTGATGGTAAGACAATTTCAAAACTGACATATCGTATGGATAAAATTTAACATCTTGAATTGAAATAAAAGTTGCATGATTTACTTAATAAAGCCTTCATTCATCATAGAACATCACCATATTATGCTTGTAAATTTTTCATAAAAATGGTTCCATGAGAATTTTCATTGATTATAGAGCTTTGAAAAACATTTCTATTAAGAATAATTATCATTTTACTCATATCAATGACTTGTTTGATCAACATTAGAAACCTCATTATTTTTACAATGATTGAATGGAGATCTAGATTCAATCAGGTAATGGTGATGGAGGATGAATACGTGAAAAATAAATTTCATACTAGATATTGTAATTATGAATTTTTTAATTCCCTTTGGGTAGAGAAACTCAACCAGTTGTATTCATAAATATTATGAATAGAATATTCTGTAAATACTTGGATATGTTTTTTTATTGATGATATTTTATAATTGTTAAAATGTTAAAAGGATCACGAAAAACAATTAAAGATTATCTAGAAAACATGAAAATAAAATAAGTTATATAGAATGTTATAGATTTTTTTTTGGTTTTAATAGATTTCATTGAATGGGGAAATTTTAATTAATAATGGAATGAAAATTGATCATGCCAATACAAAAGTGGTTATTGAGTGTCCAATTACTAAAAATTTTATAATTATTTGTAGTTTTCTTGGACTAACATGTCATTGCCTAATGTTTTTAGAAACATTACATGGTTATATGGCCCTCTAACTAATTTAACACAACAATGTTTAAATTTAATTTTAAATAAGAATGTGATGATTGTTTTCAAGAATAGATGACGAGATTGGTGAATGCTCTAGTTTTCAACCTGCCTTCTAGAAATGGTGATTTTTTTCATCTACAGTGATGCATCTTTGAAGGGACTTGGTTGTGTTTTGATGTAGAATGATTAGTTTATTTATTAGGCTTTATGAAAACTAAAAACCCATGAAATAAATTATACCAAACATGTTTTTGAATTAGTATATGTGTTTTTTGTTGTTGAAAAAGTTGTGGAATCATTTATACGGAGCCAAATGTTAAGTATCTACTGACCATAAAAGACTGAAGATATATATTCACTCAGAAGGAATTTATCATGGGAGTAGAATATGGATTGAATTGATAAAGGATTATAATTCCATGATCAATTACAATCCAATAAAATCAAAAGAAATTATATATTCCATGATACTAAAACATCATTCATCATTAACCATGTTACTTTAAGAACATGGTAACATGATTAATTATTTGATGAATTTTGGATTGAAATTTATTGGTGCAGAAAATTTATCTGTTCTATTTCAAGTTTCAGTGTAGTCATCTTTGTCAGAAATAATAACGAATGTAGAAAAGGTAGACGAGGAGTTAATGAAAATGGTATAATTGGTTAAAATAGTTAGGTTTCTAGAATATTACCTTGATATGGATGGTGGTTTGAGATTTGGACGAAGATTAAGTGTGCCTTGTTATTCCTAGAATAAAAATTAATTGATGTGTTAATAAGAGTGTTCTCTGTTTTTAGTTCATTATGTCAGTACAAATATGTGCAGAGAACATCTAGAATATTACTATTAGGATGGAAGGAAAATATTTTTTTTATATTTTACCTTGAAATGATTGACATGTTAATAGGTTAAAGCAGAGAGAAAACTACTAAGGGGGGTGCTTCATCCATTGTTAGTATCATACTGGAAATGGGAAAATATATCCATAGACTCGATGGTGGGACTACCAAATTCCTCTTTAGGTAACAATATGATTTGAATTATTGGTTATGGACTGATTAAATCTACACATTTCTTTCTTATTTGAGATATTATGTCTTTGGATTAGTTTTACCGACTATACCTCAAAGAGATTGTCATGTTACATGGAGTTCCTCTCTCTGTGGTATCTTATCATGATCCCATTTTGACTTCTATATTTTAGAAATGTATTCAGAAGTCATTAGGAACAGAATTAAATTTCATCAATGCTTTTCACCGTTAATATGATGGACAGACCGAGAGAACAATTCAGACATTGGATGATATGCTTTGAGGTTTTTCAATGGACTATCGGGGATGATGGGATGAACATTATTCATTAGATGGGTTTTCATGTAATAACAGTTTTCATTCTAGTATATATATATGGAACCTTTTGAGGCATTATATGGGAAGTGTTGTCAACCACCTGTTTATTAGGATGAGTTTAGGGAAAGGTTGTTTAATCGATTATAATTAGTATAGGAAGTCACCAAAAAAGTGAAGATGATCTGGAAACACATGAGAAAATCTCATAGCAGGCTGAAACTTTCTGTAGATTACAAGAGGAATGACTTTTAATTTGAGGTAGGTGGTAATGTTTTCTTAGAATATCACTATGGAAAATTGTTATTAGTTATTGTAAGAAATGAAATCTAAGTCTACGGTTTATTTAACCTTATAAAATCATAGGGAATGTTGGACCAGTTTTACTACTGAGTAAAATTTTCAATGAGTTTATCACTTCAACACAATTTCTTTCATGTTTCGCTATTTTGAAATTATGTTCCAGATTCATCTCATGTTTTGAGCCAATATGCAGTTCAGCTAGAAGAGAACCCTTCTTAAGAAGAGAAACCTATTTATTTTCTAGATCTAATGGAACAAGTATTTTTAAATAAAGATATCCATCAGGTAATGGTTTTGTGGAGAAACGACATGGTTGACGAAGCAACATGGGAATGTGAAAATGATGTGAGGGAAATGTACACTCACATGTTTAATAAGTGAAAATAGTAGTGAGGATGTAATTTCTAGAAGGTCTAGAGAATGTAACACCCTAAGGAATTAAAAATAAATTGAAATTCATGAAACACTAATTCACTACAAAATGACACATTGTATTAAGATTAAGTTATAAAAAATCTCTTCAACATAATTTTTCAGCTTCTATGATTTGAATTTCAGAACCCAAACATAAAAGGTTTCGATTAGTATGTTATTTTGAGGATGATAGAACAAAACAAATTTTTTGTGAATAGTGACATACCCTTATGAATTGAAATGTATCCCTTTATGAATAGTAATATAAACTATATTAATAGTAATTTTGATAAATGAATAGTAACCTCCCCAATGAATTTATAATAAAAAAGGAATATTATAAGTGAAAATATGATCATTATATAAGTGTTGGTATTTTTTCAAGTCATAAATATTTAATTATACTTTTCTGATTAAATTAATAATTTAAATGAAATTTTATTTTAATTAAATAAAATCATACATTATTATTTTATTTTCTTATGGTTAGAATATAATTTTATGAGACCATTAATAATTTTACAAGCTTTATAATATCCTTTAATGTTTTGAAATTATTATTTTTTGAATAAATTATTTTTTTTAAAACTAAATTCTTAAAATTTAGAAAATTATTTTTCCAAAATATAGTTCTTTTTTTAATTCTACCAATCAAAATATGTATGGGGTGAATTGTTGGTATCTTTATAAAATATAATTTTTTTGTGAATAGTGAAATTCCATAATTAAGAAATATGAAAAATAAATGAATTTCTATATCATGCTTGAGTCATGGCTGATGTAAATGGCTATTATTTCGAAATCACATGAAATCATTACTATTTGTGGTCACAAGAAAAATTACTATTGATTTTCTTCACAAAATAATAAAATAATGATTAAAATAATGGGAAACTTGTCCTCTCCTCCAATATAAATACCATCCTCAACCATCTTCCTCTCACTCATCTCAAGATTTTAAAATTGTCTAAATTCTTCCCAATCCAATTCCCAAGTCTGTTCCCCATGTCCAAGACTTTTTTGTCTTCAAAAAATAAAATTTCAATGGGAATATTTAGGATCTAAATGAGAAGATATAAATATGAGACTTAATCAAGTTTGAAGTAATACGAACATGAGGTAAGGGAATAATTAACCCAATTTCCATTCATTGGGTTATCCTTATATTTCAATGATTAAGTTGTAAGAAGATTACTTTTAATGAATTTTGTTTATATTTTGATGTATTATGTGGATTTATAGTGTATACACACATTCCTTTAATTATATTAATTTCACATGCATTATATGATATTTATAAGGGACTTTTCATTAAAAAATATCTTTAAAATTTGATTCTAAAATTCCAAAACATATGTTTTAATGGAGTTATTCATGATTTATGATTATGCTCTAGTTCTTGGGAATTATTTATGATAATGGGTGGGACCTATATCTCCCTCTAATGCATTGGGTTTTTGTATGTATTTGGTCGACCGTATTGTTACTCCAAGTATAATTGTGACTGTTACATTATAAGTTTTCCCTGAGGGTTACATTGTAAGGTAGCTATTGGAGTTACAAATCATAAGGTAACTATGAGGGTTATAATATAAGTAATTAATTCCCCAAGATACCTTTATGATATTATCTCTGTTCTTGATGTTTTATGTAAATACCATGTTTCACAAAGTATATATTGGGGAGAAGTATGTCTCTATGAAAATGATTTCGTATGTTTATAATTATTCATCATCTAATGGTTTCATTACTTATTTTTATATACCTTACTGAGCTTTTTATTTTCATTCCTTGATTTTTAATGTTTTTCACATGTTATATAAACATGTAAGTGAAATATGGATGTGAAGTAAAATGTTTTAAGATATGTCAACGAAATCGTATTGTTCTTTTGTTTTAAAAACATTCTATTTTGGAAGAAATGGATATTGGTTTAGTGGTACCCACATTGAATTCTTATGGGTTTACATGTATGAGTTATGTCTTAAATTTCAAAATATCTAAACCAAAATGATTTGTGGGAATGTATAGATGATAAATCTACTATAAAAAACTAGATTATGTAATATTTATGGTCTGATTCTTATAATTAATCTTTCTAATTTGATGAAGAGTTCCATATGGGGAATAAGAGATAGAAAGAAAAATATCTCAAATTTTTCCCCTAGACACATCTTAAAATAACTATGATATATTTTGGATATCAAATATTCCTATAAAGAAATATATTTTTCTTTGGAATGAAATAAATACATAAATTCATCACCTTTTATAGCTGAAAATCAATATCAACCTATAAACAATATTCATGTTTTTGACCAATATTATAGGATTATATACCATACATGAATTTATTATAAAAATAGTCAAGGTCTGTAATTGAATGGTTAATGGATGTAATATCCCATTGCTTATGTAACGCCTTTGGATTTTGTGAAATATTTTTTCTCAATTAAAATTTAACATTTTGATATTTTTAATTACACGGAACCTTGAACGTAACAATAATTACATGAAAAAAAAATTGGTTCATTAAATGAAATAGTAATTATTTATTTCATTACATTAATCAATGATTTTATCTTGAGTTACCTACAAAACACTATTTAAATTGTGTTACATGCAACACCAAGTTTAAAAGAAATGTTTCATGTTATTAAAATATTATAATAGCATAATTACTAATTATATGTTGGAATGGAAATTATGAATTGGATTATTAATAATATTAAAATATATGATTTTTAAATTTAAATAAAATGAATTATTTTGTGAGAAATAAATTAATGTTGAAAATAATTTTTTTAAATTATTTTATGGAAATCTTTTTTAGACGTATAAAAAATTCCTGTCAATAAATTACTAAAATTAATTAAATTA
Organism: Viscum album; assembly: GCA_963277665.1. Lineage (NCBI taxonomy): Eukaryota > Viridiplantae > Streptophyta > Magnoliopsida > Santalales > Viscaceae > Viscum > Viscum album. Next base: position 896,129,689 of record OY728136.1, on the reverse strand, counting down.
ATATGCTTTGTCAAATTATATATTATATATTAATTTATATATATATATATATAATTCCTTATATGTGTTTTCTATAAAATAGATAATAATAAATTGTATTTTACTCTTAAAACAATATTTCATTTAAAAAGTGGATTTATAAATATTTTTTGGAACACATATTTTATAAATTGTATTTGAAAAAATAGAAATAATTTTTTAAATCATCATTTAAAAATTATATGATGTTGAATTATATATTTTTTTTTTGAAAAGATTATTTTTTTTTCATGAATTCTGAATTTTAATGAATTGTAAATAACAATTTAATTTTCAATTAATTTATTCACAAAAATAAATAATATTTTAAATTGGGTTAAATGTAAAATTAGTTAAATTATACATTTATTAATAAAATAGAGGTTATTTAATCAATTTGTTTTTTAATTTTATGTATAATCATTTTCAAATTTTAAACATTTATCTTTAAAAATAAGTATTCTTGTCAATAATGTGGGATTAATTTTAAATTAAAACATTCCAATTTGTTGAATATTATTTTAAAAAATGGATTCTATATTTTTAATAAGAATAAGTTATATTATATAATGTTTCAAAGAAATTTTTAATCAAATTTAATAGTAAAAATGTTAAAAAAAATATTTAGCATAGCTAAAGTAAAAAAAATGTGTTTAATGTGGGGTATAAACAAATATGATATGGGTTCAAAATAACCCCAAAAATGTAAAAAACCAAATTTATGGCTATATTATGACCATATATCATTTTATACTAATAACTGGTCCATATTGGAGTATATTTCATCATAAAAAAACATTGGTGGAATTATTTCTTTTAAAAAACTATCAGTGTGACACTCAACTAACTTAAAAAAGTCCATCCCTATCCTCCTTCAATAACAGCACCGAAAACATTAGGTTCAAACAAAACCCAAAAAAAATAACTTAAAAATTCTATCATATAATTTTTTATGCTATTGTTTGGGTATAAATCCAATATAGGAATGATTTGGGTGTAAAAATAAAGAGGTTATCAGAAGAAGAGGAAACATTCTTCAATAAGCATATTTTCTTTATTTCATCCTAAAAATCCTTAAATTATTATAAATCCTTGAAGATATAATATTATAAGAATATTATATATCCTTATATTTTTAATGTAATTTTCATGATCTATAACCATCTCAACTTAAATCCAATAGGGTTAAAAAATAATTGTTCATATGTACGGTGTCCTATTACCACGGGAACTAATGTCATTTGTTTTTTGGTTACCACCTATCATAGTTTTGTATAATGAAGGATATAAATTATATATATGATATTTATAACATTATTATACCTCTTTATTCTATATATCATATATAAAAATTTATTTTTAATTCTATAGGGGATACAATAATGTCGCTTGTATGTATAGTGGACTATAGCCAAATGAAGCGATGTGATTAATTTTATACCATCTCATGAAAGTAATATAATTTGGATAAAAAATAGAGATATAGATGAAATAATTATGATTTTTGTGAAAATATATTCATTCTGTATTTATACTATATATTTCAATATTTATCTCTTCACTCCCTTAAATATGAAAACATCAGTCATGTATATGTGGACAACTTCCTCGACGAAGAGATCTGGTTATTTTTTCATCACAACAAAACCTGGATTATATGTATAAGTATAATTATTGAAACAATATGGTATTTATGATATTATTAACGTTATAGAATTAATATATATTACTTACCTTATTTTCATATTAATTTTTAAAAAATTGAAATGTTACTCTTCTATACATATGATCTATGGTTTTCATGATCCTAACGTACATATTTTCTCAAAACTATCATTAATTACTGGGATTGATATTATAAATTATGTATATATATATTAATTATTTCTTGATTATTAATCTATAGATTTTGTAATGATAATCAATGTAATATGACCAAATATTAAAAAATCAAAACTAACTCAACAAAAAAAGCAGTTTTTGCACTAAAAATGTTCTTAATATGGAATTAGTAATAAATTTTTAATAAAAGGAAATAAGTAAATAATTTATGGTGTTATATATATAACTATGATTATATATTAGATTTATAATAAACATGTATTTATTATACATGATGTTTTATTTATTATGAAGAATTTCGATACTTAATTAATGTGATTTGTGTCTCACTAATTTTCATTGAGAAATTTTCTATATACATGAAATGTTTATAATATTTTTTTTATATAGTTCCAAATCATTTAATTAAATTTGAGTATTCAAAAAATTATTTTTATTTAAATATCGAGTAGATTATCAATCATTAAGTTGGTTTAGGATTCAAATGTTAACAAATAATTAAGGTATTTTTTGTCTTTCTTCCATTTTAGGGAGACATATGAAAATTCACCACTCAATTATTTTGTCTATTTTATATATTATCCCATTGAAAAATTATATAATGAATCTATTTATTTTCATGATCCTTATTATTCATTATATGTTATTGTTTATTGTTTATTTGTATTGAAAATATTACAAATGTTGTAATGTAATTTTATATCAATTTTAATTATTTGAGGACTATGTTACATTATAAAATTATCTTATATTATGAGGATTATATAAAACCCCTTTAACATTTAATATCATGAATTTATTTCTATTAATGATATTTTATGTTTCATTTTATATTATTCCTTTATGGTTATTTTCATTCAATGTTACAAATGTGGAATATATTTAATATTATAATATCATTGTTTATCTATATTTATTATGAATATGTATCCAATGAAAAAATATATTAGGAACCATATCTAAATAAAATAATGAATTTTATTGTCCTCTCATTATTCATGATATAAATATTAATTTTTTTATATTAATTTTTTGTAACATTATATCTTTTTCCAATATTTTACTTCATTGAGTATTTTATTTATGCCTTTGTGGATTAGTATTGTTTGGATATAGAAAACCATTTTTGGGGAAATTGATTAATTTATAGGGATATTTTTTTGGTTTAATTAGTTTAGTATATTTATAATTGTGTTAAATTGGTTTGTTAGGGTTTTACATTATATTATTTTATTTGGAGGTTTATAGGTCATTTTGTTGATTTCTATCTGAAAAACTGTTCACCAGGTGATTACACAATGTCATAATGTTACCATACACGTATCATGAACCAATATAGGGCATGAAAATTTTATATATCTTGTGAAATTTAAATTTTATGTATTACTCTTGTGGGGTTAAATAAGATCTTAGTTGATGTGTTTTTTTGTGTCTACCTTTAAAAAAGAATACATGTAGTGTAAATTAATAATACACCATGTAATATCCAGAGTAATAATTTTAATGGTTATGTGGAGATCATTTTAACATTTACCTTAATGTGAAGATTAATACTCTCCACCTAATAAGGTTCATCATGTAAATAAAATAGAATTTATTCCATTCCAAGCATCCCTTTTGTGAAATAATTATCGGTTAATTTGTTATACTGTGGTGTTCACTTATGTCATTTTTTTCTCTAGTTGTTGTAGTGAAATATCTTGACTGTGGTCATTGTTGGTTTTCATCATGATATGTTTTGATCAGAGATCCTTCTTGAGATCTTGTTTTCCTTCATTTCAATCGAAAAAACCTTTTGTAAGCATTGTTTTATTTTCATTTAAAGGTATGTGATATAAAATGTAAATATAGTGTCTTTTTAATTTACTTCATGTGCCATATGGAAATTATGAAAATGTGAAATGCCCATAAATTAATTTAATGACCAAATTTTTGGTTCATTAAAATACATTTCATTATATTTTTTACTAAAATAGATTATGGGTACCATTTGGGTGAGATAACCCTCGATTATTTATGAATTTATTAATGTTTTAATGTTTAATTATCATGAAATGAGTATTGCGTGATTACTTGATATAGACTCACCATAGATTTCATGATTTATGAAATGAATGGAATGCTATTGGATTATGAAAAATAGATAAATGAAATGATTAATTGAAAGATAAATAATAAAATTCATAATAAACCGTTGGACATTATGATGTGATATTGTGATGTCATTCTTTTTGCGAATCATTATGATTTAATTAAGATATGGTTGTGTATTGAGATCGATCCTAACAAGAGTTGTTATTATCCATGATTAAATAATGAAAATCTTATATACCATCCATGCACCTCACATTTGATAATATATATATATATAGTGGGTCCATTCATGGATAAATAGTATTGGTGCTTATTAAAGGTTGAAATTAACCTGTATCAGGATTGTACCATAAATGTAGAATTCATGATATGTATATATGGTTGTCGTTGTAATTGTTATGGATACACCCAAAGAAATTATTGAATGGAATCAAAGAGAGTTATGCATTACCATGTATATATGGTTGTGGTTGGAATAGTTTTGAAACATGCCTAGAGATATTCCAATATGGAACAGAAGATGTTTTTACTTTTTAATAGTTATATGGTAATGGTTGGAATTATCAAGATATATTCTCAAAAATATTATTGGATGGTTACGAAGAAGGTTGATGAGTTGTTATCTTTATTGTTTAATTAATTAATAATCATGTTTATTGAATTGTTCATTGTAATTAATATTAGAATGGTTTAGTTTAGACATGGTGGTTTTGACCTATTGAGTTATACTGACACTGTATTTGAGTCTCCATTAGGTACCTGAGTATATTACATGCATGAATGATTGTAAAAGGTAAAGCAACCTTTATAGTGATTGTTTTGTTTCATGATCTAGAGTTTAGAGATTAGACTTGCATGGGGCTGGTGAATGGGACATTGTGTCTTCATTTGAGTCTAATACTATTTTTTTCATTACATATACTATCAAATTTAGTTATATTTCATCATTTCGTTGTATTATTGAATTATTATTTATTTTTTTATTCAGTTGGATGTATAGTTTTTCTTGAGTATTTTATTGTATTGTTTCCATCATTTGAACCATTTTTCTTTTTTTTGTTATATAATTATTCCATTGTATTGTAACCCTGAAACTATAGGCTATAGTCTCCTCAGTATACTAATAACATCCTTGGTTCTATGCATAAGACTCTATTGTGTATAGAGTCATGCTTGAGGCCCAATAACAAACATGTTTCATCCACATGATAGAGTGATAGATCAGGGGATGTAACAAATTGGTATCAGGGGAGTCCTTTTTTTCTTCGCGATTATATTACTATTTTAGGAAAGGTAAAAAAGAAAAAGGTATTTTGTGTTATAGTAATTATATTTTTTAATGGGAGTAGATAACCCATATACGATGGAAAATTCATGTTCCTAGGTTTTAAATTTCATCTTATAATGTACACTTGTCACAGTTAGTATAATTATACCTTCTATAGTTCAGATATTATATGGTGTTATGATTTTATGATATTATTTATTACCTATATTTATAATCATTTTATAGTATAACAAGTAATGAGTATGAATGCATCATAATAGGTACATACATATATATATATTGACATTCATTATTCCATATAGGGACTTATTTATTTCATGTGATATATACATTTTGATTTGAATTATGCTAATAAAGTCCTATTATATATAAGAAGTTGAGAAAAATGAATTAATATGTTAGGATAAAACATTAGTAATCCATGTTTAGAGAGACCATGTGTTAGTGGTTCTATTTTCTTCATATATTGAGGATGACCATTTTGTTATAGATTGGGTTCTATAAATTGCATTTTTTAAATAGGGAAAATGAGTCCTTGTCATCTTCTAATTTATTGTTCTGAGAGTGCAAATCAGCATGATCCTAACATAGATAAACCAGAGCTTCCTTTTGTACTTGATGATATGATGTATATTTCAATTTTTTGTTTCTTCTTGATGGTCCTGCGATCCATGGAATGAAATACTAATAAAACCATTAATTTTATTTCTGATATTACAAGACATATCCCACTGATTTATCTACCTAAGTTAATTGGGGGATGGAGTAACAAAATATACTGAGTTTTGGATTTAGTAAGTCAAGACTATAATTATATATCTTAACATCCCTACATATAGGAGGGTGAATCATGTTGCATATATGAATCTTGGACCTTCCAATAATTTGTGTGACATTCTTGTGTAATATGGGAATGAGAATGAGATATATTAGAAGGACTTCAAGAAGAATTTCCTATACTATTTAAATCCTGATATATTGAGGGCTATGATGGCTTGTGATTTTATTCTCATTACATAACTTGGATTCTCAGTGATTGAAATAATTTTATGTTTCACTAACTTATAGTTCATTCCACCATCCATGTAAGATGATGTGATATACATGGTGAGACACATTCAAGATTGTATTCAGTATGATATCATGTCGAAGGTTATCAGTTTCCATTTAATATTTTTTTATGTGTTGAATTGGGAACTAATCATAGAAGGGAACATTAATGATGCCTCAAGGATTTTCCACCTATTTTACCATGGTGAAAAGGGAAAAAATCTTCTTGTGGAACAAAAAATTTCTATGATAATTGTAGATAAATAAATAGTTGGAAGAGATATTAGGGATGTGTACATACATCATTGGATATTTTTCCATTTCAATCCTATAAATGTGGCAAGATGGGCCACAAGTTTCCTCAATGGTCATAACATGCATTGAGGTATTGTAATTGTGGATGGATGTTACACATAAAGGGTTTTTTGTAGTGTAATATATAGATTGTGCGTTAATAGTTAATCATTATTGGTACAATAGTCTAGAAAATATTCACCTACAACTCAGTTGGAAGGCATCTAGACTTCCCCATGACATTATGGTCGATGAAGGGGGTGTTTCACCATAGTTCATTAATTTAACTACAAGAGATAGGGAATCAATCAGGGATGTTTGAATGGAGCCTAGGGTAGAGGTTCAATAATGATTCATGATTTGCAGAATAGTCTGACTAGTGTGCATAATGGTACTTCTACATTCTGAGGTATGATTATTATATCATATACCCTTTCATGAATTTTTTTTATTCTAGAGCATCAAATTCATTTGTAACATATAATTTTACAAATCGTATGTGCATGTATATGGAATTAATTAATGTTTCATTAATGATCTACACATCATTGAGATTGTGTTCAGAGAATATCAAATGTTGCAAGGTTTTTTATTTATAAAATAGTTGATAATATATCCTTTAGGAACCATTTTTGCTTGAAATGGAAGGTGGGGATTTGATTCATAGTATGGATTTGATATATCTATACCAAGAGCATATCAAATTTTTTTAAGGGATTTTTACCATTCAATATACATAAAGAGGAATATATTCTCACCAAGATGAGTGGGTTCTTCTGGAAAATCACGAGGGTCCAATTTAGTTTATTTTTTATTGTCTCATAGCTTAGATTATTGGTCTATCTCTATATTATTGTGGAAGATAAAATGATTTTTTTCTTCTAGTGGTTGAACATTTTTATGATTTTTTTCATGAAGTGTTCTACTTATTTCCTCTTGAGAGATAGATCAAGTTTTTATCTGGGTTCATGTTTGGAGAATTTCCATTTTTTATATCACATTATAGAATCAGAACAATAGAGCATTGGGAGATGAATGTTCAGTTAGAAGACATGGAAAATAATGGTTTGATACATCCAAATAGGCCACCTTGGGGTTCCATAGTTCTATTATACAAGAAGGATGATGTGAATTTTTTGTTCACGTGTAAATTATTAGAAATATACTTGTTAAAAGTCAATAAACCATATCCTCATACAATCATCGATGACCACTCTGATTAGATGATAGGTGATAATATCTTCTCCATGATCTATTAGATATTAATATTCCATCAGTTTAGGTGGAGACAATCAGACATACCATTGACAACTTTTGGGATCATGCATGGAATGTATGATTTTGTAGTGATTCTGTTTAGATTGACCAATGCACTAGAGGAATTCATGACCCTGATGAAATAGATCATTCATCCTTTTCAGGAACATTTTCAAAATGTCTTTTATCAATGAAAAGTTAGTGAACTCCCATTCAACAGATGCCCATGCCTATCTTAATGAAATCTTCTTGAGTACATAGAGATATAAGAATCATTACACCAAGATAAAGAGATAGAGCTTTTTTAATAAAGTCCTATTATTGGGTCGTCACATCTCAGAGGAATGACATTTAGAGGACACATATATAGGCATAGCCATGAAATAATTAGAGTATCACATGAATTTATTTGAGATATTTATTTTATTTTGTTGTCGTATTATTATGGATGATTTAAATATAAATTTACTCATTTAGATGTACCAATGTTAAGGTTGGATGATGATAGGAAGACATTTATTTGGTTAAATTATTGTGAGAGAGATTTTTAAGACATGAATGGAAGGATGAAATTTGATCATATCCTCACATTACATGTGTGAATTAAATCATATAACATGTAATGTGATACTCTGAAGTTGTACTTTGAGTAGTTCTTACAAAGGAGGATAATGTTATTTGTTTATACCTCTTGAGAGTTGATACCACATGAGAGGAATGTACCTACTCTCAATTTGGATTTAGTATTAGTGGTATATTTGCGGAGACAAAGGAGGAATTATATAATGGGTGAGAGGTTTTTGGTATACATGGAACAAAAGTTCCTCATGTATATATTTTCTTAGCAGGACATGAACCACTAAAAGTGGATGTGGGTTCAATATCTAAAGTCTTTTGACATTGATTTTTATTATATACCAGGAAAATCAAACATATGAACTATTCAACTGAGCTAGTATGAGTAGAAAGTGGTAGTGTGGGAGATTTTAAGTGAGTGGAGGATGATTGATCTCATTTTTGAAATGAATATAGATGATCAACAGTCCTGTCACGACCCATCCTCAGGGCCCGTGTCGTGACCACCTCAAGCCCGCCTTCCATAGCCCAGGGGGTGGCAACTAGCACAAAATGAGAATTCCTGATAAAAAGTGAAGGCATTGCCTTTTAACATATAACACACACAGTCTGAACAAAAGCAGTAGAAGCAGAAAGTACTAATATAGAAAAGAAAGATGTGCTGAAAGTAAGTGGGCCAGTATACAAACCCAACTGAACAACAAATACAAGTACACGTAAAAAAGGGAAAAACAACTCCGGGATCGTCCACCTGAGAATCCTACCTGAAGGGTAGGTATAGATCTCAATCAACTCGTCCCTGAGGTACATCCCATCTAGTCCAGCTCTGAGAAGCCTCCCGTCCATCACCCTCATCCTCGAATCAATGTTGACCGTCGTCTACACAGAACACAACATGGTGTGGGCGAAGCCCGTGCAGGGGTGAGTATAACAATACTCAGTAGGGGATCTCAAGACCCCATAGGGTCTCCCAGAATCCACTAAGGATAAAACAAATAATAAATATAAAATCATGAAGTATCAACCAAGCCTACTTAGATATTTGAACATACATATACCTATGTTACCAGTCACAGTCCGGCTCCAACCCTCGAGCCCAAGCACAACCCAGTCCACAAAGGAAGTAAATTCAATCACCTTGATGATAATAACTAAAATAAAAGTCTCAACTCACATAGGAATACAACACAAGAAGAGATTTAGAGATGATTAGATGTATCCTCTGAATCATCTCCTCTGTCGAACCCATGTAGGATCCTGGAACAATATCAGTGCTGTCGAACCCACTGAGGATCCTGGTATAGAAGTCATCACTGTTGAACCCATAGAGGATCCCGATATAGAAGTCAATGATGTCGAACCCACAGAGGATCCTAAAACAGTATCATCGATGTTGAACCCACGGAGGATCCTGGTACAGTATCGTTTCTGTCGAACCCACGGAGGATCCTATCATCTCAATTGTAGCCAGCCATAGGGTTACCACACATAGCACGCTCGATTCCAAGAGAGTTTGCTCCATGAGCCAAGTGTCGATACATCAACTACCACGAAGTCTTGATTTGATGTATCCCATAGTTCTGTCTCATCATAAGAAACCCAACATGATAGACAGTACGTCAATCAGACGCCCGGTCTGTGAGTTATTGGTATTTCCGTTATAGGGGCCCTGTTAGTTTTAAGATTCAAACCAACCCGTCCATACCCCAACTGCATCCAAAACTAAAGCGGAGTATTCAAAAAGAATTGCCTTGCTCCAAGACTTCCACCTTCGTAGATGGTTCATCGATCGGACAACCGTATCCCAAGATGCGGGCTAAATGGTGTAAAAGGCCATAGTGGGTCCGGGTCTGGTCCGACCTAGTTGGACCGACCCAGCCCAACCGGTCCGAACAGGGATCTGACCCGGTCCGCAGGTCCAACCTGGTCCAAGGGTGCGGCCCGACCCGAGTGGTCAGCCCGGCCAGAGTGGGCAGCCTGAACCAAGGGAGCGGGCCAACCCAAATCGTGCGGCCCGGACTTAAGGCGCGGCCCGACCCAAAGGCATGGCCTGGCTGAGGGCGGCCCGGCCCAGTGGCGGCCTACATGGCCTGACCGGCCTGCCGCATGGCCAGGATGCCCACACCGCAGGGGGGTGTCACACCCCCTAGCTTCCGAGGGAATCGGCGCTAGGCGTTAGTTCAGAGTGCTACGTGACCATTTTGGTCCCACCTTGTCGAGAACCACCGGCGGCCGGCTCAGCCGCGGCCCATGCCCCTTCGCTGTGAACCACCCTGGCCGCGATTCTGCATCATTGGCGCGGCACAATGGGGTCGTGCCCCTCCACCTTGGCGCACCATTGTCGCGCCCCTTCGCCACTGTAACACCCCGAGATTTTATGATAAGTATTTTTTTATTTTATTTGATGCCATGTGTTTTATTCTACACCATGATTATCTTGTGCTATACGCAACACCGTATTAGCTTGTAGTATATGCAACACTATTCTTAGACTGTGTTACACACAATTTCAAGTTCGTTTGATAATAGACATTCTACGGAACATTGAGTGTATATATATATATATATATTAAATGTATAAATGAAATATCATTGGATTCTGTTATACAAAACAACAAAAGAGCCTTGCACTACACATCACCTTGACTTGGCTTGCATTACACGCAATCGCGACCTTCCTCAATAGTGTGTGTAGTATGCAATATCGGGTTTCACTAAATAATGATATATTATTATAATATTATAAACTATCCATTATGAATAGTATGAATTTAATTTTAAATTTTATAATATTATAATTAATATTACACATTTTCTAGAATGAGGTATGAAAAAAAATATGTTTTTTAGATAAAAGAAGTATTTTAAAAGAAAAGCAGTTTTACCGCCTTTTAATGGCGCACCCATTTTAAATATAGTATGTGACATGTTTATAAGTTCAATTTGACAAAATAAAATTCTTCTTCAGAATCAGGATATAAATATTTACTTTGGATAAAATTTTCATATTATTCTGGTAACATTAATATTTTGATGAATCGTAAAAACATGCTATATTTTAATTAAAGACAACTTTTTTCATCGCAATAATTTATATAGTTAAATTATAATATTTAATGGTTTTAAATTATAAATAGAATATATTTTTACCATTTAATATAATTTATGTCATTAGCATTAATTTTACATTGAATTTATAGGTAAAAACATTTCAATCTTTAGCAATGTTTTAACTTTTAAAACTCGTTTTCTTAACAACAGGAATAATTTTAAATTAATTACTGCAACTTATATGTTTTGAATTTTGAAAAATTGATTCCATATTTGGAATCAGCGGGTCCAAATTATGTTAATAGGTTACTTTTTTTGATATTATGTATAGTAACTACGGTAATTTTTATTTACTGCAGTTAAAGGTAAGTAGGGTAATTCAAGGTTAAAAGAATATTATAATAATTCAAAATTACCTTCAAACTTGTCCTAACCTTATTGGATGAGTAATGGACGACCATGGGCATCCTTGTGTAGATTTTATGACCCCATGGATCCACTTATGAAAGACAATGACACATTAGATTAATTAATTTAATGTAAAGACAAAATTGCCATTAACAAAAATATTTTAGTAATTAAATTTTATAAGGTGATATATAAATTATATTTTCAACTATAAATACTCATTGGAAATATAAATAAATTTCATACATGTTGGTATCTTTTTTATAATTTTTAGACATCATATAAAATAAATTATTTATGACACAATAATGATGCAGTATTTACCTCATTAATAAATGATTTAAATAAATAAGATTATAATGTTTAAAATATAATCCAAAACCAGTCCAATTACTATTGAATGATTTTATTTAGAATATTAGTCATCTTATATTCTAAATTAATGTGTTTTCGACCTCTAGAAACAAAAGATAAGTTTATAATAAAATAATGTTTTCACACTTTCCTAAAGAGCCCCTCCTCTCAATTACAAAAAAAAAAGACCACTTCTATGCAATTACACACACCTTTCAAGCCATTTGGATCGTCCAAACTCTACACAATTAATCTTTATGCATCCCTATCTTACCCCTTGAATCCTTAAATTATGATGAAGGCACTCCAAGAAGTCCTATTGGTTCAATCTAAAGGAAGTTACCCAAATTAAAGGTAACTGTTTCTCTTAAGTTGTTTTCTTTTATTCTACATCTCCGACCCCTAAAATATTTTTAATCCATTCTTTTGTAACAACAACATTATCCTAAATATACTAGGATGTTGTTATGAAAATTATTATAACTACACTTACACACACCTCCATCTAATAGACGAAGAACATAATGTTTTTATGGATGGAAAACAAAATGCCTCACGAAAAGATGATTGTTCAATTTTCTCCTACCGCCTCTCATGGTGGAAATTATGATGGAACTGTATTTATATATGATATATATTATGTTTATGATTTCTTTATGTTTTTTACCTCCCAATTATATCAAGCCTTTATAGTTTTTATAATTGGTAAATACGATGATCTCATTTGAGGAAGTGCGGACTATCGCCCCCTCAAAGTGATGTGATTCGTTAATTCCTTATGTGGGATGTATAAAGGAAGGTCTTAATGATATTATATATGATAATATAATCGAATTAAAATATAACTATTCCTTTAAAATAATAAATAGAAATGAAATTATCGTTCTTGCGTACGTACGGCTTACCGTCTTCATGAACGGTGCATTTCATTTCTTACGTCCATATGTTATGTACTATTATAAATACATGTATATGCTGGATAAATAATGAATATATATGATATATAAATCATTATTTACATTCTGGAAGTAAGTAAATCATTATATATGTAATAATAACATCAATAACAACAATTCCAAACACGTACGATAAATAAGATGACTTTACCCAAAACGTTGCTTTAACATGGGATTTACAAAAGAACAGGTAATATAAAGTCATAAGTGAACCATAAATGATATCATAACAATGAATATGATTCTGTAATAATTCAATGACAATATTTAAATCCTTATAAAGGAGGTTCAGATACGTATGAAGCATATCGAACCTATGGTAAGGGATAATTATTCCAATCTCATTCTTATCCGAGATTGTTTATTCGTAAGTATTTTCTGGGGTTACGATTATTATCCATTTCAATATGTTCTCAAAATGTTTTCATAAAATGTTTACTTTTCTTCCATGTATATTTAAAGTCATTTTTATCCTTTTCTAATTTTACCACATCATATATAAGGAATCTTTCTTTTGTTTACCATACGAGGCACTTTTTGACTTTTTTGAAAAAAGTACGATAAGAATGTTATTTTTATCTTATACGGCATGAACATGTTTTTTCGGTTTCATAATGAATTTTTTTCATGAAGCTAAATCTACAATATTTCATAAGTATTTTCAAAAAAATACTTTTCTTTTAAAATTTCATGTTATTTTGTGAAAAGAAATTGTTTTTGAAGAAGAAAGGATATTTTCCTCAAGAATTCATTTCAAGTGTTTTGTCAAAACTATTTTCCAACTAAGATGAAATTATTTAGTATGATTATGTTTCAGGTATAATGTCTCTATGATTTACATGGTTTCATTTTTCTTATGATGAAATGATATCCATTTTTTCATATGGATTATGTAATGATGGGATGTTGTTTATGAAACCCATTTTATTCTTTGGGTTATGATGAATGATTTATGTTTATGGTGTGGCACAAGTAAGAATGATTTCATTATGAGATGGTTGGGACCTATATCTCCCTCTAATGCATTTGGTAAAGATTTATATCTCATGAGATAGACATGGCAGGAAGGGCAAGTAAATCTGGTTCAGTAATACAGGGCTTGAACGACAAGTAAACCCGGTTCAGTAAGGGAATTTGTCCATTAAGATGGTCTTGGCAGTAATGACTTGGCTACTATGGAAATCATATCACGTGCTTAATGTTTTTCCAAAATTACATGTTTTATTCCCATGCTATATTATCATGATTGATGTTCTATTATGATCTATGCCTTAAGTACTTCCATGTTTTATCTCATTGCTCAAGATTTTCATGTTTAAACATTATGGTCATGTTTTTAAGTTAAAATGTATACGGTTTGTTTTATTTTCTCCATGCTTACCCTTACTGAGCATTTGAGCTCACCCTTTATATGTTTTCTTTTCCCCAAGATATAAAAAAAGGTTTTAGGTAAGCAAACAAAAGGGGAAGATCTTTATGGGAGATGTTGAAGATCCTTCACCATGATTAGAAAATTATGTTCCGAGTTTCCAAAGACACTAAACTAATATGATTCTTCTGTGTCTATTTTTGTAATGTATTAAGTATTTCGCAAAAGTAATGTGATGTCCATGTACGTCAAGCTTTGGGTCTTTACCGTTGGTATCAGAGGAAAGGTTTAGTTAACCTTTGGAAACTAGAATGCGAAAACTTTAGTGAAATCCCTAGAGATATTTCTAAGTTATGTCTAGGGATGTTCCTAAGATTATGTATAAGTATAGGTTATAGTCCAAGAATTATAGTAACGATATTATAATTAAACCTAAGATGTTATATATTGATATTACTCTACCTTTTTTATGTTTTTTTACCTATCATGATTTTTGCCTCTCACACTATTCTTTTTTGGGTTTTAGACGATGGTCGGAACCCGAAGGAACCGTGTTGATCAATGTAATGGAAAATGCAATGATTGTCCTTCTGAACAAACCAATGTTATGGGAGATGGAGTGAAAAATCTTATTTCTATACTTACTCATGCTATGAATCATTCTAAACTTCCGAATGAGCAGAGAAGGGGACAATTTTTTCTTGAGTCCTTCATGAGGCATTATCCCCCTTCTTTCAGTGGGTCTTCTAATCCAATTGTTGCTGAAAAATGGATCAGTACCATTGAAAAGATATTTTCCATACATTGCTATTTGAAACATGAAAACTTCATTCTGGCTATTTACTGATTAGAAGGTGAAGTAGATCAATGGTGGACTTTAATTAAGAATAAAAGGCCCCAAGGAGAAATTGACTCCATAGAATGGGATGAGTTCAAGAAAATATTTTTCAATAATTACTTTCGTAGTATTCTTCGATAAAATATGTAAAAGGAGTTCCTTGAGCTTAAGCAAAAGGATGATGAATCTGTTAGTATATACCAAGCGAATTTTACAAGTCTTTCAAGGTATGCATCTGGCTTTATCATCCAACCTGAAAGTAAAGTTGAACGATTCTTCATTGGCTTAAAACCAAGTCTTTGACAGGAATTATCTATAAGAGGCTTCAGTATCTATGAATAAATTGTGTGTTGTGCTATCAAGATAGAAATGGAAGTTGGTGTTACATATCCATCTCATGGTTTTGACAAGAAATGAAAGATGGAGTTCGAGGAGAAATCTCAGAACAATGTTGAAAAGAAGATGAATGTTTATTTATGCTCAAAGTGTGGAAAGAAGCATGGTGGAGATTGCCTAAAAGGTACTAGAAAATGTTTTATGTGTGTAAAACAAGGTCATCGAGCAGTTGATTGTTGAAGTAATGGGAAAAAGGTTGCTAATGATGTGAATAGAGAAAAGACTGCAGAGAACTCTCCACCAACACTTAAATGATTCAAGTGAAAGGAAATGGGGAATTATTCTAATCAATGCCCTAATCCAAGGGTTAATGATGATCGACCAGAGCAACCTCTTAAGGCAAAGGATAACGGGAAGTCACATGTGATCACTATTTGTGATGTTGAGTATGATAATGATGTGGTGGAATGATTAAGTGTTTATGGAATGGGATTTAAAAATAATGTTGTATATAGTACTGTGGAATATTGGAATATCAATGTATTGGATCATTGTGGTTGTTAATAATTTTATGGTACCTGTAACCATGAAAAGTGATTGAAATATTTTTAGAAAGCAGTTGAAATATGCTTAACAATGGGATATGGAGAAAATAATATGTATGATAGTATTCATGAGCTCATGACTGATATAAGGACAAAGTGATACCATGGTTTGAGTATATCAAAATTTTGGGATTTTGGTATGTGGGAAGAGTTAACTTTTAATAGCATACATGTTTTCAGTAAGGTTCAATGGGTATTCATTTTTCCCAAGAATACAAGATTAAGGTATTCACATGTTTGGAATGTGACCAAAAAGATATATCTTGTGATATATGTATTCATGTGCTTGTTATATGACCTTTTTAGTAATCATTCTCTTTATACTATAAGATTAGACAGAAGTATTTTTGAAAATCCTAAAGGTTGGAATAGATTAAGTTGGACATCAGATTGTATTGTTTAAGGATAGTGCTTTCTAATATTATGATAGTATGGTTTAAAAAAAGGACAACCTACAGGATGGGTGACAACTCGTTGCGTCGGACAAGGTTGCAGGAATCGAACCCACAACCGAAGTGTGACATGCCTTCATCGCTTACCACTGGCCTACAGGAAGTCCCTGGTAAGTAGAAACTAGTTTTATTATATTAAGCGGGATGATTGATGAATTATAAATCCATTTTTGGAACCATATACAATTAATCTCACCATGGATGGACTTATATATATATATATCTTTTCCTAACCTTATGTTTGAGACATATGGAATGACCTATCATTCTATCACATGATCTGCTAACAGTTCATGGAAGACAAATTCAACTTCATTTCTTTAAGAGGTGAAGTGGAAGTTGTTTAAGGCACAAAAAATTGAGAGATTGTACCGAAATAAAGTAAGTATTCTTCTAATTCAAATTATTCAACATTAGGGAAATTATCTTGAAAGAAAAAAATGTTGTCCTAGTACTCTTATATCTGATAAATCATATGGTACCTTATATCATCACAAATCTATTTCTTTGTGATTGTTGGCTTTTTCATAGCCATGTTCTCTACCACTCTCCATCAGAACATGATGGTTAGATTTCTCTTTCATGTCCATATTTTCACCTATGTGGAAACCCAATGATGAGTTAATTTGGGTAACTATTATGTTTCTTACTTTACATTATAAAATTATGTTTTAGTATTCTTTTTTACGATGTGGGTTTCTATTAAATAATCTTTCAAGTAGTAAACCCTTTATAACCCCGACGAATTTCGAGGGAGAAATTCATTTTAAGGGGGGTAGAATGTAACACCCAGATATTTTTTGATAAATATTATTTTTAATTTATTTGATGTCATGTGTTTTATGCTACACAAAGATTATCTTGTGCTATACACAACACCATATTAGCTTGCAGTATACGCAACACTATTCTTAGATTGTGTTACACACAATTTCAAGTTCGTTTGATAATAGTCATTCTATGCAACATTGAGTGTATATATATATATATATATATATTAAATGTATAAATGAAATATGGTTGGATTCTATTATACAAAACAACAAAGGAGTCTTTCACTACACGTCACCCTGATTTGGCTTGCATTACACGCAATCACGACCTTCCTCAATAGCGTGTGTAGTACGCAATACTGGGTTTCACTAAACAATGATATATTATTATAATATTATAAACTAGATATTATGAATAGTATTAAATAATATTTTGAATTTTATAACATTATAATTCATCTTAAACATTTTCTAGAATGAGGTATGAAAACAAAATCTGTTTTTCGGATAAAAGAAGTATTTTTCAAAAAAATGCAGTTTTACCGCCTTTTAATGGCACACCCATTTTAAATCTATTTTTTGACATGTTTATAAGTTCAATTTAACAAAATAAAATTCTTATTTGGAATCTGGATATTATAATTTACTTTGGATAAATCATTCACATCATTCTGGTAACTTTCTTATTTTAATGAATAGTAAAAACACGATATATTTTAATTAAAAACAAATTTTTTCATCAAAATAATTTATATGGTTAAATTATAATATTGAATGGTTTTAAAGTATAAATAGAATATATTTTTACAATTTAATATAATTTATGTCATTAGCATTAATTTTGCATTGAATTCATAGGTAAAAACATTTCAATCTTTGGCAATGTTTTAACTTTTAAAACACGTTTGCTTAACAACGGGATTAATTTCAAATTATTTACTGCAACTTCTGTGTTTTGAAATTTGAAAAATGGATTCCATATTTGGAATAATTGGATCGAAATTATGTTAATAGGTTACTTTTTTTTGATATTATGAATAGTTACTACAGTAAGTTTTATTTACTGCATTTAAAGGTAAATAGGGTAATTCAAGGATAAAATAATATTATAATAATTCAAAATTAACTTGAAAATTGTCCTAAAATTATTGGATGAGTAATGGCCGACCATGGGAATCCTTGGGTATATTTTGGGACCCCATGGAGCCACTTATGATAGACAATGACACATTATATTAATTAATTTAATGTAAAGAAAAAATTGATATTAACAAAAAAAATTAGTAATTAATTTTTATATGAGGATATATAAATTATCTATTCGACTATAAATATTAATTATTAAGCTAAAACGATTTAATACATGTTGGTATTTGTTTATAATATTTATACATCATATAAAATAAATTATTTATGACACAATAATGATGCAGTATTTACCTCATTAATAAATGATTTAAATAAATTAGATTATAATGATTAAAATATTATCCAAAACCTGTCCAATTACTATTGGATGATTTTATTTCTAATGTGAGTCATCTTATCTTTTAAATTAATGTGTTTTGGACCTCTTAAAACCGAAGATTAGTTTATAATAAAATAATGTTGTCACACTTTCCTAAAGAGCCCCTCCTCTCCATTATAAAAGGATACCACTTCTATGAAATTCCACACAACTCTCAAGCCATTTGGCTTGTCAAAACTCTGCCGAATTAAGCTCTATACATCCCTATCCTCCCCTTGAAGCCTTACATTAGGCAGAAGGCACTCCAAGAAGTCATTTTGGTTCAATCCAAAGGATGTTACCCAAATTAAATGTAACAGTTTCTCTTAGGTTGTTTTCTTTTATTCCACTTCTCCAACCTCTAATCTCTTTTTAATCCTTTATTTTGTAGGAAAACAACATCCAAAATATACTAGGACGTTTTTATGATAAATATTCAAACTACACTTACACACACCACCATCTAATGGATGAAGAACATAATGTTTATGTGGATGGCAATCTAACGCCTCAAGAAACGATGATTGTTCGATTTTCTCTTAGCACCTCTCATGGTGGCCATTATGATGGAACTGTATTTATATATGATATATATTATGTTTATGATTTCCTTATTCTTCTTTACCTCCCAATTATATCAAGCCTTTATGGTTTCCATAGTGGGTAAAAACGATGATCTCATTTGAGGATGTGCGGACTACCGCCCCCTCAAAGTGATGTGATTCGTTAATGCCTTATGTGGGATGTATAAAGGAGTTAATGATATTATATATGATATTATACTGGAATTAAAATATACCTATGGAATTAAAATAATAAAAATGAAATTAAATTAGCATTCATGCGTACGTACGGCCTACCGTCTCCATGAACGGTGAATTTCATTTCATACCTCCATATGCTATGTACTATTATAAATACATGTATATGCTAGATATATAATAAATATATATGATATATAAATAATTATTTAAAATCTAGAAGTAATTAAATTATGATATAAGTAATAATAACATCAATAACAATAAGCCCAAACACGTACGATAAATAAGATGATTTTACCCAAAACGTTGCTTTAACATGGGATTTACAAAAGAATGGGTAATATAAAGTCATAAGTGAACCATATATGATATCACAACAATGAATAAGATTCTGTATTAAGTCAATGAAATTATTTAAATCATTATATAGGAGGATCAGATACGTATGAAGCATATCGGACCTAAGGTAAAGGATAATTATTCCAATCTCATTCTTATCTGAGATTGTTTATTTGTAAGTATTTAATGGGGTTATGATTATTATCCATGTCCATATGTTCTCGAAATGTTTTCATAAAATGTTTACTTTTCTTCCATGTATGTTTAAATTCACTTTTACCCTTTTCTACTTTTAACAAATCATATGGAAGAAATCTTTCTTTTGTTTCCATACGAGGTACTTTTTGACTTTTCCGAAAAAAGTACGAGAAGAATGTTATTTTTAACTTATACGACATGAATGGATTTTTATGGTTTAATAATGTATTATTTTCATGAAGCTTACTCTACAATACATCAAAAGTATTTTCAACAAAATCTTTTTCTTTTAAAATTGCATGGCATTTTGTGAAATGAAAATGATTTTGAAGAAGAAAGGATATTTTCCTCATGAATTCATTTCAAGTGTTTTGTCAAAAATATTTTACGTCTAAGATGAAATTATTTAGTATGATTATGTTTCAAGTATAATGTCTCTATGATTTACATGGTTTCATTTCTCTTGTGATGAAATGATATCCATTTGTTTTATATGGATTATGTAATGATGGGATGATATTTATGAAACCGATTTTATTCTTTGGGTTATGATGAATGATTTATGTTTATGTTGTGGCACAAGTAAGAATGATTTCATTATGAGATGGGTGGGACCTATATCTACCTCCAATTCATTGGGTAAATATTTATATCTCATGAGATAAACATGGCTGGAATGGCAAGTAAATCTGGTTCAGTAATACAGGGCTGGAATGGCATGTAAACCCGATTCAGTAAGGGACTTTGTCCATTAAGATGGTCTTGGTAGTAATGTCTTGGCTACTAGGGAAATCATATCATGTGATTAATGTTTTTCCAAAATTACATGTTTTATTCCCATGCTATTTTAACATTATTGATGTTCCATTATGATATATTCCTTATGTACTTCCATATTTTATCTCATTACTCAAGATTTTCATGTTTAAACATTTTGGTCATGTTTTTAAGTTGAAATGTATACAGTTTGTTTTATTTTCTCCACGCTTACCCTTACTGAGCACTTGATCTCACCCTTTATATGTTTTCTTTTCCCCAGGATATAAAGAAAAGTTTTAGGTAAGCAAACAAAAGGGGAAGATCTATATGGGAGATGTTGAAGGTCTTTCACCATGATTAGAAGATTATGTTCCGAGTTTCCAAAGACACTAAACTATTACAGTCCTTGTGTGTCTGTTTTTGTTATGTATTAAGTATTCTTAAAAAGTAATGTGATGTCCATGTATGTCAAGCTTGGGGACTTTACAACTGTGGCCTTCTGTTGGACTCCACACGGTGCAACGACACCGTGCGCCTCCACCGTAGCCCATCGTGGACATGGCTTCCCTTCCACATGGAACGATGGTGTTGCGCCCTCTTAGAGACTTGGCGGCCTTGTGCCGGTGGTTTTATTCACAGTCGGCCCGATGTCAGCCACCATTGTTTCACATCCACCATCAACACAGCGAGAACAACAACAAGGGGGGAGGGTCAGAACATTTTCATGTGGTCTGAGCCGTCATCATTACGTTGTTAACAATTGGCATATCTCAATCATCATTTGAATGATGAAGATCAGAAATAAAACTCATACATAATAAAACTCAAATCCCCCTACCGTGAATCAATGAACGTTGAAAAAGTCGCGAGAAAAAGGGCAGATGTCTATTCGTTGATGTTAGAAAGCGTTTCAGGAAGAAGCGTCGATGGCGTTCTTCATTGGTGGCTCCATCTCTTTTATCTTGGTCGATGATCGAAGATGGTGTTCTTCGTTCTTTGGAGATGAGGAGCGTTCTTTGTGTTCTTCGTCGAAAATATGAAGTTCTCCCAAATCTCCCATGTCCTCTCTCAAAGTCCACACAAATTAATCGCCAACCAAAAAAAATAATATCTCCTCTATTATTTTATTATTTCCATTCATTGAAAAAGAATTGAGAAGTTATCAAAAAGATAATTAATTGTGGTCATTAATTAATATTTGGGTGTGTTGGCACCATTATGGGGAAGTTCAAGAGCTCCCCCATTTATGGGTATCTCAAGGGGTTTAAAGGGGGCTTAGAAGAGTTAGGGGGATCAAGTGGGCCCCACCTAATAACATACTCACAATGGTGGTTAGGGTGTGGTTGGCCCCACCCCTAACCTCTGCTTGGAGGTTTTAACCACAAAACAAATAAAAATAAGTTACACTCATTTTTATTTAATTTTATTTAGAAACCCCAAAAATTAACTTCCTTTATCGTCAGAATGAAACTACAGTGATGGTCTCACTAATCAATCACTGATGCTGAAATTTCATCGATGCCCTCAGAATTCGATTTCGAGCACCGGTTCAAGAGATTTAAAATATCACACGTATGTTTACTGAATGTACCCGTAAAAAACGTTAGAAATTGATTATGGGCACACTAGGCCTTGGAATCAAGCGTCGTCAAAAACCACGGGCTCGTAAAATTTCCATGTATTAAAAAAAAGTTCCACCGAATTTTCGTGTCATTACAAGTCCTATGGTTGAGTATATCTTAAATAGAAATTTTTTATACAAATACATTATTACAGTATGAAGATGAAGAAGTATGGATTTCATAATGAAATTAAAATTTAATATATGATAGAGTTTTAAGAATATAGTGGGGGTATAACATCATTATTTTACAAAGATGTATCATTATATATGTATACAGTTATAGTGGTCAGGAATGAAGAAGGTTGTGGAAGGATTTTTAAAACAATGTTTCACCTATCAGTAAGAGAGGCCATGAATCAAAGGCCAATTGGTATTTTCCAACCATTGAATGTTCTTGAGATAAAATTGGTTGATTAAACATTAGTTTTTTATGATTGGATTACCCAATACAACCTCAAATAATGATATGCTTTGGGTCATTATGAAATGAATAACTAAGGTAACCCTATTATTTTATATTAGGGAGACATTAACAATTGATGATCTAGGTAGTAGTTATGTGTGAATATTATATTGTCTAATTTCTATTCCAAGGAGTATCATTTCATATATTGATAATCATTGAACATCATTGTTTTGATAGGGTCTCGATAATAATCTTTGATTGTATTTTAATTTGAGTATGTCCAATCATCTTTAGTCGAACGGTCAATCTGGGAACTGTATTTAGCTTCTTGAAGATATTTTATGGTCTCATGTTCTGGATTTCAATGTTTAACTAGAGAATATTATTTATATGGTGGGTTTTTATAATATTAATAGCTTTATTAATTGATCTGGATGGAACATTTTGAGGTTATTTTTTTATGACAATCTTATACTCGCCTATTTTTTGGAAAGTGGTAGGTGAGTTAATAATAATTTGGAATATTCTCATATAAGAGAAATTAGATTATTTTTAGTTGATCATGAAGTGTTTGGTGATCATGTAGAAGAGGCTGAAGTATTACACTATTCATCAGATATGACCTCTGTAGATTGTGGTTGGACATGGATTTTTCATTCAAGTTTTCTTTAGGATTTGAGAAAATCATATTACAAAATAGAGAAATCTATATCCCAGGTTTGTTGGACCTATTTAATATAGAATATATAATTGGTATTTTGGATTAAAAATGATCCATTCCAAAGTGATATTGTTTTATTCATGACATGTTTTACATGTATCATCATAAAATATAATATCTAGAATTTTCTCAACTGGAATAAATAATAGACGTCCTTCATATTGATGATTTATCCTTTGAAGAGCAGATGATATATATTATGGACTATAGTGAGAAGTATCTCTAGTGTATAGAGATTCCATTTGTTTGATGGTAGTGGAATCATGGTTGTGTTCAAGAGGAGACCCCAGAGAGGGAGTTCTATATGTGATCATAGTGGAAAAAATTTTAATTATGACCCCATTGTTATTTTGGTAGCAGCTTGGGGATGATAAATTTTATGGTAGGGAGGTTTTATAATCACATAATTTTTTGGGCACATCTATCTTTCAGTTTTTTATTAGATAAATGTTGTCCTAGACTTGTTTGGTGAAAAATTTTCTTTTATAATGGAAAAATACATACTTATAAAGGATTTATGTTTTTTTGAATTATTGAAGTTAGCATATAAAATGGTAAATGGTTTTGTGAGGGTTCTCCATGATTTAGAATTCTATATAGGTGTTTTAGTTACTTTTTTTATTTTGGGATGCAATACAATATTTTGGTGGATTACGTGCCATGTACCTATTACATGATGGGGAACTCCCATAACAAGTATCCAAGAATCAATACATGTCATAATATCGTAACACGTCATGAAAACAATTCATATACTGTAAAAGTTGAGAGAGGTTAAATATAATATGTGGTGATGTTTATTTTCAGCCAATCCCTTCAAGAAGAATGCAAGAAATGTAAATGTAATAAAAATCATTTAATATCCCATGATGTAAATTTTATGTTGTTTGAATCTGATTTCATCATTACCTATCATATGGATCATTATCCACTCAACCTATATTGTTTTTCTATGAGATTTTGGAAGTGTTTTTTCCATTCTCTATGTCTGGTTTGTGTGATTTATCCCTAATAAGTCATTCTGTTTATTTTTTCCCACCTATCCATTTATTATATTTTTCTTTATGGAAAAATATCCCCACCATGGTCATTGATGGTTTTTTCTTAATTAGTATTGATCTGGGATCCTTCTTGGAATCATATACAACTTTATTATTGTTAGAAAATACAACTAGAAGCAACTTTTTATCATGGATTAATGTTTGAGGTTCAAAACCATATCCATACAGACTTTTTTATTGTATGAATGTAGAATATTTCAATGGTAATAAATTTTTGTGCGCATAAATTAATTAAATGAGTAATTTAATTATTAATTGGAATCTAATTGGAACAAATAATTATTAAGATAGCTTATGGATACCGTTCATGTGGGAGAACCCATGAATATAAATTAATTTATTGTTTTTTTAATGTTATTTATCATGAAATGGTTTTTGGGTGATATTTTGATTTAGATATATTATGCCTTGGATTGGTGAAAGAAATGGTAATAATTTTCTTGGTTTTTGACCAAATCATTAATGAGATTTTTACTAAAATATAAATGATAAAGTTCATAATAATTCATTATGATTTATGATGTGACATTGTAATATCATTATTTTAATGACCAGTGGTGATTTAATTCTGAAATACATATATACCTGGCTTGGCTATAATCTAATCGGAAATGTGTATATATTAGTTTTGGAACAAGTTAAATGTATAAATACTTATATTCTAGTATTAAACCTAAATTGTACTATAATTCTTATATAATAGGTTCTACCCTGATAAAATGATGAAATTCATATATACCATTTGTGGCCCTGATTAAATGATGAAATTCCCATATAATGTGCTTTACAATGAATTGGGAAATTTATAACATGGATATATGGTTGTGGTTAGTATTAATTTTAGACTTTCCTAGTAACATTTTAGCATGGTGCTGAAGAATATTATGCTTTACCTTATATAAAAGGTTGTGGTTGGCATTGATTTGAGAAATGATTTGAGAATTTTTGTCCAAGAGGATAAGAATTTTATAATTTACCAGGATATGTGGACTTGTTTGTAATGTTTGGGATACATTATCATAGATATATCATTATGGTCTCGAAGCTGGTTTATGTGGTAATAACTTAATTATTTAACTAATTAATACACATTATTATTTCATTATTTAATGCACTAATTATTAACCTGGTTGTGTTTATACATGGTAGTGTCAAAAAATTGAGTTATATAACACCCTATCTAGGCCACCATTTGGTACCCATGAATATTACATTGATATAGGATTGAAAAAGTACAAGGGGCATTGTTTTTTATTATTGTCCCAGAATGGGCTATATTGTGTGGACCTGGCCAAAATGGGTATTCTTACATGGGATTATTGGGTTATTATTTGATTCTTTAATACTTTTATTTTTATTACATCTTTCATTAAATTTATTTACATTTCATCTTGTTATTACATTACTCCATTATTTTTTCATTATTTAGTATAATGTGTTGTTTTTATTTTCTACTATATTTTATTATTTATATTATTTTGTCTAATTTCATTTTTTTGTAATATTATTATTCTTATTTGATGTAACTCTTAAAATAGAGGTATAGTTACCCCACTATACATATCACACCACCGCTACTAGTCGAAAGCCTCTAGCATTCAGGGAAGTGTGCTTGAGGTCCCATAACCATCCTGTTTCATCAATTTCAAAGAGGGTCAGATCGAGGGATGTTATGTTGTCACGTAAAATAATTGACAATTTTTTTATGAAAATTGGATATTTTGTCTCAATTAAAAGAAATATAATTTTGGTTCGAAAACCATATATTCCAAATAAAAAATAAAAAGGTTTTAATATTATACTCTGTTTTTTAAATACATTATTTACCAATGTTTTACATGTTTAAATAAAATTTAATTTAATTATCATGTCATTTTATAGGCAATTTTCATTAGAATTTTATAGAAAATATGAATGGAATCATTGTTTCAACATGCTTGAAAAGAATTAATAATCCAATTTCCATTAACATTATTTGATATAAATCTTATTATATATATTTTCAAATTTCATTTCAATAAAATAATTTTCATAACATTTTATGTTTCAGAAAAAAAATTATATACAAGTATTTTTTACTAAAAAATATTCAATTTTTTTCATTATCATTTTCTTTCTATGATGTAATAATTCAATGTTATATATGAATTACTAGGGATATGATCCATGTATAATAATATTAATCTTCAATTTATTTGTCTACTTTTCTGATCTTAAGATATTTAGTAAATCATTATCCTTCTAATGGGTTATGTTATGATGAAATATTTTATGAAATATATTTCTTTTCACCTATTCGGAAATTTTTTATGTTATATGATCTTGGGGAACACATATTTTATTTTTATTTTATTTGAGGGACCTATGAATCCATAGAATTAATTGGGTAATAATAAATGTTTTACGAGCATAGAGGGTGCTTGGGTGGTTAGCCAAATCCCAAAAGGGAGTTCCTGTGGGTTATTAAACCAATCCGAATAATTAGTGTACAAATTTTAATACCCCTATAATGAAAAGGAGGGTACAATGGTGGTTATCAAAATCAAAAAAATAAGGAACATTTGTGTATATATAAATACCTAAAAATATTGTACAAAGGTGGTTTCTTAAAATCCCAATGTGGGTACTTGGTATTTTAGCATGTCCATAACATTTTATGTTTTTTTTGGTATATAGAATTGATACATTTTTTCTATGATTATTTTTTCCCACATAACTATATGTTAGTCCAATGTTATTTTGTAATCGATCATCTTCTTCGACTTTCTTATGATTAGTTTCATATGAACATCCAATCATTGTCCCAGGAATCATGACAATGAAATTTCATATATAGGGTATCATTTAGAATGTTAATATCATTTTCTCATACACATTTGATCGTGTTATACTTATGTATATTCCTTTTTTAGTCTTACTAGGCATACGGTCTCACCCTTTCATCAGAATCATTCCCCCAGGTTTATGGGAAAAAATATATAGGGTATGTTTGTTAAGAGTATTGAAGGGTAATATCTTTATGTTAGACAATGATGGTCTTTCATAAATTAAGAATAATTTTTCTATTATTCCAAATGAACTAAACTATATTAATACTATAACATGTGTATGTGTAATTTAATCAATATTCATCATTAAAAATGTAATATCTTGTATGAAAATCATAGTTCTCAATAGTTTGTAAGATTGTAATGATTTTTTTATCTTTTAGAAAAAATGATGAGAAATATTTAGCGTGATCCATATGGATAATAATAAGGATATATATAGGGATTTATCAATGGATAAGTCTGGGGATGAGTCAAATTTTAGAAAAATGTCATGTAATTATGGAACATGATAGATAAAATTAATCTAATAAATTTAATCTATGTATATATAATAGATGTTGATGTTTCTTGGTAAAATAGGTACCATATTGTAATAAATATGAAATGTAAACATTGATCTAGGCTCCATTTTCACATGGTGTACGAAAATGGGCCTTACATTACAACTTATTTGGCACTCTCGATGGATATGAATTCTAAATTCCGAATTATTTTACAAATAATCATATATGTTATAATTAGATGATGATCGTGTATATCCTACATTTAGCCTAGGCTTTCAATGATATAAAAGTAGGTGTCATGAGTTTGAAATGATATATGTGTTTTTTTATGTTTAGGTGGATCCTAACTATTATTACTATTTCTCACACTAATATCTTAGGTTTTATTCAATGGTGGGAAGTTGAAGGAACTAGATTAATATTTAAGGTCACAAACAATTTATAGATCAATATCCATTTGGGATGATAAAGGGAGTGAAGTAAATTGTGATATTCAAAATATGTCAAGGTGGAACAATATTAACAATTTAAACCATAACCAACTATAACTCTCTACAAAGAAGAGTTGGATATAGTTAAATGATATTTTTATTAGGTTAAAACAAGGAGGAAAGAAGATTTAGTTTCTTATATTTCAATAATATGGAGATAAAAACATATTGGATTGTCTCAGTGGGATAAAAATATATTTTGGGTGTAGAAAACATTGACATAATGAATGTAATATCAATGAAAAAATGAAGAGTTCGGTTAGAAATTTTTTTGTGCATTTTGTTCTTTCTATTTTATTATAAATGGATATGTTATATAAATGTGCAATGTATGAGAATTATGGAAACTTATATCATAGAGATAATTATCACAAAGAAAATTAACAAGTTGGTATGATTAATATTTATATTGATGATGAGAATGATACTATAAATTAAATTTTAATAGAGGGATGTATTATGAAATAAGATGAGGAATCCTAGTTAATGATATGAGAACTAAGGGGGATGACTATATTATATATGTATCACAATTTAATGATTATGTTATATGATTGATGTAATATATATGGATTATTTAGTATATTTTAATCACTAATGATTTTTGAAAATATGTTAAATGTTAATAATGTAAAATAAATATTATTTAATGAAAAAGAGATATTTTGATTAAGGGGTGGTAAATTTGGATATGTTCACGAGGTTGAGAAAATGGTGTTAATATTGGATAAATTGATGATTGATATAAACAAATTAAACAAGAATGATTTGATCACCTCATATCTGATAAAATTTATGGTGAAAATGTTTTTGTGTTATCATTGTTGTAGTTTAAATAATTATTGCATCTATATAATATGTTAAATAATCTATGGTTTTTATAAGTCAATGGAATTAATCATTACATAATTTTGAGATGTAGTCTTGAGTTTTATTTTTTAAACATTGAGAATATTTTTAGGTTTGGAGTTTTAGATAATTAGGCCACAACTATTATAAAACAAACACCATAAGAAAGTAAAGTCTAAACTTCCAAACATTGTCCATTTTTTTCACTAATGGAAGCCCTTTTAAATTAAAACATGATTTAATTTCGAGACCCATTATCAATTCATTAATCATGACATATTCTTTTTCCTAAAAATTTTAAGACGCGTGGAAAAAAATTTAAAATATGGGATGAGCATGAAAATATGATTAAGGGATATAAATAAGGAATGAAACATTTAGTCCTTGAATATGTTTAACTCAAGAAATCATTTTCACAAAATCATACCTTTCACATGTAAAACATAAGTTTCTCAACATATCTCATGAAATCATAAGATTCCTAAAAACATCTACAGTAACAATAAATCATAATGTTAACTTGTGGAATACATATCTCACTTAAATAATTACTTTCACAACTATATTGGGAGTAACCTTTATAGGTATGTTTGGAATACCCATTAATATATATTCCAAAAATTTCATAGGAGAGACCTTATCATTTAACTCCATCTCATTACCCAGTACATTGGAACAATATATTGGGATCACCCACCCTTGAATTGTCATGGAACAATCTGTAATCATATGTAATTCTCATGAACCATAACATAATCATAACACATATAACCTATATAATAAAACATAATATTTTCACTTTAAAATCAATTTTCATCATTACAAGAAGCACACTCGTAAAAGATAACACATTATTTTAATATAAATTAGTAAACATGTAATGTAAACATCAATAAAAAATAGTGACATGAAAGTGAGATATTCCATTCATGGTGTAGTGGTATTGTCACAGTTGAATTGTAACTTTCTACAATCCAAATCGAAGTACCCAAACATAATACTAATAAAGTGCAAGTATGGCATTGATCAACATAGAGTGGATGATTACTGCATTTTGTGTCTGTAGTTTGTAATTAAATAGTTTATGTTTACTAAATAATAGATTTGATGTATTTATGTTACAATTAAAGAGTAATTAAATTTTCTATTTCTTGATAAATTACATTAAAGATAAAGAAAAACAAAAAAATTATGATTCAGATGATAAATGGGAAGACAACATTGGGGCTATGGATTTTAATGTAATTAATAAATCAATTTTCTTATGATGTTTTTTTATATTAACTCACATCTCTCATTTTTGGATATAATGGAACCCCCTTGGTCTTTTGAGTTTTTTTTGAATCAGTAGAAACCAATTCCTTTGTTTATAATTTGGATTCTATAAATTTTTTTAACTTCACACACTTTTGAGACAATAATTCCACACAATGGAAATGGATGTTCTTAATCATAATTCATTATAAGATCCCTGGAAATACTGTTTTTGGTCTGATATGGGGATTCTAGTGATATTTACAAATATTTCTTTAGGAATTATAGGTGAAATAAAAATCTTGAGTAGAATAGTGAAATTGATAAACAACAACCCATAATAATCCAAAACCCCAACACATAGGGAATATATCTACACATGGAGTTTCTAATGACTAACAAACTTTTTATTCCTGAATTAAACATTTCAAAAACATCTAATTGAATATCGTCCAGAAGGTAGTGGCAGGACCACCCCTCTTCTCTCCTCTCATTCTCTTTCTATCTCTTCTTTTATTATTGGGAATATCTGGAATGGTCGTTTTTTTATGTCTGGGTGTGTCCTCTCAAAATTGGTGGGTTTTCCCACCTATTTATAGCATTTTGTAAAACATGGATTGTGTATAACAGTACATAGAATGTTCCCAAATAAACATTAATTGGCCCATATTTTTCTACTGTTTGGTGATATATCGCTCCGCCATAGACATTGAATATAGTGCCACCCGGTTGGTGGGAGTACACTGTGTGTAATGCCGCCTCACATGGTGTGTAATGTTAATCTTCTTCCACTAACAACTTATAGAAGGGGGTGAAGGATGTGTACATGGTAATGAAATGGCGCGTAATCTCCACCTGGAAACATGGGAATGTATTTGGTCATGCTGATATGTGTCGGCGAAATTATAAATGGGGTGTGTATGAAGTATACGTTGTTTATATATGAATTTTTGTTCTGACCCTTCCTTGTTTGTGTCTTAGGCTGAAAAACACCTGAAAAACATCATGATTACCGAATTTAATAATTTTATCTTGAATTCAACACATATATTCAGTGAAATATTTGATTATATTCAATATAATGAATAAAAATGTATACACAATTTGGTTACATCACAATCCCCCAAACATATTCATTTCCCCTTCATCAATCAAAAATATCAACATCAAATGAATAAAATCCATACTCTAAGAAGGGAAGCATTCATATAATTATAAATATAAAAACTATAGTTGTATTAGATGATTTTACAAGGTACAAAACATATTTTTATTTTAATTATATTTTAATCTTGCCTCCAATTTATGACAATTAATGATTTTCATCATCATTTATCCACATTGTTTAATTTTAAGAGATAAAACTAAAACATACTGATTTACCTCACCAAAAGTACCACATTAATCAATAATTTTTATTTAATCAGAGTCATGATAAATATTATGTTTATACACTCTATCTATAGGCTTGAATGTGTTGTGATTCTCCATATCCGAAGTCAATTCACATAAATCATGAAATCTTTAAATAAGGTTCACATGTTTCTGAGCCAATGAGTTGGTAGGTAATGATATGAAAAATATTCTAAGTGGCTTTAAAAAGGAGGATGAATTCATTAAAAATATTGCATGATATTCATAATAAAAATTATTGAAAATGCACCCTTAATCAACATATTTTAAATAGAATCATCCCTATGATATTCCCTTACCAACTTGGGTTTATAAACCATCAACAATATTTAATGAATGAATCTAGTGTCTATTTTTAATTTTTCAATACTTATTTTTATCAACAATTGGGACCACCAATAATACAACGAATAGTGGTTTTAGAATCCTTGTTTTCAAATGAACAAGTGTCACTCTCCCCCACACTTAAAATCATGGTTACCCACCAAAATATACCATGAATGGCCAAAAATAAATCTCTAATTCTACAATGAACAATCATAAAAAAT
This sequence comes from Viscum album, assembly GCA_963277665.1. Lineage (NCBI taxonomy): Eukaryota > Viridiplantae > Streptophyta > Magnoliopsida > Santalales > Viscaceae > Viscum > Viscum album. The sequence goes on along the minus strand of OY728136.1, from coordinate 896,096,860 downwards.
TATAAAAATTATTTGGGTAGAAATGATAAATAGGATTGTAAAGTGGATTCCTATTAAAAAAGATCATGGGTTTTATGCATTTATAAATATCAGATGTATGGTAGTTCTCAAGGTGAAAGGGGATGAAAAACAATCAATTTCTTAGGTCATTTTAATGTGATTCAAAAATCTTCATGTTTTGATGAGACAGACTTGCATGTTTTGGTAGTTATACATATCTCTAGAAACTCTAAAAAATGGGTAAAATAAAGAATATATCAAATGGATTTGAATACCTCTTGTGAATTAGAAAAAATAACATGTCAATTAGATCATGACCTCAGTACAAATGATCAGTCTACTAAATGTAAATGTCTTAGACATTAAATTTAGAATCAAACAATATCGAAAAACATTGAAAAATACATTGAATTTTAAAATAATATTGTATGTTTTAAAATTTATTTTTATGTCTTTATTATTTACAATTATAATTATTCAAAAAAAATTTACATTTTAAAATATTTCAACTATTAGTGATGTCTCCTAATTTAGTTCATGGTCAAAGCCTAGTGTTTCTAGGGAACCTCCACCACACATAATATTGACCATAGTACTCCATTCCCAATACCAAGGAATATGAGAAGATGGTAGTAAACATGAGTATTCAATATTATTGAAAGCAATGAAAGAAGTAAATCCAAAGGAAAAAAAGAAAAAGAAACACTGAAAAATAAACCTGTCATGGTAAGTCAAAAAAATTTGTACAAATTCGAAAATGATATGCCCAAGTCACTCCAGAGTACCTATTACTATCGATGGAATGGAAGAATGAAATCTATAGATACATAAATTATCACAAAGTAAGCATATCACAATATATATATATATATATAATGGAAATAAATGTGCCAAAAACCAGCCATTGGGTTGCCTCAGAAGAGGCATCATCGAAAAGAAGAGGATCTAGTAATGGAGGAACATAGGTAGTAGAAATAGAAGGAACCTGAGAAGAACTCTATATGATAGGTACACTAGGTAACTCATGCATGGTAGTAGGGGAAGTAGAATCTAGTCCAGAAGTAGATATGAGAATAGAACTTATGGCCAAAGCTGTCAGCAGGGTATAAGTAGCTGGAGGCGGATGTGAAGATGGAGAAGTAGGTGTTGCAGGTATCAAAATGTCATGATGCTCAAGGATGAGGCTCATGATTTGTGCAATACACAACTGGGACTAGAGGAGGGTAGTCTAATGGTGCCCCAAGAGGACCAGTCATAGGTCTATCTTGGTCAAGTTGATGGTGGATGGGATATCAGCTGATAGTGCAGGTGGATGTGTGGAAGTGGAAGGAATCGAAGGAGAGGGGAATGTGGAAGAAGCTGTGTGGGGAAGAGAATGAACATATGTTGATTAATGGGGTTTTTCTAGGTCATAAATAGTAGTGGGAGCAGCGGGTCCATCTCTCACACCCACAAGAGCTGGGGCATACTACACAAGCCTATATTCTTTACCCTAATGCTAGACCATCTACATGTATATAATCATGATGAAATCGAGACTCTGAGGAGAGAGTAAGTGAACACGAGGGCTAGAGGGATAAAATAATCCCAGATGGTGGGAGATGTGAGTGTCATAGAAACCACCATTCAGGATTCCCTAATGGAAATGAATCATAGAATGCAAGTTAGAAGCAGCTAAACATGGGAGGTTAGGGTATCCATGCTAGACAATTCCAGTTAGAACATCCATTTCACAGCTATAAATGACTCGAATATCTTTATAGATAGTTAAAAGGATGGTGGTGAAGCACTGTTAATGAAATTAATTGGATGAGAAATGATGACCATGCTCTTCTATGATGTAGGGGTGTACCTGCGGTCAGGCCAGACAAGATCCTGCCACATGTCTATGTGGTCAGAGTGTTCAGGGTGGATAAGGGTGGAGACATTAGGTGGGGCTGTAGGATGGGGGTAAAAGCTACATCCTTCGATAATATCCACCATGGCCAGGGAAATGTGGTGGTTGTCCAAACGAAATAGAATTGGGGTAGCTTTATCAATGCAAGTCTGTCGGTAGGTGGACCCATCGAAATCAAATGTCACCATGAACTGCAAAAATATATCATTGTAAGTAGGAATGATTCCCTAGAGTATCTCTAAGGTATGTGTATATCCATGTAGCTCCATAATCTCATCGAATATTCCATGGTAATGTGGAACACTAACGTCACTAAAGAGTCCACTCAACTGGAAAGTGCAGCGTGTTATTTGTTGCAATCGGTCTGCGCAGGATGAACCTCAAGAAAAGGCATCCATGGATGTGGATTAGGGCAGGGGACCAGTGGTACATTCTGAGGAAAAACCATTTATTTTGGGGGTAGAAGGGAAGCTATAATAGATGTAGGTGGAGTGGTGGATATATCTTCTGCCTCTGAGGAAAGTCCAGTAAATGATAGAGGTACTGGTGTAGTCTGGTCCACTGCTGTCGTGGAAGGTGACTCTGAAGGGGTGGATCCTTAATAGGGAATAGAAAATAATAAGATATCATCCACTATGCATGGTTTTGTGTCACATGTATCAGAAGAAATAGGGGCATGGAAGTTATCCATAGTATCGAATAGACCGACAGATGGCAACATTGCTAGCGCCGATAAAGGAGGTGGTAGTGAGGCCAATGCTGGGGGCTGGAAAACCAGTAAATCGAATGCGAGCTGCTCAAAATGTCAACGAAAAATCCAATAATGATAGATCCACTCACCTTGGATAGTATATGAGGGACACATCATAGTCATGGGATCATATCATTCAATAAATTATAGATAATAAATGAAAAGTAAAGAAGAAGAAGACTAAGAAAGAAAGAAATAAAATTCGAGAAAACAGAAGACAATGTAGAACACAACATGTAGATCCTGGATACAGGGATTGTATTATGATATCTATAAGAGCCCGTACATTGTGGATAGACATGCAATGATGGTAGGTGGTTGGATAAAAACCAGTACACTGCGTGTGAGATGGTGTACACGTCGTGTGTTACATCATGTGCTCGTGCTCGTGTATGTTTCCCGACTCATCTCGACCTTGGTATTAGAGATGAAAAAAGACATGCTATGTGAAAGGTACACACACCATGTAGATAAACATAGTGTGGAAGTAAGGTACTCATGACAATCAAATTTCTCCAATGTGATTGAGGAAACAGCGTGTACTAAACCTACAAACAATGTGTGGTGACAAGGGAAGGGGTCGTGTTTCACATGACATAGGATGGACCATAAGGGGCAGGGGAAGGCATGGTATGCAGTGTGTACTAATCATACATGCCCTGTGTATTTTAAATGTTGAAAATATATCTGTGTGCACGTGTACAAGATTTACATGGTGTGTGTTCATTGTGCACCCTGTGTACTGCATAGGAGACCTGAACAGTCGACCAACTCTAAAACACCTTAATGATATATTAAATCATGAAATATGATTTGGAGAAAAGATTACCTGGAGTGAGGATCAAAATTCATAAGAAATCAGGATGAAAAACACACAGAATACGTGGATTGTGGAAAGGTAGGCGGAACGACGTCTAAAAGATGAAAATAGGGAGGAGGAGGGGGTCGCATGACATGGGCTCAGGCCGGGTAGGGCCTCGTCCTTTATATCTGAATTACATGGCATGTTAAAGAGTGTTCATGCAATGTACGGTTTCATTAATAACAATATAAGACATTTATTTAATTACAACATAATTATTTATAAAATAAAAATAAATCATTAAAAAATTATCCTATACATGTAGTGTATCAAATTATGACCTGATGTGTGTTAACAAATTTTAAAGAGAGAACTACAACCTTTGGTCCGGTGTTACGGGTTCGATTTGTACTAGAAACCAGACATTCTAATCCTAAGCCCCAAAAAACTAGAAAAAAGTTTGTAGTGATGTACATTTTCAGTTTCTATTAATAATTAATCTATAATAAATTTTCTGCATGGGATGAAGAAAATTCATGTCATGTGGGTTTAATTTGAATAAAAGGGATGAAACGGAGAGATTAGCTAAGTTCGAAGTCGGGTCTTTTAAAACCATGAACAAGAAAATATGAATCTGGAAACTTCCCTTACATGTATTATATTATTTTAAAATATTTTAAATTATTAATAATAAAATATATCACACAACTTATATCAAAATGAAAACAATGTCGTTTTATTAATATGAAAAATGATAGAATTGGGCCGACTGTCAAGATTTGAACCCTGGTCTTTTGGATCTAGTTTATGACCCTATCTAGTTGGTCTATCATAGTCATAATTTTTTATTTTATGAGAAAAAACATATATTTTGTTTGTAATGTACCACATAGACCATTTAATTACACACTGGTTAGAAAAGATGAAACCTATACTGAAGGCATGTGTGGGGTGATTCAAACTGATGATGACTCAAATACCTTATGGTGACCATCCCATCGGTACATGAATCATCAATATTTATTAAATTAATTAATATATACTTAAAATACTAGTTATATTAGAATATTCATTAAAAATAAATGTACACACCATGCAAAAAATGTGATACATGGCGTTTTTTCTATTGGTTGCCTCACAGGAAGTGACATTGTTTTATGTATTTGGATCGACCTTACCTGAGTGTCTTGCAACACAAATTTTTTGTTCATGATTTTACACATCATGTCCTCCATGTGAAAATAGGGCTTCAAATTCTTCCCATTCACTATAAATGTTTGATAGTCTTCTCTAGCGACATCAATCGCACCATGGTAGAAAACCTTGATCACATGGAAAGGTCTCGACCACCAGGACTTCAATTTTCAGGGAAATAATGTCTAATGGGAGTAAAAAATAATACCTCATCACTATTTTGGAAATTCTTCCAAAAGAACATGTGGTCATGGACCACCATTTTCATCTCTTTACATAGCCTAGTATTCTCATATGTCTCATGTTGAATCTCATGAAGCTCTACCAGTTGAATCTTTCACTTCACTTTTGCAGCTTTTAGATCATAGTTCAAGGCCTTCACAGCCCAATAGGATTTATTCTCAATTTCAACTAGTAAATGAAATGGATTTTTGTAAATCAACTGGAAGGGGGACATAAACAATGGTGTTTTTGAGTAGGGATTGTATTCCCACAAGGAATCATCAAATTTCATAGACCAATCCTTCTTTGAGTCTCCCACTATCTTCCCCATGATCTTCTATAATTATCTTATTGAGGCTTCTACTTTTCCATTGGATTGTTGATGATAAGGTGTCCATGTGTTATACCTCACACCGTACTTCAGAAGCATATTACACTTCAACACATTCTCCACACACGACCCACGATCACTTATCAAATCTTGTGGAACACCGAACCTGTTGAAAATATATTTTTTTCAAGAAGTATATGATGACCTTTTTCATTTTTTTGTTTCTTGGATGCAGATTACACTCATTTTGATACATAATCCACACAACTAGTATATTAGTGTTTCCAAATTATGGGGGAATGGGGTCCATGAAATCAATACCCCATACATCAAAGACCTCGACCTCCAGGATATGGTGTTGATGAATTTCAGCTTGGCACCCCATGTTACCTATCCTCTGGCATATATAAAAACATGTCACAAAATACTGGGCATCGTTGTGTATGGAAGGCCTGAAAATTCAAGATTGGATAATTTTAGCTATCGATCGTTATGGCCTGTAACATCCCCTAGCTGGGGAAGAATAAAAAAACCACTAAATTATTTTAATATCTACTTCTAGGATGTAGTGGTAGATCCCCCTATCTACAAATGAGCCGAAGCGTAGCGGGTCATCCCAGAAATATCATATAACTTTAGATAGAAATCATTACTTTTTATTAAATGAAAGATCATGGTGAACGACTCATTTAGCCAAGTAATTGGCTATGTTGGAATACCATAGACGATGTGTAACTATAACATAGAAAAGATGATCATCTGGTAGGTCCCCCTTGATTTATCAATCATCTTCTCTTTCAAAATGAGGAAATTAAAATCTGGGGAGATGATCATCAACAACGTTCTTACATCCCTTCTTAACACAGATCTCTAAGTCAAATTCATGGAGGAGAAGTACCAAACAAACGAGTCTTGGTTTTTCATCCTTCTTGTTTAGGAAATATTTATGTGATTCATGGTTAGTGTATACAATAACATTGGATAGCACTAAATAAGTGTGTATCGTGTTGAATGAAAAATCCACTTCTATCATTTCCTTCTCTGTGGAAGTGTAGTTAATTTTTTCATCATTTAGGGCTCTGCTGTCATAGTAGATTGGTATGAAGATTTATTTTAGCATATTTCCAAGAACTACTCCCACAACATAGTCACATTCATCACACATAATCTCAAATTCGTCTTCCTAAATTGGGACAATCATTATATGAGATTCTACCAATTTTTTCTTTTAGATGATGCTAGGTTGTGGTGCATGTTTCTTCGAATTCAAAGATATCATCTTTTGAACGATATTTTGTCAGAGGTTGTTCCATCTTTGAAAAGTAAAGAAGAAATATTATGTAAAAACCTGTATTCCCAATAAAGATTCATATTTTCTATGACCAAAGATAGGATAGGTAGTTGTGAAATGACTTCCATTTTTGCTGGGATAACATTAATTCCATTCATAGAAATCAGATGGATTATGAAAATGCCATTTTGTACCATAAAGTGGCACTTCACCCAGTTTAAAACTAGATTGGAGTGCTCACAACATTATTGGACAAATTAAAGATTTTTTAAGCATGTGTTGAATGAATTTCCATAAACTGTGAAATCATCCATAAAGAATTCAAGAATCTCCTTGACAATTTCATGGAATATTGCCAACGTGGATCACTGAATGGTGGATGGAATATTTAAAATTCAAAAAGAATATTTCTATAGGAATATTTTTCATATGGGAATGTGATGGTTCATTTCTCTTGGTCTTCAGGGTAAATAGATATTTGTTTTTATCCATAATAACCATCAAGAACGCAATAAAATTTATGCCCTGCTAATCTCTCAAACATCTTATCCATTAAAGGGAGTGAGAAGTGATGTTTTCATGTTGCATCATTATGTGTTGGTAATCCATACATAATATCCATCCAAGGAATGTTATTTTTGGTATAAGTTCAATTTTATCATTAGTGATCATGGTGGAATCCAACTTTTTTGGTACAACTAGCAATAGACATACCCTTGGGCTATCGGAGATTAGATAGATGACTCCCACATCCAAAACCATGACCAAAAATTTCTTCACTACCTCATTAATGAGAGGATTCATCCGTCATTTTGGTTTTTGAGAGGTCTTTGATCCTTATTCAAGTAGCACCTTGTGAGTGAAAATGGTTGGGTTGATCCCTTTAAGATCAATTATTGTCCACCCATTAGTTTGTTTTATTCACTTAAGAACTTGAAGAAGTCCATTCTATTGATCTTGTGAGACATATTCATAGAATATAATGTTCATCATGTTCTTATCTCCCATGTACCCATATTTATAAGATTATTGGAGAGGTTTGTGTTCATGTTGTGGGGCTTTCAGAACATAGGGAATAATTGGTTTTACCTCAGGCCGCTCGAGAATATTTAGAATAATTACAGGTTGCCAATAATGACCACCCTGCACTACTAGTAATTTTGACTTTTATGGTTCATAATTATGCAGGATGTCATTGATGAAGAGTTCATTAGTGATTAAACAACATTCTAGGTCATCTTTCATGTGGGCAATGTGAGAATTCACAATAGTCAATGCATAATAGTCCTCATTTTCCATCAGTGATAGTTTCTTAACTACTTTGAAGACATTGGAAGATACCATTTTCAATCAGTGATACATTCTCAAGATATTAAAGAAATTATTTATGATTTAATTTTCACCTTATTGGTAATAAAATAACAATATATTATTATTGAAATTATTTCACCTTTTTTAAAATTAAATTTGATTAACTAAGGGTTAATCAAAATTATAATGTTTAAAATAATATAAAAATAATTTAATATGATATTTAAATTCAATATCATATTATATTTTAATACATTTCATTTTAAAGCATTTTTACTGATATTAAATTTATAATAAATTAATATTTCTACAAGTTCCAAAAGAATCCCTCCTACCAATTATAAAAGGTAAATTAATCCCTCAATTATTCACAACACATCATGCCTTCATGATCGACCACACCATGAAAATTTATATAATAAAATTTCCTATACACACTGTGGAGAGGTTATAATGATTATGGGATAACTATATTTTACATTTTATCAATCCTATAAAAAACCATAGCACTACATGTGCGTACGTACGACTTATCATATCCACACCATGGTGTAATCTATTTTTCAACACTAATTTATTTAGATTAGAATAATAATAGAAATAATATATATATATATATACGATTACTATTAATTAATATTGATTCTTTGAAAATATATACACCATCCAATTCTTTACCATTTCACCGTTAAGCGAATGATACAATAGCTTGTGGGTATGAACGTCCCATCATATTCGCAATGAGATATTATTCATTTCCCATGTTCACAAATCAAAAAATAATAAAATAAATGCATATAATTAATATATATGATAAATATTACCTTAATATATTTATTTAGATGATTTAACAATATATTATTCAAATGGACATGGACTTATTGGATAAAACATGCATAATAAAATGAAGTATGTGACACCTGATAGAAGGGTAATAATGAAAGATTATTTAAAGGCTTCTAATATGATATAAGAGGATAATATATAATATTATAAATATGAAAATTTTCTAGTATAATTTTTTGAAATTATTTTTTTCATCATACAAGAGTTTTATATATGTACGCTGAAAATCAAACCTATAGTAAGGGTCAATTTGACAATCTATTAATTATGTGGGATTATTTACACATATGTATCTTCTTGGAAATATTTATCTTCCATGAACATGTTTCATATGCATTTTTCCAAAATATTTTAATATTCTTATATAATTATTAAATTAATTTTTACCCATGAATTATCTATTAATACATGTTTTCAAAGGAAACATTTTTTCAATTCCATAATTAGGTTATTTTATTTAGGAATAAGTATAAGAGGAATGTTTTTTTAATGCATATGTCATTAATAGTTTTTTACAATTTCATAAAAACTTAATTCCATGAATCTTATTTTATAGGATTACAATTATATTCTTGATTAAACTGTTTTCTTATAAAAATTGTTGGGAAAAAATTCCTCAAGGTAACATTGCAGTATATTTGGGTTGATTGTGTTTGTTGACAAAGCAGGTTTCCATAGAGAATTGTCGAAGTTCCCGAGAAGTTTTTGACATTCCATGTTGACAAAGAACTATGACAAAGGAAAGGACGATCTGGAGGCGGTACAAAAGAGCAGTACAAGGTGGTGCCGTTTCCCAGTGTTTGCCAAATTTATGGGCCTGAAAATCGCCAATGGAAAATGGAGTGATATGTTTTTGGCAAAGGTTGACGAGAGAGAAATGAAAGAGGTGCGCGGAAAAATTAAGCGTGGCGCGCAAAATTAGCGGGTTCCGCGAAATATTGAAGTGTGGCATGCAAAACAGCGGGTTTCGCGAAATTGTATTTCGCGCAAAAGATGTTTCAAGGCCGAAAGCTTGAAAATCGGTAAAGGCATGAGGCGCGCGATATTTTGGAGGGGTGCGCGAAAAATTGAAGTGGCGCGTGAAATAGTGGATGAAGTATTTCGCGCAAAAGATGTTTCGAGGTCTGAAGCTCGGAAAATGGTAAAGGCATGAGGTGCGCGAAATTATGGAGCAGTGCGCGGAAAATGGTTGTGCGCGGAAGATTTGTATTTCGCGATCAAAGCGGATTACGCGCTCAAGAAGGGTTTTTCACGCGGGGTCGATTTTGCCTATAAATATGAAGTGACCCTCCTCCATTCAGTAGAGTTCAAGACATAGAAAATACCCGAGCTCTGGTGCGCGAAATTGAAGTTAGAAAGGGTGTTGCGCGTAAACTTAAAGTTTGCGTGTAAAGTCAGCTGTTGCGCGAAAAGCTAAGGTTGCGCAGAAAGTTGGTGTTGGCGCGTAAAAGGAAGGTTGCGCGAAAAGTGGATATCGCGCAAAAGCAGTGAATTGCGCGCAAGGCAGTTTCCAGGCTGCGCGTAATATTTGGAGGTTTCGCGAAAAAGGAATTTCGCGCAAACCATAGAAATTGCGCACAAGACACCGTAAGGGTTGCGCGTAAAAACTGAGGTTGCCCAGTACATCCGGTGCGAAGTGAGATTCATCTACGGGTGAAAATTGGACTTCAACAGAACATCTACATACAGAGGAAGATGCATTCCTTCATGAAAATGAAGAGACCTATAGGTCTATAAACTGTGAGTGGATTCCTTCCAAGAGCAGTGAGCTTAGGAAGAGGAAGAAGGTGATCCTCTCCACCGGTAGTGAGCCAGAGAGAGAGAAACAGGGAGTGACCCTTGGGAAAGCAGTGAGCTGACCCTAAACATTGTATAGGCAGTGAGACTGGGCATAGAAGTGATCTAGCCCAAACATTGTAATCCACAGCTAGTGAAGTTTAGTGGACTTGGTACGACCGGCAATCTGTCGGCGTATGCTCCTTGGACGTAGCCCTTAGCGGTGAACCAAGTAAAATTGTTGTGTCCTGTGCTTTCTTTACTTTCTGTTTATATTGTGCAGCAGGAAAGAGAGAGAAGAGTGTTTTGCTTAACAGCGAAACAAGATCAGAAAGGACTTTAATTTTTAATTAGTCATACCCTGATTCACCCCCCCCCCTCTCAAGGTATTCAGCCTAGTGGACCTAACAAGTGGTATCAGAGGGAAAGGTTAACAGTTGGTCTTCTCTCAATGGAGGTCACTAATCATAGAGGGATTCCGATCTTCGACGGATGTAATTTTCAGATATGCAAGAATCGAATGCAACACTATTTCCGATCTTTGGGAATGGATGTTTTTTCAGCAGCTATGCATGGTATCACAGCTGATATTACTAGTGGTGCATTATCAGAAGCTGAGCACAAAGAGTTGGATGCTGATTCCAAAAAAATCAACGCCTTAGGGGGAGCCCTCTCTAATACCATTTATACAAAGGTGATGTCATGCAAAACGTCACATGCCATGTGGGAAAATCTTTTGAATATTTATGAAGGGGATACAAAAGTCAGAGAGGCAAACCTGCAAGTGTTGTGGAACAAGTATGAAGATCTCAGAATGAACCCGAATGAGTCTGTTGATGCATTCTTTGACAGGGTAAATGCTGTGGTAGAAGACATGCGGGGTCTTGGAGAAATTATCGAAGACATTAAAATCGTAAAGCGCATCTTGAGAAAGCTTCCACCTCGGTTCAATCCGAAAGTTTCTGTGTTGGAAGATAAAGATCCGAAAGAGCTAACATTGGATAACCTACACATCACTCTTGTTGCATATGAAATGAGAAATGATGACAACGATGCTGTGGAAAAGGGGAAATCCAAAGAGGTGGCATTTACAGCCATGAAGAGACTCACTATTGAAGATTCTCAGGAGGAAGAAGAGTCAGATGAGGTGATGTCGTTCCTTTCTTCAAATCTGCAAAGAGGAAAAGGAAAGTTTAAAGGGAAACTTCCACTAACATGATTCCGGTGCGGAAAGGTTGGTCATCTTGCTGCAAGATGTCCCAAAAAGTTTCAAGAAGAAAGCGATGAAGATGAAGTTGAGATTCCCATGAAAAAATCTTCATCCTATGTGAAAGGGAAGAAGCAGTTCAAGAGAAATTTCTTTAAGAAGAAGAATCTTCTTTCCCAAGAAATTGACAGTTCAGCTGAGTCTGAGGGTGAAGAAGTTGAAGAGATAGAAAACTGCAAAGATCATGGTCAAAATGCGATGGTGGCTATTGCTAGTAGTGCTCTAGAAACGAAAGAAACCGAAACTGATGAAGAAGAAGAAGAAATTGAAGGGATAGTTGACATGGAAGCTGAATTAGAAGCAGCTCTTGAAGAGATAGATGTTTGGCGAGCAAAACCAAAGAAAGCAAACAAGATAGTACGTGATGCCAAACTCTACATGCAACAACAAGAAGAAGAGAAGTCTGAGCTTGAGAAAGAAATTGAGAATCTTAAGTCTTCCAGGCCAGAGCGCACAGAAAAGGTTGATGAGCATAAGCTCAAGATTGAAGAGCAGAAAAGGGAGATCGATTGCTTGAGTCGAAAAGTGAAAGATCACGTCAAGCGTATTGAAGAGCTTGAAGAGGAAGTTGTTGGTCTGCGGAAAAAAGTTAAAGACCAGGAAAAACCTTTGAATCCCAACACTTTCTTGGGAAATCAGGTCATTACGAAGACAGAAAAGAAGAAAGAAGAGCCTAGTAGTTCAGCAGGAAAGAAGTAGCAATTGAACTCAGATGTTAAGGCTGATTCACGGCTTAATCAGAAACAAAAATCTGCGGCAGTTAAAGTTAGACCGCAAGCACCTGTCCCGAGATTGAAAGTGGATTTGAGCACAAAGCAGGATCAGAATACTCAGAGATCCAATGGGGAAACTCGTAATGCTGAAGTAACACGAAGGAATTCACCTTATATCAGGTGTTATTGTTGTGGAAATATGGGACATTCACAGTATGTGTGTTCCATAGCCAAAAGATATCGAAGGGAACAAGAACAGAGATGGCAGCCAAACAGAGAACGGTTTTCCAGAACATTTTTTGAAGGACACTGTTTTTGGTGTAGAGGATTTGGACACATGGCTAGGTACTACACTCCGACCATTCAGAAAAATGTGCGAAAGAAGAATCAAAATGTTCTCAAGAAGCAGATCAGTAAACCGACAAGTGAGTTAAAAGTTCAGAACAGATTTGCAGTTTTGCAAGATGAAGCTAGTCCATCATACTCTGAGAAAGAACAGAAGCCTCAATCCATGCCGAGTATGCAAGAAAAAGTATGGATCAGGAAGAAGAAAACTGAGAAGGCCGTAGTTGCTGAAATTTCCCTTAAAGCATCATATCGTTCTGGTGTTTGGATCCTTGACAGTGGTTGCACATCCCACATGACGGGTAATAAGGATCTGGTTACAGGCATAAAATATGACAAAGAAGGAGTTGTCAAGTTTGGAAATGATGAAGGCCTGAAGATTGTTGGCTCAGGAAAAGCCAAGTTTGGGGGCAAAGAAATGAGACATGCTGATGTCTTGGTGGTAGAGGGTCTCAGTCATAATTTGCTTAGCGTCAGTCAATTATGTGACTCTGGGCACTCTATCCTATTTACCAAGAAGATGAGTATTGTTAAAGGAAAAGATGTAATAGCCATTCTTCAGGGAAAACGAACAAAGGGGAATCTTTACCTGGTAGGTGGGGAAGAAGATTCATGCCTTTTATCCAGAGAAGAAGAAAATCAACTGTGGCATAAGCGACTTGGTCATCTATGTCAACCATCTATGGAAGATCTGGTAAAGTGTGATGCTGCTAGAGACCTTCCCAAACTATCACGTGATCGCACTCATACATGTGATGCTTGTCAACAAGGGAAGATCATCAGAAAGACATACAGGCCAAAGAAACAAAAAGCAACTCGAGTGCTCGAATTGGTGCATGCTGATGTATGTGGACCTATCTCACCACGAGCTATAGATGGGCAAAGGTACTATGTTCTTTTCATTGATGAATACAGCAGAATGGTCTGGGTATTCATCATTACCCATAAGACAGAGGTGTTCAGTTGCATAAAGCAGTACAGGAGGGAATCAGAAAAGATGCTTGGGCAGAAAATTCTGATGTTTCGTACTGATAACGGTACAGAATTTACAAAACAGTCAGGTCGTAAACTATCTCGAGAAACATGGGATAAGGCATCAAGTTTCATCAGTAAGAACTCCCCAACATAATGGAGTGGTTGAAAGGAGAAATCGGATCATCAACAACATGGCCAGAACAATGATTATTGATAAGGACCTACCAGAGAAATTTTGGAAGGAAGCAGTTTTGACATCGGTCTATGTTTCAAACAGGTCCCTGTTATGTCCGAAGCAAGGGAAGACTCCGTATGAACTGTGGTACGGAATGAAGCCAACGTTGAAATACTTTCGAATCTTTGGAAGTAAGTGTTTCATTCTCAACAAAGAACATCATAGGAAGTTTGAGGCACGAGGAGATGAAGGAATATTCCTTGGCTATTCAGGGAAAAGCAAAGCATATAAATGCTTTAACAAGAGGCTGGGAAAAATTGTTGAAAGCAATGATGTCACTATAGTCGAAAATGAACAGACTACTCAACGACCCAGTGAACAGTTTCTGGATGAAAGTGATGATGAGGTAAGAAACACAGGGGGAGTAGAAGTGGCAGAGGCTGACTCAGAAGAAGATTCTGATGATGAACAAGAAAGTGTCAAGTCTGTATCTGCAAAGAAGCCAAAGAATCGAGCTGAAATTGATAGGCAAAATATCATTGGTAATCAGACAGCTCCAGTTCAGACTCGAAGAATGAAATCATTACAGCAAACATCATTTTTATCTCAGGTGGAGCCAAAATGTTTTTCCGATGCAGCTGAAGATGAAAACTGGCTTCAGGCTATGAATGAAGAGCTTGATCAAATTGAGAAGAACCAGACATGGGAGATTGTTTCGAGGCCAGCAGACAAGAATTTCATTGGAACCAAATGGGTCTATCACAATAAGATGAATGAAGATGGCATAGTGATTCGGAATAAAGCACGTCTAGTGTGCAAGGGGTACTCCCAGATCGAGGGAATTGATGTTGATGAGACATTTGCACCGGTTGCAAGGCTGGAGACAATAAGATTATTCCTAGCCATCGCAGTGCAAAGGAAGTTCAAAGTGTTCCAGATGGATGTCAAATCTGCATTTTTGAATGGTGTTCTGGAAGAGGAGGTGTATATTGAGCAGCCAGATGGTTTTCTCATTCATTAGAATGAGAACAAAGTTTGCAGGCTGAAGAAGGCATTGAATGGGCTGAAACAAGCACCAAGGGCATGGTACTCAAGGCTTGATCAGTACTTGAAGAAGCTTGGTTTTCAGCGTGGAGGAGTTGATTACAATCTCTATTTCAGTAATGACAGTAATCAAAGGATGATGGTGTTGGTTTATGTCGATGACATAATATTTGGTGGATCAGATGAAGCTCAGTGCAGACAGTTTTCCGAATTCATGAAAAATGAGTTTGAAATGTCAATGATTGGAGAGCTAACGTTTTTCCTTGGTCTACAGGTAACACAAGGAAGAAATGGAACATTCATTTCTCAATCTAAATATGCCAAGGAGGTCCTGAGAAGGTTTGTAATGGAAAATTCCAAGGAGATTAAGACTCTGGTGGCTACCCGGATGAAATTATCAAAAGATGAGGATGGCAAGGCAGTTAATATCACAGAATACAGGCAAATCATTGGAAGTCTGTTGTACTTAACCGCAACAAGGCCTGATATTGTTTTCGCCACATGCCAAGCAGCGAGATATCAGAGTAATCCCAAGGAAAGTCACATGCTCGCAGTGAAAAGAATACTTCGGTATATTAAGGGCACGGTGGACTTCGGCTTGACATACAATGAAAAATCTCAGACAGAGTTATTGGGGTACACTGATGCAGACTGGGCCGGTTCAACAGATGATAGAAAATCAACGTCAGGTGGTGCATTCTATCTTGGTGGATTGTGTATTTCTTGGCTAAGCAAGAAACAAGATTGCATTTCATTGAGCACCGCAGAAGCTGAGTATATTGCGGCCACTCAAGCATGCACACAGTTATTGTGGATGAAGCAGCAGCTTGATGATATGGGAGTTGAAGTGAAGTCTCCGATCGGAATCCAGTGTGACAATTCAAGTTCTATAAATCTTAGCAAAAATCCCGTCCATCATTCAAGGACAAAGCACATTGAGATTAAGTATCATTTTATCAAGGAGAAGGTTGAGCAGGGAATCGTGAAATTGGAGTACGTGCCTACAGAGCTACAGGTTGCAGACATTCTGACAAAGGCCTTACCCAAGGAAGCTTTTGAAAGGCATCGACTGGCTCTGGGAGTTCAGTCAATTCCCCACACATGAAATAGAGCGGATGTGGTCCTCCCCCCCTCCCCCTCTCCCCGAGGTATGATGTGTTTTTCCCTAATATGCTGATATGTGTTCTCTACTCTATTACAGACTACAAAGGAGTGTCCTTTGGGATCGTTGAAAAAGGGGGAGAAAAGTGTTTGTTAAAGGAGGAGGAAATGGTGATTGTTCAAGGGAGAAAATAGTGCGGAGATTTGATAAATCATAATTGATATGGGGAGAAGCGGATAGGTGGAGCAACCAGAAAGGGGGAGCAATGAGAAAGGGGGAGAGTATTTTAAAATCTGACGATGCTAGAAGTGATCGATCAAAGAATAGAAATCACGACAGCTGAGGATCGTGATAAAAGCAGTACAGTGGTGTTGGAATGGTGTGAGACGGTGTCCAGCTATCAACAATTGGTATCAACTTAAGAATTCACCAATTGGTATCAATGTGGTTCAACAACTGGTTTTATTTTAACAATTGGTATCAGGGTGGAATCGACATTTGGGGTCTGACATGAAGTGATTCATTGATGAACTTTTCATACTACTCTTGTTTCTCACGCCGAACATTGCTCATGTGGGCTTAGAGTACGTGTTAAGTGAATCCTTGAACTCTATCATAATCGCAAGAGGCGAATGGTGGTAGCAGCTGGAAGAAGACTCAGTGAGGTATCAATGTGCAGAAAATAATTCTGAGCAAATTTGTGAAGAGTTGTCAACAAACCCAAAGGGGGATATTGTTGGGAAAAAATCCCTCAAGGTAACATTGCAGTATATTTGGGTTGATTGTGTTTGTTGACAAAGCAGGTTTCCATGGAGAATTGTCGAAGTTCCCGAGAAGTTTTTGACATTCCATGTTGACAAAGAACTATGACAAAGGAAAGGACGATCTGGAGGTGGTACAAAAGAGCAGTACAAGGTGGCGCCGTTTCCCAGTGTTTGCCAAATTTATGGGCCTGAAAATCGCCAATGGAAAATGGAGTGATATGTTTTTGGCAAAGGTTGACGAGAGAGAAATGAAAGAGGTGCGCGGAAAAATTAAGCGTGGCACGCAAAATTAGCGGGTTGCGCGAAATATTGAAGTGTGGCGCGCAAAACAGCGGGTTGCGCGAAATTGTATTTAGCGCAAAATATGTTTCAAGGCCGAAAGCTTGAAAATCGGTAAAGGCATGAGGCGCGCGAAATTTTGGAGGGGTGCGCGAAAAATTGAAGTGGCGCGCGAAATAGTGGATGAAGTATTTCGCGCAAAAGATGTTTCGAGGTCCGAAGCTCGGAAAATGGAAAAGGCATGAGGTGCGCGAAATTATGGAGCAGTGCGCGGAAAATGGTTGTGCGCGGAAGATTTGTATTTCGCGATCAAAGCCGATTACGCGCTCAAGAAGGGTTTTTTCGCGCGGGGTCAATTTTGCCTATAAATATGAAGTGACCCTCCTCCATTCAGTAGAGTTCAAGACATAGAAAATACCCGAGCTCTGGTGCGCGAAATTGAAGTTAGAAAGGGTGTTGTGCGTAAACTTAAAGTTTGCGCGTAAAGTCAGCTGTTGCGCGAAAAGCTAAGGCTGCGCAGAAAGTTGGTGTTGGTGCGTAAAAGGAAGGTTGCGCGAAAAGTGGATATCGTGCAAAAGCAGTGAATTGCGGGCAAGGCAGTTTCCAGGCTGCGCGTAATATTTGGAGGTTGCGTGAAAAAGGAATTTCGCGCAAACCATAGAAATTGCGCGCAAGACACCGTAAGGGTTGCGCGTAAAAACTGAGGTTGCCCGGTACATCCGGTGCGAAGTGAGATTCATCTACGGGTGAAAATTGGACTTCAACAGAGCATCTACATACAGAGGAAGATGCATTCCTTCATGAAAATGAAGAGACCTACAGGTCTATAAACTGTGAGTGGATTCTTTCAAAGAGCAGTGAGCTTAGGAAGAGGAAGAAGGTGATCCTCTCCACCGGCAGTGAGCCAGAGAGAGAGAAACAGGGAGTGACCCTTGGGAAAGCAGTGAGCTGACCCTAAACATTGTATAGGCAGTGAGCCTGGGCATAGAAGTGATCTAGCCCAAACATTGTAATCCACAGCTAGTGAAGTTTAGTGGACTTGGTACGACCGGCAACCTGTCGGCGTATGCTCCTTGGACGTAGCCCTTAGCGGTGAACCAAGTAAAATTGTTGTGTCCTGTGCTTGCTTTACTTTCTGTTTATATTGTGCAGCAGGAAAGAGAGAGAAGAGTGTTTTGCTTAACAGCGAAACAAGATCAGAAAGGGCTTTAATTTTTAATTAGTCATACCTTGATTCACCCCCCCCCCTCTCAGGGTATTCAGCCTAGTGGACCTAACAAAAATTCATATCATTTTTAGAAAATAATATGTCCCAAAAGAAAAAAACTGATATTATCATCAATGGTTTTTCAAGTGATGTAACCGAATTATTTTCCAAATAATATATCATTATTTTATGGTACATATTACTTATTTGGGGTTATGATTCAAGGAAAAAATGCATATTTTTCAATTGTTCATTTTTTTATGATAAATTTATATTTATGAAACCCATTTTATTTCCATGGGGTTCTATTATGATGGAATGATTTTTATAGAACACAATTTTTTTGGTTCCTATATGATGAATGATTTATGCTCTTGTGGAAAACATATGTATAATTTAAAAAATGTGACTAGTGGGACCTATATCGTTTTCCAATGCACTGGGTAATGGTCTATATCTCATGATATTTAGTATAATGGAATGTTTTGTATACTCAGTTTAGTAATATAATATTGGAATGTGGATTGAAATCAATTCCTGACAGGACTTCGTAATCAATGTTGGACATGACAATGATAATTAACTAATATGGAAATGATTTTATATACCAATATTTATGAACAATTTTATATTTTATATTATTGTATCATGGAATATTTTGTGTCATTATTTATAAAAAATTATGACTTATTCAACGAAATGATATAATGTTAACTAATATATAGGATAAAATTAAAAAAAGTTATTTTCATGTTCTTATGAACTCATTCTTACAATATTTCCCTTGATTGACCAATTATAGACCTTTGATCTCCCATTTTTCTTAATTTTCTTTTCCCCATGATATGAATAATGGTATTAAGTATGATTTTCCAAAAATATTACTAGTAATGATGGAATAAGTAAGAGATGTTGTAGATGTTTAGTGAATCAGTTGGTTATGATTCACAATGTCCAAATTCACTAATCTTATACAGTTATAGATTGGTTTTTTTATTTTTAATAATGAATATTCTTCTACTTTGATGTAACATCTATATATGAAATTCATTGTACATTATATAACATTCATCAAAAAATGTTACGTAACATTTTTTATATCTTTCATGATACACATATATGACCTTTAATATTTGAATACATTTTTTTGTGTACATTTATTGAAGTCAAGACTCATTATATCAATTTTATTGAAATTAATAGAAAACTATTTTAATAATTGACTTCACAATCCATTTGTTAGTTTGAATTTTTTCTACAACATAAGATTCTATATTAAATATTCTAAAATACTAATACAACTATATCTATACTGAAACATGAATGTGATTTCAAATAGTGGAAAAAATATAAAATCCTCAGTTATTGCATGTTTAATCAATATACATTAGATGATGGATAGTGGTGTTTGATTCAATTGAAACTGAACCTGGATAACAAGGATTCCAATACATAGAATATATAATATTTGTGTGTAAAAACTAATCCCAAGGATTATAGTCTTTTATGTGATTGATACAAAACTTTCTCTAAATTTATTACTTGTGGTCATTTTCATATATGTAAAGACATATTACTAATATTGTATCTTATTGAATTTTAATATTGTAGTATTTTTTAATGCAATTTTCATATAGAGGATTTTATTTAAAAACTTATTTAATTTTATATTAAATTTTTATTTATATAATACTTAATGATCTATAATACTCTTGGTAGAAAGATAGTTTTTATTAATAGTTGATTAAGGTTTTCTAGTCATTGTACAGTAGATCCCGTCATACATGTTTATAGTAGAGAGATTTTATAGTAGATCATGTCATATGTATGATTTACTAGAACCATGAAACCTATAGAACTACCTCTTTAGATATTGTTCATTAGAATATAGGTTGCTACTATAAGTCAATTACTAGAGAATAAATTTCATTTTGACCTTAACTAACTTGTAAGACCAACGTCTGTTTTCCATATGTTATCGAACATAATTTTCTTGGAAAACATTAATGCCCCCTCTAACCTCTCATAAACATATGTCAATCAGTTGTTTCAAATGTATATTCAATTATCAAATTTCTTACATTAATCATAAAATAGAATTTAACAACTCAAAACCTTTATTAGCATTCTGTGATGTGACCCTCCATTTCTGGTTGCTTCATATAGACATCATCCATGATTGGCGGTCATGAAATCCAATTATAAATAATTTGATCACAGATATTGGTTATGATATGTTAAATTCTAATGTATTTAGGATTAACAACTTGGTAAAACCAATCAATACTTATTGGTACGATGCTTTAACCATTCATGTATCAACTCACATGAATACCCACCGTAGTACTCAAAATAATAAGCCCCTTTTCCATGATACATAGAATCCATTATTTAATTTTAATTCATGTTGATAATCATAACTAATTTACATATACTTCTTACCTATAAGAAATATTTTTCAAATTTAATAATAGATCACTGACCGCAGTGAATATAAAAACCATCATAATGGTTTTATCCTTCCTATGCAGTATGTGTCTCTTGAACATCCTCTGTTCCACATGCTCTTCGGGAACCAGTTCCCATTCCACCTATTTGTGCATCATAAGCATTGAAAAAACACAAGTCAATATAGATACCTTTATCTCTAATAGATAATTTACACCTTTTATAGAAATACAGTCAATAACATGACTATATCCTTTCTATAATAGGGATTTATGTAATATCCTAAGGTACTGTTAAGATAAGTACCTTAGATTCACAATGTGATTATATTGATTCAAGTTGGTTTATTTCCTAATAAACTCTTCTCATCCAAACACATGTCTATATGACATAATAAATTCATCATCATACTATGACTCGTATCATATCTATTAGTCATTTTAGTTGGCATATGATTATTGGATTATGAGGTTATTTGCGAAGGACATCATGAAATATGATGGATGTTTCTTCATTGTTCACCATCGATACTCTTTACATCATGACTCTAATGAATAAAACATGCTTTTATGAATTACTTCACTCTACATTTTGTTGATCAATGTTAACATGTAAGAATTAATCATCGATAATCCTTATTAACATCAAATTTGTGATGTAGATAAGGTAATGTGCATTTAAGAATTACTCCATGAAACATTATCATGATCGATGATTGCATAGTAAAGATATTATTCGTCATACTGGATCTAAGTTTATCATATCTTCTGACAATGCACTTACTTCGTTTTAAAATTCAATAATTACTTAAAGGAAACATATTGAGTATATAAATATACCTCTATCATATGCTTGTAATAGTTTATGTTCACTTGTTGAAGTACTTCAAAAAGTGTTGTGACATACAATTGTTTCTAATGGTTCCATTTTCCAAACTAAATATATCAATAATACCAATCGTATTTAGCTATACCGAGCCTAAATACCATATTGGTTATATTCATGACATCCAATTTTTGTATTACTTGATAATGAATTGCCTTTTCACAACTTTGTATATGTATTACATTTATATTCATTACTCATTACCTAGGATTCATGTATTACTGATCTAGTGATTGAGATTTAAATATAAAAAAAATTATTCCTGAACTTGGATGAATGTCTACATGATTCCATAGACACATGATATTAATGTTTGTGGTTATACTCAATAATAGTTCTACATAAATCTTTTACTTTTTAATTAAGAAGTTGTGTACTTCTCAGCATTGTTCTAGGTATCACCCTTTCTCATTCACTTAGAGAATAGAAATTACATCTAGTAATGTTTCTATACTAACTTGTGGACCGTATTAGAATACACATATGTCATCAAAATTTTGTATTTAATACCCATGTAGAAAAACTGAAACATTACAGTTGATGAATATATTTGAAGAAGAAAAGGGTAACTTTCTTCTTTTATTCCATTTATTTATTATAAACATCCATTGTTTTATTTTATAATATGAAATTTAAATAGCCTTAGTTAATACCTTATTCAATGAAGGTCATCCTGAATGTGCCTTTAATATTACTTTCCATTAGTCCTTTTTGCATTCTCTTTCAATTTATTATCTATAAGAATTAATGATAAACCTGTCATCAAATTCTTATTCAATTAGAGAACATTACCTGAATAGGTAATGAAGTTTTAAAAAAATACATTTTCATTTTATAACATAAAATTAAACTTGATTAAAGTGGTGAAAATGATATGATAAAGGGATCAATCATTCAATTTACAGATGTCGGTCTAACATCCCCTTATTCATATCATTGCTTTGATTTCTCCTTGAAAGCATCTTGGTGATGAGACTTCATGTTATACCATCCATGTCCTGGTGTAGTGACCGCAAGTGACACCAGATGTTGATGAAAACATAATGATATAAATATCATATGCCTTGCACAATAGTCTCATGTAAGAAATTTAACCCTCACTTCTTGAGGTAGTCAAATAGTGTTGGGGACCCTGGCACCTTGAGTTTCCTATATCATAATATTTTGCACAAGTTCCAGTATTATTCTTGGATACGCATGCTAGTGTGGACATTTACTTTGTCCATTATAATAACAATGTTTTTAAACGTGTGGTATAACATTCCATTTTAAAAATTAAAAATTTTATAATATTAGTTGTTTTATCATGATTACCATCTTAGAAATTTTTAATAAATACTTAAATAATTTAATATATCTCAATATTTTATTGGATTCTAGGAACCCTATGTGCTAGAATCAGAATACTCTATCGCTTGAGTATTTTATTGGAAAGGATTCCTGAACAACCCCTAATAGTCTACAGTCTATGGCTACACCACTACTTTGAGTGTTCAAGGTAGGATTATGGATGGCCGACTACATTGACTTGAAGTTCCTTAATATATTGAGTGAAGTCCCAGCTTCTGATATCAGAACATGATTTACTCAATGCTTGAAACTAAGATTATAACATGTTAGATATGGATAATACTTAATAGAACATCAGTTAATTCGACCCTCATTCATATAATGACTCCCCAGTAGTAAGAGTCACCCTTAGCAATGGCATGATCGCCACCTCAAACAATCGGTTCTGTTAAAATTTGAATGATAGAATGTAGTTATGACTTAATATATCATAGAGGGTTTTATTATTTTTAATGTGAATAAAAAAATCATTTTATTATTTTATGAGCACGTACTATGTGATCACACTCACAACTGACCATTCAAGAAATATAAAACTCTATCCTATCACATGTTCATTTTATCTTTCATGTTTGTTTATTATTAATCTATGTGATCATGCATTAACTACACATTTAAAAATAATTATAAACCGTGAAAATTAAAATAAATACTTTATCATGAGACCATACTATTGGTTGATATATTAAGTGAATAACATACTAACAAAAACCCTAGGGTAACGTATGTTATTTTGCATGTCTTATAACTCAAATTACAGTGTATGTACCTCCAATGCATCGAACTCATGTCTGGTGCAATGCCAAGATTGAAATCGAACTATGTCACTGGTCATCTTGGCATTATACAACAGTACTCGCACACATGTGTGGGGGTCTCAGTGTATAAAAATACAACTATGAGAATGGTAACACATTCCCTGATACATATAATGACTCTCAGACGACACACAGATCTACTTTTAAATAAAATGATTAAACTATTATTAAAAAACATGAAATAATTAAATAAATAAATTTACATTAATAATCATGCAATAGACATGCATTGGTAGGTCTTCAGCTCATGATCATTATATGCATTAACTTACATATGTAAACTAGAAGTAGAATAAAAAATTAAACTTTCATTAATTAAATTCAGGGGAAATATTTTATTGAATTCATATTTCACTCCAATTTTAATTCAATATAAATACGCCATTTTGTGCTATTTTATTAATTTAATTTTTTAGATAAAATTAAATTAACTAATTAATTTAATTAAACTCCAAATTAAATTAATTACACCATAGTCAATATTATACAAAAAATTAATAATTAATTTATTTAATCATCAATTGTAATTAAAGTAATTATAATTATTAATTTCTGAATAATAAAAATTATATCTGAGCCCCGAAAATTGGCTAGGGCCTGCGTAGGATGGGGTGAACCTGCAAAGGCCCAATCCGTGCCTTGCAAACCCGGTGTATGGGTTTTTTGGACCAAACAGGTCTGCCCAATCCTGTTCGTGACGGGGAAGACCCGCTTGGGCCCATTTAGGGGCGGATCTAGTTTGGGCATAAACAGACTGGCAGTACCTAGCAGGTTCGGTTTGACGTGCGACTGAATAGACATGAGACAACTCGAGCAGGTCTTGGCTGTGCTGCGCCATGGATGAAATGAGGAAACACGAGGCGCTGCATGGAGGAGACGAGAGCCATATGGGTTCACTGTTGGACTAAAGCGGTGCTAGAACTAGGGGTGTTATCGGTGCTCAAAAGATCTAGAAAGGGAGGATGAGGTGAAGCAGCGGGGGAGCCACCGTGGAGGGTAGCAAAGATAGAGGTGGTGCTCCTGCGGCCGAGGAGGAGGCAACCGTGACCGAGGATCGGTGGGTTGCTTCTTGTTGGGATGCTAGTGGGACACCAATGCGAGGATGGGGTGGCCAAGACTAGGGCATCGAGTTCGCAGATGGGGAGATAGTGGAATCAACGGTGGATTGGTCCACACTGAGTAGAGAAGAGGTGGTCGGCACTTGCTCCTAGTGCAGAGCTGGCCGGCACCTGTGCCTGGTGTGGCCTAAGGTCCCTTTCAGTGTCCTGGGTGAGGTCGAGCTAGCAGTCAGTGGGAAGGGGAGAGGAATATCGGGGCTGGGCGACGTGGATGGCCGCCGTGGGAAGAGGTTGGGCCAGTGATGCATGATGGCTGATAGGGGCAACCGAGACAGGGCAATCAGGATGCATGGAGGCACCTAGTTCGCCAGTCTGGTGCACCTAGTGCAGGACGGAGACGCCTACAACGAGGGAGACTAGGGAGTCCTGGTCTGGTGGGAGGAGGAGTGGCATCCGAGCATCTAGCTGCTTCACCTCCAACTAGGTGGAGGCGGCGATGTGTGCCACTAGGGAAGTGAGGAGATGGCCAGCAGGGCCACCGCACACTGCACATGAATGGTGGGAAGGGGGGCTCGACCCCCCCCCCCCCCCCCCAAAACAATCACGTCGTATTTTTCAGGTCTCCCCACCATTTTTTTGTCTTCATACCTTTTGACTAAAAACAAACCTCCCCACCCATTTCCAAATTTTTCCAAAAGTTAAATATTAGTCTTTGGAATAATAATAATATTATTATTATTATAAAAATAATATTTTTATTATAATAAAAAAAATTATTTTATTATTATTATATTAATTAAATTAAATTTAAGTAATTAATATCAAATCAAAAATGATTTTCCAGTGAGTATTTTGGCCATAGGATTTTCAGTTGAAATACAAAACACCACCAGAATTCAGTCTTGAATCCGAATTCAAAACATCATATGGCTGGAGACTGGACATCCAATGTCTGATTCAGATTATGTCTACGGTGTTGGGACAATGTTGACGCCCTTCATTAAATTTAATTCAAATTTAATTTATACTTCGCTTAAAATCAGCATGTTTCCCTCTAATAACACAGGAAGGATCTTGACATGTAGCAGTAGCCCCAAAAAAGTTTGTTTTATAACATTTCATGGATGACTGACATAATATTGTTGATGTCAGCGAAGAGCTACTCGATTTAAGCCGAGGATCTCGCATGAAGGGTTTTAAGTACAAAAATAAACTGTAAAATACCTGGTTTAAATCTGAAGCCGATCATGAAGTATTATCATCATTGGTGATCACTACTCTAATAATCTGACATCGAACTGCTCTATATCATCCAAACATGATTCAATAAATTGCGTATATGTCGTTCATCGAAGTTTGAGTGCTAGTGCGGAATTCCGACAATACCTTCGACGCTCCAACGATCATCGCCATAATCTAATTGCGATGCCCGAGAGAGAGCTCGATCTGTGCTCCTTAGATATTTAACATCTCTTTGTAGAACATATGAGATATGATAGGATAGAGAATTCTCATGAATATAAATTTGTGATATCCACTCCTCCTCTATATATAGTGTGTTATGTGTTTACCAGGAAATACCAAACCGGCCCCCGAATAATCAACAATCTATTAAAGACATATTATGACTACTAAAATGAGTCATAAATATTATTATCGTTTTCTTGTAATATATAAAAATATTACTTAATAACAATCAAGTAATTAACTTGACTCATCATTCCCAAAAATAATAATTATACATTGAACATATTAAACATATATTCATCATTTTATAATTTTGATGTATTTACATAAAATCCATAAATACATTTAATAATTAAATTCAATGCATATTATTATAAACTGGAATAATATGAATTTACTTATTGCATTGGTGATCATATTTCTTGGAAAAATCTGAAACTGCATTGGTGGGACCCACCACATCCAATAATCCTGTCCAACTGAATATGTATGATTCTTGAATATGCTATTATGTGTGGCCCTCTAAGAGATTATCTCGATATTAGTGAATATTATTCACAGACCAATAGAGGGGTCAAACAACCCATCATGACCCATAAAGATATAAGGATTGTCACAGTAGTGACAACCATCCTACGAAAACACACTTTCTAGTATAATCTCGTTGTCATTAATATATCATAATGAAAAACGCACTCACGTGTCATCCCCCTATTCTATCATTATTGTGTTTTGATCCAACTGGAAAAATTCATCCATTACTACTATGGTCATCGTCTTATAAAGGTACATCAATCTTTATCAACATGACATGAGATATATTACTTCCATAACCTGGAAGAGACAAATCCTTTCATGACTATTCATTTAATTTCATGCGACCAATGATGCACCCAATACAAACCACCTCACCACGACTTCATTTCCATGGTATTCGTCTTGAAAAAAAGTACCCAATCAAATGACATACATTGCGCAATGATCTCCAATCAGGAGACCATTACACATAATCGTAGATAGGTATATCCAATAAAACCCAAATTATGTTGTGTTTTTATTGGCAGGTCTGTCCTCATGATCTAATTACTATAGGTCACAAAGTGATAACTTTATGAGAAGAAGTCTCAATGCTTATGAGACCCTAGCACCTAAAATTAAAAAATCTCTTGTGTCCGGTCAGTAAAATATATCTAGACCATAGAACTTATATTTATGACTAATTTCATAGTATCGATAGGTACTCATTATAACCAAGTAACTCCTATAACCATTTGATACAACAATTAGTCATTGGGAATTACCATTTAAATAGTGGGTTTATAAAAGTATACATTATAATGGTAATATTAAATCATGTATAGCTAACTGTATACATGATGTAGTAATCAAAATAACTGAATAGTTAGGTCTAGGGAACCCACTCATTCAACACTTATAACTCTTTTATGTTTCCGAAAAGGATATAAAAACCACAAAAATTTCAAGAACATATTTTAACCTCCTAGCCTATCTCAAACCTTTCATTTTTCACCCCAAAAAATAATCGATAATTACCTCAAAATAAAGATCATATAATCCCTAATGGTTATTCATACATTTATAATTATAACCACACATGAAAAGATAATACTTACTCGAATTAAATTTTTACATAACAAACATCAGGGTTACACATTCTAGAAAAAAACAATCCAATGTAACCCCATCATCAAAAGGGCATTAATAGTTTTCAATATTTCATCATCCTTAGATATAATAAAACTCTTCAATCCATTATATGTTGAATTATTAATAATCAATAATTTGTAATGTTTACTTAAAAAAATAAATCTTATTCCTTAATACATATTACATAAAAAAACATGAATCATGTCCTATGATTTTATAGTGTGGAAACATGAGTCAAGAAATATTTCATACCTTTAATATGTCATTTTTAGTTTCCTCATCATCAATTGGAATGAAATTAGGCAATGATAAACATATATTTTTACAATCCTCCATATCCAAATCACCAAACTTTTTTATTGGACATCTATTTTCATAATGACCAAACACTCCACATTTAGAACAGTCAATTGATAACCCTGACAGAACTTATTTCACTTTCTTGGAGTCACCTGTATTCTTTCTTTTTTCCTTGAAAATTTATTGCTTTAGGAATGTAATTAATGCATCTATAACACCTTCACATCCCATTAAAAAAATTATGAGGTGTTTATTTCCACATCCTTGACATATATTTTGATGAATATGTTTATATTTATAATCATTATTACCTAAACTACCACAATGATTAATTTCTCTTATATATGATGCATCAAAAAATCACCAAGTTTCAGGTGGTGAATACATACTCATAATAGTTTGTTTAGAATAACCATGATAGTTCTAATTATAGCTCCCATATCACACAATTTCTTATTCATAGAACAAACAAATTTTCCATCACATATATTGTTACATCAGTGCCTACTGGATACATCCATTTACTATACCTTAAAAGGGTAGTGTGAGTATATCACTAAAATAAACATATTGTATCCTACGAGGAAGATAAACTGTAATATATACATATTCATATTATCTCAAACTCATTAAATTTATCTAATATAACTATGACACATTATATTTTTCAAACCATTATGGTTATATATAACTTGTAACTTATGCATAAATATTACCCTAACTGCTAACATTATCTAAAATGGTCTCTGATACCAACTATATGGCCTCCACCTTAATCATTATATAATCATGATAATAATCACGAATTTAATTTCAATCACACTGAGGAAATTTTCATGTTTATAATTTTAGATAATTATGCCATAACTATTACATAACAGAAACCATAAGAAATAAAAATGGAAAATTCAAAGCAGTATACTTTTTTTCACGAAAGAAAATCCTTTTAAAATAAAAAACATGAAATATTTTTTTCCTTACCACTCATCAAACCTATGAAAAAAATTTAAATCTTTGGATGATTATAAAAATATCAGCAAGGTATGTAAATAAATAATCAAACCGTTAGTCTATAAATAAAATAAACTCATGAATTTTATTTCCCAAAAGCATACTTTCCACCACTAAAACACAAGTAATTTAAAATTCCTCATGACATCATAATGTTCCTAAAAAAACATAACATTAATCATAAATCAAAATATGTAACATTTTAAATACATATCTTACTTACATTGGCGCTTTCACAACTATATATGTTGTAACCGTCATGATTACGTTTGGAATACCCATTACATTATGTTACTTAAATCTCTTAGAAGATACCTTATTTCAAAACTTCGCCTGATTAAACAATCAATTAGATATCTATAACAAGATCACCTACCATAAAATTATCACAAAACTACCCATATACATAATTAAATCCAAAGAGTCATAACATAAAAATAACACATAAAGCAAGAATAATGGAATTACAACACTTCACTATTGAAATAACATTTCTTCATTACAAACCACATATTCGTTAATGATAACAAATTATTTTAAAATAAAATGTTAAAATTATAATTAAAACATTAATACATAATAGTTACATGAAATTGTGAAATTTCATTATTGGTGTATATGTTAAAAAACATTCCATGTTTTTTTAATAATCAATCCATTTTTATATCATAATAAAACATTTAAAAATAATATTTTTTAATCAATGTGTCCCATATCTAATTGATTTTTTAATGGAATTATCATTTTAAAAGATTTATTTCTATATAAATAAAACCATAAAACCATTTTGAAAACGTGGAAATTAATGTGAAATATTTAGTAGATTAAATCATTAAAACATTTAAAATGATGATTTAGTTAGAGTACCTTAGCACTTGAGAAACACATTAATAAAAAACAATTAAACAATTTCATTTAATAAAAATATATATATATAATTATTATATATAAATTCATTATATGATGTGTCAAAAGGGTTGTATATACACATTATAGGATAATTAATGTTCATAAAATCATGATATGCCTCAATGAATGGAGATTGTGATGAAGTCTCTTACAGTGAGTCCGTCTCATAACTTAAAATCATTATATTATTTAATAATTCACTAAGGAAAATTTAAAATTTAATTATAAAATTTTTAAATACTATTATTTCATTATACCACTTATTCCCATTTTACCAATATTCTATAATTATATACGGTCATATCGATCATTTTGTAAATATTCTGTACTTGAGTGGAAAGTGAAAATGGTTTGATGTCACTATCCCATGTGGTTAGAAGTCTATCATGCCCAGAATAAAATTCATGAAATTATAATAATTTATATACATATATTAAGATTTTAAATCAAACCATGAAGAGTAAATATGATAAATGAACAATATTATAGTAATAGAGATGGTAAACCGTACATACGCATGAGTAAGGTTATACATTTTTCATCTATCCGTAGGGAAAGATGTTAAGTATTATTTAACCATACTAAAATGATCATAAAATCATTAATATCATTATAATAATTTTTATATACTTATAAATGTCATACAGTTGATATAATGAATAAAAACGGGTAACATCACTTCGTGGAGGTGATAGTTCACATGTATGCACAGACGAAATTATCATTTCCATGCACACGAAATGTAAGAATTTAATTGATATATTATTATCATATAATTAATAATATGTCACTAATATCTCATATTAAAAATTATTCAATTATTATAACTTGTCATTAGAGATGGATATGAAAAACAAATTAGATCTGTTCTTGGAGGTGATAGTTCACACATACACACGATCGATTAATTCCTATCCCATTTAATGAAAGTGGAGATGGATTTAGCTGATGATATTAAGATAATAACATCTCAAGATATTTTGGATATTTTATTTATTAGTTACTCATGGATGGTTTATAATTAAGAAAAATGGAGGAAGAAATGAAATAGAAATACTTAAAGAAAAGGATACCTCTTCTTTGGTTGATCACCTTTGATGAACACCTCAACACCACTAAGAAGGGTGTTATGCATAAAATAAGTACTCAATAAAGTTTGGAGGTATTATAGGAAGGGGTTTGGGTAGATATTGTCCAATCCAAAATGTTTTTGAAGTGTGAGTAAAAGAGAGGAATGGGTTTCCTTTTATATGATAGGGGAGGTGCACCCCTATATATATTCAAAGTATTATATTAATATAAATAAAATTTAGATTCCAAATGGGTACATGATTATTTAGTTTAATTTATAATGAGTAGGGGTTAAAATAAATTCATAAAATATGAATTATATTAGTTTTTCATAATTCTCAATCCTTATCATTTTGTTTGATTTTTTCTAACTCTTACAGTTTTATCAAATAATTTACAATTAGAGAGTTGAAATGATTACCAAATCATGAAAAATGACAAATGAATGATTCAATAATGAAATTATAGAGTTATATAAACAATTTGATCTAATATTTAATTTTTATAAATTTTATATCATATAATTTGGTATTTTATAACATAAGTTATGAATAATGTAAATTTTGACAATTTTCATTACATGACTTTTTCTAAAAATCATAAAAACTTGATTATTTGAAAAATACTAAATTCTATCAACCACAAAATGTCATATTCATCCATAAAATTATTTAATGGAATAAAATATTTCAAATTATATATATGTTAATATTATTAATATCATTAATTGGTTCTTTCATTAATAAATCAATTACTGCATCATCATTGTGTCACTTATTAATTTTATTATATATTTCATATAAAAGTATAAATAAATTAAAACGATTTAAGTAATATTATTATATTTCTAATTAATATTAATAATCAAATATATCACTTATATAACCCCATATTAAAATTGTTTTATTACTGAGAGACATATTTAAGACATATTTGCCTTATATTATATTAAATGTTATAAATATTTTAATCACACCCAATTGGCCTCCAAAAGATAGAATATGTACCCAAGGATGTCTGTGGACAATAATAACTGATCCAATAATAGTAAAACATGTTTTTTTAAATTTTATAATAATATAAAATCAATATTATCTTTTACTACCCTATTTACATTTAACCATGGTCAATAAACTATTAAAATTCTTATTCACCAAAAATTATTTTTATCCCATTTTTTATACTGAGTACAACCACATATTTCTATTTTTTAAATTTAAATTTACAAGTGTTGTTAAATTAGGTTTAAAACTAACCCATTTTATAGTGAGCGAAAATAAGATTTTATGTAAAATGTTTCAAAGTTCCCATAGTTTTGATATTTAATTTTAATTTAATAAATAATCTAATAAAAAAATTGGATTAACTGATAAAAATTTATTCTAATATTACCATTAAACATTGTAAAAGGATAATCCAAACAATATAAAAAATTAGGCAAAAAATATTTTAGAAGTAAAATGCAATATTTTTCACAATTCATTAAAATATGAAAGTAATCATAAATATACAATATATTTATCTAAACTAAATTTTCATGTAATAATTCCAAATAAGAATTTTATATTTAATAATATAACATATAAAATCTAAAATACTATATTTAAAAAAATTTCTTCATTAAAAGGCCGTAAAAATTATTTTTTAAAAAAATAATCCTTTTATTTATAAAACTGAATTTCTTCTCGTATAATGTCTAAAAATAATATAAGATGAATTTTATACATCATATTTAATTTATATTTCATTAATATAATCCAAAATGTGTGATTTTATTATTTTATAAACATAATTATTCCCACTTAAATAGCTTTTTATAAAAACACATCCTTTATATTCAATTGGTTCTAATTTTCATTTAGAACTAAAATTTTAACCAATGAATCATTATATAAACATGTATAAATTATAATTTTATAATTTAGTTAATATATATCATTATATCCATTATAACCGCTATGTGATATCTTCAAATTAAAATAATAATAATAATATATTATATTTTGGTATAACTCATCTTTTAGGAAAGATAAGATTTTAGAGAAACCTATTGTTGTGTGTCAATTATGTAATCATACGTATAGACCTTTTTAATGTAAAATTACTTTCCAATTCATAAATATTTTATGATATGAATTATTATTATTTGAAAATTATCTGGGATGTTACAAAATGAGTATAATGTTGTAAAAATAGATTGTTTTTATCATTCATTGTAAAGGTTCTAAATAAGAGAAACTTGGAATGTTTTTTCTTATAAATCATTTTTAGAGCCTAATTTAATTACAATGTGCTTGTAAATTGTATTAAAAACTTTAACCCAGTCAATAAGTCTTTATAAAAAGGAATTAAAGTCCCTTGAAAATGCACTAGTTTAGTGAAAATCTACACAAATGCGGGGAAGAGTGTTGGTGGAGTGGGTTGTGGGACTTATTTTCCCTAATAAACACTAAATAACTCTATACTTGTAACTCTTTATGATTTTATTTTCACTGGATTCATTTTAAAAAATTGAAATATGTCACCAATAGTACAAGGAGACTCTTTTATGTAAATGAAAATTTAAATTACTCAACTCACCCCCATAATGAGTCTTATTATGGCATGTCTCTGAAAAAATTTGGTATCATAGGCAGTGATTCATGAGATGTAAAGAGTAAAAAAGTTAAAATCCTAATATCTCTTCAACACTGTATATTATAACTAGAGATAAGTAAATAACTCATATGGTTATAGTACCATATATTTTTTGGTAATAATTTTAGATATAAGAGGTAAAGTAAAATAATATATCTACAAAATTTTCTTTTGAATTTCTATATCATAGGTTTGAAACATTTTGAAATTATAGATACGGACATGTATGATATAAATAGTAAACATAGATTCTAAATTACAAGATGTGTTGAATTATAAGTTTAAAAACATTCGTTTTAACCTTAAGAAAATCTATTTTAAACAAATTTAAACAAAGTTAATTCAAAAACCCTAAAACCGTTCTATAAGAAAAACTTTCTAAGGTTTTGGTAAATTTGGTTCTATAAAAGAAACTTAAGGAATGTTTACATAAGAAAGATTCTACCTTAAAGATTATAGAATCATATTTATCAGAGTAAAAAAATCATAAGAATGTATATAAATGTTATAAATTATTCGATTTTTAAAATATAATGGAAAAAAAATGAAACAAAACAAGTAACCAGTGGGAATATTTTAACCCAAAGTGTAGGGTATCCAACAGCCTTGTATAAAGGTGTCTTGATTTATACTTTCAAGAAAATATGTCCTTTTCACACAGGGTAATCCCTCTATAGGAATATCATAATCTGTCTTTCTATCCCTGCTAGCCCTTGATATTTAAGGTAGTCTAAACATATGTCTTTATATATCCATAATTTCACAAACATTATGGTAGTCGACACCTCTGTATTCCTATCCCCAGAATACCTTGATTGTACTCCGCAACAATCAGAGTCACATGAAGAAATATGAACATGTTTTTTAGTAACATAGTAGGCATGAAAGTATTTCTCTCTATAAATAACTTTATAGTATCCAAATATGTAATTTATAGGATGATCAAAAAGTAGGTATGATCTCATTCAAATGAGATCTTATTTATAGGAAAAACTACGATGATCAGATCACTCCTCCAATGATCATATTTTTCCTTGAATCTTATAGGGACTTGTATGTGTGTCACTCTACCAATAGTTAGTTATAAATAGATTGTATTACATTGTTTCATAATAATTACATGTGTAACAAAAATTGATTAGGTTAACTAATTCTAAATATCTAGAGCCTATGAAATATAATGTTCAGAGTCCAAACATATAAACAATCAGATCTTAAAAAACTTGGATATTCAGATATAGTTTTAAAAAGAATTCAAAATCTGAATTCTAAATACTCCAGAGTCCGAATTATGAGGAATTTGGTTTCTGAATTATAAGTAATTTGGATTCTGAATTCTATGGAATTCAGAGTCAAAATTCATAGGAAATTAGTGTCTAAATTATAAAGAATTCGGAGTCTAAATTTCACATAATTCAGAATATGAATTCCAGAGAACTCGGAGTACTAATTTCAGAGAATTAAAAATTTTACTTATAGATTATTCAGAATCTGAATTTTATTGAATTTAGTTTCTGAATTTTAGAGAATTAAGAATTTGAATTTCATAGAATCATGAGTCTAAATTTCAGAGAATTCGGAATCTGAATTTCAGAGAATTCAGAATCAGAATTTCAGAGAATTTGGAATATGAATTTCAGATAATTCGGAATATGGATTTTAGAGAATTTGGAATTTGAATTTCTTAAAATTTAGTGTCTTAAAATAGAATACTCTATATCAAAAAAACTATAGGGTTCTGATATTTTAGATATGAATCAAATTTTTTTACTTAGTAATAAAATGTGTTTGGTTTTGAGGAATTGTAAAATGAGTCAATGAAAACATAGGTAATGATAATGTTTTCCTTAGGGAAGTAAAATTTTCCTTATGAAAATAATCCTTAGAGAAACATGATTTTCATTAAGACAAAGTGTTTTTGATTTTCAAAACATAGAAAAATTGGAAAGTCAAAAGGAAACCTTATTGAATCAACAAGAACCAGAAACATAAGATGTTAATTCTAATGAAAATGATGTTCAAATTTATAAATATATGAATGATATAATCTTTGTATTATATCCAGATGATTACAATATATCATCTCATTGTCAAAAGGCGCATAAAATTTTGAATAAAATTTAAATTTCTTATGAAGGATTAGATAAGTTGTTGGATCTCAGATAAAATACTACAAAACTAAAATTTTAAAATTGTAGAATGATATATGGTTAGAGAAAAATAATGTTAAATAGAATAATTAAAATTATTAATAATGATTCTTCTTTATGGGAACCAATTAATTTACAATATCAATATTTAAAAGATCTTAGGATATAGTAACCATGATAGAGTGGTATTTTGACTATTATGAAACAATCATAAGAGTTCAAAATCATAAAAATAAAGAATCTTTTTTGAACTCTTATGGATTATGAGGAAGAGATGCAAGATGAATCTAGATAAAATAGGTTTTTTATGGATGATGATTATTCAGAAAAAGGTTCAATTTCAATGGATGGTACCATATGTGGTATCATTCAGATAGCTAAGTTATTTAGTAAAAGTAATTCAAATAGTACAGAATAATGCAATCATATTTCTCACTATTAATGAAAATTTATGAAATTATATTTTAAAATTTTAGTTCATAAGAAACATTTAAAAAATAATAATAATTCATATTGGTGATTCAATAAAATAAGATGTTTTTGGTGTATGAATTTTGGACACATAAAGCCTAATTTTATGAAGAATCATAATTACATAAATAATTTAATGAAATACATCACTAAATCTTGTAATGAGAAGATGTAAAAGAAATAAATGAACAAAATATGTTGTTATTCAGAGGATTTAAGTGATGTTTCATCTTTATAATAAGTCTATAAGAATTCAAAAATTAAAACCAAATTTATTTCATGAATAATAATGATGGGGTAATGTCATGTTATTCATCTTAAAATGGAAATCAACAAGCAAATGGAAATTCCTCATTTGAGTAACATGATGAATATTTTTCAATTTTATAATATAAATATGAATCATAAAAAATTGAAAATCTATAAAAATAATATGGATTGAATGTTAGTGAAATATAATACATAACAAAAAAATTATAATTTCATAAACAATGTTGGAAAATTCTACTACATCCTATGTTGAACATTGAATAAAACTTTAAATTTACCAAAATACTTTCAAGAGTATAATGATGCTTCAATATTATTTTAAAAAATGATAAAATAATTTAAATAAAAAAAATTCAATTCCTGAAAACTCATAAAAATATGTTTTTAATAAAATTAAA
Source organism: Viscum album (assembly GCA_963277665.1). NCBI lineage: Eukaryota > Viridiplantae > Streptophyta > Magnoliopsida > Santalales > Viscaceae > Viscum > Viscum album. Next base: position 896,059,657 of record OY728136.1, on the reverse strand, counting down.
TGTGAAAATTCCCTTGATTTACAAAAAAACTATACTATGTTCTAAAAATAGAAATCATTTAAAAGTTACTAGATTTAATTTTTATTATCCTGGACAATATGAAAATTATTTCATCATGGAAATTACATTGTCTTATGGAGTTATATATATATATATATATATTCTATTTTTAATATTATATTCCCAAAATTTAGTTCAAATGGTTATGTATAGCCCAAACACATTTGGGTTAGTAAATCATCGATTTCTAAATTTACATGACCATTACAAAATATTGGTACCAAAACAAATTATTTCATAGATTGCCTTTTTAGACACTAATTTAAAATATCACCAATGAAATATGTCATTTTTATTGTGGATGATCATGGCATATGAGTGGATATTTTTATAATATTCACTCCTTATCAAAGATAGATGGAGGTCCTGTCACTTTTGCTGAAAATGTAAACTGAAAAATTAAAGCCATTGGATCTAATGGAAATATACACTATGTTCTCATAATTAATGTTCTTGATGAGGAATATGTATATCTCACTTTGATAAGTATCTATCAATTTTTTTAATAAGTTTATATTTTAATTCCTTCAATAATGAATGTTCTATTTTTAATGATAATATTCATAAAATTTGGGGCACCATGAATAGATAATTCATTAATATAGATTTTAAATAATTGAATAGAGAAACAATGAACTATTGAACTACATAAAAACTATTCACTGATATGCCGTATAATATTGGGACATTTTAATTTTTATTCATTGTTAAAATTGCCTTGAAGAAATTTATTTTTTGATATATATCATCTTAAATTGTTATATAGAATCAACAGGAATAATTCCATATGGAAATGAAACACTAGTCAACATTTTTATATATTAAAGAGGTTTCAACTTCTTAACCACATTAACATATTCATATATATATTTTTTGGCCGACTAAAGTTGAAATCATAATAGGGAAATATATTTTTATTCTATAGTTTCTGATTTTTATAGATTAAAATGGGATTTTTTCTCATATATTAAAATTGACTCTTTTTCAGTTTTTATATGTTTTTTCAAATTGTTTCAAAATTTAAATAAATTAAAAATGATTTCTTTATTAATAGACCATGAAAGATAATTTAAAGTCCTTCAGGTCAATGCCTATTATCGAAACATGGATTCAATCATACCTTTTCTTCTACTTAGAGAACTCCCTATAATTATGTTGTTAATAGGAGGAATATGATTTTTTATTAAAATTCAAGGAAATTTATATGTGAATATATTATGCGTAGACATTTTTTAGCAAAATAAATATATAAGATATGTTATTTTATAAATATAGATCTAATTAGAACCATTTAAATGACAAATTACATATGAGATATGGAGTAATAGAAATAAAAATGATGGATATTATAATGTTTTGAATATAATTATTATATTTTAAACACCAATGATAATCTCATTAATTTTTGTCCAAATGAAAATGAATGAATATTTATAGGCTATTTTACTACATCAAAATCATATAGATCTTTCATTAAAGGAATTTTTTTTAAAGAATAAAGTACTTTATATTTTTTTTTCAGATTACCCAATTGATCACAATGTATATTAGATTGATTTACTATGTGATTATTCATAAAATATAAGACATATACCTTTATTTGATGAAAAAAGGATCAGGAATTAGAACATTATTTTCTAGAACCAAATCCCGAATTATTGGATTCCATTAAACTCCAAATTGGGGAAACCCAGATAGACTATAATCCTTATGAGCCATCCTTTACAAACTATTATATGATGTTTAGATAGGAAAATTATAACAAGAAGGAGTGTAGTAAACATTGTAGAGTTTCTCCCATTTTACTCTCAGTTAGAAACTAAATATATAAAAAAATACTTAGTAGATGAATGTTGGGTTTTTTCTATCAAATAATAATTAAACTAGTTAAATAGGAACAAGGTATATAAAAAAATATATAGACATTATGAATTGATTTTATTATGAATAAAATGTTGTTTTTGGAATTTGTAGCATTATTAGAGAGTAATGACTATAAAAGTGATTGACTACTAGAATAATGCTATAATCAGGGTTTCCAATGAAATTATGGTCCATGATAGGTGATTGATTGCATGGGGTCAAATTTTCTACAGCCATTCTCATCAGTTTTATTATTTTACAATGGCCTCAAATATGACTTATTTGTGGAACTAGAAATAGCTAATGGTTGCCTTATTTAAATCTTCATTCCAAATGTACTATTCTATTGAAATTTGATCTACATATTATTGGGGAATCACTATGGTCAAGAGGATGGTGTGTAGGGTTCATCACACCCATTTTCAGGGTACTTTTTCTTATGTAAATACAATCTGAATGACTTAAGATATGTTCATGAAATCATCATTTTCTCACATGAATGATGTGGGTTACCCTTTAATTAACAATTAATTACTAGCATTTATAGAATTTAGAATATTTATTTATCATAGGTTATTCATCAATTGAGATATCTATATGTATCTTAGGATCTCCATCAGTTGAACCATTTTGTGAATTGAATAGAGATTATTTATTTATTTATTTATATGATTCTATTTTTTATCCACATAGTGGGTCACTTGGGAGTGTATAATCATTATAAAGGATCATAATTTTTTTGATATTAGGATTGAACCAATTATATGGGAATCCATCATATCACTATTAATGGAATTAGAAACCATTGGTTTAGTGTCAAAAGATGGGATACATCATATCTTTTTTGGTCATGTGATAAGGACCAAACCATATAGTCTAACATCATTTTTCATGTATGTCTAGGAGAAATGTTCTTAAAAAAAAATTATTAGGGACTAATGCCGAGGTGGACCATTTAACCAGGATGAGATATCGAATACAAAGTTAGGCATTTTGATACAGAAAATTTGGCCTTATGATAATTATTTTTGATTTGGGTGTTTGGTTTAGACTATATGGATTCGTTATACATTTCCCATTTGGATAATAATCAAATAACACTTATATTGGTAATAAGGATGCATCCCTATGGATTCCCTATGAAGGGTTTTTTCACATGAAATGAGACCTGTGGAGGGGATTGAGTTTGGTTTTACACCGTGTAGGATGATTCCCAGGATTCTATTATTACATGCTTTGGGAATGTAATGAGTATGAGGGCCATGATTGGTAGAGGAATAAAAATAGAGTGATGAATAGGTTCTTGGTTGGGGTTACACTAACGAGGATACACTTGGATTGTTTGATACATATATTTGATGACACACCCAAATGGGGGCCCAATGGAGGAAGGTGGGAGGAAAATTTATAATAATATTATCTTCCATAACATGCCTAATACCATGTGTAGGTCAGGATCATAGATTAACCATATTTCACAAGTAGTCATTCTAGAATATAAGAAACAAGACGAAGAATAATATTCAATAAAATGAATGATCCTAATCTCACTAGTGGAAGAGGTCAGAGATATGAGATAATATGAAAAGGATTTGGTGTGAACCTTCCCACCAATAATTGTATCCTAGATAGTCATGTCTGGAAACCCATCTGCATACACACCCAAGGAATGGATAATAACGATGTAATGAAGCCGTAGAGGTCCTACAAGAATGTTAAAGGTCTCCCACTAAGTGGGATTCCACATAGATGGTTCCTTGGAATTGGCAGATCATAATGTACTAATCAATAATGGGAAAGGAAAGCGTGATCCTATCCCACTGTGGTGGAACCAGATGAACATGTTCATAGAGACAATGGTGGAAGCATATTTTTGTATCCATCAAATCTGATATAGGGAGATCCCTAACACCACCCTAGTGTAATATTTCTCATGTCAGAACGAATTCATATCCTTATACAACCCAAAGAACCTTCATGTAAGGATGGAAAACTGTGGGTCACCTCTAACCAAAAGAATGAATATCCAAATGGGACATATGCAGGTGTGCCTCTCATAATGGTCATGCATGGGTGGAGGCTATATAGAGGTTTTAATTGGTCCCCCATATAAGAGGGGTATAAAGAAATAAGATACCTATAATTGGTGGCTTAGGAAATTTCTCAAAAGAGACTCACATATGTCCTATACTGGAGAGTTAAGATGGATCATGAATGGACTTGGAGGAGAAATAAGTGCTTCCCATATGGTGGTAGGTCGGAAAGAGATATAGGATCCTTGTGAAATAGATTATCTTGGACAAAACACATTTTTAAGGCATTAGACTACCCTCTATGATTTTATCTATCATTCCCTAGAAGGGTCTCTCATAGGTATTTGGTTAGGGTATGTAACTTTATGAAAGTGGTTGTAAAAAGGGGAGAATAGGTCCTAACACATGTGTATTTCCATTTCACTCCCTCATGGAACATTGATCCCCTATCATCCTTTAATCATATATATTCTCATTTTGTACTAGGTTATTTGATCAATTTATAGTGACTTGGGAGATGGATCTCTGTAACTAAATCATGTGGGATTCATCAACTTTTTCTTTTTTTAAAAATGAGGATACTTGTGGTTGTATTGATATGAAATCAGGATACCATTTTTGAAGGATTTAACCCATGCATGTCTATGGAGAATGTACCAAGAGCATTTATTCTGTATAAGGGCGTCCAGCCTTCTAATGTAACACAATGGGTTTCACAAGCCTTCAGATGTGTAGTGGCTAACACATAAGAACAGTTGGGATGGTTACATTTATCCATCATGGGGATCTTCATCTATTTAACATACCTTAATAACTCTTCATAATATTTTATTCCCATATGAACAATCATAGTGTCAAAAAATAGTCCCCCATCAAGATTTGATTTGATCAAAAGAATAAGGTCTAGTCTTATAGTAAAGTAAGGAAATTACTATGAAGGTGAAACAAGTAGGATTTATATGTTGACCACAGATTTAAGTATAATAGGACTAGATTATAGGTATGGTGCACATGTCGTCATCTTATGGTTTTTAAATAGGCTAGCATTGTCAATAACACCACTGAACCTTCAATGAAATCTTCCACCCACAACCATGCGTGTTTCTCCCTTCATGTAGATCATTTTTAATCTGTTTGATTCTATCCTTTTCACATAGGTCTCTTTATGAAAATTATTACATTAGTACACCATACAATTACATGATAATATAATTTTTGTAGAACTGTCACATAGAGGATCTTGTGCTGGACCACATGATCAGGGGCCCTGTGTGAGGAAATCGATCATGGGGCTTGTGCATAGTTCCTAATCAGGGGTCTTATGAAGGAGGCCTTAAATTGTCTAAATTTTGATCTTTTCTAAATAAAAACAATAATTTAATATTAAAACATGATGCACTACTAAAGGTATTCAATGGATTAACTGGTTTATTATCTCAAAAATGATGATCCACATGTATCAAAGATGTTCCAAGTTATAGAGAAGATTACTATTAAATGGTTGAATCCACTCTCCCAAATCTTCCAAAGAATGCGATCATGTAGAAATAAGATTATCCTTAAGGTTAAAATATTACCTTGTGAGATGAATGACCTTTGGGGAATTCTCTTATCCTGAATGATCATATTTATTTCATGAGGGACATTTTTTTAAAATATAGCAATTGTACTACTGCTAACGTGTCTTCCAAGGGAGTCCATGTCAAGGAAGGAATAGATCAGACATCTCATTTCATGAATAGTAATCATGCTTATCTAGTTATGCAGTATCATACATTAGAGTAAAATCCCCACTGTTATGAATCAACGTTATATGATTCATTGATAGACTATACTCAGTGGTAAAAGATGAATGTGATTTCCAGTATGGAGGGGGAGAGAGGTCTGAATTGATGTGGGTGTACTAGGTAAAAAAAACATGTGGTCCATTCAAGAAGGAGATTACGTAAGTTAGTGTTTATGATGTTGTTTATCTAGGAAAATATTATGGGTACAATAGCCTAGAAATCTTCCCAGTGCTACAAAGGCGGTGGAATGTTGAGACAAATTTACTCCATATGATGCATAGTGAAGTCTGAATTAGCTTGTGGGATGTCTATATAAATTATCGATCCCCAATTCAACAGGATTTGTATGATTAGTAAATAAAACTACGTTAAATGTTGTATAATGAGAATAGGAAACCTCCCTTGGCCCAAAAGCATGTTAGGGTTGCACAGAATATGATGAAAAATTATCTACACTTTGGTGGTGATATATATCTTTGATCTTGGATAAAGGTTGTACTCATGTCAGATGGAGAAGTTCCCACTTTCTGGCTCCCTAATTGATGCCATTTCATAATGAATTAGGGTAATCCTATCATATTAAGACATTCATTATGGAGGGGAAGATATACTAATTGGGGTTATATGGTCAATCATGATGTTTCTTCTGAGATCCATTTGGTCTAGATCCTTATAATTTGGTTGAGCATACATGTACTACTGGTCTACAAATCCAATGTTTCAATAAAAAAAATGAGCTTTTTATAGCATCCATACTAGAAAAAGGGGCCACATAGGGTTGGAATCCCATGTACAGATGAGAATTTATGCGTGTTTTTAGAATTCATCCAATAGGAAAGAATCATTTTGAATTGCATTGATGTATCAAGTGTGGTGGGGGTCGATTGTCGAACTCTTCTGTTCCAATGTTGTGATGACTATAATTAATGTCCCTAAGGGATGATTTAAATAATTTTTTCATGGTCTTTCTATAATCCCACCTACAAACATGATGTATGATGATGTCTTGTGGATTCTGAATACATAGAGAGACATAAAATTTTAACATATTTTTATCCACTAACTAAGACATTCAGTGAATATAGAAATTCTTATGGTGAACTGAGGTTGTATATGACGAAACTCGCTGAAAATTTTCTCGAATCTATCATTGTTAGAGACATCATCATTGAGGCATATTCATCATATCAATTTTCCTTCTATTCTAAATTTATTAAACATTTATGAATGTTTCCCACTATAAATGTCAGTCTTGTGAAATACCTTATGGTATCCCAACTGTTCTATATCTAAATAGCAATGGAGGGGTCCAAAATTTAATTATTGTATCCTTTATCAAACACATCAATCAGTTTGGAGATGGGTAATGTTAGTGTATGGATCCATCTATACCCTAATAGAGTAATAATTTAAGGCATCTAATGGGTCATGATAATTAAAAATACAGGTTGATGAATTTTTCATAGAATGGTTTGAACCAATGGTAACTAGGACAATTCTTCAAATTCTTAAATGAAATTGTTTGAAAAGACCACCAGGAATTACATTTTTGAGAAAACCACATCACATAATCTAATGTGTCCTAGTATTCAATACTAAGAGGAGTCTTGTTTCCCAATAACCCATTATTCTATGAGAAAATAGAGGCCTGAATTGGCTTCCATGATAGAAGGTGTAGGGTTTTCCTCACTGGTAGCTGAATTAAAGAAAAAATGCATACGAACCATAGTGATATATTCTTTTTAGAACATATCTCAAGACATTATAGATGCATGGGTATTTCCCCAATATAGATTACACCTCAGAGAGATGATATACTCCCATGTATTCTCCACACTTAATCCCGACAGTGATTTTTATAATGATAAAAAATATGATAGAGAGATAGTGACATTGATATACACAACTAATGATCGAATTCCATCCACAATGATAGTGTCAAACATGTTGTCTCGAAGAATAGTTGAGATAATAGCTAGTCACATAGAAGATGAATTGGATAAATTTGATGACACAACTGATGTATCTCAATCATATCCATTCTCTATGGTTGGTCATGCAGCCACCATCACTAATTTAAAGGAGATCTATTTTTTCATTTGGAAGATATGAAGAAGAATAAGTATAAATAGTTGGAAAGGCAGTTGAGTAACCAAAATATGGGCATGTGGGAACACCCATCGGGTTATGTTACAAGTCTCATGGATCCCTAGATATATCCTTGCAACAATGGGCTTATAGATGAAATGGTTGGATGTTCATCTTAGTTGACACATTAAGTTCTCAATACTATGGGGACGGATACATGAAATCTTTCATCCCAATAAAAGAAGTGGAATAGGGTGGTAATTATGTAGCATCATATGTTCCATAGTATGTTTCTATGGTGTTGTTTAATTTTAGGACTAGATATCCATACACATTTTATTATGATTTCATTTTACACATTCTATATCAATTTCATCCTTAATGAAATTTTTCACTAATACTTCAAGGATGGATGGGGACACCCCATAGGAGGCATGAAAATGTTCTGATGAATCCATAATCATGATGTATGAAATGGAAAATATAGTGCTTCATCAACCCTCATATGTGTAGAGGGGAAATAATAACGTGGTAATGTTCTATGAACACCCTATTACATCATGTGATGTTTCTGACATTTTCAATCCACATGATATTTTTGATATGCTTCCTATAATAGAGGACCATGTAGTATGTAATGTTTGTCTCATTTCAACCCAAAATTGGATTAAAGGGATATCATAGGGATTGATGAAGGTGTTGATGAAACTCTATAAGGTTTGACAAGGCTAAACATGTTGGGAAGTTAGTATAGGGAATCGATGAAAAATCCAATTCCAGTACTAAGAAATGCATCTCAGATACCCATACCAGTGAGTAGGTAGGGAGATGTGTGGTCTTATATAATGAAGTACATGTTGAATCATTATATATTGAGGATAGGTTAAAAACATTAATTTTCCCGACTCTGTATATCAGTAATAGGAATTTAATCTGTTATAGGATGGATATGAGTTTTCTTCTTATTGAATTACTATTCTTAAATACATATGGTCTTTTTTATTTGATATCTCACATCAGAGATAAGGATTTATATATTTTTTAGTATATAATATTCCCATGTCACATTATGATTAAGAAATTATATTCTATTATTTACATATCACTGGGTAAATGACTAATGTGAAATATAATATAGGAAAATCACAAGATCCCTTAATTCTATATGATGAGAAATATCAGCAGGGTGATCCTCATCATGTGTTACATTCTTAGTGAATCGAGGATGTTAATATTGGGGAAATATCATTCCCAACAATCTTCATATATATGAGTGAGTTTTATTTAATGTTTTTTACTTCACTACATTTACTATCGTTTACCTTCATGCTGATGGCGAGAGGTGTCACTTACTATTTAGTGTAATTGAATTTTGTGACGGAGCCTGAGTCAGGGTATTCTATGCTAGTTCTGCCAATACTATTTGGGGAAACATAGGATATCATTTAGGGAGTGTAACAAGGTGATTCATTGAGTGAACACACCTGGAAATACATATCTCCCTTTGAACAATGCATTGTATTGGTTGGATAGACATGTTGCAGATAGTTTATAAGATACCTTTGTCCAATCATCCTTCATAACATCATAATAATCAAGTAAAATTTTCCTTGTTTATATATGGCAGATCCACATAATCTATCATGCATTGAAGTCAATCATTATGCATTGGTTGGATGAGAAAAGATAATAGTATGACAAGGTGGATCTAGGGTGCTAGTTTTTTCCCCAGAGAGATTCCATAACCATATTTGAGATCATCCATACCAAGTAGGTGGAGGTGTATTATAATAACCATGATGAGAAATATCCCCAAATGTTCCACCTTAATTAAGAGTTAAATTTTGGTAGGAAGAGATAGTTTTACTCCACCATTCCTTGAAATGATAACTGTAAAACATAATTCATCCTATTATTTGATGATTAAGAGGATCTTCAAAATGATGAGGAGGTAGCTGCAACTCAAATTGACTAGTTTTTAAAAAATTTCAGAATATTATTGAGTTGTAGGCCAAAAAAATCAAATACTATGTTGAGGAGAAGTTGGAAACAAGGAAGGGATACTCTAAATTGAAGAAGATCCTCTACTTTTTTAATATTAATAAAAGCATTGATTTTTCCAATCACAAGTTCTTTTATTATAGTCCCTATCATAATTGTAATAAATCACTACAAATGATTCCTTTGATTGACTACAATCACATCATTATTACTCAAACAAATGTGTTAGAGTGCTTTAATTTTTTCCAATGACAAGGTCCCATGTGATCATAGTTAGAGTATTTCAAGGGATATATGGATAACCCCACAATCAAAGTTTATTTTATGTCATGGCCCTATATTTTTCCTATCTCAACCAAATAGAGTATTTAGAGGAAGATACATGGAATTTTCATAGGACACCCTTTTCATGTTTTCATCCTAAAAACTATTATTCCTCTTTCATTTCATTACTCAATTTTTTTTCATAAAATACATGGAGTGAAGGTCTAGTGATCTAAGACCTGAGTTTTATTTTTTCAGGTTTTCAACATTGAGAGTGATGTGTCTCTTTTCATGGGATGTTTAATGATGAGATGGTAAGACTAAAAACACTAGTTTTTAGGTCAAAAAACATCAAACATGAGTTTTCAATGATGAAAAAGTAAATTATTTTTATAGAAAAATGTTCTAACATACTTATGATACCCCAAGGGAAATTTTGATATAGGATTTCGTGATTTTTGGAATTAAAACATGATTTTTGATCAAAATTTGAGGAATAACTATAGAACTAAATAAAAAATCAGTTTCCTATAAAATATTATCTATGATTGTATGAGTAGTGGAGGTCTCTATGAGGATGAATATTCCACTATTTAACAATCCCATTTTTCAGAGAATTTATGAAAAACCAACTATGGTTTGTTACATTATATAATTATAGTGGAATCATCATGATGAAATTCCTTTTATGATGGAAACTCATGAAAATCACGATTGGGTGTGTTACATCATAGTCAGATAATGTAATTATTAGGAATTATGACATTCTATCATCAATACATGATTTTTTTTAAGATCTAAATTTCTAAATATCAGAAAGGATAGATTGTGAAGTAAAGTTTTCTATGAACAAATATATCATCTTATATTTATATTCAGTGAATGAGAATCAACTCCTACATTATTTTTCTTGTGTCAATGATGGTACATTTTATTAAGTGATCGATGTCTATTTGAAGGAACATTTCTTTCAAGGGTGAAGCATCATGATATTGAATGTTTTGCTCCTAGGACATGGACCTCATAGTTTATCATAATATGGAAAAGATTTTATTTTACAATGTTAAATGCCATACAAAACTAACATTCAAGGATTAAATTTAAAATCTGTTATCTATGACCAAAATACTAATGATTCTGGTTTTAAGAATAATCTATCTAGGAATGTTCCAAACTTTTCATGTATGTAGGGGAATGGATATAAGCTATATTCCATGTGTCTCTAGATAGGATGAGTGATATGGTTGGATTGGATCATGAAAATAGTGTAGGACCCTCTTGTGGATGAATGTACCCCTAATTGTGAAAACCAATTTGTGGGTGACATTACGCAAAAACATATCGAGCATGTTATTGTATAGTTAAATAGTGTAATTGTCTATATAAAAAGAACCTTTATTATATTAAAATATTCAATGACAACTGGAGTGAGTTACTACTTTGTGAAAAAATGAGTTCTGAGGAATTACCACATTCTATTTCCCGTGAATGAATAATTTTTATGGAGATTCAGATTTCCCCAAACACTTAGGTTGGTTTGGGAAGGGAAATTTCATGAATATGGGAGAAGTATATCAAATAAAAACTTCCCAATAGCAGGGAAAAATTCATCATGAATAGGGTTGACCAAAACATAGAAAATACGGTGGGGGGGGGGGTTTGAAGCTGGTTGCAAAAAAAATGACTCGAGTGGAGTTATGCATCTCATTTGAATGAGAATGAAGACATACATGGTTTTAGAAGACTATATAGTTTAAATTATTTTATTTAGGAATTATTGTGAATTTTAACATCATTGATTGAGGATTGTATGGTACCATTAGTTATATTTCATAAAAATAGTAACATATATTAATATGAGTATATATTATATGTGGCATACCAGACCATTGTTATTTCAGAATTCAATGGATATTAAGGTGGAAAATGTAAATCATGATTTTGGGGGTTATCAGATTGGGAGAAATGGAATGGAAAAAATATGAGGGGGATGACAACAGACTAGGTTTGAATATTGGGTACCAACATAATGTCATAATTTATTACAAAGGCATATGAGGGTTCTCTTTAGGACAAAATGTATAAATGTTGACAAACCCATTTTTTGAAACATTAAGAAAACAAAACAATGTTGTGTTACTTAAAATTCAATAAATATCCCCTATACCTTATAATCCCATTATGTGGGAGACATAAGAAGATACTATTATGGTTTTTAATGTATAGTTAAGAAAAACGTTCTCAATAATTCTGACTTTCTATTTCTGATTACTAAAGGTTGTTTATGGGGATTCAAACGTGTCCAATATTAGAAGTATTACTTGTCGAAGTGATCTGACTAAGACAAAATGTTGTAACTGTACTGATATTCCCCCTAATATGTGTAGTCTCTTTCATGTATCTCACTCATATCTAGGTGGGGTACATCACTATATTCTAGGTGGTCCCCCTGAATGAGGGGACCCAATTTATGATATCCTACATGTATCATTGTTTATATGCAAGAGAGGTGGAATTTTTCATTACCCCATGGATGGGAGTATGAATCAAGGTCTAGGTGTCATTATTTATCTCATTAAAATGAGAATCAAACCACACATTGTTTTGAATAATTTTCTTGATAATGTAAGAATTAATGTGTGGAGATATGGTTTTGTAATAGGTGCACCTACACGGGGTGATAACTTGAATCATGTCTTTTTATATAGACATGACTCCTATATATGATATCAAGGGAATTTCATATATAGTTTATGAACTAGGATATATGGTGTATACTTCAGTATTTATCTCATGGGGATGAGAATCTATCCATATATAGTTATTTAAATGTACCATATGTATGTCTGACCCACACCCAAAGAGGGGGGGGGGGGGTTAAAGTTATGGTTCTTGGAATAATGAATTGATATTAGGGTTCCACTAAGTATTTCATTCAAATGAGAAACAAGACACACATAGTTCATGATAATATTTACCAACATCAATCATGTATTTATGTGATAAATATGGGATTTCATTATTTTACAGAATGACTGACAGGCCTATCAAATAAGGTATAGGTGTAACTAAATATATCTATAGTTAAAAATTAATCCATATCCAGTTATTAAATGGTATCATTTTTTTGTATGACTCGTCAACATGTGGGAATTTATTTGATGTCGTTGGGTAAATGAATGTGTTCTATGAAACACTACGTTTTTGATGTCAATGATAATCAATCAATACATAGTTCTTTAATAAATTGTATAGTGGTTAACCAATATACATTATTATGATCCACGCAAACAAGGATCAAAATGTTATATAGTTTAATGTTATAAAACAAACAATCAAACCATGGAGTTTCACGGCATGCTGAAAATTAATTATTGAATAGTTTACATCTTATGACTCAGATGATTGGATAAGCGGTCTAAAATCATACATAATGGATTATATAGTTATGTATAGTTTAATGTATTTCTACTAGTATGATATATCCTGGTTTTTATGGTTTCGCAATAAAGTAGAACAAAACTACTTATCATCATGCATTTGAGAAAACCATCATGTGATAATATGAAATATTTTTGCAGGAACCTTGCACCGGTTGGGATGACAATGAGCTACCCATATATAATGATAAAGGATAAGCTCCATTATAATGGTACTTGTGTATGGTTTAACTTCCTTGACACATTTTCTTACAATTTCTAGGCTTCATTCCTAGTATAATTATAGTTTTACTGATCGGCATGTATTCCCTGTAGATGAATGATTGGAGGAAGACCATCTTATTATAATTTGGTAACATATGATTTTTATAAAATTCATTGTGATAAAGGTATGTAATTTTTTTCATAAAAATATTCCAATTTACCACATATTTAATTCTATTTCTCATATATGGATAAAAGACCACAAATGGGAAAAGTAGCAATGAAATATAGACCTCAATGTGAAAGATTGATTCTATTCCATCGAGATGTGAATCTGGGGTTGTTCGTGTGGTGGTGTGGGTGGAATTATATTATAACCACAAGTCTTGTGAAAAAATATTAGAAAAAAACATTTAATGGGGTTTCAGAATATTTTCGGACTATATTTGATAGGATCTTATTAAAATATAGTATTGATTAGATATACACTAAATGGAAGATGGTCATGTATTTATATATGATGTTGTATTCCAGATACATATTTTACAACTAATGTGAACTGAAATTGGGGTCATTTTCCCTTGGTATCGTATGAAGGACATGAAATCTATTAATGATGTTGGCTTTCATGAAGCTGCTGATTCTTTTGTCCCCAACCACTTTGAGGGGTATTGTCTCAAACCATTTGTAAAAGATGTCAATAGAAATTAGGATGTATTTTTAGCTTCATATCTATAGATGGAGGGTATGGTCCAAAAACAAAAATTCCCAATATGTCAAATGGATAAAATTATTAGTCTATTTGTATAAATTTGTGTAGTATAGAGATGATGTTGGAATCCACTTATTCATAATTAAACTTTTTTAAATATTTTTTTAGTCCCACATCGTAATTGATAATTAGTATCCAAGCCTCTAGATTTAATGAGAAATCTTGAACCTTGACTAGTGGACCCAAAAAGATCCTACATAAACTTGTTTCGTGATGGTGGAAGTCTCTTCATCGTCAATACATCTGAAATGGACTACAACAATTCCTCGTTTATTGTTAGAATTATAGAGATTTGTGCCCTCATAGAGTGATGTTGTTTACTATTCATCATATTTACTCACTCCCAATATTTTTAATGATTGTACCCAATTATAATGGCAGTCCAATATGAGTATCATATAACTAGTTATAAGAACATATGTAATAATGATAGAGCTCAAATCCTTATTATCTTTCTTACTGACATAAAAAAGGTGATATCATTAGGTGATTTAAAATTTTGATGACTATTTCATCCATTTTGGGGTCATCCAAAGTCGTTTATATATTTGAAAATGAATCTGTCATTCATTTTTTATCATGAGATGTCTTTCAACACTGTCTCATTGGTGAATTATTAAGTTAACCCTAATATATGGTCAATAATGGGTCTTAGATCTTTCTAATAGTATCACAATCCTCATTAGTCTATTTGTTTACCAACATTGAATTAACTTTCACCTCTAGATGGATCACATGTATTTCATGATCTATTTCGAGGAATATACTGAGGTTCTGATATTCTACCTAATTATTTGTGAATCCTTTTGATCAAACGATGATGTAAGGAAAACATCCATTGATGGATATATTAATAGAACACCAAAACCATCTTTTTTTAGAATATGGTCTTCCATTCTCTTCCCATTTTGGATAATAGAGGGACTCTTAAAATATATTTCCCACATTTTGGGAACATATTCAATAGAAAATATATCTTTATCTGGAAACATAGTATTTAATGATGGTTATTAAGTGGATGATTATTCTATAAAAAACATACCAAATCATTATCATTTACTTATTATTTAAGAACAAATTGAATATCAATATACTGGAAGATAACTTCCCACCCTATAAAAATCCTTGTCTACATATGAAAGCTGGGGAAATATTTGAGAAGATTATAATTAGAGAATAAATAGTCCTATTAGTTTCAAAAGTAGTTTCATAGTTTTTAAATTGCAATGATTAATACCAGACAACTCTTCTCGATATCTTAATAATGATTCTTGACATTGAGCATAGTTCAAGTATAATAATAATGAATTTTCTCATTCCAAACATCATTAATTTTTATATGTAAGGTTCTTAGTGATATATCTATGGACTCCACTTATATAATGAGTGGATTCCCCAGGATGGGTTTCATTGACATTAGTGGAATTAATCGATATTTCTTGAGGCTGTCAAATTATTCCAGAAAATATATATTCCTCAAATATGTGACCCCCTTAATCGTCAATTTAGTGATATTCAAATAGTTAAATTGATGATAGGATATAATTTTCCTGATGTGGGCCATGTGTATTGGATTTCCTCTCAACTCAATATGATTTCATGGATTTGAACATATATGGATATACAATATATTTTCAGGTTGGTCATTGATGTTGTGATTGTGTAATATTATCTAAATAAACATTCTAGAGGTTACCCAAACAGAACATGTCAATGGGTCCATCTTCTGGTTATGCCGTCGTATCTTGTTGAAGAAGATTTCATGAACTGTCACGTTTTCAAAACAATATTGACAGTTAACTAAAAGATCATCAATGTGGAATTTGAAAATTTTCCACAGTAAGGGTATATTGATTTGATTTATGGATATTTGGTATGTGGAACCATCATTATTCCAAATAAAGGGAATTAATTGATAGAAAAATACTCTTTGGGATCCCTAAACAAAGATTATTGTTCATTTTCTAGAGCCATACAAATTTGTTTTTACCATGAGTTACAATACATGAAGGAGAGGGATTGACAACCATCCATTTTCGAAATCATTAGTTCTATGATTAGAACAATGAATTAAACATTCTTATTGTGCTAGGTGTGATCTCTGAAGTCTATGAATACATTAATTTTACCATTATTTATCTCTATAAATATGATGTTGTCCAGACATATCAGATAATGAACATTCAAAATGAATTTATACTTTATCATCTTCTCTATATCAGCCTCAATTTTGACGGTGTGGTTTAGGTGTGTCCTTCTGGATAAATTTTTATATCCACAATTTTATTCATGAAATCCTATGTGATTAGTGGGAAAATTGGGATTGATACCTGGAATCTTTTTTTTTGTAATTCTAGGTTATCATATCCCAATTATTCTATGGGAAGGTGTTATATACCTCATGTTTATTATAATTCATGGTCTCACCAATCAAAGAGGGTCATGGTTATTCAATTTTACCCAAATTTATTTCCATATGTTTATCAATGGTGCTAGATACACTTTCGTAAAATGATGGAGGTGCATCCATGATGTCTTCCTCTACTTCATATTCCTCTCACATTATGACTTCCAACTGTAACTAGGATGTTGGTGATGTTAATACATTCTAAAATTCAGTGGTGGAATCAAGATTTCATCATTTTTAAGGGGAAGAAACTACTTCTGACTCGATGGATGATGTCAAGAAATTTTGAGGATCTAATGGGGAAAGGAGGGACACAGAATGAGTACAACCATTTTCTACCAGTTTCATGCTAATCTCTTCTATCTCAGTTGATGAGGTAATGATCTATTACATCACTTTGGATAAAATTAGATTATTTTTTACATGGATTTAATCACTATTTATAGGGCCAATTTGTCCTCTAACATAGGTTTTCTCATTCATTTCCACTGATATCATGGATGTTATTGAATATGGATATGAATTCAGATCCACCTATTCAATATTCTTTATGGGGAGAACACACTCTATACTAAGCTAAAAAAAGGTACTAGAAAGGATAATTTGTAGACCATTTAGGGCATTTATTTGAACAATTCCATCAACCATGTGTCATTTCCATTCCATGTGATATAGTCCTTCATCAGTGCATCATGAATCAAGTAATTTAAAAGTTTATTTTTAATCAAGAAATGTTTGAACATTTTTATTGATACAATATTTGTGTTATCGGTGGAATGATGAGGGGATATTCCCCTGATGATGTAACCATGTCCTTTCTATAATAACATTAATTACCATATACTATTGAAACCCCATTAATTCTAAGTAAGACATGCAATCCATGAATAGTGTCATGAGTTTTATTTTTCCAAGATTCATTTCATCCATATTTTTATTCCATATAACAACATTTTAGAGGAGGAAAAGTTGAATTCATTACAAAACATCTAGTGGACTATCCAGACTAGAATTTTGCTGAATCCTGAGCGATTTTCAATGAAGGCACATCATAGGTCAATGCCAATTATATTATCCGATACATACTAAGTCATGAAGTATCCTTGTATGATAGTGTCTTGGTATTAGTATGTGATAGAGGTTATCCTGTGGCGTTATAGATGAAAATTCTATAAAAAAATACACAGTTAATATAAAATTAGACCTAAAGTTTTTTAATCCCTTACATAGCCCCTATAGGTACTTCTATAAGGTATTTTGATAAACATAGAGCTTCAAAGATTGATGACATAGATGGTTCCATGGTCAATTATTTTAATATTCTATACATATGGTCTAATAGTTTGTATCTCCTGGTATGAGGATTCACTTTTTTAAGGTATTTTTTAATTGATGAACTTAATGTGGTTGAATCCACCATTAGAACAATAGTTGAATGTTCTTTTTCTATTGGTGGGTTAGGTTATCCAGGTATACCTGTACATTGAGAATAATTATTAGAGGGTGTCCCCTCTATTTATTTTTCAAGGATGATTGTGTTTGGAAATCACCTGGAATTTTTGGGGGATATTATTATTATTTATTAACTAACAGGTGATCTCTCCCTTGAGTTTCAAATTCATAGAATGTTTGAGGAAAGAAATGTCTAGAGTAGGGGATCCTTGATTAACCATGTCTTTCACTTGTGTCATTGAACCTTATGTCCTCTTCCACTAAATCCCTAATAGATCATTGGTAATTTGGTTTCAAATTCAAACTAAACATCCAAGAATGGATCCATTATAAAATTTACATTAATGGAGGACATGATAAAATCTTCACTTGATGAAGAATCATTCTGGCTTATTTACCACTTTTGTACTTTTTGGCATGGCGGTGCTGTGATTCTGAGTTTTTTGGAATGAATTCTGCTAAATTCAAATAAAAAACTTTCCATGTATTTTTAACATATTCATGCTCATTATTCTTATTCATTCAGGAATGTTTCATCTTGGAAGACATGCTTTTGAAGGGTTGAACTGCCGATGAAGTTAGTTATGACATATTAGATGTGGTTTGGGATAATCATTGGTTTAAATTTTGATCGAAGGATAACATGAGTAAAATTGATATCATTTAGACCATAAAATCAATAATAATATGAGAATACTACATCTTATCTTCATTCCATTCATTATCCTCCTCCAGATTGGGAGAAGAAACACATTCTACAAGAGAATAGTGCTTTCCCAACATTTCATTTCTGGAGTCCACCATTTTTGGAATCATTTCATTGAAATAAATACATCCTTGGTTAGTGTTTCCCAATGCATTGTGAAAGGGGAAATATTTAATGATATCTTCATCATTATCCTTGTTGGTAATCATGGTATTTTGAATCACGAATCCATTGTTTTCCAATGTTGAGATGAAGTATCCATGGACTTGATAATTTAGGAAGAAATAAAAAATATTATTCATCTCCTAAAACTTTTTTTGGTATTTAGATCATTGATCATCATGGTGAGGTCATAAATTTTTGAGGCTCAAGAGGTGTAAATGAATGATATTGTGTTTTCATTTGAGTGGTAGGGGGTGCATGTGCCTAATTATGTTTAATAGTGGAATCTTATTCTTTCCCAATTATCTTTATGAGATCTTATGGAATTACATGGTAAAAATCCTTGGTCTATGAGATGGAGTGTTATATAGTTTTTTAATTAATAAAATTGTACAAATATAGCCTTATGTATTTATCAAGAATGAGTTGTGTTCGCAAACCAACCCGAAGAATAATTATAAAGAGGGACAAAAAATTTCATGGGGATGAATTTTGGTTTAAGTAGTATTTTTACATATTCTTCAGTGAAATAAAATATGATACCCTTCAATAATACACCATTTTATCATTTTTAGAGATTAAGTATTGTTGTATTTTTAATTTTGGGTTGTATTGTAAAAGAAAATTTCAATAGACATCGTCCCATAATATATTTTTCTCAGATAGAAAACAATTTTACAATATAAATGATGGTTGTTGTAGTGATTTCATGAAGCACCATGGATTCATTGCCTATTTTTGTTTAGGGGTCCCCATGATGGAATCATAATGGGATATAAAATGTGTTAGAATGTACTTTGACTCACCTAAGCTATGTAAATTTTGGAATATATGATTTCTTCTGTTCGGTGGGGGATGTGTCAGATCAAACCTATTGGGGAAGGATTTGTTCTATATATACCAACCCACACCACTCCTCCATAGATTCTAATCAAGATATTACAAAATAAATAGTGTTTATGAGACCTTTTTGAATGTTTGAATGAGTAGGAAGTCGAACAAGGTCAGTGGTAGATAGAACTATCTATGGTAGCACAAATGATATTTGATGTTGGTATCCAATAGGTCTAGGACTTATAGATGTTAATAGACATGTCATGGTCATGTTATCAATAGCGGGAATTTTTGATATGCTAATATTTGATATTATTATATTAGTGAAGGGTACCCCACATTGAGAGGATCTTCATGATCTACATCAGTTGTTGTAGAAAACATTATTTTTGAGTTATATTGAATGAGGGAACTAGTTTTAGGATCTTCTCGTAGAATATATCCAAATTTTAGGATACATCAGTGTAGTTCAACATTGAGTCTTCACAATTATTTCACCTCTTCCACTTATTTAGAAAATCATTCAACAATTGTAATTAATTCAACCCCTCCAGGAGGTGTTCGAAGCTTAAAATAACACATACTATTTTTCTTATGTGGATACATTCTGAAGAGGTAATGATTTATTGGTTTAGAGAATGACCAAATTCAGGTAAATCCTCTAATTTTGGGTACACACAACACCTTGAATCATTTCTGTATGAACCATTTTATGATCAATGACATCCTCCTCCATATCATCAATACTTCTCTCATATTCTACAGGGTCTTTAGTGGATGTGTTAATGAAATTTACTGATGTGTAATGCATTATAGTCATTTAAACTGTGTCTTTCTAAGACAAAATTTATATATTATTATCATTGGACGTTGTCTTCTCCTTTAGTAGTTATCTAGGAAAAATTTTAAGGATGTTAATATGAATGGAATATAGAGACAAATCTTTTTTCTAAGTCTATAATGTGGATACAGAATCATTGATAATAATTCACTTTGGGTTCACCATTTTCATTTCCAACAAAAAACTAATTCCTAATAGTTGAATTGTTATTGTGGGACTATTTATTTATGAACATTCAAGCCATGTTTATTATTTTCAAATTTTCTCGACCATTTCTTAAATTTCAAGCTGAAAACACACAATGGTTCCTTTATTTAAACCTACTTGCAAATAAAATACATCTATTGGGAAATGATAAATCAACTCATAAAGACATACATTGGTATAGGGGATAGGATATTAGGATTATCACACCCTTTTGGGTGGAATTATTTCACACTATGAGATTTTATCTATGATTTAAGATATGTTTTCCAATCCTTCATTAACTCCCATGTATGATTTGGGTAACCCTTGAAATAAAAATAAATTAATAGCATGTATTGAATTTTGAATCAGTACGTGTCAGTGGTTCTTTGTATATATATATATATATATGAGGTTGACCATCAATATAAACTTATCTGAATAAATAAGAGATTATTTTCTCATTTACAATTGCGACGATGATTCTGATCCCCATAGTGGGGAACTCTAGAGTGTATCATTATCTGAATTGATGGTAGTTTTTATGCAATGTTCGAACCCATGATATGGGATTCATATGTATTCTTTAGATATGAATCATTTCCTAGTTATTTTAGTTTCTATACACTAGAAATATCATACATTTTATGATCATGGTATAAGTAAAAAACTATAAAATTTAGCACCATTTGGAAATGTTGTCTAGGTCAATGGTTTAATTCAATTTTATTGGTGTGGAACATACACAGAGGTGTCCCATGGAACCTGTATGGGATATGGACTCTAATGATACAGAAGGACATAATGAGACTATGGCCTAGAGAGAATTATTTTTTATTAGGGGTTTTGGTTATGGAAATCAGGGAGGCTTCCTACATATCCCACATGTAACAGAATCAAAGCCCGTATAGTTTTGTTATAAGGTTCCACACCTATGGAGTACTAATGAAAGTTTTTTCAGAGGTATTGAGGTTTGTTTTAAGTATTTTTTTTAGGGATTTCACTATATATGATAATTCCCCAGTTTGTATGGTGATATGGTGGGGGATTATACTATGTTAGAGGACCATGTTTGATAGGCGCCTAGAGTAGGAATGACTCCCATATTCTTGATTGGGACATACACATTAGAGTATTCCCATGATTGGTTGATTAAATGGATTTTGTGACCCATGCCTATAGAGGCCCTCTAATAGAAGGGGAGTGGAATATCCATAAGAATATTATCTACAAAAATTATGCATCTAACCATTTGGATTCTGTTATCAATGTGAAAATCTAATACCACATGATTCATGCACTAATGATTGAAATAATAGAAAGTGGAAGAATCTAAAAACTACATGATCTTTTTCTAAGTAGTGGAATAGAATGGAGATATGAGAGGAGAATAAATTGTTTTGTTGTGCTTTATCCCTTTCATCATTATATCATAGAAATTCATGTCTGACAACCCATTTGGGTACACCCTAGGGGAATTTAGGATGAAGAAATGAAGAAAGAGATGTCTTGAATGAAATATTGGGTACCTTTTCCATGTTGTATTCTTAAGAATTGGTTCTTAGGGGAGAGAGTATGTTAAATACCTATTAATAAAAGGGGAATGTATTTCATCATCTTTGCCCCCACAATAACTAGATTCCCCCATTCTTCAAGATTACATGATAGATACATAGTCCCCGCCTGTGTATTTGAGTCCAAGAGATCACAAACACTTCTCTAATGGTTTTATGCCTAGTGACGGAATGAATGAATATCCATATACACCTCGAGGACCATACCCATCATGTAGAAAATGTGTAGGGAACCTATCTATCATTAAATTCATATCCAAATTGGATACCTGCTAGTGAGCCTATCTTCGTGGTATTGAATGTTCAGAGGATTTGATGGAGGTTTCAATTATTTTCTGATTTGATGAGGCATAAAACAAAATAGTAGCACAAACACTAGTGTCCTATTAGAGGGATCATAAATATATTCACTTTGGACTTATCTTGTAGAGAAATTGTGGTTTGTGTATGTCCTAGGAGGATCTATAAGTTATTCATATAGGGGGTGGGGTTGGATTGTCTTAGCTGGATGTTCCTTGGGAAATGGATCACCTTTGGGAGAAACGATGTTAATGGCCTTATTATAGGAAAAATGAGTATCCACAAGTGTCCATGTAAGGGTCTCACATATGACTGATGATATGAGATGAACCTTTGATGAAGTAGTTTTATACTAGATGGTAAGAGGTCCTCGCATAAGTTTATATTTGTTTCAAACTCTTGGAGGACATTAATATCCATATACCCATCTAATTATCAATTTTATCGAGTTATAGGTAGCTAAATGAGGGCTTTCTGAAGATCTGGTTGAAGGGGATGCACTACCATATTTTTAGATATTTTTCTCATTTTCTAATTATGAAAATGAGGTTCCAAAAGTTCCTATTTATATAAAAATAGGAGAAACTGGGTGAATGAGTTATCCCTTGTAGCTCTATGGTACATGTATACAGTGCAAGTACCCTAAAAATGGGTGGATATTCCTCTAGTGCCATATAGGGGGGATTATGAATACATCTAACACAAAGGGTCTTCTATGAACATAATTTAGGGAAATATCCATTGATTTATACAATATATCTTCAAATCTCTATGATAATTTAGGATGTCTTCATAATAATTTCTTCATATATGAAAACATATAGGATCCAAAATTTTTAATAAGGTACATACATCAGGGTGGAATTTTAACTTGTATCTAGATTTGAAATTATTAGGATTGATGGATCCAATAATTCATATATGAAAATAAATTTATTTATGATGGATGAAAAATCATATTTTCTATGTGGCTTTCTATTGGAGTATTTTGATTTAAAATAACCTCCTAGTTTTGACAATCATCATTTTAAAAATAATATTTTAAAAATACTGAAGCACATTATGGTCATAAATAAAAACCTAGTGTTTTGTATGATTGTATTTGATATATTAAATTATCAAAATAGGTTTTAAATAGTTACAGTATATCCTACATAAATTAAGAACATGTTATATTCATGTATATTATCCATGAATATATATGTGGATTGTCAGATTTTTGGTTATATAAATAATAAAATAATGGAAGGAATTTTGAAAACTCCAAAAAATATATATTGGAATAATCATTATGGTGGGAGTTTAATTATTCTATAGGATTTAAAATTTTACAAAATTACATTAAGAACATGTTAAATGAATGAAATAACATACATTAATTACTTAAATGGATTGGACATGAATGTGGTAAAGTACACACGTCACCTATGAGATATAATGAAAAACAAGACTTTTATGAGGCTAGAAAACTAATTGAAATAAATTATTATAGAGAAATAAATGTAATTTTATTATATTTTATTCTATTAGAACAGATATTATGTTTGAAGTATGTCTTATGTTTTCATTTCAAGTGATTCCTAGATAATCACATTCAAAAGAAAACAAAAAATTTAAGATTATTATAAAGAACAATTTATCTTTCCTTGATTCTACCCAAAAATTATTATTTTAAATTAAAATTATTCCCAGATTGTTACTATGGTAGTTGAAGAAAATATTCTAAATGTAATTCAAGAACATTTTATTTTATGGGTAAATATCTGGTATCCTAGTCTAGTAAAAACAACACTCAATGTCATAATATACTACTGATTTATAATATATTGATGTGGGTGGATGTTGTGTACAAGTATTATGAATAAAACACACTATAATATAATTTTTATTCAATTATAATCATGTATTAATTAAATTTCATATAATTATTTATATCAGCACATCTAATAATCCACAAAATCATTCAATAACAAAACAAACATGATTAATGAATCATATTCTAAGAGACCATAATCAAAAATGATATATTTATCTTTTATTTATATCTAAATATAATTATTTAGTAGATATCTTTATTGAACCCTATCCTATAATTTTTTTTATTTTATTAAACCATAATTGGATTCTTTTAATTTTAAATAATTTTTTAAAAAATTCATTTTGTTGAAAATTAATTTATTCCCATTATTTTTCTTCAAATTCAAAATTGAGTATTCTATAAATGGGTGTACTATTATATGATAATTATTATAATTAATATATTATAAATAATTTTAAAGAATAAAAATTCCATCAATTTCATTTCTATCATTATTATTGTTATTATTTATCAGTCAAAAGTAACCCTCATCCGAAATCATTTTCATATTATCCATTCATTTAGAATATGTGACCCAAAAAAATTTTAAATATCAACACATTAATATATAAATAGGAAACATCCATTTGAAACATAATCGACATCTCTTATCTCTCGATCCATATTTTACCTTCAACTAACCTGCTCATAATGGGTATATAGAAGGTCATAGATGATGGAAGCTCATGTTTTTCAATGAAATCCAATGTTTGTGGACCAAAAGATCATTTAGTAATGTCCATAAATATAGAATGGATGATGAAAACTACTAATTAATTAAATAAGGAACATAAGTGTGAAGGTTAGAATTTTTTATGAGACGAAGTCATGTTTTTGGGGAAATAGTTACTGATTTCTTAATGAATATTGAGTTAAGGGTTCATCAATTATAAAATATAAAAATGAAAAATTAGAAATGAAATAAAGTGGAAGTTTCTTCTATTGTAATGAGTGAAATACTTTTTTGTCCCCATTGGGGATCTTTTTAGTTAGTCAACTTCATTTTGGGATAAACATAGTCAGTACAAATGAAGTATTCATAATTTTATAGAATCTCTATTTAGGAAATGATACCATTGAAGGTGTTTAATGATGAATGCACTGTTATATGTAACTTTTTTCACATGAGTATTGCTAAATGAGAACTAGATTTGGATAAAGTTATTTTTGATATATGTATTTGATGTATGTCTTGATAAAAAATGTAATGTTGAGTTTACCAAGATACATGGTGACATTCATATAATATTATTATAATTGAAAATGTAATATAAACTATTATACTAATTATAGAATAATTTTATTAGTTTTTATGAATAAAAAATTACATTTACATAATGGTGATGTAGTGATATTCCATAAAAGTAATACCCATTAATGTATTCTATTGGAGATGATTTTATATTTTTGGGATTATTCTTTTGACACATTAATGATAATTGGTCAAAAATATCTGAATCAGGGGATTTATTAAAATACTCACTACTAAGTGATAAATAACCTATAAAAAAAATGTATTTTAGTGGATTAGAGAAGATGTTATCAATGATAAATGAGTCTTTAGTTCAATTCATTAGATCATTTTTCTGACCCTATCTACATTCACAAGGATATGTATACTCACAGCTAAGATACTACTAAATTATTTGTATATGATGATAATTATCACGTTGTGGGGATAGTTTTCATAATATAGTATATTTTTATAAATATTTTGAAATCTTAGATAAGTCTTAAGTCATCTGAAGAAAAAAACTCTCGAGTTTGTATAAGTGAATGATGAAGATGATCCAATTATAATCATTTATACTCTTGATGAGTGTAGGGATTACGATGTGGTTATGTAATTAGAAAATATTTCCCTTACCCTAGTGATACTATCTCTACACTACAAATCCCATGATGTAGATCCTTTATATATACAAAATTTTAAATGCTTGTAAAATTAAGTTTTATATAATAAAGTAATAATGGATCTTGAAAATGTAAGAGTACGTTATTTTTTTAAAATGTGGATTTGGGGGATTGAAATTATTAGATCTGGGATCATAAAGAGTCCACTGTCTCTAAATCGTATATTAATAATTTCGATGGAATGGTGGATGAGAAATATGTGAAAATAAATAATTTTAATAAATATTCACAAATTCCAAAAGATAGATCATATCTAAATTGAAATGAATTAGTGTTAATTAATCCCTTCATTAATATTTTTAATGATATTTTAACCATAATGGCATGTCTTTCTGAGAATAGAAATTTGGTTTCTTAGAAAATTTTTATGATTCCTAATCCTTTATCTGTGAAAACTGATTTGACTTAGGAATTACTTAATGAAGTCAAATATTTCAACCTGAAGTGAAAGAGACTAAGACAAATTTGAAAATTATTATGTTATATCAATTTGTATTCATAATGAAATTTCAACCCTCTATATTTACAACCTCAAATTCTCCTGTTCTAATGAGTTTTTTCATATAATGTTAGAGTTGAGTTTTATATATTTCTAGAATCAAGGTCTCCAGGATTATATTCTTTATCTAGTGATAATGGAATAAATTTAAGAAGACATTTTTGGTCAATTACATGATAACTAAGAGGAAATTAAGATGTTTTTTTATTGGTAAGTATATATTAATAAATGACCATGTTGGTAATCTTGATAAATATCATGGTTTTATTAATGGAGGAAATTTAAGTGTTTTAAAGGATGTAAGAAATATTATAAAATAATACATTTAAACATATGATGAAAACCTATTTTTTTCAATCAGAAAAATTAAATCTATATAATATATATATATATATACTATGGATGTAACATATTAAAATTCATACAAATAATAAGAACAATCCTAAAATAAATCATCAAAAGTTATTGGTCCATGTACAAGTAGCCTATTATTTTTCAATAAACATACCCTTGTTTCAATTTCAATTAAACCCCATGTTGTTTTTAGTTATAATTTTATTAAATATTCTCTCAATTATGTTAATAAGGTTGTTTATAGTTTTCTATCACACGTTAATAACATGGATATGAAAGTGCAGTTGATGAATGGTAGTCTAATAGGAATCCAGACATATGTGAATATAATTATGATCAAGATTCTTATGGATATGGATTTGGGAATTTCATCTGCATACATTTATCCACTTATATTCACTCAAAATATAAATGATTATACAAGTTTCTTATCATGACATGTAGAACATTATAAGAATTTACTCAAAACACACTAACATTATTTTCTAAAATTCACAAGTTATAATTTCTATTGATTCTTTAATTCATCAAGTCTGATGATATTTTGAGTATCAAAATACATGCTGAAGGCTAATTTAAAATGATAAAGATACATGTTGGTCATGATACTACTATTAAATCAACGAAAATAAAGAAGATAATAAAAGGTGATTTTGTCTCTTAAGTTCCATTAATTCCGACTCAATTTACCTCTAGCACCACTGCAACCATAAAACCAAAATCACCCAAACTTATTGGGTTCCTTGAATAATATTTCATAACATTGGAGAATGGATGAATATTATTTATTCATGATATTTAATGAAATTATATATTTTTTTTGATTTTAATTTATTTCATAGTGATTCAATTCATTTGTTGTTTTTTTTCTAATTTCAATTTTTAAGGAAACAAAATCTCTTATTACTTCCATATTAACATATTGTACTACAATTAAATAGTTATTAACATTACATTTACCGCATTAACATTTGTTTTATATATTTTAATTTTCATTTATAATAAAAAATATTGGTGAATATTTACACCAAATTAAAAAGGGGGAAATGTTTTTATAAGGTTATGGAAAAGGGGATAAAACTTATAAAATAGTGAATATTATACATTCAAAAAGTCAAGAATTATCAAAATAAGTGGGATAAATACTTTTATTCAACTCTATAATATTTTCTAAATAAAATTTATATTAATGTATTTCTAAATTCAATGTATCATTAGTACAAGAATATATAACTCATTTTAGGTGCTGTATGTGTTTTTTGATCCTAAAATTTTTGGAGATTGTTGGAAAATAAATTTTAATCTGACATATCCAATGTACTTAAGGATTTAGTGATCCTGAATACACTTAATACCATACTGATGCTCTTTTTTTATAAGGGGTTTTTTATGATTTTTTATTTTATTAGGGGTTCAAACTTAAACTCAACTAAGTATGAATTCTGTAAATTTTGTTTGAAATCATCATATTCTTATAAAATAGGGTACATGGAATTTTTTCTATATGATGAAAATGTATATGTATATAAACCAACTACATAAAATAAACAAAAATGTTAATCTAATGTATTGTGGAATCTCCTACAAGAAAATTGCATGCATCGATAAGATCAACATGGAGAAGAATATCTTATATAATCATTTGGCTACACAGTATGGTTATGTCGAGTGTTATGATATGTGAACAATCGCATTTTTTATCAGTTTCTTATGTTAAAATTTTATGTGAAGAATTCAGTTTTGTGAATCATCTATGTGGTGGAATCTAATGCATTGCTTCAATTCATTGTGTTGTTATTATTGAATCGTCTAAATTAATAAAATGAATATTTTATATAAATCATCTGAATAATGTTTTTATACATTATTTAAATTCTTAAGTAATTCGATTTTTCTCTCTGAAGTAAAATTTACCACAAGGTTTCAGATCTTGAAATAAACAATGTGGATTCAATTCTAAAAAATTGGATTTTTCATTCTCTATGTTGGTATTTATTACCTTTCAAGTACAAGGTTGGGCATTTTTAATTCTTGTGTACAATCCTTATATTCTACATTTCAAATTTAAGATAAAATAATATATAATATGATCCATGCTGTCATGACCCATCCCAATAAGGCTCATTCCATGGCTCTCAAAGCTCACCTCCAATAGAACAGGGGACATAAACTATCAACAAGTAGGTATATCACTCTCATGGGAGGTCATAACCTAATTTAATATTATTTAAAAACACATCTCCAGCACATTAAATGTTGAAATTTATAATAAATGATAAAATCTTCATTCAAACATCTTAATCTCATATCCTATGTATCATAAAAATTAATGGATAGTATTCATGGACAAATACAAGCCCATTAAAAAGTTTCTAACACCATGAACGATATGATGGTAAATATGGAATTTTATTCATGATACGATAGGAAAATACCTCAGTATATAAAAATCAATAAGAACTGCCTGGTCGAGGTCTATCTAGTAGACCTTCAATGTTTTAATCATTTTTTGAAGACATGAAACATTTTGGAAAAGCCCGTGTAGGAGTGAGTATAACAATATTCAGTAGGAAAAAATGTAACAAAAAATAATATAATAAAATAAAAAAATTAATTTCTACAAATGAACATGTATAACAAATAAATAACAAAAATATCAAGATCTTATCTACAAAGACACACAGTCACAATTTAATTTCAAATAAACAATAAAACCAACGATTACAACTAGAAGGTTCCATATAGAAATTTTCTTAGAGAAAAAAATCTATGAGTTATATATCACTGATGATGTATGTCTGAGAGATATTTCTTGTCAGGTTTCTCCATTATATGTGTACACAATAATCCTGAAGACATACACTACATAGAATAGTGTAACATCCCAAATTTAATGAAAGGAATAAGGAAATTTAATTCATTGTTTTATTCAATAAGATAACTATGATAATAATTCCTATGTCGATAAAGGATTTCATTTGAGTATATGAGAATCATTATAATCTAAAAACCCAAAATGTGAAGAGGCTGACTAGGAAACGGGGTTTGTCTGAACAAGTGTGACCTAGGGTGCACATTCGTACAGTGTTACAGACTCTCGGGATAGAGATTTGTTTCCTATTTTGTGCATGGTTAGTCAAAATTTAAACTTTTTCATGAAAATTTCCCTTCAGTATAAGGGATTGGTTCATATTTGGTGCACAATTTGGCTAAACAGTGCAGCCAAACTGAGCAAAGTGTAAAAATATGTGAAATTCCCAAAACAGACCTCTTTAATGATTTTAACTTATAATCTTTCATTCTTATCCCATTTCAAGGGTATTTCTAACATACTTCAAGCATGTAGATTTCTTTTCCACTCCCATTAGTTTGGTGATATCTCTCCAACTCATGCAGTGCTTCTGTCACCTTCATCAGTAGAGGAACGACCTCAGTAATCATTAAGTTCTACACCCATAAATTTCTAGTTTCCTCTTCAATCTGTTGTACATGTTTTGTGAAACTAATTTTTCCCTATTTCATGAAATTTAAAAAATACATCATTTTATCCCATCCTAGGTCAAATCATGGACATATAATTGGTTATTAGATTTTTAATACATCGTTGTAGGTGGTATAAGATCATCTAACTCATTGCACATCTTTCTAATTGATTCCTAATCATAGTACTTGTCAGAACCTTATAGAGATGCCTTCATTTTTTGAAATACATTATTTTAATTGTTTTCATATGACCACAATGACTATAAATTATAACAAAACCCATCTAGGGGACGTTCTCCTTTTCATTGTGCACCCCATAGGGTGTAGCTGCTTATTTTTCCATTACCCAGGACAAGGAATGTTGAATCACCTTATGGTCTGTGTGTGTTATAATTATAATATATTCCTAAACAAATTAATTGATCCAAGATTTATACTTGACCATGAATAAGAACTTGAGATCCATTCCTCAATATATATATTCCAATACCCATGCATCATGCTTCACTCTCAACTGAACAAGCCTTAAATTTAATTTTATAGTGCATGTTGGGTGAAAAACTTGATTATTCCATACCATGTTCATTGTTCCATATGCCTCATTTTATGATTACGGATTTAAGACATAATTTAATAGCTTTGACTAAATTTTTTGCTATGTTAATCCTATTAGGATGAAATATTTAATTTCCAATAAATACATGTAATTGTTTATGTAGAATAAATTGTATATTATACCTCATGCTCAAGAGTTTTACATTTTTAGTTCCTTCTACCTTGAAATATTATTTTTCCATTGTTCTTATGATTGACTGTGCAGTTGGGATAGCATAGTAATCTTGTTGTATTTAATTTGACATGATCTCTTTTGATTTCATATAATTTCCATTCAATGTTTCTTCCCTCAGTTATTATGGCTAAATTTCTAATGGATTGGAGAGAACGTGGTTCCTTATATAAGGATTTCATAGATGGGCTCATTATTCTAGGTTATATTGGATGGATTTACTGGGAGATATATGTTGGCATGTAAGGTACATGCTTTTATGGATGTTTCTTATAGTCATTAGGGAGACAAGTTCACTACGGGAAAAATTGAGGATTGACCATTTTAAAGTTGGATGTTCCATTCAAAAGGTGATGCCAAGTCCCCATTGCGAGATACATGGAATGATCTTAGAGTATTAATTACTTGAGTGATATAGTGAACATTTTATGTGTCAACCTGGATGGAAAAGTGGTATTGGGTTATTTGGGGACACCTGTAGAGACCCTTGAGATTCTTTTTAGATTGCATTGGATGGGTTCGGGACTCCACCCATGTATTTTATAGAAGTATTGAATGTTTTCTTATTAACAAGTGATGCTTCTCATTTTTATCACTAGCATTATTATATCATCACGTGTAAATGTGGACTCCAATATAATGATCATGATTGGGGTATGACCTGTTAATTTGGTTGGTTACAATGGATCTTGTATACCTACCAATACATTCATGTGTACCTCATTCAGACCATCATTATATTATAAATCATGTGGAATGTGAAGGGTGTCCCTTTAAAAACCCAGACTAGGGTTTATATGTCTTTTTTATTGAGTTATCTAACTCTATTTATAAATAGAACACTAGTATTTATTTATTGAATGAAATGGATCATCCTAGACACCGTGGGTGCTAGCTTAATGAGATTATATCTCACCACCTTCTTGGTAGCTGTTTGGTTCCTGATTAGACATTATGATCTTAGGAATGGGTAAACAAAAGCATGCATCTTCAAATGAATTGTTAATTCACTTCTTGAGGATGGAGTTTGTGTGCAGATGACCAATACATTGCTTGAGTTGTTTTTGTTGGAGTTCTTGGTTTTTGTAATTTTTTATATAATGAAGTATATGATTTGTATCCCATTTTCCCTGCACTATGATTATTTTTTACTAACTAAAGACATCATGAATACATTATTTATCTATTAGTGTTATTTAGATACTTCGTGGTAAATTATCCTTCTTGGATTTTTTTTCATTACATCAACTATTTTATTCATAATCTCATTCTTTGAAAGTTTACTATCACTTTTTTACCACTATTCTTACTCTAATCTATGAGTTAATAGTCTCCACATAGACACACCCAGGGACCTCAAAACAAGTCGAATGAAATATGAAATAGGGGAGTTTCACTTGATGTATTGTGGCCTACCATATTAGGGAATAGTTTAGTGGCACCTAGGGGGATTCTAGAAGGTTTAATCAGTGGTTGTTTTTCCTTTTGACTCACTATTGGGGTATAGATAAGATACCTGGATATTAGAATTTAGACAAAACCCTATACATGGAAGTAGGAAACCAATGAATAGGGGAAACTGAAATTATCTAGGATAGGGAAATTGTAGTTATT
Organism: Viscum album; assembly: GCA_963277665.1. NCBI lineage: Eukaryota > Viridiplantae > Streptophyta > Magnoliopsida > Santalales > Viscaceae > Viscum > Viscum album. The sequence continues at coordinate 896,026,174 of OY728136.1, read as the reverse complement.
TATTATTCCATAAATAGTTGACATGAGTTCACCATTGGGTGAACACATGTTTTATGATGTTATGGTACTGTTACAATTTGAATAATGATTTCTATTACATTATCCTGATGAAATGTGGTTGTATTAAAATCAGGAATAATTATTAGAATGATAAGAATACATATCATGCATTATTACATGGTGTGTATTATTCCCAGTGTGCATTTCATGGTTTTCATGTTATTTCAGGTCATCCCATTCATATTATACCTTTTAGTTCATGTTTGTTTATAATTAAATAATTTTTCCAATTATAAAAATGGGTATAAGTTATGGATTAGATTATGTGGATGAAAATTTAACTCATCCGGTTTTTGTTCCCTTATGAATTGGAATGGTGATCTATATAATTAAATCATATAAAAGGAAATTTCATGTTTAAAATTAATTGAAAAGAGAATCCCGCTTAAATCGATATGGTCTCCTTATAAATATCATAGATATTATACCTTGACCTAGACCATTTCTTAGAAATGGGATATAGTCAATGTGTTCATGATCCTTATACGACCTTTATTATTTTATGTATACCTGGATATAGTAGATATTTTAGGGTTATGTAGTATCTCTGGGAGGCTTTTTAAATTCCCTTCATTTTACAATTTTTATTGTCTCTATTACCTATATGTTATAAATTCAGTATGAGGAGTGAAATTTCAATTGTAGAGATATTTTACCATGATATACTCATGTTACATGATGAGAGAGTGGTAATGACCACACTCCTGATGTGGTGGGCACTGAGAAACATATTATACCTCATATATTTCCACATGAGGCACCTCATTCATATCTTCAACTAGGTACTGATGCACAATTTTTTGATTGATTTTTTATTGGTTTTTTCAGTTCATTCAGGGATATCCCCAGTCTACCCCCACCCTGAAATAACTAACCTGGGACATGAAAAAACACCATCCTTCCACATTCATGAGGAATGGAAGACCTCATGCTATAGAGTGTTGGTTGCAATCCATGGTTTCCATATTTTATCATATTGATATGCCTCATGATATTTGGGCCAATCTCAATACCTATATGTTACACGACTCTTCCACGTGTTGGTGGGACATCATATCTCAGTCAGATAATTACCGATATATTTTCTAGGCATAATTTCAGACAATATTCAATGATCACATAATTCTAAAAACTACAATAACAGGTTTATATCGGGAGTTCATGCGTATTCAAAAAGGAACTATGATAGTTCATGGTTATTCATATTTCTTCAATGATATCCAATGTTTTTTTCTATATCTAGATGGTGATGAATTGAAAACATTTAGGTATTTTGAAGATAGGATAGGGAATGCAGTCCCCTCATAGGTGAACGTCATACAATTGACTACCATTATAGAGATAGTGAAAAGGGTCTTAATTATTTGGAATAATCTCATATAAGCTTGATGTGAAAACATAGGTGGTTCTATTTTGACATATGGTGTTGGTTCTTGTGGTATTAGGAAATGCCATTTCAAAGGTGCATGTGGGGGTGGTTACAACTCGGTAACCCGCTCTGATTATACAGTGTGTCACCAGTGTGTAATACAATGGAATAAGAGTCACCAGTTACAAGGAACCTAATCGAATGAAGTGTCTATAGAAGGATGGGAAATCTTCAACACATATTTCATTATTTTTTTCAAAAATCCAGTGGTATGGGATCTGTACAGGCATCTCCATCTGGTAATGTATCTATAAATCTATGTTAGGATACGAGTTGGTATTCTACTAGAAATTTTTTCCAAGGTAGTAGTGGTCATGGACGATGCATTTAGGACCTAGAACATCAACATCAGTAGAGTGGATTTTCCCAGGATTATTAGGCTGCATCTTAGGGTAGCAGTTCAGGTCATATGTGTCCAGTGCATCAAATGCCATATGTGCAGATTCTAGTGTCATAAATTGTTAGATGTAGTATTATATTATCCTTAACATTATTTTCTGCAATTGTTCACAAAATTTTCAACCAAATTTATTATATTTGATGCTAGTATGGAATTTCATGGCCTTGAAATTGAGTTCTTATATAGAATCATGTATATGGACACACAATTAGTGGTCAAAACATAGAGAATATTCCAATGATGGGACTTCCCACTTGAAATAGGTTATTGTAATTTATTCTATAGATTTTTCATCCTCGAGATGACCGTATTTGACAACATTATCAACATATACTGAATTATTCCATATCATACCCATATGGATATCTATAGACATTGATTGTCCTTCTTATCACCTGAGGGAATAATATATATACAGAAGGGAGAAATGGATATCTAGGAAGATCGAGCTAGATGCAAGAGAACTGGTATATGAAGATTGAAATCTTAGATTGTGAGACTCTTTATTAGTGATCAGAGATTTAAGTTAGCAAATTTAACTCACGTTGTGAATCGGTTTAAGGATGTCTTCAATTATGATTTTTCTAGTCTGTCTTTTAAGAGGGAGATTGAGTTTACCATTGAACTTGTGCTAGGTGCATCACCTGTGTCTATTCCTCAATATAATATTGCACCCATATATTTACAAGAACTCAAGATGCATATTTAAGAAACATAGTATACGGGTTTTATCTGAACCATCACGTCACCATGGAGTTCAACTGTCCTATTAGACAAGAGGGTGATAGTACCCTCTAATTTTACAGGGATTATAGACCATTAAACCATCGTATATTGAAGAAACAATATTAATTTCCTCACGTGGATGAAATCATTTACCCTCTCTAAGGAGAATCTATTTTCTCTAAGATAAATTTGATGTTCGAATACCATCAACTACATGTGAGGCCATAAAACATAACACAATAACATTATTATGTAGTTATGATTTTACAAGTATTTGGTTATGCCATTTGGTATAAAAAATACAATGATAGGCTTTATAGCCCTCATTAATAGTGTTTCCAAAAATATGTTAATGCTTAGACATGACTATTCTAATCATCATGAGATCATGCTGAGTAATCTAAGTGAAAACTAACTATATACATATAAAAAAAATAGGAAATTGTGGATCAATATGTTTCACTTATGGTAATGTAATATCCAAAGGATTTGTATTAGTTTACCAGGATAATGTTTTCCCCATGGTATCTGGGGAGTATACCAATAATGTGTTTGACATACATAGAATATTAGGGACAATACACTATTATATCTACTTCATTAACAAATTCTCCCTCTTATCAAAAATGATTATCTACTTCTCTAAGAAGTTTGTGCAGTTCTTATTGTTTGATGCTTATGAGTTATCATATCAAGAGATTAAAGGGTGGATAATTTTATCTCTATTTTTCATTCTTCCAGACCTACAATAAATGTTATAAATTATAATGAAATTTATTAGAAATTATACTAGGTACAATTATAATGAAATGTGATGATATCATGCCATATGGATCTTGAATGTTGAGGTATCATGAGGGAAATTATCATATTAATGACCTAGATCTAGCTGTCTTGGTAAATGCTATGAACTTCTAGAAGCACTATCTATTGGGATAGTGATTATGTGTTCACACATATCACAAAATTCTCAAATAAATCACCACATATCGAGATTTGAATATGAGGAAATGATGGTGGGTGGAATACCTATAAGAATTTAACATTGAACTTTCTTACATACCTGAAATGTGTAATGTCATATCTAATCCCTTGAACTAGATAATGCCAAAATAATCTATAAAGTTGGCCAACTGTGAGTGGAAGATGATGGACATATCTTCTGAGTTGCACCTAGATGTTCATAAATGCATGGAAGACTAGTATTGAAAGCTCTGGAAGATACATACCCTCTTCTTTAATTGATTCATATGTGTAATTTATCATATTTTGAGGGATTAATTTTGAGGGAGATCTCTAAAATAGAGAACAATCCCATTGGTTGTGTTTTTTATTATAGTGATACCATTCTCTACTATAGTCATGTTTGGGTGAATTTTGTTATCTGGAATGAGTAGATGAAATAATCTCATGCCTCAATTTGAGATGTTGATCCTATGATTACCAATATTTATAGAGATTTTTATCATCAGTATTGGTGTCTAACTATAAAGAGGAAGATTTCAGGCTTTATCACATAGTGATCCACTAGTTAGAAGAAGAATGAAGAGGATTAGTTACCTTCTATACTTCTATGTAATATATCTATTCCTGAGTGGAAATAGAACAGTGATACAATGGATTTAATTATAGGATTCTGAGATCTTTTTCAGACTATAATGAAATATGGGTGATTGTCGAAAGACTGACCAATGTCATGTACTTATTCTAAATTTGATCTACCATTTATGTTGATGAAATAGTATGAAATTACATCTTCGAGATAATGTGACATCATGGTGTGCCTCATTATATCATTTTGAAATAACATGCCCAGTTATACTCGTGGATCTGTAAAGGGTAAAATAATAACTATGGTCATAGGTTCTCTTGATTATGATTTATCACCTGCATACCAACGAGAAGTCTGGGTTGACTATTAGGGTGTTGGCGTATATGTTATGAACAATTATCATTTATTTAGGAGGTTAATAGGAAAATAATAATCCAATATTCATGTTTTAATTCAAAAAATAATTTGTGTAACAATTAATATAGATCTGTACAAGCCCAGATATGGTAGGTAATTCATTTTACCTTAATGTTGTGTTGTTTCACTAGAGGTAGCTCTACTATTTCATCATATCATCTAGGAGACATCAGTAAAAATTCATCTAATTCAAAAACATGGGTCTATTTCTCAGTCCAATATGATTTCATATACCAATCATTGTTGTATCCCCCTAAATTCTTTGGTGGTACATTGGGTCTTTCTTGTAGTATCACCCAGGTTTGGTCATCGTCAAATTAGGAGACATGAAATGTTATAGTCACAGAATGTTAGGATATTCAAGATAGTTGGGAGAGTATGTCTGGTATCCCATTAGTATATCTTACCTTATAGGGATCCTTCTATGTTATACATCATCAACATATCCCAACTTTGATAGTATCATACTAATTGGTCGCATTTTTTCGACACCTACGTTATCAAACTGGAGGCCGATGCATCTTTTGAAGAGCATTAAATTCATACAATTGATCATAGAATAATGGTTCTACCTGGAATTTCAGTTCCACTTATTTAGGTTCTATAGAATAATAGAAATGTATTTGAAAAGATATGGTATATGGAGACCAGTGTACATGTAAAATGGTAAGAACTCTTTTCATATTACATTGTACCACCCAATGAAGGGAGATTTTGTGAAGTGTTTTTTTAAGGATAAGATGTTGTAAAATCCAAGTCGTATCAAAAGTTTTCGATCAAAAAATTCTAGGGTAAACCCCTAAAAAAATCTTGTAATGATGATTAGTATGTCAAATGAGGTACAAAGTGCATCTTAGGCTCATTCATTGGACAAAAACCAAAATGGGAAACACTAAATAAGGCCAAAATGTTTTTTTGGAAATATAAAACCTAGGGTGCATGCCTATTAAATATTTATAACTCTATAGATAAAGATAATATTAGTATTTTCACATAGTTCTTCAATCCATTATGTAACCGTGTAATGTTTCCCTTAGTACTAGTTACTGGAGAAATGTTGGCACACTATTTTTCCATATCATGCAATCAAACCATGAACATGGAAAATATTTGTGAAATTATAAAACTCACCTTCTTTAATGAATATAACTTCCCTTCATCTGTCTTCTCCCATTATAGAAGGGGTTTCCTCTTCCTCCATTCATAGATATTCTCATTCCCCTCTTATAGTTCATGTGATATCTCTTCTATTTGTGGATATATTCTTTCACCATTGGAAGTAATAGAAATCACTCGGTAAGATCTATCTTTTGTGAAATTTATTTCTTATTTCATCTTCCATCCTTTTTTCTCTTTCAGTGAAATGGATTTTTCTCTATTTTAAATTAATTGGATAAATTATTCATTTTATAATATTTTATGTGGAATCAATTACTAATAACAGATGAGTAGAATGATACAACATTGAGGTTTGATGTCTAACTTATTCCCACCTATTTCATCTCTTTTAAATGATGTGTCATCATGTAACTCACCAGACCATTACAACGAAGCCATGTTTTTGTGAAATAAATTATTTAGGTTGTTTTACTATGAAAAAATCAACTATACAATGTAGGGAAACCCATCCATGTGTTTTTATCCTTGTTTTTGGCCACCCATTAGGGTGTACCAACTTATTTGGCATTTTATCAAGACTTGTAATGTTGAATCACCTTATAGTTTATGTCCTGTAATTATGATACATGCCTAAATGAATTAATTGAACCATGATTCATACATGACCATTAATTATCCATTGAGATCCATTACTTGGACCATATATTCAAATAATAATTCATTATTCATCACATGGAACACCAAAATCCATAAATTTAATTGCTTATTGCATGTTGGGTGAATACCTTTCTTATTACATGGCATGTTCATTGTGCTTTATTACTCATGTAATGATTATTTATTGATTCCATGATTAATAGGATTGGATTGAATGTTATTATTTTGTAATCTTGTTATATTGAGATATTGAAATGAAAATGATGACATGTAATTGTTTACATGATAATACTTATAGCTAATACCTTATGCTCATGCATTGCTCATGTTTAGTGACCTATTCAATTATATATAATTTTACCATAGTTAGTGGTGTTAATTATATAGTTTGTAGACCTTGGTAATAATCTGTTATTTAAATTTATATGATAGATTGTGATTGAATATTATTTTTATGCATTTTAATGTTCCTTGGTTACTATGGATCACTTGCTAAATGTCGAGTGATAACATCAGTCCTAAAGGATTCCATGGATGGATAAGATATCCTCAGTTGGATTAGATTGATGTGGTGGGAGAAACAATTTTTATTTAAATTTTATGGGATCATTCTACTGTTTCTTATAATCAAGAGTGAGGTTGGATCCCTAGTGGGGCAACCGAGGGTACACCACTGGCATGATGGTTGTTCCATGAATTGGGTGGTACGAGGTCACCAATGTGAGATACTCGGTATGAGATCAGATGTACCAACCCTTGAGTGATACGAGAAACATCACATGGTTTCCCTTGGATGTAATATTACATATTTGGTAATTTGGAGACACCAATAGTTACCCTTGGGATTCTATTTAGATCTTCTTGGACGGTGTTATGACTCCACCAATGGATTTTAAGGAAGGGTTGAATGATTTCTTATGCATGTGGGATGCTTTTATTATGAATTACAACTGTAAATATATGATTTTAGGTAAGTGTGTCCACTATGATAAGTCACAATCTTGTGGGAATGTATTCTTAGAAAACTTGATTATAATAGAGCTTGTGTACATACAATGACTTTCACATGTCCCTCATTTAGACTTCTAGAATTTTCCGAAGAACGTGGTATGTGAAGGGTGTCCATTTATGAACCCAGACCACGGTTTACCTATTTGATATATTGAATGTTATGAAATTATTTATATATGGGATAATTATATTTATTTATTTCATGAAATTTATCATCCTTGACATAGTGGGTGAAGGACTACTGAGATTACAAATCACACCCTGCTTGGGAACCATTTGCTAACCATGTGGACATTATGATCCAAAGTATGAAAAAATAGATGTGTGAGGCTTCATATTATTGATTTTTTTCTATATTATGATGGTTCTTGCGGATAGAGGAAAAATCCTATGTTCATTATGTTATTGTGTATTTTTGAATATTGGCATTTTTTATAGCATGCAATAGATGATTTTTAACCCCTATATCATACACTCACAATTTTCAATGACACATAACATCATGTTCATCTTTTTTATATATATTATTGTTTTTATACTTCATATTAGTTATTTATTCTTCTTCTCTTATTTCATTACTCCATTTGTTGTCCTATTATTCTTATGATTGTAATGTTTATTATTTATTATTTACCACCATGTAGACTCTGATCTATGAAAATTTTTTCTCCCCACTAATACACCAAAGTTCCTCACACCTAGTTAGTAACCTATGTAATTTGAGGATTTTCTCTTGTGGTCTTGTGGCTCATCGTATTAGGGAACCGTTCATGGGAACATGGGGAGAAATGATACAGTGATAATCATTCCCACGGTGATGAGGTTTGAAAAAACCCAATCTTGATTAGCCATCTAAGTTGAGGATTGGTTCCCAGGTATTTTTATACATTCTGATACATATAACACCACATAAGAATAGAAAATGATAGAGGATATCACTTTGGGCCTCTCAAAGGTATTCTAAAACTCTATCCATGACATTCTCCGAAAGGGATTACCATCCTATGTGTAGTATGTGATTCAAAACTAACTGTAAAAGAATGGATATAAGTAACACACCATAACAAAACATATCTATAATATAGAGGATAAAGACTCTAAATCTTAATTCAAGGAGTAAATATTGTGTATAATGAGAACATGATTTGTCCCTTCTTCATATGGAATTTCTTATGTAAACGACCAATGTTTGTGTCTGTGTGGAAGTGATAACATTATCATTCACATGCATATCTACTCTGGCCATGTCTATATGGGAGTAGATTGTGTGACCAAGACATGTACATATTTTTTATTCTATGTATTATCCAACGTGTATGACGATAAAAATTGGAAGGGTCACACGACGTGTGAAATGGGTGACACACTATGTGATCATTATCATCAAACAAAAACCCTATAATCCACTAAGATGAACCAAAAACTATGTAGATCCAAGGAATAAATTGTTTTTATCACGAATTTACAAAAGCTAAGTTCTTACTTAGGTATGTTATTGTGGCTCTCTAAACTCGTATTTTCTTCTTAATCTCACCAAGAATGGTGAATGTTATCCGATTGAACCTTTCTGCCATCAACCACTAGTTTCATTCCATCCAATCTACTTGGAAAATTCCCTCATGTTTTACTCATCATTGTGCATAAGATAATATAAAAAAATATTATAAATATTTATGATCCATTACTTTATCCATCCTCATATGATCCTCATGTTTTCCAAATCTCAGATCTATGATACAAAACCATTTCTCCATGAAACAACTTCACACTAATTTTTTTGGTATATGTTGAACCATGGGCCAAAGGAAATTCTCACTAATTAACTATGAAATGTTGAATAAATAATAAATAAAAAATATGATAAAAAATCATTTCTAAATTTCATGTGATCCTCAATTCATTTCCATTTTATGGAAAATGAATAATTACACAATTAATCACAGATGATTTATTCATATTCTAGGTAATCCAAATCTACACCCATAATACACATGATCCACAAATAAATTCATTAGTTGTATTTTTTTTCTACATATGAATCATAAAATAGAAACAAATATAAATGAAAAACTTCTACACATTGATCTGTATCAATCACTACTTATGTACAATTATTCATTTTTTTATTTGTTGAGTTCCTCTAATTTCATCACACACTGGTCATCGATCTTTGATCCAGTTGTCATTATTTTTTGAGGGATCCTCCAAAAAACTCTTTAAATATTCTCCAATGGCTCTTGGATTATGTGGATAGCCTTGTATTTCTATCATATATGTTTCTATTTCAATGAATGAAATATTATAATTATTTTAATTATTTTAATTATTTTACAACTTTGATGAATTTTGTAAAAATACCCCCATGTGAAAAATTTTATATATATCCATGGGTAAAATTATGTTTCTGAAATCAATGTATCCCATTAATTTTTGATATGGTAAGCCAATTTTAGTTTATTCCTCATATTTAATAAAACATAATGCATGTGATATTTAATAAATTTTATTCATTCTAAACATTTATTCCATAAAACATGGGATTGATGTTGTATCAATTCTTGGTCTAAATAATAATACATATTGGATCCATCAATAATTCATGGAAAATAAGGGTCATTAAACTACCCATGGCTTGTGGATTTACATCAAGAAAAGTCAAAACACATGGCTATTAGAAAACAAGTGGGAAATGATCATGCATATATGACTCCAATTCCCATAACATCTCTTGAAAATCCATTTTATTCTACCATATACGTACAAATGGAATCACTCTACAATGAAGGATAATTTTCTTCTAATAATCTATCTCTAATCGTTAATCAGTAAAGGTAAATCTATCCTCGATATCAAGCTCCCCTAGTCTATAACGAGCAAATTGATCATGAAAGTACTTTTTCTACGGCACCATGTGAATGTTTCCATATACCAAGTCTAACATATAATGAATATCTAAGAGGTACACCACCTCAACAAAACTCCACAAGATTTGGAATTGGCCAATGAATATCAGATATAGCCTTCCACCCCAACCAAATCACAATATACTACATCATTGTGAAACTCATTGAGACATAATACTTTTCCCTTAAACTACAAATTCCACCATCATTTATTCCTACCTGGTTTCTCATAGATGAGCCTAGTTTTCAACCAATACTGGATGATTTTCACCTTATAAGTAGTGGGTATTATTAACCCTTGACCCATGAATTCTGATTCTCCTAGGGCAGTCAAGTAAAGTGGTGACCTATTGGGTTCCCCGTACAAGGAGTTTAATGGTGAAATGTCGACAGTGGATTAGTAGCAATTATTATATGGAAACATATACAATGACAGATGATCTTCCCATCCATGTCCAAATTCAAACATGAAATCTCATAGAGTTTCCTCCTAACACTGAATTGTCTACTCATATTAGAGATTAATATTTTGGTGACCATACATGCTCAAACATAACATATTCCAAGAAATCACCTAAAATCCCTTCTTTAAAAGGGGAACTATGTGAACAACTCAATCAGAAAAAAATTTTGAGGATACTCCCAGGAGTTATAATATATTGTACACATTGAGGCATCCTAATAACTCTACTAAACTCTTATCTCGAATAGAAGGATGTGGGAAGGCTTAGTGAGTCTATCCACAATCACCAGAATAGAATCATGTCCTATGGATATATGTGGTAATCCAATCAATGTGTATAGGGATATCCCAACCCACCTCCTCTCTGAAATATGAAAATTTTGATCTAAACCTTCTAGAATATGGTTCTAATCCTTCAATTTTTGAGTAGTATGGAATCAAGAGACAACCAACATAACTTCATTCTTCATCTATGTCCACCAAAGAAGACGTCAGATGTTCTGGTACATCGCTTCCACATCTATATGTAAGGTCAGAGGATATGTATTAAACTCTCATAGAAATACCTCATTAAATACCACTCGTACAAATGTGAATCATCTAAAAAGAATGATATATTCCAACCTTCACAAAATAATCAGGAGAATTTATAGCAAAAAAAATTGTATACATAGTCTCACATTTAGAATCCCTAAGATATTCTTACCTGATTTTTGGTAACATATAAGGAGTAATAACCATTTAATGGAGGTATTATTCTCTAGGTACATCAACAATAGATAATAACAATGATGTAAACTTCTTTGATGCCTCATTCAACAACAAAGAAAAATATCAATTGAAAAGACAATATTCTACAACGTTCCCCTTCCTAGGATTATAAAAAAAATATCAAAATCATAATCCTTGAGTAAATAGAGAAATCACCTATATCTAATATTAATTTTATACTCATAGAAGATGTATTGGAGGTTCTTTTGTTTAGAGAATATGAAAAACCACTAAATCATCAGGATGTGTCTCCACATCATTACTGAGAAGGATATCACTACTAAATTGAGATTAGTGGTCAAAAATTTCTTTCCATGTGGTCAAAATTGGCATGAACCATAGTAAATAAGTAACTTACTCTACATCAAGAAAAAACCATTTCTAGTCCTTGATGCATCATTGAACACTATATACACAAAACCCTCATTTAGTATTCTCATGAAGAGAACATTCTTCAATCTCTTCATAACTACTGAATATCCATCTGTCACCTGATGATCATCAAAAATAGATTCGGATTTTAGGTGAAAGCTCACAAGGGATTTTATATACAAGAAAAATCATGTCTGAATATTTAGTGATGGCCTAACAACCCAAGGTGGATCATATCCTCTACCAGGCTCTAGGGTGGCTCCCTGTCTAATACATCGTTAATGTTCCCCAGGTCCACTACCACACAATCTTCTGATATAACATTTCCCATATTCGGAAACTATAAAATCAATAACTATCACTTCATAGGCTTACCAAAATGATGGTTATGATGTTGTAAATCCAAAACCATCATCAAGTGTCCCGTTTTTTCTTCCTAATATTCTGAGAACACGAGGATATCATCGATAAATACTACCATGAACTGATATAAGATGGGAATTAATATACGGTTCATGTGTCCCATTAACACTACTAGGGTGTTCATTACACAAAAGTGTATCATAATGTAATAATATTGAATGTACAAGAATATAAATGTCTTCTTCAGTATATCCTCATCCAAGAATTGAAAATAGTGATTTCCTGATATGAGGGAAACCTTGGAGAACCATCATTCCACTCTCAACTGATTAAATATACCATCTATCCTCATTATTGGATATCTGTATATAATACACACATATCATAAACCTCCAAATTTCATTATTGGTGAACAAGATTGGGGATACCCTGGTCAAACACTTGGTCAAACAAATCCCTACCTCTACAAGTATTCCAACTATACCCTCATCTCTTGAAGCTCTATGTGAGCCATCCAATATACTGGTGTGAATATCAGGGTCATCAAATGATGTTGATCAATGATTAATTATCTCTCTCAGTGGGGGGGGGGGGGGGCGATAAAATCCTCCATAAATAAATCGTCATACTCTTCCATCACTATAAGTAACTACAGGCTACTGACTTCCACTAGAACAAGGTTCATGCAAGCCAAATTATGATTTCTAGACTATAACATCATCTGAATTAGTCCATGTTTTGTTTCATGGTATTACTGTTAATTAATAATAGAAAACATGGTTTCATCACTTGGTACACACCACATCCACTTCCTGAAACATTCTATTTAGGAGTGAACTTCAGTCAACTAGTCCGTACATAAGATTACATAGTAAGGACTCATAGTTTCTATAAATAGATCCTAATATAAACTATTAACTTCAAGATTTATGCCGCACTATTAGAATATGTGTGTTACACTTAGACATCCCTTTTATATGTCTCCATGAGTAAGGTTATTTCTAATGTATCAGCCTGAATCTATATGCCTTTAAATGGATATGAAAAAAATAATATAATGAATTGAAATTGTTTATATCAGTAATATATCTAATATATTCAATATATATACAGTACCTTGAATCTTCCCCAGAACCTCCAGTCCATAATCCTCGACCACATAAAGATACCCCCACCCCTATCATCCAAATACATGATACTAGAGTGGATCACATAGGATGGTGGTGTTAACAAGTCAGTGTGTATACCACCTCATTTTGCTCTCCCAGCCCCACATTCTTTTTCACCACCATACAGCCCTTTCTTCTCATATATATATATATATATGTTATCTATATGGTGGGTTGTAAAATCCCATAAATTATGTCCCTATCATTAAATGAGTATAATTTCCTCACAATTGGATGACTAGAACATTCTTGTGAGCAATAAAATACTGACCCCCCATTCTGGGATATTCTCTTGAAACATCTTCCACGTCTATCTCCCAAATAGACACATCATCAATTTTCTGTATAAATCTATGCTCATGTGTTCCCAGTTAATGTAACCAATGTCTATGACATCTCATCCTGGAAACTATCAACCACCAAATCATTCTCTAGAACACATGCATGAGTAGGAATGTATATCTGTATAACCCTAACTTGGATAGATCAATATAGCCATTGAATGATTGTACGAGCCCAGAAGAACTGATCCAGAACCATATCCATTATGTAACAGGATAGGTTAGTAAACCTCAATGAATACTCAACTACTATTATACTACACTGTTAAAGCTATAGTAGCTCCTAGATACATACATACATTAGTGTTTCTAGTGTTAAATCCTCACTTAAAATTCACCTAAAGAATAAACAAGCTAGATTGTACATGTTATACCACTGGGTAACTAAATATCACCATTAATATAATGATATATGGAGAAGCATCATGAACATGACCATAATATGATTTTCCAGTTTTTTATCTGAATGAAAACTCTTGTCACTGCCTCAAGTTATTCCTCATCTTCCAATGGATCTGAAACACCTATGAACACGAGGGATCGTTTTCACTAGAGATAAAGATAATATTATTATTTTCACATAGTTATTCAATCCTTTATGTAACAGTGTAATGTTTCCCTAAGTAATAGTAACTGGAGAATAGTTGGCACACTATTTTTCCAAATCGTGCAATCAAACCATGAACAGGGAAAATATTTGTGAAATTATAAAAATCACATTCTTTAATGAATATAACTTCCCTTCATCTGTCTTCTCCCATTCTAGAAGGGTTTTCCTCTTCCTCAATTCATAGATATTCTCATTCCCCTCTCATAGTTCATGTGATATCTCCTATATTTGTGGATATATTCTTTCACCATTGTAAGTAATAGAAATCACTCGATAAGATCTATATTTTGGGAAATTTATTTCTTATTTCATCTTCCATCCTTTGTTCTATTTCGGTGAAATAGATTTTTCTATATTTTCCATTCATTGGATAAATAATTCATTTTATTCTATTTTATGTGGAATCAATTACTGATAACAGATGAATTGAATGATATAACATTGAGGTTTGATGTCTAATCTATTCCCACATATTTCATCTCTTTTAAATGATGTGACATCATGTCACTCACCAGACCATTCCAACGAAGCCATGTTTTTGTGAAATAAATTATTTAAGTTGTTTTACTATGAAAAATTCAACTATAGAATGTTGGGAAACCCATCCATGTGTTTTTATCCTTGTCTTTGAACACCCATTAGGGTGTACCCACTTATTTGGCATTTTATTAATACATGTAATGTTGAATCACCTTATGGTTTATGTGCTGTAATTATGGTATATGCCTAAATGAATGAATTGAACCATGATTCATACATGACCATTAATTATCACTTGAGCTCCATTCCTTGAACCATATAATCAAATAATAATTCATTATACATCACGTGGAGCACCAAAATCCAAACATTTAATTGCTTATTGCATGTTGGGTGAATACCTTTCTTATTACATGTCATATTCATTGTGCTTTATTACTCATTTAATTATTATTTAATGATTCCATGATTAATAGGATTGGATTGAATGATATTATTTTGTAATCTTTTTATATTTAGATATTGAAATGAAAATTATGATATTTAATTGTTTGCATGATAATAATTATAACTTATACCGCATGCTCATGCATTTCTCATGTTTAGTAACCTATTTCTTTATATATAAGTTTAATATAGTTAGTGGTGTTAATTATATAGTTGGTAGACCTTGGTAATCATGTCTTATTTAAATTTATATGATGGATTGTGATTGAATATTATTTCGATGCGTTGTGATGTTCCTTGGTTACTTTGGCTCGCTAGCTAAATGTCGAGTGATAACATCATTCCTGAAGGATTCCATGGATGGATAAGCTATCCTTAGTTGGATTAGATTGATGTGGTGGGAGAAGCAATTTTTATTTAAATTTTACGAGATCATTTGACTTTTTTTTATAATGATGAGTGAGGCTGGTTCCCTAGTGGAGCAACCGAGGGTACACCATTGTCATAATGGTTGTTCCATGCCTTGGGTGGTACGTGGTCACCATAGTGATATACTCGGTATGGGATCATATTTACCAAACCTTGAGAGATACGAGAAACATCGCATGGGTTCCCTTGGATGGAATATTACATATTTGGTAATTTGGAGACACCAATAGTGACCGTTGGGATTCTATTTATATCTTCTTGGATGGTGTTAGGACTCCACCAATGGATCTTACGGAAGGGTTGAATGATTTCTTATGCATGTGTGATGCTTTTATTATGAATTACAAGAGTACATATATGATGTTTGGTAAATGTGTCCACTATGATAAGTCACAAGATTGTTGTAATGTATTCTTAGAAGCATTTATTACAATAGAGCTTGTGTACATACAATGACTTTCACATGTCTCTCATTCAGAATTCAAGAATTGGCCGAAGAAGGTGGTATGGGAAGGGTGTCCATTTAAGAACCCAGACCATGGTTTACCTATTTGATATATTGAATGTTATGAAATTATTTAAATATGGAATAATTATATTTATTTATTTCATGAAATGTATCATCCTTGACATAGTGGGTGAAGGACTACTGAGATTACATATCACACCCTGCTTGGGAACCATTTGCTAACCATATGGACTTTTTGATCAAAAGTATGAAAAAATAGATGTGTGAGGCTTCATATTATTGAATTTTTTTCTATATTAGGATGGTGCTTGGGGATAGAGGACAAATCCTATGTTCATTATGTTATTGTGTATTTTTGAATAT
Organism: Viscum album; assembly: GCA_963277665.1. NCBI lineage: Eukaryota > Viridiplantae > Streptophyta > Magnoliopsida > Santalales > Viscaceae > Viscum > Viscum album. Next base: position 896,009,623 of record OY728136.1, on the reverse strand, counting down.
TGACATTTTTTATAACATGCAATAGATGATTTTTATCCCCTATATCATACACTCACAATTTTCAAAGACACTTAATATCATGTTCATCTTTTTTTATATATTATCGTTTTTATACATAATATTAGTTATTTATTCTTCTTCTCTTATTTCATTACTCCATCTGTTGTCCTCTTATTCTTATGATTCTAATGTTTATTATTTATTATTTACTACCATGTAGACTCTGATCTATGAAAGAATTTTCTCCCCACTAATGCACCAAAGTTCCTCACTACTAGTTTGAAACCTATGTATTTTGATTATTTCCTCTTGTGGTCTTGTGGCACATCATATTAGGCAACCATTCATAAGAACTTGGGGCAAAATGCTACAATGAGAATCACTCCCATGGTGATGAGGTTTGAAAAAACTCATCTTGATTACCCAGCTAAGTTGAGTATTAGTTCCCATGTAGTGTTGTACATGATGATACTCATAACACCACATAAGAATTGAAAATGATTGAGAATGTCACTTTAGGCCTCCCAAAGGTATTCTAAAACACTATCCATGACATTCTCTGAAAGGGATTACCATCCTATTTGTAGTATGTGCTTCAAAACTAACTGTCAAGGAATGAATATAGGTAACACACCATAACAAAACATATATATGATACAGAGGATAAAGACTCTAAATCTTCATTCAAGGAGGTCATGTCATGTATAATGAGAACATGATTTTCCCTTCTTCATAGGGTATTTATTATGTAAATGACCAATGTTTGTGTCTATATGGAAGTGATAAACATTATCATGAACATGTAAATCTACTATGGACATGTATATAAGGGAGTATATAGTGTGAAAAAGACATGTACATATATATTATTCTATGTATTATCCAACGTGCATGACAAAAAAAAATAGGAAGGGTCACATGACGTGTGAAAAGGGTGACACACTATGTGATCATTATCATCAAACCAAAACCCTATAATCCACTAAGATGAACCAAAAACTATATATATCCAAGGAATAAATTGTTTTGATCACGATTTTACAAAATATATGTTCTTATGTATTTATGTTATTGTGGCTCTGTCAACTCATATTTTATCCTCAATCTCACCAAGAATTGTGGATGTTATCCGATTGAACCTTTCTGCCTTCAACCACTAGTTCCATTCCATCCAATCCGCTTGGAAAATGCCCTCATGTTTTATTCATCATTGTGCATCATATAATATAAACCAAATATTAGAAATATTTATGATCCATTTCATTATCCATCATCATATGATCCCTATATTTTCCAAATCCCGGATCTATGATACCAAACCATTTTTCCAGGAAACAACATTACACTTATTTTTTTTGTATATGTCGAACCACGGACCAAAGGAAATTATCACTAATAAACTATGAGATGTGGAATAAATAATAAATAAAAAATATGATAAAAAATCATTTCCAAATTTCATGTTATCCTCAATTCATTTCTATTTTATGGAAAAAGGAATGATTACATAATTAATCACAGATGAATTATTTATATTCTAGGTAATCCAAATCTACACCCATTATAGAAATGATCCAAAAATAAATTCATTAGTTGTATTTTTTTTTTCTATATATGAATCAGAAAATAGAAACAAACACAAATGAACAAATTCTACACATTGATCTGTATCAATCACTTCTTATGTACAATTATTCATTTTTTTTCATTGATGAGTTAATCTAATTTAATCGCACACTAGTCATCGATCTTTGATCCGGTTGTCATTATTTTGCGAGGGATCCTCCAAAACACTCTTTAAATATTCTCCAAAGGCTGTAGGTTTTTGTGGATAACCATTTATTTCTATCATATATATTTCTATTTCAATGAATGAAATAGTATAATTTATTTAATTATTTTAATTATTTTACGACATTGATGAATTTTTACAAAATACTTCTATGTGAAAAAATTTATATATATCCTTGGGTAAAATAATATTTCTGAAATCAATGTATCCCTTTTATTTTTGATATGGGAAGCCAATTTTAGGTTATTCCTCATATTTAATAAAACATCATGCATGCGATATTGAATAAATTTTATACATTCTAGACATTTATTCCATAAAACCTAGGATTGATGCTGTATCAGTTCTTGGTGTAAAATACAATACATATTGTATCCAACAATAATACATGGAAAATAAGGGTCATTAAACTACCCATTTCTTGGGGATTTAAATCAAGAAAAGTCAAAACACATGGTAATTAGAAAACATGTGGGAAATGAACATGCATATATGACTCCCATTCCCATGAAATCTCTTGAAAATCCTTGTTTTTATACCATATACGTACAAATGGAATCACTCTAAAATGAAGGATAATTTCCTTCTAATACTCGATATCTACTCGATAATCAGTAAAGGTAACTCAATCCTCGATATCAAGCTCCCCTAGTCTATAACACACAATTGATCATGAAAGTACTTCTTCCGCGGCACCATGTGAATGTTTCCATATACCTGGTCAAACATCTAAAGAATATCTAAGAGGTACACCACCTCAAAAAAACACCACAAGATTTGGAATTGTCCAATGAATATCATATATAGCTTTCCACCCCATCCAAATCACAGTAAACTACATCATTGTGAAACACATTAAAACATAATACATTTCCCTTAAACTAAAAATTCCACTATCATCTATTCATACCTGGTTTCTCATAGATGAGCATATTTTTCATCCACTACTGGATGATTTTCACCTTATAAGTAGTGGGTATTATCAACCCTTGACCCATGAATTCTAATTCTCCTAGGGCAGTCCAGTAAAATGGTGACCTGTAGGGTTCCCAGTACAAAGAGTTTTATAGTGAAATGTCGACAATGGATTAGTAGCAATTATTATATGGAAACACAAACAATGGTATTTGATCATCCCAACCATGTCCAAATTCAAACATGAAATCTCATAGAATTTCCTCCAAACACTAAATTATCGACTCATATTAGCGATTAATATTTTTGTGACAATATATGCTCAAACACGACATATTTCAAGACATCACCTAAAATCCCTTCATTAAAAGGGAACAATGTGAACAACTCAATTAGAAAAAAAATATTTTTGGAAACTCCCAAGAGTTATACTATCTCGTACACATTGAGGCATGCTAATTACTATACTAAACTCTTATCTCGAATAGCAGGATGTGGGAAGACTTAGTGAGTCTATCCAAAATCACCAGATTAGAATCATGTCCTATGAATATATGTGGTAATCCAATCAATGTGCATAGGGATATGCCAACCCACCTCCTCTTTGAAATCTAAAATTTTTGATCTAAACCTTCTAGAATATGGTTCTCAGCCTTCACTTTTTGACTAGTATGGAATCAAGAGATAACCAACAGAACTTCATTCTTCATCTATGTCCATCATAGAAGATGCCATATGTTCTGGTACATCTCTTCCACATCTATATTTAAGGACAAATGATATGTATGAAAATATCTTAGAAACACCTCATTAAATTCCACTCAAACAACCATGAATCATCTAAAAAGAATGATATATCCCAACCTTCACAGAATTAATCAAGAGAATTTATAGTAGAAGAAATTGTATACATGGTCTCAAATTTAGAATCCCTATGATATTCTTCCATGATTTTTTGTAAAATATGAGGAGTAATAACCATTTAATGGAGGTATTATTCTCCATGTACATCAACAATAGTTAATAACAATGATGTAAACTTTTTTGATGCCTCATTCAACAACAAAGAAAAATATCAATTGATAAGACAATCTTCTACAATGTTCACCTTCCTTAGATTATAAAAAATATCAAAATCATAATCCTAGAGTAAATATAGACATCACCTATACTAAATGTTACGTTTATACTCATTGAAGATGTATTGGAGGCTCTTTTGTTTAGAGAATATGAAAAACCACTAAATCATCAGGATGTGTCTCCACATCATTACTGAGAAGGCTACCACTACTAACTTGAGATCAGTGGTCACAAATTTATTCTCATGTGGTCGAAATTGGCTTGAACAATAGGAAATAAGTGACTTAATCTACATCAAGAAACAACAATTTTTAGTCCTTGATGCATCATTGAACACTACATACTCGAAACCCTCATTTAGTATGCTCATGAAGGGAAAATTATTCAATCTCTTCATAACTAATAAATATCCATCTATCACCTGATGATCATCAAAAATGGATTCCCATTTCGGCTAAAAGCTTACATGGGATTTCATATACATGAAAAATCATGTATGAATATTTAGTAATGGCCTTAGAACCCAAGGTGGATCTTAACCTCTGCCAGGATCTAGGGTGGCTCCCTGTCTAATACATCGTCAATGCTCCTCAGGTCCACTACCACACAATCTACTGAGATAACATTTCCCATATTATGAAACTCTAAAATCTATGACTATAACATCATGGGCTTACCAAAAAGATGGTTATGATGTTGTAAATCCAAAACCGTCATCAAGTGTCCCGTGTGTTCCTTCTAAGATTCTGGGAACACGAGGATATCATCGATAAATACTACCCTGAACTGATCTAAGAAGGGAATAAATATATGGTTCATGTGTCCCATGAACACTGAAAGGTTGTTCATTACACCAAAGTCTATCATAATGTACTCATATTGACCATACAAAATCTAAATGTCTTCTTCAGTATATCCTCATCCTAGAATTGAAAATATTGATAGCCTGATATGAGGGAATCCTTGGAGAACCATCATTCCCATCTCATCTGATTAAATATTCCATCGATCCTATGTATTGGATATCTTTATATAATACACACATAACATAAACCTCCAAATTTCATTCTTACTGAAAAAAATTGGGGATATCGAGGTGAAACACTTGGTCAAACAAATCCCTACCTCTACAAGTATTCCAACTATACCCTAATCTCTCAAAGCTCTATGTGAGCCATCCAATATACTTGTGTAAATATTAGGGTCATCCAATGATGTTGATCAATGATTAATTATATCTCTCAGTGGGGGTGGGGGGTGCGATAACATCCTCCATAAATAAATCTCCATACTCTTCCACCACTATAAGTAACTACAGGCTACTGACATCCACTACAACAAGGTTCATGCAAGACAAATTATGATTAATAGCCTATAACATCATCTGAATTAGTCCATGATTTGTTTCTTGGTATTAATATTCATTAATAATGGAAAACCTGGTTTCATCACTTGGTACACACCACATCCACTTCTTGAAACATTTTATCTAGGCATGAACATCAGAGAACTAGTCCGTACATAAGATTACGTTGTAAGGACTCATAGTTTCTATAAATAGATCCTAATAGAAACTATTAATTTCAAGATTTAGGCCACACTATTAGAATATGTGTGTGACACTGAGACATCCCTTGTATATGTATCCATGAGTAAGGTTATTTCTAATGCATCAACCAGAATCTATATGGCTTTAAATGGATATGAAAAAAATATATAATGAATTGAAATTGTTTATATCAGTAATATATATAATATATTAAATATATATATTGTACCTTGAATCTTCCCCCAAACCTCCAGTTCATAATCCTCGACCACATAAAGATACCCCCACCCATATCATCCAAATACATGATACTTGAGTGGATCACATAGGATGGTGGTGTTAACAAGTCAATGTGTATACCACCTCGTTCTGCTCTCCCAGCCCCACATTCTTTTCCACAAACATACATACCTTTCTTCTCATATATATATATATATATATATATATATATATATTTATATAAGTGTGTGTTATTTATACGGTGGGTTGGAAATTCCCATAAAATATGTCCCTATCATTAAATGAGTATAATTTCCTCTCAATTGGATTACTAGACCTATCTTGTGAGCCCTAAATTACTGACCCCGTATCCTGGGATCTACTCTTGAAACATCTTCAACATCTATGTCCCAAATAGATACATCATCAACTTTCTGTATAAATCTATGCTCATGTGTTCCCAGTTATAGTAACCAATGTCTATGACATCTCATCCAGGAAACTATGAACCACCAAAGCTCTCTGTAGAACACATGCATGATTAGGAATGTATATCTATATAACCCTAACTTGGATGGATCTATATAGCCCTTGAATGATTGTACGAGCCCATCAGAACTAATCCACAGCCATATCTATCATGTAACATGATAGGTTGGTGAACCTCAATGAATAGTCAACTACTATTATACTACACTGTTGAAGCTGTAGAATCTCCTAGATACATATATACATCAGTGCTTCTAGTGTTAAATCCTCACTTAAAATTCACCTAAAGAATAAAAAAGCTAGATTGTACATGTTATACCACTGGGTAACTAAATATCACCATTAATATAATGATATATGGAGTAACATCATTACCATGACCATAATATGATTTTTCAGTTTCTCGATCTGAAAGAAAACTCTTGTCACTTCCTCAAGTTATTCCTCATCTTCCAATGGATCTGGAACACCTACGAACATGAGGGATCATTTTCACTAGAACTTATGAATTCCACTTAGTCTAGGTAACTCAGTAACTAGTACCGCGTGTACAAACTTATACTGAAAATGTTATTTTATAGACTGTGTAACACTTAGGGGTATCATATCTTCAACTTGTACATGTAACAATGCCTCATCAATGAGGGGATCATCCATGTGATCCATATGGTAAATACTATATGAAATAAATTAATGAGGTATCTTAGAATATAAATGATGTAGCATGGTCTATATTATATCCAGAGAGGTGATGCAAGAGTGACATGGATACCAACCCCATTTTTATATGATTTATATAACATTGTTTTCCTTGAAACAAGTGTTATGATGTAACAAGATAAAAATTATATGATTTTATTCCTATTGTATGGATATATAAACCACCACACCATCACTCGATTCCCTATCCTAAAAGCCACTCACAAAACATTAAACATTGTGTCACCAAACCAATCTCATAGACTCCAGTACAAGGTCGAACTAATTTATCAAATGACACACTATCACGAACCATAATGACAGTTCTTGTACCATGAACCACAAACCACACCTATAATAGTCAATGGGCCAACAACTAACATCGAGTAGCTATATTAGTATCATGAGAGTAAAAACATTAAAAAAATTTCGTGATGGCCACGATTCATTTCATTTAGAATGAAAAATGAGGAGATAAAATATAAATCAAAATTAAATTTTAAAAACCTCAATAATTGATTCCCACACCCAAAAATCAAATGATCCATGATTAAATTCACAAGATTATGGATTCATGTTGATCGTAGGAATAATAAAATTGAAATAAATCAAAATGAAAAAAATTACCAACCTTGATTTGGATCGATCAATGATGAAGTACAATGTTGTTTTATTGACATTGGCGAGTTATTTAGATTCTATCAAACAAAATACATCAGTCTTTGACCTGAGTGTCCTTATTCTAAGAGAGATTCTCCAAATCTCAATCCAATGGATCTTAAATAACACTTGTTTTATGAAGATAACTCTAGAATTACATCATACCATATTACATATAGATAAAATTAGGTGACCACAACAATGAAAGATGTAAAATAATTTATTTAGTTATTTCATTCACTGTATCCCCCAAATGAAATTTACAGAAATTATCCACATAGAAAAATGTAAGGTCATTACTAGGTAAATACCTAATATCTAAAATGAGTTGTTCTATAATAATTCTAATTCATGTACCCCATTTATATTTTATTTAAACTTTTCATGAAAACTATCTATGTATTATCTTTTATATATTAAATATATTCGATATATTTAATAAATTTCAATCATTTAATCTAGGAAAAGTAGGAATTGAAATCACATGCCATATTAATACACAGTCTCATAAATAATCCACAAAATATTCAAATATATTACATAGAAAATATGATCTGTTGAAAATTTATTAAAGTACAATATGAGGATGAAATATTCTATTTCACTCGACATATTCTGAGGTATTTTTAAAGAGAATGATGTTTCACTAACTCATGTTTATCTAAATATCATGCGTAGTGAATTTAAATAATAATGATTTCATGTTTTTCAAATTTAGGGGAATTTATGTGTGGGAATATAGATGATAATTTTTTTGAACAAGATAATACATAAAATTAATTTTTCGAAGAACTCAAATAATAAATGTTTAATTTCTAGGAAAATTAAAAAGAAGACATGTAGTCTTAGTAATAGTTAATACTGAAATTTTTCATTAATTATAGAAGAACCTCCTTGAGATTCATACTCTATAGAACCTTTCTCTTGGAGATTTATATTTTTCTATTAGTTATATCTTACAGATGTGACAAAACTTTGAAAAAGAATTATATTTCTATATTTAATTAAAAAGTTCTCTAGTAAATGAAAAGTTTATGATTTTTTCATATGAATACTATATAGATACTTTTTGAATGATGATGATCTTGAACCATGTATTTATTTATTTAACTCAGTCATGAAGTACCTAAAACAATGACTTGATTTCCATATAAAAAGGAAAAATCTTGTGAAAATAATCACAATAACAGGGGATAGTTGTTTTAGATTGTACTAGGTGTATTTTATTTCCCAAAAATTTATAAATGTCTCCATATTAGTTTCCATTTATGATTTTATTGATTATTCATGGTCATTAATTAATTAAGTAGAAATTGGTCTTAAATAAGAAATGGATATTTTTTAGGTGAATAAAAATATAATTAAATGAATTCACACCCCCCATCTATTGTATTATTACTTTAATATTCGACAACCTATGTATTTCTATTTACAGTAATAAAATGATATATATTATTTCATTTACATTCATGAAATAACAAATAACACATACCTTGTTTTCATCATGAGTTTTAAAAAATGAAAACATTACTTATGCCTATATATGCCTCACCATATCCATGATTGTAATGTAGTTGATTTTTCATAACCATACTTAATGGTTTGTTTTAAAAGTTCAATTTATGTAAAAAAAATATAATTATGTCACATTTTTGTTATGCTGATTATGAATTGATAATATATTAAACATTAGTCAACTTATAAATGTTATTTTTGACATATGTGAAAAAAACTGGCAAACAGTAACAGTACAACATAAATTAATACATTACTAAATATTGTAGGGTACAAAAAAATAAAAATAAACCTCATAAAATTAGAAAAACATGTAACAAATTAAAATGAATTTTTTCATTATTATAAATAACGTACTTGATGAATCTATATTTATGAAAGGGATCATTCAAACCCACCATTTTTTCAGGTAATGAACATTCTCTCTCTAACATACATTCTATCTCGACCATTTTATGGAGTTGTTAGAATTTATATATATATTTATATGTGTCACACATGTATAAAAATAGTATCTTCCCCCAATCTAGGTCATACTACATTCCTTATATTCATTTCTAATATTCTTCAATTATGATATTTAATTTGATTATTATATAAGACATGATTATGAAACCCATTTTTATTATATGGATAATAATTCTGTTATGATATATGATTTAACTCCCCTATGAGGAACACATTGATCATGGACATGTTATGATGTGTAAATCTAGATATCACTGCAATTAATTAGGTAATGATATAGTCACATGTGATTTCATGTATGGGATTTGGGAGTAAACCTATTCCATAATTGGACTTTGTGTTCCATGTGATATTGTCTATGTGGCAGTCCATTTCTCGTGTTGATGTCATTCTATATATCGATTTGAAATTTACTATGTTACCATGATAAAATTATACCATTATATTTATATTATGAATTACAATAATTACTCATGATCCAACATTTTTTTGATATCATGTTATACCTTTCTGTCATATGTTTGGTTTCACAATCAATTTTATTAACTAAATATGAACATAGTATTCCAAATACACTAAGATTTTATGTTCCATGTTTTGTATTTCTGGATATTTTTACTATGAAGTCATGATATAATATGTTTAAAAATATTGGGTCCCTATAAAGACCCATCATTTAACATGTTTTTTTGGTGCATTAAATGTGTTTTTGCAAAATTGAGTTCTTTTTTCCTAAGAATTAATCGATACATTTTTATTGAGTAAGACCATAATAACAATATTTCATAATACAACTACACATATTTTTAAGAAAAATTCACCAAAACCACTATAACGATCACCATTAAATAATAATAATTATATAGTATATCTAAATTTAGTTAATTCATTGTGGTTCACGATAACAATGAAATCAATTTTGATATTAATTTAATTAAATTTGTTATTTTTTATTTGAAACACACCATAAATAAATTTAACCCTCAACTTTTTAATAATATCTTAGTATAATTAAAATATCTTGATATAATAATTGTGACGTCTCAGACCCGGCTTCCCATCAACCCGAGCCCCGAGCCCGGTTGGCCACATGACCAATAACTCATCTCCCGATAGGCCAGGGGCTGCCGACTAGCAGTGGGGGTGTAATGGTAAGTCAATGGGGAGACTATACCCCCATGTCAGAGTACAAAGTGGAATAGACACATGTAATTAAATAGAAGAAGCACAACCAAAGGATAAACAGGAGAAAGAGAGAAACATGAACACCGAACAACAGAAGTAAGGAAACCCTGAATAATATACAAAGGCCTCATAGGCAGTGTCTAATGCAAAATGGATGCATGGAATGCTGATACAATGGATGTAGATGAAAATCATGCTATACAATGATACAAAATAAAACAAAAGTAGTCCATGAGAATCTCTAGCCCAAGCTTGATCCTCTTCTCTAGACCTCCAGCTAGATCATACATGTATCAACAACTTGACGATGGGCCTTTTCCCCTACTAGTACCTACAACAGTAAAGTCTACATGGGTGCCCCGGAGGCCACCCGGGTAGGTTGTGAGACAAGTCTCAGTAGGCCACCACCAATGATGTCTACGTGTAATCCAACTAGGCATTCACATGCAACAATGAGTAATATTCTGCAAGTAAGTAAAGAAAAGTAAATAAACAACCCTCCTGCTCAGGTTCTAGAAGGACACATGTTGGGTCTACCTGCTTCAGCTCATGGCTGGTAGTCTGAAAAAGCTCCAGAGGTATAAGTACATAGATATAGGGTATTACTGGCACAAGGTAAGCATGCCTCTCATCTACAAGTATTATAGCTGGCGTGAGGTATAAATGCCTCCCACCTGTAAGGTTATATAGGCACGAGGTATGAATGCCTCTCATCCTCAAGCATTATAGCTGGCATGGGGTAGAAATGCCTCCCACTTGTAAGGTTATATAGGCACGATATATGATTGCCTCTCGTGCTCAAGAACTGCAGTTGGCATGGAGTAGAAATGCCTCCCACCCGTAAGGTTATATAGGCACGAGGCATGAATGCCTCTCGTCTAGTTTCACAGAGTTTCATCTAGCACAGGGTAAGAATGCCTCCCGCCCAAAATGGGTTATCACAAGAATGTCAACACATCAAATCAAAACCATTCACATCACAAAATATAAGGTATTACCTCTTATATCATATCACATTTATCAAAACGTGGCACATTTATCTAATAATATTACATCAGAAAAACATGGCATACATACACTTCAATTCATTCAAGGGGTTCAAGCTAACTCATCTTAGCCGACCTCTAACCAAGACATATCATTTTCCCAACATGGAAAATTACCTATTAAGACATATCATTAAGGTTAAAAGGTGAAAAAGTGGGAAAAATCAAGGCATATCACTTATGGTTGACCATTCATGGTCCACACCAAATATAAACATTCTAACAAAGTTAGATTCATCACTCTTATACTCCACATGTCATTTAAATATGAACCAATCAATATAAATAAGGTGTTTGGTGAAGGGAAACACACTTCACGAAAATATAATCTCAAAGCGACGGAAAAACCAAAAGGAGAACACATGAACACCTACCTTAGAGCTATAGGCGTAGGCTCGCTTGATATCGACCTCAGATTTGTAGTAGGTTGGAAGATATCTTCGTTCTAGTCTAATGACCTAAAAATAGGGCATATGAGCCTGTATGAAAATATCAAGATGGAAGACAAGATTTTATGAGGAAGGAAGCTTGGGTATGGTAAGCCTTACCATGGCCTTTCAACTGCCGTCATCGGATCAAGGATCAGACTTCAGACAAAGAAACCACAAGGAAAAGAGATAGGAGAGGGTTTGGAGCTCAAAAGAGGAGTTCCTCCTTTGTTCTGTCTACTGGAATGACGAAAGAATAGGTTTTAGGCTTAAATAGATTATAAGGGAAAAAAGGAAATTTTACCCAGAACTGGATTGCACGGTTAAGGCGCACGGTTTACCCAAACCGTGCACAAACTGTGCACACTTTCCTGCCTCCAGAAACAGGGTTCCACGGGTTAGGCGCACTGTTTACCCAAACCGTGTGCAAGTCGTGCACACCTCCCTACTCTCAAGCCAAAAGCTGCATGGTCGTCCGGCATGGTCCGCATGGCTGTGCGCCCCTGCAGGTGGCCCTGTCTACAGTCGCATGGTTTATCCCAAACCTTGTGCAGGCCGTGCGCCACTATCTGCAAGCCCTTTTCCCAACCTTCTGGGTTTCAAACAAACCCTGGACACTACCCGGACCTTCCTTAGAACATTAAACACATTAAAAAAGAATAGAGGGAATATTTAAAAGAAAGACTAATGATCCGTACCTTTTCCAATGAGTCGGGTCGTTACAACCTCCCCTCCATAAAACAACTCATCCCCGAGATGGCCTTCTAATGGTACTGAGATGTCATCAATGAAAAGATCTGGCCATTGAGAACGTATACTAGCTTCTCACTCCAAGGTCTCATCCTGTACCCGGTCGTGTTGCCATAGCACCCGTACAAGGGGAACATACCTGCCGCGGAGTGTCTTCATGCTCCGGTCAACAATTCACATCGGATACTCCTAGAAGGAAGCATCCTTATCCAGTTCAACCTCATCAGGCTGATAAATGTGAGTCAGATATGAAAAGTATTGGCGTAGTTGAGACACATGAAAAACATCGTGCATGGCCTAATATTTCTTCGAAAGTTCAAGTTGGTAAGCTACTGGCCCGACTTGCTTCACCAACTCAAATGGTCCTACGAACCTCGGTGAAAGCTTACCCTACTTCCGTATACGTCTCTGCCCCAACCTGGGTGAGATATTATAGAAAACATGTTCCCCAACCTCGAACTCAAGAGGTATCATGTTCTTGTTAGCATAGGACTACTGTCTAGACTGAGCTGTCGGCATATGCTTCCTAAAAAGCTGTATCTTCTCCGTAGTCTCATCCACCAGACATGGTCCTAGAATAGCTTCCTCCCCGGCTTCAAGCCAACACAAGGGCGAGCGACAAGGCCTACCATATAAGGCTTCATGGGGTTCCATCTCAATGGTAGCCTGTAATCTATTGTTATAATTGAACTCGACAAGAGGAATGTGTTTCTCCCATGAACCTCCTAAAATGATAACACATGCACATAAAATATCCTATAATACATGTATAGTTAGCTCAGTTTTTCCGTCAGTCTGCGGGTGATAGGCCATGCTCAAGAGTACCTGCGTACCCAAGGCCTTCTGTAAACCCTCCCAGAACTGAGATGTAAAACGAGGATCTCTGTCCGAGACAACAGAACGAGGTTCTCCATGAAGGCGCACTATTTCCTTGACATATAGTCTTCCCAATTCATCAATCGTGAAGGTCTCCCGCACAGGTAAGAAATGCGCGACCTTCGTCAGACGGTCAATGATAACCCATACAGAATCGTTACCACGAGGTGACCTGGGTAAACCGGTTACAAAGTCCATAGAAAAATCATCCCATTTCCACTCCTTAATGGAAAATGGATGAAAAAGCCCTTCCGAATACAAATTTTCCACCTTCTCCTACTGATAGGTGGAACAATGTGTGATAAAACCAGCTATCTCCCGCTTCATGCTAGACCACCAGTACTGTCATCGTAAATCACGCTACATTTTGGTGATTCCTGGGTGAACTGCCCATGCTAAGGCTTGGATATACCTCATCATCTCGTTTCTGATGTCTTTTGGGATCCATACACATCCACGGAATGAAAAAGTATCACCCTCATCCTTGGTCCATTCTGTAGAGGCATCATCGGCGACACTCTCTCTTAAGAAAAGGCATTCTGTATCTGACAACTATCTTGCTCTGACTCGTTCCAAAAGAATTGATGCCATCGCTAAGGCTGAGAGAACAGTTTGACCCTGACTCTTCTGAACCTCAATGTGCATCTTTGAAAATAGGGCCATCAGCTTCCACTCCTCATTAGATTCCTGAACTACCTGTGACTCATTTTTCCAACTCAGCGCATCGACTACTGAATTTCCTTTCCCAGGAGTGTAGGCCAGTTCGAAATCAAAGGATTGCAGGTACTCAAAACACCTACATTGCGTGAGGATTAGATCCCACTGAGTGAAGATATATTTGAGGGTTTTGTCGTCAGTGAATACCAGAAAACTCTATCGCAAAAAATAATGTCTCCAATAGAGTAAGGCATGTACAACCGCTTTGAGCTTGAGGTCGTGAGTTAGATAATTCCGTTCATGATCCTTTAACTGACGAGAACCATACGCAACGACTCGCTCGTCCGGCATCAAGAAAGCTCCAAGCCTGATACCTGACGCGTCACAAAAGATCTTATAAGCCTTGCCTTGCTCTGGAAAGATCAGTATTGATGCTGATGTTATTCTTCCCTTCATTCCCTAAAAATATACCTCACAATGTTCTGACCAATCGAATCTCACCCCTTTTTGGTGAAAGCTGTTAGCGGTGCTTCCAGGAATGAAATGTCCTGAATGAAATTCCTATAATATCTGTCAATCCCCAAAAAACTCCTTATCTCAAATATGTTTTTGGGCTGCTCCCAATAAATTACAGCACTCACCTTATCAGGGTCAACAAAAACTCCAGACTCAGAAATGATGTGACTTAGGTTGTGAACCTTATTTATCTAAAAGTGGAAATTACTAAGCTTAGCAAAAAGCTGATGCTCTCTTAGTGTATTCAGCACGATCTCAAGATGGGTTTCATGGTCATGTCTCAAGTGTGAAAAGACTAAGATATCATCCACAAATACAAGCACAAAAAAATCAATGTAAGGGTGAAAAATCCGATTCATAAGATCCATAAACACTATAGGTGCATTCATAAGCCCAAACAGAATGACTAGGTACTCATAGAGACCATACCAGCTCTTGAACGCCGTACGAGGTATGTTCAAAGTCCTAACATGCGCCCGGTGATATCCTGACCTCAAATCTATCTTTGAAAACACCTTCACTCCTCGGAGCTGATCGAGGAGGTCGTCAATTCAAGGTAAAGGATATTGATTCTTAATAGTCTGCTGATTTAAATTACGATAATGCACACAAAGATGAAGGGTAACATCTGCCTTCTTGAAAAAAAAGAACTGGTGGTCCCCAAGGAGAAGTACTGGGATGTATAAAGCCTTTTGCTTCCAGGTCCTCTAACTGACTCTTAAGCTCCAGAAGTTCCTTAGGTGCCATCCTATAAGGAGGAATGGTCACTGGTGATGCTCATGGTATTATATCAATAGTAAAATCCATGTATCGCACTAGAGGTAGACAAGAGAAATAATCAAGAAATACATCACTAAAAATCTCCACCACAGGAGGATAAACAGAGGGTTGTAACCCTTGGTCATCGAGATAAAGGCTGCCAACCTGTGCCATAACACCACCTAAACTCTGGTGTCCTGCTCATGTCGCACTAAGATTCCATTATCCATTATGCATATATGTGTCACCCTCTGGTGATGTAAACGCCACCCTCCGATGATAACAGTCAATCTAGGCTCTATAGGGAACTAACCAGTCCATCCCAATTATTACATCAAAACCTGCCATATCCAGAACATACAGGTTCCACACGAAAAGGTAACCGCACACTTCGAAGGGAAAACTCTGACAATGACTAACTCCCTCCGAATGGATAGATAAATGGGTATCTAACGGGATCATACCATGTTACGACTCAACGTTAAGGCCCAAACATCCAATAATCGCCTCCGATATAAAAGAGTGAGAAGCGCCTGTGTCAAAAAAAGCAGATACTAATGTAGAGGCAACTAGAATCATACCTCGTACAGTAGATGGTTCAGCATACCGATCATGTGGTGTAGGATCGACTGCATACAACTGACCGACACCACGGCCCTGAGTCATAGCCTGGCTACCTTGAACACACCCGCCCTGCTGGTGCTGAGAGACATTCACCTGATTACCTCGACGTCAACTACCTCCACGTCCTGATCAGCCGATGGTATTCCAGCTGCCTGACTGACGTGATCCTGTCGATTCAGCTCTAGATCATGGAGTAGGTATATATCCCTACACATTGGACCCTGGGGAAAAAGTCCTGAAAAATGGTGGAGATGACCCAACCTACCAAAACCTCTGTACTCCACTGGATTTCGAGTACACAGCCTCTTCATATGTCTTGGAACACCACATTGGTGACAGATATGAGTACCACCTGGAAAAAAAGTATGACCACTACTCACACCACGAGAGTCCTCAAAACGCTTCTTCTTCCCAGAAGAAGATCCACTAGAACCCTTAGGTTCCAAACCACCCTGGTTCAAACTATCTGATTCTCTTAGATTCTTCTCAGTGATCAAGGCCTGATTGAAAATCTCGGAAATGGTTGCCATCCTGAACACTTTAACCTGTGACCAGATGGCGTAACACAACCCATCTTCAAAACTCCTAGCGGTCGCGATATCATCAGCTGCAAGCGCAGGAGAAAAACGCTGTAACTCAGTGAAACAGGACGAATACTCCATGACTGTTAGGGTCCCTTGCTGCAGATTCATAAACTCTCTAGCTCTGTCATCTCTCAAAGTATGAGGAAAGAAATAATCGTAGAAAACGGTCTGGAAATCAGTCCAGACCATATCTATCTATTGTACCAACTAGTTGATGACGTCCTACCACCTCCTGGATGAACCAAGAGGCATATAAGATGTGGACTTGACCCTCCACTCTGGAGGTGTCTCAAGGAGCTTGAAGATGGTCAGGATAGCTTCCAACCAGGACTCCGCAACATGTGGTATTCCATATTTTATAAAAGTAGGAGGATGCTGTGACTGAAACTCGCGGATCAAATCTTCCATACTCGGGGCAGGTCACACTCCACCTTTCACACTCTACATCGTACACAAGAATCTCTCACGAAATTGGGAATCAGCGCCCATCTCATTAATAACAAGTGGAGCCATGGTTAACTCGACAGGAAGATCAAATGGTGGCTTAGGGCCCGCCACCTCAGGAACATGATCGTTTCCACCTTCAGCTTGCGCGACTCGAGGACGTCTTAGAGGCACGGTGCTAAAATTCCAAACGAATGTATAAAAATAAGAAAACATCAAAATAAAGGTTGAACTATAGAATCTAGGACATTTACTAAGCCTTCATACCCTAAGATTACATATCCACACCCATAGGAAATATTTAGTAAAACCCACAACTTCTCAAACATATGTTAATTTGGTGATATGGCATTTTCTAGCCCATAAGGGCCCATACTCCTCATGAACTGAAAGATGACACACACTTTGATGTCATTTATAATTTACTACTACTAATCAAGCATTTAAATTTCCTCTTAAGAAAAATAATGGTTTAGTTGAATTGTCATTTTCCGACCCAAAAGGGCCCATACACCTTATGAACCAAAGATTGAAAACCACTAAAACCACATCATTTCTCAATACAAAACATGCATGAAGGGATAGCACAAAAGCACACATATAAACAAGGAATGGCAATAAACAACAGGAAATGATAGCTCCAAATTTAAACGTGACATGGCTAGATGCATGGCCTAATCATATTGTGCCTATCGTGATGCATGTTCTAATGCGTAACCCTCATTTCATCAGGTCGAACCATGAAATCCAAATCCCAACATTGCAAATCTCAAGAACATCATAAAACATGTGAAGCACCACATGGTGAAATGATATCAATGGTAAATAGGAGAATCATTAACAACCTAAAATAGGCAACTTGGTCTTTCCTTCCTACATGGGTTCACGACACCCAAGCATGACTTATAACTAAGTCCCTAAGTGTTCCCAGTCTCCATGTCTATCGTTACCAAATAGTAAATCAATAAAGAAAGAATCCTCTGATACCACTATGTGACGTCCTGGACCCGGCAGCCCATCAACCTGAGCCCCAAGGCCAGTTGGCCACATGACCCCTGGCTCATCTCCCCATAGGCCAGGGGTTGCCGACTAGCAATAGTGGTGTAATGGTAAGTCAGTGGGGAGACTATACCCCCATGTC
Source organism: Viscum album (assembly GCA_963277665.1). Lineage (NCBI taxonomy): Eukaryota > Viridiplantae > Streptophyta > Magnoliopsida > Santalales > Viscaceae > Viscum > Viscum album. The sequence continues at coordinate 895,991,227 of OY728136.1, read as the reverse complement.
AGAGTACACAGTAGAATAGCAGCATGTAATTAAATAGTGGAGGAAAAACCAAAGGATAAACATGAGAAAGAGAGAAACATACACACCAAACAAAAGAAGTAAGGAAACCCTGAATAATATACAAAATCCTCATATGCAGTGTCTAATGCAAAATGGATGCATGGTATGCAGATACAATGGAAGTAGATGACCAGAATTCTATACAATGATACAAAAGAAAAAAACAGTAGTCCACGAGCATCTCTAACCCAAGGTCGATCCTCTGCTCTAGAACTCTAGCTAGATCATACATGTATCAACAACCTGATGCTGGGCCTTTTCCCCTACTAGTACCTGCAGTAGTAAAGTCTACACGGGTGCCCAAGAGGCTGCCCGGGTAGGGTGTGAGACATGTCTCAGTAGGCCACCACCAACGATGTCTACGTGTAATACAAATAGGTTTTCACATGAAAAAATGAGTAAATAATATAAGTAAGTAATGCAAAGTAAATAAACAACCCTCCCGCTGAGGTTCTAGAAGGACACCTGGCGGGTCTACCTGCTTCAGCTCATGGATGGTAGTCTAAATATGCGCCCGAGGTATAAGTACATAGATATAGGGTATTAATGGTTCGAGGTAATAATTCCTCTCGTCCACAAGTACTGTAGCTGGCATGGGGTAGAAATTCCTCACACCCGTAAGGTTATATAGACACGAGGTATGAATTCCTATCATCCTCAAGCACTGTAGCTGGCGTGGGGTAGAAATGCCTCCCACCCGTATGGTTATATATGCACGAGGTATGAATGCCTCTCATCCTCAAGAACTATAGTTGGCGTAGGGTAGAAATTCCTCCCGCCCTTAAGGTTATATAGGCACGAGGTATGAATTCCTCTTGTCCTGTTTCACAGAGTTTCATCTGGCACGGGGTAAGAATACCTCCCGCCCAACATGGGTTATCACAAGCATGTCAACACAGCTAATCATAACCATTCACATCAAAAATGTAAGGCATTACCTCTTATATCACCTCACATTTAGAAAAACATGGAATATCCATTTAATAATATTACATAAGAAAAACATGGCATGCATACACTTCAATTCATTCAAGGGGTTCAGGCTAACTCATCCAAGCCGACCTCAAACCAATCCATCTCACTTTCGTAACATGGAAAATGCCCTTTTAAGACATATCATTAAGGATCAAAGGTGAAAAAGTTCCAAAAATCATGGTATATCACCTACGGTTGACCATTCCAGGTCCACACCAAATATAAACACCCTAACAAGGTTAGATTCACCACTCTTATACTCCACGAGTCATTTATATATGAATTAGTCAATATAAATAAGGGGTTCGGCGAAGGGCAACCCATGACCTGAAAATATAAACTCAAAGCGACAGAAAACACAAAAGTAGAACACATGAACACCTACCATAGAGCTGTAGGTGTAGGCTCTCTTGATATCGACCTCAGATTCACAGAAGGTTGGAAGAGATCTGATTTCCAGTCCAATGCCCAGATAATAGATCATATAAGCCTTCATCAAAATAACAAAATGGAAGACATGATTTGCTGAGGAAGGAAGCTTGGGTATGGTAAGCCTTACCTTGGCCTTTCCACTACCTTCGACGGATCAAGGATCAGACTTCAGACAAAGAAACCACAAGGAAAATAGATAGGAGAGGGTTTGGAGCTCAAAAGTGGAGTTCCTCCTCTGTTCTGTCTGCTGGAATAAAGAATGTATAGGTTTTAGGGTTAAATAGATTTTATGGGAACAAAGGTAATTTTTCCCAAAACTGGGTTGCACGGTTTCCCAAACCGTGCGCAATCTATGCATAATTCCCTGCCTCCAGAAACAGGTTCGCATGGGTTAGGGACACGGTTTACCCAAACCGTGCACAAGTCGTGCGCACATCCCTGACCTCAAGCCAAAACCCGCATGGCCGTGCATCCTGGTCTACATAGTCGTGCGCCCCTACTGGTGCCACTGTCTATTGCCGCACAATTTATCCCAAACCATGTACAGGCCGTGGGCCACTGTCTGCAATTCCTTTTCCCAAACTTCCGTGTTCCAAACAAACCCCGGAATCTCCCTGAACCTTCCTTGGAACATTACATACATTAGACAAGCTTAGAGGGAAGATTTGAATGAAATTCTAATGATCCAAACCTTTTCCAAAGTGTCGGTTCGTTACAATAATATAATATTAATTAGATTCCATAGGGATAACGAATTTCTTATACACTAATAGAAAACATATCATTTACAATGTAAGCACTTATGAAAGAAAGAATGATTCAATATAATTACCAAGGGTTTCAAAATACCTTTATTTATATATGATCTATACCTTCCATAAAAGACTGAATATCTTTATATTATTTTTACTTATGTTGAAAAAAATTAAATTATACCTATGATAGAAAATATTATATAACATAATTACTTGATTCCAATCCATTTCATTCAAACAAACTTACATGTTGGTTTTTCATGGATCTATTTAATATTATATCTCATGTTTCACTAAATAAAATGAATTTTCATAATGAATTTTCATGCATGAATAACTAAAATAATATTTTACATATTATCGCATCCATAAAATAATAACATGTAATTCATTATATCTAAATATATTAAAAAACATTACTTTTAGAACATTTTATCCAGTTTAGATAATTATTCATGTTATGAAATAATAATTTCATATTTCAAACCACCAAAAAATAGGTAATGTTAATCAAAATCCATTACATAAATATAAATTATTAGAAATACAAAAAAATCATTTGATCAAATTCAAAGCCGTAAAATATGAAATATCTTGTAATATGTTTTTCCCCAATAAACATTCCCATTGACCCTCAAACAACATAATTTATATCATAATTTAAAATATAGATCACATGAATACCAGAATGATATGTTCACTTAAATTACACTAATCCATTAAAAAAATTTAAAACACCAAAAAATATCAATAAAATAATATACAATAAAATTAATTAAATCAATACTCATTACTAAATTAAATTTTATATTATTCACATAATGATTCAAATAGAGTTTACATATTTGAAAAATTCATTATTCACATAGTTAATAAATCACTTTTTGAAACCCACTGTTATTTATATGATAAAAATATGTCCCCAAAATTTCATTAACCCTTCATTCCAATTAAATATTATTACCTAAACATAAAAGATCATATTAACCAGAAATGTTATCAATAAAATTATTCATATTTACATTAAATAAAACCATTATTCCATTGTTGACCATTTGACTATAAAAAAGTCTTAATTAATGGTTTTTTTCCTATAAATGTCTTGAGAAGCATACATAATCATCTTAATGTACATGAAAAAAATACTCAAAATGGGTACTGATGAATTTAAACATATGAAAACATTTTCCAAGAAAACCTAGGATTATTATGTCTATATTAACACATTAATATTGTAAAAAATTGAAAAAAATTGATATTTTAAGTGACATGTAACATAGAGCATAAACAACCAACGAAATATATTAATTTAAATTTAATATTTTAGAAATATTGTGGAACAAGAATCCCCAATTCAAAATGAATATTTTTATAGAATACTATTATAAAAATCATTAAATTTTTAAGTATGACTATTAAATAATATATCAAGACAATTATTGTTTTCTATTGATTCAAATAAATCATTTGAACTATAAAATATAAAAAACTATATGTTTTAATAAAGGGAGTATAATATTACTTTGGAAAACTATTTTAAAAAGTATTTGTAAATCATTAAGAAAATTTGTTTGAAAATAAATAAAGTTCATTTTTTTAAATACAGATATTAAAATTATCATAGGATGAATTTATTGGATTTTAATAAAATCTGTCATTTCACGATGAATAGTGGAAACATATGAATTTTAATTGAAAAATTCTTTTTTCCATTAAATAATTTAGAATGTTATGTTATTTTCTGAATTTGTTTAAATTTTAAATTATTTAAATTATTTAAATTATATAAAATTTTTATAAATTTAATTCATTTAAATCGTTTTCTTAATTAGAATTGATAATTTTTTTTATATTTTTATCATTTTCTCTTGAAAAAATTGCATTCTCTCCATGAATGTAGTAGTAATTTTAAATTAATATTGTCCACTTTAGTATATATAATTTTAAATCATTATTCAATATTTTTCATCATAATTATTTGTATTCTATAATAGCATCAACATACTTTTTTCCAAAAATATATAGGGAAAATATAAAAAATTAAGAGGCAAAATAGTATTAAATAAATTCTAAAATACAATATATATCCATATATATACTATATAATATCAATGTATCATTCATAATTTATTTTTGACAGTAGTGGAATGTGTAAAATGTGGGTACACGTTTTTCTTTTCAAATGATATAAATGTGACACTCACTACACTCATAAATGGACACCCCATCCTCTTCACACTATAAAACACTTCTGGTTAAGAAAATACCTTACCAAATAAAATTAAATATTTCCCTTCATCATAGAATCCTTATTTTTGGAATAAATCCAACATATGAGGTCTTTTTATGTGCATCAAAGGAGGATAACAAATGGAGAGGTAAAAAAAATTTCAACGATTGTTTCTATTTTATTTCATCCTCTACCATATTAAGATCATATTAAACGATATTTATAAAAAATATATGTATATATCAAATAATTATATCTTTTTATGTTACTCATATAAACAAAAATCAAACCCACTTCTATAAAATGTGTTGCTGAATAATCATTCTTCTGTGGGGTGGACTACCTCCTCGTGAATCGATTTCATTCATTATTAAATTACCATATTTTAAAATTGGGTATGATTATTTATAAAAATAATATATATGATATTTATAAAATTATTTTTATTTTTGTGATATAATATCATATTTGAAATTTTTTACATCCAATTCTGTAGGGAATACGATAATATTTCTATTGTGTACGAAGGACTACCGCTTCATGATGATATGTGATTCATCCTTTATTAATGATTTACATGAAAGGTGATAAGTATAATATTGATGATTATTTTTTTTATAAATTAAATAATTATTATATCATTAAATATTTTTCATTATGAAAAAATATATTCTATTTTATCTTTTTACACTAAAAAATGATATAATCATTTGTGTATGTGTGGACTACCACCTTCACAAAGTGATGCCACAAAAATTTAGTCACCACATCACATGTATTATATTAATAATTATTTTTTAAGAAAATAATATGGTATATATCATTCATTATAATGATTATATAAATATAAGATATTAATTATCTCTTTTCCATTGTTAACAATGAAAAAATGGAAATTTTAATCATTTGTATATAGGACCTACTATATCAATGATTGTAACATACGTGGTCTCTCAAAAACAAATTTCATGATTTTTCATAAATTTATAATTAATTAATAGATATTATAATTATGTAATTATTTTTTTGGAATTTATATAACCATATAATATACATATGGAATAAACCTTCCAATGATAATGTGAGAATGAAAAAACAAGGTAATTAACACTTGAAATAGGGAAAATATTGAACTTTTATTAATTAAAAAGTGATAATATTTTATAAACATATAATATATGATATTATAAATATTAATATTTTTCATTAATAATTTAATTACATTTTAAAAAAAATTATACAGTAGGTTAAGGCACATTCATCCCAAAGGGAAAGTGGGGTAAGTGAATTTTTTGAAAATTTTATTAATTGAAGAATATTGTAACGATATGCACCTAATTTCATTTATATGGTTTATATAATTCCCCTTTGACATTTAATATCATGAATACATAATATTTCCATGTTTTTTAGTTTAAATTTGAATTATTACTTCCAAAGGTGTTTGACATAAGATTTACAAAGTTGTAAAAAATTTCATAAAATAATTTCTTTTAATTGAGTTATAGTACGTCCTATTTTATGTTTAATATTCTATATTATTTGTAAAATGTATTTTGATTATTTTATGGTTTTCATACACATTGTTTATTAGTAAATATCGTGGAATAAAATTATCTAAATTTTTATGAATTCAACATTCAGCATTATGATTATTTTATATGATTAATTCACAATCTCATTCTAATAAATATTATTAATTATTCAATTATACATTAAAGTAAACTATTAGAAAATATCTAAGTAAAAAAATTAATGTTATTATCCTCATGTTAATCATGATTTACTATTTAATATATAATTTTTTCTTTTGATTTTATATGTAAAATAATTGAGACATATTTTATAATTAAATTATAATTAAATTATATCATTTTTTCAAATAATCTTTTTCATTAAAAAAAAAACGTTTATAAAAGTGTTTTGAATCATTTTTTAATATCTTCAAAATTATATATAAACATTTTTACCCATTTTCACTTTTTAAAAACTATTATGAAATGATTCTTAATTTTATTTTTAAATCAATATATGTTTTTCATTTACTGATAGAGTGAATGGAATATTTGAATGATAGTGTATGGAATCAAATTTATTTCCAACCATCATGAGCACTTAATTATCTTAAAAACCCATATATATGTATATAATATTATATTAGACAAAACATAACTTCAACTTTTTTAATTATATTTTATTTATTCTTATTATTTTAATAAATAAGAAGGATATTTTACTCAACTATATTTTAAATATATTTTTATTTTATATTGTTTCAACAATAACAAATACCCATTATTTTTATTACAATGGGTAAATATTATACAAATACCATCTATATTCTCAATTTTAATGGGTTATGATCATTTTGATTGAGGAATATGTTGTTATTAACTTCCTTGATTCATTTTTGTAGTAATTAACATTCTTATAAATTATTCACATTATATTGGACATTAAGTTTCCTATAAATATCATTATTATTTATCATTGATATATTTATTTCATAATATGTATATATTTTATATATAAGGTTTTCTAAATTGAATATTATTTGTTTTTCTAAAGAAATGTTGATAAATCTATATTTTTTACTCAATTTTGATATTTCATGATATGTAACATCATTCAAGAACTAAATAAATTATTCAATATATGAAGAATAATTTGGTCATAAAGATATATAGTGTACTAAGTTATACAGAACCCATATATTCATTAGTTTTCACGTGATAAAAAAATGTAATCTAGCAATAAATTATTTTTTAACATTTTTTCAAATTATATTATGAAAGGCCTTGATAGTAGAGGTATCATAATTATTGTGATCATTAAATACAATAACTAATAATTTCCATCATTTATAGTTAATTTATTATTATCAATGGGATTTTCAGTACAAAATTATCCACAAATATATTTCGTTATCAGTTTATTATTTAAATTACACATCTACTTAGTTACTTAACATTCCATGTTAATTATTTTGTATATTTTCATGGATGTAAAGTTATTTTAATAGAATATATGTTTAGTTAGTTACCATTCAATATTTACTTGGAGGGATATGATAAATAAATTATATTATTATCATGAAAATATTGTATTTTTTATTTTAAAATTTAAAGAAAAATATATATGATGTATCTACCTTAGAATGATTATTAAACTATTATTCTCTGAGAGATTAATTCATTTTATATTATTACAAAAGTAATCAAGATGAAATTGACTTTGAGTTACTATGGTTTGGTCAAATATAGTATCTATTAAGGATGTATTTGTAGAAACCATGGGAACTAAAATTCCAAAATCATGGATTAAAGATCATAACCAAATGATATAATTTGATGATAATAATATAATAAATCATAGTGATTGGATATGGAATATATTAAATAAATTTTCATTATAATACATCTTGTATTTTGATACTACATGTGAATGTGGTTTGGTAATATATGTATTTTTCTATAATAACTATGAAAATGGCCTTTTTGGCTTCACCCAATCATCACATAGTTCATCAAAATAAGCATTATTACACACCTTGTTTTACACTCTTGGGGGTTATGACTTTGATAATTAAAAGTATTATTACAATACATTATAAAGTAGTAGAATAGATTATAGAAATAAATATATGAGGATAAAACTATGGTTTCTTATATTAATGAAAGGTTTATGATTATAACATTGTATAAATGATTATAATTTCTTCCCACTGTGAATATAGAAGTTCACACTATAATTTTTTTGTTTTAGTAAATGAAACAATGATGAAGGAATCGTGTTAATGTGGAACATTATAGTAAATGGGGTTACTATGAGAAAGCGAGTTGTATAATATCATTACATAATTATAATGTAATTATTCATAATAAGTTATCCAGAAATATGGCTGATAATTTATACCATATCCAAAAATTGGACGTACCATTGAAGAGAATTTTGGATCTCTATATGATATCAAGTGTTGGAGACCATGAAGGAACGATGTATTGATTTATTTCATTTCATATATACAGAATGAGTAAACCATTAAAGCAACTCAATAGAACATGAAAATTCATTATGTGTGTAAAATAAGGACATAAATGAAAAAAATTGACAAAGGAAAATGAAGAGTACAATGGAAGAAAATAAATATATTAATTGGGATCCATTTATAGGTCAATGTATAAAATGTGGATAACTATGTAATTATCCTAGTCAATGTACTAATCTAAATGTTTTATCCTTGAAAAATAAGTAAACTATATTGAAATAAAATGGTTGATTATTTATTTGGATTCCATAATAATATTATAAAACTAGAACATAAAAATGGTATTTTTTTATAAATCATGAAACATTTAAGGATTCTATTATATTTTTGGAGAATAAATATCTAAATTAAAAAAATATATATGAAAAATATAAAGGTCTAATGAGTTTTACATATATGAAAATGTCAATCTCTTAAAAATATTAATAATGTTTTATGTCAAGAGACTTTACGAAGATTAGGAATATTTTATGAGAAATTGTTTGTATGAAAATGCTTTAGTTGAAATGTTATTTGAGTAATACAGACTTTAAATTTTATCAAAATAAGTATAAAACTATTAATATCCTCCATGATTAATATGGATCATAAATTTATTTTTAATAATAGTTCGATAATATTATTAATCATTTTGTAAAATGGTTTGTATTAATAACATTTTTAAAAATTTTATGTGATGATTATATATATTTCAATAATTACCCTCAATTATTTTGGGAATATTATAGATATTATATTAATATAAATTTAAAAGTACAAATATAGTGACGGGTGGCATCGTGTTGCATCTATCTAGGCTGTGGGGAATGAAACCAAGACCGATGAAATATAAGGGTCTAGATCCTACCATTGGAAAACATGATTTCTTAGTTAATATGTAATTATTTTTATGAAACTAGTCCTCAAACAAAATATTAATGATAAAGTAGTTGTGTTACATATGGGTTTATATAAAAAATCATTATATTGGATAAATTTTTCTAAATATATTTGTTTTGGAAAATAGATAGAGGCCGATGGAATGAATTGAAACTATATTATGAAACATAAAATATGTTAAATGTTAATTATCATGATTCAAGAATTCAAGAATTCATTTTTTGAGAATCATTTATTATAGTAAGGAATATAATTGAAGTTTTTTTATGAACAACCAATGGATGGAATTGGGATGATTAAATAGAAATGTATGAAGTAAGTGTACTGCTTTATATTCATATAAGGTAAAATAATTCCATAAAACATGGAAAAGGATAATGAATAAATGGATTATTTCTATTAACATATTTTTTTATGATAAGAATGACCATTTTTCTTAACAATATAGATTATAGTTTTACTGTCATCAACCATATCTGGATCACCAAATTTCTTATCATCAATAACCTCAATCAGTATCCATCAATCCTTGGTAGTTAGTAATATATTCAATTTACATGATAACATTTTCCTTATATGATATCCTATTTAGAAGACTATTTATGTTACTACATTATCTGAAAATGGTACATCTGTTTTTCTTTTATTAAGAGGATGTTTTATTAACCCTTTAATGATGTTGGTTTTTTAGAAATTTTATTTCTTAATGTCAAACCCTTGATTAATGATATCATGTAAAAATTAAAAGGATACAATTTATATTTGTTTGAGATAATATGACAACACAAACTATGAAAGAAGGTCATTTTATATGATAAAATATGTTACATGAAAAACTTATCATAAACAACCCACAATATATAGTTGTTCAAAATTTAATCTATTCAAATGCTTGCATAACCTGAAAAACTGAGTCGAAATGAACCATATGGTAGTATATTATTATAATATAATAATTAAATATACAGGTATGAATATTACATACTAAATTATATAATTTATGCTAATATATTTATTACAAATATTATAAGAGTCGATTAAAAAAGAAAAAAATTCATAAAAGATGATTTGTTTCAAAATTAAAATTTATTCGTGCTTTGAACATAGTATTTCAAATTATTTAATACCAGATTTATTATTTTTTGGAAAAAACATAAATAAAAAATATTCAAAATATAACAAAAAAATTAAATAATGTTGAAATTTAGAATTTTTATTAAAAATATAAATATATGATGAATACTAAAAATGATAAATATTAATTGAAAACAACTCTTTTGATTAATTTATTTTTAAAAATAATACATATTTTTAAGTGGTTTTAAATTAAAAATAATTATATTTTATACGTATTTGTCCAATATGGGTCACTAAAATCATTTTAATATTTATCATTGATATAAAAACATAGTAAACATTTAATCATTCACTATTTGGAAATCCCCTTTTTCATCATGTCATCATGATTGATATTTAATTTTTTATTGAGAATTTTTTAAATGTAATTTTTAAAAAGTATTCAATTTTTTAAATCAATATAATTTATATACTATAATAAGTTCCAAAAACTTTGTGACCAAAATGAATCTTAAAAATGGTGAAAATTATTTATCATAGTTAATGTAAAATTGGATTTACTAGGTGTTTAAAATAAACGTATAATTGTTAAATGGACAAAAAAACACATATAAAATAATATTTATGTACATATTTGGACCCAATAATTTATAATTTTTTATAATAATCCATTTCATCCCATATTTCATTTCAAAAACATACCTATAAATATTTATTTTAAAAAATTATTGTTGCCCCACTCACCTCTCATATAAAAGACCACGCCACCCCTATCATGCCACTAACGAATGAAGTCAATATTAAAATTTTATCAACTAATACTAAAAGACATATATCAGGCAGAAGTTAATCCAAGAATGGACATGGGTGTAGACCAATGGAGGATACTCGAAGAAGAAAAAAAAATTCAATAATATTTTTTATTTTATTTCTTATTCCACCAACTAAATTATTTATTTAACAATAGTGATATTTTAAACTACATGCATTTAAGATTATTTGATATATTTATGTAATTTTAATTACGTATAACCATATAATCTTCTATAAAATTAATTACTACACCATCATTCATGTGTATGGTAGATTATAGCCCCATGAATTGATGTGATTTTCTTTTCACCACCACACCACATGGATGATATATATATATATGTATATATATTTTTAAATAATGTATATGTTATATATTATAATATTCTAACTAAAAAATGATAAAAATTTCCATACATATTTTCGATAATGATTATTGAAAAATTGAAACATTTCTATTTCATGAATATGACCTAAAATCTCCATGTTTGTAACATAATTAAATTCCCAAAAAAGTCATTAATGATTAGTCGTAAAAGATAATTAAAGTATAAATATGAATATAATTTAATTAGTACTATTTTAATCATTATGGAACTATGTAATATACATAATAATTGGAACTATCATGACATATCGTGACTGAGAAAACAATGAAATTAACTCCATATACAATGAAAATAACGAATAATTATTAATGAACATGAGATAAAATGTTATAATAGTATCATATATGATACAATAATAATTAATATGGGTCTATAATAATAAAATAAAATCATTAATAGAATTACACACGAGTTTAAATAATTATATATAAAATGAAACAATGAGGTAAGGGATTTTGTTTCAATTTCCCATTATTGAGACATATTGTAATAATATGCATGCAGATTATTTTATTTGACATATATACTGAACTATTGACATTAGATATCATAATTAAATAATAATTCACGGTACTTTCATTTTTTATTTGAATAATTACATCTAACGGTATTTACAAAAGAGTTACATAGTGGTAAATAATTTCATTGCTCAATTTATTTTCATTTGGTTAAATAACTTGTTATTTATATATGATATCATTAGATTACATGTGAATTGAAATTTTATAATTTTATTTTTTATTATTACTTTAATTATGTCGTTATAAAAATTAATCAAATATTTCATTACTTTTTTTAATATATCTTTGTCATTATGATCATTATAAGGGTTTATTTTACATTATCAATCTTATTGAGATTATTTTTTAATTATTTTAATTTGATGAATATTATTATATAATTTACTAATAAAACCATGTAACATTATTCACTTTGGGTTAATGATGAATTTTTTATGTAATTAAATTTTTTTCCACTCTTGGTTATGTAAACATATTTAAATAAAATATAACTTCATTTATCTCTTTGGTTTGAAATATGACTTCTTCCAAAACCATTGGCTCTAAAAAATATCAAAGAATTGTTTTTACAAATATTCAAATGATATATTAAATTTTTTCATAATTTTGACAAATTTAAAAAAATAATCGAATATTTATTATTTTTCAAAATATTTCTTCTTGGTATTTTACTAAAATGGTAATGTAATATTTTTTTTAATGTGTTTTCCATGAACATAATTTGTAGTCATTTTGGACTTTTAAATGTTTTAAAAAATACATTATATTACTGAAATATTAATTTTCGGTAACATAATTTTCAATATTATTTTGAAATTTTAGTATTACAATTTATTTGGAAATTTTAAATGTTATTTTTCAAATGAATTATTTTAATAAATTCTTATATAATTATTTTTTCATAAATACAATGAACCATTTATTCTTACTTCAATGGGTATATGTTGTATTACTCTATGCCCTATTATTTTTCTAGATGGTAAATGTTTATTTTTTACTAAGAAGTGTATTGACATTCACTTCCAAAATTCATTTTTGTAGTCATTAACATTCCCTTGAAATATTCACATTATTGTAAAAAATAAATTTCTTTAAATATTCACATTATCTTACAAGGATATGTTTATTTATTCAACCATATATCATATATATATATGGTATTATATATTGAATGTTATTTATTTTTATTTTCTAATATTGATAAATCTGTATTATTTACACAATACAAATATTTTTTTTAATGAAAATTGTTCAAAAATTAAATAATTTATTAGATATATGATGAATGATTTGTAAATTTCTATACAAGAGGGGTCTTCTTATAGATATCCAATCTAATCATCGGTAGTATCAAAATACTAATGTTATAATAAGCATTAATTTTTTTAACAATAGATTTAAACTAACTTGTGCATGGTCTTGATGTTGAGGTATTCTGATGGATTAGATCATGGCATCCAATTATTTTAAATTTCCTTAATTAAGAGAAATGATATTATTATACATGATATTTTGAAAATGATATTAATTATGGATTAATTTCATTATTAATTTTTTATTTAAATATCATGTCTGTTAAGTTATTTATCTTTTTATAATGATTTTTTTTATAGAAATGTTAATTAAATTAAATGTGTGTTTATATGTTTAATGTTCCATGTTGATTATAATTATTGTTCCCCGATACCATTCATTGCACTTAACCCTTACTATAGAAATTATGCTCACCATTATTCGATTCGTTTTATCTTGAATCTATGTTGTGTTATATGTTTGATAGGAAATGATACTTTTTGGGGGAAAATGATATTTAAGAAAAGTTTATGACATCATTTTTTATTTAAAATATAATCAATGACACAATTGTGTATCAATTTTACCAAGATAGCTAAAATATTCATTCCTATGAGATGAGATTCCTAGTATATTTTGAAATCATAATAATTGATATACTACATCCAGGTTACAAGGATTTGGTTTGATATATTTATCCAATAAATAAATATATGGAATATTATTCATTTTCAGAAGTCTTATTAAATATTGTATCATAATTGGTAATAATGAAAATAAGAATAAAACACACATGTCACCCATGAGTGTCTATCGATGATATAAGTCTAAGTCCCACTCATCCTGCACTAATGATGATCCATATATTACACAATCAGTTACATTCAATGTTTTTATAGCTTGATAAATCATTTTCATAGAAACATCATGTTTCCAGTATCTAGATAGTGATTCATTTTCAATTAAAAATAAAATATTTTCTTTACAAAAACATAAGATATTCTATACTACATAGTCTTATCCTATATGTTCCCAATATTTCACTGTAATTATATTCTCCAATGGTTATTAATTTATTCTATAATACATAATATAGTGGGAAAAGATAAACCTATATCGATATTACATTATTTAAAATAATGTTAAATATATATCCCAAAAAAATGTTCATGATAACTGTAAAGGATGAATATAAATGTAGAACAGAGAAATAACTATCATATTTATATATAATTATATTTATCACAAACATATTTATTTTTAAATGGTACCTTTATAGATTCATCATACATAGTACCCTTATCCATATCATTGGGATAAGGAACTAAATTAATTTTGACATCAGATGTAATATTAGGGTAAACATTGGATATATTAATGGACGGTCATTTGAATGAATAACCTAATAATGGTGGGAATAAAAAAATGATGATACCATAAAATAATCATATATAATATCTCAATTATTTTAATTAAGAATCATGGAATAAGGGTCAATCAATCAATATGCTTTGGATAAAAGAGTGAAAAATATAAGTAATCAATCATAACATACTACAACATATCATAATAATAAGATAGAAGTGTTTGGAATACACATATGTATAGACTATTATTTCTTTATTTATCAATAACTATAAATATTATAATATTTTATAAGGTTCACTCTCTATTGAATCATTTATTTTATTAAGGATCACTAATAAGACTATCGTATTAGATAGATTACCTTAATAAACTGGGTTCACTCCCCATACATGTCGTTTTTATCTCATTAGATATTTATCATTAACCAATATATTAGTGGTATATATAATATTCCCTCATATTAAATAAATGAAATAATATATATGTCTTAAAAAAATTATAACATTCATTGTGGAATAATATCATATCCCATGGAAAGGGTATATATTTCCTAAACCAATTATCATTTCTTCGTAGTATTACATATAGAAAAGGAATTAGTATCACAATACATTCATAATAATAAAATTATAAAATGTGAAATAAATAGTTATTGTAAAATTATCCATAAATAATAATAAACATATCCCATCTATAAAATGAAATTGGATGGTTTCATAATGCCACGTACCAAGATAAGTATAACAATATTTAATGTATGTTGAAAAAAATAAAAAAGCATTCAATATATCATTCAAACCATTATATGGAAACAATATAAATTATATATTTATTTAAATTAAATATGAAGAAGAAATTACTAGTCTATGTGGAAAATAAATTTCCTTGATAATGACCAAGAGAACATTTAATAGAAATTTAAAATCAATGAAAAATCATGATATTGCACTACTGGAAATATTACCTATATCCATGGATTTATGTCCACTATTTATTAGGGCAACCTCTATATATTTAGAAAAAACAATGGAAAATTAAATCCTATTGTTATATGTACTCTTAAATTTTGTGAAACACTAAAAATGAAAATTTGGAACCCAAAAAGAAACCATTAATGATTTTCCCCCATATTTCTATGCTTTATCACCTCTCCCTGATCAATTATGCCTCACTAGAATTATCTATTGCCCCCAAAATACAACCAACCACCATTATGGTTTTCACTTTCATAACATCATATAATGTATCTTGTCTTATCCCTTTCCAGATCACCTAACTATTCCATTATCCCTATATTGACCCTCACTAACATCTACAGTCATTTAATCTATATTTGAAGTGATACTTCTAACATTAATCATCAAAAAAAATACTCATCTACATCCCTGTCAATTTACATTTATTCTTAATCTCATTTGGTTCATTGGTTAAACCAGTTTATTCTATTGATTGGATTCAACATTTGAGTTGTGACAAAAATATTCTCTTTGTGGGACACTCTAATTAGTGGTGGAAATAAAAAACTTTTTTCTTTCTTCGAGTGTATAGTTAATTAGTACTACAAAAAAATCCACTTATGTGTGGGATCCACATGTTCATACCCCTACTATGTTGGTGAACCCTACAAATAACACCAAATTTTTTTAAAATAGTTATCTTTTAATAAAATTTATTTCATGTGTAGTTTTCTAGAAACACAACCTCTAGTTTAAACGAAACATGATATAGTATTGAAATACATTTATTATTTTGAAACTAATCTCATATCCATTAGACTTTATGGTATTAATATGAATATAAATTATATAAAAAATTAATTCTTTACAAAATGTTTATCAATTGATTATTGAAAAATTATTAAATCATTGAATAGTTAAATTGTAGTGTTTTGTAAATATATTTTTATGTGTTCAATGTGTTATTAAATTTATAACATAAATTAATCACAATTGGGAAATGATTCAAATATATTTAATTTAATAAATATTCAATATAATTCTTTAAAATTACTATATTTTGTATTCTAGGAATATGATAATAAAAAATTCAGTAATATTATTAAGTAGATATTTTCCTAGAAAAGGATTCTCACTTCATTTTGAGTAATTATTTTAAAATGAAATTTATTGACACTAATTGATGATAATATTCATTGTATATATTTTAATATTCACGTTATTTGATGATGATAAAAAAATTCTGTTATATTAATTTATAATTTTCATTTATTTTCTTATTATTTCTTTAATTATTTATCATATGAACTAATAATTAGTAAAATATTCTCTCGCCTTTCAAATCAACATTTCATTATAATTTTGATTTTTTTATTTCAAGGATAGGATATGATTTATGGGAAAAATATGTCATCCGTATTTTTGAATTGGTGATTTATTTTGGAATAATATTAAATTATTCCTCAAATTCTGATAATAATGGTCCCAATGATGCACACAACAACCAAAAAAATGAGTGTAGATGAATTGATAAAAACCCAATGAATGTAAAATTTCAAATAGATATGTAATATACCAAGGGGAATATATATTTCAAATATTTTTTGGATTTCATTTCAATTTTTCAATACTACATTGAATCATTAATATAATATATAAATTCTAAGAAAGACTAATAAAAAACTAGTCCAAAAAAATTTGCATTTAATTATAATGGACTATCCATGGAGGATTAAATTTCATAAAAAAATAAATAAATAATGTACTAAATATTATTATTATAATAAATTTTCTAATTTAATCATTATTATGGTAATTTAGTAATGTAAATGAGGATATAGAAAAAAAGGATTCATGAAACCATTAAAATGATGAAAATTAATTATCTAGCCACTATCCTCTACACATTGGACTTCCTATTTTAATATGAAAAATATGAAACCATTATTTTAACATAAGGATCAAAAAATAAAAATTTAGATTAATGGTGTTAAAGGATTTGGATGAGTCTTATATTTTCATTCATATGAAATGTTGCTCTATTGTTCTGTTGCTAAAATTTCAAGTACTCTCATGTAGGATTTCTAAATAACAATAGTTTTTTAAAATATATATTATTATCTTATTATATTTTTTTTCTGAATATTGATACCACATAATTAACCTATATATGTACTCATAGAAGGATGAGAGATATCCTTAACACAACAGTGTTGGGTTTGTTATGTCCCATTTTTTCATCTTGAATTACACAATTTTGTATCAACTGTTGTCTTCTATTTATATATTAACATAAATGACATTAAAAAACTCTTATGGGTTTATCAGTAAAAGTAGGAAGTGGATAGATTTGTTTTTTTTTCAAATTCACTACATATTTAATCACTACCATTAAGTGATAACATATTTCGAGAATCTCATTATGTATTCATCCTTATTGAATTTTATAACAGTACACGTCAACAACCAATATGATTTATTTCTTTGATTTAAAATAATACAGATACCTCATGTTTATAGTTTATTATAATTATATTTTTTTGGTGTTAAACAAACAAATCATGAATTATATTTTATTTAATTGATTGAATATCTATCATGTATATGAAATTGATATCATTAAAAGTTTAATTCATAAAATCTATGCATAGAATCCCCTTGTAGCATCCCATTTACATTAATAAATAAAATATCTATATGATAGTTCATTAATAATACCCTAATAAAAATACCATGTTTAATTCCTTATAGGAAAATCTTACCCATATAATGGGTGTTTCTCTACAACTGAATAGAATTCATAGGGAATTAACCTACCCTAGATACACTAAAATAGGCTTCTACAACAATAAATAGGTGTAAATTTTAAAAGGAAAGAAATTTGTGTAATGACAATGGACAAAAGTAATCTATATTAAACACTAACATTTTATTCTACTCCTTTTATTTATTATACACCCATTTATATTGTCTACAATCATTTATTTTGTTTTTTATTTTATTGGTTCATGTAACCATTCAACCTTGTCAGCTATTACTATTTGATTTGGGTGGATAGTTTGAGGATTTCATAGTAAAGTACACATATGGAAATTTTTTAATATATACATGTCATCTAAAGACTCCAGATTAAAAATATAATTAAATTAAATTAGAAAATATTCCATCAAACCACATCATCATATCGTGTGAGATCCATAATGGAATCCAAAATTAGGTATATGCATAGATGGTGAATTATTTGAATAATATAATGAATGAATACCCCACACTAACTTGTACCAATGAAATATATTTAATAAGAAATTCTTCCCAAGGATATTTTAACTATGTGTTCAAACTCTATGTTATACACCACCTTGTAACCATTCTTTAGATCAATTTGTGAATTAAATTCCATTACGTCATGGAATTCAAGGAAATTTATGAAACCATGATCCTACCACATTAACATGAGTCACCGAGATGAGGATAATTTGTCTTTAATTAATAGATAAATCCATGAATTAGTTCACTAATATTATACTATCATCGATACATTTATGGTACCAATTAAAAATTCAATTCTTTAAAATATACACCCAAAAAAAATTATTCAAACAAAAATTGATTCCAAATGTGTTTATAAAAAGCGGAACATACATTATATAAAACATTGTAATGTATCAATGACCTTATTTATGTGGTACAACACGAGGTTATCCCAATTCCTAAACAAGTTATAATTTTCTACGTAGGGATGGATTTGTGGAAAAAAAATTCATTTACATGACGAGTAATGAAACACTAAAGAACTAAACTAGAGATTATGAAATCCATGAATTAATTATTATATAGAACAAGAACATGGGTAAAATAAAAATTCTTTCAGAATCCACAAAAATATCGTGGGACAAAAAATATAAATGGAGGAAGTATTAGAGAAAAATATGTTACACTGAATAAGAGGGTCAAAGGGATTAATCTTATTAATTTCCAAGAAATTAAAACAATTAAAACTATTTTGGATATTTTTGAGAAACATGGCTACAACACTGGAAAAACATGAGCCATCCCTTCTATAATGTAAGAGATTTTTGGGGATCACTAGGGACAAAAAAAACTTTGAAAATATAAAAACCACATTACCAATGAAATTTCAATCAATCGTGTAATGATACTCCATACCTCCATTATAAAAAATAATGAAGACATAAAATATTTATTGATCCCTTCCGTAAACAAAAACTATTTCCCATTATAAATTTCATTCCTAACTAGTCTTATAGAAACATCCACCTATCCAATTACCACATCGTATTTACAATCCCTTTAGTAAAAATGATATTGTTCCCAAAGTATTTTACTGGGAAAAATAAAAAAACTATCCCAATATTTCAATCTAACAATAATTTAAAAATCATGTGATAAATTGGAATAAATGATCTACATAGTTTAACCTCAAAATCATGAATTGATAATAATAAAATAAGAATGTAACCCATACTAACTCAATATATTCATCCAAGGAACATTACTGTAGAATCATGCTATAAAAAATTATCATTTAAATAACTCAAATAAATAACCATCTTATAACGTGGAAAATGAATTAATAATCTTAAACCAACCATTAAAAATAATATAATTCCTAGAAACCCATGATATAGTGAATATAGACAAATTAGAATAAAAAATTGAATGATCTTGTTAGGAATATGATAATAAACTGAATAATACACCATCAAACTCCATTCCATCAATGAATTAGTAGAAATGACAAAATTGAATAGAGTTAAAATTCAAGGGAAATTTTCTCAATTGTTTATTTTAACATTCACTTTCATAATTTAATCCATACCATATATTTATTCTCAATGAACATGATGGACCAAAGAACATTAAAAATGGATTTTTAATAAAAACCAATATTAAACCTACAAATGTGATCACCACAACCCATGAACCATTCATCCTATGTTTAATGACATAGTATGTATTTATATCAATGTTTAACTAGGATTTAAAATTTTCTTCTATAATTATTATGATAAATGATATACTATGAACCTAATTCCATATGCGGTGTAATATCAAATTAAAATTTAGGAACACCATCTATCTGCTATCACAGTTCAATAAGTTTATCATATTTATTGTTTTCATATGTTTTTCTTAAAGGATGTTTTGTTGAATATTGAATATTTCATTTAACCTTTTGATACCAATTAATTAAACTTCAAAAAATCATATGTTACATATAAAAATCCTCCAACATGTTTCATGAGCCCTTATAAGGACATATGTACTCAGGAATATATGTTTCAAATGGGTATATGCCCAATTTTTTTAAATAGTATCATTTATAAAAAAATAATATCTCAAAATATTAATGGTGATAAATTTATTAAGATATTATGTTATGGAAATGAACATATGTATGATCATGTGATTGTTAATGGGAAGATAAGTAAATATGAAATCAATATTCTATATTCACATAAGGGAATACTATATCCAAGGATCGAATTTGTTTTAAATGTATTCAATAAAAAAATGTATCACAACTAAAAGGAACCATTATAAAATTCACAATCCTCAAGTCCATACCCATTCAATAAATTTAGACATCCATATTTTTCAATGAAATAATCTCAGTATATAATCCAATTTTATATATAAATCTATAAAATGAGAAAAAACATTGATTCATAGGCCAAAAATATTCATAAATTTCTAAACCAAACTAATCAAAAAATCATGGTCCTACCTACACCACATTAGCATTTAATCATAAATTATAATCATTCATTACTCATTGATATATATCTTTCTTCTAAAGCAAAAAATATAGGATTATACTATATTTCTTAAGAGGGCAAATGGATGTTATACGATTAAACAAGTCTGATATTTTTTTTGTATTAAACCACGAACTAATACCCATGGAATTATTCCTAAAACCAATTATAAATCCAATTATGAAATTTATTGAAGAATACATCCTATTATAATAGGATTGGTGAGAATAGAAAACCCGTTGATGTTGAAATATTTTATTGGATAATTTGTCAGTCTATAAGTTGAGTGAATGACTATTACCAAATCACTCTGATGGAGGAAAACTATATTATAAAATCTTAATGAATCAATGAGTTATATTATAAAATAAATATAAATGATTTATTATTTCAATTTTTTTACATAACTTTAAATTTTTCATTCATATGTTGGATTCAATGTGATTATAATTTTGTTTATCTATACGATTTAGTTGCATATCATGCTAATATACATTTAGAAAAATATAATTTACTCTAAGATTTAAAATAGAACTAATCATCCTTGATAAAGAATCTATAAGTTACATGAATATTAATAGATCAATTGGATTCAAAATGGACTTCTTCATCTAGATAGTTGATGACATTATTCTATATATGTAATTGAAATTTAATTCCAAGATGACCACAACTCTAAAACATACCCATTTAGACATTTTAATTAATTAAATTATTGGGATTGTGTAATTATATTTTAGTGGTGTGGGGGTGTAAATAATGAAATAATAATATTATTTTATGTTAATGATATTTTTATGGGAGAATAAATAGGAAAAAATAATTTTTTTGTTGATAATTATTAAATAAATTTATTTAACCCTAAAAAGGATAGTAATATTTCCACACAATAAAATTGAATATGAAATTCCTCTATATTACAAGATTTTGATATTAATTATTTTTCATATTCATGATGATAATTTTAGAAAATTGTAGCTATTTGATATGATTTTACACTACTGTAATTTTCATTTTTTTAATAAAAATAAAATAATTCACATCCTTTGTATTATAGGGTGGTGTTTCTGTTCAGGGGTCTATTATTCATAACATTAGGGTTGGGGTTAGTTTATGTTTATTATTAGTATTAAATAGAAAAGAAAAAACAAATAAATACCTCATATATAAGTGTTTTTTCAAATTAGTGGTGTTCATCAATTAATTATTGGGACCAAATTATTGTCATACCTTGATATATTATTTACATCTGTAATGATTATTGTGAAAGTGAAATATTATGTGACATTTGACACTTGATGATAGTGAATCTGTAATTTTTTTATGGATTTCATCTTATCATATCAAATTGAGTTTCAAAAAAGTTAAAAAAAACAATCACCCAACAAATAAAAATAAAAATTAGTAGTTAACTGGGATTCCCAATTATTGGTTCAACTACCCTTGAATAAAAAATATCCCCATATATTTTTTGGGTCACAACACATTATCATGGACAAATAATATTGGATGAAATGCTTGAATGAAATGGATAAAAGGAATGGGATTTGGATTTGGATATTTTGAATGTATATTGTGTTAAATAATTTTAAGAGATTACAGGGATGTTTGGAATGATTTTTTTTATCATTGAAACATAATTTCTGTTTTCATAATGAAATTAAATTTTCTATATTTCTAAGATACATTTTACTATTTAAAAAACTAAAGGTTTAGGGTTTGAATATAAATTCAAAGAGAATAATTACATTGTTTAATTTAAATATTGATTTGATTAAATTTTCATAAAATCCGATTTTAAATCAATTTATAGTGTGAAATTTTTATTTCATGTAATGTTTCTTATTCTTTATTAAATTAATTACAACACGGTACATTTTTTATACACCCTGTAAAAACACATATGAACAAATTTTTTATTTTTTTAATTTTGGGAACACATTACCCTTTCTACTGATAACATCTTAACCCTCTTTAATAATATGAGGATTAATTGGGAATATGATTAATGTTTTACTGGAATATATAAAATTCTAGATGATAGAAAATATATAGAGGTATCATAATATGACTTTAACAGATATGATACACACAAAATAATGATAAAATTTCATCTCGAAGTAGAAGACATCAAGGGAATCAATTTTTTCGACTACCAGAAGCTGTAATTTGGTTGTTTTCACTATGATAATGGAATAACTAGATGATTTATACTTTCTAGAAAGACTTCAATTCCTAAAAAATCATCCAACTATTTTTATCATGTCATTGAAATATATTTCTTTAGTTGAGATAAAATTGATTAAGCTATAAGAAGAATTATGAGACAATATATTTTTCTTCTATAGCCATAGTTAATTGAAACATGATCAATGTATTTTAGGTGCCTCAATGGGGTAAATGAAAAGGGATTATTTCATCCTTTGGAATGATATAAATTAATTATTAACCAACATTACACTATCCATAGGACTTAAAATTCATGTTGGATGAATTTTTATCCAGTTCTCTCGAACTATGCCCCTATAAATGATAATGTGACCGTACCTATTAATTGGGAAGATGATTATGTGACCCTACATTTTTGTTATTGAAATTTAAATTTCCTTCACATATATTGATTTAATCATATTATATTTTAGTAATATTTGTAATTACTCAAATATATTATTACTTTTATTAACACATGGATAATGTATCATTAATATGTTAATTTATTTATAATAACATGATATAAATCCATCTCACAATAGTGAATTATTCCTTATTTAAACAATAATTTCTTCTTAAATTCCTCCATTATGATTTTAGTATCATCTTCTATTAAGATAATAGATTTTGTAGAAGGATTACTCACAAGTGGGTTGATATGAGGGAGAAAAAATGTTCAAACTTGGGTATTCTTTTTTTAGTCTGTAAATTTTTCATTACAACATTTAATAGAGTTCTTCATTTAATGATCAAAATCCTTCTTCAACCTTATTTAATTTTAATCCCACACACTTCATTTTCTAATAAGATCCCATAAAGTGCACATCTCAAACAATGGATCCATTAGTGTTAGGTTATTGTTTGTATTAAACAAATTCATGATGAAGGATTTTAAAATTAATTCAATGACTCTATCTTAATTCTACAATATATATATATATATATATATATATATATATCAATTTTATCTATTATATACATTGTGCAACCCAATATCAACCAATATATGATAAAATGTACCACTTTAGTACTATAATTCATTATTAATCGACAGTAATAAAACTATGATTGTGGAATTCTTATCAAAATTTCATCTCATAGAATGGTTTGTCCATAAAAATCATCTTATCACTATGATGTTGTGATAACTGAAGAAAGACTGCAAGTGACCACATCAACCCTAATCCTAGTTATAATTGGGATAGATGAGGAATCTATTCCACTTATTGTATTTAAATTTTAAAAATTAATTAAATATTCGAAATCCTGATGTTTTAATTTTTTAAAAATATCACTTTTTTAACGTTTCATTGTAACCTTGGTTAATTTCATATCTAATTGGAAATGTAATAATAGGTAAACTATGGTTAATTATTTTTGATAAGGAAAACAAATTCCCTATAAAACTCTACTTTATCCTATTTAATAATTAGATGTCACATATTTCCATCCAACTATTGTATATATTGAAATGTGGTTCTATTTCCTAAAGAGTATGACCTTTAGATTATTTTAAGAAACAAATTAATACAAAATGTCACTCTATTGACATTAATATCTCAAAAATGTTTATATAATGATATAATGATGATATGTTTTGTTTTAAATGATTGAAAGAATGATGGATTAATATTTTTTAGTTTAACTAATTATTAATTTTTAGTGATTCAATAACAACCATAACTTCTTACACAATATTGATACCATATATATCATATTACTAGAGAAATGATATAAATGATTTTAAAAAAGAAGATGTATTATCATTTGAATTAAATATTATATCCAACAATTATTAGTAAATATTAAATATTCTATATGAGTGAAATTTTTACATTAAAATTCCTTTACTGTTATGTTATTTTCAGAATCAATGTAAATAATTAGTACTAAAATTGAAATAAATGATATTTTACAATAAACCATATTTATTATATTGATTTAAAATTCCTAAAAATATTTAAATATGAAAATAGAATTATATATGGCAGACAATATCAAACATTATACATATAGTGGCCCATTTTAATTTTATGGAATCATTCAATACCATTTAAAAATAAATAGCATTAGTATAATAGAAATTATCAAATTGTATAATAGGGGTTAAAATCATATGATATGGGTAAAAACATAATAAAAATGTCCCAATATTAATAGTTGAGAGGATTTAGATAGATCTACTTATTATTTTTAAATTATATAAATTTTGATATATTTTTATATGAATATTAATTAATGATACCATTATAATATAAATAATTACAGTAGTTCCTCGTATCTCAATTATTAAAGGGAAAACATTATCCACTTTTACGGATGAAATTTAATCATTCTAAAAATAAAAATATATTTGATAATACCTTACTATATTCCATTACCATATCATTTAGCTTCAGATAACTGCAAAATACCATGACGTCAAGGATTATATTGTATAGAAAAAGTTTATTATCGATGAAGTTTTATAACTCATTAACAATAATTATCTCATTTATTTATTTTTAAAATTCATTTAAATCCATAGTATGCATCGTTAAAACCATGGTATATGTGTATTAAATATAATGAATAATTATTGTGAGAATTTAAAAATCATTTCCACCTTCTTCCCATCCATTGGAAAATATATAGGTTACTGGTGCGTACATGTGGACTACCACTACCATGAAGTGATGCGATTAATTTTTCATTTACATATTAAATTAATTGAAATATTGAATGATTAAACGTGTATATAATATAAATATTTAATTATTATGTTTGAAAAATATTGGTTATTGTTTCACACTATCTCATTCTATCCATTGAAAATTGGAAATAGAGTTCATGCATATATATATCCAATTGTGTCTATAAACAATGAAATTCATTTTTTATATCTCTATATTTTTTAAGGATATATATATATATATATTGAATATATATTATATTTTTATCATTATTCACATTTTGGATACTGTGAAACCATTATCGTTATATAAGGACAATAACTACAGAACCAAAATCCACATAAACAATGAAATAGGTGACGACCGAATATGATTATATTGATATGAAATGGTTTTTAAATCCGTATTGATATGTTATATATAGATAAAATAATATAAAAACTATTTACATGAGTCATGTATAATAATATAATAAATTTAAATATCTAACACTGTATGATAATTTTTATTTCAAAGAAACTAGGACTCAAGGAAAGGGTTTTAAGGTATATTATTATTATTTACCATGATTGATTATGAATAAGATTCTGGAAATTAATTATCATGTACTACCAATTCAAAATTCTAATAATTTTTCCATCTAGTTGTATCTGGACATTTCATGTTAACCTTTATTGTTCCACTGATTATGTACTATATTGAAAAAATAATTTTTTTTGGAAAATGACTTTATTTCTCTATGTAGTCGAAAATTATTTTCATTCCATCTCCATGTTTTCATATTATATTTTCAATAATATTTTTAATACTTTTCAATAAATTAAAACATTAATTTTATTTGGCATTTTTTATTTTTTAAAACATGTTTAAATGTAAGACATTCTTTTTTATGGAAAATAGACTTTTAAAATTTTTTATGAAAATTTTAATAGAACAAATGTTTTCATATAAATGGAATTATGTATGTTCCCCACAATGTGACAACTAAATACATTGAATCAGAACATATAATTTTATAATTAATAAGTATATGAAATTTGTTTATATAATTTATGAGATATTTTCATATTTTAAATAATATTTTTCAAAATAAAAATGAAATTTTCCTCACGAAACGTTATTCTGGTATCTTATTTTCATTTTCATCAATTATATAAAATATTAATATTTATCACTCTTATATTGAAATATAGTCTATTGATACCATAAAATTTCAGTTTTTGAAGTATTATAATGATTATTTGAGGATTATTCTATGAAAACTACTTTTTCCCCACATGATAATAATGTTGTGAAACTCTTTTATTATTCAGGGGATATTTTATGAAATATTTTTTAAATATCGATAGAAACCATTTCCCGTTAATTTGTAAATTCCAAAATGAATGATTTATGATCATATGGAAAAAATATATATTATTTTCATCATTAGATGGGTGGGTGGAAAATTATATAATCATCAAATGCATTGGTTATAGATAGATACATATTTATATAAGACATAGATGATCGTGGCGTGAACATTGTTCAATATTAGAATATGGGCACAATGATAATCATTAGATTGAACACTGAACAATTTAATATAATGGGTAGTGGACCTAATTAACCATGATATTCATAGATGTAATCATTGAAAAAACTGAAATGATTTTATATGGTCAGGTGTATGAGAAAAAAAAATTCTTTATAACAATGTAATGATCAAATGAATCATTATCTTTGATTCCTATATGATTCATGTCTTATGAACTGTCAATCATTAATCCATGCATTTTGAAAATGTTATTTTATATTTTATGTATTGTTTCAAATGTAATTATCATGTTATCATACCCTTATACTCATGTTATGTTTAGGAGATCATTTTTATCCCCCGTGTTTACATTTAAGGTTAATCTAGAATCACCCATGATTATGTTTCATTTGCTTAGTTATGAATAAAATATTTATTTATGATATAATTAAGATGGTTTATCTCTATGATGAGCTTATTGTGAGATTCCATTAATATTTTATGAAAAATTTATTTATTTCTACAGGATTTTAGGGATACTAAAATTTGTGTTTTTGGTGTAAATAAAAATGTTATGTAATGAATATTGATTTAATAAGATGTAATGTAAATGTATGAAAAGTATTGTCCATTATAGTTGGTTTGAGTTTAATGTTTTTTCACATTTTTAAACAATGAAGATAAATCAATTATTAGAACTCTTAGGATAATACAATGTATAGGAGAATATCCTATCATGTGGTAATGAAATGAGTGTCATTTTCTAATGAAATAAATAATTGTATGGATACAATAATTGGACAATTTTATGATATAGATTCATCATCATATAATAACCATAAGAAGTGTTATTTGGATATATCTTTTAATCCTCAAAGATTTTAAAAGAAGAACATTTATGTAGATAACAATTATAACCTGAAATAATGAGTTTGAATATCCTATGAAATATATTATTTTTATTTGATAGTTATAAACTAGTCATTATATATGTTGGTATGAGTAGGGGTATATTTTTTTCATTATATATTTTAAAAAATGTATAAAATAAACTAATATTATATCAAAAGATTATAAAAAAATATAACAATCAATTAAAGTAAAATATTTTTTATAAAAAGACAACTTTTATATACCCACTGTGTTTTTGTCATAATAAATGAAAATAGTCCATATTTGTGAATTATTTTAATTAAATGTACGTGTTATTTATTCAATAATTTTTGTATTCATGTAATATTTTTTAATGCATGACATACAAATAATACAAGTTAATTTCTTATGAACACTATTTTGATAAAAAATGGTTCCATTACATTTGATACAAATACTTTAATATTAAAATATTTCACATTTTATAAAATCTATTTGAAATATTAAATGTAATTTTAAGGATTATAATTTTAAAAAAAATTATTAATGGAAATTTATTGATAATTTTATAGTATGATTATTTTTTGGTGAATAGTGAAATATACATATATGTATTTTAAATTAATTTATTTATGGATTTCTCACCTTCAGTATAAGGCCCCAGCCTTAAACCTTACTTAATATTGAATTAAATGAATAATTCACATTGAGGATCTTTTCAGGTTTAGAGTTTTAGAGAATTAGAACATAACTATTACATCTTAAAAGATTACAAAGTAGACACTTCTACTAAGTCTCCATAAAATAAAAACTCTTAAAAAGAAAGATGTCTAGATTCCATGTTTTAGATAGCATGAAATTCCCTTGATCCCATCCTTGACCTTATTCTACTTTAAGTCATGTGAAAAACATTTCGAAAAACTTGGGGTGAGCATAAAAAGCTCAGTAAGGGATACAAAGAGAATGAAAACTGTTAGTTTTTCAAACATCAAATAAACCATGTATACTATATCAAAGTAATACCTTCACCTTCATGAAGTAGTAAAAAAAATTCTTCACTGAATAAAGTATCATTACTTACCTTTTTGTAACCAAAGGATTAACATAAAACCCATATAAATAACACATAGAATATATAAAGGTAACTTGAGACATAAACATACTTAAGTGGAATAACCATACGGTTGACTTCCACACATATCACTTAATGGAATAGCCATACGGCCAATTTCCATACATACTTAATGGAATAGCCATACGGCCGACTTCCATACCCAATGCATTGGAGGTTATAACGTAACCACCCGTCCTGGTATTCACGGCACCACCCGTCATATGGTTTATAACGTAACCACCCGTTAAAATGTCCAAGTACCAATATAAAATCATAAAACATAAAACAAATATAAAGGAATGATAACATTTCCACATTTCAATCACAATATATCATAAATATATTGACATAATAGAATCCTTTTTCAAAACCATTTTCAATACCAAAATACATAAAAGTGTATATGGTATTTATTTTATTCTAAAAACATTACGGCTTGTTGAGAAAGCCAAAGATCAAATAATACTCGCGGCGGCGGAAAAGGTCGTTGTCACCGTGTACGTTAAAAAAAACATTCCTTTTTGTCATTTAGTAAAACGCTTCGTCGAAAAAGATTCCTTTTGTATAAAAGTAAAAGTCAAAGGAGTTTATACACCGTATAAAAGAAAGTTGTGTATAAAACGAAATATGCCTCAATGAAAGGAGATTGAGACGAAGTCCCTTACCTTGGGTCCGACTTGACTCGATCGTTCTTTAACGTCCTGAATAATAAACTTGAGTTAATTTATAATTGATTAAGAACCTTTTTAAAGTTTATTATTCCTTTTATATCACTTACTTCTATGTTATAAACATTATGTAACCATTTAAGTTAATAATGTTTGTTTTGTCAATATTTGGTTCTTAAGTCGAAAG
The DNA here is from genome assembly GCA_963277665.1 of Viscum album. NCBI lineage: Eukaryota > Viridiplantae > Streptophyta > Magnoliopsida > Santalales > Viscaceae > Viscum > Viscum album. The sequence goes on along the minus strand of OY728136.1, from coordinate 895,960,410 downwards.
TGGACTTCTTACAATTACATGTTGTTCGTGTGGTCAAAGGTTCTTTATATCCAGAATGAAATTCCCGATTTGTATATAATATGTATCATATATATCCAGCATATACATGTATTTATAATATTACATAATCATTTAGAGGTAAGAAATGAAATGCACCGTTCATGGAGACGGTAAGCCGTACGTACGCATGAACGCTACTTTCATTTCTTTGTCATATTAATGGAATTAAAACTAAATGAGAGGTATGTATATTTTAATTCCAGAATTATATTCATCATTTATATATATCATTAATTATATATATCCATTATATACATGTACTTTTAATAGTACATTACATTTGGGGATAAGAAATGAAATGCACCGTTCATGGAGACGGTAAGCCGTACGTACGCATGAACGCTACTTTCATTTCTATCTCATACATTAATGGAAAGAAATAATAATGATATAGAGGTATATTATAATTCCAGTATAACATCATATATAATAACTTTAAATCCATCCTTTACACGTCCCACATATGGCATTAACGAATCACATCACTTTTAGGGGGCAGTAGTCCGCACTTCCTTAAATGAAGATATCGTGTTTACCCATAATGGAAACCATAAAGGTATGCCAAAAATGAAAAATACAGAAGCTTAAAGAAAACATAAACATATTATATATCATATATAAAAATAGTGACATCATAATGGCCACCCTTGAAGGTGTTAAATGAGTATTGAACAATCATCGTTTCGGGAGGCAGAATTTCGCCATCCACGGAAACCGTATGTTCTTTAACCATTTTATGTAGTTGTGTGAGAGTGTAGCTCAAATAAATATTATAACAACATCCTATTATATTTAAGATACTGGTGTTGTTACAAAAGAAGTAAATAAAAAGAGTTTAGAGGGTTGGAGAAGCAAAATAAAACAAATGAACAAGAGAGAATGAATTACCTTTAAAAGTGTAACTCCCTTTTGATTTGAGCCTAAAGGCTTCCTTTGAAAGGATTCTGCCCAAAGGGAATCCTCTAGGATGAGGAGAGGGATGTGGAGAGAGTAATTGGGAAGGGGTTGGCCGAGCCAAAGGCTTGAGAAGTGTGTGAAATGGGGTAGAGGTGGGGGCCTTTTATAAGAGGAGAGGAGGGGCACTTTTGGAAAGTAAAGAAATATTACTTTATTTGAAAATTTGTTTCGGTTTTAAAAGGTCCCACACTGGTAGGATTCTTGGATAAGGTGATAAGGGTTCGAAATCCACTCATCCAATTGGTTTTGGATATGTGTAGGTTTTAGATTTTTCATTATCTTTCCATTTTATTTAAATCGTCAAATAATGATGTCATCACTGCATCATTATTATGTCATAAATAATTTAATTTATTTAATTTCTAAAAATTATAAAAAAAGTACTATGATGTAGGAAATCTTTTTATCTTTCCAATGACTATTTATAATCAAAACTATTATCTCTATAACCACATGTAAAAATTGTTTTAGTAAAACATATCATGTTTGTGTCATTTTTACTTTTACATTAAATAAAACGTTATTTATGTCATTTCCCAACCAAATTGTCTCCATGGGGTCCCCAAGTTGACCCATGGCTTGTATTGGTCGGCCATGAAACAACCAATGAGTATATGACATCTGTCTAGGTCATTTCATATTATTAATGCAATATTTATACCTTAAACTACACTAATTACCACTAATCGCGATTAAGAACTTAATAAGTTACTATTCACCAAAAAATTATTATAATCTCATTGAACCACATTTTACTTCTTAATACCAACCATGTATGTCGGATTTTCAAAATTAAATACACATTAGTGTTAAACTTTCATTTAACTGAAAAATCAGTTTGCTTGATTACCACTTAGTGGTTTCACTATTCATCAAAAATTGAAGTTTTTCAGAAAATTACCAAAAATTCACCCTAAGCTATATTTGATATTCCGAATTCAAAAATGAAGTCCATTTTACAAAATTCAAAACATATAAGTCAAATTAATGAATTTAATAATTAATTCCCGCTTTCAGAGCAAATAGCATGTTTTTATGAAACAATAAGTATCAAAAGATTGACACCAGTTTAAGTCCAATTTCAAAGTGAAATTGATTCCAATGACCACCATTGGATTAACTGGTAAAAATATTTTATAATTTCACTTTAAAACCAATTAAAATAATAATCTAATCATATAAATAATTTATATTAAAAAGAGGTTTTGAATTAAAATACAACATTTTACACTATTCATAAAAAAATGAACTTTATCAGAAAGGTACCAAAAATTTACACAAAGTAAATTTTGATGTATCGATTCTAAAGAAGAGTTATATTTGGTCCAAAATAAAGTATAAGAGTGATCAAAACTATATTTAACGACGGTTCATCATTAAAAGGTGATAAGTGAACCTTTAGTGAAAATTAGAGTATATATGCCCTAAAATTGAACTCTTTCCATATTTTAAGCCATTATCTTTTATTGGGTAAATGTATAAACATTTAAAAACATATATAATCATATTTTAGTTATTTCTATCCATTCCCGCCAGTACAACAGCTACTTGTTAACTAACATTTAAAATAATATTATTTTATTACTAGTGTGCTATGTAAGTTTCAAAGAAACTCATCGTTGCGTATCGGGTACGCTATCGAACATAACAACCCCTTTAAAATAAAATTAATATTTAATTCGTAAATATTAATAAATATAAAAATTCTTTATTCTTTATTTACCTAGGATGTTACATCCTTCCCCCCTTTTGGGAATTGCGTCCTCGTAATTTTATTCACTTATCAAAATAAGTGGGGGTATTTATCCCTCATAGCATTTTCAGATTCCCACGTTGCCTCTTCAATCACATGGTTTTTCCACAAAACCTTTACCTGATGAATCACCTTATTCCGTAACACTTGCTCCCTGTGGTCAAGAATCTGGACCGGTTGTTTCTCATAAGATAGGTTCTCTTCCAGCTAAACTACCTCTGGACTCAAAACATGAGATGGATCTGGCATATACTTTCTCAACATCGAAACGTGAAAAACATTGTGTACCTGAGATAAACTCGGAGGTAAAGCCACTCGGTATGCAACTGATCCAACTCTCTCCAGAATTTTGTATGGTCCAATGAACCTTGGACTCAACTTTCCTTTCTTACCAAATCTCATCACACTTTTCCAAAGAGAAACCTTGAGAAAAGCATGATCACCTACCTCAAAATATAGATCCTTCCTCCGGTTATCCGCATAACTCTTCTTCCTGCACTGAGCTGTTCTCATGTGTTTTCTGAATCAACTGAACTTTTTCTGCCATCTCTTCTACCAATTCTGGTCCCATCAACTTCCTTTCACCCACTTCATCCCAGAAAGCTGGAGTTCGACACCACTTCCCATATAATTCCTGAAATGGTGCCATCTGTACACTGGAATGAAAACTGTTATTATATGAAAACTCAACCAAAGAAAGATGTTGGTCCCAAATTCCCTGATAATCCATCAAACAAGCTCGTAGCATATCCTCCAATGTCTGAATTGTTCGTTCTGACTGCCCATCTGATTGAGGATGAAAAGCTGTACTAAAATTTAATTCAGTACCCAACAACTTCTGAAGGCCTTTCCAAAATTTAAAAGTAAACCTGGGACCACGATCCAATACAATGGAGAGAGGAACTCCATGTAACCTGACTATCTCTTTAAGATACAAACGAAAAAGTTGATCAAGAGAGAAAGTATCTCGTATAAAAAGGAAATGAGAAGATTTGGTCAAGCGATCAACAATAACCCAGATTGCATTATTACCTCGAGATGTCCTCGGTAATCCCACAACAAAGTCTATGGATATGTTTTCCCATTTCCACTCTGGCACTGGTAATGGCTGAAGCATCCCTTTCGGAAACTGCTGCTCTGCTTTAACCTGTTGACATGTCAAACACTTCACAGTAAAATCAGCAATGTCTCTTTTCATTCCATCCCACCAGTAATACTCTCGCAGGCCTCTGTACATCTTAGTACTGCCAGGATGAACTGAAAATGGAGAACTATGAGCTTCACATAACAACTCTCTCTTCAACTGTGAATCACAGGGCACACATAACCTCTTCCCAAACTTCAAAACACAAACACAAACTTATCCAAGAACTCATGGAAAAGTTTATTCATAAGGTCCATGAATACAGCAGGTGCATTGGTTAACCCAAAAGACATAACTACAAATTCATAATGGCCATATCTAGTACAGAACGCAGTCTTCGGAATGTCTACTTCTTTTACTTTAAACTGATGGTACCCCGACCTCAAGTCATTCTTTGAAAAAAAAACAGAGCTCCCTGGAGCTGATACCACTTCATTCGATGGCCCAACGTCTACTGAAGTTGTTGCAAAGGATTTCACCACCCCTTTCTGCTTGTAGTCTGGCTGCATTCCCCCAGTTGAGTTCTTCGTTGGACACTCGTTTTCATAATGACCCATTTCATTACACTTAAAACATCTTACCGTTGGCTTTTCATTTCCTGCTTGATCATCTTCCTTACAGTTACGAGCAATATGACCAGACTTACCACACCGAAAGCACTTACCAGACTTGGATAAACATTCTCCAGGATGCATTTTACCACACTTCTCACAGGATGGATATTTGGTTTTCTTACCTCCTTGCTTCTTTGATGAATTCTTCCCTTTTTCCTGCCAACTAGACCTCTTATTCTGTTGTTTGTCATAGAACACCTGATCATCGACAAACTCCATTTCCACCTTCTCAGCACATCGAACAAGCTTTTCATAAATTTTAAACTCACGAGAAGCTAATGCCCTTCGATACTTTGGCTTTAATCCTGAGTAAAAACGATTGATTTTACTATCAAGGTCTCAGATAAAATTTGGAGCATACCTTGCCAATCGAGCGAACCTTTCCTCATAGGCAGCCACTGAGTCTTCCTCTTGCCTCAATTACAAGAATTTATTTTCCATCCTAAGTCGAACAGCCTTAGGAAAATACTTCTCAAGAAACATACCTTTGAATTCATCCCAGTCAAGAGCATCAATCTCATCGGCCTGCCTGATATTTTTAACCATAGACCACCACTGATCTGCTTCACCCTCCAAACGGTAAATAGAAATACTAACCTTTTGATTGTCTGAACACCCCATGACATCAAAAATCTTCTCCAGTGATTTAATCCACCCTTCAGCTAGCACAGGGTCAGATGATCCTCTGAATGATGGTGGATGTTGCCTCATGAAATGTTCCACCACTGACATGTTCCTTTGCGGTTGATCTGGCTGATCTCGTGCATTGATACCACCGCCATTTATCGCTTGAGTCAACTGCACCATTACTGCAACAAACTGTTCAGTTCCAATTTCGACCATCTCAGGTTGCTGATTTGGAAGGTTATCTTCCTCCTGATGCCGTCCCAACATAGCTGCTTTGTTTCCTCTGCGGAAAACCATTCTGAACACAGAAATATCTTAGGCGAAGCAACATGGTAATCCGTAAATGCTATATCATTTCAATCATATTATAATTTAACACTTTTCTAACTCCTAAAGTTGTCTAAACCGACCTTTGATACCAACTATAAGGCCCCGGCCTTAAACCTTACTTAATATTGAATTAAATGAATAATTCACATTGAGGATCTTTTCAGGTTTAGAGTTTTAGAGAATTAGAACATAACTATTACATCTTAAAAGATTACAAAGTAGACACTTCTACTAAGTCTCCATAAAATAAAAACTCTTAAAAAGAAATATGTCTAGATTCCATGTTTTAGATAGCATGAAATTCCCTTGATCCCATCCTTGACCTTATTCCACTTTATGTCCTGTGAAAAACATTTCAAAAAACTTAGGGTGAGCATAAAAAGCTCAGTAAGGGATACAAAGCGAATGAAAACTGTTAGTTTTTGAAACATCAAATAAACCATGTATACTATATCAAAGTAATACCTTCACCTTCATAAAGTAGTAAAAAAAAATCTTCACTGAATAAAGTATCATTACATACCTTTTTGTAACCAAAGGATTAACATAAAACCCATATAAAGAACACATAGAATATATAAAGGTAACTTGGGACATAAACATACTTAAGTGGAATAACCATACGGTTGACTTCCACACATATCACTTAATGGAATAGCCATACGGCCAATTTCCATACATACTTAATGGAATAGCCATACGACCGACTTCTATACCCAATGCATTGGAGGTTATAACGTAACCACCCGTCCTGGTATTCACGGCACCACCCGTCATATGGTTTATAACGTAACCACCCGTTAAAATGTCCAAGTACCAATATAAAATCATAAAACATAAAACAAATATAAAGGAATGATAACATTTCCACATTTCAATCACAATATATCATAAATATATTGACATAATAGAATCCTTTTTCAAAACCATTTTCAATACCAAAATACATAAAAGTGTATATGGTATTTATTTTATTCTAAAAACATTACGTCTTGTTGAGAAAGCCAAAGATCAAATAATACTCGCGGCGGCAGAAAAGGTCGTTGTCACCGCGTATGTTAAAAAAACATTCCTTTTGTCATTTAGTAAAACGCTTCGTAGAAAAAGATTCCTTTTGTATAAAAGTAAAAGTCAAAGGAGTTTATACACCGTATAAAAGAAAGTTGTGTATAAAACTAAATATGCCTCAATGAAAGGAGATTGAGACGAAGTCCCTTACCTTGGGTCCAACTTGACTCGATCGTTCTTTAATGTCCTGAATAATAAACTTGAGTTAATTTATAATTGATTAAGAACCTTTTTAAAGTTTATTATTCCTTTTATATCACTTACTTCCATGTTATAAACATTATGTAACCATTTAAGTTAATAATGTTTGTTTTGTCAATATTTGGTTCTTAAGTCGAAAGTGGACTTCTTACAATTACATGTTGTTCGTGTGGTCAAAGGTTCTTTATATCCAGAATGAAATTCCCGATTTTGATATAATATGTATCATATATATCCAGCATATACATGTATTTATAATATTACATAATCATTTAGAGGTAAGAAATGAAATTCACCGTTCATGGAGACGGTAAGCCGTACGTACGCATGAACGCTACTTTCATTTCTTTGTCATATTAATGGAATTAAAACTAAATGAGAGGTATGTATATTTTAATTCCAGAATTATATTCATCATTTAGATATATCATCAATTATAAATATCCATTATATACATGTACTTTTAATAGTACATTACATTTGGGGATAAGAAATGAAATGCACCGTTCATGGAGACGGTAAGCCGTACGTACGCATGAACGCTACTTTCATTTCTATCTCATAATTTAATGGAAAGAAATAATAATGATATAGAGGTATATTATAATTCCAGTATAACATCATATATAATAACTTTAAATCCATCCTTTACACGTCCCACATATGGCATTAATGAATCACATCACTTTTAGGGGGCGGTAGTCCGTACTTCCTTAAATGAAGATATCGTGTTTACCCATAATGGAAACCATAAAGGTATGCCAAAAATGAAAAATACAGAAGATTAAAGAAAACATAAACATATTATATATCATATATAAAAATAGTGACATCATAATGTCCACCCTTGAAGGTGTTAAATGAGTATTGAACAATCATCGTTTCGGGAGGCAGAATTTCGCCATCCACGGAAACCGTATGTTCTTTAACCATTTGATGTAGTTGTGTGAAAGTGTAGCTCAAATAAATATTATAACAACATCCTAGTATATTGAAGATACTGGTGTTGTTACAAAAGAAGTAAATAAAAAGAGTTTAGAGGGTTGTAGAAGCAAAATAAAACAAATGAACAAGAGAAAATGAATTACCTTTAAAAGTGTAACTCCCTTTTGATTTGAGCCTAAAGGCTTCCTTTGAAAGGATTCTGCCCAAAGGGAATCCTCTAGGATGAGGAGAGGGATGTGGAGAGAGTAATTGGGCAGGGTTTGGCCGAGCCAAAGGCTTGAGAAGTGTGTGAAATGGGGTAGAGCTGGGGGCCTTTTATAAGAGGAGAGGAGGGGCACTTTTGGAAAGTAAAGAAATATTACTTTATTTGAAAACGTGTTTCGGTTTTAAAAGGTCCCACATTGGTAGAATTCGTGGATAAGGTGATAAGGGTTAGAAATCCACTCATCCAATTGGTTTTGGATATGTGTAGGTTTTAGAGTTTTCATTATCTTTCCATTTTATTTAAATCATCAAATAATGATGTCATCACTGCATCATTATTATGTCATAAATAATTTAATTTATTTAATGTCTAAAAATAATAGAAAAAATACTATGATGTAGGAAATATTTTTAGATTTCTAATGAATATTTATAATCAAAAATCTGATCTCTATAACCCCATGTAACAATTTTTTTAGTAAAACATATCATGTTTGTGTCATTTTTACTTTTACATTAAATAAAATGTTATTTATGTCATTTCCCAACCAAATTGTCTCCATGGGGTCCCCAAGTTGACCCATGGCTTGTCTTGGTCGGCCATGACACAAACAATGAGGATATGACATGTTTCTAGGTCATTTCATATTATTAATGCAATATTTATACCTTAAACTACACTAATTACCACTAATCGCGATTAAGAACTTAATAAGTTACTATTCACCAAAAAATTAATATAATCTCATTGAACCACATTTTACTTCTTAATACCAACCATTTATGTCGGATTTTAAAAATTAAATACACATTAGTGGTAAACTTTCATTTAACTGAAAAATCAGTTTGCTTGATTACCACTTAGTGGTTTCACTATTCCTCAAAAATTGAAGTTTTTCAGAAAATTACCAAAACTTCACCCTAAGCTATATTTGATATTCCGAATTAAAAAATGAAGTCCATTTTACAAAATTCAAAACATATTAGTCAAATTAATTAATTTAATAATTAATTCCCGCTTTCAGAGCAAATAGCGTGTTTTTATGAAACAATAAGTATCAAAAGATTGACACCAGTTTAAGTCCAATTTCAAAGTGAAATTGATTCCAATGACCACCATTGGATTAACTGGTAAAAATATTTTCTAATTTCACTTTAAAACCAATTAAAATAATAATCTAATCATATAAATAATTTATATTAAAAAGTGGTTTTGAATTAAAATACAACATTTTACACTATTCATAAAAAAAATGAACTTTATCAGAAAGGTACCAAAAATTTACACAAAGTAAATTTTGATGTACCGATTCTAAAGAAGAGTTATATTTGGTCCAAAATAAAGTATAAGAGTGATCAAAACTATATTTAATTACGGTTCATCATTAAAAGGTGATAAGTGAACCTTTAGTGAAAATTAGAGTATATATGCCCTAAAATTGAACTCTTTCCATATTTTAAGCCTTTATCTTTTATTGGGTAAATGTATAAACATTTAAAAACATATCTAATCATATTTTAGTTATTTCTATCCATTCCCGCCAGTACAACGGCTACTTGTTAACTAACATTTAAAATAATATTATTTTATTACTAGTGTGCTACGTAAGTTTCAAAGAAACTCATCGTTGCGTATCGGGTACGCTATCGAACATAAAAACCCCTTTAAAATAAAATTAATATTTAATTCGTAAATATTAATAAATATGAAAATTAATTATTCTTTATTTACCTGGGATGTTACATTCAGTCTTTTTGAGTTAATACAAACCTGTTTTCCAGAGGAACATGTTCACTTGATAATTTTCAATGAAACCATAGAAAATTCTTTTTCAATGAGGATGGGAGGTTGGTCTCATCACAAGCCATTAAGGGAAATTATTATATACTCTAGGAATCCTGTATAAATTTAATATTTATTAATTAATACTTCCCAAATACAAGTGTAGAACAGGATACCACTATATTAGTTATATAATAGAGGAAATTTGTTTTATATAATTTTTTATATTACTTAATGGATTTAAATGGTTCCCTTATTAATTTTATAATGTTTTACATTAATTATATCTTGTTGGGATCTATGGAGTTTATTTCCATCCATGGTGTAAATTAGTGTTACGATGTTGGGATTAAAACCCAATGAGGATTCAAAAATATCCTAATAAAGAAGAAATTAAATCCGATATAGTTATATGGAATTGATTAAGGGGGATGGAAATTGGGATCTAGAAACAAACTCGCATCCAATGTTTCTTGGTGGGTACCAAAATTAGAGCTCATATAGTTCGATGGAATGGATGGGAATTGCTACTCAAGAAGAGTCCCCTAATAAAAGAAAATTAAATTTGTAAATGAGATCATCATCCAGATGTCTAAGATCATATGAGTCATGCTCGGTTTGAGAATCAAGAGACATATAAAGATAGGTAAAATCACCTGATATAATTCCATTATTTTTTATTGTTTGAATGTAGTTTAATATTTGTTGTATGCACATATTTATAGAACCATGTGGATAATATAAATTAATGATAATTTATATGTTTGGGTTGGGGCTTAACCATAAGATGATTCCCATATTATTCTAACCATTATTATAATACTAACACAGGGACACTTAAGTTTGGTTAGTGATTACACCTCAGAGGATGCCCATAATTTCAGAACCATGAGGAGGATCACAACTGAGGGTATTTCAGTTTTTCTTGGGATTTATACCCAGTAGGATTCCCATATTTGAGGAACCATGAGGATAATGTGCACTCATGGGATTTAGTGGTTTTGGTTATAGATTAAACCTAGTAGGATTCCCATATTTATATAACCATGAAGATAATCCCATATTATTGTCATTTATGATTGGTTATGGAGTAATACTAGGTCGATGTCCATACTTATATCACAATGAGTACACTCTATATTCATGGGATTTTTTTTGGAGGGATTACACCTAGGAGGGTGCTTATATTTTTATAACTATTTGGAAAATCTCCTGTCATGTTAATTTAGACGACTTATTAGGGATTTCACCTATGAGGATGGCCATGATTCTGGAACCATAAAAAGAATCTAAACTCATGGTAACTTATAGGGATGTAACCATCACATTTTTTCACAAATTACTACCCTCAAACAATTTTCCTCTTAGGTTTATCCACATAGAAATTTAAGAATCATTCCTTCATAGTGGTATTTCTTCATTATGAGAGAGGTCATAAAAAAGATTACTCATACTAAAATGTACTAGGTTTCTGAAAATGGTTGTAATTTTAATGCATCACACAGGGAATACATTTTAGAGGGACTTCATGGTATTTCATTGGTTATTCCATATCCTATTTTAAATTTAGGATTTTATCCTGAGTGATTCCTAAATCATTTATACATGCGGAGCATCCCATGTGTTTGTTAAACAATTTTGTCAATGATTCAACCATTATATTATACAAGTATGTGTTTATAATTGTTGGACACGAAGAATAACCACATTAAAAAAATAGTCCAACACATAGAAATAGGCAGTCACATAGTGATTCATAATGGAGTGAGGTGACATAGAGATTTTACATAGTTGTATCACAATGGTACGTCTGCAAAGGTGATCTATATATGGGCTCAGAAAGGGGATATACAATACAAATCATCAAAGGGGTTCCAAAAATCAGATGGAAACATAGATACAAAGAATTTTTTTTTATTTTAGGGTCATAAAATGAATCATTTACTAGAAAAATGAAAATAAATTTTAGGGTGCAGTAATTCACCACCTGGATTGCATGAATCTTCAGTTTGAGATATGATTGTGTCTTGAATTATGTAAAGTATTAGGTTTTCATAGAAAAGTTAAATGAAATTTGGGAAAATTGATATGGATGATTTCAGACTTATTAAATTTTCATTCATTTTATAATTAAACCATATATTGAAAAACTATATCTATTGATCTGTAAGTTCATTTGGGCCCCATGGGAATTGTAATTGAAGTATTAATGGTGAACTACCCCCTAATTGGCTAACATTTATGAAAAATATCATCCCTCATAGAATGATATGAATTTATCTGCAAGTAATTATAATATATAACTTCTTTCTTCATGGAAAAAAAAATTTATTAAAAAAGACATGATTTCTTTAAGTGAGAATATTACCATGTGTGAAGTGATATAGTGAATTTCATGATTTATGCAAAGCCAAAACATCGTTGTTGTATAATGTATATACGAAATTATTAATTTTTTTTAAAATATTAAAAAAATGTATAATCAGTTCTAATATATAATAAATAATCACATATAGTTTATGTTAATCAATTTTATGTTGAGTTTTGATATGTAATGTTTTTATACACAGGAAAATTATCCCATTAGAAAATATTTTTTTTGACATGCATAGAGGTAAATTTATAATTAAATTCATAAAAGTGTGATATATTTTCATAAGATTTGTTCATTAGATTTAAGAAGAATATTTTTATTATATAATAATTTAAAAATTATTTTATTACTAATATAATAGAAAAAAACACTTAATGCAATAAAGAATAATTTTATTTATAGATGTATAAATATATGAAGAAAACAATTACCTAAAAACATGTCAATCCCATAATGGATGGATATATTTAGCCCTTATCTCATTAAAATTTTGATAATGATACTTTATAGAGCCTTATTTTATGTGAAAACTGTGTGTATAATTATTTATATTGAGAAATTATTTTTGTTTTTTATCCCCCGCATATAAAATAGAACCAGCTCTCTTAATTATATCACACAATTTTAGAAATTTTTTTAGGAAAGAAATAATAAAAATTAACTTCCATAAATTAATCCCTACATTTTGAAGATTTTATTTTTATTAGGAAAATATTTTAAAAAAACACAATGTATAAACTGAATGTGTTTAACTAAAGTTGTTGTATAGTTCTTTACCTTGTGTCTTTAATTTATTTCATCCATTATCTCCTCCAAATCTTCTCTAATAATTCTGATTTTATAAAAAAAATTACATCAGATATAATGAGGTGTTATTATGTTATTTTGATAACCTATATTGATATCATATTCAATCAAATTGGAAATGAATCTGTCGATCACACGTATAAGGGTCTACCCCTGAATAAAATATTCTGTTCGCCTTCCATCACAGCCTCTCATGAGTGTATATAATTATGTATTTAGTATATATATATATATATGATATTTATATCATTATTACACTAGTTTAATTATAATTTCACATTATTGTTCATATCTTACATGTTTTTGAAATATGATATCATCATTCATGCATACATGTGGACTACCGACTCCATGAAATGATGTGACAAATTGTTAATTTTAATTTAACATTGATGTTAATAAGGGTATTATATATGTATATATATATGATATATATGATATAAAAATTATTCTGTAATAGTGAATTTTTATATTCCTTTCGTTCATTCCACCATTAAATAAATTAAAACAGTTTGTACGCATATAATTAGAATTCAATGTGTACGTATAGTGTTAGTCATTTGTATACCACATAATTTTATAGAAAATTATTTATAATTATATAATTACTATATATTAAATTTATATTTTGGATAATATTATTAATATGTTGGAACAATGTTAAAACATCAAGTACCAAAATGATGACAAAAATAGACATTAAAAACATAGTAGTTCCCAACCGAGATAATGATTACAACAATTAATTGTCAGTAATTAGGCCACATAAACATTTATGTAAATTATTTATATTATGATATATTTTTTTATGGTTATTAAATACATTTATATTAAATATTTTTTATTTTATAGGAGGATTGAACATATATGATTGTAATCAGACCTTAGGTAAGGGTTTCTCATCTCCCTTTATCATTTGTGAGACATATGAAAATTTCTCCACTTATTTCTATTGTGTGGTGTTCATACTAAACCTCTAATATGTTATATCAAGTAAAAAATTCTTTTTATTTTATGTGTAATATTATTTTAAATTCAAAAATATGATAAGGGAATATTTCAAAAAATCATCATTATATTATACTATTTGTTTTTAAGTCTATCATGGTTAAATTTTTTTATATTTGAATCATAAAACCAATATATTTTCCTCTCCATTGGAGAAAAATTACCATTTAATATAGCAGAACCAATCTTCTTAATTTTTCAATAAATATTATTTGATAAAATGTATTTAATAAAATATCACTTTATATTTCCCTTTAGTTTAAATTCTATTATATTCCATAACCTTGTTTTCTATAACTATTAGAAAAAATTATTTTTACAATCAAAAATTTATTTATGCAATAAAATTTTCGTAATATGTGAATTTTTATAAATTTTTTTGAATGAATACTTTTTTCATTTTTTAGATGATGTATATTTTAATGTTTTCCTAATTTTAAGAGAAAAAATTTATTTATCTAACATGGAATTTATGGAATTACCTTCAAAAATAAATTTTTAATTTGTCTACATGTATTGAATATTCCTTTCATATTAAACTTTTTAATTCATATATAGGAATTAATTTATAAATTTAATAAGTGAGTTCAAACTAATAAGAGTATTTTCATCGAAAAATATTCATGTGACCTATTAAAAGTGTTTCCATTTATGTCAACACCATTTGATTAATCTAAAACTAAGGAAATACTCAAATTAAACTAACATCCTTATTTTTTAAAAAGGTTTTTATAATAAAATTGGGAATGTATAATCCATTCTAATATATTTTTCATAAATTAATGTGTATGAATATTATGTAAATAGATTTTGGATATTACTTACATTTTTATGCATATTTTCCAATATCAATATTTATATTGATTTAAGGTAAATTATTAAAATTTATTATTCTAGTTATTGAATAAAAATGTTTACACTGATTTCATTCACCCCATTCATATAATAAATGGATTTGACTTTTTAATTTATTAGAATGGATTACAATTTCCCCTTGACGCATCAGTATGACTCACTATACAAAATAGCTTAGGTATTTATAAGAGGATTTATCCATATATGTATGATGTCTTAAAACAAGGACATTATGGTATGGTTATGATATTTATAGTTATAAACTACTTAATTATGAGATTATTTACTAATTTCCATGTTATTATTTGATTAGTTATAATATCCATAGAGATGAGTCATGTTCATCTGATTACATATATAGTGTTACTTCATTCATCATTTACCCCATATATATTATTCTTATGATAAATTTTTTTAATAAAATATGTTTTTTAGTTATTTTTCTTTCAATATTTATTATTCATTATGTACTCAAGATAGCTTCAATTTTCTTCATACCATCCCGAGAAATAGAGCTCTCCTATTTCTTTTAGTCCCACTCCCTTGGATTCTAGGATTTATATTATTATTGATATATAGGGATTGTATAAATGAAAAAATTGATCAATAAAATAAATTATATTTTTTATTTTAGGTTTCCAAATTTAATCTAAAATTATTGTTTTAATATTGATTTCAAATACTAGTAAACAATTCTGAACTTTGGGGTTCGATCAATTGATTCTCGCACCTATATAATAATGTCACAACTCATTATGTAATAATTGGGTTAGGGTCCTTGTATTTTGTGATATAAAAATTTTATTATAAATTTTTTGAACTAGATATTAGAAAATATATATTAGAGAACAAACCCCATTGATTGAATTTGATTATAACTCTATACATAAGATAGTATCCTTACATTTTGGTAATGTATAGATTATGTGGATTTCCATGAAATATATCTTTATTTATATACTAGAGAGTGATATGTCCCTTGAAGAGTTTAACATTGGTATAATAACTCTGAAAATGGTGCATTGGTTTACTACTCTATCATCACTTGGTGCACAACACTATACATTATATAACGCTAGGTTTGACACACCCCAACATTATTCTAGGGATCATTCACATTTTTCTTATTACCCATCATGAATTATAGCATCTGATGATTATAATGGATTAACTATATTAAATATAAGATTCATTGACTATAATGTTTCATGATATAAAATACCTATAGTTTTTTTTATTTTGGATTATTTTTTTTGTCATTCCTTGATTTTTTTAATCAACAGATGAAACTTGGATAAATGATGTTAATGAATAATGTGACGGGAAATATGGAGATTTGAAGAAACTAAATGGGATGTTGAAAAAATTAAAAGATATATTGATTAGTAACAACTTGTTATCTTGATATATTATTAATAATCTACAACTTATACAACTTTAGAACTATAATGAGAGAGGATAATGGTGTTCATAAAGATTTTGGGTGGTGGTGACTATGAATGAAAGAATGCTAAATTATCATCATTTTAGAAATGTGTAATGTTTAACCTAAGAGAATGTATCAAAGTAATAAAAAAATATTTTATGTATGGAAAAATTTTTCATAGAGAAAAAAATTATCTTTGAATATTTCATTCTTCAAAGGGAATAAACAAATTTCTTAAAAGAGATATATATGTAGTAAGTTGACATAAATAAGGGGAACTTGAGCACTATTTGAGTCAATTTCATTATATAAGAGTTATACCCTAAACTATGTAAGGATATATGTTATACCAATCAAGTAAAATGGTTAATTTATTAATGTTTTTTCCCATAATTACATTTTAAAATTATTTTTAATAGTATTTTTGTTAAAATAATCATGAAAAATGTATTGATTGTGTTAATTTTCAAAAAAATATATATCATCATCATCTATTTTCAGAAAAATTATAGATAATAATATGTTTCTATGAGTTTTTGATTGATCATATGATCATTTTATTAGAAACCCCTATTGTGATTTTAGGTGATGGAAGTATATAAAAATATGAATATATTTTTGGAAAAGTATGTTAAAAATTCCCTTGGGATTAGTATGGGATTAAGTGAAAATGAAATTTGATAAATAATTTGTCTACATTTTTTTAGATATAATTATAAAGGTATTTAACACGTTTTTCGTCAATTTATCAGCGATGATAAGGTAATAATATTCATTTTGGATTGTAATAATTTGAGCAAAAATGATGTTTAATAAAAAAAATTTGTCAAAAAAATATTTTATAAATGAATTTATTTTTTATGAGGTTTATCAGACATTTTTTATATTTATATGATATATATTAATATAGTTTTATAAATATGACAACCCGCATGTATGGTGGAAACCCATAACATTTGGTATGGCTTTAGGGCTTTAACCCATTCCTCAAGAGTGACAAGGATGTAACTCCTACCACTATACTACACGATGATCTTGCTAATATGTATTTTTTTTTACTAAAATTGGTCCACAGAAAAATATTAAGTAGATCAAATATTATTGAATTGTTATGATTTTTAGGTGCTCATTATTATTTGTGGATATAATTTATTATGTTGTGATAAATATATAATTATTATATTTAACATAAATAGTTATTTGGGGTGAATTATATTTTATTTTGAGATGTAAGATGTAGGTTTTTATATATAAATACTTATATAGTGTATTTATATAACCTTTGGATGTTATGAGTTAGATCTAGATATTAATTTGTTTTGTCTAGAAATACATGGAAGCGATTTTTTATCAAATATTTATTGAAATATAATAGTACCTTTCACACATTTATGGATATTATGATCCATTAAAAATTCATTATAGTGAATTGGGAAAAAATAATGTCTTAATACATATAATGATAGTTATGTGTTATTATTGATGAATATCGGACTCCCATTTCTCATTATCATTTAGATATATTATTAATCATTTTTATAGTGTGGAATTTCAATAATGTTATTTTCAAGTAGAAAACACTTACTAAAATTTAAAATTGTAAGGAATAAAAATATTTATAGTGGGGAGAGCATTGAAACAAGATATTATACGATAATAACAAAATTTTAGATAACATTTAATATATTAAACACTAAGCATAATAAATCGTTGCAATATACTATAAAATTTAGACTATTATTCCATATTAGAAAATTTATTTGTATGAATAAGACTAACTAAATTATGAAATGTTTATTTTTTATAAATATATAAAATAAATAAATTATTAGTCAATCAATTATAAATAAATAAATTTATTTGAAAATAATACGAAATAATTTTATAAAAAAATTAATTCTTCCTTACTTTCATTTTTAATATTAAATAAATAAAAAAGTAACTATATTTGAATGATTTGAATTAATTTATATATTATTTATTGAATTATTGTTTAATAATATTCTAATATGTTTCAAGGAAAGAAATTATGATAAACTCAGGTCAATTTACAAGAATTGTTCTTTTTTGGAAAATTGTTGCATCACATTTTTCACATTTATTTTAAAATTAAATTGTTACAACATTTAGAAAACTTATGTGAAAAATTTATTTCTAATTTTACAATATTATTTTTAAAATTATATTATTGAAAATTATTCTAAACATTTATTTAGAAATTAATTTATTTATTAATAGTTAAAAATATTGTTATTTATTGAACACTACATTATCATCCAAATAATTTATGAATATCCATTTTTATTATTTTATTTTTGATAATTTATATAAAACATGTTTTATATAATTAAATTTAAATCCATGAATTCAATTTAATGATAATTTTTTATATAAAAACAGATTATATTTTAGAAAACATATCCTTTGGAGAACTATTGTTTAACGTGCTTGGTGGATAACTTTTTATTAAATTCATACACTTCTCTTAAGTGAATTTTATAAAATTGAAAAAATTCTAGGTATACATATATTTATTATCATATAATACAATCAATATATTTTTTATTCATAATGAATACCAAAAATGTATAAATTATTTTTCCTAGTTAATGTAAAAATAGGTACATTGGGGGGGGGGAGGGGATAAACCAATAAAATAATGGTTAAAATGATCTAACAACATGAGAAATTCCAATTTTATAAAATTATATCAATATTATATCATATATATTTTTATAATGATATATTATTGATACTTGATTCTTTTTAAAAAATCAGGTATAATTTACGTTTTTTAAAAACTATATGTTTTTTCTCTTCCTACTTATAATTGGTAAATATATAACCTCTATTATTCACATATTAGATCCCTTTTTAGCAACAGAAACCTACCCAAAATTAGTACATAATTTCCTCCCACAACCTATATACCTCATTCTAATTATGAAATCCCCTATGGAAGGATTTATGTATAAATATAAAGATGTTATCTAAAGAAGATATATAGTTATAAACCATGTATCTTCATTTTATATATTCCATTATCCACTCCAAATAATCTAAATTTATTATTATATGATATCATATTTAACACTCGGAGATAGAGTGAAATATTTTTTGAATTAATATAATCATTTTGTTATTTTTCATTTCACAAAATAGTGAAAATAGTTTTTTATATTAAAGAACTAAGGTTGGATTGTTTTATAATAAATATAATGATATCTGTGTACTATACGCACCATACATTTTCTATTTCTCTACATAGAACACCGATTTTAGCATACATTACATAGAAGACGGACATTCCTCAATGTCTTGCAGAACACGCAATGCCAAGTGTTAGTGAACAATAATTCATTATTTGAATATGATTATTTATTATGATATAACATGGACATTAAATTGAATATTATAGAAGATAATAATTTAAAAAAATATAGTCAAATTCATTCATTACCTATTAATTAAAAAATAGTTTGTGAAGAAAATAAATATAAAGTGTATAATTTTATAAAAGTGTATTTTTTTCAATACACCTTTTATTATAATATGACAAATTAATTGATAATATTAAAAAGGTAAACTAAATTTATATGTTATATATTTAGAAAATTATTTTTTATAACAATGTAATATATTTGATAGATATACTAATAAAACAAACCCTATTTTATGATTAAAACACAATATTTTTATAAAGGTCGATATAATTCCTTTTAATAAAGGACCCATTTTAAATCCATTTTTAGAACTTTTTTTGATTTAATATGTCAAATTAAAACATCATATTAGAAATAGAACGCTAATATTTTGGTTATGATAATTTTGTTTGGGAAATATTTCCTTTTTTGGATGAATAGATAAAAATACTTAATTTTTTTTCAAAACTACTTTTTCATATAATTCATTTATAACGTCAAATTATATATTAAATTGGATGAAAATTTTAAATAGATAATAGTTTTAAAATTAATTAAATGTAGTTAATTTAAATCAACTACCCTTTGAAACTAATAATAAAATCATATCAATATTTAATATGTTTTACACCCTATTTAACCCCCATTATCATCATGTCTGTGTGATTATACTAAAATTAATTTATTCCACTTATATAATTATAATTTGAAACAAATTATTCTATATTTTGATTAATAATAATTTATAATTTCTAAAATATTTATGTTAGTTTTTGAATAAAATTATTAGAGAATGTAATTAAAAATAATTATAACGAATAAGGTAAAGTTAAGATTAACAAGGGACAAAACCATAGTATGATGTCCCAAAATAACCAATACACTTTTCTAAAACTTATTGGATAGAAATATTCCATAAAAAAACTCTTAATATACTATATTATTTCATTTAATACTTGATGAACAAGTAATACATGGTGAAAATATAATTATTTTCCAAAATAGCATGTGTGTCCTTTTCCTCCTCTATAAAAGGCCTCATCTTATCTTTCTTCTTCACACCTCTCAAAAGACATAGGTATGGACAATATCTTCCAAATAAAATGAAAATAATACCTAAATTAATCCTAGAAGTATAATCTTGGGCCGAATGAAATCTAAATAAACCTTTTGGCACAAACCAAAAGGAGTTACCCAATTAAGAGGTAACATCTTATCTCAAGCTCCTTTATTTTCTTTTTTTCTCCACCCCTCCACTCTATTTTTCAATTATTTTTAAAAAAATATTATCTTCAATATAATAGGACCTTTTTATAGTAATTTGTTTAACTACACTTAATCAAAACTACATCTACTGGGTAAAAACATTATGTTTATTTGTACGTCGAACTACCTCCACACAAAATGATGATTGTTAATTTTTCCTCACCACCTCTCATGGTGGAAATTATGATGAAAACTCCTTTTATATATGATATCTATGATATATATTATTTATTTTACCTTATTTAAAAAAATTTCCATAAATTTATTTTTACATTTCCCTTATTTATTAATTTTATTATTTAATTTGAGGAAGTGTGTACTGCCATCAATGCAAGGCATTATGATTCGTTTATTCAGTATATGTAATATATTAAGGGTGGGTTTTGTGAATATATATTATATACATATATATATATGATATAATTAAGATACATTAATAAGTATATATAAACATATATGTATATATATTCCTATTATATTTTCTTCTTAACATTGAAATTACACATAAATAACATTTATGCATACATATGGCATTCTGTCACAATCAACGGTGTATTCTGTTTCATAATTATATATTATATGGATTATTATAATAAAAATATAAAGAGTATATATTAAATTAAAATAATTTTTTACATTATTAAAATCATTATATAATTATGAAGACCAAATATATAACAAATTAAAACACATATGATAAACAAAGTAGATAATACACGAAGTTAAAGTAAACATTGAATTATTTTGAAATGGGTAATATAAATCCCTTATCATAACATTAATTGTATTATTATTTATAAGGTTTAGATAACAATGTATAATAATCATTAATTTATTAAACAAGAGGTTTTATTGAGTGTTATTAGAGTCAAGACACAAGGTGAGTGAAATTTTATCTCATTTTCTATATTTCTGTGATACATGTCATGTTTTCCACTCTTTTCTTTTTCATGGATTATATACATAACATGAATGTATCATATGATTATTATACATAATTTTATAGGTATTTACATATACATTTTAATAAATTTATTTCATGGGGTTTTATTTTTTAAAATGGTACCAAATGGATAATGTAATTTTGTCTCAATTTGCATTCTTTGAGACACATTCCATGAAATGCACCAATATTGTTCCATGAGTTGTATATACTACCTTTGAACTATTGTATCATGTAACTCATTATTTTAATTATATATTAAGCTTAATGTAAGTTTCTTTTTTTATATGTGTAGTATGGTTAAATGTTACAATGTGGTAAGATATTATTGAAACAATCTCATTGATTTTAAACATTATTTATTTTTAATAATAATTTGATGAAATATTATGATACTTATCTAAAAAAATAATTAATTTTATTATCCTCTATTTTTTGTGATATAATAATGTCTTGTTACATTTTCTCTAGCATTTTTACTTAGTATTGCTAAGAAAGTGTTTTAAGAAAGCCAAACATTACCCTTTCTTCGGTCAGAAACATATGATATCTCAAAATCATGTTATCTAAAAATATTAATATTTTTTTAAACAATTATATATATTTTTTCAAATTAAATCAATATATACTATTTCACATACTTTTTTAGGATATTATTTTTTGTTTTTTAGATTATTTTAATTAAAAGGATTTCAATGTTTTTTCAGGATCTCTTTATATATTCAAAATGGGTTCGAAATGATATTTGTTTAGAAAATGTTTTGATGATTATTATAAATGTTTTCAAGGAAAAAAGATTTAGAAAAGTTTTCAATAATTTTTTTATAAAATTTCATGGAAAAATATTTTATAAATTATATTTAGGGTGTCATTCTACGGTTTTGAATTAATTTTAAAGAAAATGGTTTTCAATATTTTTTTTGTCTAAAAATGAATTTTTCAAAAAGGAATAGATATTTTACTCAAGAATAATTTTTAAATTATATTTAAAAATTATTTCCCATATATAATGAAATTATTTTGTCTTAATCATGTATTTATTATGAATTTATTCTATTATTATATTCATATTATTTCAATGAATGGTTAATTTTATTATGGCATGATCTTCATGAAATCCATTTCATATTCATGGGTTATATTTTTTTTAAACCATCTTTTTTTCACGAGTTATTTTTTGATGAAATGTTTATGAATAAATTTCTTATTTCCACAGGTTAATATATGATTTCATGTTTATGAAAACCATTTCATTTAATTGTTTATGATATTATATATTGTGATTTTTTGAACATATACGTATGGTTTCATTATGAGATTGGTGGGAATAAAATCACCCTCCAATGCATTGGGTAATGAAAATGATTTATGATTTTTAAGTGTAAACATGAAGGAATTCCAATCCCAAAAAAGATGGCACATTGGAGGAAATATCATCCATCAAAGTAGAGGGTTCACTGGAGGACATTATAATCCTGTAATAAGTTGGAATATAGGAGGACATCCCATGCTTGAAATAAGATGGTACACTGGAAGAAATCCCATTCCTGAAACAATAGGGTGTATGGGAGTAAATCCCATGCCCGAAAAAATATTTTAAATGGGAGGGTATCCTAAGACTGATGTTGGTACAAAATTGATTATACTAATCCTAATATGTTACTAAGGTCGGGGTAGGTATCCTAGACATAATATTTTATATTTATATGTTTTTTCCGCAGTTTTATGGTTCATTCCTTTGTAATGATTTAATTGATTAAGTTATTTATTTCTTCTGATTCAAGCCTAATGAACTTCTATTATTTATTCCACGATTCATGTTTATGATGTTGTATATGTAATCATGATATTATAATGTTATGATGTTGTTATCATACCCATATACCCATGTTTATGCCTATATGTATCCCTTATTTACTATAATTGAGCATCTCAGATCAAAACATTTTATATCTTATTCCATAGGTTATGAATATATATATTACTTTTTATGCATCTAAGAAGGCTTCTAGTTATGATTAAACTATGGGAGATAACATATCTTTTTTATGTACCAATTTTTATGTTTCTATGTTTCCATGTATTATAAACTAATACGGTCTTTGGGTGACTATTAATATAATGTTTTAAGTACTCTGTGAATGTTTTTCAAAGTTAATGTATGAGAAGTGATCATCCTAATAGTTAGTATATGATCAATGGTTTAATTAACCTCTAGAAGATGGGATGGAAAAATCTTTGACATAACCCAAAAACATGTGTAACAATAAGTCTAAGTACAATGAAAAGTATTTGAAAATGCCCTGGAATTTTTCTTAAATGGTAGGGTGGTTGGTTTCCTAGAAGTAAATCCCTATTAAGATACTAAAAGATTATAGAGATTTGTAATAGTTGTACCTATAGGTAACAACTCCAACAAGATGTCTCATTCCTGACTCGGGGTAATCTGGTACATGACATCATGCCTTGCTACACTTGTAGTTTGACCTTCATGAGGGATATACTTTTGAAATAAAAAAACTATTAATGAACCATTATAAAGGATTTGAATAAAATATGAGAAAATATAACCATTTATAAACCTAATTAATCTTCGAATAAATGTTAGAATCCATGATTTATGAATTCTATAGTTAATTATTCATTATTATTTGGCCTTATTTTATGTTATGTGTTTCTCACCATATGCATTCTTGTTTTATTAAATCAAGACAACAAGAAGGAACCTGGTTATCATTGAATGATTTAGATTTTTAATTTATGTTCATTATGAAATTAAATTTCCCAAATGTAAATCTCAAAAGAAAATTTATGAATGTGGTATGATTGTTTGTTATACATATAATGATTAAGAGGTCACAAAAAACATGTGATTTTTTTTGATGTTATCATAGTATTATTTAATTTAATAAAAAACTAGGAATAGATTGAGGTTGAGGAACCTAACTACATGATTCGAAGTTCATATTCAAGGAAATATGTATTAAGGATTATATTGATGAATCCTAAGTAATGGTCTAAGAATAACTTTATATGAATCAATTACTGTTTATTTGGAATTCCAAAAACATTAGGTTATATGAGTAATGAAATATCTGAGAATATATAGTAAATGTTTTCCTTAAGTATTTAAAATTCAATGTTTAATGGGTATGAAGTCAAAGAAATGTTATATTTTTCTTAAGTGAAGGTTACCCTTAATGTGATTAATATATTGATAAAATTATGTTTCTATTAGATAAAGAGACGATTGGTTCAGATAAAGTAAATTTGATAGCCCTGATTAACCTAGATCTGATTTTTATTTGGTGAAAAAATGTGGTCGGTGGAATCCTAGATAATGTTTACAACCTATTTTATTTAAGGAATATATCCAATGACCTTTTCAATATGAAAGAATTCAAGTTTCAGATAGTATTTACCGTAATTCATGGAATTAACATACATCAAGAGAATATACGATGAGGGTATTCACATATTTGTAATGTTTCAAAATAGGAACTAAATGGAAACATATGAGGGATCAATGTCAAGATGGTTTTGTGACTTTGTTTCTAATGTTTTTAATTTTATCATTTATAAGGGTCATAAGGTTAACCTTTTATAGAATTTTTATTCTATACTTTAGATGAATTTTGTGATATTAAAGTCTTATCTCACCACATGTAGATTTCTGCACATTAGATATCATGATCTATCAAATTTTGTTGATGGTTATTGAATAGATATGATATAAATTATCAAATATCTCATGATCTATTACTACGTCAGGAATGAAAAATTCAACTCCCTTTTAAGATAAAGAGGTGAAGAGTATTAGGTTACAATAAAGGGTGAGATTGTATGGAAGTAATTAAAGTATATTTTTTCATGAAAATTCATCACATTTAATAAAATTATGTATAAATAAAATGTTATCACAGTATCTTCTTTTAAAAATAATCAAATGGTCCCTTTGATAATTGCATATTTATGGTTTTCTAATTTTTAACTTTCATATAACTAAGTTCCCTATAACTATATATTAAAATATGATGGTTATATTTCTCTTCCATATCTATGTTTTTACTTCCCAACTATGTTCTCTTATGTGTGAAGCATGATATGAGTTACTAAGGGTAGATGTTATGGTTCTGACATTCTTTATTTAAAGGATGTTTTAGAATTAATTTTTACGATGTGGGTTCATATGAAATGAATTTTCAAGAATGAAATCTGTAATAACCTATAAAAATTGTGAGGATAAAATTAATTTTGATGGGATTATAATGTAACACCTTGATATTCAGTGATATATTTTTTTCGAAATAATTTTTTATACTGTTAATTTTATACAACACTAGAAATATATAAATTTATATTAAATTCCTATCTAATGGTTGCATTATATGAAACAGAAATATAATCATGAACTAAAAAAATAAATTATATCTTTATCTACATGCAACACCAACTTTATCTTACAATACAAGAAATACTAACATTCTTTGATGCTCTGCGTAACAAAGAATAAAAAGTTTTACTAAACAATACTTCATTTTAAAATATGATTATATAATTGGATATAACATTTACATTAAATTTAATTTTATAGGTTAAAATTTCCTATAAATATATATTTATTATTTCATTGGTTACCTACTAATTTTAATGGAATACAAAAAACAAATAAATATAAAGAGAATGATTTTATAAATGTCCATTTTTATGAAAAAAAGATGATTTATGTTAATATGTTTAACTTATTATTAATAGTGAAAATTATTTATTAAATTTATTTTTTATATATTAAAAAATATATTTTGTATAATCATCCAATATATTTGGTATGAATATAATTATAAAAAGCGAAATTAAATTCATAAAACCATATATTTTTATAAAGGTAGTTTTGATGCCTTTTACTATAAACCCATTTAAAATCCATTTTTTGGAATTTTAATATATTTATTATATTAAAATAAAAATAATTTTTCAATGTGAAACATAAAATATAGGTTAGGAATTATTTTTTTATTTTTTAAGGTTTCAATTTTAATGAATATTGGAAATACTGAATGTTAATTAAAAAAATTTTATCATCTAATTCAATTTTAGGCTAAAATATATATTCATTTTTTTGTACAGTTTATGTAGATAATAATTTTTCAAATTAATACAATTTAGGTAATTTCAATAAATTTCTCATTGAAATTAACTATTAAAATATAAAAAACTTTTGGAAGTTTGTACTTTAAATACCCACATTCTTGTCCAGTCTACAAGATTAAATTAATATTAACTTCTAACAATTATATGATTGTAATTTAGACAAATTAATTAAATATTTGGAATCATAATAATTTATAATTTCTAAAAAATTTAAATTAATTTTTTTCAAAATGATTAGTGAAGGTAATTAAAATTAGTCACAACTATTATGGTGAAAATAATCGTAACAATAATCATATGGGATAAAATAATGTATAAACTTTTCCAAAAAATATTCGATGGATATATTTCATCCAATAAACCTATAAGGTAACAGAATTTTCAATTACACAATTGGCTAACATGTATTACTTGGCGAACACACAATTATTTTCAAAAAATAAAAACTTTGTCCTTTCCCATCTATAAAAACATATCATCTTCTCATTCTTCTTAAGACTTATCAATCCAATTAGATATAGAGAATATATACCCAATTCAATTCCCAAAATCCCTTCCATAGTCATAGAATACTACCTATGTGTTGAAAAAAATCCAATGAATACCATTTGGCACAAACCAAAGGTAGTTTCCCAATTAAGAGATAACGACTACTCTCAAGATACTTTCTTTTATTTTCTTTCTTCACCCCAGCCACTATCATTATTCCATTGGTTCATATCAAAAATAATTTAAACAATATACTATTATTACGTTATACTATGGATCGTACCTACATTTACACGAACCTCCATATAATGGGTTACATACATACTTTTTATGTGTACGACAAACTACCGCCTCACAAAATAATGATTGTGCATTTTTCCTTACCACTTCTCACGGTGGATATTATGATGTCAAATATTTTTATGTATTAAAAATATTTTTTATATTTTTTATTTATAGTTCATTAATAATTTTAAGACTAACATCTTTATAATTTCTAATTTTTCGTAATAAGATAATTTCATATGAGGAAGTGTAGACTACCACAATCTCAATGAGGTGTGATTTGTTGATACACTAAATGTAATTTATTGGGGATGTGATTAGTAACTGTATATAAATTATATGATATAATAAATGTAATTTTATAATGATACACACACACACACTTATATATATATATTACTTTATTTCTTTCAACATGACAACTAAATAGATATAGTGTTCATGAGTACGTACGACCTACCATTTCCACTATCAGTGTATTTTGTTTCATAATAATATATTACATGGATTATTATAATATTCATTTAATTAATATAAATTATAATTCATTCAAGGTTTATATTTCATAAATAATTATATATATCTAAGGAACAATGATATAACAAATTAAGAGACATGTGAAAAAAATCCGATATTACTAGAAGTGAAATATTAACATAGAATTTATTACAAGTGTGTATTATAAATCCATAATCAAAACATATATGATATTATATGTAATAATATTTTTCTTTGAATGATTTATAATAATCACAAATGTATTATATTGGATGTTAGAATGATTGTGATGAGATATAAGACACAAGGTATGAGAAATTTCGTCTCACTTTGTATATATGTGGGATACATTCCATGTTCACCACTCTTTTAACTTTTGTATTTTATAAAATGAATATTACTATATTATATGATTCTTATAAATAAATTTAGGGTTATTTACATAACAATTTTATAAAATTTCTTTGATTAAGATTATGTTTCAAAATTTACTAATTCGGTAATGTAATTTTCTCTCAATTTTCTTTCTTTGAGACATATTCCATGATGTGCACCAATATTGTTCCATGAGGTTTAATTATATTATTTTAACTATAATATAATGAATATAGATTTTATTCATGATATTTTATTATTTATTTAATTTCATTTTCTTATATGCGGTGTATGGTTAAAAGTTACCATATGGTATGAGAATATTGAAATAATCTCAACACGTTTTGAGATTATTTATGTTAATGGATCCTTTGATGAAATATTATGATTCATATCTTAATAACATTAATTGATTTTATTATCATGTGTTTATTTATGATATATTATTTTATTGGTACCACTTTATACTAATTTTAACATAATATGGTGAAGAAATAGTTTTTAAGACAACCTGACTTCAACTTATCCTTGGTGAGAAATCTATGTTCTCTCAAAAAAATTTTCAAAAATACATTTCAAAATTTTTCGAATAATTATTTTTATTTTTTATAATTATTTTAAAAAAATGGTTTTAAAAATATTTTTATGATTATTTTATTCATTCAATGTATTTTCAATTAATTAGAGTTCAAAATGTTTTCATGATTTATTTTTTATATTTTAATTTTATCTCAGTGAAAAAGGATTTTAAATTGTTTTGATTCTTATTTTATTTGTTTTCATGGAAAAAAAATTTCAAAATTTTTTCCAACATCAATTTATATTTTTTCAAGGAAAAAGTTTATAATTTTTTTTCTATTCCTTCCTTCTATGCATACCAAGGAATGATAAAGAAAATGGTTATAAGAAGGTGTTAAGTTTTAAAAATAGTTTTTGAAAGAAGAAATGATATTTTCCTAATGAAATATTTTTAAACAATCGTAATTTTTTTCCCATATATGATGAAATGATTTTTTGTTAATCCAACATTTATAGGGAATTTATTCAATTATTATATTCATATTGTTTCTATTAATGAATAATTTTTTATGGAATGATGTTCATGAGACCCATTTCACTATAAAGATTAAATTTCTTTTGAATCATGATTCTATATCATGTGTTATATATCTATGAAACCTGCTTCTATTCATAAGTTATTATTTGATAAAAAGCTTTTAAAAATAGATTTTTCCCACATGTTATGGTATTATTTCATGTTCATGAGTCCAATTACATTCATATGGTTATTGTTGATTGTTTATGATGTCGTGGAACATTATATATTATTTTATTATGAGATGGGTGAGACCTATATCTCCCCCAATGTATTCGGTAATGAAAAATGTTTTATGAGCTCAAAGAGTACACATGAGTTCATCACGTTCCTAATAAATAGGGAATGTGGGAGGAAATCCCAATCCCAAAATAAGAGGGTTTTAGGTAGGAAATTTGAATCCCAAAACAAGAGGGTACATGGGAGGACTTCCCAAGCCCAAAGAAAGAGGGTTCATAGAAGGAAATTCCAAGCCTGAAATAAGAGGGTACAATGGAGGTAATTCCAATCACAAAGTAAGTACATATGCGATTAGCCCATTCATGATGTGTTTCTATGGTCTTGGTAGGTATCCAAGACATATGATTTTATATCCTTTATATTTTCCCCAATTCCATGTTATATTCCAATGCTATGTTTTCATGGATTATATTATTTATTTCATAATTATTCATATATTATGAACTTCCAAGATTCATTCCATGATTCATATTTCTTATCATTGATATGCAGTGTGTGTTATTCTAATATTATTTTCATGTTCTAATTCCCCTGTTCTCGTGTTTATGCTCAAATGGCTCAGGTGTTTAACCTTACATATCTTCAAAGATCACCCCTTTTTATGTTTCCTTCGACTTGTAATGAGGATAAATATTAAGGATGATGTGCCTAAGAAGGGTGATACTTAATATGGACTTAGTTAGACATAACATATATCAGTTATGTACCTATGTTTATGAGCACTTGTTTTCATTAGAACTAAATTAATATTGTAGTTGGGTGTATGTTAGTATAATTTTTTAGGTATTCCAAAAATTTTATTCAAATTTAATGTATAAAAAGATATATTCTTTATTGAATAAGTATATACCGAATACATATGAATTTTTATTTCTACTATATTTTCTATATCCATATATTCTTCTATAAAAAGGGAATTGAAACCATCAATTATGTGTATTGAGAACTAAAACCTTGTCTTTCGATGAAATTAATTTTCCATCACCACCTCACATGGTTAGATATATTTATTGATTTATTGAATATATTATTATTATAAAATAATTTTAGTAATTAATTTTAAGATCAAATCATCTTTCTTACCATCCATTCCATTCAACATGATAACATATCGTGTTGATACATTTGGACTACCACCTGCTAAAATCAGTGTAACATATTAATTATATTATTTTTAATTAGATTGTAATGAAGGTATATTTAATTAATTAACATGTATATATATGATATAAATAGTATTTTACTAAATTTAATTATTATATACCTTTATTTTGTGCAATTTAAATAAAAAATAAAAATTGTTCATGTGTATGTATACCTACACTCCCTATGAAGTATGTATATAATTTTTCAATGAATAACATTCTTTAAAAAATATATATATATATATATATTAAAATTATATGATATTTAAATAATTTTTATCATTATATAGGTGATAGAAACATGATAATTGTAGAAAGACAAAAACTACTGAAACAAAACATAGATGATAAACAAAGAAGTTGTCACATACAATAATGATTTTAACAAAATAATTACTGACAAAAATGTTATAAAAACTAATAAGTAAATAATAAGTGGTATGATATTATTTTGGTAATTATATATATATATATAATAATTAAATACTTATTATATAGTAGTATTGAACACATATGACAGAAATCAACCCTTAGGAAAGGGTTTCTCAGTTAACATTTACATATGTGAGATATATTTCATTTCACAGCTAATTCTATTTGGGTGGTGTATATATCGAACATTTTATATGTTATAAAATTAATATATATATCTTCATTATATTTTGAAGTGTTATATGAACTAATTTCTTTCATGTACATTATGATTCATATGATAAAAAATTTGTAATGTTTTATTTCACAGTGTCATCAATATTCTGATTGGATTACTTTATGTCTCCATTGGGATAATTCATTGTTTTTTCTATCATAAATCCAATCAATATTATTTTTTTTTGTTAATGGAGGAAATATTAATTTAATAATACAATTTTTATCACTTTGGTAGATAAAAATATTTGATAAATTTATTTTAAGGTAAGATAATTATATTTCTACATTTAACCAATAAATGTTTTTATTTTTTATCAATGTTTTTAAAAAAACTGTTTTCAATATTAAAATAATGATTTATTAAATAAATTTTTTATTATGTATTAATTTTTTAAATTTTTAGATGGGAATTGAAATTTCATTTTCTAAACAAGTAGTATTTTTTCCTTTTCACAAAAGTGTGAATAAACGTTTTTAATCTATATAGCATGTATGTAATTACCTACCATCATAACTAGTCAATGTTTTGAAGAATTAAATATACATATAAGATATTATTTTCATTGAAAACGATTTCCTTATTATTTTTTAATAATTTTTTTCTATAGTTATCTGACATCAAATTGAACAGTCCATTTTCTTCATGAAATATTCTAGTGATCATTATAATTTATTTTCATCAATATCAATAATTTGTTTTTATCATATGATTAGAATATACTCAAATGATTCCATCGTCCATTTTTTGTGATGTATTTGGATAATATTGACTATGAATGTATAAACAGTTATTTAATATTCTTCTAATATGAATATTGTTATTAATTATTCTTATTTATTGGGGAAATAATTAACATGTGTATGCAATATTTACAATATGAATGGATAAATTAATTATTGAAAAATTATTATCGTTTGATATGGTTGTTTTTTATTTGAAATGTATGTGTTGATTACGTTCTAACACATTCAAGTTATTAATTAATTAAGCTTAGTATGTGATGGGAAGGAAATGATTTAGCCAATGGATTCATTGGTATTTATAATGAGACAAACTAGCTTGGGAATTTAGCAATGGATTTACACTTATATGTATAATTTCAAGGAAAGGGGAATGGTTGTTGTGGTGATTATTTCTAACATTGTGCATTACCTCATTATGAGATTATTCATTTATGTCTATGGGATTTTTTGATTATATATAATATCCATGGATAAGTTTCAAGGTCATTTAATAATATATATAAGAATTATTTTGATCATATTTTATTGAAAAAAATATTATTCATTAGGTTTAAGGTATTAATTTTATGAAATTTTATTAGGTTATGTGACGTTCCATATTAATTATTCCTTCTGTATTGAAGATAAAATCTTTTTTATGTACACTCTTACTGCGGGTTAGAGATCACCCCTTCCTTTTGATTTCATTCCCTTGGATCCTGATTTCAATATTATGATTGATATAATGGGAGATGATAATATAATATAATGATTATATCAATAAAAATAATTCATTTATTTTAATTTTTCAGATGTATTGTTAAATTCATGTATATATCTATTTTTCATATAATATAAAATGATTATTTCCCTTGGTATGTGAGATAATGTATCTTTCACCATTTTAACAATGTAACATCTTATACTATAATTCTAGGGATAAGGTCTCTAAATTTCATGGACAACAATCTTTTTCATGATGGGTGCACCCTTTCTATGCACCATGTTTGGATGGATTGAGTGATATGATTGGGTTAACTCATATTTTCATTATAATCCTTGAGATTTTATTGGAATATATGATGATTATATTTAACATGGTTTAACATAAGGTTAAATAGATTAAAAATAATCCTTCATGATATAGATAAATTATAAACTATTTTTCATGTTAATATGGTATAACATGAAATTTTTTCTTAATAAAAATTTTCTGTTATTGGTTTTATTCATAGGATTCTACAAAATGAAACCATGTTAATGTAGAATGTGATTGAAAATGAATTAATTTTATTACGAAATAACTAAACATTATTGGAGATGGAATGAAAAATATCATTAATTACATGATGGAAGATTCTAAATATATAAGTAATACTAAGCATCCCAATGAGAAATAGAGTGATAAATATTATTATTGAGTCATTCATGATGAATCATTCACCATAATTTTGTGAGTCTACTACTAATTTATTTTATAAAAATTTATTATTATCACTAAAAAGAATTTTTTATTCTCTAGTGTTTAAAACAGGAAATTGTTTTTTCAGCTATTTATCATTTTGAAGGTGAGGTAGATTAATTGTGGAATCAAATCCAGTATATGAGGAAACTTGAGGAAGTTGAGTACATGGTTTGGTATGTGTTTAATGGTGTATTTTTAAATTGTTATATTTCTAATATTCATAAAAATTAATTGGAAAGTTAATTCCATGATCTAAATCAGAATGATAATGAATCTATTAGAACATACGAGGAAAATATTATATGACATAGGTGGTATAGTTTGGATATTTTTATCCAACGTGAATGTATAGTTGATCAAATCTGAAGTGTCATAAGAATATTTCATAAAATATAATTATACATAAGTTAGATCTTCTAATATTAATATATCATTCAATGCAAAATCATAGTGGAAATTGAGATTGGAGTTACAACTCAATCACATAGATTTGATAATAAAAGAATGATTTAATTAAATAAAAAATAACAAAACCATGGAATATGTTGGTTAGATTTAAATTATTTTATATGTATAGAGAGTAAATTTGTGGAAATTATATCAAGGTAACTAGTAATTTTTTGATGTTTGTAAACTAATGGTAATGGAAATTTAAAACCAATGTGATGTGAATATGATATTAGATAATGAGAGATATTCATATATAATGAATTCACCACAAACATTCTAGTTTTTCAAATGAATGGAATTTGGTGATTATGCTAAATACTACTCAAATTAAATGGTTAATGAATACAATCTACACTGTTTACCTATTAGTCCTCTATACAATGAAAAATATAATCCAATCCTTATTGGAGATGTGAGGTAAAATACTTAATTGATAACTTGTGAACATACCATCCAATTTTGAACCTTTCACGTCTTCTTTGACTATGGATATACCCACTAATTTATATCAGAGTAATTTTATAACATTATCACAAAACCACCATATTTATTAGATATTGGATTGTAATTAAAAACCCATAATAATATAATGATCACATCTCATGACTATTGTATTTTTATAATTTTTTTCAAGAATGTGATCCCATAAGAATATATCCTTAGAATCCCACTTTTTGAATTTTTTTTCTATCATACAAATCAAATTCATTTCATTACATAAATCATACAAATATTTTTAATAATGGAATGTTAGGTTTGATATTTTGAACCAACCAATAACCATCCACAAACATGACAAATAATATGATCATCCCTTGGAAATTACATCCATTTTATGTGCATTGATTCCTTATAAAAATGAATGTTTATCTTAGATGGATTTGGAGAAAATTAATAAAAAATGTATTCCAATTTTTTTTATATAGTATTGATGAATATTTTTATGGGTTTACTATTATTATAGAAAATAATTATGTTAAAATTTCAATAGAATTCATACATAGTGTTACACATATTTAAGAGACTCCATGCAGAATGGTTTGACATAGATTTAGTAATTAGAGAAAAAAAATGGAGAATAATGAAAAAATATTCATTCATTCTTGTACATCAACTTGGCTTTCAACTATTTTTTAATGATTAATTACGAACCAATGAGACTCTTTATTGATTATTATGAACATAAAAATATAAAAATGATGAATAATTATCAAATTCACATATTATTGAATTTCCTGATCAACTTTGAAAATTCAATACTTTCCCAAGAACGACCATCATTCTGATATCATTATTTCTTCTCAAAATGGAGGAAATAAAACAACATCATTCCATTAGAGTTCTTCACACATTGAATTTATAGAGATTCCAATTGGACTAGATAATACCGCCACTATCTTCATTTCTTTAATTAATAGATTCCATATATATTACAATCATTATTTTACCATAGTCATTATAAATGAAATTAATATTTATTCCAAGAGTTAAGGAGACCATAAATAACAAATAATAATTGAACTAAAGATGGTGAGTAAGGAGAAGATATATGAAACTTTTCCTACATCTGAATATAGGATGAATAGTATTATTGGCTCATATAATCTCAAGGTAATGTATATCAGCGGATATATAAATTACATAAGTTATTAAATGTCATGTAATAATTACCATAATGAATGAGATTCATACTTTTCTAGGGTATCAAGCTATTATTGAATCATTGGATATTATATAGGGAGTAGTATATTGTATTATTACTTATTTAGTTACATGATTTTACTCAATTTTCGTGAAATGTATTCAGTATTCTTTTGATATAGAGGATATTTTTACTACTTCAAATTTGTAACAAGTCAATATTTTTTAAGATATTTTCTTATTCATATAAATTTATTTACTTGATAGTTTGATTAACATGAGAAACCGAGTTTATAAGAACCACAATATATTGTTAAAATGTTGTTATTTAAAAGGATACTTACCACTTTTCTATTGGATTGTATTGTACAGATAATACCAACTAAATGATTAAATATGTGTGGCTATATATTTATAAAATTAATTCATTAGTTATCATTTTTTCATAATATAAAATAAAAAGCATTTAAAAGATATATAAATTTTTTCTAATGAATACTGTTTATTCATGAAATGTAATTTTATGCTAATATATTAATTTAATAAATATTAATGAATGTTTTTAATGAAATATAGATATAATTTACTTTTTCAAAAGTTTTAAATGGTATAAAGTATTATTACAGGAATATGATAAGTATAATTCCGATTTTCTACTTAGTAATGTATTGTTTTTTGAATGAAATTAGTATTTATTACATTTTTGACACGTAGATTAAAATTTAATTATACCATTTTTAGGTTTTAAATTATATAATTTTTATTACATATTTAAATAATTAGTTTCATATTTTTAAAATGTTCCCAAGTTATTTTTTTCAATATGAATAGTAATCTTGGTAATATATATCACCTCATTAGAGGTTAAATTAATTTAATATAAATTGAAATTAAGTGATATGGAAATAATTATTCATAAAAAATATTATTTTATGAAATTAATTAGATGATAAATTCATAAGCCTATAACATGGTTTTTTAGTGGAAACATTTCCCAAAAATTTTATTACCTTTTATTGAAAACAATGAATTATTCAAGACGTCTCTATATTTGTTTTTTATATCATTTATATTTCCCCATAAATAAAATTGCATGTTATGGATGAATCAAAGGGTTTACTTTGAGATTAATAATATTATTTTCATTTTATAAATTTAACTTTAGTTTTTATTAATCATTTAATTACAATAATTTATTATCCAATAGTATTTCTGAATGTCTCCAATTAACAAAAAATATAAATGATATTAAAAATATTAAAATTTATATAGTATGAATGTGTTATTCTGAAAGAATAAATTTCTAGAACCATAAGACATATTATTATTGTGTGAAAGAATTTTATTTCAATTACCCCATTCTTGTAATGTGTTAACTATTCAATTATATTAATCATGTTAAAATTTACAATAATTATATTTTAGCATAATATTACTTTATTTAAAAAAAATTATATAAATCACAAAATAAGAAATGGTGAATATGATCTAGTTTAAAATTTATTTAATTTACCATTTATGTCAAAAAAATCAGTATAAGTATGAATAACACCACATTAATATTGGAAAATGTGTTATAATAGTTAAAATTATAATTGGATTATTGAGGGTTAATCCATATTAATGTTTTAATGTGACACTAAAAAATATAAAAAATCTATTGCTTTATTTAAATAATGACATGTAATACCTTAATTTCTAATAATTTTCCATTTTGAAGTATTTGGATATAGAATTTAAATATATTTATTTGTTTGTTTTAGAAATTCCCATAGTTTCATCCACCTAAAACATAAAAGTTCTCATCATCCTAACTTATTCATACCACATTTATCCTTATTTCAAAAAACAAATATACCATTTTAACATAAATACTTCCATATAGTAATTATATATACTTTGGTATTCCCAAAAATCTGACCCCAGAACACGTTATAAGAGATCTAATGAGGTTTCTCTAAGAAGTGTGAATTTCCATAACCAGTCACTATCTTTTCTACTCTTTATAATGTCTAAAAAATTTATAGAATCTATAATAAAATAAAAATATTAATATACTATATATATTTAAATGGTATTATAATTTAATTAAAACTATTATACACTAAATTACCAATTAAACGATATGTGAACATAGTGCTTGTGTGTTTGTGTGGCTATCGTCTCTATGTGGTGACAAAATTCGTTATTCATTACCATAATTCATGAATTTATATTATTACGTGTAATATTTTTATATGATTAATATGAAATAATTATACTTATGTAATAATAAAAAAATTACAATCTTACCATCCAATTCTTTTTGGAATGATAATTTTTCTAATGCATTATTGTGTATTTTTACATCTATGAAGCCTTGTAATATATTTTATTTTATATTTTTCTTGGATTGTAATGAGGATTAATTGTATATATATATATATATTACTATGTGTGTGTGTTTATGTTTTATTATAGTGATATAATAATGATCTTTTAAAGGTGAATGGATATATACATTACTTTTAATGCTACCCTTAAAAAATAAAAAAAATGTCCATGCTTATGTAGGACATGCCATATCTATCTACCGTGTAATTAATTTAAATATATTTAACTATTATTAATGATTATATATATCTAAATTATTAAAATAATGCAATATTTATAAAATGAAAAATATTATTGGGATTATGTAATGACAATAAATATATATCATATTGAACTATTGTACAAATATAGTAATAATATATGAAATAGTTTACATTGAGATAAAAAAATATAATAATGAATTAATAACTATTGGGTGATGAAATGTTATTAAAAGAAAACATAAGTTATTTTATGTATTAAAATGACTATTATATTTATCTATATTGAACTTAAATTTATTTGATAGTATTTTATATTGATTTCAAATAAAAGATAACTTCTTGTAAAGGATTATTTCACAATTTCATCAACAGTTTAGATTGTTTATTTTCATGTATCTATTTTGGACTATTTTTCTTCAATATACATGTGTTCTAAGAATGTTTTCATATTTATTACTAATACTATCCTTTGATTTTATGAATTCATTTTTACCATTTTTTTACATTAATAAATATTATTTAAAATAAATTATTTATTAATTTCCCGAAATGAGGTAATTTAGGAATATTTCATAAAAAATATTAAAGGAAATGTTTTAAAATTTTAATATAATAAACTTTTTTTGATCCGTCAATAAAAATTATTTCTTTGTATATTTATTTTTATGTATTATTGGTTATTTTCAATTAATTATGTTTCCTATATAATTTCACAACAATTAAATAACAATGATTTCTATATTGAAATTTTATTTGCTAGAGAATTATAAAAAGTGATTATTAAAAATAATTCACTACATATTGTGACATGAAATAATGTAAAAATATTCATTGTTGAGGATATAAATCATGGGTGGAATCAATTTTAGTTATACACATGGTTCATTTATATTACAAATATATGAATGAATTAAAAAATCCATTAATTTTCTGTGGTTTATGTTAGAATGCATGTTTTGGATACCCATTTCATTTCCATGTGTTACGTTTTTAGAAAAGTTTTCATAAAAAAATTTAATTTCACAGTTTTTAATATGATGATTTCTTTATGATCTAGTGGAATAGATATGTATATTTTTTATTATATGATGGGTGGAACCTATATCTACCAATAATTAATTGAAAAAATATAAATATCTTATTAGATAAACATATATGGAATGAGGAGTGAACCAAATTAAATAATAGACTCATTCCACTATGATAGTTTTGGGAGTGAATTGGAAGTACTATGACGGTTTGGGGAGTGAAACCTTTCCACTATGATAGCATTAGAAATATCCCTTAAAAAATAAGTATATAATTTTCATTCTTAATTTTTTTCCACACTTAACTGTCCAGTGAATATATTATGATGTCAATGATCATGATATTTGAATATTTTATGATTAATGTCTTATGAGCATCTATGATTTACGATATTATATATGATTATGATCATTGATATGAAGGGTGTGTTTTTCAAATGCAATGATCTTATTCTTATGTCATTATGATAATGTTATTCTTATGTTATCCTTGACATTCTCATTGTTTACCCTTATTGAGAATTTATTATCACTCATTTCAAGGGTTTAATTCCATCTAGTTATGAAGATATGTATTTTGTTTTTTATGTTTCTGATGGTTTGTAGTTATCAAAAAATATGTTCGAGGTGATGTAGATATATTATAAACTAGTTGATTCTGTTCTCAAGTTTCCAATGGTACTACAGAAGAATGGTTCTAAAAAGGATAAAATGCAATATAAAGAATATTAATATATTAATATGTAATATCAATGGCTAAAACTATGGGTTTCAAAAGTTGTTATTAGAACATTGTTTGGTAAATTGTAGGAAACTATGATGATAAATTATTAGTAAGAACCCTAGTAATAAGTATATGTATAAGATAAAATCAAAATTAATTGTTAATGATCAAAAATGACCTAGGATTAACATATGGTTTCATAAAAAATGATTACGAATTAGGAATACTATTATTTATTTTTCATGATTATATGGTTTCTAACCATTATTATTGTTTCTCAGAATATAATTGTAGGTTTTGTTCTAAGGTTAGATCCCAAAGGAATTTTATTAATGAAGAATATAATGGATAATGAAAATATTTTACAACTTATAAATAATATATTATTGGAGATAGAATTAAAAATGTTCTTACATTTCTCACACATCATTCCAACCCTAGTAATCATGCTGAGCTTCAAAATGGGAGAAAGAGGGAATATGGCTCTAGAGAGTACTTCATGTTAAAATAACTATTTAATTTTAATGTTCCAATACATTTTATTAAATAGATAAATGTCATAAAATACATATTTAATGTTCTGAATTATTGGAAAAATGAAAAAATTGTTTAGTAATTTCATCATTTTAAAAGAAATGATGTTTAGTAGTGGACTATTATCAAGAAAAAAAATTAACATAAAAAATTAAATCTATCGACTGTGACAAATTTAAAAACATATTTTTCAACATGTAATTTACTTATATAATTAAAAAAAATGGATAAAAATTACTTATGTAAAAAATATGGATGATCAATCTATTATTACTCATGTCAAATATTTCAAAAGACTTTCCAGGTATGCATATCATATTATAATTCAACTTGAATGTAAAAAAGATCAATTATCTAGTGGCCAAAAACCAGGACTCTTATGTGTGTTCTCCAGAATGGAATTCATAACCTTTGAATAAATCATATTATGTAAAAAATGTGGATATGATGATTATTTTTACCAAGAAATCTCTTGGATTAAAAAAAATTAAATAATGAATAGAAGGAAATTCAAAAAAACATAAATATAAGAGGATGAGCATTTAATTATTCTCAAAATTTTAAAGTAAACAAGGATAATATTTTCTAAGAGGAACATGTATATGTCATGATTTTTTAATGTTTGGACATGTGGAAATATAATAAGCATGTGATGAGAATGTGTTAGATAAAAATGTGAATAGAGAGAAACTTCCACAGTATTCTACAACCACACAAAAATGTTTTAATAACACGGAGTATAATAATTATTCTAACTAGTTACCAAAAATAATGGTCCAGAATTATGATCAATATCTATAATCTCTTAATTCTAATGAAAATTTTAAATCCCATGTGATCACTATTTTAGATTAGGGTTAACATAATAATGTGTTGAAGGTTGAACATGCCATATAGTTTATAATTTCTAATGTCTTATTTGATTTATGATCTACCGAATATTTTATATCTATTTAATCTTCCAATGGTATTACATTGACACATCTTAAATAATTTTTTTTAGTAAAAACCCTAAGTGGTATAATGATCACATGTAATGTTAATGATTTTTATTTGATTGAATTTTGCAGTAATGGTTTTCTACTAATCTTGAAATTATTCTCCATATTTAATTATAGTATTTTTTGAATTTAATTGATTAATTATAATATATCCCAAATTAATTACTAAGGAAGGGATGTTATATATGATATTCCAAAATAGACATTGATTTCATATTAGTGTCATGACTAAAATTAAATTATGAAAAAATTAATTAATCAAATGGTTCAT
Source organism: Viscum album (assembly GCA_963277665.1). Taxonomy (NCBI): domain Eukaryota; kingdom Viridiplantae; phylum Streptophyta; class Magnoliopsida; order Santalales; family Viscaceae; genus Viscum; species Viscum album. The sequence continues at coordinate 895,918,280 of OY728136.1, read as the reverse complement.
TATTAATACATAAAAGAGGGTTTTATCTTATATTTTTGTGGAGAAACTAAAAAAAATTGTTCCTATTTTTTATGAATTTATTAAGTTTTTATTGAATAGAATAATGGTATTATCCAGAATCTTAAAATTTTGTATACAATATAACTGCTTCATAGTTGTAAATATATTTCCAAGAGTACTTATAAAATAGACCAGATTATGTTACATTAATTTAATTAAAAACTCTTGGATAATCATGAAAAAGGATTCACTTGAATAAATGTGTCACCTTAGGGGAGACTATAATATTTGTTGAAAATATTGATTTATCAATGTGACTTTGTACTGAATATCGAGGACATAAAATGAGTGAAGTTAATAATATATATCCGTAACTATTATATTTGTAATTTTTATATAAATTTCATGATGATAAATATTTTTCCATGAATGATGTTAGTTTTGGATGTCATCTATTGTGTTTCAAAAAGAAAGATATACATACGGAAGAATTTGTTAAAAGGTATAAAAACTATGAAATTGTATTGATTCCATTGGGTGGAAAATACTTCCCTAATATTTTCCTTGATGTGATAAATGGAGTCTGTTGAGATTACGTCAATACGTTTGTATTGTTAATTAATGATTACATTACTTTTTATTAAAATATAAATTAATATCATTATGATCATTGGTAATTGTACTAAAGGCCTAATGAAATGATAGCTAATATGTAAAATTTACCAAGTGTGAAATTTGACTACATAATGTTTTATTCATGGGTCGTATAATCTCATGTGAGGTTTTATTTGTAACTCCACATGGTTTTAAAAATAAATTCAAATACATGAATCTTTGTTTTAAGTAGATAGTTTGAAACTAGTTTTTAAACATGAATTTTACCTCTTCTATGATTTGACTTTTGAAAAAAGGACATTTTTTGTTGTTATCTGAATGTAATTTAGAGTTTGATATAACCAAATCCTTTTTTTGGTTAATAATGGCTTACCATTATGAATAGTATTCTGTATAGTAATATGATCCTTAGTAATAATAAATTAAATTATTATTTTATTTTCTTGTTGTTATAAGATAATGAGATCTTGAGTAATTTTCCTGGTGATATAAAATCAGTCATAGTTTTAAAAATTTTATTTTTGGATTATAATATGATATTATATATAAATTAAATTAATAATATTTAGAAAATTATTTTCAAAAAAATACTTCATCTTATATATCTACATATCGAAAAATTGTTAGGGTGATGTTTTGGTATTTTCCCAATTTTTTTTGAATTTTTTATGAATTGTGATTTATGGTAAAATACTGTATATACAAATTATCATTTAAATACAATATTTTTTTGTTCATGAATAATGTAATCCCACCTATATTGAACTAAAATGATCAATTTACTATTTTATCACAATAGTGAATATTATTCATAGTCTTGGACAAAAATATTAATATAATGAATAAAATATTATAAAATTCCTCTTCTCCTCCACTATAAATACCACCACAATTACCCTATACCTATGACACCTATAAAGAGATTACCATTGTCTAATATCATTCAAATACCCATCCCAAGTATCTTCCCCAAATCTATGATCTGATGGAATCACCAAAAAGACAAAACTGAAGTCTTTAAGGATGATATGAAGGAGAAGATGTCAAGAGGTAAAAATTCACTTTCATTTTCTTGTGTTTTCTATATAATTAATTTTTTTTCATACACTCTCTTCACCTACCCTTATCCAGTAGGCATGAAATCAAAAAAAAATTAAATATATTATTTATAGTTATCATTTTTATGGAATGATTCATCATAATTATGCTTCTCCTCTTCCTCTTATTCTAAAAATAAAAACATTATCTATGATGAGTCGATATAGAAAAATCATTGATGATGTGTTTAAAATTTCCATTAAATCCTTCAAAAGTATTTAAAAAAAAAATTTAGTGGTTGAAATAAAATTTAATTTGTATTATATATCAATTTTCATGTTTTTGAGTTAACATATATACAAATTAATCTCTTATAAAATGATACCAGTTTTTTATTATTAAAGAACTGCAAAATTGATCTAAACAGATGTCGCTAAATATTTCTCTAATGATTAATCATCATATCATATAACCAAAATGAGTAATTTAATCATTTAATATTTTTGAAACATATGAATTCCAATTCATTCAACTTCTGTAATTTCCATATGACAAGAAAATCAAATACAAATTGGCCATGGAAATCATGTAACGAACACACTTGAAACTATGGAATGAACAAAATAATAATAATTAAATGGTAAAATAATGTATTGAGATTATCATATAAGAAGTTATAAACATTAATATGTTTTATCAGGACATTAATAACATTATTTTAACCATTACACATGAATTTTAAACACATTTTTAGTAAGTGGAACCTGAGGTAAGGGAATTATTAAACCAATTTCCAATCTTTGGGTTATCTTTTTTACTTTATTCATTATGTGGTATTATGATTATTTCTATGAATTTTTTTTATATTATTTTTTATTATGTGAAGTTATATTGCATACATATATCCATTCCATTCAATTATTTCTTACTCCAATTTTATTTTAAAGAGACATACCTTTTAAAATCTTTTTCAAAGTATCTTTAATAAAATTCAGAAAGATTATATATATATATATATATTTGGAATGAGTGGTTTGACCTAATTTCATGATAATTTATTACCATGATATTTTACTTGGACATAATTATGTTGGTTTGATCCCATTATATGTCATGATATGTTGGTTTGAGCCTATTATAGCTCATGATATCATGGGTGAGCCCCATTATAGCTCTCCAATGCATTGGGTACTCCGAAGATGGAATTTGACCAAGTGTTTATTCCATGTGTAAGGGTTTTTGTAATATTGATATGGTAAATATGTACGAAACAAATTACATGATGTTACCATGAATATTAACGTGTTTTTATTAAATGGGTTCTATTGGGATTTTATGTTATCACAAGTCTAATGATTTCCTTCCTTATACCCCTTACTAATCTTTTTTTGTCCTCTTCTCATGTTTTTAAATTATTTCATATGTTATAATGGTGTGTAAGAGAAATAAGGTAGAAAATTAAAATTTTATGATGATTTTTCAAAAAAAAATAATTATTTTATTTATGTTTTATTTTTTAAAAAACTGGATACTATTTTAGTAGTATCCTCATGAATGACTATGGGATGTTATGTATGTTTTATGTCCTAATTTCTCTAAAATTATAAACATTAAAGGATCCACAATGTGTATGAATGTATTTTCTTGTATAAAAATCAATATTTTATAACGTTTTAAGGTTGGATACTTATAGTTTTATTAGAGGATGGTTTAGATAACATTAGTGGTTAGGATAATGTTAAAGGAACACTAGAAATTATGTTTACTCTATGGTTAATTTTAAATGTTATATAATTTAAATATCACCATGTTTCTTTGTCTAAATATGTCCTTTAAAAAATATTCCATAGAATATTCATGGAATCTGTAGTAATAAGGCACAAAGAGGGTGATGTCTATCCGAATATGTAGCCTGGAATGGTGGGAATCAGAATTGAACTGTTCATGAAAGAAATTGATCAGTTGAATCAAGAAATTAATTGTGGTGGTATACCTGTTAGAGAGTAACATGATATTCCATGAATAAAAATTTCTTTTTTGGATCATATTATGAAGTTTTATCCTTTATAATTTAGTGGAACAAAAGATCTAGTGATAGCCGAATCATTGATCAATGATCTAGAAAAGATAATTTATTTCATGGATGATTAAAACATCAAAAGGTTATTTTATCCATTTATCATTTAGAAGTTGAAGCCAATCAATAGTGGTATCTGGTTAAAAAATACAATAGAAATATATGATCTCGACAATTTGGAATTGGATGACTTTAAGAGTCTTTTTCTAGGAAAATATTTTCCTAAAATTGTTCGACTTAGAATGGAGAAAAAATTATTTCAACTAAAGTATAAATTAGAAGATTATTTATAAGAATATGAATACAATTTTTCAAGACTGGTTAGGTACGTACTAGATTTTACTTGGTATTTTTATTGTAAAATAAATATATTATCTTCTAGTTTTAAACCATTTTTACGAAGATCATTGTATTAACAAGAGTTCAAAAGGTATGAAAACTTTTAATTTGTGATAAACGATTTGAGATGGAGTTTTTTGACATGTATAGGCCTTGTGATCACATGAATTTGTATTGGTCAGGTTGGAAGGAATTGGGGAATAATTTGTCAATGAAATCATGAGGTAAAAAAATTAATTTCTCTTCTTCTGAAATGTGTGGTAAAAATAATCCTGATGAATGTCTTGTAAATTCTTGGAAATTCTATTGATGTAGAAATTTTTGACACATGTATCATGATTGCATGAAAAATGATTCAACAATTAATGAGAATATAATGGTGAGATGATGATTCTATAAGAAATTTGGTCAGTTTTCTAATGATTGATTGAATCTAATCACATAGCCAAGAAAATAGTAATATTGGAAATAGATGGGTGGGGTAAAATACATTTTAGAAACATTAGTAGATGTTGAGCTATAAAATGAGTTATATCATGTAGATTTAATATTTTTATAGATTTCACAAATGTGTTGTTTGATTTTGGGTCTACACATTCCTTCATCTCTGTGAAATTTTTGGAAATATTGGAAATTCCCCCTCAAAAAATGAAACCAAAACTCGGGGTAAAAACACCTATGAAGAAATATTGAGGAAAAATAAATTACAATAATCTACCTATCCTTTCCTATGGATTAAGTTTATTTAAAAACCTTATTATTTTGACTCTAATGTAGTTTGATGTTATTCTAGATATGGACTGGAATTATTTTTATAATGATAAGATATATTGTAGAGAAATGGAATATTTTTTTCAAAAAGAGTTTTATTTTGAGTACATGAATGAATCCCAAACATTAATAACATATTAGGATGTTAAGAAACTAATAAGAGATTGAAATGAAGGTTATATTCCTCGGGATTTTTGTAGATAAAGGAACTATCCATGTTAATGATGTACTAATTGTAAATAAATATATGGATGTTTTTCTTGATGATTTTCTGGGTGTTATTCCCAATCGATAGGTTATGATGATTATTTAAATATTTCGTGATGCTAAGATAATTTATAAACCCACTTATCAAATGGATCAAATGTAACTTATGAAATTCCAAAAGCAGTTGTAGGAATTATCAGATAAAGGCTTCATCTGACCTAGAACTCCACCATGGGGTGCTCCAGTCTAGTTTTTTAAAAATAAAGATTGTTCAATGAGACATTTCATTGATTATAGAGAATTGAATAACACTGTCTTAAAAAACCTTTATCCATTGCCTCATATTGATTATTTTTTTCCTATATTCATGGAGAATAATATTTTTGAAAGGCTTATATGAGGGTGGGGTACCTTAAATTGAATGTAATAGATGAAGATATCTCAATTATTGCATTCTGTACTAGATATGGTCAATATAAATTTTTAGTTATGCCTTTTGGTTTAACTAATGCACTGACTATATCTATGAATCTTATGGATAGAATATTTCATAAGTTCTTGGATAATTTTATGGATCTGTTTGTTGATGAAATTATATTATGTTCTAAAAGTATAGAATACCATAAAAATCATGAAGTTTGTTTTAAAAACCATAAAAAAATTTATGGAAAATTAAATAACTATAAATTTTGGTTGCATTAAATTTCTTTCTAGGTCCACATTACTTGTATATATAGAAATAAAATTGATCCTTATAATAAAGTTTTTGATGAATTGACAAGACCGAAAAATATAACTGAGGTTCATAGTTTTCTTGGGTTGGAAGGGTATCAGCGGAGGTTTTTGAATCATTGTAATGTTATATAGTCCACTGACTAAGATAACTCAAAAAGGATTTAAATTGAATGAACAAAAGAATGTAATTATTATTTTTATTAATTAAAGTGAATATTTGTGTATGCACTATTCCTTGACCTACCTTCTAGAAGTGGTGAATTTTACATCTATAATTATGCTTCTTTGAAGAGACCTGGTTGTGTTCTAACGAAGAATGATCATCTAATTTCTTATGCTTTACGTGAGATAAAACCTAATGAGTTAAATTACCTTATAGATATTTTTTAATTATATTTGGTTGTTTTTGTAATAAAAAATTGGATTCATCATATGCATGTTGTAAACTGTGAAATATATACTAAAAAAATCATGAAGTATATATTTACTCAGATGGAATTAAACATGACTCAGATAAGATGGCTGGGAGTAATCATGGATTATGATTTCATGATTCATTACCATTTTAGAGAATCAAACATATTGGATAATGCATTTAGTTGAAAAAGTAATGATACATTAACCATGTTTCATTTAGAACATGACCCTTTGGTAAATGATTTTATTAAATATTTCTTGGAAGTTTTTAGTGTAGTAAATTTCAATGTTTTGTTTCAGTTTTCAGTGAAGTAATCTCAGCCAGAAAGAGTTATGAAAGATTAGAAAAAAGATGGTGAGTTAAAAGAAAATGTAGAATTGGTTAAAATGTGTAACTTACCAAAATTTATCCTTGATAAATATTTTGTTTTCTGAGGTTTGGGAACAAATTATGTGATCCCAGAAATTCTTAGTTGAAAAAATAATTGTTATTTCAAGCTCAAAGTTCTCTGTTTTCAGTTCATCATAGTAGCATAAATATGTACAAATATTTTCGAGAGTATTATTGGTGGATTGAAATAAAAAGAGATATTGGAGATTTTACTATGAAATGTTTGACATGTCAATATATTAAAGAGGAGTGGAAGTTTAAAAAAGGGGGTTCTATAGAATTTACTATTTCCAGAGTGGAAATAAAAAAATATATACATGTACTTCATTGTAGTACCACCAAAGACTTCTTGAGGTAACAACATAATATTCATTATTACTGACCGACTGACTAAGTCTTCTTATTTCCATCCTATTCTAGATACCATGTCTTTGGATCATATTTATAAAAAGTATATCAATGTGATTGTTTTGTAACATGTATTTACTATTTCTATTATATCTTAATGTGATCCAAGGTTCACTTATATCTTTTTGAAAGGCCTTTAGAAGATTTTGGTAAAATAAATAAATTTCATTACATCTTTTCATCCTCAATAAGATGTGAATTCAAAATGAACAATTTAGACTTTAGTGGATATACTTTGAGATTATTCAATAGACTACCATGGAATTTGGGATCAAGATATATCATTAGTTTAGTTTTGTTATAATAGCAGTTTTGATTCAAATATTCAGATGGAACCTGTTGAGGCATTATATGGGAAGTTGTGTTGAAATCCAGATTTTGGGGATGAATTCAGGGAAAGAATGTTGATTAGAGAAGAATTAGTATATGATGTGGTCGATAAAGTGAAGATGATCCAACAACAAATGAGGGTAGCTATGAAAGAATAGAAATGTTTTATAGATAATAGAATGAAATACTTCCTTTCGAGGTAGGTTCTTATTTTTTTCTTAGAATTTCACCATGGAAAATAGTTATGCATTTGACAGGTTTCCTATCGAGTAACATTGACATTGATTTTACCACAGGTAGATAATGTTATTTGTGATTTGATGTTTAAAATGTATGTTACTGATTCATCTCATGTTCTTAGCCAAGTAGCAGTTTAGTTGGAAGAGAACCTTACATATAAAGAGAGAGTAGCTCAGATTCTTGATCATAGTGAGAAAGTATTGCAGAATAATGTAATCCATCAGGTAATGGTTTTGTGGCTAAACCACCTTGTAGATGAAGAAACATGGTAATCTGAAAATGATATGAGGAAAAATTACACTCACTTGTTTAATAAGTAAATAAAATTGTGAGAACACAATTTCCAAAAGGTGGGGATAATGTGACATCCCATGGTTTTAAAAATAAATTGAAATGAGTGAATGTTTTTTATGTTGATAGTTACAAACTAGCTACAAAACATAAATTTATCTGCTTTTATTATTTGAATTTCTAAAAATTGGAAATTTTAGTTGTGATTAGCAATTAATTTGGAGTCTAAGGCCACAGCCTTAAACCTTACTTAATCTTGAGTTATTACAAGATTACACATTGAGGATCCTTTTGGGTTTAGAGTTTTAGAGAATTAGATCATAAAACTTGAATTAAATTCCACATATAAACAAAGTGGTTACATAAAGATAGTATTCTTCTTTCCCATCAATGGAAACATATTTAAAATAAAACATGGATTATTTCTTGACACTTCCTTGACACTATCATCATATCATGTACCTTTCCCTTGACCTGTGAAAAACATTTCAAAAAACATGGGATGAGCATAAAAAGCTCAGTAAGGGATATAAAAATATGGAAAGGAAACATGGGTACATATATACATAAGAATAAAATAATTCTTTACCCATAAAACATAAGCACTTTAACATACCTCATCAAATCATGAATAAATCATAGAAATCATAAGACATAAAGGTAACTTGAGGCATTCATAACATTCTTACGTAGGGAGTAACCCTCTTGGTTATGTTTGGAATACCCATCACAGTATATTCCCTAAATCTCTTCGGAGAAACCTTAACGTTTCACTCCTTCACATTACCCAATGCATTGGAGAGCTATATCGAGCTCACCTGCCCTTAGTTTATCATGGAACTACCCGTCGTCATAATAATGCCCAAGAACCTCAACATAATCGAATCACATAAAACATGCATATATGAAACATAACATTTCCACCTTTCAATCACAAGATATCAATACAAAATATTGATATAAAAACATTATGAAAACCATTTTCAATACCAAAATAAAAGAAAAGTAAAACATGGTATTTATTTTTCTTTAAAAAAAGGTATGGCTTGTAGAGGAAGCCAAAACTCAAATAATGGTCACGGCGGCGGAGAAGTTGTTGTCGCCACATACGTATGAAAAAACATTCCCTTTTGTCGTTTAGTAAATACTTTGTGTAAAAAGATTCCTTTTGAATAAATGTAAAAGTCAAAGGGGTTTATAAACCATATAAAAGAAGGTTGTGTATAAAACAAAATATGCCTCAATGAAAGGAGATTGAGACGAAGTCCCATACCTCAGGTCTGACTTCACTCGATCGTTCTTTAATTTCCTGAATAATAAACTTGAGTTAATTTCTACTTCCTTAAGAACCTTTTTAAAGTTCATTATTCCTTTTATGTCACTTATTTCCATGTCATGAACACTATGTAATTATTTACGTTAATAACGGTCGTTTTAACAATCATTGGTACTTGAGTCAAAAATAAACCCTTTATAATTACAAGTTGTTAATGTATCCATTATATCCAGAATTATAATCATGATGTATATATCATATATATCTAGTATATATATGCATTTACAATATTACATAATCATTTAGAGGTAAGAAATGAAATGCACCGTTCATGGAGACGGTAAGCCGTACGTACGCATGAACGCTACTTTAATTTATATTTTGTATTTTATAGAATGGAATCATAATGATATAAAGTTATATTATAATTCCAGTATAATATCATATATAATATCATAGTTCCATCCTTTATACGTCCCACATATGGTATTTAACGAATCAAATCACTTTGAGGCGACGGTAGTCCGCACTTCCTTAAATGAAGATATCGCGTTTACCCATAATGGAAACAATAAAGGTATGACCAAAATGAAAAATAAAAGAAGCTTAAGGAAAACATAAAAATATTATATATCATATATAACTATAGTGACATCTTAATGGACACATTTGAAGGTGTTAAAAGAATGTTGAACAATCATCGTTTTGGGAGGCATAAATTCACCATCCACGGAAACAGTATATCCTTTAACCATTAGATGTAGGTGTGTGTAAGTGTAGCTCGAATCCTTCTTATAAAAACATCCTAGTATATTGAAGATACTGTAGTAGTTACAAAAGAAATGAATTAAAAGATTTTAGGGGGTTGGAGAAGCAAAATAAAACAAAAGGACTCAAGTGAAGACATTACCTTAAAATTTGGTAACTCCCTTTGGTTTGAGCTCAAAGGCTTCCTTGGGAATACTTCTGCCCAAAGTGAGGCTTCAAGGAGTAATAGAGGGATGTGGAGAGACAAAATGAACAGGGTTTGGTCGAGCCAAAAGCTTTGGGAGTGTGGGTAAGGAGGTAGAGGTGGGGCACTCTTGGAAAGTAAAGAAATGTTACGTTATTTGAAAATGATTTTCAGATTCAAAAGGTCCCACATTATTATAATTCAAGGGTAAGGTGATAAGGGTTCGAAATCCACCCATCCAATAGGTTTTGGACATGTGTAGGTCTTATATTTTACATTATCTTTCCATTTTATTTAAATCCTTTATTAATGAGGTAATCGCTGCATCATCATGATGTCATAAATGATTTAATACATTTAATGTCTAAAAATTATAAAAAAATTATCATGATGTATGAAATATTTTTAGATTTATAATGAATATTTATAGTCCAAAATTCATTTATTTAGACAAAATTAAAAATACTTTACTTAGGTGATACATTCGTTGTCACATTTAACATTCTTTAAAAATAAAAAGATAAAAAGTCACTTTCTAACAAAAGTGATTCCATGGGGCCCACAAGTTTGGAACAAGGCATCCCATGGTCTGCCATGAGACAACCAGTAGCCTTAGGACACATGTTGTGGACTTTTTGTATTATTATGATATCATTTTATTATCTTTAACTACCTGATTACTCATTAATCAAGATAATTAAAGATAATTACCATCGTTACTATTCATAATGTCCAAAAATAAAAGAGTCTTAATTACATAATTTGGACCTTCTGATTCCAAATATGTAATCCATTTTACCAAATTCTAAACACATAAATTGCAATAATTGATTTAAAAATAATTCCCGTTGTCAAAACAAATAGTGGGTTTTTTTGAAACAATATCTATGAAAAGTTTGGCCTTAGTTTATGACCAATTCCAAAGTGAAATTAATCCTAATGACCACCATTGGATTAAATGGTAAAAAATATATTCAGATTAAACTTTAAGACCAATTACAAAGATAATCTATCCATATAATTAAATTAAATGAAAAAGCAGTTTTAATGTAAAATGTAGTATTTTTCAATATTCATTAAAAATGAACATTGTCAGAAAAATACCAAAAATTCACACAAAGTAAATTTTGATGTCCCAATCATAAAGAATAAGTTTATTTTGACAAACATAGCTTATAAAATTGTCAAAATATATATTTAAAAAGGGTTTTCCATCAAAAGGCAGTAAAACAATCTTTTAAGAATATTAGTGTATTCCATGCATAAGATTGTATTTATTTTCATTTTAATCCTCTAAAACACTATATTAATCATTAATAGACATAGATAAAAATATCTATTATTCATTACTTACTTGGGATGTTACATCCTTCCCCCTTTAGAAAATTGTGTCCCCACAATTTATTTACTTATCGAATAAATGGGGGTACTTATCCCTCATTGCATTTTCAGATTCCCATGTTGCCTCTTCCATCATGTGGTTCTTCCAAAAAACCTCTACCTGATTAATCACATTATTTCGTAACACTTTCTCCCTGTGGTCAAGAATCTAGACTGGTTGTTCCTCACAAGATAGGTTCTCTTCCAGTTGAACTACCTCTGGACTCAAAACATGAGATGGATCTGGCATATACTTTCTCAACATCGAAACGTGAAAAACATTGTGTACCTGAGATAAACTCGGAGGTAAAGCCACCCGGTATGCAACTGATCCAACTCTCTCCAGAATTTTATATGGTCCAATGAACCTTGGACTCAGCTTTCCTTTCTTACCAAATCTCATCACACTTTTCCATGGTGAGAATTTGAGAAAAACATGATCACCTACCTCAAAAGTTAGATCCTTCCTCCTATTGTCTGCATAACTCTTCTGCCTACTCTGAGCTGTTCTCATGGGTTTCTGAATTAGCTGAACTTTTTCTGTCATCTCTTCTACCAATTCTGGTCCCATCAACTTCCTTTCACCCACTTCATCCCAGAAAGCTGGAGTTCGACACCGCTTCCCATATAACGCCTCCAATGGTGCCATATGTATAGTGGAATGAAAACTGTTATTATATGAAAATTCAACCAAAGAAAGATGTTGGTCCCAACTTCCCTGATAATCCATCGAACAATATCTTAGAATATCCTCCAACGTCTGAATTGTTCGTTCTAACTGCCCATCTGATTGAGGATGAAATGTTGTACTAAAATTTAATTCAGTACCCAACAACTTCTGAAGGCCTTTCCAAAAGTTAGAAGTGAACCTAGTGTTGGGGAGGAGAGTGATGGCAAGAGGGGGGGGGGGTGAATTGCCATTTAAAAAATAATTAACAATTTAAAATCAAAGTAAAAAGTGCAGTGGAAATAAAAGAGGCAAGACACAAAACTTGATAACGGAGTTCGGCTTAAACCAAAGCCTACGTCTCCGCTCCCAACTCAAACGTTGAGAGATTTACTACCACTTGATTTTTAATGGTTTTAGCAAGAAACCCACTAGACTTTAAGGTAGTCTAGAACCTATTACAGCTTGCTTTTAATGGTTGAGCAAGAACCCACTAGCCTTCTTACAGGTGAAGGCTAGCTCACCTATGACTCAAGCCTATTAAAGGGAAGGCTTGACTAACCTCTTCACACCTTGAAGGTGGTGTGAAAACCCAAGCAAAGGGAAGATGAGATAAAGAGGGGTTTGTAGGAACAAACCCAAATTGATTCTCAAAATAATAAAACAAGAAAAACCGTAATGTTGAGAAGTCTTGGTAACCAATGGATTGATTGGAGTTGATGAAGTGCACTCCCAAGCTTCTATGGTGATGCTCCTTGGATGTGGAAATGGGTTGGAGCAATTGAGGTTCCTTGAAGGAATCCGCCGGAGGTTTTCCAAATGATGAAAAATGTGTCTGTTGGCTTGGTTATAGTTCCACACCCGTTCTGGGGCTTCCTAGTCCTTTATTTATAGAGGGGGAACCCTCATATGGCCGTTCGGGGTCTTCGGAGCCGTTGGAAAAGTATTCGGAGCCGTTGGGAGCAGGCTGGTCAAAGCCCAACGGCTAGTTTGACTGGCTCCACCGGCTGACCGGTGCTTGGCCACCGGTTGGCTGGTGCTTTGGAAAATGGAGAGGCCTTCTGCCCAGGCACCACCGGCTGGCCGGTGAGGAGGCCACCGGTTGGCCAGTGGTGAGACAATAGGTGTCCCTTCTGTCTGGGTTCCACCGGCTGGCCGGTGATGGGACACCAGTTGGCTGGTGGTCTGGACAGAGGGGATGCCTCCTGTCAAGATTCCACCGGCTGGCCGGTGGTCATCCACCGGTTGGCCGGTGGACTGAAATCAGTCCACTTTTGCCTTCTGGATTTCTTGGCCCAATTACTTGGCAACCTGAAATCATGGCTATCATCCAAAAACACTTAAAACAAGATTAGATAAATAAGAGAGTGATTGTGATCATGAAAATTAAACCACGAGGGGTACGAGAGGTACAACAATCTCCCCCTATTTTGATGATCACAATCACCAAAACAAGCAATGTAAAAGACTGAAATGAAAGGCATGCTTTAAAGGATAAAGAAAAGCATGAGAGAATGATTTTTCCCCCAATCAACCAAGAATTTCTCCCCCTTTGTGATTATCAAAATAGCACGGGGCATAAAACTTGATTGAGGGAAAAGGTTGAAAAAACAAGATAGAGTTTTTAAACCAATTGAAATTTGTGATATTTGAATTGAAGGTTTTGAATTGAAAGTTTTGAATATAAAGCAAAAAGGCTTAAACGATCCTAACTCCCCCTAAATAAAAACAACAAATCACCGGGGAGAGGATTTTAGAACCAGGACAAATTTTGGTCCGGTGAGACTCGCTAAAAGGGATTTTTCAATCCAAACTTGTCTAGTGGAGGGTCTTCTCCTATGAAATTCATCATTAAAGGAAATGGTTTTGGGCCTTCCATACCGGGCATTTTTTCAATCGCACTCATAAATTAAGTGCCCAGGTTTTTTACAATAGTTGCAAAATTTATATTGGGAGCTCCCCCTTACAAAAAAAGTAGGAGCATGGGAAGAGGAAGCTTGCTTGGAATAGCCAAGCCCTTGGGTGGTTCTAGATACGCATTGGGAACCAAGGAGCTTAGAAAGGTTATGTTCACCTTCGGTGAACTTAGCTAGGGATTTCCTTAAATCCTTGATTGTTAATTCCATAGAATCAACATCGGGAAGGTTTTGGATCTTGAGGGAAAACTCCTCCTTTTCTTTGAGAAGTTGTTCCTTTTCGGAAGAAAGTTTTTTGAAATTCATTTTTAAAGCAATAAATTTGGAAGAAAGTTTGTGAAAGCCTTCCTCCAATTGATCTCTAGCATGTTGGAGATCCTCATAAGATAAATGATTGAAAGAATTTGAAGAACTAGAGGATGAGGAGTCGGAAGAGGATACCTCATGAAATGCCATTAGACATTTTTTACCGTTGTCTCTTGAGGAGGAGGAGGATGAGGAGCTATCACTCCAAGTGGCCTTGAATGCCTTTTTCTTTTCCTTTTGCTTGGACTTTGTCTTGTGGAGTGGGAAATCGGGCTTGTAATGGCCTTTCTTGCCACACCCATAACATGTTACCTCGGGCTCGGATTTTTTGTTGGGTTGATCCTTGCGGGATTTCTTCTTCTTGTGCTTCTTCATGAATTTGTGCATTTTGCAGGCAAGATTCTCCATTTCTGAATCGCCGCTTGAAGAGGAAGATGGTGAGGAGGAGGAGCTTTCTTCTTTTTGAACTTTGAAGGTGATGTTCTTTGGAACTTTGATCGGTTTGCCTTCCTTTTCAGCTTGCCTCCTCATGGTGATTTCGTAGGTCATGAGGGATCCGATGATCTCTTCGACCGGTATGTTCTTGATGTCTTTTACTTCTTGGATTGTCGTGACTTTCGGTGCCCATGTGCTTGGTAAGATGCAAAGGATCTTCTTGACCATCGTTTCTGCAGACACATCATCACCAAGGGACTTTCTCCCAATGCAAACATTAGTAAAACGTGTAAACATTTCAGTTATATTTTCAGATGGATGCATGGTAAAAGACTCAAAATCTTGACGGTACATATCCAATCGAGTATCCTTAACTTTGTTGGTCCCCTCATGGGTAACCTCCAATAGTTTCCAGATTTCATGAGATGAAGTGCATGTGGAAACTTGATTGAATTCATTACGATCAAGGCCGCAATGAAGAGCGTTCATGGCTTTTCCATCAAGCTCGAAATTTTTAATATTGGCTTGAGTCCATTTGGATTCATCGGGAGAAGAGAGAGAGTAACCATGCATGAAAATTCTATAAATAGGATAACCTATACTTATAAGAAAAGGAGTCATGTGGGGTTTCCAATAGGTATAGTCAGTTCCATCAAAGAATGGAGCACGACCCAATGAATATCCTTCGGGGGTGAAAGAAGATGAAGCCATCACAATGGATCTTGAATTTGAAACCGGTTAAGGTATTACACAAACACTTCCTCTGATACCAATTGTTGGGGAGGAGAGTGATGGCATGAGGGGGGTGAATTGCCTTTTAAAAAATAATTAACAATTTAAAATCAAAGTAAAAAGTGCAGTGGAAATAAAAGAGGCAAGACACAAAACTTGATAACGGAGTTCGGCTTAAACCAAAGCCTACGTCTCCGCTCCCAACTCAACCGTTGAGAGATTTACTACCACTTACTTTTTAATGGTTTTAGAAAAAAACCCACTAGACTTTAAGGTAGTCTAGAACCTATTACATCTTGCTTTTAATGGTTGAGCAAGAACCCACTAGCCTTCTTACAGGTGAAGGCTAGCTCACCTATGACTCAAGCCTTTTAAAGGGAAGGCTTGACTAACCTCTTCACACCTTGAAGGTGGTGTGAAAACCCAAGCAAAGGGAAGATGAGAGAAAGAGGGGTTTGTAGGCACAAACCCAAATTGATGCTCAAAATAATAAAACAAGAAAAACCGTAATGTGGAGAAGTCTTGGGTGCCAATGGATTGATTGGAGTTGATGAAGAGCACTCCCAAGCTTCTATGGTGATGCTCCTTGGATGTGGAAATGGGTTGGAGCAATTGAGGTTCCTTGAAGGAATCCGCCAGAGGTTTGCCAAATGATGAAAAATGTGTTTGTTGGCTTCTGTTGGCTTGGTTATAGTTCCACACCCGTTCCGGGGCTTCCTAGTCCTTTATTTATAGAGGGGGAACCCTCATATGGCCGTTCGGGGTCTTCGGAGCCGTTGGAAAAGTCTTCGGAGTCGTTGGGAGCAGGCTGGTCAAAGCCCAACGGCTAGTTTGACTGGCTCCACCGGCTGACCGGTGCTTGGCCACCGGTTGGCCGGTGCTTTGGAAAATGGAGAGGCCTTCTGCCCAGGTACCACCGGCTGGCCGGTGAGGAGGCCACCGGTTGGCCCGTGGTGAGACAGTAGGTGTCCCTTCTGTCTCGGTTCCACCGGCTGGCCGGTGATGGGACACCGGTTGGCCGGTGGTCTGGGCAGAGAGGATGCCTCCTGTCAAGATTCCACCGGCTGGCCGGTGGTCATCCACCGGTTGGCCGGTGGACTGAAATCAGTCCACTTTTGACTTCTGGCTTTCTTGGCCCTATTCCTTGGCAACCTGAAATCATGCCTATCATCCAAAAAAACTTAAAACAAGATTAGATAAATAAGAGAGTGATTGTGATCATGAAAATTAAACCACGAGGGGTACGAGAGGTACAACACCTAGGATCACGATCAGATACAATAGAGAGGGGAACTCCATGTAACCTGACTATCTCTTTAAGATACAAACAGGAAATTTGATCAAGGAAAAATTATCTCGTATAGAAATTAAATGAGAAGATTTAGTCAGGCGATCAACAATAACCCAGATTGCATTATTACCTCGAGATGTCTTTGATAATCCCACAACAAAGTCCATGGATATATTCTCCCATTTCCACTCTGGCACTGGTAAAGGATGAAGCATCCCTTTCGGTAACTGCCGCTCTTCTTTAACCTGTTGACATGTCAAACACTTCACAGTAAAATCAGCAATATCTCTTTTCATTTCATCCCACCAGTAATACTCCCGCAGATCTCTGTACATCTTAGTACTGCTAGGATGAACTGAAAACAGTGAACTATGAGATTCACCTAACGACTCTCTCTTCAACTGTGAATCACAAGGCACACACAATCTCTTCCCAAATCTCAAAACGCAATCATTATCAATGTTGAATTCAGGAAACTTACCTTTCTAAACCAGCTCTACCTTTTTCTGCAACTCACTGTCTTGCTTCTGTGCTTTCTTGATTCTATCTGATAGAGATGATCTCACTGATACCTGAAACAAAACAGAAGAACTTCCTGCACCAATAACTTTTATGCCAAAGTTCATCAAATCCTTTACCAAAGGATCACGTTCCAAATGCAACATTGCTAATGAAGCATTACTTTTTCGACTCAAAGCATCAGTATCTTTATTTTCTTTTCCCGGATGGTAATTAATTGTACAATCATAATCCTTGATTAATTCCAGCCATCTCCTATGTCTCATGTTTAACTCTTTCTGAGTGAATATATAATTTAAACTTTTTTGATCAGTATATATTTCACACTTTACTCCATACGAATGATGTATCCAAATTTTTAAAGCGAAAACAACAGCAGCTAATTCCAAATCATGTGTAGGGTAATTTACCTCATGAGTTTTCAACTGTTGTGAAGCATAAGCAATTACCTGATCATTCTGCATTAGGACGCAACCAAGTCCTTTCAATGAAGCATCACTATATATAACAAAATCACCATTCCTGGAAGGTAGTGCCAAAACTGGAGCATTCACCAATATTCTTTTCAAATCCTGAAAACAATCATCACATTATTTTGTCTAGATAAACTTAACACCATTCCGAGTTAGCTTAGTCATTAGACTAGATAACCATGAAAAATTTATAACAAACCTTCGGTAATAGCCTGCCAAACCAAGGATTCTACGAATCTCAGTTACATTTGTGGGTCTTGGCCAGTCTTCCACAACTTTTGTTTTTGCAGGATCAACAGTTATCCCATCTTTAGAAACAATGTGACCAAGGAAAGAAATTTGTTGCAACCAAAACTCACAGTTGCTGAATTTTCCATACAGTTTCTTTTCTTTTAAGGTTTTCAAGATAATTCTTAAATGTCTTTCATGCTCCTCTTTACTTTTAGAAAACACCAAAATATCATCAATGAAAACCACCACAAACTTATCCAAGAACTCATGGAAATTTATATTCATTAAGTCCATGAATACAGCAGGTGCATTGGTTAGCCCGAAAGTCATTATTACAAATTCATAATGGCCATATCTTGTACGGAACGCGGTCTTCGGAACATCTGCTTCCATTACCTTCAGCTGATGGTACCCCGATCTCAGGTCAATCTTTGAAAAATACTGAGCTCCCTGGAGCTGATCAAAAAAATCATCGATATGAGGCAAAGGATATTTGTTCATAACAGTGATGTTATTCAAGGCTCTATAATCAATGAAAAGTCTCATTGAACCATATTTCTTTTCAATAAATAAAACAGAAGCACCCCATGGTGATGTGCTAGGTGGAATGAAACATTTCTCTAATAAATCTTGCAATTACTCCTTCAACTCTAAAAGTTCAATTTGAGCCATTTGATAAGGGGGCTTGAAATTGGCTTAGCATCATGAACTAAGTCAACAGTAAACTCAACTTCCCGACCTGGTATTATTCAAGGAAACTCATCAGGAAAAACATTAGGATACTCATTTGCCTCTGGCACATCATTAATCTGAACAGTTCCTTTATTTTCAACGATGTGTTCATGGTAACATTCATTTCCATCTTTTACAAGTTTCTTGGCCTCTTGATAAGTTATCAACAGTAAGGGTTAATTCTTGTACACAAACTGAAAGTCTTTCTGAAAAGAAACTTCTTTAGCTCTACAGTCAATCTTAGCATGGTAAATTGAGAGCCAATCCTTACCCAGGATAACATCAAACTCTACTAGAGGTAGAAAAATAAGGTTTGTAAGTAGGTTCTTCCCACAGATAAGGATAGTAAGATTCTTATAAATTCTTTTTGCCTCAAAATTTTTCCCAGGTGTTTTTACCAAAAGATCAAGATTCATTTCGTGATATGGTATTCCCATTTTACTAGAAATTGTTTCAGAGATGAAAGAATGTGTGGACCCCGAATCAAACAACACACTGGCATAATCTGAAAAAACAAAGTACCTGATACAACTTCATTTGATGGCCCGACATCTGCTGAAGTAGTTGCAAAGTATTTCACCACCCCTTTCTGATTGTAGTCTACCTGCTTCCCATCACTCAAACTCTTTGTCGGAAACTCATTTTCATAGTAACCAATCTCATTGCACTTAAAACATTTCACTAACTATAAATCAAATTTGGTCTTACCATCACCTTGATCTTTTTCAGTGCAATCGTGAGCCTTATGTCCCATCTTACCACATCGGTAGCACTTTACAGAATTCAGAAGACATTCCCTAGCATGTCTTTTGCCACATTTATCACAAACTGGAAATTTAGATTTCTTACCATCAGTCTTTTTTGAAGAATTCTTCCCTTTCTCCTGCCACCTTGGTCTCTTCTTCTGCTGGTTGTTATAGAACACTTGATCATCGGAAAACTCCATTTCCACCATCTCAGCACATCGAACAAGATTTTCATAACTTTTAAACTCACGAAAAGCTAATGCCATTTGATATTTCGGCTTTAATCCTGAGTAAAAACGATTGATTTTACTATCAAGGTCTCGGATAAAATTTGGAGCATACCTTGCAAATCGAGTGAACATTTCTTCATAGGTAGCCACTGAGTCTTCCTCTTGCCTCAATTCCAAGAATTGTTTTTCCATCCTAAGTCGAACAGCATTAGGAAAATACTTTTCAAGAAACATACCTTTGAATTCATCCCAGTCGAGAGCATCAATCTCATCAGCGTCCCTGATATTTTTAACCATCGACCACCACTGATCTGCTTCACCCTCCAAATGGTAAATAGCAAGACTAACCTTTTGATTGTCTGATCACCCCATGACATTGAAAATTTTCTCCAGTACTTTTATCCACCCTTCAGCTAACACATGGTCAGATGATCCTCTGAATGATGGGGGATGTTGCCTCATGAAATGTTCCACCACTGACATGTTCCTCTGCCGTTGATCTGGCTGATCTCGTGCATGGATACCACCACCATTTATCGCTTGAGTCAACTGCGCCATTACTGCAACAAACTGTTCAGTTCCAATTCCAACCATCTCAGGATGCTGATTCGGAAGGTTATTTCCTTCTGCATGCCTTTCTAGCACTGCTTCCCTGTTTCCTCTACGGAAAACCATTCTGAGAAAACATGTCTTAGATGAAGCAACATGGTAATTTTAAAATACTATATCACTTCAATTTGACCATAAAAAAATATTTTTGGATAATCATTTAATATAATTCTAACTCCTAAAGTTATCTAAACCGACCTCTGATACCAACTATAGGCCCCATCCTTAAACCTTACTTAATCTTGAGTTATTACAAGATTACACATTGAGGATCTTTTCGGTTTAGAGTTTTAGAGAATTAGATCATAAAACTTGCATTACATTCCACATATAAACAAAGTGGTTACATAAAGATAGTATTCTTCTTTCCCATCAATGGAAACATATTTAAAATAAAACATGGATTCTTTCTTGACACTTCCTTCACACTATCATTATATCATGTACCTTTCCCTTGACCTGTGAAAAACATTTCAAAAAACTGGGGATGAGCATAAAAATCTAAGTAAGGGATATAAAAATATGGAAAGGAAACATGAGTACATATATACATAAGAATGAAATCATACTTTACCCATAAAAAATAATCACTTTAACATACCTCATAAAATCATGAATAAATCATAAAAATCATAAGACATAAAGGTAACTTGAGGCATTCATAACATTCTTACGTAGGGAGTAACCCTCTTGGTTATGTTTGGAATACCCATCACAGTATATTCCCTAAATATCTTCAGATAAACCTTAACATTTCACTCCTTCACATTACCCAATTCATTGGATAGCTATATCAGGCTCACCCGCCCTTAGTTTATCACGGAACCACCCGTCTTCATAATAATTCCCAAGAACCTCAACATAATCGTATCACATAAAACATGCATATAGGAAACATAACATTTCTACCTTTCAATCATAAGATATCAATACAAAATATTGATATAAAAACATTATGAAAACCATTTTCAATACCAAAATAAATGAAAAGTAAAACATGGTATTTATTTTTCATTAAAAAAAGGTATGGCTTGTAGAGGAAGCTGAAACTCAAATAATGGTCACGACGGCGGAGAAGTCATTGTCGCCGCATACGTACGACAAAAACATTCCCTTTTGTTATTTAGTAAATGCTTCATATAAAAATATTCCTTTTGAATAAACTTAAACGCCAAAGGGGTTTATACACCATATAAAATAAGGTTGTGTATAAAACAAAATATGCCTCAATGAAAGGAGATTGAGACGAAGTCCCATACCTCGGGTCTGACTTGACTCGATCGTTCTTTAATGTCCTGAATAATAAACTTGAGTTAATTTATACTTGCTTAAGAACCTTTTTCAAGTTCATTATTCATTTTATTCCACTTATTTACATGTCATGAACACTATGTAATTATTTAAGTTAATAACGGTCGTTTTAACGATCATTGGTACTTGAGTCAAAAATAAACCCTTTATAATTACAAGTTTTTCATGTATCCATTATATCCATAATTATAATCATGATGTATATATCATATATATCCAATATATAAATGCATTTATAATATTACATAATCATTTAGAGGTAATAAATGAAATGCACCGTTCAGGGAGACGGTAAGTCGTACGTACGCATGATTGCTACTTTCATTTCTATTTCGTATTTTATAGAATGGAATCATAATGATAAAAAGATATATTATAATTCCAGTATAATATCATATATAATATCATAGTTCCATCCTTTATACGTCCCACATATGGTATTTAACGAATCAAATCACTTTGAGGCGGCGGTAGTCTGCACTTCCTTAAATGAAGATATCGTGTTTACCCATAATGGAAACCATTAAGGTATGCACAAAATAAAAAATACAGAATCTTAAGAAAAACATAAACATATTATATATCATATATAACTATAGTGACATCTTAATGGCCACCTTTGAAGGTGTTAAAAGAATGTTGAACAATCATCGTTTCGGGAGGCATAAATTCACCATCCACGGAAACAGTATGTTCTTTAACCATTAAATGTAGGTGTGTGTAAGTGTAGCTATAATACTTCTTCTAAAAAAATCCTAGTATATTGAATATACTGGAGTTGTTACAAAAGAAATGAATAAAAAGAGTTTAGGTGGTTGGAGAAGCAAAATAAAACAAAAGGACTCAAGTGAAGACAATACCTTAAAATCGGGTAACTCCCTTTTTTGAGCTCAAAGGCTTCCTTGGGAAGACTTATGCCCAAAGTGAGGCTTCAAGGAGTAATATAGGGATTTTTAGAGACAAAATGGGCAGGTTTTGGCTGAGCCAAAGGCTTTGGGAGTGTGGGTAAGGAGGTAGAGGTGGGGGCCTTTTATAAGAGGAGAGGAGGGGCACTCTTGGAAAGTGAAAAATGATACTTTATTTGAAAATGATTTTCGGATTCAAAAGGTCCCACATTGATATAATTCTAGGTTAAGGTGATAAGGGTTCTAAATCCACCCATCCAATAGGTTTTTTACATGTGTAGGTCTTATATTGTACATTATCTTTCCATTTTATTTAAATCCTTTATTAATGAGGTAATCGCTGCATCATCATGATGTCATAAATAATTTAATAAATTTAATGTCTAAAAATTATAAAAAAAACATCATGATGTAGGAAATATTTTTAGCTTTCTAATGAATATTTATAGTCCAAAATATCATTTATGTAGACAAAATTAAAAATACTTTACTTAGGTGATACATTCTTTGTCACATTTAACATTCTTTAAAAATAAAAAGATAAAAAGTCACTTTCTAACAAAAGTGATTCCATGGGGCCCCCGAGTTTGGCACAAGGCATTCCATGGTTGTCCATGAGACAACCAGTTGCCTTAGGACACATGTTGTGGTCTTTTTGTATTATTATGATATCATTTTATTATCTTTAACTACCTGATTACTCATTAATCAAGATAATTAAAGATAATTACCATCATTACTATTCATAATGTCCAAAAATAAAAGAGTATGAATTACATAATTTGGACCTTATGATTCCAAATATTTAATCCATTTTTCCAAATTCCAAACACATAAATTGCAATAATTGATTTAAAAATAATTCTCGTTGTCAAAACAAATAGCGGGTTTTTTTTAAACAATATCTATGAAATGTTTGGCATTAGTTTATGACCAATTCCAAAGTGAAATTAATCCTAATGACCACCATTAGATTAAATGGTAAAAATATATTCATATTAAACATTAATACCAATTAAAAAGATAATCTAACCATATAATTAAATTAAATGAAAAAGCAGTTTTAATGTAAAATGCAGTATTTTTCACTATTCGTTAAAAAAATGAACATTGTCAGAAAAATACCAAAAATTCACACAAAGTAAATTTTGATGTCCCAATCATAAAGAATAATTGTATTTTGACAAAAATAGCTTATAAAATTTCCAAAAGATAGATTTAAAAAGGGGTTTCCATCAAAAGGCAGTAAACCAATCTTTTAAGAATATTAGTGTATTTCATGCATAAGATTGTATTTATTTTCATTTTAAGCCTCTAAAACACTATCTTAATCATTAATAGACATAGATAAAATTATCTATTATTCATTACTTACTTGGGATGTTACATTAGTAGAACTAAATTTTTTAGTGCATAGTAACATACCCCTATGGATATTATTATGAATAGTAGTATGATCATTATAAATAGTAAATTTCATTTTTATTATATTTTATTATGGTTATAAGATAATGAGATATTAATAATTTTTTCAAAGTGATATAAATTGAGTTATAGTTTTAAAATTTTTATTTATCAAATATATTATGATTTTATCAAAAAAATTAAATTAATCATATATAGAACATTAAATTTAAGAAATGGAGTTCATTTTTGAATTCTACATGTTGAAAAAAGTTTTGGGTGGATTTTTTTTATTTTATTGATTTCCTTAATTTCTGATGAATAGTGAAGCACTGTAAAATACCATATATACAAATTATCTATTAAATACACTATTTTTTACATCATGACTAATATAAGCCTACTTTTTCCAAGCTCACATTTTCTATATTCTATTTTTATCACAATAATGAATATAATTCAAAGTAATGGACAGAAATATTAAAATATTCTAAAATTCTTCCTCTCGCCCACTATAAATACCACCCTCATTCCCCTCTACCTTCACACATCAAAAAACATTAGTATTATATCAACTATAAAAAATCCCTTCCCATTTATCTTTCCCGTGACCATAACCTACTTGTCTCACCAAAAGTCCAAACCCAAAGGCCTTAAGGGGGATCTCAAGGATAATAGATCAAGAGGTAAGAATCCTTTTTCATTTTCCTATGTTTTATCTCCAATTATTTTCTTTTCTTATACATTCTTTACCTACTCTAATACAAGAGGAATGAAATCTCTGGAATGAAATATATTCTATATTTTTATCATGTTTATAAAGATATTCGTCATCATTATTACTCTCCTCTTACAATTATTCTATATAAAAAAACATCGTCCATGATGTGTTAATTTACCAAAATCATGGAAGATGTGTTTAAAATTTCCATTACATCCCTTCAAAACTAGTAATAAAACTTTTTTAATGGTATTTTTTTCAATTTTATGATATATCCACTCTGAGGTTTTTTAGTTAACCTATATACATAATTATATGTTATATAATGAAACTAGCTCATTAATATCAAATAACTCAAAAAATTGATCTAAATGGATATCACTAAATATTTACCTAATGATTCATACTCATACCATATAACTTTAATGAGTTATGGAATAGTTTATTATTCTAGAAACATATTAATAACCTTTAATTCCACTTCAATGTGTTATTTTCCATATGAAAAGAAAATCAAACACACACTGGCTATGTAAATCATGTAAAGAACACACCTGAAATAATGGAAGGTACAAAATACTAAAAATTAAAGGGTAAACTAATGTTATGATATGATTATGTAATGTGTTTTAAATAATAATACTTTTCTCTAAGATATTATTAAAACACTTTTAACATTTATACATGAGGTTTTAACATGTTTTAAGTAAGATGAACCAAAGGTAAGGGAATTCATAACCCAATTACAAATTTTCGGATAACCTTCGACTTTATTCATTATGATTTATTAAGGTTATTTTTTTCATGAATTTTTTATATATTATGTTTTGTTATTTTTATTAATTGTTCATAAAAATATCTATTCCATTCCATTAATTTTTACTAAAATAATATTTTTAAGGGAATTTTCTTTTAATATTCTTTTTAAAGTCACATTAAAAAAATTAGAATGATTGTTTATATATATATATATGGTGTGAGTAGTTTCTCTTAATTTCATGATACATTATTTTCATTATTTTCCCTTGGACATAGTTATATTTGGTTGATCCCATTATATTTAGTTATATGTTCCGTTGAGCCCATTATAGTTTTTAATAGGATGGGTGAGCCTAATTATAGCTCTCCTATGCATTGGGTACTCCAGAGATGAAATTTGACCAAATTGTTACTCCAAGTGTAAGGGTGATTGTAAGGGTGATAAGGTAAATATGTCCCAAGGAAACTACATGATGTTACCATGCATGTTAATGATTTTTTATGAAATGGTTTTTATTGTATTTTTATGTTATCACTCGACTAAAAATTTATTTTCTTATATCCCTTACTGATCCATAATGATGTGTAAGAAAAAAAAATGAAAAAATTAAATGATATTAAGATTTTTTAAGAAAGTTATGTTTTAATTTATGTTTTATATTTTGTAAAAAGTTGATAATTTTTTAGAATTATTCACAGTATGATTATGGGATGTTATGTTTCTCTTATCTCCCGATTTCTCCAAAACTCTAAACTTGAAAAGATCTAACACGTGTACAAATGTATTATCATGTATAAAACACAATATTATGTAATGTTTTAAGGTTGGGTCCTTATAGCGTCATTATAATATTTAATGATCAATGTTATTGAAAATTTACCCAAACCAAACACTATGACTGTAGAGACCCGAAGCATGACGTACATAGATATTACATTACTTTTGCAGAATACTTAATACATAACAAAAACAGACACACAAGGACCGTAATAGTTTAGTGTCTTTGGAAACTTGGAACTTAATCTTCTAATCGCGGTGAAAGATCTTCAACATCTCCCATAAATATCTTTCACTTTTTGTTTCCTTACCTAAAACCTTTCTTTTAGTCTTGGGGGAAAATAAAACATAAAAAGGGTGAGCTCAAATGCTCAGTAAGGGTAAGCATGGATAAAATAAAACATACCATATACATTTGAACATAAAAACATGAACATAATGTTTAAACATCAAAAGCCTGAGAAATGACATAAAACATGGAAGTACGTAAGGCATAGATCATAAAGAAACATTAAGAATGATAAAATAGCATGGGAATAAAACATGTAATTGTGGCATCCATTAAGCACATGTAATGATTTCCTTAGTTGCCAAGGCATTGCTTCCAAGACCATCTTAGTGGACAAAGTCCCTTTCTGAATCGAGTTCACTCCTCGTTCCAGTCCTGTATTACTGAACCGGTTTAACTTTTCGTTACAGCCATATCTATCTCATGAGATATAAATCTTTACCCAATGCATTGGAGGGAGATATAGGTCTCACCCATCTCATAATGAAATCATTCTTACTTGTGCCACAAAATAAACTTAAAACATTCATCATAACCCAAAGAATAAAATGGGTTTCATAAACATCATTCCATCATAACATAATCCATATAAAACAAATGGATATCATTTCATAATAAGAAAAGTGAAACTATGTAAATCATAGAGACATTATACTTGAAACATACACATATGAAATAATGTCATCTTAGATGGAAAATGGTTTTGATAAAACACTTGAAATTAATTCTTGAAGAAAATATAATTTCTTCTTCAAAATCATTCTATTTTTACAAAATTTCATGCAATTTTAAAAGAAATGTATTTTGTTGAAAATATTTATGAAATATTTTGGAGGAGGCTTTATAAAATTAAGGCTTTATAAAACCATAAAAATCCATTCGTGCCGTATAAGTTAAAAAAACATTCTTCTCTTACTTTTACTGAAAAAGTCAAAAAAGTACCTCATAACGTAAACAAAAGAATGATTCCTTACATAACATGTAGTAAAAGTCAAAATGGGTAAAAAGTACATTAAACATACAAAAAAACACTTTTATAAAACATGGACATGGATGATAACAATAACCCCAGTAAATACTTACGTATATGCAATCTCGGATAAAAAAAATGAGATTTGCAAAATTATCCCTTACCTTAGGTCCGATATGCTTCGTACGTATCTAAAACTCCTGTATAATGATTTAAATAATGTCATTGACTTATTAAAGAATCATATTCATTGTTATTATATCATATATGGTTCACTTATGACTTTATATTACCCATTCTTTTGTAAATTCATGTTAAAGTAGCATTTTGGGTAAAATCATTTCATTTGTCGTTCGTGTTTTAACTTGTAATTATTCATATGATTTCTTAGATCATGATTACTTACATACAAAATATAAAACATGATTTATATATAATATATATTCAGAATATATATATAATGGATCGATAAATGGAAAGAAATACACCGTTCATGGAGACGGTAGGCCGTACGTACGCATGAACGTTGTTTTCGTTTCCTTATTGAATTGAATGGAATTAAGTAGATGAAATAAATATATATTTACATAAATCCAATATCATTATTATGTTATATATTTCATTATTACTTATTATATATACTTTATAATCATTCTTTAATGGTTATCATGGAGAGTGAATCTCATCGCGTCGTGGAGACGGTATTACGTACGTACGCACGAGCGATGATATCATTCCCATGATCGTGGAATTGTATTAAAGTGTATGTATAATATTACAGAATCAATAACAATATAAAATAATCATATATATTCATTAATTTTACCATTATACCCATCCATGTAAGGTGGTGGTGGAAATTAGATTACACCACGACGTGGAGACGGTATTTCGTACGTACGCACGCGCGGTGATTTCGTTTTCCGTAGGATGGATAAATGGTGAAATATGGTTGTCTCATACTTATAATAACATATCAGTATATGAGTGATACTGATGTTATTACCTCATAATGAAAAAACTAAAAAAGAATAAGTGGATAAAGCAATAAAGTTGAAAGAATCGGTAACAGACATTACCTCTTCTTTGAAGCGCCTCTTTGAGACCTCCTCTTAGGGTACTAAAATTGGTCTTTAAAGAAGACCAGGACCTCTAGGATGTTTCTAGGGAAGTGTATAAGGGAATTTTTCAGGGTTTTTCTGAGCTTGAAGGCTCAAAGTGGTGTGAGGAAGAGAGGGAGGAGGTTTTCTTTTATATGGGAGGAGAGGGGCACCTTTGGAAAAACTAAAAATATTATTTTATTATAAAGCCGTATTCGGTTTTAAATAGATCCAAATTGATTTATTTCAAAGATAAGGTGGGTATGGGTCGAAATAATCTCATCCAATATAATTTTTACAAGTTTAGTTTACTATTTTAACCTTATCATTTAGATTTAACTTTAAGTTAGATAATTTTACTTTTACCATGTCTTTTTGTGTTCTTACACTATAAGGTTAATAAACTTACTATAACAAGACAAACGAACCCCAAGTTGTTTATTATTAACATATATAACCATATATAAGTCATTTGGACAAACCTTAGTTTTTTATTAATATAATAACAATTAATAATATAATATTTGTTTTAAAAACTATTTTATGTCAATTTTGACACTATTTGGTAATTGATTTTTGTGTAAATCATAATAGAATGATTAGTTCGAACTAAATTAATTAAATCAATACTAACATGTAATATTAACATATAAAATTATTTTAATTCATAAAAACTCTCAAATTACATTTATTTGGGTATTTATAACATCAATTATGTCAATATTTCATTAATAAGATGATTACTGCATCATCATTGTATCATAAATAAATTAAATTACATAAAGTATAAAAATTACAAATAAAATATAATTATGTAGGAAATATTTTTATATTTCTAATTAATAATTATAGTCTAATTTATCTTATGTATAACCCTATATTAAAAATGATTTACTTATTAAACGTTGATTTTAACTATTTTAACCCTTCTTTAAATACATTAATATTAAATGTCCTAATCTAATCCTAAATAGTCATATTTTATTCCTAAGGTTGTTTTTGGTCGAATTACACTTATCAAATAGAATTAGGACATGTGTTAGGGTAATAATAATATCATTTTTACCCTTAATTACCCTATTTACTTTTAACTGTGGTAAAAAAAGTAAAAAGTTACTATTCACCAAAAATTATTTTCATCTCATGGAACCACATTTTAGTCCTTGATATTAACCGTGTCTCTCGGATTTTCGAAATTCCACTCACAGAAGCGGTAAAATTATGTTTTATGAAAAATTCAGTTTTTTAACTACCACTTAGTGGTTTCACTATTCATCAAAAAAATGAAAGTTTCAAGAAAAATACCAAAAATTATACCTAAGCTATATTTGATATTATGAATTCAAAAATGATGTCTATTTTACCAAATTCAAAACATATCAGTTACATTAATTTATTTAAAAATTAATTCCCGTCATCAAAACAAATAGCGTGTTCTTAAGAGATAATAACTATCAAAAGATTGACACTTGTTTATGTCTAGTTTAAATGTGAAATTACATCCAATGACCAACATTTTATTAAATTGTTAAAATATATTCTAAATATACTTTAAAACCACTCAAATTAATAATTTATCACTATTAATTATTTCGATTAAAAAAGTTGTTTTTAATTAAAATTTAGTAATTTTCACTATTCATCAGAATATGAAAGTTATCCGAAAAGTACCAAAATTTCACCCTAAGCTAATTTTGATATTCTGAATCCAAAAATGAAGTCCATTTTGAAAGATGAAATTTATAAAATTTCAAAAAGTGGGTATTACTATTCATAATGGCTAGTTCATAATAATATTATCATAATATATCGTTTAGTAAAACTCGGTATTGCGTACTACACACGCTATCGAGGAAGGTCGTGATTGCGTGTAATTCAAGGCAAGTCAGGGATGCGTGTTGTGCAAGATCCTTTTGGTGTAGCGTACAACACAAGACATTAATTAAAAAGAATATTTTTCATAAAATCTCGGGGTGTTACATTCTACCCCCCTTAAAATGAATTTCGTCCTCGAAATTCATCAGGGTTATAAATGGTTTACTACTCGAAATATTCTTTAATAGAAACCCACATCGTAAAAAGGAATACCAAAACTTGGCTTTAAAAAATTAATGTATGAAACGTAACGGTTACCCAAATTAACTAATCACTGGGTTTTCACGTTGGAGAACATAGGTGAAAATATGGATATCGAAGAAAAATCTATCCATCAAGTTCTGATGGAGAGTGGTAGAGAACATGGATCTGAAAAAGCCAACAATCACAAATCCATAAATTTGCGATGATCTAGGGTACCATTTGATTCATCAGATATAAGGGCACTAGGACAACATTTTTGGTTTTCAAGATCATTTCCCTAAAGTTAAAGAATTTGAATTAGAATAAATACTTTATTTTGGTACAATATCACTGTTGTTCGTTCCTTGAACAATTTCCACTTCATCTCTTAAAGAAATGAAGTTGAATTTGTTATTCGTGAAGTGTTAGTAGATCATGTGATAGAATGACGGTTCATTCCATCTGTCTCAAACAAAAGGTTAGCAAAAGTTATTAAATATACATAAGTCGATCTATAGTGAGAGTAAGCATATATGGTTCCTAAAATGGACTTATACTTCATATATCATACTGCATAATATAATAAAACTATTTTCTACTAAACATGGAATTTTTGTAGGCCAGTGGTAGGCGATAAAGGCCAGTCGCACTTCGGTTGTGGGTTCGATTCCCACAGCCTTGTCCGACGCGATGGGTTGTCGCTCGTCCTGCAGGTTGTCTTTTTTCTAAAACTACATTACTATAACATCCCATCAATAATATCAAAAAAAGTTATATCCTTAAACAATACTAACTTATGTCCAACATAATCCTTTCCAATATTTAGGCTTATCCAAAATACTGTTGTCCAATCTCATATTATAGTGAAAACGATTACCAAAGAGTTCATATAACAAGCATGTTAATACCATCATTGATCCCCATATATCATGAGGTATTTCTTGTTGGTCACCTTCCAAACATTCGAAGGCCTTAATCATGTATTCTCTTGAAAAATGAATACCCATTGAATCTTAGTGAAAACATGAGTGCTGTCAAAAGTTAACTTTTTCACATACCAAAACCTCAAACCATGATATAACTAGTTCCTTATATCAGTCATGAGCTCATGAATACTGTCAAACATTTCATTTTCTCCTTATCCCTTCATTATGCGCATATCATCTTTTTTCCAAAAATATCTCAATCACTTTCCATGGTTACCGGTACCGTAAAATTATTGAAAACCACAATAGACCAATACATAAATATTCCAATATTCCACGATACTATATACAACATTATTTTGGAATCCCATTACATAAACACTTAATCATTCCACCACATAGTTGTCATATTCAACATCGCCAATGGTGATCGCATGTGACTTCCCTTTGTCCTTTTCCTTAAGTGGTTGCTCATGTCGATCATCACTAACCCATGGATTAGGGAATTTATTAGCATAATTCCCCATTTCCTTGCACTTGAAGCATTGAAGTGTTGGTGGTGTGTTCTCTACAGTCTTTTCTTTATTCACATCATTAGAAACCCATTTTCCATAACTTTGACACTAAGTTGCTCGATGACCTTCTTTTCCACACTTAAAACATTTTCTATTCCCTTTAAGACAATCTCCACCATGCTTCCTTCCACACTTTGAGCATAAGAAAACATTCATCTTCTTTTCACCATTATTCTGAGATTTCTCATTGAACTCCATCTTTCGTTTCTTTTCAAAACCATGAGATGGATATGTAACACCAAATTCCATTTCTACCTTAACAGCACAATGCACAATTTCTTCATAGCGACTAATGTCTCTTATAGATAATGCCCTTAGAAGATTTGGTTTTAAGCCACTGAAGAATCGATCAACTTTACTTTCAGGTTGGATGATAAAGCCAGATGCATATCTTGCAAGCCTTGTAAAATTCTCTTTGTATATACCAACAGATTCATCATCCTTTTGCTTTAGTTCAAGAAACTCCTTATCCATCTTTGTTAGAAGAATAAGAGTGAAGTACTTATTGAAAAATAAGTTCTTGAACTCGTCCCATTCCATGGACTCAATTTCATCTCTTGGCCTCGTATTCTTGATAAGATTCCACCATTGATCAGCTTCACCTTCCAAACGATATACTGCTAAGATGACATTATCATGTTCAGAACATTGAAGAACTGAAAATATCTTTTCCGTGGTACTGATCCATTGTTCAGCAACAAGTGGATCAGAAGACCCACTGAAAGAAGGTGGACATTCCCTCATGAAGGACTCAATAGAATATTGTTCCCTTCTATGCTCATTTGGAAGTCCAGAATGATTCATAGCTAGTGTAAGTATAGCAATAAGATTTTGCACTCCATCTCCCATAACATTTGTTTGTTCAGGTGGACAATCATTGCATTGTCCATTGTATTGATCAAAACGGTTCCTTCAGGTTCCAGCCATCGTCTAAAACCCAAAAAGAATAGTGTGAGATGCAAAAATCAAGCTAAGGAAAACAACATAATAAAGGGTGAGTACCTTAAATATCTAACATCTTAGGTTTAATTCTAAGATTGTTACCATAATTCTAGTACTATAACCTATATTTATACTTAACCTTACGGACATCCCTAGACATACCTTAGAAATATATCTAGGGATCTTACTAAAGTTCTCGCATCCTAGTTTCCAAAGGTTGACTAAACCTTTCCTCTAATACCAACTGTAGGGACCTGAAGCATGAAATACATAGATATTAAATTAATTTTGTGGAATACTTAATACATAACAAAAACAGACACACAAGGACCGTAATAGTTTAGTGTCTTTGGAAACTTGGAACGTAATCTTCTAATCGTGGTGAAAGATCTTCAACATCTCCCATAAAGATCTTCCAATTTTTGTTTCCTTACCTAAAACCTTTCTTTTAATCCTGGGGGAAAATAAAACATAAAAAGGGTGAGCTCAAATGCTCAGTAAGGGTAAGCATGGATAAAATAAAACATACCATATACATTTGAACATAAAAACATGAACATAATGTTTAAACATCAAAAGCTTGAGAAATGACATAAAACATGGAAGTACGTAAGGCATAGATCATAAAGAAACATTAAGAATGATAAAATAGCATGGGAATAAAACATGTAATTTTGGCATCCATTAAGCACATGTAATGATTTCCATAGTAGCCAAGGCATTGCTTCCAAGACTATCTTAGTGGACAAAGTCCCTTTCTGAATCGAGTTCACTCCTCATTCCAGTCCTGTATTACTGAACTGGTTTAACTTTCCGTTCCAGCCATATCTATCTCATGAGATATAAATCTTTACCCAATTCATTGGAGGGAGATATAGGTCCCAACCATCTCATAATTAAATCATTCTTACTTGTGCCACAAAATAAACTTAAAACATTTATCATAACCCAAAGAATAAAATGGGTTTCATAAACATCATTCCATCATAACATAATCCATATAAAACAAATGGATATCATTTCATAATAAGAAAATTGAAACCATGTAAATCATAGAGACATTTTACTTGAAACATACACATATGAAATAATATCATCTTAGATGGAAAATGGTTTTGATAAAACACTTGAAATGAATTCTTGAGGAAAATATCCTTTCTTCTTAAAAATCATTCTCTTTTTAGAAAATGTCATGCAATTTAAAAAAAAGGATTTTTTGGAAAATAGTCATGAAATATTTTGGAGGAGGCTTCATAAAAGTAAGGCTTTATAAAACTGTAAAAATCCATTCGTGCCGTATAAGTTAAAAAAAAACAATCTTCTCGTACTTTTACCGGAAAAGTCAAAAAGTACCTCGTAACGTAAACAAAAGAAAGATTCCTTACATACCATGTAGTAAAAGTCAAAATGGGTAAAAATTACATTAAACATACATAAAAACACTTTTATAAAACATGGACATGGATGATAACAATAACCCTAGTAAATACTTACGTATAAGAAATCTCGGATAACAAAAATGAGATTTGCAAAATTATCCCTTACCTTATGTCTGATATGCTTCGTACGTATCCAGAACTCCTGTATAACGATTTAAATAATGTCGTTGACTTATTACAGAATCATATTCATTGTTATTATATCATATATGGTTAATTTATGACTTTATATCACCCGTTCTTTTGTAAATTCATGTTAAAGTAGCGTTTTGGGTAAAATCGTTTCATTTGTCGTTCGTGTTTTAACTTGTAATTATTCATATGATTAATTAGATCATGATTACTTACATACAGAATGTCAAACATGATTTATATATAATATATATTTAGAATATATACATAATGGATCGATAAATGGAAAGAAATACACCGTTCATGGAGACAGTAGGTCGTACGTACGCATGAACGCTGTTTTCGTTTCTTTATTGAATTGAATGGAATTAAGTAGATGAAATAAATAAATATATACATAAATCCAGTATCATTATTATTTCATATATTTCATGATTACTTAATATATATACTTTATAATCATTCTTGAATGGCTATCATTGAGAGTGAATCTCATCGCGTCGTGGAGACGGTATTTCGTACGTACGCACGCGCGATGATATCATTCCCATGATCATGGAATTGTATTAAAGTGTATGTATAATATTACAGAATAAATATCACTTTAAAATAATCATATATATTCATTACTTTCACCATTATACCCATCCATGTAAGGTGGTGGTGGAAATTAGATTACACCACGGCGTGGAGACGGTATTCCTTACGTACGCACGCGCGGTGATTTCATTTTCCGTAGGATGGATAGATGGTGAAATATAGTTGTTTCATAATTATAATAACATATCAGTATATTAGTGATACTTATTTTATTACCTCATAATGAGACAACTAAAAAAGAAGAAGTGGAAGAAGAAATAAATCTGAAAGAATCGGTAACAAACATTACCTCTTCTTTGAAGCGCCTCTTTGAGACCTCCTCTAAGGGTACTAAAATTGGTCTTTGAAGAAGACCATGACCTCTAGGATGTTTCTAGGGAAGTGGATAAGGGAATTTGGCAGGGTTTGGCAGATCTTTAAGGCTCAAAGTGGTGTGAGGAAGAGAGGGAGGAGGTGCCCTTTTATAAGGGAGGAGAGGGGCGCCTTTTGGAAAAACTAAAAATATTATTTTATTATAAAGCTATATTCAGTTTTAAATAGCTCCAAATTGATTTATTTCGAAGATAAGGTAAGGATGGGTCGAAATCCTCTCATCCAATAGAATTTGGAGAAGTTTAGTTGAATATTTTAACCTTATCATTTAGATTTAACTTTAAGTTAGATAATTTTACTTTTACCGTGTATTTTTGTGTTCTTACACTATAAGTTTAATAAACATACTATAACAAGCCAAAAAAAACCCAAGTTGTTTATTATTAATATATATATCCTTATCTAAGTCATTTGGACAAACCTTAGATTTTTAGGAATATAATAACAATTAATAATATAATATTTTTTTTAAAAACTATTATATGTCAATTTTGACACTATTTGGTAATTGATTTTTGTGTAAATCATAACATAATTATTAGTTGAACTAAATTAATTAAATCAATACTAACATGTCATATTAACATATAAAATTATTTTAATTCATAAAAAGTCTCAAATTACATTTATTTGGGTATTTATAACATCAATTATGTCAATATTTCTTTAATAAGATAATTACTGCATCATCATTGTATCATAAATAAATTAAATTATTTAAAGTCTAAAAATTACAAATAAAATATAATTATGTAGGAAAGATTTTTATATTTCTAATTAATATTTATAGTCTAATTTATCTTATGTATAACCCTATATTAAAAATGATTTACTTATTAAACGTTGATTTTAACTATTTTAACCCTTCTTTAAATAAATTAATATTAAATGTCCTAATCTAATCCTAAATGGTCATATTTTATTCATAAGGTTGTTTTTGGTCGAATTATACTTATCCAATTGAATTAGGACATGTGTTAGGGTAATAATAAAATCATTTTTACCCTTAATTACCCTATTTACTTTTAACCATGGTAAAAAAAAAGTAAAAACTTAATATTCACCAAAAATTATTTTCATCTCATTGAACCACATTTTAGTCCTTGATATTAACCGTGTCTCTTGGATTTTAGAAATTCCACTCACAGAAGCGGTAAAATTAAGTTTTATGAAAAATTCAGTTTTTTAACTACCACTTAGTGGTTTCGCTATTCATCAAAAAAAATGAAAGTTTCCAGAAAAATACCAAAAATTAGGCCTAATATATATTTGATATTATGAATTAAAAAATGATGTCTATTTTACCAAATTAAAAACATATCAGTTACGTTAATTTATTTAAAAATTAATTCCCGTCGTCAAAACAAATAGCGTGTTCTTAAGAGATAATAAGTATCAAAAGATTGACACTTGTTTTTGTCTGGTTTAAATGTGAAATTACATCCAATGACCAACATTGTATTAAATTGTAAAAATATATTCTAAGTATACTTTAAACCCACTCAAATTAATAATTTATCACTATTAATTATTTCGATTCAAAAAGTTGTTTTTAATTAAAATTTAGTAATTTTCACTATTCATCATAATATGAAAGTTATCCGAAAAGTACCAAAATTTCACCCTAAGCTAATTTCGATATTCTGAATCCAAAAATGAAGTCCATTTTGAAAGATAAAATTTATAAATTTTCAAAAAGTGGGTATTACTAATCATAACGGCTAGTTCGTAATAATATTATAATAATATCTCGTTTAGTGAAACTCGGTATTGCGTACTACACACGCTATCGAGGAAGGTCGTGATTGCGTGTAATACAAGGCAAGTCAGGGATGCGTGTTGTACAAGATCATTTTGGTGTAGCATACAACACAAGACATTAATTAAAAAGAATATTTTTCATAAAATCTCGGGGTGTTACAATGACCATGAGCATTATTTTTCGTGGTTTGTTTGGAAATTATCATATCTTTTTAGAGTATTTTTATTTTCTATGCAATAAATTCACTATTTTTAAAGTGGAGGGGGGAATTTCCATTGTACGTATGATTTTATGTAATTATTAATGGAACTTATGTGATATCTATTCAGTGATCATGTTCATACACTTACCCATAGTAGAGAAGGGGTTTTAATTTATACTCATACATTAAAGAAGGGACTGGGATGCATACTGATGTAGTATGATAGAGTTACAGCATAGGAAAAAATAAAACTGTTGTTTGAAGATAAATTTTAGTTAACATATGATTTTGAGTTAGATTCATTTGTTTTTTCATTATTGATATGGATTCATCATCCATATTTAGAAAAGTATTACATTTATAATGATCATAAAAATTTTACAAATATTTTAACTAAAAAATAAATAAAAATTTTATATAGAAGAAAAATAGAGATAATTAATGATTATGACTACACAATACATTACCACCCTTGAAATGATAATATTGTGTAAGATTCCTTGAGTTGAAAGGATAATTCTTATTTCCTTATAA
This sequence comes from Viscum album, assembly GCA_963277665.1. Classification (NCBI taxonomy): domain Eukaryota; kingdom Viridiplantae; phylum Streptophyta; class Magnoliopsida; order Santalales; family Viscaceae; genus Viscum; species Viscum album. The sequence goes on along the minus strand of OY728136.1, from coordinate 895,880,147 downwards.
TGATGAACCGAAAGGATCTAATATTTCTATACATAAAATGTATTGATTTAGAAACCCTTATAGAAGGGAAAAATATTACCTATTTCAATTGAGGGTTTAAACATCTATTAAAGTGATGAAAAAAGAGATTCAGAAGGAATATTTTGTGAAAGAAAGGAGGATAATAAATTTTTGTGATTTTAACCTCGATTATGATGGAATAATAATTTTATGAAACTATGTATGTGTCCATTTGGTACAAGAGTTAAAGATAGATTTTATGGATAAATCTCATCATTCTTCATTCTCTATTTATCATGGTTTATTGATTATGTGTGGTGATTTGGAAGATTATTTATTTTTGGATTACATGAATTGATATATTGTAATGTATGTTTATTAGTACATGGTTTTTTAGTAAGTAAATCATATATAAGGAAGAGTAATGGGTAATTATAACCATTACCCCAAACGAAATTGAAATGGAAAATCGTCAACATGTAATTTTTCATCAAACTCACCAAAACATTTGTAGGTAAAAATTTATATGGATTATAGTCCATATCCATACACCATCATCACACATAATTTAAATTGGATAATATTTGTATATTTTTCAAAATAATCATTTATACATTAAGAAAGTGGTAATATTTAATTATAATCTTTTATAAATTGTATATGTTTGTGATTTGAGGTATTCCCTATTATTTTTGAGTGTTATATAGAAGAATCTGGATATAGAGTGTTGTTTCCACACAACTTATCATGTTTATTCAAATGGTCAGTCTTAGAGGACAATTAAAAAATAGGGCAATCATAGAGTTATTTTCTATATGGATTTGAAAGTATTTTGGGATCGATAACTTTATATGGTGGATTTTTATTATGAAAAACTTTTGAGTATAGTATTTTGATGGCCATTTATGAATCCCTCATTGGTAGGATGTGTTGAACTAAAACATGTTGAAATGAAATTTGATAAAGAAAGCTATTGTTATTGAACTATCTGGGGAAATGGAATAGATAGTTATATATAATAAATATAAAATATTGTAATCTTGATTTAAATACAAAATATATTTATTCTGAAACTAATTTTTTAAAAAATAGATTTCAAATTTGGTGGAATGAAATTCCTAGGAATTTCTCCTGAATGATTGTAGTGATATTATAAAAAATCCTTGACAAACCTTAGGTATAATGTTTCATCTAAAAAATTATTTTTTTGGGATGGTATCTTATCAATTGGTGCATCCACAATATCTCTATTATGTTTTTGAAGTGTACCATGTATCTCTCCAGAGGATATACGTACATGATCCTTCACATGTACTAAACACATATTTCATACAACTGGAGATATATCATTTTTATAAACAAAATCCAGTTGTGTTTATAAAACATTTAGAGATAATTCTAAAAAATATGAGCACTCCCCTGATCAAAATTTATACGTAAAACCACTACATTAAGGAATTTATGTGGTAACTTGTTGGTATGATGAGGTAGAGTCTTCCTCATCTGTTTGTACGATAGTGACGAATTTCATGGGTGAAATTAATTTTCAAGGGGGTATAATAAAACAACATGATAATTTAATGAAAAATATCTATTTAAATAATTTCATTTATTTTATAGCTTGCATTATAAAATAACTGAGTTTAAAAAACCACGATTTACAATTAATATATTATTATTTATAAGATAGGTATTTTCATACCCTTAGATTTATGGGAATTAATATAGATAACAAAATCATGAAAATTTTACAATATATATATGAAAAATAATTTTTTTTTATCAATTTATTATAAGTAAATAAAAAATTGTCTCAATGAAATTAATACATTTTTCAGAAAAATAGCGTTCATTAACACAATTTTTTTAACACTGTTAATAAAGTAATCTCTACTGGTGAATGTTATTAATTAAATTTATATATTACTTATGTGATCAATTTTTTTAAATAATTAATGAATATATTTCTAGAATTATGATAGAATATAATCCAGCTTCGTGCCTAAAAGGAATATTTTTATAAAAAATAATATTTGACAAATTTTTTACACATATAAAAAATAATATACACTATTCATTTATCTTGATTCATGTAAAATTAATTTAATATCTAAAATATGATGTTTCAAATATGGTAAATATGACCCTTTTATTTTCTAGTTAGCATGAGTAGTGAACATGGTAAAATTTATCACAATACTTAATGATAAATAAGGATAATCAATATTAGAAATATGTGTTAATCAAAAGAATAAGTTATAAAATGATAGAAAATGAATAAATTCTATTAGTTAATTGTATTAAAACCCTACCATACCATATTATGGAATCCTTTTCTATTTGGATTCATTTTTATTGATAACTAAATTAGAATAATTTAATTATTTTTTAAATTCAAAATCCACCCCCACACATCAATTATTAAAATAAAACCCCATCACTCACATAATAAAACCACTATGATTCTTATATATCTACAAAAGTATAAATATTTCTCATATCAACATATGTAGACATATATTTGAGTTGATTTTCATCCATATAGTCTAACAATAGAGCACATTATAAGCGATCTAAATGAGTTGTTACAAAGAACATGTAGTCACCTTAACTGACCAAATTCTTTCGTACTTTGATATACAACCAATAAATATATGGTATAAATTAAAAAATAATTACATTATTATAATAAATTTTATTAAATTTTATTATTATTATGATAAAAAAATTATACACCATATTTTCTATCAATTGATAAGTGAATGCATCTTTTACGCATATGTATTGATTACATTTCCCACTTATTGATAAAAATAATTTTATATCACCATATATTTGGATGGATATTATTATGGTTTCAATGATATTATATGATATTAATGAATGCTTTATAATTTTTCTAATAAAAATATCATGACTACCATATTACCATCCAATCCATTTAGATATAGTAATGTCACTCATACATTCATGTGGGAAACCACATCCACAAAACGATGTGATTCTATTTTTTATATTTCACATAGTTGATAATGAGGATTAATTTGAGGAGTATATATGATATATATTAAATAATAATAACAATGTAATTGTGAATATATATTTACTTTTATATAGTTCCATCAGTTGAAAAAGTAAAATGTATTAAACAGTACATTTGGAATACCATATATATAAATGTTGTAATTAAAATTACTAAATTTAACATTTATAGATGATGTTAAATAGCTATATAATTAATATATATGAAATTAACATAATGATAAATATTCAGGATATTATGTAATCAAGATAAATGTACATGGAATACAAATACTAAATTAATATACTCATGATATATGAAACATTTAACACCTTGAAATAAATATCATAATATGAAATTATTAAAATAGGATACATATAATGTTTTAAAGGTATAATATATTTATTTAAAATTATGAAAATAAACCATTTATAGATATATAAAAATAAATTTTATTATACATGATTTCATAGTACATTTAAAAAAAAGTGAACACGGGGTAAGGGTTTATTTTTAAATCTTATTGATAGTCATAATTATAACGACCCATACTTTACATACATGGTTATTACATCATAATTGAAGAATACTTATTACAACATATAAAAAAACCATGAAAGGACCGTATAGCTATATTGTCTTTAGAAACTGGGAAACATAACCAACTGGTTCATAAAATCATCTACATTGTCTCCCATTTATTTCATCATATTTAGAGTCCCATTTGGCATATCCTAATTAATACCCTTCTTCCAGACCTGGGGAAAAGAAAACATACAAAAGTGGTGAGCTAAAATTATCATTAAGGTTAAAATAAATATCAATCATATCATATTCATAAGAACATAACTTTTTGAAAATCATAACCTATAAAAGAGATCATAATATCATAACATGGGATAAATCCTAGAAGTGAAATGTAATCCCAATAATCATAACATAAAACTTGGTACTTTGTGGCATATACACATAATCATAGAAAATAATTTCATATTAGTCAATTCTCTTTGCCAAGACCATCATAGCGGACAAAGTCCATTACTGAACCGAGTTCACTCCTCCTTCTAGTCTCGTGTCACTGAACCGGATTAACTTTCCATTCCAGCCATGTCTATCTAATGAGATATAAATCTCCACCCAATGAATTGGAGGGATATATAGGTCACACCCATCTCATAATGAAACCATTATTATGTGTGCAACAAAATCATAAACCACACATCATAGCATAACCCATGTAATAAAAATGGGATTCATAAACATCATTCCATCATAATATAATCCATAAAAGGACTTCATAAAGATAATTCAATCATAAAATAATCAAATAAATGTAATAATAGGGAAGGAAATAGAACTCTATATTATCTTAGATGGTAAATAATTTTGATAAAACACTTGAACTCCATTCCTGAGAAAAATATCCTTTCTTATTCAAAATCATTTTATCCTTTATCAATATGTCATACAATTTTGAACTAAAAGAAGTTAATTGAAAATAAAAAAGAAAACATGTAACAGAAGCTTCATATATTTAATGATCTACGATATAATATAAATCCATTCACACCATATAAGATAAAAATAAACATTCTTCTCATACTTTGCCCAGAAAAGTCAAAAAGTACATCGTTTTAAAAACGACAGACGATTCCTTTCATATCTTTTACTAAAAACTCACCAATAGGTAAAATTGGATTTAAAAAATTGTATAAGGATAGAAATAATATTATATATTGAAAAAACATGGATGTGGATGATAAATATTCCCCAGTAAATACCGAAGTATAAATAATCTTGGTCAAAAATTAAGATTGTGAGATTTTCCCTTACCTTAGGTCCGAGATGCTTCGTATGTATCCAAACCTCCAGTATAATTATTTAAATAAATTTATTGACTTATTAGAGAATCATATTCATTTTCATGATATCATATATGGTCATATTATTATCTTCTTATTAATAATATTTCATTGCTACTTGTTATTCGGGTGTTTATTGCTTTATGTTCTTATGCGTGTTTTTGTCGAATAAATTATTATTCCTATTTTTAGGTTATAGATACCTCATTTACAGAATGGTATTAGTGTAATATATATCATATTTATTCATTAAATTCATTTATATAATCATTATTCAAGGAAGATCATGTAAAACGAGTCGCATCAAATCATGGAGACGGAAGGCCGTACGCACGCACGAGCGATGATATCGTTCCCATGATCGTGGAATTGTATTGAAGTTTATGAATACTATTTAATAATAAATATAACTTTACAATAATCATATATAATTGTTCTTTACACCATTATATCCATCCAAGTAAGGTGGTCGTGGAAAACATATTACACCACGACGTGGAGATGGTATTCCATACGTACGCACACACGGTGATTTCATTTTCCGTAGGATGGATAGAAAGTAAAATAGGGTTGTTTCATATTTATAATAAAATATCATTATATGATTTATACTGATTTTATTACTTCATAATGAAACTAAAGAAGAGGATGTAGAAAAAGAAATAAATATGAAAGAATCGGTAACGAATATTACCTCTTCTTTGACACGCCTCTTAGAAACCTCCTTTTAGGACATAAAATTGGTCTTTGAAGAAGAGAAAGACCTCTAGAATATTTCTAGGGAATTTGATAAGGAAAATTTAAGGGTTTGGCCGAGTTTGGAGGCTCCAAATTGTGTGAGGAGGAGAGGGTGGATGCTCCATTTTATAAGGGAGGAGGGGGGAACCTTTGGAAATATAAGAAATATTAATTTATAATAAATACAAAACCCACCTAAAAACATCCAAAAATGACTCAAATCATAATATTATATGATAGAGGGTTGTAATATAATCAAAAAATAAAATTTAGACATGTTGGAAAATTATTTTAAACATTATTAACTTGATTTATCCTTATTTAATCAATTTAATTTTATTTGTGGTAATAATATTCTAAATTTTAAATCATTATAAATAATTACTTATATGATGTGAATTGTCCATAATTTTATTATTTATGACATTTTCGACCATATAACACTACTGAAAAAACGACCTATACCCACGGTTCAAAATCGTGGGTATAGCCCCAAAAACCGTGGGGAAATTAAATCCAAAAAAGTTGAACCTGGGAGGAATTGAACACAGGCCTCACGCTTCGCAAATCATGTGCGACCCAACAATTGACCAACCAAGCTGTAATTTTATTTTGTTATTGTACTATATATCAGCGTATATATATTCATATAATGCAGCGCGATATTTAAATTTCAAAAATATGCTGCCCGGGAGAATCAAACCCGCGCTTCATGGAACACTTCACTGCCGCGCCACACAAACCAACCAACCCATCTGCATAATTTAACTGCAATATATGAATATATTATTGTATATATATTAATATAATTTGGTGCAGTATTTAAATTAAAAAACTGTTTCTGGAGGGATTTGAAACCATGAACTCCATATCTCAAACAGAAGGCTTTACCAACCGAACTAAAGACTTTTGATTTAATATATCTATATTATTGTAAATATATTAATATTAACCGTCAAAAATGTCTTCCCCGCTAATTTTTTCCATGTCCCGCCTAGTTTTCTTTTCCCGCCATAATACGGGAAATCTATACCCACGGTTCTGGAGAACCGTGGGTATAGGTCCTAAAAAACTCCTAATACCGACGGTTTTGAAGAACCGTCGGTATAGGTCTTCGTAAAATACCCTATACCCACGGTTTTGCCAAACTGTGGGTATAGGGTTCGAAAAAAATCACATTTACCCACGGTTTTTCAAAACTGTTGGTATAGGTGTTCAAAATAAACCTATACCCACAATTTGAAGCAAAACCGTGGGTATATGTCACATATACCCACGGTTTTGGAAAACCGTGGGTATAGGTCCCCATATTAACCCTATACCCACAGTTTTGAAAAACCGTGGGCATAGGGGTACTCTATACCCACGATGTTTTGTAAAACCGTGGGTATAGAACCATTTTACTATAGTGTAAATTTCAATTTTTTATTTTTAAATATTTTTTTGTAATTTTTAAACTATTTTATAATATGTAATTTTTATAAATTAACAATAGTGTCAATTTTGACACTATTCATTTACTTGAATTTAAATAAAATATACAGAAAAGATATGTTCTAAATAAAATTTTTAATAGATTCATAACATGTCATATTTCTCTATAAAAGTAGTGTAGTACATTAAATAGTTCATATAATATTTACTTTAATACTTTTAAAACCATTTATTTGATATTTCAATCAATAAAATAATTTCAACATCACTATTGTATCATAATTAATGATAATTATTTAATCCCTAAAATTTGTAAATAAATTCATATGTTGTATATAATTTTATTATCTTTCTGGAGACTATTTATTTTTGAAGATTCTTTAATTTTATCACCAAATTAAAATTATTACACTTATAATATTTAAGACAGTGACATGTTGTCACTTTCTTTGGTTTTAATAATTTTTTGTATTATTTCACGGTCAAAATTCCATGAAATGAATCTAGTCTGACCCTTAGGTGATATGGGTTGACATTTATTCATCCAATAGGATTTTTTAAAGTTTTAGGGTAATTTTATAATCTTATTTCTACCCTTAATTACCCGATTTACCTTTAACTGTAGTAAATAAAAATTATCGTAGTTACTATTCATAATATCAAAAAAATAAAAGTAACCTATTAAAATAATTTGGACCCACTGAATCCAAATATGGAATAAAGTTTTCAAAATTCAACACACAGAAATTGTAGTAATTAATTTAAAATTAATCTAGTTGTTAAGAAAACGGGTTTTAAATGTTAAAACATTGCCAAAGATTGAAATGTTTTTACCGATGAATTCAATGTAGAATTAATTATAATGAAATGAATTATTTCAAATGGTAAAAATATATAATATTTATACTATAAAATCATTAAATAAAAATATTTTAACCATATAAATTATTTTGATGAAAAAAGTTGTTTTCAATTAAATGTTAGCATATTTTTACTATTCATCAAAATATGAAAGTTATCAGAAAAGTATCAAAAATTTATCCAATGTAAATTTTTATATCCTGATTCAAAAGAAGATTTTTTTTTTATAAAAATTGAACTTATAATTATGTAAAAAACTATATTTAAAGTGGGTGCGCTATCAAAAGTCGGTAAAACTGCATTTTTTTAAAAAATACTTATTTTACATGAAAAAATTATTTTGTTCTCATACCATGTTCTAGAAAATGTGTACGAAAGCTAATAATGTAATAAAAATTAAAAATGTAGTTAATACTATTCATAATGGCTAGTCTATAACAATATACTGTTGTTTAGTGAAACCCAGTATTGCGTACTACACACGTTATCGAGGATGGTCGCGATTGCATTTAACGCAAGCCAAGCTAGTGTTGTGTGTAGTGAAATATTCCTTTGAAATTATGTATAACATAAGACATAAAAAAATATACTTCTCATGAAATATCAGGGTGTTATATTCTACCCCACATAAAATGAATTTCACCCTCGAAATTCATCACTTCGTAGCTAACATATGAGGATACCTCTCCCTCATTATATCCTCAAGATCCCATGCAGCTTCTTCTAATTGGTAGTTCCTCCATTAAAAATTCACCAAGTGAGTGGTCATGTTCCGTAGAAATTTTTCGATACGATCCAAAATCTCTATCGGTTGTTCTTCATAAGAGAGATCTTGCTCCAGTGGTACAACTTCTGATCTAAGTACATGTGAAGGATCAGGTATGTACTTTCTCAGGAGAGATACATGGAACACATCGTGAACTTGAGAGAGATTCAATGGAAGTGAAAATCGGTAAGCTACCTTCCCAACACGATCCAGTATTTTGAAAGGACCAATATACCTAGGGCTCATGGAACACATCGTGAACTTGAGAGAGATTCGGTGGAAGTGCAAATCGGTAAGCTACCTTCCCAACACGATCCAGTATTTTGAAAGGACCAATATACCTAGGGCTCAGCTTGCCCTTCTTTCCAAATCTCATTACTCTTTTCCAAGGAGATATTCGTAAGAACACTTTATAACACACTTCAATATCTAGGTCTTTTTTTCGGTTGTCAGCATAACTATTTTGTCGACTCTGAGCCACTCTTATGTGTTGTTGAATAGATCTGACCTTTTCTGTCATCTCATCAACAAGATCAGGTACTAATAGCTTTCTTTCCCTAAATTCATCCCATAAAGTTAGAGTTTTGCATTTCTTTCTATAGAGAGCTTCAAAATGATCAATCTGAATACTGGATTGAAAGCTATTATTATAAGAAAATTACACCAAAGGTAGATATTGATCCCAACCGCCTTTGAAATCTATAAAGCAAGATCTTAACATATCTTCTAGAGTTTGAATTGTTCTCTCAGACTGACCGTCTGTCTGAGGATGATAAGCAGTGCTGAAACTCAACTATGTATCTAAAGTATGCTGAAGACTCTTCCAGAACATCGAGGTAAACCTTGGATCTCGATCAGATAAAATGGAAATTGGTACTCCATGCAATCTTACCACTTCCTTTACATATATCCTAGCAAGCTGATCTAGAGAGAAATCTTCTCTAATAGAAATTAAGTGTTCCGTCTTAGTAATATGATCAACTATAACCCAGATAGCATTGTTGCCTTTGGATGTTTTAAGAAGTCCAATGAAAATGTCCATGGTGATTTTTTCCCATTTCCATTATGGTATGGGTAATGGTTGTAACATCCCCTTAGACTTCTTTCTCTCAGCTTTAACTTGCTGACAAACCAAGCATCGAGAGACATATTTAGCAACATATCTTTTAATTCCATCCCACCAAAAGTATTATTTCAGGTCCCTATACATCTTCATGCTTCCAGGATGAATAGAAAATGAAAAACTATGAGCCTCATCCAGCATATCCTTCTTAAATTCTAGGATGGGAGGAACACAAACTCGATTCCTGAACCTTATTATCCCATCATAATCAAGGTTTAATTTTGGAACATTTCTAACCTTCTTTTGTAAATCCACATCTTTTTTCTGTGCCTCTTTAATCCTCACATGAATAGATGGTTGAAAATTAATTTGAGAAAGATATGATATCTCCCCTTTTATTAGAATTCCAAGATCCATCCTTTGTAAATCCATAAATATTGGATCTTTTGTGATCCACATCATGGATAAGCTAGCATGGTCTTTTCGACTTAATGCATCTGCCACCTTGTTTTCTTTCACACGGTGATAATGAATTGAGTAGTCGTAATCCTTAATCAACTCCTACCATCTTCATTGGCACATATTCAACTCCTTTTGAGTGAAAATATACTTTAAAAATTTATGATCAGTATAAATATCACACCTTTCACCATAAAGGTAATGCCTCTATATATTTAATGCAAAGATTACCGTGGCTAACTAAAAATCATGAGTTGGGTAATTTTTCTCTTGGATTTTCAACAGTCGTGAGGCATAAGCTATCACCAGATCATTTTGCATAAGAACACACCCCAATCCCTTCATGGATGCATCACTGAAGATCACAAACCTTTCTCCACTACATGGCAGTGTGAGCACAAGTGCACTGGATAATCTTCTTTTTAACTCCATGAAATTCTCTTCACATATTTCCATCCAAACAAACATAACTTCTTTTCGAGTCAACCTTGTGAGTGGATTAGATAAGCTTGAAAAATCATTCTCAAAATGTCGATAATATCCATCCAGACCATGAAAACTTCGGATCTCAGTTACTATTGCTGGTCTCGACCATCTTTCGATAACCTCTGTTTTTGATAGATCCATAAATATCCCCTATTTTGAGATTATGTGACCCAAAACTGAAACTTTTTGAATCCAAAATTCACAGTTGGTAAATTTGGCATAAAGCTTCTCCTTTATTAGGGTATTTAATACAATTCTCAAGTGATCTTCATGTTCTTCCTTACTCATTGAATAGACAAGAATATTGTCTATAAAGACTACCAAAAACTGATCAAGATAGTCTCTAAAGACTCTATTCATTAGATCCAAGAACATAGCAGGGGAATTAGTAATACCAAATGGCATCACTATAAATTCATAGTGTCCATACCTTGTACGGAAAGTCGTCTTTGGTATATCTCTCTTTTTGACCTTTAATTGATGATACCCTGAACGAAGATCAAACATGGAAAAGCATTGAGCTCCGCGTAGTTGGTCAAATAAGTAATCAATGCATGGGAGAGGATATTTTTTCTTGATATTGATCTTGTTAAGTTCTCAATAATCAATGAAATGTCTCATTGATCCATATTTCATCTAAACAAAGAGAACATGTGATCCCCAAGGTGACACACTAGGGCGTATGAATCCTTTATCATGATTCTCTTTGAGTTGCTTCTTCAATTCCTGCAACTCAATTGGGTCCATTCTATAAGGTGTCTTAAAAATAGGCATAACACCCGGTACAAGTTCTATTGAAAACTCAACTTCAGGATTTGGTGGATGACCTGGAAATTCCTCTAGAAAGATATCATCAAGCTCCCATACAATGGGAATATTTTTAATCATGAGATTCTATCCAACCATTTGAGATAAATAACCTTCATTTATTGGAATCAAGACCCATAAGATGGATGAATTTTCCACTGGAATGTTATATTCATCCTTGCATCGATAGATGGTAGTAGATTGATCGGGAATATTAAATGTGATTTCCCTTCTTTGGCAATTGATACGAGATTCATATAAAGAAATCCAATCCATGCCAAGAATCACATAAAATTATACTATAGGAAGGATCACAAAATTTTTAGGAAGCATTATACCATAAACTTCAATCGGAGAAGAATTTTAAACTTTTGATGGAACAATTATGCCAGTACGAGTTTCCACAGCTAACTAAACATTTAATTGTTGAGGTAATATGACAATACCCTTTGAAAATTCTTCTGATATAATGGAGTGGGTGGATCCAGAATCAAATAAAACATTGGATAATTTAGAGTGGATGGTAAGTATACCTTTCACCACATCGTTATCGTACTCCACATCGCCAATAAAATTTCATGTGACTCTCTTTTTTTGGCCCTAAGAGTTTATTGAAGTCGATCATCATCAACAACCCTTGGATTTGGGAATTGAGTGGCATAATTCCCCATCTCCTTGAACATGAAACATTGATGTGTAGGAGGTTCATTATGTGCACCCATTTCTTTTTTTTTGCATCATTAGACATCTTCTTCCCATTATTGCGACATTCAACTGCCTGATGACCCTATTTTCCACACTTAAAACATTTACATGTCCCATTAAGACAATTCCATCCATGTTTCTTTCCACACTTTGAGCATAAGGGAAAACTCATCTTCTTTTCAGTGTGGTCTTTAGATTTTCCTTTGAATTCTATTTTCCTCTTTTTATCAAACCCATATGACCGATGGGTTACTCAAATCTCCATCCCACCCTTGATAGCACAACGAAAAATTTCCTCATAGATATTGAAGTCCCTTATGGCTAAATCCCTTCAAAGACTTAGTTTTACGTCAATAAATAATCGATCGATTTTACTCTCAGGCTGGATAATAATTCTAGAAGCGTACCTTGAAAGTCTTGTAAAAGTTTCTTCATAGGTACCAAAGGATTCATCATCCTTTTTCTTTAGTTCAAGAAATTCCTTCTCCATCATTGATCGAAGAATACGAGGGAAGTACATATTGAAGAATAAGTTCTTGAACTCGTCCCATTCCATGGACTCCATTTCATCTCTTTGCCTCGTATTCTTGATAAGATTCCACCATTGATCAGCTTCACCTTCCAAGCGATACACTGCTAAGATGACTTTGTCATGTTCAGAACATTGAAGGACTGAAAATATCTTTTCAGTGGTATTGATCCATTGTTCAGCCACTAATGGATCAGAAGACTCGCTTATTGAAGGTGGACGCTACCTCATGAAGGATTCAATAGAATGTTTCTCCTTCCATTGCTCGTTTGGAAGCCTTACATGATTTATATCATGAGAAAGTTGTGTGATCATGGCTACAAGATTTTTCATTCTAGCTCCCATAACATTTGGTTGCTCAGGGGGATAATCATTTCATCGCCCGTCACATTCAGCATTAACACGGTTCCTTCGGGTTCCAGTCATTGACTAAAACCAAGAAGCATTGTGTGAGAAACACTAATCAAAATAGGAAAACCACATAATCTGTAATAAAATTTCACACCATAGGTATTATAATTGGTTATTCATGTCCATCTCTAAACCACTAAGATTATGTTCTATGCTTAGACATATCCTTAGGGGTCTTACTAAGGCTTTCACATCCTAGTTTCCAAAGGTTGACTATACCTTTCCTCTGATACCAACTATAATGACCCATAAATTACATACATGGTTATTACATCAGAATTTAATCATACTTATTACAACATATAACAAAACCATGAAAAGACCGTATAGGTATAATGTCTTTAGAAACTGGGAAACATAAACAACTTGTTCATAAAATCATCTACATTGACTATTGTTTATTTCATCATATTTAGAGTCCCATTTAGAATATCTTACTTAATACCTTTCTTCAATACCTGGGGAAAAGAAAACATACAAAAGGGGTGATATCAAATGATCAGTAAGGGTAAAAAAAATATCAATCATATAATATTCATATGAACACAACATTTTGAAAATCATAACCTTTAAAAGAGATCAAAACATAATAACACATGATAAATCATAGAAGTGAAATGTAATCCCAATAATTATAACATAAAACATGACACTTTGTGGAATACACAGATAATCATAGAAAATCATTTCATATTAGTCAATGCTCTTTTCCATTACCATCATAGCGTACAATGTCCATTACTGAACCGGGTTCACTCCTCGTTCCAGTCCTGTATCACTGAAGCAGATTAATTCTCCTTTCCAGCCATGTCTATCTCATGAGATATAAATATTTACCCAATGCATTGGAGGGAGATATAGGTCTCACCCATCTTATAATGAAACCATTCTTATGTGTTCCACAAAATCATAAACCATACATCATAGCATAACCCATGTAATAAAAATGGGATTCATAAACATCATGTCATCATAACATAATTCATAAAAGGACTTCATAATGATAATTCCAGCATAACATAATCAAATCAATGTAATAATAGGGAAGGAAACAGAACCCTATATTATCTAAGATGGTAAATAAATTTGATAAAACACTTGAACTCCATTCCTGAGGAAAATATCATTTGTTCTTCAAAACCATTTTTTCCTTTATCAATATGTCATACAATTTTGAACTAAAAGAATTTAATTGAAAATAAACATGAAAAAATGTAAAAGAAGATTCATGAAAGTAATTCTCTATGAAATCATAAAAATACAGTCATGTTGTATAAGTTAAAATTAAACATTCTTCACGTTCTTTTCCCGAAAAAGTCAAAAAGTACCTCGTTTTGAAAACGACAAAAGATTCCTTTCATATCTTTTACTAAAAATTTTCCAATAGGTAAAATTGGATTTAAAAAATTGTATAATGATAGAAATAATATTACATATTGACAAAACATGTATGTGGATGATAAATATTCCCTAGAAAATACTGACCTATAAACAATCTCGGATAAAAATTGAGATTGTTAGATTTTCCCTTACTTTAAATCTGATATTCATCGTATGTATCCGAACCTCATGTATAATTATTTAAATAATTTTTTTGACTTATTACAGAATTATATTCATTGTCATGATATCATATATGGTCATATTCTTAACATCTTATTAGTAATATTTCATTGCTACTTATTATTCGGGTGTTTATTCCTTTTTGTTCTTATCTGTGTTTTTGTCGAATAAATTCTTATTCCTTATTTTAGGTTATAGATACCTCATTTAAAAAATGGTATTATTGTAATATATATCATATTTATTCATTCAATTCATCCATTTAATCATTATTCAATGAATATCATGTAAGATGAGTCGCATCACATCGTGGAGACGGTAGGCCGTACGTACGCACGAGTGATGATATCATTCCCATGATCGTGGAATTGTATTGAAGTTTATGTATACTATTTAAGAATCAATATAACTTTACAATAGTCATATATTTTTGTTCTTTACACCATTATATACATCCAAGTAAGGTGGTGGTGGAAAACATATTACACCACGGCGTGGAGACGGTATTCCGTACGTACGCAAGCACGATGATTTCATTTTCCGTAGGATGGATAAAAGGTGAAATAGGGTTGTTTCATATTTATAATAATATATCTGTATATTAGTGATACTGATGTTATTAATTCATAATGAAACAACTAAATAAGAGAAATTAGAATAAGAAATAAATTTGAAAGAATCGGTAACAGATATTACCTCTTCTTTGACACGCCTCTTAGAAACCTCCTTTTAAGGAACTAAAATTGGTCTTTGAAGAAGACCAGTACCTATAGAATATTTTTAGGGAAGTTGATAAAAAAATGGGTAGTTTTTCGACGAGCTTGGAGGCTCCAAATTGTGTGAGGAGGAGAGGGAGGAGGTGCCCTTTTATAAGGGAAGAGACAGGCACCTTCAGAAATATAAAAAATATTAATTTATAATAAATCCAAACCCCACGTAAAACATCCAAAAATTACAAAAATACGAATATTAGATAATATATATTTTTAATCTCATCAACCAATAAAATTTAGACATGTTTGGAAATTATTTTAAACATTATCAACATGATTTATCCTTATTTAATCTATTTAATTTTATTTGTGCTAATAATATTCGAAATTTTAAATCATTATAAATAATTACTTATATTTTGTGAATTTTCCATAATTGTATCATTTATGAAATTTTATACCATATAAATTTCAATTTATAATTTTTAAATATTTTTTTTGTGATTTTTAAATAATTTTATAATATTAAATGTTTATAAATTAACAATAGTGTCAATTTTTACACTATTCATTTAATTGAATTTAAATAAAATATACAGAGAAGATATGTTTGAAATAAAAGATTTATTAGATTCATAACATGTCATATTTATCTATAAAATTTGTGGAGAACATTATATAGTTCATATAACCTTTACTTTAATAGTTTTAAAACCATTTATTTTATATTTCAATCAATAAAATAATTTCAACATCACTATTGTATCATAATTAATGGTAATTATTTAAACCCTAAAATTTCTAAATAAATTCATATGTTGTAGATAATTTTATTAGATTTCTTGAGAATATTTATTTTCAAAGATTCATGAATTTTATCACTAAATTAAAATTATTACACATATAAGATTTAAGAGAGTGACATGTTGTCACTTTCATTGGTTTTAATAATAATTATATTATTTCATGGTCAAAATTCCATGAAATGAATCTATTCCGACCCTTAGGTGATATGGGTCGACTTTTATTCATCTAATAGGATTTTGGAAAGTGTTAGGATAATTTTATAATCTTATTTTTACCCTTAATGACCCGATTTACCTTTAACTATAGTAAATAAAAATTACCGTAGTTACTATTCATAATATCAAAAAAAATATCAGTAACTTGTTAACATCATTTGGAACCACTGAATCCAAATAAGGAATCCATTTTTCAAAATTCAACACACATAAGTTGCAGTAATTATTTTAAAATTAATCTTGTTCTTAAGAAAATGGTTGTTAAAAGTTAAAACATTGCCAAAGATTGAAATGTTTTTACCTATGAATTCAATGTAGAATTATTTCTAATGACATAAGTAATTTTAAATGTTGAAAATATATTATATTTATACTATAAAATCATTCAATAATATATTTTTCCCATATAATTTATTTTGATGAAAATAGTTGTTTTCAATTAAAAATTAGCGTATTTTTACTATTCATCAAAAAATAAAAGTTATAAGAAAAGTATAAAAAAATTATCCAATGTAAATTTTTATATCTTGATTCAAAATAAGAATTTTATTTTGTAAAATTGAACTTATTATTATGTCAAAAACTATATTTAATGTGGGTTCTCTATCAAAAGGCGGTAAAATTTTATTTTTAAAAAAATACTTATTTTACCCGAAAAAATTATTTCGTTCTCATACCATGTTCTAGAAAATGTTTAAGATGGATAATAATGTTATAAAATTTAAAAATGTAGTTAATACTATTCATAACGGCTAGTCCATAATAATATACCTTTGTTTAGTGAAACGCAGTATTGCGTACTACACAGGCTATCGAGGAAGGTCACGATTGCGTGTAACGAAAGCCAAGCTAGTGTGGTCTGTATTGAAAGATTCCTTCGATGTTGTGAATAACATAAGACATAAAATAATATACTTCTCATAAAATATCTAGGTGTTACAATAGTTTTAAGTCTCTATTAGGTAATTTTTCTCATCAATATACATTTTTAATAAAAATGTTCTCAACAAAATGTTTTATGTTATATTTTTATTTATAATTTCAATTTTCTAATGTTATAATTTTTATAATATGGGTTGGAAAGAAATACTCTTCCATTTTGAAAATGTGATACTTGGTTACTTTATTGACAAAAGTTTGAAAGGAATTCACTTTTATCTTATAATCCATGGACATGTTTTACCACCATCATGAATTAATATTACAGATTATTATCCTTTAAAATATTACAATTTTATCTTCAATTAAATTCTCTTCCTTTATAATTGTGTTTCTTTTTGAAAATAAATGATTTATAAATAGAAAGGTTATTTTATCTAAAATAATTATGAAAAATGATCATTAGAAATATTATTCCATCTATGATGAAATTATATGATGGAAAATTTGATTTACTAGGGATATTATTCAATGATACAATCATTATTATTTCCCTGTATATATTATGTTTATCATGAGATTATGAAATGTTTTTTAAACCTATTCCATTTTCATGGTTTAGGTAATGATTAAATATTTCTAAAACCTATTTATATTCATGATTTATTATATGATGAATTATTTATAATCTTATGGAATAAATATTTATTATAATAATTATGTGATTTATGGGACCTATATCTCCCTCTAATGTATTGGGTAGTTCTTTTTATCACATCAAATAAAAATTACTAGAAATGTGAGTTAACCTTGTCCAGTAAAGGAATATATTTACTATGATAGTCTTGGGAGTGAACCATGAATACTATAATGGTTTTTGGGTTAAACAAATTCCAATCATATAGAATTTTTAATGAGCCTCGAATACTTGGGGAATTTTTTTCAAATATTTTGTGTATGAAACAATTTTTTGTGTCATGCCATTATTATGATATCATTGTTAATGTTCTTTTATTACATTATGATTCATGTCATATAAATAGAAATATTTTACACTAGGAGTTATTATTATGATAATTCATATAATTGTTATAGATTTTAAATGTTATTATCTTATTATTATATACATAATCTCCTGTTAAACTTACAAACTCATTGATATCTCCCATGTTTTCTCTTATTGAGCCACTGAGATTGGAATTTTCTTATAATTTATTTCCTCTAGTTATAAAGAATCATGTTAGTTATGTTATGACTATAAAGGGTGGTAGTTATGAATAAATAATATGTAGATCATGTATATATTTTATAAACCAGTTTTGTCTATTTCCATATTTCTAAGGATAATATACATAAGTGGATGTTGAGTGGATCAAAATGGTATGTAGAAAATATTCATATATTATTATATAATATCATTGTATTAAATGAATAAGATGTAATATTATTATTATGAAATTAATTTTTATAATGACAGGGACATTAGAAAATCATAGGTTATGATAATATCATCTTCTATGCCACTCAAAGTTCTTTCATATCAACACCTTTGTCTCGTCATGTTTTTATACAATAGTTTCTTTCACTCCAACATTCATATGGATCATTTTGATGACCTCAATAGAAATAAATGTAAAACTATATTTCGGAAGGATTAATTAATAGAATGGATGATATTATTACATGTTCTAGATGTGAAAGTTATAGGTAATGTACAATCAGTCTAGTATCACATAAAGGTATCTCAATTTTATTAAAATTGTTCTGCTGACAATAGTCTACAAAATCATGAAATTGAATGTGGTGAGACAATATTCCGATGAATTTAACCATAAAAAGTATTGTAATTTTAATAAATAAGGTATAAATATTCCATAGTGGTTGTGGTCCCATTGATATTCATTATAAAGTTGGTATGAGAGATTATTTCACTTCCCTTCAAATGAACCTCTCTAAAGTTAAAGATGAAATCTAGATATCTTTATAAAGAAAATAAATATGTGATTGATTTCATTTTTTAAAATCATAGGTCATAAAAATATATCATTATATTTCCTTTTAATAAATACTATTGAAAAATTCATTCATATAAATCATGTTATATGAAAAAAGTCTATTCACCAAAATAATGTTCTATAGAGGAATTAGAAGGTTGAAAAACTCCTTAAGAATAAAACACATAATGAAATATAGGAATCATATTTTATTGTTCTCTAAGGACAAAATTTTTAATCAAACATTAATTTGAAGGGGTTTCAATGTAACACCCAATGATTTTATGATATTGTTTCCAAAAATGAATTTTAGTTCATTGATATTTTACTATACTTGTAACCCTGAAATTAAATAAACAATGATATACTATTGAACTATTATTATTTATTTTGATAGTTATCACTTACATATTGTATTCTTAATTATAAATATAAATTAATAAATTATTAAAATGTATGGTCAACCCATTTATCAATAAAATAGATATGAAAATAAAATTATCCATTTCATATTAAAAGATTTAATTTATTTTAAAACTTTTTAATGATCATAGTGTATTTTTATCTTATTAAATTAAATATATAACTATTGGTGAATGATTTAAACTATACTAATATATTATATATTAATTAACATGTGATAATAAAAAATATAAATTTATGATCAAAAATGAATTTTTTTCAGGAGAAAACGCATTTCATCGAATTTTCCAAACATATATCAAAATAATTTTTAGACACTTATTGAAATTGAATATTAATAAATGGATTAAATATTTGGAATCATGGTATTTAGATTTATTCAATAGATCCCATTTTTTATCATTATGAATACCATCCTTGATATATTTTTGTCACATTTGTAAATGTAAAATGGGAATAATTGGTGTATATATTTTTATTAAGGATTTAAAATTTATATAAATAATTACTTTATCCAATTAGTTTATAGGTGATTGAAAATATCCATAGATTAATATAAAATATATTTAAATGGTTACATACCTTTTATTCTGTCCTTTTCATTGTTTTATGAATATGGTAAATAAAAAATGCAAATTTCATTCATATATTATCTATGATATTTTTACATAATGTTAAAAAGATGATATTTGTGGTTCTAAACTATTATCTAAAAGTAAAATGAATTTTATTATCATAGTGAATTATGTTTAATTTTTAGTAACTAAATTTTAAATATATACGATTACATAAAAATGATACAATATGTATTAAAATTAAGAAAAATTACAATAAACTATTTTAATAAATTTAATGAATGTATAATTCCGGTGACTTATCATCAAAATGGTTGATGGGGGTTAAAATACATTGATATCATGAATTTTTTTTAAAAATTGATTGGTGCTAAAACATGAAAAATGAATCTCTATATTTTATAGGATGAGATTATTTAAACTCGTAGTATTATTATACTGAATTAATTTATATCAAGATCCACTTTTTATAAAAAAAATATATTATTTTTTAATATATGAATTTCAATGAGTTCCCCTTCATCACTTTTAAAAGGTAATTAGTTACCATATAATCTACACCCCTTTTGAGCCATCAAAAACATCAAATATTGATCCTAATACCTTCATTGATTCCTTCAAATGAATGAAGATATTATTTATTTTCCAAAAATAATCCCTACAAATATTAATTATTATGAAAATAGTGGATTCTAAAAAAATATGTGTAACTCTTAATGAACTTATTTCAAGTTTATTTATTCATTTAACTAATATAAATATAATGTATCCAATAAAAAATTATTATTTCAGTATCTCTATATCCTGTATTTGTTTTATTCTAACTAAACATCCACTATCCACCCTCTTCCAATTGGTTAAAAAATAATGACATTGTTGTTTCATATGTGAAGACTACCACCCCAATGACGAGATTTTTTTATTTATTAAAAGGATTGTAATAAATATATATTTATTAAATATATATGGTCAATATTATTTAATAATGATTTTTTAAAGATAAATTATTATCTACTATTTTTTATTACATGCTTTGAATAGAGAATGTAATGTTCATGCTTTCGTATTTCCAACCGGATTCATAAATGATGCATTTTTTCAGTCTCTATTATTTAGGTTCGAAACTACATATAAATATAATTGTATATATATATAATTAATATATATATTACATTCAAATCATGATTAATATTATATATATTATGGAAATTTGATCATCAAATATGGACATGATCTATAAAACTAATATCTATTTGATAAATGATTCATTTTCCATCAGGAAATGAAATAACTAAAAATGAATTCATTATTCATGGTTGTTCAAATGTTAAAAGTGGATCATAAATGATTTTATAAGTATTTAAATTTCAAACATATCAATTTTCAATAAATTTAAATTTATTATAATACAGATTAAAAAACATTTCAGGTTTTTTAGTTAACATATATACATAATTATATGTTATAAAACGAAACTAGCTCATTATTATCAAATAACTCAAAAAATTTATCTAAACATATATCACTAAATATTTACCTAATGATTCATACTCATACCATATAACTTTAATGAGTTATGGAATAGTTTATTATTCTAGAACCATATTAATAACATTTAATTTCACTTCAATAATTTAATTTCCATATGAAAATAAAATAAAATACACACTGGATATGTAAATCATGTAAAGAACACACCTGAAATAATGGAAGGTACAAAATACTAAAAATTAAAGGGTAAACTAATGTTATGATATGATTATATAATGTGTTTTAAATAATAATATTTTTCCCTAACATATTATTAAAACACTTTAAACATTTATACATGAGGTTTTAACATGTTTTAAGTAAGGTGAACCAAAGGTAAGGGAATTCATAACCCAATTACAAATTTTCGGATAACCTTCGACTTTATTCATTATGATTTATTAAGGTTATTTTTGACATCAATTTTTTATATATTATGTTTTATTATTATTTTTAATTGATCATAAAAATATCTATTCCATTCCATTAATTGTCACTCCAAAACTATTTTGAAGGGACTTTTCTTGTAATATCCTTTTAAAAGTCACATTAAAAAAATTAGAATGATTGTTTATATATATATATATGGTGTGAGTGGTTTCTCTTAATTTCATGATACTTTATTTTCATTATTTTTCCCTTGGAGATAGTTATGTTGGGTTGATCCCATTATATTTAGTTATATGTTTCGTTGAGCCCATTATAGTTCTTAATAGGACGGGTGAGCCTAATTGTAGCTCTCCTATGTATTGGGTACTCCAGAGATGAAATTTGACTAAATGGTTACTCCAAGTGTAAGGGTGATTTTAAGGGTGATATGGTAAATATGTCCCAAGGAAACTACATGATGTTACCATGCATGTTATTGATTTTTTATAAAATGGTTTTATTGTATTTTTATGTTATCACTCGACTAAGAATTTATTTTCTTATATCCCTTACTAATCCATAATGATGTGTAAGAAAAAAAAGGAACAAATTAAATGATATTAAATTTTTTTAAAAAAAATTATGTTTTTAATTATGTTTTATATTTTGTAAAAAGTTGATAATTTTTTAGAAGTATTCACAGTATGATTATGGGTTGTTATGTTTCTCTTATCTCCCGATTTCTCTAAAACTCTAAACCTGAAAAGATCCAACACGTGTACAAATGTATTATCATGTATAAAACACAATATTATGTAATGTTTTAAGGTTGGGTACTTATAGTGTCATTATAATATTTAATGATCAATGTTATTTAAAATTTACCCAAAAAACCACTATGACCATGAGCATTATTTTTCATGGTTTGTTTGGAAATTATCATATCTTTTTAGAGTATTTTTCTTTTCTATGCAATCAATTCACTATGTTTAAAGTGGAGGGGGGAATTTCCATTGTACGTATGATTTTAAGTAATTATTAATGGAACTTATGTGATATCTATTCAGTGATCATGTTCATACACTTACCCATAGTAGAGAAGGGGTTTTAATTTATACTCATACATTAAATAAGGGACTGGGATGAGTCCTGATGTAGTATGATAGAGTTATAGAATAGGAAAAAATATAACTATTTTTTCAAGATAAATTTTAGTTAACATATGATTTTGAGTTAGATTCATTTATTTTTTCATTATTTATATGGATTCATTATACATATTGAGAAAATTATTACATTTATAATGATCATAAAAATTTTACAAATATTTTAACTAAAAAAAATAAAAATTTTATATAGAAGAAAAATAGAGATAATTAATGATTATGAATACACAATACATTACCACCCTTGAAATGATAATATTGTGTAAGATTCCTTGAGTTGAAAGGATAATTCTTATTTCCCTGTAATAATGAACAGAAAGGATCTAATATTTCTATACATAAAATGTATGGATTCAGAAACCCTTATAGAAGGGAAAAATATTACCTATTTCAATCGAGGGTTTAAACATCTATTAAAGTGATGAAAAAAGAGATTCAGAAGGAATATTTAGTTAAAGAAAGGAGGATAATAAATTTTTGTGATTTTAACCTCGATTATGATGGAATAATAATGTTATGAAACTATGTATGTGTCCATTTGGTACTAGAGTTAAAGATGGATTTTATGGATGAATCTCATCATTATTCATTCTCTATTTATCATGGTTTATTGATTATGTGTGGTAATTTGGAAGATTATTTATTTTTGGATTACATGAAGTGATATATTGTAATGTATGTTTATTAGTACGTGGTTTGTTAGTAAGTAAATGATAGATAAGGAAGAGTAATGGGTAATTACAACCATTACCCCAAACAAAATTGAAATGGAAAATCGTCAACATGTAATTTTTCATCAAACTCACCAAATCATTTATAGGTAATAATTTATATGGATTATATTCCCTATCCATACACCATCATAAAACATAATTTAAATTGGATAATATTTATATATTTTTCAATATAATCATTTATACATTAAGAAAGTGGTAATATTTAATTATATTCTGCTATCAATTGTATATGTTTGTGATTTGAGGTATTCCCTATTATTTTTGAGTATTATATAGAAGAACCTTGATATAGAGTGATGTTTCCACACATCTTATCATGTTTAGTCAAATGGTCAGTCTTAGAGGACAATTAAAAAATAGGGCAATCATAGAGTTATTTTCTATATGTATTTGAAAGTATTTTGGGATCGATAACTTTATATGGTGTATTATTATTCTGAAAATATTTTGAGTATAGTATTTTGATGGCCATTTATGAATCCCTCATTGGTAGGATGTGTTGAACTAAAACATGTTGAAATGAAATTTGATAAAGAAAGCTATTGGTTGTTGAACTATCTGGAGAAATGGAATAGATAGTTATATATAATAAATATAAAATATTGTAATCTTGATTAAAATACAAAATATATTTATGTTGAAACTAATTTTAAAAAAAATAGATATCAAATTTTGTGGAATGAAATTCCTAGGAATATCTCCTGAATGATTGTGGTGATATTATAAAAAATCCTTGACAAACCTTAGGTATAATGTTTCATCTAAAAAATTATTTTTTGGTGATGGTATCTTATCAATTGGTGCATCCACAATATCTCTATTATGTTTTTGAAGTGTACCATGTATCTCTCCGGAGGATATACGTACATGATCCTTCACATGTACTAAACACATATTTCATACAACTGGAGAAATATCATTTTTATAAACCAAATCCAGTTGTGTTTATAAAACATTTAGAGATAATTCTAAAAAATATGATAACTCACCCGATCAAAATTTATACATAAAACCACTACTTTAAGGAAGCTATATGGTAACTTGTGGGTATGATGAGGTAGAGTCTTCCTCATCTGTTTGTACGATAGTGATGAATTTCATGGGTAAAATTAATTTTGAAGGGGGTATAATAAAACAACAAGATAATTTAATGAAAAATATCTCTTTAAATAATTTCATTTATTTCATATCTTTCATTATAAAATAACTGAGTTTAAAAAACCTCGATGTACAATTAATATATTATTATTTATAAGATAGGTATTTTATTACCATTAGATTTATGGTAATTAATATAGATAACAAAATCATGAAAATTTTAGAATATATATATGAAAAATAATTCTTTTTTATCAATTTATTATAAATAAAAATAAAAATCGTCTCAATGAAATTAATATATTTTTCAGAAAAATAGTGTTTATTAACACAATGTTTTTCATCACTGTTAATAAATTAATCTCAACTAGTGAATGTTATTAATTAAATTTATATATTACTTATGTGAACAATTTTTTTAAATAATTAACGAATATATTTCTAGAATTATGATAGAATATAATCCAGATTCGTGCGTAAAAGGAATATTTTTATAAAAAAATTATATTTGACAAAATTTTTACACATATAGAAATTAATATACACTATTCATTTCTCTTGATTTATGTAAAATTAATTTAATATCTAAAATATGAAGTTTAAAATATGGTAAATATGACCCTTCTATTTTCTTGTTAGCATGAGTAGTGAACATGGTAAAATTTATCACAATACTTAATGATAAATAAATATAATCAATATTAGAAATATGTGTTTATCAAAAGAATACGTTATAAAATGATAGAAAAAATGTATAAATTCTATTAGTTAATTGTATTAAAACCCTACCATACCATATTATGGAATCCATTTCTATTTGGATTCATTTTTATTGATAACTAAATTAGAATAATTTAATTATTTTTTAAATTCAAAATCCACCCCCCCACATCAATTATTAAAATAAAACCCCATCACTCACATAATAAAACCACTATGATTCTTATATATCTACAAAATTATAAATATTTCCCAAATCAACTTATGTAGACATATATTTGAGTTGATTTTCATCCATATAGTTTAACAATAGAGCACTTTATAAGCGATCTAAATGAGTTGTTATAAAGAACATGTAGTCACCTTAACTGACCAAATTCTTTCATACTTTGATATACCTCCAATAAATATGTGGTATACATTAAAAATTAATTACATTATTATAATAAATTTTATTAAATTTTATTATTATTATGATAAAAAAATTATACACCATATTTTATATCAATTGATAAGTGAATGCATCTTTTACGCATATGTATTGATTACATTTCCCACTTATTGATACAAATAATTTTATATCACCATATTTTTGGAGGGATATTATTATGGTTTCAATGTTATTATATGATATTAATGAATGATTTATAATTTTTTGAATAAAAATATCATGACTACCATCTTACCATCCAATCCATTTAGATATAGTAATGTCACTCATACATTCATGTGGGAAACCACATCCACAAAATGATGTGATTCTATTTTTAATATTTCACATAGTAGATAATGAGGATTAATTTGAGGAGTATATATGATATACATGAAATAATAATAACAATGTAATTGTGAATATATTTTTACTTTTATTTAGTTTTATCAGTTGAAAAAGTAAAATGTATTAAACTGTACATTTGGCATACCATATATCTAAATGTTGTAATTAAAATTTCTAAATTTAACATTTATAGATGATGTTAAATAGATATATAATTAATATATAATAAATTAACATAATAATAAGTATTCAGGATGTTATGTAATCGAGATAAATGTACAAGGAATACTAATACTAAATTAATATACTCATGATATATGAAACATTTAACACCTTGAAATAACTATCATAATATGAAATTATTAAAATAGGATACATAAAATGTTTTAAAGGTATAATATATTTATTTAAAATTATGAAAATAAACCATTTATAGATATATAAAAATAAAATTTATTATACATGATTTCATAGTACTTTTAAAAAAAAGTGAACAAGAGGTACGGGTTTATTTTTAAATTTTATTGATAGTCCTAATTATAACAACCCATACTTTACATACATAGTTATTACATCATAACTGAAGAATACTTATTACAACATATAACAAAACAATGAAAGGACCGTATAGCTATAGTGTCTTTAGAAACTGGGAAACATAACAAACTGGTTCATAAAATCATCTACATTATCTCCAATTTATTTCATCATATTTAGAGTCCCATTTGGCATATCCTACTTAATACCCTTATTCTAGACCTGGGGAAAATAAAACATACAAAAGTGTTGAGCTCAAATTATCATTAAGTGTAAAAGAAATATCAATCATATCATATTCATAAGAACATAACATTTTGAAAATCATAACCTGCAAAAGAGATCATAATATCATAGCTTGGGATAAATCATAGAAGTGAAATGTAATCCCAATAATCATAATATAAAACTTGAAACTTTGTGGCATACACACATAATCACAGAAAATCATTTCATATTAGTCAAGGCTCTTTTCCAAGACCATCATAGCGGACAAATTCCATTACTGAACCGAGTTCACTCCTCCTTCCATTCCCGTGTCACTGAACCGGATTAACATTTCATTCCATCCATGTCTATCTAATGAGATATAAATCTCTACCCAATGCATTGGAGGGAGATATAGGTCCCACCCATCTCATAATGAAACCATTCTTATGTGTGCAACAAAATCATAAACCACACATCATAGCATAACCCATGTAATAAAAATGGGATTCATAAACATCATGCCATCATAACATAATCCATAAAAGGACTTCATAAAGATAGTTCAATCATAAAATAATCAAATAAATGTAATAATAGGGAAAGAAACAGAAACCTATATTATATTATATGGGAAATAATTTTGATAAAACACTTGAACTCCATTCCTGAGAAAAATATCCTTTCTTATTCAAAATAATTTTATCCTTTATCAATATGTCATAAATATTTTAACTAAAAGAGGTTAATTGAAAATAAACATGAAAAAATGTAAATTAAGCTTCATGTATTTAATGCTCTATGATATAATAAATATCTATTCACACCATATAAGTTAAAAATAAACATTCTTCTCATACTTTGCGCAGAAAAGTCAAAAAGTACATCGTTTTGAAAAAGATAGAAGATTCCTTTCGTATCTTTTACTAAAAACTCACCAATAGGTAAAATTGGATTTAAAAAATTGTATAAGGATAGAAATAATATTATATATTGACAAAACATGGACATGGATGATAAATATGCCCCAGTAAATACTAAAGTATAAACATTCTCATATAAAAATTGAGATTGCGAGATTTTCCCTTACCTTAGGTTCGAGATGCTTCGTATGTATCTGAACCTCCTGTATAATTATTTAAATAAAGTTATTGACTTATTATAGAATCATATTAATTTTCATGATATCATATATAGTCATATTCTTATCTTCTTATTAGTAATATTTCATTGCTACTTGTTATTCGGGTGTTTATTGCTTTATGTTCTTATGCGTGTTTTTGTTGAATAAATTATTATTCCTCTTTTTAGGTTATAGATACCTCATTTACAGAATGGTATTAGTGTAATATATATCATATTTATTCATTCAATTCATTTATATAATCATTATTTAAGGAAGATCATGTAGAACGAGTCACATCACATCGTGGAGACGGAAGGTCGTACGTACGCACGAGCGATGATATTGTTCCCATGATAGTGGAATTGTATTTAAGTTTATGAATACTATTTAATAATCAATATAAATTTAAAATAATAATATATATTTGTTCTTTACACCATTATATCCATCCAAGAAAGGTGGTGGTGGAAAACATATTACACCACGGCGTGGAGACGGTATTCCGTACGTACGCACACACAATGATTTCATTTTCCGTAAGATGGATAGAAGGTAAAATAGGGTTTTTTCATATTTATAATAACATATAATTATATTATTTATACTGATGTAATTACTTCATAATGAAACTAATGAATAGGATGTAGAAAAAGAAATAAATTTGAAAGAATCGGTAGCGAATATTACCTCTTCTTTGACACGCCTCTTAGAAACCTCATTTTAGGGCATAAAATTGGTCTTTGAAGAAGACCAAGACCTCTAGAATATTTATAGGGAAGTTTAGAAGGAAAATTGGAAGGTTTTGGCCGAGCTTGGAGGCTTCAAATTGTTTTAGGAGGAGATGGAGGAAGTGCCATTTTATAAGGGAGGAGAGGGGAACCTTTGGAAATATAAGAAATATTAATTTATAATAAATACAAACCCCACTTAAAAACATCCAAAAATGACTCAAATCATAATATTAGATAATATAGGGTTGTAATATCATCAAAAAATAAAATTTATACATGTTGGAAAATTATTTTAAACATTATCAACTTGATTTATCCTTATTTAGTCAATTTAATTTTATTTGTGGTAATAATATTCTAAATTTTAAATCATTATAAATAGCTACTTATATGTTGTTAATTGTCTATAATTGTATCATTTCTAAAATTTTAGTCCATATAAATTTTAATTTATAATTTTTAAATATTATTTGTGATTTTTTAACAATTTTATAAAATGTAATTTTTATAAATTAACAATAGTGTCAATTTTGACACTATTAATTTATTTTAATTTAAATAAAATATAAAAAAATATATGTTCTAACTAAAATTTTTAGTAGATTTATAACATTCCATATTTATCTTGAAAATTATTGGAGTACATTAAATAGTTCATATAATATTTACTTTAATAATTTTAAAACCATTTGTTTGATATTTCAATCAATAAATTATTTTAAACATCACTATTGTATCATAATTAATGATAATTATTTATTCCCTAAAATTTGTAAATAAATTCATATGTTGTATATAATTTTATTATCTTTCTAGAGACTATTAATGTTTGAAGATTAATTAATTTTATCACTAAATTAAAATTATTACACTTATAAGATTTAAGAGAGTGACATGTTGTCAGTTTCTTTGGTTTTAATAATTTTTATATTATTTAATGGTCAAAATTCCATGAACTGAATATATTCTGACCCTTAGGTGATATGGGTAGACTTTTATTCATCCAATATGATTTTGGAAAGTTTTAGGGTAATTTTATAATCTTATTTTTACCCTTAATTACCAGATTTACCTTTAACTGTAGTAAATAAAAATTACCGTAGTTACTATTCATAATATCAAAAAAATAAAAGTAACCTATTAACATAATTTGGACCCACTAAATCCAAATATGGAATAAAATTTTCTAAATTCAACACACAGAAGTTGCAGTAATTAATTTAAAATTTATCCCGTTGTTAAGAAAACAGGTTTTAAATGTTAAAACACTGCCAAAGATTGAAATGTTTTTACCAATAAGTTCAATATAGATTTAATTATAATGAAATTCATTATTTTAAATGGTGAAAATATATTCTATTTATACTATAAAATCATTAAAAAATATATTTTAACCACATAAATTATTTTGATGAAAAAAGTTGTTTTCAATTAAAAGTTAGCGTATTTTTACTATTTATCAAAATATGAAAGTTATCAGAAAAGTATCAAAATTTTATCCAATGTAAATTTTTATATCCTGATTCAAAATAAGAATTTTATTTTTTAAAATTGAACATATAATTATGTCAAAAAATATATTTAATGTGGTTGCGCTATCAAAAGGTGGTAAAACTGTATTTTTTTAAAAATACTTATTTTACCCAAAATATTTATTTTGTTCTCATACCATGTTTTAGAAAATGTGTAAGAAGGGTAATAATGTTATAAAATTTAAAAATTTAGTTAATACAGTTCATAACAGCTAGTCCATAACAATATATTGTTGTTTAGTGAAACCCAGTATTGCGTACTACACACGCTATCGAGGATGGCCGCGATTGCATTTAATGCAAGCCAAGCTAGTGTTGTGTGTAGTGAAATATTCCTTTGACTTTTTGTATAAAATAAGACATAAAAAAATATACTTCTCATAAAATATCAGGGTGTTATATTCTACCCCACTTAAAATGAATTTCGCCCTTGAAATTCATCACTTCGTAGCTAATAGATGAGGATACCTCTCCCTCATTATATCCTCAAGCCCCCATGTAGCTTCTTATAATTAGTGGTTCCTCCATTAAACATTCACCAAGTGAGTAGTTATATTCCATAGAAATTTTTCTCTACGATCCAAAATCTCTATCGTTTGTTCTTCAGAAGAGAGATCTTGCTCTAGTGGTACAACTTTTGAGCTAAGTACATTTGAAGGATCGAGTATGTACTTTATCAGGAGAGATACATAGAACACATCATGAACTTGAGAGAGATTCGGTGGAAGCACCAATCGGTAAGCTACCTTCCCAACACGATCCAGTATTTTGAAAGGACCGATATACCTAGGGATCAGCTTTCCCTTCTTTCCAAATCTCATTACTCTTTTCCAAGGAGATATTAATAAGAACACTTTATCACCCACTTCAATCTCTAGGTATTTTCTTCGGTTGATACATATGTATTTATAAATATTTTATCTATTTATTTTAATGATTTTTCATAACTAAAAACAATTAAGGGTTCATTTTATTCCATTAAATTATTATGTCTTTAAAAAGGGTTACATATATATGAATATATATATATATATATATTTATACATACACATATATAACTATCTATTTTCAATATTTATGAGAAATATTTTTGATTTAAAATTTTATTTCCAAAACCTAAGGTTTCTAAGTGTTTATTGTATTTATCAATTCAGTTTCATTTTAAAAAGACATATATATATATGTTTGTATATATATATATTTAAATATATATTTATATTTATATTATTATCTATTTTAAGAAGATATAAGATAAGGGTTCTGATTTAAATTCTAATTCTTTCCCATGGTTTTCATGGATTTGGTTTTATAATCGGTCAAATTCTGTTGATTATATGGTGTTATATAAATATATATTTATATATGTATCTATATTTCTATATTTCAGATTTTAATTAACAAAGGCTTTGTTTTAATTTTTATCATTGAGCTAACATGTGGTAAGATAAATCGTTTACCAAAGGGTTGGCTTGAATTTTTAAAATCATAATTTATCTATATGTTATAATAATATATATATTTGTGTATATACATATATGAATATTGTTTTATTTCTTAAAAATGGTGAATCTTGTATTTCCAAATTTATATAAAAAGTTAAAATATATTCTTAATATACAAATTTATGGTTTATGTTTATGTGTAACCTCATTTCTAAAATGATAATATTTATCATTTTATGGGAAAAGTCTAAACAATATATCATTTGATTTTAGAATTTTCAACCTCACCCCTTGGTATGAACTTCATAATTAGTTATGTCGATTATCTAGATTATAAATGACATCCCATATGTTTTTAGGTCAACTATGTATTTAATTATTAATCCATTTTATTTAAGTTTTATTAATAAGGATATTTATTTCATATATGGGATTCTAATAAAAAATAGTTTTAGAAAATAATGGGGAAATACTAATGACATTTGATAGGAAATGTTATTTTCTTTTTAGAGAAAATAATATTATGTATTTTTGAAATGTTTTGGGTTAGGATTGAGAAAGGTAGGTCCATTCAAATTGTTTTATAAAATTGGAACTAGTGTGTTTTGTGATGGTATGGGGAGTAAACCGAAAAGTATTAAATGAAATTTGTTACTTATGAGTTATGACTGGTGGAATTATGTTTTGGTTTTTATTATGGTCTTCCATGTATCATGAATGACCCCCAAGAATGTTATTTTTTTAAATATGAGTAATCATAACGTTCTTTCAATTATAATTATCTTGAGAAATTAATGGTTTTCTAAATATTTTTATTTAGAATTTAAAGGTTATGAAAATTTATTTTAAGTATGTTTATTTTAGATAATGAAATATTTATAATGAATTTGTTAATTCTTTTAAAACCCAATATTGGGAATTTTAAATTCTCACCATGTGTTTTAAATTCATTTTTATAGGTTTAGTAGATTTATCAGTGATGTGTTTTCAATGTGGAGGTAGGGCATTGAATGTTATTATGTTCAATTAATTTTATTTTTGTGTAATTTTGATTAAATGTAATATTTGTATCCATTTATCTAATACTTATACAAGAAAAGGTCCAGAAATAGATATTGTGATGTGTAATTCTTTAGTTTATTTTTTAACAAAATTTACACAACATGTGTGATAACCTGCTTTAGGAAACTGGGGTCTGGGACATTATAGTTGGTATGAGAGAAATTTTCAAGAAAACATTGGAGATTATGTGTTGTCGAGTCTAAATGTATAGTGGTTCTAGTGTTTATAAATTATGATGATGGAAATTTAGAATTCTTTTTAGTCTAGTGAACGAATTGTGAGGACGCCAATCTGTTAAGGGGTAATAATTTAAAACCCAATTATTTTGTTTAATAACAGTTTATGATATAAAATAATGACTTAAAAAATAGTTTTAATTAATAATAATACATATATAAAGTTATATTTTAAATTAATGTTTTAAAAAATAAATACTATTATTTTGTATGAAATAATATTTTAATATTGACATGTTTAATTGCTTATTTTAATAAAAATATTTATAAATTTACTTGAATAATAAAATTTATTCCATCAAAAGGTCATGCAACAATTTATTTGAATGATTTTATTTCATCTAATTAATTATTTTGTGATCACAGAAATTATATGTTAAATATTTTATCAGAATTTGAGTACTATAAATAAATTATTATTTTCATGCATTATAAGTTGTAACTTTAAAATGTAAAATGTTTTTAAGGTACATTATTTGAATTAATGGTATTAAAATTATAATGTGAAGTGCACTGTGTTGCATTTGTTGTCAATGAGGTATGTTGTTGTCAAGGAATGAATGGATGGATTTCAAGGCGTTTCAATATGTGAATGACAAAGGATGTGATGGTGATGGTGATGATGGAGAATAGCCATGGTACTAAGATTCGTGTCACTTAGGAGATTCACTAAGTGACATAGGAGATGTGGTTGAAACATTATCCATGAACATCTGTCGATTGCTGAGCTGCTCTTTAAGTTCTAAGAACTTGTATCAACTGGATACAAAGTCACAACAATGTTTGAAGACCATGCATTGTATTGACAATGCATGAGGAGATGAAGAAGATCCATCCACAAGTTCAAAGTGGATGAAGTGAGCGGATGGAAGAGTCCATGCACTATCACTTAGTACATGTGAACATGAAGTTGATCCAACTTGATCTCTGATTGGATCAATGAAGAACATTGGAGATTTTATGTGATTCAAGAGCTCGGTTGATGAAGAACCTTCGGAATTCCCTCCTAAGTTGTGAAATGTTGAAAAGTTATTAAGAACATGAGGAGGAGATGGGAAATTAATAAGAAGAAGAAGAATTATGAAGAAGATGGCTTGAAGTGGCATTTGGCATATGGGGATACTTTGTTTTTATACAAAGTCATTATTCCTATACTTAGCAAAAATTAGGCAAGCCAAGGCCAGCCCCCGGGTTCAACCCCAAGGCACTTGTGGGCCTAAGGCACCACGCCCATGGGGGATCCCATGGTGCAAGCACAAGGCGGCAGGGGCCGTGTATAAGCCCCCGAGGGCACGCGGTGGTGAAGCCCGCGCACCCGAGGAAGCATAGTGGGCGCCAGTAGCGCGCCCGCAGGGAGCAGAGAGTGGGAACAGAGCACGCCCGCAGGGAGAACACGGTGCGGGGCGGCACCGTGGAGGGAGAAGTTCAATCAAAGGGATGCTGGCAGCGGAACTTTGATAAACCGCGTGGAAATCGCGGGCCGTTTCGATGTGGGATGCGGAATTTTTCCGCGGAGTGAATCCCAGCCGCTCATCTGATCTCGCGGACGATCGGCGCCGCTCATCTAATCTGCCGTGCTCCCGATCTGATCCAAGCCGTCGAAGGTTTTTGTTCACCGCATCCAACGGCACAGCATCCGTCTTCTTCCCCGAGCTCGCACGAGGCCACCCGCGAGTCCACCTTCGAACCAGGCACCTCCCGACGACAGAAT
Source organism: Viscum album (assembly GCA_963277665.1). Classification (NCBI taxonomy): domain Eukaryota; kingdom Viridiplantae; phylum Streptophyta; class Magnoliopsida; order Santalales; family Viscaceae; genus Viscum; species Viscum album. The sequence goes on along the minus strand of OY728136.1, from coordinate 895,844,853 downwards.
TTGAGCTCTCGGCCACCTCCGATCAAGCTAAAGCCACCATTGTGATCGTCTGGCCATAACGAACACATCCATGCGTAGAAATGGGCATGCATGCCAGTAATAAAGATATTCGTGTTCAGCCGAGGCAAGAGAATCTTCCGAGGCTATGAATGGTTTATGATTTGCATGGGCAGTGCTTAAAGAAGGTCGTGCATGCGTTCTAAGTCGCATGCACGTGAAGAAAGGGCAAATAAAAGAACCCGCGTTTGAACAGAGAGGAAATCATGATTTGGAAGATTTTGAAGATCCGAAATCTTCGGGAGATCAAATATTTCTCACGCGGATGCATCGCCTCACCACTGCCTATAAAAAGAGAGGCTGAGCTCTCGTTTTTGCTTGCTGACGTTTTATTGAAAAACTGTGTTCCGTGAGGCTCTGCCTCACGAAGTTGAAGCCCCGCGCAAGTTTACTTGTGCGGCTGAGTCCCTTGCGCGCTACCTCTTTGCGCGACAAGAAGAAGAAGGAGGAGGAGATCCCTGCGCTCCTTCCCTTTGCGCGGCATGAAGAACCCGGGGCAGTAGCACTTGTGCGCCCCGTGGTTGAGGTACCTAGCACACGAGGAGCTTGCGCGCCATTTGGGCCTTGTGCACTTGTGCGTCTGAAGAAAAGGAGAAGAGGCCGCTTGACCCTTGTGCGCCACCTGACTTGCACCTTGAGGACTTGCGCGCCTCCATTGAGGCAGGAGAAGACCTGAGGCCAAGACTTGTGTATGCACCGAAGAAGACCCGAGCATTTGTGCCTTGTGTGCAAGAATAAAGGAAGGAAAAGTGTGTGCAAGAAGTGGAACAAGGCTTGCACCTTGTGTTTGCAATGTAATTGAGAAAATGTTTGTGCAAACAAAACAAGAAGTGGGCCGAACCTAGGTGTGTACAAAGTGTACGCATTTAGAAGTTGAAGGAAGAGGACATCCACACTAAAATAAGAACACACATTTATGTGTGTAGACAAATTGCATAAAGTGTGTGAAGTTTGAGAAGTAGGTGTGTGCTGAAAAGAATTACACCCTCTAAGGGTTTACTGCACCAAGAAGAGGAAAGGGGAAGTGCATGCTTGCATGTATGCACATGCACACGTGAACAAAGACAAATCTGGTTGTGTGCATCTGAGTTGACCAAGACCAGGAGTTCTTGAAGGGAATTAAGAAGCCATGCAGTCAGTGAATGAGGATGCAGAGTTTCCATGCACTCAGTGCATGAAGTTGATGTGAAGTGAGACTGGACCAGACTGAAGTTAAAGACATCAGTTGTCTCAGTATTAAGTAATTGAGAAGAGCTTGATCAAGTGAAGTGATCAGAAGATTGCTGAGCAAGACCAACAGACCTTTTCAGAGGCTGTTGAAGATTCTTGAAGAGAGAGGCCAGGTCATCCTGAGAAGAAGGAGATAAATCCTGAGCAAGACGAGAAGACCTGATCATCACAAGTGATCAGAGGTACAGAGCAAGGCTAGTAGTCTTTATCCTAGACTGCTGAAGATACTTGAAGAGCTGAACAAGAAGAAGAGCTACTCGTGTGACTCGAGCAGCCAGGAGAAGACACTGTGGGACTCAGGGAGAAGAAGTCTTCAGTGGGATTATGGAGCAGGCCAGTGGGACTCTGGTAACACTGTGGGACGCAGTATAAAGACCCTCCTGTGGGACTCAGGAGAGATACAGTGGGACTCAGGAGAGATACATGTATAAAATAGTTAATATTTTTTATCTAATATAGCTACATAAATATAAAAAATTAATTTAAATAATATAACAAAAAGAATAAAAATGTGATATGTTTTATGAATATATATAATAATTTTTTATATAGAAAAATATGATTTAATATATATATATATATACATAACTATCATTTATATATATATGTGTGTGTTTTATTATTTTTTTATAAAAATATTTTATTTTGTTTTGAAAAGAAATTAATATATATATATACATATATATATTAATGGATAATAAATTTAACGTGAGACAAATACCCAAATGGGGATTAGGGTAAGGCATGACACACAAAAAGGAAAAAAGAAAAGGGGAAAAGTGGGTAATGGGAAATGTGAAACGCATAGACACAAAAATGAATAAATAAAATGTTTAATGAATGGAAGATACACTGTAAATTTTCCATATCTTCCTTTCCCACACCAGAAGATTGGCCATCCGGACCTTCTCTTATGTTGATGTATCCCTCAGCCTTAGCCCTATCTTGGTTTAATTTTCCACAACTCGACTATGATGGAATTATTTTAAGCATATTATTATTGGATTCCCTTGAATACTTATGTTTTTAATATATATATATATATATATTATAATAAACAAGACAACCAATATTTTTTTTTAATATTTTATAGTTTCCATCCATGAATTGATTAAATTATATATGTTGTTATTTTTCCGTTTATAAATACCCTTTCGCACACCCAATATACTAGATTTATTCTTCACCAAAAACCCTCTCATCTCCCCACTAGTTCAAAAGATGTCAAAACCTCTACAATATTTTGGTCTATTGTGAGGTAAGGGAACTTTTACATTCAAATATCCATGATTTATATATGTTTATATACCCACAATTTTTGAGTTATGATTTATATAAATTTATGTTTAATTTAATGATGTGTTCATCAAACATATATATATATATATAAGTATTTTCTTCCAAACTATGGATTATATATTTCATTGTTATATTTATATGTATGATAGGTTATATTTTTTGTAAATTTAATTTTCAATTTTGAATAATTTCAATTATGCTTATAAGGGATAAAATTATTTTCTTTTTATGTATATGTATACTGAATTATACATATGTATGTATGCATATTTGTTCTATAAATTTTTTTTATTTTTTCGAACTAAAAACATATAAGGGATTATTTAATTCCATTCAATTATTTTAATTTGACAAAGGGTTACATATATATGTTTATATATATGTATACATACACATATATAACTATCTATTTTCTGTATTTATTAAAAGGGATTGAGTTTTAAAATATTGTTTCCAAATCCAATTGTTTGTAAGAGTGTATTTTTTTACTAAGTTAGTTTTGTTTTTCAATGATATACATATAAATATTTATGTCTATATATATATATGAATTTATATATATATATATATATATATATATATATATAATTATATGATTATCAATTTTGAAAAGTTATAAGATAGGCTGTTTGTTTAAAAATTTAATTCTAGGCCTATGGTTTGCATGGATTTAGTTTTATAATTGGTCAAATTATATTGATTATAAGGATATATATATGTATATATTTATGTATATATATTTATATCTGTTATATTTTACTAAATGGAGGGTTTTTTTTAAAATTTATATTTGCTTAATATGTTTTATGATAAATCATTTACCGAAGGGTTGGCTTGTATTTTCAAAATCAACATTTTTTGCATAACGTATAAATATATATATATATATATATATATTTGTGTATATACATATATTTATATTAATTTATCTATAAAAAATGAGAATCTTTTATTTCTAAATTCATATTATATTGGGAGATTATACTTATTCTATCTATTTATGTTTTATGTTTATGTGTAACCTTATTTTTTAATTGATAATAGTTATCATTTTATGTTAAAATTCTAAACAATATATCATTTCATATGTGAATTTGTATACTCACCCCTTGGTATTTCATGAATAATTAAGTATGGCCATCATCTAGATTATAAATGACATCACATTCAATTTTAGATCATGTATAAATTCAATTCGTTATACATTTTAATTATGATTCCTAAATAATGATCATTATTTCAAGCATGGGATCCACCTATTTTTTAGAATATTAGGAGGAAATGATAATTATATATATTGAGAAAAGTTATATTTTAATGAAAATAATGTTATATATTTTTGAAATGGTTTGGGATAGTATTGAGAAAATAAGGTCCATTGAAGTTTCTTTAAAAAATTAGCACTAGTATATTATGTAATGTTATGGGGAGTGAACCCACAAGTCAGAAGGGAAATTTTTTCCATATATGTTATGACTAGAAGCATTACATTAATGTTTTTATTATGTTTCCATGTTTCATGATTGACCCACCAAAAAATTATTATTTTCAATAAGAGTAATCCCATCATTCTTTCAATTATAATTAATTTTAGAAATTAATGTTTTTCAATAAATTTTTTTTTCAAAATTCAAAGGTTATGAAAATCTATTTTAAGTATATTTATTTTTATAGAAATGTTTTAAAAGTATTTTATAATTTTTTTAAAACCCCATACCCGGTATTTTAAATGCTTACCCTATGTTTCAAATTTATTTTTACTGGTTTAGAAGATTTATTAGAGATGTGTTTTCTATGTTGAGGTAGGGAAGCACAGATTATTTTGTTTAATTCATTTTATTTATTGTATACTATTGATGAAATGTAATATTCATATATAATTCTCTAGAACCTAGACCGTAAAAGGTCCTAGAATATATAACATTTTGTGTAATTTTTTATTTTCATTATTGTTTTTAAAAAACATGAAAATATGTTTTAGCAACGGCTTTGGGAAACTACAGTTTGGGTCTTTATAGTATGTAACAACGGGGCCCTGTTGAAAGCAGAAAAGCCCCATATTAACAAGACCATCAGCTCCTGGAACGCCACATACCACCATTTTACCTATTGCAACGTGGTCCCCAACCCAGGGCCCACCCATGTGCCAGAACAGGTTATCTGACTAAAGATTATCCCTAACATCCAAAACATGACCATTATAGTGTGATTTTTCCTCACTTGCACATAGCCTAGGAATCTTTCCAAAAGGTCACCCATTCTGATCAGTACTTTAGGCGAAGCATGATTACTTATCGATTTATAATTTGGAGGAATATTGAAAAGAAATATCCACCTTGTAGAAATGAGTCATATCATTTATTTATTTAAACTTTTATTATTTTGGGGTGTTACATTCACCCCCATTTACAGAACAAAGTCCTCATTGTGGGCTCTAAATCTTAACCCATGAAGTGAACTACACATCATGTTGTGTTCCTACTCTGATACCAAATGTTACAACTGGGCCCTACTGACAGCATAAACTCTCATCCGTAACATGGTTGTCAGTTCTTGGTTGTCTAGGTACCGCCAGTTTCTCCGAAAACACGTGTTCCCCACCCTGGGGCCCACCCATGTCCCCAAAAAAGTTATATAAAAAATAATTTACCAAATAGGCCATCATGTTTCTTTTCAAGTGTGCTTTCTACTCACTCAGACGCACAATTGTAAGCATTCCATAAGGTCACCAATCTTGAACACCACTATATCCCAAGCATGCATAACTATGGGGTACTTATTAGGTAGTATCCCGAAAAGGATGGTGAAAATAGTTGAAATTAGTCATATCATTTAGTCATTTAACCCTTTATCATTTTAGGTTGTTATATGGAGGTATTTATTGAGATTTGATTGATATTTCGGGATTATATAACAATTAAACTTAACATTTGAAGAAATTTATTAGAGAATGAATACTCTTTCTGTTTTGTGGTTTGATATTAAAGGTATTGAAAACCATTAGGGTTAATATGAAATTTGATGAGTAATTTTATCTTTATATATTTTCCTAAAATTTATGGTAACTTGAATGTTATTTTATTAGTATAGTTTTAGAAAAAGGAAAACCTATAGACCAGGCGATAACACACGACATCCGGAAAGCCCAATAGGTTAAACCCAAAACAGAAGGGCGATAAGGGAAAAATGCATACCTCTTTCCTACGTGATGTCATGATAAACATGGGATATAAAATTTATTTTATGGATAATTGATTAATGTTATTTTATAATAATTTCACTCAATATTAATGAATGTTATATTATTAATGTAAAAATGGTATTATGGGATTTTATTTGAGGAAAAAATGTTGAGTTGCCTTTTGGAAGCATATACGAGTATAATGTGTTTCTTGGGTGGTTCAAGTTATTCATGGGACTCATTATCATATTTTGGATATTATATTATTATACCATATACATTTTCATTATATGGAGTTTTGAGGGTATACTATTATTTGGAAATAAATGTTAAATTTAACTTGGAAGAATGTGTGCTGAAATATTCTGATATTCAGGTTTCAATCATTGCCATGAATATTTTGAAAATTTTAAGGATATTAATTTATGGAATTATTTAATTTGAAATTTGGGAATTACTATTGTATTTTTATATATTAATGTATTATTTCTTCATATTACGGTTTATATATTTCTTGTATTTTCTTACATTGTGCTAACCATTTTTTATTTTTTATAATGTCTAATTATAGGTGGAATATATTGATACATTTTGGTAGATTTCGTGATATATTATATGTAGATTTTTGTGATTTAGGAATAAAAAATGAAACTTTATTACTAATTTTTTGGAGAAAAATATGATATTGTTGGTGGAAAATGATTAAAAGATGAAATTCTACTTGGAATGTTATTCTATTTCCTTCTTATTTTAGTACAAAGGGAATATAAATTCATCAAATCTAGGGATAAAGATCTTGAATCAAACATTATATATTATTACATTCATTTTTGATAAATTTATTGTCTTTTCCACACCTCATTGACATATTGTATTGTGGTGATTAACTTTCTATGATCATTCAATTTCTGGTGCTTAATGACCTTGGATACTCTATCAATATTTAGACATTATGATTTTATTACATGTTGAAATTTTTACTTCCCAGTAATGTAATATAATATTTAAACCTAGTTATGTGTTACTATACATTGACTTTGTGTTTCCCTTTCCCTTTTTTCAAGAGGATGTTTTATTAACATTTTTAATGATGCGACATCCCAAAAGAGGTATTTTAAATTCCAAAAAATGTATTTTTGAGAAGAAGTTAAAATTGAGAGATTGAAATTTATTTAAATGGTGTGGGAGGAATGTAATATCACATGTATTTTAAAATAATGACTATGTTCAGTAGTGTACAAAATACACAATAGTGATATTAAATGAACATTGAAATATTATTATTTAAATATGACCATTGTAATATAGTGGTTGAATTAGTGGATATAAATTGTATTAACTGAATTATAAAATATTTATAAAGGTTCTAATAAATAAATATTATTGATTAATTAATAATAAATAAGCTCACAATTTTTTAGAAAATTCATTTTATTCTTGAAATACATGTTTTATTCAATATAGCATTTTATTTCTTTTTGTGAGGGAATAAAATAATTAATATATTTTACATTTAAAATTTTAGTTGATAAAGTAGTCATTTTTTTCAAATCATAATATCATATTCATCCTATGGTGTAATTTTGATTTTTTTGGAATGGTTGATATTTCACTAAATAGTGAAATGTACTAATTTTTATTGAAATTTATATATTGTTTTAAATAATTTAAATAGTAAAATATTATTCATAATTAGTTTCAAAATTTAAGTAGTTTAATTTTATTTAAATTATTCCATTTTTTTTAAATGAATTTTATACATCAATTTAATATAAAAATATTTTATACTTAAAAGGGCATTTTTCAGAAAAATCATTTGGCGTCACGTTTTTTTATTTAATTTGAAATTAAAATATGAATCTTATATATTATGAATCATAATAATGAATTCCATATTAGAAATCATTGGTTCAAAATTTATTAAATAGTCTCATTTTATTTTTGGACATTACAAATAGAAACCTTGGTAAATTTGGTTACCACAATAAAGGGTAAATCATGTAATTATAAATAAAAATAAAAAGATAAAAACTATAAAATGGCGATAAAACTATAATTAATTTTGTTGGATTTTTATATATTTTCCATAATAATCCAAAATAATTATATATTGAATTTTTTCTCCATTCAAACATGATTTTGACCATTATAAATTTTATGTAAATATAAATGAAAAAATTTCACACTCTTGTTTTTAATAACTATATTATTATTAAAATTGGGAAGAAAAGAAGATATTATGTTTTATAAAAATTAATTTGAATGATAAATATTTTTTTTACAATTTTCATTAATTTTTAATTTTTAGTGGAGCAATAATTATCTTAAAAGCTTATGCAACACCAACGTAGTTATTATTCAATTCATAAAAATAATAAATAAAACGATTTTAAAAATGGTAAAAATAATATGATCAGAATGAATATTTTTTTCATGTCTTTTGACAGAAATTACATACTATATAGGTTTAAATTCATTGGATTATAATTCTTTTATTATCATGTAGTTTTAAAAGTCCAATTAAATGAATAGTTCTAAAGTTGACATAAATGTTATTTTATAAAAAATTATATTTTATTAAATTAATTGAAAATACATAAAAATATTATATATAGGAACGTTAAGGATATTTGGTTGATAAAATCAATAATTCCATTATGGGAATTTTTTCATTTTTTAGTAATTAAATTAACTTTTAATTGTAAAAACTATTGATATCACAATTCTTGTCAAAAGGGTTAATGAAGGGTTAAAAGGAAAAGATAAGGGTAAACAGACGATCCAAACATTTAAAAAATTTATTGGATTAGAATATTTAGACTCATCATCATATTTTATTCAAATATTAAATTTTTGATCCATTTTTACATCAAAACAAATTTATATTAATTTTATATTTGATGAAATTCCATGAATTCCCCTCCCCCGTCGTATAAAATATAACCTCTTCTTCTCAATTCCTCACACATAAAAATCATTGTTTATAACAAAAATACCATAATTTATATTCATATCATACAACCTTTTCTAGAGGCCTTTTTTGAATGAATACAAATCTTATAAATCTTATGGTGTAATGAAAATGAAATTTTCTAAATAAGAGGTATAATATTTAATGTAATGTTTTTTGTTTTATTTCATCATACATCTTCTTAAAATATTATTCAAAAATGACTATGTAATAACAACACTATATCACATATGTATAGATAATATTAGTAAAATAGAATAACCCATAGACTTGTCTAACCTCCATCAAATGGGAAATGAATCCATCGTTCATGTGCATGACAAACTACCTCCTCGTGGACAAAAATAATTATGTTTACAACACCACCTATCAAGGATGGTTATAATGATGGATATGTTGTATATATATATATATATATATATTTATGATATTAATGATACATTAATAATTCTATAAATATTATATAACCCCCATGTTCTTAAATCTGCATTCACAGAAAGTTGATAATGTCCTTTGTTCAAATGTGTGGGCTACCATCTCCATGAAGCGATGTGATTAATTTTTCATCCCAACATCACATGGATCATATAAATAATTATATTAAATGAAATCACTTGGTATTTATGATATTATTATCATTATTAAAAGTTAAAATAATAGTTACCTTATTTCCATAATGATTGTTGAAAAATGGAAACATTATTCAAGCACACGTATAACCTACCATCTCCCTGATTGAAAAACAGTTCATTTTCATAAATTTGTTTCCGATATATTTTAAATATACAATTGATATATAAAAATTATATTTATTTCATTATTATTATTCTGTATTTGATGAAATAAGGACCCCTTTCACCGTTTTCAACTTACCGAAGTTATTTTGGGACATATGAGTCAAATATCATTAAAACATACAAATAAACATAAATAATTAAGTAATTGTATATTGTTGGATTTGGTGGTCTTGAACCAACTTCTTTGTACTTTATTCGTTAAATAAAAAGCCTTATCACATCTTGATTGTTCTTCTGCATGACATGTCATGTGAAAATGTCCTTATGATATCTATTTCATTAAAGGGTCATAGTGGATCCCTGCTATGATGAGAACCCAGAAGTTCCATAACACTTTTTTTGAATGTATGTTCTATGGCCGGATGATATTATTTGAGGGGCACAAATAATACAGGTCATTCGGGGTGAGGACTCATAAAACATTGAGGCACCTTCTCATGGTGGGCGCCCTTGGTAATATCTAAAAGGATATTATGAGAACGAGACCTGCCTATAGGAAATCCACATTTCATAGTGTCATTGGATGTTCCTATCTGCGGACGTTTGTATTGGTCCTTTGACTTTAATATTATTATTAATCTGTATTACAACTCACGCACTTGGATGTATTGAAAAAAACTATGATGACACACTATTCGTAGTGAGGTAGGATACGTTGGGTGTGTCACGAGTAATACCGCATTAATAGATAATGTGAGAAAGGATTTTCCCATTCCATTCCATAATGGAAGTAGACATCTCAGGCCCTTTTATGGAATTGATATAGCATAAATAAATCCATGTCCATGGTAAGTTATGGGCAAGTTCAATTCCGAGATGTCAAAGAAAGAATAATCAAGAACATGGGTTGATGGCACTAGCATGCAACCCGCATGATTGAAGATATCGAGAAAAAGGGATTATACTACACGGTAAGCGTTCGTAGGAGGTGACATGTCATTGTGGCGTTAACTTCTTTCTCTATGGGTGCTTTGGCGTGTTGCTAGATGCTAACCTTGGACTTTGGGCAGGCTCCGCCTAATGCCACTGAGAAAGAGGCCTAGAGGGTCACACACTAAGTCTGTCCATTTATCTCAGTTAAATATTAGTTTAACAAGTTGAATAAATATTATTCCCGATTGTGGTTTAATAATTATTCAAAGATGTTTGATCGCATTTATTTTGGTACTAGTTATTCGAGAGAATATATTGTCGGTGAAATAATATATATTTATTAGCGAGTAATGCAGTTACATTTATTTAATAAATAAATAGCCATTACTCAAGGTCTAATAAATATGGTGGAGGAAAATAAATAAAACTGAAATATAAAAGTACACGCCGTGTATATTTATATATACACTCCGTGTAGTTTATTTTTGCGGGATTCGTGAGAAAATATTGTTTATTAAATTAAATGATAATAAATGTAATACTTTGGACGCATGTCAAGTAATAATGATGGTCAATTGTCATTATTAAGACATGGGGTATTACTAAGAATTAAATGAAATGATTAAATACTTATGAGAAATTAATTTTTTTTATTATTCTAGGTATTGTAAATCCTAATTACATTATTCTCAAAAAAAAAGGTTAGCGATTTTTGTTTGGTTGTGCACAACGGATTGGAAATACACTCAAGCCAAGAGGAAATTCCCTTTCCACCAGGAACGATTTCAAGCTACGAAAGCAAGATCCTCCACTGGATAAAGGCGATCTAAGACGGACATCTCAAGTGAAGGATCTTCAGCGATAGCTCCCGGAGTTCCCTTCGGCGACGTCCAGATATACGTGGCACACTTGTGGATCACCGCTAGAGGAATCCTACACTTGGATTCTCTGACGCAACGATGAATCACATGATCGTGATCAGAGACACCAACGAAGAATGAATTCCATCGAGGTAATTCTCAAGAATTAATTAAATTAATTATAACCAACATATAAAGATCCTATCTCAAGGGTTCCAGGACTCTTATTTTCTTTTTTGTTCTTTGTTCTATTCCAAAGATCCATCATTTTATATTGTGATAGATCTCGGATTGAACATCATCTAACGCTTAAATTAAAGTTGGTAAAGCCCACCAACGCGCTTCCGCTACGCCTGGAACCTACAAGTGGTATCAGAGCGGTCATATCATTGATTATAATTATTTAGTTTTTCGTTTGTGATTTACGAATTTAATAATTTAGTTATTTAAATTCATGTTTAATCGTTCTGGATATCTGAATATCGAGATTCGTTCCTCCTCCCCCGTTTCTCGTTCACCTCAAAGAAACGAATTTTTCTTTTAATTTTGATTAAAATAGAATAGAGGAACCCATCCGGAGGATCTGAACGTTTCTGGACGTACAACACCAGAATACACTGCGTGTATTCAGAAGTATACGTCATGTAGTCTAGGTTCAATGTATTGACTGATCCGCCAAATCGGGCCGTGTATTGAGGTAATTTATAACACTGTCTGTTGACCAGAAACAGGAGGCACACGGTTTCCGGATTACATGTTGTGTGGTCCAACTGAACACGGCGTGTAGTCCATTCGGGTTCGGGTTGGGCCGTGTACCCCATACATGGCTTGCCCTGCTGGAAACCTTGTAACTCGGAAACTACATGGCGTGTGTCCAAAGGAACATGCCGTGTACTCCAAAAAATTTCCAAAGTACATTTAAACGCCATGTCCTTGGGTCTGTACTTCGGATGGATGGTGAAGAAAAGTACACATAGTGTAGTCGGAACTACACGCCGTGTACTCACCCAAATTACACAGATTTATTAAAATTTAATTATTATATTATACAAACCCTTGAGACTCTTACCGTAGTGCAGGGGTAAAGCTGAGGCACAATAAGTGATAGGTGTTTTATATATGTGTTTTTAATTTAACATCTGTGTAATGAATGGGAACTCACCGGGTTTCCTCCAAGGTACATGTTACGTACAAGGATAATTTAAATGAATTTATTTGTTTAAAATTACGATGGATGAGAATCTCGAGGAAATTCAGAAAAAGGGATTTAAGATAAAAGGATTGATTAATTAAAGATAATTAATTGATTCGAACATGATTTATCTTAAACAAGAATGATTAAAGAATTGAATTCTATTTTTATTTATGCATAAATATCATTGCTTGTATGGATGATCATGAGCTAGACCGAGACCTTTGTATGTGAATGATTTCTTTTAATTAATTTATATAAATTTAATTTGTTGGCATGCGAGCCATATCCTCATTAATATGTAGGGCCTGCGTGCCCAAGGATTATTTTATGTAAAAACTCTTTTTACCCCTCAACTTCATGTGAGATAAATGCATATGTAATGGATGGAGCTCCCAAGCTAGTGGAGGTGGCTCAAGTCTAGAGCCGAGGTGAAACCAATCCAAGGAGATACAATGGTGGACAGGTGGAAAGCTGTAAACATGAACTTGCATGGTTCAAGGTGTTTCTCCCCTAGGTCATGGGTTAGTTTATCAACCACTAGATAGACTAACCAATAGAACAAGCTCATGATCATACTATTTATTTTATTTCGGTCAGTTGCATGGTTTATTTATTGTGGGTGTGTTGTCACGGTCACACAATTAATGAATATAACAAGCATACAATATGGAACTAAAATAAAAGCTGGTTTATAAGTAAATATTATATTATACATGGTTAATCACTTAAGTATATAACACTTAATATTAACAAACATGTAATCAAATATAATAAAAAAGGAAATTTACGTATAAGGATAAAATCCCTCAAAAGAAATATTTTGTCGGTAAAGCCTTCCATAATCGTGGTTAGAATCGAATCATAGTTCAAAGTTCTTGACCAACCCTAGTAGGGGTGCCTTCAATTATCGGGGAATTATAATTCAAGGTTTTGGGTTGACTTGACTTGGTTCGCATCAAGGGTTGACTGCCACAGTAGGACGTGGTGTGACCAAGATGGAAAGGATGAGGAAATCCAAAATAAAAGGATTTCAGGATTGGGGAGTCCACTCAGTGGATTAAGGAGCTGCGAGTTAATGCAGTGGGAATTTGGAATGCCTACCTAAAACCCTTAATGTTTCTTGACCAACCCTAGTTGGGGTAATGCAAAGGGAAATATGGATCCATGCCACTAGAATATTCAGGAAACAGAATATTCCAAAGTAAATGGTGAGGGCTATTGGATTTCGATAAAATAGTGGGAGACTAATAGGTATTAATTTATTTATTTGTCTTAAATTTTGTAATAAAGTACTAAACCATTGCTCATCTTAATTTATAGAAACGAAAGTAAAATTACTTCAAACATATCATTGCGCACCATACTCGAAAAAGAAAACCTTCTAACCAACACCAATTTCCCAGAGTGGCAGAGGCGTTTACGCGTCATCCTTCGCCACGAAAGGAAATTATATGTGCTGGAAGATTCTATTCCAGTTGAACTTGGGAAATAGGCCAGTGATGAGGAATTATCTCTCTACATGAAACACATGGATGATGCCACAGATGTCCAGTGTTTCATTCTATCTGCCACGTCTAATGAGCTCTTGAAGAAACATGAAAAGATTGATGCGTATAGCATGATGTCTCACCTTAAAGACCTCTACTAAGACAAGACGAGACAGGAGAGGTATGAGATCTCCAATTCTTTGTTTACCACGAAGCTTGGAGAGTCTGTGCCTGGTGGGCCTCATGTAGTCAATCTTATTGGCTACATTGAACGCCTGGACATCTTAGGGATTAAATTCCCAGATGAGTTGCGTATAGATCTCATCCTATCATCACTACCCAAGACCTTCTCAAGCTTTATTGTCAACTATAACATGAGAGGCAATGAGAAGATTCTATCGGAGCTTCTGACCTTGATTTTTTAGGTAGATAAGAACATGGGGCGTGGCAAACCCACGGTCCTTATGGTGAACATGAAAAGGAAGGACAAGGACAAGGGGACAAAGACTTATAAATGGTCTGAAACCCTCGAGCACCGTACCTCTAAGAAGGGGAAGATCCAGAGGCAGGGAAAGGAACGGGAGGAAGTGTGTTTTGCATGTGGAAAGCAGGGCCACTGGAAGAGGAACTGCACATAGAAGTGTGGGGACTCTAATGGTGCATTTGTTATCAAGTGCAATCTTTCTATTTCTACACATTGGGTATTAGATACAGCTTATGGGTCTCACATCTGTATTCAAATTCAGCAACCAAGTTGATTTATAAAGATCGCCAGAGGAGAGGTGGATCTTCGAGCTACCAATGGCGCAAGGCTGTCTACGTTGTCTATTGGCGGCTACCACCTCTCATTGCTGACTGGGATGATTTTGGTTTTACATAACTGTTATTATGTGACTAGTGTTACCAAGAACATAATTTCTTTATCTTGATTTGATATGGATGGATTTGTTTTCAAATTTGGAAATAAGGGTTGTCTTTTTTATAAGAACAACGTATGTTATGGTATGGAACATTTAAATAATGGTTTGTCTGTATTGAATTAGGAAAACCAAGTATTGTCAATCGATAACGAAACAAACTCACATGACTCATACATCAACCAGTTATGGCATCACCGCCTTGGTCATGTGAACAAGAAGCGTTTGGCAAAGCTCTGACAAGATGGATATTTAGACTCTACTGAGCTAAAACCACTTGATAGATGTCACGCTTGTTTACAAGGAAAAATGACCAAGCCGCCTTTTGGTGGAAAAGATGAAAGGGCCACAGAGCTTCTTGGATTGGTACACACGGATGTGTGTGGGCCATTTCCAGTAGAAGCTAGAGGTGGATATTCTTACATCATTACTTTTACTGATGACTTGAGTAGATATGGATATGTCTACTTAATGAGGTATATGTCAGTAGCCATAGAGAAAATTAAGGAATTCAAGAATGATGTAGAGAATCTGCTTGGTAAGAAGATAAATAAGCATCAATCAGATCGAGTTGGAGAATATCTGAACCAAGAATTCATCAATCTTCTACGGGAGTCTGCGATTCTATCTCAGCTCACTCCTCCTTATACACCACAGTGGAATGGTGTTAGTGAAAGGAGGAACCACACCTTGTAGGACATGGTGAGGTTGATGATGAGTCATGTGGATCTTCCATTATCCTTTTGTGTATATGCATTACAAACTACACCATACACATTAAACTGAGTACCAACTAAGGCAGCAAATGGAATTCCATCCGAGTTATGGAATGGAAGGAAACCCACTTTGTCTCACACACGTGTATGGGGATGCGAGGAATTTGTTAAGGCCTTATTAGGAAACAAACTAGCACCCCGGGGCACAAAGTGTATCATTATAGGATATACCAAGGAAATGAAAGGATATTACCTATATTACCCTCAAGACAAGAAAGTGATTGTCACCAGACAAGACTTATTTCTTGAGAGGGAGAACATACTCAAGAAGGATAGTGGGAGAAAGATTGACTTAGATGAATTTGATGCTCAAGATACATAGGATTTGGTACAGGAACAAGTTCCATAGGTCCCCGTGGAAGAGGTTCCAGAAACACAAGTACCTTGTAGGAGCTCAAGAGAGGTAAGGGAACCATTGAGATTTGGTTTCCTAGTCACCGAGGATGTTGAATCATTATTGTTGGACAATGATGAACCTATCTCCTACAAGGAATCATTAGAACGCTCATATGCTGCAACATGGCTAGAAGCTATGAATTCTGAGATGGATTCCATGTATCAGAACAAAGTTTGGGTTCTGGTCGATGAGCCAGTTGATGTAAATCATGTTGGATGCAAATGGGTATTCAAAAGAAATATGGATATGGAAGGTAATGTTAGCACCTATAGAGCTAGTATAGTGGCTAAAGGATTCAGACAGCGTCAAAGAATTGACTATGATGAAACCTTCTTGCCAGTTTCCATGTTTAAATCCATAAGAATCATACTTGCCATAGCTGCTTACCATGACTATGAGATTTGGCAGATGGATGTCAAAACAACATTCGTTAACGGGAACCTTCAAGAAGATGTCTATATGAAACAACCAGAAGGGTTTGTGACACCAGGTGAAGCCAAACGGGTTTGCAAGTTTCAAAAATCCATTTATGGACTGAAGCAAGCATCCAAGTCATGGAACATTAAATTTGATGAAGCCATAAAGGAATTTGGTTTCATTAAGAATGAATGTGAGCCATGTGTTTGTAAGCGGTTTAATGGGAATGCAGTCGTCATCTTAGTGGTATATGTTGATAACATATTTCTTATTGGAAATGACATACCAGCCTTACAGTAAGCTAAGTATTAGTTGAACAAGTGTTTCTCCATGAAGGACTTAGGACAAGAAGCCTACATTCTAGGGATCATGATCATTTGTGACAGATCCAAGAGGCCACTTGGACTATGTCAGGGTACATACATTGACCAGATACTAAAGAGATTTAGTATGGAAAAATCCAAGAGGGGATTGGTTCTAGTGTCACATGGCTTACATCTTTCTAAGAAAATGTGTCCCCAGACACAACAAGAGAAATATAGGATGAGAAAGATCCCATACGCTTTAGCTATAGGATCCATCATGTATGCCATGTTATGTACCATGCTTGATGTGGACTATGCATTGAGAATGGTAGGCAGATATCAAGCAGATCCAGGAGAACAACATCGGACTGCTGTTAAGACTATCCTTAAGTATATGACAAGAACTAAGGATATGTTCCTGGTGTATAGAGGAGACGAGGATCTTGTTATCAGAGGTTATGTTGATGTTGGTTTTCAAATAGATCATAATGATCTGAAGTCACAATCTGGATATGTTTTCTCTCTCAATGGAGGAGCTATGAGATGGAAGAGTTCAAAGAAGCCAGTTGTTGTTGATTCTATAGTAGAGTTCGCCTATATAGCGGCTTCTGATGCATCCAAGGAAGCTATCTGGATTCGTAACTTTGTCCAGGAGCTTGATGTGGTGCCTAGCAGTAAAGATCCCATTACATTGTTTTGTGATAATACTACAGTGGTGGCTCTTGAAAAATACCCAAGGTCACATAAACGGACAAATCACATACTCCGAAAGTATCACCCCTTGAGGGATTTCTAGCCAAGGGGTGAAGTTGCAGTGAGCATAGTGTCCATGGAAGATAACGTGGCAAACCCCATGACTAAATGACTATCTCAGCAGAAGCATGAATATTATGTGAGAGCTAGCGGGTTAAAGGTTGTTAGTAGTTTGTTCTAGTACAAGTGGGAGTCTGTTTGAGTTGGTGGTCTAGAACCAACTACTTTGTACATTATTTATTAAATAAAATCCTTATCACATATTGATTGTTCTTCTGTGTGACATGTCATGTGATAATGTCCTAAGGACAGCTGTTGCATTAAAGGGTCATAGAGGATCCCTGCTATGATGAGAACCTGGAAGTTCCATAACACTGTTCTTGAATGTATGTTCTATGGTCGGATGATATTATTTGAGGGACACAAATAATAAAGGTCATTAGGGGTGAGGACTCATAAAACATTGAGGCACCTTCTCATGGTGTGCGCCCTTGGTAATATCCAGGAGGATATTATGAGAACGAGACCCGACAGTAGGAAATCCACATTTCATAGTGTCATTGGATGTTCCTATCTACGGACGTGTGTATTGGTCGTTAGACTTTATGATTATTATTAATGGGTATTACAACTCACGCACTTAGATGTATTGATGAAAACTGTAATGACACACTGTTCACAGTGAGGTAGGATATGTTGGATGCGTCACGAGTAATACCGCATTAATAGATAATGTGAGAAAGGATTTGTCCCTTCCGTTCCATAATGGAAGTATATATCTCAGGCCTTTTGATGGAATTGATATAGCCTAAATAAATCCATGGATATGGTAAGGTATGGGAAAGTTCAATTCCGGGAGGTCAAAGAAAGAATAATCAAGCACATGGGTTGATGGAACTAGCATGCAACCCGCTTGATTGGAGATATCGAGACAAAGGGATTATATTACACCGTAAGCGTTCATAGGAGGTGACTCATCATTGCGGCGTCAACTTCTTTCTCTATGGGTGCCTTGGCGTGTTGCTAGACGCTAACCTTGGACTTTGGGTAGGATCCGCCTAATGCCACTGAGAAAGAGGCCTAGAGGGTCACACATTAAGTGTGTCCATGTATATCAATTAAATATTAATTTAACAAGTTGAATAAAGATTATTCCCAATTGTGGTTTAATAATTATTCAAAGATGTCTGATCACAGTTATTTCGACACTAGTTATTCAAGAGAATATATTGTGGGTGAAATAATAAATATTTATTAGGGAGTAATGCAGTTACATTTATTTAAGAAATAAATAGCCATTAATCAATGTCTAATAAATATGGTGGAGGAAAATAAACAAAACTGAAAAATAAAAGTACACACCATGTATATTTATATATACACGCCGTGTAGTTTATTTTTTTGGGAATTGGGAGAAAATATTGTTTATTTAATTAAATGATATTAAATGTAATACGTTGGACACATGTCAAGTAATAATGATGGTAAACTCTCATTATTAAGACATCGGGTATTACTAAGAATAAAATTAAATGATTAAATGCTTATGAGCAATTAATTTATTTTATTATTCTTGGTATTGTAAATCCTAATTACATTATTCTAAAAAAAGGGTTCGCGATTTTTTTTTGGTTGTGCACAATTGATTGGAAATACTCTCATTCCAAAAGAGAATTCCCTTTCCACCAAGAACGCTTCCAAGTTACGAAAGCATGATCCTCCACATGATCAAGGCGATTGAAGACAGACATCACAAGAGAAGGATCTTCCGCGCTAGCACCCGGAGTTCCCTTCGGTGACGTCCATAGATACGTGGCACACGTGTGGATCACCGCTAGAGGAATCCTACACTTGGATTCTCCGACTCAACGACGGATCACATGATCA
The DNA here is from genome assembly GCA_963277665.1 of Viscum album. Taxonomy (NCBI): domain Eukaryota; kingdom Viridiplantae; phylum Streptophyta; class Magnoliopsida; order Santalales; family Viscaceae; genus Viscum; species Viscum album. The sequence goes on along the minus strand of OY728136.1, from coordinate 895,825,451 downwards.
TGATCGGAGACACCAACGAAGAAAGAATTCCATCGAGGTAATTATTATGAATTAATTAAATTAATTATAAACAACATATCAAGATCCTATCTCAAGGTTTCTGGGACTCTTGTTTTCTTTTTCGTTCTTCATTCTATTCCAAAGATCCAGCATTTTATATAATGACGGATCTCGGATTGAACGTCATCTAACGCTAAAATTATAGTTGGGAAAACCCACCAACGTGCTTCCGATGCGCTCGGAACCTACATATATAACATGGTAATAATCAAAATAAAAGGAATAATAAGCATGATAAATTTTATCAATAAATTATATAATTTACATAAGTAAATTATTTTATAATATGATAAATGCATATGGTGAATCTGGCTTGAGGTAACATGTACTTTTCTTCAAACCCAACATTTTAATTGTTCGAATGATTAATTTTATAAATATTTTATTCCATTTCTATATTATTTAAATTATTTAATTATGTATTTATATGGAAATAAGGGAATTATAAAGGAAATGTTATGTTTCCTTTCACATTTAATCAATGAGTTTTAAAAGGAATCCATTAATGATCTTTTTGAATTCCATTATAAAAGAAAAAAGGAATTTTATATTTTAAAGTATGTGGTGACAATGAATTTTCCTGCTACTAAAACCATTATTTTATGTTTTAATTCTGTTGTAATACTTCATTTTTTATTCAAATAAAAAATATCCTTCAATTTTTTCATGGAAGTTTAATTTTAAAAAATAGGATTTAAATTAATTGGATATATCTATATCTAAAAATGTTTTAGTATGGGTGAAAAGAATTTCTTTATAATGAAATATTTTATGTATAATGAATATGTTATGGGTTTTGGGAACTTATTATAATGATGACTGGTTATGTTATAAACCCATAGTGGGTGAACCCATTATAGATCTACAATATATTGGGCAGAAGAATGAAGTTAAACTATTTGGATTATCCTAAGAGATTAAGGGAATTTACCAATATGGTTATTCAAAGTCTGACCACTATGATTATTTTTTTTGTAATTGTGAAGGTTTTTCTATGTTTAACAAAGAAGTTCATCCCATTTGTTAGAGTGATATAAAAATGATACCTCAATTTACCTATATGAATTATGTATGATTACTATGGGGGGTTTTGAAGGAAGTAATAGTATTTAATACAAGTAAATAATGAGATTATTTTCAAATAAAAATATATGATACATATTGAATGTGAAAAGGATGACTTTGTGAAAAATCAGTTCATGATATTTTTGTGATTAAAAATAATCCTTTACATTTTTTATTATCCGTTTAATATTTCTTATTAAATTTTCACTAAAAAGACATGGGTAGAAAAACATATATTATAGGTTATAAAATTTTTACTTTGAAACCAAAGATTATTTTTTCAAAGGAAAATATCTATTAATATTCATAGACTAATAGTATCTTTTATTCCTTTTATTTCCCTTACTTATATATTTATGCACATCCATGTTTTTTAATTTTTTCACAAGATGAGTCATGAAAAGGATGAGGTAAAGATGAAAATGGTGAAGATTTGACATAAAAAGAAAAAATATCTTTTTAAATGTTTTGATTTTTTACAAAATGGATGATTAATTGAATCTTCCACTTTTTAATATGTTTGTTTCTAAATATGATTTATGACCTAAATATCTATATATATATAAATAAATAATATTTGGGAATGTAAGATCGTAAATTATATTTTACGTTCACTAGAATAAGTAATGTATAAGGATATCTCCTTATAGTAACTCACACATTAAATAATAATATTTTAATAATATATAACAATTCATTTAAATTTGGTGTTTCTTGTAATTCAAGCTATCAAAGGGAATTTTTTTAGAGAACTATATTCTATAATCTTAGGCTGTTATAGAATAAAACAATAATTACAATAAGTTTTTAATTATATAATTTCAATATACATGTAATGTAATAGAAAGAACCAACCTTGAATATATATTTTAATCAATCATTGAAATTTATATTTAACTATTTAATCATTATTCAGTTATTTTATACCCATTAAAAATTATTCTATATCTCTATGACTATAAAATAAGGTTGTATGACTTTTTTGGTAAAGAGTGTGAAAATACCTAATTAGATAAGTAACCAATAAATCACTATATATTTTATTTACATAATGAAGTGATAATTGAAATTTAAATTTACTCATATAGAAAACAATTACAGCACTAGAATGAATATATCCTCATCAATAATAACATAAATGATTAATTTTTAAAATATTTGTAACATATAAACTTCCCATATTTGTTCGAACTCATTTAGAACTCCAGAATACTCTCTAATGTAAAATAATTCTATAATAAATTCACTGGCCCTTGAGAAAAATGAGAATGTTATGATAGTATCGTTTCATAGAATATATTTTTTAACAATTCATTATATTTTATATAATCCAATATATCATAAATTTTTGAAAACATTAAATGTAATTTGAATTCGAATATATATAATAATTGAAAAAACATACCTTACATGTCAATTAAAAAACTAGGCTAGAATGACAATATAAAAACAATACCCAAAGTATATCTAACAATTGTAATGAACTTATTAGGAAATAGAACTATAGTTGTTAGATTAATAATATCATGTATTATTATGATTTATTACACTAAAATATGTAAATAAGTATCCTAATCATTTAATTTATAATAAAAAATAAGTTTTAATAAGGAAGTGAAAGAACTAGATACGATGTATTTATAGGCATTGTTTGTATTTATATATTTCAAACTATAGACTTCACATATGGTTTAATTCATTAATAAAACTAATTATTTTTAGTTTGGAGCTTGTTATTTATTAAATATATTTCTCCCTAGTATTATGTTTCCCCATATTATACATAAGGATTTCTAAAAAACTTCTAATAATAACACCAATCTAATTTCATCTTATGTGGACCAATTGTTCTTGCTTACCTAATAAACAAACAAGAATTTCCTTTCCACCATAAGATAATAGGGTCCCTAATGCGACTTTACCTTGAATAGAACCATCAAAAGATATATATATATATATATATATAGTTTTAGATTCATGAATTTACTAAATAGTAATATTTGTAAAAAATAATATTTAGTATTTTACAATCTTATCATCTACTTCTTTTAGGGGATCTGTAATAATGTTTACATTTTTTTCATTCTCACACACCACTAGTTATCATTGTGAGTTGGGGATATGGAGGAACAAAATTATCCTCTTAGAAATAGTTGCGAGAGTTATATCATAATTCATCAATCTTTTCAGTAATCATTGAGTTGCAATATAATGGATACCGTTAATGTGACAAACTATAATGGAATACATTATACTATTGGGTCTCTTGGTGTAATCTCTTAAATTCCAATTACATAATAATAAATTAAAAAGATATTAATTAATTAAACTAAAATTTGATAAATTGTTTTTATACAGAAAAATTTTCGTACTAGAAAGGCTTTCTCTTAATAGATACAAAAAAACATGTCCCAAATATCAACATGTAAAAAACCATATTTTGGGCATGGATTTTCAGTTTTTGTTATTCCTAAAAATATTAACTAAAGTAAAATTTTATTTAAAACACCTCCACATATTTTCAAAAAATTGCATCCACCTCATGTTAACTAATTTTATATTACGGAAGTTGAATATCATCTATAATTTAATAGATATAATTTTGGTTATGAAAAATATATAATAATGGAAATACTTGGTAAGAAATAAACCAGAAGGGATATTTTAACATTATTATCTCCCAAAATTAATATTTCATTCCCCAATCAATGCTATTAAATTATGATGTATTTCTATAATCTTACCTTGAATCGACATAGCCATGCGACTCTTAAACTGCTTTTAATTTGGGCATACTACGTTATTATTGTTATTTAATTAAATTGGAAACCTATATTCTTTTAAATTATTAATAAAAATTAGTTTTAAATAATCCCACATCTACTTACATTATGTATTATCTTCTCTGGGGAATAATAATTTTCAGAAATAGTATGTTCATTAATAGTGCTGAAACTAATTTCCACGAACATATGTTTGATTCCAATAAATCATATTAATATTATGTAAGCACTAATATGAAGAGTCGGACACATTCCATGATGAATGTTCCTCTTCCTAGTGTCTATCATTTAAATAGATGCATGTTAATTTAATGACAATATATATAACTATTTTTTATTATTATTTAATGATTTCTATCACAAAAAACATATTATTTTTAATAAATAGAATATATAAATATATAACTAATAAAACTACTGAAAATTTAAAAAATTATATCGATTAATATAAAGAAATAGTTAGAGAAAATGATAATATTAGGATTCATCAACCAAAGAATGTGTATATAAAATGGATGAATATAAATATTTACATTAAATAGAATAAATAAAAAATATTTATATATTTAAATATTTTATTTCAGAAAAATAAAGTGGGTTTACATATTTATGTTTCCAAAAATATATATATATAGAATAAGTATTTATAGAGTAACAATATGTTTACTCATATCCTTTCTTTGTGATCATTTCATATAGTATGTACCATGTCTATATCACTATCATTTTTATCCTAGCTAATAAATATTGTAATCTTACTTAATTATGCAACATTATCAATAATCTAATCACCAAATTGATTTGTTTACTTTCAATATGGAAGACAAATAATCATTCTATTGTTTAATATCATAAAATTCATACTTCACATGAATTTCCATGTATAATATATCCCTTTTGAAAATAATTATCTTTAAATTAATATATTTAAATACATATGTCACGACCCGCCTTCACCAAAAGGAGGGAAGGGTCAGATGATTGCCAGGCCCATCCTTTTTTAAGTTGAAGGAGAGATAATGACCCCCGAAACCTGCCTTCAATAGGTTCCGGAGTGGAGACTAGCTCCAAGGGTATAGAAAATTCTCGCAAATGGAAAGCATTACCCTTTTTATTTTATAGGATCGAGAGATAAGGAGAAGAAAACCCAACAACACCAAGGTAGGGAGAAAACTAAAGCAAAAAAAAAATAAACCATTCCCACATGCATGTTTCAAAAGTAAAAGCCACAAGGTGCAAAAAGGTGACTACAAGGTAAGTACCAAAAAGGAAAACAACAACTGCAACTGCTCCAAAAGTCCGAGCGAGTAAGGTCCTGCGTAATCCCCGAAGCCCTCCTGGAAACCTGAATGTAGTTTTATATACGTAGGGTGAGCATACAAGTACACTCAGTAAGGAAAGCCAAAGACTCTTGTGCACAAGTGGGGGAACTTACTAAAGTCCCGTGAGAAAAGAGTAAACTAAACACCTATCAAGGTAAACTATCCACCCCAGGACTCACCAAGGCACACTCCCCACATAACGCAAGTCAAGTAATTTATATAATAAGAGAACATCGATGTTTGGGTACCCCGCGCCACATTCCCACTGGTTATTGAGACATCCTATGCATCGACCAATCCCGCCATTCTCACCATAGTCCCACTGCCACACGCGCCCGCACACACCTAGGCCACAACTACACGCAGTCCCACTACTGAAATCCCGCCCGCACACACCTGGGCCTCAACTGCACGCAGTCCCACTGCTGAATCCCACCCGCACACACCTGGGCCACAACTGTCACACGTAACTATGCCTGCAAACACCTAGGCCAGAACAACCACCACCACGCCCGAAGACACCTGGGCCTCATCCCAAAGACACTTTGGAAACCACCTGCCGCACACACCTGGACAACCACCACACTACCTAACCTGAAGGTTCTTGGGCTAATAATGGACTTCAGGCCATCACAGCCTGCCCGAAGATACTTGGGCTATCCGGAAAAGGGAGCATAAAAGGAGCTAATAACCAGCCACTAAAATAGTGTTGGAAATACCACCCTCCCCCATTAAATGGGGGTGTTCGGCACTAGGTTCTCAACTTGGGAGGGGCACGAATAAGAAACACAAAACTACATGTATAGATATAGGTAATAAGCACTCACCAAATATTAGTTTTTTTTCTTCGGACAGCCTATATATCACAACAACACTCAAATCCAAGTCGCGAATCACGCTAACAACCCATCATCCAATTCTTATTTCATGTTCAGTAACAATATTTGGGTTAAGCACCACTGGGCATCTAGTAGGCATAGGCATAAGTCCAGAAAAGTAAACAGTCAAACATCAACCAAAACGTCCACACCTGGTTCTCAACAACAGAGGATTCCACCCCAATTTGTGATATGAACACGTAACCACGCGGATTTAAAACTCACAACCACCGAAATTATAAAAGATCAGGGGATCCCATCCCCTACCACATCTCCAGCAATCGGCCCGAAGGGAAAACATCCAACTACCACCACCAACACAAGCAGGGCCTTGCATGTATTTTCAGATTTAAACGACTTAACACACTATATGATTCAAATTCCATGTTTTTTAACCGAGTTTATCAAAAAAAGGAATGATCCTGATGCCTCAAATTATTTGGCCGGATATACGTGATTAACCAAAATTCACTTTTCACATCAGGATTTTATAACCACAACAAGCTATTTAAAACATTAGCATGGGTTCATGTGTGCACAAACAATGACCACCAATGGCCTCGATTTTCAGGAGGTATAAGCCAGCACAACTCAACATGATGGTCATAAGAGAAACAACATCAAAACATAAGACAACATCAATGATCGCAGTCCCATCCCCCTTCTTTCTTTATAGAATTCATTCGTTATCTTTAATTAGGTCTGGTTTATCAAATTCTACAGAAACAAAAGCACACCCACCCCGCATGATACACCAAGATAGAGGCAAAGGATAAATTCCCTACTTGTTGATAGATTATCGACGTTTAGGCCGGGGGCGCGGAACATTACGGATAGCGATGCGGTCGGTCCGACACCCCAGAAGCTGTTTGTGAAAGTCACGATGGAGGAAAGGAGAAACCACGGCTATCCCTTAGTTTATAGAAGCTGGGGACGGTTGAGGTGAAAACATAAATCCACGTAAGGTGCGGGGGTCGTGGGTTGATCACGCGGCTCCACTCGTCACAAAAAGGGTCGGGTGGTTTTAAGCCGACTGATGATTTGATGAAGCATTTAATTAAAAATCTTATGGGCGTTGCGGGTCTTAAAACACGGTTAAACGAGTCAGAATAGGGTTTAAACCCCTATTTACGCAAAGGAGCATTACTGGGAACAACATGACAATGCCGGGTGACGGCGATCGGTCTCACCGATCGGTGTCACCGAGACGCCACTCCTTTAGAACCTGGATTTTGGTAAAGGGAAGGACCAAAAGCATCTGGGTCATCACATCAGATACCTCTCAAACTATTCTCATCCCCGAGAATTTAGATAACCCAGAAGGGAAGGGAGTGTCCGAAAAACCACCCCAAAAGATACCTCTCAAGAGCGAACCTCATCGATAACTAAGAACATCTTCCTGTCACGATCCTAGCAACATACCATGCCAAACTGCCCGGGTACGTGGGACAGGGAGTCTCCTCCCCCAAGTCAAGATATTATCCACTTTGGGCGACACTGACTTGCCCGCACGGGTTTAATCGCATCCACCTTAATGCATATTGATTAGGGGTCGGGTTCTCTCCTTCCCTATAGCCGGGGGTTTTCACACACAAGCAGAGGAAAGAAACCAGTACATTTCATAGCCAGAGGACAAAACGTCCTACCACAACAGGTAAAACAAGGAACAAAACTCAAAACAACTCTGGGTACTGGGTACACATCTGTGCTTCCCTTTCCCACGTACTCTCCTCAAGCCCACCATGTCTCCACATCATGTGAACCAAGGGAATGGTTCGCCCACGAAGAACCTTCTCCTTGTGATCCTCGATCATCACTGGTCTATGCACAAAGGTCACGTCGCCCTCGATGTCCAGCTCGCCCCAATCAAGGACGTGCGAATTGTCGTGCAGATACCGACGAAGCTGGGACACATGAAAGACATCATGTATCCTTAATAGCTTTGGTGGCAACGCTGGCTGGTAAGCCACTTTGACGACCCTCCTCAACACTTGGAAGGGTCCGATAAACCTAGAGGAAAGCTTACTCCCCTTTCCAAACCTCCGCTGCCCACGCCCAGGGGAGACCTTCAAAAATACGTGGTCCCCAACCTCAAACCCCAAAGGCCTCCTCCTGGTATCAGCATACGACTTATGTCGGTCCTGGGCTGCCTTCATCCTTTCCCGTATGAGCTAAACCTTCTCTGTCGTGTTCTGCACCACCTCTGGACCAAGGATGCGTGCCTCTCCTACTTCGGTCCAACACACAGGCGAATGGCATGGCCTCCCATACAAAGCCTCAAACGGGGCCATGCCGATGGTAGAGTGGTAGCTATTATTGTAGGAAAACTCTACCAGAGGCAAGTATTGCACCCATGACCCTCCGGAGTCCAGAACACATGCTCATAGCATATCCTCCAAGGTCTGGATGGTGCGCTCTGTTTGCCCATCTGTCTGGGGATGGAATGCGGTGCTAAAATGTAAGTAGGTTCCCAACGGATGATGCAATCCCCTCCAGACCCGCGAGGTAAACCGTGCATCCCTATCTGAGACTATAGACCTCGGAACTCCAGGAAACTGCACCACCTCATCCACATAATTTCATGCCAAAGAATCCACAACACTCAACTCCCTGATCTCCAGAAAGTGAGCCAATTTCGTCAACCTGTCCAATACTACCCAGATGGCGTCGTACCCTCCTTGGGTCTTGGGTAGTCCCGTGACTAAATCCATTGAGATGTCATCCCACTTCCACATGGGGACACCTAGGGACTGTAGTAGGCTGCCTGGAACTCAATGTTCAGCCTTCACTTACCGACACACTAGGTACTTGGCCACAAACTCCGCCACTGCTCGCTTAACTCCGGGCCACCAAAACTGCCTCTTCAAACCCAGGTACATCATGGAAACTCCAGGGTGTACCACCAGGGGTGATTTGTGGAACTCACTGAGGACCCTACCGCGCATCGCCTCTGGGACCAATAATCTCCCCTGGAAAAGCATTCGGTTCTGACCATCCTCGGTCCATCATTCCGGAGCATTGCCCTGGTCAACTTGGTCATGCATCACTTCGCACTCTAGGTCACCCCGCTGAGACTCTTCCACCAGCTGAAATAGGGATGACTGCACTTTCATCTGATATAGGCAGCCTCTGCCGCTATCCATCTTCGCATCCAGGTGTAAGGCAGCCAACTCTTCCATTGCCTTCCAGGCGTCCGCCGACTCTCGGACCGCATCCCTCTACGTCCTCCTGCTCAAAGCATTAGCCACCACATTTCCCTTGCCCTCAGTATAAGAGATCTCGAAGTCGTAATCCTGGAGTAACTCCACCCATCTCCGCTGTCGCAAGTTCAAGTCCCGCTGGGAGACGATATACCTCAAGATTTTGTGATCTGTAAAGACCACAAAGTGTTCCCCGATGAGGTAGTGCCGCCATAACTTTAGGGAAAAAATGACCGCTGCAAGATCCAGGTCGTGGGTGGCGTAATTATGCTCATGGGAACGCAGCTGCCTGGACCCGTAAGAGATCACCCCCCGTCGCTACATCAACATGCATCCCAGGACATGTCCCGAAGCATCGCAAAATACCTCATAGGCCTCCCCTTATTCTGGTAATCCCAGCACTAGGGCACTGACCAACTTCCCCTTCAGATAGCTGAAGGCTGGCTGGCACAGCTCACTCCATACGAATGCCTGGTCATTCTTGGTCAGAGCCATCAAAGGGGCTGCTACTCGGGAGAAGTTGGGTAAGAACCTCCGGTAGTAACCTGCCAACCCGAGGAAACATTAGACTTCTGCCACATTCTTGGGTGTTTCCCAAGAAACAACTGCTTCGACATTTGATGGGTCGACCGCTATCCCCTTCTCTGACACTACGTGCCCGAGGAAGTGCACTTCTCATGTCCAGAACTTGCATTTTGACAACCTCCCATATAGCTGGTTTCGTCAAAGGACCTCCAAAACTATCCTCAGGTGCTCTGCATGGTCCTCCTCTGATCTAGAGTAGACCAGGATGTTGTCGATGAACACAACCACGAACCGATCCAGGTACTCCGGGAAGATGGAGTTCATAAGCCCCATGAACACATCTGGGGAGTTCGTAACACCGAAGGGAATGACTACGAACTCGATGTGTCCATACCTGCACCTGAACGATGTCTTCGGGATGTCGCTCTCTTTCACCCTCATCTGGTGGTACCCAGACCACATGTCGATCATTGAGAACCATCCTGCCCATTTCAGCTGGTCAAAAAGATCATATATCCTTGGGAGAGGGTAGAAATTATTGATCGTCACCTGATTCAACCTCTTGTAGTCTATGCACAGACTATGACCTCCATATGACTTCTTTGCAAACAAGACCGGAGCACCCCACGGTGACGTACTCTGACGAAATTAAACCCTCTTCATCAGATCGTCAATCTGTATCTGCGACTCCCGTAGTTCCGAAGGTGCCATCCGGTAAGGAGACATCGAGACTGGATGAGCGTCGGGCTGTAGGTCTATCCCGAACTCGATATCACATCGAGGGGGTAGAGTCGTCACCTCTTAAGCAAATATGTCGATAAACTCACGGACGATCATTGGTACTTCCACCATTTCCACATCTACTGATTCTACCGTCAGATCGGTCAACAAGAAGAGGAGAGGTTCCTCTATCATGTTTCCCTTTGGACTGCTCTGCTCGCTGGTGAAGGTAACATGCCGGCTTTCCAAGTATGAGAACACCACCATCCTACGAAAATAGTCGATGACGGCGCACACAGAAAATAGCCAGTCGATTCCTAGGATGACATCGTATGGATGAATATGTAGCAGAAGTTGATCCTGTACCGACTGATGTGGCCCTATCATAAGTCTATAACCCCGACAAATGAACAACAAGTCGGTCTGACCTCCAACTGGTGTGCTCAACACCAGGGGAACTGGATGTCTCTCTGCATCTAGCCCCAAGGCACGGGCTAGACTGGGTGCAACGAAGGAGTGCGAAGCTCTGGTATCGAACAAAGCATAATCAAGAGTTCTAAACAGACTGATCATACCTCGAACAACCTCTGGCTCTGTTGGGACTACTTCCTCTGCAGCGTGCAACTGTCCACGCCCAGCTCCCCTTCCCCTTGGCTGTCAGCCACCCCCCGACCACACCCTGGTTGAGGTCCCTGTGGAGAGCCCTGAGGTCGGCCTCCTCCTACGTCTGCCCTCAGAGGAGCAGGAGCTCGCTATCCCCGCTGCTGCTGCTGGGGTGGGTGCTGGGGCTAACTTCCGCTGATGTACTACACCCGGTCTGGGAACTGACTTCGGAGATGCCCAGGGCTCCCACAGATGAAGCACCATGGTCCCGGGCCCGTAGGAAAAGGGCGAGGGCCGGGGGATCGAAACTGAAACTGCTGCGGCCTGCTCCCTGCAGGTCGGAACCTAGAGGGTCCTGACGCTGGAGGCCTGGTGCTGACGGCTTTCCCCTTTGATGGTCTTAGATGGGTCCCCTCTCGTGACACTCCCCCTAGAGCATGCATCCGCTCCACCACTTCGGCCTTCTTCTGGACCTCAAAGTACGTCGGTAGGGTAAAGGGGGTAACAACTTACTGGAGGGAGGGTCGAAGTGCCTCCTCCAAACGTCTTTCCAGATACACCTCATCGGGAAAGTGATCCGGAGAAAAACGTAGGAGGTCTTTGAACTTGATCCCAAGCTCCCTCACAGACATACTCCCCTGCGGGAGGGAGAGTAGCTCCTGCCTCTTTTCTGATTTCATCGTCGAGGAGAGGAACTCTGCCCGGAACACCTTCTCGAAATCCACCCAAGCCACCTCAGATTCTCTCCTCTCCCATAGGTAAAGCATCCACCACTGACGTTCTGATCCCCGCATCTAGCTAACGGCCAGGGGAACCCAGTACTCGGTCGGGGCCCGAATCTGGCCGAAAGCTATAACTAGCTCCTCTATCCAGCCTTCTGTCTTCATATCAGAGGTGCTTCCCTCATACTTCTCGAGGGCCTTTTGCTGGAAGGCTTGAAGAGTCTTCTGCCACTAGTCGTCCTCTTCCTCTCGATCAGCTCTCTATCGATTGGCCAAAGTAGTCTCAGGGGCCTCGATCGACTGTACCACACGTGGTCGCCTTCCAGGTGCCATAGCTGCAAGGTAAACCAAGAATGCCTAAGACCATGTAGTGCATAATATCGTCCTTAAAAATTCTTAAGATTTAAATTTATTCTTAATTCCCAAGAAAACCCAGAAACACAAGAACACAAGTCATTATGATGCATATACCCTTCCTAGGGTCTCTACCCTGCATTCAGTGCGGCCTCACTTGGTTGTTCGGTAGGTCCAGTGTCCTTGCATCGGATCACGGGGGGGCCTAAAATCATGTGTCCTAGCCGGTCTTCCCTGGCCTAATTCATGCCCCATGGTCACCCAACACCGTTGCCTTACCATCCCATGAAATCCTCACTGTGCCTATCTCCAGACTCCGTCCTAGCCTCTGATACCATTCTGTCACGACTCGCCTTCACTAAAAGGAGGGAAGGGTCACCTGATTTCCAGACCCTTCCTTCTTTAAGTTGAAGGAGAGATAATGACCCCCGAAACCCACCTTCAAAAGGTACCGAAGTGGCGACTAGAACCAAGGGTATATAAAATTCTTGAAAATGGAAGGCATTACTGTTTTTATTTTATAGGATCAATAGATAAGGAGAAGAAAACCCAACAACACCAAGGTAGGGAGAAAAGTAATGCCAAAAAAAATAAACCATTCCCACATGCATGTTTCAAAAGTAAAATCCACAAGGTGAAAAAAGGTGACTACAAGGTAAGTACCAAAAACGAAAACAACAACTACAACTGCTCTAAAAGTCCGAGCTAGTAAGGTCATGCGTAATCCCCAAAGTCCTCCTGGAAACCCAAAAGCAGTTTTATATATGTTGGGTGAGCATACAAGTACACTCAGTAGGGACAACCAAAGACTCTCGTGCACAAGTGGGGGAACGTACTAAAGTCTCGTGAGAAAAGAGTAAACTAAACACCTATGAAGGTAAACTATCCACCCCAGGCCTCAACAAGACACACACCCCAAATAACGCAAGTCATGTAATTTATATAATAAGAGCACATCGATGTTTGGGTACCCCGCGCCACTTTCCCACTGGTTATTGAGACATCCTACGCATCGGACCAATCCCGCCATTCTCACCGCAGTCCCACTGCCACACCCGCCCGCACACACCTGGGCCAAAACTACACGTAGTCCCACTACCGAAATCCCTCCCGCACACACCTGGGCCTCAACTGCACGCAATCCCACTGCATAATCCCTCCCGCACACACCTGGGCCACAACTATCACATGTAACTATTCATGCAAACACCTAGGCCATAACAACCACCACCACGCCCGAAGACACCTGGGCCTCATCCCAAATACACTTGGGAAACCACCTGCCGCACACACCTGGCCAACCACCACACTACCCAGCCCGAAGGTTCTTGGGCTAATAATGGACTTAAGGCCATCACATCCTGCCCGAAGATACATGGGCTATCCGGAAAAGGGACCAGAAAAGGAGCTAATAACCAGCCACTAAAATAGTGTTGGGAAAAACAACCTCCCCCATGAAATGGAGGTGTTCGGCACTAGGTGCTCAACATGGGTGGGGCGTGAATAAGAAACAAAAAACTACAAGTATAGATATAGGTAATAAGCACACACCCAAAACTAGGTTTTTTTTTCTCCGGACAGCCTATAGATCACAACAACACTCAAGTCCGAGTCACCACTCACACTAACAACCCATCATCACATTCTTGTTTCATGTTTAGTACCAATATTTGGGTCAAGCACCACTGGGCATCTAGTACGCATAGGCATAAGTCCAGAAAAGTAAACAGCCAAACATCAACCAAAACGTCCACACCTGGTTCTCAACAACAGAGGATTCCACCCCAATTTTTGATATGAACAAGTAACCACCCGAATTTAAAACTTACAACCACTGAATGTATAAAAGAACAGGGGATCCCATCCCCTCCCGCATCTCCAGCAATTGGCCCGAAGGGAAAACATCCAACTACCACCACCAACACAAGCAGGGCCTTGCATGTATTTTCAGATTTAAACGACTTAACACACTATATGATTCAAATTCCGTGTGTTTTAACCGGGGTTATAAAAAAAGGAAAGATCATGATGCCTCAAATTATTTGGCCGGATATACGTGATTAACGAAAATTCACTTTTCACAGCAGGAGTTTACAACCACATCAAGCTATTTAAAACATTAGCAGGGGTTCATTAGTGCACAAACAACGACCACCAATGGCCTCGATTTTCAGGAGGCATAAGCCAGCACAACTCAACAAGATGGTCATAAGAGAAACAACATCAAAACATAAGACAACATCAACGATCACAGTCCCCCCCCTTCTTTCTTTATAGAATTCGTTAGTTATCTTTATTTCGGTCTGGTTTATCCAATTCTATAGAAACAAAAGCACTCCCACCCCGCATGATACACCAAGAGAGAGGAAAAGGAGAAATTCCCTACTTGTTGATAGATGATCGACGTTTAGGCCGGGGGCACGGAACTTTATGGATAACGATGTGGCCGGTCCGACACACCAGAAGCTGTTTATGAAAGTCACGATGGAGGAATGGAGAAACCACGACTATCCCTTAGTTTATAGGAGCCGGGGACGGTTGAGGTGAAAACACAAATCCGCGTAAGGTGTGGGGGTCATGGGTTCATCACGAGGCTCCACACGTCACAAAAAGTGTCGGGTGGTTTTAAGCCGACTGATGAATTGATGAAGAATTTAATTAAAACTCTTATGGGCGTTACTGGTCTTAAAACACGGTTAAACGAGTCAGAATAGGGTTTAAAACCCTATTTACGCAAAGGAGCGTTACTGGGAACAACTTTACAATGCCGGGTGACGCTAATTGGTCTCACCGATCGGTCTTGCCGATCAGTCTCACCGATCCGTCTCGCCAATCGGTCTCACCAATCGGTCTCACCGATCGGTCGCGCTAATCGGTCTCACCGAGATGCCACTCCTTTAGAACCCGGATTTTGGTAAAGGGAAGGACCAAGAGAGTCTAGGTCATCACAACATAGTCCTGATGGTCACATCACTTTTACTATCAATCCACGTTCTTACTAGGTATGATAAATATCTTGAGAGTCATGGGTATTGACTCAGGATTTTTCAATATAATATTTTCACCCACACCAATTATCTTGTTCCATTTTTATTATTGACCCTCTTTTTATAGTTGTATTTGTTTTATTGAATATTAATATCTTGAAGATATATTTATGTAGCATGTAAAATCAGATTAGTTATAGAACCCAATCTTATGATGAAGAAGAAGGATCTCCCAATTTTATTGTGATATTAATTAAGTGTGTATTAATATTAAGGAACATCATATATGATTATATTTTATTTTTTGAAGATATAATTCCATTATAACATTAATAAATATAAACATAATTAAGGAAACACGTTGTTTAATGATTGAGGTATAATGGGGGATTTATCAAGAACACACAGATATATATATATGATGGTGATGGTGATAAAGAAGTTTTAATGAAGAAGATATGAGGATGCAGAAATTATTAGTTTTTTTGCATTGGTTGATTGGTTGTTTATAGAAAAATAATAATTAAGGAGCTTTCCCAATAAAATGGCCAGATCAAGGCTATCTAGACACCTGATCATTCAGGATATAAAAATTATACATTCCAAAAGAACAGAAAGGTGATCCATGCAAACATGAGGGTATGTGTGAAGTAGGAAGAGAACATGTATGTATTTTCATAGGTGTGTGAGAGAACAGAGTTCTTAGCCTTCCTTGCACGAGTCAACATGGCACACCCCTAAAGAGCACTAGATCTAGTTGGACTTCAATAAGTCAGTAATGATTCACCATGGAATCGTAATACATGGAATATCCATTGGTTTTTTGATGTGGGAATGATAAATTATAAAATTTTATATTAATAAAACACTAGAGTTATAAATTTTAAACTCATACCGTGTATAATAGTTTTCTTCTTAATGTATAACTAATACATTCCATGAATTTAAGTCTTAATTTCTGTACCATCCTTAATGAATGAGTGAAAATAAGATGCAATTCCATGAATAATATGTTAATTATATAAAGAGAATATAAATTCAATACATTATTATAAATTTTTTTGAAGAATATAATGAAGAATATCATATTGTTGATAAGATATGGTGGATCCATAAGGTCAATTCACTAACCGCTTTTTTTTGGTTGATTCACTGACCATTGTTTTTCTCTGTCAAAAGATTTTTCACATGGTAAATAATTGAGAGTATTCATGTATTTGATCATTGAGCTAGATCCATTCATAGAAAATCCATTTTTTTGAACGTAATATTTAAACAATGTTTTGGTAATTTTGGGTTTCTATTATCTACATAAAGATAATCCATGAATCCAAGAGGGAATATAAATGTCATAAAAACTATGAAAAGGTTAAAAAAATTTGATATATTATACATAAAGGTAGATTAATATATTCCATACCTATTTAAAGGTATTATGGGATATATCGGGGAAACAGAAAGTTAATGTAATACCTATATAATGGTAATCAAAATACATTAATATAATTGTAATAAGATTGTTCTATAAACTTTGTAAGGGTATACGTGAGGCTAAAAAGGGGAGATTTGATTCCCATATTGTTCTAATGAAAAAAAATATAATTTTAGATTATTCCATCTATGAAAAGATTAAATTATAATATTAAGATAATAATCATCATCATTTCTGCTAATATTTATAGATGGAAGTAAGGATCTATTGAGAGTCTTCTATTGGATGGTTGGAGTTGCGATGAAATATCTGATTTTTAATAAATGTTCATGATTAGATGGAATTATAATATATATATATATATAGATATATTCTAGAGTGAAATAAAATTGGACCACATGATATTTCTTGTATTGTAAAGGAAGAAGAATGAAGATATAAAAATTCTTCAGCTATGTCTTCAGGTATATTTTGAATAATATTATAGAATTTATATAGGGTTTTTAATGGATACGGATTTAGAGGTTTAATGTAGAATATTTTTTGTATTTTTAATTACAAATAATTATGGTAATTCAAAATAATGATAAAGATAATGTGATAGTGATAAATGTTCATCATATCTATGTCTTATATTATAATAATAATCAATATGTTACAAAAAAGAGTTGATACAACATCATAGTTATAAATATATTGTTATGAACGAAAAAATTTGAGGGAGTTTTAGTGCTACTATTACGAACTGAATAAGAAGGAATGAAAGAGAATTTGTATATTCTGATTTCCATCATTAAATAAGATGATGATGAGTAGGAAATATAGAAAATAGAAAAAAATAAACTCTAGTTCACACATAATGAGAAGAGGGAAGAATAAAGGGGTGGTTTATTTCATTCATGCAAGAGAAGATCAAAATGCTTCAGTACTCAAGATTTGTATTATGAAGAACGAGAGGAGGATAAGGTATAAGATCTATATTTATTTTTTCACAAATAGAATTGAATTTCTATAACTAATATTGTATAGTTTAAAAAACATATAGGTATATTCATGCATTTATTTATGTTCATATAGTGGAAAAAAGCCTATGTAACAAAAAATAAGTCACCGTATTGTGTGGGAGGAACCGGTGTCTAGGAAGTGAGAATTAAAAATTTAAATATTATATTGAAAAAATGGATTTCAATGACATATCCTACCCATTTATAGAAGCTAATATATTTACTAGTGAGTTATGTGAATGTTGGTTTTTTATTCACACCAATGACAAGCCTTAATTATTAAATGGTTAAAACTGAAAATCAATATCCCCTTTGTCTATTTTTCTAGATGTAAAAGAGAAAGAGAGAATATATAAATATAGAACAATTGAATTTAAAAATTTACATAGGTAATAGGAAAATGTGTAAAATGTATAAATTTAATTAAAAATACCAACACTGATTAACACAGTCAAAGTGTTTAATAAATCCTAAATCAGTCGACTCATTTAGTATTAGAGCCTTGTTAACCTATGACTGAATTATATATATTAGTAATTTATCAATTTAAGTTATTTTATTATTTTTATTGAATTTATAATAAAATTCATATTGGTGATGAATTATCAGTCTCTAATCGTAATTAAATTTTATCTAAAGTCGTGATGAACATGAGATAGAAAGTGGAGAAGATGATTAAGAAGTGCTACTTCATTCCAAAAGAACTATATGTCATAGATTCACCATCAAATAATAATTTAGATGAATGATTTTCATTAAAAAATTAAGAATATGTGGTTTAATGTAACACTATCAGGATTATGGAACTCATGAGATTATAAATTATGTAAATGTTCTTGTGAAAACATCCACAATAAGTATAACCATGTCGGACTGGTCATATATTTTTATATTCAAATGATATATTATTTTGTATATTAAAAATTATGTTGTATTCTTATCCCAAAGAAAATTGTTCTTTTATTTGTGGAATATTTTAAATTAAATGGAATGGAATCCCTTCACCTTGAAGGTGAGGAAGATAGCTTAGAGAATTAATTTGGGAAAATAATTTACCACGTATAAATATTTCTAAAAAATTTAATATAAAATAAGATATGAATGGTGATTTTGAAGGGAGATAATATATGTTTTAAAATTATTGGATGAATATAATACAAGAAAATTATGGGACCCCAAAAAGAATTTGTAAAGAAGATATTATTATTATAAGGGAAAATAAAGAACAACATTAATGTTAAGAATAAAACACTGGAATTTAAATCCAAGAATATAATAAAGCATGATAAATTATTAAAAGAAAAGGTGAATGTGCATGATTATGAATATGGAAATATAAAGAATGATTATAAATAAATAGTTTAATTCATTGAATACTAGAATAATTCTCTGAAAATAAAGTGTCAAAAATTCAATGTAAATCTGAAGAATATAAGAATAACACATATTTAGTCTTCACAATTAATGAATCTAGGAAAACATTTCATAACTTTTTAAAAGGAGGAATTTAATGTTAATATTCATATGTGCAGTGTGAATAATACCCCCACATCATAAAATGAATATTATAAATAGGCCTAAAGAAGATGGTTCTATCTATTCATAATTTTAATTATTATTATAAATTAGCTTCTATTAGTGTAGATTTAAAAGTATATTCTCTAATAATTTGGATGATAAGAAATTGTTAAGAGCCCGGTAATATGTTTCTTGTGGATAATATAAGGAGTATGGGATATGGTTCCCCTAACATAGTATAACCATTGATAAAAAACCAAATTTCATCATTTTATCAAATCTAGTAATTATGAGTAACCTTTTATTTTGAAATGAATATCATGATTTTGAGGTATCATTGTTTGTTTACAGAATATTAGAGATTTATATTGGATTTATTAAATAATTTATTAAACGTAGAAGCAAAAAAGGTGAAAATTTATTTTTTGATCAATCTTTAGGAGATGAAACATCCACATACTAAAAAACATATTTAATTAAAAAATATTTGGAATGATTGAAGAAGTCTATGATGATTATATTGGGTGTGGTTACCAAAGTGGTGCATGTATATCCCAAAATGAATCAAAGACAAATGAATATTGAATTTACTAAAAGTTAAAGAATAAATAATTATCATTATTTGGAATAAAATAAGAGTATCCTTCAAATCAATATACTCTCAATAAGTTATCATGGAAGATAGATGATAAATTATTAGTGTATAATCCCATGAAATTTTAGAAGTCTGTATCATATAAATAATCCAATGAGAATAAAGAATGCACAAAATTCCATTTACATATCCCAAATAAGGCCCCCAATGTAGTCAAAGATATTACTATATTTTTGATAGAAAATTTTGAGAGATAAAAAAATAAGGAAGTAGAACAAGGAAAATATAATTCTAAAAGAGAAGATGATTTTCTACACGATGAAACTATATTTTATGAGATGAATAAATTAAAATACAACAAATTTTTTAAATAATAAAGTTATGTGATATAAAAATAGGTTGGAAAAATTTCTAAATACTCATTAAAAATTATGATTTCATAAGAATAAACCCTTATAAAAATAAATAATACAAAATTGATGAAGGGTTTTGAAAGAAAAACTTATCCATATAAAATAAAAATAGATGTTTGGATCTTCATGAAAAATAAAGGAAGATCATATTTGAAGATCATATGTGGAAGTATTAAGAGTGTATCAAATTGTTTGAGAAAATAAAATTACCCCTTCTATATACATTGAGATGTATGGAGTTCCCATCTTACTCCTTTAAAACATCATTGTTTTATTTATGATTAAAATGCAAGTAATTTCTAGCGAATCATGGTATCATGGGGAGAACCTGATTAGGAATGAAGATATAAATTTTTCCTATTTTATACGGAGAATATGAAAATTTACCCATCCATTATCTATCTATCAATTGGTATTATATAAAATCTATAAAATTAATATCTTTGATGAAGTTCAAGGGTGTTTTGTAACCACTGAATAACATTGTAGAGCAGGTGCGATACAAGTTTGATCTCACATTTGATATTCCAAGGATAATGTATTAAAGGAAATAATCCTTGTAAATGATATGGAGGTTATAAAATCCAAATAACAATTTAACTAAACCACATTAGTGTTTTCTCAACATAAATAATCATGTTTTAAATATTTTTCTAAGATAAACCATTATAATGATTAGGAGGTGTTACTCCACGAGTGAGAGACATGAAAAAAGATATGTAAGAATCTATCAAAATTAAAATCTCACTAATAATTTATTAATATCATATGTACATGGAGTAATTTAATTATCAATATATGTTTTTATGTTATATAAATCCTTATTAATATAATAATATTCTGATATAAAGTGGGATAAATAGAATTAAAAAATGACATAAGAGGAGAAGTTTGAAGAAGTTACAACACTGTTTTAGGACATAATATGATTAAAAATATAATATATGTATTTAACTGGGTGAATGAATGTTTAATATGATATATTTCATGTGAAACATTTACCATAATTGGTATCTCAATTTAACTCTTTATATAGTCTGAAAATCTCCTGAAGTTAGTTTTGGCTCATCTCATTTAATTTGGTATAATTTTATTTCTTAAGTTGAATTTTTTTCTTAATAAAACATTATTATTTTCTATAATGAGGATGACTTTTGTATACATATAGTGTAATGGTTCATAGAATATTACTTAAGAATGAATTGATACCATATTCCAGATTACATTGTATTTTTTTCACTAAGGGGAGGAGGTGAAATGAAATGTTGTTAATATCTGGGTAGAAAAGTTATGAAGAGGTCTATTTTTTCACAACTTTTAATAGAGTAATTTTCAAAAAAGTAAATAGTGGAATTTTTTATAGCCTATATTTTGTTAGTCATATTGTTTTCCAGGAATTTAAATATTTTATTGTTATATTTAAGAAGTATCTTGAAAAATTGGAATAGTTTTAGTATCCATTCTTGTGATGAAGAAGATGGAGCTCCCACGATTTGTGTTATCATTATTATTTGTATATAAATATTAAGGAAAATATTGTGTTATTAATATTTACAATCTTAAGGAGATATTTTCTTTTATAGGTTTTGGATATATATCTAAATTTATGGATTTTTTTATTAATGTCCTTATGATAATTTATCAAAGAAATATATATTTTTGTGATGGTGATAATGATAATGAAGTTTTAAAAATCAATAAAAAGAGGATAAAATGTTTGGTTTTTCTGGAATTCGTTTTTTGGTTGTTTAGTGAAAATAAAAAATTCGGGATTTTTCCAAAAAAAATCGGCCAACTCAAGGCCATTGAGACACCTAAGTATCCAAGAAAACCTAATGGTAATACCTTGTAAAGCTCAGAGGTGAGACAGTTAGAATTGAGTGGAAGTGTAAAGGAGTTACAGAACTAGTCCAAGTTGACACATGTGTGTGAGAGTTAATTTTTCTTATCCTACAAAATCCAATTTAGCACAACATGCTCTAAGAGAGAAATGGAACGTGTTGGATTTCAATGATCTAGAAATGTGTTGTTCTGGCTTATTTAGAATAATAATATCAACTGAATATTTGATATAGGATAGTAGAATCATGTCACTATTCATACTTAAAAGATATGATTTATCATAATTGAACTCAATCCTTGTACAACAACCATATTTTTTTAGCATTATTTATATACACCATGTGTTTTATTATTAAGACATGTACCTATATTGAATTTTTATTGAACATGAGATTCATTTAGTTGATTTATAATTTAACTCTTATAATAACATGGAAAATAAAGATATACATAAAAGTGTTTTCAAATAAAAGAATTAACTATATCAAATGGTCAATATAATATATTTAATCCATATAGTCAATTATCTTGCTTAGTTGATCAACTGAACAATGTTTCACATGGAAAAAAGATTACTTATGCCGTTGATATTTGAGAGTGTCAATGTGGTCAATATTTGAGGATTATTGATTCAGAATTGATACTTTTTTATTTAGGTTATGCTTCAACCTATGTAAAATATACTCACAGTGTATATTATATATGTATAAATAATCGAGAAATTCCAGAGGCCACGTAAAAGTAATCACATCCTCTATAGAAAGGTTACCAAATGTATGATCTATTCTATATAAATCTAATTGGATACATTCCAAACCTATATAAAGGTAATTAGGGATAAATATGTGCTACATGAAGGTAATGACATACCAATATAAATATAGTAAAATTGATTTTTTGTTATGGTATAATGATAGTTCCAGTAATTCATTAAGGATACTCTCGAGGGTTTGAAAAGATAATTTTGCTTCCAAATTTTATATATTATTAATAATGTAAATTAAAATGATTCCATTTATGTAGCTATTAAGTGAAATTATTATGTGGATAATATTCATGATTCATGTTAGTTTTGTAATATAGAAAAGAGGATCTATAGAAAGTCTTTCACCAAAATGGTATGAAATATAAAAACTATTGTGATTTTTATAAATGTTCATGAATATATGTAGTTTTAATCTATATACATATGTGGAGATAATTAAAATTGGACCATATTATATTTCTATATATCCTAAATGAAAAGTAATAAAGATTAATAGAGTCTCTAGATTTGTATTTTTTCATATTTCTATGAATACTTATGACTAAATAGAAAGATTTTAAAGTCTAGAGATTTAAGGATGAAAGTATAACATATGTGGTATTTTGAATTACCAAAAATCATAATATTGTATAATAATGTTGAAATATATGTGTGTGAGAGATAGAGTCTTAAAACTTTTATTCTAAGAAGAATCCCTATGTTATGTAGAAGAACTGACAATACATTGTAATTATATAACTACAAGTATTAAAGAAAAGTGTGGAGAGAGTTTTAGTACAAGTGTACTGAACTAAAGAAGAAGGAATGAAGAACAACTATTGTTCAATTACAGTAAATAAATAATAATATTAAAAGGAGGTATATAGAATAGATGGATAATTGTAATTTTGATCACAAAAATGAGAATAATTAAGAAGAGAGAGGTCTCTTGAATTCATACAAGATAAGGGAAGTGGTTACCATACTCTTGATGAATGATGTGAATATGAAGAGAAATGTGTTGTGTATTTTTTTCTAATGTTAGAAGAGTGGTCTTAAAGACAATGTATTAATGTAAAAGAATAAGGTAGAGGTTCTTGCATTCTATTTTACAAGTATAATAGGAGAAAAAAGTCATAAAAAACACAGCATCTATCATGGTAAGGTGTGGTAGGAACTTTTCTATAGGTGGAACTAATGAAAAATAAAGACACAATAGTGGAAACATGCATTTCAAGGACATAAAATACCCAATTTTAACATGGAGATTTATTACTACTAAATTGTGTGATCATTAGTTTTTCACATCGACACAAAGGACTATAATTTCTTATTTAATGTGCAAAAATGTAAATAACTATCACTTTTTTGTATGTGTTTGGATGTGTGGGAGAATAATAAAATAGAGGATAACAGTGTTAATAATCTTAAGAAGTGATAGAGATAAAATTAAAAGGGATAAATAGTATAAATTGGATTAACATGATGACATATAAATTCACCCTGTTTTAGTTTTTAGTATATCACTAATTATTTTTTTAATTTTTTGGTACAATCACCCCCTCACAATAAATATGATGAAAAAATCAGAGAAAAATTGGGATAACATAGGTTTACTTGGTTTTAAAATACCAGGTTAATCCATTGAGAATAAATTGGTAATGATCCAATGTACTGAAACACTAAGAGAACTATTGTTATAATTCAATATGGAAACAGTGGTCTAATAGGTTTATAACCTATATATAAACAATTAAATTTCTACTCTTCTATACTCCAATATCTCAATGCCTCCATTAGTGTTGTTTCCTTGATATTCATGAACAATGAGTGAGTTCACACCAGAGTGGTGTGTTGGTTTCTCTATCATCGTGTACACAGATTAAGTCCATAAACATTCATTAGGAACACCATTTATATCTCCCCTATCACATTGAAATATTAGTCTACAATTATTCATTGGTCTCATTCCTCTGGACCCCAATCAAAATTTCAATTATTATTCTTTTTTATGTTTTAATGTTAAAGATATATCTAATTTATTTAGATATTCACAAATACTCCCTATAGATTTACCACTAATCCATCATTGATAATTGGTAAAAATCCATCAAAATATTCACTATATATATGAGTCAAGATCCCCTCTAAACTCCCACAAAATCTCTTATTGAATGATAAGAATTTTTATTATACAGGAATACTGACTCGATACTATCAATGTATAATAAAAACCACCATAATACTATTGGTTTGAGGATAGAAATTGTTTTTATTCTATTTTATTAAATTAAACTACATCATATTTAGAATATTCGATAAATATAATTTTTAACAGATCTTTTTTAATTTTAGATTAATTAATAATTATTTATTGATTATTAATTTAATGTTAAAATATTTACTATTGTTATTATTTACTATTTTATCCTCTATTTTTGAAGTTAAATTCCATATTTGGAATATTTTATGTTTTCTAAAGTTAAATATGGTAAAATGTTTCTTTGTTTTTTCCCATCAAAAGTATCATTTAAACTTATGAAGTAATTTTTAACTCTTCTAAAGTGTTTTTTTACTTTCCAAAAACATTTATATAATTTTATAAAAATATATGATAATATTAATAAGTGTATATTAACACTTATATAGTATTTATAATAACTCTTATAATGTTGAGTTTGTATGAAATATTTCTATGTGTAAAATGATGCTTACAAATATATCAAAATGACTTTAATGATAAAGATATTATTTTATACAAAAATTAAAATTGATTCTTATAAACAATGAAAAAGTATTCATAAATGAACAAAAAATATTTGTATTAAAATTTAAAATGATTCATATACAGATAAAATATTGAATCTTATGAGGTTTAAAATGATGGTTATTCTTAAATAACTTATCTCTTTGGAGTGTTTTGTATTTTTTAGTGAAGTGTTCTATTAAAATAATTATTATTAGGTTTTATGCTTGATTAAATTATAATGTACATGTTTCTATGATTTATATAAATTATTTTTAAGATTCAATCAGTGGATATAAATATAGAAACACCCAAATGAATAACATTAAGAAGATCATGAGATGAATGTTGGGGATTTGTTTTTAAAATCTATTCAAAATAACAAAATTAGTAGAGACACATACGAGACATATACTTTTTATGGGATTTTTGTGATTTGAATGTTCAATTATGACTTATATTACTCTTTTTCTATCATTTTCAATGAACTTCATTGTTTAAAATCCTTATTAAAGTGATCCATATGCTCTAAATGTTTTTTTCTACTATAGTTTTGTTGAGTTTTATAGTTTCAAATTTATATTGTTGTATTTATTTTTCATTATTATTTAACTCTTGTTTTATGATTTTACATTTAATATTTTTTTCCATGTTATACTTCATAAAGAAAGGGTAAATCTCTTTAGTTTGTGACTCCCATTATATGTTAGGTTGTTTCTAGTGATCCCTTGGTCCGTAATAACATAGGATATGTTTGGGTTTTCCTCTATATGACTAAAATGTTTTTTTAAATAATATTAAAAAATTATATCAAAAGTGATTGTTTGTTTTAGTGAGATTCATTTGTCTCATTGAGATGATAGGAATTAAGAGTAGTTATGGGACCATGTTGATCTAATCTACTATTACGATATGGTTTTTGTGTTTTAAATTTTTTTCTTCACATGCCCTTATATATTATTTCACATTCCACTATGACTTGTATATATGAATTATATGAGTAAGATTTAATTATCCATAATATTTAACATAGTTTTATTAATGTTTATAATTTTTTAAAAACTAAATTAATGATTTTCTAGACCATATTGAGATCTTATAATTTGAAAAAATTGGTATCGAATATTTCTCCTATAGATATTTGGTTGTTATTATTTCCTTATCAGGTGCAATAAAACTTAAAAAATTAATCATCCATGTAAAATATCACTTTTTATATACCAAGAATAAATTCAAATTATGGTTGGATCTCTAAAAAATCACTATATATTAATGGTAACGATTATGGAAACTGTTAAATGGGAATAAAATCATACCTTAAACATTTCAGGATAAATTACTAGAATATAATGACATAACCATACAAACACCCTAATGAAGACCTAGACACATATATAGGTTACTATGTTTTAACTATAAATTATGAATTTATTATATTGTTTTAACAGTTGAAATGTGATTATCCATTTTTATAATGACATGTAACAAATGAACTCATAATTACATTATTTATCATATGGGTTCCACTTTATAGCATTTTAAAGGTATTTTCAATTTATATTTTTAATAATCATTAAAAAAATCCATAATAAAGTCGATATATACACATTCAATCCATCATTCCCATAAAAAACATTCTTTATAGAGACACACTTTCATCATTTAGGGATACTCACTTATTTGGAACTCTTTGTTTATTACCATTTTTACTCATTATTAAGCCATAAAAATTTGTTTGAAAACATGGTATGAGAAGAGAAAAACTAGTAATCTATAAAAAGGTAAATGAATCCCACTATCACTATGAAAAACATCAAACCCAGGAATATATTTACCTTTTACTCAATAATACTTAATAAGAGAAATAAAACATTTCCCCAAGTGAAAATAAATTTTCCCTACTGAAAACCCCTAAAAACTAATATACAACACAAAAAACATAATTTCATATTGGGTATTGCATGATTTTATTTAAACATTATTTTAATAAATAATCCATTCACTTTTTAAAAATAATAATCATTCCTTACTTCCTAAAATCAAAATATTTCCCAAAGCAACTCCTTTTTCAATATAAATAATGGTATCTTAGATAATCATATTCATATCAAATGTACATTCATTTTACCATTTATCATAATAAATTAATCCTATTTAATTAAATTTTATAATACTACCAATATATATATATCATTTATCTTTTTCGAAGACTATTCACTGCCTAATGTATTGTATTGTTATATTAGGCTCATTCATCTTCGTGAGCTATAACATGATCTCCCTTCAACATATAAAATTATGTATCACTAATGAATGAATTTTTTATTATTATTTATCATTATATATATAACGTTTCAAATACTCATTCAAATCCCTAATGAGAACACTTTAAATAATTTCATAAATATGAGAAAATATTTCCATTTTCTTGGAAAAACATTTGAAAAAAATCTATTATATTGAGAAAAATATTTTTTATTTTAAAAAAATAAATATTTTAATATATTTTTAATAAAAATATGAAATATATAATGATCAAAATAGGTATTCTGATTTGTATAATCTACAAAATATTTCTTTTTCACTTTTTTGTAAAAATCCAAAAATACTCCATATAAGAAAACATTGGAACTATTCATTTTAAGAAATTCATAAATAAACTAAAATTTAATTTAGATTTTTCTTTATCTCTCATTTAATTATCAATATGAACATTTTCTAATCATTTAAATAAAAACTAATATGAGTTAATAGGATTTTAAAACAAATAAAATAATGTTTTAAGTAAAATCCTTTACTTCAAGTCTAACTCGCCATGTACGTACATTAAATCATGAACAATAAACATATATTAATCTTATGATTTCTCAGGATATTTTTATTTTTTATTATATCATTATAATCAATTTTATTTAACTAATTTTAATTCATTATAGTTTTATAAATCTAGTTTAGTTGATCCAAGACATTATGTTGAAATTCGATTCAGAATCGCAAAACAACTTCGGTAGGTTGACCATTGTAAAATGGGTCATTATTACATAATATATAGAATATAAATTTTTTTTTTATTTTTTATAAATAAAATGAAATTATATAAACTTCTATTAATTTATTAAAAGACAATTTTATCACATCGATTCCTGGATCTGGTAATCTACCCGTACACATTAACGAGGTTATTATTTTCCAATAAAAGGAAGGGTGAGAATTAATATGATATTGTATCATTATTAAATGATAATTTTATCAATACTATCTTTTATATACATTAAATCTATTAATATACACTCCTATGATATGCAACAATGGAAAACAAAACCCATAACTTCATGAATGTGGTTGTCCACATGTATGCACGATTGATGTTTTCAAACACTATAAAATAGAAAAGGAGATGAAAAAATGTTGTAATATAATAACAACACAAATTTGTATATTTTAAAGAGAATAGTTATTAAATATTTCTTTTTTATTAATTTTAACGATATATAAGAATAAATGAAACAAAAACACTCGTTTAAGAGTTATAGCTCTTCTTCGGAAAACCAACTTTGGCCTACACCGTAAAGATTCTAGATTAGAACTTTTAAGAGACCCAAACCTAGAGGTAATGAGGTTTAATGTTTTAATGGTACATGGATAAGTAATTCATGTTATATGTGGATGATTAGGCAAGATGAATAGATGAGAAGTGGTGACCTCTTATAAGAGAGGTGAGGGGAACAGTTAGAATTATTTAATGTTTTAAATTAATATTAAGTCAAAATCAAGGTAAATTTTAACAAAGGTATAAAATTTTAGAATATCATATGTGAAGAGTTATTAAAAACATCAAAGAATTAAATTTGGACCTGTTTTATATATATTTTAGTCATTATCTTTAGTTTAATCCACTTTAACCTTAAATGTGATAACATAAGTTTTTCCATTATAACATAATTATATAAACAAAAATAAAAGGGGTATCTTTATTAATTATATAAATTAGAATTATAAAAATATAATAAATTTTATCAAATAATAATTAAATATGTATATGAAATCAATTTTAATATAAGTACACATTACACATGGAAAACATTTTTTTGTTGAAAATACCATATTTTAGAATAAAATTAATGTCACCTAGAAATAAAGAAAGATGGTTATATACATGAATTTATTTTCCAACTAATAAGAAATTTACATTTTTATACATTTGGATTAATACAAATATAAACATCAACTTCTAAACATACAACTAAATGAAAAGACCCATTTTTTTAAATTGAATGAATGTCCATAAAAATCATGAATGCGCTCTAAAATTTAGAAATAATGGTTTAAAATATGATTAATTACATTGAAATATATTTGATCAATATAATGGTTTCATAATTTAAAAATTCAGGGTTACATTATAATAATTTCATAAATGTGTCAATATTTGAAAAAATTGTATTTTACTATTCACCCCAATGGAAAAAAATCAGAAAAATATAAAAAAATAAATCTAAGATAAATTTTATATGATGAAATAAAAAATAATGTTCATTTTATCAAATTAAATTCCTAAAATTTTCAAAAATTATTTACAATATCCATGATCAGAATGCAATAATGACCATTTTTAAGACAATGTAATTTTGATTAAACAAATAACATTATTCTCAATAATTTTTTGACAACCCAATTAAATGAATTTTAATTAATTAAATAGTTTATGTAAAGAACATACTTAATTATAATAATTTAAAAATATAAATTAATTTTATATTTTAAAATAAAAATATATTTCACTCATAATTTGTTTTATAAAAAATCTAACTTTTATCTTTATAGCGTGTTACCTTCATTTCCATCTAATTAAAAATAAATGTATTTTTGATAATTAATTTAACTAGGGATAAAATTTGTAAATATATTTCATAATACCTTTATTCATATCCATACCCACAAAACTAATGTTTATATCACAATGGTCATATAGTAGTATATCGTAGTTTGTCTAAGTTTTGTGTTTTGTATACTACATGTTATTGACTAAATTACATAAAGAAAATAAATTATTAAATAATTATTTATAACATTATTCCCCATTTAATAAAATTGTATCTTTGAAAATTTGAATCATGTATTACAAAAAATGATTAAATTATTATTTACAAAAAAACATATCCTTGGAGTGCAAGATAAAACAAACCATAATAAAAAGAAAAACATTTTCTAAAAATACCTATATTAGAAACAAAAAATATAAAATTGGAAAATAAATGATCTTTTTGAAAATTGGAATATTGAATTATAAAGGTTACATGGAAAAACACAAAATTGGGTTTCCAAATAAGGAGAACCGTACAATGAATTGAAAATATGGAATTAGAGGAGAAAAATAACATTGAAGGAATAATATAGAGTGATAGGGAAAATGATTATGAGAAATTTAATGACCACATAACCATTAATTGATATGGGATATATATGGCCATAATTTGTTTTAAAAAAATGTTATAGGATAAATTTTTATTTCAAGGTCATTTCGATATAGTTGATAGTTTCATTTACTACCAATTTAGTGAATTATATAGAAAACAATTACTTGTCTTCTTTCCATCTCATAAAAAAATTGATCGTTTAGATGCACTTTAGTAAATTTACAATTTTACCTCATTTGTTACTCCAAATAATGAATAATAATTAGGAATATTTGAATCCTAAAACAAAAAATTTAACTTTCAATAGATCAAAATTCCATAAAAATATAACACATTAATCATATTATATATATAAATTTATGGAAACCCAAATAGTTAGAAAAAGTTAAAATAGATTATTCAATATGAATAAACTGTTATATATAGATCTCAAAAATCCCAATAATAACCCCAATATTTAACTTAAATAAACTTATAAATAACTAAAATTATAACACATAAAAATATGATAGACTAAAATTGATAACCAAGTATTATAATGAAATAATCACATAATTTCCCAAGCTAAAAATAAAATTTATCCCCAAATAAAATTGATCACTCAAACATTCATATACCTTAAATGTATATTCCAAATCATATAATATCCAAAATATTCTAATCATTTCTATAAATATCCTGAATCACCGTAAATCTATAATAACATTATATATGCATTCAAAAGATAATTCAACATTTATTCCAAAAAAATACCGCCATAGCCAAAAATATTTTTATTTACCTTAATCATATATTAATCCAAAAAAATAATGTAAAATTCAAAACAATGACATCAATCCCTTTGTCCGAATAAAATTTCAACCCCATGGATATATTTGTGGTAAAACATAAGTTCCCAAAATCTAATAACACCTTAATTAAAATTGACCATTAATAATTATATTAAACCTAAAGGTTATCAATACCTTTAAACCTATTTTCACAAAATATAAGTTCATTATTCCCAAAAAAAAATTCACTAAAACAAATACAAATATAAAGGGTTTTATTCCATTAAATTTCCTCCAAAATATCATTAATAATTCTAAAATATCCTCACACGAACATTAAAGGGGTATCTATCGCTTTAATATTATAATCAACCATAGAGTTACTAACACATGATTATATCGCAAACTATTAAAATATCCTTACCTGAATCATCTGAAACTCCCCACTTATCTAAACCATTCCATGGATATGAACTATAACACCCCGTAACATATAATTTCAATATTCTTAATAAGATATAAACCAAAAAACGCGAACCATGAGAAATCCCATGGCTAAAAAAATTATTGAAAATAAAATCCATGAAGTACATGAGAGGTGGGGGAATTCAAGAATCATTCAAAACTCATAACAACAATCAAATACTCACTTATTCGATTGGGAACCACCCCTACCTC
Source organism: Viscum album (assembly GCA_963277665.1). Lineage (NCBI taxonomy): Eukaryota > Viridiplantae > Streptophyta > Magnoliopsida > Santalales > Viscaceae > Viscum > Viscum album. The sequence goes on along the minus strand of OY728136.1, from coordinate 895,793,072 downwards.
TCGGGTGGTGACCTATTCTACATGTTTTGGGTTTTTACTAGTTCCCACCATTATTATATGTTGTTGAATCTTCCACCTGGTCTGACTCATCCAAACATGACTTGCTAGATTGAGTGCCAAAAATTCCATGATCATTTCCATATTTCTGATGAACTAAGTCCATGCCATTAGATCTATCTAAAATTTCAATCCAACTTATGTTTTAATGGCCATATTCCATTCTCTCTTCCAAAAAATCAGCCCATATTGTGCCACCCCTTCCTTGTTCATCATTTGATGCTACACCATCAGTCATGCGGTGAGTAGTGCTTGAGAGGGAAAGAGGTGAAATCCCCTTGCTCAAGGAACCTTTCACTGGTTTAGATTTCATACAAAAGTTGTAAGTAATATCCCCCCTCATTATTCCCCAAGTATGAAGAGTGTTTTCCTAGATAAATTGTAAATTTATTGTAACCTGTGAAACTTGACCTTTAGCATAATCATACGCACTATCATGTCCATGGGGAATCTTTTTCACTGGATCGGTGTGCTCTTGCACCACCCCAAAACTACCTATAAGAGATTTCATAAATGATTTACTGTCATTCCCTACAATATTATCACTAAAAAGTGGCCCATGATAAGATATATTAGTGTGTTTTCCACCCTATGAATAACACTGGGCACCATCAGCATTTTAATCAGTACTTTTGATATAATTCAGACCATATTGCATTGATGGGTGATATACATCATCCTAGGAACTAGATTCCCAATAAGTAACTTCTCCCATATCATTGGATGGTCCTAAACCCTTCACATTAGCTTTAGAAGAGGACAAAAATCCACACCTATCGCCTTTAGAATTTGTGGATTGGAGCATCTGGACCATCATGTAGTTGGCAAACTCATGTCCAACATGTTTAAAAAAACTACAGAAATTGGGTAACCATTCATATTCAAAATAAAAATCAATTTTTTCACAATCAATAATGAGTATTAAACTATCCAGACAAGGATTTAGGAAGTAAATACAAATTAAGACCCTGACACAATATCTGAACCTACCTTGAATAGTGTTTTCATCAAGTTTGAGTGGGGCACCAATGCAAGATGCAGTGTACTTCAAAATTTGTGGATGCCATAAGACCCAGTTGTGGCCATGAAACCTGACCCATAACTGAGAATTATTATCATTTTGATGAAGGGGATTAAAATTGAACTGTCATATGATTGTCTCAGAATTCCTGGGCTTAAATTTTAAAATCAAGATACCCAAGCTGTGGATTTTTTAGTTTCTTTTTGAAAGATAAGTTGAATATAACCTCCACCTATGGGAATCATCCTCCATCAATTGAATCCCCAAATTCATTTTATCTTACACTTAATATCCTCCAAAGATGATGGTTTATCATCTTTGGAGAATATATTTTATTCAATTACAAAGTACTGATAGGATTCCAATCATTCCTTAAAGGAATCATGAATAACGAAAATAGAAACATTGCCTTCCTTGGAACTCAATACACAAGGCACATTCGATACGAACACATCCCGATCTCTATCCTCTTAGGGAATTTTATTCAGAACCTCAATAATAGAGATACCTCTCCCAACATGTTTCAACTTCATCTACATAACCACATGCACCTCAGATGCATGAGGCATTGCATTCGATGAAGCAATAGCCATCCTTTGTGTATCACCCATCGTGTGAAGATGAATGACCATCGTCCTGCCAAAAATAGCCGATGACAATGTGTGATTAGAGGATCACCTAGAGAGGGCGGTTTGCAAAGTGAAGATGATAGATTCAGTTATGAAGTTATATATGTGAGGCGTAGTGAACAGAGGACTCATGGAAGAATGAGAAAAGTAGCAACTCCATTAGGGTTTACTCCTCCTGTCATTCTACTCCCTTCTTCCAATAAATCATATCATTTTGATTTTTTTTCAATCTAGGATAGTTTAATTAATAAAATTTAAAATGTATTGACATAAAATTATATTTTTGGTTTAGATTTTTAGATAATCAGTTAAAATATTACATAAAAATGTTGACATTTCCACAAAATATCAATTTTTACTGAAAAATAAATTCATTATAAAGAGACACTTGTTTCATTTAAGGAAACTCACATATCTATAAATCTATCTTTGTTAACATTTTTACTCATCTCAAAGCCATGTGAAACATCATATGATAATGTGGGATGATAAAAAAAATATTAGAAAGGGTTAAACATTATTGAATCACATTAGTCTATTAAAAATAATAAAAACCAAGATGTCATTTACCATTTTCTCAATAAACTTTCAGCACATAAATACAACATTTGTAGAAGACAAAATAAATAATTTATCTTATAAATCCATTGCAACCCTTAATAATGAATATAAAAAACCTAAATGGAATCTTTAGGAATGTGGGAGGTTATTAAATATTCCATCTAAAACACCTTTCAATTGTAGAAGTTCCTATACATTACATAGATTTTAAAGTCAAAAGTTTTCCATAATAACCTCTTTATGAAAAATATATGTATCTTTGATCATCATATCTAATAACCCATGGTCGCTAATTTTTCACCAATGTTAGAATAAATAATTCCTCGTAAATTTTATAGATGTTCCTTATCCATTTATTTCTCATATTTTTCACCGTTAAAATCTATTATTAAAAAATACATATGAGAGTTATATTGGGCTCACCTATCATCATGAGATATTTCTGGACCACATGTTGTCATCTATAATACTCTTGTACCATATAATGAAAAAAATTACAATATTTCAATTTTTAATAATAAAACCACTGAAAATGCATTTGATCCAATAAAGAAAAGAAAAATTAGTTATTTCATTGGGGTGAGAAAAAGATTTTTTTTCCTTAGAAAAATTTTTTAAAAATAAATGTTAATATATTATTAAAAAAAATTATTTTATAATAATGATGGAATCATTTCTATTATTTTTTATAAAAAAAATTTCTATGATACTGGGAAAATGTGGGAAAGGTGTATATGATAGAAAAACATTAATTTTTTTATTTTTTAAAAACATGAAAATAACCCATTCATAATTCAGGGGAAATATTCCTTTTAAAAAAAATGAATACAAGAAATGTTTATTTGATAATTTAATTTATAATCCATTTAATCATAAATAAAAAAAATTATATAAATATTAAATGTAATAAGGGTATGGTGTAAATGTATTCGAAAACATTTAAAACATCGTTTTAAAGGAATATCCCTTACAATGATTCTGACTCCACAAGTACATACTTTTACTCATGTATAGTTAAATTTTAATTATTTTCTAATTGATTAAGAATTTTTTTTATTATATTATTATCATACCTATTATTTCATTTCTTATGCTTCCCTGTATAATTAATAAATCAGTTAAGTTCATTTTGAATGTTTGGTTCATAACCAAAAAATAACATGTAAGGATGACCATGGTCAAATGGGTCATTGTACCATTATATCGAAATTGTTATTTCTATAATAATTAAAAAATTTATACAACAAATAATATTTTAAAAACATATATAAATGGTAAAAATGAAAAAGGAAAAGCATTGCTTCATGGATGTGGTAATCCACACATACAAACAATGTACATTATCATTTTCTAATGAATGGGGGGAAGGAAATTACATGATATTGTATCATTGTAGAGTGATAATTATTTCATTATTTTCATATATATATATACATATATTAAATAAATCATAATAACTATCCATGAGATATGTTCATGTAAAATGAAACACATGTCCTCATAGAAGTGGTAGTTCACACATACGCATGAAAAAGGGTTTTCTTCCCCATAAGATGAAAATGAGATGAAAATGGGTTAAAATATCTTAATAATAAAATTTTAGTTTATTTTTGATAAATATGTAACTACATCAATGTTTTTATAGGAATATTTTATTGATTTAGATGTATGTATGAAATAGAAATGGATAATTAAGAGTGATATCTCTTCTTTGAGAAACCACCTTTCAATTACACCTAAGGCAATCTAAGTTGTCCTTTTTTTAGAATATAGAATCTACGTTGGGGGGAGTATGGTTTTCAACACCCCATGTCTTAGTAAATATATTTTTTTTCATAATTCTAATTAATTAATAATAAATTTTATAAATAATATTTATATATAATTTTAGATGAATATCAATTTATTAAATAAAGAAGTTAATAAATTACTTTAATAGTATCTAACATTATCCAATAATTCTATCAAAAAATTAGAAACATCAAAACTTTTCTTTAATGTAATAAATAAATAAAATTACACAAGTTAATATATATATATATATAAGTAACTATTTTCAAATAATAATAATAATAATAATAATAATAATAAGGATTTTAATAAAAAAACATTTTAGGTTAACATTATAATTGATTCACAAATTTTATTGATAACATGAAATAATTAATTATGAATATATATTAGTAAATAAAGCTAATAAATAAATGAAATACAAATCAAATATAAGAGATAATAGAAATTAACAAAAATTTTAATATGAATATATATAATTGTCAATAATATTTATTATAACATATATCATAGAATTATTTTTCTTTATTATTAAAAATGATTTGTGTTTTATAAAAAGTTTATAATAATAATATCTATAATTTAATACAATTAATCAAAACATGAATTCTATATTAATAAACGTATAAAATTTTAAAATATAATATTAAAATGATAACATGAAATTACAAACAAAACATATAAATTTAAAAATAGTTATTTAATGAATAAATGATATATAGAAAAAGAGATAATATCATGTAAGGATGATATTATCGAGTTCGAGGGTTTTTTTGTGGATGTCAGAGGTCAACCTATAAATTCGTGAAGGTCACATGTTGATGGAGCATTGTATTTGAAGTCAAGGATGAAATCGCTTTGAAGTGAGGTCACGAGTGAGATAGAGGTGGACCGAGTACTATATCGTCTTCAGATCTGAGTTCGATGCCCTTTGTGGATTCGTGAAAATAATGCTTTAATGATGGTTTGAACACTGGAAAATGGGATGGAGTCCATAATGTTTAGGTATGAAGGTCCAAACTAGAATCGAAGGAAGATGTGGAGTTCAAACTCCAGATCTAAGACAAATTAGGGGTTCTCAATATGATTTTAGGGAAAATAACCTTTAGGCTTTGATATATCCTAACTTTGTCTCATTTTAAAAGTAGGTTTCACACTTTTATTTTATTGGTTTCACATCTTATCCCAGATCTTGTCGGTTATTTTCTAGGTGTATTGACTACATGAATTGTCAATTTTATCAACAGGTGTGTTCTATCAAGTTTACTGGATTCTCTAGTTTTTGGGATCTTATTTTTGGTATATTTTTTATATTTTTTTCAATTTAATCTGTCTATTATCATCTATAGACTTGTAGTGGTAGTTTTCCAGTAGTAATTGTGGTTGATCAAGTGTATTAAATCTTATTGTTTGTCCTCTTATCCAATTCTTATTATGTGTATGATGTATAATTAATTTATGTGATGCGTTAATGATTTCGATTAATATTTTCAATCTGGTTTATTTTAGTCTTTTAGATTTTAGTTGTTTATGAGTCATTTTTTGGAAAATGTTTCAAGTTTTCATTGATATTCATTCATGGAATCCATAGTGGATTTCATTTTTTTGAATTGAATTTGTCAAATAAAGAGATAAACTACAAATATTATCTTTTAATTATAAATTCACATAGTGTACTATTTAGTATAAATATGTGTTTGTGGAGAGAGACCAGTTTCTTCAACCCTATATGTTGGAAAGGAAAAAAGGGGTGAAGCCCTATGTTTTTTCTCTTATGTGAACATGAGGAGTTTTATATGGTGTCTTTATAAGAATACAATATTTTTATGATAAAATAAGTAAGGGGAATTTCTCTTCTAAAATTATTATTTCAAATTCCCATGTTATGTGTATGCATATATATGGTTTTCTAACCAACTATGTTTGATTATGTAAGAGTGTTATTTTTAAAAAATTATAATGGTTTAATTCATTTTGTTATTTTGAGTTAAAATTAAAAATTATATGTATATTTAACATTAATTATTTTCATAACCTAAGATGAATGAGATAATATATATTTATTTAGTACATAGATTATAATTTAAACGAATTCTTTTTAAATATTAATTCATGTTTTTATTTATTGATATATTTTTGGTTATCAATTTTTTTTATAAATATATTGTAACATATATAATTTTTTTTCAATGTTTTGTTTAGACATTAATTGAGTACGTGTATTATAAAGAATTATTCTATCATTATGACAATATTAATTTTATAATTCAGACATATGTATTTTTCGTTATTCAAGCTCATATGATCTCTAAACAATTCATGAATAAATTATTAGTAATTATTAATTTGTTTAATAAAATAAAGGTTAGGAATATCTAGAATTTTATGAAATGAATTTCATTTATAAATCATGAATTTTACATTCTATCAATGATTATAAAGGACAATTTGTACATTATTATTATGTAAATGTTTATATAAATTCATATAAACTTGTGAGTTTATTTTTTATAACATTTATCGGTACAACTTTAAGAAATGGAATCCTTATGATATTATTTAAGTACGTGGAACTAATTAACCATCTGTGAAAATATAAAAGTCAAGAGACTTGTATGAGCCAAGCCTATTAATTGACTTTTATATAATATTTTAAGTTTATAAATTTATATAAAATACAAGTGTATAATCATATTATACTGGTTTATTTATTAAAAACTATAGTGAAAGTATTATCATATGTAAAGAAAGATTTATTTAATAATTTAGAAAATCCAGCAATTTAACATTGTAAATATAGAGGTAATTGGGGAGTGGACCCATCATTCACTACATGGGTAGGATCAATAAATCCTTGAACATTACAATTGCTGTCAAATTAGTTTTTTTTACAAAATATTGCATATTAATTTAAAAAACCGCTATAATATGTTTATTGTAATTTTTGAATGTAAGTATCTTATAAAGTGATATTGTATTTTTATGACATTTGTATTATCAAAAAAAGTTATCAAAGGAATTTATAATTTAGTTTTTAAAAGTAAATATAATTAATATTTTAGAAATGATTTATCAACCCTTACTGGTCCATTTAATGCCCACCCTTAGTTTTTTTTTCATAGGTGTTTTAGAAGATATATTTCAGACAGCATCTCTTTTAGATATAATGAATGTGGAATCATAATAGGAACTTGTTTTATTTTATTCACCTCTAATAAATATGTGTATTTGTCAAATCCTCAAGAACCTATACTGGTTAAAGGTCCTAATTTGTGTAAAGTATTGTATAATTGTTCTGTTACTTTTATTAAAAAAATAAAACTTTTTCAAGTACTGGGTCTGAAAGAGCTGACTCAGGCTATTATAATTGAAATTAGAGGAATGTTCTAGAAACATATCGAGATTTAATGCTTCCTTTTTTGTAAAACACAATCTATTTGATAGAGTTTTCTTTAGATAGGTATGTCTCTTAAGAAATTCTTTATTTATGCATATGGAAATTCAGAATTTTCTAAATCCTAATGAATGAATTGTGAGGGTGCATTTCATTTATGTGGGGTAGAATGTAACACCCCAATTTTCATTAAAAAATATATTTATTTTATTAGAATTTTTAATTCAATAATAATTAAATTTTAGTAATAATAATAAAATATAATTTTAGATGAATATTAATACATTAAATAATGAAGTTAAAATTAATATTCTTACTAACAAACTTTATCAAATAATTCTATCAAAAAATTAACAACAACTAAACATTGTTTTAATATAATAAATAAATAAAATTACATAAGTTAATGTATATATATATATATGAATAAGTGATAATTTAATAATAATAAATATATTAATAATAATGATTTGAATACCAAAATTAAATGTTGTAAATTATATTTGATTCAAAAATTTTATTGAAAATAAGAAATAATTAATTATGAATACTGAATAATAAAAAAATATTATAATTTAATGGAATAAAAATCAAATATCTGAAATATACGAAATTAAGAAATTTTTTATTATGAATATATATATCATTCATTAATCTCTATTAGAAAATATATGAAAGAATTATGTTTTTTTAATTTTAAATATTATTTTTGGTTTAAAAAAAAATTAATAATAAGAATATGAGTCGTTTAATAGATTAAAACAAAATATGAATTCTATATTAATAAATGTATATAAATTTAAAAATATAATTAAAAAATGATAAAATGAAATTTCAAATGAAACATATAAAATTTTAACAAACAAAAAAAATGATCTAAATATGAAATTATATATAAAAAAAGATGGTAAAATGTGTAATGGTGAAATTATCGGGTTCAGGGGTTTGTTTTGGGGTTTTAGAGATCGAGCTCTCAAGTGGTGAAGGCCGCTAGTCGAGGGAGATATTTATATGGAAGTGAAATACGATGTGAGTCTAAAGTGAGGTCGTAAGTGAGATTGAAGAGGATTGAGTGCTATTTCATCTTCAAATATGAGGTTGACCCCCTTCATGGAGTCACAAACCGAAGGCATTGATGATGGATTAACCATTGTAAAATGGGATAAAGTCTGTCACGCTCGGGTATGATGGTCCAAACATGAATCAATGTTAGCTGGACAGTTTGTTCTCAAAATCTAAGCCGCTTTAGGGGATCCAAATGGGACTTTGGGCAAAATGACCTTCAGGCTGGGATATCTTCTCACATTTTCTCGTTTAACAAGTAGGTTTCACAGAATTATATTCTATGTTTCAAATCATATCCCAGATCTTGTTGGTTATTTTCCTCAGTTAATAAACTCTATGAATTATAAATTTCTTCAACTTGTTTTTTGTATCAAGTATATTATTTTGTCTTATTTATGGATCTTATTTTCATTCATTTTAAAAAATTTCTTCAATTCCATATGTCTGTTATCACTTAAAAAATATTGTGGTCATTTTCTTGTCGTAATTTTTATTAGTTTATTGTATTAATTATATTCTATGTCCCCTAATCCATTCCCTATTCCATTGAAAATGTATCATTCATTTATGTGTTTTGTTAATGATTTTGGTTCATATTTTCAATCGGGTTTATTTTAAAATTTCAAATTTCATTTGGTTATGAGTCACCTTCTGGAAACTGTTTGAAGATTACATTGAAATTCATTCATTGAATCCATTGTTAATTTCCTTTATTTTGGATTGAATTTTCAAATAAGGAGATACACTACAGATATCATCATATAATTATAAATTCACACATTGTACTATTTAGTGTAAATATGTTTTTGTTGAGAAGGACAAGTGTTATCAGTATTGTATGTTTGCAATGAAAAAGGGGTGAATCCCTATGCCTTTTCTCTTCAACGAACATGAGGAGCCGTGTTTGGTGTCCTGCCAAGAATACTAGATTCTACATATAAAATAAATAAGGTAAATTGTTCTTCTAAAATTATTATTTGAAATTCCAATTTTATTTATATACATATATATATGTATTTCTAACAAGCTATGTATGATTATATAAGATATTTATAGTCAAATTTATTTTATAAAGGTTAAATTCATTCTGTTAGTTTGAGTTAGAATTTAAAATTATATGTATATATAACATTAATGATTTTAATAACCTATGATGAATGAGAGATTATATATATTTATATATATTTATCATTCAGATTATAATTGAAATGGATTATTTTTAAATATCAATTCATATTTTAATTCATGGATGTATTTGTGTTTATCAAATTATTTCATTAATAAATCTATTGTAACAGATGTTAAAAAAATTTGATGTTTTGTTTAGACATGAATTTAGTACATATATATAAAAAAATTATTATATTTTTATGAAAAAAATATGTTTATAAGTCATTTATATGTGATATTCATTACTCAACTTCATATGATCTCTAAACTATTCATGAATAAATTATTGGAAATTATAAATTTTTTAATAATATTAAGGTTAAGAATATCTAGATTATTATGAAATGCATGACATTTATAAATCATGACTATTTCAATCTATCGATTCTTATATATTACAAAATTTACATTATTATAATGTATATGTATATATAAATACAAGTAATCTTGTGCATTGAAAGAATTTATCATTTATCGATACAACATTCAGAAATGGAATCCTTATGAGATTATTTAAGTATGTGGAACCTATTAAACATCCATGAAAATATGTAAGTTAGGAGACATGGATGTTCCAAGCCTAGTAATTGATTTTCAAAGAAGATTTTAATTTTATACATTTATATACAGATACAAGTTTATTAACGTATAAAACTTGTTAATGTTTTAAAAACTCCAACGAATATATATACATTAGTAAAAAAGAAATAAAAAATGTTTTCAGAAAATATGTCATTTGAACGTTGTAAACATGGAGGGAATTGGGGAGTGATCCCATCCTTCATGAAGTGGGTAGGCCCAGGATAGCCTTCAATATTTCAAGGGCCTAAACTCAGTGTTTTGTTTTCAGAAGTTTGCGTATTTTTTTTAGAAATACACTAAATTATATATAAAGTAATTTATGAATTTATGTATTTTCTAAAGTGATATAGAATTTTTAAGACATATTTATTTTCATATAAATTTATCAAAGGTTTTTCTAATTTTGTTTTTTAAAGTATTCTCAAATAATATTTTAAAAGGATTTATCAATCCTTATTGGGGTATTTAATTCTCGCCATTTGTTTTAAAATGTTTTTTCAAAAGTATTTTAGAAGATCAATTTCAGATTGCTTTTATTTTGGACATAACATGGGTGGAAGGGTAGTAGGAAATTATTTTAATTTGTTCAACTATGTTAAATGTAAGTTGGTGTCTAATCCCCCAGAACGTAGACTAATAAAAGGTCCTCATTTGTGTAATGTTTTGTATAATTATTTAGTTACTTTTATTAACACAACATTATATAGCATTTTCAAGTAATGATTCCGAAATAGCATATACATACTATAATAAGGTTGGTAATGGATTGTTTGATCTATGCATCTCAATATCTGTGACAAATATATTAGAGGTTTTATAACATAAAATTACAAATATGATTGGATGTTGGAGGGTTACATATCATGTAACCAGCTTACACAACATCTAAGGGTTCGAAGTACAAGTCATCAAAGGCTTCATGCTATGAAGGGTACATGACGTGAATATCCTTTACATGGTGTGAATGTTTTTAAGATAATTTTTTAACTCATAGATTCAGTTTTAATTCTATGTGATGCATTTTTTAGGTGTTAAAAAAATTAATGGTTTCACGATGTGTATTGATATTACACGTCATGTAATACCCAACTGATGTTTTTAAACAGATAGTGTGGCTATGTTTCTCTTTTCTTCTCTACTCGGTTTTATCTCCCATAACCCAAATCCTTCCCTAGCTGGTCTTGATGATATCCAACCCTTCCAGATCCTTTATTTTATAATCTGATCATCATTGGTCTTCTGGTGTGATTCTCTGGTAAGATTTTTCCCTCATTCTTCATCATTATCTCTTTCTCCTCCTCTGGGATTTCTATATATCATCATGAAATTGATGGATCTATTCTCCATTATATGGGATATCATCTCTAGTTTTTGTTTCAAGGTCTTCTATACATTTTTTCTCATAGATGCGTGTTGTTTCAGGTGTTGAGTTTTGGGAAAAGGTAGGTCGTTCCATCCTGATTAGCGAAATTTATTATCCTTGAATTGATAGATTTATATCAGTTGTTAGTCTAATTCAATCACTCAATATTTCATTCATTTGAGTTGATAATACCCAGTTTACTTGAATTGGGAGATTTGAAATTGGTTTGGAATGAGAATTTGGAAAACCCCAAATTCCATTGAATTGAGATGTGTTTATGGAAATTGGTTAATTTAAATTTTGAAATTGGTGAATATTTTTACAATTAAATTTTAGAATTTAATTGTGGAAATGAATTGTGAAATGTATGGAATTGGTTTTGAATGGATTTAAAACTTGTGAAAATAGTTAAAAATATTTGATATAAACCCAGTTGTTTTATCTTGTAAAGGATGATTTTTTATTAAAACCCATTTAAATTTTAAATGGGAAATTTTTTATTGGAATGGAAAATGGTATTTAATAGTATTTTAATCAGTCTTAAAATAAATTTATCATCATTGAATTTGTAAGAGAACATACAATCCAAAAGTAGCTTGTATGTTATTTAGACAGACCCTAAGTAGTTACAACATTCTAAAATATACATGTTGTGGGTCACATCCCTGATGGGAAGGTGAAAAGCCACCTTTGGAAAGTTTTAGGGGACGTGTGTATACAAATATTGTTGGGATCATTTAGAGGTGAAAAGTCCTATAGCCTAGAATGTACATACCTTTTGGATGATGACAATGTTGCTCGCTTGTTTTATATTTGGGATATTAATGTATGACATTGTTGGTTGAACTAATTTACATGTCCTCAGAATACATATAAAATATTTTATATAAATTTTTCATTTAATCCATTTTTTTAGAAATACTCCACCACATGTAAATCCTTTTCTAAAAGTATATTTCCATCATTTGAGATGTATAACATGATTTGATTAAATATGATTTATAATTTACAGACCTATTTATTTAAATATTAAATCATTACATTGGTTAATATATTATTAGAACATATTATATAATCTATTGCGAGACCCTACTAGGATATTTTATATCACACCCTACTTTTTCCTTCAGGTGTTTTTATGTTACATTCTTTATGTTTGAGAAAGGAAAAATCATCTCTTTGAGGTGGATCCAGTTGTTAAGCCATGGAATTGGTAATTTGTGTTGAAATGGACTTGGTCTTTTTTCTTCTTTTGGTACCTGGGTTATAGTATTTTGTTCTTTAATTCCTTGTTGAAATCTATTACATTACTCTTAGTGGAGTTTCTTTGCAGACATACTTACTTGATTATCTTGATTCTGCTATGTTTTTGGAAAATTCATTCCCACTTTATTGTTTGATGAAGCCAGGTGTTAATCGACGACCTGTGATATCGGGAACACCCTTAATTCTATTTTAGGGCCTACTCAGTTATCGGGTTACTATGGTACCTGGGTTGGTTCTTGAAAAAGTGGTATCATAAGAGGTTGTTGAGATTTTTTATTAATATTAGTATGTAGTTGATAAATCTTATCAGCACATAGGATGTAATTTCTATTGTGTTATAAGAAAACAATGCCTGCAATGAACCTAAAGTCACCAAGGGTGGTTAGGGAAAACAATCTTGTGGAATAATTATAGTCTTTTCTCTATTTTGATTTGGATGGAGTGAAATACAAAAGTTATTAATCCATATATTAGATATAATTTCCCTTGTTGCTCAGTTTGAGTGTTAGTCTGATGTATTCATTGTTGTCTTCTGATGTTGTGTAGCATCTTGGCTCCGAGAAGATATGAAAATTAGACTTCGGAGGTAGATACTGCTGAATCACAGTGAGTGAATCCTCTAGTAGACCTAAATCTAAGAGAGGAAATTGTGCGCACTATCTATGGTCTCGGATAGGCACCAACTCTGGTTCCCGTTCAGTATCCAACTATAGATTCTTAGGGGGGAATTATTTTAAAAAATTCCCAATAGTTCCTTTAGTAGAGGCCACTTGTTTTCAAAGTCTCCACTGATCTTTATCATGCTGATGAATGGTTGGGAAAGTTATAATGCCTTTTTGAGTTTGTGGATACCTTAGACATGATCAAGGGGAATTCTGACACCATCTTGTTGGAAGTACTAAGTATGAGAAGTTGGGACATGATGGTGAAGACAGAATATCATGAGGGAAAATCCATAAAAGGCATCAAGGTTCTTTTCAACAACCAATTCTATCTAGAGACAGTGGTGTATACTAGGTCTATGGATTTTTTTATGCTTGATAATGATGACAGAGCCATGATTGAATATTCAAATATACCTGTTAAGGTGGTACAATTTGAGCTTGATATTGAATATAAGGAGAGGATGAATGATAGATGGTTTGAGTTCAAACTTCAATCAGATATCTATTCTTAGTTTTTCTTGCTCAATCATCCCATTTAGGCAAATGTTCTAGATATGGAGATGATGGTGGAGATGGAACTAGCTAGAATGTCATGGTTGATGGGAGTTCCTTATTATCCTAGTGACAATGTGAGTTCCGTCATGGGAAAATGGATGTGGGATGATTATAACGGTATTTCTCGATGGTATATTCATTTCAGACCTCCTACAACAATCAGAGTAAGTCCTTTGATTTTTCCACCAGTGTGGTAATCTAGGAAATTATAATATGGTTTTCATTGAGGCACCCAATAATTGTTGCATATGCAGTCATTCATGGAAGTTATAGAGATTCTTCCACAACATTTCTACAATGCGTAGTGGAATGGTCTAATCAACTCCTTGTAAAAATTTGGGGCAATTAGATGATTCATGTAGAAAAGTGTTACAACCACATGCATCTAGAATGAATAAAATTCATGTAGTAGAAGTGTTTCCATAGGAAGCAGACACTGACCTAGAAATTTTGAGAGTTACCATTATGATAGATTCTTTATTACTGACTGCTCTATTTAATACTGTTGTATCTCACTTATTTATTTCAACGTATATTTTTAATATTATAAATATTTCTATGGATATTTTATATTATGCAATTTATATTAGTACACACCTTTGTATGAAGAGAGAGAAGGTTATCTGTAGTCCTACATATTATTTCTCTCTATCTAATGTCAAGATGGATTGGAGTTTTCTCGTCCTAAACAATAAATCTTTTAACATCATATTCTGGATAGATTATATCACTTCCAATAAATCCTGAATTGGTTTTTATCTTTGGTAGGTCTACCTTTCTACACCCAGTGATATGTATCTTATCTTTCAATGAGATTGAGACCCACAGTTGATAAGATATGGAACTTCATATATAGAGGTGGGGAATGTAATATCAATGTTTTCTTTTTATTTGTAGTTGAAATATTTTAGTATTAATATCCCTCCAATTGTCATCGATTTTCCCGATATATTTCATTCTAATTCCATTGGACATCCACCAGTAAGGGAGTATGAGTTTTCTATTTAATTAATTCCTAGTATCCAAACATTTTCGATTCCATATCCCTGAATGGAACCAGCTAAAATATCTGAAGGCATAGTTGGATGACCTTCTGGTGAAAGGAATTATATGCCTGATTCTGTCACATTGGGTGGCACCAATTATCTTTACTAAGAGGACTTATGGTTCCATTATCTTATGTGTTGATTATTGAAATCTCAATCGAGTTACGGTAATTAAAAAATATTCATTTTCATGGATTGATGATATGTTTGATCTATTGAAAGCGGACAAGTGATTTTCAAAGATCTACATTCGATCCCATTAAATCAGTTGAGGATAAAGGAATCTAACATTCCGAAAAAGGACTTTTGGGGCAGGTACGACCATTATGAGTAACTTTTTATACAATTTTGTCTCCCAAATTCTCCAGTAATTTTCATGGATTTATGAATCAGATTTTTTATGAGTATTTGTATACATTTCTTTTGTCATTGTGGGTGACATCCTTGTCTACTCTGAGTCCATGGAAGATCATGTTCATCATCTGAGATGAATTATGAGTTTAATGGGTTATCATAAACATTATAGAAAGATTTCAAAGTCTGATTTCTGGATTTGGGATGTGCTGTTGTTTTAAAATATGGTGTCTATGTTGTGCATATTAGTTGATATTGAGAAGGTAAAAGTTATTATGTCTTCGGAAAAAAATTAAATGACATCGCGATTCAAAGCTTCTTGGTCTTAACAGGATGTTATCGTAAGTTTGTGAAGGAATTCTACAAGTCGGATTCTCTGATGACTCCTATGACTCAGAAGGCGGTGGAGTTTTCTGTGAATGATAAATATCATGCTTCTTTTGTGGAGATGAAACAGATTTTGGCTACCGCACCAGTTCCAAATCTTCCACGGTTTGGGCATGGCTATGTGTTCTTTTATGATGCATCGAATTGAGGCTCTTCATGCGTTATTAAGTAGGGTTATCATGTAGTTGCTTATGAATCTCATCATATTAGGCCACATGAAAATAATTTCATATTAATCATTTTTAATGGATTCTAAATTGAGCAACACCCTGTGTTTATAGAAGAACCATACCCATCGACCTGGCGGTTAAGGTGTATGGGGATTTGTGCAAGAGATCTATCATAATTAAACATAGGATAAATTATATTTTAGGCCATGTCATTATATTCCAATTTACTATCATGTTCTTGACACCAAATATCATATCCAAATTATTAGTAAATGTAAAAAATGTTTTAATTTACAAAATTTGAACTTTTTCCGTGAGTATTTATAATAATAAAGAAGAAATTATAGAGCTGGTAACTCGTATTGAGTAATATACTATGTGAAAATAATAGATTAATTTATAAATAAATATAGAATACCATGGACTCTCCCAACCAATGTGATCCCACTAAATTGTATCCTCCATTATAGTCATATATTGTATTGAATTCATCATTTTTATACTCAAGACAATTAGATAAATTGATAAGTGGTCATCTTGATGGAGGCCCATTTATGTCACTACAATATGATAGATATCCACATATAAATAATAATTGAATAAGAAACCAAATTTATTCATGATATATGATACCCTTCAAAAAATCATATGAAAAACAAATCTTCTTACAAACACGTCTTGAAAATCCCATTATAATCAATTATATAATTCTCATACATAAATATTTAAAACAATTATACAATATGTACCCCACTAAAAGTTCTCAAAATTGTATAATAACTCAAAATAATTGTTATAATTATCAGAAAATTTACTCTCATATAAAAGTAAATATTTTCAATGATTTTATAAATTGAATTACATATGATGATAGGGAATAATTCTCTCACAGATGTTTATATTTACTATTTGTGGACCAAAAAAATATTAGTTTCATTAACTTAATAAATTTAGTCACTAAAATCTATAAAAGTCTAGGAAAAATTTTGAAATATGAAAAAATAGTTTGCTAATATTTGTTAAAAAATTGTAGGAAATAAACCATTAGTTGTAGTATATTTTATCAGATTAATTTAAAAAATATTTTTTTGAATATATCAATTGAAAAGGTTCAATGTGATTAATCTTCATTTTATTCTTCACCTTAACATATTGGGAATGAAACACCTTTGTTATTCCATATAAAATACCAAATGAAAAATATCTATCAATGTAGTTAATGAACAACCATAAATATTCTATGAATTATAAATCCAATTAACCATTTTCATGAACCATATCATTAATGGTTAGTGGAATGATATAGGAGATATAATACATGTAAACAAGAGTCATAGAAAATTTTAATTTGAGTTTTTGGATTTTAGTTTTGGTGATTCATAATGGAATGGAGGACATTGCCATATGAATATTGAATTTTTGGGTAAATGATTGAAGGTTCGGGAAATGGTATGTGAATGGTTGTTTACTATAATGGATTATAGATTCCATGAGGTACCATTTGATATAATAATGAGTACCTATCATTACAAATAGTGTTCTGATGAATATGAAAAATACTTCTGTGTACCAGTTGAAATAGCTTGAGTGGTGCAGAGGCCCTAGTGTGCAACGAAGTACTTGATGAGGGAGTATGAGGTACATGGTTGGGTACAAGTTCAATTTATGCTCTGTTAAAAAAGAAAATTTAGTTTATTTTATTTTAAACACCCACTCAGGGTCTCTCTTCCCAACCATTTGAAATTGTGGATTGTTATTCACTTTCACCACCAAATCAGCCCCCTCTAATACTATAGATACAGATGGTTTGGGAATGTCTTAGATCCTCATTTAAGGAATGATACTTCCTTTTTCTTCTCCTCTCCTCCCTTAAATACCTCTATATTGATTTACATTTGTTTTTTTGGGATTCATGTTCAATTTCATCAAATAATGTGAAATATGACTTTTACAAGAGGGATTTTATTGGATAGATAATGGAATAATTGGGATGATTAATGTGAAATTTTAGGAGTTGTTTAAATATATGTATTGTAAATATTTGGTTGTTATTTGGATTTAACTGATTTAGTTTGAAGTGATATAACAAATTGGGTTTTCTCCATCAAATAAGTTTAAGATCACAATGTGAGAAATCAACGTTGTGTTTCAAAAAGTTGAGGCATCGGTACACTACTCAATGAGATATAGGGGTTTATGATTAATTTAATTAATAATGAATTCAATTTTAAATTAATTATAGTTTTTTATAAAAATGATGAATATGACTTTAACAGAGTCCTAGTATTGTGGATTAAAAATGTGATCAAGGTTAGTCGATAGAGATTAAATGAATATTACACTAATAGGGTTAACTCCATATTATGGTATGCACTCTTTTATAATAGATTATAAATATTTATATTAATGTAGTATAGGAGTGAGTGTGAATGGACCGATAGAGAGATAATGAGATTAGTGGATTTAGGGTTGATGGGTGGGAAATATTAGGGTTATAGTTCTAATCACACACATATTTCCATGAGGATCTGTTTTCTTAATAAATTTGAGTAGATGGAGTGATATGGTGAGAACCACCATAAACTGTTTAATTAATTAATTAATGACTCTAGATGGAAAGTGAGGTCACGTATAATGTGATAAACTACACCGTTGAGAATTATCAACTAAAAGTGGGAATATTTTAGGTTTTATATAGAATTTCACCAAGGGTTGTCATGTGAGTTCCTCACACAGTGGTATGTTTCCCTTGGGGTTAGTGAATGGTTGGGGTTTTTAGAAAATCATTCAGGTAAGTCATCACATTATAGGTGACTTTTGAGATAATTTAGGTTAAAGGGTATTGAATAAGGGATGGTATATTGTGATAATGTGAATTTTCCACCCACTGGTAATGTATTATGTGGTTTTCTGGTGTTATTTTTAGTCGCTGACCCCATTGAATAAAAGTTGTGAGTTATGGATGAAGATAATAGATTATGGATATGTCTAGATTTAGAAAACATGAGGTGTAATGAGATTATATACAATGGAAATAAATGGGTAGATAAATTCTTATGATGGTAATTGTGTTTATTATCATTATATAAATATTTCTTTGATGTATTCATGGAATGAACCAATGGAAAAATAAAAATTCCAAGATAGATATTCAGAATCCAATAGAGAAATGTACCTAAGAATGGTGGTAATGAAGATAAAGGGATAACATAATTGGACATGTTACTGAAAAATGGTAAGATAACTAACACACTTGAATGAATTCTTCACTACCCAATAGTTAGAGACTTGACACTTTGGTGTAGACATTTTTATAGACAGTTGTACGATATAAGATTAATTGGATAGAAAAATGATGAAACTATTTTTTCAATATAGGATTCCTTATATAGGATATTTTTCAATCTACTGGGATAACTACATCAAGGACACATGGTTTATAAGATATACTAACATAATATTTGATCGTTATATGAGTAGACAATTTTTGTGATTTTCCATCCAATTGTTTGTCTATAATGAGAAGATTCGACATGATTACAACCTTGAAAATTATCTTATTTCTAGTTGGGAAAGCCTCTGACATAGATACCAGATATTTAATATTAGCAGTTTTTAAGGGTACCATCTACGTGAATTATTCTTATGTAGGAGTTTGTTATTATTATTATAAATATGTTTATTCTTCAGAATGGGTTAGGTGAGATTGTGACTGAGATATTGACTCTTATAAATGGGGTAGGAATGCTGTTAACCTATATGATAATGATCATGGATTTATTAAGAATTATATAATCCTAGATCCCTAATTGGGATTTAGGGACGTGGGTAGTTGTTTTTCTAAACTGCAAGCTCTATGAGCTATATCAGAACATGTTATATTCCATACTATTGTAGCACTAGTTGAATAATGTATGTGTCAACCATCAAGGTGGATTATTCAGTAATAAATGGTGAAATATATATATTCATGTGTTCAGTTATAGATCTAATATAATTTTGTGAATGCATATACATATAACATGATAATTATTACTTGTATAGTTGGTAATGGATTTTTTCTTTTTATACTCAAGCATTGTAAAACAATCATGGTGGATATGCAAGCCTTAAGGTTTACAAGAAACATTAGGTGATGACATTTTTATAGGTGGATGAGTTAGAGGATCTCAATAAGGATATGTAGAATGTTCTAAGGTTAGGTAATGGACTATGGTTGGGTCTTCATACTAATTTATTTTCTATTTTATTTCCCTATTTTAAATGGTCAATCCATTGGGAGATATTTCATTGATATATGAAAACATAATATTCAATGTAGAATTATATTTTATAATATATTATATACCTATTATGGCATTTCATTCCATATAATAATATATATAGTACTCTAATGTTATATTCAATTATGTATGTTTATTTAATTTATTTTATATTATGTATCATGGTATTGAGGCTATAGTTTTCCCACAAGTTATTTATTAGACCAAACCACTAGCTAGTTACCTATGTAATATGGAATGTTCTGTCTAAAATTTTCAATACTCTGGGTTGGGCCACAAGGTCAGTTTTGGGGTTATGGAATTTACACCAAAACAATCCACAATCTCTAAAAAGTATTTATTTTCATACTTTTTTATCGTTGAAAAGATAAAATTAATTGTTTGCTTAAATTTATTTTATTAATAAAAAATTCCCATATTACCAAAAATATATTTCATCACATTTCATGATTCACCATAGTACATCAAAAATATCCCCTCCAGAATTTGTAACAATATTTTATAAACTCCACAGGTTTGTTGGTACACATCTCAGCTACTATTCATGAATATATTTCTACAAGTTTCACCCTAAGTCTTTATTCCATCTAAATATAATATCCTTATGACCTTAACAAACATAAAAACGCCGAGTGGATATCTAACCTATATACACATCTTCTGTGACTCTTAAACAACCATTTGAAAATTTTATTAGAAAAAAAAAATTAAACCTAAAAATTATGATACATTCATCGACACTTACAATCATTTCTATGTTCAAGAGTGCTTGATGAAAAACACCGATAAAATTTTCCCCTATCAAAATAAGAAATAAATTCCCCTAATTCGAGGAATATAAGAATCTATCTTTGTAATAATGTATAAAATTAATACTTTTTTGGTAAATATTATCAAAATTATAGGTGATAATATGTTATCTTAATAGTGAAAAATAATTAAATATTGCTTTTCAATGTGAAGTAGGATTAGGTTTAGATTATGCATGTTTAAACAATGAAAAGTTTCCTTACAGGTCTATTACTTAATGAGATATGTATAAAATTACTCTTGATAGATCTAGATCTAAAAAAATATTAGAGTTCTTCCTAATAACATATACATGAAACTACGATGATTGATAATTAATGTCAGAGGAAAACTCCTACAGTTAATTAAAAAAGTAACTTGGGGAGAGCTCAAAATATAGAGATGATTAATATTGTGGTGTGAGTGAATTTTTTTATGCAAGTTATTCCCAATAAATACAAACATACACTATTAAAAGCCACATGAATATGAGTCTATGAACCCATGACCGAATATATTTATAAAGGTATTCATAGATAACAGGTCAATTCATCAACCCATGATTTGAGTGATATATTTTGACAAGTTTAGAAAATTGAAAGAGTATATCTATGAATTGATCTCAAATTTCCACCTCAAATTTGACTATTTTAATTATTATAGGTAAATAAATTTAAAAAATCACATTTTATATCAGATTTTAGGATTATTGGAAACCTCACATTCAATGGGATACAAACTACCAAAACTAGGAATTCCAAATTCAAATTCAAAATGTAAAACATCTGACAACAAAAACACAATGAATCCACTTATAAAGAAAGGAAAAAAAATTTATGAAGCCCATAGAACCATCAACGACTGAATCTCAAGGTCCCCTTATAGGGATCGAATATCAATCATTGAAATTTCTGAACCATTCTGCCTTCAAAACATCACCAGGAACCCAACCAACATTGAAATGAAACACCCAAAACCCAATAAAACCACCTGCAAAGAATGAAAAAAATATATTTTCAAGAGAGAAATCCCCATGAAAAATTGTTAGTGAATGAACCGCCACCCATAAAATTCATTGTCATCCATCATTATTAGGAAAATCACACCCACAGTAAAGATTAACATAATAGAATACTTCACCAAAACATCATCACTATCATCGGGGTTGAAAATCCCTTATCCTTCTTCATAGGGGGTTGGGGTGTGGGTGTCGGTTGGGGGTCAAGTCCCTAGGTCATTTTCTACTGTAGCGTGCATTAATAATAGTGACCCACCTTTTAAAGTTTCACCTCCCCAGACACTATCTAACAATCAACCAACAAATCCCAAAAAACACATGAAAACTACCACACATGCCAAATTTGGGTCTTACGTGATAGACCCAACAACAAGAAAAGGGTTTGAGTAGACCACAACCTTAATAATGATCCTTGATCACCAGCATCATTGCAAAGTATGACATTTAGAAGTTAAATTGAAGAAACCTCTATCAGAAGTGGCTCATCAACTACCCTCAGGTACTCAATTAACAAATCCCAAGCCAGCCCACCTGCCACCACACCAATCAAAAATGGGGACTAGAATGAATGATTTGGAAGAAAAGGTAGAGAAGAATAAAAATATGTCCTCTGTAGTGAAAAAAGACCACACGAAAACCCACAATGATAATGGGAACCTAGACTAGAAGAATAAGGTGAAAGAAACGTTAGATCCAGAGGGGATCATTGGGGGAGAAAAAGAGATAAACTGTTGAGAATAGACCCATCCTCAACGTCGCTAATACTACACCAATTATTTTTTAGTTATTAATACCTAATAATTAGTAATTAATAATTAGTAAATACTAATTTCTAATTTCTAATTAATAAAAAATGTTAACTTATAATAAATAAATAAATACATACATGATATAGAAATAAATGGTAAATAACTAATAGTAAATAAATAATAATAATAATATATATATCTAATGATAAATAATAAATAAATAATAAATAAATAAATAAAAACTCAATTAATAACTAATATTTAAAAAATACGTAAATAATGAATAAACAATAAACAATAAACAATAAATAATAAATAAAAATAATAATAAATAAATTATAACAAATAAATAATAAATAATAAATAAAACATCATTCAATCAATCATAAATAATAAATAAATAAATATAAATAATCAATAATAAATAATGAAATTATGAAAAATAAAATAATAAAATAATTAAACTATAATAATAAAATAATAAAATAATAAAATAATGAAAATAAAATAATAAAATAATAATATAATATAATAGTATATGATTAATAATATACAAATAATAATTAATAATAAATAATGAATAATGAATAAATTATTATAATAAAATGATTATAAATCAATTAAAATAAATATATAGTAATAAATAAGAAATAAAAAAATAATAAATAAGAAATAAATAAATAAATAATAATAAATTAATCAATAATAAATAAAATAATATTAAATATTAAATATTAAATAATAATAAAAATATGATAATAAATTAATAATTTAATAAATTAAAATAATAAAATAATGAAATAATAAATAATAAATAATAAATAATAAATACAAATAAAAAATAATAAATAATAAATAAAAAATTATATATAATAAATAAGTTATAAAAAAATAAATAAAAAAATATTAATTAAATTGAAATAAATCAATACATTATAAATCAATAATAAATAAATAAATGATAAATAATAAATAATAAATAATAAATAATAAATAATAATTGAAAAAATAATTAATGATAAATAATAAATAAGTAGTAATAAGTAATAAGGAATAAATAATAAATAGTAAATTATAAATTATAAAATAATAAAATTATAAAAGAATATAATAATATAATAATATAATAATATAATAATAAAATGATAAATGGATATAAATATCAATAAATATATATACTTATAACAAAATGTACAAAAATATATATGAACACATATTTATGTTAGATATTTATATATAAATACAATTTGATTTATAATTGTATATTAAAATAAATATATATATATAAACAAAGGTATATATATAATCGCACATCTATGATATAAAAATATATAAACATAAATATGTATAAATATTAAAAAAAATTATAAAAAATAGCTAATAAGTTATTTTTAAATGAAATGAGTAAAAAATAATAATTTCTATTTGGTTTTTGTGATTAAAAACTCATGTCTATGTAAATATGTATTTATACATGTGATTTTATAAGTAAATATATAGAAATATTAATATGTTTATGTATAAAATAAAACTACATCGTGAAAAATGATAATGTTTGAAAATCTTAATATCAATATAAATTTCATCCCTATAAATAAATAAATTCACCACTGAAAAAGTAAATAATAACCCCTTTAATAGGGATGAAAATCCATAGACTGTTAAAAAAACTGGGGTACCCTTAAAACAAATAAAGATATTAAGAAACAATGAAAACACTAAAACCCCTAAAACCCATGCAATAACCATTACTTTTGATCTGAGAATCCATTTTTGGTTCAGAACCAGTAAAATAGAATATCATCAAATGATATTTGATATGATATGTGGTATAGGTGGAATATACACCCTTATGAGAACTGATTTCCCTTTCAATTTTTGGAAACCGGGGTTAGCAACAGAAAACGAAATTTTTGAGGCCTTATGGGCCTTTCTAGTTAATAAAAACTAAACGAAGCTATTCAACGATAGTCTAAAACCATCTCTAGTGTAGATCTTGTCACAAAATTCGATTTCATATGTGGAAGATCCAAAACGGACACCCGAATAAACATTTTTGGCCATTTGAAGTTAGAGTAAAATTTTATTTTTTTGAAATTTTAATATATATTTTTCTATTTATTATCAAATTATTTAAATATCATCTAGTTTTATCATTTTTTATAATGTTTTATTCGATTGGTTGTGGATCTAAATCTTTCTCTAAAATCAAAAGTTATGGTCGTTTGATTCCCAAGTATGATTTTTAACTAATTGAAGATTTTTTTTCACATTAAAATTATTAGTAACTAATAATTGTAAATATTTATTAATTGAAGCATTATAATTAATTAAAATTGAAAATAAAAAACTATATATGATATAAAATAATACATAATAATTAATAAATAATAAATTATTTATAAATAGTTTTTTTAAATTTTTCCTTCTATCAATGGTTTTAAAAAAACCATCGCTAAAAAAATTATTTTTTTAACCAAATTATAAAACAAATATAAAAAAAATATATAAATAAATTATATTAGTGGTTTTTAAAAACTCCATTAAAAATCGCCACTATATTTTATCCCAAATAACATTTAGCAGCAATTTCGAAAACATTCATGAAAAAACAGCCTCTAAATCCTTATTTTCCTATAGTGTAAGATTACCGATATGCGGGGCTATTAGATTTTTGGAAGAAGATTTGAATTGGTAAGTATTGATTATATCTCCCATAGTGGTATAGTGGTATTTATAATGTTATTTATGCGTCATAGATTCACTAGTATCACCCAGACCCTTCAAAGGGGATAGATGTTGATGATGTTGATCTTGAGGATGATGTGTCCATAGAGGAGAATCATGTTCGTATTGTGGAATCTTAGTGAGAACGATATTCGGGAGAAAGAAAGTGACTTTAGTCGGAGTGTTTTAGAAGCATGTCCTAGTTGAAAATAAGACATTGGAGATGGAGTAGGATATGTTGGATATGTGGCATGATCATCTATCATTGGTGGACTAGTGATTATTGGGAGAATAGGTTGAGGGTGAGATGTTATGATGTGGGGTGGTTGTATGATTATGACCTTAAATGACACATTTTATTGTTTAAATTTTGATTTCAATCTATTTAAACTAGTAGCTGAAATCATTCCCAATTGAATAATATTTCACAAGAATGTTCGGTTGGTTCAAGGCAAGAAATATAAGAAAATGTATTTCATTCTGTGATGGGATCATGAATCGAAATGATTTTCTACTAACCATGAATCACTGCCTAGGAAACTGTATGTCCTAAATCCCAAGGAAAATCACTAGTGTATGACCAATATACAGTTCTTGCAACCATGCGGGTGGCCTAGATAAACTGTTTGACCAGGTCCACCTCTTGGACTGAGGGTGCGTCGTAATCATCCCATAGATTGGAAAAACCTATGACTAAACAATGGTCCTCATTTAAAGAGGTTGATTTTCTATTTTCCCACATTGGATTTATAAAACCATAGACGACTTTATTCTCCTCTCCACCTATTGGAGTTAGTTCCCTAGATATAACTTTTTTGTACATTATGATAACCTATCATTATATGTTTGAATATTAATATAAATCTTATCAAATAATGATTTCTCTTATGCATAACATAGATTCTGATAATGTATTAAGAGTAGTTTTCAAACTAAAAGGTCACAGTAGGTCCATAATATAATTATTAGCTAGAACTAATATGATATTGTTATTAAATATATGTTCTATATCCAGATGATATAATTTGTAGGACAAAATTTTATTGGATATCAAGTGTGGATACTCATTGGACTTTAAGGAAACTTCTCCTGTTATATTCCGTTGGAAATATCTTGTGAAAGATATTATGAGAATGAGACCCAAGAGTAGGAAATCCAAATTTATATGTGTAATTGTATGTTCTTAACTATGGATGTGTTTATTGATCCTTAGACATTAACATTATTATTAATGAATATTATAATATTTTTAAATGTATGTATGGATGAAAACATTGATGTCGTATGTTATCTGTATGGTAGGATACATTGGTTACATCAAGAGTACTATATCATTAATGAATAATGTGAGAAAGGATTCTGCATTTCTTTTCTTTAACAGGTGTTGATATCTTTGGACCTTTGATGAAATTAAAATAGCCTAATTAAATCCATGGACATTTTGTTCTAATGGAAACTACCACATTTATAAAATCAATTAATGAGACATCAATAACATAGATTTTAGACTAAGCATGAAACCTCTCTGATTATAGATATCATAATAAATGGATTATGTTATATAATGATAATTTTTAAGTGGTTATATTTCATTATGGAATTGAATTCTTTCTCTATTGGTGCCTTGTATTGTTTCTTGATGATATCCTTGAACATTAGGCTGCATCACCTAATTCCACTATGAAATAGACCTAGAGTTTCACACACAATGTGTATCCAGAATCACATGTAAATAATATACTATTATTATTTACTTAACAGGTTGAATAAATATTTTTCCCTTATATTGTTTAATAATTATTCATGTTTACCTGATTTCATATATTCCATCACCAATTATTCCATAGAATATAAGGTGAGTAGAATATATAATATATATTTATATTCTATTTAGTAATTATGATATTTATTTATTTATTGGATAATAATTAAGTGATATTTATTTATTACATATATATTTATTTTTAATTTCTTGATAAATATTATTGAGGAATTGCAGGCAATGTTTTTTGTTCTGGTGAGAAATAAAATATATATCGTATTATTTGATTATATCATATTTAATTTAATTTTAATGGTATGAACATACCAAGTAAATAATTAAATTATTATTATCTATGAAATGGGGTTCCATATGGGATTAAATTTATATTAAAGGGAACTTTTGAAAATATTTATTTCTAAACCCTAGGGGTATTTATACCTAAATATTATTATTTTCAATAGAGCCAAATAATTTATTATTTTTCACCAAAACAGATAGAGAGTATCCTATAAAAACCTAGAGAGATCCCTCTAAAATAACTCTCCCAAGAATAGGTAGTGATGTTCTTCCACCCCTACTATGAGGCTATGATAGTTGAAGGAGAAGGTTTTGGAAGTTATTCTTGATGAGATCAAAGGAGAATGACCCACATGATAGAATCATACGTGCTAGCACCTAAATATGACTATGAAAACATTCATATATTTTTGAAACACATATTGATATAGACTATAGGGAATCATATCTTTATTCCTATAATACAATAACCGTATAGTGTAGATCTTTTATCAGATCCAATAAAAAAGATTTAATTCCAGAAATTCTATTATTTAATTAATTAAATAAATTATAAATAATATGTTATAATCCTACACTTGGTTCCAAAATTCAATCCCTATTTTATTTAATTGTATCCAATTCCATTGATCATGACATTTATCATCATGTAAATCAAATATTTGTCATCAATCATGAAAAATAGTATTTTCGGGCATAACCCATCATATTATTTCATTGTACGTAGAACCAACAAGGGGTATCATATGGGTTATTTATTATTAATAATTACATAAAAGATCATTTATTGATTTACACATTTTAATTACAATTATTAATTCATGTTTAATCATTTATTAATCATAATTGATACATATGATTATACCTCTTTTGTTTCACATTGATCTTATCAAATTGATTAGTTTTAGGAATCAAATTAAATTGAAGAACTCACATAGTGGTTCTCAAGATTTAGTCCAGATAACAGAAGACTTCATGCCATGTATCTAGAGTTATACACCATATACGTGTGGTTAATGTACAATGAATTAATGAATAATTAATTCAAACGTTGTGAATTAAATGCACATGGTGAATTTAATTTCTTTCACAACATATTGATCAGACCATCCAAGAACATGGTAAGCTATGTCACACAACATGTATCCCATGTACGTGGAGTGGAGTCCATTAAGTCTCAAACATTCCATGGAAGTCCTTAAAGTGCCTACCTAACTAGTATCCATGTCACACAGAGACCATGCGTTGTGTAACCCCTTATACAAGACATGTACAACAATTTTTTTGAGGAACAATTTACACACTGATTCCTTGTGGATGTTACTTAGATATATGGTGAGATACGTACACTCAGTGTAGACCACTTGTTCATTCCATTTACTTAAACAAAATTATGTAGAATTAAATAAATTTTTTATAATATGTAATGATTTTTAACATGTGCTTTCATGTGGCCATTAAGATGAGAGGACTTAACAACTCATGGGTTATAATATATATATATTTATATATGTATGTATGTATGTATGTATGTATGTATGTATATATTTTTAATTAATTTATGCATAATGTTCATATTTGATTATCATGTTTGAGACTAATTTAAGTTATTAATCTATGTGAATTAAAGCATAACACGTGACCATAAAAACAAGTAATTCATGTAATTATTAAGTTGATAGTACATGTTGTAAAGGTATTTGATATGTCATGTATTTCATATGTCACAAGAGTAAACAATATACATGTATAATACATGTTGGGTAGATTCAGACAGTTATTCACTATGTTTCCTCCAAGGTACATTTTGTACATGGTAAATTTTAAATAAATCTATTTAAATTTTTCAAAATGACAATGGATGATAATATTTAGGAAATTTATATGATAATTAAGATAAAAGAATTGATTAATTAAAGATGATAATTATCTTATTCGTGTGTGATTTAACATAAGTAATAATGATAAAGAAATTAATGCAAGTATTATTAAATGAATAATTAGTTTCATTCATATAGATGATCATGAGAACATAATATACCCTTTTTTGGGGTTGGTTTTGTTTAAATTATTATTAAATTTAATTTTTGGCATGTTCACCTTCTCTCCTCTTGTTATGTAAGGGCATATGTTCCCATGATTTATTTTTTTTAAACCTAATTCCCTCCACATTTGTATAAGTAAAATCATATTTAATGGATAGAGATCCTAATATAGTATAGGTATTTCATGTTTCGATCTAAGGAAAATAAAATCCCAGTGACATAAATTGGGGGACTTGGTGCAAGATATAACATGAACCTTAATTGGTTCATGTTTTTCCAGTTGATCAATGGTTAGTTTATCAACCACTAGATAAAGTAACCATTAGTAAGAGATCATGATCATAGTTCTTCATTATTTTATTTCTATAATGTTTATTTTTATTTCATTATGGATGTTATATTGAGATCACATGAATTCATGAATTAACAATGAAATATAGAACTAAAATAATGTCTTATGCAAAAAAAATTATCTAAAACATGCTTATTAACTTCATAAAAAACACTAAATATTAAAAGTCATGTGATAAATATAATAATTTGTATTTGAAAAATAAAAAATAAAATACCTCAATTTTATATTATGTCTGTATAAAATTTCACTGCATAAGTTAAAATCAAACCATAGTTCAAAGGGGTTGACCGATCAAACTTGGGGTGCATTCAATTATCGATGAATTCTAACATGAAGTTTTAGTTTGACATAAATTATTTCACATCAAGTATTGAATTCCAAATTATGGCTTGGTGTAACATAGATTAGAGGGTTGAGTGAATCCAAATCAAGTATTTTATGATTGGGGAGTCCCAACAACATATCAAGTAACCGTGAGTTAATTCAGTGGGCATTTGGAATTCCTACCTTAAACCATTATATATTCTTGACCGAACATTGTTTGGGTAGTGATAAGGGGAATATGGTTCCTTTCAACTATAATTTCAAGGAAATAATATATTTTTAATCAAATTTTGAGGGAAATTGGGTTTTGATAAAATATTGATAGATTAATCAATTAAAAATAAATTTATTTTCCAAATATTCATGACATAAAGTACAAAATCTCAGAACATATTACTTGTAGAAACAACAATAAAAATTACATAAAAAATATCACTACGATCCATAGTTGAGAAGGATAACCTTCTCACTCGATAAATTTTAAATAGTGGAAAAGGCTCTTATGTGTTATCCTTCACCATGAACGAAAATTGTGTGTGATGAAAGAACATGTTCTTACCGTTCTAGGTAATGAGGATGTTGGTGAAGATTTATCACTATATGATAAAAAATTTAATGATTCCATATAATTTCAATGATTCATGCGATCATCCACGATCAATGAACATTTGATTCAACTTGTGGAAATGGATGTATATCACTTGATGTATCACCGTGGTGATCTCTTTCAAAAGAAGGAGAGAAAAGAGAGATTTGAGACATACACTGATTTTTTTACAACTATTATTATAGATTCATTGATAGATGTGCCTCATATAGCGATTCTTATTAGATTCATTGAATACTTATAAATCATTGGGATTAAATTCATTGATGAGTTGTGCATAGGACTCATACTTTCATCATTGCTTATGTATTCTCTAGTTTTATTACTAATTACAATTTGAGAAACAGGGAGAAGAGTATTTCAGAACTTCTTACTTTTATTCTCCATGTAGATAAGGACATGGGGTGTGAAAAACCTTTAATCATTATAGTGAATAAGAAATATAAGAACAAGAAAAAATGGCCCATGAACTATTACTATTCTAAATCTCCCGAGCACTATCCTTCCAAGAAAAAGAAGTTACATATGAAGGGAAATCAAAATAAGGCATTATGTTTTAAATGTGGAAATTAATTAAAATAGAATAAGAAATGAACCCAAATGAAAGGGGAAACTAAATTTGTTTTTTTTATTGAGTGTAATTTTTAAATATCTATATATTAGGTATTACATATATAATATGGTGTTAAATTTTTTATCTGAATGTAGGAGACAAGTAGATTTACAATGATTTCTAAAGAAGAGGTGGATCTATAAGTTCCCAATGGTTCGAGGCTAACTATTCTAGCCATTGATTATTACCACCATTGATTTCCAATGTCAATTACTTCGGTTTTAAATGAATTTTATTATGTACCAATGGTTACCAAGAACGAAATAATTATATCATGCTTGGATACAATTTACATTGGTTCCAAATTTTAAAATAAAAGTTGTTTCTTTTATAAAGACGACTTCTGTTATGGTATGTCACATTTAATTAACTATATTTGTGTATTGAATTAAAAAAACCAACTATTGGGAATTGTTAGTGAATAATGTTCATAGGATAATAAACACCTAGCTATGACATCACAATCTTTGTTATGTAAATGTGAAGCACTGTACAAAGTTATGTCAATATGGTTATTTAGAATCCTGTTATATAAAACAATATAAAAAATGTAATTCAAATTTACAAATAAAAGGAACAAACATATATTTGGTGGATAGGGTTAAAGGGAAACAATTCTTCTAGTATTGGTACAAACAAATGCGTGTGGATAATTTCTGATTGAATCTAGAGGTGGAAATTCTTACTTTATAAATTTAAATAATGACTTGAGTATATATGGTTATGAAAACATTATTAGGTATAATGTAATGTCTCAAACATTCCATGTATTATTTTTAAATATTATATGGAATTATTTCCAGACCGATCGTGAAGACGACACATCATTCTAAGGCCCAGTGATCCCGGAATGTTGGTTTAAAACTTTTAAGCTAAGTGAGTTGGCACTTGTGCGCGGTGGTGGATGTTTCCAAATGGATGCCCGGATTAATAATCTGAGGGCACGGTTGCGTCCGGGATGACAACTTTACCTAAGAATGATCCTTTCCTCGACCGGCGCGGGTCGAGGGAAAAAGTTAATTTTCGGACGTTTTATGTAAAATAAAATAAATTAAATTTTCAAGTTTATTTTATTTATTTTGGAAATATCCACTGCACCATGGTGAATGTTTCTTATTTAAATACAATATCTTAATGACTCAAAAAATGGCAAGATCGATTCATTGATACTTCCATGTAATTAAATTCCAAACATGTTTCTCTTTTTATGGGTATAATCAAATGTTGATCATTGGCAATGATTGAGGGAAACCTATGGAGAATCCGCGGGGTGTTGGAGAAAAATCATGGTGACGAACGATGATGGATCATGGTTGAGAATTGCTCCGCCAATGAAGTTCAAGGATCTCGACGATGACGGTCATATGAAACCTTCATCAGCAATCTATCCCATTTGAGGAAGGGGTTTCTTATTTGATCTCTCTCTTTCCCCCATCTTTGATTTCAAACGACGAACTTAGATCAACCACAAACAAGTTCATCTATGGATTCGTGCGTTCATGCAGGAGGTATTTATTTGGCATGATTATGGGGAATTAATATATTTTGATATTATTTGTTTGATACTTCTCCGTTTAAGCCTACTAACGGGATCAGATCAATGCCGTGATGAATGGTGGCGGGGGTTCGTTCCTCACTTCGTTTTTGGATTTCTTCCCCTTCATTTCCCGTGCGTTCATTGTTTTCTTCACGGGGAGATGAACAACGGATCGTTGCGCATCTGTTCTGTGACTCAATGATCCCAAATTGAAGAATCGACACTGTAACGTCCTTGCAGAGGTGAGACGATGATTGCAGACGATGAATCGGACCAGATCGGAAAAGGGCGTTCTTCAAGCATTCATCACACGGGAAGATCAAAATATGTTTTTGGAGATGATCTTAGGTCTAAAAATAAAGGGTTCATCTTCTCGGTGTTAGGGACACCAAAACCCAGTAGTTTCGTGGAGATTGGATGGCCAAATCGACGAACAGAGCATCACGGGAGGTGTGCCGGCGAGGAGTGTCGTTTTTGGAAATTTCTAGAATACACGACGTGTACATCCGAAGAACACGGTGTGTAGTACTGGTTGAAATGGCTAGGGTTTTGGGGGTTAGAGATGAATCACATGGCATGTGACCCTGGTCGCATGGCGTGTTGGACTTTCCCCGAAGCTCAGCGTGTATTTTGGGAAATACACGGACAAGGGATGATCTACACGGCTTCAGGCGGCACGGCGTGTACATCATGAAAGAAGCCACTATGCAGAACTTGGCATGTATAACGGGGATATGTAGACATAGGATTGAGTACACGACCGTGTACTCTATCACACGGCCAGACGAGGCCGGTAATGCGGGTCACCCCGTTTACCTATTACACGGGTTGGAGTACACGGGTGATGACCGTGTACGGGCGCCTAACCAGCATACACAGAGCCAAGCCCATTCACTCGGACATGGTGTGTACACCATACTACACGTCATGTACTGAGTTTCTCTACACAACCAGCCTTACAACGTGGGACATTGTACATGGCCAGTACACGGGGTAAGACAACACAACATGTAACTTTTCTACACACTGTGTACTTTTTGGAAAATGGAATAGTCCTTTTGTTCTCCATATCTTGGATATTTTTTATTTTGGTTAGTGCCCTTTTTCTAGTTCCTCTCAAGGTCAAGCATCATTTAATCACATAAGAGTATGATTTGTTCAGCAGGACATTCTGTGATCGAGTCAGGCATCCATCCAAGAGGCCCGTATCGAGATCCTCTATCCATTCCAAACCCTAAGAACAATCAGGATTCGACGTGACCAACTCTACTGGGCATTGATCCTCTACCTAGCTGGTGTATCACCGAATTAGAGAATCTAGATGAGTCACAGTATCTGCCATGGCCCTGGCAGTGATCCTAATCTGTGTATCGTGATCACTCCCACTCAAAAGTGTGTCTCCTATAATGAGTGCTTCTATCTATTGGAAATCTTCCCACTCATGAATGTGTCTCCCGTAGTGAGTATGAATACCACTCGTGATGGTTCTCGAAGAATATTACTTCTCGGACGGACGTCATCAGAGCTATAAGACTCGTGGAGTGTGTTCTCCCAGTATGAGTGCATCACGGAATCTTCGAACAGATCCCTAGATAGGGTATGCGGTTGTGTGACTTGTCTCTAGACCACGGGTCTGGGTTTTGAGTATATATAGATTGTTCTATATGCTGTGCATAGGTGACTATACCTTTACATTGTGTACTACATTGTGGTTTTCAAGGTCCTCTGTGAAGTATTTTTAAACTCACTGTTGCACGAGCTTTTCCCGCACGTGTCGTGTCTTGTGTAGACAAGCAGCCTTTTGACATAGTCCAGGGAGGACTAGGAAAGGACCAAGATTTCTGAGTTTCCTATAGGCTGAGGCATTCCTATGGCTTTGATCAGCAATCCCATCACCCCATTTCATTACAAATTTGACTTTTCAGTTTTCAGACTCTTGTTTTTGGTGGGCTTGTATTCTGGCCCAATTTACTTTTTGTTTCAGTACTCTACCTTTCTTCAAACTCTATTGGTTGAGTTTAGTTGTGTGAATGAATTTTTTTCCTTAGTGGTTCATTTTACATTTCATCATTTGTGGGTTTGGAGATGTGTGTGTGTGTACATGTACTTATGCAATGCCTCCCATGTTAGTAATATGCCTACTCAGTGCTAGTCACCAGCCCCTGGCCTATTGGAGGCGAGCTTGGGGAGTCACAGTGTGGGCCCCACTTGGACGGGTCATGACAGAGTGGAATCAGAGGTGTTCAGTTCTACCTTAGGACCAAGAGTCTATGAGTTTGGTTTGGGGAAACATTGTTATGTGTTTCAGGTTAGCTTTCATGCCAGAGACTCCTATGTTTGTTCTTTGTCCGATGTATCCATACACCAGGACTCTGATAACCTACATTTCGACTTGGTAAACAAAAACAATGGTTGTGGAGAAATAAAAGGTACTTGCATCATAAACAAATGTCTTGTGTTTTCCATGTCCTTTGTGTCAGCTATCCATATATACTCTTTGACCATGGTATATCTTGTTTCCTTATAGGATGCCTCTGTGATGCATACTCGCTAGGATTCAGCAGCGCGATCACGATGATGAACCCCTCAGTGAA
The DNA here is from genome assembly GCA_963277665.1 of Viscum album. Lineage (NCBI taxonomy): Eukaryota > Viridiplantae > Streptophyta > Magnoliopsida > Santalales > Viscaceae > Viscum > Viscum album. Next base: position 895,757,293 of record OY728136.1, on the reverse strand, counting down.
AAGGATTCGATATAGGGACCATTTCCCTAGGCATTTCCACCAGGTTGTGCACCTTCTATACCACATCCAGTGGAGGAGCCAATGGTACCTATAGTACCGACTGGTGAGGAGCGCAGACATAGCGTGCTCCACGAGTTCCAAAGACAGAGACCCCTCAGGATTCAAGGTGAGCCTGACCGTCAGGTGGATAAGGACTGGCTTGAGGTGGTGACCAGAGTTTTCCATCTATTGAGGACACCAGAAAACCATATGGTGATCCTAGGAGCGAGCCTTCTTCAGGGTTTGGTGGGATGATGGTGGAGTCTGGCCACACAGACTAACGACGAGGAGACACTTTCATGTATGGAGTTTGAGTGACTCTTTTGGGAGGAGTTCTCTACGGTAACGCTGAGATCTATGCACATCCAGGAGCTTCTTCAGCTCTAGCTGGGCAGTATGATAGTATCTGACAATTCATCGAGGTTCACTAACCTCACCGGGTACGAGATGCATATGGTCAGAGATCAGTACTTCAATGCTCGTACATTCGAGCGAGGTCTACGACGGGACATTCGTGCTAGTATCATGCCTCTATGCATATAGACATATGTTGGAGTGCTCGAGTGGGCCTTGGTGATTGAGAGCTTCTTGGAAGAGAAGAGACATCCACCTATAGTCAGCAGTAGGGAGACAGGTTCTCTACCACAATAGTTTCATCAGGTACATGATGTCTTCCATGTGTCGCAGCTAAGGAGGTACGTGCATGACCCATCACACATCATCAACAGGGGTGAGCTGGATATCGAGGATGGAGTGACCTTTGGTGAGTACCTGGTAGAGATCAAGGATCAGTATGAGGGGATCCTGCATGGGCAATCGATTCCCTTGGTGTGCGTCTGGTGGTAGCACGTGAATCTTCTGGAGAGCATGTTGGAGGGGGAGGCCTAGATCCGTGCCCAGAACCCACATCTTTTTGAGTAGCCTTTGTTTTGGCATTTTGAGGACGTAAATCCCCAAGGTGGGGAGAATGTAATGTCTTTGATGTTCCATGTATTATTTTTAAATATTATATGGAATTATTTTGTGACTGGGCATGAAAACGACACATCATTTTGAGGCCCGGTGATCCCAGAATGGTGGTTTGAAAATTTTATGCTAAGTGAGACGACACTTGTGCGTTGTGATAGTAGTTTCCAAATGGATTCCTGGATTAAAAATCTAAGGGCATCGTTCTGTCTGGGATGACGACTTTACCTAAGAACGAGCTGAGCCTCGACTCGTACGGGTCGAAGAAAAATGTTAATTTTCAGACATTTTAAGTGAATGAAAATAAAAAAAATTCACAGGTTTATTTTATTTCATTTGGAAATATCCGCTATAGAATGGAAACTATTTCTTATTTAAATGCCATGTCTTAATTACTCAATAAATGGAATGTTGGAGTCATTAATATCGCCACGTAATTAAATTCCAAACACGTTTCCCATTTTATGGGGTAATCAAATTTTGGTCGTTGGCGATGATTGAGGGAAAACTCTGGAGAATCCACGGGCGTTGGAGCAAACTATCTGTGACGAACGATGATGGATCGAGGTTGAGAATCACTGCGCCAATGAAGTTCAAGGATATCGATGAAGGCGGTCATATGGCACCTTCGTCAGCAATCGATCCCAGTTGAGGTAGGGGTTTTTTATTTGATCTCTCTCTTTCCCCCACCTTTTATTTTATACAACGATCACAGATCAACCACGAAAAAGTTGATCCTCGAATTTGTGCGTTCTTTCGGGAGGGATTTTGTTTGGGATTATTATGGGGAATTAATCCATGTTGATTTTTGTTGTTTGATCCTTCTCCATTTAAGCCTACTAATGGGAGCAGATCAAAGCCATGATGGACGCCGATGGGGGTTCGTTCCACACTTCATTTATTGTACGTCTTCCAATTATTTTCTCGCGTGTTCTACGTGTTCCTCGCGGGACGACGAACTACAGATCATTGCACATCCGTTCTATGACACAACGATCCCAGATTGAAGAATCGTCACCACAACAGTCGTGCAGAGGTGAGACGACGATGGAGGACGATAAATCCGACCGGATCAGAAAAGTTTGTTCTTCGTTTGTTCTTCGCATGGGAAGATCAAAATATATTTTTGGAGCCGATAGGTGGTCCGAAAACACCGTGATCAGCTTCGCGGTGTTGGGGCGACCAAAAATGAGTATTTTAGTGGATATCATAAGACCAGATCGATGAACGGACCATCACGGGAGGCGCGTCGGTGAGGAGCGCCGTTTCTGGAAATTTCAAGAATACACAGCGTGTACTTTCGAAGAACATGCCATGTAGTAATAATGGTGGCAGCTAGGGTTTTGGGGGTCTGAGAGGAATCACATGGTGTGTGACCCTGGTCACAGAGCATGTTGGACATTCCCCGAATCTCGATGTGTATTTTGGGAAATACACGGACACATGATGATCTACACGGCTTAAGGCGACATGACATGTACACCATAGCAGAAATGGCTACGCAAAACTCGTCGTGTATCCCAGGGATATGAGGACATGGGATGGAGTACACGACCATGTACTCCATCACACGGCCAGAGGAGGCCAGTATCATGGGTCACCCCTTGTACCTATTACACAGGTTTGAGTACAGGGGTTGAGGATCGTGTATGAACGCATGACCAGCATACACGGAGCCAACCCCAGTCACTCGGACATGACCTGTACACTGTACTACATGCCGTGTACTCAGTTTCTCTAAATGACCATCCTTACGACACGGGCCATTGTACACGGGCAGTACCCGGGGTCAGACAACATAGCGTGTAACTTTTCAACACGCCATGTACTTTTTGGAAAACGGCATGGTCCTCTTGGTCACTTTATCTTGTACATTTTTTGATTGGGTTAGTTCCCCTTCTTATGGTTCCTCTGAAGGTCAAACATCATTTCCTCACACAAGAGTATGATCCATTTAGCAGGACATTCTGTGATAGAGTCCGACATCCATCTGAGAGGCTCAGATCGAGATCCTCTCTCAATTTCTATCCCTAGGTGGAGTCAGGTATTGACGTGACCAACTCTACCGGGCGTTGATCCTCTACCTAGCTGGTGAATCTCGATGAGTCGTGGTATCCTCCCTGGCCCTGGCAATAATCCTCATATGTGTATCATTATCTTTCCCACTCAGAAGTATGTCTTCGGTAATGAGTGATTATATTTATCGGAAATCATCCCACTCAAGAGTGTGTCACTCGTAATGAGTATGACTACCTCTCGTGACGGTTCTCGATGAACAGTACTTCTCAGACGAGCGTCATCAGAGCTATAAGACTCATGGAGTGTGTTCTCCCGGTATGAGTGCATCACAGAATCTTCGAATGGAATCCCTAGACGGGGTATGCGGTTGTGCGGCTTGTCTCTATACCAAGGGTTTGGGTTTTGAGTATATCTAGTTTTTGCAATATGTTGTGCATATATGATTGTTCCTTTACTTTGTGTACTAATTTGTGGTTTTTGGGGTCCTCTACGGAGTATTTTTATACTCACCAATTCACGGGCTTTTCCTGCATGTGGCGTGTCCTGTGAAGATGAGAAACCTTTTGACAGAGTCTAGGGCGGACCAGGACAGGACCGATCTTTCTGAGTTTCCTACAGGCCGAGGTGTTCTTATGACTTCATTCAGCATTACCAACACCACTTTGCGTTACAGGTTGGACTTTTTAGTTTTCAAACTCTTGTTTTTGGTGGGCTTATATTCTGGCCCAGTTTACTTTTTTCATTACTCTACCTTTTATCGTACTATGTTTGTTGAGTTTAGTTGTATGCATAATTTTTTTTCCATAGTGGTTCTTTTTTACATTTCAGCATTTGTGGGCTTGGATGTGTGTGTGTGTGTGTGTGTGTGTGTGTGTGTGTGTATAGGTACTTAGGAAATGCCTCCCATGTTAGTAATATACCAACTCGGAGCTAGTCACTAGCCCCTAGCCTATTGGAGGCGGGTTTGGGGAGTCAGGGCGCGAGCCCCACTAGGACAGGTCGTGACATATAAATCCTTGTATTTTTGAGAAATTCATATAATTCAGTAATAAAGTAGAGAATCAACATGCATTGAAGAAAAAAGAATGTTCGATCAGATCTAGGTGGTGAATATCAGAAAAATGAGTTTATAACCTTCTAGAGGACTCTTGAATTGTGTCTCAACTCGCTCCACCTAATACACCATAGTGAAATGGTGTTAGTGAATTAAATAAAAATACCTTATTGGAAATTGTACGGTCGATAATGAGTCTCACAGATCATCCATTATCCTTTTTGGTACATCAATTATAAACTATGACATACATATTAAACTGAGTACAAAATAATGTTGAAAATGGAATTCCATTTATGTTATGGAGTAAAAAGAAACATGTTTTTTCATATAAACGTATATGGGGTTGTTAGGAATTTTTTATGGCCTTCTTAGTAAACAAACTAGAACCCCAGGGAACAATGTGTATATTTATATGGCATCCAAATGAAAGTAACAGATACATTATATATAGCCCCTCAGATAAGAAAGTGGCTACTACCAAACGAGACATATTTCTTGATAGGGAGAACATTCTTAAAAAGGATAGGGGTAGAAATATTTACATCATTTATGTTCATGCTCAAGGTAAAAATGATTTATTTTAGGAACTAGTTCCATAGGTCCCCATGGAATAGATGGTTTATGAAATAAAATTGTTGCATAGGTTCACAAGTGATGTAAAAGAATAAGAGAGATATGATTTACTATTCACAAAATATAGTGAGTCAATACTGGTTGAAAATAATGTGCCTATCTTTTAAAAAGTTGAAACATAGTGCACAAAAGCTAAATGATGGAATTAATCCTTAAATTTTTAGATAGACTCAGTCTATCCTAACTATGTTTGGGTTCCATTTGATGATCTAGTTGAGGTACATGACATCATGATCAAATGGTTATTCAAGAAAAAACTGGACATGGAAGTCAATATAATTACTAATAAATCAAGGATATTAGATACAAGTATGAAAAAGCATCATGTAATTGACTATGATGAAATCATTTCTATAGTTTCCTTATTTATGTCCATGAAAATTATACTTCTTATAGAAGCATACCGTGAATATGAGATTTGGAAGATGGATTTCAAAACTTATTTCCTTAATGGGAACCTTCCAGAAGATGTAAATAGGACACAACAAAACGGGGTTGTGACTCTAGGTGATTAAAAAATGTTTTTGAAGTTGAAATGATCCATTTCTTTATTGAATCATGTAGCTAGTCATGGAACATTTAATTTGATGAAGCTATAAAAAATATGGTTCATTAAGGTAAAATGAGATAAATTTGTTTGCATGAGGTTTAGTGATAATGAAATCATTATCCTAGTATTATATCTTGACGACATATTACTTATTTGAAATGACATAGAATTCTTACAGTTTGATACAGAACGGTTAAACAAGGGTTTCTACATGAAGGACTTAGGTGAAACAAACAATATTCTTGGGATCACGATAACTCACGATAGATCCAAGAGGCAGATTTAACTACGTTAATGTAAATATATTCACTAGATACTATCTAGATTTACTATAAAACAATATAATCGAGGATTGGTTCCATTGTTCCTTGGTTTACATCTTTCTAGGAAATTTTTTCCTCAGACATAACATGAGAAGTAGAAAATGAGAGAGATCATTTATTCTTCAGTGACAAGATCAATCATGTATTCCATGTTATGTACTAGACTTGTTGGTGCCTACGAATTGACTATGGTATGGAGATATGAAGATGATATCAAAAAATAGGGTTTCTTGTTAAGGGTATTAATGAGTATTTGAGTAAAATAAAGGATTTGTTTCAGATATATGGAGGAGATGAGGAATTTTTCATTATGGGTTATACTGATGCTAGATTTCATGAAAATATAAAAGATCTGAATTCCCACCAAAGATATGTTGTCTATCAAAATAGAGGAGATAGTAGCTAAAATATTTCATAGAAGCTGGTTTTAAATAATTATATAGAGGATTATAAGTATATAAAAGCTTCAGAATTAGAGAAGGCAGCTATTTGGATATAGAACTTTTTATAGGATAAGGATGTGGTACCTAGAAGTAAAGATCCTATCACATTTTGTTCAGATAATACTGCATCTATGGATCTTTCAAAAGAGACAAGGTGACACCAACAAACAATGAAATTATGATGTAAGTATAACATATTGAGGTATTTTTATCAAAGGGTCAAAGTTGCAGAAAGTAGAGTACCCACATAAGATAACACGGTAGACACCTTGCCTAAAGACCTATTTTAATAGAAGTAACACTATCATGTGAGATCTAGCAGAATAAAGGTTGTTAGATATTGGCTTTAGCATAAGTGGCATTCTGTTGGAGTTGGTTCCGTAGAACTATCTTATGTGTACTTTATGATAACATGTATTCATATTTTTTAATATTAATAAACATATTATCACATAGTGATTTTTCTTATACATAATATAGTATGTGATAATACCCTAAGATAGTTTTCACAATAAAGTTCATTGCAGCTCCCCGCTATGATGAGAACCCATAAATTCAATGACACTATTCTTAAAAATGTTTTTATATCCAGATGATATAATTTGTGGTACATAAATGATATAGGCTTATAGGGGTAGTGAATTCTTGGACATTGAAGCACCTTATCATGGGGTATTCCCTTGGTAATATCCAATGTAGTAAATTATGTGATCTAGACCTGCGAGTAGAAAATATTCAGTTATATGTGTCATTGGATGTTCCTATTTGTGGATGCTTGTATTTATCCTTAAAAATTATGATTATTATTAGTGAATATTACAAGTAACGTACATTGATATATTGAGTTAAACCATGACAATATATTTTTACATTAAGGAATGATGAAAAGGGTGAATCACGAGTAATATTGTATTAATGAGTAATGCATGAAAAAATTTTCCCCTTCTTTTCATTAAAAGAAGTTGATATATTAGGACCATTTTTGGAAATGACATAGCCAAAATAAATCCATGGAAATTATGTTCTAGAGTCAAGTTCATTTGCTAAAAAATAAATGAAACAAACTTCAAGAACATAGGTTGACGTTAATATCACGCAACCTTCTTGATTAGATATATCATGATAAAGGGATTATACTTCAGAGTAATCATCCATATGAGGTATTATATCATTTATGAAATAACATATATCTCTATGGGTGTCTTGGAATATTTAGAGATGCTAACCTTGAACTTTATAATGATTCACCAAATGTCATAAAGAAAGAGGCATAGAGACTCTCCCACTATGTGTTTCCATAAGCTATTTTAAATAATATATTATTATTTATTATTTAATGAGTTGAATATTTATTATTTCGACATGTGGTTTATTAATTATTTTTGTATTCTTGATCCTATATATTCTATCACCAGTTATTCGACAAAATATAGTGTGAGGAGAATATTTAATAATGTTTAATTATTTATTTAGTGTATATAATAGTTACTTATTTATTGGTGAATAATAAAATTGATATTTATTTACTAAATAAATATTTATTATTCATGGATAGATAAATATTTTAGAGGAACATAATACTATGTTTTTAGGTATGGGGAGTAGTAATATATATTTAATATTTGTTTATTAAAAATTATTTAATCAAATTATCATGTTCATCACATGTCAATGAAATAATAATATTATTATTTTTTAAGAAATGTCGTTCCATGAGGTATTAAATTAATATTAAAGGGAACATGTGAAAATATCTATTTTAGGAATCCTAGTGGTAATGAAACTCAATTATATTATTTTTCTAATAGATCCAATTAATTTTGTGTTGTGCACAATGATAGTCGGAGTGAATCCTCTCAATCACTAGAGAACAATCTCTATAAAAAAATCCAAAGAATAGAGATCTACCTTTACATACACCCCACTCTCGAGTCCATAGTGATCATGGATAATTATTAAGAAGCAATTCTTGAGGCAATCAAAGCCAAACTATACAGGTGATTTGATATTATGTGAATGCAACCAAAGATTCCTATAAAACATTTCATATATTTTTGGAACATGTGTGGATAACCTCTATATGGTATATGATCTTGATTCCTACAACACAAAAACCATACAACATAGATCTGTTTTCAGATCCATGAACAATGAATGAATTCACCCAAGGTTATTCTTTTATTGACTATAAATAATATGTGATGAACCTACGCTTCATTATGAGGTACCATCTTTTGTCTATTTTATTTTATTCAATTATGTTGACCATAAAATTCAGCATTGTATAAATATTAGGCAGATCTTCGATCATGATAAAAAAAAGTTGGACATGAACCATCACATGCTTCTACTTCACCCAAAACGTACACCACCTCTAGTAGATTGAGTGATGAATCAATACCTTTCCCCACATCAATGGGTTATTATACATCAATAATTTGTTTTTTAGGATTTTTTTGTTATGAATCAAAGTTTATAATGAGTCTATCACTCCCCTTTCATCAATTTTCTAAAATAACCTTGTTGGGTTGTTTTCTATCATTCTAAATCCCCAAACCCTTGTTTTTATATCTGTTTAAAATATGCTGTGTTAAAGTATTTTTAGCATGAATAAAGGGACATGTTTAAAGTGGATGATGCCTATAAACAAGATTTATGTGGTATACAAGTTATTTATCTTAGTATTGATGTTTGTATCATGTGTATATGGTTTTGATTTTTCAATTTTGTGCTATTAATTTTGTTCATTGATGTGAAATTATAAATTTGGTGTTTAAAAGATGTGTTGGACCCCTCATAATCCCCATTTTATTTATTGATAATGATTATACTAAGCCTATGGACACCCATGAGGTGATCCAATACCTTTAATATACTTATTGTTTTTGTGAAATAGCGATTTAAGGGGTCCATAATATTAATATATACAAATTGTGTTTGTCCTATCATCCTGAAATAAGGTTTTTGTATAAGTTGTATAATTTAAATGAGTTATGGCATCCTAGTGGGAAATGATTATGAATTGTTAAAGATGAAACTCCATGTGAATAAATGGGTTGAAATGGGTACAAAAGGTTGTAGTTTTACTTTAATTATTGAATTGGATAGATATAAAATAGACTAAAGTGTTGAATATAGTGAACCTTGGTAAAGTGATAAAGGAAAAGGTAAACCCTTGTTGTTGTTGATGTTAAAAATTTCAATATTGATTAACAATATATTAATAGATAACAGTACCATTGGGATATTAGACTGAGGCTCCTCTCCCTTAGGATGGTCTATATAGAAACTCTTGGCCCCACCGATGTATTTCATGAATTAAGATGTTGGACTAATGCTCTATGCTCCTAAATTGTGGATATAATATGAATATATGGAATAATGATCCATGGTACAATATTAAATTGATTTTATAAATCAATTACATTATGAAATGAATTACCTTAATCCATATTTATATTTTTTAGATGATTGACCTAGATTAAACCAGGTTTGATGCGTATGGGTATCAGATTAAAATAATAAAGGGAACATATAATTTTAATAATGTTAACCAGTGAAACAAAATTAATTTCATATATTTTACATTGATTACTATACTCCTGCAAACACTACATAATAATGGATATTTTTTAGACACCGTCATTGGTGAAATACTGACTTTTAATTACACCCCACTCAGACAATCATTGATTACCCAAGAAAACATAATTGTTGTAGGTTAGGATATGGGAAAAGGCACTGTATGAGATAGATGATCTGGTATTTGGGATGGTGCATGGATGATGGGACTAGTTATAATATTAGACCCTATTTTGGGAATATATTCAATCTGTTATTTAGGTTTAATTTTGGGTATGTAGACTATCATGACCTGATATTTTTACTACATTTGTTAGTTTTTACTACCCCAGATTGGGAATAGAGTATGTGATATTTGGGTATTTTTTATTTTTATATGTGGATGCTAATTTTGACTTATATTGTTGGTTTACATTAGTTGTACAATATAGTCTCTTCATATGTTCTATTAGACCCTCATTAATAGTCGACAATATCGTGTGTATAGGAAAGCAAGTATCAGGTTTAATTTTAGGAATTTAGACTATCCCGACCTAAGATTTTTACTACATTAGTTAGTTGTTACATCCCCAGTTTTGGAATATAGTATGTATTGTTTTCGTATTTTTTATTTTTACTTTTGGATTCTAATTTTGATGTATACTGTTGGTTTACTTTAGTGTTACAATATAGCCTCCCAACATGTTCTATTAGATCCTCATTGCTAGTCAAAAACATCTGGTGAATTGGGAAACAAGTTTGAGGTCATGTGCCACACCAGATCAAGGCATCATTTTAGTGGTATTCGGGCTGAGATGTTGCAACAATAAAAATATACATAACTATGTAATTATTTATAATTTTTTTATAAAAAATGGTATTGTTTTGGATAAAATAGTTGTTCATTAAAAACAATGCATTATAAAAATGGGGTTTTCTCTGTAATGATTTAACCAATATTTTCATGTTTAAATGAAATTAGATTTCCATTAAAAAGATATATGATGATGAAAATATTAAAAAATTATTGTTTAATGTATATCCACTTAAGATGATATTTATTACAAAATATATCATCATAATTCAAAGATGGTTCTTTAAGATATTATCAAACTTAAATAGCACATTCATTGAATCAATTTCATTTTTTGATAGCATTGTATAGCAAACAAAATTCAAACAAAATTCACCAATGGGGGCCCAAATGGAACCTTCCAAATATATATGATATTATGCAAAATGAAATTTTGATTAGTTATTTAAATTTGTTTAAATAAAATATTTCTTATGAAAAATACGTTCATTGTAAATTTATCTATAAAATCCATATTTAATATTTTTATGCATAATTTATTATAAAATATGTATAAGGTATTTTTTAGTTTTTATTTTTTTAACTGCATCTTATAATTTAAATACATTTTATATAAGTATTCATTGTTAGGAACAATGTAATTATTTATTTATTATTTAAGTAATAATATGATATATATATATATTTATGAATTCAATAATAATTCAAGGGTATGATTTAGGTGTTAGTGTTTTTTAGTAATTAAGTCAACTTATGTGTATTAATTTATGGATGATGGGTCCTTGTGTCATAATTCTCTATTTCATGGGAATTTAGGCTATACCTAAAAATAAGGGGTTTGTTACCTATCATAGAATACATTTTCTTTTGTGGATTGAGGTATCTAATGAGATTTATTATAGGTTAGACCTATAGTATACATTATCATCATCTATTTTTTGATTTATTCTGAGGGAAAATAATTTGGAGAAAATTGATATATATATTATAGAAAATAATTTACCTAATAAGGATTCATAATTATTGATTATATTTCCTTCAACACACATTTATGATAATGAACCTTGAAATAAAAATATGAGAAATCAAATAAATGTGCATGTACATCTATGTTTTATAAATAGGGAATGAGTTGACACATTAGAAGTTGGAAAATATAATCAAATACATCCAAATAGATTATTTTTGGAATTAGAAAACTAATATTATGTTTATCTAATAAATAGTTATTTGATATATATATATCTTGTTTTTTTAATATGGGATTATCACTATCGATTATGAATCATGTTGTTCTATATATATTAAATAGTTTTTTATGATAATATTAATACAATAAATCATTTATATATCTTGGATATAGATAATATATTCTATAATAGTCATCTTAAGATACTCAAAGTACATTTTAATACTAATAAAATTTAATTTTATTTCATTGGGATTATATTTGATAAAAACATCTATATAATTCATCGAGATGTTTTTTTGACACATTAGATTATAAATAATTTCATAAAAATATTTATCTAGTTAAATTAATAAAAAAACTTTTTATAGAAAAGGATGATTGTGTAACAACCCGGTTTATTAAAATAAAACTATCTTCTATATCATATACGACACGAAATAGTAATCCTAAATGATGAACTTTTATTTATGACTATTATAACATAGTCATGATTTTTTTGGTGTAAATGGTACTAACTATATTATTAAAAATATATAAATTTTCTAAAATTTATAATCATATTAAAAAATTTATTAGAAATAAGAACTGAATTTATATTGAAGAGATTATATTTTTTAAAAAATAAATTTTCATCAAAAATGTTTTTATTTCATTTAGAGAGAAAATGTTAAAAATAATTTTAAAAAATATAAGAAATTTTATTTTTTTAAAATTAGAATAATTTCTGAAATAATCATATAAAAATTTGATATGAGTGAAATTTTGGGATTTTTCTGTTATAATATTTTTCATTGAAAATTGAAAGTAATTATTTTTCATATACTATCATTAATTTTCATTAATCATTTAATTTAAAAGTCCGAATTATTTTCAATTATTTATATTAATGTTACATTCTATCCATTTTATTAATATAAATAAAATTAATTCTAATTTTAATAATCAATTTTCGTGGTTTTAGCTATAAGTTCAATTCTATGCTAAAAATGTGTTTTTCTACAAAAAGAATTATGTTCACAAAGTTTTTATTTTTTAATTAATTAAAATAACACATAATATTGAAGTATATAAATGTAATTTATATATTATTCATATATTTATACGAATTTAAATTCAAATAATGATGATTTCTAGTCATATAATTGATGTATGATCTTCTTATGCATGAAAAAAAATTTCGTGAAAAAACTATTTCGACACATTTTGTGGGATTACATTAAAATCATATTATACCACCCATTTGAATTGATTTTGATAAAATGGAATCCAAATATTTAATAATAAATACAATTAATTAATATGGTCGACTAAATTTATTGCTCTTAATTACTAGTAAAAATTAATTATCATGACTAAAGTTAAAATGGGGTTTTACATGTTAGATGAAATTGTATTAAATTTAATTTTTCACATAGATATGATTTTTTATAATTGGTTTCATATTTATAATCGGTGGTTCAAAATTATATAATAAGTCCCTTTTATTTTTATCCTCAAAGGATAAATTACATAGTTAAAAATCTAGTTATCGTGGTGAAAAACTCACATTTTAAAAGGGATTAACCAAGATGGTGAAAGTAATAATATGTTTAAAAACATGTTATATTATTTTTATGGTGGTGGCATGGCATGAAATTATCTTCAATCAACTCATTTCTTATAAATTTTTTCAGAACTTTTATTGAGAGTGACATCCTATTATTGAATAGTTTTTTGTATTTACAAACAATTACATTCCTTCTCATTTATAAAAGGGAACAACCACTTCTATCATCTAAAAACATAAAAAGAATATTTTTCTTTAAAATAACTCCATATATCCCTTAATTCACTTACCATATTGTAGAGGCCTTGGTTTGATTATAAAACCCTCCTTGAAGGTTTTTTTGGTGAAAACCTAATGAGGGTGTCTGGAGATGAGGTGTCATTCATAACAAGTAATTTTAGTTTTATTTAATTCTTCAAAAAACATAAAATATTATTCAAACATGATGATATAATTATCTATAAAATACTGAGATGCTATTATGCAAATTTTATAACCTACATCCATCTCATAATCCATGAATTGGGAAATGAAACCATCATTTGTGTGTATGGTGGATTAGCACATCGTGAATTGGTGTAGTTCATTTTCCAGCCTCACATCTCCCTAATGTTTATGATTATGGATTTAATGTATATTTGATATATTATTGACATATTTACCATTATGGAAAATTAATATATCATATATTTTATGACCATCTCCTTATAATAAAATTGGTAACATCGTTTATGCATACGTATAAAATACCACCACAATGAAGCAATGAGAATCTTTTTAAAATTTCAGCACCAGATGGATGGAATATTTAAGATTATTTAAAGAAATAATATTAAATATTTTATATAATAATCAGGATATAAATTTAAAATAACACTTACCTTTTCATCATGATCATTTCAAAATCGAGATTCCACTCATGCATATATATTACCTACAATCTGCATGATTTTAATGTAGTTAATTTTTCCTAAACCGACATGATTTGTTTTAAAAATATAATTTATGAATAAAAATAAAAAATATATAATTATTAGTATTTTTTTAGTTACTGATATATTAATCTCTTTAACCGTATTAATCTTTTCAATGTGATTTTTAATATACGAACCAAACATAGTCAGAATAAACATAAGACTAAATGATTATATAATTTAATGAGAAATGTTAATAAATAATGTAAATGGAATAATAAGCATAAAAAATGTTCTCAAAAAAGTAATTAATTAACATATGTATATTATACATGAATATAATCAATTCACATGATGAATTAGGCATGATGTAGGGGATCTCTCTAAAATTATCTTTTATTTTCGTTACTAACATTCTCACTTTCACTATCTCATTACAGTTACGTAATAATTATAAATTCTCAACATATGTCTCAAAAATATATACCAAGATTATTATTCTTTAAATTTTTGTGGTAATATGTTCCTTTTATTCACTTATCATGTTCCTTCATTATGATCTTTATTTTGATTATGATATGAGGAATTATTTTGAAAACAATTCCTTTCCATGGATAATTCTTAAATTTATGGCTTATGAATGATTTAATTTTATTTGGGAAAAATATATCGTAAACATGTTATGATGGGTTCACATATATTTATCACCCATGAATTTGTTAATGATTTTGTGCCATAAGATGTTATGTGTTGGATTAGGGAGTAAACATAATCCATTTTGGTAATTTTTCTACCATGTGGTATTGACTAAGAAGATATCATTGAACATTGTTTATGTCATGTTATATAATTCTACCAAGTATAATATGTTACTATGATCTTATAATACCTGGTTTATTATCTAATTATTCCATGTGATAACTCATGAAACTTCTATTTTATAATATGATGTTATTCCTTTGAATAACACATTATGTTTCTTTATAATGTTTATTTTCTTATTTTGTTTTTTAGATCACCCTTTCATTTTATGTATTACACAAGTAATCATATATAATTTTTAGAGCTAAAAATTATTTAGGAGCTCTTTATGAAGAGTAAAATAATGATTTTATGTATTATGTTACCTTTTCATGTATCAGGAACATAGTATTCTAAATAGAGTAGGCATTATTATCCTTGGGGTTGTCCTTATTGTATATTTATGTTTAAAAATTTTGTAATAATATTTTTAAAAGGAAAAGGTCTCTTTTGGTAGTATCATCAAATGATCTAGTATGTTTTGGGTACTATAACATGAACACTTTTTGATAAATATAGTGAAAAATATATGTATAGAAAAATATCCTATAAATTTTTTGATGTATTGTGTGAGGGGGTTTTAAGAAATGAAATCCTTTTGTGAAAACTAAAAATGTATATATATCTGACATAGATTTATATTGATGTAATAAATATGAAATAGTAGAATTGGTATTTGATATGATCTTCACTTGGATCATGATTACGAGCCTTTCTATATAGCTAGTTTGATATTACTAGGTGAATTATTTTGTAAATTCACAAAATATTTGAAAAACACTATGAAAGAATTCATCAGATTATTCTGTTAGAAATGATAATACTGAAATTATTATGGATAACATTTATTAAAACCAATAGACTCATAAGTTAGGATATATTTATCATTTATAAGTTATTCCTCCTAACTCTATAAGTTTACCTTTTGTATGTTTATTAGTTAATTTATTCTCATGTTGTTTTTATTTTTTTAGTTAATGGTGTGAAATAAGAGAAATAATTACAAAAACCAAAATTATACTCAATATAAGATTGAAACAATGATATTCAAAACCTTATAGATGTGGGAGTTCTCATCTTCATTGCAGTTTTAGCTCAACTTTTTCAAGTTATGAATAATCACATGAATCATGCATAACTCCCTCCTCATCATAACAACATGAACGTTACATTCGAATATTTTATATGAAAAATGATTCATGTATTTAGTGTATCATATGATCCCAACAATTCTAAAAAGTAACTTAACTCCCTTAAGAATAAATTATTCTTCATCCAAATATCAATGAAATAAAAAGTTGTAATGGCTATTAATCCCTTTGAGGGAGATGCTGATTAGTGGTGGACATTATCAAGAACACAAATATAGAATAGAATATTGATTTTATAGAATGGGAAGAATTGATGAAATATATGTCTCAAAAAATATTTTCATTCAACTCAACATATAAAAATAGAGTTGGAGTTCAAAGGAATAATGGAAATGAAAGATGATCTAATCATCGAATATGAGGAAAACATCTGATGGATTGCATGGAATGACTCTATCTTTTTCATCAAAAAAATATGGTGGACCATTTAATTAGGGGGTTAGATTTGAGTATATGGAAATAATTTGAGATTATTTTTTTTGAGAAATATGAATATATTTTTTCCCCTCAAAGTTGTGTTGGTGATTATTGACTCTAAGTGGTGTTGTGAGACTAGAGGGAAAAAACTAATAATGAGTTTTCTTCAAGAGAATCGATAAATAAATCCCATTGGGGAATGAGAAACTAATAACCCGCATGAATAATGTTTAGTAAGAAGTATCATGGGAAAAAATATGATGGGAATAAAGAGATGATAATGATGTGGAATAGAGGGGAATGTGGATAATCAGTGCTTAAGGGAAATGAAGAATGTGGAAGAAGAAATAAGGTTTAGATCAGGAATCAGCCTGCGATGAAGTGTTTCAACTACATGGAACATGGGAATTATATAATCCAATGGAAAATGGAATGGGTTGTTAGATACAATCAATAAAAACATTCTCCATGGGATTATGTGAAATGAAGAGAATATTTTATCACTCTATCTAAGATGGATCCCAAAAATGATGTGGTGTTGGGTACTCTAGTTATTAATTGATGAATATTTAATGTAATTTTGATTATTCTTTTACAAATTATTTTATATCTATCATGTATAGTATAACTAATCAACCACCACCGCAATGCATGGGGATTTAGTTATCTATGAGAAAAAAATGGATAAATGGTAGCATAAAAAGTATGAAACTCCTCTCCAGTTATTTTTTTGGACTGAATCTTAAATATATATTATCTTACATCCTTTCGATGAGTTTGATTCCATATTGGACAATAAATCCATTATCCTTATATAAATCTGACATTATCCATTGAGATAGTGAGATCACTCTCCACATCCAAAAAAATCATTCAAGTAAATATTGGTGTAAGGAGGAGGATGAATCTACCTAGGGATATTTTTATTGATCATTGATATTTTCTCCTTATAAGAAATAATATTAAGAAAAAATTATTGAGACAAAACATAGAACCATTCTTGATGACATACTAATTCTTAGGGATTATACTGATGAATCCCATGAAGAGTTTCATGGCCTTCTTCTTAATAAAGAGACTATAATCTCAATTTGAGTTATACATGGATATCTAAACATATAGAATACCCCATATAGAATGGAATTTTTTTAGTTGGAAGAGGTGAAAATTTTGTTCAAAACATTATGGAAAATGGTTTTATATGAAAATGTGCTTCACTGTGTGGTATTCTAATCCTCTTAGTCAATAAGAAAGATGAGTAAAATGTTCCTTAGAATTGATTATTTTGAACTCATAAGGTTAGTTGTGAAGAACATATATCACATACCATGGATAAAAGACTTGTTTGATCAACTATGTGGGCCCCCATATTTCTCTATAGATACCCTTTCGTAAGGATATCACCAATCAATGGTGAGTAAGAAACGTGTTCATAAAAATGCATTTCAAACAATGTATAGATAGTATGAATTCATATTTATTCCACTCAGAACCACTAAATCTCGAACAGACATTATGTGTTTAATGAATATTGTATTTATAAATTACACTGAATGATTTTTTTAGTCTTTATATATGATATTTTGACTTACTCTAAAAACATGGAGGTACATGAGGAGCCTTTTAATATTGTGATAAATGATATGGTAATGGTTAATTTATATGAAATTTTTGGTAATTGTATATTCTATAATAATTATGTAACATTGTTATGGAATATTATCACCAACTAAATGATATATTTTGACCATTTTAAGAAAAAAGGGAATTGAGGACTATCCTTGCCCAACATCTTTAATAGATATCGGTAGTTTCCATGGACTAACTGAGTATTAAAAATGATTTTTTTGAAACATTTCATGATTTAAAAACCCACTATCTATGATAACATTGAAGGGAGTAATGTTTTTCTAGACTAGTGAATGTGAATATATCTTTAAGGTGTTGAAAAAATAGCTTATCACTATATTATTCCTTATGTTTCCCTCAATTGAGGTAATTCTCATGGTATGTAGAGGTGTTACAAATAAAATATTGGGATGTGTACCAATTTATAATGATAAATTGATATCATATTCCTCAAGGTAGTTGAGGGTTCATGAGATGAACTATTCCCTTAATGTTTAAGAGTTAGCTATAGTAATATTTATACTAAATATTTGGAATCATTATCTCAATGGGGAGATGTGTCAAATATATACACAACATAAGAGACTCAAATATATATTCACACATAATTAATTTAATATTTTCTAGTAAATTTGGTTAGATCTAATCAATGAATATGACATCTCACTCTGTCAACATCATGGGAATGCAAACAAAGTGGTATATTCTCTAAGTAGAAAGGATCCAACAACAATATCAATGGTGAGAATTTAGAAGGATACAATCAATTTTTACTTTAGTGGGATGTAAATGGAAATAATAAATGACGGAATATCATCATTAATTTACAAAATTATTTCTCAACCACCCCTTCTAGATATTATAATGGAATCCTAACAAGATTATATAGAAATTCGAAGAGGTGGAATATACATAAAAATAAAAATTCTAGAAATTAAAATTTAAAAGTAGTTGTTGGATTTGGCCAATAATTATGTGTATTACAAAATATATAGATAAAAAAAATATGATTCACATAGATCAACCTTCCCCATCCACATAGGTAGAAAAAAAGAGGTACCGAGACCTCTTAGTGCACTATTAGTTGGAAAATCTGAATAATGAGATCGTTATGTAAACATTAAAGTTTCTAGTATGTATTCTAGTGAATACTGAAATGAAAAAACACTACTGGAATTTGGGTTTTTCCCCACACTTACATACCAACGGTTCTATGAAACCGTTGGGGTAGGATTGTTTAGGAAGGCTTTACCAACGGTTATAGTAAACCGTTGGTATTGAGGTGAATAGTGGAGGCTTTTCCCAACGTTTCATTAGAACCGTTGGGATATATGTGAATAGGGGAGGTTTTTCCCAACGGTTCATTAGAACCGTTGGGAAAACTTTGTTTTTGGGAGTTTTTCCCAACGGTTATAGAACCGTTGAGAAAAAACATAAATATGCCAATGGTTTTTTAAAACCGTTGGCAAAGGTTTTCCCCAAAAACCCAGCCGCCCGTTCTCTCCCCCATTCGCGTTACAGAGCCCTAGCGGGAGCAGCAGCAGCCGATTTTGGAGATACTGCCGGCCGGATTCGAGCTCTTCTTCAAGTTCTTCTTCTTCTTTATCTCAAAATGTATTCAAATTTTTGGATCTCAATGAGTAAAACCTCCATCTATTTGAGTGTTATCCCTAACTAGTGTGGCATCCGGCTTGTGGGGTGTTGAGAGAACTTTCAAAGTTGTTTTTTTGTGCCTTGGATTGTCATATATAGTTTTATAATTTCTATGGATTGTATAAGAATTATGTGGAATTTTAAATAATCCTATTTTTTACATTTCTGATCATGAATTTATGTATGTAATCTTACAAAGATGTGATTCCTCTAGATCCTTGGATTTTATTATTGGGAATGTATTTTATGGATCATGAAATAAATTATGTCTTAGTCCTTCATATTTATACATTGATCAACTTGAAAATAAATTTACAAAAATAAAAAATCATTATCATTCTCAAACTCAGATCACTTTGGTTCTAACATCCTACCAATTTGATTTTTTAACAATTCAAAGTGAAATTCACACCACCAAAAGGTATTCAAATGTTTGGATAGTATTTAAACTTATTTTTATTTTTCCCTTCAGTTTAGACGATTTTGGAGCTACTGTCGGCACCTGAGGGTGAGTTTTCTTGAAAATTCCTTTTTGGATTTTACCCCTTGAACATGGGATGTCATTTGTGAAAGGTTATATAAATCGAATTGATTGTTTGATTTCTGAATTGAATTGTAAATTAAATTAATTAAGGGTATTTTATGGTTTGCATTCCCCTTTAACACATGAATGCCAATTATTTTTTAACACATGTTTTAATTGTATTGCCTTGCCAATGTGAGTAAAGTAGAGACTATGCTATGAATCTATGAAATTGGATTGAATTTATCTTATATTTTATGCTACCATGTTAGATATATTATAACTAATGCATGTGATATCTTTATAGTCTTGTTAGGAGTGTTATATTAAAAATTCCCATGTGAGTGCTTGAATTTTCATTGAATTTATAGCCATTATGAGTTATGTTGAGACCATGATATGGAATTGATTGATTAAGCAAGAGAATCTCATTATCTTGTCATTACCACATGAGTAAATTAAGCTTCATTGTTTTCAGGTTATTATTTGATTGAGTCGCCATTTTGAGGTGAGTTGTATTAAATACCTTTGTTTTTGACCTTGGTATGTTTAATGAATTGTTTAAATGAAATGAAATTCATTAAATGATTAATAGTAAATAGTGATACATGGATTCTATTAGGATGTCAGGTATATAATCTTGTTTCTATTAACTTATATGCTTTATGTGATAAATGGATTCACAGTGGAATTCCACAGATAGACTCATTTCTTGGAATATTTATTAATCCATTGGTGATACATGGATCCAAGGGAGGGATTCCATAGATAGACTTATTGAATGTAGAATTATATTCCAATTGATACATGGATTCTTTTGATAATTCCATAGATAGACTTATTGAATGTAGAATTATATTCCAATGATATGCGTCTTGTGTGGTGGTGGTGTGGTTTATGTGTTTTATGGTAGTAGTGAAGTGTGTGATTATGTAGTTAATGTGAACCCATAGGTTGAGTATTTTGTGCTATCTATATATCATGTATTTTTATGTTATTTCTACACATTCCCAACCAGAGTTGGATAAACTTACCAACGATCAGAGGTTTTGAGTTATGGGTATTTTTTCTAATATCTAGGATGGTGGTTATATGTTTGGATAGCTACCATGTCTTCCCTACTCTTCCTTCAAAAGTGATTGACCATGTGTTTTTAGGAAAGATGCGATGTGATTGTCCATGTGTCTTCAGGTGAGATGTACTATGATTTCCCTAGTGTTTTTCGATGAGGTGTGATGTGATAAGGCTATAATAAGATGTGGCATGTGGTTGGGGTCATGTAGGGTAGGAGGATGGCACAAGGTTGATGTTATTCATGTTCATGATACCCTAGTAATATGGTTATGGGATGAGTCATGCTGTTATGTGATATAACACATTAAGTTCTTGTTGGTTTTACATATTTTCAATAACACATTTGTATGTTTTTTTGACATGTGTAGTTGATACCTTGATTATTTTCTTCCTTTATCGTTTACTTAAATGTATATTCTATTATAGTTAATGCCTATTGAATTGTTTATGACAAAATGACTTATATAAATTCTTTTTACAGAATGGACAGAAGTTGGATGTATGAAACCGATCGGATCTCAGATGATTTTCAAAACAATTTGGAGAGCTTTAAAGATTTTGCATTTCACAATGCTTCAGATAGTGGTCGCATACACTGCCCATGTTCCAATTGTGTTGGTAGACCTTGGTTGAGCCGTGAAGAAGTCAGCTACCACATAACCAAAAATGGGTTTCAAGCAAACTACTTTCTGTGGTATCACAATGGGGAGAAAACGAAATCTCAAATTGGTGATGATCGAAATGAAAAGACTGGAATGGAGAATTTGTTAGATGATCAGTTTCCGTTTATTCGTCATCATGAAAAAGAAAGGATTTCGACTCAAGAAGACTTAGATATGAGGACAGCTGATGCATCTAGTGAAAATGATGATATTGATAGGGTGAAAAAATTGAATGATGCTCCCACGACTCCAGTATATCGGCAATGCGATAAAATGAAAAAGATGGAATTTTTAATCTGATTATTTCATGGGAAAACTATGTATGGGATTTCTAATACAGCAATCGATTACATTCTTACCCTCTTGAAGGATTTACTTCCAGATGATGCAGATATTCTCTCAAACCACTATATGGCATGGAAGTTAGTTGAGGAACTTGGATTTTCAAGAAACAAAATTCATGCTTGCCCGAAAGATTGCAGTTTATTCTGGGAGGAAACCGCTGAACGAAATGATTGTATAAAATGTGGCACATCCCGCTGGAAGTCAAAATCTGATGGAACACGATCCCGCGTTCCACAGAAAGTAATGTGGCACTTTCCATTGATCCCCAGACTCCAGAATCTTTTTATGTCTGATGACATATCAATAAAAATGAGATGGCATGATACCGAGAGAAAGAAGACTGATGATGAGTTGGTTCATCCTGCAGATGGATTTGCATGGAAGAGATTTGATGCTCGACATCCTGATTTTGCAGCTAACGTGCGTAATGTGAGGCTGGGTCTTTCATGCGACGGTTTTAATCCGTTTGGGCAGATGCTTACTTCGCACAACACATGGCCAGTTTTTATACACATTTATAATCTTCCCCCATGGTTGTGTATGAAAAAACCTTTCACTTTTATGAGTATACTCATATCTGGTCCTTCTGATCCTGGCATTGATATTGATGTATACATGCAACCTTTAATAAAAGAGTTGAAGCTTCTTTGGGATGTGGGTGTGCGCACATACGATGCATGTTCGAAAGACATATTTCAGATGCGCGCTGCGCTTATGTGGACAATCAATGATTTTCCGGCTTATGCAATGATGTCTGGATGGAGCACGAAGGGGAAACTGTCATGTCCAGTTTGTATGAATAATACACGATCCAGAAGACTGAAACATCGTTGTAGTTTTAGTTTTATGGGACATCGACGATTTTTGCCAAAGGATCATCCATATAGAATGAATCGTCGAAGAGTTGATAATACTATAGAGACCGATGATCCACCTCAGTGTATGTCTGGAACTTATGTGCTTAATGAATTGAAAGATTTCAGTTTTTCGTTCGGGAAGGGTCAAATGAAATCTGGAAAGAGAAATAATGTTTCCACAGAAACCTGTTACAATTGGAGGAAGAGGAGTATCTTTTTTTATTTGCCTTATTGGTCAACCAATTTGCTACGTCATTGCTTAGACGTAATGCATATTGAAAAGAATATATGTGAAATTTTGCTTTCAGTTCTTCTAAATGTCAAGGGGAAGACAAAAGATGATTTACGATCTCGACGTGACTTGGTGGATTGGGGCATCAGACCAGAATTGCATCCTGTGCGTATCAGTGAAAATAAATGGCAACTTCCATGTGCTTCTTATGTGATGACACCTACTGAAAAAAACAATTTTTGGAAGTATTAGAGACTATTAGAGTTCCTGATGGATATTCAAGCAACATATCTAAACGGGTCAACAGAAGAGAGTTGAATCTAAAATCTTTGAAGACTCATGATTATCACGTTCTACTGCATGAGTTGCTTCCAATAGCAATCCGTCATCTTTTGTCCAATAATGTAAGGGTGGGTGTTATTCGGTTGTGCCATTTGTTTAGAGATCTTTGTGCTAAGAAGTTGTCCAAGTCTTTCTTGCAAAAAATGTTGACAGATGCCCCATTAATTTTGTGTGAGTTGGAGAAACTATTTCCCCCATCATTTTTCACATGCATGCTGCATCTGACAGTCCATATTCCAACTGAAATACTTCTCGGAGGACCTGTTTCTTTTCGTTGGATGTATCCAACTGAAAGAAATATGTTCACATTAAAGTCTTATGTTCGAAACAAGAATCATCCCGAAGGTTCTATCGTGAACGGTTACTTAGCTCAAGAATGTATGGATTTCTGTTCAATGTATTTGTCTGATCTTACTACAAGAATGAACAGACCAATGAGAAATGAAGAAGAACAATATGAGCAAATTGAACCCAGTTTTCCATCACTTCCTCAAACAGGAGGAATTCCTGGATCATATACATTGAATACATTAAGCCATGAAGAGCGGGAGATGGCACATCGCACAGTTTTGTTCAACTGTGATTTGTTCGATGACTATATCAGGTAACAAAATTGAATATGTATATCTTACATATATATCTATTAAACTATTCATATTTTTTTATCTACAGGGAACATAAAACAATGATAAATAGGAAGCATCGTTCTTTATCTTTGAGAAGGAGAGAGACTTTGCATAGCAAAGAGTTTTCTGCTTGGTTAAAATTGAAGGTAAAAATATTACTGTTGAAATTAATTATTTCAATATTTACTTAAGTTTAACTGTCATTTATATTGCAGGTATTGAGTTTGTCTGCTGACTCTGTCTCTGAGGAAATAAGAGTTTTGGCTTTTGGTCCTAATACCGTGGTTCGTGACTGTAAATCAATTGTTATCAATGGGTACAGATTTATTGTCACTGAACGAGCCAAAAACATGAGAACACAACATGATGGTATTATGGTTACTGCCACAACAGATTGTTATGCCAGCGCATCAGATAGTAGACCGCGACTTGAAAATGTGGGTTATTATGGAGTCGTTGAGAAAATAAAAATATTGGATTATTACTCTCATGGACGAGTCACAATGATGAAATGTCATTGGTTTGATTCGATGACGAGACATGGCACATTTATTGATGATTGTGGATTTCGAGTAATTAATATGACCCGCACTCTTGCAACCGAAGAACCATATGTGTTGGCATCAATGGCTAAACAAGTTTTTTATGTCAAAGATCAACTTCAACCTGAATTTGGTGTCGTAGTTGAAGTAATTCCATGACATATTTTTGATGATGCTGATGATGGAATTGACACTGTCCCTATTGCCATTGGAACCAATCCATTTATTTCTTTTGATGACTCCAATAGCTCAATTGTCAGAGTTGATTGTGAACCTGAAGTTGTGGTTGGAAATATATAGAATCATTCATCCATGTTCTCAATTCTTTTGTTTACCTCGAGTTGGGTTGTTAAGGTTGGTAATATTCATATTTATTTAGTATTGATCACAAATATGTTTTAGCTGACTTGACCGTTATGTGAATTTTCAATGTTTATTGGTTGCTGTTTTATTTGAATTGCATTTTCTAATTTGGAATTGAACTGTATTCAAACCAAATCAAACAATATTTCTAACTTGGTGAACATTACAACTTGTATGTTTTATTAAATTCATTCAAGCTCTTCTAAAACAATTGATAGATAAATTACCAATGAATCCCCTCATTCCCTCATATATTTAGTTTTTTGGTTTACACATTAATTTTCTTTTTCTAATTAATTACATATTTGTTTTCCAATGCAGGAAATGAATCCAATTGAAGAGAGACGAAGAAAAAAAATGGCAGAGAACAATCGTCGGATGGAGGAGATGGGCATTCCACCATTAGTGCCTACAGTGAGTACTTTATTTCAAATATATATATATATATATTTACAGAATATATAATGTCATGTGATTAATTTTTTTTGTAAACTTTTTTGTAGGATCCACCATTACGTCGACAGTTATTCGACGAGGAGCCTAGTAGTGGTCCTAGTACTCAGGCCTGTGGTACGAGGAGGGTTCGTACCAGAGGTGGACATAGAGCTGCGCGTGCCCGACTAGACCCTGCCCCTCCCACTGACATTTCAGCCTTCCCACATTCTGATCCCGGTGTGTCGTTAGGGACACACAGGATATTTAGACCTCCCATGTTTTCGCTACCTTCTGCATCTTCTGCCCCATCATTTTCACATCCCATGATGATTCCCACTCCCCAGTCAGCATCAGGTCATACAGTTGTTCCATCTTCTTTTCCTTCTACTTCTGTCTCTCTGAGCTTTTATATTCCATCATCTTCGACTCCTGTTCCACCAGAGGGTGTTCCATCAGGTTCTGTGGATCCGGCGCCACTCATTGATCAGACTAGCACAGGTATATTTATAAAACCCTATCAAATTTTTATAGCAATATTTATTTTCATTGTAACATGTTTTGATAAAATATTTGTTTTTATTTCATGACAGATACATCTACTGAAAGGAGGCGGGGGCGGGGCCGTACACGCATGCGTTCGGTGTGGAACCGTCGCACACAGGTTATGGTGGAATATAATGAAGACAATCAGATGGTTGAGAAAACAGGGCAGCAATGTCGGAGTTTTATGGCGACGCTTGCCAAATACACCGACATCATTCCTGTCAGCCCGCTGTCGTGGAGACATTTGCCACATGAGGTCAAAGATAGAGCTTGGGTAGAGATATGGGTAAAAAAATCTGTTGTATTTAATGCCATGATTTTTTTTGTATTTATATAAATTAATATTTTCATTTCAGCTTCGATTTAATTTTCCTGATGGTGAGGGTGCACGAATGGAACGTCTAAAGGATTTAGCCGAGCTTTGGAGAGCCTACAAGCATGAGCTGTATATTGGCTGGCGTGCTAGAGTTGGCACTGAGTTAGAGGCGGTACCAGTCGTGGATGATTGTCCTATAGAGCAGTATCGTCAGATGATTACTCATTGGACGAGTACCCAGTTTAAGGTATGAATTACATTTGAGGTATTTAAATAATAACTTTCAAGTTTTGCATTAATATTATCCTTTGCATTATCAAATTTTATTTAGGAATCATCTGGAAAAAATAAAAAAAACATTGATGCAAAAAAATACCTCCATACACTAGGACGCACGACGATGCCGGATCATGAGAGGCAGCAGGTATGACAATTGTATATAAGTTTTCTTTACGACTTACATTTTCTTTTGTTTCCTCAATTATTTAATTATTTGCTGAAGTCTTTATATAAATTTTGTTTTCAATGTCATTGTAGAGGCATGTACAAAATATTGAAGGACGTGTGCCTCGAGCAAAACTGTTTTGCTCGAGTAGACGAAAAAAGGATGGACGTGCTGTCAACGAAGCGACTCAGCAGCAGATTGTAAGTTTTAATCTGTTGATTTTATATTTTAATATCTATTTCGTAACATAACAATATATTTATATTTGTAACAGGATGCTTTAGAGGCCCTCGATGCCCAAGAAGCAGACAATTTTGGGCCATCTGATCACTTACATCAGGTGTTGGGAGATGATCATTCTGGCAGAGTACGCTGCCGACCTAGGATAGCCCCGACGAGGTATTGGCCTGCCTCAGGTACGAGTTGTAGTGCCACCGAGCTGCAGCAAGTTAGGGAACAGGCAGAACAGGCTGAGAAAAGGGCCATAGAGACGGCATAACAGTCTGCAAGGGCAAACAGTGCATTTATGAAATTTATTGAAGTTCTACGTCCAACACTTCCAGCAGAGGCCAGCCCAGCGATTGATGAATACATGTCGTCGATACATTCTATATATGGTGCACCAGGTGGTAGTTCCAGTGGTGGTCAGGCCGATGTCGAGCTTGAAGATGATGATGGCGAGCAGTCTGATGCGGAAGAGGAGGGAGATGAGGAGGGCGAGGAGGAGGGCGAAGGCGAGGAGGAAGGCGTTGTGGAGGGTGAGGACGATGAGGAGGACGATGACGAGGGCGATGATGATGATGATGATGGAGATGGTGATGCTGATGTGGGACATATTGATCTGTTACATTTTTGACTTGAGATTTGATGTTTAATCTATTCTAGTTGTTGGTTTTATCTAGACTCGTAGTATAGTATTGGAGTTGAGTTATTTTTATATATTGTCTATTTTTATGGATGTTGTTGTCTTTTAGTGGTTGTGTGTTTGAGAACTCCCTAGACAACCCCCTCATTCTTGGACCCTGGACAACCCCCCCTCCCCCTTGGACCCCGAACACCCACCAAACACCCCCCGGACAGCCCCGCGGACAGCCCCCTGGACAGCTCCCTGGACAGCCCCCCGTACAGCCCCCAACCCTCCACCCTGGACCCCGGATAGCCCCCCGGACAGCCCCCTGGACAACCCCCCCACCCTCCCCCTTGGACCCCGGACAACCCCCCAAACACCCCCCGGACAACCCCCTGAACAACCCCGGACAACCCCCTGAACAACCACCGGACAGCCCCCTAAACAACCCCGGACAACCCCCTGAAGAACCCTCAAACACCCTCCGGACAGACCCCGGACAACCCCCCAAACATTGTCCGATTGACGTGCCGTCTGCGCGTACACGTCACGAATAATAATTAGAATGTTCCACGATGGTTTCAGCTCAATCCGAGGTCGTCCGCTATGAATTTGACCGTTGGACGCCCGTTCTAGCCATTGATGACACCAGAACTGCGTTGTCGGTCACCACGGGCACACGGCACGTCCGATTGACGTGCCCTCTGCTCGACCACTTCAGAAATCTTTCACCCGTATTTTTCGTCTGATTTCAGGCCATTCCGACATCGTTCGGCCCGTTTGGACCCCCCTCACGCACGTTTACGAAGCGCGCGCATCACTTAAAACACGAATATTGAGCCGTACCGCGCAAACCGCACGTACGATTGACGTTCCGTCTGCGCGTACACGTCACGAATAATAATTAGAATGTTCCACGGTGGTTTCAGCTCAATCCGAGGTCGTCCGCTATGAATTTGACCGTTGGACGCCCGTTCTGGCCGTTTATGACACCATAATTGCGTTGTCAGTCACCGCGGGCACACGGCACGTCCGATTGACGTGCCGTCTGGTCGACCACTTCAGAAATCAGTCACCCGTATTTTTCGTCTGATTTCAGGCCATTCCGACATCGTTCGGCCCGTTTGGACCCCCCTCACGCGCGTTTACGAAGCGCGCACATCACTTAAAACACGAATATTGAGCTGTACCGCGCAAACCGCACGTCCGATTGACGTGCCGTCTGCGCGTACACGTCACGAATAATAATTAGAATGTTCCACGATGGTTTCAGCTCAATCCGAGGTCGTCCACTATGAATTTGACCGTTGGACGCCCGTTCTGGCCGTTTATGACACCATAACTGCGTTGTCGGTCACCGCGGGCACACGACAAGTCCGATTGACGTGCCGTCTACTCGACCTCTTCAGAAAACACTCACCCGTATTTGTCGTCTGATTTTAGGGCATTCCGACATCGTTCGGCCCATTTGGACCCCCCTCACGCGCGTTTACGAAGCGCGCGCATCACTTAAAACACTAATATTGAGCCGTACCGCGCAAACCGCACGTCCGATTGACGTGCCGTCTGTGCGTACACGTCACGAATAATAATTAGAATGTTTCACGGTGGTTTCAGCTCAATCCGAGGTCGTACGCTATGAATTTGACCGTTGGACGCCCGTTCTGGCCGTTTATGACACCAGAACTGCGTTGTCGGTCACCGCGGGCACACGGCACGTCCGATTGACGTGCCGTCTGCTCGACCACTTCAGAAATCAGTCACCCGTATTTGTCGTCTGATTTTAGGCCATTCCGACATCGTTCGGCCCGTTTGGACCCCCCTCACGTGCGTTTACGAAGCGCGCGCATCACTTAAAACACGAATATTGAGCCGTACCGCGCAAACCGCACGTCCGATTGACGTTCCGTCTGCGCGTACACGTCACGAATAATAATTAGAATGTTCCACGATGGTTTCAGCTCAATCCGAGGTCGTCCGCTATGAATTTGACCGTTGGACGCCCGTTCTGGCCGTTTATGACACCAGAACTGCGTTGTCGGTCACCGTGGGCACACGGCACGTCCGATTGACGTGCCGTCTGCTCGACCACTTCAGAAATCAGTCACCCGTATTTGTCGTCTGATTTCAGGTCATTCCGACATCGTTCGGCCCGTTTGGACCCCCCTCACGCGCGTTTACGAAGCGCGCGCATCACTTAAAACACGAATATTGAGCCGTACCGCGCAAACCGCACGTCCGATTGACATGCCGTCTGCGCATACACGTCACGAATAATAATTAGAATGTTCCACCAGGTGGTTTCAGCTCAATCCGAGGTCGTCCGCTATGAATTTGACCGTTGGACGCCCGTTCTGGCCGTTTATGACACCATAACTGCGTTGTCGGTCACCGCGGGCACACGACAAGTCCGATTGACGTGTCGTCTGCTCGACCACTTCAGAAATCACTCACCCGTATTTGTCGTCTGATTTCAGGCCATTCCGACATCGTTCGGCCCGTTTGGACACCCCTCACGCGCGTTTACGAAGCGCGCGCATCACTTAAAACACTAATATTGAGCCGTACCGCGCAAACCGCATGTCCGATTGACGTGCCGTCTGCGCGTACATGTCACGAATAATAATTAGAATGTTTCACGGTGGTTTGAGCTCAATCCGAGGTCGTACGCTATGAATTTGACTGTTGGATGCCCGTTCTGGCCGTTTATGACACCATAACTGCGTTGTCGGTCACCGCGGGCACACGACAAGTCCGATTGACGTTCCGTCTGCTCGACCACTTCAGAAATAACTCACCCGTATTTTTCGTCTGATTTCAGGCCATTCCGACATCGTTTGGCCCGTTTGGACCCCCCTCACGCGCGTTTACGAAGCGCGCGCATCACTTAAAACACGAATATTGAGCCGTACCGCGCAAACCGCACGTCCGATTGACGTGCCGTCTGCGCGTACACATCACGAATAATACTTAGAATGTTCCACGGTGGTTTCAGCTCAATCCGAGGTCGTCCGCTATGAATTTGACCATTGGACGCCCGTTCTGGCCGTTTATGACACCAAAACTGCGTTGTCGGTCACCGCGGGCACACGACATGTCCGATTGACGTGCTGTCTGCTCGACCACTTCAGAAATCAGTCACCTGTATTTGTCGTCTGATTTCAGGCCATTCCGACGTCGTTCGGCCCGTTTGGACCCCCCTCACGCGCGTTTACGAAGCGCGCGCATCACTTAAAACACGAATATTGAGCCGTACCGCACAAACCGCACGTCCGATTGACGTGCCGTCTGCGCGTACACGTCACGAATAATAATTAGAATGTTTCACAGTGGTTTCAGCTCAATCCGAGGTCGTACGCTATGAATTTGACCGTTGGACGCCCGTTCTGGCCGTTTATGACACCATAACTGCGTTGTCGGTCACCGCGGGCACACGACAAGTCCGATTGACGTGCCGTCTGCTCGACCACATCATAAATAACTCACCCGTATTTGTCGTCTGATTTTAGGCCATTCCGACATCGTTCGGCCCGTTTGGACCCCCCTCACGCGCGTTTACGAAGCGCGCACATCACTTAAAACACTAATATTGAGCCGTACCGCGCAAACCGCACGTCCGATTGACGTGCCGTCTGCGCGTACACGTCACGAATAATAATTAGAATGTTCCACGATGGTTTCAGCTCAATAAGAGGTCGTACGCTATGAATTTGACCGTTGGACGCCCGTTCTCGCCGTTGATGACACCAGAACTGCGTTGTCGGTCACCACGGGCACACGGCACGTCCGATTGACGTGCCCTCGGCTCGACCACTTCAGAAATCTGTCACCCGTATTTGTCGTCTGATTTCAGGCCATTCCGACATCGTTCGGCCCGTTTGGACCCCCCTCACGCGCGTTTACGAAGCGCGCGCATCACTTAAAACACTAATATTGAGCCGTACCGTGCAAACCGCACGTCCGATTGAAGTGTCGTCTGCGCGTACACGTCAAGAATAATAATTAGAATGTTACATGTTGGTTTCAGCTCAATCCGAGGTCGTACGCTATGAATTTGACCGTTGGACGCCCGTTCTGGCCGTTTATGACACCAGAACTGCGTTGTCGGCCACCGCGGGCACACGGCACGTCCGATTGACGTGCCGTCTGCTCGACCACTTCAGAAATCAGTCACCCGTATTTGTCGTCTGATTTCAGGACATTCTGACATCGTTCGGCCCGTTTGGACCCCCCTCACGCGCGTTTACGAAGCGCGCGCATCACTTAAAACACGAATATTGAGCCGTACCGCGCAAACCGCACGTCCGATTGACGTGCCGTCTGCGCATACACGTCACGAATAATAATTAGAATGTTCCACCAGGTGGTTTCAGCTCAATCCGAGGTCGTCCACTATGAATTTGACCGTTGGACGCCCGTTCTGGCCGTTTATGACACCAGAACTGCGTTGTCGGCCACCGCGGGCACACGGCACGTCCGATTGACGTGCCGTCTGCTCGACCACTTCAGAAATCAGTCACCCGTATTTGTCGTCTGATTTCAGGACATTCCGACATCGTTCGGCCCGTTTGGACCCCCCTCACGCGCGTTTACGAAGCGCGCGCATCACTTAAAACACGAATATTGAGCCGTACCGCGCAAACCGCACGTCCGATTGACGTGCCGTCTGCGCATACACGTCACGAATAATAATTAGAATGTTCCACCAGGTGGTTTCAGCTCAATCCGAGGACGTCCGCTTTGAATTTGACCGTTGGACGCCCGTTCTGGCCGTATATGACACCATAACTGCGTTGTCGGTCACCGCGGGCACACGACAAGTCCGATTGATGTGCCGTCTGCTCGACCACTTCAGAAATCACTCACCCATATTTGTCGTCTGATTTCAGGCCATTCCGACATCGTTCGGCCCGTTTGGACCCCCCTCACGCGCGTTTACGAAGCGCGCGCATCACTTAAAACACTAATATTGAGCCGTAACGCGCAAACCGCACGTCCGATTGACGTGCCGTCTGCGCGTACACGTCACGAATAATAATTAGAATGATTCAA
Source organism: Viscum album (assembly GCA_963277665.1). NCBI lineage: Eukaryota > Viridiplantae > Streptophyta > Magnoliopsida > Santalales > Viscaceae > Viscum > Viscum album. The sequence continues at coordinate 895,724,381 of OY728136.1, read as the reverse complement.
GGTGGTTTCAGCTCAATCCGAGGTCGTACGCTATGAATTTGACCGTTGGACGCCCGTTCTGGCCGTTTATGACACCAGAACTGCGTTGTCGGTCACCGCGGGCACACGGCACGTCCGATTGACGTGCTGTCTGCTCGACCACTTCAGAAATCAGTCACCCGTATTTTTCGTCTGATTTTAGGCCATTCCGACATCGTTCGGCCCGTTTGGACCCCCCTCACGCGCGTTTACGAAGCGCGCGCATCACTTAAAACACTAATATTGAGCCGTACCGCGCAAACCGCACATCTGATTGACGTGCCGTCTGCGCGTACACGTCACGAATAACAATTAGAATGTTCCACAGTGGTTTCAGCTCAATCCGTGGTCGTCCGCTATGAATTTGACCGTTGGATGCCCGTTATGGCCGTTTATGACACCATAAATGCGTTGTCGGTCACCACGGGCACACGACAAGTCCGATTGACGTGCCGTCTGCTCGACCACTTCAGAAATCCCTCACCCGTATTTGTCTTCTGATTTTAGGCCATTCCGACATCGTTCGGCCCGTTTGGACCCCCCTCACGCGCGTTTACGATGCACGCGCATCACTTAAAACACTAATATTGAGCCGTACCGCGCAAACCGCACGTCCGATTGACATGCCGTCTGCGCGTACACGACACGAATAATAATTAGAATGTTCCACCAGGTGGTTTCAGATCAACCCGAGGTCGTCCGCTATGAATTTGACCGTTGGACGCCCGTTCTGGCCGTTTATGACACCATAACTGCGTTGTCGGTCACCGCGGGCACACGACAAGTCCGATTGACGTGCCGTCTGCTCGACCACTTCAGAAATCACTCACCCGTATTTTTCCTCTGATTTCAGGCCATTCCGACATCGTTCGGCCCGTTTGGACCCCCCTCACGCGCGTTTACGAAGCGCGCACATCACTTAAAACACTAATATTGAGCCGTACCGCGCAAACCGCACGTCCGATTGACGTGCCGTCTACGCGTACACGTCACGAATAATAATTAGAATGTTTCACGGTGGTTTTAGCTCAATCCGAGGTCGTACGCTATGAATTTGACCGTTGGACGTCCGTTCTGGCCGTTTATGACACCATAACTGCGTTGTCGGTCACCGCGGGCACACGACAAGTCCGATTGATGTGTCGTCTGCTCGACCACTTCAGAAATAACTCACCCGTATTTGTCTTCTGATTTCAGGCCATTCCGACATCGTTCGGCCTGTTTGGACCCCCCTCACGCGCGTTTACGAAGCGCGCGCATCACTTAAAACACGAATATTGAGCCGTACCGCGCAAACCGCACGTCCAATTGACGTGACGTCTGCGCGTACACGTCACGAATAATAATTAGAATGTTCCACGGTGGTTTCAGCTCAATCCGAGGTCATCCGCTATGAATTTAACCATTGGACGCCCGTTCTGGCCGTTTATGACACCAGAACTGCGTTGTCGGTCACCGCGGGCACACGACATGTCCGATTGACGTGCCGTCTGTTCGACCACTTCAGAAATCAGTCACCTGTATTTGTCGTCTGATTTCAGGCCATTCCGACATCGTTCGGCCCGTTTGGACCCCCCTCACGCGCGTTTACGAAGCGCGCGCATCACTTAAAACACGAATATTGAGCCGTACCGCGCAAACCGCACGTCCGATTGACGTGTCGTCTGCGCATACACGTCACGAATAATAATTAGAATGTTCCACCAGGTGGTTTCAGCTCAATCCGTGGTCGTCCACTATGAATTTGACCGTTGGACGCCCGTTCTGGCCGTTTATGACACCATAACTGCGTTGTCGGTCACCGCGGGCACACGACAAGTCCGATTGACGTGCCGTCTACTCGACCACTTCAGAAATCACTCACCCGTATTTGTCGTCTGATTTCAGGCCATTCCAACATCATTCGGCCCGTTTGGACCCCCCTCACGCACGTTTACGAAGCGCGCGCATCACTTAAAACACTAATATTGAGCCGTAACGCGCAAACCGCACGTCCGATTGACGTGCCGTCTGCGCGTACACAACACGAATAATAATTAGAATGTTTCACGGTGGTTTCAGCTCAATCCGAGGTCGTACGCTATGAATTTGACCGTTGGACGCCCGTTCTGGCCGTTTATGACACCAGAACTGCGTTGTCGGTCACCGCGGGCACACGGCACGTCCGATTGACGTGCCATCTGCTCGAACACTTCAGAAATCAGTCACCCGTATTTGTCGTCTGATTTTAGGCCATTCCGACATCGTTCGGCCCGTTTGGACCCCCCTCACGCGCGTTTACGAAGCGCGCGCATCACTTAAAACACTAATATTGAGCCGTACCGCGCAAACCGCATGTCTGATTGACGTGCCGTCTGCGCGAACACGTCACGAATAATAATTAGAATGTTCCACGGTGGTTTCAGCTCAATCTGTGGACGTCTGCTATGAATTTGACCGTTGGATGCCCGTTATGGCCGTTTATGACACCATAACTGCGTTGTCGGTCACCGCGGGCACACGACAAGTCCGATTGACGTGCCGTCTGCTCGACCACTTCAGAAATCACTCACCCGTATTTGTCTTCTGATTTTAGTCCATTCCGACATCGTTCGGCCCGTTTGGACCCCCCTCACGCGCGTTTACGAAGCGCGCGCATCACTTAAAACACTAATATTGAGCCGTACCGCGCAAACCGCACGTCCGATTGACGTGCCGTCTGCGCGTACACGTCACGAATAATAATTAGAATGTTCCACCAGGTGGTTTCATCTCAATCCGAGGTCGTCCGCTATGAATTTGACCGTTGGACGCCCGTTCTGGCCGTTTATGACACCATAACTGCGTTGTCGGTCACCGCGGGCACACGACAAGTCCGATTGACGTGCCGTCTGCTCGACCACTTCAGAAATCACTCACCCGTATTTGTCGTCTGATTTCAGGCCATTCCGACATCGTTCGGCCCGTTTGGACCCCCCTCACGCGCGTTTACGAAGCGCGCGCATCACTTAAAACACTAATATTGAGCCGTACCGCGCAAACCGCACGTCCGATTGACGTTCCGTCTGCGCGTACACGTCACGAATAATAATTAGAATGTTTCACGGTGGTTTCAGCTCAATCCGAGGTCGTACGCTATGAATTTGACCGTTGGACGCCCGTTCTGGCCGTTTATGACACCATAACTGCGTTGTCGGTCACCGCGGGCACACGACAAGTCCGATTGACGTGCCGTCTACTCGACCACTTCAAGAATCACTCACCCGTATTTTTCGTCTGATTTCAGGCCATTCCGACATCGTTCGGCCCGTTTGGACCCCCCTCACGCGCGTTTACGAAGCGCGCACATCACTTAAAACACTAATATTGAGCCGTACCGCGCAAACCGCACGTCCGATTGACGTGCCGTCTGCGCGTACACGTCACGAATAATAATTAGAATGTTCCACGGTGGTTTCAGCTCAATCCGAGGTCGTCCGCTATGAATTTGACCATTGGACGCCCGTTCTGGCCGTTTATGACACCATAACTGCGTTGTCGGTCACCGCGGGCACACGACAAGTCCGATTGACGTGCCGTCTGCTTGAACACTTCAGAAATAACTCACCCGTATTTGTTGTCTGATTTCAGGCCATTCCGACATCGTTCGGCCCGTTTGGACCCCCCTCACGCGCGTTTACGAAGCGCGCACATCACTTAAAACACGAATATTGAGTCGTACCGCGCAAACCGCACGTCCGATTGACGTGCCGTCTGCGCGTACACGTCACGAATAATAATTAGAATGTTTCACGGTGGTTTCAGCTCAATCCGAGGTCGTACGCTATGAATTTGACCGTTGGACGCCCGTTCTGGCCGTTTAGGACACCATAAATGCGTTGTCGGTCACCGCGGGCACACGACAAGTCCGATTGACGTGCCGTCTGCTCGACCACATCATAAATAACTCACCCGTATTTGTCGTCTGATTTCAGGCCATTCCGACATTGTTCGGCCCGTTTGGACCCCCCTCACGGGCGTTTACGAAGCGCGCGCATCACTTAAAACACTAATATTGATCCGTACCGCGCAAACCGCACGTCCGATTGACGTGCCGTCTGCGCGTACACGTCACGAATAATAATTAGAATGTTTCACGGTGGTTTCAGCTCAATACGAGGTCGTACGCTATGAATTTGACCGTTGGACGCCCGTTCTGGCCGTTTATGACACCAGAACTGCGTTGTCGGTCACCGCGGGCACAGGACAAGTCCGATTGACGTGCCGTCTGCTCGACCACTTCATAAATAACTCACCCGTATTTGTCGTCTGATTTCAGGCCATTCCGACATCGTTCGGCCCGTTTGGACCCCCCTCACGCGTGTTTACGAAGCGCGCGCATCACTTAAAACACTAATATTGAGCCGTACCGCGCAAACCGCACGTCCGATTGACGTGCCGTCTGCGCGTACACGTCACGAATAATAATTAGATTGTTCCACGATGGTTTCAGCTCAATCCGAGGTCGTCCGCTATGAATTTGACCGTTGGACGCCCGTTCTGGCCGTTTATGACACCAGAACTGCGTTGTCGGCCACCGCGGGCAGACGGCACGTCCGATTGACGTGCCGTCTTCTCGACCACTTCAGAAATCAGTCACCCGTATTTGTCGTCTGATTTCAGGACATTCCGACATCGTTCGGCCCGTTTGGACCCCCCTCACGCGCGTTTACGAAGCGCGCGCATCACTTGAAACACGAATATTGAGCCGTACCGCGCAAACCGCACGTCCGATTGACGTGCCGTCTGTGCATACACGTCACGAATAATAATTAGAATGTTCCACCAGGTGGTTTCAGCTCAATCCGAGGTCGTCCGCTATGAATTTGACCGTTGGACGCCCGTTCTGGCCGTTTATGACACCATAACTGCGTTGTCGGTCACCGCGGGCACACGACAAGTCCGATTGACGTGCCGTCTGCTCGACCACTTCAGAAATCACTCACCCATATTTGTCGTCTGATTTCAGGCCATTCCGACATCGTTCGGCCCGTTTGGACCCCCCTCACGCGTGTTTACGAAGCGCGCGCATCACTTAAAACACTAATATTGATCCGTAACGCGCAAACCGCACGTCCGATTGACGTGCCGTCTGCGCGTACACGTCACGAATAATAATTAGAATGTTTCACGGTGGTTTCAGCTCAATCAGAGGTCGTACGCTAGGAATTTGACCGTTGGACGCCCGTTCTGGCCGTTTATGACACCATAACTGCGTTGTCGGTCACCGCGGGCACACGACAAGTCCGATTGACGTGCCGTCTACTCGACCACTTCATAAATAACTCACCCGTATTTTTCGTCTGATTTCAGGCCATTCCGACATCGTTCGGCCCGTTTGGACCCCCCTCACGCGCGTTTACGAAGCGCGCGCATCACTTAAAACACTAATATTGAGCCATACCGCGCAAACCGCACGTCTGATTGACGTGCCGTCTACGCGTACACGTCACGAATAATAATTAGAATGTTCCACGGTGGTTTCAGCTAAATCCGTGGTCGTCCGCTATAAATTTGACCGTTGGATGCCCGTTATGGCCGTTTATGACACCATAACTGCGTTGTCGGTCACCGCGGGCACACGACAAGTCCGATTGACGTGCCGTCTGCTCGACCACTTCAGAAATCACTCACCCGTATTTGTCTTCTGATTTTAGGCCATTCCGACCTCGTTCGGCCCGTTTGGACCCCCTCACGCGCGTTTACGAAGCGCGCGCATCACTTAAAACACTAATATTGAGCCGTACCGCGCAAACCGCACGTCCGATTGACGTGCCGTCTGCGCGTACACGTCACGAATAATAATTAGAATGTTTCACGGTGGTTTCAGCTCAATCCGAGGTCGTACGCTATGAATTTGACCGTTGGACGCCCGTTCTGGCCGTTTATGACACCGTAACTGCGTTGTCGGTCACCGCGGGCACACGACAAGTCCGATTGACGTGCCGTCTGCTCGACCACTTCATAAATAACTCACCCGTATTTGTCATCTGATTTCAGGCCATTCCGACATCGTTCAGCCCGTTTGGACCCCCCTCACGCTCGTTTACGAAGCGCGCGCATCACTTAAAACACTAATATTGAGCCGTACCGCGCAAACCGCACGTCCGATTGACGTGCCGTCTGCGCGTACACGTCACGAATAATAATTAGAATGTTTCACGGTGGTTTCGGGTGAATCCGTGGTCGTCCGCTATGAATTTGACCATTGGACGCCCGTTTTGGCCGTTTATGACACCATAACTGCGTTGTCCGTCACCGCGGGCACACGGCACGTCCGATTGACGTGCCGTCTGCTCGACCACTTCATAAATCACTCACCCGTATTTATCGTCTGATTTCAGGCCATTCCGACATCGTTCGGCCCGTTTGGACCCCCTCACGCGCGTTTCGAAGCGCGCGCATCACTTAAAACATGAATATTGATCCGTACCGGGAAAACCGCACGTCCGATTGACGTGCCGTCTGCGCGTACACGTCAAGAATAATAATTAGAATGTTTCACGGTGGTTTCAGCTCAATCCGAGGCCGTCCTCTATGAATTTGACCGTTGGACGCCCGTTTTGGCCGTTTATGAAACCAGAACTGCGTTGTCGGTCACTGCGGGCACACGGGACGTCCGATTGACGTGCCGTCTGCTCGACCACTTCAGAAATCCGTCACCCGTATTTGTCGTCTGATTTCAGGCCATTCCGACATCATTCGGCCCGTTTGGACCCCCCTCACGCGCGTTTACGAAGCGCACACATCACTTAAAACACGAATATTGAGCCGTACCGCGCAAACCGCACGTCCGATTGACGTTCCGTCTGCGCGTACACGTCAAAAATAATAATTAGAATGTTTCACGGTGGTTTCAGCTCAATCCGAGGCCGTCCGCTATGAATTTGACCGTTGGACGCCCGTTCTGGCCGTTTATGACACCATAACTGCGTTGTCGGTCAACGCGGGCACACGACAAGTCCGATTGACGTGCCGTCTGCTCGACCACTTCAGAAATCACTCACCCGTATTTGTCGTCTGATTTCAGGACATTCCGACATCATTCGGCCCGTTTGGACCCCCTCACGCGCGTTTACGAAGCGCGCGCATCACTTAAAACACTAATATTGAGCCGTACCGCGCAAACCGCACGTCCGATTGACGTGCCGTCTGCGCGTACACGTCAAAAATAATAATTAGAATGTTCCACGGTGGTTTCAGCTCAATCCGAGGTCGTCCGCTATGAATTTGACGTTGGACGCCCGTTCTGGCCGTTTATGACACCATAACTGCGTTGTCGGTCAACGCGGGCACACGACAAGTCCGATTGACGTGCCGTCTGCTCGACCACTTCAGAAATCACTCACCCGTATTTGTCGTCTGATTTTAGGCCATTCCGACATCATTCGGCCCGTTTGGACCCCCCTCACGCGCGTTTACGAAGCGCGCACATCACTTAAAACACTAATATTGAGCCGTACCGCGCAAACCGCACGTCCGATTGACGTGCCGTCTGCGCGTACACATCACAAATAATAATTAGAATGTTTCACGGTGGTTTCAGCTCAATCCGAGGTCGTACGCTATAAATTTGACCGTTGGACGCCCGTTCTGGCCGTTTATGACACCATAACTGCGTTCTCGGTCACCGCGGGCACACGACAAGTCCGATTGACGTGCCGTCTGCTCGGACACTTCATAAATAACTCACCCGTATTTTTCGTCTGATTTCAGGCCATTCCGACATCGTTCGGCCTGTTTGGACCCCTCTCACGGGCGTTTACGAAGCGCGCGCATCACTTAAAACACTAATATTGAGCCGTACCGCGCAAACCGCACGTCCGATTGACGTGCCGTCTGGGCGTACACGTCACGAATAATAATTAGAATGTTTCACGGTGGTTTCGGGTGAATCCGTGGTCGTCCTCTATGAATTTGACCGTTGGACGCCCGTTTTGGCCGTTTATGACACCATAACTGCGTTGTCGGTCACCGCGGGCACACGGCACGTCCGATTGACGTTCCGTCTGCTCGACCACTTCATAAATCACTCACCCGTATTTATCGTCTGATTTCAGGCCATTCCGACATCGTTCGGCCCATTTGGACCCCCTCACGCGCGTTTCGAAGCGCGCGCATCACTTAAAACATGAATATTGATCCGTACCGGGCAAACCGCACGTCCGATTGACGTGCCGTCTGCGCGTACACGTCACGAATAATAATTAGAATGTTTCACGGTGGTTTCAGCTCAATCCGGAGACGCGGTGTGGCCGACACCACTCAAAGTGTCCGTCTTTTGTTTCAAAAGGACGTCATTTTAAGTGAAAAGCATCAACTGGCTTACGGAAAACCGACCAAACGCATTCCAAATCTGTTGATAATTTATCCCAACAATCCATGGGTCATATGTGACGTGTACGAGCCAACCCGGGATGAATCCGAGTCGCGGTGTGGCTGGGATAAGTTTAAGTGGCTCTCTTTTGTTTAAAATGAACGCCATTTTAAGTACATACGGAAAAACGACCAAACGGATTCGGTTTCTGTTGAAACTTTAGGAGAACGATCCATGAGTCATATGTGACGTGTACGAATCAACCCCTCCACAATCGGAGACGCGGTGTGGCCGACACCACTCAAAAAGTGTCGGTCTTTTGTTTCAAAAAGACGTCATTTTAAGTGAAAATCATCAAGTGACATACGAAAAACCGACCAAAGGCATTCGGACTGTGTCGACACTTTAGCACAAGGATCCATGGGTCATATGTGATGTGTACGAGTCAATCCTGCCTCAATCCGAGGTGCGGTGTGACCGACACCGTTCTAACTGTCTATCTTTTGTTTAAAATGGACAGGATACGCAAAACCGACCAAACGCAAAACCGACCAAATGCATTCTGAATCTGTTGATAATTTATCACAACGATCCATCAGTCATATGTGACATGTACGAGCCCACTCGGGCTCAATCCGAGTCGCGGTGTGGCCGGGATCAGTCTAAGTGGCTCTCTTTTGTTTAAAATGGACATCATTTTAAGTACATACGGAAAACCAACCAAACGCATTCGGTTTCCATTGAAACTTTAGGAGAACGATTCATGGGTCATATGTGAGGTGTACGAATCATCCCCGCCACAATCCGAGGCGCGGTGTGGTCAACACTGCTCTAACTGTGTCTGTTTTGTTTAAAATGGGTAGGATTATAAGTGAAAAGAACTGGCATATGCAAAACCGACCAAACGCATTCGGTTTCCATTGAAACTTTAGGAGAACGATCCATGGGTCATATGTGACGTGTACCAATCATCCCCGTCTCAATCCGAGACGCGGTGTGGCCGACACCGCTCTAACTATGTCTCTTCTGTTTAAAATGGACATGATTATAAGTGAAAAAGAACATCTGGCATACGCAAAACCGACCAAACGCATTCCGAATCTTTTGATCATTTATCACAACAATCCATGGGTCATATGTGACCTGTACGAGGCAACCCTGGTTCAATCCGAGTCGCGGTGTGGCCGAGATCAGTCTAAGTGGCTCTCTTTTGTTTAAAATGGACACCATTTTAAGTACATACGGAAAACCGACCAAACGCATTCGGTTTCCATTGAAACTTTAGGAGAACGATCCATGAGTCATATGTGACGTGTACGAAGCATCCCCGCCTCAATCCGAGGCGCGGTGTGGCCGAAACCACTCTAATTGTGTCTGTTTTGTTTAAAATGGACAGGATTATAAGTGAAAAGAACAACTGGCATACGCAAAACCGACCAAACGCATTCAGAATCTTTTGATAATTTATCACAACGATCCATGGGTCATATGTGACGTGTACGAGCCAACCCGGGTCAATCCGAGTCGCGGTGTGACCGGGATCAGTCTAAATGGCTCTCTTTTGTTTAAAATGTACACCATTTTAAGTACATACGGAAAACCGACCAAACACATTCGGTTTCCATTGTAACTTTAGGAGAACGATCCATGGGTCCTATGTGACGTGTACGAATCATCCCGCCTCAATCCGACATGCGGTGCGGCTGACACCACTCAAAGTGTCCGTCTTTTGTTTCAAAAGGACGTCATTTTAAGTGAAAAACATCAACTGACATACGGAAGACCGACCAAACGCATTCGGATTCTATCGATACTTTAGCACAACGATCCATGGGTCATATGTGACGTGTACAAGTCAACCCCGTCTTAATCTGAGATGTGGTGTGGCCGACACCGCTCTAACTATGTCTCTTTTGTTTAAAATGGACATGATTATAAATGAAAAGAACAACTGGCATACGCAAAACCGACCAAACACATTCGGAATCTTTTGATAATTTATCACAATGATCCATGGGTCATATGTGACATGTACGAGCCAACCCGGGATGAATCTGAGTCGCGGTGTGGTCGGGATGAGTCTAAGTGTCACTCTTTTGTTTAAAATGGACAACATTTTAAGTACATATGGAAAACCGACCAAACGCATTCGGTTTCCATTTAAACTTTAGGAGAACGATCCATGAGTCATATGTGATGTGTACGAATCAACCCCGCCTCAATTGGAGACGCGGTGTGGTCGGCACCACTCATAGTGTCCGTCTTTTGTTTCAAAAGGACGTCATTTTAAGTGAAAAACATCAACTGACATACGGAAAACCGACCAAACGCATTAGGATTCTGTCGATACTTTAGCACAACGATCCATGAGTCAAATGTGACATGTACGAGTTAACCCCGCCTCAATCGGAGGTGCGGTGTGACCGGTATCACTTCAGGTGTATGTATTTTGTTTAAAATGGACATCATTTGAGGTAAAAATATATGGTATAGAAAAAACCGATCATATTATGAATTGAATTTCAGATTCCACGTATAATTGTCATCTAAATTTTAAATTGAATTCTATATGAATTATGTATGTTTATGAATTGTAATTTAATTATGGATTTGTATAGTTTCAGGATCCATTATATGTTAAATGTGTATGAATTTGTTCGTAATTGAATATGTATGTTTTATTTTATTACTGGTACAATAGTTGGATCGAAAATGAGGTGAAAATGAGGTGAAAATGAGGTGAAAATGAGGTGAAAATGAGGTGAAAATGAGGCCTGATGACTGGTGGTGATGGACAGGGGACAGGGGCTGTGCAAATTGCAGGGTGCTGCAATTTGCAGCATAGGGTATGCCAACGGTTTCAAACCGTTGGCATATAAGTTTTTAGCATGTATTTTCCCAACGGTTTTAAACCGTTGGGAAAGACTTCACCAATTCCCAACGGTTTGAAACCGTTGGGAAAATGTTCCACATGGTATATCCCAACGGTTTGGAACCGTTGGGAACATGTGTGGTATTTGGTTTTCCCAACAGTTTGGGAGAACCGTTGGGAAAAACTATCCCAACGGTTCACCCAAACCGTTGGGGTAGGGTAACTTCTATGGGCCTATTGCAACGGCTGCCAGTAAACCGTTGGGAAAACCTTTCCCAACGGCTTACTTCCCAACGGTTATCAGAACCGTTGGGAAAACCTTTCCCAACGGTTTGAGGGGCTTTCCCAACGGTTCTGAACCGTTGGGAAATAGTGTATTTCCAGTAGTGAAAGTCTAAGAGTATGGTGAAATAATTACCCATACCTACATCGAAATTGGAAATCATAACAATTGAAATTTTCACTGGTCATCCAAATTCATCAAGTGTAAACAATTACATATGGGTTGTCGCGGATCATGTTACAGACACCATAGAATTAATTTCATTTTGGGGGTAATTATCACATGATAAAAATACAAGGATATACAACATAGAGGCTATGAGGTTTTATTTAACATAACTACCAATTATATTTGACTGATATTATTGATCTAATTCCATATTCTTGAAGAGACTATAACACGATCTAAATACTATGTTAAAATTGAGTAATAATTTAAAACCAATAAATGATATCTAATCTGAGCAGACTATATAGATAATGGAAAATATATGGAGTTAATTATTGATATACATCAAAGTAGGATTGGATGAGCATCTTACTCACGTTGAGTTCTGTTTAATAATATCATCCACTAAATCATGCAAATGCCTCGTTATGAATCCCTTTATAGGAATATTTAAAGAACACATGTGTGTTGGGATAATGTTAGTAATCTCAACCTGTTGGGAGATAAAATGACTGAAGAGATGGTAGAAAAGTTCAAGACCATTCACAAACACATTTTAATTTCACAAAGTCAATAGAAAAGATATGTTTAAAATAATCAATGAGACCTAGGGATTGATGTTGTGGTCTAATGGTTTCCTATAAAATATACATGGAATTGATTAATGATATTTTGGAAGAAGGAAAAGCCAATACCCAAGTACATAGAGCTTTATGAGATTCTCAATCGCATCAGAGAATTGTATTTTTGACTAGCACTCCCACCATCCCTTTCTCTTGTAAAATAATTATTCCCTATATCCCTCTTGAGGATGTACATAAAATATTTCTCATATGTAATGAATTGAAAGGTGGTAAATATGTAAAATTATTTCAGTTCTAAGGAGTATCTAGTGAATATATTGGATCATAGATATAATGTTCATCAGAATAGGATGACTCACATGGTCAAAGTACTATGGAGGAATCAATAATAAGAATATATAGACTAGGAAATAGACACTACGGTAAAATCATGATTTAGTGGCGGTTTAAACCGCCTCTAAATAGATTGGCGGAGGTTTTGAAAAACCGCCGCGAAATCGTGTGTCAGGAGACTATTTGCGGCGGTTTTTAAAAACGTCGCAGAATATTTGGCGGCGGTTTTTTAGCGGCAGTTTAAACCGCCTCTAAACAATTAAGCGGTGGCTTTTTAATTTTTTTTAATTTTTTTTAAATTTATTTATTTATTTAGTTATTTTATTTATTTATTTATTTATTTATTTATTTTATTTATTTAGTTATTTTATTTATGTTTTTTTTATTTTTTTTTATTTTTTATTTTATTTATTTCATATTTATTTCATATTTATTTTATTTATTTTATTTATTTTATTTATTTTATTTTTCTTATTAATGTTATTTATGTTATTTATGTTATTTATGTTATTTATTTTATGTATTTTATGTATTTTATTTATTTCGTATTTATTTTATTTATATTTTATTTATTTTATTTATTTCGTATTACTTTATTTACTTTATTTATCCATGCATTCACATCCCATGCACATGCCCATGCACATGCCAATGCAATATAAAGAAATACTGCGTTTGGTGAGATATAACCCCTAACCTCTTGCATTTTTACTAAAGACTTTACCACTCCAGCAAGCTCATCATGTGGTTAATAAACAGACTTTGATATACTTATATATATTAATTGAAAAAACAAATAATACATAAATAATAGATATAAACTAAAAAATAAGAAATAATAAATAATAAATAATAAATAATAAATTATAAATTATGAATAATAAATAAATATAAATAATAAATAAATATAAATATAAATAATAAATAAATATAAATAATAAATAATAAATAATTAATAAATATAAATAAAAAATAAAAAATAATAAATAAGAAATAAGAAATAAGAAATAACAAATAATACATAAAACATAATAAATAATAAATAATACATAATACATAATACATAATACATAATAAATAATAAATAATAAATAATAAATAATAAATAATAAATAAATATAAATAATAAATAATAAATAATAAATAATAAATAATAAATAAATATAAATAATATAAATAATTAAATAATAAAAATAAATAATAAATAAATAATAAATATAAATAATTAATAATAAATAATAAATAATAAGTAATAAATAATAAATTATATGTAATAAATAATAAATAATAAATAATCAGTAATAAATAATAAATAATAAACAATAAATAAATATAAACAATAAATAAATATAAAAAATAAATAAAAATAAATAATAAATAATAAGTAATAAATAATATATAATATATAATATATAATCAATAATCAATATTCAATAATCATTAATCATTAATCAATAAATATAAATAATAAATAATAAATAATAAATAATAAATAATAAATAATAAATAAATATAAATAATAAATAATAAGTAAATATAAATATAAATAATAAATAAATATAAATAATAAATAGTAAGTAATAAACAAATAAAAATAAAAATAATAAATAATAAATAAATATAAATAATAAAAAAATATAAATATAAATAATAAATAATAAGTAAATATAAATAATAAATAATAAATAATAAATAATGAATAATAAATAATAAATAATAAATAATAAATAATAACTAATAAATAATAAATAAATATAAATAATTAATAATTAATAATTAATAAATATAAATAATAAATAATAAAAAATAAATAAATTTAAATAATAAAGAAATATAAATAATAAATAATAAATAAATATATAATTACTGAATAATAAATAAATATAAATAATAAATAAATATAAATAATATATAATAAATAATAAATATAAATAATAAATAATAAATAAATTTAAATAATAAAGAAATATAAATAATAAATAATAAATAAATATATAATTACTGAATAATAAATAAATATAAATAATATATAATAAATAATAAATATAAATAATAAATAATAAATAAATATAAATAATAAATAAATATAAATAATAAATAAATATAAATAATAAATAATAAATAATAAATAAATATAAATAATAAATAATAAATAAATATAAATAAATAATAATAAATAAATATAAATAATTAACAAATATAAATAATAAATAATAAATAATAAATAATAAATAATAAATAATAAATAATAAATAATAAATAATAAATATATATAAATAATAAATATAAATAATAAATATAAAAAATAAAAAATAAATAATAAATAAAAAATAACCACTAACAAATATTAATAATAATAATAATATTTTATTATTATTACTAATAAATAATTAATAATAAATAATAAATTATAAATAATAAATAATAAATAATAAAAATAAGTAAATATAAATAATAAATAAATAATAAATAATAAATAATAAAGATAAGACATGAAAACGTATGAAAAGACGTTGTAAGGGATGAAAAATCAGGAAAACGTATAAAAACGGATGGAGAAGCATATGATGAATGAGGCATTCGAAAGAATTAGAACGCATGAGAACGCATGAAAACTCTAGAAAACTTCGGAAAACCCCTTAATAATTCTACATAATTATCATAATAACCCACAAAAAAACCATTGATAAAGATAACAAGTCATGGAAACCCAAATAAACAGTAATAAATGGAGCAACCGTTTAACCTGTCAGAACAGTCATAAAGAGACAAAAACATTGTACTCATATTGACAGAGATTACTTATGATCCGAGAATCCATTTTAGATCCACGACCTGTCAAATCAATGATCCTGAAACGATCTTCAACCTGATAGGTGAAAGAGTCCGAATGGACAGGCGGATCGGAAGTTATGACAATTTAAAAAAAACCTGACGGGGAATGGGTGCTAGAAACGAGGCATCGAAAAACATAACAAACCCAATACTCACTAAAAAGTCCATAACAAATGATCTAGGAGTGCATGCGGGCACCGCGACTAGTCAATCTGAAGCTCATGGAATGAGCTATGATCTGGCAGGTGGAGGTGTCTGAACTGACACGCGGATCGAATGTTAGGTCTGTTTGAAGGCAAGTTCGACGGGACACCGGTGACAGAAACAGGGTTTCAGAGGCTTTCAGAGGGGTTTTTGGGGTCGAAAAACATGGCCTAAGCTTTTTTTTGTTGATTTGGTGCGTAGCTCTCTTCACTGCCTTTGATTTGATAGTTGGTAGAGCCCAAACTGACACCCGGAGCGAAAGATATGGTGGTTTGAAGTTGGAGAACTTTTTTCAACATTCTTATAACACTAATATCTACTGAACCTTGACCATCTCATGTTTTTGATTATATATGCCTCTAGATCTCTTCATGAGCTTCGATTTGACTGGTCGTGGCGCTCTAACGGACGCCCGGATCAAAAGTTCTGGTCGTTTTAGTGATTTCGCGGTTCCTCGTGTTTTTTTATTTTTTCCTTTCATTTCGCGGTTGTTTTTCCAAAACCGCCGCTATTTCATGGTGGTTTTTTTAAAAAACCGCCACTAATCCTTGAAAATAAAAAATTAAAAAAAAAATAAAAAAAATTTATGGCATTTCGCGGCGGTTTTTTAACCACCGCGAAATGTCGGCCCAAAACGCATTTAGCGGTGGTTTTTAAAACCACTGCGAAAAAACAACCGTTAAACGGCAGTTTTCTTATAGTTAGAGGAGGCAGTGAATAAGATTTACCATCACATATTTTCAACTTATTATGTAATTTGATATTTTAATCATTAAATACCTTATGTTTGGAAAAATTTAACACTTAGAATTAAAAAACCTATATTCAATAGCATATACAACATGCACTATCAAGTCAAAACAAACCTTGAATATTTATGATAATTATTAAGAATTCGTTAAATTGGTTAACATAAATAGTTCCATATACATTATGATATATATATAAATTTATTAATTGATATAATTTTTTTGAAAATTACTAGGAATTATGCACTGATATTCTAATGAATCCATTTTATTCATAAAGAAGTACATTTTCTTCAAAAATGGTTTTTATTGATTTTTGAGAGAATGTAATAAATATATTTATTAACAATTTATATATTTTAATTTATAAAATAAAAATAATTTGTGAAATTAGAATACTAAAATTTACTTTGGCTGAGATTTTTTGATTTTTTTGAAATGAATTATTTTTATAATGAATTGTGAAAATTACTGATTTTTCAAATAATTTCATTTTATTTCATTAAATAAAGTTATTTAATGTCCCAGTATATGTAAATTAAAGTATGATATATTTTATTTATAATAATAAAATTAATTTCATGTGATTTATTAATTTTCTTATTTTTAGTATAAGTTTATTTTTATTCTTAAAAACGTGGTTTTTGAAAATATTATTTATGTGAATAAACTTTATATTTTTAAATTATTTAAAATAAAACATAATAAAGATATATTTAATTGTAATTTATATGTTATATATCTATTTATATGAATTTAAATTAAAAAAATATTATTGTTCTAATAGTTAATTTATGATCATCTTATGATTAAAAAACAATTTTTTGAAAAACACTTCTCTGATGTGTTTTGAAAGGTTTTTTAAATTAAATTATATCAGTTTTGTGAATTATATTGATAAAATAGATTATATATTAAGATTCAAAATAGTTAATATTAAAAAATAATGAAATATTAATTTTTGGTCATAGTGATTAATAAAAATTCCTGACATTAGTTACTGTTAAAATGTTGACTCTCTTGTTACATTCACTTGTGTTAAAATTTATTTACTATACAAATAATGTCACAAACGAGACCAAATACGATGGAAACAAGATACCTAAGTCGGTACTGATATAGAATGAAGGGAATTACTAATCCCTATGGGTTGGTGACTGGCACCTAACATCATACAAGACCAATATGGAACAAATTTTCCAAAAAAATTGAAAGATATATTATACAAGTTAGTATAAAAGCACTCCTAAAGGAAAAATAACCAACAATTAAATAGGTAAAATACTACCCAAGTAGATAGATAAACAATCCAATAAAACATCAACCAAAGATCCTACTAGAATCTATCAAGAGTCTCAAAACCCTATGTAAAAATTGTACCTCACCTCAACATATAACCATCACAACTCCAAGGTTCCAAGGATCAAGAACATCCACCACCACCAAGTGGTACTTTTCCATTTCTAAGACCTGGCGTAAGAAAATATAAAAATTCCTATAGGAAAAGGCATGTTATGAGTTATGAAGCCCAGTAGTGTCACACCAATTGTCCATAAAATATTCCATACCAATAAACCAATAATGGATTCAATTTAAAAAACGTGGCATGGAATAATAAATCATTTTCATATTTAACATAAAACATGATTTTTTCAATAGTTTGAAAAAATTTCAAACATATATAAAATAAATATTTTATATAAAAATACTATATAAATCATTTTTAACGAGTAAAACAATTCTATATTCAATGGAATGTATTATACAAAAATAAAAAATAATCATATTGTCCATCATCCCTTTAGTATGTTAGTTTTAATATATAGTATTCTCACACTTCTCATATGAGTGATCACAATTAATAATGTCTACACACATCCCTAAGGCCCCATCCAAATATGACTCATTAATATTATATCGGGGTTAATCATTAAAAAAAGATTTTGATTGATTTTTTATCATTTATATATTCTTAGGGGATCAAGATCCTATAATTATCATCCGACATGACCCACTAACTACCAATGATTTATGTGATCAATAAATCAATAAACACTTGGAATGTATCCTCATTTAAAATCAATCATTATTTACAATTCAATTTTCCAATCTTTAGATTGAATATTCCATTTCTATTTCAAAACAAAAATAGGGGGTTTTTTCCTTTCATTCCTTTTTTCATTGTAAATTCAATCATATGTCTTAATAATTTAAATGTAATCCATTTTTCTCATAGAAATTCTCAAATAATTTCATAAATTAAAATATTTTTATAATTTACACCCCAATTAAAATTCCATTATAATGGAGGTTTTTTTAAAATTCAATTCCATTTCAAATTAAAATTTGAAATCATATAATCTCAGTGGTTTCTAAATCAATTAATATCTATTTCATAAAAATCAGACAATATAAGTTTTCAATCACATGGAATATACAAAATAAAAGAAACTACCATTAATTAACAGAAACAAATGATCAACACACACAACGAGAATTCCAATGAGGGTGTAAGGGGAAGATGGTCTACAAATTAGATCTATAATTGAGATCTTAAAATAAAAGGATTATATACATCGAACAAGATTTTATATCAATTAGAAAGATTATAATATAATATTCTCAAAATAGGAGAAGATGGAAGATTTAAGGAAACTACATGAGATGATATCGACTTACTAGAGAGGGATTGAATCATCTATAGGAACATTGATTATACAAAATATGTGGATAAAAGATCAATAATAACCTCTATTGACCTTATAAGGATGAAAATTCAGATTATGGATGAATAAAGTGATTAGGTAGTTAAACATAGGGTTTCAATAATTTAAAGTAAATTTTTAGGGGAACTAAATTCCACGCGCATGGTTTCATTGGGAGGGCTTTATGGTTAGAGAAACTTTGAACCCTATCCATGAACACCCTCAAGATTCACTATCCAAGGGTGAAAATTTAACCCTATGTGGGGTAAAATTTCATTAACCATTTACCAAACATGAAAATTCTCCCTATGTAAGGCATCAAGGTTTCAAGGGTTTGGTTACATAGATTAGAAACACCTCCAAACCCTTCCAAAGAACCATCAATGGGTGAATGATCTACTAGTCCATTATACATGGTATTCACTAACCATGTACCAAACATTCACTACCTAAAAGGGTTCGTAATTTGTTAAAATTTAACCCAAAATATCTTTATATAAGATAAACCCCAATAGTGATCATAATAGGGTTGAAGAATACTTGATATCCGGTAACGAGATGTCACAATCTCCACTCCATAAAACAGTTTGTCCCCAAACACCCTCACAAGATGTTTCCAAAACAAAGGGATGATGCCACTACTATCTCACTAGTGCCTCATGCTCCCAAATCTATTTAGAATAATAATTATGCATCCATAACACCCAAAATGATGGTGTCATCCTTCCATGAAGATCCTTCAACTCAGAATCAACAATACTGACTTGATACTTTGTCCTAGATAAATCATGATTAGCATAAAGATTATCACAGATCAAAACATGAGAAGGGTAATAATGATACTTCCCTAGATGGAATTCATGGTAAATTTTTTTTATTTATGTCAACTATGACATAATTTATAAATTTCAAGACAATATACCTACATTCCCAATGACCCTAACAGTTCCCACTAAAAGAGGAACTGAACTGAACTGCAAATCATTTTTTTGATTTTCAAATGGCTGGTTTGAGGGTAGCCAGTTCCCTTGCCACCCGGTTTTAGGGAAACCAGAAGCCTCACAATATTCCAGTTTCATGCCAGTAAAAGCAGAATACAACATCAACGAAACCAATTCAAATTCAAAAAAACATCGAACCACGTGCCTCCTCGAGCCGCACGCCACCTCGCACCTCGAGCTGCACGCCACATCGAGAAACGGGTCAATGAAAGCAACCGCCTCCTTCCATCACCGGCGAGAGATTTCGGCCGTCGGTCTCTATCGACCTCGTCAAATACGACGGATCAACACCATCAGTCATCACCAAAATGCCAGAATGCCGGTGAGCTTCACCGACGCCCGTCATCCCGCGATCACCCACACCGACGACAAGGAATAGATCCCCGCCGGTGGAAACCTTAACCGTAGTCAACGAAGCAGAAACCCTCGTCACTGCTTTCAGTGAGGCAGACTCCCTCAGCACAATGCCAAATCAACACCGGATAGTCACACCGGCAAGACGATCCAAAACGAAACCGCCAGATCCAACCACAAGCCACCACACAAAACACAAAAAACAACGGAAACAACCATGGAAATAGAAAACCCCCTGCAACCAGGCATTCCAACCGCTTGAAATATAGGGAAAACCCAACAACTCATCTGGGAGGAGGCAGAAGAACCACCGACGCAAGAACGCAGCCCTCAAAAGCGAATAAAATACCACCAGACAACGGAGATCTGTCGTGATCTAATCCATGGACGCTCCGGAGAGTATGCCGTCACCAAGACCGGTCTTACACCCGCAGACCAAAACCGGCCACCACCGACGCCGGAGAGGAGCTTCCCACCAGAGAGAGGACCACAATGCTTAGCAGTGGAGATCTACAATATGTGCATTCACAATTATAATAAGAATCAATTGAATCTTATCCATCATCTCTTGAACAAAAATTATACTAAACATGTAAGCTTCACCAATATTTGAAAAACACAATGGAAATTAACACGAGATATCATACAAAGACTTATGGGGAAACATAAAAATTGATGATTTGTTACTATTGTTATAAGAATACTCAAACAGTCCCATGTGGCTATCCTAAGATCCTCTATAATTAAGGATGCATGAATGATGCATGACTTCCAAAATATGTATATCCCATCCTATCTAGACATCCACATATGGATGATATTCCATGCTCATGCTCAAAATAGATAAAAATTACTCCTATAGTCCTCTCAAAAATACATGTTGTGAAACATTTACATATATGACAGGCCATCAAAGATGGAATACAATGCAATATAAAAACCTCCTTCAGATACAGTCTTACCATGTATCCAACATTATTAGTATCATAGATGTTTATAATGTGATTTGATTCGGTCATCCGTTCAATCCCAACCAATAACACACTCTTCATTTGAGGGTTATGAAGTCAAAGATCAACAATGTACATATAAATATCATCCCACTTCCAAGATATAACTAGAATTCGTTGAAACATACCCGAAATTCTTTGGTGATTGGCCTTGACCAGTATGAAATTATAACTATGTGAAATAAATTCAGTGATGTTCTATCTCATACCTGGACACAAAAATCATCACCACATAACATAGAACATATTCATGGTACTCATGTGAACTTCCCACTAATAAAAATGGAAGTATTTCATTACAACTCTAGTCATAGACCAAGAAACAATGTAACAGTTCTAAAAGACAAGAATACCCTCAGTGGAGAAGGAACACTTAAAAATGGTCTCCCCTACATAAAGGGAGGTCTCAATGACAAGTAATTCATCATAACAATTCTGATCCCACTTAATTATCTCATTAATAAAGGAGTTCAATTGAAAAATTCTCAAAATAGTATCAAACTCATTATCATGGACTCCGAAGTGCAATTGTGCACAGAATGACATTAAATTACACTCTTCTAATGATCCTTTAATGGGCTGGGTTATAAATTTCTTTATCAAAGAATCTACAATGAAATTACACATACCCGTAGTGTAGGGAATGTCAAAATAAAAATATTATAGATATTCCACCCAATGCCTCTTACAAAGGTTCAAATATTTTTTAGGGGAGATATAAATTAGGATATTGTTACCATAATAGATGATAAACCTCTCTCGAAAAAGGTAATGCTTTTATCCTTCAAGAAAATGAATCACGATTGTGAGTTTGATATCATCAGAAGGATACTTATTCTTGTGAGTCCTAATATATATATAGACATAAGTGAAGACATGATCACCCTACATAAAAACCAAAATAATACAAGAACATGAGGTGTCATAGAAGAACAAATAACAATATCTCTTCTCTCGAAGAATAAACTATAGTTTAGTAGTAAAAAAGGCATTTCGACTCAACAAATTTACACTAACACTTAACATAAAAAAAACTACACTCCGTTACTTGTTAGAGCTCTCATTGGAGAATAAAAAATTGAGAAATCCATTACAAACAGGTGGTAATACCCCACTAAACCCAATAATTAGTAAACATTGAAATCATTTTATGGTTGTTCCCATGTCTGACATCTTTCATCTTATTAGATGAAACTGAGATACCATGTTCTGAGACCACATGTACCATGAACTTGATGTATTGAATCCAATTTTTTTGGAATTATTTCTATAAAGATAATGATCACTCAAAATATCCATCAATATCCCATGATAATGAAAATGATCCACCGTGGTTTTTAGAATACCAATATTTCCTCCAAAAATACAATAACAAACTTGTCAAGGTACTCATGAAAAATCATGTTCCTCAATGTCCTGAAAACAAACTGATAATTGGTTAAACCAAAATTCATAAAAATATAGTTATTGTTACTATACCAACTCCAAATTGAAGTCTTGGTAATTTCATAGTCATTAATTTGCAATTAGTGGTATCTAGATAGAAGATAAATCTTGAAGAACCACTTCACCCCTTTCAACTGGTCAAATAGATCATTAATAGAGGCAAAAAAATATTTTTCTTTATAGTAACACAATTTAGTTTATAATAATCCTAACATAGGAAACGAAAAATATTGACATTCCTTCCAAAGAGTACATGTGCTACCCAGGGTGACAGACAAAGGTGTAAAAATCCATTCTCATGAAAATCATCAAAGCAAGTCTTCAACTCATCTAGTTTCACTAGTTCCATATGTTATGAAGTGATAGATAACTATTGAGTTCAAGATACTAAATCTATAGAGAACTAAATCACTATTAAAATTGAAAAAACAATAAAATCATATAGAAAAAACATTAGTAAACTCCATGAAAACAATAGGGAGATCATATTTCATTGATTATTGCTCAATAAGTAAATTTAACAGTTATATTTCCTTTCCTATCTTTGGAAATATATTCCACATCTACTCAATCAGGGGTCCTGTTAACCCTATAAGACATAGACCACCCCTTTGAGTGTTATAAATGATATTCATCGAAGATAATAGACACTTTGGGATTAACGAGTGATCAACATATCCTTCTCAAGTATTTCCTCATTAAATTTCATATCGAGAACCAAAATATTCCATGACAAAAAAATATCCATTGAACCGAAAAAAGTATGAAAATAGAGACCCTAACATCTCTTCATTCTAAGGGATGTAATAATATGCATCATAAAAGATAAGAGGTTCATAGAAAGGGTTAAAAAATTAATAACACAGGTCAATATTAATGATTTACATGCATTTGTGTTAAAAAATTCTAAACAAAGGATGACGATTTATTGATGGTACCACTCGAGGTCAAATGACCCATGTAAACATCATTTAGAGACCCTTCCATTACGTGAACGATAGTTATTCTAAAATACTATTGATGGAACCCATTTTTCCATTAATCATCATATTTAACCACAATATTTTTATGTGATGATGATCCCATGCCACTACGTGGCGAAAAAAAGATATAACATAATTTTTACATGTTTCCTGACAATATATATGAACTAAAAATATTGGGAGTTTCAATAAAAACCCACTATTAATGCCCAACAGTACCATAATAGATTTATGTGAAAAATGTCCTATAATTTTTTTGAATTATAGTTTGAGTAGGACATTGATAAATTGTTTCATCCTAAGTAATTAAATCATCTCCATTCAATGTATCTAGACTTAATATTCTAGGAAATATCATATTACTTTCTTTAGTGATGTTTTATTATACGTTGAGAAATGAATTATTTTCCTTATATAAATCAAACTTTAACCATTTAGAGAGGTATATTTCTATTTATATCATATTCCATCATTTAATTTAATATATTCTTATATAGGAGGATGAATCTCCATAAGAATAGTTCGTTTAATTTTGGATATTTTTTCCTTCTGAGAAATCATATCTAGAAAAAATTATTATGAAAAAATAGAAAACCATGCCTGAAGACATTCCCATTGTGATGGATTACACTAATGTATTCCATGAAAATTTACAAGAATTACTCCAATACATGATTAATAGTTCTCCATTTATCATATACCTTGATATATACCCATATCAAATAACACTTACAAAATGAAAAATTATTGATTTGGAAGAGATGAAAACGTAGTTACAAAAAAATCAAGATTATGGTATTATACACCCATTTTCCTCACTATGGGGTCTGCCAGTTCTCTTTTTGAAGAAGAAGGATGAGTCAATGATCCTCAAAAAAATTCATTTTTATGTAAAAAAATGATGATAAGGAACATGTACCCCATACCATGGATAGATTATTTTAATAATAAACTATGTGGGGCCATGTATTAATATATGGAAGACTTTCGGTCAGGTTATAAAAAATTATTGGCGAGGATAGATGCTAGTCCCAAAAAAAGATTTCAAACAATGTGTGGATTGAATAATTTACAAGATATTCATTTTAGACTCACTAATGTTTTACAATTATTTAATTATTTAATGAATATAGTATTGAAATATTACCTTTAAAAAATTTTGTAGTATTTATAGATGATAATTTTATTTAATCTAAAAGGAAGGAGAAGTATGGGGAGTCTTTGAATACTATTCTAGGGGATTTGGGAAAGTGTAATATATATTAAATTTATAGTAAATTTTTTTTCTAAACAAATGAAGTTTTATTACATGGGAATATTATCACAAGAAAAGGAATATCTTTAGACTCTTTTAAGACAAAGGGGATTGATGACTAGCCTATAAAATCATATGTAATAGAGATTGATACTTTACATGGACTAGATTTGTATAATAGATGTTTTTGAGAAACCTATCATGTTTTTAAAACCTTCTATAATCCTCCAATGAAAGGGAGTGTTGTTTTTTTTGGACCAGTGAATGAGAAGATATATTTGAGAACCAAGAATAGGCTTTTCACTACCCCAATTACTTATGTTTCTCTCAACTAGGGAACATTTCATTGTACATACAATTTCTATAAGATGGGATTGTGATTTTTATTCATGTATAATGGTAAATTGATATCCTAGTACTAATGGTAGTTTAATTTTCATAAAAAGAACTATCCCATGCATGATCTAGAGTTGGATGCAGTGATCATTACAGTGAATATGTGGAAAAATTATCTATATGAGAAGAAGTGTAAAATATATACATACCATATGTGCCTCAAATATATATATTCACATAGAAATATTTTAATATCTTCCAGTCAATATGGTTAGAGATGATCAAGTAATTTGACTCCCAAATCCCTTGTAATATTGGGAAAAATAAAAATGTGGAAGATGATATATATAGAAAGGATCTGACAACATAATCAGTGGTAAGAATTGAGAAGGATCCAATAATAATATACATTAATGTGTTGGGAATGGGAATCATAAAAATAAGAAACATAGTGAATAATTTTTCATATTATTGAACAACTAGAACTTCTATAAATGATAACTAATTCACAAAGAGATGATGTGGAATTTCAATGAAAGTGGAATATATAAGATAATTAAAATCTTAAAAGATCTAAATTGTTGAACGAGAAGTATGAATTTGAAAAAATAATTTATAACATCAAATCCATAGATAAATAAATATTTTATTAATAATAAACATTGTTTATCCTCCTCCCTCAACCATGGGAGCACAGAGATGTTGAATGACCTTCAGAACACTATTGGCGACACAATATGAATAAAGAAATAACTATGTATACAAAAACGTATATGGAATTCCAAAATGGAAGACTAAAATTAAAAAGTATAAGAGGATGATAGAACCATTACCAATACCTATATAAAAAACAGAAAGCATCACCATTGAATTTTTCATCAGTCCTTTAAATTCATCAAGAGTAAATAATTCCAGATAGGTTGTGGAGGATCATCTTATAAATACTACTCACTTAATTTAAATTTGAGAGTACATATAAATTAATCAAATTATTATGATATACATCATAGAGGTGGTCAGCCTTTATAGAAAACCACTATTGATTGTATCTGAATGAGAATATAGATTTACCTCCATGTTCTAGAAGAGACTCCAACATTATCAAATCAATAAGTCAAACTTTCGTACTATTTATCACCCCAATTAGAAGTTCAATATGAGAATACTATTACAACACTAGATGAAATGTTGATATCAATCTTTAAATATTTCAAAGAAGGATGTGATAAACTTCATTCCCAGGTTGAGTTCTCACACAATAATATATTTCAATCAAGAATTAAAATATATCCATATGAATACCTTTCATGGGATGTGATGTAGAAAAAAAATATGGTGGGATGAAGTTGGAGAACCCATTCTATTGGGACCTAAATGGGATGAGAAAATCATATAAAATCTAAATACCATTCAACAACACATTTGGGCTTCTCAAAGTCAATAAAAGATTAATGTTGGAAATAATCGATGAGGCTAAGAACTTGAGGTTATGGATAATAGGATACTCTACATATATATATGTAAAAGAGTAATGAGATTTTGGTATAAGGTAAAGATAAGTCATAATAACATAAAACACTTTTATATTATTCATTGAATTAGAGCTGTGAATTTTCGACTAACAC
Source organism: Viscum album (assembly GCA_963277665.1). Taxonomy (NCBI): domain Eukaryota; kingdom Viridiplantae; phylum Streptophyta; class Magnoliopsida; order Santalales; family Viscaceae; genus Viscum; species Viscum album. The sequence continues at coordinate 895,697,285 of OY728136.1, read as the reverse complement.
TCCTAATAACCATTTCTCATTTACACAATATATTCCCTGAATCCATATTGATGATTAAAATAAAATATTTCTCATATATGATTAATTCAGAGGAGGCACATATGAAGAATTATATCTCATATGAGGAATATCTGGTGAAGAACATGGACTGTAGAGATATATTTCTACACAACCAGATGACTCACCTAGAATAACTACTTTGGTCGAAAAATTAATATGAAGATGGAACTTGGGAACCAAATGAAGTAATGAAGTAGATGTACTCTCACCTTTTGTAACCATAGAATGTAATAAAAAAATTAGTATGAAACACCATATGGTGGGAAGAATGTAACACCCAATATTTTCATAGAAAAATTATAACTATTTTTAATAGTATATACGACAGGGAATACTAAGCCTAAATGAATCATGATTATTTATGACTATCATATCCAAGTCATCAATTTTTTTTTATATAAATAGTGTTAACTAATTTATTATTATATTTACAAATTTATTAATTTATATAATTTTTGTTTTAAATTTCTATGAAATAATAAATCTATTTTAAATGAAGACATTAAAATCTTCAAAAAAACATGATTTCTTCAAAAATGATTCTAAATGGTTTTTATGATAAATAATGTAATTAATTTCTATTTTTTTAAAAAATTATATTATAAAATAAATATCATTTTTGAAACCATCTTATGAAAATATTATTATGGTGATTGTTTTTATTTTTTCTAAAACGTTTGATTTTTTCAGTGAATAGTGATGATTATTGAATTTTTATATACTATCATTTCTTTTCACAATGTAAAGTAATTTTATTGTCCCATAATATTTTTAATTAGGAATTAAATCAAAATATGATATATTTTATTTATAAAAATATAATTAATTTCATTTTATTTATTTTCGTATAAGTTTATTTTTATACATAAGAACACCGTTTTCTAGAAATTATTTTTATGTGAATAATGTTAATCCCTATTATTTAATTAATATAACCCATAGTAAATAAATATTTATATAATATTTATATATTATATATATATTGAAATTAATTTATATACAATAAACTGCTATTACTATTCATATAGTTAATTTATAATAATCATATGGATAATAACTAATTTTTTTGAAAAATAATTTTTTGACACATTTTCACGATTAATTTTACATTAAATTCTACCACATTTGTGAAATAATGATGATAAATTGGATTCTATATTTGGAAATAGAATAAATAAAATTATAAAATTTATTTATGGTCTTATGGACTAGTAAATAATATTTATTTTGTTTAAAGATAAAATTGGATTTTCCACATTACAAGTGTGTATGTTAAAATAATTTTTAAATAATTTTTTTTCATAAACCATCCTAGAAACCCTGGTATCATAATATGAAATTCAACAATGACATATCTTAATTGCAATTCTAGATCCCCTTGGATTAGTGACTATCTCCTAACATCATAAAAATCACAATAGAAAGAATTTTCCATAAAAACAGGTATCTAAAAGAAATGAGTATATATATAAAAACTCATCATGGAAAAAGTGCCAAAAAGATAAATTGGTAAAATAGTACCTGAGTAGATAGATAAAAAACCCAACAAAATATCAGCCTAAACTACTAACTAGAACTATACATAATGTTAAAACCTTGTGTAACGAGTGGACCTCAGATACACTAGTCACCGTCACCAATCCAAATTCGTAAGGATCATGAACATCCAACACCTCCATGTTTTAATATTACATTAAATGGAAGAAACACAATAAAATATACAAAGTATTGAAGGAAAATTATGGTGTGAGTTGTAAATCCAAATAGGGTCTCATGATGTGCTCCATAATGAATTCTATACCAGTAAACTAATCATGATTTCAATTTAAATAAAACATGGCATGAATATATGGATAGTTTTCATATTAAAGAATAATTGTTTCTTAGAAATAGATTCAATGAAATTAAAACAGGGATTAAATAAATATTTTATATAAAATAATTTATATAAATAATTTGTAATGAGTAAAATAGTTGTGTAAGAACCCGGTTCTTATTTTTGTGGTACGAGTATCTTATTATCTTTTTTTCTTAAGTGTTTCCGAGAAAATAAAAAAATGGAAAAAAGCCTAAATTTTGGAAGTACACGCCATGTACTTTTCCACAAACCATGTACTTTGGTCGTGTGGAATGAGTACACATGGCGTGTTTCCATGCCGGTGACGAAGGATGTAAAAACAAACTACATGCCTTGTACTGGGTATTTACACGCCGTGTAGTCAGTCGGTAGGTGAATAGTAAGGCGGTGAATGCAGCCACCTGCTAAGTGATAGTACACGCAGTGTAATCAGAGAAAAAACGCCGTGTATGCATGTCGACGGATGAACAGTGCCATGCTGGTGGGAAGCCACTGTATAAATGGTTAAAAAATTGAAAGTATAGGCCATGTACATAAGAAGCACGCACGGTGTAGTTAGTTTTTTAGCTTAAAATGGGCAGTAGCCTCCCCTGTTCACAGGAAAGGCTTAAAACGCCACAGGAGCTCGAGAGAGGAGGCCGAACCTTGGAGGATTTCTCGATTGCACGTCGGGAATCCATTTCCGCCTTCGCCGATCTTACTGGAACGACACGGGTAAGAGATTCCTTCTCCTTGAATGTTTCATTCCAATTATTCCTCTAAGGGAAGTTATTTGAGGTTGAATGAGAATCCTTCTAGCTCAGATCAATGACGTTCTAGGACGTTTCAAGGAGCATCATTTGAGTATATCGATCAGGGGCAATCGAGGTAGGTGTATTTTTGTCTATTTTCCAACTGTTGTGTATTTTTGTGTACTATAGTACCATAGACCCATGTTGGGGTGTTGTGTGGATGAGGCCGTGGCTATTTTAAATACTTATATTTGTAAAGGTAATTAAATATGATGATAAATTGTTTTTTGGGATCACTGTTTGGATCCAGGACCACCCCGGGGGTGCGATCCTTTGTTTAGCTGTTTGGCCGGGATTCCCAAGGGTATGCCATTTTTATTTTGCGCATTACATTTTCCTTGAGAGGTATTGTATATAATTGCTTGTTATATGTTGGGCATGGACCGAGTACCTGGTTATCCTGTGGGTAGTGTTGTGATTAGCCTGTGGGAAATGTACTACTTAGCATGTGGGCAACTTCTTCTATGCCTTTGGGCAGCTGATTCTGTGCCTGTGGGCGTCACCTCATATGCCTGAGGAAAATATTCGATATGCCTGTGGGCAGATCCCTATATTTGGAACCTCTTTACCTGAGGTTAAAGGATTATGTGACTGAGGACACTGTCTGTTTACTTAGAATATTCCCTTTGGTGATATCTTAAATTGAATGATTAAATGAAAGATAATATGGAAATATAACTAGTTGTTAGTTACTTTTGTGTACTGCTTAGTTTATTGAATTTACTATTGTACACTGTTGTTTTATGTTTACACACAGTTGAGCATATGCCTTTGGTGGGTGCCTACAAGGATTTATTAATAACACCCTATTTCTGTCTTACTTTTCGGCCCAAACAGATTATATTGTTGCAGGTGTGGATAGGGGAAAGAGTCCCTATACAGGTACTTGATTTTTGCTGAGGAGTAAGAGAGCATGGGACCGAGCCTAGGCTCATGATGCTGTTGGTTGTTCTGTTTTTTCGTACTTGTACATCAGTTGTATTGTATCGTATTGTAGTGAAACATGTTCTGGTTGTTTTATAGAATAGTGACATGCTACATATTCATATATATATGACAGCTGGTTTCCTTTTTATCATCATTTATATCCTTTTTTCCTTCTTCCGCTGTTGTTGTATGTTTATATTATATTTTTCTGCACTACACTTTGAGAAATGAGGTCATAGTTTCCCCACTATCAGAACTGGGCCCTCACTGCTAGTTGGCAGCCTATGGCGTTTGGGGAAATGCACTAGAGGTCACGCGGTGAACCAGGTTCGCGGCACCCATAGAGTGGCACCTAGAACCGGGACATTAAAAATTGGTATTAGAGGAGTTCATTTCTTTGACTTACTATTTGGAGCCTTAGTCAGGGATAGGATGAGAACGGTAGTTGGTAATAATCTCTACCCGTGCGTAGCTAACCCGTGTATAGGGAAAATCCAATTTACCTCGCAATTGCAATTTTATTGATTTTTCAATTTAATGTTGATTTGATTTTCACCGTTGGGTTACACACTTGTCTTGTTCTGTTTATATTTTATCCATGGGTTTTATTTACTTTCAACCTGATGAGATTAGGGTATGTCGTCTCATGCATCATTTAGGCACATGTTAGAATCACATACCATGCATCGTTTTTAAGCCATATAAGTGCATTAGAAATAGCATGTTGTTGTGATAGATTTTGTGCTAGTAAAAGCATGCTTTTGTGATAGCTTCTTTTATAGATACCTGCTGTTTGATAGGATATTGTTGTGTGAGTCTGTTTATAGAATGGACAATAAACTATGGTTTTTGGGGAGTATGGGCCCTCATTGACCGGAATTTGGTGTACCTTTGAAAGTTATCTTATTATAACACATATAAGATGCCAAACATTGATTTGTGGGGAGTATGGGCCTTCACGGATCGGAATTCGGCACTTAGGTGTTGTTTGCAGCATTTTCTGGATTCCGGAGGAGTTTCTGTGGAATACTATCCAGAAAAACTAGTATACATGTTGTGTAGTACCTTAAAAATTCCGTGTATGTTATTCTGCTCAGGAAGAAAAGAAAACTTTTTGACTATACGGCGTGTACCCTAAGTACACATCGTGTACATATTTCCCGTGTCATAGACCATGTGGGCAGGGAGACGGGGTAGGTAATAGCTTGGGCAGAACACACCGTGTACCGGATGTACATGTCGTGTAGTGTTGACCTGGGATCTGGTCGTGTAACTAACAACACTAGTCGGTGTAATCCTTTCATGTACAAACCGTGTGTATATAAAACACGCAGTGTAGTGTGAGCCGTGTATCCAGTCGTGTAACTGACAACACGGGTCGGTGAAGATTTTCTAGTACATGTCGTGTGCCTGTAGGAAACACCATGCATTCTTGTCTATGGAAGGACCGTCTGGACTTGACCGTGTGGCTGGGGAGATAGTGTAGTGTACACACCGTGTTCATGTGTAACACGCCGTATAGTATCAAGCCGAGTAGTCGGCCATGTCACAAACGACACAGGTAGTTGTAAATTAAACCCTACATGCAGTGTAGATAAGATACATGCCGTGTAAGTATTGTTCAACAGAAGCTGTGTGGGAGGACCCGGGCATGGGAAGGAGAGTCAGATACACGCCATGTAGTTAATATACATGTCGTTTAGTCGTGTTTTTCAATTCTTGAATGCTATCTTTCTCCTGCTCCCCTTTTGGCCTCTCATTTTCAGTCCTTTATAAACTTGAATCTAAGGCGTGTTTTTGACCTAGTACTGTCATGCCTCCGAGATGTTCACGTGTTGTTCACCAGGAGAGCGGCAACAGGTATAATCTAGAGATGGTAGGCCATGGGCTACCAGATGATCCTCCAGCAGAGCTAGATGCAGCACCAGCTATTATACCGGACACAGGTGCTGATGCGCAGTTCCGTGAAGGCTTCATGTGGTTTATGAAAACCTTTTAGGGAGCGCCTTTGGCTACCAAATCTATGATCGAGATGACTCATATCTTCAAGAAGCATCATCTGCCTACGTTTTCAGGGGATGGTGGACCACATGCTACAAATTCTTGGCTGGGGTCGATGCAGACTATCTTTGAGAATCTAGAGACGCCTCTAGGGCGGAGGGTCAAGCTCGCAACTTATATTTTGCGTGATTCCACCAAGAGGTGGTGGAATGTTACCTGTCAGTCGAATCATCATAGGGACATGGCATGGGATGATTTACAGACATCCTTCTATGACTTCTTCTTCCCAGTGACGCTAAGGGAAGATCGATCTTGAGAGTTTATGAACCTGTAGCAGGGCTCTATGTCGGTGATGGATTATTCTTCTCACTTTACTGAGCTTCAGCGATTTGCACCCGTTCTGGTGGGTGATGAGACATTGAGAGCTAGATGCTTTGAGGATGGTCTTCGATATAACTTCCGAGCATTAGTGAATGTTTTTAGGTTTCCTTTAGTACATTCTATTTTGAACCAGGCACTGATTACTGAGTGGAACCTGCGGGAAGCTAGTAGTGTGGTCGACGGGAGTCCAGCACCAGTTTTCAGTACTATTTCTACTGGTAAGAGGAAGAGACAGATGCACTTCTCTTAGGGTGGCAGCACCAGCCAGAAGAATACTTTAGGTGATCAGGTCATGTGCTACCAGTGTGGTAAGGAGGGTCACAAGAGGCCACAGTGTCCACGTGACCCAATGGAATTCCATGTTTGTGGAAGTATTGGTCATCTGCAGCACTTTTGTAGGGAGTTTTCACCGGTGTCTATTGATAAGGGTTCTGTGCAGACTCTGTGCATGGGAGAAAGACCAACAGCTTCTTAAATGTTGGGAAACTTGAATACGTCAGGGCTTGCAGGAAGAGATGGTGGGCATGGCTGCGGTAGCCAGACACCAGGATCACAGAGGCAGCATGGCGGGGCAGTTATGTGTAGCTAGGCTATGTCGCAGGGCCGCGGCACTGGGCAGGCATATGTAGTGCAACAGACCCAGCAGGAGCAGGATCCCGGACCTTCTACCATTAGAGGTACTATTCTAGTAGCTTCTGTTTTATCTTCAGTACTTTTCGATATGGGTGCTACACATAGTTTTATATTTGTCCCCGTTGTGGAGAGCCTTGGGCTCTGTGTTACTACTTCTTCTGATGTTATTACGCTAGACACACCATTGGGAACTAGAACGACTAGTGCGACTCAGTGCAAGGAGTTCCTCCTTGAGGTTGGGGGTTGTCACTTTCTTTGGGACCTCTAAGTCTTAGAGATTACGAGCTATAATGTCATTCTCGGGATGGACTGGTTAGTTCCCTTTCATGCCTTTGTAGACTGCTATCGTTGTAGGGTGTGTTTCACATAACCAGAGGGTGGAGAGTTTCTATACAAAGGTAAATTGGATGTTTAGGTGAGTCGAGCTGGACCAGAGCATCATGGGTGAGGTGGAGTCACAGCCCAGATTGTGAGCTTATATTTGGATGACCATGGGAATTTGCAGAAGGATTTCCCTCCATTTGTTGATCGTTTCTGGAATGTCTTCCCAGAAGACGTTTTAGGTCTACCTCTGGAGTGAGAGGTGAAATTCTCTATCGAGCTCATTCCAGGAGCAGATCTGGTGTCCATTCCTCCTTATAGGATGGCCACACCTGAGTTGAAGGATCTCAAGAGACAGTTAGAGGAGTTACAGGAAAATGGTTTCATCCGACCCAGTTCTTCTCCATGGGATCGTCGGTCTGCTTTGCGAAGAAGGCAGATGATACCCTCAGACTCTGTGTGGATTATCAGAAGATGAACCAGTTGACTGTTAAGAACCGATATCCCATTCCATGGATTGACGATCATGTTGATCAACATTGTGGAGCACGAGTGTTCTCGAAGATTGACTTGAGATCAGGATATCATCAGATGCATGTTAGACCATCTGATATTCCTTTCACTGCTTTCAGGAGCAGGTATGGTCTATACGAGTATACGGTTATGCCGTTCAGACTCATGAACAAGCCATCAGTTTTCCTGGCTCTGATGAATCATGTGTTCTATATTTATCTGGATTCTTTTGTGGTAGTCTTCGTGGGAGATATCTTGGTGTACTCTCACACTCGACATGACCATGCTACCTATCTTGAGATCGTACTGAGTACACTAAGGGAGCATCGGTTGTATGCTAATCTATCAAAGTGCCACTTTTGGATGGACCAGATACACTTCCTGGGTCATATCATCTCAGAGGAAGGAGTTGCAGTAGATATAGAGAAGGTTAGAGTAGTAGTTTCTTGGGAGCGGCCTAAGAACGTGTTTTAGATACAGAGTTTCTTAGGGCTGGTTGGTTACTACAGATGCTTCATATAGGACTTCTCCTATTTAGAAGCACCATTTTTAGGTTTGACTAAGAAAGGTGTGAAGTTTGTTTGGATAGAAACTTGTGAGACAACCTTTCAGGAGTTTAAGGGAAGGTTGAAATCAGCACCGATCCTAATACTCCCAGAGCAGGGGAAGAGCTATACAGTTTACTGTGATGAATCAGGTATTGGGATGGGAGCTGTGCTAATGCAGGTCGATCGAGTAGTTGTGTATAGGTCTTAGCAATTAAGGCCACATGAGAGGAATTACCCGACCCATGAGCTTGAGTTGGATGTAGTTATTCATGTGTTGTGCTGTTGGAGACAATATCTCTTGGGAGAACATTTTGTGGTGTTTACCGACCACAAATGTCACATGTATATCTTTACCCAGCCTGACGTGAATCTGGGACAACAAAGGTTAGTTGAATACCACCATTCCATCGATTTTGAGCTTTCTAATACACCTGGTAAAGGAAACGCTTTTGTTGATGCACTGAGCAGAAAGACTCATATACAGGCAGTTCATGAGGCCAGTGGTGAATGAAAGCTTATGGGTTTGTTATCTGAGATGCATTTGAAGGTGCACAATAGTCAGGGGAAGACCTATTTTTCAACTTTAGCTATGACTTCTACCCTCCTAGACAGAGTGAGGATGATACAACTATCTGATTCAAAAGGACTAGATCTAAGGGAGTCAGTGGAAAGTGAGAACCCTCCTCCTAGTTGGAAAATAGGCGATTATGAAATTCTGCATTTCCATGGATTAGTGTGGGTTCTAGGGGATATACATGAGGATATGATGTGTGAATTTCATGCATCAGCTTGGGTAGTTCATCCTGGAGTTCCCAATATGTACCGTGACTTGATACATCAGTACTAGTGGCAGGGTATGAAGAGACAGATAACTGGTTTTTTTGTGAGGTGTTCCACCTGTCAGCAGGTGAAGACCGAGCATCAGAGGCTAGTCGGGCTTCTGCAGTAGTTATGTCACGACCCGTCCTCGGGGCCCGTGCCGTGACTACCCCAAGCCCGCCTTCCATAGGCCAGGGGCTGGCGACTAGCACCAAGGCGTAAAATCCCAGTAAACAGGGAAGGCATTGCCTTTGTAAGTAACAACCACACAGAGTCAGCAAGCGGAAAGTAAAGTGCAGAAAAGTAAAGGGGGCCGGAAATACAAGCCCAACTGTAAAGTACAACTGAAAAGTAAAGTACAGTAACTGTAGAAAAGACGGCGGCCTCGTGTCGTCCACTGGCAATCCCACCTGAAGGGTGGGTACAGATAGCCTCCAGGCTCCTCGGGTCCCACGTCCGCTCCGAGCACGTCCCGCCCAGTGGTCCACCTCCAGGTACCGTCCTGCTCCACGCCCCAACCGTGATCAGCGCTGTCCGTCGTCTGCAACCAACACAACAAGGTGCGGGCATAGCCCGTGCAGGGGTGAGTACAACTACTCAGTAAGGACCCCGAGACCCCCGAAGGTCTCCCGAAATCCACAAAGGATATAGCACAAAAGAAAGATGCAATCATGAAGTAACATCTGACTCGACTTAGGTATATGCCCATACACATACCTAAGTCCCCAATTCTAGCTCTGCTCACGAGCTCAAGAACAACTCAATCCACAAAGGAAGCAAGACTCAAATCCACAAGGAGAGTAACAGTAAATCCACATAGGATAGTTCAACACAATCCACAAAGGAGAGTAACAGTAAATCCACATAGGATAGTTCAACACAATCCACAAAGGAGAGTAACAGTAAATCCACATAGGATAGTTCAACACAATCCACAAAGGAGAGTAACAGTAAATCCACATAGGATAGTTCAACACAATCCACAAAGGAGAGTAACATAAGATTCAGCTCAACAAGGATTTTCATTATCGAAACCGTAAATGTTGAAGAGCCCCATCTCTGAAGTGTACAGTGGTCCTGTCACGACTCCGAGGTACTGCTCACTAACCTAAGACTGCTGAAGTACTCCTCCTGTCGAGTACCGCGGGTCTGCTGCCAACTACCGGGCGCTCCGTCCGCTGAGGGTCTGCTTCCAAATACCGGGCGCTCACCCAGATAGCCTACTGAGGTACTCCTCCTGTCGAGTACCGCGGGTTTGCCGCCAACTACCAGGCGCTCCGTCCGCCGTGGGTCTGCTGCCAACTACTGGGCGCTCCGTCCACTGGGCTAGTCGACTCACTCCAAGTCGAGTCGGTCAAGCAGTCGTCAGGTCTCAGTCATCTACACGGTCTCCGTACTCCGCACGCACGTCTCCACCGTCGCGGGTCTGTCGCTACAACCAAGCGCACACACTCCGTAGAGTATCGCGGGTCTGCCGCTACAACCAAGCGCTCCACCGCTCAAGGTAAAAAGAAGATTCAGCTCACACAGGTTCGGTAGCACTGTTCCACGTAGAATCGCTGAGTGCAGTAGTCGACGCAGTCCACGAAGGATCTCTGCACAGTCATCGCCGCAGTCCACGAAGGATCTCTGCTCTGCCGTCGTCGCAGTCCACGGAGGATCTCTGCTCTGCCGTCGTCGCAGTCCACGGAGGATCTCTGCTCTGCCGTCGAAGTCACAGCCAGCACTAGGGTTCCCGCACATAGCGAGCTCGTTAGGAGGGTCCGCTCCACGAGCCGAGAGGCTGATACATCAACTGACACGTAGTCCGAAGTTGATGTATCTAAAAGTTCCGTATCGACAACAGGATCTCAACGCGACAGACGGCGCGTCAAACGGACGCCCGGTCTGAGAGTTATTGGCATTTTCGTCCCAGGGGCCCGGTAGGTTTTTAGGGCAAAACCAACCCGACCGTACTCCGCATGTATCCGATCCTTGGGCGGAGCATGCCAAAAGTTCCGTCTCACTTAGAGGAAACTACCACAGCTGACGGTACGTCGATCGGACGTCCGTAGCTCAAGTTATGAGCGTTTCCGCTCCGAGGGCCCGGTTGGTTTCGTGTACGAACCAACCCGGCCGAACCCAAAGTCTTCCGAAACCTTGAGTATAATATACCTAAACGACTGTCTTGATCCAAGGATCGCGTAGCCGCTGACGGCTCGTCAATCGGAGGTCCCAGGGCCAAGATATGGGCGAAAGACCGAAGAGGGCCCGAAACGGGGGTTCTGGGCCCGGGGCGACCCGGCCCGAACCCCCCCCTGGGGTCGGCCGAACCGGGTCGGCCCGAACCGGGCCGACCCGAACCGGCCCGAACCAGCTCGGCCGGGTCCGGTCCGGCCTGGGCGCGGCCCGGCCGACCGGACCGGCCGGCTCGGCTTCGGCCGAGCGGCCGAGCAGGCCGCCGCCGCGAGTTTGACCCGCGGCATTTGGAGAAACGCGGCCCCCGCGGGGGGCCGCCTGTCACGCGGACGCGGCCGGGCCGCCGCGTCCGTTCCCGGTTCCGCGCGGCCGCGGAACCGGCCGCCGCCGCCGCGGCTTCAGCCGCGGCGGGAGATCTCCACGGCGGCGCGCCGGGCGCCGCCGCCTCCTTCCGCGGGCCGCCGGAGTTGCTCTGGTGGCCCGTTTTGCCTCCCGTCTGCGCCATTGTTCCTCCCGGGACGCGTCCTCCACTGCGGAATCAACAAATGGCCCTTGCATCGTGCTTTTGCCGTCGCCCGCCAAATCCGCACAAAAAGGAAGATCGGCGGAGGGTTGCCGGGTCTTGTTCGTTAGACCCGCTCCCTCCGCGTTAATCATAAACAACGGGAGAAAAGAATAAGATGATCAACACATGATCCAACAATTTTATTTAAAGATAAAATTGTTCGCTTGAAACCGGCTTTTTAAATTTTCAAGAACGTTCACGAGAAAATTTAAAAGGGGTAACTTTTCCAAAATAAATCCCTACCTCGAAGTCGTCGTCGGACGAGAGGTCGTCGCGGATTCGCTCGTCGCGGAAGAAGGAGATCGTCGCGTCGTCGCGGTATCCGGCGTCGCGTCGCCAATCTCCGGATCAAGAACAAACAGATTTAATTAATTAAATCCGTTGTTATTGAAATTAAGAAGGGAGAATTTAGAAGTTTCGATTCTCACCTTTAACCGCCGATCGCAGGTTCGCCGCGGAAGAAGAGGCACCGAAGAAGAAGAAGAAGAAGGTCGCGGAAAAGCTGTTGACGTCGCGGATCGTGCGTCGTCGGATTCCGGTTCCGGCGTTCTTCGCGTTCTTCGCGTTCTTCGCGTTCTTCGCGTTCTTCGCGGAGAGGGTGGAGGCTCAGAGGAATTGCACAACGATAGCAATCCTCCAAAATAGACAAGTTTGTCTATTTTATTATTTTGCCAACAAACGTAAAACGTATAAGTAACGACCCAATTAATTCACGAAGAAACAGTCCATTTAATTCACGAAATAAACCGCCCAATTAAATGGTCTGTTAAGAATTAAAGAAAACGCGTCGGTTGACTCTTCAGTTACTTTGACGGGTTTTCGCGGGTGCGTTACTTAGCGAAAGAAACGGCGGGGCTCGTGCGGGTCCCACCGCACAAATATCCTACCAAGGGGTAGGATATTTCTGGATAGCATCCTATCCAGTTCAACTCAGTTCAAGCCGCCTTTAAGTGACTTTAAGTGGCTTCCAAGCAGTTTAAGTGAAATAAAATAAAGTTGTCGCACAAACTTTATTTTATTTCTGACTTAAAGCCGCAAAATTTAAAAACCACGTCTGAGCAAACGCAACTCCGGAAGAGGCGTTTCTAAGCAAATACCGGCGCTGCGATTTCATCGGTGCCCTCAGAATTTGATTCCGGGCACCGGTTCAAAAGATAGAAAAACCCGCTCGTCCGTTCACTGAACGTACCCGAGCCAAACTTCGGAAATTGATTCCGGGCACACCGGGCCTCAGAATCAGGTGCCGTCTGAAGCTGCGCTCTTGTAAAATTCCAAATAAAATTAAGAAAAAAAAATTTCCTTGAAATTTGCGGGTCTTTACATTACTCCCACCTCAGGGCTTTACGTCCCCGTAAAGATACATCAAAAACTAGGGGAACAAATGGGGGTACTGAGCACGCATCTGAGCCTCCCGCTCCCAAGTGCCCTCCTGGAGGTTCCCGTGCTGCCATCTGACGCGCACAAGAGGAATCGACCGCCCACGTAGGACCTGCTCCTGTCGATCCTCAATCTCCACTGGGACCTCCGCAAAAGTCGCCCCATCGTCCACGTCCAGCTCCCCAAAGTCGATGATGTGCGTCGGGTCGTGCACGTATCTCCTCAGCTGAGACACGTGAAAGACATCGTGCACCCGGTGCAACTGAGGTGGTAGAGCCAGGCGATGAGCCACCTCTCCTATCCTGCTGAGGACCTGGAAAGGCCCATCGAACTTCGGAGATAACCTGCCGCCTCGGCCACATCTCCGAAACCTCATCGGGTTGAGACCGTATAAGAACGTGTTCGTCCCCCTCGAATTCAAGAGGTTTCCCTTTTTAGGTTAGAACTGAAACTCAAAACTCCTGCTGCCACAAGGGTAGGGTTGACCAACTCAAGAGTGATCGGCCACACCCTCTTATGCCTGAGTTTAACATGTGCTGCCCAGGGTTTCCTTTTTCGCCGACCAAGGAAAACCCATTCCGACGTTTGCCTAAAACAGTCAACCGGGGTATGATTTGTGAATCATACCCAGATCAACGTTGTAAGGCCTCTACGCTGCCACCAAGAGATTCCAACCGAAACTCTCGCCTCGAGGTCAAATCACACCGTCGGCGTAAGTGTGATTATCGAGTCTCCTCCCAAAGGTATCTCCAGACGTGAGGGTCAAGTCTACGGCTTACCCGGAACCTCTAGGTCTGGGACATGATTCGTGGAAGGGTTGAATGATCGGTTCCTATGTCTATAGATATGGCAGCTCGTAGTAGATATAATTCGTACCCCGAATCATTCTTAGAGTTCCTGGGTCACACTCCTTGACCACAATGCAGCTAATCTCCTCCCCAGCCCTCCTGCTCCCTGAGCCTGGCGGGGACTACTAAGTCGGGTGGTCGTAACATGTCGAAATGTACACCACCACATGCTGCTCTCTAAGCTCCGCTTCCACGTCTGCTACCCTGCAGATTCATCTGTCCTTAGCACTTCCTCCTCCTGAAACATTTTACACGCCCGAGTCTCTGAGACTGGCGCTAGTTTCCTGCCTTTCACTGCTAACGTTCACAACCACAAAGGTTCTCTATAGCATCCTAGCATAGGTAGAAATGCATAGAGGAAAAGTAATGGTTCGGATTTCCCTTAGACACACTTCGCTCAGAAGTTCGAGTCTAAGGAACTGATCACAACGTAACCAACGAGTACTACGATTGATTGGTAAGCCACGATGAGTGCTCTGCTTCCGACATGTCGTACTGTCGAAGCTGTATTAGCTCCAGAAAACTCACAACCACCTCCTCAAGCCAGTCCTCAGCCGCCTACGAGTCAGGCTCACCTCGAAACTTGAGGGATATCTGGTGCTAAAACATATGTAAGTCACTAAGCCTGTGATTCTCTGCTACCGGTACCGCCGGTAGTGTCTACTGACCAACAGGTAGTGACATAGCTGGCGCACTACCCGTAGGTACTATCCCAGGTATCGGTTCGCGTACCGAAGCCTCATTACTATAAGAACCAACCTCATGGTCACTCACTGGAAACAACAGAAGCTAAGATCATTATCCGCTCTACTAGTATCCAAGCTAGGCGTAGAACTCTAGCAACCGCCTCCATCCAGTCCACTGCTGCCTGGGAAATCTGTCTTGCCTCGTATCCTCAGAGGCCTCTACTGCTGGAACTCGTGCATCGCGCTCTGCTAGCGTGCACTGTCAGCTAGTGGCATCCTCTGCCTAACGGGTGGTGGTGCTGCTGGTACACCACCCGAAGGTGCCAACACTGAAAAAGGGCCCTGCACCGGAGTCTCGCTGCTCGGTGGGCCATCATCGAGAACTCTCTCGGAACTCCAGCTAACTATCTGCATGGTGACATCCTGAACAGTTGTGTCACGGTCAACGATTTATACCTGGTGAGCTGACCTGGTTTGAGCTGACTTTAAACCTTTTGGGAAACACACACGCAATCAGTGTTTTCATGCATTAAGTTGGAAATCAGAAGTCAGGGTCCTGGTGTATGGATACGTCGGCCGCCGCACCAACACTGGGCTCCCTGAACTGATAACCACACTCAATACACTAAACACTATTGCTTCACATAGAAAGAAAGGACGATCAGAGTCCGCGGTAGAACCGACCACCTCTGATACCAATTTGTCACGACCCGTCCTCGGGGCCCGTGCCGTGACTACCCCAAGCCCGCCTTCCATAGGCCAGGGGCTGGCGACTAGCACCAAGGCGTAAAATCCCAGTAAACAGGGAAGGCATTGCCTTTGTAAGTAACAACCACACAGAGTCAGCAAGCGGAAAGTAAAGTGCAGAAAAGTAAAGGGGGCCGGAAATACAAGCCCAACTGTAAAGTACAACTGAAAAGTAAAGTACAGTAACTGTAGAAAAGACGGCGGCCTCGTGTCGTCCACTGGCAATCCCACCTGAAGGGTGGGTACAGATAGCCTCCAGGCTCCTCGGGTCCCACGTCCGCTCCGAGCACGTCCCGCCCAGTGGTCCACCTCCAGGTACCGTCCTGCTCCACGCCCCAACCGTGATCAGCGCTGTCCGTCGTCTGCAACCAACACAACAAGGTGCGGGCATAGCCCGTGCAGGGGTGAGTACAACTACTCAGTAAGGACCCCGAGACCCCCGAAGGTCTCCCGAAATCCACAAAGGATATAGCACAAAAGAAAGATGCAATCACGAAGTAACATCTGACTCGACTTAGGTATATGCCCATACACATACCTAAGTCCCCAATTCTAGCTCTGCTCACGAGCTCAAGAACAACTCAATCCACAAAGGAAGCAAGACTCAAATCCACAAGGAGAGTAACAGTAAATCCACATAGGATAGTTCAACACAATCCACAAAGGAGAGTAACAGTAAATCCACATAGGATAGTTCAACACAATCCACAAAGGAGAGTAACAGTAAATCCACATAGGATAGTTCAACACAATCCACAAAGGAGAGTAACAGTAAATCCACATGGGATAGTTCAACACAATCCACAAAGGAGAGTAACATAAGATTCAGCTCAACCAGGATTTTCATTATCGAAACCGTAAATGTTGAAGAGCCCCATCTCTGAAGTGTACAGTGGTCCTGTCACGACTCCGAGGTACTGCTCACTAACCTAAGACTGCTGAAGTACTCCTCCTGTCGAGTACCGCGGGTTTGCTGCCAACTACCGGGCGCTCCGTCCGCTGAGGGTCTGCTGCCAAATACCGGGCGCTCACCCAGATAGCCTACTGAGGTACTCCTCCTGTCGAGTACCGCGGGTTTGCCGCCAACTACCAGGCGCTCCGTCCGCCGTGGGTCTGCTGCCAACTACTGGGCGCTCCGTCCACTGGGCTAGTCGACTCACTCCAAGTCGAGTCGGTCAAGCAGTCGTCAGGTCTCAGTCATATACACGGTCTCCGTACTCCGCACGCACGTCTCCACCGTCGCGGGTCTGTCGCTACAACCAAGCGCACACACTCCGTAGAGTATCGCGGGTCTGCCGCTACAACCAAGCGCTCCACCGCTCAAGGTAAAAAGAAGATTCAGCTCACACAGGTTCGGTAGCACTGTTCCACGTAGGATCGCTGAGTGCAGTAGTCGACGCAGTCCACGGAGGATCTCTGCACAGTCGTCGCCGCAGTCCACGAAGGATCTCTGCTCTGCCGTCGTCGCAGTCCACGGAGGATCTCTGCTCTGCCGTCGTCGCAGTCCACGGAGGATCTCTGCTCTGCCGTCGAAGTCACAGCCAGCACTAGGGTTCCCGCACATAGCGAGCTCGTTAGGAGGGTCCGCTCCACGAGCCGAGAGGCTGATACATCAACTGACACATAGTCCGAAGTTGATGTATCTAAAAGTTCCGTATCGACAACAGGATCTCAACGCGATAGACGACGCGTCAAACGGACGCCCGGTCTGAGAGTTATTGGCATTTTCGTCCCAGGGGCCCGGTTGGTTTTTCGGGCAAAACCAACCCGACCGTACTCCGCCTGTATCCGATCCTCGGGCGGATCATGCCAAAAGTTCCGTCTCACTTAGAGGAAACTACCACAGCTGACGGTACGTCGATCAGACGTCCGTAGCTCAAGTTATGAGCGTTTCCGCTCCGAGGGCCCGGTTGGTTTCGTGTACGAACCAACCCGGCCGAACACAAAGTCTTCCGAAACCTTGAGTATAATATACCGAAACGACCGTCTTGATCCAAGGATCGCGTAGCCGCTGACGGCTCGTCAATCGGAGGTCCCAGGCCCAAGATATGGGCGAAAGACCGAAGAGGGCCCGAAACGGGGGTTCTGGGCCCGGGGCGACCCGGCCCGAACCCCCCCCTGGGGTCGGCCGAACCGGGTCGGCCCGAACCGGGCCGACCCGAACCGGCCCGAACCGGCTCGGCCGGGTCCGGTCCGGCCTGGGCGCGGCCCGGCCGAACGGACCGGCCGGCTCGGCTTCGGCCGAGCGGCCGAGCAGGCCGCCGCCGCGGGTTTGACCCGCGGCATTTGGAGAAACGCGGCCCCCGCGGGGGGCCGCCTGTCACGCGGACGCGGCCGGGCCGCCGCGTCCGTTCCCGGTTCCGCGCGGCCGCGGAACCGGCCGCCGCCGCCGCGGCTGAAGCCGCGGCGGGAGATCTCCACGGCGGCGCGCCGGGCGCCGCCGCGCCGGCGACCCGCGCCGCCGCCTCCTTCCGCGGGCCGCCGGAGTTGCTCCGGTGGCCCGTTTTGCCTCCCGTCTGCGCCATTGTTCCTCCCGGGACGCGTCCTCCACTGCGGAATCAACAAATGGCCCTTGCGTCGTGCTTTTGCCGTCGCCCGCCAAATCCGCACAAAAAGGAAGATCGGCGGAGGGTTGCCGGGTCTTGTTCGTTAGACCCGCTCCCTCCGCGTTAATCATAAACAACGGGAGAAAAGAATAAGATGATCAACACATGATCCAACAATTTTATTTAAAGATAAAATTGTTCGCTTGAAACCAGCTTTTTAAATTTTCAAGAACGTTCACGAGAAAATTTAAAAGGGGTAACTTTTCCAAAATAAATCCCTACCTCGAAGTCGTCGTCGGACGAGAGGTCGTTGCGGATTCGCTCGTCGCGGAAGAAGGAGATCGTCGCGTCGTCGCGGTATCCGGCGTCGCGTCGCCAATCTCCGGATCAAGAACAAACAGATTTAGTTAATTAAATCCGTTGTTATTGAAATTAAGAAGGGAGAATTTAGAAGTTTCGATTCTCACCTTTAACCGCCGATCGCAGGTTCGCCGCGGAAGAAGAGGCACCGAAGAAGAAGAAGAAGAAGGTCGCGGAAAAGCTGTTGACGTCGCGGATCGTGCGTCGTCGGATTCCGGTTCCGGCGTTCTTCACGTTCTTCGCGTTCTTCGCGTTCTTCGCGTTCTTCGCGGAGAGGGTGGAGGCTCAGAGGAATTGCACAACGATAGCAATCCTCCAAAATAGACAAGTTTGTCTATTTTATTATTTTGCCAACAAACGTAAAACGCATAAGTAACGACCCAATTAATTCACGAAGAAACAGTCCATTTAATTCACGAAATAAACCGCCCAATTAAATGGTCTGTTAATAATTAAAGAAAACGCGTCGGTTGACTTTTCAGTTACTTTGACGGGTTTTCGCGGGTGCGTTACTTAGCGAAAGAAACGGCGGGGCTCGTGCAGGTCCCACCGCACAAATATCCTACCAAGGGGTAGGATATTTCTGGATAGCATCCTATCCAGTTCAACTCAGTTCAAGCCGCCTTTAAGTGACTTTAAGTGGCTTCCAAGCAGTTTAAGTGAAATAAAATAAAGTTGTCGCACAAACTTTATTTTATTTCTGACTTAAAGCCGCAAAATTTAAAAACCACGTCTGAGCAAACGCAACTCCGGAAGAGGCGTTTCTAAGCAAATACCGGCGCTACGATTTCATCGGTGCCCTCAGAATTTGATTCCGGGCACCGGTTCAAAAGATAGAAAAACCCGCTCGTCCGTTCACTGAACGTACCCGAGCCAAACTTCGGAAATTGATTCCGGGCACACCGGGCCTCGGAATCAGGTGCCGTCTGAAGCTGTGCTCTTGTAAAATTCCAAAGAAAATTAAGAAAAAAAAATTTCCTTGAAATTTGCGGGTCTTTACAAGTTACCCATTCTAGAGTGGAAATTGGATGTTGTCGCGATAGACTTCATGACCGGGATACCGAGGTCACCTCGAGGCAATGATGTCGTTTGGGTTTTTGTGGAAAGACTCACAAATGTAGCTCACTTTTTTCCGATCAGGGAGACCTTTGGAGTTGACGAGCTCGGAAAGTTGTGTATCTGAGAGGTCATACATCTTCATGGGGTCCCTCGTTCTATCATTTCAAATAGGTATTACCATTTTACGTCTTGTTTCTGGTAGAGTTTTCAGAGGGCCTTCGGTACACAAGTGCTTTTGAGCACAGCTTACCACCCTCAGACCGACGGCCAATTAGAGCGTACTATACAAGTTCTTGAAGACATGATGTGTGCATGAATCCTACACATTGGTGGCTCTTGGGAGAAGCATATACTTTTAGTCGAGTTTTCCTATTATAATAGTTTTCATGAAACTATAGAGGTGGAACCTTACGAGGCCTTGTATGGTAGGCCATGCCGATCACCTTTGTGCTGGTTAGAGGTAGGTGAGGTAGCTTTACATGGACCATAGCTCGTGTAGGAGACTTTTGAGCAGGTCTAGTTGATTCAGAAGCAGATGACTACTGAGTAGACTTGTCAGAAATCTTATGTTGATCGCCGCAGATGACCATTGGTGTTTGTGGTCGAGGATCGGGTTTTCTTGTGTGTTTCACCGAGTTTGGGACACACGCGGATCAGGAGACAGGGTAAAACTTCATTAAGATATGTGGGACCATTTGAGATTCTGGAGCAAGATGGGCTTGTTGCATATTGGTTATAGTTACCACAGAAGTACCGAGCCATTCACGATATCTTCCATGAATCTTAGTTGTGCGGCTATCATTCAGAACCGTCTCACGCCTTTCATCCAGAGGAGGTTGAACTTTAGGATGATGCGTCCTTTGAGGAGCATCCGATTTGTATTGTGGATAGGAGCAAGAAGTTTCTCCGAGGCCGGCCAGTTCCTCTTGTATGGGTGATATGGCAGCATGGCCAAGTGCATGATGAAACTTGGGAGTGGGAGACTGACGTATGTGCTCAGTGTCCAGAGCTTTTCACGGCTATATCTTCACCACCCTTGGAGGTTCAATTCAGTGACGAATTGCTTTAAGGTTGTAAGTTTGTAAGAACCTGGTTCTTATTTTTTAGGTATGGGTTACTTCTTTTCTCTTTTCCTTAAGTGTTTTTTAGAAAATAAGGAAAATGGGGAAAATATAAAATTTTGGAAGTTCACGCTGTGTACTTTTACACATGCCGTGTACTTTGGCCGTGTGGAATGAGTAAACATGGAGTGTAGCCATGCCGGCGACGAAGGGTGTAAAAACCGACTACACGCCGTGTAGTGGGTATTTACACGCCGTGTAGTCAGTCGGTAGGTGAATAGTAAGGTAGTGCAGGCAGCCTCCAAATAATTGATAGTACACGCCATGTAATCTAGCAAAACACTCCGTGTACGCATGTCGATGGTTGAACAATGCCATGCTAGTGGGAGCCGCCGTATGAACAGTTAAAAATTGGAAGTACACGCCGTGTACATAAGAATTACACAACGTGTAGTTTGTTTTTTTCACATAAAATGGGAAGTATCCTCTAATTTTCATAGGGAAGTCTTAGAACGTCGGAGGATCTCAGGAGAGGTGGCCGAACCTTGGAGGATCTCTCAATCGCATGCTGGTAATCTGTTTCCACCTCCGTCGATTTTGCTGGAACCGCACGGGTAAGAGATTCCTTCTCCATGAGTGTTTCTTGCCAATTCTTCTTATAAGGGATGTTATTTGAGGTTGAACAAGAATCATTTTACCTCAGATCAATGACGTTCTTGGATGTTTCGAGGAGTGTCATTCGAGTATATCGATCTGGGGCGATCGAGGTAGGTGGCTTGGTGTCTATTTCCCAACTGTTGTGTGTTTTTGTGTACCGTTGTACACAGACACATTTTGGGGTGTCCTGTGGCTGAGGATGTGGCTATTTTAAATACCTAAATTTTTAAAGGTAATTAAATATGATGATAAATTGTTGTTTGGGATCACTGCTTGGATCCAGGACCACCCCGGGGGTGCATTCGTCTGTTTAGCCATTTGGCCGGGATACCCAAGGGTATGCCATGTTTATTTTGCTCATTAAATTTGACTTGAGAGGAATTATATATAATTTCTTGTTATATGTTGGGAATGACCCGGGTACCTATTTATCCTGAGGGCAGTGATGTGATTAGATTGTGGGCAATGTACTACTTAGCCTGTGGGCAACTTCTTCCGTGCCTCTGGGCAGCTGATTCTGTGCCTGTGGGTGACACCTCATATGCTGGAGGGCAATATTCGATATGCCTGTGGGAAGATCCCTGTGTTATGATTCTCTTTACCTGAGGGTAAAGGTTTATGTGACTGAGGACACTGGCTGTTTACTTAGAATATTCACTGTGGTGATATCTTAAATTGAATGATCAAAATAAAGTTAAAATGGAAATATAACGGGTAGTTAGTTACTTTTGAGCACTACATAGTTTATTGAATTTACTATTGTACATTGTTGTTTCATGTTTACACACAGTTGAGAATGAGCCTTTGGTGGGTGCCTACTGAGATTTATTTCTCACACCCTGTTTGGGTCATGCTTTTCAGCGCAAACATATTATATTTCTGTAGGTGTAGATAAAGGAAAGAGTCCCTATATAGGTATTTGATTGTTGCTGAGGAGTAAGGGATAATGGGACCAAGCCTAGGCTCATGATGCTGCTGGTTGTTCTTTTTTGATTTTCTATACTTGTAATTCAATTTTATTGTATCTTATTGTAGTGTAACATGTTCTGGTTGTTTTATAGAATAGTTAAATGATGCATCTTCAAATATATATGACTGGTGGTTTCCTTTTTATCATCAGTTGTCTACTGTTTTCCTTCTTCCACTATTGTTGTATGTTTATATTATATTACGCTGCGCTACACTTTGAAAAAATGAGGGCATAGTTTCCCCACTATCAGACCTGTTCCCTCACTGCTAGTCGGCAGCCTCTGGCGTTTGGGTAAATGCGCTTGAGGTCACATGGCGAACTGGGTTTGGGTCACCCGTAGAGTGGCACCCGGAACTGGGAAGTTACAAGATGTATAATAAAATTGAGTATATAATCCAAAAATAAAAAACAAGAAACATGGTCCTCTTCCCTATAGAACATAAGGTTATATCTATAGGATCGTCAAACATCCCAAATCAGTGATCAAGGATGATAATGTGTACACACGAACCTCAGGCTATGGACTAATAGGATTCATTATTTTCTTATCAAGGATAATCATGCTTGAAAAAATTGGTATATTTTTCATCATCAATAAACTATTAGGGGATCAATATCTTAACATTCTTTCCCAAAAAACCCATTAGTTATAAAGGGTCACATGTGATCAATTAGTAATTAAACATTGTTCATATCAACTAATTTCAAACCAGTCATCATTTACTATTCAATTTCCCAATATTTAGTTTCAATATGCCTTTTCCATTTCAAAACCAAAAATGATATTTTCCATCATTTTATTCATTTTTTAATATAAAACCAATCAAAGGTTTTAATTATATCAATTTAATCCATTTTTTTCACATAAAATATCAAAATAATTTCATAATTTCTGTTATTTCTAAAATCTACACCGCAATTCAAATTATATTAGAATTGCTGGTTTAAAAAACCATTATATTTCAAATTACAATTTAAAATAGTGTGAAATAAGTGATTTATAAATCAATTTAAATCTATTTGAAATAAATCAATCAATTTAGTGTTATAATTAAATGAAAAATCCCAAATAGAACCACCTACATTGAAATTGAAAAATAAAATGATCAGTGCTCTTAATGGGAATTCCAATGATGGTACAGAGTAATTAATATATAAAAATCGAATCATGAATCTAGATAAAAAAATACATTTATTATATCCATTAAAATTTATTGTATATCCATAAAAGACATGATGATTTAATACATTATAAGGAGAAGAAGAAGGAAGATTTGATGAAACTACATGAGAGGATATAATCTTACCAGAGAGGGATATGTTCTTCCATCGACACATCAAATCACCAAAGGAGGAGGTCTATGGATCCAAAATCATATCTAGGGAGAATCCAAGGATGAAAAAATTAGGTTAGGGATGATTGGTGTGATTACTTAGTTAAACCAGAGGGCCTGGGAATATAGAATAAATTTTGGAGTGAATTAAATTCTTCCTATATGGTTTCATTGTGAGGGTCACACAGTTAGACAATTAGTTTGCACTAACTATGCACCCCATATGGACTCACTGCCCAAGGGTGAATAATTTTTCCAAGGAGGGAGCACAATTTCATTAACAATTCACCATCCATTAAATTCCCTCTTCCTTAGGCCACATTTTTTGGAGGGTCTGGGTGTAGGGTTTGGACAAAGAATGTTCCCCTTCAGAGCACCATCAAAGGGAACATGGTTTACTATGCCAAACCAGATGATTTGTTTTGACTATGATACCAATGTACACATCCTACGAGCTTTCCAAAATTATAAAAATTTCACCCCTAACACCCTAAAACAAGAACAAACCAAAAAGTGATCAATACTATGGTCAAAGAATACCTAAAAATAGGTAACATTTTGTTAAAACCTCCCCACCATAAAAATATTACATCCCTAGAAATCCTTGCAATAAGATTCCATATCAAAGAGATAAGGCCACTACTCTCTCACTATTTACTCATTATCCCAATTCTCAGGTTAATTATAAACCCGCTACCGTGGAATCTGAAATAAAATCACAATCCTCCCATTAAGAACCATTATCTCAAAATCAATAATTCTGAATCAATACCCAGTCATGGAAAAATCAATACCAAGATCAACATTCACCTAGATCAAACCATAATATGGGCATGAAATATACGTATGAAGAGGAGATACATGGGACACATTATGTATCAAGGTCAACTATGGTTTAATTTCTAAATGGTAATCCACATTACCCACATTCTCAAGGACCTCAAAATTTCCCATAGAATTAAGAGAAAGATTCCCTTTCCTATGAAGTCATCGATGACCCAAATGAGGTGAAACTATCAGCAACACCTAGTCACTAACTGAGAACTCCAATGGTCACCTATAATGGTCAGAATAAGAATTATATAAGAATGGTTCCTTCACCATTACATGAAGAATCAAATAAATCTTAATTTCTATCTCTTGTACCAAACATGGTGCTACTAAGGAATCTTCCCCAATACATGAGGAACACAAAAATTATATACATGGATGACCTTATAAATCCTCATATTGATCCATAAATATTGATGAATGGTAACTATTGTTATAATAATACTAAATTAGTCCCATGTTGATATCCCAAGATCCAATAAAATATAGGATGCAAGAATGAATCATGACTTCTAAAACCCAAATAGCCTATTAAATATGTCTATTAATTTATGGATGGTACATTGTGATCCATCAAACATGAGATCGAATTTACCCCTAGATATCTCTAAAAAATAAGAAGTGAAATGAGGATATATATTAAAGACAATCACATAAGTAACACCGTACAAAAGGAAAACCTCCATATATTAGATTCCAAATTACTCAACAATGGTTGTATCATAGATGGGTATAAAGTGAGAAGATTTGGTCAACCGATTGATCACAACCCATATCAAATTATTATTTCATGGTGTATATGGAAAACGACACACAAAGTGTTTAAAAATATCATCCTAATTTCAATTTGGAACTTGAAGGGGATGATGCATAATCAGAGATCATTGGTTCCTAGATGTGACCTTTTGGGAGGTAAATCAATGTGAAATAATGTTAGTGATGCCTTCTCTCATACCTAGAAGCCAGAATCATCGCCAACATTCATAGAACATCTTTATGGTACCCGAGTGCACTTCCCACTAAGGAATATGATAGTATCGCAACACACTTCATGGATAAAGAAACAATATAATGATTTTATAAACATAAAATTTCTTCCATTGAGAAAAAACAACTCACTAATGGTCTCCCAACCATAAAGAGAGTTACTAATGACAAAAAATTTTCATTTCACTACTGATCCTAAATAATCATCTCATAAAGATAGGAGGTTAAATGAAAATTGGTCAAAACAGCCTCATACTCATTTTCATGGACACCCAAGTGAAACTATGAAAATAGAGACATACAATAACACTATTATGGTGTTTTTTGTGGACTAGGTTAGAAGTTTAATGCTCAAATAATCTGAAATATCATTACCCTTCCCCAGTGTGTAGTTAATCTTGAAATCAAAATATTATAGGTAGTCCAACCAATGACTCTGTCGAAGGCTCAAATATTATTGACCTAAGATATAACATAGGATTTTTATCATAATAGATTGTAAACCACTCTCAAAAATGGTATGGCACTGGTAATTAATATCATGAATAATAGGAATGATAATTCTTCTTGTGAAACCAATTCTATATAGAGACATCGATGATGACATGTTCACCCTTGATAAGAACAAAATTTAAACCCTAACCAGTTGTGTCACAAAAGGATACATAGCCCTGCTCGGCACCTCACGGAGTCAACAACATTTTATATAAATAAATTCATTCCAAATCAATTGGGTCCACAAATTTCCACAAAATATATTGATGTATTTTTATAAATTTGGAAAAGTCTATAAAGTAAAATCCGAAGAAGATTAGTGAAAATGTTCAAAGGGAAATGACCACAAATCAAAAATCCCTTCACGGAGTGCTTTTTAGCATTATGATATGTGACTTCCCAAAGAAACCCTGAAATAAAATATTTTATGGGATAGAGACAGTGGCATTGATGACCACAAATGAAATGAATGTCACTTATGGGAGGGAGGTGGTGACTTACTCCCCCAAAAAACGAATAGCCACTGCAATCTAAATAGTTCATGGGATGTGCTGTTACTATCAACTCCATGAAAATGAAACGAAGTCAATTGTAGGAACATTATTGAAATTTTCACCCACACAAATGATGTTCCCATGGAAAAATTCTTTTTATGGATGGGGTATCCTCCACAGGCTCCAGAAACAAATTCTCATAGGCCACTGCAAATGACCAGCCATTCTGGTGTCTTTTCCCTCATCTCTTTTATAAATAGACCTCAAGGGGGAACTAAAGAAGGGACACACACACCCTGATGTATAAACTGAAGATATCTAAAGAATCTAAATGAAAAACTATATCCCATGATGATTCTATATAGGTAAAATCCACTACACAAAATTAAGGAGGAAATAATAAATAAACTTGTGGTTCACAAAACTATAGTCCCATTATGGATGCAATATTACTAGGTACAAACCAATGAACCCACTTCAATTAAGCATCCTAAATATTATAAAACTATATGTGTGGAACCCTTACTCTCTTAGAAAAATATAGTGGAGGAGGAACTCTTCCCCACATAGAAATGTGTCACGCGGGCAGATGTCGACCTCGATTAGAAAAATTCATTACGGGACAAACCTGGCCTCGTGAAGTGATATAATATGCGGGTCGAACATAGTTCCAAAAATCACAATTCTATACAGATGGTCCATTTACCCACATAGTGACATGTTATATAGAGGAAGCCTCATCCAATGTTATAAAATGATATATGGAACGAGGCATCCTAGTGTATTCTGTTCTCCATCTCCCACAATTATCTTCCATCATATCATTATTCCCCATATTGGCCCCTCTAAAAACCATTCTATTGGAAATAGGCTAAGTCCCATTCCAAATCCACCTAATATGTATGATAATATCATCGGTTATCTTAATGTGTTGTTGTGAGATTATGTACCCATGGTATGTGGAGTAACGTGAGCATCCCCAGCAATAGAGAGTACCATCACAATGTCCTAGGGTATAAATTCTCATAGTAATGAGGTATATAACATTAGGTTACTCATGCGAACCTCCTCGTTATAGGGATTGGGATGAACTAGTATCATTTCCATTTGACATGGCATATTGTTGAATATATATCTCTTTTGGAGAAGTAATATTAGGGAACTCCTCCTATGGTAATCTTATATATTTTCTTGAAGAAGGTGGAATTTTTTATCTTCTTAACCTCTTCCTATGACATATATGGATGGATCACTAAGTGTGAATATCCTGAATATGGGAACAAGATAGAAAAAATGAATAGGTAAATCCCATTTATCCCTCTCTTTAGGCTCCAACACCATCCATCAAGAAATAGGGTGAGATCCTATGATCATCATATCTACTGCTTCCTCTTGTTTCTCACACCGAAATTGACCCATATAGGTTGAGAGATTAGTGAAATGTATTATAGACACATGATCCTAAACCTCAAATGGACCTCCAACATAGTATATGTATCGAAACCATACTTCTACATTTAATGGGACATATATCTAATTAAGTAGCATGGGGTGGGAAAAATACTTGCATAAGCCCAAAGCATGTTTCTCCAAATGGGAGGATTCCATGCATAAGACCCAAAAAAATGAATCTAAATTTTCCTCCTCTATGGTGTATGTCCCAACTCATACCAAACTACGTTGGAATTGATTCCCAAAAAATTGAGATACATAGCAATCCTCCATGAGGTCCAATCCCAATATCTGAATTCATCCTAATTTCCTCTAGACCATTTCATTTATAAGATCATGCACCAACCCAGGAGACTACATCTTTTTTGGAACCCTTCGGCTGCGTCAACATAAGTCCCACACCATCTTTGACCAGTCACCTTCCACCTAATCATTCGTACCACATGATGTTAAACTACATGGTTGGTTCCTCATCAAATGACCTTAAAAGGTGATGTTTCATCATAGGTGACACTAAATTACATGGGTTCTGATTACTTTTACAAGGATACGTTGGAATCTAATGTCATGGGTTCGATCTCATCATAAAAATAAACTATTGTCTACCTGGATGATGGTAAAATCCTAAGCACCACATTACATGGCTTAAAACTAGAATCATCCAAGAAAGAAACAAATGTATCCATGGTATGTACCTAAAAGGGTAAAATTGATGGAGAACCTCAGATACATATCGATCCGTCCCTTGATGGAGATCCTTATATACATATAGATGACTATGAACTCATGAATAATCATAATGGATCATTTCCTTATGGTAAACCATAATATACACATTTGGTAATGAACCTGGGATTCATGAACATATCTTAATTATATAAGAGATTCATGAAAAAGGAAATAGTACCCCCCAAATGGTGAGATCGTCTAAAATGCTCATCTCATTGAACAATGTGAGTTCTCAAGTGTAATTGGAAAAGATACCCAATGGGAACCTTCCGTTGGATTGTTGGTCGATGAATCATGAATATGATATCCATTTTGTGTTTTCAAATAAAAAACCCCATTGGAGTCCATTCAAATACCTTTTACCAAATGTCGATGATTAAAAAACATTCAACCCCTTACAATGAACTGTTTTTAATGGGGGGTATAAACACTTATTTGAGGGAAACAAAACGGTTAACCCAACACGAATTCTTAAACAAGTTGGAAATATTAACCTTCTTCAGGATCCTATCTCATATAAAATGGAAGAGGTTCATGTGATACCATCAATTATTTATGTGGTTAGGAGATACTACTTTGATGAGGGTTTGTTTTATATATTTGTAACATATATTATAGGAATGTTTCAGAGAATCATTCAATGCAATGTAATCTCCGATGTTTTCACATACATTCATGACAACCACTATACTGACAATGTCCTCCATGAAGCAGAGGACTCCATCACCCACACACCATCTTCAGATATGAATCTCATACTCACTGGTATGAGAGTATCATAGGAAGGGTATTCTCACAACCCTAGAGATAACTATACAGTTCCTCTAGGCCCTAATGCCCCTCCGGCCATGTACCCAACAATATTCAATGGCCTATAACTAGGTGGATCAACTAGTTGTCTCCAAAACATTCAGTATATTCTCTCTTGAATATGATAATAAGTGAAACCCTTATCATTTTGTGGATTATTAAGTCATTACCAACGAATTAATACCTACAGCACAAGAGTCACACCCAAGGTCCCTTAAAAATATTCACCACTGTTAATGACTTGTGGCCTAGTATCCTCAACATGAAGAGGATAATATCCCAAGGACCCATTATTAAGCCAAACAGACCATCCTCCATAGGATGGTCCACTGAGGGAGACAATTAGATAATTAAGAATAGATCGTCACCCCCATTCCTTCTCAAGAATCCCTCCATGTAGATACAACAGAAAATTTTGAGCATACATATATTCCATCTCATTCATATGATTCCCATAAGTCAAATAACAAAAAAAATTACGAGACAACACATATTATTGTTATCGCTCATCAAGACCACCATGAAAATATGGCAGAAAGATATATATAGAAAAATTATATTCCATTTTACATGAATCCCACCAGTCAAATATGGTAACAAAGAAATAGAAGGAGAGTCAAATTCTTATGGATTCATATCAAGATAATCATCCAAATAGGATGGAAAACAAGCAGACACAAATCCCTAATCACAAATATAAATCACACCATTCAAATATGGTGGCAAACAAATACCATAATATTCAAATTCATGTTGATGAATAGCAAGAACATTACCTAGATATGGTGAAAAATGAGTAGACACAAATACCTAGTCATGAATATGAAGCCCCCCAGTCAAATATGATGGAAATACAAATACAGGAAGAGTCAAATTCCCTTGGATTAATATCAAGATAGTCATCTAAATAGGGTGTAATATGATTTTAATTAAATCCTATCCCTTGAATATGAATCCCACTAGTCAAGTAGAATGGAAATCAAAGAAATAATCTACAATATTATGACTATAAGTTAGGGGAAAATCATATATTTTCATCCACATAGATGAACTATAAGTATTTAATGGAAAAAATGGTGGAACAGAGAAGGGACAAATTCCTGCTCCAACATCATATTAGGAATACATTCCCATTCCATCCAAATACATATGTCATCACATATTTGAATGATGGAGTATCCTACATCAATTCTGGACCATATCGTATAGACATGTCATGATGTGATCCCATAAGCGATAATAGAAAGGATTCATTCCCACAAGCATGCCTCCCCATTTTCAATGACTCCTTTAAAAATGAGGCGGTCACTCGAGATTAGACATGCATCCCTACTCCCAACCAGGAGGGTCGTTGGAAATTTTCTATAATAAATGTACAACTATATCAGGAAAAAATATAGATCCATCTTGGAGACACATGTCTAATTCATTGGTCAGTCAAAGGTAGGCATATATCACTTCAATAACTAATGTATCTCATCAGTTTATCTCATAATAACTATGATATCCACTAAAATAGGTGCTTGTATATGAAGACCATCACTTACTGAAAAAGACCCCACTCTCCCACAAGAGAGAAAATTGAAATAAATCATGCCAAATCCAACTGGAAAATGAAGAACATATTCATAACCTTTATCTTATAAAATCTAGTGTCCTTGATGACATAAGACTCCATTCAATGGTGTCTCAGGATATTACTAATCTATTAACAATTTATGAAAGTGGTATATGTAGTTGTAAAGGTACTACCCACAATATTGTTACCACTATCTTTGAAGGTTTTCCTAAAAGAATAGATCATGTAGTCTTACATCATAGTAAATAAATGATATATCATTAGATCTTATCTTCTGATGAGGGTCATGATATCCATCCTATTGGAAAGAAGATTGAGTAGCAAGAAGGTCCCCCTTGCTATCATATCCCTATATGGTCCTCACTAAGATAAAAACTATATAAATTGTCAATAGATACAGACATTAATCCATCATAGTAGTCCTCACCATTGTGGAACTAACAATGAAGTCCCTCACTGTAGTTTTGACATATTACATCAAGAATTTCTACCCTTACTATCATCTACCATGATGGTCCTCTCTATGGTATACACAACATAAATTCTCCATGAAGTCAAACATCATGCCATGATGGTAGTCCTCACCATTATGGAACAAATTTCAAAGCACCACCCTCCAGTGAAATCTTATTTTAGCAAGATTGTCCTCCTGTTATTTTCATCCCCTAATGGTCATCCCCATGTTATACACTACATAAATTCTCCCTACATTCATATATCAGGCTTTGATGGTAGTCCTCACTATGGTATCAGTCAATGTGATGTTCATCCCTATATTCAAGTATTATATAAGCATGAAGGTCATCCCCTTGGAGGATAAAATAAAATAATTCCATTATATTTAGAGTCCCTTTGATGAATGAGGAAAAATATGTTATATTTTACCTCAATAAAAATGGATATCCTTTCTCTACCAAGAGATGACCCACACCAATGACCTATTTTTAACCGACCCTAGACCAATCACATATCAACGAGACCCATAGTATCCCTACTACCTATGAAAAAATAATTAAGAAGATTTCATGTTGGATAGAACATGTAGAAGAGTATCTATAAGATTAACAAAAGGATATGATGCTCATGATAATATAATTGAAAAAGGATGACATAATGGTCAGGATTTTCCCACAACCACTTATAATTTAAACATAACAAGGGAGTTTTCACAATAATTCATAAATATCATTCAACTCAATCTATTGAAAAATATTCTCCAGTTGAAAAATTATTATTACCGTATAATGGGTATGAATACCATCTAAAAATATTCAGGGATCTTGGTCTTGAATTCAACTTGAAAGACCTTCCGTCTATATGGTGACCATAATCGGGGAGGAGGAATAACGATCACCAACTGACCCTCATAAATGAAAAACATAAGTTGCATCATCTTATCAGTAATTCCCCACCTGGTATTTACATTAGGGGATAGAGAGATCATGAATATTTTCATTTTACCCCACACTCAATTCAACAGATCCCATTGTAATTGAAATACTATAATTTAATTATCCCAAGGAAATAATGAAATAAAATGCCTACTAAAGATGGGATATATTCTCAGCATGAACTGTCCTTGTGTACATCCAACAAAACCAGGATTGTCAAGAGAAATCCATCAAATAACTTTTAAACTAGGTATCTGAGAACAATCAGCATGATTATCACTTAAGAGAATCTAATTTTCATGAAGCCTTAATGTCCCCAGAAATAAATATTTCAAAAGAATACTCGACACCATATACGAAAGACACTAGAATGATAATACATGAGATCATGAAAGCAACGATAGTGGAAACAACGACCATAGTACGGGACCAACCCCCTCATGTTGGTTTGGGGGAATTTGTTTTTAAAAATACCCTCTAAGTCCAAAAAATATTGCTCATGAAACAATAAAAATAAATTGAGATAAACCCCAACCCGCATGGATATAGCATTTTTACCTCAACCACCCGCTTAGTGGAAATAAGTATTTTCACATATAGGGTAGACGAAAAGTAGAGAGGTGTCACATTCCCTCCCATATCAATATCTTTTTCTCCTAGAATGAATCTTTATGGAAATGAAATATATGGGTTCCCTATAAGTTACTCTTCAAAAATAATCCAGAAGAGGAACCCAGAATAGAAGGAAGAGATCAACCAAAGGATGAAAATTACCATCCTATGATTCTGTAGCTATCACATCGTCCACAATGCATTATGAATCAATGACTTTTCTGGATGTTAATCAGGTAGAACAAATTATATGAGAATGGAGTGGAAATTTTTGCTCAGAATCTGATCCACGTAGAGAATGAAGTTGTGCTTACCCGGAACCAAAATATTAGCCTTTATTTTAGTGTTCTCCTGATAAATCCTCTTTCACCTCCTCAAAAAATCCCTTATAGAAAGAATAATAAATTTATGGTTATATATGGCACACCACCTCCTCTTGATGAGAAAAACCCCTTATTATCGAAAAAAATTCACTCTGAATGAGGAATAAATGAATGTGTTGATGTGAATAAACACTGAACTACTTTGGGGAATCCTTCCTATTAAATATTCTCCTTAGGAAGAGCCTCAACATACACTTCTAGTTGGTTCATTTATTCAATAGGGTTTTATGGTAGAAAATGAAGCAATGATAGGATATATGACTTACACGGTGCCATGACCATCAGTCTATCTGGACCCAATCATAGATGGGTATCATGATTTACCAACATTGAGAAGATAGCTTGGAAATGTCTATGAAAATACAAGAAATATTTCCTTGACTAGATATTATCCACAAGTACCGGTATAACCGACATAGAAAATCCTACACCTAGTTGTGAATTTCCAGGATCCGATTTAATAGAGCACACATCAAGGGATTATCAATACCATCATGTCATTGGTGGCTCGATTGGAATACTTGGAGGAGTGGAGTGAACTAGTATAGTTGGAATAGAAAGCTTACAATGATTTGGTGAGAGAAAATACCCTGATCCAAATTTTTGGAGTCCAAAATTTCAAATATTCAATGGTTCATGTGACCCAGAGAAACATCTGATGCACTATCTATATTATCATGACATCATTATAAGAACCCTAGAGAAAAAAAGAAGCAGTGAAACTCATATTCTTCTTATGAAACCTACATGGATTAGCCTTCATATTGTATACTGGTTTTCCTACTAGGTCGATAATAGGATATGATGATCTCCATCGGAGTTCCTCTTTGAGTTCAGCTCAAATATTTTAAAGAAAAAAATTATTGACATATCGAATTAAAAATTGAGAGAGAATAAGAGAGTCCAAGACTTCATTTCAAAATGTAAGGGGATGAACTACTCTTTGAACCAACCACTCTCCCATGAAGAGATTCTTGTTATGTAATTCGATAACCACCATGATGATCTTCATACATCTCTCATCCTAGAGATGTATAGAAGTTGTTTCTTGGATTTTAACCCGTTTACAAAATAATATGACTCTATATATAGGAGGATTAGATAAATCTCAGATATCCCCACATCTCCTTAGAAAATGAGTGGGAAATGCTAAAGAGGCATCCGTTATGATTAAGTCATCCCACGTACCTACTCCAGATCCAAGGCCTTCACGGTATCATGTACATACCCTTATGAATAAACAAAAACCCACACCTAAACATGATTATTAAAGGGGAATCAACAGAAATAAATTCCAGGAAAAGTGGAAAAAAGTGTACTCATTCTAAGATGATCAAGTCTGTGGCTATTTTATAGCTACAATGAAGTGTAAATTATACTGGATTCTAGAGTCGAAAAGATACTATGATTTTATTCTTTATGAATGGATAGATTATTTTCACCTTAACTAGATAATAGGAAACACCATCCTAGAATTTTTCATCCCCAAATAAATCCAACAAAATATGATAGATTTCGAGCAAGTAAAACGGGGACCACCACCAGCACAGGTGGCTTGTGTTTCAACTACTACTCCAGGTTAAGGTGGTGAGTAAAAATAAGTTATTACTAAGAGAGTAAAGAATTTGGTTAATTTTATGACTTGAAAATCCATTAAAAAAACTTAAGGTATTCTTTAAGAATAGTTGAAACAACAAACTTAGCCCCCAACTGCTCTTGCTTGAACACAACCGATGTCCAAGGTCCCACAACCCTCCAGAAGTTGACCGTCCAAAATTCTGCATGACCAATAATATAAGGGGAATGTGTAGGAAGATGAATCTAAATCAAGGAAAATATTATCCTTTCACATATTATATTTTATTACATTAGATATGAAATATCAGGCACCACCCACCAAACACCACCACCAGAGGTAGTCGGTTAGGCAGAGTCGTCATCAGATGAGGAGTCAATATTCGGCTCCAGTAATTTCATTCACTTAGATGATCTCTTCACTAATGATGAGGGTGGATACAAGCTCAAATACCAGAAAGATTATAGCAGATCTTGAGGAAGAGGCTATAGGATCTGGGGGTACCAAAGAAAGCTCATCCACAACAAATGATAATGTTTTGGCTGTACTCCTACTCAAATTGTCAATGTTGTAGAAACTCATGGACGATCCCTTCAACAGACCTAGTAGGAACATAAATATTCTCTTGAAATTTATATAATCTACTCAATCTTGATCATTTTAGAATATCCATCATAAAATTAATAGGTGTCTATCACCCTCAGCATATAGGCAGTCTTGTCCGATGCAACACCCCAAGATTGAATACACCACCAGCTCCTGTCCTGAGGTCTGATCTATATTTATCTATTACTAAATCCTCTAAGGAACTTATTAATGGGAATCAAAACACTAATAATTTCTACCATTTTGAACCGAGTCATATAAGTCTAAAACAATTGGCCTCTGTACCGGCGAAACTATCAATCCTGGATGCCTTGAGTTTGTCAAAAGACCTGACGGAAGCACTCATATATGTTTTTATAATCCCAAAGGAGTTTGAAGCCAAAGTATCCACCAAAAAGTTCTATCAGATATATATATATTCTAAAAAATGCTACATGGTTATATCCTTCACAAATCATGATTAAGACAACATTATACAAGGACACAAAATGCCCTTGTATGTTTCTGGCATGTTAAATGGTGTCGATATCTAGAAAAAATTCATTGATAATAGATCTGTCATTAATGTCATTCTAGGGAATATATGTCACCACATAGGCTGTGATGAAAATAATAAACAACCTCCCTCCATAACACTAAAGGTATATGAAAATATTAATAAGAATCCATTATGAAAAATCAAGCAGAAGTACCAATTTGGATACCTCATAGTGGACTCAAATTTTTTGTTCATACAATTAAACATGACATTAAATGTCTTTATATGAATTATAGGTTTTACAAACACACAAAAATTCCATCCTCAAACCATCAATTCATCAAATACTTCAACAATTGATAAATTAGGACTTTATATGCTGATAAGGAAATATTTGAATCTTACAAGTCACATTATATCGATGTAGGATTATATCTGGGGAAAGGGAACCAACACATGGTTGATGGTGTTGGATGATTCATTTCCCTGTCCTTCCTAGAAAATGATTCTTCCAAACCCATTTTTGATTATTCGTGGAGAATATGTTCTACTGATCAACAAAATTGAGAGCATTCTTGCAAATTTCAATACAGGTTTAGCAGTCCTCATAATTTTAACCATAGACACTGAGTCTAATAGTGATGAAAAATATGATGATCCATATGGTAATGTTGAATAATAAATTATAAATTCCCTCAATATATCCATAATTCCATATTAAATCCCTACCTAGTCAATTAAGGTAGAAGATGACATATCATCACTCAATTTAGAAAACGACACTCCTCCATCCCTCACTCCATCCTCTCCAGAAAATCCCTTGCTACCATTCTAGTTGGAGAGAGTTGATTCATCATCTGAATACCAACATCGTGACTCTTATATCACATCTAGAGAAATAATCATGAGACTTATTTCCCCATCATAGCAAGAGTAAGAGGATTAATAAGAAGATGAGGAGGATGATGACCATAGGGATGCTCCTCCAGCATTTGAGGAGGGAGTCTCTACTACCATTGATGAACTCACAGAAATAAATATAGATATAAAAAAGGCCAATGGCTCACCTTGGTTAGAAACGTCCATGTATAATGAAGATATAAAGTTATAAACCCCTTTTAAAAGGAATGATTGAGTTTTTTTTCAATAAGAACTACACAGAAATTCCAGGCCCTGATCCCATGGTTTCCACTCACCACCTCAATCGACTAAAGGGTCATCATGGTTATATGAATGAAGCCATAAGAATGCACCGGGAAAACGATACCAAGATAAAGGATTCACTTGAAAAGCTCATGATATACAAATTCCTTTGATAAGTTCAACACCACGACAGTTATGCCTACATAGTAACCATCAAATAGAGGAATGGAAATATCAGATTCTGCATCGATTTCTTGGATCATTACCATCACTACCCAAAGGATGATTTCCTAGTCCTGATCATAGAACTATTAATTTTTTCCACTAATAGATATCAAGATCACCCTTTCATGGTTGGTTATTATAGATAAAACCAACTCTGCATGGCCCAGGAAGATGAATAATCCACCAAATTCAAGGCCCCCAGGGAGTAATTTCATATCGAGTAATGCCCTTAAACTTTAAATATTTTGGCCCCACATATCAAAAATCCCTGAACCACATCATCAAAACCTCCTACTAATATTGTTTGAATTCTATGTTCATGACCTATTGGTTAAAACAAAAAAAATTCTCAGACCACCAATCAGATAAATAAATCGTCTTCAATAAATAGTTACAACATTATCTGAATATAACCCCATTAAAATGTGCCTTCTGTGTTTCCTTGGGAATGTCTCTTGGCTTCATCATATGCCATCATTTCATCATAGTAGGTCCCTAGAATACAATAGCTATACACGAAATGTATCATCCTCTCAAACTCAATTATTTGAGGGTATTTCAGGGAAACTTATACAACATTCAACGATTCATATCCATCCTTGCAAGAGAATGTTTTCCCTTCAAAAATTTTATAAAAAAAGGGGTTTCATATCAGTTGACTAATTATAGTTAGAACAAATTTGAAAGTCTCAAGAAGAATCTATTAATCCCTCCAGTGTGAATTCCAAATATTGAAGGATGACTTCTTATATTATATGTATCATATCTCAAATGATCACTAGGATCCTTCCTTGTGAAAAATAGTGAAACTGATAGTTAAAACGACTTCTATTATCACAGTAAAAAATTGATTGCTTCTAAGACTCAGTAATAAATATCGAGAAGATGTATCTGGAACTAATCATTGTATTCCAGAAACATTAGAAACTACTATTAGCATCACATGGTCCATTTGGTCTCTTATAGAAAGAAACTTAATTACAAAATCAACTGATGTTGACTTGGCATTGATCACAGTGGGCGTACATCCTTTAGTAGTATAACATCTAGTTGTTTTTGTATAAAGTAATAAAAGGATAATAATTAGCATATTTTTTGATAGAGAACCCATCACCAAAAAGAACATCATTATATTTTGAGTTACCTGATGCTGGGGTTTTATATGTTAAATAAGACCTATAGATGCAGGAGATACATTTTGAGAGTATATTTGGATGCTCGACAAAAAAATGATGGAAGAACTAAATCTCAAAAAAGTATGGTTGGGAGTCGTACTCATATTTCATTCAAAGGTAGTCATACAATACTCCATCCCACTCCTAGAGGGGTACACAAACTATAAGGATTAATATCAGTTTCTAATTATAGGGCTAGAGATGGAACTTCAATTACAATTAAAACACATGAAGATAAAATTTTATTTAGAAAATGTGGTCAAGAAGGTCAATGAAAATTGTTATATAAAAAAGGAAGGGTTAATTTACTTATTAGACCATGTAGAGGCACTAATGGGAGAATTTACATCAGAGTTAGTATTAACTAATTTACCCTGATCAAAAAATGCATAGGCCGATGCATTGGAAAAAACCGCAGCAACCCTAGCCAATCGAAACTAGGATGAAACAGTCCCCAACATTGAATTCCTCTAGATGGTCTCACCATTCATCTATACCAACATGGAAGAAATTGGAGAGATTAGCCTCATCCCTGAGACTTATGGTCCTCTATTAACTGAAAAATACCAATTGTGAACTACCTTTAAAAGGGAGATCTCCCACTAAATATGGACAGAATGGATAGAATCCAAAGATTAGAAATTGAAATTTCGTTATATGAAAACACAAATCAATAAATGGTCTTCTATAAAAGGAGCCTTGAAGTAGTCCTTCTCAGGTGAATTGATGCATAATAGATCACTGATATCATGAAGGAAGTGCACACAATAGCCTATGGTTATGACCAATAAAGACCCACACTCTTTCATCAAATTTGATGTATTGGATACAACTAGCTCAGTATAAAATAAGAATTAAATATGTTGACCAAAAATTTATATTCCTACCATGTGAATCCTAATTTCATCCGCTGACCCCCATAGTTACTTTACATAGCCATGTACTCTTATCTATTCTCCATATGGGGAGACGATGTGATGATACCATATCCTCCTCCTACTAACATGAAATTCAAGTACATTCTTATAAAAATGACTTCTTTTATAAATGGGTAGAATCTATACCGCTCCAAGAGGTTTGGGAACGAAATATTGCCAAATTTATGAAGGCCAACATCATCACCCTTTTGGGAACCCCTCATACAATACCAATGGAAAATGGTGAAAATTTATATTTTGAATAATTAGATAAATTATATCAAGAGTATGAATTACAACCCATTAATTCCTACCACTACCATAAAAATCTAATGGAATTATAACAGACTATTACAATACCCTATCTAATGTAATTTAGAATATGGTAGATGTGGATAAGAAGTCATGGATGGTCAATCTCCTTCATGATTTGTGGGATCATCAGACAATGTCCCACATTTCCTCCCAAACAACCCAACAAAAATTAGTATTTGGGATAGAGGAGGCCCTTCCAATTGAAGTTAAATTTCATTCACTCCTCATTTTATTTATTCGATCAATTATCAATATATGAGAAATATATGAAAAGGATTGATGAATTGGGGCACCTCAATGAAAATATATTACACATTTTACACTATATGAAGGTTTACCGAGACTAAATTGCACAAGACATTAACATAATGGTTCTCATCTAGAATTTCCATGAAGGAGATATAGTGTTGATTCTATGGACTTTAATGATACTAAGAAAGGCACCTCCAAATATGGATCCAAAATGGGAGGGACCTTATGCCATACATAAGGTCTATTCCAATAGAGCATATTTCAAGATTTCAACAAATGGGAAGCTCACAATGGCTCCCCCCAATGCAAGTTTCCTGGATAATTTTTTTTAATTAAGTGTCAATCATCCTTACCACACAATGATAAACTGCATAGTGAAATCATCATTACCCAACAATGATAAACTGTATGAAAACAACATCCTTACTGCACAATGATAATCTTCGGGGAAACATCTTCCTTAACAAATGATGATAAACTATATGGAAAAATTTTCCTTAACACATGATGATAAACTTTAGAGAAACGTCATCAGTACTGCACAATGATAAACTGAAAGGAAATATTGTCTTTACCACACGACAATAAACTGCATGGAAACACCATCCTTACCACACAATGATAAAATACATGGAAATATTTTCATTGCTACATGATGATAAACTTCATGGAATCATCGTCCTTACCACATGAAGATAAAACTCAAGGAACAATTTTATTTACCTTATAAAGGTAGACTATATGGAAAACTCATCCTTAGAAAACAATTGAAAAATGCATAACAACATCACCCTTAAAGAATTATGATAAACATCATGACAACACCATCTATATGAAATGATGATAAACTAAATTGAAACACCCTCCTTACTATATGATAATAAAATTAATGGACCCATTTTCCTAACCAAATGATGTTAAAATGGATGGGGATAAAAATTTCAATCAATAATTCTTTACACATGTTCCAGATCTGTGAAAGAGAAATATAGAATACCCATATTCCTATGTGATATCCCAATTCACATATGAAGTATCTTTTTACAGAACTATGTCTAGATTAATTCTTGTATTGATAAGATACATAGTAACACACATACCCTATTTCCTGGGCCTATCAATGAACAATATGAAAATTCCCTCCTATACATATACATTAGACCAGTATGTATAATTCCCATACAGATCTATGTGTCACATGATTCATATCATTACATGATATGTAGTGACACATATACTCTTCATGTTAGGCCCACCTACAAATGTCCCTACAATACGGGATGACATTCATTCTATTCTTTGGCCGTAGGGGATCTTTTCATGATGGTTTTATGCCTCTTGTGGGTTTAAAAATTCTACCTTATAATAGTTTTAACATCCATAACCCATTCTATATGGTGGTACAATGCACAACACCATCACATTTTCCTCATTCAATAAGGAATATCCATCGTCATCAGTTATCTATGATGCCCCATTAATGAACTATGTATTTCTTGATTCCTATTCACATGGGATACTTTGCGATGGCTAGATGTCATATCTCGATTCCAGCCTTAAAAAAATCAATACTCATCTCCTTGCATATGGTATTAACCGAAGCATTGAGTTTTATTCCATGAACTTTATATGGATTGATTTCCATTAACATGGGATACATAGAGATGCCCAGTAATTTTGCCTTTTTCCCCAACCGTAAATCTGTTCAGTGTTATGGAATCCTGGTCAATGTCTCCTTTGGGAGTGTGTGTAATGGTACAAGGCCTCATAGATCCACTTTCACATTGGCTCATAGAGACCTCACTATACACCTCCCATTGGAACCATTCTAATCCAACCGTTTTTTAAATATTCTGTTAAACTATGATTCCAATGTCCTTGTTATATGATGATAAACTGCACAATTCCATCATGATGACCTCACCCTATAAAACATCACCCCGGACATCATTTATCCACCATACCATTCTCAATAACTATATATGGATTCATCTATGTTCACACATGATACATAGTGATGCCTAGATCTCCAATCCAGGGTCTAGCCTTGTTTATAAATGAGCAATTCCCTCCTCACTATGAATTCGTCATATCTATAGTGGGATACACTTCCTCATGAACTATGTGTGGATTGATTCTTGTTTTAACAAGATATGTAGTGACACAAAGGAATTATGTCATAGTCCCAGCCACGAGTGAAAGAAAATGGAAAAAAAGTCCCCAACTCCAACTTGAAAATTTATATTATAAATATCGATTTGGGATCCCTTATTCAAAATTAATCAATGAAATGGAAATTACCCCTTATGTATAAATCATATATATATAGAGAGAGTTTCCAAATATATGTACAATCATGGAATGAATGTTACTTACGTGCATGTACACCTCTCTTCTATTAATAAAACAATGTGCCCTTGGAAATTTTATATCTTTATAAACCTACCAACCATCAGAAATGGAGGGCCACTGTCCTTTGTAAACATTTTTTTGAAAATTAAAAATATTACCTTGTTGGTAATGCATAAGTTTACCACAAAAAAGTCATATCCAACAATATAAAATTCATCACCAGGAGAAGAGTTTTATACGTATATACTCTCTAATATGTTCTAGACCTCCTATAATTTCTTTTTATATGAGAATAACTAAAAACATAGTTTACACATTCCTTCTACCTCACATACAGGTTATTTTAGAACATCCATGACCGATTAGGCTCTACTAATTAATGGTTTCTATGATAAGTGGTCCTAGCCATATTAAATTAAACAACATGACCCCATGTCATCCTAACCACATGAAATTAAATAGTATGCCCAATGTCCTAATCACATGACACTAAAACTGGTTGTTTTTAAGAACTTTGTGTGGATTGATTCATGTCAGTATTGGATACATATTGACACATGAAACTCAGATCATTGGTCTAGTCTTAGGATAAAAATTTCCCATTTTCCTGTGTCTGGGTTAGACCATGATGAGAAATTTTCAGACATAATAAACAATGTTCCCCCCTTGTCCCCATGCATTAAATATGTCTATGTAAGAGAGTACAATATAAGCCACACCCCATTTGTGAGCTCATAATAAATAAAAATACCTACTATTATAAGTGATCTATATATGTATAGGAGAGTTTAATATTAGACTCATCTTATTCATGAGGTCAAATCTAAATGTAAATAACCCATTTTCCATACAAGAGTTTTATTTTAATGAACTAAAACCTTCCAAGAACTATGCATGGAAGACCATTCACTAGTTCCCTTTTTCTTCATGTCAAGTAATCCATATCCTTACGGTAGGATGTTAATCTTAATGTATAATGTCTTTTTTGAATGCAATTAAAATTAATGAGTTTCATAGAACTATGTGTGACTCGATTCCTTCCCTTGTATAATATGTAGTGATGTATAAATCTTCAATCTTGGGTCCAGACATAATAGAAAAATGTGTCCCTTCACTTTTCACATGTCAAACCTATACATGAAAGCTCCTCATACCTACATAGGGGAACGTCTCTACTTATTACTATGAAATTTTGACATGAAATTAATCTTCATTATTTTGGAACTCCCCTTTCACAATCCAAACTCTTTTTATGGAAAGGTACAAATCCCCATAACCATCCATGTTTATCAGAAACAGAGGGTTAGTGTCCTACGGAAAAAATTGCTTAACTATGCATAATAATATCTAGTTGTCTCCAAATAATATTCCAATAAAAAGGCATGTAGAACAAATGAAAATACGTCACAAGGAAATTATTTTCTATCCTACATATTCCCCAATTCCATTTAAGTTTCACATCACTCCATAGATTTATAAACCCCCCAAATTACAGTTTAAAACCATTTATATAGGTGTTCATGAAGATGAT
Source organism: Viscum album (assembly GCA_963277665.1). Lineage (NCBI taxonomy): Eukaryota > Viridiplantae > Streptophyta > Magnoliopsida > Santalales > Viscaceae > Viscum > Viscum album. The sequence goes on along the minus strand of OY728136.1, from coordinate 895,653,712 downwards.
AGAACAATCCTAGTTTGACTATAATGGTATGGGTGATCATTTACCCATTGTTTATAGTAAAGTGATCATAAATTTGAAATCCCAAAATCACTGGCTATACAACGTTAAACTACACCACCCATGTCTTGGTTATATGACATTAAACTCCACCTTGCTACAACCCTTCTTTATATAAGAATAATTCACATGTAATTGGTTTACCATTCATCCTAAAAGACAATATATATGACCTCATCATTTTATGATATCATTCCTTGGACAATCCAACCTTTATGGTTTTGAGAAATCTATATTTCCAAAAAAATTACCTGGCTATAGAAAATAGATGTTATGTGTCCTAAGGAGACCATTGTTTGACAATGTATAATATTCCCCCATTTGATCTAAATAAGATTCCCAAAAACATTTCCCCATAAACCAACAAAACATTCATCCTTCTGAGAGGTTTTTCCTAATTTCCCACGCCCCAACAAAATCACGTTGGAAACCATTGTTACAGTTACTCCTCATGTAATTTCCCCATTTCATGTCTCAAATTTTTAAATCACCAAACCAGGTTCAAGAAAAATCCCCCATTAATGTCGGAAAAAAATTGGGAAATTCTCTGCTAATAAACCCTATTTGGGACCTTTCAGTATAATTTATGGTCAAAATTATTTGACTTAAAAAAATGGCATTAGTCCAGTATGGATGACATTGAACTGCACCTGAATAGTGAAACAAAAATTTATAGGGTGAAAAACAATAAATGGAATCTTGGGTAAAAGTTTAGTATCTACTTTCTAGACAAACACATCCCAGGGTTTAGAGAAAATATTGAGAAATTGAAAAATTAAATAGTCAAAATTCTTTTTTAGGACGACAACCTACAAAAATATCCCTAAAAAAATCATGTTAGACACGATTATCCTGCACCACTATGGACTTTGGAAGAATTAATATTATAACAGAATGGACATAAAATTTTTAGGGTTTTCCATATAACTCTAGAAACAGTTAAATTATGCTCACTATGTACTTTGGATCATGAAAAAATTAGAGCTTTACATGATAATTCCAAATTTTTTATCCCAGATTTTAATTAAAATTGATATATATTGGAAATTATTTCTCAAATGATGATTAACTATAATTTATTGGTACATCATTAAAATATTGAAGATATGCATTAAAGAGAAAATAAATTTTCATTTCATCAAATGGTAATGGAGTATCATCCACACCTTAGATTGTATACCTGATGTTGAAAAGAAAGATAATGGAATAACCTAAATGGTTATAATAAATCTTGGAATGCTTTTTTATGAAAATTTATAATTGTTTGACATGTACCAATGCAGGTATATTCCAAATAATTCCATTTCTCAACTTTTATTTCAGCTGTTGGATGCATTTCTATAACAATGGTCTTGAGATCTCGACCATCATACCAGATAACATCAACATTGGAACTCGATGATAACATTTTCACCCTTATTCTGAATACATGAGCTCTACACTCCCATAATTCATTGGTATGTGAAACCACATGGTTTTAAGAACATTCTAATTCAGGCACCAGGTTGTAAAACTCAATGGTGATTTCTCATAAGGCATCGATCTGATGATGGGAGGAATTAAATTAATCAAGGCCAACGAAACGAGTTTCTAGGTATTCTCGATCTATGACAATGTGGTTCATAAGGATGTGTAGGAGAAAAAAATCAAATACACATAAACCTAAATAGATAAATAGTTGTTTAAGGGTATCCAACATGTTAGAAAATTCATCCAAGATAATATCTATAATGATAGTGATGATTTGATTCCTTGCCCATATCCACACAACTTGGTGTTCACTGGAAGTGTTGGATCATTTGTTTTTTCTTCCATCGTAATAGGTATGTAATCTTGGATTATGTTTACGACAGAATGGATCACTATAAATTATGACAATCAAGTGGGAAATTCCTCTATCTATATATGTGTTTCAATCTAACAGGCTAATAATATATGGTTGGAATCTGTTTCAAGAATGATTGGTTCTATTCCACTTGGATTTGAAATAGCGGGATTTTTAACAACATCATTCAAGAATGTGTTGTCCGAATAAATCTCCATAAAAATAGGATGTGTGGATGGGGACCCATCTGAATGAATGTGATGGAGAATAGAACATATTATTACAACATGAGTGGAAATAGATAGTGCAACCAGTACAAACTGGAAGCAACCAATGGTTTTCTCACTCATCGAACTGAACTGACCAGAACTCCATCAATGTATCAATCCACCCAAATCTACGCATACACCCAAGAAAAGTTAGTTGAATCCACTATTGTGGGAATAAGGGAATTAATTAAAAAAATCCTCACTCATCATCATTAACCATAATAAGAGAAGAATGTTTGGGCGAGATTCCCTCTTGATATGCGTATGTTCTAAAACTGCATCTTGTTGAAGGAATAAAAATTACATAGAAAACCTATAAGGGGTATAAGGATTGCCAATGGTTATTAAACATATTAATGAAGTTATGATTTCATATCCTATAACAATGATATATGATAATTATTTTAATGAACCCCTTCCATTATCCACAACTTCCCCATGGGGTGTAGGGTATGGAGAAAAATAAAATTTGATAATAATTACTCAAGAACTCGACCACGCTATCTATACTGAAGGGTTTGGGGAGAACTAAATATATGTCTATAAGGGAAGAATGGAAATCAAATTGAGGAACATATTAGTATGGGGATACTTGTAGTAGTGTCAACGATTCACTATCCCTCTATAAAAAATTGAAATTTCCCACTAAGGTGATGTGGGGTTCCTCGCTCTTATATTTGACCCAGAAGTTCACATATGCAGGTAAAGGTGGGAAGAACCAAGTTCATAGGTTTTCCTTTTTCCAATTTTACTGAAATAATTAGGGTGATAATTATAACACTAGTATATATTTCATGGGAAGTAATATTCCATCTTCACAGGAACATGGAAAAGAAACCCACAAGTCCGAGTTCAACTGATACGTCTAGTAGGACCATGTAACCCCATGTTGGGTATCAACCCACCAAAAGGGTAGAACAATATGAACCCAATATGCATCATAACTACTGAGTTGGGTGAGTCTTGTTACCATGTTATTTCTTCCTTGGACCTTCAACCTATAAGAATAACATTAACCAATATTCAAATTGAATGATTGAGATAGCATAGAGGGGATGGTGATGAAATCTATATGCTCTGAATTGTAGATCTATCACCAATTTAGATACATGCTCTAAATTCTCCCAGGTTTCGGATGCGGTAAAATAATTATCCTACATATTTACAATGATGGTTATTCCCCTATCTGATTTATACCCCACAAACTAATCCCTAATTCACAATACAGTATGTGGAAGGTATTGGTCCTTGAATACTGGTGAATGAATAGTCCAGGTAGTATCATGGCTGAGAAATAAATTGAAAATTGATAAATCGACACTACATAGTATAAATTGATATCCTCTACTTTTTTGGGAAATTCCAATTTTTTTTTATTAACCTATATTTCCCAGTCATATTCATATGAGAAGCTTCTTCTTTGACATAGATATCATTTGAAACATCACACTCCATTGGGATTATCTCACAAGGGGGCATAAGAAAGATGGATAATCCTTGGTGACTAATTTCAAATATATATCATAGGTATTGAAATTTATTATTGACCACATTGTTCCATTTAGGAAAACAATGTCCTCTCAAATTTAAACAAATATAATTTTCCACATAGAATAAATGTTTTATTGAGAACACTCTTGAGACAACTCAATTTTGGTAGAGGATAGATATTGGTCAGTTAGTGGAAGGGTAACATCATCCTGGATTCTGAGGTTATAGATGAGTAATAGGTTAGAATATGAATAGTCTATTAGTTATAGTAGGTGATAGTTTTTCCAAACATCCTCATGAGGGTTGATGTAATATTGAAGGTCATCCTCAATGTTTTCGTTGATGTTTATTCTTATCACAATCGCATTCGTTGAATTAGAATCTAGAGACATTGCTCTCTCTAAAATGGATCATCTGACATGTGTGAAATATATTTTAAGGAATAAAAATAAATAAATACTATGTTTCACATGGAATACTTCAACAATGAACCATCATCCCATGAAGGCATTGGCCCAGGAAGCATTGGCTAGAGAAATGACAAATCATGTAACAATGCTTCCATGAAGCATCTTCATGCTATGTGGATGATTGAAAGTTACATTTCGTGGTTTTTTTCAGTTTTTTGTTATCAAATGCCATTAATAGTTATGGTTTTCATTTCATGGGTGATGAAACTCAATTTTTTGGATGAGGTTCCCCGCAAAAAAGGCAGTTCATAGAAGCATTATGAAATTAGGATATTTTGTAGGAGGTATTAGTTCTTCGATTGATTCAATAAATAAAAAAATCTTCTCCCTATATATAGGCATGATCCCCTCATCTGGTTCCACACACATATTGAAAAATAGTTAGAAACAATAGAGCTTTCTACATTATAATGACATTCCCTTCACCCTGACCAGAAACCATTCTGATTGGGTCATAAAATAACAACAATTATGATTGATATATTTTGATAAATTTTGAGAAGGGTCGAAAGGAAACCCAAACGAATATTGAATAAAATGTTCAAAGGGGTGTGAACACGAAGAAAAAATCCCTTCATAGACCATCGTTCCACATGATGATCAGTGGATTTGATAAGCACATGTGAATGGAAATGGTTCACAGGATGGAGACAGTGGCGCTAGCGGCCACAAAGGAACCAAATGTCATTTGCGGGAGGTAGGTAGGGATTTACACCCCTGCAATCGAATATCCCCTACAAACTATATAGTCTGGAGGATGAGGTGGTACCATCATCTCACTGAAAAAAACGAATTTATTTTCAAGACCGAGGTGGTGATTTCTATGATTGAAAATGATGTCCCCACTGATTAAGTTGTTCACGGTCCATAGTATCCTCCATGGGATCCTACAAAAGAAGGATCAAAACCCACTGCAAACAACCGACGAATATGATATCTCATACCTCCACTATTCTATAAATAGTCCTCAATGGGGACCTAAATAAGGTATAAAGAGATAGAAACACAAACATATAAACTGATTAAAGAAATAGTAAGGAACCAAAAAACCAGATCCTTCGATGATTAAACTTAAGTAAAATCCACCGTATAAGGTAATCGAGGAAATGATAAATCTTATAATGGTCGAAAAACCCAATTACCCCTTATAGATGTAATCTTGTGAGGAGAAAACCGATGACCCATTTGCAAATAAGAATCCTAGATAACAAAAAGCTATGCGTGATGAACCCCACCTAGTGTAGAAAAATGTTAAGAAGGAGGAACTCTACCCCACATAGAAAAAAACTATGGTGGAAGAACTCAGCCCTATGTAGAAAAAATCTATGTGGTCAGAACCTGGATCCACAAAGAAAAATTCTATTTGGGAAGAACCCAAGTCTTTATAAAACAATGCTTAACTAATAGTCCCCCTTACCTGTATAGCGACATTCCACACAGAGGGAACCCCATAACGTGTGAGAAGATGCTATGCTGAATGGGGCATCCTAGGGAATTCTACTCCCTAGATCCCACCATTCTCTTCCATCACATCATTAGTCCCCATATTGGATACACCAGAAACTAGTCTATCGTGATTAGTCTTATACACCATCCAAATCCACTTGACACATATGATAAGATCATATGGAACATCAGTGTTTCCATTAATGTTTACATTCCCATGGAAATTGAAATCACATGGGTGTCCCCACTAATTGGGAGGACCATCAGAACGACCTCAGTTTTACATTCCCATTCTAACAAGGGTTCTAACCATGGGGAACTCATGTTAACCTCCTTATTCTAGGGATTTAGAGGAACTAATGGCCTTTAAATTTGATTAAGGCTAATGTTGAACATTCCACTCTTTCAAGGAACCAAATTTAGGGAATTCCACTTGAGCTAATCCCATTGACATTCGTGTAGGATGATACACTTTTTTCTCCTCTTCACCTCTTTCGGAGATGTATCCAGATGGATCATCAGGTGTGACTAAGATGGATATGAATATAAGGAAGGAAACATTCACAATCAAAGCCCCCCTTTCCCTTCCTTTTGGCTTAAGCACCATCCATTAATAGATTGGGTGAGATCGTCTGATCATAAAATCTACTACTTCCTATTGTTTCTCACACTATGCATGACTAATGATGTCATAGAGGTTAGTGGTGAATATGAAATCTATATGATAACAAACCTCAAAAGGGTCTCCAACATGATATAAGACCTAAAACCATACTACAATATTCATAAGGCCATATTACCAATGAAGTAGCACCAAATGGATAGCTTCCTTGTGTTAGCCCCAACCATGTCATTCCAAATAGTCATCTTCCATGTGTAATCCTAGAAAAATATCAATCCAAATGTGGAACCAATTTTATTTATATCCCAACTCATACCAAAGTATGTGGGGTTTGATTCCTAACTAACTAGGATATGAAGGAAGTATCCCTGAGGTCCAAACCCAACATCTGTATTTATCACGATTTCCACCAGACCATAGCCCTAGTAATATCATGCCCCTACCCAGGAGACTACTTCTCTTCTGCGCGACTTGGTCTGCCTCAACATATATCTCACACCATCTTTGACAACACACCTTCTACCTGAACATACTTAATTCATGATATTAAACTTCATGGTTGGGTCCTTATCACATAACCTTAAAAGGTCATGTGTCCAGTTATGTGGCACCGAATGACATGGGTTATTATTTATCTTACAAGGATATGTAATAATCCCATTGCATGGGTTTAATCCCAACATCAATACAACCCAATTACCCTTGGATGAAGAAGAATTAAACAACACCCCCTTATGCCTCTTAAAACCAGCCTCATCCTAGTAAATGACCAAAAGATCATTAATATGTCCACAAAAGGGAAACATTGATGGAGAACCATAGATACATACATATCCCTCCATTTATGGAGGACCTTGAAGAAATAGAGATGATTCCGAACATATGTGTAGTCAACATGGATAACTTCCTCGGGTTAATCCATAATATTCACATTTGGGAATGAACCAATGATTCATGAATATATCTTAAATCTTCGATAAAGTCTTGGAACAAATAATATTTTCCCTAAAAAGGGTGTGATTAGCCTGAATTCCCATTGTATCATCCAATGATAGTTATCATGTGTCACTGGAAAGGATACCCAACAGGCACCAACCATTGGATTGTAGGTCCATGAATCAAGGATATAAGAGCCATTGGGTGTGTCTAGATCTATGAACAAGACTGATTAGAGAATATTGAAAGACGTTGAACCTGATGTTAGTGATTTCAAACCATTCGACCCCTTACAATAAATCATTCTTGATAAGATTATAAACCAACATTCATCAGAAACATGATCAGAAAATTACTCTTACAATTATCATCCCAAAAAAACATCGATCCATTCCACATAAGAGTGGTCACTATTGAATCCATCCTTGATAAAACTTTTATAAAATAAAGGTAATACCCCCTCTAAACCCAATAATATATTAATCATTAAATATATTCATGTTTCTTCCCATTTCATAATATATTTTATCTTCGTAGGATCAACTGAGATGCCATGTTTTGAGACAAATTTTCCCAAGAACATCAGTTGCTAAATCCAAAAAAACTGTTTGAAATCCTTGAATAAAGTTAGTAATCAATCAAAATTTTCATCACTATAATTAGGTGGTTCACATGATCCTCATAGGTTTTGGAGTTAATTAAGATGTCAACCAAAAATACTACAATTAACATGTCATGGTACCCATGGATACTCATATTCAATAAATCAATGAAAATACTAAAAGCATTTGTTGCACCAAAATGCATGAAAAAGTATTCATATGGTCTATAACACATCCTAATGGTAATATTTTGAATGCTAGATTGTTTAATTCACAACTGCTAGTCTCCAAATTGATGATCAATAATTGGGAACCACTTTACCTCATTCAACTAGTCAGAAAGATCATATATCCAAGGAAACAAATACCTTTTCTTTAACATAACTCATTTGAGATTATAGTAATAAACACATAAGAAACGTGCACCATCAGCTTTCTTTAAAAAGAGTATAGGTTCTTCCCAAGGAGAAACACTCAAGAATATAAATAATTTCTTATAAATAACCTACTTCAGTCTTCAAATCTTTTAGTTTAGTTGGATCTATATTCTAAGTAGGGATATATATCAAGTTAGTACTATGGAAAAATAGAAAAATAACTAAACCCATATTATCAATTGGTAACAAAAGAAGTAATAATGAAAAAGGTGGGAAACTCAATGAAAAATGAAGCGAGTTCGTAACTTAGAGATTCTTAATCCATTTTAAAAAAATGAAATTACCCTGGCCCACTGTAGAAAATAAGGTCAAACAGAACTTCAACATGGGTCCCATTATACCATAAAGACATGTACCTCCAATCAAGAATGGTAAAGGAGACCCACCTAATAAAATACTCAATTTGCGACTGATGATCCATCAATGAATCCATCCTAATAATGACGTTATGGTATTTCATATTGAGAACCATAAACTTCTAGGAAAGTTCAATCATTGATTAATAGAACAAAGATTTTGGCAATAGAGATCCTTCCCTCTCTTCACTGTGAGGGGTGTAGTAATATCCATCATAAAATATAAAATATCCATAAAAAGAGTAAAAAAACCGAAAAGATGCATTTATATGAATGAGTTAGATTCACTGGTACCAAATAAAGAAATCACCAATGATGAAGCTATAGTGATGGTACCTATCACAGTTAAAGAACACGTGTCAAATTTTTTTATAGACTCCTCCACTATGTGAAGAAGATTTATTATTGATTCCTATGGTCGGAACCACTTTTTAATGAAGTATATGATTACACTATAGTAATTTTAGGTTTTTTGATCCCATTCCACATCATAGAGTATGATATATATATAACTAAATTTTTAGAAGTGTCTTAACAATTCATCGGAACTGTAGATATTGGGTGCTTTTGTGAAAACTTGTTTTGAAAGGAGAACCTTACCACATTTGAAAAAAAAGTTAAAGGGATTATAAAATTAACTTTAGGAGGTCTAGAAGAACCCTGCTATCGAGATCCACTGTGATTCTCATCAAACCTCCATTTTTATGTAAAATAACATTAAGAACTACCAATGGGAGACAAGGAAACTCCCATCAACTCTAACATACCATCCAGGTCATGATCAATAATCAACACTATATCCAACCCATCATCATTATAGTTCATCATTATCATGTAAAAACGAGATCAAAAAATATATTGGATTCCAATCTCAAATCATCATTCCTTAGTTTAATCATTAGTCACAATATCCATAAAAAAATTGAACTAGTTCAATATAGTGATTTTCATATTGAGCCATAGTCTTGTCACATTGTTGGATATTAAGAAACTACATTGAATTTGATAAAACCAAGGGTTGTGGATATAATTGATCAGTAAAAATGAAATTGAATTATTTGTACTATAAGCCTTTATTATTATTATTTTTTCTCCATTAAGTCCCAACATCTCCTTCTAGGACCCTCAATCTTAATAGTGGAACAATTCACATTAATTAAGTATGTTGTTTCCAATAACCTTGAAAGTCACTCAATTCATTTAAACCATTCCTCAGACTCTTGAGGATCCTTAGAGCCTTGGAATGATGATGGATTCTAGGGAAAAAACAATTGGGAATGATATCAAGAGTTTTCCCATCAAGGTTCCATGAGGAGAGATTGAACAGGAATAGGTTTGGCTACTTGTCCAAGGTCATGGATAACATTCACCACTATCACAATGAGATTCTAGTGAACATCATGGTTTTCTTGATGGGGTTCATCGATAGCTCCCTACTATGTGCAATAAAAACATCTTATCAAAGTCCTGATGCTACACACCATCACCAGATAATAATAAAAACATTAATAAGGATATTCATATCAAAAATTCAATTGGATTTCAAAAGCATATGATTTAAAAAACAATCTAATTAAATTGGGAAAATAATTTAAGCAGATTAAAATATATATTAAATTTTTTTTACCAACCACCCAAGGTGACTTAAGGTGCTTTGTGATTAGGGATGGATATACACATTCTGATAACTACTTCCCAAGTCCCCTAAATCATACCTATTGTATAATAGGACAATTCAGAACATATAACAACTTCAAAGAAATATTATGAACATGGAATTTTTAAATAACTTTGTCATGAACTATCCCAGATATCATGTTATCCTAATAAAGAAGTTGAAACTTACATATCCCTAAGAGTTTTTAAAATCTACATGGGTTGGTGACTAGAAATATAAATCATACAAGATCAATGACAAATATATTTAATATAGAAATAGTTTAAGATAAAATATACAAGATGGTATATCAACACTTTATTGGGATAAAGAACAATATGTCAAATTGGTAAAATAATACCCATATAGATATATAAACAACCCCAAAAATCCTCCACCCATTATACCAACAATAAAGTGTCAATAGTATACAAAACCTATGTAACAAGTGGATCTTATCTTCAACAATCACCATGACCACTCCATGGTCCCAAGGATCATGGACATCCACCACCTCCCTGTTGCATTTTTACTTTTCTTGGACATAGAATAACTGAATCTAAAAACCCATGAAGGAAAAGGTAGGGTGTGAGATATAAATCTTATTAGGTTCTCCCCAAGTGTCCCCTAATAGAATATATAACAAAAAAACAATTATTTCAATTTAAATAAAATTGTGTTTCGCATATCAGGTCATTTTTATTTTAAAAAACATTATTTTTTCAGTAGATGGAAAATATTTCAATGTAAGATTAAAAAATTATATATATATAAACATTTTTATAAACAAATTTAATGACTAAAAAAGTTCAATATTCAATGGAATATATAATTAAAACATACAAAATAATAACCATAGTCATATTCCCTATAGTGCATTATTTTTTGGATATATGATCCTCACACTTCTCCGATCAGTGATCATAGATAGACATGGGTGTACAAATCGATTAGGCTCAAGATGAGTGTGACTCATGAATATCTCATATGGGATAAGAATTCCAAATACGTTTTATGGTATAGTTTTCATCATAAATATATTTAAAATAGATCTATATCCAATAATTATTATCCCAAATAACCCACTAACTACCCTGTCTTTCATGTTTTCAATCATTCAACAAAAAATTGTAAAATAATCTCATTTAAAATTAATCATCATTTATAATTCAATTTCACAATCATATGTTAAAATATAAATTTTCTATTTTAAAAACAAAAAATAGTATTTCATCATTTCATTCCTTTTTCAATATAAAAACATTCATAGGCTTTCACTATTTCAATTTAATCCATCTATTGAAAAAAGTTTCAAATTATTTCATCAATTCCAATATTATCAATATTCACCCAACAATTCTAATTCCATTTGAATTTGGGGTTTTCCCAACATAAATTCCATTTCAAAATTCAATTTCAAATCATTTTAAATTTTCTATTATAAATAAAATTATGTATTTTCCAAACAAATCATCAAACTTAGGGTTTCAATTACATGGAAAATTATAATTGGAACCATAGACCTTTAAATCATGGGATTAAAGGATCAACACTCTCAATAAGAACACCAATGATGGTCAAACGATAATAATATATATTAATAATATCTAAATACAAGATAGAAGAATAAAAGGATTATAGTCATTAAGATAGAGTATAGATCCATTAAAAACATGATGATCTAATACACTTTGTGTAGGAGAAGAGGTAATATTGAAAGAAACTACAAAGGATTAGATCCACTTAATAGAGAGGCATAAAATATTCTAACAGAACATAAATTACCTAATGGAGGTGGATAGAGGAAATAAAATCACCTATATGGATCCCCCATATATGAAAAAATCATATTAAGTATGAGTGGGGTGAATAGGAACTTAAACCACGAGGAATATAAATTTTAAATAACATTTTAGGGTAACAAATTCTGTGTCCACAGTTTCCTAAGGAGGGACACATAGTAAAAAAACCATGTGACCTAACCTTGTTCCCCCAATAGTATTTCTGTGAATGGGTGCATGGTTTCCACTTGGTTGGGGAATGGTTTTTTTAATCCGATGTCAATCCTAAAAATCCCTTTCTTGAGGCCACACAGTTTAGAGGGTCTAGATGCACGGTTTGGACAAACCGTGCACCCCTCCATAACACTATTAATGGGTGTATGAGTTATTATTGAGAACATAATGGTTATTACAAACCATACTTGAACTATAAACATCCCAAAGGGATTCAACAATTTTCAATATTTCACACAAATCTTATTGATACAAGACCCAACCAAAAGAGATCAAAACACGGGTCAATGAATACCTGAAATAATGTAATAGGATGTCACACATAAGATTTTTATTTGAAAAATATTTTATTTAATATGTATAATTATAGTTTCAACACTATCCAACATGTCACATTTTATTTATAGGATCAATGGATAAATTACCTTCATAAAAAACAAATTACAATGTTGGAAAACTAAAATGTTCAATGTGTGTAACAATGAAAGTAATTTTAATAATATATTTAAAACGTAGATATATTTATATTTGAGGTGTTTTTAGACATTATCATATACAAAATACTTTATTAATAAATTTTTATGTACTTTTCTTGAGGGTGACATCCCATTATTGAATTGTTTTGGATATTCACAAAAATTCCTCTCCTTTTCTCTTATAAAAGGTTACATCCTCTTATCTACTCCCCTCTCCTCCCAACCCTTAAAAATACTTTTGCTTAATCAATTACCCACCCAAATACTATTTTAACTTACATTTCCACGTTCTATATGCAATTGATAAGAGTATATACCTCTCATTGGATGTATTTTGGTGCAAACCTAAAGAGGTTTTCTGAAGAAGAGGTATTGTTCTAAACTGAGCATTAACATTATATTTATTCTTCATCCTACTTAAAATATTAATAAACCATGATTATATAATTAAAAAATAATCTATAAAATAATGAAATGTTATTATGTTAGGGTAAAAATCTACATCAATCTCATCATCCATCAAAAGGGAAACAAATCCGCCATTTTTTACCAAGGATCACCATATCTCAAATAGATATAATTCGTTTTCCATAATATTATGTCATGGATATTCATAATGATGGATTTAATGTATATATGTTATTTAAATTAAACAATAGTCATTATGCAAAGTTAATTTATAATATATTTTCTTAAAAATCCATAAATATAAAAATAACAACATCATTATTTCATACATGTGTACTACCACCCCATGAAGTGATGAGATTATTTTTCCATTACCTCCTCACATGGATGATATATGTAAGTGAATTTAAAGAAATAATACTATATTTAATCTATAATAATATTTCAAGAAAGATAAAATAACACTAAATTTATTTCCAAAATGATCACTACAATTGGAAAATGTCACTCATACATATGTACAACCCAAAGTGTACATGATTTTAATGTTGTTAATTTTTCATAACCATCCTTACTGATTAGTTTTAGAAATATAACTGATAAAAAATGAAAATTATTTCATCATAATTATTATTAAAATTATGAAATAATAATCCCATTGACCATATTTAACTTTGCAAAGTGATTTTTGACATATGATTAGAATGTCGTCACAACGTCAGACCTGAACCTAAATGATTAAATAATTGAACATAACATCATAATTACTAAAATAAAATTAATAATAAAAATTTAAAGATTTTAAAAAACTGATTAATTTAAATAATTTTATAATCAAGGAATTAAAAGAATGCATGTGATGAATCCGGCTTGATTTAAGTGATCCCTCTAAACCACTTGTTTCCTTATGTTAGGACCATTTTGAATTTTTAGATATATTTAAAGTTATATAATGACTCTAAATTATGTATTTATGTCTCAAACTTATATACATTGATTATTACCTCTTCCACTAATTGATTAATATATGAATTATGTTCATTTATCGAATGCCTTCATTATTACATTCCCATTTACTAGGATGTGAAGAAAGATTATAGAACTCGATTATTTTAATGTGAAATTATTGTGTTTATGATTTATGATTGATTTACCTTTTTGTACACAAAAACTATGAACAATTTATAGATAGTGTGCCTAGATTGTGCACCAAATCATTGGTAAATTCTTTAGTCTCATGAGATTTTATTTATGGGATTAGGGAGTAAACCTGATCAATAACAAGACATTTCCAAAAATATGGCATTTCTTAAGAAGCTATCCTTGAATCATGTTTATATATTTCTATATGTTTCTTCCACATTTACTATTTTACCATGATCATACGATACAATGTTATTTATTTTTTACATCCTTATGATTACTCATTATCCTTCTCTATTATGTTATCTAGTTGTACCTTTGACTCATACATTATGTTTCCATATCATATTTATTCCCTTTCTAGGATTGTTTCTCACCCATATATTTTATGTATTCATTAGGTTTTCCTGTGTTGTTTATGTATCTGAAATTTATTTATGTTCTTCATATGGAGAATATAATAAAAAATAAATGTTTTAAATTTCCATTTGGAATATCATGATCCTAGTCATAAAAAAACACTACACATCACGATATATGAGGTTATACTTATTCGATATTAATTCTAAAAAATCATGTAATAATATGTGTAAAAGTAGTCGGTCACTATTGATATTGATTAATCTATTTTAGAAAATTCATATTTTTATGTTTACTAATGAGTACAAAATAAAGTGATGGGATTTTGACTTTATATCCTTTATTAAGAACTTCTATTAGTATGGTTATATGTTTCCATTGAGGAAAAAGTTTTAAAACATTAAAAATATCAATTCCATCAAGTCAAACTTATATAATCAAGTATAAAAAAAATTACTAACATTTTCTGATATGATTATCGGTTTCAATAATTTATCTAGAATTTTTTTGATAATCTGAGTGATTGTGGAATTATTTCACAACTCTCTCTACTTGTATTTCCATAATGAATTGGTTTTTCTGAGTAGTGTATTCATACGTTTATTATGTGGTTTGATTGGAAATAAGTCAATGTGACCCTCCTATATCAATTTTGTGAGGTTCTCTGTAAATCATTACATTGATTCATAATAAAATTCCATAAAAAGAAATCATAAAGAAGATATATGAGATATGGACTGGTGTAAGAGAAGTATATCAGTTGTATGGATTTGGGTTGTGAAGAATATGTGTGATGTTTTTTTGGAAAAAAATATCCCTATATCATAAAAGTTATTTTTTTTTGTATTTTAAAATAAATATTGGGATATTATTTATTAAATAAATTGATAAAAAAATGTCTTTACTACATGATATGGTATTTTCCATGAGAAGGATTATTTCAATCAAGGAGTAAATAAAAAAACCTATAGAATTTTAGAACTAATAAACAGGTTTTTTCTAAAGATAAGATGATATATGAACCCAATAAAAGATTTGAAAATGGAACTTACATAAGTTACACTAGATCTTCCAAGGTCTATTTGGGTTCCTTTTGATTCCAAGAGTTATTTGTTTTTCTGTAAATAATTAATAAGTAATGTTCATATATGATATCTATAATACTAACCGAGATTCCAATTAATTATATCATTAATATAAATGTTTAAGGAATATAATAATAGAGATATACTATACGTATAATGACTATTTTTTATCATGGTGTATTCACCTTATAGGTTGAGATTCAGAGGGTTCGTCAGGGTTTTATATATAGAAAATAACATGAATTATAGTGCATATAACAATAATGATATATTTTTGGAAAAAGGGTATAAAAATTCATTTAATTAATAATAAATATATCTTCTCACCCAGAGTGATGATAAATTCCACTAATATATTAAAGGATATAATAATTCACCATGATTATTAGATATATAAAATGGATATAAAGAATACTTTTGTTATAGTGAATCTTTATAAAGGATGTGTGTATAAGATTACTCTAATATGTGTATGTGCTAAGTGATGATACTATGGTATGTTCATAACAACTCTCTATTTATAGATTTAAGAATGATTCATGATGTTAGAACATATGGTTTGACGGTTTAACTAATGATTTTTGTTTCAAAAATAATATGTAAGATTCGTATATATACCATTTGGCTAATAAGAGAAATTTTTTATTTATTTTATTATTTATAGAAGACATACTTATCAAAAAAATAATTTAAAAAAATTATTCAGTAAATGTGGTTAGGAATATTTTTTATGATGAAATAAATTAGCTAATAATCATTTATACTAGGTATTAATATATATATAGATAGGTCAAACTGAATATTTTCTCAGGGTTAGAACACTTAAATTAGAAAAGTACAAAAATGATTTAGCATAATGAAATATCAAAAGGGTTCATTACCATTAATTCATGGCAAGAGTCCTCCAAATAATCAATTTCCTTATAACGTGTTATAAATAAGAAACATGGATAAGATTCTATACGTGTCTATCATAGTATTTATTGTAACATCCCTGATCCGAGATCCATTAAACCGATCCCTCAAGTCGTATCTCTATATGACCTCATGAGTGCCTACACATATGCCATAGGTAGTCAACTAATAGAGAGAGTTCAATAAATGACATAGGGATATTATAACCTCTTTATTATATTAATCCAATAATTGATAAAATATGAATGAAAGGAAATAATAAAATGTAAACAACAAACATGATATATTATCCCAAAATTGGGTACAAGACCAAAAAATGGTAAATATGCAATGTGATCTCAAATAGTTACAATTTTGAGGAAGAACTAAAATAACAATAAATAGATGAATCCCCAAAATATTTCCTAACTCAATGTCCATATCCCCCATCCATGCACATCCCAAGCCAAAATCAACCATCTAGCATAGGACCCTTTCCCTTGTGCTAACCTTCAACCGGGAAATCGTCTTGGTTACCCAATGAAGGCACAAGGAGGGTCTGAGAATAACTCTGTAGGCCACAAAAAATGGTGTCTACCAAATTATTCAGTCTATAAAGATAGTGTATTAATGGAATAAATGAATTATAAGATAAAAAATGAAAAATCGAGTGCAATTAGTTAACAATATACACTTAAAATATTTTTATCAATTTTTTAATGGGATAAGAATTTTAATCAATTACACAATCGACTATGCCAACCATATAAAAATGAATAAGGGGAGAAAATTGTTTCCCTACCTCAATATGGAAATGATTTTGAAAAATATATAGTACAAACCTCAGATCCCCGATCCAAGTAGTCTGATCATTTGTTACCGTTAGGCGAATAGATCCTCAATCTGACTCCCAAACCCATTCATTAATGTGGTGGTGTTTGGAGACTTAGACTAACCTGACATATGGTCATAGATACTCAAGTCCAATACCCCACACATAACATCATTCCATGTGATCATTCTTCATTAACCGTTTACCACATATACCAATTGAAAAATCATACACATCGAACTCACATAACATTTCCAATTCATAGTTCATTCAACACATAAATCATATTCATTCTTCAAGATAGTAATTCATTTACCATTTACATTTCTTCACTCATTAACTCATTAATATTATTTAAAATTCCGCTAATTCAATGTAATCAATGAATCCAAATTTACAACAATTTCATCTCAAAATTCATGTTAACAACGAAACAAAAATATCATAGATTTTCTATCATAAAATGATTTTCACATGATATAACTAACTATCATTAGAATTATATAATAGAACCATCAAATTGAAATTCACATAACCAAAACCATGTTTGTGAATATGGAACACCCCATGGATGGCCTTTTTTCTGGTCTAGTCAAACTCAACACATCCCACAGGGATCCTGAGGGGTTCACATCATCATTTACCTGACAAATTTATCATTTATTACAATGTAAATATAAAAAAATAATATGGAACCCATTTAAAAAACCAAATACACATAAACTAACCTCAATACTATGGGATATACTATATATACCACTTACAACAATTTTGAAGACAACTGAATGCTCAACCATTCCCATTGATTCAAATTCCAACACCATTCAAATCCCCCAAAATATACTACATTGGTAAAATGAGGTTTTTATTCACACGAATAAGAATAATTAAACAATCCCAAATCTAAAAAAGGATGGAAGTGGAGTTTTATACTTAAACGTACCTTCAATTCATAGAAATCGGGGCTCTAAATTGCTTACAAATGTTGGAGATCAATCTTTGGGATGTTTTTGGGTAATTTGGTTCCTTAATAAGGATGAAGAAGGAAGGATGGAGGATAATATTGAGTCAAAACACTTATGTTTTGATAGAGAAATGGGAGAAAATCCAGTTTCAATGAGGGTTGTGGTTTGGATGTGTAGTTGGCCAAACCATACGAGAACTTCCCCCCCCCCCTTTTCCTAAGAGGGGTCATGTCACATAGTGTCTTATGGAGTCAAAATGGTTTGGAATCCCCCTTTCATGGTTTCTTTAAACCATGAAACACTCCTAATGGTATTCATGGTTAGGTCAGGTGGTTACAACTAACTACATGGAAACCTTGAAAAATGAACTGGATGAAAATTTCACTCTGTTTTCTTGTCTCGAACCCATGGAACATACGTAAGCTTCCACATACACTTGAGAATCACTTCATTAAAATAATTAAATGTAATTAAACCATAACATCATTAAGAATGTAAATAAACAGATTTCTGAGATATTACAACCTCCCTACCTTATAAATGCTCTTACCCAATCCACTCACCTATGAATCACTGATTTCTCTAGTTAAAGAGAGCATGGAATTGTGCCCTCATATCCATCTCCATCTACAATGTTTTCTTCCAAACAAAACGATAAATTCATAACACTCTAAGAAATGACTGTAGGTTCTGGGCGCAGTAGAAGTGCAGTGGTGGGTGTACCCAACTTTTATTTTTGTCGTTAACGATGATCAATACAAGACCTGTCACGATAATAAAACAACAGATATTCAGATTAGAATGAATAATGAAATAAAAAGAGGGGAGTCCCAGAACCATATAGTGGATCATCATATGTTGGTTATAATTAGAATAATTAAAATTAAAGAATTTCCTTGATGGAATTCTATCTCCGTTGAAGTTTTCATTCAAGATCGGATGTGATCTGTCATTGCATCATAGAATCCAATGATAGGGTTCCTATAGCGGTGATCCACTCATGCTCCATATATCTCTAGACTTCTTCAAAGGAATCACCGAGTACTAGCATGGAAGACACTTCACTTGTGATATTCCACTTTTATCGCCTTGAGAGACACTTACAAAGTGCTCTCCTTGATTCGGTAGAGGATGATCTATCTCATAGCTTGAAAACATTCTAGGAAGAAAATAATTATCTCTTGGATTGAGATATTTCTCTAGATCCGTTGTGAAAAACCACAAGGAATTTCTAGGATAATGAGAATAATATAATTTGTATTTTAATTACATAGAATAATAAATTGAATTAATTACCCAAAAGCATTTATTAATTTCATTTTGTTGTTAGTAATACCCCATGTCTAATAATAATAGTTCAGTGTTATTATTACTTGACACACGCCCATAGAATTACACATAATATTATTTAATTGAATAAGTAACTTTATTTCTTACAAATCCCGAGAAAGACTACATGGCGTGAATATTAGTATATAGGATGTGTACTTTTTTTCAATTCTCTTTATTTCCTCCACCACATTTAATAGATCTTGAATAATGACTATTTATTTGATAATTAAATATTACTGAATTACTCACTAATAAATATATTATCTCTCCCACAATATATTCTCTCAAATAAACAGTGTCAAAATAAATGCAATCAAGAATCCATAATTAATTATTAAAACACAATCGAGAATAATCATTATTCAACTTGTTAAATTAATATTTAACCGAGATACTTGGACAAACATAGTGTGTGAACCACTAGGCCTCTTTCTAAGTGGAAATAGGTGGATCCTTCATAATGTCCATGGTTAGCGTCTAGCTACATGCAAAGGCACCTATAGAGAAATAAGTTAATGTCACAATGATGTGTCACCTCCTACCAATGCCTGCTGTGTAATATTATCACTTTTTCTTGATTTCTCGAATCAAGCGGTTTGCATACTGGTTTCATCAACCCATGTGCTCGATTATTCTTAAATTGAAATCTTAGAATTGAACTTTACCATTTCTTACCATGCCCGTGAATTTATTTAGGATATATCAATTCCATCAAAGGATTTGAGAATTCTACTTCAATTATGGAACAAAAGAGATAAATCCTTTATTACATTATCTTTTAATGTAGTATTAATTGTGACACACCCAATATATCTTATCTCACTGTGAACGATGTGTCATCACCATTTTTTTCAATACATCTAAGTCAATGAGTCTTAATACCCAATAATTATAATATTAAAGTAGAAGGACCAATACAAATGTCCGTAGATATGAACATCCAATGACACTATGGAAAGTGGATTTCCTAATAGAGGGTCTCGTTATCCTAATATCCTCCTAGATATTACCAATGGTGCACACCATGAGAAGGTGACTCAATTTTTTATGAGTCCTCAACCCCAATGGCATGTATTATTTGTGTCCCTAAAATAACATCATCCGACTATAGAACATATATTTTAGAATAGTATTACGGAACTTCTGGGTTCTCATCATAGAAGGGATCTGCTATGAACTTTTAGTTCAACGGCTATCCTTAGGACATTATCACATGCATTGTCATTCAGAAGAACAATGAAGATGTGATATGGTTTTTATTAATGAATAAATTAAAAAGTAGTTGGTTCTAGGACCCCAAATCTCTTAGAATCCCACATGGACAACATCCAAATTCTAACAACCTTTAACCCTCTATCTCTAACATGATATTCATGATTCTGCTGAGATAGACATTTAGTCATGGGGTCTTCCACGTTCCCTTCCAAGCACAATCTACTCACTGAAACATCACCCCTTTAAAAGAAATAACAAAAGAGGTGATACTTACAGCGTATCCTCTTTGACCTTTGATGTGACCTTAGTTCTTTTGAAAGATCCACCACTACATTATTATCACAAAACAATGTTATAGGATCTTTACTGTTAGGCACCACATCAATATCATGGATAATGTTCTAAATCCAGGAAGCTTCCTTGGCTACCTCAGAAGATGCTATATATTCAGGCACCACTATAGAATTGGCAACAAATAGTATCTTTGAACTCTTCCAGCTCACAAATCCTCCATTGATACAGAAAACATATCCAAAATGTGACATGAGATTATTATGATCTGTCCAAAAACTAGCATCATCATACGCTCTGATAAAAAGCACCTCGTCTCCTCCATATAAGATGAACACATATTTAGTTCTTCTCAGATACTTAAGAATAGTCTTAATAGTAGTTCAATGTCATTCTCCTAGATCTTCTTGATATCTATATACCATGATCAGTTCATAGGCAACATCAAGCATGATACATAACATGAAATACATGATGGATCCTATAGCCAAAGTGTATGGGATCTTACTCATTATACCTTTCTCATGTTGTGTCTGAGGACACATTTTCCCTGAACGATGTAGGCCATGTGACACTGGAACTAATCCCCAATTGGATTGTTCCATACTAAATCCCTTTAGAATTTGGTCAATGTATGTACCCTGAATTAGTCCATGTAGCCACTTGTATCTATCATGAATGATCTTGATCCCTAGAATGTAGGTTGCTTCACCCAAGTCCTACATGGAGAAACACTTGTTCAACCAGTCCTTAACTGACTGTAAGACTGGTACATCGTTTCCAATAAGAAATATGTCAACAAATTATACTACTCAGATAGCACTACATTCCCATAAAACCAATTATAAATACATGAATCATGTTCATTCTTAAGGAAACAAAATTATTTTATGGCTTCATCAAATTGAATTTTTCTTGACCTGGATAATTTCTTTTATCCATAATTATATTTTTACAACTTTCAATACCATTTCGATTCACCTGGTGTCATAATCCTTTCTAGTTGTATCATATAGATATCTTCCTGAAAGTTCCTGTTAAGGAATTTTGTTTTGACATCCATCTTCCAAATCTCATAGTCATGGTAAACTACTATGGAAAGAAAGATTCTTATGGATTTAAACATGGAAACTAGCAAGAAGGTTTCATCATAGTCAATTCTGTAACGTTTTTTCAATTCTTTAGCCTTTAGCCTTGCTTTATAGGTGCTAACATGAACATCCATGTCTAATTTTACCTTGAATACCTATTTGCATCAAACATGATTTACATCAATTTTCTCATCAACTAGAACCCATACATGGTTCTGATACATGCAATACATCTCAAAATTCATAACATATAGCCATCTTGTAGCTTTTGATCTTTATAATTCATCCTTATATGATATAGGTTCATCATTTCCCACCAATAATTATCCACTATCCTCGATGACTAGGAAACCAAATCTATCTGGTTCCCTTACATTTCCTGAGCTCCGACGTAGTACTTGTGTTTCTGGAAACTCTTCCATGGGGACCTGTGGAACTTGTTGATGTACAAACTCTTTTTTATCTTGAGAATCGACTTCATTGAAGTCAATATTTCTCCCACTATAATTTTTTTGGATGTTATCCCTCTCAAGAAATATGGCTTGTCAGGAAACAATCACATTCTTTTCTGAAGGGTTATATAGGTAATATCCTTTTCTTTTCCTTGGGATATCCTATAAAGATACACCTAGTGCCCCGGGGTGGTAGTTTGTGGTTTGATAAGGCCTTAAAAAATCCCTCTCATCCCCATACACATGTGTGAGAAAAAATGTGTTTCCTTCCAATCCATAATTCAGAGATAATTCCATTTTCATTCTTAGTTGGTAGACAGTTTAATGTGTATGCTGCAGTTTGTAATTAATATCCCCAAAAGGTTAATGGAACATCTACATGACTCATCATTGACCTCACGATGTCCAACAAGGTGTGTTTCCTCCTTTCACTAACACCATTACACTATGGTTTTTAATGACGATTGATCTGATATAGAATCCCAAACTCTTGTAGAAGACAGATTAACTCTTTGATCAGATATTCTCCACCTTGATTGGATCGAAGCTTCTTTATCTTCTTACCAAGATGATTCTCTACTTCATTCTTGAATTCCTTAAATTTCCTTATGTCTTCTAACTTATACCTCATTAAGTAGAAATATCCATATATACTCAAATCATTAGTTAATGCAATGATGTACGAATATCCACCTCTAGATTCTACTAGAAATGGTCCACACACATCTGTGTGCACCAATCCTAGAAGCTTTGTGGCCCTTTCACCTCATCCATTAAAAGGAGGCTTGGTAATTTTACCTTCTAAACAACAGTGACATCTATCATGTTGTTTTAGCTCAGTAGAGTCTAAATAACCATCTTGGTAGTTCTTTTTCAAGTGCTTCTTATTTACATAACCAAGACTGTGCTGCCAAAATAGGGTGATGTATGAGTCATGTGAGTTTGTTTCATTATTGATTTCCAAAACATGGTTACTGTAATTTAATACATACAAACCATTATTTAAATATCCCTTACCATAACCTACATTGTTCTTATAAAAGAAAAAACCCTTATTTAGAAACATGAAAATAAATACATCCATATCCAAACATGATACCAAAATTATGTTCTTGGTAAACTAGGTACATAATAACAGTTATGTATAACCAAAAGCCTCTTAGTTGGCAATGAGAGATGGTAATATCTAATGGACAATGCAGTCAACCTCACACCATTTAGAACTCGATGATCCATCTCTCCTATGACAATCTTTATAAATCTACATGGTTCCAACATTTGAATACAGATGTGATCCCCACAAGTTGTATTTAATACCCAATGTGTTGAAATGGAATGATTACACTCGATAAAGGACACGACTTTAGCGTCCCCACGCTTCTGGGTGCAGTTCCTCTTCTAGTGGCCTGGTTTGAAACATTAAAAGCATACTCCCTCTCATTCCATTTCATGCCTATATATATTACCCTTCTTGAAGGGATGGTGCTCAGGGGCTTCAAACCATTTATGAATCCTTGGCCCCTTTTACTTGTCCATCCTTTTCTTATTCACCATAAGGACTGCTAGTTTGTCACACCCCACGTGTTTATCTACCCGAAGAATTAATTACAGAAGTTAAAATATTCTCTTCTTATTGTTGCTCATGTTGTAGTGGAAAATAAATCTAGAGAAGGTCTTGGACAGTGATGATAGGGTGAGATCTGTATGCAACTCATCCTGGAACATAATCCCAAATATTTCCAAGCGTTCAATGTAGCCAATAAGATTGAAAACATGAGGCCCAGCTGGTGCAGACTCTCCAATAATAGTTGTTAAATTTTTTTTTGATATCTCATATCCATCCTATCTCACCTTCTCTTGATAGAGATCCTTATGGTGAGACATCATTCTATACATGCCCATGTTTTCATATAGCTTGAAGAGCTCATTAGACATGGACGATATCATGAAACATTGTAAATCTGTGGCATCATACATATTTTTTATATAAAGATAAAACTCATCATCACTATCCTTTTTTCCAAGCGCAACTATAATAGGCTCTTCTAGCACATACAATTTCCTCTCGTGGCGAAGGATGAAACATAAACGCCTTTGACATTCCTAGAAATTAGAGTCGGTGAGAAGGTTTTCCTTCTCATGTATGGTTATGAATTATATGTTTGAAGTCATTTTCATTTTTTTATAAAAATTAGTATGAAAAAAGTTTTATTACTTTATTATTATAAAACTAAGAGAAATAAATAAATTAATACATATTAGTCTCCCAATATTTTATCAAAATCTAATATCCTTCACTATTGACTTCAGAATATTCTGTTTCCTAAATATTCTAGTGGAAAGGATCCATATTTCCCTTCAAATTACCCCAACAAGGGTTGGTAAATGAACTTGAAGGGTTTTAGGTAGGCATTCCAAATTCCAAATATGTTAATTTTCATCTCCTGGATCTGCTGAGTGAACTCCCTTATTCGAGAATCCTGTTATTTTGGGTTTCCACAACCATTCCCTCTTGGTCACCCCAAGTCCTATTGTGATAGTCATCCCTTAATGTGAACCTTGTCAATTCAACCCAAATCCTTGAAATATAATTCCCACATAACTGAAAGAACCCCAACTAGAGTTGGTCATTCACTTTCAACAATGGTTCTATTCTAACAAAGATTATGGAAGGTTATACCAACTTTATATTACATTGAATGATTTTATCCTTATACATAAATATCAATTTTATTATCTGTGATTACATTATTTTTAATATTAAGTAGGATATACTTAGGTGATGAACCATGTCTAAGATAATATTTACACATAAGGTAGTTTTATTTCAGTTCCATCTTTCATGCTTGTTTAATTCATTAATTTGTTTGATCATGAAAACACACCCAATGTAAATAAACCATTCAACTAACAGAAATAATAATAATGTTATGATCCTGATCTTTTTCTATTGGTTTGTTTATCTAGTTGTTGATAAACTAACCCACGATCTAGGGAGAAACACCTTGAACCTTTCGAGTTCGTGTTTACAGCTTTCCACCTGTCCACCATTTTATCTCATTGGATTGGTTCCAACTTGGATTATAATATGAGCCACCTCCACTAGCAAGGGACCTCCATCCATTACATGTTCTTTAACCTCACTCATAGGTGAGGGGTAAAATGGAGTTTTATATAAATGAAACATATGGAACACATGCCCTAAATATTAATGAGGAGAAGGCTCGAATGCCAAAAAATTTAATTTAAATAAATAAATTAAAATGAAAACATTCACTTACAAAGGTATTGGTCTAGATCATGATCATACATACATGAAACAATATCTACGCATAAACAGAACTAGTATTCAATTATTTAATCATTCCTATTTAAGATAAATCATGCTCAAATCAATTAATTATCTTTAATTACTCAATCCTTTTATCTTAAATCCTTTTTCGGAATTTCCATGAGATTCTCATCTATTATAATTTAAAAAAATTATTTAAAACTATCGTTGTACATAACTTGTAACTTGGAGGAAACCCAATGAATTTCCATTCATAACTACCCAATGAGTAGAAATGAACATTACAGATATGTTAAATTAATCACATATATATAAAACACTAATCAGTTGTTGTGCCTTTTCTTTATGCCCACAGTATGGTATGCATATTAAGGGGTTTTATAATATAATTATAAATTTTAATAAATATGCATATTTTGGAACAGTACATGGTGTGTAGTTGCGAGTACACAGTGGGTAATTTTTTTTACCATCCATCTGAAGTACATGGCTGGGGACATGGTGTGTAGATGTAATTCAAAAATCATCTGACTACATGGTGTGTTTAGTGGGACACATGATTTTTAGTATCCGCGTTACACAGTTTCCAGTTGGAAATTTGTGTACGGGGTACACGGTCCAACCCTTACCTGAAGGGACTACACACCATGCTCAGTGGTCCACACGACGTGTAATCCAGAAACTGTGTGCCACCTATTCTTGGTCAACACAGATAGGCATAAATACTTAGATAGAATCCATCTACAAGGCCTGGTTTGATGGGCCGTCATGGTGAATGGAACCTATACTACACAGTGTGTATTGCCGAATACATTCTGTGTGTTCCGGTGTTGTATAGCCAGCAATATGTTTCACATCCGGATGAGATCCTCTTTTTTATTTTAATCAAAATTAAAAAAATCATTTTTATAAGGTGAATGAAAAATTAAATAGGAGGAATAGATTTCAAGATTCCGATTTATAGAGCGATTTAATTGAATTAAAAAAACTAAATTATTAAATGCATAAAACCCCAATGAAAAAATAAATAATTATAATCAATGGTATGACCCCTCTAATACAACTTGTATGTTCTGGCCACAGCAGATGTGCGTTGGTGGGTTTACCCAACTATAATTTTTGACTTTAACAATGATCAATCTGAGATCTTTCATGATAATAAAACACTAGATCTTCGGAATAAAATGAATAACAAAAGAAAAATATTGGAGTTCCAGAACCATAGAGAGTATTATCATATGTTAGTTATAATTAATTTAAGTAAAATACAATGATTACATTCATGGAATTATCTATGCATTGATGTTTTCAGTCACTACCTGATGTGATCTATCGTTGTGTCATAGAATCCATGGGTAGGATTCATCTAGCGGTGATCCACACATTCACCACTTATCTCTAGACATCGACGAAGGGCTCTCTGGGTGATAGTGTTGAAGAGCCTTCATTTTCAATGTTCGCCTCTGGTCACCTTGAGATCTGCGTGCAGAGCGCTCTCATTGATCCGGTGGAGGGGGATCTCTCTCATAGCCTAAGAGCGTTCTTGGAAGAAATTAATTCTCTCTTGTCTTGAGATCTTTCTCTAGATCCATTTTTCAAAACCACAAGGAATTTCTAGGATAATGAGAATAATAAAATTGGGATTTTATTGACTTTGAAAAATAAAATGAATTAATTACACAAAATAATTTATTCCTTTAATTTATTTATTAGTAAGACACCATGTCTTATAACAACAGTTGAGTATTATTATTACTTGACATGCACCCAGTGAATTACACATCATATTATTTAATTAAATTTATAATAATAGTTCTCACAAATCCCCAGAAAAACTACACTTAATCTATATTAATATAAACAATGTGTTCTTTTGCTTTTCCATTCTCTTTATTTCCTCCACCACATATTTTACATCTTCAATAACGACAATTTATTTCTTAAATAAATATTATTGCATTAATCGCTAATAAAAATATTATTTCTCTCACAATATATTCCCTTGAATAATAGTGTCGAAATAAATTTGACCATGAATCCTTGAATAATTATTAAACAACAATCGAGAATAATCTTTATTCAACTTTTTAAATTAAATTTAAAATGCGATACTTGGACACACGTTGTGTGTGACCCTCTAAGCCTCTTTCTCATTGGAATTAGGTAGATCCTACCTAAAGTCCAAGGATAGAGTCTAGAAACACATCATGGAATCCATAAAGAAAGAATTTAACACCACAATTCCATGTCACCTCCAACGAATGCTTACCATGTAATGTAATCCCTTTGTCTTGATAACTCGAATCAAGTGGGTTGCATGCTGGTGTCATTAACCCATGTTCTCGATTATTCTTTCATTGACTTCCCAAAATTGAACATTCTCATTACTTACCATGGACATGGATTTATTTAGGCTATATCAATTCCATCAAAGGTCCTAAGATATATACTTCCGTTATGGAACATAAGTTACAAATCCTTTATCGCATTATCTATTAATACAGTTTTACTAATTACGCACCCAAAATATCCTACCTCACTATGAATAGTATGTCATCACTGTTTTTGTCAATACATCTATGAGCGTGAGTCATAATAACCATTAATATTAATCTTAAAGTCTAAGGACCAATACAAATGTTGGAAGATAGGAATATCCAATGACACTATGGAATGTGGATTTCCTACAGGTTGGTCTCATTTCCATAAAATACTCATAGATATTACCAAGGGAGCACACCGTGGGAAGGTGACTCAATGTTTTATGAGTCCTCACCCCTATTGACCTATATTATTTTTTCCCTCAAATAACATCATCCTTCCATAGAAGATATATTTTGGAATAGTGTTATGACACTTTCGAGTTCTCATAATAGCAGGGATCCTCTATGAATTTTTAGTCCGTTAACTATCCTTAGGACATTATCACATGTATTGTCACATAGAAGAACAATCAAGATTTGAGAAGGAATTTATTAATGAATACTGTACAAAATAGTTTTTTCTAGGCCCCCATCTCAAAAAATGACATGGTATTTCATCAAAAAAAAATTTCCACATGATCCACAATATGAACAAGATTCTCCCCAATGGATGAATTAGACTCAAGGACAAAATCATCTGTATCAATAACATAGGATGGGTCAATGTTATTCTGTCGAATCAATGACACATGAAAAATGTCATGAATGGAACCTAACCACTCTGGAAGTTCCAAACAGTATGCCACTAGTCCAATCCTATAAACAATATCAAATGACGCCACATACCTAGGTGCCAACATACCATGTTCTTGAATCTGATGGTGACTAAACCTTGGTGACACCCAATGGAACACATGATAGACCACCAAAAACTCAAAAGGTTGTTGAATATGATGATCATAAGATTTACTCCTGCACTGAGATGTATCCAAATATTTTTTAATCAACTGAACGTATTCCAATGTTCCATGTATTAGACATTGTCCCAACCATAGTGATTACTCATACTCTATCCAAAAAATGGATATCTTCATTACCTACCATATAGAACACTATAAGGTTCCATATTATTCTTGAACTGGTAACTATTATTATAGGGAAAATAAACAACCACCAAATGAATCTCCCAAGATCCTCCAAAATCTGGGACACAGTCCCTAAATATTTCTTCTAGAATTTTAAAACTACTCTCCAACTATCCATCAATTAGTGTGTGGAAATATTTACTTAAAAAGTCTTGATTCTAGGTTTCTTTTCTAACCCCTAATAGTAGATTGATGTCAAACAAAAATCATGATCCGAAACTATAGTCCATGGAACCCTGTTCAACCATAAAATCATTCAAATGTAAAAAATCACCCTACTAGTGAATGGTGAAGGTCACTTCAATCAGTTAGAATTGTGCCACCTAGTTTAACCAATATAAAACTACCTGAATCACATCATTCTTCTAATGAATCCTCATAATTACCACCAAAAAAATCCATCATGATGTCAGCCAATTTAAATTCTTGAATTGTAAAATATGTCACCCCAATCCTAGTAAGCACAAATCTCGTGTACAATAACACAATAATGGCATGATTTCACAGAATTAATTCCACAGGAACTAATGATTTTATTATTCTTGGAAAAATAGATAAAAAATTAGTATTATATTACAAAGTAATACAGAAATTACGATATATTTGTTTTCTTTAGAGTATAACTCTTTTCCATCTAGTGCATCCTTACATATTTTCTTAGTATTATTCGTGGAATCCTAGGGAATGAAACAAAATAAGGATGATCGGAAATGCTCTGTAAGGGTCATGTATATCAAAATAAGTATTGAATAAATTATAATAGTCCATATAGAAAAGTAATTATTGAAGACTATTTCCGAACCTTTCGCCGGGGCGCGCCACACATCCGTCTGTGAAGACGCGCTGGCTGTTGCCCCACATTCCCTCTTTCTAATGGTGGGCGGCATCCACTCCCCATTCAGGGACATTTTCTCCTTGATTGAAATGCTATGATGGGACGGTGGTTCTTCCTTCCGTCTATTCCTCCTTGGATATCGTCACCTTGTTCGGGTCTCCCTCATAGGTGTAGTCATGTTTTGTGAAATTATTCCCAGTGCCATGCCTTGATGGACACCGATTAATTATGTTGCTTCTATTGAGATTTTCCAAAGGGTCCGTCCAGGGAAAAAATGTCGGTTAGGGGAGTAGTCACGTTGAGTCATCCCTGGAATGTCTAGACACTGGTATTATGGTGCATCTGGGTCTCTTCCACATATTATAGGGCTTTTCGAGGGCGCAAAAGCCCGAGGCATTCCACGTCAATTGCGGGGAATTCTATGCCATTGGCATGTATATGAGATTTTCCTCATTTTACCATGTTTAACACATGGTATGACAAAATTTTAACGTCTAGAGAAGATAGATCAGACTGATCAGAATGCTGACTATAGTGGATTAGATAGGTATACCCCCCATGAGGTATCACTGATGTAGCTGGGAAAACATGAACTCACCGGGATGTTGTGGCCTGGTTAAGAATCAGTATGGATGTGAATGATGTAATGGAATGGAGTGGATGAGGGTAATATGGAACCAGTATGTGGACATCAGTGGTTTGATGGGACCCTGATGAAGTGGAATCTCCAGGTCAGTGCATGGAGCCAGGGTGTCACAATGGCTGACCGTTGGATGGGGTCACAACAGCTTACCACAGGATGGGGTTAAAACGGATTACCGTTGGATGGGGTCACACCGGCATACCATTGGATGGAGTCACAATAGCTTACCGTTGGATGGGGATGAACCTCATGTAGTTTTCCTACGTACCCTACCTAGGAGACAGGAATCAAGGCCCACATAGCATGGGAATGGTGTGTGGCTTACACTCTAGACTGCCCGAGGTTGTCATGGAGAACCGATGCGAAGGTGGTCGGAACTACCGGTTGTTGGGAATGAACATCGGGGAGTATTTTTATGTACCTTACCTTGTCAAGGATCAAAGTCCACATAGTTTGAGAATGGGGGATTGGCGCGCCGACACGATGATGGATGGGGCAATGGATATTGGGCTTGAACCTTGGGGAGGATTCTTACGTACCCTGCCTTAGAAAGGATCAAAGTCCTTGTAGATCAGGTATGGGGCTGTTGAACCGATGTGAAGGGGTGTCAGAACAAGTGGGTGTTGTGCTTGAACCTCATGGAGGCTTCCTACGTACTTTACCTTTGCAAGCATTAAAGTCCACGTAGTTTGAATATGGAGGGTCAGTGAACCGACATGAATAAGGATTAGAGTTCTAGATGGATGGTGAACCTGAACCTTGGGGAGGCTTCCTACGTACCCTGCCTTAGCAAGGATCAAAGTCCTCGTCTATCGGGATGTGTGTTTTAACATCATCTAGGACAAAGGGACATATGGTTTAACGTCATGCGGGATGAAAGGGGGTGTACAGTTTAACGTCATGCAGGACAAAAGGGGGTGTATTGTTTAAGTTATTCTCAATGAAAGGGGGTGTACAGTTTAACATCATGCGTGATGAAAGGGGGTGTACAGTTTAACATCATGCTGGACAAAAGGGGTGTTCAGTTTAACATCATGTGGGACGAAAGGTGGTGTACACTTTAACGTCATGCGGGAGGAAAGGGGTGTATAGTTTAACATACTGCGGGACGAAAGGGGGTGTAAAATTTAACGTCATGCATGATGAGTTGTGATGCCATGGTAAACGCTTACTCTAAGATTACATGAGTCATGCTTGGTGTGAGAAACAAGGGACTGTAGTGACCCGGCGATCATATCACGAAAGTTGTGTCCTTGGAAAGTGGAATTGGGGCTTAGTCTCTTAGGTGGCCTAGGTAGAGGAATATTTGGACCCACTTGTGGTTAGGGGCCCATGGATATAGAGACTGGGACATACTCCATGATGGAGGCCTGGGCGGTGACAAAGCCCAGCGAGAGAGGGAAAGGGCGGTGAGACCCCTGTGACTGTCTCCCCTCTTAGTCCTTGGCACCGATGAAAGGAGGAGTACCGATTCCCATCACGCCCTTAGCCATCTTTGGGCACCAAAGAGGAATTTCTAGGGTCTTACACCAAAATGGAATCCCTTTTCCTATAGACAGACGCAACTCTAATAAAGAGGATATCATCACTTGGGAGGGGTTATCTCACTCCAGTAGAGAAGAGAGGGCATGGAGAATGTTTGAAGTGTGGAGCCCGAGATAGGTTGAATGGGGGAAAAGTCACAGTTTAACATCATGTGTTGAGGATGACGGCGCTTGGTAGTTTAATGTCTTGCAGCTCGGATGAGGTGGGTTCACTTCGCACCCATAGGACTTACATAACCAGTACCCGCTACACCTTGGTGAAGGGAAGGTACCAAAAATATTGTGGATGAGGGGTGTCTTGAGATGACCCCCTTTGGGTTCCATGTTAGCATGGCTATGAAAAGAAGAAATATCCATTAGCGTGGCTATGCGAAGAAGCATAAGGAGAAGCATCACAATAGGATAAACTATCCAAGGGACTTTGAAGTTACTTTTTATAAGCCTAGAAGGTCGGACAAGAAAATGGTGCATGATGTGGATGCCCGGGGGGGGAGAGGCACCCGCGAATGGAATCCATAAGAAGACCACCGGGCGCTCACGCAAGTGGGAGCCCTGGGAAACGTCAAGGTGAGGGGTCCTAGAGTGTTGTGCTGAACTGTTGAGGCTTGCACACAGTCGAAGTGAAATAGGAAGGGGAGCATGGA
This sequence comes from Viscum album, assembly GCA_963277665.1. NCBI lineage: Eukaryota > Viridiplantae > Streptophyta > Magnoliopsida > Santalales > Viscaceae > Viscum > Viscum album. The sequence continues at coordinate 895,620,459 of OY728136.1, read as the reverse complement.
AAACACCAGGCTGGAGAAAAATAGAGGAGATTGAAATGGAATATGTGGATCCAATGTTCTACGACCGAATAGAATTGTGCGCAAGGAATGGGGGTGCACGCAATAAAAGAGGATTGCGTGGAATTGGCTGCCATGCGTGCAAGAAAATAGAATTGAATGTAAGGGTGGGACCCCAAAGGGGTTGGGATTCAGTCTTAAACCAAGGGGATCTCGCACGAAGGAGGATCCCTGGGAGACTGGGAACAAAAAATTCTTCAACTGAAAGCCATCTTTGCACTCACAAAAGCCAAATTTCATGCACGAGAGCTGGTTCAGATTCATCAGCCTTCATGTCAAAGGGGGGTCACCTTCTATTTATATACTCTTGGGGGCACAGAAACCAAGACAGTGTGAAATAATTGTGATCCAAAGGCGAGGTGAAAAATATTTCCCACCTGAGCCTCCAAATTCTCACGAATCCTGGAACATTCCACGAGGAGGATCTATTTTTCCGCACTTGTGAATATTTTTTGCACAGCTCCTTTAGGCCCCCCGGATTGGGTCCCTGGATCTGAATATGACATCGCATTGTTGTTTTGAAACCTTCTTCATCACCTGAGCATTTTTAGGCATCTATAAATGCCCTCCCCATCAAAATTGGCCGACAAGGGGTCGTAATGGTTGGATTCCGAGGGAAACGCCGAAATGCAGAACTTCATGGGGTCCATGCATGTCAAACTCATGTAGCAGCACGCAAAACCCAAGAGGGCGCAGAATCCGCTTTTGACGCGCACATGAAAACCAGGCATTGCATATAAAAACAGTCGCGGGTCCCATGGTCCATGAAAATTTCCTCGCGCGACAAGCTTTGAGCTCTCATGCGTAAAAATTCCTCTGGCCCTATGCGAAAAAATGCTCTGAATGTACGCAATTCCACCAAGATCAGGCGTCATTCTATGCACAAACCCAAGGGTTTTCACACTGAAGTCCACTATTTCATGACTTTTACTGGTATTTCACACCAACTACCCATATTTTTTGCCAATCACTCAAGCACATGTCGATATAAGATGGTTGAAAATCGGGATGATGAGGGAGAAGCAACTTTTCGAAGGGCTGAAATAGTCACCAACCTAGAGGTTTATGGCACTAAAAGAATTGTCTCTAACAACTACTCTCTTTTTAACATGATGAACCCAACCCAGAAGGAGTATTCCCTATAAAAAAACCTGCCATTATTGAACTTCAGCATCTTGGAGGAGGTGCCTTTTCCTAGTTTTGAGGTTGATACACCGCGGTCATGGGTGACCCGCAAAGATGACCTCCCTCGGTACAACATCACTTAAAACAGCCATCCGACTATGGAAACCATGAAATTGGATGTTTATCTCCTGAACCCTAGTACTATGACCATCTCCGGGAGTGACCCTGTGGTGGAGAGTTCCCCGTACCTCTACGCAAGCACCTTCCTTTAGAGCATTACAGACGAGGCCAAAGGATGGCTGCAGAATTGGGACCTGTGATCAAAAGGAAATTTCAGGAGCGACTGGGCCTAGGGGTATTGGGTGTGCCAGACATGTGACCATTTCAGAGACTAATTGCGGCATATCGGCATGTTCTAGGAAGTATGGACATCGTAGTTCCACTTTTACCTCCATCATGAGCTCGGGCCAGAGTTGTTCACTAGATGGTCTCCCAATACCAATGCCTTCCATATTCATCAAGGGTATGTTGTTATCAGCCTTTGGGACATTCACTACATTAGGGGTATCCCTTTGGATGGTCATCAATATGATTAATTCCTCCATCCAATGAACTCCTAGGGATATGGATCAAGAAACCCTATGGTAACATGAAACTTACTGAAGATGGCCATGTAGAGGCTGGGAGTCAAGGTATTCTTGACGGACATCACTTACAAGAAGTGGTTCATCTTGTACCTTCAACAAGATCCGGAAGTCCAGATGCCGGGGAGAGGGAGACGCTATCCGACCGTGGCATAGAGGAGCAAGATCAGATCATACTGAAGGATCCTAAAGGCGAGGGACTATATGTCATGGGGATTCATCATAAACAAGAGCTGAGACCCGAACGTCTGGTACACCGTATTCCTTGATGCATTCCTGATCGGGTGGCTCTTACCGGTGAGGGATGCAAGGATGGGAGTTCGTCCAGTGACCCTGGTGATGGCTGGAATCACTGCTACAAACTGATGATTCAACCTGGGAGTCCCTATGTTGGATCATCTATACACCATCATGGGACGTATTTTCAGAGGAGGGCAACTGAGGTGGATCTATGGTCCATTCCAGTTCTTCTATGGCCAGGTTGCAGCTCATTGTAGTGGGTATACCTTCCTGAATGCCATTCTCCCTCATGGTGATGGCATGCGACCTTCCCTGCTGAACATTGTTGGGGTCATCCCGATTATGCTTAATGAGGAGGGCGTAAGGATTAGGATCGGTAATCATGCCAACTTCTCCTTCATCCCATTCTCCACCCCGATTGGCCAAATGATAGATAATGGGCAGGGCTTCCTGGAGTAGAGGGAGTATTTACAGAGCATTAGATGTGAGGTGTTTGTGTCTCGAATCGACAATAAGATCTTTTTTGAGCCCTACCTGCCATCTAGGATTTCCAGGAAGTTCAGATGCCTCTAGTGGATGCCGAAGAATGTATACACAGATTTTTGGGAGGAAAGTAATCCTTACGTTTTGTGCCAAATAACGCTAAGGTTCCCAACCCATGGCTCTGGCGACAATATCACTTTTCCTCCCATATGAGTTGATGCAGCCCTCTCAACTGAGTATGTCAAACATTGGGACATCGCTTACCCTGAGGGGCTTTTGCAGAAGCCATTTCGGCAACTCAAGGTTGCCCGTGTGGAGCCTTGGTGGCGAGGGAGTAGGAAGAGTGCCTCTATAAGGGGAATATCAGAATTTCATCAGACAACGGGGCCCGTGGATGCTGGGACCTCAGCAGGAGGATGTCTCATAGTATGGCCATGACCTCATAGCCTAGAGGAGTGTCCCATGGCGAGTCCATAGAATGTCCAGGGAATAAAATAAGATATCTTCTTCAATATTCTCAAGATTCCATTTTCCCCGCACTATGGTCGGCTTGGCTAACCCTGCGACAGTCAGTGAGCACTGAAGTCCTCTGGTAAAAGACAGTTCGAATCAAAATCCAATTGCCAGAATTCAGGAATGTTTGGTTTGTCGAAAGAGTAAACTTCCATAGTCTAAATGCGTATCAGACAACCATGGACATGTACCCATGTCAATGGGGTCAGCGTGTTGATCCATCTGTCTTGGTGAAAGTGATGCTTGGCTAGGAGCACGATCCAGAAAAGATGTCGCCCGGTGATGATGACAACAATGATGAGTTAGAGGGCGGTGAGACAGAAGAGGAAGAAGAAGGATAAGGCGAAGGAGGGGGAAAAGAAGGGGATCCCGAAGGTGGAGGATCTCAGGGGGCATCCCATCATGGGAGTCTCCAGGAGAGTGATGAGATCATCGGCTCTGACATGGACATAACCGAGATGCTCGAGGTATGCCTCAACCCTTATCTATCACTTTCCACTTATTTCATATGTCTTCATAATTCTCAATCCAGTCTCCATATCATATTCAGGAACATATTAGTTTCGATCAAGAGTCTCTGGTTGAAGGAGGGGGTGAAGCACCTATAGAGAGAGGTGGGAAACCGATGCCCATTATCAAACTGACAAGCGCCAAGGGATCCCCTATGATGACAACTCCTGTAGCGGCTAGAACACTGGAGATCGATGCCTTGGTCTCTTGTATGTTCATTATTTCAAAACCGGTACTTATCACCAGAGAACTCAATTTATTAAAGTGCACTTCTTCTGTGTAGTGATCATGACATTGGAGGCTCGTCAGGCTGCTAATCTCAGACCATCCATGGATAACATGTCTTCCCATTCAGGGAAAACATCCCAAGAAGATCCGGCCCTGACACTCAATGAGCAAAGAGCTGTGGATACCAGCGCAACAAATGTTAGGGCACGACTGGGAGTCGATGAAAGAACCAACAGGGCTGAGGTGAGAGAGGAAGGTTGCCCATATACTGAAGAGTCGAACACCTTGGGAGGAACGCCGGAAGAAGACCCTACTGCTATACGGTTGGCTGTATTCTATGTCTATCAGCCCGCAAATATTGGGGAGATTGATGATTCAGACTCTGGAGTGGGCAAGGATATCCCAATGATGTGACACAAGGGATGGGAGTGCATCATGTGTTTCCTCGTTCAGCCTCAGACAGAGTGGCTATGGAGGATGGGATCACTCCAAACATGGCTTCGCTTTCTGTGCACTGGAGGGGTGGATGTTGAGCACCTCTATTCAACGGTCTGTGACTACATGACTGAGAAGATGCTGGAGAGAAACCAAAATTCCTATGTTTCCTAGTGCTGGGAGGAATCAGGGAGTACCTAAACATTTCTAAAGGAATGTCAGGAGGTCCAATTCCTTGCAGAATAGGTAAATGAAAAGGAGTTATTCATCGCAAACTGTTTTGAGATTGTGGAGCAGTTGAAGGCCCAGATGGCGGATTCCCAGGAGCAATTAGTGGATGTGAGTTGCCAAATGACTGAACATCAAACTGAACAGGCGCAGGCACAAGCTAGTGCGGAAGAACTGGGCTCTGTGGCTACTAATGAAGAGAGAGTCCTCAGGGGGAGGGAAGCATTTCTAGAGGCCACCAGCCAGAAGGTAGTGGCATTGGATTGATCAATCCAAGAAGCCGACCCCTAAAGACCCTATTTTGACCAAACCCATAAACTTCTTTTGCCTTAATTCTTATTATTTTGAACCGTATGTATTGAGAAATTTTTTCACTTTGTTAATTTGGCTGAATTCACTCAACCACAATCCCGAAATGAATATCAACCCATCCTTAAGCTCATGTGGGTTGTGCCCAATGTGAGAAAAAAGAGATGTTTGTACTATCACTTTGTTTGAGCGTGGGTGCATCAACCAAGCTTTGGGTGTGTGAGACTCGTATCTAGATTCCCAAGGATAAAAGAGGGAGGCCCTATCAAGGAGAAGGACCTTATAACCACCGACATATTGTCCTCCCAATGTGCTCTATTTCATGAGCGGGGTAATTCCAGAGGCATTAGAATCAGTCCAAACATAGGGGAATGGAAAATGTAAATCACGATACTCCTGATTCGGAACTCTGTGGGGATGGAGTGAAAATAAAATAAAACTATTGACCATGTTCAAAACACAATTTCCAATTGTGTTAGCCTGAAATGAGGATGAAAAACGAGTGCCAACCGCTTTCCAAGTTCGAAACACGGGGCCTGACTCAAAATATCATCCATTAGTCTTACAGAATGTTGGCCCATGACAGTGGGTAAGCAATAGTCTGAGAAGCCATATTGTAAGGAGGTCCTTTTAGATGTGAAATAGGATAAGGGTTTGAATAAAGGGGAATGCAAATCATGGAATATGGAGTGATGACTTATTTGAAAAGAGTCCAATACTCATGAAATTACACCAACATGGTGGGAAAACATTACGTGAACGTGTCATTCTGATCATGGATCATTATCACTTCTAAACATGACCTCTCTAGCAAGGATGTTGTCGCATCCCAATGTCACTGCGGGGTATCCCAAACTTTTTTAGGGTAAACCTATAGTTACATGGTTCCTTATAAGAGGTCAGGCCAAGGGGACGATAGTGAAGAGGGATGGGAGTTGTGATTCCTGGGGCTGTACTCGAGACGAAATGTCTGGGCATCCCAACATATACCATAAGAATGGGAATCAAGATATACGTAGTTCTAGAGATGATATTTTTTATGGTCTTAGAGCTTAGTCCATGGAGGGTAGGAAATGTGGGAGACACATGGAGATGTAACTCATACAATCTGACATGAATGAGGATGAGGTCCTCATCATCATGTGTTCCCTAGGGAGGTTTTAGGTCGAGGGACCGAAAATTAATGTTAGGATAGGCCCGAGATGGGATGCACGGGTGATCCTACGTATCCCATAAAGATGATATTCAAGCCAGACGTAGTTATAAGGAACAACATTGTAAGGTACCAATGCTCAGAATGAAAGGGTTGTGTGGGTATGGGCCTAACACTAAAAGAAGCGGCATTTGATAGATCTTGTTTGTCCTTTAGGGTAGTTGTGTGTTTTTTGAAGCGAACAACCGAAGAACTATGGATCCTGGTGTCACCAAAGGAATCAAGCTTGGTGCTGGCATTGCCAAATGGTACGGTGGATGACCGATACACAATATGATGTACCCTATGGTTAATTCATCACAATACAGTTCCATTTTTAGTCGTGTAGCTAGGATTATTGTGTCATAGTTTATTGTCATGTGACAGGACCGGTCATGCATTTTAACATCGTGAGATAATGACACAATAGTTTAAATTCATGTTGGACCATTCAACACAGTTTAAAGTCATACAGATTGGACGTGAAGGAATTCACATGAAGTGAAAAAACAAACCCGTAGTGAATGAGGACGACATCCACATCACACAATGCGCAGCTCCGAGAGAGAGGCCTCGGGCCAAGGGGATGACGAGGATCAAAGGGTTAGGGGCAAGAGAGGCTAGTTCCCAGTAAAGATGGAACCTGAGATGTGATGTCTGGGTGATTCTAATTATTCCATAAGGATTAGAATCGAGCTGTATGTAGTTCTTAGATAAGATATTATATTATGGTATTAGAGCTCAGACCGTGGGGAAAGCGAACCTTTCCAAACGTCCGAGGGTGAACTAAGGGACAATTATAAGAGTGTCGAGACTGCACATAGAGAAGACGAGGTGTAACATAATGTGAATCACGTAACCAACACTCAGGTCCTAAAGGGGATGGCTTGGCGATAGAGGTTTACTGGTGACCATGTTCGAAACAAAGCATCCACATTGCATTAGCCTGGAAAGGGGACAAAAAAATGAACGTCAACCGCTGACCATATTCGTAATGCGGGACATGTATCGATTTGTTGTCTAAAACCCACAGGGTCATAGACCCGCGATGGTATATGATCCCTTAGGCCTAGAATCTATGCCATTTTGGGGCCCCTTCGAGTATGAATGATAATGTAAGCCTGAATGAAGGGGAGAACAAAGCCTGAAAAGTGAAATGGAAACATGTCCAAGTTGAAACTGACATTCCAGGTCCTTGAACAGAGTACTCTTGGACACATTGGAGAACCACTGTTAAGGGTCGAAGGGCTCAACATGAGGGTGGAAAATTCACAAAGATGATTATAGAACAAAGAGAGGGAGAAGTCTTAAGATAAATAGGTATATGGCGTGGTTTTAACAAACCAGACGTAAAGGAGGAAATAACCTTGTTCCTCACCATACATTCCTTTCATGGGAAAAGAACGGGCCAAGGGGCCTAGGTCACAAAAAGAACTCTAAGAGATGGGGGATATACTCGAAGTTTATATGTTCGGGAGGTCTTACGTATCCCATAATAATGGGAATCAAGCCCCACATAGTTATTGATGGTGCAATTTAACGTCATACGGAACAACATACAGTTTAACGTCATGCAGGATGACATATAGTTTAACGTCATGCGGGAGAGGTACATTTTAATTTCATATGGGATGACATACAGTTTAACGTCATGCGGGAAGATGTACTGTTTAACATCATGTACGACGAGTGTGCAGTTTGGGGTCATGCAGGATCGACAGTTTAAGGTCGTTCAGGACCGTAATGCATTTTATGGTCATGTAGGACCCGTAAGGGTCAGGAAAAGTATTTTTTAAGGAACTTGGCATTGGTGGGAGGAGTTATACGCTCACCATCCATGGTCACTAGGGAGTATGCTCCATTGGAATAAACCTTGTGAATAATAAAAGGTCCATCCCATTTGGGCTCCAAATTGGGTGGTTTCTTTTCGGGGTTAATTGGCGTTCTCAGAGACAGCACCTAGTCTCCTTGAAGGAAAGAGTAGAGGCGAACCTTCTTGTTGATGGTTCAACCCATCCTACTCTGATGCCTTTCTAGGTTATGCAGGGAATGAATCCTATTCTTGTCCAGAACATCCAACTCATCCATATGGATCTCAGCCACTCTATCGAGCATTTTATGATCATAGACAGTCGTTCACATTGAGGACAACTGAATCTCGATGGGCAGGAAAACCTCGGTTCCATACACGATGGAATATGGGGTCAGCTGGGTGGAATTACAAGTTGTTGTCTGATAAGCGCAGAGGGAATTGGGCTTATCTAGCTAACTCTTCTTGTTCGGACCAACCAATTTCTACAGGATGTTAGAGAGGGTCTTGCTGAATGCCTCAATCTTCCCATTTTCTTGTGCGTGATAGCAAGAGGTATGGTTATGGTAGATGTTGTACTTGGTGTATAACGTTTTCAGCTCGACTACTTGGAAGATGGTGCCGTTATCGGTGAGAACGACGTGAGGGACTCCAAACTGATGGATGATATTGGATCTTACAAATTCAAAGATAGAAAAGGCCATGACTTCCTAGAGTGGGACTGCCTCTTCCCATTTCGAAAAGAAGTTCGTAGTGGTTAAAATGAATAGGTATTGGCAAGCTGTCACCAGTAGATATGGCCCTATGACATCTGATCCCCATACTGCAAAGGGCCAAGAGTACTCGGTAGTGTGGAGAGGCTTCAGTGGCCGATGCAAAAAAGGTAGCGTCAATATGGTACGCATGGAACCTCTTGGTGAACTAGATGCAATCATGGATCATGGAGGGCCAAAAATTTCCTAACCTCCGGATCTAGTGAGATAGCTTCGTCCCATCTTGATGAGTACCACAGGAACTAGCATGAACCTCTTTCATGACCTCTGGAATCTCAACTCCTTGAATGCAATGGAGGAGAACACCATCAAACCCGTGCTTATAGAGGATCAACTCAAGGCTTTGATCACTCTAGAGGGTAAACTATAGCGCGCGTCATCGGATTCACTCATGCTATTCCCGTTCCGTTGGGAGATCACCATGTTGGAGGTTTTCAAGCAAGGGTGTCCTCCAATCGAGAATCATTGCGATCATTTCACCTAGGGGACCCGAGGGTTCCGACATGGAGGAACCCATGGTAAGATGTCTTACCAGGGGGCTATCATCATCATCCGGGGTAACAACATCTATGACTCTCCAGTACGCCACATGGATAATCAGATCATCCTATTCGGGCTCTACATGTGATGGTGCTAAGCTGGCCAAAGCATTTGCTCGACTGTTCTGTGACCGAGGGACATGGATGGCCTCTGACCTAGAAGGTAACTGAGCAATTAGCTAGAGAGTGCCTTCTAACAATGGTACGAGATCTAGATTTATGAAAACATAGTCTCCATTTAACTTCTTAATGACTAGATCGGAGTCCCCTTTCACATGCAAATGGGGCACGTCGATTTCGAGGGCCAACTCAAGGATAGTTATAAGAGCCTGATACTTTGCCTCATTGTTAGTGCAGCCTTTCGACAATAGGAATGAGTATGGAAGAACGACTTGCATCGGGGTAATTAAGATGATACCCAGACCTACTCTGTTGTGTCGTGGACCATTGAGCCTCCTACTGGTGGGGCTCCAGTAGGCACTATCAAATTACATCTTCCAAAATGGGAAGGCTTACTCGACTGAGAGGATTGCCTCATCAGGAATATCCTAGTCCAGGTACTGGTCCCCAGAGGTTTGATGGGCGGATAGAAAGTTTTTCAATGTTTGTCCCTTGATAGCCTTCTGATACACGAACTTAATGTCAAACTTCTAGAGGATTACCACCCATTGTTCTAGTTGGCTAGTCAACCTGGGAAGACATAGGATGTACATCAACGGGTCTACTCGAGACACCAGTTGTACCTCATGGTACTACAAGTAATGTCGCAAATTTTGTACGGAGAATAAGATCACAAGGCATCTTTTCTGGATGGGGAGGGGGTATCTTGTCTCCGTATCATGGATCATGTAGAGGAGGTACTATAGGTTGTTCATTTTCCCCTTATTGTTCTTATGGGTGATAAGGGAACCGAGGGATCATTCAGGGAGGTCACGTAAAGGACTAGCGGATTTCCAGAGATGGGTGGCATCAAGACCGGAGGTTGGAGCAGATACTGCTTGATTTCCTCAAAGGTGGTTTGGCACTCTACTTATCATTTGTATGCGGTTCTCTTATTCATGAGCTAAGATAAGGAATTACACTTTCTAGCCAAATTCGCAATGAATCGGCGTATCTAGGTTATGTGGCCTTGAAAGCCCCGATGTTCCCTAATGTTGCTCAGGGGAGGCATTTGGGTGATGGCCTTGATCTTCTCTAGATCAACCTTGATACCCTGGTATCTGATAACAGAGCCTAGAAACATGATGAAGGTGATGATGAAAGAACACATTAATAGGATCATATTCATGTGGAAGGAGCTTAGGAAGCCAAACACTTTCTTAATATCCTTGAGATGGTCTTGGCACAGACAGCATTTGGCCACCAGATCATCCACATAGCACTCCACCAATGTCTTAAGGAGTGGCATGAATAAGCGGTGCCTGGCCTACTGATAGGTGGCACCCGCATTAATCAAACCAAATGGAAAAACTTGGTATCAGAAAGTTCCTTGTGGTTCCCTGAAAGCTGTAGAATATTTATCTTCAGGGTCCATCCAGATATGATCATATCCAGAGTACCCATCCATGAAGGAGACGGCTTGGAACCTAGCTATAGCGTAAATCAAGAGCTCTATCACATGAAGGGGAAAATCGTCCTTCGGACAATGGCAGTTTAGATCGTGGAAGAAAATACAGACTCTGATTTGTCTGCTCTTTTTCTTGACTGGTAAAATGCTGGATAGCCACTTAGGGTACTGGACCTCCTTAACGAAGTTGGATCTGATGATATTGTCAACTTCAGCCACGACCATGTATCCGTGAGAAGGGTGCATCTTTCTGGGAGGCTTCATGAACCCATAGTGATTTGCCGGAAGATCGAGGCGGTCGATGACTTCCTGAGGATCTAGTCTCTGCATATCATTGTAACTCTAGGAAAACACGTCATGGTGCTATTTAAGGAAGTCTACGTACCTCTACTGCTCCTTGGGGGTGGGGCATGGCGGCATTGATCAATTTGGGTCTTGGGTCTACCTCACATCCACGGTTCACCTGTACCAATTCGTAGACCATGGTAGAGATTCCTTCTTTAAAGGCAGGGGAGCTTCCTCCAAGTCCTCTTCTCCATTGATGGAGGGATCCTCCATGGAGGTAGTTTCTTCTGATCGACAGATTCCGATGGGGGGCTGGTACCTTCCTGCGCAGTGAAGGAGGCTGTATCGGAGGAATCCTGTGACGCTGAAACCATATAAATGAAGGCTGTTGACCCAATACCATTTGGTCTTCAGCCCATGGGTCTATACTTGATGATATCAATTCAATCGTGGTTCTTTGGCCGGATCTGGCGTATTCCATATTTTCAAAATAGACAAGTATGCATACTACAATTTCCATGAGTCGGACACCTAGATACCTTATGGGAGTGGGAGGCTCCAGGATCTCTGAGGCCTAATTCATATATGAATACGAAGTGATCTTTTGAGGATACAATGATTTAGGAGTGTGGTTCCCCTTTTTCCTAGAGATGAAAAAACATTTCCCCATGTCATGAGTTTTGGCCTCCAACCAATGGATCAAGAAGACATTGGCATCATTCAGACCTGCCCAAGGGTCTGTCATCATGGTGACGGGCTCAACTTCATGTGTCTGGACTTGTTTATCCTTGCTCTTGTAATAGTTAGTGTCTAGGTAGTGGGCTTCACAAGAGGCGAATGGAGAAGCGTCACCCATGAGGACAGCCACTCGACCATTAAGGGAGTACTTGAGGCATTTGTGATACGATGAAGGGACGACCATGTGTTGGTGGAGCCATGGCCTTCCCATCAATTCATTGTACACGGTGTCCTGAAAACAACCATAAACTCGGTGCTGGTGACTAGGCCATCGAACTGGGACTTCAAGACGATCATGACAACCGGTGTCTGCTATGTCCTATCATATCCTTGGATTTTCAGGTCAGAAGGAGTAAGGTCATCCTAAGATAATCCCGTCTTAGGAGTGTCCGTGTCGGGATGAGGTTGATCCCGGAGCCTATGTCCACAAGGCAGCGAAGCATTTCTACACCGTGGAACTAGAAGGTGATATACAACTGGTGAATGTTCCCCAGTATAGGGGAACCTTCATCTTCTACGAAGAACAATATGATGGCATGACATTCAGCGTTCTCAAGAGCCTTAACATGAAAGGCTTCTGTAGGTGTGACTTCTGTCTCGAACTAGAGGGCGAATCTTAAACCCACAACGAGGGCCTCTTGCATATCTGGAAACAAGAGAAGGTCTTCAAGGATGGATACACTTGTTGGGATTCCAGAAAGGTGTCTAAGGATGTCGTACTTCCATTCCAGGCATGAAATTCTACTTATAAGAGGTCTCTCTATGACAAGAGGTATACTGGGTCTTGCTGGCTGGACTGGTGGCTGACTGGTGCTAGGAGTATCCTACTGCCCACTCATAGAATCATGTGGAGTGTCTATAGGAAGGAGTCTCATTGACGGAAATTGTTCCCTACGGAAAAACGCTTGATCACGACAAGGTCTGGGCAGCTCTTCCGGATCTAATAGCCCAAACGGTGGCAGGGGGTGGGCCCGATGGCTCTCGATGAAGATGCTGCGTGTGCTAAGCTCTGCGCTGGGCCTACTGTTTTGTCTCCATGCATGAACGAACTTACTAGAAGTTCCAGCTAACGTGCCTCAATAAACTATGTGGCCTCGGCTCCTTCGACGTTGGCGCTGACTGGGGACGTTAGGGAGGTCCTCCTGGAACTCCTCATTATTGGTAGTCATATAGGGATTTACTAACTCTATGGTGTTAACCAAATCGTACCATTGACTTTCACTCGAGCTGTCATCCATTAATGGGAGAAACCTGGGAGGGATCCCCATATCAAGAGGCATGATTTCACCAAGAGTTTGGGGGAAAAGATGGAACTAGAAGGGCGCGTAGCTTTTTCATTCGTCACCGATAATTTTTCCTCTGGGTAGAGGCCGAATGAAATGAAGATACAGGAGTGGTGGCCACAGATTCTTAAGGATCTGGCTGATTCAGGCATTCCTAAATGATACCTTTGGAATGATAGAACATTTTTCGGGCCATCTAATCATTATATTTATGAGGCCCACGGCCAGGAACCTGGTTCCATTCTCATTCACTACTACTGTCATTATCTGGATTCACAAAGACGCACGCCACCTGTGTTGGGGCCGGGCCCAACCAGACAATGTTGTTGTCAACCTAGTCTTAGATCCAGTCGTTGAACACATAGAACTGCTTGAGGGTGTTCCCCAGGATCCGGTGATAAGAGAAATTGAGGGGGAAATCCATGAGATTTTTCTCATCTAACCTTCTACACTCAGGTAGTCACATGATCCCCTACTCCAAGGCACTACAGAATTAACTAGGGACCTGAGCATCGTCGAACGAGTAGGTCTGATTCCTTCTGTCAAGAAAGGGGAATCTAAGAGCCTGGCCTTGTTGAGGGGCTGGAGGGGCCTTCCGAGGATGCGGGACCTAGTTATCTCTCTTAGGTGGTGGTGGCATGTTATGCGGAGGGGCCTGCTGATTTTGAGACGGCCACTGCTGGGCCGAAAGTTGTGCGCGTGGCGGCGGGCCTCTACAAGGCTGCAGAATTGGCTCCCTTGGTAGCAATTCTAGATTCCTAGGTGACTCTATCTGGTCCCCTTTAGCAGGGTCGTATCTAGAGGTCCTCTATGAAGGAATTACAGGAGGCAACATGCATGCTTGGCCAGCTTGTTTCACGGATTCTTCGAGGAACTAGGCCTTATATGATAAGTCTCCAAACCCTCCGGGATAGTTCTGGGTGATCAGGGAGGGGACCTATTCCATCTTAACATTCCCAACACACATCGTCAGTAATTTCTCGTGAGTCAAAGGATTTTCAAGGGAGTTGGTGAGTCCCTTCCATATTATGATAAAGTCCACGACACGCTCATCAGTACTCTGTTTGCACATGAAGTGGTTTGTGTTGTTTGTCTTTCATGTAGTGGAACAGAATTGAAAGAAGAATTGTATGAGAAGATCCTCCCATCCTGCTACTGACCTGGTAGGGAGAAAGATATACCAGACGAATGCAGGACCTTCCAATGTATGCACAAAACATTAGAGCTTGGTGGCCTCTTGTTGTGCTGGAGTTCCCAACATTGGTCCATAGTTTGAAGAAAAGGGGGGTAGAAGATGTGGGGGGTCCCATGTCCCATTAATGGGGTAGGAGGTATGGTATCTGAAACCCAGGGCTGCTGGAATGTCATCCTCCCATGCTGAATATGGCTTGAAATCAGGCAGGATGGCCACCATTCGTGTTTCCAAGGCCTCTAGGAGGGAGATAAGTACCACCATTAGATCATCTGGTCGGGGGTCCCTGTCTTGAAGGGGGTCCATGACCACCAGCACATTGGCGGGTTCTTCAACGAGATAATCGGGACTAGAGGCTCGTGGAGCAACTAGAGGAACCAGGGATAGGACCCGAAGAATAACGCTTCGCTCAGGTGGGATTGGAGAAATATATCGTGCCCACTTGATGTATGTGCCAGCCTCTACCCTCTCTTCATGGGAAGGACGTTCGGCGTTACCTGGAGGCAGTTCACCAGAGGGGATTTGCATCTGTCCGTACTGTGCTGGATGAGGATCACCATTGTCTGGATGTTGTTCCACAGTGAATTCAGCCAGGAGATCATCGACCTACATTTTCTGCTCAACAAGTTGCTGACAGAAAGTGGCCTTCTCAGGGTATTCCTCTATTTTTTCACGGAGGCTGACAGGTCAGAGCACTTGGCGACCCCAACGTTCTCTTTTCCCATACTGTGATTCCGACATAGAATGAGCACCTCAGTGGGTGGAGGGAGACCTAGAAGATTTATATTTTGGCGAGTAACTCTTCCCGATGCGTCCATCAACATTGGTACATCCTCAGGGAGGAAGTTCCCATAAAGACGCTGCAGTGAATTCTCCCCTTCCGATAGGTTGGTCATGTTGAACGTGACTCCTCTAGGGGCATGCCCTCAATGTCGCCTAGAAAATCAATCTATCCTCAGATGGGGTTGAAGAGGAGGGCAATGTACTATCCCCAGCTATAGAGTTGCACGTGGGGGGGGGGGGGGGGGCTCTTTAATATCCTTGAGGAGTATTTGGAAACTCTGGAAGCATTGTTGTTGGACCCTGTGGTGACCAAGTGATCCAGAGTGCTGGGCCAAGGGGTGTGCTGCCAGGTCAACCAGACTACATTGTTCTCCGATATCCTCAAAGTTCATGTGGCTCTTTAGATAAGCCACTCACTGATATCGAAGGTGAAAGTGTGTTACCCAAACTGTCCCATGGAAACATTCAACATCTTCTAGGACAAGGGATTCCGGCGCACCGAATTCCGGAGCTGCTGCGGGCCAGAATACCTCAGGGATGTGGTCTATCGTGAGGATGCTCCACAAGCTTCTCTTCACAGATTCAGGTTCTAAACCTTCATTTTCCACTCGTCAAATGGAGGTGGCTAAGGAACTTGAAGCGGTACAGAGGGAGACCGCTGGGATGGAAGGCTGGCCGACGGAGAATATGGAAAGCAGGATGACTAACTGCCAAACCATAGAATATCTCTTGAGGAGTGTAGTGAACTGGCCACTACATCACAATAAGATGGACTGAAAACCAGGGTTCCTGACACGGCATCAACGGCCGCCAAGGATGGGCTATACCGTGGCTCTTCTTCCATCGTTCCCCAAATCACCTCTCCATTGTCTCTAGTCGAGGTAGAGGGTGCTTCTGGAGATGACGGTGGTGATTGCGTGGTTGATACCTGGGGTCATTTGAAACATTCATCCTCTATGATGTACATGCGAAGGGAGACTATGAAACTACGAGACTCATATTCCGGAAGTATGAAGCTGATGCGCCTCGTTCTTGCCCCAACCGTTGACTCGGAGGACTGAGGGGAGGGATCCATCGCAAATTCATACTCAACCTCAGAGTCTGATAAGAGGACTAGATCACTCCCTTCCGAGAACCACCCAGAATTATTCTGTTAGTAGAAATGGTCTTCCTTCCTACCCCAGGATGGTTCTTCGGGATTAGGACCACTTCTAGGATGAGGAGGTCCTTCTGCCGTGCTAGTGCTGGGGCGAAGAGGGCTTCCACCTGAGTATGCCGGGGTGCGAGGGGCACCGAGGAAGATATGAAATTGGATGCAGGGAGGACCTCCACAGGGGATAACAAGTTAATGGGTGGCAGCAATAAGAGCATGGGTATGACCTCCATGCTTACTCCCCTTGGCTACATCAGTGCGAGGAAGGTCCTCAAACTTGTAAAACTGAACAGGGGTAGGACCTCCGTGTTGGGCGTTGCTTCCGCGGATAGATCCACGACGGTTGTTCTCTATACCTGTGGCTGGGAGAGTTAACTTAGCCTACCCATGATGCATTTGGGGACTCGATCCGAGTCATTCTTGTGATTTCCACTTCTTAGAGTATACAGGGTGCTGGTGAAGCACGTCAGCGGTGGCTCGCACCACAATAGCTGTTGATGTTGACACCCTTTGGCGGGCATCCTTTCGGAATTTTCCCGATGCTGGTGTCGGGTCAACCAGATTGGTGATCGTGGTGTAGGGAGGTAGAATACATGCACTTCAGCTTGGGGAACTGGGTGGCAGTTCTGGAGCGGCCAAGCGGGAGCCCTCCTTGGGGATCCCTTAATCAAGACCCCGATTGTGCCGACTCGGACATCCCCAAAATCGTCGGTATAGGAGGGTGAGTAATCAAATCGTTCAGGAGAGAGGCTCATGAAATGGTTTTATGTTGGGGTGGGGACCACCAGCTCCCTGTGCGGCCCTTGGGGGTGGTTTTGTCAGTGAGGCATAGACTCCACTATATCCAGGCGGGCCGTGTCGCTCGTAGGGATGATCCCCTCCTCGTCGTACCTGCGTACAATGTCATTAATTACCCTTCGTTTGAAAATTTCTAACGGTGAGAGGGGGAGTGGATTCCCAGTAGTCATGTTGGTTGAGGACACCATGGAGGAAGAAGAACCACGTGGGGTATCCCCATTGGTATTGCCCCTACCCCTGCACTGGTGGACAGGTGGAGATTGAGTCCTAGGTCCAGCAATTGGGTTCCTGAAAGTAGGGAGATTAACTCATTAGTTCTGATAGAAAAAGAAATCGCCCACCAGTTCCCCAAAATCATTCCATCTTCCATGACTGGTAAGAGGGATCCATGTTGACAAGATTACAGAATGGGATGCTCAACATCCTAACTGCCTCAACTTCTGGTGAGTTTCCCGCTAGGCCTGCTTTTTTGCTTGACGGGACCCGACGCTAGATAATGGGGTATGATGCCATGATTCCTCGAACACTACTAGTCTCCATATTGAGGAGAATACCTTCACAACGGGTTCACCATTTCTGTTTCCAAATCTTTCACCGAGGTGCACCGTGCATCTGTCTGTGAGGATGCGCTAGCTATTGCCCCGCATTCCCGCTTTCCAAAGGCAGGCGACATCCTATCCCCGTCTAGGAACGTTTGCTCCTTGATCAAAACGGGATTATGGGATTTCAGTTCTTCCTTCCGTGGATTCCTCCTCGGAGCTCATCACCTAGTTCGGGTCTCCCTCATAGATTAAGTTGTGTTTCGTGAAACTCTTCCCAGTGCCAGGTATTCATGGACAATGGTTAATTACACTCATTTTGTTGAGACGTTCCAAAGGGTCCTGCCCGGGAAGTAACCTTTGGTTAGGGGATTAGTCAGTTTGATGCATCGCTGGAATTCTTGGATGCTAGGATTCTGTCGCGTCTGGGTTTCTTCCCCTTATTATAGGGCTTCTCAAGGGTGCGGAAGCCCGAGGAATCCCACATCGAGTATGGGGAATTCTATGCCATGGGAATGTATCTGAAGTTTTCCTCAGCTTCCAATGTTTAACACTGGTTATTCCACAAGTTTAATGTCCAGTGGAGATATATCTGATTGATCAAAACACTGAATAGAGTGGATCAAATAGGTATTCCCCCCTTGAAGGAACACTGACGCAGGTGGGCTAACATGACCTCATCGAGATGTGGCGGCCTGGGTAAGAATCAGGATGGATGTGAATGATGTAATGGAATGGAGTGGATGAGGGTAAAAAGGAACCGGTATGTGGACATTAGTGGTTTTATGGGACCATGAAGAAGTGGAATCTCTAGGTTAGGGCATGGATCCAGGGTGTCACAATGGCTTACCGCTAGACGAGGTCACAATGGCTTTCCGTTAGATGGGTTCACAATGGCTTACCTCCAGATGGGGTGACAATGAATTACCGCTAGATGGGGTCACAACAGCTTACCACTGGATGGGGTCACAATGGCTAACCACTGGATGGGGATGAACCTCAGGGAGGTTTCCTATGTACCCTACCAAGGAGACAGGAATCATGGCCTATGTAGTTTGGGAATGGTGTGGGGCTTACTCTCTAGGCTACCCGGGGTTGTCCTGGTGAACCAACACAAAAGTGGTCGGACGTCCGGTTGTTGGGATTGAACAATGGGGAGGCTTCCTATATACCTTACCTTGGTAAGGATCACAGTACACCTAGTTCGAGAATGGGGGCTTGGCGCGCCGACACAAAGACGGTCGGGGCCAATGGATGTTGGGCATGATCATCGGGGAGGCTTCCTATGTACCATGCCTTAGCAAGGATAAAAGTCCTCATAGTTCGGGTATGGGGCTATTGATCCAACGTGAAGGGGTGTGGGTACAACTGGGTGTTTGGCATGAACATCGGGGAGGCTTCCTACATACCTTACCTTAGAAAGGATTAATGTCCACGTAGTTAGAATATGGAGGGTCGGTGGACCAACGTGAATGAGGACCAGGGGTCCAGATGGATGGTGGGCCAGAAACTCAGGGAGGCTTCTTACATACCCTGCCTTAGAAAGGATCAATGTCCTTATAGTTCAGGATGTGAAGTTTAACGTCATATAGGGAAAACGGACATACTATTTTACATCATTCGGGACGAAAGGGGGTGTACAGTTTAACGTCATGCAAGTCGAAAGGGTGTGTACAGTTTAAAGTCATGTGGGACGAGTTGGGATGCCACGGTCAATGCTTACTCTAAGCTTATGTGAGTCATGCTCGGTGTGAGAAACAAGAGACTGCAATGACTCGATGATCACATCGTGAATGGTGTGTCCGTGGAAAGTGAAAATGGGGCTTATGCTCTTAGGTGGACCATGGAGAGGATAATTTGGACCCACATGTGGTTAGCTTCACATGGAGATGGAGACTAGGACTTACTCCAGGATGGAGGCCCGTGCAGCTACAATGACTAGCGGGAGAGGGAAAGGACGGTGAGACCCCTATGACCCTCTCCCCTCTTGGTCCTTGGCATCGAATAAATGAGGAGTTCCAATCCCCATAACTCCGTTATCCTACATTGGCCACTGAGGAGGAAGGGCTAGGGGATTACACCATGATGGAGACCCTTTCCCCTCAGACAGACGCTACTCCAACAAGGAGGATATCATCCCCTTTGAGGGGTGCTCTCACTCCCGTAGAGACGAGAGGGCGTGGAGAATGTATGATGTGGGGAGCCCCATTTTAGATGCATGGGGGTGGGGAAGTCACATTTTAACATCAGTTGTTGATGATTATGGATATTGGCAGTTTAACATCCTGTAGACCGGACGAGGCGGGTTTACATTGCACCCCTAGGTCTTCCATAACTGGTACCTGCTACACCTTGGTGAAGGGAAGACATCGGCAATGCTGTGGCAGGGTGGTGTTGTGAGATGATACCCTTGGGGGTCCACATTAGTGTGGCTATTTGAAGAATAAATAACCTTTAGCATAACTATGCGAAGAAGCATAAGGCAATGCAACACAATGGGAGAAATTGACAAAGGGACTTTGAAGTTACTTCTTATGAGCCTAGAAGGTCACACGGGAAAACTGTGCATGATGTGGATTCTCGAGGGAGAGGAACCCTTGAATGGAATCCATAAGAAGAGAATCGGGTGCTCACACTTGGGGGCACATGGGGAATCGTCGGGGGTGAGGGGTCCAGGTGTGATGCGTGCATCCTTTTAGGCTTGCGCGCGGTCGGTGCAAAATAGGAAGTGACGTGCGGAAAACACCGACATGGCGTGAAATCAATGATATTGGCGCAGAATAAGTGTATCCAATGTTCTTCCCGTGAATAGAATTGCGCGGAAGGAATGGGGGTTTGCACAATAAAAGGGGATTACACACAATTGGCCAGACTGCACACAATATAAAAGAATTGTTTACAGGGGTCAGACCCAGAAGGGGTTGGGATTCAGTTTTAATCCAATGGGATCTCACATAAAGGCGAACCCTGAGGAGACTCGAAACAAAGAATTATGTGCCTAAAATCCATCATTGCACATGCAAAATCCAAATTTTGCACACGAGAGCTGGTTCAGATTCTTCGGCATTCAAGTTGAAGGGGGGCCACCTTCTATTTATAGAAGTCCAGGGGTGCAGAAACCAAGCTGGCAAGAAATAATTGTGAACCAAAGGCGGGGAACGAAATATTTCACCCCCGGGCTGCCGAAATATTGTGAATCTCGGAACATTCCATGCAGGGGATCAGTTTTTCCACACTTCTGAATTTTTTTCACGCGGATCCTCCGAGCCCCCGGGATTGGGTCCCCGAATCTGTATATGACTTCTCTTTGTTGTTTTGAATCCTTCATCATCACCTAAACATTTTCGGCTTCTAGAAAGACACATGAAATTTAATCAGTAAAATGAGAAGGAAGTGTTTAAAAAATATAGAAAGGAAAATAATTGAAAACATAATCGTATTATATAATAGGATAAAGATTAATCAATATGGAGTGGTACGAAATTAAAAACACATGAAATTTAATAATTAATTGAGAGTGAAACACATAAATACAATGTTTCCCAGTGAAAATATCATGGATAATAAATAATGAATCAAATTGAAGGAAATTCATAATTATTGGACATCATGTATCAGGAATATGAAAACCAATACTTCCAAGACCTATCCACAAGATAGTTTAAAACTGTAGATATAAAGTAGTTTAATTTATGAAAATAACATGTATCATGAGAACATGTTGATGCATCAAGATGATATATAAATTATGATCCCCACCCATCACTATATTTCTAAAGAATTCTTCAAATCAAATAATCTATTTAATTAATAAAAAATATAACTTATCAAATATCAGTATTGAATAACGAATATTGATTTATTTATATTTCCCCAAATTATGAAATAACAACATAAGTAAACACCGTAAGTAAAACCATTAAAGGTTTAGGTGAAAAACATATTTATGATAAATGATACAGATAATTAGGGAGAATCCAATTTTAAATTATCATAGAAAATTGAATATTTCAAGGGGAGTAACTATTGAATCTATGAAGTTAAAGTCAATACAATATTTGGAAAAATAAATCATAAATAATCAAAGGAAATAATAAGGATGTTATAAATAAAATATATCCTAGTTCCAGTAAAAATAAAGGTTTATTGTCCTTAATGAATATAAATACTATAGAAATATATTTTAAATATAATATTGAAGAAATATCATTTTTATATTGAAAAATAATTTTAAAAAAACATTTATTTGAAAATAATTATTCAAATTTTTTTTATTAAAAGTATGCTTCTAAAAATGAAAAATATTTTTTTTGAAGAAATGATAGTAGGTAAATATTTAAATTCCATTTAGGGTAATAATAATATTACTTTTCCATGTTAAAAATGTTACAAAAATACCTTGTTCGGAAAGAGACAAGAAGATTTATTTTATGATATTTTTAAAAGAAAACAAGTTAAAAATTTCATTAATAAATCATTTTAGATAGGTTAATTTTTTTTGATAACCTTATTAGAAAAAAATATTTTATAATAAAACATGTTCTCTGACTAATGATTTAAATAATGTCATCTTTTCTTAAAAAAATTCTAAAAAATTTTGAGTACCGAAGAGTGAAAAATGGAACTAATACTTGAAGAAGGTCATGAGTGACCAGAGGAGAATAAAATTAATTTTTTTAGAATTTAATGGTGAAATATATTCCTTTAATTTAAATTCAAGTGTAAACAATCTCAAACAAAATGAAATTGTGATGTAAACCCTTGAAAAGACAATAACATTGATGTGAGAATAGATAAATTATTAAATTATGAATTTCAAATATAAATCCAAATAAAACAAGTGGAAATACTACAATATGTATAAAAAAGTGATAACAGACATAATATTATAATATTAACTTAAATGAGTAATTAATATAACCCAATGGAAAGGAATCAGGTTATGAAATTCTTTACCACTTGGTATCTTTTAATTCGAATCACCATGAGAAGAAATAAATAACATTTATACTCAAAATTACATGATCATAAAATAATTCACTATATTACATATCAAAATGAGAAGAATTTACCTCACAAAAAGTAAGTGAGTGGTGAAATTGACATTTAGATCACAAATGTAAAAAGTGAGATGAAAATACCTTACCTTGCATTTCATTTTGGGTGAACATCCATTAACCTCATATAAAATTGAATTAATACTGTTAATAACATATTATGGAGAAATATTAATATTTATCACATCATTAATTATCATCTTATAATTTCTTATTACCCTTTTGTTAACAATCTTTCATTATTTTCACTATTTAAGTGTTAATTGCCTAGTTTTTTCAAGTATGTTTTTACATGTTACATGTTATTCCTATTAATTAGAAATGATTTCGTCATATCCAGAATGTAAACCATTATTTAAATATCATATATAATCTATATATATGTCTTTATAATAATCTATAAAATTTGGATATATGAAATGAAATGCACCATTCTTGGAGACTGTAGGTCGTGTGTAGACATGAATGCTACTTCCATTTTTTATCTTATTAAAATAATGAAAATTAATTCACATATATATGATTATATTATAATTATTGTATAATTTATTTGTAATTTATTTCACATGTGTTTATTGAAAAAGTATCCAAATACATCCTCATACAGTGTGAATGAACCACATAGCTTTAAGGAGGTAGTAGTCCACACAACCACAAAGGATGTTATCGTGTCCCCCAAAAATGGAATAGAAGAAATTATGTGTTATATAAGTGTTATGAAAGTAAAAATACATTAAAAATATCATATATAAAATTTAAAAACAATGTCTCCATCATAGTTCACACCATGATTTGTGATAAAGTAAGAATGAACAATCATCGTTTCATGAGGCGGTAGTCCACCATGCACACGAATGGTATGATCAATACCCATTATATAAAACTATGTGTAATTGTAAGTTATATCCTTATAATTAAAAAATATAATAATATTTAGGATACTGAAGTTAATATATAAGTATGTAATAAGAATTTTTTAGGGGGTGGAGACAAAAATAAATTTAATGTGATCACTGAAGAATGTAACCTCATTTTCGGGTATCACCTTTATGTTTATACAAAAGGTTTTTGTGGTTAGATTTAATCCCATAGTGAGGATTCCAGTACATGGGGAGGGATGTGGGATATTATATAATTATATTTTTTATGATACAATGTTATTTAGAGGAGTGAATAAGTGTGAGTAAAGAGTACCATTTAATATTGGGAGAGTGGAATTTTGTAATTTTTTAAATTTCACTATGGTTTTTACCATGTTCAGAAGATCTAATAAAAAAAATTTCCAAGGGGGGATAGGGTCCAAATATTTCAATATATTGGATTTTGGAGAAGATTCATGGTTATTAATGACCTTATGTTTAAGGTTTAATCCCTTATTAAGATAATTTTATCATAATTCTTGTAATCAACTTTAATTGCATTTACTAATATTTTTTTTTTAAAACATGAAGTTGCAATTATTTTAAATTATAAATTATTATGATTAAAAATATGGAATAATTCTTTCAACATTCCAATTATATAACTAGAATAATATAATTTTAAATTAATATCACAGACGAAATTCCAAAGCGTGTTTTTAAAGTTAAATTGTTTAAATGATTGAAATGTTATTATATCCAATTTCCAGGTGAAATTTATTTCAAAAAAAGAAATTTTATTAGTTAATACATAATTTATCTAATTAAACATTAAATAAAACGAGGAATATAATTTATCATTATAAATAAATGAGATTGAAAATTAGTTTTGAATTAATATTCAATATTTATCACTATTTATTAAAAAATGAGATCTCAAAGAAAAATACAATAAATACACCCCAAGATAATTTTATGTTTTGAATTAAAAAATAAATATTATTTTGAAATATAAAATTAATAAATGTTTAAAAAATATGATTTAAAATGACTTCTCCTTTAAAAGGTGATAAAATTGCATTTTTAAGGAAAATATAGTTTAAAAGTATAAAATTGGATTTATTCACATATAATTCTTATCAAAAATATTTTATTTATTTAAATTTTTTTTTTTGAATAAAAAATATATATATTTAATTAATATAATCACTAATAATAATTATTTTTATTTATTATCATAAATTACCTCTATCGGCATAAAAACAATTTCATTAAATTTTATTTGTTTTTCTATTAATTTCTAATTAACTGGTAACCTATGAATTCATTGAAAAATTTTATAAACCGTATGTTTTTATAAGAAAGTTTATACAATTCATATCCTATAATTTAAATTATAGGTTATATCTTTTTATATTATGTAATAATAATTTAATAATATATTTTTTGGTAAAACTATGTCTTAGGTGTAATGAATGTCATCGAATAATGTCATTGATGCATGTAATGCAAGATAACATAGCACCTCATTAATTTCAAGCTATATCATAGATTGAATTTATTTAAAATTGTATATATATTATAATTTCTCAAGATATTATATTCCCTTACATGCTTTGTGTCACATGTCATAAATGATATCAAATATAGTGTCCTTAAATTTGAATTTTGGGACATTAAAATCTTCATACCTTTATTAAATTGCATCCCACCAATTTAATCTTGATTATAGAAATATATGACTTGATGTATGAAAAGTACTCTATTGAAAGAAGTGATAATTAAATATCCTCTTAGTAAGATAGAATGATAAGTTAAAAGGTCACATATAATGACATATAAATAGGTCTCAAATTAGGTTAACATATTGGCGGGTGAAAATATAGACAAAGGGAAATATTGAAAATATTTATAGAGTGTGATTGAATTCATAGATCAAAAATAATTCAATGTTCAATAGAATGTTGAGAGCCTCAGAATCTATATACATATAAAAATTTAAAACACCATTGATTCACCAAAAATTATGTTATTTGGACCACATTTAATTAAGATCATTTTCTAGATGATGAACAATTTCTTTATTAATCAAGAATATAAGGAAATATAATTTCCTGATACATTTTAATTTCACATGAAAATTTTCATATTTTGGTTGTTCTTCAATTATATTCTTATTCTTCCATTACTCCATGAAATAGATATATAAGAATGATCCCTTTTTGTAACACTAAAATTATATTTTAATAGATCATAGTACCATTAAATATATCATTATATTTTTCTCTAACAATTTTCCAGAACCAATATGGCTAATACATTCATCTGTAAAACTAAAAAGTGATTATAATAATTTATCATTTGTCAAGACCCGTCCCTTAGGGCACGTACTGTGACTTCCTCAAGCCCACCTTCCATAGGCTTGGGTCTGGTGACTAGCACCAAAGGCCTAAATCCCTAAAGTGGAAAGGCATTTCCTTTATAAAGTGTAAACACACAAAATAAGAGTACAAACTGGAAGCAAAGACTAAGTGAATAATGTATACAAAAGAAGTTCAAGACAGTAAAAAAGGTTGACGAAAATAGAATCCCAACAAGAAAGTACCGGTACAACAGAAAAGAATTTACAAATGAAAAAAATGTAAAGCATCTACTGGGTCATCCTCCAGGGTTTCTACCTGAAGGTTAGTTACAGATGGCCTCTACAGAACTCCACGTCTGTCAGTCTCCTCCGTGTACCGACTCGTCGTAAGATCCACCTCATGGTACCATCCAGTCCTGCTACTCTGATCCTCAGTCAGAGTTGTTCGTCGTCTGCAACCAACATAATGAGGTGCGGGCATAGAACGTGCAGGGGTGAGTATAACGATACTTAGTATGGACCTCGAGACCCTCTAGGTCTTCCAAAATCCAAAAAGGATAAACCACAGAGCATGAAATCAATGGATAGTAATTACTTAGGTATATTCCCTACATATAACTAAGTTATCATGTAACCCATTTCAATAAGGATGAAATCACAGAAGTCACTAACTCAGCTCACACAAGTATAATACTTTTGAAGAGAGATAGAGTTGATCAGATGTGTCCACTTAATCATCTATACTATCGGACCAACACATGATCCAGGACCATCTATTCTGTCATACCAACCCATGATCCAAGAACAGAAGTCAGAACTGTCATACCAACAAATGATCCAGTAATAGTCATCAGTGCTATCGGACCAACACATGATCCTAGAATAGTCGTCATAGATGTCAGATCAACACATGATCCATGAAAAACTATTATATCGGGCTAACACATGATCCAGGAATAGATGTCAGAACTGTCGGACCAAGACATGATCCAGGAACAGTCGTTAGTGCACAACCAGCCTCAAGGTTTCCACTAGCGTGCATGATTCCAGGAGGGTATGTTCCTCATGCCAGGAGTCGATACATCAAAAGACACATCATCCCAAGTTGATGTATCCCATAGTTCTGTCTCTTCAAAAGGAAGACAACGCAATAGACGGTGCATCAATCGGACACCCTGTCTGGGAGTTATTGGAATTTCTGTTCTGAGGACCCTGTTGGATTTAGGCTCAATCCAAACTGACCATACCCCAACTGCATCCAAAACTCATGTCGGGTATGCAAAAAAGAACTGTCTCACTCCACGCTTTCCATTTACTCAGATGATTCGTCAATCGGACAACCATAACCTATTTTATGGGTGAAAAGGTGAAATGAGGTCAAACGGGTCTGGGTCCGGACTGGAGTCTGAACGCACCTGTGGGTCTGACCCAGTCCGCGGGTCCGACCAGACCCGTGGGGGTGGTCCAGTATCCTAGAGGGCCATGGGGTTCTTCCCTGGATGCATTTAGGGGGAGGCCACACCCCCCGGTTCATGAACAGATTATAAGTTCGGGTGATGGAACCGATGCAAGGCTGGCACCGATGTATCACAGGAGACCCGCTTGTCCCGCACCTTCCCACTGGCCGAACGGCCAACATCCTCTTCCTACGCTGTGCTGGTTGCACTGCATCGGCTCTATAGACCCGGAGGCTTGGGCCGCCAGGCTTCTTCGCGGCAGGGCTCGAGACGGCCGTTGCTTCATCATAGAGGCTATGGCCCACAACCCTCCTTCTCTCCACTGCACGGCGCTGGTTGCGCCATGCCTTCTCCAACATCCCGGTGCCTCGGGCCGCCATCTTCCTTTTGGACCGGCCTTGCATCGGCCACTGCGGCACCACCGCAGTCCATCTGTCATGGTTCACTCCCCCGGTGGTGTGTTTGCGCCGCCACCACCCCGCGGTGATGTTATTTTCTCTCTCCGATGACGAGTTTTCCGCAGGTCACCTGACGAGTTCTGGTGGTCTGATTCTCATTCTGGAAGAAGTGACGCATTCCTTGGGTCACCTCCTTCTATATGCAACCATTGTTGACGGGTAATGCTCAACCCAGACTCATTCGCTGTTGAGCATCAATAACCACAAAGAATACGGAGGGGTCAGGTCGTGTTTGTTCGGCCCATGCCCTCCGGGGTGGGGTGATATCAAGCAGCTTCGAATTCTAAACATTGATGGAAGATGAAGAACACACAAAAATTAGCAATCATGATCCCCTACCTCAGGTCCATTGTTCTTTGACGTTTTCAAAGAAAGCCGGACATCGATTCGGTATAGAAGAACGCGTCCTACGTTGAGGAGGTTCTGAGGAAGGAAGTCGAAGTTGGGATCGAGGTCGACGTTCTTCGTCGGTTGGAGCATTCTTCGTTGGTTGGAGAAATCTTCATTATTCATTTTTCATTTGAAGAAATTCATTTCTCCCATGTTCTCCTCTCAAAAGCTCCCAAAAAAATGAGAATTTCCAAGCCAAATGTAATATAAGTTTGTCTATAATTGTTTTGGCACCACAATTTCAAATTAGATAAATAAACTAATATGCTCCCATTAATTAGTTCACATGAGTTGGTGCAATTGATTAATGGTGAGGTTAATTCGCTCCCCCATCATTAATGAGGGGAGTTGAGTGATTTTATCCACCCTATAATTAATTGGGGGGGTTTTAGTATCGTGTGGTCCACACGTCGTAACCTCTCGCGGGAGGTTATGTTTGGGTGATCCCCACCTCCATAACCTCTCATGAGAGGTTAAGGTGTGGTGACCCCACCTATAATTTCTTAAGAGGAGATTTTATCCACCGAACACACTCATGGCTGCTCCACAAAAATAAAGTGAAGCTCACTTTATTTTTATTGTATATTTTATAAAATCCCAAAACTAACTTTCCAACTCTACCCACTACTGTCGATGTGAAATTATTCTTAAGAGAATACCGGTTCTCCGAGTTCAATGGTGCTCTCGGATTTTAGTTCCGAGCACCAGTTCAAATGTTATAAAATCCCACTTGTACGATTACTGTACATACCTGAAAAAAATTTCAGAAATTGATTTCGGGCACACCGGGCCTTGGAATTAAGCGCTGTAAATTTTCGCAGACTCATAAAATTTCCATGTATTTAAGAAAACAATTTCCATGGATATTCTTGGTCTTTACATTCACCCGACCTCAGGGCTTTACTTCCCTATAAAATAAAAATCGATCTATGGGAACAAATGGGGGTACTGAGCACACATTTGAGACTCTCTCTCCCATGTGCTCTCCTGGAGGTTCTCGTACTGCCGGTGAATGCACACTAGATGTATCAACCATCCATGTAGGACCCACTCTTGTCGATCCTCAATATCCACTAGAACCTCCATAAAATTAGCCCCATCGATGACGTCCAACACTCCATGGTCGATGATCTGGGAGGGTTCATGCACATATCTCCTCAAATGAGATACGTGGAAGACGTCGGGCACCCGGTGCAACTGAGGTTGAAGATCTAAGCAGTAATCCACCTCGTCAACTCTGCTGAGGACCTAGAAAGGTCTAATGCGTAACACCCCAGGATTTCAGAGTGTGTTATTTCTTAAAAATAATTCAATAACTTGCACTACACGCAACACCGAGTTCAATCACACCATTAAAAGAGGTCATGAATAGTATTAACTACATTTTGAACTTTATATAATCCTTATAATTTTAGAATCCATATTATGAGTTTCTTAGTCATATTGCAAGAACAGATTCATTTTCAGTATTTCACTTTTATCAACTTCTAATAGTGAAACCTTTTTAAATACAATATTTTAAACTTTTTGACTAAATGGGGACATCAAAAATTTAAAATGAAACATCCCAATCTTCCACGGTACGCTTTCCTTTGAATAAAACAGTAGCGTGTGTTGTACGCAACTTCGAGTTCTAACACACCGTAACCAATCAAACTAGCTGTTATGAATAGTAATACCTACTTTTTGAAGTTATATATATTTTATATTTTAAAATGGACTTCATTTTTGGATTCGGAATATCAAATTTAGCCTAAGGTGATATTTTGGTACTTTTCGGATAACTTTCATATTTTGATGAATAGTGAAAATTACTAAATTTTAATTAAAAACAACTTTTTTAATCAAAATAATTAATAGTGATAAACTGTGAATTTGAGTGGTTCTAAAGTATATTTAGAATATATTTTTACCATTTAATATAATGTTGGTCATTGGACATAATGTTACAATTAAACCGAACATAAACAAGTGTCAATCTTTTGATAGTTATTATCTCTTAAAAACACGCTTTTTGTTTTGACAGCGGGAATTAATTTTAAATTAATTTCTGCCACTTCTGTGTTTTGAATTTAGGAAAATAGATTCCATATTTGGAATCAGGATGTTCAAATTGTGTAAATAGGTAACTTTTATTTTTAGACATTTTGAATAATTACTGCGGTAAATATTTTATTTACCATGGTTAAGGGTAAATCCGGTAAATAAGGGTTAAAAAAATAATATTTTAATAATACTAAATTACCCTAAAACGTGTCTTAACCCTATTTGTTGATACATGGTCGACCATGGGAATCTTTGGGTCTATTTTGGGACCCCATGGATCCACTTGTAAGTGATAATGACACTTTATTTTAATTAAGTTAAAATGAATACAAAAATGACACCAGCATATATCTTTTAGAAAAACAATTGTTACATAGGGTTATATATTTTGGCTTTTAGATTATAAATATTCATTAGAAATATAAAAAGATTTCCTACATAATGATATTTTATTTATAATTTTTAGAAATTAAATAATTTATTTTATTTATGACACAATGATGATGCAGTAATTACTATAATAGTGAAAAATTAAAATAATAGATATTATAAATACCCAAATAAATATAATATGAAACTTTTAATGAATTAAACTAATTTTCTAGGATAATATGATATATTAGGATTGATTTAATTGACTTTTTTCGAAGTAATCAATCTGTTATGAGTTTCACAAAAATCAACTATTGAATAGTGTCAAAATTGACATAAAAGAGTTCTTAAAACAAATATTATATTATTAATTTATATTAAATTCCTAAAAATCTAAGGTTCGGCCAAGAGACTTATATAATGATAGGTTCATAATTAATGTACCACTTGGGGGTCTCTTGGATGTATATAGTATGTTTATTAACCATATTATATAAAAATACAAAGAGACATTGTAAAAGTGAAACTAATTAACTTAGAGTTAATACTTAAAGATAAGGTTAATATAAGTACCCAAACCTGTCTAAATTCTATTGGTTGAGTGGTTTTCGACCTATCCCCACCTTAACCTTTGAATAATAAGCTTTGGAGCCATTAGAAACCGAATATGAATTTATTATAAATTAATATTTCTAGCTTTTCCAAAGGTGCCCCTCACCCCTCTTATAAAAGGGCACTCCTCCTTCTCATTTATTCACACCTTCAAAGCCTTTTGGTTCGGACAAACTCTGCCCAAATACTCTCCCAACATCACTCACTACAACCTAGAGGCCTTAGTTTGATCCGAAAGCCAACCTAAGGAGCCCTTTTGATCAAATCAAAAGGAAGAACCCGAAGAAGAGGTAATGATTTCACCACCCTTCTCCAAGTTCATTTCTTCTTCCACTTCTTCTTCCTTTGTTCTTACCATTCTAAAATAATAACTCCAGTATCTCACATATACTGTGATGTTATTATAAATATGGTACAATCATATTCAGTATTCTATCCACCCTTTGAATAACATGTCACCATACGTGCGTACGTACGGCTTACCGTCTCCACGTCGTGGTGTAATTGTTATTCAATATAATATTATTTGGATGGGTATAATAATGATGTGTAACTCATGTAAATAATAAATATAACATGTTAATGATTCTGTATATATGATATACCATCCATTTATATATTATTCTAATATCGAAAGAATGATATTGTCGCTCGTGCGTACGTACGGACTACCGTCTCCACGAACGCGATGAGATTCATTCTCCATCGTATCCATTCAAGTATAATTATCATTTGATGATTTAAAAATGATGTTTAAGGACTAGATATCATTCTGGATATGAATAAGATACAACAACCATGGCTTATGAAACAAAACATAGAAAAGAAAATGAGTAAGTTAACTCCCGAAACGACGATAATTCTAAGATATTATTAACAAATCAATGTTAAAAGATCATATATGATATCATATTATTACATATGATTCTTGTATAATTTAATAACAACTATTTCACCATTATACAGGAGGTTAACCTACCCTAACCAAGGAAAAGTACAAGGTAAGGGTTATTTCACAATCTCTTCATTATCCGAGGTTGTTTATACGTAATAATCTACTTGGATATCTTTATCATTCACATCCATGTTTCTTAAAAATGTATTTCAAAACATTTTTACTATTTACAAGAATATGGGTTAAAGTCATTTATACCCTTGTTTGACTTTTTATAAGAGGTTTATAAAGGAATCTTTCCGTCGTTTTCAAAACAAGGTCCTTTTTAACCTTTTCGACAGAATTGAGGTAAGAATGTTTTTTTTAACTTATACGGCGGGTGCGGTTATTTTACGCCATTATAAAATCTTAAAATCTTTCCTTACAAGCTTATAAGAATATTTTCAAAGAAAATGTTTTATTTTATATGGATCTTAAATGATTTCAAAATAAAAGGAGATATTTCTTTAAAAAGAATTTTGATTTCATCTACGTCAACATCCTTTGATGGATTTTAAGATTATTTGAAGTTGATTTATTATGATACAAAACTTCTATATTGTATTGAAGGTTTTGTGATATGTTTGAATATGGATGTGCTATTTTTATACCATTCATAGTTTATGGTGAAATTATTGACATTTCGTATGCTAGATTTAATACGAATGTTTATGTTATGTTTAAACCTTTTCATATGGGAATGCATTGGACTTAATAAGTGACGGGTGGAGCCCGCTATAGCTCCTCGATGCATCGGTAGGTCTCATGAGACAAACTAGTGTCTTGGCACAAGGCCTTGACAAAATCTTATTTGTAGTCTTGGCATGAGGCCTTGGCTATGTGGTTATGATAGTCTTGCATTATGCATTCCAACATTATGAAAGTGGTTATTGATTTTTGCATGTGATTATTCGATTAGTAGAATATCCATGTGAATAAGTAAATGGCATTATTTCATTTTATTTATGCCATACCATGTTGAAAGTTCATATTTAAAAGGCTTTTTTTTAGTTATACATTGCCTTAAATGTTTATTCTTATTTATGAAAGTTTCCGCTATATTGTTATCCTTACTGGGCATTTGAGCACACCCCTTTTCTATGTTTTATTTTTCCCAGGAAGTGAAGATGTAAGTTATGAATGACCTGCAGGGATATTATGAGGGGATTATAGTGTGGACTGTGGAAACATTATGTTGTTGTAGTAGTTTTTCATTTTATGATGTAATGTAAAACTTATGAATATATCTAGTGTTTCCAAGGCTACTAAACCAATCGGTCTTTCGAAATTTGATCTTTCTTGTGATCATGCCAATGTTATGTAATAATGCACCGACTTTGGGTAGCTGGGGTCGGGGCATTACAGTTGGTATCAGAGGAAGTTTAGTACAAACCTTGGAAGCTGGATTTAGATAAACTCTGATTAGAGCACGTAGACCTAAGATGAACTTTGAGGATTAGTATAGAAGAACTTCCTAGAATTTTGGTATTGTAGAGATTTTGTGAGTTTTCCAAGCAATACATCCCTGTCTGGATACGAGCAGGTAGAGGCGGCTCTGGCACAGATGTACCTAGGGGTAAAACCCGAAAACACCGCTTTGAGCTAGACTCGAGCGGGAACTGGTGCACGACAACGGGCCTTGCTGCACACTTGGTTACGACACTCCCGGGGGATATGCTTAGGATAACTCTCATTTTCTTTACAAATCATTTTGAAGGGATTATGAGAATATACTTCCTCAAAGAAAACATTATTATGATTATGGATTATATCCATAAATAGTTCAATTTATGTTAAGTGTTTTATAAGTATGGGATTATGTGTTTTGATTCATAAACTGATCTAGTTTATGCCATGGTATAGAAATGGCGCCCAGTAGAAGGAATGATAACTCCAGAAATACACATGATTCAAAGAGAAGGAAGGATCATATCTTTCATGGTCTTAAGCTAGAATTTATAAGAGAAATAGTCTCCTATGTATTATCATCATATGAAGAAATAATATCATGTATTGATAAGATAAGTAAAGAGTTTACTGAGTCCTATGGATTTGAAGGGATGAAAGAGAAGAAAAGGATGGAAGAGAGAAATATGGATAAAGGGAAGAGGGAAAAGAAGAATTTTCCCATATGTGGTAACTGTGGAAAGAAACACCCTGGAACTTGCCTGAAAGGAATGAGAGTTTGTTATAAGTGTGGAGGAAAAGGGCACAAAGTACGTGACTGCAAGGATAAGAAAATGGTTTCAAATGTACAATGCTTCATTTTCAAGGAGTTTGGACACTACGAGAACCTATGTCCCAGTCATCAGTCTATGACGAAAATGATGCTATTGGATAATAATCAAGTTATGATACTACCACAGATGAAGAGGAATGATTAGAGTTCTTATGTTGATTATGTCAATTGAGTGTTGTATCAACAATGTACTTGTTATAATAATTATGGAGTATATAAGGATTGTACTGCAGTACTATTTCATTAAGGACTTGAGATTGTGTGGAACAAAGAAAAGTGACTCAATAGCAGGATAAATTTTTGGAAAATATATGGTTGAGAGAATGATAAATCATAATATAGTTCTGATACTGAGGTAGTGATTTTGGAATAATATGTGATTATTTTGGATAAATTATATTGGATATTCTTGACTACCCTGGAACTGATTAATGATTTGTATATTCCATCATTGTTGGGGTTTAAAACATTTTTGGATTAATGAAGTATATCCAGCATTCTATATGGAATAAGGGATCATGAATGTAATAAATAAGGAATATGGTAATACATGATGAAGGTATTTATATGCTATTACGGGGTAAAAAGGATCTATATTATGTTTACCTTCCTTATAAATGTTGGACTGTGAGTTTGGATAGAATTATTTTGGATAGTTCTTATTTGGATTATTTTGGATTGCCATAAAAGGACAACCCGGAGGTCGGGCAGCAACCTGTTGCGTCCGGCAAGGCCGCGAGACTTGAACCCGCAACCGAAGGGCGACAAGGGTGTATCACCTACCACTGGCCCAAGAGATATCCTGGATTAAATAATGTAGTTTTTATTAAAAGATCTTGTAGATGAATTATAAATTCGTTTATTTTGGAACCCTATACGAATAGTGTAAATAGAATTTTTTTTATTCTATTATCTTTTAGAGTGAAAGATGAGTTTGTGGTAGAAATTTATTAATGGATAAAACTCCAATTATAAAGTAAGTATATCTCCTTATGATCTTATCCAATCTCATAAATAAATTCCTCAATATTAAGAAAAGCAACTTAGAACAAAAATGTTTTCCTAGATGGTACCTTAAATCATCACTAATTTATGGCTATGGGATTGTTGGCCTTTTCATAGCCATGTTCTCTACCACTCTCCATCAGATAATTGATGGTTAGATTTCTCTTCCATATCCATATTTTCCTACATGGAACCCTAGTATGTGTTATTTTCGGTAATCTTCATACTTTCCACTCTTTATTTTAAATAGAGGCCTCATTAATTCATTTTTCGATGTGGGATTTCAACTAAGATATTTTGAAATGTCAAAAATGTGTTGTCCCAATACCCTATATTTTGTTGAACCGATGGTACTTCAAATCATCATAGATTGATGAGTTTAAGTACCTCAATTTTATACTTTTTTGTGATTGATGACCTCAATCACTACCTATAAATATTTACGTTTTCCCTCCAATTATATGTCTCTAATTTCCACCAATGTTCTCCTAATCGAGATCATAATTTGGTGGTGACCCTTTCATTTATCTTTTCCTCATATTAAGACTAAATTTTAGTAACCCAATTTCCGATGTGGGTTTTCCCACAAATATATTTTCTACTTTCAACCTTTTATTTTCGAAGAACAATTTCAAATAGAGAGGACGCAATTTATTGAAGGAGGGGAGAATGGAACACCCCAGGATTTCAGAGTGTGTTATTTCTTAAAAATAATTCAATAACTTGCACTAAACGCAACACCGAGTTCAATCACACCATTAAAAGAGGTCATGAATAGTATTAACTACATTTTGAACTTTATATAATCCTTATAATTTTAGAATCCCTATTATGAGTTTCTTAGTCATATTGCAAGAACAGATTCATTTTCAGTATTTCACTTTTATCAACTTCTAATAGTGAAACCATTTTAAATACAATATTTTAAACTTTTTGACTAAATGGGGACATCAAAAATTTAAAATGAAACATCCCAAGCTTCCACGGTACGCTTTCCTTTGAATAAAACAGTAGCGTGTGTTGTACGCAACTTCGAGTTCTAACACACCGTAACCAATCAAACTAGCTGTTATAAATAGTAATACCTACTTTTTGAAGTTATATATATTTTATATTTTAAAATGGACTTCATTTTTGGATTAGGAATATCAAATTTAGCCTAAGGTGAAATTTTGGTACTTTTCGGATAACTTTCATATTTTGATGAATAGTGAAAATTACTAAATTTTAATTAAAAACAACTTTTTTAATCAAAATAATTAATTGTGATAAATTGTGAATTTGAGTGGTTTTAAAGTATATTTAGAATATAGTTTTACCATTTAATATAATGTTGGTCATTGGACATAATTTTACAATTAAACCGAACATAAACAAGTGTCAATCTTTTGATAGTTATTATCTCTTAAAAACACGCTTTTTGTTTTGACAGTGGGAATTAATTTTAAATTAATTTCTGCCACTTCTGTGTTTTGAATTTAGGAAAATGGATTCCATATTTGGAATCAGGATGTTCAAATTGTGTAAATAGGTAACTTTTATTTTTAGACATTTTGAATAATTACTGCGGTAAATATTTTATTTACCATGGTTAAGGGTAAATCCGGTAAATAAGGATTAAAAAAATAATATTTTAATAATAATAAATTACCCTAAAACGTGTCTTAACCCTATTGGTTGATACATGGTCGACCATGGGAATCTTTGGGTCTATTTTGGGACCCCATGGATCCACTTGTAAGTGATAATGACACTTTATTTTAATTAAGTTAAAATGAATACAAAAATGACACCAGCATATATCTTTTAGAAAAACAATTGTTACATAGGGTTATATATGTTGGATTTTAGATTATAAATATTCATTAGAAAGATAAAAAGATTTCCTACATAATGATATTTTATTTATAATTTTTAGACATTAAATAATTTATTTTATTTATGACACAATGATGATGCAGTAATTACTATAATAGTGAAAAATTAAAATAATTGATATTATAAATACCCAAATAAATATAATATGAAACTTTTAATGAATTAAACTAATTTTCTAGGATAATATGATATATTAGGATTGATTTAATTGAATTTTTTCGAAGTAATCAATCTGTTATGAGTTTCACAAAAATCAACTATTGAATAGTGTCAAAATTGACATAAAAGAGTTCTTAAAACAAATATTATATTATTAATTGATATTAAATTCCTAAAAATCTAAGGTTCGGCCAAGAGACTTATATCATGATAGGTTCATCATTAATGTACCACTTGGGGGTCGCTTGGATGTATATATTATGTTTATTAACCATATTATATAAAAATACAAAGAGACATTGTAAAAGTGAAACTAATTAACTTAGAGTTAATACTTAAAGATAAGGTTAATATAAGTACCCAAACCTGTATAAATTCTATTGGTTGAGTGTTTTTCGACCTATCCCCACCTTAACCTTTGAATAATAAGCTTTGGAGCCATTAGAAACCGAATATGAATTTATTATAAATTAATATTTCTAGCTTTTCCAAAGGTGCCCCTCACCCCTCTTATAAAAGGGCACTCCTCCTTCTCATTTCTTCACACCTTCAAAGCCTTTTGGTTCGGCCAAACTCTTCCCAAATACTCTCCCAACATCCCTCACTACAACCTAGAGGCCTTAGTTTGATCAGAAAGCCAACATAAGGAGCCCTTTTGATCAAATCAAAAGGAAGAACCCGAAGAAGAGGTAATGATTTCACCACCCTTCTCCAAGTTCATTTCTTCTTCCACTTCTTCTTCCTTTGTTCTTACCATTCTAAAATAATAACTCCAGTATATCACATATAATGTGATGTTATTATAAATATGGTACAATCATATTCAGTATTCTATCCACCCTTTGAATAACATGACACCATACGTGCGTACGTACGGCTTACCGTCTCCACGTCGTGGTGTAATTGTTATTCAATATAATATTATTTGGATGGGTATAATAATGATGTGTAACTCATTTAAATAATAAATATAACATGTTAATGATTCTGTATATATGATATACCATCCATTTATATATTATTCTAATATCGAAAGAATGATATTGTCGCTCATGCGTACGTACGGACTATCGTCTCCACGAACGCGATGAGATTCATTCTCCATCGTATCCATTCAAGTATAATTATCATTTGATGATTTAAAAATGATGTTTAAGGACTAGATATCATTCTGGATATGAATAAGATACAACAACCATGGATTATGTAACAAAACATATAAAATAAAATGAGTAAGTTAACTCCCGAAACGACGATAATTCTAAGATATTATTAACAAATCAATGTTAAAAGATCATATATGATATCATATTATTATATATGATTCTTGTATAATTTAATAACAACTATTTCACCATTATACAGGAGGTTAACCTACCCCAACCAAGGAAAAGTACAAGGTAAGGGTTATTTCACAATCTCTTCATTATCCGAGGTTGTTTATACGTAATAATCTACTGGGATATCATTATCATCCACATCCATGTTTCTTAAAAATGTATTTCAAAACATTTTTACTATTTACAAGAATATGGGTTAAAGTCATTTATACCCTTGTTTGACTTTTTATAAGAGGTTTATAAAGGAATCTTTCCGTCGTTTTCAAAATAAGGTCCTTTTTAACCTTTTCGACAGAATTGAGGTAAGAATGTTTTTTTTAACTTATACGGCGGGTGCGGTTATTTTACGCCGTTATAAAATCTTCAAAGCTTTCCTTACAAGCTTATAAGAATATTTTCAAAGAATATGTTTTATTTTATATGGATCTTAAATGATTTCAAAATAAAAGGAGATATTTCTTTAAAAAGAATTTTGATTTCATCTACGTCAACATCCTTTGATGGATTTTAAGATTATTTGAAGTTGATTTATTATGATACAAAACTTCTATATTCTATTGAAGGTTTTGTGATATGTTTGACTATGGATGTGCTATTTTTATACCATTAATAGTTTATGGTGAAATTATTGACATTTCGTATGCTAGATTTAATACGAATGTTTATGTTATGTTTAAACCTTTTCATATGGGAATGCATTGGACTTAATAAGTGACGGGTGGAGCCTGCTATAGCTCCTCTATGCATTGGTAGGTCTCATGAGACAAACTAGTGTCTTGGCACAAGGCCTTGACAAAATCTTATTTGTAGTCTTGGCACGAGGCCTTGCCTATGTGGTTATGATAGTCTGGCATTATGCATTCCAACATTATGAAAGTGGTTATTGATTTTTGCATGTGATTATTCGA
Source organism: Viscum album (assembly GCA_963277665.1). Lineage (NCBI taxonomy): Eukaryota > Viridiplantae > Streptophyta > Magnoliopsida > Santalales > Viscaceae > Viscum > Viscum album. The sequence continues at coordinate 895,580,958 of OY728136.1, read as the reverse complement.
TTAGTAGAATATCCATGTGAATAAGTAAATGGCATTATTTCATTTTATTTATGCCATACCATGTTGAAAGTTCATATTTAAAAGGCTTTTGTTTTAGTTATACATTGCCTTAAATGTTTATTCTTATTTATGAAAGTTTCCGCTATATTGTTATCCTTACTGGGCATTTGAGCTCACCCCTTTTCTATGTTTTATTTTTCCCAGGAAGTGAAGATGTAAGTTATGAATGACCTGCAGGGATATTATGAGGAGATTATAGTGTGGACTGTGGAAACATTATGTTGTTGTAGTAGTTTTTCATTTTATGATGTTATGTAAAACTTATGAATATATCTAGTGTTTCCAAGGCTACTAAAACAATCGGTCTTTCGAGATTTGATCTTTCTTGTGATCATGCCAATGTTATGTAATAATGCACCGACTCTGGGTAGCTGGGGTCGGGGCATTACATAATGAATCTCGGAGATAACTTTTCACCTCGTCCAAATCTCTATAGACCTCATCGTGGTTAGACCCCTAGAAAGACGTGGTTGCCATCATTGAACTCTAGAGGTCTCCGTATCTTGTCAGCCAATGACTTCTTCCTGCTCTGTGGAGTCTTCATCCAATCTTGGATGATCTGTACCTTCTCCATGGTATCTCCTACCATCTCTGGTCCCACCAGTACTGAATCATCTGGGTCTGTCCAACACAAGGTTTATCTGCAAAGTCATCAGTACAATGCCACAAAGGGTTCCATCCCGATGGTGGAGTGATAGCTTTTGTTGTACGAAAACTCCATCATATGCAAGTGATCCTCCCAGCTATGACCGAAGTTGAGGACACAAGTACGTAGCATGTCCTCGAGGGTCTGAATGGTCCTCTAAGTCTGGCCATCCATCTGAGGATGGAAGGCGATTCTCAAACGTAGCTATGTCCTAAAAGATTCCTGAAACCCCTTCCAAAGCCATGAAGTAAACAGTGCGTCATGATCAGAGACAATATAAGAAGGTACTCCAAATAAATATGCAATCTCTTGCACATAGAGATGTTCCAACCTCTCTATTGAACCCTTCTCTCTTATCGGTAGGAAGTGGGATGACTTGGTGAGTCGGTCTACGATCACCCAAATCGAGTCATGACCCCTGGATGTACGTGGAATACCTGTCACAAAGTCCATGTATATCCCATCCCACTTCCAATCTGAGACCTCCAAAGGCTGAACGAAGCCTGCTGTTACCTGGTGCTCTGCATTCACTTGCTGACAAGTGAGGCATCAAGTTACAAACTCTATTACTGCCTTCTTCATAGCCGTCCTCCAGTGCTGTCATCGAAGGCCCTGGTACATCTTTCCCACTCCTGGATGTACCGCTAGAGGGGATGTGTGGAACACCCTCAACACTTTTTCTTGAAGTGACACTGGTACCATGGTACGTCCTCTAAATATGATTAAGTGTCCCCCCCACCATCAGAAAATCCATCAGGTGCCTGCCTTGTGGTTATCTAAGCACGCCGTGTCTCGCTGTCAGCATCCCCATGTTGTGATTCCCTGACTCACTGAAGGAGTGGGGGAGTGACCGTAGGAGACTGTAGAAAGTCTGCTCCATCGCAATCCACAAAGGATATCTAAAAAGCATCTAGATGTTCCATCGCCTCTCCTAGTAGCTGTATACCAGACCTTCTGTAGAGTGCATCTTTATCAACATTTACCTTCCTAGGGGTATAGAATATCTTGATGTTGTAATCCGAGAGGAACTCAAGCCATCAGCGCTATCTTAGATTTAGGTCCTTCTGAGAGAAGATATACCTGAGACACTTGTGATCAAAGTACATGGTAAAACATTCATCCATCAGATAGTGTCGCCAAATATTCATGGAAAAGAACACTGCTACTGACTCAGGTTATGGGTAGCGTAGTTCTTCTCATGTTTTCTTAGCTTCCGAGAACCATACGTGATCACTGCTCGCTCCTGTATCAGGACACACCCGAGTCTGGTCCCGGATGCGTCGCAATAGACTATATACCCTACACCTTCCTCTAGAAATCTGAAGATGGGGGCACTAGTCAGCATCTGTCTCAGATCCTGAAAGCTCTACTAGTATCTCTCCGACCACAAAAAGGTTTTCACTTTCTTCGTCAAGGCTTACAGTGGTGTTGAAACTCTGGAGAAGTCTGGAATGAACCTCCGGTAGTATCTAGCCAATCCCAAGAAACTACGTACCTCTGTCACACTCTTAGGTGGCTCCCAAGAAAGTACCTCATCAATCTTCACTGGATCAACTACAACTCTATCCTCCGAGATGACGTGTCCCAAGAAGTGAACCTCTCGGATCCAAAACTGGCACTTCGAGAGATTACCATAAAGATGGTGCTCTCGATGTGTGTCTAGTAAGACCAGCAAATGGTAGGCATGCTCCTCCTCAGTAGTCGAGTAGACCAAAATGTCGTCGATGAAGGCTAAATCAAAGCTATCGAGGTATGGTTGCATGATCCTATTCATGAGTCCTATGAACACCACTGGAGCATCCGTTAGGCCAAAGGGCATAACCAAGAACTCATAGTGGCTGTACCGACATCTGAAGGCCATCTTCTGCACATCCTCATCTCGATCTCTTAGCTTGTTATAGCTTGATATGGGGTTTATCTTCAAGAACCACCATGCTCCTTTCATCTGATAAAAGAGGCTGTCAATCCTCGGGAGTGGGTACTTATTCTTTGTAGTCACTAGGTTCAGGCGAAGGTAGTCGACACAAAGCCTCAAGATCCCATATTCTTTCATGGAAAACAGAATCAGGGCTTTCCAGAGAGAAACACTAGGATGGATGAATCCCTTCCCCCGAACGTCCTCTAACTGTAACCGCAACTTGCGAAGCTCTGCTGGAGCCATCCAATACGCTGGTGTAGATATCAGTGTCGTCTTGGGGTACAGGTCAATTTATAAGTCCACCTATCTACGAGGAGGTTGACCTAGGACAATATCAAGGAAGACATCCATGAACTGGTCCACCACTATAGGATAAGTCGGACTCTCCACATCAACTGCTCGGAGGGTAAGGCATGCCAACTGATGAGTGATTGGCTGTACCCTCCTCCAATCAAGTCCATCCTACGCTGCAAAGGCTTACTTCTCACCGGTGAAGGTAAACCTGATCCCATCCATGAAAACTCACCGTACATTGTGCCTAATATAGTCGATATGATCATGGACTGTAGATAACTATTCCATACCCAAGATGACATTGTAAGGCCTCAACACTGTTATGAGGTGATCCTAGCCGAAGCTCTAACCTCCAATAGTAATCACACACTGTCGGCACCAGTGCGTATTCATCAAGTCTAATACAATAGGAGTCTATAGCCATAAGGATCGAGCCAACTATTTCGTCAAAATCTCCGAGCACCGAACGAGGGAGGTGGAAATGAAAGAGTGACTGGCACTTGTGTCTACAAGAACTGCAGCTAAGGTTGAATAGACACAGATAGTACCTCGTATCATCACTAGAGCACCATGGTCGTAGGCCTCAGCTGCCTAGAGATGAGCTCTCTCATTTCCACCTGCTCCCTGGGGTCAGGGTGGACCTCATGGTGTTGGTGGTGGTAGCACCTCGAAACGTCATCCACTGCCAGCTGCAGGACCAACTCCTCTGCCAAGTATGCCTGCCCCCTGTGGTCCGCCTCGATTGAACCTATGCCTCTGCATGGGAGGTACCTGATCTTTCTATTGATCGTCAGTACGATGGGTCAGACAGTCACAAGACATGGGACCCTACCCACCACAAGAGTAACATTTCCCGCTCCTAGAAAGACTATCTCTATCTTGTATTCCCCACACAACTGAACCTGTATCCTGAGGTTGTCCAGTGAATGGCCTCGTCCTCTTGGACCTCTGCGACATTTATCTACTTCCACCTGCAGAAGACTCTGATGCATGTCGAGTAGTGATGGGTATCACTAATGGTGACTAGAAGGAAAGAAAACACTCCACTAGGAGGTCTCTCTCTAACACCCCGGCATGCGTCGGGATGCTGAGGGAGATCATCAAAGCTCTAATCTCTCGCTTCTGCACCCAATCGAAGGTCTGTCCCCTAAAGAATGGGTCCCGTACCATATCTATAGAGTAGAGCGAGAGGTTGGTGACCCTCGCTGAGTACTGATCTACATTAATGCTGCCCTACTACAGATGAAGTAGCTCCTGAATCTGCACCGAACATAGGGTGGCTGGGACAGACTCCGCCTAAAATAGGATCTTAAAATATGCCTAGAGCAGTGTCACCTCATCATGCGCCTGGAGAATCAGGCTCCACCATCTTCCTGCTACTTCCTGTAGAAGGCTAGCAGCAAGAACCACCATAACGTTTGCTGGCTTCCATACCAGTAAGAAAACTCTAAACACAGCCTCCACCCAATCCTCAACTGCCTGCGGGTCCGTCTCACCCCTGAACCTGGGCGGCCTCTGGCACTGGAAGTCATACAATTCCCTCAGGCGGCGTGCACTCTCTAGTGCTGGGGTTTTGGTATCAGTTGCCCAATGGGTAGTGGTACCGCTGGTGCCTCCCATGTGATAGGGCCCTGCACTGAGTCCTCGTCGCTCGGTGGGCTACCATCATGTACAAAGCCTAGTAACCTTGATGGCTGTCTACGTGGAGACATACTGAAAAGAAATAGGAGTGCCACAATCAGTACGTTAAACCTGTTAAGATGACTAAATATATCAAAAAAAACTCTAGAAATCACCCATGCAATCAGTATTTCCTTGCACTGAGTCGGAAATCAGAAGTTAGGATCCTGGTGTATGGATACGTTGGTTGCCGCACCAACACGGGACTCCCTGGACTGAAAACCACACTCAGTAATCTTGACCATATTTCTTCACAGAAAATTTCAGAGTCCTATGTTCTGCAGTAGAACCAACTCCCCTAAAAACAATTTTTCACGACCCGTCCCTTGGGGCCCTTGCCGTGACTACCCCAAGCCTGCCTTCCATAGGCTAGGGGATGGAAACTAGCATAAAAGGCATAAATCACTATGGGGGAAATGAATATACTTTATAAAGTGTAAACACACATAATCAGAGTAAAAACAGGAAGCAAACACTAAGTAAAAAATGTATACAAGGAAGTCCAAGAAAGAAAAAGGGCCCGGAAATACAAGCCCAATAAGAAAGTACAGGTATAACAAAAAAGAAAGTACAACTAAAGAAAATTAAAGCAACTATTGGGTCTTCCTTTAGGGTTCTTACATGAAGGTTAGGTATAGATGGCCTCAACAACACTCCAAGTCCGTCAGTAACCACTATGTACCGAATCATCATAAGGTCCACCTCCGGATACCGTCCAGTCCTTCTACTCTGATCCTCAGTCAGTGCTGTCTGTGGTCTGCAAAAAATACAACAAGGTGCAGGCATAGCCCATGTAGGGGTGAGTATAATGATACATTGTAGGGAACCCAAGACCCTACAAAAGTCTCACAAAATCTAACAATGATAAACCACAGAGTATGAAATCAACAGATAGTCATTACATAGGTCTATTCCCATACATACACCTATGATATCAATTAACCCATCTCAATCATGAGAAAAACACAGAAGTCACTGACTCGTCTAACACAGTTATACAACATTTGAAGAGAGATAGAGATGATCAAATGTAGCAACTGAATCATCTAAGCTATCGGACCAACACATGATCCAGGATCAGAAGTCAGAACTGCCGGACCAACACATGATCTAGGAATAGTCGTCAGAGCTATTGGACCAACACATGATCGAGGAATAGTAGTCAGAGCTATCAGACCAAAACATGATCCAGGACCAGCTTTTCTATCATACCAACACATGATCTAGGAACAAGAGTTAGAACTGTCGGACTAACACATGATCCCTGAACATTGGTCAGTGCACAACCAGCCTCAGGGTATCCACTAGCATGCTAGATTCTAGGAGGGTCTTCTCCTCAATCCAAGAGTCGATATATCAACAGCCATGACTTCCCAAGACGATCTATCCCAATTTTCCATCTCATGAAAAGGAACAGAAGGCGATAGACGGTGCATCAATCGAACGCTTGGTCGAAGAGTTATTGGAATTTCCGTTCCGAGGGCCCGGTTGGATTTGGGTTCAATCCTACCCAACCATAACTCAACAACATCCAAACCTCCAGTGGGGTATTCCAAAATAACCACCTATCTCCATGATTTCCATCGCTATAGATGGTTCATCAATTGGACACCCGTAAACAATGTTATGGGTGAAAAGGTTAAATCGGGTCAAACGTGCCCGAGTCCGGTCCGGCCCAGTCGGACCAACCCGACCTGGCTCAGGTCTGGACTGGAGTCAAACACATTCTGCGGGTCTGACCCGATCCGCGGGGGAGGCCTGGCTTGCGCTGGGTCCGGCCTGGCGGCCCGCGGGGGTCCGCCCTAGCCGCATCAAGGGGGGAGGCCATAACCATGGGTTCCCGAACGACCTCGCCATTCGGGAAATGGAACAGGAACTAGGATAGCGCTGGTGTGTCATGTGGGACCTGCTGGTCTCGCACCTCCCAGCGGGCCGAGCGGCCGGCCGCCTCCTTCTGTGAGGCGCAGGTTGCACCACTCCTCCTCCGGCGACCTGGCAGCTCTGGCCGCCGGTCTTCATCACAGCCGGGCTCGATCCGGTTGCTGCTTCATCACCGCGGCTAGGGGTTGCGTCCCTCCTTCGGTCAAAAGTGAGATTCCGGTTGTGTCGCCCCGTCTCCAGCGTCCCGGTGGCTCGGTCAACCAGCTTCCTTCGCGGTCGACCTTGCACCAGATGCTACTGCACCGCCGCGGTCCATCGGTCATAGGTCACTACCCCGGTGGTGCAGTTGAGCCACTGCCGCCCCGCAGTGACGTTTGTTGCACCATCAGATGACATGTTTTCCACGGGTCACCGTAGGAGTTCCGGTGGCCCGATTCATGTTCCAGACGAAGTCGTACATTCCTCATGTCATCTCCTTTGATCCGTAACTATTGTTAACGAGTAACGATCAACCCGGATTCATGACTCATTGAGCTTCAAAAACCACAAAGTATGCGGAGGGGTCGGGCCATGTTTTTTCGACCCGCTCCCTCCTCATCAGGGTGAGATCAAGCGGATTAGAATTATAAACCACGATGGAAGATAAAGAACACGCAATAATTAGTATGCATGAACAACTACCTCAGATCCGTTGTTTTTTGAGGATGTTGCTGAAAGGAGGATGTTGATTTATTTTAGATGAACTCATTTTACATCGAGGAGGTTCCGAGGAAGGAAGTCGAAGTCGGGATCGAGGTTGACATTCTTCTTCGGTTGGAAGGTTCTTCATTTCTTAGAGCATTCTTCATTCTTCATTCTTCATTGGACGAAATTCATTTATCTGTTGCTCTCCTCTCAAAATCTCCCACCAAAATGAGAATTTCAAAGCCAAAAATAATATACGTTTGTCTATTATTTTGTTGGCACACCAATTTAAAATTATAGAAATAAATTAAGAGGATCCCCTTAATTAATTCACATGTGTTGGTGAAATTGATTAATGGGGAGGTCAAGAGGCTCCCCCCTCATTAATGAGGGGAGTTGAGATATTTTTTCCACCCTCCCACTAATTTGGGGGTTTTAGTCTCATATGGTCCCCACATCGTATCCTTTCAAGGGAGGTTACGTATGGGTGGGCCCCACCTCCATAACCTCTTGTGGGAGGTTAAAGTGTGGTGGCCCCACGTCTAACTTCTTATGAAGTGGTTTTAACCACAAGTCACAATCAAGGAGTCTCAATAAAAATAAAGTGAAGGTTACTTTATTTTTATTACATTTTTTATAAAAACCCAAAAAATAACATTCCATCTCAACCCACTACCATCGAAGTGAATGTCTTCTTAAGTAAATACAAGCACTATGAGTTCAACGATTCCCTCAGATTTCAGTTCCGAGAAACGGTTCAAAATTTATAAAATCCCACTTAAACGTTTACTGAACGTACCCGAACATAACTACAATAATTGATTCGGGGCACACCGAGCCTCAGAATCAAGCGCTGAAAGTTTCCACTGACTCGTAAAATTCCCATGTATTTAAGAAAAATATTTCCCCAGAAATTATGGGTATTTAAATCATTTAAATTTATTCATCTAATTGTTTCACTAAAAATAATTACACATTAATCCGGGCACTGTGTAGGAAAGTGGTAGGCATGAATCCATTGTCATCCTTTTTCCATGGGATCAAGCCTTTTGGAATTTATGGACATGATGGGTTTTAACCTAGTATAAATTTGTTCCTTTTATAAAACCATATAAATATGATAGAAATACTTTAAATTTAATCATTAAATAGCCTTTGAACCAATGATCTCAATACAACCTCAATACATAAATACTTCATCTATTTATTTCCAAATAGGTCTACCATTGGTATAGAGGTTATCAATTTGAAGAGGTAATTGAATTGGGAAATTATCATGTTCTAATAATTAAAGAAATAAACTAAATAATCATCATCGTGATGATATTTATTTCCTTCCATCACACTCTTCATTTTTACCTCTGATATTAATTTCTTTAATCCCTTCATTAAAACACATTAATCTGTACCCCGTTCCATTGAGATAATTTCCTGTATTTCTTCTTCTACATTTCATAAATAATGAAATTCGTGAAATGTTTTATCTATGTTTCCACCACTAAATATCTTATCAACCTTTTTCCTTCTCTTCTTTGGTGAGGTTAGGAGTTGGTTATGGTATATGATGTAAATCAAATTTTGTTAAACATGGTTAGGCATAAACATGATACCATTCACTCATATAGACACCCAATATAGTCACCTAGTATCACCACCTTGGCCATCATGTTCAATGTTAACTTGAGTCCATTGGGTTGCAAGCATTGAAAAAAACCAAAAATCAGAGTGTTAGTAAAAATACTAATAGTGAGAAATCATATAATCATATATAGGATATCTAAATTACAAAACCTTATTTTCAATATAAATAACCTTATGTTTAACCTAGGATATATATTTTCAGACTATGTTCAAAACCTTCACAATGTTTTGTAAATATAATGTTTATTATCCTAATCACATCTCCCAAAACTATCAAAACATGTGCACTGTAAGGATCATTCTTGGGAACCATGTTACACTCGAGTCAGACATGAGGAACATTTTCAATGCTATTACCTCTAGGGACATCTGCGACTAAACCACATCCAAATGTAGTAACAAGACAAAGATCTATTTCTATGAAATCCACATAATAACTATCTAAATAAAACATTATGATGTTCTTATATACTTATCCTCAAATTCTATCTTAGGGTCATGTTCGATAATTGATTTTTTTTATAAATCTAGTTCACATTTATACTACTAAACTTCATCTGATACATATTGTGGCACCTCAACGCCAATAATCCATCATCTAGTGTATAATATCATTACATTAGCATGATTACAAGGAATAAAATCTCAAAGTACTAAGGCTTTTAGTAGTATTGGTAAACCAGATACAAACATGGGTCTATTATAGGAAATAAATACAAAAACTATAACATAAATTTTTTCCTTTCTAGGATAAATTTATTCCATCTAGTATATCCTTTGTGATTTTTCTTACTACACTTCTAGTAATCTTGGTGAAAGAAAAAAACACGTTTGAGTTAAATTATTAGTAAGGAATAGATATAGAAAAAAATTAATGAATCTATGTGAATAGGATATATGGAAATTTAATTACTAAATACACATGCCATGTAATCAATAATTTGAGAAATAAGTTTGTAAAAAATATGGAAAGAAAAATAAATGAAAAAACATACCATTTTAATAAATTGTTAAGTTATAATAGATAAAGAAATGTATGAAACTGAAAACACCATCCATTTAATCAATATCTTAAAACGAAATGAATCCATGTTATTTATCATAGTGAAAATGTCATGGATAATAAATACTTAATCAAAATGAAGGAAATTTTTAATTATTGGACGTCTTGCCTTGGACACATGAAAATCTCTATTGTCTTGATCTATCCACCAGACAGTTTAAAATAATAGGTTGCAGCATATTACATTAATGAAACTAATTTTTCTCATTAAAACCTATCGATGCATCGATGGGTAACAAAAATTCTAGTCCCTAGTTGTCATTGTCTTTCCAAATGTTTCCCCAAATCCAGTAATTGATATAATTATTAAAAAGTATCCCTTATCAAATTACCACATCGAATAAAGAATAAAAATTTATCATTATTCTCTAGATAATCAAATAATTGTCAAAGTAAATTACATATGTAAAAATGATATAAAATTTAGGATATAAACATATCCACGATACGTTACATGGAGAGTTTGGAGAAATTCAATGTCTAATGATAATTGAAAATTTAATATTCCAAGGGGAATATCAAAGTAATAAAGGGTGTGAATGTCAATAATATCATTTTACAAATCAATCATAAACCATTGAGAGAAGTAATAAGGATATAATCAATACAAAATATTCTATGTGGAGTAAAATTTAATGGTTATTTTCATTAGGTAATATTAATTCTATAAAATGTCTCTTAAAAATATTCTAGGGAAAATATTCATTTTTTGTTTATTTTTCATAAAACCATTTCTTTGAAAATGAAATTTCAAAAAAAAATATCATATAAAAAAATATTTTTTTAAATTTAGTGTAATATTTGAATAGATAGAAAAGTGTAAATATGTATTTATCATACATGGTAAAAATAACATTCTTTTACATGGTAAAAATGTTTGAAAAATAACTTTTTTTGAAATAGTCAAGATGATTCCTTTGAAAAAAATTTTAAAATACAATATAGGTAAAACATTATTCATTAAATTATTTTATAATGTTTAAAAACATGTTTTAAAATGTATATAGAAAAAAAAGGTTTTTAGAAGAAAATAGGTTCTCTGACTAAAGAGGGAAATAATGTCGGGTTTTTCAAAAAATAATCCTAATAATTTTAGCACTATGGAGTAGAAAAATTGTACTATTACATAAAAAATGTCCTTAGTGACCATATTAGTATAAAAGAAATTTTTTTATTAAATAATTATCAAATAATAACCTTTAATAGAAATTCATGTTTAAAAAATCCTGAACAAAATGAGATTTTGATGTAAACCCTTGAAAAGACCATAACGTTGATGTGAGAATCAAACAATGAATAGATTACATGTGTCAAATTAAAATACAATTATATATGTGTAAATAAAAAAATAAAGAAAAAAGTTGTTGCACACAAAATCATATAATATTGACGATAACGACAAAGTAATATAGTGCAAGAAAAGGAATCAGGTTGTGAAATTTTTTACCACTTCGTAACTTCTAATTAAAATATCTTATAAGAAATTATTGAAATTTAAACTCAAAAAACAATGAAGATAAAATAAATAATGATATAATATGTCATAAATTGTAGTTGATACACCATATAAAATATATGATTGGTGAATATGATATTTATCTCCTAAATATAAAATGTTAGATGAAAATCTCCTACCATACATTCCCTTTTAGGTGAACATCCTTTAAAATATGGTATAATGTTTTTAGTAATGATACTAAATTAGTAAAAAATTATATTAATATTTATCATATCATATATGATCTTCCTATAATATCTTATTACCTGTTTGTTAATAATCATTCATTTTTCTCGATTTCATGTGTTAATTGCCTAGTTTTTTGAGTATTTTTTGACTTGTTATTTGTTGTTCATATTAAATAGATATTGATTACATAATTTACAATGTGTAAAAATGATTTAAATATCATATGTATGCATTATATATGTATTTATAATAATCCATCAAATTTAACGATAGGAAATGAAATGCACTATTCATGGAGACTATCAGCCGTATGTTTTTTTCCATGATGGTACTTCAATTTCTTTTTCATATTAAAGGAATGATAATTAATATATATATACATATATAATAATTATATTATATTATTTATAATATATATTTGAAATGATTTTATAAAAATCATCCCCTAATATATTTCATGTATTGCATGAACGAATCAAATTGCTTTGAGGATGCCACAGTCTACATATCCGCAAACGAAGTTATCGCATCCCCAAAAAATATGACGATCAAGGTATGTGTAATATAAGAATTAAATAAGTCTAAATAAGTTATATATATCATTTATAACAAATAAAATTAGTTAGTCTATTAAAATTCCCACCATGAGTGGTGGTAAAGGAAGAATGAACAATAATTGTTTCGCGATGTGGTAGTTCGACGTACACACGAATTGTAGGTTAGTTAACCATTAGGTGGGAGCGTGTTTAGGTTTTGGAATAAAAAATAGAATAAAAAATAACATTTTATTTAGGATAATTTGTCTGTAATATAATCATGTAATAAAAATATTTGAGAGGGTGTATAAGGAAAAAAATGGAAGTTATCATTAAATAACATCACCACATTTTTTGGTATCCCCTTTTGGTCTGTGCCAAAAAAGTCCTTGGTTAGATTTTTTATGATGGGGGGGATAATCAGATTAGGGTATTATTTAGAGAGTATTATTTTACTAGATACTTGATGATCTAAATGGATTGAGAGGTGTGATTAAGTGTGAGGGGTGAGTGCCTTTTTATAGTAGAGGAGTGGAACTCTTGTAATTTTATGAAAATAAAATTTTAACCACATTTTTCCATTTCCATGTGGTACCAATAATGAACCAAATTATATAATAGATGGGATCGGTTATAACTATTTATATCTAATATAATTTGGACAAATTTTAGGACATTTTGTCCCTCAGGTTTATGGTTTAGTACCTTGTTAAGCTAATTTTTCTATTAATCACTTAATTAATTTGTATTTTTTTCACTGATATTTTTTTAAAAAAATACTATGTTTAAGTTATTATACATTATAAATTATTATGATTTTAAAAATATAAATCATTATTTAAAAATAAAAATCTCAATGGTTGCATAAATAAATTTAAAATTAATCCTACATATGGGACAACAAAGTGAGTTTTTAAAGAAATAATCTTCAGAAGTTGGAAATGTTTTTATATGAAATTTTAATTTGAAATTTATTAAAATGATATAAATTGCATTAATTTATATATAATTGATCTAATTAAACTTTAAAACTATTTGAAAATATAATTAATCATTGTAAATAAATTATATTAAAAAGAAGTTTTGAAATAAAATTCAGCATTTTTCACTATTCATTTAAAAATGAAACCTCATAGAAATGTTCCAAAAATTCACCCTAATGTAATTTTTATTTTAAAATTTCAAAAATAAATTTTGTTTTATCATATAAATTTTATAAAAGTGACAAAAAAGGATTTAAAATAGGTTCTACATTAAAATGCGCTAAAATTACCTTTTTAGATAAATGTAAACTTTTACCATAAAACTGGATTTATTATTTTCATATGCTTATAAAACCTATTAGAAGAATATAAAATATATTTTAATTGATTCACAATATATAAAATTGATTAATATAATTGACTAAGAGTAATTAATTTATCTTAATATGATAAAACAACTCTATGGGCATAAAAAATACCTTTACATGCAATTGGTTTTTATATAAGTTTATAATTAGTTGGTAACCTATTAATTCATTTTACATTTTTATAAACAATATATTTTCATATGTTAATTAATACCATTCATTAATACTCATTTTATGTCTATGTTATATCTTATTATATTCATTATTAATGTTTTAATAATATATTATTATTTGGTAAAACTGAGTCTTGCGTGTAATGAAAGGCATCAAAGAAAGGAATTGTTACATGTAATATATGATAACCCAGTCCTGTGTGAATTTAAAGATATATTTTAGATTAAATTCCATTTAAATAGTAAATATAATTTACTTCATCGAGATGTTATATTGACTTACGCACTTGGTGTCATGTTTCATTGACACTAGTAGATATAATGTTCCTAGTTTAGAATTTTGCGGTGTTATAAAAAGGCTATAACAGACTACCTGATCACTAATGCTCTAAATTAACCTGCTAAAAGGTATAGAATGATGCTACAAAAATTTCAACCTCATTCTTCATACCATTCAACAATTACTATCAATGAAGATCATGCAACATTTTTGTAAAACTAGGAAGCACCACCCACTTCAAAGCATGGAACTCACACATAAAATATTCCCGCATACAAGTAAGAATGAAAAATAGAAAAATCATAAATGGTCTCATCATCACCAATAATATAACTAAAAGGGGACTCCCTACATTTAAAAAAATCCCCACAGGGAAAAACCTTTGCATCCTCATGCTTCCTGTCTTTGATCTGTCTCAAAATAATAGACTGAACTACCAAGGATGCATAGGCCACATATCCTTGTATATAACGAACCAATATATGAATCTCATCAAAAAAATCTATCATTATCTAGTTATAAATATACTATTAAACAACCTGGTGTTGTTTGTTTTTACTCATATCATCTACAACAATGATTCCTTTTCATGGTGTGTAAAGAAACACAAAATCAAAGGACTACAAATACTCTAACAACCTTCACTGTCAAAGATTTATGTCATACTGGGAGAAGATATACTCAAGGATTTTATGATTAGTATACACTATAAACCTCTCTCACAAAAAATAATTCCATTAAAAATTTAATGTATATGTCACCATGGACAATTCAAGATCAGGTGTAGAGTAGTTTCATTCATGAGGCCTCAACTATCATGACCCATGCACCAAAAACTTGATCATCCTGCATCAACACTACCCCAAGACTAACACCAGATGAATAAAAAACATCTAATAATACTTTACCAACTCGATTAGGATGAAAATTAGTGCATTAGTCAATCACATATTTATCTCATAGAAAGTAATCTCACATACCCATTCAAACATGATTCCCTTCTTGGAAAAACCTAAGAGCGGTGCGTCCAAAAGGGATAATTCATTGATAAACTATCAAAAATATCATACCAAACAAATAAATTCTTGATAATCAAAAAAAATATTCTTTGGATTTTTCCAAGGTACACTATCTTTCACCCTTTCTGGATCCACAGACATACCTTCCACAGAGAAGTTTCTACATATGTAATATACCTTGTCATTTTCGAAATTTCATTTAGATAGATTGTCATATGTCTTATGATATCTTATTATACTAATTATTATGTTAAAAATTTTAGCAATATTATCTCAATTAGTGGAGTAAATCAATATTTCAAACAAAATTAAAAACAAAAAATTATCTAGTTAAGGTTGAAATATTCAGTTCATCAGTGTCCTAAACAATGTTGTGGAATTGGTTAACATAAAAACATCAGAAAAATCTTATATACAATATAATTTTTATTTAAATAAGTCCATACTCTATCATAAGGTATCACCATATTCTATGGATACCCTTATCTCAGATATATTTTTAGGAAAACTAAATCACCTCTCATATTTTCAAATAGTTCATTAATTCTTGGAAGAAAGAATTGATTCATTATATCCATCCTTTTCAACTTTCAATAATATGCATACAACCACAATGTATAGTCACCCATCTTGGAAGGAATCAGTAGAGATCCACAAGGTCACATACTCAGATGCAAAAACAAATTATTCTATAGTTTCATAAACTAAGATTTATATTCTCAGAGTTAATCTATTACTATTCTATAAAGAAGAATAAAAATTGTATATACTCCTAGAAGTAACTCTATCGCGAAATGACATATCTCTTGGGTGGTATCCATAATAATTGATCAGGAAAAACATCTTAAAAATTATCTGGAATAGGAGGATTGATATGCTTCACGAATCCCCCATCATCATGCATAAGACACTCCAATTGGGTTGTGAGGTCACTTAAATGCTGACAGACTGACCATTCATGCCCTACTTGGATATCCCATTTCCAATGGTGAACATAAACATTCACCTTCTGGAATGTGAATGTCACTCTATAGCGGTAATAGTCAATATGATCTTTTTATGACCCTATCCAACCCATCTCCAATATTAGATCAAAACCTTACATCACAATGATTAACAAGTCCCACAAAAAATGTGACCCGCAATCCTCAAGGGAAAACTCCTAACATTACCAGTTATTTATTACTCTAACCCTTAATGGTGTATCAAGGAGATATAAAACCATGCATATGATACTACTCGAGGACCAACACACTCAAAAACATAGAAGATATAAAATAATGTAGGGAACTTATATCAAATAAGGAACTATCAAGAATGGAAGATACAAAAACCATATCTCGAATTATTGATGGTCCTACCTTGACAACACCTGGTGTAGGATGAACTACATGAAGCTATCATTCCCCTATACCATGGGTTTTTATGTGTTTATAGTGATTCACAACTCTAGTAATTTGGATTCTATCATCTTGGAGTAGCACGTATTTCACCCCTTCCTGTATGGCCATTATATCTTTATCTACCTACTTGATATGGGTTATCAGAACCACTAAAATCACTCTACATCATCCTTGATCGACCCTCAGTTCCAAGATGTAAAGGGTTCTAACAGATCCTCTTCACATTCCTCATCCTACTGCATGATCATTACTCAACTATTGGTAAGGGGCACTAACCACTCATGTGTCCCAACCAAGCACACATATATCAAAACACCTTTTCACCACTATGAGAAGTCAAACTTCATCCTTTGGTACTCTTCATACAACCACTATGGTGAAGACTTTCAAAATGATAATTCCTAACATTGAAATTTTCTCTATTGGATCATCCAAATGAAACATAATGTACAACACCAGAAGCATCCATTATGTTCCCTTCATAATGATGTTTATGATCCACCACTTTGAGGACCCTATTTAAACAAAATATATTCACCTAGGAATCGATCTCCTTTCTATGTTATTCTTGAAAATTCCTCATCATTTGTATCTTTTCCCCTACCAATCTTGGAACAAAGTGTTGAAAGTTAGTGAATTGGCCAACATAATCCATCACTGAAATGGTTCTCTCGGCCAAAACCACATAAACTATGTATCCATCTCCTTATTAAAGGTCATTAAATAATAATTTTCAAGAAAGGGTTCTTAGGAGTATTTATAATGCATTCCATTCGCATGCTGATTCTAAAATATAATATCCTACCTACGATTTTCATTGCCCCATTATATATTTTGTACCGACATGACTATCTTATAAGGAGGAGTGTCTATGTGATCCAAAAACCATTGCACGGTCTCTATCTAGAAATATTTATCTTTGGGTCCACCCTTTATGGAAAACATCATAGGGTAATGCAACTGAAACTCACTTGTAAGATCAAACATACTCTGCATGACCCACCCTAGTTTACATTCCATCAACTATATAAAACATGCGATTTTCTCATGGAACTCCTCCTCCCCTAAGTTACTATAGACCAATGACTTTCCTTCTCTTATACAAGTGGATTATTCTAAAATATATCATATTTTATCAAAACTAGATCATGTCACCATGGTGAAATCTCCCTACAATTCCAAACACACATCTCAAAATAGATAACATAACGTTTCCATAGTTTGAAAAAAATAAGGCTCTATTCTAGTATAACACCTTATTTTTCATATAATATCCAAAAATACATAGTATAATAACTACCACTACCTTTACCCATCCCTACCATAGGTCATAATTAACATGGGGTAACCGACTCACAAAACAATAAGTATTTTTATAAAACAACATTTTTAACCTCTTTCACATACACAACTGAAATATTTCTATTTTAGGAATATTTACATATTTATGAATTATTACAACCAAAATATAATCAATTAATAAAATTTCATTAGGAATTATCCTTTAAGTGTTATTTCACATTCTTTTAATTCAATTATTTTCGTCATCCTTATTAGAATCAACTTCTTTAAATTTTTAATACATAATGAATTGCATTACAACCCTCATATCCCACACATCTTCCCCTTATGTGCCTACCATGATTTATTCCCCATATAACCCTAGGTTACAAAAATAATGAATGTATGCACAACCACATGCCACTATGGGCATGAAGTAATATCATAAAATAGTCACATCACACATCACGGGCATCACCCAATGGTGAAATATCATCCAATAGTTAAATAACATCAAATTGTAACAACTCACATCAAGAATAACAATCTAACAATGATTACATTCATTTTACCTCACACATGTGTTAGATACTCTAACATAAGAGATATTTTGTAAGGGCCAACACATCCTAGTCTCCCAAATACAATCCTAAAATTACAATAAAACATGATAGAAATCCCCTAGGATACAACATTGTAACATCATTGAAATGGGAACCACTAAGCTGGCGCCCCATGCTCAGTCGCCACATGACCTTAAGAATGTTTTTCCATACACCAAAGACTATAACCTACCCATGGAGGACCAATAGGTCATATGGAGTGATTATACTATCATTTTTAGTGTAATACACAATAGATAAAATAAAAAATAATGGAAACAATAAACCAAAAAACAATAAGAATGAACTACCAACCATTCCAAAAAATTGGGTACAAGAACCTAACCAAATAGTAAATATGCTATTTCATGTCACACAGTTCCATGGGTGATGAAAACTGTAAATAAACATAAATAAAAGAATACTCAAAATGGATATTCACTGCAGGTCTGGATCCCTCATCTATGCACTTCCCACACCCAAATCAACCATCTATTATATACACCTTACACATTTCTTAACTTGGAACCATGAAATCGGCTTGGGTACCCAATCTCAGACTAAGTAGGGTGAGAGTATAACTCAATACACCACATATGGTGTCCAGAAAATACCCAATATAAACAGATATGGTATGCATGTACTAAATTAACAAGAAGATGATTAAAATATCAATTGGGGGAAATTTGTTAACAATATTCACTTAAACAATTTTCATTATTTCATTCATAGGTTGGGCATTTTCATCATTTACACAATGGCCTCTGTCGGTCACATAAACAATGAATAAGGGAAGCAATAATGTTCCCTCCATCGCTAGGACAAATTTTCACATAATAATACATAACACATACATCAGAGAATCGGTCCAGGTTGTCTCATCACATATAACCATTAGGATTATAAAGCCTCAGTCAGACTCTCTAACATTTGAATTATTGGGGAGGGGTTTATATCCTTAGTTAAATCCAACCCATATGCATATATCCACATGTCCAATACCCCACACATACAACTAAGTCATGTAAAAATTCTTATTTAACCATTTTACACATATACCAATTCATAAATTCTACTCATCAAACACACATACCATTTAAAATTCATATTTAATTAAACACATTAATAAAATTATTAACATAATCCATTAACACATTTACCATTTATAGTTCATGACTCATTAATACATTCAAATTATACCAAACATCCCTTTATTCGACGTTATCAATGAATCATAAATAACATCAATTTCATATCACAATTCATGTTAATCATGAAATAAAAATCATAGAAATTTTGTCTCATAAATAATCCTTAACATGGAAAACATAACTATCATAGGGTTTGTCTTATAGAACCCTAAAATTCTCATTTAATTTCCAAAACCAATGTTCGAGAATATGGAACCCCCTATTAGTGTCATCTTTCTCAGTCTAGTAAACCTCAATGCATACCACATGGATCATAAGGGGTCAAATTTAACATTTGGCCAACCAATTTTTCATTTATCCCTATAGGAATCGAAAGAAAAATAATAATGAATGAATAATAAAACCACATACACATAAACAAACATCAAGACTATGGGATATAACTCACACACCACCAAACTTGATTCTGACTAAAACCACACGCTCAACCGTAGCCTTTGATTTGGAATTGAACACCCCTTGAACCCCCAATATAAGATCCACTCTAAAAAAGAGTTTTAAGGATTTGGAAGAATAGGAACAAATACATAATCCCTAATCAAAAAATGGATGGAATTGGAGTGTTAGACTCACCCAAATATCAAATTCACAACCAACGGTGGTCCAAATATCTTATAAACTAGGGTGATCGATCCTTGGGATGTTTAGAGATATTTGTTTCATCATTAGGTCTACTGGAGGGGCCCTAGTCACATAGTCACCAATTTAAACCATTCACCCCATCTATACATTAATGGTTTAGGAAAAAGGATACCACTAACCATAATAGTACTTCGTAACATTCCGTTGATGGCCACATTCCCCCTATTCCATGCCTTGAACACACGAAATACCCCTGATCCTCCACATACACTCAAGAAACACTTAATTATCTAGGTTAAAATGAATTAAACCCACACATGAACAAAAATTTACATCACTAGAAGTCCTGAATATTATTTATATAATATAGTTTATGTTGTGTAATAGACCATATATGTCTTATTTTTTTATATTAACTAGTATTTACTAATAAATTACTATTAAGAGTCACTGGATTATCATACATAAAATATTTATGCACTTGTGAAGAACTAAAGAATTTTTCCTGGCCTTTATAGGTGATGAAGATCTCATTATTATGGGCTACACTAATTAGAGATTCCAAATTAACAAACATTAAAATAGGTATCTCTTTACTTTTTTCCTCAAAATTCTTGTTATCAGTTGAATAATTTATAAAAACCCACTAAAGTAGAAAAATAAATGCATGGAACACATAATTATTCATCAAAGACTATACAAGATGTTTTATGGAATATGGAGACAATCATAAGACAAAGGGTAGATTAAAAAATATTGAGGGTAATTGAGATTTTATAATAATAAAATTGATATATTAATTAAGAAAACGATCCATATTCTCACCAAATGACTAAAAACGTCTTTGTAAAATGATATCTCATTTGAGAAATAATTAGGAGGTTTGATATTAAGAAAACCTGGGTAGTTATAGTATAGAGTGAAATATATCTATTTGTAGATTAATTAAATCATAAACATCATGATATTAATTTAAATTATTGGTGTAATAGATATATAATAGAATATATCTAATGGTTTTTGTTAGTGTAAATATAATATATTTTTTAAAATCTGTATAATCTAAATTTATCATTTTCATGTGTTTTTTGATATTATTTTAACAATGGATAGATAAAAACCATAATATATTGAATTTTTTTTATTCCTAAATAATCATGAAGTATTATGGATTTGTATTATTTATTAAGATTTACTTGATTGTAATATTATATATGTTAAATATTATAATTTAGATAATATAATGATGCGTCTTTTCTATACAGACCCTCCAAAGTATATCAAATGGAATTTAAAATGTTAACTGATACACTTAGGTCTGTATGATTTGTATAAATTCCAATTACAAGAGGTTGATGAGATATATAGTATATTATCTATAAAAAATTTATACCATTGTAATAGAAACCATGATGTTATACTAATAAAAGCAGAAGTTGGTTATATTGATAATCATTTCATCAGTTAGTTTTAACCAAATGTGATTTTCTCCCTAGTATGAAAAATATGACATATAGCACCCTGAATGAATTAGATAGTGGAAAGAATAGATAACCATAATTGAGTGATAGGTGATGTGTTTAGCCACATGATTGGATAACATGTGACGTTTTTATTCAAATTCAATGATCTATTTTAAAGAATAAAGAATTCATGTAATGGATTAAAAAATATTGAAATGTTACATGTCTATTTCTAAATAAATGTATTTGATAAATGGATTATATAATAACACATAAATTTATATTGATTCATATTTTTGAAAATGATTTCATGTGTTGATATAATTATGTTTGTTAAAGATCCACACCATACAACATTGTATCAATTATTTTTTCATATAGGCTATCTCTAAATAAAATTATAAACATGGAAATCAACAGTTGTTTTCAATGATATTATGGACCATAGGGTTACATATCATGCCATAGAATATGTATTAGTTTTTATACAAAATATTTGTCTAAAATTTGATATATTTGACATGATAATTTTATAAAAATATTTAGAATATATTCAAGATTTTTGGTAAAGTTTTACCGAGACTATATGATGATTCTACAGTAGTGTGAGGCTATTGGAAATATTCAAGGAAATCATAAACCATGATATGTTGAGAGAAACTATTCTATTGTTTGTGTTACGATACGATACCTCATACCATAACATGTTTTTCATATTGAATGATAAGGTATTTCATTTATTAATTTCTCCTAGAATAATTATCAGGATATTTTTCGTAATTTAACATCATTAAATGACATGTATATGATTTATTGACTATTAAATTAGTTAATAGTTCATGAAAAATATTGTTTTTTACATTTATAATTTTATAAATTTGGGATACCAAATGGATTCCATTTCATAATGTATAAAATATTTGGTCAAACATGATCTTTTATAGAATGAAGGGGTCTTATCTAATTGAGTCCATTAAACATACTTTTGACATAGTTGATATTTATATATAACTTAATGATATAAAATAACACAACAACAGGATATTTGGACGATCAATGGGGGAATCAGTTTTAAAAAAACCTTTTACATTCCTTCAAAATAAATCTTTACCACTTATTAATGTGCACTGATTAAGTTTGTCTTAAAAACCACACATAGACCCACATAAGGGAACATATAAAATTTAATGTGCTGATCACTCAATGTGAGTGGCATACTCCTTTTTGTGAAGTTGATTTCTCCAAGATCACATTACCCACCAAAAAAACATTTGAGTAAAAACTATTAGGTTATATCATTGAAAATCATGCTTAGATATCTACCAAAAATGTTTTGGTCTGTCACACACACAATTTTTCATACAATTTAAAAATATAAAATTTGATAACATATAATTATTATTTAATCAAATATAAATCCTACACATAATTATGTTTGATGAATAATTCCACTTCCACATTACTTATACTACATGATGAAACCACAAACTATTATAAAATGTTCATTGGAACATGTTTATTCATAATTATTTATGAGAAACACATGCACACAAATACTTTGATCATCTTCCCCATCTTGATTATTTTAATATAGATTATCATAGAATCTTCACTATACTACACATATGTTGAACACACTGTACTCCTTATACTTATTGTATAATAAATTCTTTCACATATCTCTACACATATAATTAATTATTATTATAATTCTTTATATTTGAATTAATTTTTTTTAAATTCATAAATTCTCCTTAAAACATCCAATGGATAATATCCAATTTAATTTTGACCATAATATTTAATTTTGTACATATAATAGAATTAAATAACCGTCAAAATAGTAATATGAAGCCAAGTGAGCATAGATATCTGAAGTTACTAGATAAAATGATTCCCAATGAAGACTCAAGATTATTTCCTGGGATTTTAGATCAAAATTGTTATTTTTAATGGGATGACCACTATATGATGTTACATACCATTTCGAAATAGATGCCTCTAATTTAATAGGTATATTAAAAGACAAACATAACCTCATCCTAATCCTTTAAACTTCTAATGACATGGAGGTCTTGAAATCTACATAAATACCGAAATCCTAAAAACCAAGCACTTCTGTGTGAACCCATTCTATTACGACATAGTTATACATGATGACTAATTCATATGATGTGAATTTTAATAATGACATAGTCACCTTCAAATTTATAAAGACATTAAAATATTCCTAATAAAATACTTAGTGATGTGGGCCTCATACTAATGCATGAGTACCAAGACACTCAACCAACTATGGCATAGTGCTTCACAAAGGCCTAGAGGTCCTTAATTATTTGAGAAACTATATGGATGAATTAGTAAATTTGATGGTATAGCTTCTATTTTATGACACAATCCAATTTCACCAATTAACATCCTCAATGAAATTCTATACTTTATGACGTGAAGTTGATTTATTCAATAGGCGTGCATCCATTTAATCTTCTATTATCTGAAGTTATTGTAATGATTTTTAAAATAAAAAAAATCTTTAAGAATAATATGATTTAAATATCCTAGAAACTAATAATTATAATGAATGTGATTCTAAATTTTTTTTAAATATTAAAAACAAAATCCAACGCAATGAATCATGTCCACTTAAACCACTTCCAACAACTCCCAAGAATAACATATCAACACGTCTTTCTCTAATCACTTATTCATTAAGTTTTCTTTATAAGGGATCTAATAAAAAAATTAAAGGATAAGGTTACATAATTATGTGTACAATGATTTTAGTGTTTAAGGCATAAATTTGGATATAGGAATACGTTGAATGGTATTCTAGGATCTCAACCTAACTCATTACTGTAGAGGATTCACCATATACAATGCGGTTCACTTTAATATATTATTTTTCATAAACATATTATTTTTATATTTTGATTGATCTATTGATGAGTTTTCTATTTTTCTCCACTACATATCGATATTAGGGATTCCCAAAATAATCTTCATCACCTTCCCTACATCTTTAACCTTACTCAAAGTCAGTACCTTCCTAAGGATGTAAAATATTTTTAGTTCCTATTCATCTATAACTACATAACATCAGTGTAAAAACTTCGCTGATGTATCCAAAACATTAAAATAATCATGATCTCTTAGTAGTAGTATAATGATTATAAAAACAAAAACATATCCATAAATCACCATCCAATATTTTTATTATTACCTCCAATATTTAGGATTCCATATAAAAAATAATGGTAATCTCATCGTCAAACAAAAATAAAATCAATTTTTCCCCTAAATGAATCTTATAATAAATAAATAAAAAATCACACAAATCATACATTTATATGGTAGAAATATTACTTTTCCCTAAAATTATCAAAGTTTAGAAATTTAGTCGGAATAAAATTTTGGAATAAATAGACAATTTGAGGAATTATTTGAAGATTCCAAATTTCTCTATATTTACAACATAGAATTTTCATTAATCACTAAATTTCATTATCATATCATATACTAAATGATTCAAATAAAACAAATATTTATTTGTATCATATGAAAAAAACTAAAACATTATCTTGAAACCCTTTATTGTTAAAACCCGCTCCCAAAGAGTTCATCCATTCATTCATAAATCATTTCAAAAATATTTTATATTTAGAAAACAAATTATGTCAACCTTGAATAAAATAAATTATTTAGAATACCCATATAAAATCCATAAATTAAAACCTATGTAAAATAAGCCATAAACTTCATTAGATCAACGAAAAATGTCATTGAAAAAATATAGGATGGATACTTAAAAAAACACACTAATTTTGGCCTCATAGATTTTCAATAACCATTAATTATTTCATTACTTTAATTCTTTAGTTCCATAAAAATATGAATATGAATATCAAAATAACCAATCTCCCAAAAATTTAAGAACACCAACCACTTTAATGGGGGAAAAAAGAAAAACTACCTACTCATAACCCCCTAAATCAAAAATATAACTTTCAATAGAATTTTTTATCACTACATATGTTGCTAAAAATAATTAAACTCTATATAAATAATTCACCATCCTTCCACTACTATACCATATTTGTGAAACAAATGTCCAAAAAACCATTATTATTTTGATGTAATGACCCATAATGAGAACAAAAATTCTGATACATGAATCTAATTATAATGATACCTAAAGATCAACCCATTATAACCATTATATAGTAACTAGTGATGAGGATTAAAAATGAATGATTAGAGAATTATTTTTGATTAAAAACATGAACTTTTGTAGTTCTTATGGATAATTGAACTACTAATAAGAGGGGGTATTAATTTTTGTTTATCAATTTATTAATTTCATAAATTATGGAATTTAACCCCTAAAACATTTTTGAGTTATCTTCCTTATCAAATTTTATTAGAAACTCATAAGCATGAAAGTGTATGAATGTAAACAACGTATGTATGATTTAAATGTCTCGACCTCTATGGGATAACCAACCTACGTTCTATGGATAGTCCCATAGGTCCATGGATATTAACTATTAGAAAAAAGTGAATTAAAATTTTGGGACAACTCCATTTGGCATCTTTCTATCTCATGATTGGTATGATTACATTTACTCCCATATGCTTACATATTTTTCTTAAAAAACATAACCCAAAAAAAGTCTTAATTTTTTAATTATTCCTCAAGAATTTTCATCGATAATGTACATATGGTTCCTCTATCACATTTATCTATATGTTGTTCCTATGTTCAATAATATCTATCAGATGCAGTTTTCCAAAAAATGTTCCTAATCGAAACTAATATTTCATTAAATTTTAAAAAGATCAAAGGCTTAATTTTTTTGTCATGGAAAATATACATGTTTCAATCTTTACGATATTATTCAAAATGAAACATAACTTCAGTTAGGAACTATCTCTCACACAAACTCTACTGGAATTTTTCTTTTAACACTCATGAAATGTTTCCTGTACCATTTACTTATTCATCCATATTTATTGGTGATCCTTGATTATTAAAGGTGGGAAACTAAATTAATTTTCCCACTCAATGAAATTAAAATTTCAGAAACTCTACTAATACCAATGTTATTGGATTCTTCTCAAATCATCAAAGCACATTCATGAATATTCATGAATTGTACAACACTTCCAAAATTTATTAAATTTCCATAAACTCAATGATTAATAAAATATTCACACATTGATACTTCAACATTATAAAAATTGAAAATTCATCAATTCACAATCAAATTTGTAGAACTAACATCATTAAATTTGTAAATTAATCATATTAAAACATATAACTTTAACTTTCAATATTAATAAAAATAAAACTTTGTAACATAACCTTTTTACAAATCACAACATCAACATTGTAACTTCATATTTTTAAAAAATTCCAATTAAACCATGGTACATTGTAAAAAATTAAACCGCATATTTTTTTTTAAAACTTATAGATTTTAAATCTATAAAACATAAACATTATAATTTCATGAAATTTCAACTTTTTATATCTATAAAAACATTATATTCGTAACATCATAAAACATCAACGTTGTAACTCATTAAAAACATAATCTTCATACCATACTGAAACTTTACGTTTATAACTCTTTAAAAACTCACCGATGTAACTTTTTGAAACATCATCATTAAAACTCTATTAAAACATCATGTTTATATCTTCATGAAACATCAATGTTTTGACCCTTTAAAATCTTCTACAATGTAAATTAGTGAATAATAAACATTATAACCATTCCTAGACTATATCATTATAAATTCTAGGAACTAAACCATTATATCACTATAAAAACATTAACATTATAATTTTTTTGAATATTAAACTTTGTAAATACATACCACATTTAGTGTTTTAACTTTATGAAAATTAAAAAAATTCAACTATAAATAATTCTCCATCTGATTTTACTATCTTTCAGATCACACTATTAATTCAATTGTACTAATACACCACTAGAAAAAATTTACTACTATTAGTTTTTTTCAATTATATAATTCCATCTGATTCTGATAAGAAGAATTTCATCTGATTATAAAAATTCGATTTGTTTAGAACAATTCTATCTGATTAGAGAATGTCCATCTAATTATGATGCAAAAACAATATAAAAATAATTTTATCTAGAAACATGAACTTTGTAAACTCCATAAATGTATTCTTCTATTTTGTTATAATATACTAGGATCATATCATGACTAATTCATGATATTTTATGAACAATAATGAACATAATGTTTTCATCTTATTTAGTATGAAATGGATAAATAATGAATGATTTATTGTTTCATGACTTATATAGATTCTTCAACTCATTATGTTTCTTATCTTCAAAAATTTGAAACTTTCTTCACCACAACAACATTATTAATTTTCAAGCATTATATCTTTCGTCATATCAATGAATTTGTTAAAATCTATACATTCTAACTTTCTTTATCTCATTAAATTTCATAACTTCAATACTATTATAGACATCTTCATCTCATGTACATTTTCAACATCATGAATTTCAAAATTTATTAATCTCAAAACGTTCTTAACATCCATATTTTATATGAGTCTTAATATCAAGAAGGTTATTAACATGTATAAATTCAATATTTCATTATCTCAACTAATTTATTTTCTACAAGAATAACCAACTTTCATTATCTCGATATCATGATTAACCTCTTGGATTACTAAATTTCTTTAACTTATAAAATTTCTTAACGTCCATACCTTATATGTTTCTATATCTTAGAAACCTTTTTAGCATCCATAATTTTATATCTACAGAACTTTTGGACTTTCTCCATTAGCATAACATTATGACATTCTAATTTTCTTTTACTATAAATCATTATATATCTCCAAAAACATCATAAAAATATTTGTAGTTTACATAAACTCCTTATTCTATAATTTACATAAACATTTTTTAACAAAATTTCGTTTTCAACAAATATAAAACATTGTCAGGAAAACATTAAGATATATATTCATATATAAATTCATGTATTTTTATTAAACATACATTTATAAAAACTAATATTATAAAAACATAAGGAGAAAATAAATATGTTTTTAAAGCCAGTAATAATAAAAGGATAAAATATAGTTAAAATAATAAAAATGAGATTTAAAAAATAATTCGAACAAACTCCTCCTGTCATATGTACTTTATGTATCTATGACTAAACATTGATAGATAATAAATTATCCTTTTTACTTAATTCACATCAAATAATAACAATATGTTCACAGAATTTCACATGAGGGTGAGTATAAACATATTTGTATTCCCCCATGTCTCTAATGTATCATAAATCAAGAGTTTTAAAAATATGAAAGGATAATTTATGGTTTATAAACAATATATAAAAGAAATTCTGAAAAACCTTATTATATAATCATCTGTTTATAATAATAAAAAATATGTTAATGATGAACTTCTAGGAAAAAATATCCGTTTATAAATTAGTAAAATATATTGACACATAAATAAATAATAATCCAATACAAAACTTCCATGTCAATATAAAAAACTCCTTTATGGATATTTATAAATCATTCAAATTGAAACCCTTAAAAATGAACTCTAGGACTTATATAGATTTGATTACACATTAATATCGTTATTTATTTTACATTAACTATCAATTTAATTCTTACCAATATGAAACATCATCTTTATAGTTCAAATATATGGAGAATCCCATCATCTAATAATACAACCTCTCCCCCGTATTACTATAATATAAAATCACAAATGAATAACATATAGTTTGGGAAAAGAATCCCCAATCAATGATTATTTTCTTAAATAAATTGTATAACCACTGTTATATTCAATAATAGACAACCATAAATGGAAATATAATTATATGTTTTTAAAAAATATTAATAATCCCTTTCCATGGATAAATTCAAAAAGACATAAAATCCAATAATCAACACCAGAGGTAAGAATAATAAAAATATCCCCATTTAAAATGAATTTAAACATATATACAATTAAGGAAATAATTTAGCAATCCATGATCATAAATCACATCAACATGTTTTCCCTAAAACAAATAATTGATAAATAAATAAATAAGATAGATATCAAAATACCATTTTACATTAAATTATGATTTTTAAAAAACAATTATTCAAAACCCATATATTATAATCCATTAGAAATATTATATAAAAAAGTGTTATTTTCAATAACTATTAAATGTTTATATAAATGATTTCCCAAGATACGAAGATTACTAAGACACATACTAAGATTCACCTTCCATAATTCTTCTTAAATCATAAAATAGTTGATCTTTATGTGAGGGATCACCAAGACCTATCAACAAGATTACTCCATAAATTATCATTTATAAATCAAGGGAATGACCCCTATTATAATTTTTGTTTTTCATAGACAATTTAATTTGTGAAAGAACATTTTAAAAACTCAATATAAGTTTTCTTAAACTTACTTGGGTGGAATAAACACCAAGAAACATTTTTGGAAAACTTGTAACAAAATAGTTTAGACATACAAAATACAATATGGCCATTAGAGAGTAATTCACATATTGGAATGAACTCCATGAAAAACTATGACAACACACACTAAAATTAAAAAATAAATCTCTAATAATTTAAGTATATGACGATTTAAAATGATTCATTTTTCATTGTGACACACCACTATCTACATTTAATAATTCAACTAATATTTATATTAAAATTATTTTAAAAAATATTAATACTATAACCACTCCTCTACCCTATGATCATTATTAATTAAAAAGTATTCTTATATTGATAAATTAAAAAGGGAGAGAGAGAGGGAGAGTGATCATGGGATATGAGAAAATATATGTGAGAGGTATGTCAAATAAACAATTATCATCCATTATTATAACCACATTCTCTAATAAAACTGAATTTCACATAAATCATCTCCCATTATTGGAGTCAACTCTTTACATACATTATTACTAATTTATTCACTCTATCCTCAATAATTCTATATATCAAAGCATCCATGTCATTTAACACCTATTAAATTTTCCTTTATTACATTTAATTAATAATAATTCACATATATTAATACAAGTTTATCCCAATAAATCAAAAGTCCACAATTAACGAAATGAATTAATTTTATAATGAAACAATCAATCTGATTTCAATGATACCCATATTATATCCAAATAAAACACACCTAATTAAGTTAAATAATTATACATACAATAAATCCACATCAAAAAAATTATACATCATGGTGAAATTATTTTATTTTCATTATAATTCAATTTTAATATCATCATATTAATTTCAAAGAAATAAATTTTTAAAAAACCAAATGTTCTAACACCTAAAAATCACAGGATAATAGTATCAATATCCATAAATTAAAAAGGACAATTCAATCAAAAATATATGTGACTATCTCTACAATTAATATTGAATATCCATAAACCATGACATTAAATAATTAAAATATCATGAGTGTTGTTGTCAAGTCATTCTATATCCCCATTATTAACTTCCCAATAAAACTTCTATTCTTCTTATAATAATATTCCCCAATTAATTAGACAAAGAGTGAGATGATATAAAAAAATATTCACAATAAATAGAAAATAATTTATTGAAATACAATTATAAATTACATATAGAACCACAATAATAGTTGGAATTTTGAAAAAATTAATATATTAATGATTATCGAAAACATAATAATCCACTATATCAATATTTAAACATAAAAGAAATGAAAAGTTCAATAAAAAATTATGATAAATATAAAAAATTAAATAAACTAAAAAATACCATTTTATTTGTTCTTAATTTTCTCTTGATTAAATATTTGGAATAAGATTGTGTGCCTATGTATAGATCCAAGATATCAAAAAATAAATTTCACTAATAGTCATATGAGAGTAAAATTCCATCAGGACCACATGAATATCGATATTATATTAATGGATTAATAAAAAATATTATGAATTTTATGATTTCCTTTAAAAAATTGTAAATCAACATATTAAAAAAACTAATTTTACCTTGGGTATTAAATTTTTTATTCTATTTTTTGGAAATTGATGTAAAATATGATATGTAGAATTTTAGAGTTAATTTTATTTTAACATGTCTAACGGTGGAAAATTTACTGGAATGATAAATATGTTAAAATGGATTTGTTTTACCAAAAATTATATTTTAATGTGATTTAAATGAAATTTTATGGATTATATTATTTTTTGAAAAATGGAAAAATTGATGTATAAGGTTAATCTTCCATGATTTTGAAATAAATTTGCAATTTAGATGAGATGAATCAATCATTTAGTGACTTTACATTAGAAATTGAGTTTTAGTAGATTGTAATTTAGGTGAAAATTAAAAATAAAATCAATAAAAACTATTTATTATATTCTTGTAAACCATCTAATTATACTAGATTGATCATTAATATAGATTAAAAACCAAAATATGTTTTAAATGTGAATTAAAGATTTAATTTAGACCAATTATATTACATCAAATACAAATAATATTTCTAAAAGTAATATTAATTGATAAGATTATATATATCATCCATGAAATTATAATGTATCTACCAGAATGAAAGAAATTGTTAGGATGGTGTTGTATAGATTATAACACTATGTTTTATATGATAGTTATAACTACACCCAAATATATTGAATTTAATTTCAGGATTTTTCTTTTTATAGTAGAATATTTTATATGATCATGTTAAAATAAATCATAGTTTTTTCATAGAATAGAGAAGCATCATGTGAAAGAGTTTTAGGACATGAGGGCTCCGATAAACATCTCATGGAACCCTTAGGGTGTGGGGTGAATTAGTTTAAAAACCAAACAAAACATTTATTTACTACACACATATTATTTCTAATATAATATTTTCTAATTACATGGAATATATTTATCAAAAAATTAACCCTCAAATATTTTCTCACCAAATACTAAACAAGAATATATAAATTTAATCCTTAAACAACTAATTTCATTGTTCACTTAAACAAGGATACATTTGAGGACCATACACTTATTGATGTATTGTTATACTAGAGTCTCATATCATGAATTGTTCAAGGATACAAGTTTTATTTTTCTTCACACTATACATAATATTTATTTATTTATAATATTTAGTGATGGTTTATTTCCTCTCAAGAACCACTCCATATTTTATTCCCCCAATCATTGTTTCAGGAATGTCTTCCTCAGTTTATAGTGTTTTTGGAACACCAATCAGTATGTGTAATAATCCATTACGCATAATATAGTTCATATTTTATTATATATTGACATTTTATTTAATTTAATTCATCCTCATACAATATTGATTAGATCTATTAAATGAGTGAGTAATATTAATGTATTCTAGAAAATCATTGAAGTAGTACTAACTCATCCATGTGAATAATTTTTTTTCGTTGGAGTTATTCCTCATATACATCACCTTCATATTGAATGACACATATATATAAAAATATATATTCATAAAACATTCTTTAATAATCTGAATATGTTAATTGAATACTCTCTTCATATATACTATCTATTTTATTTATCATCTCATCCCAAAAAATTTTAAGTTAATTATTCTAACCTTTGTTTAATTCTACAGTAAACATTTTGATACATTATTTTTTTGACTAAATAATGTTAATGGTACAAAAATAATATTTATATAGTATAAAGATGGTTTTTACATATAATATTATACCTTAAATATCCTATTTTTATTCTTATTATATGGAAACAAATATCACAGTTTAATCCAATAAAACAATTTAATAAAAAAACCAATTATATAAGTTGTATTTGTATTAGTTTTTATATTAACATATACCATCATAGAATATTTAATGTAGTTTATAATTTTTTTCTATTACTTAACAGAAGTCACTCATATCTCACCTTCATGCATTTGAAAGATGCATGTTTTCATTAAATTTCTGGCAGAATCATTATGTTATCCTAATATGAGTTTTTATCATTATTATTATTATATTATATTCTATTAACTCATACATATCTATATAGGTCTACATGTCACTCTCACAAGATCTAGTATGTATAGATGTAATCTTACATAATCCTCGTTTTATTCATACTTTTTTTATTTGATTGCTTAATCCTACATATAATTTTAAGAATTCACATTAATGTTTTTATCATAATCAAACAATATCTTAATAATACATTACAATGTGAGAAAAATATTAAATTATACATAACTACTTTCACATAATATATAATTTATATATAATTTTTCATTTCCCACATAAATATTTTTACAATAAATTCCACATAGTATTGGTGTAGAAACGTAAGTGTGTGTGAGGTGTGAATATAGATTGCCTATTTTTTTAATAAATTGAAATGTATCATGGAATATATTACCATTTTTTATAAAATATTTGTTTTTATTTTATGTAGATGGATCTATTTTAGGTTAACCAATAAATCATCAACCTTTGTAATGGAAGTAAATATGATTAGGGTAACATAATTTTTTTTTCAATGGTTGATCGAAACACCCACTCCTTTAAATGGATGGATATTTTCCATAGTCATTTATTCTCAACTATAATCAAGTATTTATTAAATTCTTGTTGTTTCTCAAAATTTGGTTGATTCACTTTGTTTTTACACTTTCATGCTTCTCACTAGACATTAATCAACTATATCTATTGATTGTAATAGATTTAAACTATGTTCTCCTTGTATATCTTGATTATAATAGGCTATATAGATTCCCACCATGTATATTCATGTTTCATCAAAAAATTCCATGATGTTGTTCAACAGATAATCTCAAGATACATCAACATCAATATGTATGGCCACATTATACTCAATAGAGTCTTTAAATGTCATCTAGTATCCTAGAATAATACAATAAAATCAATATATATTATAGATTACTTTTACACCTAATCAATTGAAACTCCATATACAATTCTCACATAGTGAACATTAAAAGGATCAACACACACTGATAGGAATGATGAAAATTAAGTTTGTCTATCCCAATCTCGTTTCCTTCTCTTAGATACATTAAACATGATTAGATTATTGAATGATGATTAGTTTCAACTTATTCATTCAAATTCAAAACCCAAAATATATTTACCTTCAGTAAAATATAAGATAACTTGTTATTGTTCATAAAGAGTTCATAAAAATATCAATTTTACTCAAAATTTCAGTTTTTGAATATTTTAATATAATTTGTTTCCCAATCCATTCCCTTTGAGAATAAGGTGTCACAAATAATTATTCCATATATTTATGATGAAGTAAATCACTTATAATTCATTATTTATTATCATGAACAATTTTATTTATAAATAGGATTGATTCATCAATATGAAATTATTTTTTTTCCAAATTAAAGTCACATACTTATTTGTATAAGTACCCTTACTTTTTATTAATATTCCCCATCAAACGATTATTTTTTATTATTCTTGCAGTAGGTTCGAGCTTCATTATCTTATTATTATAATTTTATTAAATTTATCAATAAAACATATCAAAATATTCTTATTCATTAATGTAATAGAATAAAGATCAGATCCAGAAAACTACAATCAAAATATAAACAAAATCACTTCCACTAAAATACATATCATTTTTGTTCTTTCCACATCATCATGAATCATGGAATAATACAACATAACCTATGTCATGCTGATCCCCATACTAGAACATTTTCATCCTCTAGATTCCTTGTATTCCCAAGATGATAACATAGAATTTATCATATAATGGTCCTTATCATTTTTTGTCATATACCTCAAATCCCATGAAGGTATCATGAAATACAACATGGAATGAACCATAACATAAATGAGTCACCATTTATAAGATGTAATAATATTTCACAAAACAATCACTGTTATGATATAGTGATCATCATATTACTATTTCCTTGTATATCTCAAAACACTTGATTTTTGAATTAAACATGATGACCAAAACACCCACTAACATTTAAACACTGTGTGGTTATATTTAGTTTATAGTGACCATGAATTATATAATGACATGATGTTAACAATATTACTATTTTATCGATATGATCTTTATAACATATGTTTAGACACATAGTCACCAGATCATATTTGTAACACTTACTTTTTTCTATGGGATGTCATACTATATAATCTTTCTCTTCTATAAATCCTAACTCAACATCCTAAATCGTAATAATTACCTTTCGCTGTAATATTAAATCCATCATGATCAACTCATACATAAGCATCTTAATTTTTCCTCATTTCCCTAGAATATAAATTATATAATTCTACATATTTTTCATTATATTTAAATTATAAATTTTCCTTATGTGTTTTATGAGACTTTTTAGAGGAAAATCACATATATGAAACATCCATTGATAATTAAGTTGACCCTTATTCACACTTACATTTGTTGTATTAACTTATACACAACATTTTGTATAAGTGAAATACTCACACTTACATTCCAATAAAAATTATGAAGGCTCATATAAATTCATTAAAAAATCATATACAAAGCTAAATTTTCACATACACAATCCAAACATAAGGAGAATTTTCATCACTGTCCTGGAATGACTCTATCACAGATCTCCAATGGCTCATAAACTATGTATTAGATTGGATCATACATAGATCTGAACCACTCTATTTTTTGTGGTATCTATACTGATAATCTATACCACTTAAATTTTAATCAGAGTCTATCATAAATTATCTTACATTATTTTTAAACATCTTCAATGTTTCTTGGACTACTTTCAAATAATAATATCATTTTTAAAAATAATAAAAATTGTATTTTTCACACTTACAGGGGATCTTGAATCAACTAAATACTCCTATAATGTTTTCCATGAGCCTTAAATTCCTTTATAAAACCATCATTTTTAAAAATTCATCCATGCTTGATTCTATTTTTGAATGTAGTATGCATATATAATATCAAACAATGATGGATTCTCCAAAACATTATCCAAATTTACACTTTATTTATTCAATAAAATTAATGATACATATGTATACAAATTCTTCACTATTTGTGGGACTATTGTGGACCACAGTATCACACATATATTCTATTTAATTTGACCAAAGGTCAATATAAACAATCATGTAATTTATTTTATTCAATTATTCTAAAAGTGATGTAGTTCATTTGTTATGTACTTTAGTGTAAAATTATTCTTTACCAAATAACACTTGACTCAAATATCGTTGAATAATAGATCATCAATAAACTGTTGTATGGGGTTTCACATATAACAACCTTCATCTTTAAACATTATTTCCATCATATGAAACTACCTTGATTAACCGATGGATGATTTCATATATTCTATATCAATATATCTTGGGAAATTCTGTTAATCTTCTGCTGATTAGTGGATTCTCATTCCATCACAAAATTCTAAAAAAATACATTGACCTAGAAAAATACTCTAATAAATAATAAAACAAAATAATCACTAAATCTGAATGGGAACATCAGTATCCAATTTTATATTTTTATTAACACACATTTCATCACATTGTCAATGTTATCTTACTCCCACATTTATATAATAAATTCAATGTGGGAAAAAAGTTCACCATTAATATATGGGAACATTGAATTAAACTATTTATATCCCCCTTTTTCATTCCTAATTTTTCTCATAATTACTACATCCATTTTCCATATTCTACCCTCATCTTAATATAATCCATTCATTTATTTTTAGAGTTTCATGGAACCATTTGATTCATAAATAATAGACAACGTAAACCATCTTTGAGTCATCATGGAATAACCAAGTGTAAAAAATGAGATTTATATTACTATGGGAACAAAGTTGTTTATAAATATTAATAAATATAGAGAAAAATCCAAAATAACTTCATTATATCTTTAAAAAGAGATTTATAAAAAGAATTCTAATATTTACATGATCTTCACAAAACAAATCATTATTTTTAAGTCCACATAAACAAAATCTCCATATTTTTTTGATAATTACCCCCTTAATGATTATAATATCAATGAACCATAATAATGATAGGGGATATTGTATCATAATTAATGAGTCATTTTATGGATGGGGATATCTAGATTATAGATTTTGAGAAATATTAAATTTTGAGAACCCTTAACTAAATTCATTTCTCCCCCTCAGGTGATACACAACATATATAATAGTAGTGGTTACATTATGATATTAATTAGCTCCATGAAGTTATGGTACCATGTGAAAAATGAAAAAAAATTTAAATAATACTATTTAGAAATTTATCCCATCATGTTGGGTATATTAAATGGATTTATAACAATCAAAGTCATTTTAAAAAAATCAAGTTCAATACCCAACATTAATATTAAAAAGTAAATAACTTGGAAAAAATATGGACTTCCTCACCCATATAGTTGTTGAACATTGTTTGAATCTTTTTTCAAATCC
Source organism: Viscum album (assembly GCA_963277665.1). Taxonomy (NCBI): domain Eukaryota; kingdom Viridiplantae; phylum Streptophyta; class Magnoliopsida; order Santalales; family Viscaceae; genus Viscum; species Viscum album. Next base: position 895,542,983 of record OY728136.1, on the reverse strand, counting down.
CTAAATGAATCCAACTTATATCTTTGAAGTGTTTAGTATTCATCATTATTGATTCAATCTTAGATTTACAAACCTATTTTCCTTTGGTTCATATGGTTTTCTTCTTTATTATAGTTTATTTATTAGCTAGAAACCGATCTTTTAATTTTTAAATAATAAAATTTTTATTCTCTTTATTAATATATAGTTTCTTAGAATATTATAGTTCGATGGACATAAAAACAAAAATTCCCTCTTTTCTTTCCTATTCAACTAACTTGTGTAGACTCCTTCATTCAAGAACACTCTTTTTCATTTGAAATAAATTTCCCCTTCCATATATCAATTTTTATCTTATTTGGAAATGAATACATGTCTTACATAAATTAGACATGTGTCCTTACTTTACCACCCTTTAATTAAGAACTTCATCATATTTTGGGTTAAAATTCTTAGACATCCTATCAATCTATGCATATGGAGTTTAAAAAACCATCAATATTTTTACCCTTTTCATCAATTGACTTATATTTTGTTTTGATATTTCTATTTTGGGCATTGATTTCGATAGATTATATAAAATACTCCACAGTGTGAAATATATGATTATGTTAAAAGAAAATTATTGTTGTTGGTGTTGTGTTCTCCTGATATTTAACAATTGAATTCATGGGATTTCTACTCTTAGAATATTTTTTTACTTCATTACTCCCCAAGACTGACTTTTCTTCTACACATTAATATTTTTGATATAGTGTTAATTTCATCACATCATTACATAATTTATGTAATTTTATAATTTGACAATAATAGAGATATGTGTCTCCATATATATTTTAGTCATCATAGAATTTATCTTGCCAATAAAATCTAATCTTATAAAATAGGTCCTACACATGTGTATTCAACTTCTATCATGTAGGTTTATTGTCTGTTTCATTAATGAACACCCTTGGTTATGGACTTCCATGAATCTAATATATTGATATATTGTGGAAAAATATATTTCTAGTTTCCTAAACCATCAAAAACACCAATATTTTCTTACAACCTCTTCTTATTTATTTTATGCCCATTAGGTTCACATATTTCTTTCTAAATGACTTTTATTTTTGTATATTTTCTCTAATCATATGGGATCCACTTTTTAGGATATACATATTAGATATTCTATACTATAGACATGATGTTTTTATTGGTTTACCTTATTTTTTCTATCTAATGGTATTCATATTTTTTCTACAAATTAATTTAAAATAGTTTTGTCTTATGGATTCATTCTGATTTTGGGATACCATCATCCTAGACAATGAGGAATATTCTTTCCCACATCGTCTTACAACCCATTTACTTCATTCCAAATTTTCATTTCAGGGAAAAATAATAACCAAAACCTTATTGGTATAAATTTTAGTCTCAAAACGTTGGGATATAATAATATATAGTGATTCTAGATCATTCAGTTCTATCTTCTACTCAAGACTCATTAGGTTGAGTGTGTTCTTATCATATTCTATTAATCTCATCCAATATTTCCAATTAAAAGTATACTTATGAAATTGTCTATAATTCATCATTCTTAACTCTTTTATTAAACATTCATGATCTTGAAATATTGTTTACTCCTATATTCACCAGTATATATTTGACAGTAAATTTAAATTTATGTAGCTTCACTAATGCATGTATTACATCAATGAATATAGCGTTAAAAAAATATATCAAAAAAATTCTTCTTCATGAGTCTTAAACATCATGAAAATATATATAATTTTGATGTAATTTTGTTCTAAAATTTTCTCTCACTGTATTTTTAGGGTGTTTTAGAATACTGTCTTCATAGAAAATGTGTTTTCCATAGATTTAGATTATTCATCTAACTATAATTTTTCATCAAAATTTACTTCATAAAATCATATATATATGATAAAAAATAAATGTAATATTATTTAAATAAGATCCAATATATGAGTATAAGTATTAAACTATATTGATCTCTTCATAGCATATGTTTCTGTTACTACAATCATTAAAATTGTCTCTATCAATAGATTCAATAAATGATCACTCACAATATTGTATAATTTAAGTAGTGGTTGATCCATTCCCATAAATATATTTTACCTATATTTATTTACCCTTTTAATTTTCCTATACACAGTAGTATTGAAAGAGACATCCACATAAGTAACCACATGAATAAATTCTATTCATTCAATCTAAGTATCTTCAATCATCACAAATTATAAATCCACTAAATGAAAATATATTAATTGGGTATTCATGAAAAGGACCATCTAGAGGATAAATTAGATTTGATACTAACTTAAATTACCAATAGGATCAATATAGAATCCTATAATGTGTGGGTGAATAATTTGTTCCCTATTTTTTTACCAATATCTATACTATCTGGGGATATTTTAACCCCTTGTAAATATAAAATATATTTTATTTAGTGGGGATGGATTTATTTTTGTATAATAGAATAATTTTAAAACACGTGCATGAAAATAATTTAGTTAAAATTTTGACTTTATTTTAACAATGTATAATTCAAATTCACTGTCATATTCATGATTGGATATTAAAATCAATTTTATATCCCCTAAAATAATAAAATGATAACTACAATGGATGAGTTTTCCCATTCATACAATCAGTCTCATATGGATTAGACATGACTGATTATCACATGAATTCCTTCAATAAATTATAACTATAGAAAAAAAGTTACATTATAATATTTTTATACACCCTCAGTATTAAATATTATGTGGCTTCATATATTGTAATGAAAATTTTCCATTTATATCTATATTTAATGTAAAAAAACTAATATGATCTACATGAATTATTTTTAGTATTTCTGATATCCTTTAACTTGAAATATATATCAAATTCAAGATGATAAATAGAAAAAAACTTTGAATCAATGTATTTTATAGCTCAGATTGACAACTATTCAACATAAATTGTTCATATGGCTTTCCCACTTCTTAAACATTATTAATATCAATAAAAACTGATTATAATCATTTAAAAAAAATTTATATGTTCTTATCTTCTATTCTTCTTGTATCATTAGAACCCCTTATCATATTACATAAAATTACATGTTTCCAATTCTATATTCACCATAAACACCTTGAAGAAATTCAAATTTTACTCATTATTGTATCATCCTTATTATTTTTTTTATGAGTTCTTTATAAAACACCATATAATAAAACTACATTTTTCATAATTTTGAAACAAAATTAAACTAATTAACCTTTTACTTTTATATTTAGGCCACTCGGGAAAAAAATCACTATATATAGAATAAATAAAATAAAAATCCCTCAATTCCCACAATCTTCTACTACCTTTTTCATATATAAGTGTTCTCCAGTGATCTCATATTATTTTTTTCCATCCTCTGTATAACTCAACTTTCAATTGGTATTCATTCATTTTCATCACCAAATAGTTCTTTTACATTCGACTTTTTGTAGGCTTGAACTTCTTTATTTCCACCTTAGAATATAAATATTCATATATTATAGTAATACAACTCTATATTATATTTTTCATTCAACTTATTTTATGAAGAAAAAATTATAAAAATAATACTAAAAGTAAATACTCTAAAATGAATATATTTTGAGTTTAATTCCTGTATTTATGAAATATGTAGCAACATAGTGTTTCCTGCAGCAGAGTGATCCCCATATGAAATATATTTCATCCTATAGCATCAAATGATTCTCAATAAAGTAACCATAAATGATCATTATGTGGTACTCAACATTTAGAATATCAAAAATCATCTCCCATGTTAGTACCCTGACTTAAAACATTATATGAAACATTTCATTAATGAGTCACAATTTCTCAAACGGTTTTTATAGTCTATATGTATTGAATCCATGATCTTAAAAATTTGTTTCTAGACACTATAGTGACAACCTTGGGGTGGTGATCATAATATTTTCCTAGATAATATAAGAAATAATATTTTCATTAAAAAACCTATAATATGAACATCTTTAATCTCAGTGTAATGATTAGATATTCCCGAATTTATTTTTTGAAATTAATTGGAAAATGTACTGACCAGGTAGTGAGACAATGTGATGTTAAGAGGCCTAGTATTCCTGGAATGATTCATCGAATAATGTTTAGTTTTTAATTAAAAAACATTGGAGGTTTATTATGACAACCCTACTTTTTATTACAACATAAAAATGCTTTATTACATAAAACATCACTTGATACAACAAAGAAGATCGAGAGGTTTAGTGTCTTTGGGGATTAGGATCATTACATAAAAACTTTAAACTTGAAATACAACATCTTTATTGAAAACTTCCTTTACATGACCACTACATTCCTTCATACTTAGCATTGCATGGGATAACCTGAGGACATGCATAAGAAAAGGGTGAGCTCTAAAGCCCAGTAAGGGAGTACATAATGAATAACACGAGGAGTTCAATACATGTTAGGAAATAGGAACATCCATAGAGCATAAGAGTAACATGAACATAAAGGCATGATAAAGCATGATAATCATAACATGGAAATGTGGCAACAACACTTAACATTGAATTTGCATGAGCAAAGGCTCATTGCACATGGAGCAGGAGTAAACCCTCATTGTACTTGAAGCACGAGTAAACCCTAATTGCACTTGAATTAGAATGAGTAAACACTTATTTCACTTGACGTATCATGATACTATACTTTACCCAATGCATTGGAGAGCTATAAGGGCGCACCCTTCTTAAACATTTCATTTCATGCATAAGTGTGCCACATGGATCATAAAACATGGATTTATAAAACATAATCATTTATTAAACGATAAAGGAATATGGAATTCATACATGAAACATTACAATAAATAAGTAAATGTGAATAAAGGTGAATACCCTTGATGGAGACATGGGCATGGTATCCAGTACACAATGACATTGGCTTAGAAAATCGGTGCGATTTTGGCAGCGTAACGGCGTGACATAAGAATTCATAAAAAAAAGGTTGTTGAGAGAGAAATGGGTTACTCATCATATTTACATTTAATGAACATTAATGAGGTCATATATATACATGTCCTAACAATTGAAATGGAATTTAGATTCATGATACAAAAAGTATTGCTTGAATGTAAAGAAGAGAGAGAAGTTCCTTCCAGAATTTCAGCATAATAATAGGTGTACATGGGAGGCATTTAATGAGAGAGAAAGGGGTCTAACATCATTCAAAAAATAAGAGGGAAGTATGAGGGAGGTTGAGAAACCATACCAAAACATTCATAATTGAAAATAAAAGGGCAATTCAACCTAAAGAAAATTGACAAAAATGAGAAATGAAGAAAAAATCATTACTTGGAAGTGTGCTTCCAAAGGCTAGAGAGAGGATTGTCAGAGGCTTCTTGGGAGCTTGGGGCACCTTGAGAGGATTATAGAGAGATTGGGTTAGAGTTTGGACGAACAACAAGGGATTTTAGTGAGGAGGAAGTGGGAGCTTGGGTGGGTTTATATAGTAAAGGTGAGAGAATTCTTTATTATTTAGGCCTGGGACACCTTATATTAAAATAATCCAAACCACAAACCATCCCATGATATTTTCCCTTGGATTCTGTAAAAGGAAAGAGAAAAACAATATTTTACAAGTCCAAGGTCAGAACCTATTAAAAAATTAGGGTTTCTTATGTGGAGGTGAGTCACACTCCCAGGGAAATTAATTTAAAAAGGCAAAGTGTTGAATAAGTCTTGATGGGTTCATTAATGCTTTGAAAATTAAGTCAAACAAACCCAAAAACTCATTATTTTAATTATAAAACTTATTTTGGACGAACATAAGGATTATGGTATTTTATTACATCACCATTGGGTCATTATGATGTCATAAAACTCATTATATATTTAAACAGTATTTAATTTTTATCCAAAAATTTGACTGTCTCAGAAAATTATGAAAAATTCACCGTTGGATAATTTAGATGTTCTGATTCCAAAAATAATATTTATTTTATCTATATAATTTTATAAATATGTGAATTTTCACTTTTAAAATAAAAACCGATATTTATCAAAAATTCACGGGTTTTGACAGAAATGGCTTTCAAACCTTAATAAAAATTTTAATTGCATTCATAAAATTATAAGATCTTTTCTATTTAAAAAAAATTAATTTCATATTAATAATAATATTTTATTGAAATTTTATTTAATTCAAAAATCCCTTATTTTAATAAAATATGATTCTTAATTAAATAATAACAAAAAAACACCTTTTGTACATTAAAAACTATTACAATGTATCAAAAATTACTAGAAATTATATTCATTATTATATACAAAAATAATGCACATGAACATAGTACTACTTATTTGTTACATAACCCCTTAAAATAGACGCATACGACCTAAGGGTAAGGTGTGCGATGGTGAAAGACTCTTGGGGTGGATTGGATAACATCGCTTGGGTGGTAATCTCTATCAACTTCCACTTTTCCTGTAGACGGTCCCGTTCGAGCTTGACATAATGAAGCTCAGCTTGGTCTTGGTCAAGGGCGATGCCCAAAGATGCCACCTCTTTTCTGGGCTCCGACAAATGGGCTTCATATGGGGAAATTATTCTAGATGAGGCCATCGTTTCCTTTGTCTGAGTAAAATTAGGTTCGTTAAAGCCATATATTTATACTACTCATGTGATCACTGTTCAACGGCTATAAAAGTAACAGTCACAATTCATAACATAAAACCAAAGAAGTTGACATCTTATAAAAACATTTTTCATAAGGAGACATTTAACTGGATCAAGATGGATTTTCATTTATGAAACTTTGGGTCGTTACAATATTCCCCCCTTAAGAAATTTCTCCCTCAAAATTTTCCTTTTCCCACACTAAAACAAATGTGGGTAACTACGCTTCATCATATCCTCCGACTCCAAAGTTTCTTATTCAAACTTGTGGTATCTCCACAACACCTTGATGAGGGGTATTTCCTTATTTTGTATAACTTTTTCTCTACGATCTAAGATCTTCACTAGTTGCTCCACATAAGAAATATCATCTTCCAATTGTACCACCTCGGAAGAGAGTACATGTGAAGGGTCCGTTATGTACTTACATAAGAGGGATACATGGAAGAAATCATGCACCTTGGCCATAGTATGTGGATGTGCTAGTCGATAGGCCACATCCCCAACACGATCAAGAATCTCGAAGGGGCCGATGTACCTTGGACATAACTTCCCTTTCTTTCGAATCCTCATGACCTTCTTCCAAGAAGATATGCGTAAAAACAACATGTCACCGACTTTAAACTCAAGGTCTCATCGACGATTATCTGCATAACACTTCTGTCGACTTTGGGCTTCCTTGATATGCTGCTGAATGGTTTTCACCTTCTCTATCATTTCATCGACCATTTCTGGTCCAAGCAACTTACGTTCACCAACATCATCCCAACATGCCAGTGTTCTGAACCTTTTCCCGTACGGGGCTTCATATGGTGCCATTTGGATGCTCGAGTGGAAACTATTATTATAAAAGAACTCAACCAGAGGAATATGTTGATCCCATCCTCCTTTAAAGTCCATTGAGCATGCTCTCAACATATCCTCAACTGTTTGGATAGTCCGCTCGGATTGGCCACTAGTTTCAGGATTATAGGCCGTACTGAAGTTCAATTCAGTATTCAGAGCATGTTGAAGACTCTTCCAAAACTTAGAAGTGAATCTTGGATCTCGGTCAGACACAATAGATAGTGGTAATCCATGCAACAGTACCACTTCCCTGATATATATCTGTGCCAGTTGATCTAAAGAGAAATCCTCTCGAATAGCAATGAAGTGTGAAGACTTTATAAGACGATCCACAACAACCTATATTGCATTGTTGCCTTTGGATGTCCTTGGAAGTCCGGTGACAAAGTCCATGGTGATGTTCTCCCATTTCCATTCTGGTATGGGCAATGGTTGCATCAGCCCCTTAGACTTCTGCCTCTCTGCCTTCACTTGCTGACACACCATGCACTTTGATGTATATTCAGAGATATCCTTCTTCATATTATCCCACCAAATGTTTTCTCGGAGATCTCGATACATCTTTGTGCTCCCTGGGTGAATAGAGAAATTTGAACTATGTGCATCATCCAAAAGTCCCTTCTTCAGCTCCGGACTTGATGGAACACATAGCCTTTTCCCAAACCACAAAATTCCCTCTTCATTAACATTAAAATCTGAGGATTTTCCCTTTTTGATAGCTTCCACTTTTTCTTGAATTCCCGCATCATCCTTTTGAGCATTCTTTAACCTTTCCAAAAGAGATGGTTGAGCAATCATTTGTGAAAGGATTGATGATGTTCCCTTATTTATGATTCCCACGTCCATCTTCATCAAGTCTAAGAAGATTGGATCCTTCTCAATTCTCATCATTGATAGAATCGATGGATCCTTTCTACTTAGGGCATCTACCACCTTGTTCGCCTTCCCAGGGTGGTAATGTATTGAACAATCATAATTCTTGATGAGCTCTATCCATCTTCTCTGGCGAATATTAAGCTCCTTCTGTGTGAATATATATTTAAGACTCTTGTGGTCAGTATATATCTCACATTTCTCTCTATAGAGATAATGCCGCTAGATTTTCATGGCAAAGATCATCGCCGCAAACTCCAGATCATGTGTTGGATAGTTTCGCTCATGGATTTTCAACTGCCTTGAAGCATAGGATATCTCTTTATCATTCTGCATTATCACACATCCTAATACCTTCTTTGATGCATCACTGAATACAACAAAAAGTTCCCCACTTGTGAGTAAAGTGAGCACGGGTGCAGTGATAAGCCACCATTTCAACGCCTTGATGCTTTTTTCGCATTCATCACTCCAAGAAAACATTACTCCATTTCGAGTTATCTTGGTAAGAGGGTTGGAAAATCATGAGAAATTTCTCACAAATCGTCGATAATATCCAGCTAACTCCAAGAAGCTACGGATATCCGTTACCGATGTTGGCCTCAGCCATCCCTCGATTGCATCTGTTTAGGAGGGGTCCATAGATATCTTATTACATGTGATGATATGGCCCAAGAATGAGACTTCCTTCAACCAAAACTCACACTTGTTGTACTTTACATAGATCTTCTCCTTGCGCAAAGTCTCTAGTACAGTTTTTAAATTCTCCTCATGGTCCTCCATGGTTTTGGAGTATATTAGAATATCATCTATAAAGACTACCACAAATTTGTCAAGGTAATCTCTAAAGACTCTATTAATCAAGTCCATGAATATTTCTGGAGCATTGGTGAGTCCGAAAGGCATTACTATGAATTCATAGTGCCCGTACCTTGTACGAAAAGCAGTCTTGGGGATATATTCCTTCTTCACCCTTACCTGATAATATCCTGACCGTAAGTCCACCATAGAGAATTATTGTGCTCCACATAGCTGATCAAACAAGTCATCGATTCTTGGGAGAGGATACTTGTTCTTTATCATGATTTTGTTATGTTCACGATAATCGATGCAAAGCCGCATTGACCCATCCTTCTTCTTGACGAAGAGGTCTGGTGCACCCCATGGTGATGCACTTGGGCGTATAAACCCTTTATCCAGATTCTCCTATAGTTTCTTCTTCAGCTCTTCAAGCTCAACAACATCCATTCTATATAGATTCTTGGATATTGGTAGCGCCCCAGGTATAAGATCAATTGAGAACTCAACATCTCTTCTTGGAGGAAGACCAGGAATTTCCTCGGGAAACACTTCAGCGAATTCCCTCACAATAGGCATTTCTTCAAGGGTGGTTTCTTCGTTGGACTCAATCATCTGATCCAGATATGCATGCTCATAGGGCAGTAATATTCATGATTGAGATGATGGAGATAATGGAGATTCATCTTCCTCCTGAAACTTGTATAGAATCGAGGGTCGATTCTCCATATGCAGTGTGATTTCCCTCTCCCGACAATTTATGTTGGCTCTATATAAGGAAATCCAATCCACGCCAAGAATTGCATAAAATTCCACCAAAGGGAGTATGATGAGGTTCTCCGGGAAATTCAATCCACAGATTATAATAGGGGATGACTTATATTCATGGGATGCAATGATTTCCCCATTTTCCGTACTCACCAACATCTTTACTTCCAGGATTTGTGGTGGTGTTGGGATTATTCTACTAAACATTCGAGATATACAAGAATGCATAGAACCTGAATCAAAAAGTACGTTCTCTATTCTTGAATGAATAACTAGCGTACCTGTCACCACTTCGTTGTCGGGATTCACTTCAGCAAAAGTGATGGAAAAAGCTCTTCCTTGCTGTCTTGGAGGTTGTTGGTTGCCTCCGATAACCCTTGGATTAGGGCACTGATTTGCAAAATGACCTGGTTCATTGCATTTGTAGCATTGAACATCACGTTATGGTTTGAACGGCGAATTTCTCTCCACTATCACAGCTGTCGGTCCTTCTTACCGACTGTTAATAGCTAGGTTCCCTTCTCTTCCACACCTGAATCATTTTCTCGTCCCCTTAAGGCAATTTCCAGGGTGCTTCTTTTCGCACTTTTGGCACGTGGGGTGCTGGAAATTCTTAGCGCCGTTGGATTTATCCATCAGACCACTAGCATTGAAGTCCACCTTATGATTATTGTCCCCATGATACCCCTGTGATTCTACGATCTCCATTTCAACCTTGGGGGTACATCAGACAATTTCCTCATAACTATCGAAGTCACGGATCGCTAATGCTTTCTGTATGCTAGGCTTCAGCCCACCAAATAAGCGGTCAACCTTGCATTCGGGGGTAACGACAAATCCAAAAGCGTATCGTGCAAGACGTGTGAAGTTTTCCTCATACGCTCCTACAGACTCTTCATCCCTCTACTTGAGGTAAAGGAAGTCCCTTTCCATATTAAGACGAAGGGTGTGCGGAATATATTTATCGAAAAATATCTTCCAGAATTCCTTCCATTCCAAATCTCGATCTCCTCCTGAGGCTTCATATTTTTGATCATCGTCCACCATTGATCAGCTTCACCCTCCATATGATAAGCCTCCAGGAGAACCTTCAATTGTTCAGAGCATTGGAGGATGGAGAATATCTTTTCAATGGAGTTGATCCATTGTTCAGCGATCGTGGGATCAGATGATCCACTAAAATTAGGAGGCCTTTGTCTCACGAAGCATTCAATAGAGACTTTCTCTTTCTTATGGGGGGGGTTGAATGTTCTTCTTGACCCATGTTTCTATTCAAAACTTGTGTTAACTGAGAGAGAAGAGTGACAATGTTCGCGATTCCTGCTCCCATTGGGTTGGGCATCTTATTAGTACAATCATCACACTGATCTTCACAACGGTTTTTAGCCCGAGTCCTCCTATTACCGGCCATTGGCTGGAATAAAAGGAATGTTAGGGGTAACACATAATGGGTAATCCAATGACAAAAGTTGATGACTTATAAATACACTTTAATATCTTTAACTCATCAGTCTATAGGATTCAATCCAGGCTTTTCATGATCTACCTTCTAACATATATTCTTGGGGGCATTTTTCCCTTAATAAGGGTTCATACTAAGATTGTGAATTTATCAAAACATATCCCCCGAGAGTGTCGTAACCAAGAGTACAGAAAGGCATGTTGTCGTGCACCAGTTCCCATTCGAGTCTAGCTCTAAGCGGTGTTTTCGGGTTTTACCCCTAGGATACATCTATTCCAGAGCCGCCTCTACCTGCTCGTATCCAGACAGAGATGTATTTGTTTGACAAACCACTTACATAGTATTTACCAAAACTTAGGGATGTTTTTATTATACTTATTCGTCTATCTAAGGCATTACTAGGGTTTCCTAATCCCAAAAAATAACTAAAGTTATCCTCTAATACCAACTATGAGAACCTTGCTTTTTATTACAACTTAAACATGCTTTATTACATAACACTTCTATTGATACAACAAATAAGATCCAGAGGTTTAGTGTATTTGGGGATTAGGATCATGACATAAAAACATTAAACTTGAAATGCAACATCTTTATTGAAATCATCCATCACATGACCACTACATTTCCTCGTACATAGCATTGCATGGGATAACCTGAGGACATGCATAAGAAAAGGGTGAGCTATAAAGCCCAGTAAGGGAGTACACAATGAATAACATGAGGAGTACAATACATGTTAGGAAATAGGAACATCAAAATAGAATAAGTGTAACATTAACATAAAGGCATGATAAAGCATGATAATCATAACATGGAAATGTGGAAACAACACTTAACATTGAATTACCATCAGCCAAGGTTCATTGCACATGGAGAATGAGTAAAACCTCATTGCACTTGAAGCACGAGTAAACCCTCATTGCACTTGAATTAGCATGAGTAAACACTCATTGCACTTGACGTATCATGATACAATACTTTACCCAATGCATTGGAGTGCTATAAGGGCGCACCCTTCTTAAACATTTCATTTCATGCATAAGTGTGCCACATGGATCATAAAACATGGATTCATAAAACATAATAATTTATTACAAGATAAAGGAATGTGGAATTCATACATGAAACTTTACAATCAATAATTAAATGTGCATAAAGGTGAATACCCTTGATGGAGACATGGGCATGGTATCCATTACACAAATACATTGGCTTAGAAAATCGGTGCGATTTCGGCAGCGTAACGACTTGACATTAGCATTCATAAAAAATAAGGTTGATGAGAGAGAAAGGGGTTACTCATCATATTTACATGTAATGAAAAGTAATGAGGTCATATATATACTTTTCCCAACAATTGAAATGGAATTTAGATTCATGATACAAAAAGTATTGCTTGAATGTAAAGAAGAGAGAGAAGTTCCTTTTGGAATTTCGGCACAGTAACGGGTGTACATGGAAGGCATTTAATGTGAGATAAAGGGGTATCCCATCATTAAAACAATAAGAGGTCAGTATGGGGGAGGTGATAAACCGTACCCATACATTCATAATTGAAAAAAAGGGCAATAAAACTTAAATAAAATTGACAAAAATGAGAAAGGATGAAAAAACACTTACTGGGAAGTGTGCTTCCAATGGCTAGAGAGAGGCTTGTGAGAGGTTTCTTGGGAGCTTGGGGGACCTTGGGAGGATTATAGAGATAGTAGGGTAGATATTGGACGAACTCCAAGGGATTTTAGTGAGGAGGAAGTGCGATCTTGGGTGGGTTTATATAGGAAAGGTGAGAGAATTCTTTATTATTTAGGTTTGGGACCCCTAATATTAAAATAATCCAAACCACAAACCATCCCATGGTATTTGCCCATGGTTTTTGGAAAAGGAAAGAGAAAAAAAATATTTTACAAGGAAAAGGTCATAACTAATTAAATAATTAGGGTTTCTTATGTGGAGGTGAGTCACACTCCCATGGAAATTAATTTAAAAAGGCAAAGTGTTGAATAAGTATTGAGGGGTTCATTAATGCTTTGAAAAGTAAGTCAAACAAACCCAAAACCTCATTATTTTAATGATATAACATATTTTGGCCGATCATAAGGATTATGGTATTTTATTACATCACTATTGGGTCATTATGATGTCATAAAACACATTATATATTTAAACGGTATTTAATTATTACCCAAAAATTTGACTGTCTCAGAAAATTATGAAAAATTCACCGTTGGATAATTTCAATGTTCTGATTCCAAAAATAAAATTTATTTTATCTAAATAATTTTCTATATATGTGAATTTTTACTTTTAAAATAAAAGCAGATATTTATAAAAAATTCACGGGTTTTGACAGAAATGGATTTTAAACATTAATAAAAATTATAATTGCATTCATAAAATTATAAGATCATTTATATTTAATAAAAATTAATTTAATATTTATAATAATATTTTATTAAAATATTATTTAATTCCAAAATCCCTTAATTTAATAAAATATAATTCTTAATTAAATAATAACAAAAAAACACCATTTGTACTTTAAAAACTATTACAATGTATCAAAAATGACTAGAAATTATATTCATTATTATATACAAAAATAATGAACATGAACATAGTACTACTTATTGGTTACATAACCCCTTAAAATAGCCGCATATGACCTAAGGGTAAGGTGTGAGATGGTGACAGACTCTTGGGGAGGCTCGGATAACATCGCTCGAGTGGTAATCTCTATCAACTTCCACTTTTCCCGTAGACTGTCCCGTTCGAGCATGACATAATGAAGCTCAGCTTGGCTTGGTCAAGGGAGAAGCCCAAAGATGCCACCTCTTTTCCGAGCTCCGACAAATGGGCTTCGTACATGGCAACTATACTAGATGAGGCCATCACTTCCTTTGTCTGAGTAAAATTGGGTTCATTAATGCCACATATTTATACTACTCATGTGATCATTGTTCAATGGCTATAAAAGTAACGGTCACAAATCTTAACATAAAACCAAAGAAGTTAACATCTTATAAAAACATTTTTCATAAGGAGACATTTAACTAGATCAAGAGGGGTTTTCATTAATGAAACATTGGGTCGTTACATTTATATTTTAACTATAATATATTTTAATGGTTTTTTAAATCATAAATCTAAGGGAACTGTTTCATTCAAAACAATAACTTTACCTTACGAGAGGCCTAAAATCAATAGCTAGGGGTCGAGGGTGAATGTTCGTTGTTTGTAGTTAACATTATTTAAATGTTTAATAATATTTTTTGAACATTAAATTTTCATGAAGATGTGGTTTTCGTTTTTAATACGTAATATAAGACAAACTAAGGGTTATCTCCATAATGCTAGAATTTATCTAGGGCAAGGAAAAGCAAGACCTCTCCTGACGATGAATGTGGGTAGATCAAGGATCGACAATGACATATACCTATGTTCTTCGTCAATAACTGAATAATTCATCAAGGTAGTGTGTGTATCTTTTGTTGGTTTATTTTCCTTCCTATTTTTCAAAAACAAACGTGGACCATCCCACAAACATGTTAATCCACGATTTAACCCCATGAAAGATGGAATTTTTATAAGAAAATTATATTAAATTTGAATAAAGGTGTATAGAATATTTTTGGTTAGATGATGCGATGAACTTCATGGGTTTGTTTGTGGTGGTATGAGTGGAGATGATATCCCCTTCTAAAATTAAAAAGGGAAAGTGGTTTTGAAAATACCAAGAAAAGTTTTAACAACGGGAATTCAAATTAATGAATTGTGACTCTAAAATTGTGAAATAATAGAGTGGGTAATAAATAATACATATTTATTCCTCAAACACCCCACCCATACATGTTTTAAATGTGTTTTCTACTTACCACCTTTAGATTCTATTTGATTTTATTATTTTTTTCTTTTTTTATAGTAACGAGTATTTTCTCATGTAACATATAATATTTTTAAAAAATTTTATTAATTAATTTTTTCATATAGATTAAAAATTTTAAATTCATTTTCTTTTTTAAAATTTATTACATTTTTTAAAACTAATTTAAAAATTATAAAAGTATTTTCGTGCTTTTTAAAAAACACAACTGTTATATTGTATATTTTAAATTATTGGTGTGTGAACACAAATAAATATCTTCAAATTTATTATTTAACTTATAGAATTATTTTTTATAAATAAAATGGGTTCATAAATTAAAAAATTATATGTTTTTCCAAATAATTCAAAAAATTCAAGACATTTTTTAAAATGGAGTATTTTACTATTCAACTTAAACAGAATTGTCCTTAAAAATTTCTAATAATTTATGCCAATAAAATATTTTTATGTTTAATAAAAAAATTAAATACTTTTTTTTCATATTATCATTTTAAAATATATAAATTTTACTTTTGAATAAATTTATAACTAGTAGAAAAAAACCTTTTTTAGGAAAATTAAATTTAAATAAACAGGTTGTTCTCATTCATAATTATCAAAAAAATAATAACGAAACTAGAATTAATAAATTAGTAATATAGTTTATTAACATAAATATTTTAATGTAATATTTTTTAAATAAAATTTATAATTTATATAATGATAGATTCTTAATTATGAAATGAATTTATTAAATATATATAAAATATTCTCTAGAAAAAAAAATTAATAAAATTAATAATTTTGTTACTAAAATTCATACCTACTAGTTAAATGGAATGTTTTATTGGACATATTTAATATTTATCTTGTTATATATATATATATCATGGTCTCAACATACTTCTGTGCTGCATGCGTGGAATGATATCAAATATATTTGACCTAATTAGAGGGAAAAAGATTTTAAAATATCAGGTCATTTCATCCCCCCTAAAATAAATTTCATCTATGAATTTTCAATACGCATACAGTGAGATTAATTTATATAAGTATCTTCTAATTAACTATACATATGTATTTCGTCTTCTTTTGTTTTAGTTTTTATGTGAGGTTTCCCTATATTCAATTTTGATATGATTCTTATTTAAAATAATATTTTTTTAATTCTAAAAAAATCCTATTAAGTGATGAAGATAGAAATCAATAACAAGTAACTTTCACAAACTATGTATTATTATTTTATAATTTTGTTATAATAATTATACCATAATTTTTAAAATTAAACATCTAATAGGTTAATAATCACAAAATATAAGATATATGAATTTCTATAGTGAATGATAAAATTCTATTTCAATAGAATTCACCGCATAGGCTTCTCATTGTGTAAGTAGTTATTGGTATCTATTTTACATTTTACCATATCATCCAAGAGATGATTTTAATATTAAAAATATTACAATAACATGATGTAACATATATTTATATCATCTTTCTTTACATAATACATTTGAGATTCATGGCCTTTATCTTTAAATTTTTAGAATATACCCATCCAATTAATGAAATTATAGTCATCCTTCATTCAAAATTTTTGACATGTGGCGAAATGAATCTTATTTCAATTATTATACTTATCACATGATTCTCTATGAGAATACATTCTTCTCAAATGTTTTGTGGTTGGGAATTATAGTTTTTTTACATTATTAATCATATTCTATGATAGATTATTTTGAATAATCAAAAGGTTACCCACTCCAACTACCATTATAATAGATTGATCTTTGAGTTAATCATTGCATATACCCCTGAACCAATGATTCCTACTTGTCCCATCCATTAGTAAAAATAAATGGGATAATCATTAGGGATGGAAAATTAACATTATAAGATTATTATCATACATTATATTTCAAATATTTAACCAAATTATAGAATACATTATGATTCAATCATGTTAACCTACATTTATTTTAATTCCACCTATCTCACACTTAGTTCAACATATAACATTCTTGATTACACCTTTTTTACATACTATTTATTTCTATCATTCTTATTAACAAAATTATTTAAAATAACGTGGAAATGAATCCAACATAGTGGTTTGTATGGATAATATGATTAACCATGGTATATCACTCAAGAGTTTTAAATCGTGTATGTAGTTATTTCTCAATTTCTTTCACCAAGTGATGATATTTGTAATACATAATTCACCATTTTTAGGGTTATTATGCCTAAGTATAATTATTCTATATCTGCATCTACTTTTCATATCCATATGGAAATGCAATTTCTAATAAAACCACATCATCAAAATATTTATAATTTTTTGGACGTTATCCAAAGTAAATAAATATCTCTTAGAATGTTGTATCGTATTTTCAGAAATGTTATCTTGTTTTAATTCCTTTAATAATACCATTAATGATTTAATGGTTTTTATATAACTTTGAAATTATAATCACCATTTAGTCATCAACCATTGATAATATTTTTCACTCCCAATTTATCCTTAATGGAAATCATTCTAATCTCCAATGTTATCTAAAACCTTCTATGATACAAAATATTTTAGAATGAATACAAGACCATATAATCACATTGCAATAATCAAATATAACGTTATAATAGTAAACCAATTTCTTTTATTTGAACTGTTTTGGAAAATTAGATAAAAATTTACCAAAGTAATAATATTCTTTTATCATCAAACTAAAAAGATTTCTAAAATATTTTTGGATTATTAATCCACAACCAATCATCTATATATCCCACAAGTTTTCAATGCAATATATTCTATAAAATATTACACATTTATTACATTCATTCATTACTTTGGGAAATGAAAATATTAAAAGGAGAGACCTCAAAAACCCAATAAGGGTAATTATAAGCTATAAAATTTAATGACCATAACTACAAATAAGATAAAAATATTGGTATGAGAATTTAATTAAATAAAATGAACAAAAATATATAATTACTACCCCATAATTCATGGACAATATGATAATAATAATATCATATGGATTTATCCTAACGAAAATGATATCAAAATATATTAGTATCAAAATAATTTAAAAAATTCATAATATATGAAATCTGTAGCATATGCCAAGGTTCACTCCCATGACCGTCATCACATATTGTAATGTAATTCCATAGGTTTTTATGACACATATTCCTTCCATAAAAATATGTTTATAATTATAATATTTTTTCCAATATGTTTAAATAATTTGAAAGAGATTAGATAACTAGTCATAAATTATAATGAATAAACTAAAAACTTTTTATTCTATAATAGAAAATTTCAAAAAACAAAGATACATGAAACATGGTATTATATATCATAGATTATTACATCCTTTAAATAAGAATTAATTAAAAGGGGGAAATAAATTTGAAGTAATGATATCTTTAGGACAAAAATAACTAATGGACTACCATTTCTATTAGTAATCAACATTAGTATTATAAAACAAAAAATTTGTATGAATAAAATGAAAGGGGAGAGAATTCTATGAGATATAAAGTGAAAATTATAGATATTGGAATTGAGAATAGAATTCATTTAGTAAATTTAATTATATATAAGCAGGAAATATTTCCATTACAATATGGTCATTGTAGATATATACTATTGATATATATCCAATAGCTATAATGAATATATTTATAGTGAAGTAGAAAATTTCATTTAATTTAACTCATAATGAAATAAAAAATATCATTTTAAAAACATTATAATTTTATAAATTTATCTGTTATATATATAAATAATAATATTATCAAAATATTAAATGATGTATATATAAAATTAATATAAATATTTTAATATCAATGATATTGTAAAATTATATTTTGGGATATAAATAATTAATTATAATGGTATTTGTTAATGATCATTTAGTATAATAGAATTTTTTTCTATGAACAATTATATTTCGTATGATATATTTTACCATTTTATATTAAATTGAAATTTTATAAACTTTTATTATATTGGAACTCATATACTTACATAATTTGAATGATAAATTTAAATGAAATAATAATATGAACACACAGTGTTTAAAAAATTCATTTTTCAAGTAATTCAGCTTATCCTTATATATTTTTTATTTTAATTATTAATTTATATAATATATAATATTAAATAGATAAAATAGAAATATATTTTGTTTTTTAAATTTCATAATTATGTTCGGGTTATATTTTAAGATTGATTTTTAAAAAATGTATGTGTATAGTGAAATATGCCATTCTTATAAATACATTGTATTTTTATGTTGTTATCAATATATATGTTTGAAATAAAAATTTAAAATACATTTTTAATGAAAAAGTATATATTTATAATTTAATTTATATATTTTAAAATATTTCTATTAGTTTACAATACTACGATTGAAATTTAATGACTCATGTAATATTTTTCTAGAAAATTATTTTAATAAATTATTCTTATATTATATTCTAATTAATGATTAAAATTTCAAAAAAATTATACAAAAAAATGGATAAAAAATTTATATTCATTTTGTAATTATTGTTTCCAAATCAAAAATTTATGTTTATACATAAATTTTATTTTAGCTATGATAAAACTATTTACCACTATAGAAGGTGAAATTTGTAACCTATTAATTGCTATAGTAATGGGATTGCAACATGATTTAATATTTGTTTTAAAACATGGTAAAACATTCTAGAACACATCACTTATCGAAAAAATTATTTCTAAAAAAATTCCTTTTCATGGAGAGTGAATTTCTAAAATTGATCTCTTTTGTGATTTTAAAAAATTCCTATCAATTATCATGTATATAATTGGATCTCCGCTCCTCAAATCCCCTAAAACAAAAACACATTAAATTTATCACAAAATCTACCTAGATCTCTCCTAAACACTTATTTACACCAAAAATAAGTCTCCCCTTCAAATTACATCCCACTTGAAATGAAGATAATCCATGATGTGAGGTAAAAGTTCAGAATCTCTCTTTCTCTTTTATATTTCTTTTTTCACTTACTCATCCTGCAACTCCAATAAAAATATTAAAATGATAATGTTCATATCACCATTATAATGGAATTTCATTAAAATTATGATATAATAAATAACTATTCCTTCCAATTTTCCATTATGAAAAAAGAAAATGGATGTTTTGTGTGTGTGAAGACTACCACACCAACCAAGTGTCATGAATAATTTTCCTTAACTAATAAAAAAATATGAAACTAACAAAGTATTAAATAAATAATTATTATAATTCAAAAGTATTTTATAGTATTAATTTTAAAAAAGAATACATATTTCTCGCATTCTTTTGAAAATGAATTCATCAACAATGTGTATGTACAGACTATGGCCTCCGTTAAATGATTGATTTCTGGTTTTCTATTCATAAACACATTAAAAAAATTTAATGGGAATCTGTTTAATGTTTATATATAATTATTATGTTATAATATGTTTTATAATATGAAATATTTTAGAATCTATTTATTATATGATCAATAAACCATCATCATTAATTCAATCATTTAAAACAAGCATTCGAGGAGGAAAACCTTTACCCCAGTTTTATAATATTCTCATATCAATTAATTCTTTTAAATTAAATTTTAATTTTTATATATCAAACTCATAGACAGTAAATTATATAATTTTTATTCTATTTTAATGATATAGAATTTAAATCTTCATTTAATCATTAAAAATCACGGTCTATTCATCTTTGGGTCTATTTGACCACCCACATGATGAAATAAAGTTATATCATGATTGACTATGAAAATTTTATCATAATATAACATGACAAAAATAATTAAATAATTTTTATTTTTCTATTATTTAATGTATATATCAATTTTCAACATAATAATTTAAAAATCATCATTTTCTAGTTAAGAAAATTCCAGATGATTTCTTTTTATTGATTTTATCTTCATGGAAAAAAGGTAAATAATCATTAATGGATCTTGAAACTAAATAATTAATTATAAATAATCCATTAAAATAAATTTAATGAAAATTTAGTGATGAAATATTTAAGAGGAATGAAAACAAACACTGCTCCTCTGAAACAAGTGATAATTGTTAAAACATTAAACACATGAATTACGAAAATAAGAAAAAACAATTACTAATATAAAAGAACTTAATGATTATAAATGATATTTATTAATATTTTTAGGTATGAGTATGGTTTATAAATAGTATATTATAATATTTATGATTTTTTAATAGGAGGTTATTTAGAAATCTATTAAGAGGGAACAAATGAGAGTGGTTCTTTGCTTCAAATATAATTTCATGAAAAATATTTAATTATGTGCACTATGTTATTTGATGTTATTTATTTAATTAAAATTAAAGAAATTTTACCATATTAATGTAATTAATATTTTTTAAGATCCATATCATGTGCCTTATTTATATGGATTCTTATTCAATGGGTGCCAATATTTGTTGGGGTTTTTAATATTAAAATATATTCCTTCGGTTATAGTCACTCTTCTTTGACTATTAATATCACGTTTTGATTTATTCTAATTTGATATGGTATTATGTGGTATTGAAACATTATTTAATATGTAAATAATGACTCAAACTAAATTATTCATCCTTAATGATTAAATTTTTCCATGAATATTTATTTTGGTTAAGAGTATTTCCCATTTCATTTAATGTACTTTACTTGCATATTCCTTTTTTATGAAACACAATTTTTCTCCATTAATTAGTGGAAAATATATATTTTTTATCTACAATGAACTTTATATTCCAATTTTATTCATTTAGAAAAATGGTTTAATTATCTTTTTAATGATGTGGGTTTTCAATAATGGTATTTTTAAAATATTTATATAGATTTTCCTAACCATGATCTCATAATCTTCGATTCTATAAAACATTTTTATGCATTTTTTTATTTCATATTAATTGGATACTAATTTTAGTTTTTTATTGAATTTATAGTTGAAAATTTTTAATATTTATTTTAAAAAATGGTTTAGGAAAGTGACTTTTAAAAAATGTATTTATAAGATCATAATGAGAAATGAATTTATGAAGAATTAATTTTTATGATTTTAATCAATTTTAAAAGGATTCCCCATAAATTTAATAATGGATAATAAATAAACCTATAAATTCAATTTATAAATGATCATTTTGGGAGATTGTTTTTCTATAAAATTATCATTTTTTCTATTTGATGCAATTTATAAGTGTTTTGGAACATATTTCCATCCTTATATTCATTAGAAATAAGATGAATTATTTTATTTTATGCTTCATTCATATGTTTGGATGATGAATTATGGGGTATACATTTTCCCACCAATTCAGTAGTTGTGGATTTTTATTTAATGTGATATTGAATCATGGACACAATTATATTTTTTAACAATATAATGGGTGGTAATATGTGGCTATGTTCATAAAGAAGGATAGAAGTAATTTTATTTAGTAACAATATTAAAAATATGATTTACATGTATTTTTTAAAAAGGTTTTATGATTCATATGATTTTACTATTTTCTAAATTACACTTCAATTATATGAAATTTGAAATGCTTATGCTATTCCATGTTCCAATGATAACCTAAGTTATTATTTTTTGTGTTTATGTGTTTTTATCAATATTATGTGTATCAAAGTAATTTTTTTGGACCTTCAATTGGTATTATATTTATATTCCATGATCCTTTATTTTCAATTTTGTTCTATGATTTTCAATTTTGATCCCATGATCTTTTTTTCTGATATATCTCCCTTTCCCATTTTTTTCTCATGTTCTTGATCTCATGTTTATGAATATTTGATAATTTTATTTTTCTATGAAGATGAGATATCATATTTCGTAGATGTTCATTCCCAAGGTTATTAAGATGATTTTATTGGTTGTGATGTTCGTAACAATACTCTAGTATCGAATATTTATGGGGAAATTTCCACAAATATGATAAAATATGATGTTTATGTAGACAATCCCCATGAAACTAACCCTTTAAGTATATATATTGTGATACTACTTGTGAGATATATTAAACTATTTATTTAATGTATTTTTAATATACCTTTTATGTCACCATAGTTGTTATCAAATAAGGGTTTAGTTATTTTTGATGATTTGTTTGGGTACCTTTTGAATTGGGGTTAAAGGAACTTAGTGAGAACCCTATAGATTATTCTATATATACGGTGATATTCTAAAATTTTGTTAAATCCTAGAGTAGTTGGGTTTCCAAAATAATATATCCCTGTAAATATACTATAAAATGTATGTTTTGTGGAATAAATTCTTCAAGGGGTATTCACTATGATAATGGTTGGTTGAGAACTAAATCGGTCATCACATGGATGCACAATAACTAGGGATGAGACTACACAAATATATTTTCAATCTTGGGGTAAATGCATTGGGTTATCCTAGGTTACTTATGAGCATCTATGATGGATTTATTTCATAACTACATTGATGTATTAGGCTGAGAATTATTTGATAATTCAAAATAATATAACCTATGTTAAACTGATATCAATATAGTATAAACTAAATAAGTGATATTCCAACATGATTATGTAAGCGATCAAGGAAAATAAGGTTTAATCCCATTTATATTAACAATAATTATCCCATATTGTTAATTTTTCATCATTCATTTTGTCCATTTTGTATTTAGTAACAGTAATAAAATAAAGGAACCATGGGTGTAATGGAAAATATAGAGAATTCCTCAATAAAATCCTCTATCAGAATTAGAGATAACTTGTGAAACCTTGTGACTTGAAAACCCATCTATGATGATGTATGATTAAAAATGCGAACAAGTTTAATATCCCAAACACACCAAATAAGAGACAGATGAAGAATCATGAATTTTCTAGTGATCAAGATAATGAATGAATGAATTCTGGATTCCCTATATGTATAAAACATGGAAGAAACACAAAGGAAATTATCTCAAGGGGACTAGAAGATAATTTAGAATGGTAATAGAGGGTCAAAAAGTATCAAAATGTGAAGGAATAGTTTATAGTTTATTTAATATGATTAAAAGTAATAAATTTAATCCTAAGGTACCATTAATAATTCACTATTTTATTTATTGGGAGCTTGGTAATGATGCAAGTCAAAGACCTGGTCTATATACTAACTATGATGATGACCATCGTTAACCAGAAATGCCAAGGAGACAATGGAATTCTTATGAAGGAACTACTACATATGTGGATCTTGATATTGACAGCACATATACCCCAATCCAGAGTTGTTCATGTATTGTTATAATTTATTTCTATGAACTCTAGTATATATAAAAAGTTATCTATGAACATTATATCACTAACCTAATTAATTTTTTGTGGTAAAAATCTATTATTGGTATGATTGTTGTATTTTAAATTCATTTTTATTTGAATGTTCCTTATGGAAATATTATTATCTTTCGTTTAGCTAAATTTAAGGTTATTTAAGTGATGGATTGGTGACTTCCAAATAGAGAAAAAATTACATAGAAAATGGAAAAAAATTCATATTAATTTATGATATACTACCAATGAATAGATAATAATAAAAACCCTTAAAAAATTAATTATATAATTTTGTTCTAGATACCAAATAACAGTATATTGTTGGCCTATATTGTTTGAGAACATCTTAATATCATGTATTTACCTATTCTAAGAGGGTGATATATTTCTCATGTCTACAAGGTTGATATATCTATAGAAATTTTATCACGAGTCAATTATATTATTTATATTCCCTTATCTATTACCATTAGTATGTGTTAATTAAAAGTTGTAGGACATAAATAGTTATACTAGGGAAAAACCTAAGAGACCTTGTATTTAGAATACATGTTATTTCAATAAAGTATATGATTATAATTCGAAAATATTTTTCCATATATGTTCAATGCAATTAAAAATATATTAGTTAAAAATCATAAATGATATAGATAAAACTGAAAACACTTATTGGAACTAGTAGAGGACTCAACAGAAGGTAAATTTAGTTTTCAATTTAAAAAATCTATTTAAAATTAGTAAAAAATAAATACACCAATTAAAAATATACCATATCAACTAAAAACGTATGGACATATAAATTTATCTTCTCAAAAATATTCATAGAATATGTTTCAAAACACAGTTTAAACAATTTAAAAAACATTTTTCTATTGAAACTATTTACATGAATCGAAAACCATTTATAAAACACAAAATAAATGTTACTATAAATGTAATGTTTTGATATATTTATTTCACATAATAGGTAAAAATATGTTTTGAAAACAATGTAAGAAATAGATAAAATCATATAATAAATAATTAAGGGGTTCAATCCCATTCTAAGACCTAATCACTTTGACACATCCCAACCTAGGATCTACATAACTAGTTCCCCTAGCTAGTGGGTCACATGAAATAAAGTGAACCTTCCTAAACTCTAGAGGTTGACACTAGCGGTGATTGTGTAATGTATTTCAATGGGTTTACTATACCCTTATATCAGAGTGAAACATCCGATATAATTAATAAATAGAAAACAATAGAATCATACACAATTTACATGTTGACCACTGGACTAATAACCCTCCATAGTGGAAAACAGAATAAAACTATATATAATATGTAACGCCCCGACCCCAGCTACTCGGAGTCGGTGCATTACTTCGTAACATTTTCATGATCACAAAAGATCAAGTCTCGAAAGACCGATTATTTTAGTAGCCTTGGAAACACTAGATACATTCGTCAATGTTACATTACATCATAAAGTGAAAAACTACAATAACAAAGTCTCCATAGTCCACACTCATATCCTATTCTGACAATCCTTGCAGGTCATTCATAAAATACTTCTTCACATCCTGGAAAATATTAAAACATTGAAAGGGGTGAGCTCAGATGCTCAGTAAGGATAACAATATTGCGGAAGCTTTCATAAATAAACATAAACATTTAAGGCAATGTGTAACTAAAACAAAAGCCTTTTAAACTTGAACATCAACATAATATGGCCAAAGTAAAATGAGATAATGCCATTTACTTCTTCACATGGATATTCTACTGGTCTAATAATCACATGCAATATCAATAACCACTTTCATAATGAGGGAATGTATAATGCCAGACATTCTGAAACATTTTGTCAAGGCCTCAGCCAAGACGTCTAAAATGATTAAGGCCTCTGCCAAAACGATAAATCAAATTGGGAAAGGGCCTCGGCCAATTCCATGTCTAGTTGTCTCATGAGACCTATCGATGCATCGAGGAGCTATAGCGGGCTCTACCCGTCACTTATTAAGTCCAATGCATTCCTCATATGAATAGGTTTAAACATATCATAAACCATAATATAATCGTATCACATAAAACATGCATAAAGGAAACATAACATTTCCACATTTCAATCACATGATATCAATAAAACACATTGATATAATAAAAACGCTATCAAAACCATTTTCAATACCAAAATTAAAGAAAGTTAAAACTTTGTATTTATTTTTCATTAAAAAAAGTGATGGCTTGTAGAGGAAGCCGAAACTCAAATAATGGTCACGGCGGCGGAGAAGTCATTGTCGCCGCATATGTACGGAAAGAAAAACATTCCCGTTTTGTCGTTTAGTAAAACGCTTCGTATAAAAAATATTCCTTTTGAATAAACGTAAAATTCAAAGGGGTTTATACACCGTATAAAAGAAAGTTGTGTATAAAACCAAATATGCCTCAATGAAAGGAGATTGAGAACAAGTTCTTAAAAAGATCATTCTTAAAATAAAATAGATCTATTATGTGTATTCACTATAGGTACACATAAAAAAAGCAAAAATACAAAATAGGACATAATAATATCATGACATAATTTGATAGTAGGAGATTAACCCAAAGAATGGAAGTTGGCTTATGAAATTCCCTTATCTCGTGTCTGAATTGACTCAGCCGTTCTTTAACCTCCTGAATAATAAACTAGAGTTAATATATAACTTATTAAGAACCATTTTTAATTTCATTATCGTTTTTATATCACTTATTACAATGTTATGAACATTATGTAATTATTTAAGTTAATAACGGTCGTTTTGTCGATCTTTGGTACTTGAGTCAACAATAAACTTCTTATAATTACAAGTTGTTTATGTGGTAGAATATCCATTATCTCTAGAATTATATTCATGATTTAGATGTCATATATATCATGTATATCCAGTATATATACATTCATTTATAATATTACGTAACATTTAGATGTAAGAAATGAAATGCACCATTCATGGAGACGGTAAGCCGTACGTATGCGTGAACGCTACTTTCATTTCTATTTAGTATTTAATGTAATGAAATCATAATGATATAAATGTATAATATAATTCCAGTATAATATAGTGTATAATACCAATTACTCCATCCTTTATACATCCCACATATGGCATTAACGATTCAAATCATTTTGAGGGGGCGGTAGTCCGCACTTCCTAAAATGAAATTATCGCGTTTTACCCATAATGGAAATCATAATGTATACCATAAATGAGAAATACAGAAGCATAAGTAAAACAGAAACATATTATATATCATATATAAATATAGTGACATCTTAATGGCCACCTTTGAAGGTGTTATATGAGTGTTGAACAATCATCGTTTCGTGAGGCAGAAATTCACCATCCACAGAAACCGTATGTTCTTTAACAATTAGATGTAGGTGTGTGTAAGTGTAGCTCGAATAATTCTTATAACAACATCCTAGTATATTTAGGATACTTTTCTTGTTAAAAAATAAATGAATAAAAAGAGTTTAGGGGGTTGGAGAAGAAAAAATAGAACAAAACAACATTAGAGAAGACATTACCTCAAAATCGGGTAACTCTTTTTGATTTGAGCCAAAGGCTTCCTTGGGAAGCGTTCGGCCCAAAGTGAGGCTTCTAGGAGTAAGAGGGGGAAGTTGGGAGAGTATTTGGGCAGAGTTTGGCCGTGCCAAATGGCTTGAAAGTGTGAATGAGGTGGTAGAGGTGGGGGCCTTCTATAAGTGGAGAGGAGGGGCACTTTTGGAATGTAATGAAATGTTATTCTATTATACAATTATTTTCGGATTCTAAAGGTCCCACACTTGTATAATTCGAAGATAAGGTGATAAGGGTTCGAAATCGCCTCATCCAATAGGTTTTGGACATGTGTAGGTCTTAGATATTACATTATCCTTCCATTTTATTTAAATCGTTAAATAATGAGGTCATCGCTGCATCATCATGATGTCATAAATAATTTAATTTATTTAATGTCTAAAAATTATAAAAAAAATACTATGATGTAGGAAATATTTTTATCTTTCTAATGAATATTTATAGTCAAAATTTGGACTTGTGTAACCCCACTTAAAAACTGTTTTAGTAGAACAACTCATGTTTGTGTCAATTTAATTTTAACATTAAATAAATTTATATTAATGTCATTTTCCAACCAAAGTGGCTCCATGGGTTCCCCAAGTTGACCCATGGGTTGTATTGGTCGGCCAAGACTCATCCAATAGGAGTAGGACAAGTGTCAAGCTCATCTCATATTATTAAAACATTATTTTTACCTTAAACTACACTAATTACCTCTAATCGCGATTAAGAACTTAAAAGTTACTATTCACCAAAAATTATTTTAATCTCATTGAACCACATTTTACTTCTTAATGACCACCATGTCTGTCGGATTTCTGAAAATCAATTCACAGAAGTGGTAATATTTCATATAAACGATAAATCAGTTATTTAACTACCACTTAGTGGTTTCACTATTCATCTAAAATTGAAGTTTTTCAGAACAATGCCAAAATTTCACCCTAAGCTATAATTGATATTCCGAATTCAAAAATGATGTCTATTTTACAAAATTCCAAACATATAAGTTGCATTAATTAATTTTATAATTAATTCCCGCTATCACAACAAATAGCGTGTTTTTAAGAAACAATTTATATCAAAAGATTGGCAATTGTTTATGTCCAATTTCAATGTTAAAGGAATTCTAATGACCACCATTGGATAAAATGGTAAAAATATATTCTAATTATACTTTAAAACCACTCAATAGTATAACTTATCAATATAAATTATTTTGATTAAAAAAGTTGTTTTAAGTATTTTTCACTATTCATAAAAATTTTGAAGTTCTCATAAAATTAAAAAAATTCAACATAGGCTATTTTCAATATTAAGAATAAAAAAATAAATTCCATTTTGAAATATAAATTTTCTATAATTTCAAAAAGTTGTTATTACTATTCATAACGGCTACTTTGATTAGTCGCGGTGTTTTTAGAACTCGAAGTTGCGTACAATGCAAGCTATTACATTATTGAAAGAGAGGCGTATCGTGGAAGCTCGGGGTGTTACATTCTCCCCTCCTTCAATAAATTGAGTCCTCGCAATTTGATATTTTTCATTGAAAATAAAAGGTTGAAAATAGAAAATACCTTTGTGTAAAACCCACATCGGAAATAAGATTAATAAAATTTATCCTTAATAAGAGGGAAAGGGAAATGAAAAAGTCACCACCCAATTATGATCTCGATTAGGAGAACATTGGTGGCAATTAGAGACATATAATTGGAGGAAAAACGTAAATATTTGTAGGGAGTGATTGAGGTCATCAATCACAATCAACTGTCAAATTGAGGGCCTCAAAGCCTTTAATCTATGTTGATTTAAAATATCATCAGTTCAACAAGACAAAAGGTATTAGGATAACAAATTTTTTTTGTTTTAATATCCCTTTACTAAAGTTTAAGAATTAATTCATTCATTGAATAAGAGATAGGTATATATATATTTATGCTTGACAATTAGAGTTTCAACCTTCAACTCATCTTTCACTCAAAAAGTTAATAGAACTCAAAAATATTATACTTATCTTAATTGTATACGGTTTCAAATGTTAACACATACCATTTAGATTAGTAAAATTATTTTGTAATAACCAGGTACTTCATGTAGGCTAGTGGTAGGAAATAATGGCATGTCGCACTATGATTGTGGGTTCGATTCATGCATCTTTGTCCGACGCGACGGTTTATGCCCCACCCTGCAGGTTGTCCTTTTTCTAAAACTATAGTATTACAAAAATAATCTTCAGAATTTTTTTAACCTTAAATTTACTATCCAAGGTTCAACTTAATCCACTTCAACCTTTATAGTTATCCAAAATACCTCTCTCCAGACTTTCTCTAAAAGGTATCTTAATTCCAAAATAAATTTATCAGATTCCCCAAACAAAGTAAAGTTTTTCTTATTGTAACATACTAAAAACATGATTACCTTCATCATATTAAATCTTTAATGAAAACAACATGTACTACAGTACAATCCTTATATATATATCACATTATTCTTATAAACATAATCTAGTTCGAGAGTCCAAAAACACAAATACAATAATTATTCAACTTCATCTATAGTAATAGCATAAGCTTGGCCTTGATCCCTTGGCCCTTTCTGAGGTAAGTTTCCCTGAGGCTTAGGACATTCATTTGAATAATGACCCATTTCTCTACAATTGTAGCATTCAACTTTGATAGCCTCTTTCTTTCCCTTACAATCACGAGCCTGGTGACCTTTTTCTCCACATTTATAACAAACTCCCATTCCTTTTAGGAAAGTACCAGGGTGATTCTTCCCACAATTATCACATAATGGAAAA
This sequence comes from Viscum album, assembly GCA_963277665.1. Taxonomy (NCBI): domain Eukaryota; kingdom Viridiplantae; phylum Streptophyta; class Magnoliopsida; order Santalales; family Viscaceae; genus Viscum; species Viscum album. The sequence goes on along the minus strand of OY728136.1, from coordinate 895,511,971 downwards.
TCCTTCTTTCCCTTTTTCCCTTTATCTGTCTCTTGTTCCACACTTCTCTTCTTCTCTTTCTTTACATTGTTGTCATAAGACTTAGAGAATTCCTTTTCTCTCTTGATAGCACATGAGACAATATCTTCGTATGACGAGAAAGATTGTGAGACTAATGCTCGACGGAGATATGGTTTTAACCCATCAAAGAAACGATCAATCTTACTCCTTGGGTTACGTATATAATCTGCAGCATGCCTCACTAACCTTGTAAAGTTGGCCTCATACTTTGCGACATTCTCATCCTCCTTTTGTCTCAGACTCAAAAATTGTCTTTCCATATCTGCTCGATGGTCATGAGGGTAGTATTTTTCTAGGAAAATCTCTTTGAACTCCCTCCATTCCATATTCTATACGTCATCATCTTCCTTTTTGTTTTGAATCAGCGACCACCACTGATCGGCATCTCCAGTGAGGCGGTAAACTGCCATGATATCCTTCTCCCTTTCGCTACTCCCCAAGGCGTGGAATATTTTCTCTAAGGAATTTATCCATTGCTCAGCTACTAATGGATTTTTACCCCCATTAAATGTTGGCGGTTGTTGCCTCATGAAGTGGTCTAACATTGATCCTCCACGTTGCGGATCATGGTGCTCCATACGAGTAAGGTTATTATTCATAACCTGAGTGAGTTGTCCCAGTATGGTAATAAGTTGATCACTACCAGTTATATCTCCGGATCCACAATAATTATCTTGAGGAGGAGGGAAATCCCTACATGGAGTTCGTGCATTGATACGGTTTTCATTCCTTCCACTAGGCTCCATTTCTAAACAATGGCATAAACAAGATTAGTTTATGAATCAAAATACATAATTCCATACTTGTAAAACACTTAACATAAATTGAACTATTTATGGATGTAATCCATAATCATAAAAAAGTTTTCTTTGAGGAAGTATATACTCATAACCCTTCATAGTGTTTTGTAATGAAATGAGAATTATCCTAAGCATATCCCTCGGGAGTGTCGTAACCAAGAGTGCAGCAAGGCCCTTTGTCGTGCACCAGTTCCCGTTCGAGTCTAGCTCAAAGCTGTGTTTTCGGGTTTTACCCCTAGGTACATCTGTGCCAGAGCTGCCTCTACCTGCTCGTATCCAGACAGGGATGTATTGCTCGGAAAACTCACAAAATATCTACAATAACAAAATTCTAGGAAGTTCTTCTACACTAATCCTCAAAGTCTATCTTTGGGATATGTTCTCTAATCAGAGTTTATCTAAATCTAGCTTCCAAGGTTAGTACTAAACTGCCTCTGATACCAACTGTAACGCCCCGACCCCAGCTACCCGGAGTCGGTGCATTACTTCGTAACATTTTCATGATCACAAAAGATCAAGTCTCGAAAGACCGATTAGTTTAGTAGCCTTGGAAACACTAGATACATTCGTCAATGTTACATTACATCATAAAGTGAAAAACTACAATAAAAAAGTCTCCATAGTCCACACTCATATCCTCTTCTGACAATCCCTGCAAGTCATTCATAAAATACTTCTTCACATCCTGCAAAATATTAAAACATTGAAAGGGGTGAGCTCAGATGCTCAGTAAGGATAACAATATTGCAAAAGCTTTCATAAATAAACATAAACATTTAAGGCAATGTGTAACTAAAACAAAAGCCTTTTAAACTTGAACATCAACATAATATGGCAAAAGTAAAATGAGATAATTCCATTTACTTCTTCACATGGATATTATACTGGTCGAATAATCACATGCAATATCAATAACCACTTTCATAATGAGGGAATGTATAATGCCAGACATTCTGAAACATTTTGTCAAGGACTCGGCCAAGACGACTAAAATGATTAAGTCCTCGGCCAAAACCATAAATCAAATTGGGAAAGGGCCTCGGCCAATTCCACGTCTAGTTGTCTCATGAGACCTACCGATGCATCGAGGAGCTATAGCGGGCTCCACCCGTCACTTATTAAGTCCAATGCATTCCTCATATGAATAGGTTTAAACATATCATAAACTATAACATAATCGTATCACATAAAACATCCATAAAGGAAACATAAAATTTCCAAATTTCAATCACATGATATCAATAAAACACATTGATATAATAAAAAAGCTTCCAAACCCATTTTCAATACCAAAATAAAAGAAAGTTAAAACTTTGTATTTATTTTTCAATAAAAAAAAGTGATGGCTTGAAGAGGAAGCCGAAACTCAAATAATGGTCACGGCGGCAGAGAAGTCGCTGTCGCCGCATATGTACGGAAAGAAAAACATTCCCTTCTTTTCGTTTAGTAAAACGCTTCGTATAAAAAAGATTCATTTTGAATAAACGTAAAAGTCAAAGGGGTTTATACACCGTATAAAAGAAAGTTGTGTATAAAACCAAATATGCCTCAATGAAAGGAGATTGAGAACAAGTTCTTAAAAAGATCATTTTTAAAATAAAATAGATCTATTATGTGTATTCACTATAGGTACACATAAAGAAAGTAAAAATACAAAATAGGACATAATAATATCATGACATAATTTGAAAGTAGGAGATTAACCAAAATAATGGAAGTTGGGTTATGAAATTCCCTTACCTCGTGTCTGACTTGACTCAACCGTTCTTTAACTTCCTGAATAATAAACTAGAGTTAATATATACCTTATTAAGAACCATTTTTAATTTCATTATCCTTTTTATATCACTTATTACAATGTTATGAACATTATGTAATTATTTAAGTTAATAACGGTCGTTTTGTCGATCTTTGGTACGTGAGTCAACAATAAACTTCTTATAATTACAAGTTGTTTATGTGGTAGAATATCCATTATCTCTAGAATTATATTAATGATCTAGATGTCATATATTTCATATATATCCAGTATATATACATTCATTTATAATATTACGTAACATTTAGATGTAAGAAATGAAATGAACCATTCATGGAGACGGTAAGCCGTACGTACGCATGAACGCTACTTTAATTTCTATTTAGTATTTAATGTAATTAAATCATAATGATATAAATGTATAATATAATTCCAGTATAATATAGTGTATAATACCATTTACTCGATCCTTTATACATCCCACATATGGCATTAACGATTCAAATCACTTTGAGGGGGCGGTACTCCGCACTTCCTAAAATGACTTTATCGCGTTTTACCCATAATGGAAATCCTAATGTATACCATAAATGAGAAATAAATAAGCATAAGTAAAACATAAACATATTATATATCATATATAAATATAGTGACATCTTAATGTCCACCTTTGAAGGTGTTATATGAGTGTTGAACAATCATCGTTTCGTGAGGCAGAAATTCACCATCCACAGAAACCGTATGTTCTTTAACCATTAGATGTAGGTGTGTGGAAGTGTAGCTCGAATCCTTTTTATAACAACATCCTAGTATATTGAGGATACTGGTGTTTTTAAAAAATAAATGAATAAAAAGAGTTTAGGGGGTTGGAGAAGAAAAAATAATACAAAACAACATTAGAGAAGACATTACCTCAAAATCGGGTAACTCTTTTTGATTTGAGCCAAAGGCTTCCTTGGGAAGAGTTCTGCCCAAAGTGAGGATTCTAGGAGTAATAGGGGGAAGTTGGGAGAGTGTTTGGGCAGAGTTTGGCCGAGCCAAATGGCTTTAATGTGTGAATGAGGTGGTAGAGGTGGGGGGCTTTTATAAGTGGAGAGGAGGGGCACTTTTGGAAGGTAATGAAATGTTATTCTATTATACAATGCTTTTCGGATTCTAAAGGTCCCACACTTGTATAATTAGAGGATAAGGTGATAAGGTTTCGAAATATCCTCATCCAATAGGTTTTTTACATGTGTAGGTCTTAGATATTACATTATCTTTCCATTTTATTTAAATCGTTAAATAATGAGGTCATCGCTGCATCATCATGATGTCATAAATAATTTTATTTATTTAAAGTCTAAAAATTATAAAAAAAATACTATGATGTAGGAAATATTTTTATCTTTCTAATGAATATTTATAGTCAAAATTTGGACTTGTGTAACCCCACTTAAAAACTATTTTAGTAGAACAACTCATGTTTGTGTCAATTTAATTTTAACATTAAATAAATATATATTAATGTCATTTTCCAACCAAAGTGGCTCCATGGGGTCCCCAAGTTGACCCATGGGTTTTCTTGGTCGGCCATGACTCATCCAATAGGAGTAGGAAAAGTTTCAAGCTCATCTCATATTATTAAAATATTATTTTTACCTTAAACTACACTAATTACCTCTAATAGCGATTAAGAACTTAAAAATTACTATTCACCAAAAATTATTTTAATCTCATTGAACCACATTTTACTTCTTAATGACAACCATTTATGTCAGATTTTTGAAAATCAAATCACAGAAGTGGTGATATTTCATTTAAAGGATAAATCAGTTATTTAACTACCACTTAGTGGTTTCACTATTCATCTAAAATTGTTGTTTTTCAGAACAATGCCAAAATTTCACCCTAAGCTATAATTGAAATTCCGAATTCAAAAATGATGTCTATTTTACAAAATTCGAAACATATAAGTTGCATTAATTAATTTTATAATTATTTCCCACTATCACAACAAATAGCATGTTTTTCAGAAACAATTTATATCAAAAGATTGGCAATTGTTTATGTCCAATTTCATTGTTAAATTAATTCTAATGACCACCATTAGATAAAATGGTAAAAATATATTCTAATTATACTTTAAAACCACTCAATAGTATAACTTATCGCTATAAATTATTTTCATTAAAAAAGTTCTTTTAACTATTTTTCAATATTCATAAAAATTTTGAAGTTCTCAGAAAATTACAAAAATTGAACATAGGCTAATTTCAATATTAGGAATACAAAAATGAATTCCATTTTGAAATATAAATTTTCTATGATTTCAAAAAGTGGTTATTACTATTCATAACGGCTACTTTGATTAGTCGCGGTGTTTTTAGAACTCGAACTTGCGTACAATGCAAGCTATTACATTATTGAAAGAGAGGCGTATCGTGGAAGCTCGGGGTGTTACATAATAAACAATTGTCAAAATGTAAAACACTGAGAAAATAAATAGTAATATGAAATTACAGAATAGATTATTCATATATAATGATTCAATGTAATGATGAAATAGAAAAAATGGTAACACGGGAACGACGTACATGACATGCTATATATAATATAAAAAAAGACAAAAGGATACTCCAATAGAGTCTTGATCATATGATCGGTCCTCAACTACCATTCTCCATACTATATGTAAATAATATCAGATATCTACAGTAGGGTGTTTTACCTTATCCATACCTATAGAAATATAATATACTCAAGGTACTAAATGCGGCTCAAGTGGGTAGTGAGGTAAAATCCTAGTATGCCACAACCAGTGGTTTTTAGAATTGATGATAGTAGTGTACATTGAATCAAAAGTTCTCATGTAATAATTTATAATAAACAATATTGGAAAATTAAATACTATCCAACATAGGTTCCTAAAGGACACTCGGAGGTTTTTCCTTCTTTAGCATATTCCTGAATAATTTTATCCCATAACCATATATATAGATAATATATATATATATATAGTAATATATTATATCATCTTATATTCACTAATTATGTGTAGAAATAATTCGGCATGCACATAGATACTAGGTGTTGGAAGGATGAAGGAATAACTCAGGTTCCATAACTAGTCTAAATGAGATATATGCTCCAACTGAGGGTAAAAATCCCTAAATCTCATAATGAATGTGATACATCATTCTTATCACACAAGATAGGTGAGTTTAATCATCATCACCAACACTTGTATTATAGGAACAAGGAACATCATTCCCATCACCCATATAGTAGTATAATAGTGGGAGACTTCATTCTCAACATCCAATGTAAGAATATGAGAAATGTCAATTTCAACATTTCCCTTGACATAATTCCATTGCCACTCTCAATGGAGTAATAGTAATAATAATGATAAGTTGTGGGATCACCTCAGAAACATTATAATAAAAAATCCAAAAATATAAATAGGGTGTCACAATTCATATAGTATATATATAAAGCATGATTTATTTTTCTTTCGCTTCACTCATTATAAATCATGTTGATTAGTATATATATCTCATTTATGAAAAATGAAAACATATTATTGATAATAAATTCAATATAAAAATACATTTAATTAATCAAGACATGAAAACACCATTTCATTTTAATCCAAGAACATAGGAGGTGCTTTAGAATATAAGAGATCATGTATAAGAGGGGTGAAATTTAATTTCTAACGAAATAAAAACACTTTGGTTTTTTTTGGACCACTCAAAATTTATATTAATGTGTAAATTTGACTTCTCACACCCAAATAAGTGGCTTGGAGCAAGGTCATAATCATCCAAACACTTATCAATTATCAAAAAGTGTATTTTAACATACGAACATGTATTTATAATTAAATAACTTGTTTTAAAAATGTGTGGTAATGGTTGTCATGTGGAACAATGGAGCGGCTATTAAAAAAAGTAAAATTTGAGGGGAAAATAGTTCAATAAACATAGTGTGATAAATGACTCCCCATGTAATAGTATTTTCATATTTGAAGTAGATCATAAAAAAATAATGAACAATCTAATTCCAGAAAAATAGTTCATATGAGATTGCACCTTAATATCACAACATATACGGAGAGAAACAATGAATGAAAGTAAGGGGATTTTGGTGATTATTTATATGGATACAACGTAACTGACAAATTTTGATTTATATTCTATATCTAGGAGTTATCAAAACCCCTAAATTTGATTGAGGAATGATATACATTAGTGGAGAGGATAGTTAATCCACTAAAAATGGAAGGAAGAAAAGTGGGATGCTGTATTTAATTCCATTATGTTCCAAAGGGTAATTTCACCCTTTCATATAGGTTCATACTATTTGAGCTCATGGTTGTCCATACCGTACACCAACTATGTGTCTCCCACTATCTAAGGAGAGATTTCACATGGGATTTTTTAATGTTTTGTCTAACCGCGTGAAGTCTATATCGCAAATCCCCCTGAAACAAGAATGGGAATTCTCATGGGATTCTACCATTGTAGATAAATTGTGTGTCCTCCTGACTGGAATAGAATTCCCAGCATGGTTATGTCTCACACTTAGTCCTAACTGTGCACAAACCATGTATCCAACTATGTTTTCCAAATTCTTAGAGATGTGGCCTTTGAACAAGCCCCGAACACTCCCAAAACATTCCATATTTCATATATAATTTTAATAATGATTAAATAAATGATTTAAATTTAAAAAAATTATATGTACCTCTGAGAAATGTTAGGGTTTTATAGCCTTCCCTCCTTAAAGAAAGTCACCCTTGGGTTGTACTGCTAATGGTAATGATGAATTGTCTAAGAATAACTATTACAACTAGGCTTGTTTTTTTTATTCTTGATCCCAGGTATTGTCATGTAGTCATCTGTACTGCAACAGAATCCATACAAAAGGTAATAACATTCCTTGGAATGTATTAACACCATAGTAACAATACAAATTGTATAGTCCTCAAAATATGTATCTGCAACCAAATCGACCTCATCAGGACGTATGCCACGAGGCAGGCCTAGATAATACTTGAGATCCTGAGACATATGAATGAAGTAATGCATAGACCAGTATTTATAAGGAAGTAAAATATGGTAATTCATTGGGATAATTCATTAGAAAAACTATATGTTTCTTAATTAGTTGAGTGGAGATCTTACCCTTCTTTTTAATACATTCATTGTCCAAGTTGGGTGAGACTCATAAGATAACCTGATCTTGGGCCTCAAAATCATGAGTTCATAGGCCCCAGTTGACATATTAATTCTATATGTTCTAATCTATTATCATTCAATTTCTAATCAATTGTACATACTCTAAAGATTCATGGTTGAGATGAGGTCACATGAAATTTACCGCCCCTACCTCTAACCATCCTTGAGGTTAACGAAAAGAACTACCATATAAGGCTTCAAAAGGATCCCACTTGAAGGTAGATTGAAATAAATTATTATAAGAGAACTCAAAAAAAGTGTGTGTGTTTTTCCTAAGAACCCTGATTGTCAAGGGAACATCTACAAATAATTTATTCTATCACAAAAATCATATTCTATCACGAACTAGACAGGGTCGCCCTCAGACCCGGTGTCTGACCCGGTCCGCGGCAAGACCCGAAGGGCATCCCCGATCCCCACGGGCTGGAAACTATTTTCGGGCATCAAAACATGCAGTTGGGAACGATTTAGCCTATAAAATAAAAGACATATAAACCAAAATAAACAGAACAAAACAATTAAACACTAACCGCGGGAAATAATATAAAGATAGGCAACTAGACATAACTCCAAGTGACCCCAATGGTCACCACCAAAGTTATAACCATGCTCGCTCGAAGAGTGATCCATGTCTATAATCTGAAACTGAAAATTAAAGTAGGAGTGAGAACCGAGATGCTCAGTAGGAAATCCAAGGAATAACCACTTCCTATGCCCTTACCTTTAAAAAAAATCCAATTATGCTAGTTTAAAAATAAGACATAATAAAATAATGTTTTTTTCATTCTTTTCAAATCCAAATCACAAGTTGGCATTTTGTATAAAAATCATTTTTTTATTCCATCATATTTTCAAAATCGATTCCAAGAGTGCATTCACCTTTCAAAATTGCAAGAAAAGCAGTTTAGTTTGAAACAGGGTCTTTCACAATGAGACAGTAAGTATGAAACAACTAAAAATAAAGTTACATCGCTAGCAGCATGTCTCAAATGAGAACCCTGAGTAATCCTTATAGGTATCTAGTACAAGTGGGAACCTGGAGACCTCTTACCTTGGTGAAACGTGGCTTAGAAGGCCACGACCATCAGAAAATGTGGCTTAGATGGCTACGGCCCTCAGAAATTCATATGTTTAGTTAGTGTTGTTGCGTCAATCCTGCTAGACAACCCGGGACGAACCCCTACTGTGTCATCTAACGTACTAGTCCTGGTCGCCCACCTAGGTACCAAGGGTTTCCCATGTGCTCTATTTCAAAGGGTGGTGAGTTTTTATCAAAAACATATAAAGAACATAACACTTTCTTATCCAAAGTCCATTTCACCTCTCACCACCGTTCTCCCTCCCTAAGTGCATCCCCCTTTTTATGTCACATAACATCACATAAGCCTTTTTATTAGGCACATATCACACATCACACACTTAACACACACATCATGTTTATACAACAACGAGACATGCCTTAAGAGGGGTTTTGTTTAACTTTCGCAAACCATTCTCAAAGAGCCAGGCGAGTTTAATTAATTACAATTAACACATTTCATTTTTGAACACAAAATCACCCAACACTTAAGTTTCCAAAACCATTTAAAAGTTCCACTAAAAAACCATGGTACTATATATTTAAATGCAAGCTAGAAAACATGTTTAAATCAAAAAAAACCATTGGAAATACTTATTACACACTAAAATCATTAAGGAAACCGCGTTTAAATAACCATGACCATTTATGTATATACACAGATATATATAGAATGTGCATTTCATATAAAAGAAGAATACACATTTAAAGAACACCAAGAAAAAATGGAAATTTTAATTAAATATTAGGGCATAGGGGGCCTACCTCAAGACACACAACTTTTGACAAGGGTAACCCGAGACTGCTTCACCGCAATGCATATACATTTCCATGCATATGCATATCCACAGGTCCTTACTATAGACAACTCAAACCCCGAAGGAAGGGACCACTCACTATACATATAATTTAATAAAGGAATTAAACAATTAAACAATTTATAAAGCATTTGAAACATCACATCAAAGGTTGATACCAACAACACACTCAAACATCCTTTCTAATACCAAGAACACCAAGACGCAACACCAAAAACATGATAAAATAGACTTTGCAGCACTTGTGCGGCATAATAAACCCACATCAAAGTTTATAAAACACTATGAAAAGCTCAGCACATGTTTTCACAAAATTAAAACATTCGTATTAAAGAACACACTACAAAACACATCAAATTCATATTAAACCTTAAGTGAAACTATATTCCCACCACGAAAAATAATCAATGAGTATACTAAATTAATTAAATAAGAAAATTAATTTGTCAAACAACACATATATGAAAAAACACATACCTTCGGTATCCAAACTTCGCAAACGCGGTACGCAAACTCCGCTGCACGACAACCACACCACAAAAAAACACAATTAATCCCTAAAAACAAGAAATCAGAGCAATTAAACCATAATCCGACCAAACCTGAATCCAAAATCCAAATTGAAACTCAATCAAATTAATAGAACTAACAACTGAGGTATAGCACACTTACGACGAGCAGTCCAAAAGGCTGGCTGGAGGCCGGCGAAGGGTGTCAGTGTTTGCGCAATGCCGAAAAAAAGAAGGCAGGTGAGAATTTGGTTGAACAAAGGGGAGGTGCGCAGGGGGTCTCGAACGAACCTAGATGAGGCGGTAGCATGGTGCGGCCACAAGAATAGTCTGCTGGAGCTTCGGCCGAACCCTGGGGAGCTGCGTGGATGGTCGGACGAGGGTGAGGAGGGGTAGATACTGCCGGAAGAAGTCATCCGGAGTGCAGGGGGGCGGGTCAGCAAGGCTGCCGCGATGGGGAGTTGTAGGGTGGTGCTGTGCGGCTCGCCTGGATGGAAGGCATTCCGAGGTGGGGGGGGGGGGGGGGTGTTGCGCCGGTGGTCGGAGAGCCGACGACAGCTGGGTAGGGGAGGCGTGAAGTAGTAGCAGACGTGCGGCGCAAGGCACCACTAGGGTTCGGAGGTGGGGGGTGAACCGACAACCAGGGGGGAGGAAAAGAAAAAAAAAGTGCAGGACAAGGGAGAGTGGGGAAAAGGATATAGAGAAAAGAAAAAAATAAAGGAATAAAAAAAATAAAGAAATAAAAATAGGGATAAAATAAAACCTAAAATAAAACTCTAAAATAATTTAGAATATTATTATTGATAATAATAATAGTAATATTAGTGTTAAAAAAATAATGTAAAATAAGATCATAACAATAACTTAAGATATGTATATACACACACACACATAATAATAGTTACCACCTAATTAATATCATAACAAAATTAATAATAATAGTAACAACAAAAGTGACATGATTAAAATTTTATAACCTTTATAATAATTTAATATTATATATCTAATTAAAATAATAAATGAAATAATAATAAAAAGACAAATAATAATTCCCAAATATAATAATAATAATATTAAAACTACCCTTAAATCAATTAATCATTTCTCATATTTTATGTTGCGTTTAAAGTACTATTCAACTCGTTAATTAAATGATTACTCACGCACCAGGTAGGTCGCACGAACACCTGACATAGCCATGTGTCTTTGCCCGTTCCTTGCCTGTGCGCCGGACGCTGCCAGGCCAAAACACTTGTTTACCAGTAAAACGCAAAAAACTCAAGTTTGGTCTGGCAATGTGCACGGTTGTGCGCAAGGTCTTGCACCCAAATAATAACACATTTAATAAAAAAATACATCATCTAATTATGGTTGGGCGCTACACACGATCGCGCGTACGGGCGCACACCCTTATATGATCCCAAACCCCTATTAAAATATAACCAAAACAAACCGCAACTCAAGAGAAAGACAAGAAATAATTAAATTAAAATAAATCATGGTTAGGGTGTGACAATTCTCCCGACCATGACACTTTCTGCCCCCAAAAAGTCCAAAAATACCAGGTCAACAAAGGGTTCCAAGAGAGACCGCGAAGATTCTTAAACAAAACCTCAATCGCCCAGAGACCAAGAATTTAAAATGTCGATGACATAAAACATCAAAGGTCTCAGAACCAAAATCACCAAGAAAAATGACCAACAACAAGGAATTCACCTTGAAACAGAAATACAACATGGAACACCCCGACCCCTAACATAGGGATCACCAGGACCACTCGAGATCTCCAAGAACGCTCGTCAAGCGACCCACTACTTAAGCTATCCAATTAACATGGTCGAGGTTGGGTAGAGCAGAAGCAAGGGGTTGCTCTGCCAAGCGCACTTTGAAGATAGAGCCTTCCAAAAGCCCGTCTTATGGTGGTCCCCCCACCATATTAGGGTTCTCGGTAAACATTTGTTCTCCAAATCAAAATGACTCCCAAACCCGGATAACTCTAACACTGGCTTGACCCTCAGAGTCCCCTATGTTAAACCAAACCAACACAGGAAGAGACACCGAGAAGACCTATAATTGGTCTCCCCACCATTTTATAATTTCCTAACACCACGGAACCTGCGCGGGCATTCCCAGATTACCTTATTCAAAACTAACTTAACCCTTCATCGTGAACCCACCCCACGGGCCGACCTGTACTGATTATACCTACAGTGGACAACACTCTGCCACATGAGATAGCTTTGATAGCAGAAACCCATAACCAGGAGGTGAACCAGATAGGCGCACAACCATTTCACAAGACATGAGCATCTCTGGCCACAAGGAGGTTCACGGAGCATGCCTACTGGCTTTAAAGGAATACGGATTTTCTGAAGCTCTTTAAGGCCCAAGAGGGACTCCCATAAAATAAGACCATGACAAGTAGAAAAGGGCATCATTTCCCTCACAACAACAATGACACCTTCGAAGAGGGTATCACAATAGGGAAATTTATGTTGTCCCCGTCCAGACATTGCAAACTAAAGTCGGACCAGGCCCGTCCCACGTCCGACAAGTCTTTGACTCTGCGCAAGCTTCATCCCGAGACCTATGGCTAGGGCACTGATGTCTGAAGCATCTCCAGCCTCGCAGTCACAAGCTGACCACTTCTAACTAGAACTTCCTCCGCTGGAAAAGAAGCCTGCATACTTCTCCTCGTGTCTCGCGCAGCCACTCTATATACATAACGACATAGAATTGCAGCGAATTACCTAGAGTGTTTAACTGACCACACTAGAGATATGAGATTGAGCAGTCTGTCAAATGCGCGACACAAACTGATGAGAGGGGAACTCCAAGAACAAGTCCCTTTGGATCACACTCTTCATCGGACGAAGAACATTCATTTAACACAGTATAAATGGGACTAACAACTATTACAGGCTTTAAACAGATTGTTACACACAACCTTTGTGAAACAAGAATCTAGCTCATCAGAAAGCTCAACATACTTACTTCACCCCCTGTTGACTGGTCAAGCACCTACGAGATCCACCACCTTCCTTCTCCTTCACTTAGGTACTACCGCGGAATGAGAATAGTCTTGAGGGTTGCTCACGGCGTCACTATTCACAACGAAAACGAAAATATCACAGTTTTCCAGTTTAGTCTCGCTCCTCCAAACATACTCGAGACAACTTACACATACACAACATCTAGAGTTCCTCCAAAACAAGAGACACTTCCAACTTTCCCAAAGAACTCAACAACATCCAACTGACATCGAAGTCTACGAACAGTCCACACCACCGAGAAGAACCTAAATTTTCCACTCCACTGAGAGTCTGAGTCGGGCCAAGAAATGATAGAGACCTGCTGGAACCCATGGAACATTTCCATGGGGCATATCCCAAACAATAAACACGAAACAACCATCCACAAATCCAAACAGATCGCAATATAAACATCAACATTCCAGAAACAAATCCAATAATTCCAATTTAAAACATCAATAAATTTTTAAATAAAAACACTCGCTTGAAAAAACAAGCACAATGAAATAAGACCAAACAACTCTTTTGAACTCTTCTCTTTGACTCCGGACTTAAAACTTTTTTCCAATTTCAAAAACAATTTAAGCACAAAAACCCATTTTATAGAAAACTCCACTTTTCAGGAAACATGAACCAGCCTAAGATATCAATCACCCACAAATGATATTCCATGATGCCTCAAAAATTTTCATTTTCATGCCACCCAGGCACCCATCCACACAATCCACCAATTATCCATTAATCACTTCCTTGTTCACACATGAGCATCCATAGGAACACCACTGGACAAAGAAAGGTTCTTCCGCTTTCAAAAATAAAACATTAGCAATATTCCAAAAATACCTTTTTCCAAACCATTTCAAAAATTGAAGACTTATTTACAAAACGATTTTCATTTATAAAACAACCCACTCAAATTTCAAACAACCCAATATATCCTTTTAGAAATTCAACTTCGAAAAATCAACGCCAAATTCCAAAAACAAGGTCCAAGAGAAACGCAACCCAAATATCATCTCAACTGCATGCCAAAATAAAATAAGAGGAGCAGTAACGTCTGCCTCCCTTTGTAAAGGAAAACAATTTCGCACCAATCCCAAAACTGAAGCAAGATATCACATACGTTAAAGCACCTGGGTGGAGGACTAGTGGTCGTGTCTAACCCGGCTACATGGTTTAGCAGACCGTGCCCTAGGCAAGCACCAACCACTAGGAGTGTCGAACCGTACTCTTAGGCATCACATGGGTCGCTACTCCATGTGAAACCACGAGCAGTACCAGTTTACTCTTATTTTTATCACCCATCCACAAAGACCAAAGCTAAAACATAAATCCCAGACTACCCCTTGTTACTTGAGGATCGGAACATGTAAGAGTTCGCGACGCTCTTCCCGAACCTATCCCTCAAGTACCGACAATTCTATCTCTGATCTACCTGAAATTTCAAATAACAAGAACCATCCTCCCTCTGATACCATTTTGTCATGAACCAGACCGGGCCACCATCCGACCCGGCGCCCGACCCGGTCCGCGACAAGACCCGAAGGGCGTCCCTGATCCCCACGGGATGGAAACTAGTTCCGGGCATCAAAACATGCAGTTGGGAACGATTTATCCCAGAAAATAGAAGACATATAAACAAAAATAAATAGAAAAAATCAATTAAACACTAACAGCTGAAAAAAAAAGATAGGAAACTAGACATACCTCCAAGTGACCCCATGGGTCACCACAAAACATATAAACATGCTCGTTTAAAGAGAGATCCAAGTCTATAACCTAAAACTGAAAATTAAAGTTGGCGTGAGCATCGAGATGCTCAGTATTAAAGCCAAGGAATAACCTCACCCTATTCCCTTACCTTTAAAAAGAAATCTAATTATGCTAGTTTGAAAATAAGACATAATAAAATAATGTTTTTTTCATTCTTTTCAAATCCAAATCACAAGTTGATATTTTGTATAAAAATCATTTTTTCCACCATATTTTAAAAATTGATTCCAAGAGTGCATTCACCTTTAGAAATTGAAAGAAAAGAAGTTTAGTTTGAAACGAGGTTTTTCAAAATGAGTCATTAAGTATGAAACAACTAAAAAGAAAGTTACATCGCTAGAAGCATGTCTCAAATGAGCACCCTGAGTAATCTCTATAGGTAGCTAGAACACGTGGGAACCTAGAGACCTCGTACCTCGATGAAAAGTGGATTAGAAAGCCACGACCCTCAGAAAACATGGCTTAGATGGCCACGACCCTCAAAATTTCATATGTTTAGTTAGTGTTGTTGCATCAATCCTGCTAGACAACCCAGGACGAACCCCTACTATGTCATCTAACGTACTAGTCCCGGTCGCCCACCTCGGTACCCAGGGTTTCCCTTGTGCTCTATCTCAAAGGGTGGTGAGGTTTTATCAAAAACATATAAAGAACATAACACTTTCTTATCCAAAGTCCATTTCACCTCTCACCACCGTTCTCCCTCCTTAAGCGCATCTCCCTTTTTATGTCACATAACATCGCATAAGCCTCTTTATTAGGAACATATCAAAAAACACACACTTAACACACACATCATGTTTATACAACAACAGGGCATGCCTTAAGAGGGGTTTTGTTTCAATTCGCAAACCATTCTCAAAGAGCTAGATGAGCTTAATTAATTACAATAAACACATTTCATTTTTGAACACAAAATCACCCAACACTTAAGTTTCCAAAAACATTTTAATGTTCAACTAAACAACCAAGGTACTATATATTTAAATGCAAGCTAGAAAACATGTTTAAATAAAAAAAAAACCATTGGAAATACTTATTACACACTAAAATCATTACGGAAACCACTTTTAAAGAACCATGACCATTTATGTATATACACACATATATATAGCATGTGTATTTCATATAAAAGAAGAATACGCATTTAAAGAACACCAAGAAAAAAATGGAAAGTTTAATTAATGATTAGAGCATAGGGGGCCTTCCTCAAGACACACAGCTTTTGACAAGGGTAACCTAAGACCGCTTCACCGCCATGCATATACATTTTCATGCATATGCATATCCACAGGTCCTTACTGCCGATGACTCGAACCCCCAAGGAATGGACCACTCACTATACATATAATTTAATAACGGAATTAAACAATTAAACAACTTATAAAGCATTTGAAATATCACATCAAAGGTTTATACCAACAACTCACTCAAACATCCTTTCTAATACCAAGCGCACCAAGACGCAACACCAAAAACATGATAAAACAGACATTGCAGCACTTGCGCGGCATGATAAACCCACAACAAAGTTTATAAAACACTATGAAAAGCTCAGCACATGTTTTCACAAAATTAAAACATTTGTATTAAATAAAACACTACGAAACACATTGAAGTCATATTTAACCTTAAGTGAAACTATATTCGCACCACGAAACATAATCAATGAGTATACTAAATTAATTAAATAAGAAAATTAATTTGTCAAACAACACATATATGCGGAAACACATACCTTCAGTATACAAACATTGCAAATGTGGTACGCAAACTCTGCTGCACGACAACCACACCCCAAACAACACAATTAATCCCTAAAAACAAGAAATCAGAGCAATTACACCATAATCGGACCAAACGTGAATCCAAAATCCAAATTGAAACTCAATCAAATTAATAGAACTAACAACCGTGGAATAGCGCACTTACGACGAGCAGTCCAAAAGGCTAGCAGGAGGCCGCTGGAGGGTGTCAGGGTTTGCGCAATGCCGAAAAAAAATAAGAAGGCCGCTGAGAATTTGGTTGAACAAAGGGGAGGTGCTCAGGGGGTCTCGACTGAAACCTAGATGAGGCGGTAGCATGGTGTGGCCACGTGAACGGTCTGCTGGAGCTTCGGCTGAACCATGGGGAGCTGTGCGGATGGTCGGACGAGGGTGAGGAGGGGTCAATACAGCCGGAAGAAGTCGGCCGGAGTACGGGGGGCAGGTCAGCAAGGCTGCCACGATGGGGAGAGGTGGGGCGGTGTTGTGCGGCTCGCCGATATGGAAGGCGTTCCGAGGTGGGGGGGTCGCGTCAGTGGTCGGAGAGCCGACGACAGCTGGGCAGGGGAGGCGCGAAGCAGGAGTGGAGGTGCGGCGCAAAGCACCGCCAGGGTTCGGAGGTGGGGGTAAAATGAAAACCAGGGGGGAGGAGGAAAAGAAAAAAAAAGTGCGGGACAAGGGAGAGTGGGGGAAAGGATATAGAGAAAAGAAAAAAAAATAAAGGAAAAAAAATAAAGAAATAAAAATAGGGATAAAATAAAACCTAAAATAAAACTCTAAACTAATTTAGAATATTATTATTGATAATAATAATAGTAATATTAGTGTTAAAAAACATAATTTAAAATAAGATCATAACAATAACTTAAGATATGTAAACACACATAGACATATAATAATAGTTACCACCTAATTAATATCTTAACAAAATTAATAATAATAGTAACGACCAAAGTGACATGCTTAAGATTTTATAACCTTTACAATAATTTAATATTATATATCTAATTAAAGTAATAACTGAAATAATAATAAAAAGACAAATAATAATCCCCAAATATAATAATAATAATATTAAAATAACTCTTAAATCAATTAATCCATTCTCATATTTTATGTTGCGTTTAAAGTACTATTAAACTCATTAATTAAATGATTACTCACACACCGGGTAGGTCTCACGAACACCTGATGGAGCCATGCATCTTTGCCCGTTCCTTGCCTGCACGCCGGACGCTGCCAGGCCAAAACACTTGTTTACCAGTAAAACGCAAAAACTCAAGTTGTGTATGGCAATGTGCATGGTCGTGCGCAAGGACTTGCACCCAAATAATAACACATTTAATAAAAAAACATCGTCTAATTACGATTGGGCGCTACACACGATCGCACATATGGGCGCACACCCTTATAAGATCCCAAACCCCTATTAAACTAGAACCAAAACAAAACTCAACTCAAGAGAAAGACAAGAAATAATTAAATTAAAATAAAGCATGGTCGGGGTGTGACATATTCCCTATATTTTTGTTAGTCTGATGGTGGTATTCCATGCTCAAAATCACCTGTGTACAGAATATATTCTACAACCTCTTCTAGAAAAAATTTATAAATAGAGAGTTGTTGTTATAATTAATAGATATTGGGGAACCATGACTATTTATGAAATTCCTAACATACAACCTTCACAGATCGTCCACCAAAAAGGTCTCCCACATAGGTAAGAACTATGTGACCATCATCAATTGATCCATAAAAGACCAAACCATATCATTTACACAAGGGGAGATGGGTAAACCACTCATGAAATCCATAAAATCATCATCCCCTTTCAACTTAGTGATTGAGAATTTCTTTAAATTTATTTCTAGTTTCTAATGATTCTCCTTAACCTACTGATAGGTGGAAAACCGAGTGATAATTCCAAAAATCTCCCATTTCATACCATGCCACCAATATAGGGTAAATAAATCTTCATACATCATAGTGAAACTGGGACACAACACCCATACTGAGGCTTGATGTTACCACAATAGATCCTCTCCAATGTCATCTAGAAGCGAAATAATCCCACAAAATTATAAGGTCTCATCATCATCATCCAAGGATCTACCAGAATAAGAATCATACTATGGGATGCTTTCCCATAGGACTAGGCCTTTTGGATATGAAATTTTTTCTCATTCTGACTTATTAATTAAGGGTAAAGGTTAGTTAAAAGTCTTAGATGACATTCTATCCATGATCCTTCTAAAACTCAATGTGCATAAATGAAAAAAATAAACGATCTTTCATTTTCTTCTAGCCTCTTGAACTGTATATGTATAAGAATTATAGATCAAAGCATCAACTACAACATTTCCATTTATAATCATGTAATAAATCTCAATAATTAAGTACAAAAAAACATAAACCCATATAAACTACATGAGGTTAATATCAAATTGTAAAAATATGTACATAGGGATTTTATAATCAGTGAATACCAAAAAAACATTATCCCAGTAGAAAATGACTCCAAAATCCTAGGCCATGTCTAACTGCAGTGATCATGAGGTCCTACGTTTGTAAATTACACTCATGAGTCCTCAAATAACAAGACCCATATGTGAAAACACACTCATCATATATCATAATATATTTTAGACCGTTACATGATACATTAAAATAAAATCTATAGGTATTTCTAGTCTCTATAATAATCAAGATTGGTGCTAAAGTCAATCTTCCCTTCAACCCATAAAAAGATGCTTCACAAGGATTAGACAATACAAGTATCACACCCCCTTTTAGTTAGACCGGTAAAGGGAAATAAAGGCATGATAAATCCCAGATGAAGTAAATTTAATACATGGGTTTTCCCAATAAACTCTATATGAGAAATATGTTCTTAGGATGCTCCTAGAAAACTACATCTCTTAGTTTCTCCGGGTCAACTAAAACTCATGACTCGAAGATGATATGACCCAAGATGTGGACTTTATCAATCTAGAAGTGGAATCTCGTTAGTTTGGAATATATTTGGTTTTCTCTTAGTGTATTCATAAAAATATCATGATGGTTGGAATGTTCATGTTGATAATAATAATACACTATGATATCTTAAAAAAATAAAATGATGAATCAATCTAAATTAGTGTTTGAAACTAGATTCACTAGAGTTATAAAAAAATAAGGTTAATTTAGTATAATGAACAACATAACCAGGTAATCTTGTAGACCATACATATTCATAAATGATGTGTGATGTATATCTAATGAACTATCAGATACCTGATGATAGCCAGACCTCAAATCAACCATTGAAAACACATTATCTCCTCAAATATAATCCAAGAGCTCATCTATTTGAGTTGGTGGATATTAGTTATTAACTATAATATAGATTAATCTATAGTAACCCGTGTAAATCTTGAGGGTACCATCCACTTTCATAGAAAAAAATACTTGTGAACCCCATGGAGTAGTGATTGGGTATATAAATCATTTAACAACCATGTCCTCCAATTGTTTTGTGAGCTCTAGAAGATCCCACGTTTATATCTTATAAGGTGGAATGGTCAATAATAGTACTCTTGACACTACCTAGCAAGTAAATTCCATCTCTCACACTAGAGGTAGCATAGAAAAGTAGTCAATAAATATTTCGTTGAAATGATCGACTTAAGGAGGGAAAATAGTATGTTGTATCCCCTGATCAGCCAAAAAAAAATCATCATATATGTCACACTACATAGACTTTTTTTCATAGGAACCAATCGAGTCGAAATGAAACCCATTCTCCATTATAATTATACCTACCACACTATAGTGATGAAAGCATCACCCTCAGTCTATTGTAGTTAATATGAATTCAACAGGTAACTAACTTGTACATATTGATGATCATGTAAAACCCTATCATGTCATGGATGGAGACATTTTATATGAAAATAATTCCACCCATCTAAAGGGGAAAATACTTACAATGTAAACCACTCAATAATGGAAGACCTAATAGGGTATCAAGAGTTATAAATATATATATGATTCCAATATCAAGGTCTAGACTCTTCATAATCATCTCATATATAAAGGAATTTGATGATACTATATAAAATAAATAATACACTAATGTAGTGGCTACTATCATAGAACCTCATACTGAGGATGGTATGACACTCTCTTCCTCTACCGTAAGATACATTGCATGTAGCATTCATGTTCCACAACCCAGAGTCATAGCCTAACATCCCTAAGAAATTTCACTTTTCTACCACTGAGACTCATCTGTCTCATCACATATACCTTTAAAACTATATTGTCCTGAGCAGCCGGTGGTATTATAACTACCTTCCAGAAGAGGTACTACAAGCCCCAATCGTTAATAGGGTGTAGGTGTAGATCCCCAATCCCGAGGCAGTGATGGAAAATTACAACAAAAGTGCTGTATATGGCCTATCATGTTATATCCTATACATTTCACTAGATCTCACATACACATGGGTTTTATATGTCATGGTTTCCCATAGTGGTTCTAGATAATAAAGTTATCAGTCCATGAATCATGACTGATACTACCACCGTGATAAGCTCAATGTGGTGTATGTGCCTACTAAAAGAACCACTATTTGATCTGGGTGGTGAAACTCACTGGTTACCACCACCATCTTCCATCATATTTCTCTTATTCATATGTTCATAGTTGACTATCTCTAAAATAATAGTCAACATAAATAATTAACTTTTGATCAGATAGATTATTCTATTCCGTCCTCAAATAACATAGTGATCATAATATTATCACTAGATAGAGTCAGTGAAAACTAATGCATCTCATAAACGTGAGACGAATACTCCATGACATACATAACTACCTACTATAAGCTCATAAACTCAATATCCCGTTTATTCATCAATGTATGTGCAAAAACATTTGTCTTAAAAAATAGTATGTAAATATTCCAATACTGTGTCGCAATGTCAATAGATTAGGTAAAAATATCCCACCATTCCTTGGCCGAATCATTTAGCATATACGTAGCAATATTGACCCCCCTCAAGATATGTCTCCAGATGGTCGAAAATATAATGCATGGACTCCAGTAACGACCCAATAGTACGTGTTCCACCATTCCTAAAAAATATGGGAGGATACTACTACTATATAAACCAAATAAACTCAACCGTAGTCAGGGTTGGCTAAGAGACACATTACATATTTTTCCTCCATTATATGAAACCCTATCATAAATGGGAATTAGTTCCCATATCAGTAACAATAGAAGGTTCTATATGTGTCACTATGGGATGAATGACTATCATCTTAGGCCCCACCCCCTCTAGTGTGTGGTCTTTACCACCTTTAGGCAGTATAACTCAGCGCTATAATGATGGAATGATTATATAATTCCCCAAAAACTTCTTATTAGTAAATTTATTAGTTTTAATGATTGATGATAGAAAACTAGGTCTAGTAAAAAAACATCTTATGAATTGATTACAACTCTCTTCCTTCTCAACAAACCTGGACATTGTGAAAATGAGTATACCATAACATTCCATTAGAGAATAAGAGTCTCACAACTTCACACTACAAGGTATAAGTCTTGGTCTTGGTATCAAATAACATGTATAATATAACAATTTAATTTTTAAAGTTTTATTCATTTTGAATTTGTACACATTTATGTATTTTAATCTATTCAAATGGTTGAATTAGATGGATTTCCATTTGAAATTTATAAATACATATAATACATATAAATTTATAGTTGGAGTCCAATTAATCCTAACCAATTGATTTTATAGACCATATGACCAATGTTCAACGGATCAATATGCCAAAATTGATTTCTCAAGGTGTCCATTTTAACCTATTAAAGAAAACACTGTTAGGTTAATGCAAAAACATTAAGTGTCATTTAGGTTTTCTCAATCATGCATGAAATTCTAGTGGGTGTACACACACAGACATATACAATATTTGGGAAATAACTCTATATGATAGACATGTTATTTCTAGATGTAACCATGGAATGAAAAAATTCATGGAATATAAGTCCTATTGTGTATAGTGACCCATATATTCATTACATAACTGTTAAATAATTTTAAATATAATCAACAAAATATAATTAAATAACTGTTATCCAAGGGTTTAGTGTCATGGAAAAATTAGGAACATAATTAAATTTTACATAATATAACATAAAAAAATATTTAATTCAATATTCTCTATCTTCATATTGAACCTTGTTTTCCCCATAGCACAATTATTCACATATGGATATTCATCAAATTAAGGGGTTAGCTAAAATACCAGTAAGAGTAGGAATAGGGGAAATGAAACATGGTTGATCCAAATCATCATCTTCCTATCAAAATAAAAAGGTCATAAAAAAAATATAGGAATCATTAGATAATTTCATATAATGTTGAAATGCATAAAAATAAAACATCTTGTCTTAGTGGTAAAATATCACACATAGTTTTGAATAATGTTAGCATCATTTTCAGGAAAAAAATATATGAATTATCATAAAATCATCACTATGAAAAAGGATAAAATAATGTTTATAAAAATTACACCTTATCTCATGACATACATCACATTACCAAATGAACTGGAGCACTATATAATTTTGGGCACACCCATCAAATCATAACATTTACAATATCATGCATGAAACATATAAGATATATCTATCTTAGACACAAAATAACCCATGGAATGGAAATGTGTTTCATAAAAATTTAAGAAATAATACATTAATTAATAAAACTTGTGTTTGAAAAAATAAAAATTGAATAGAATAATTTTTACATCAATCAACAATCTTGAGTGAATAAGAAACAATCATAGGATAAGTATAATATGAGTATTTTTTAAAAGAAAATTTATTTTGGAAAATTCATTCACCTCATCAAAAAACTAGATTGGAAGTATGTATATCCATGAAATGAAATGGTAAGAATAGAGAAATTATATTTTATGAATATTAAATGAACATTAACACTAGAAATTTTAATTAATTGGGAATATCAAAATGAATTGAAATTGGGTTTGAGAATCCCCTTTCCTTTTTCCCGAATCTTACATCACTTAAATATATTTGATAATCAATGTTAAATAATTAATTAAAAATTAATGATCCTATCATACATTTATTATTATCTTTTATAGTTTATATAGTTAAATTATGTTCTTTTAATGAGTTAAAGGGTTTAATTTCATCTTTTATTGGTGTCTATTTTCTTATTTTTTCACAATCTGTTCGCATATCTATAAGTATGGATGTCCATGTACGAGGAGACTGATTATCTATAATTGATATTATATTTTATTAGTAAACATACAAAAGTTTAATTGGACTTATATATAATTTTCTTATATTGTATGAGGATGACCTATTATATAGAATGTCAATGATGAATATTTAATTTATTTGGTTTTTTTACAAAAATTGTTAGCTTATATCATTATGGTTATTTATATAGGTTCTCGAAAAGTACATAACTTATTATATGTATAATAAAATCATATTTAAACTTAATAATTGTTTTTAACAAGAAATAATGGTTGATATGAAAATGAAAACACATAGTCCATGGTGGTGGAAAATCGACACACCAAGAATGATATTTTCATTTTTAGAATAAAAGGAAATGAGAATAGGTTTAAAGTAGAATTTTTCCATTTAAATAATTTAACTATATTATATACAATTTAATAGTGTTTTAATTCCACATTTATATGTATAGGTGAGGAGATTATATGAAAATGAATTACATTTAAAATAAATTAAAAAAAAAGAAAGAGGATTTTACATATTGAATTTCTCCTCCTTGAGATAGTCCTTAGGGAATGTGGATTAGTGTTCAGATGAGAAAAAAATCTCCTGGATTTATTGATGGTCTTGGGAGGAGTATTGGATATAACATTGAAAATATTAAGGGGTTGAATGTTTTTAGGAGAAGAGGTGGTGTGGGGTTGTATTTATATGGGAGGAGAGAGAGTTCTTTTATTATTTTATTCATTAGATTATTATTCTGGATAAAGACTATCAATATTTGGAACCTTATAAGAATATATATTAAACTAATTAATGAGTTTTAAACATTTGGGGATTAAATCATCTATACATAATCCATGACTGAATAATTCATGTATTTATCTTCAATGGTAAATTATCGTATTTCAGTATTCACAAAAAAAATCTTATATTTTAGAAAAATCCCAAAAACTCACACTAACCATTTTTTGACATGTAGAATTCAAAAATGAACACAATTTAATGAAAATAATTTTCTATATATGATAAAATTAATTTTTAATTCGAATCATCATTTATTCAAAATGCATCTATTTTAAAATTACAACTGATTTTATGAAATTTAAAAAGTTACTTATGGTCACACAAAAAAATATTACAATCAAATGATAATAATATATTAACCTTGTAATAAATTTTATTAAATTATATTTTCTTTTAAATTTTTATATTAGTTATAAAATTTTAAATAAGAATATCGGTTTCATAAAAATACCAACACTTATTTTATCCATTTTATAACATTTATTTACTTATACCATGAAATAAATATACCATATTTATATATATATAATGCATAAATTTTAGGTGTTCTTTTATGGATGAGGATTCTATTCTATTGGGTGAATTACTATTCATAATTGTTACATTACTATTCCAAAGTTCATGTTACCATTCTATTGGTATAGGTTCCTTAATTATAGAAATACCTCTTGTTTAATTCACTAATAAATTTTAAATTTCTAATTGTGATATATATATGTTATTTTATGTTATTTCTGCTATATGAAATAAAAATTAAAATGGAATTTCCATTGATTAAATTTTGGGTCATTATATTCTTCCCCCTTAGAAAATTTCACCCTCGAAATTTATTTTTAAATACAATATTAAAAAAGTGAGGGTACTTATCCTTCATCTCTTACTCTAATTCTTAGTTTTCCTCTTCACGATTATGGTTCCACCATACTACTTTGACCAGGTGAGTAGTATTGCTGAAAATAACATTATCACTATAATCTATCTAATGAAGAATGATTCACACACATGGAATTTAAATTTTTTTGTGGAATATTTAATATATTACACAAATATAGGCCCAAGGATAGTATTAGTTATGTGTATTTGGATACATGGAACATGATCGTCTAACTTGGTGAAATATCTTTAACATATCCCATAAAGATATTATCCTTTTTTTCCTACGCAAAACGGTTATTTATATATTGGGGAAAACAAAACATAAAAATGGTGATCTTAATTGATCAGCAAGGGTAATTATTTATAACATAAAACAAACCATAAACATAATAATGTAAAAACAAGAAAAAAATTTAAATATCAAAATCACTAGTCATGAAAAAAATCTTGGAAAATATGGAATGAATAAATCATAATGGAACATTATCCATTATAAAATTTCATTGGAATAAAACATGGAATTGTGTAAAACAAATAAGAACATAATATGATTTCCATAGTAGATAATACATCGCTTCAAAGACCATCATTGTGGACAAAGTCTATTACTGAAACGAGTTTACTTGTCGTTCCATCCATGTATTATTGAACTAGATTTACTTTTAGTTCTAGTCATGTATTTATAATTAGATATAAATCATTACACAATGCATTTGAAGGAGATATAGGCCCCACCCTTCTAATAATGAAATCATTATTACATGTGATGGAAAAACATAAACCATTCACCACAGCATAACCCAAGTAAAAAAAATAAGTTTCTTAAAAATCACTTCTTCTTAAACTATATAAAACAAATGGATTTAATAAAAATAATTAAACCCAATACACAATAAAATCAATTTAATAATATGGGTGGAAACAAAACCCTTTGTTATATTTGATGGAAAATTATTTTGATAAAATACTCAAAATTAATTTTTGAGTAAAATATAATTTCTTCTTCAAAAATATTTACTTTATCAAAATTCCACATAATTTAAAAAGAAACAAATTTAATTGAATATATACTTTACATTTTTTTAAGGGGAGATTCATTGCAATAAGTTATTGCGGATGTGTAAAACCCCATTCATGTCGTTTAATATAAAAAAATATTCTTCGCGTACTCTTGCTGGAAAAGTCAAAAAGTACCTCATGTGGTAAACGAAAGAAAGGTTCCTTACAAAACATGTAGTAATATTAAAAAATGTTTAAAAATGACTGTAAACATATATATAAGAATAATAAACATTTTTAAATACCATTTTAGAAAACATTTACATGGATGATATATACACCCCTAGTAAATTCTTATTTATAAACAATCTCAGATTAAAATGAGTTCGAAAATTATTCCTTACGTTAGGTCTAATATGATTCGAATATATCTGAAACTCTAATATAATTATTTAAATAATTTTATTGACTTATTCCAATATCATAGTCATTTTATGATATAATATATGATTATATTATCATACGTTTTCTAGTACCATTTTATTGTCACCCGTTATTCAGATATTATCTGGTTTTTGTTCTTATAATTTTTTTTTTCAGATATGATCATGTTATTCTTCCTTGGTTATAGGTGTATAATTTACATAATTATATTACTATAATATATATTATATTTACTATTTAAAATCATTAATATTATCATTTTTTAATGATGACAATGTAGAATTAATCACATTACATCATTGAGATGGTAGACCGTATGTACGTACGAGCGACAATATCATTCAATTAATGGTTAAAGTGTATATAATTGGATGGTATATTAACTATACAGAATAATTATCATGTTTTATTAATTATTCAAACCATTATACTCACCATTATACCCATAAAAATTATTTATTGTTTATTAAAAAATTACACCATGATGTAGAGACGGTAAACAGTACGTACACACACATGGTGATATTATTATTCATAGGATAGATAAAAGGAAGTATAAGGTTGTAGCATAATTATAATAAAATTTAAGCATGTACAATATATTGTATTTTTTATATTATTATGGAGACACTTTAATAAGAATAATTATACACAGAAAAGTGTTTTGAAGGAGGTGTTAATCAATTCCCTGTTTTTCTAGTATCTTCTTATGATTTGAACAAACATTCTCTATAGAATGGATTTCATCCAAATGTGTGGTCTCTATGAGGAATGGATGGATGTTGGGAGACTATTAGAGAATAATTTTATCGAGGCAATGGGCTAGAGTGGTGTGAGTATATGAGTATAGGTGGTGGCATTTTATAATAGGGAGGAGGGGAACTTTAGGAATGTATTGAAATATTATTTTATTATAATATGATTTCAGATTTATAATAGCTCTAAAGTGATATATTTTAAGGATAAGATGCGTATGGGTTAAAATACTCTAAACAAATTGGTATTACAAAATTTTACGTCACAAATATAACCTTATCTTTTGGATTTAACTCTTAGTTAAATAAATTATCTCTTTCCATGTCTTTTTGATTTTTTACAATATATGGTAAATATATATACTAAAAAATGACAGGAGAAACTAAAGTGGGTCATTAATGACTTTTTTAACAGTATATAAGTTATTTTTAGGACTATTATATTTTTATTACTGTTATATCCTTTTATAAAATAGTATTTTTTTTATAAAACAGATTTATATCATTTTTGACACTATTTAGTAATTTATTTCTATAAAAACTATAACAACTTGATATATTCAAAAAAACTAAATTAACTCAAAGATAACGTGTCATAATAATTCATACAATTAATGACTGGAATTAAAAGTTTCAAATTACATTTATTTTTATATTTATAGTATCATTTATTTGAATCATTCATTAATATGTTAATCACTAGATCATCATTGTGTCATAAATAAATAAATTTATTTACTTACTGTATAAAAATTATAAATAATACATCATGATTTAGGAATATATGTTTATAATTTTAATTACTATTTATATTAAAATAAATCATTTATATAACCCCGCCTTAATTTTTTTTGATAAAACTATACATGTTTAAGCTATATTTTCCTTTACATTAAATTAATTATTATAACATGTCATTTTCACACCAAAGTGGCTCTCAAATTCAAAAAGATAGGCCTAAGGATTTTTTGGCAACTCATTCCTCATCCAATATGATGAAGACATTTGTTAGTGTAGAATTATATTATTATATTATTATTTTTACCCACATTTAGATAATTTACTAATTAAATGTGGTAAATAAAATAAATACTAATGCCACTATTCATAATGTCCAAAAATAAAAAGTGACTATTTATATAAATTTTATCTCTTGATTCCAAATATGGAATCCATTTTTCAAAATTGAAAACACATAATATTCATTAATTAATTTGACATTAATTTTCTTTTTCAAAACCCGAAATCAGTTTTTTAAGAAGTAAAAACTATCAAAAGATTAACATGTTTTTCTGTCCAATTTAAATATAAAATTACATCCAATGACCTAAATTAGATTAAATGATAAAAACATAATCCAATTACACTTTAAAACCAATTAAAAATATAATATAACTAAATAAATAAATTATACGAAAAGAAAATTTTGAATAAAAATACAGTAATTATCACTATTCATTAAAGTACAAATTTCATCAAAAAATACCAAAATTTCAACCAAGGTAAATTTTTGTGTTCCAATACAAAATATGATGTTTATTATTTCAAATATAACTTATAAAATTTTCATGAACTATATTTGAAAAGGGTTCTCCCTTAAAAGGTAGTAAAAATGTAATTATTTTTAAAAAATAATTATTTTTTACAGAAAAATGAATTCTTTCTTATATAATATCTATAAAAAATATAATATGAATATATAAAATTATATTGAATATATTACATATATATTTCACTAATAAAATCAATAAAGAGTGATTTTTTCATTTTAGAGTCACTGATTTTTATTTAATTTTTTATAAGGAAGTTAATACTATTAATACCCTCCATTACAATGACTGGGTTGTAATATTTATTAATCACTTATACATGGTCCTTCATGAAATGAATTCTATAAAAATAACTTTTAATTGGGATTCAAAGAAGACAGAAATAATGTTGTGTATACTTCAAGCTAATATGGTGTTTCATATAGTGCAAAGTAATCTTGGTGTAGTGTACAACACAAGACAACAATGAAATTAAAAAGAATACATCCGATAAAATTTTGGGGTGTTATGTTATACCCCCCTTAAAATTAATTTCTCACTTGAAAGTCATCAGGATTATAAAATGATTACTACTTGAACGTTTCTTTCGTAGAAACCCACATCAAAAAAAAATACTAATACATCCTTTAAAAAAGGAAAGTTAGAAACATAAGAGATACCCAATGTAAATATTCACTGGGTTGAAACATAAGAGATCATAGTTGGGAAGTGAAAACATAGATATGGATGGAAAATCACTCCATCATGTTCCAATGGATAGTGATATAAAAAAAGGTTTGTAGAAAGTTAACAACCTTAAATCCATATATCTGCAATGATTTAATGGACCATGTGATTCATCAGATAAGAAGTTACTAAGATAAAATTTCTGTTATCCAAGATCATTTCCATAAAGATGAAATATTTTTCATGAAAGTATATTCTTAATCGATTTTGGTATAATCACACCATTGTTCGTGCCTTGTACAATTTCCACCTCAACTCTTATTTAAAGAAATGAAGGTAAATTTGTTATTCTTGAAGCGTTAGATGATTATGCGATAGAATGATAAGTTATTCCATATGTCTCAATATAATGGTTATCATAATTAATAATATATTAATAATTCAAACGGTAGGGAGACAATACATTAATATAAAAAACATCAAAAAAATATCTTATAGTATCAATAAATTTATAAAATTACAATCCTTCTAAACACTTAAAATATAAATCTTTAGAAAGAGGTAAACAATATTGACTTAAAATTTATCTCCCATATCTCATAAGGCAATTATTATTTTTCACATTCCAAATATGTCAATACCATAATGATGTATTCTCTTGAAATAATATTATAACATGAATTACCATAGAACCATAGTAAAAAGATACATTCTGTCAAAATTAACTATTTCCACACAAAGCAATACCATGATAGAACTTTTTCCTTATAATAGTCATGAGTTATTTAATTCTATAAAACAGCTCATTATCTACTTATCACATCATTATGGGTATATCATGTTCTTTCCAAAAAATATTAAATCACTTTTGATGGCTGTCGATACCATATACTTGAAAATACCTTGTGGTGTTTTATTTTAACAAAGTTTTTTATTTGTTGAGAACTAACCTTTTCGTTAAAGAATGGTTTTAATATATAGTAAGATGAAGTTAAAAGTTGTTGGAATTTTTTATTTGTTGTTGAGAAGGAATGAAGTTTCTGGGTTTATGGATATTTCTGAGCTTAATGAAATTTTTTACTTTTGAAAGAAGTTGCTGAGTTTGTAAGATGTTGTTGAAGTACTTGTTATTGCTGAAGAATTGTTATAGAGGATTTAGTTGGAGAGAAAAAACTGAGAAATTTTTTCAATCATTCTAAAAAAAATCAGATGATTCTTTTATGATATTAAATTTATCACCAATCATGATAAGTTTCTTGATAAAATATATTGAAGAAATAGTAAATATTATTGACATTTTTCACTAAGAAAACTTTTGTGAAATTTTGGAACATGATTTCTGAATCTGATTTATGAGAAAACTAGACCCTGATTTCGAAACATGATTCATGAGAAAAAATAACTTGATTTATAAACCTAATTCTTGAGAAAACAAAAACCTAATTTCTAAACTTGGTCCCTGAGAAAACCAAAACCTGATTTCTGAACCTAATTCCTAAGAAAATTAGGACCTAATTTCATAACCTGATTTCTTAGAAAACAGGAACATGATTTCTGAACCAGATTATTGAGAAACCCAGAACCTGATTTCTAAACCTGTTTTATGTGGAAATTCAGAACCTGTTTTTTGAAATATTAGGAACCTCGATTCTGCCCAAATTGGAACCTAATTTCTGAGTAAGTTGGAACCTGATTTCTGATCAATTCAGAACCTAATTTCTGAATAATTCGGAATCTCATTTATGAAAAATTTAGAACTAGAATTATGCACAATTTGGAACCTGATTTCAGATTAATTCAAAACCTAATTTCTGAACAATTGGGACTTGATTTTTGAGTAATTCAGAAAATGATTTATAAAAAATTTGGAACCTAAATTCTGAAAAATTTTGAACCTGATTTCTGAGTAATTTAGAACCTGATTTCTGAATAATTCCGAACCCCATTTCATAATAATTTGGACCATTATTTTTAATGAATTTGGAACCTAAATCCTACACAATTAAGAACATGATTTCTGAGTAATTCAGAACCTTATTTCAGAACAATTAGTATCCTGATTTCTACAGAATTAGGAACCTGATTTATGAACAATTCTGATCCTAAATTCCAAAAAATTTAGACCCTGATTTTTGATTAATTCGTAACCTAATTTCAGAATAATTTAGAACCTAATTTCTTTATAATTTGGTACCTTAATTCTACACAATTTGGAACTTTATTTTTTAACATGGTTCTGAGAAAATCCAAACCATGATCCGTCATTATCATTCTCAGAATTATATGAAGAGTTCAATAACGAAAACCCGAATATCAAATTTTGGTAAATCTCAAAGAAATTTACGTAGGATTGATGATATAAGGCCCCAGCCTTAAACCTTACTTAAACTTGAGTTATTACAAGATTACACATTGCGGATCTATTCAGGTTTAGAGTTTTAGAGAATTAGATCATGAAACTTGCATTGCATTCCACATTTAAACAAGGTGGTTACATAAAAGTCAATATTCATTCTTCCCATCAATGGAAACATATCGAAAATAAAACACGGATTCTTTCTTGACACATCCTTGACACTATCGTCACATCATGTACCTTTCCCTTGACCTGTGAAAAACATTTCAAAAACTTGGGATGAGCATAAAAAGCTCAGTAAGGGTTATAAAAATATGGAAAGGAAACATGAGTTCATATATACATAAGAATGAAATCATACTTTACCCATAAAACATAGGCATATCAAATCAAGAATAAATCATAGAAACATAAGACATAAAGGTAACTTGAGGCATTCATAACATTCTTACGTATGGAGTAACCCTCTTGGTTACGTTTGGAATACCCATAACAGTATATTCCCTAAATCTCTTCAGAGAAACCTTAACGTTTCACTCCTTTGCGTTACCCAATGCATTGGAGAGCTATATCGGGCTCACCCGCCCTTAGTTTATCACGGAACCACCCGTTCTTCATAACAATGCCCAAGAACCATAACATAATCGTATCACATAAACATGAATAATGTAAACATAACATTTCCACATTTCAATCACAATATAACATTTTAGGATATTGAAATAATGAATCCATTCAAAAAGAAACCATTTCCAAAACCATTTAAAACATTTAATAAAGAGATTTTTGAATCAAAGTGTCCCATACCACCTTGAAGATTTTAACATTTTAAAACATTAATATCCATATAAATAAATCCTTAAAACCATTTTGAAAACATGGATATTAATAAGAACAAATAATTAAAACATTTAAAACGATATTTTGGTTAAAGGGGTTTTACCAAAATTAGAGACACTTGAATACAATAATCGAGGAATAACATTTAGTCAGAACTTTATAATATCATGAGAATAAAATTATTGATGATATAATACTCCAAAGGACTGTATATACACCATATAAGTGTGAATTGGGGCATAACAACAATGAACCCTCAATAGAAATGTCAAATGTGACGAAATCCCTTATAAAGAATGTATCCTTAAATTAAGGACAAATAAATCTCAAAAATATGTGTGAAAAATATATATACACCCAATATAAGTGGATATTAAGTGTAAAATAATAAAAGGTCATTCAAACATATTCAATGGATGACATATTCAATGACTACAAGTTGAACCCAAAGAAATCGAAATTGGGTTAAAAAGTTCCCTTGACAGCCTAACGGCATCACATCAAAATGAGTTGATGAGAGATAAATAGTGTATCTCATCACTTGGACATAAAATTTACATCAATAAGGATATATGAGAATATATCCCAACATAAAAATATGTAAATTAAAAGACCCAACAAAAGAAGTATTTTAAAAAACAGGAGGGTGAAAGGTTCCCTTACCGACTTGGGTATCTTTCAAAACATACACCCCATGAAAGAAGGACAATAAATCATTGATGTAAATACTAATAAAGGTAAGTATATTACACAAAGAGTAGAATAATGGCAGTAAATACACCACTCAAAGGAAATTGTGGCAAATGTAGCATAAATCTCACGAGAATAAATGTGAGATGAAAAATCCCTTATGAAAACTCGGCAGCCTAACGGCGCCACAGAAAACTTCCGAATATGGATTGATGAGATCAAGTAGGGTATCTCATCACATTAGAATAAAATTTACAGAAATAGGAATATAAAATAACATCCCCCAACATTACAAAGAAGAGATTAAAATAAGTGACTTAAAGGAGAGTACTTAAAAAGAAAGAGAGAAGTTAGACCTCTTACGAAAGTTCGGCAGCCTAACGGCGCCACTCAAAACATTCAAAATGGATTGATGAGAGAGAATAGGGTCTCTCATCACATGAACATAAAAATTACAGTATTTTTAATATAAAAGATCATCCCAATAACAAGAAATATGATCTTTAAAAGTAATGACATAAAAGAGTGTACTTAAAAAGAAAGAGAGGAGTAAGATCCCTTACCTCGAGTCCGACTTGACTCGATCGTTCTTTAATCTCCTGAATAATAAACTTGAGTTAATTTCTAATTCTTTAAGAACCTTTTTCAAGTTCATTATTACTTTTATACCACTTATTACCATGTCATAAACATTATGTAATCATTTAAGTTAATAATATTTGCTTTGCCCATATTTGGTTCTTAAGTCGAAAGTGGACTTCTTACAATTACATGTTGTTCGTGTGGCAAAATGTTTATTATATCCAGAATTGTATTCATTATTAAGATATCATATATGTCATATATATCCAGTACATTCATGCATTTATAACATTACATAATCATTTAGAGGTAAGAAATGAAATGCACCGTTCATGGAGACGGTAAGCCGTACGTACGCATGAACGCTACTTTCATTTCTATTTCGTATTTTATAGAATGGAATAATAATGATATAAAGGTATATTATAATTCCAGTATAATATCATATATAATATCATATTTCCATCCTTTATACATCCCACATATGGTATTTAACGAATCAAATCACTTTGAGGGGGCGGTAGTCCGCACTTCCTTAAATGAAGATATCGCGTATACCCATAATGGAAGCCATAAAGGTAAGAAAAAAATGAAAAATACAGAAGCATAAATAAAACATAAAAATATTATATATCATATATAAAAATAGTGACATCATAATGGCCACCTTTGAAGGTGTTAAATGAGTATTGAACAATCATCGTTTCGGGAGGTAGAATTTCACCATCCACGGAAACCGTATGTTCTTTAACCATTTGATGTAGTTGTGTGAGAGTGTAGCTCGAATAAATATTATAACAACATCCTAGTATATTGAAGATACTGTTTTTGTTACAAAATAGGTAAATAAAAAGAGTTTAGGGGGTTGTAGAAGCAAAATAAAACAAATGAACATGAGAGAATGAATTAACTTTAAAAGTGTAACTCCTATTGATTTGAGGCTAAAGGATTCCTTTGAAAGGATTCTGCCCAAATGTAATCCTCTAGTATGAGGACAGGGATGTGGAGAGAGTAAATGGGCAGGGTTTGGCCGAGCCCAAGGCTTGAGGAGTGTGTTAAATGAGGTAGAGGTGGGGGCCTTTTATAAGAGGAGAGGAGGGGTACTTTTGGAAAGTAAAGAAATATTACTTTATTTGAAAATGTTTTTAGGTTTCAAAAGGTCCCACATTGATATAATTCTTGTATAAGGTGATAAGGCTTCGAAATCCACTCATCCAATAAGTTTTGGACATGTGTAGTTCATAGATTTTACATTATCTTTCCATTTTATTTAAATCGTCAAATAATGATGTCATCACTGCATCATTATTATGTCATAAATAATTTAATTTATTTAATGTCTAATAATTATAAAACAAATGATATGATGTAGGAAATCTTTTTAGCTTTCCAATGAATATTTATAATCAAAAATATGACTTGTATAACCCCACTTAAAAATTGTTTTAGTAAAACATATCATGTTTGTGTCAATTTTACTTTTACATTAAATAAAATGTTATTTATGTCATTTCCCAACCAAAGTGGATCCATGGGGTCCCCAAGTTGACCCATGGCTTGTCTTGGTCGGCCATGATACAACCAATGAGGGTAAGACATGTGTCAAGATCATCTCATTTTATTAAAGCATTATTTTTACCTTAAACTACACTAATTACCACTAATCGCGATTAAAACTTAATAAGTTGCTATTCACCAAAAAATTATTTTAATCTCATTGAACCACAATTTACTTCTTAATGACAACCATGTATGTCGGATTTTTGAAAATCAAAACACAAAGATGGCAAAATTTCATTTAAACGGAAAATCAGTTTTTATAAGTACCACTTAGTGGTTTCACTATTCATCAAAAATTGATGTTTTTCAGAAAAATCCAAAAAATTCACCCTAAGCTATATTTGATATTTCTGAATTCAAAAATGAAGTCCGTTTTACAAAATTCAAAACATATAAGTCACATTAATTAATTTAATAATTAATTCCCGCTGTCATGACAAAAGCGTGTTTTATGAAACAATAAGTATCAAAAGATTGACAATAGTTTAAGTCTGATTTCAAAGTGATATTGATTCTAACGACCACTATTGGATTTAATGGTAAAAATATTTTCTAATTTCACTTTAAAACCAATTCAAAATATAATCTAATCATATAAATAAATTAGATTAAAAAGTGTATTTGAATTAAAATACAACATTTTACACTATTCATTTAAAAAAAATGAACTTTATCGGAAAGATACCAAAAATTTACACAATGTAAATTTTGATGTCCCGATTCTTAATAAGAGTTTTATTTGGTCCAAACGAATGTTTAAGAGTGAACAAAACTATATTTAATGACTGTTCTCCATCAAAAGGTGATAAGTGAACCTTTAGTGAAAACTAGGGTATATACGCCTAAAATTGAATTCTTTCCGTATTTTAATCCTTTATCTTTTATTGTATAAATGTAAAAATATTTAAGAACATATATAATCATATTTTAGTTATTTATATCCATTCCCGCCATTACAACGGCTACATGTTAACTACCATTTAAAATAATATTATTTTATTATTAGAGTGCAAAGTAAGATTCCCAAGAAACTCGTTGTTGCGTGTTGGGTACGCCATCGAGCATAGCGTCCCCTTTAAAGTCATATTAATATTTTATTCACAAATATGGATAAATATGAAAATGTCATATTCCTTATTTACCTGGGGTGTTACAGATGTTGTAAAAGATTGATAATTAAATGCGAGGGATTTGTAATTTTTTTTGAGATTTGAGGAACTTAGAATGATTTTCAAAATTCCTACATTGGTTTTCTGAGTTTCTTATAAATATGTGCTCATATTATTCATCTATTTGTATCATTCACATAGGAGGAAAAGGGGGAGTGCTGGAGAATTCAAAATGAAAAGTTTCAAACCATATTGAAGATGATTTTATTTTATTGTTTAAAGAATGGAGTAATTAGAATCATCCTTACCCTACTGAGAAAATCATAATTTGCCAAATCGAACTGAGGATTATGACTGAGCATTTGTGGATCAGATTCATCAATGTTTTTATTCTTTTGTTTGGTTAATTATTTCTTTAAAAAAGCATTGTAATCTAACAGGAGCCCGTATAATATTTCTTACTAGGAGATAGACGGTGTCTAACGGGAGTTGACACAAGTTGTATTCACTTTTTCATTATAGTGGATTTCCATAGACCCACAGGAGTGGCTATAGAAAGTAAATAGGTTATCACATTTAGGTTGAACCTTGTATATCGTATGTTACTTAATCTCTTTTCTATTCATGCATGATTAAGTATTTTTTTAATGTTTGATAAGGAATGAAATATTAACAGGTTGTTGGGGTTATGTTTTGTAAAATTTTGAAACTTATAAAAGGTGAACAGCTGATTGACCCCTATCAATTCTTATTCGATCCTTAGAACATCATGTGGCATCATAGTTATGTTCATTATTTAATCCTTATAATGGACAATATCAATTCTGTCAATAGTAGAGAGATTCCAACATTTGATGTAAAAAATTATTATGGAATTAATAATATAATGATTCCTTATCACATATATATTGGATTGAAGTTGGTGATGATTCTACTATTGGTTTTCCACCTATTGAGGAAGATTCTCCATTTACATTTGTTGATAAAAGAAATATAAAAGTTCATGGGAAGGCTAGAATTGATATTGTCATGTCCTTATCAGAAAATTAATATCACGAGGTGATGGGTCCCAAAATACCAAAAAGCGTATGGGACAATATGGAATGTGTTTTCGAAGGAATTACAAAAGACAACGAGACCAAGATACAAATCTGGTGTAGTATGTTTGAGGATATCATAATTCAATATTATGAAAAAATTGATGAATACTTCACAAGAGATAATGGAATTGTGTGCAATATTTGAGGATTGAGTGATGTCTAAAAAAATTATACAATTATGAAGAAACATGTGATAAACTTTTCGGACAGTTTTGATTCTAAAATTACTGCCCTAAAGATAAGGATGATTTAACTCTTGATGAATTACATAACATTCTAGTTTCTTATAAAATGAGGTAACATCTAATATTTAAGAATAAAATGATATATGAAAGGGATTTTGTATCCTTGAGAAAGATGATGATCCATGAAGGCGATTAAGATGACCCATATGAATCTAATGATATAAAAGATAATGAGATAAATGAAAAAAAATAATATCTCATATATATAAGAACAATTGAATATGAAGAGGGAATTATGGAGGAAAACTTCTTATCAAATGTTTTGATTGTGGTGGAATTGGGAAATATGCTACGAATTTACACAAGAAGAAAGTTGGAGAATATCAAGAATATTTTGATGAAAAAGATCTATGAAAGAAGTGGAATAAAAATAATAAAGAAGGGATGTATTCTAAAAAATCCAAGAATAAGTCCTTTAGAAAGAAGATAATCATGTTTAGAAAGAAGGTTGAACCTTACGTAACTGCTGATTATTATTCTGAAGATGAAAGTTCACAAAAAATGAGAACCATTATTGCAAAAGTTTACAAAAAAAGACTCCTCAGAGAATGAAGAAGGAGATGAATAATCTTATAGAGATTATCATCTCAGAAAAAAACTTCTTTCACGTATTGATCAAAACGATTCTCTCAAGAATGAAATTAATTCAATGAAAAAAGATTCTAAAAATTTACTTTATAGAAGAAAAGATGTCATCAAGTAGGAGGATTATGATATTTAAGAGATTATATGCTACAAACATATAAATTATGAACAGAGAAATATGATTGAAGATCATAGTGAGAATCTGGAATCTATGGAAGAAGAAGTTAGAAATTGGAAATCAAAACTTATTCAGTATGAGAATACCCTAAGGAATATGAATGAAAACATCAATAAAGCTATAAATGTAAAATTTGGATCCTCTAAAAATACATTAAAGTCCCATTAAGTGAATCTATTGAAATCATATATTTCCAAAAATAATGTTTCATCTGATTCTTATAACATTCTATGTTCTGGAATAAGTGTTGGGAAATTTTAGGTTGAAAAAGGATGTGTGAAACATATAAAAAATACGAAATTTAAATCCACACTTAATTTGAATGATGGTCCACATCATGAGAAAGTTAAGGATAAAAGAAGTTTCGAACCTCAATAATGTTTCTATAGAGAGAGATCA
Organism: Viscum album; assembly: GCA_963277665.1. NCBI lineage: Eukaryota > Viridiplantae > Streptophyta > Magnoliopsida > Santalales > Viscaceae > Viscum > Viscum album. The sequence goes on along the minus strand of OY728136.1, from coordinate 895,472,142 downwards.
TTATTTAACAGAAAATCAAGAATTGAGGGCTATTTTTTGTGATTCCGAATAAATGGGAACAGATCTTATAATTGTTGGCACAATTTATCTCTACCCGAAAGAAGTCTTGAGAAACGTGTAAGAATCATTGAATGAATAATGAGTATCATTTCTCACCCATAGAAACAAGAAAAAATGAATTCTCAAGATGTTAAAGACATTCAAAAAAACAATCAATTTGAATGTTTGTATGAATTTTGTGGAATATGTGATCATTCTGGTCATCAGACTGAATGATGTATTACACTCCTTCAAAAAAAAGTTTCTTATGATTTGAATGAAAATAAGGCTGAAAATAAAAAGGTTGAGGAGAGAGCTTTTGTTGTAGAGACAGTTTTGAAAGAAAGTAAGAGGACGAAACCATGGATTCTTGATACTAGTTGTTATTTAAACATGAAAGGTGAAATAGAAATCATGGAACATGTTAAAAGTAATGATGGATGAGTGGTTAATCTTTGCAATGATAGTTCCTTAAAAATTAAGGGAATTGGAATGGTAGAAATTGAAGCACAGAAACTAAAATCTAAGGATGTATTTTTTGTTGATGGGATAGGACATAACATACTTAGTGAAAGTCATCTTTGTGATGATGAAAAATAATTTATCTTAATAAAGGATTACTGTATCATTAAAAGTGTGAAAAATGGAAAAGTGATTAGAAAAGGATAATGAACCAGTGGGAATCTCTTTCAAATTGGAGAATCCAATAACTCATAGTATTTGAGTGTTGAAGATGAAAAAATGTTGAGGAACTGAAGACCTGACCACCTTGGTCAGAATAACATGAGTAAGATTTCTAAAGTTGATACAGTTCATAATTTTATAGAATTTAAAAGAAGAGATGAATACATTAGGAATAATTTCCAAAAATGAATGATGACTAAAAAAAGTCATAAAAGTGTTGAGATTCAATCTGTCAAACCACATGATAATATTCATTCTGATCTATGTGGGCCGATGAGACATTAATAAATAAAAGGATATTTATACTTTATCAATTTATTAATGATTTCACACAGATGGAAAACATCATTTTCCTGAAGCATATATTAGATGCTATTGAAATGTTCAAATTATTTTGAAAAGATGTTGAGAACGAGTTGGGGGTTTCTATAAAGAAGTTGAGAAAGGATAATGGTACTAAATTCACAAACAATGATTTTGAAACTTATCTAAGAAAACATGCTATCATACATCAATATAATGATCCCAATACTCTACAAAAAAATGGAGTACAAAAAAGGAATAACATGATTTTTGTGGAAATGGGAAGAAGTATGATAGAAGAATAAAAACCTTTAAAATTATTTTGGAGAGAAGCTATTAGTACTGTTGTACAAGTTCAAAATAGATGCTTGGTGAGACCAAAAAACAACATGACTCCTTATGAAATTTCGTATAAAAAATCCTCATTGAAATACTTAATTTTTTTTGTAATCCCTTGTTTCTCAATGTAAAAAAATCGGATTTGGGAAAGATTGATGAGAGAGTTGAGGAAGGAACCTTCATTGGTAATTCACCAAATGAGAGATATTACAAATTATGGAACAAACATTTAAAATGGTTGGTTGACTCATATGTTGTAAAGGTTAATTAAAAATCAATGTTCCTTAACTAAAGTTTCTTAGAATGTTGGGGATGAAACATTAGAGAAAACCAACAATGGTGAATGTTTTCTAAAACAACCTCACCATGATTCAGATGATTAAGGTGGTGAAGAAAGTGATACTGGGAAAGAAACCATGAGATTTTCTACATTACTAAATCATGTTGAATGTGAAAAAAATATTGGGAATCATATGGATCTAGTACAATAATAAGGATGTTAATATTAGAATATCAGACTTTAGTTATCTCAAAAGATGAACCAGAATCAGTTACAGAGCCTATTCAACATAAATAATGGATGGATTCTATGAATAAGGTGTTGGATTAGAATTAGAAAAATGAAACATGGGAACTTATTCCAAGGATAAAATGTAATAATGTTATCGGAACCAAGTTGGTTTACTAAAATAAATTGAATGAGAGTGGTGAAGTTACAAGAAACAAAGAAATACTTTTTTGTAAATCATATGAAAAGGTGAAATTTGGGGATTTTTATGAATTTTTTTCCCAGTTCCAAGGCTAGAAAATATTATAATTTTTCTTGCATTGGATGTCCATCATAATTACAGTGATTATCAAATAGATGTAAATTTAGCTTTTGTGGATGTTTAGATTGAGGAAGAAGTTTACATTGAACAAACCTATGGTTTTTTACTTAATAAGGATGAAACTACATTTTTTAATTTAATGAATTCCTTGAATGGGCTGAAACAGGCCCCACGTTCTTGGTATTCGAACCTGGTCAAATGTTTATGAAAGACGAACCATTTTAAATGAAAATTTGATCACAATATTTATGTGTAAATTTTTGATTATGGAATATTAATTATAATTATTAATGTGGATGTTATAAATTTTGTTGGGGATAAAGACAAGGTTTGTGAAGACATTTATGAAGAGATGAAGAAGAAAATTTAAATTTCAATGTAGGGGGAATTAACTTTCTTCTTTGGCATACATGTTCAAAAAAATTAAAGATAAATTTTTTTTTATCTCAAGAAAATTATTCCATGGAATTGTTAAAGAAGTTTGGAATGGATAAATCAAAATAAGTTTCAACTCCTATTTCAGTGATTACAATGTCGAAAAAAGTTGAATCTTGAATAAGAATGAATCAGGAAGACATTTAGAATCGGATAAGAAGTCATCTTTATCTTAAATATTCAATACCATATATTGTTTATTTTGTTACATTATGTGCCATGTATAAATGTCATCTGAAAGAATCAATTATGTTGGGAGAAAATACGATTCTGAGATATGTCATTAGAACAAATGCATATGGGTTTTTATAAAAAAGAAATAGTTACTTAATGTTTCATGTTTATACTATTTCTAATTGGGGCGGTGATTGTAGTGATAGAAAATTAACATCAGGAGGAACATTTTTCATAGGTGAATGTTAAGTGAGTGGGTTTAGAAAGAAACAATGTTTGGTATCTTTGAGCACAACCGAATCCAAATATGTTGCAGCTACTAAATATTTTACTCAAACATTGTGGATACAAGTTTAGCAGGATGATTTTATTATAATAGTTTCTAAACCATTGAAGATACATTGTGATAATCAGAGTGCAATTGATCATTCTAGGAATCATTTCCAATACTCAAGATCTAAACACAATGATAAAAAATTTCACATCATATAATAAAAAATGTTGTTAGAGATATTTTGATGGAATAACCATCAACAAAGTATCATATTGTTGATATCTTATCAAAATAAATGTCAAACGAATGTTTTGTCGAACTGACACTGCAACTCCATATACAACCTCCTCCCATGGCTCCCTAAACCTCCAAAATAAAAGCCCCCAATGTGCGTTGGATTATTTTGAAAACATGAGAGAGTAAGAATTTTTTTTTACTTTTTAGTAAGTTTTTACATAGCATTATTTTATGAATCTAATTATGTGGTCATCATATATTGGGGGATAGAAAAAGAAAAGTGATAAAAGGAAAGATAAAATTAAAGCGGGAGTTTGAGTTAGGGGAGTTTATCTTTACACGGCTAGAAGAAATTTCTTGCATAGAGGGATGGAAATCCTTCAAAAAATTCACTTTATCTATTAGTGTGGTGTTATGACACTCTCTTTTGGGAAACTCTATGTTTTGAAAAAATGCAAAAAACATGAGTTGTTAAAAAATTCTGAGAGTTGTAATTTTTTTTAACAAAGATTTTCAACAAATACAAAGGCATTGATTGAAGAAAATTTGGGATTCTTTGTTTTAACAATGTTTTGTATTTGTTGAAAACTAAATTTTTTCTTGAAGAATGTTTTTGATATACATAATGATGAAATTAATGGTTGATGGAAGTTTGTTTTCGTTACTAAGAAAGAATAAAGATTTTGGGATTAGGGAAGTTGCTAAGATTAATGAAATTTGATGAGTTTTAAAGAAGTTGTAGAGTTTGAGAGAATTTACTGAGTTTGAAAGACATTGATAAAGTTCTTTTTTTTGCTGAAGAATCTTGAAATAGGATTTTGTTGGAGAGTTATAAGTCAGAATGTTTCTCAAACATTGTAAACAAAATTAGACGTTGATTTTTTGATCTTAATGGTCACAAAAATCATGAAATGTTTCATGATAAAATATGTTGAAGAAATGCTTAAGAGGTTTGACATTTTATCACTGAGAAAATCATAAGAAATTTCAGAACCTGATTTTTCAACCTGATTCTTTAGAAATCCAGAACCTGATTTCTGAACCTAATTCCTGGAAAAAACAGAACCTGATTTCTTCACCTGATTCCTGAGAAAACCAGAACCACATTATTGAACCTAATTCATGAGAAAACCAGAACCTGATTTGTGAACCTGATTCTTGAGAACACCAGATCCTGATTTATGAACCTCATTCCTGAGAAAACCTGAACATGATTTCTGAACCTGATTCCTGAGAAAACAAGAACATGATTTATGAACCTGATTTCAAAGGAGATTTGGAACCTGATTTATGAACAATTCGTAACCTGAATTATTCACAATTTGTAACTTGATATATGAGTAATTAGAAACCTGATTTTTGAAAAATATGGAACTTGATTTCTGAATAATTCGGAACCTCAGTTCTGAACAATTCAAAACCTGAATTTTTCACAATTAGGAACCTGATTTCGGAGTAATTTGGAACCTGATTTCTAAATAATTAGGAACCTGGTCTCTTTATAATTTGGAAACTGATTTCTAAAAAATTTGGAACCTAAACTCTTCACAATTCAGAACCTAATTTTGGAGTAATTTTGAACCTGATTTATGAATAAGTAGTAACCTAATATCTGCAGTATTTGGAACCTGATTTCTGATCAATCCTGAACCTGAATTCTGCACAATTCAGAACCTGGTTTCTAATTAATTTGGAACCTAATTTATGAGCATTTTGGAATCATATTTTTTCATTATTCAGAACCTGATTTATGAACAATTCAGTACCTAAATTATTCACAATTCAGAACCTGAATTTTGAGTAATTTGGAACCTGATTTCTGAATAATTTAGAACCTAATTTCTACATAATTCGAAACATGACTTCTACATAATTTGGAACCTCATTTTTGAGGATGTTTCAGATAAAATCAAAACCAAGATCCAACATTATCATTCTGAGAAAGATATGAAGAGTTCAAGAAGGAAACCGAAATTTCAACTTTTTCTAAATCTCAGTGAAATTTAAGGAGGATTTATAAAGTAAAATATTGAAGATTAAATTCATGGGATTTTTAGATTTTTTCGATTTGAGGAACCGATAATGATTTTCAAGATTCCCACCTTTATTTTATGAGTTTCATATTAATATGTGATCAGATCATTCAACCAATTGTATCTTTCACACACGAGGAAAAGGTGAAGTGCTGTAGAATTCAAAATAAAAATTTCAAACCAATATTGAAGAATCATTTCATTTAGTGTTTAAAGAAATGATTAATATGAACAATCCTTACCCTCTTGAGAAGATCAGAATCATCCTAATCGAACTGACTATTCTAACTGATCATTTGTGGATTAGATTCAAGAATGTTTTTATTCTTTTTATGGATCATTTGGTCTTTAAGAAAACATTGTAAACTGACAAGAGTCAGTATAATATATCATATCGTGAGATAGAAGATTTATAATTGAATTTGACACATGTTTTATTCACTTTTTCATTATAGTGGAATTCCATAAACCCATGGGAGTGGATATGGAAAGGAAGTGGGTTCTCGCATTGGGGATGAAAATTATAAATCGTACATTCCTTACTATGTTTTCTATTATTGAATTCTAAAGTATTCATTAATGTTTGATAAAGAATGAAATATTAAAAAGGATGTAAGTGTTATGTTTTTAATATTTTGAAACATTTAAAAAACAAACAACTGATTCAACCCCACTTCTTAGTTGTTATTCGATCCTTAGAACATCAAGTGGCATCAGAGGAAGGTTCCCTTGTTTAATCCTTATCATGGAAACCAAAAATTCTATTAATAGTATATGGATTCGTAAATTTGATGGAAAGGATTATTATGGATGTAAAAATATGATTATTCCTTATCTCCTACCTCTTGGCCATGATGTTCTGGATGCTGTTACTATAGGTTTTCCACATATTGAGAAAGGTGCTGCTTTGAAATTTTTCGATAAAATAAATATAGAAGATGATGGAAAGGCTATAAAAGCTATTTTAATGTCCTTATCCTGAAATTTTTATCATAAGGTGATTGTTTTCAAAACATAAAAAAGAATGTGGGACAAGCAGGAAAGTGTTTTCGAAGGAAATCAAATATTCAGGGTGACCAAGATACAAATATGGTGTAGTAAGATTGAAGATATCAGAATGAAAGATGATGATACAATTGATGAATACTTAACTAGAGTTAATGAAATTGTTTGCAACATAATAGGATTCATAAATGGCTTGGAATATTCTACAATTATGAGGAAACATATGAGAATATTTTCAGACAGGTTAAATTCTAAAATTACTACCTTAGAAGATTAGGATGATTTAACTGTTGATGAATTAGATAAATTTATTGTTTCTTATGAAATGAAGAAAGATCCAATACTTAAGAATAAAATGAATGATTAAATTCCTTTTTAATCAATAATAAAGATGAATATCTATGATGGTTATGAAGCTAATCCATATCAATTGGATGATAATGAAGATGATGAGCTAAATGAAAAAATCATGTCTCTTATATCTAAGGACTATCGAAGAGGAAGAGGGATGTATGGAGGAAAATATACTGTAAAATGTTTTTAGTGTTATTGAATTATGTTCTTTTATATGAATTTCCACAAGAATAATGTTGGAGAATATTGAGAATATTCTGATGAAAAACCTCGATGCAAGAAGTGGAACAAAAAATGATAACGAAGACAAGTCTTCCAAAAAATTCAATAATAAGTCTTCATAAAGAAGATAAGAATGTTGAGAAAGAAGTTTGAACCATACTCAACTGAAGATTATTCTTCTGAATATGAATGATCACAAAAAACCATAACCTTCATAGAAAAATTTGAGAAAAAAGACTCCACACTGATTGAAGAGGGCGATGAAGAAAATTATAGAGTGTATCATCTTAGAAACGAAATTATTTCATGTCTTAAGCAAAATAATTCTCTCTAGAAATAAATTACAGTAATGAAAAAATATTGTGAAGAATTTATTGATGTAATAAAATATGTCATCAAGAAGGAGGATTAATATATTCATGAGATTATAAGCTACAAACATAGAAATACTGAATTGGGAAATATGATTGAAGATCTAAGAGAGAAGCTGGAATCTATAGAAGAAGTTAGCATGTTGCAACAAAAACTTCTTGAGTCTTAAAATACCATGGATAAGATGAATGAAAACATCAACAAAGCTAGATAAGTATTATATAATACCTCTAAATGTTCTGTGAACTCTCATTACGAGAATCAGGTGAAATATTCTCTTACCAAAAAATTATGTTTAATCTAATTCATATAACATTTCAGGTTCAGGAATAAGTGTTTGGAAATATTAGGTAGAAAAAGTTTTTTAGAAACATATAAAATCTACAAAATTTGAAAAATCACCTATAGGGAATAATGGTCCACATCCAGAGAATGATAGGGATAAAATAAGTTACCAACCTCGACCACGATTCTATAGAGAATGATCATTCTTTAATAGAAATACAAGATTTGAGGGATATTTTTACTGATTAAAAATATATGGGAATAGTGGTTATAATTGTTGGAACAATTTATATAAGGAATCATCCTTAAAACATTACATAATCTTGAATTAAATGAATAATTCACATTGAGGATCTTTTCATGTTATGAGTTTTAGAGAGTTAGGTCATAACGATTACATTACATCTCAAAAATTACAATGTAGAAACTTCTACTCAGTTTCCATTTTTTCATAAAATAAAAACTCTTGAAAAAAAGATTCATGCCCAGTTCCATGTTTTAGACAACATTACTTTCCCTTGATCCCATCATTGACCCTATTCATCTTTAAGTCCTGTGAAAAACGTATCAAAAAATTGGATGACCATAAAAAGATCAGTAAGGGTTATAAAAAAAGAAATAAAACAGTTTTTCACCAATATATGCATAACATATTCCATTTAACATACATCATTAATTCATAATATTTACATAGTAAACAAAAAACATAAATGTAACTTGTAGAATCCATAATATACTTACGTTGTAGATATCACAACTACATAAGGAGTTACATTTGGAATACCCATCATATTATATTCCCTAAATCTCTTAGGCGAAACAATAATGTCTACATATGTCAGGTCACCCAATGCATTGGAGAGCTATCTCGGGCTCACCCACCCTATGTTTATCACAGAACCACCCGTATGCGTAACAATTTCCATGAACCATAACATATTAATAACACATAAAAAAAATATAGAGGAAAGATAAAATTTACACATTTCAATAACAATATATCATTTAAATATATTGATATAAAAAATCCATTATCAAATCCATTTTCAATACCAAAATATATTAAAGAGTATATGGTATTTATTTTCCTTTTAAAAACATTACAGCTTGTTAAGGAAGTTGAAGATCAAATAATACTTGCGGCGGCAGAAAAGTCGTTGTCACCGCGTACATTAAAAATTAAAGTTATTTTTTTCATTTATTTAAAAGCCTCATAGAAAACGATTCCCTTTGAAGTAAATTAAATTTCAATGTTTTTATATAGTGTATAAAATAAAGTCATGTATAAAACAAAATATGCCTCAATGAAAGGTGGTTGAGATGAATTATCTTACCTCATGTCTGACCTGACCTGTTTGTTCCTTAATCTACTGACTAAAAAACTAAAGATAATTATTACATGCTTAAGAGCCTTTTAAAATTTATGATTCCTTTTATATCACTTATTAACATGTTATAAATTTTATGTAATCATTCATGCTAACAATGGACATTTGGTCGATATTTAGTACTTGAGTCAAAAATGAACTACTTATAGTTACAAGTTGTTTATGTGGTAAAAGATACATTATATATAGAATTATATTCATGATTTAGATACCATATATATCATATATAAAAAATATATACATGTATTTATAACAGTACATAACATTTATGGGTATGAAATGAAATGCACCATTCATGGAGATAGTAAGTCGTACGTACACATTAACGCTACATTTATTTCTATTTAGTATATTGATAGAATGAAAACATAATGATACATAGATATATTATAATTCCAGTATAATATCATATAAAATTTCATTAATTAAATCCTTTATATGTTCCATTTATGGTATTAATGAGTCATATCACATTGAGTGGGCAGTAGTCTGCACTTCCTCAAATGAAATTATCAGGGTTACCCATTATGAAAACGATAAAGGTATACTATAAATGAAAAATAAATAATATCAAATAAAACATAAAAATAATATATATCAAATATAAATACAGTTCCAACAGAATTTCCTCTATGAAAGGTAGTTGGAGATATTGGAACAATCATCGTTTCCTAAGGTAGTTGTTCTCCGTCCACAGAAACAGTATGATCCATAACCATTAGATGGATGTTTTTGTAAGTGTAGTTTGAATATTTCTCATAACAAAAACGTAGTATATTGATTATACTAGTTTTGTTATAAAATAAAATAATAAAAAAAATTAGGTGGTTGGAGAATTAAAATAAATGAAAATAATTTAAGAGAATACATTACCATTCAATCAGGCACCTCCCTTTGATTTGAACCAAAAGGTTAACTTTAATTGCCTCATAACTAGGGAAAGGATTCCCAATTGAATAGATGGATGTAGGGAGCTTAGTTAGGAATATGGTAGATGATGCAAGGGGCTTGTGAGGTGTAGGTAAGTGGTTATAAGTGAGGAAATTTTATAACTGGGAGGAGGGGCTGTTTGTGAAGGTTTGAAAATATTATTTTATTAGATAATGATATATGGTTTCTAAAGGTCCAAAACTCATTAAAGTAGAAGCTAAGATGATCGATGGTCTAAATTAAATCATACAATAAGAATTGGATAGGTTTTTGAAATTATTTTAGTCTTTATAATCCTATTTATTTGAATCATTTATTAATGAGGCAAACACTTCATCATTATTGGGTCATCAATAATTTAATTAAATTAAAGTCTAAAAATTATAAAAAAAAATATGATTATCTATGAAATCGTCTTATATTTATAATTAATATTTATTTTCTAAGAGATAACATACATTACCCTATGTAAAAATTTATTTACTTAAATTTTATTTTATGTCATATTTTGCCTTTCCTTTAAGTTAATTAATATAAAGTGTCACTATCACTCCCATGTGGCTCCATGTGGCACCTAAATCGACCCAAGGATGACCATGGTCGAATAAATATCAACCAATAGGATTATGAAACATTTTAGGGAAATTTCATATTATTATAATATTAATTTTTTACACTTATTTACCTGATTTATCGTTTATCCATGGTAAATAAGATATTAACTAAAGTATATATTTAAAAAGTCTAAAAATAAATGTTACCAATTTACACAATTTGGAGATATTGATTAAAAATATATAATCCATTTTTCAAAATTAAAAAAATAGAAGTCGTAGACATAAATTTAAAATTAATTCCTATCGTCAAAACCAAAAGCGTGTTTTTAAGAAATAATAGCTATTAAAATATTGACACTTGTTTATAACTAATTTCAATGTGAAATTACGTAAAATGATCATCATTGGATTAAGTGGTAAAAATATATTCTAATTACACTTTAAAACAAATTAAAAAGATAATATATCCATATAAATAAATTATATTAAGAGGCAGTTTTGAAATAAAGTATAGTATTTTCAACTATTCATTAAAAAATTAAACATTATTAGAGAAATACCAGTAATAACCCCAAAGTAAATTTTGATGTCCCAATTATAAAGAGTAACTTTATATTTTCAGATGGAAAGTAATAAAGTGAACAAAAATATATTTAAATAGGGTTCTCCCTCAAAAGGCCGTAAATCGACCATTTAATGAATATTATAGTATTTCTGCTTAAAATCGGATTGTTTCTTTTTTTAAGCCTATACTTTTTTTTGAATAAATATAGAAAAATTTAAAAACATGTATATTTATATTTTAGTTAGTTCTATCCATTCCCACCAATACAACAACTAGGAATTAACTACCATTTAAAATAATAATATTATATTATTACTGTGAAACGTAATATTTCAATGAAATTCGTTGTTTTGTATCGAGTAAGCCATCGAACATAGAATTAAATTTAAAGTAAAATTAATATTTATTTCAAAATAATTATTAAATATGATAATGACTTATTCTTTTTTTTACCTTGGATGTTAAATCCTCCCCCCTTTTGGGAATTTCATCCTCATAATTTTATTTACTTATCAAATAAATGGGGGTATTTTTCCATCATAGAATTTTAAGATTCCCACATTTCCTATTCAACCATATGGTTCTTCCAAAAAACCTTTACCTGATAAATTACCTTATTCCCCAATATATTCTCTCTACGGTGAAGAATCTGGGTAGGTTGTTCCTCACAAGAGAGATTCTCTTCCAACTGAACTACCATTGGGCTCAAAACATGAGATGGATATCACATATACTTTTTCAATTTTGAAACATGAAAAACAATATGTACCTGGGATAAACATGGAGGTAAATCAACTCTATATGAAACTGATCCAACATTCTGCAATATTTCATAAGGTCCAATGAACCTCAGACTCAACATTCCCTTCTTACCAAAATGCATCACACTTTTCCAAGGAGAAACATTGTGAAAAACATGATCACCAACCTAAAAAAAAGATCTTTCCTCTGATTATCCTCACAAATTTTCTGCCTACTATGAGCTATTATCATGTGCTTCTGAATCAACTGATCTTTTTTTGCCATCTCTTCTACTAATTCTTGTCCCATCATCTTCCTTTCACCTACTCCATCCCAAAAAGTTGGAGTTTGACACCACTTTCCATATAATGCCTCAGACAGAGCCATCTCTATACTGTAATGAAAGATGTTATTATATGAAAATTCAACCAAATAATGAATTTGTTCCAAAATACCTTGGTAATCTATTTAACAAGAACGTAACATTTCATCCAAGGTCTTAATGGTTCATTCTGATTGCCCATGTGATTAAGGATGAAAAGTTGTACGAAAATTTAATTCAGCACCCAATGACATCAGAAGGCCCTTCCAAAAGTTAGAAGTACACATGGGATCATGATCATATAAAATAGAGATGGGAACTCCATGTAACCTGAATAACTTTTTAACATACAACCGATAAAGTTGATCTAGATACAAAGTATCTTGAATAGGAAGGAAATTAGAATATTTAGTAAATCATTCAACAATAACCTAGATTGCATTATTTCCTCGAGATGGCTTTGGTAAGCCCACAACGAATTCCATGGATACATTTTCCCATTTCTACTCTAGAACCATTAAAGGCTGAAGAATCCCTTTCGGTAACTGCCACTCTGCTTTAACCTACTGACAGATCAAACACATCATAGTAATATCATCAATATCTCTTTTCATTCCATCCCACCAGTAACACTCCCGAAAAACAATGTACATCTTAGTACTATGAGGATGAACTAAAAACGAAGTACTATGAAATTCACAAAACAACTCATTCTTCAACTGTGAATCACAAGGCACATATAATCTCTTCCCAATCCTGAAAACACAATCATTATCGATGTTAAAATCAGAAACATACACTTCAGAACCAACTCTACCATTTTCTGTAACTCATTGTCTTCCTTCTGCTCTTGCTTAATTCTGTCTGATATAGAATATTTCCCTGACACCTGAAACAAAACAGAGGAATTTTCTACACCAATAAACTATTTTACAAAGTTCATCAAATCAAAATCCAAATTATCTCATTCCAAACGTATCATGGTAAATAAATCATTACTTTTTCGACTCAAAGAATCAGCCACTTTATTTTCGTTTCTGGGATGGTAATGAATCGTGCAATCATAATCCATGATTAATTATAGCCATATCCTATAAATAATTTTCAATTTATTCCAAGTGAATATATACTTTAATATTTTGTGGCATGTACATATTTCACATTTTTCTCCATACAAATGATGCCTCAAAATTTTTAAAGGAAAAAAATAGCAGCTAATTCCGAATCATTTATTGGGTAATTTAACTCATGAGGGTTCAACTGATGTCAAGCATAAGCAATTTCCAAGTCATTCTGCATAAGTACACAACCAATTATTTTCAACGATGCATCACTGTAGATAAAAAACTGACCATTTCTAGAAGGGAAATCCAAAACTGAAGAATTCAACAATCTTATTTTCAATTCTAGAAAACAATATTCACATTCTTTTGTCCAGATGATCTTAACACCTTTTTGAGTTAACATAGTCATTGTAATAGATAACCATGAAAAAATTTCAACAAACCTCCATTAATAACCAGTCAAACCAAGAAAACTACATAACTACTTATATTTGTGGGTCTTGGCCATTCTTCAACAAATTTTATTAGCACGATCAACAGTTATACAATTTTTTGAAATAATGTGACCAAGGAATGAAATTTTTTGTAACCAAAACTCACACTTGCTGAGTTTTCCAAATAGTATATTTTCATTTACTATTTTCAAGACAACCCTTAAATGACTTTCATGCTCCTCTTTTATTTTACAATAAACCAATATATCATCAATGAACACAACCACAAACTTATTAAAAAATTTACAGAAAATTCAATTAAGAAAATCCATGAATACTTCAGGTGAATTGGTTAACTGAAAAGGAATAACTAAAAATTCATAATGTCCATATCTTGTATGAAACATGGTCTTTGAAATTTATGCTTCCTTTACATTCAACTGATGGTACCTTGACCTCAATTAAATCTTCAAAAAATAATGAGCTCCATGGATCTAATCAAACAAATCATTGATATGAGGAAAATGATTCATGTTCTTAATAGTGATGTTATTCAATGCTCTATAATCAATGAAAAGTATCATTTAACCATATTTTTTAACAAACAAGATAGGAGGACCACATGGTGATGTGCTAGGTCAAATGAAACCTTTATCTAATAAATCATGCAATTACGTTTTTTACTCTAAATGATCAATTTGACCAATTTGATAAGGGGGTTCCGAAATTTTATTATCATCAAGGACTAAGTCAACATTAAATTCAACTTCATGATCAGGTATAATACTAGGAAACTCATCAGAAAAAACATCAAGGTACTCATTTACCACTAGAAAATCATTAATATGAACAGTTCCTTTGTTTTTAACAATATGTACAAGGTAACATTCATTTCCATATTTTACTAGTTTCCCAGCTTCTTGATATGTTATCAGAATTAAGGTTTTATTCTTGTACACCAAATGAAAATATTTCTGAAAAGAAACCTCTTTAGGTCTACAGTCAATCTTAGCATGATAAATAGAAATCCAATCAATAAACAAAATAACATCAAACTCTATGAGAGGGAAAACTATAAGGTTTCCAGATAGATTCGTTATGCAGGCATGGATATGAAGGTTCTTATAATTTCTTTTCCTCCCTTCATTTCCTCTAGGTGTTTTTACCATATGTTCAAGATTCATATATTGAGATGGAATTGCCAATTTACTAGAAAACCTCTTAGAAATGAACGAATGTGTGGACCCTTAATCAAACAACACTTTGACATAATCTAATCATACAAAAAGTGTACATGATACTACTTCATTTGACGGCCCAACATCTACTAAAGTAGTTACAATGTATTTCACCACCCCTTTCTACTTTTAGTCCATCTTATTTCCCTCGGTTGAGTTCTTCATTGGACACACATTGGCATAATGACCCATTTAATTACACTTAAAAAATCTTACTTATTGTGAATCATATTTTTTCTTACCAACACACTGATTTTTTTCAATGTGATTACGAGCCTTATTTACCTTTTTACCACCTCAGTAGAACATAAAATAATTAAAACGAAATTCCCTAGCATTCTTTTTACCAAAATTTCAACAAACTGTATACTTGTGTTTCATACCATCTAACTCTTTTAAAGAGTTATTCCCTTTTGCTTTCCACCTTTACCTCTTATTCTGTTATTTGTCAAGGAACACATGATCATTGGAAAACTCCATTTACACCTTCTTCACACATCGTACAAGTTTTTCATTACTTTTGAATTCACAAGAATCAAAACACATTCAATAATTTGGCTTCAATCTTGAGTAAAAATGGTTGATTTTACTATCATGATATCATATGAAATTTGGAGCATACCTTGCCAGTCGAGTGAACTTTTTTTCATAAGCAACCACTAAGTCTTCCTCCAGCCCCAATTCGAGGAATTGTTTTTCAATCTTAAGAAGAACCACCCTATTAAAAAAGTTTTCATGAAACATATATTTGAATTCATCCAAATAAAGTGCATCAATATCCTTATAATACCTAATATTTTTCACCATTGACCACCACTGATCAGCTTTACCTTGAAAATGTTAAATAGTAAGACAGACCTTTTGATGTTCTGAGCACCCCAGGACAACAAAAATATACTCCAATGATTGAATCCACCCTTCTTCTAGCACAAGGACATATGATCCCTTGAATGATGGGGGATGTTGACTCATGAAATGCTCCACTGCTGACATGTTCCTATGCAGTTGATCTGGCTGATTTGATCATGGATACAACCACCATTTATATCCTGAGTCAACATTGTCATCACTGCAATAAACTATTCATTTTCGATTCCAACCATCTCAGGTTGCTGATTTGTAAGGTTGTCTTCCTTTGGATTTTTTCCCATCATATCTTCAATGTTTCATCTACAAAAATCAATTTCTAATACAAAAATATCTTAGGCGAAGCAACATGTTAATATGTAAATGCTATATCATTTCAATCTTACCATAAATTAATTTTGGATATTATTTTAACCATATTAAAACTCTTAAAGTTGTCAAAACCATCCTATGATACCAACTACAAGGACCTAAACTTAAAGCATTACATAATCTTTAATTAAATGAAGAATTAACATTGAGAATATCTTCAGGTTTAGAGTTATAGATATTTATGACATAAATTTTACATTACATATCAAAAATTAAAAAGTAGACACTCTACTCATTTTCCATTTTTTCATAAAATAAAAACTCTTGAAAAAAGCCAGACATTTCAAGTTCCATGTTTTAGAAATCATGGATTTCCCTTGATTTTATACTTGACTATATTCATCTTTAAGTCCTGTGAAAAATGATTCAAAACATGGGATGGGATTAAATAGCTTAGTAAGGGTTTTAAATAAAATAAATAAACCATTAGTTCATCTATACATGAAAAACATAAGCCCTTTAGCACACCTCATGAAATTATAAGATTTAAATTATAAACAGAAAACATAAAGGTTACTAGCGACATCCATAATATACTTACTTTTTATCTTTCAAATCCACGTAGGTAGATACATTTGGAATACCCATCACAGTATATTCCCTAAATCTCTTAGTAAAAACATTCAAGTATACAACTATCACGTTACCCAAAGCATTGGAGAGCTATCTAGGGCTCACATACCCTAGGTTTATCATGAAACCACCCATATACGTAATAATTCCCAGGAACCAGAACATATTCATGACACATAAAAAAATATAAAGGAAAGATAACATTTCCACATTTCAATCACAATATATCATTTAAATATATTGACATAAAAATCCACTATCAAAAGAATTTTCAAATCAAAAATACATAAAAGAGTATATGGAATTTATTTTCCCTTTAAAAACATTAAGGCTTCTTAAGGAATCAAAAGTTCAAATAATACTCGCAGTGGCGGAAAAGTCATTATCACCGCATACATTAAAAGCAAACATTATTTTGGTCATTTAGTAAAATGCCTCGTAGAAAAATATTTCCTTTTAATTATATTAAAAGGAAAAGGTGTTTATAAAGTGTATAAGAGAATGTCATTTAAAACACAAAATATTCCTCAATGAAAGGAGATCGATACGAACTACATTACCTCATGTACGACTTGACCCATTCGTTCTTCAAGCTCCTGAATAATAAACTAAAGTTAATTTAAACTTTTTTAAGAACATTTTTCCTGTTTATTATTCCTTTTATATCACTTACTACCATGTTATAAATTTTATGTAATCATTCTTGTTAATAATGGTCGTTTGGTCAATATTTGGTACATGATTCAAAAATGTAATTCTTATATTTACAAGTTTTTCATGTGGTAAAAGTTTTATTATATCCAGAATTCTATTCATGATTTAGATACCACATATATCATATATATCTAGTATATACATGTATTTATATTAGTACATAACATTTAGAGATAAGAAATGAAATTCACCGTTCATAAAGACGGTAAGCCGTACGTACGCATGAATGATAATTTCATTTCTATTTCGTATTTTGATGGAATGAAAAAAATTATAAATAGGTATATTATAATTCCATTATAATAGAATATATAATTTCATTAACTATATCCTTTATACATTCTATGATTGGTATGAATGAGTCATATCACTTTGAGGGGTCCGTAGTTCGCACTTCTTCAAATGAAATTATCACGTTTACCCATTTTGGAAACCATAAATGTATGATATAAATGAAAAATACATAAGCATAAAGAAAAAGTAAACATAATATATATCATCAATTAATAAAGTTACATCATAATGGCCACGATGAGTGTTGGTTGCAGATATTTGAACATTCATTATTTCGTGAGGCTTAGTTCACCGTCCACAGAAACAATATGTTCCTTACATATTAGTTGGATGTGATTGTAAGTTTAGATAAACTATTTCTCATAACAACAACCTAGTAGATTTATGATACTATTATTGTTATAAATTAAATGAATAAAATGATTTAAGTGGTTGGAGGAGTAAAATAAATGAATAGAATTTAAGAGAAGACATAAACATTAAATCAGGTATCTCTCTTTGGTTTGAACCAAATGGTTTACTTGAATTGCCTTCTTACATGGGGAAGGCTTCTAGGAGTAATATGGGGATTTAGTTAGCTTATTTATGAAAATTATGGACTAGCCAAGGATCTTGATAGGTGTAATGAATGGGTTATAAGTGATGGATTTTTATAAGGGGAGGATGGGCTCTTTTGGAATGTTTAAACATATTATTTTATTATATAATGATATTTGGATTATATAGGTAAAAAACTAATTATATTAGAAGATAAGATGACTAATTGTCGAAATAAAATCATCAAATAATAATTTTCTATGTTTTAGAAATTATTTTAGTCTTTATATTTTTTTTATTTAAATCATTAATTAATGAGGTAAACAATACATCATTATAGTGTCATAAATAATTTGATATATTATAGATATATAAATTATTAACAAAACCATGATTTAGGAAATATTTTTATATTTCTATTTAATATTTACAATGTAATAGATAACTTATGTAACCCTATGTAAAAATTCATTTACTAAAAGATATTTGTTTGTGTCATTTTTCCCTTTCCTTTAAGTTAATAAAAATAAAGTGTCACTATCACTCCTAGGTGGCTCCATGGGTTCCCAAAAAATACCCAAGGATGACCATGGTCGGATATTTATCAACAAAACTTATTATTACACATGTTAGTGTAATTTTATTTTATTATAATATAATTATTTTACCCTTATTAACCTGATTTACCATTTAACCATGGTAAATAAAATATTTACTAAAGTAGATATTTAAAAGTATAAAAATAAAAGATACCTATTTACATAATTTGGAAATACTGATTCAAAATATAGAATCCATTTTTCCAAATTCAAAACATATAAGTGGCAGAAATTAATTTAAAATTAATTTCCCTTGTCAAAACAAATAAGGTGTTTTTAAGAAATAATAACTATCAAAAGATTGACACTTGTTTATATATATTTTCAAAGATAAATTTCTTCCAATGACCAAAATTGGTTTAAATTGTAAAAATATATTTTAATTAAACAATAAAACAAATTAAAAATATAATCTTACCAAATAAATAAATTAAATTAAATGGAAGTTGTGAATTAAAATACAATATTTTCCACTATTCATTAAAAAAATGTACTTTTTTTGAAAAATACCAAAAATTTACCCAATGTAAATTTTGATGTCCTGATTCGAAATAATAATTATATTTTTTCAAATATAAAATAAAAAAGTTAGAAAAAATATATTTAAAGAGGGTTCCCCATCAAAAGGTAGTAATTTGACCTTTTAATGAATATTAGAGTATTTATGCTTAAAATTAAATTGTTTCTTATTTTATGCCTCTAAAATTTATTGGATAAATGTAAAAACAGTTAAAATACATTATATTTATATTGTAGTTAGTTATCACTATTCCCTCCAAAACAATGACTAGGCGTTAACTAACATTTACAATAATAACATTATATTATTACTGTGCAATGTAAGATTTCAAAAAAACTCATTATTGGGTATAGGGTACACCATCGAACATAGAGTCCCATTTAAAAATAAATTAATATTTAATTCACTAAATCTAATATATATAAAAATTATTTATTCATTATATACCAAGGATGTTACAATTTCTCTCTACCCGGATGAAGTCTTGAGAAAAGTGGAAGAAATAGTAAATGAATAATGAGTAACTTTTCTTACTCATAGAAAGTTGAAAAGGTGAATTTTCAAGATGTCTAAAAAATTCCAACAAAGACTAAATTTGAATGTATGGAAAAATTCTGTGGATGAGGTGATCAATCTGGTCATCACGCCAAAAGATACCTGAAACTCCTTCCAAAAAAATTTTCTTATAAAAAGAAGGAAAATAAAGCTAAAAATAAGAAGGTTGATGAGAGAGATTTTGTTGTTAAGAAAGATTTGAAAGCAAGTATGAGGAAAAAAATGGATTCATGGTAGTGGATTTTCTTCACACATGACAGGTGATATAAAAAATCATGGAACATGTTGAATGTCATGATGTAGGAGGAGTTACTTTTGGAAATGATAGTTCCTTAAACATTAAGGGAATTGGAACGGAAGAGATTGAAGTAGAGAAACTAAAATCTACAGATGTATTTATTGTTGATGGGTTAAAACATAACATACTTAGTGAAAGTCAACTTTTTTTCTTATGGAAAATAAGTTATCTTCAGAAATGATTCTTGTATCATCAAAATTGTGAAAAATGGAAGAGTGATTAGAAAAAAGACAAAGAACAATGGAGAATATCTTTCAAATTGGAGAATCGAATAAGTCTTGTCATTTGAGTGATGAAGATGAAAACATGATGTGGAAACGCAGACTTGGACACCTTGGGTAGAAGAACATGAGTAAGATTTCTAAAGTTTATACTGTATGGAATTTTCCAGAATTGAAAAGAAGAGATAAAGACATTTATATTACCTTTCAGAATAGAATGATGACTAACAAAATCCATAAAAGAGTTGAGATTAAATCTATCAAACCACTTGAGCATATTCATCCCAATCTATGTGGGACGATGAGACAAAAATAAGAAAAAGAAGATATATACTTTATAACTTTTACTTATGATTTCACACAGATGACAAACATCATGTTCATGAAGCACAAGACAAAGAGTATTGAAATGTTCAAATTCTTTAGAAAATATGTTTGAGAAAGTGTTGGGGGATTCCATAAAGATGTTGAGAACAAATAATGGTACTGAATTCACAAACAATGATTTTAAAACTTATCTAAGAAATCATAGTATCAAAAATAAGTATAATGATCCATATACTCCCCATCAAAATGGAGTAGCATAAAGGAATAATAGGAGTTTTGTGGAAATAGGAAGAGGTATGTTAGAAGAATAAAATATTTCAAAATTCTTTTGCAGAGAAGAAATTTGTATTGTTGTACAAGTTCAAAATAGATTCTTCCAAAGACCAAAATCCAACATTAATCCTTATTAAACGTGGAATATGAAAAACACCACATTGAAATACATCAATTTTATTGAATCCCTTTTTTCTCAATGTTAAAAAACAGGATATGGAATGTTTGATGTGAATGAATAATAAGGGACTTTCATGGGTTATTCACCAAATGGGTGACGTTAAAAATGTTAGAAAAAAGGATTAAAAATTTTAGTGTACTAATATGATGTAATAGTAATTTAAAATCAATTTTCCTTAGGAAATTTTTTTCCGAATACTTAGGATGAAAGATTGGAGAAAATCACAAATATGGAATGTTCTCCAAAACAACATCATCATGATTTAAATTAGTCATGTGGGGAATAAAGTGATACTAGGAAAGAAACCAAGATATTTACTACCATAAAAAAGCATGTTGAATGTGAAATTTTTTTTGGAATCAAAAAGAATCTAGTAGATTCAAGAAGGATGTTGATATTAGAAAATCAAACTTCACTTATCTCATAAGATGAACTAGAATCAGTATTAAGGGCTATAAAACATAGAGAATGGGTGGATTCTATGAATGAGGAGTTGGATCATATTGAGAATAATGAAACATGGGAACTTATTCCAAGTATAAAAAATTAAAATGATATTTTAACCAAGTGGGTTTATAGAAAAAAATTGAATTAGTGTGGAGATGTTTCAAGAAACAATGAAATACTTGATTGTAAAGGATATACAAATCAGGAAGGAGTGGATTTTGATGAATACTTTTCCCCCATTGCATGTCTATAAACTATTCAAATGGTTCTTGTAATGGTTTCCCATCAATATTAAAATGTTTATAAGATGGATCTATGGTCAGTATTCATGAATGGTGAGATTGGGGATGAAGTTTACATTGAACAAACCTGTGGGTTTTTACTTAATGAGGATGAAACCTATGTTTTTAAATTGAATAAATCCTTGTATGGGCTAAAACAAGCCCCATGTTCTTGGTGTTCGATGTTTGAAAAATGTTTATAAAATATGAACCTTTCAAAACGAAAATTTATTGTAACTTTTATGTGAAAAATTTTGATTCTGGAACATTAATTACAATTATTTATATGGATGATATAATTTATACTAGTGATGAAGAAAATTATTGTGAATACTTTTCTGAAGAGATAAAGAATAACATTGAAATGTCAATGTTAGGGAAACTAACTTTCTTCCTTGGCATACAAGTTCAAGAAAAATAAAGATAAATTTTTTTTCATTAAAAGTAAGACAAAGAATTGTTAAGGATGCTTGGAATGGATGAATAAAAAGAAGTTTCAACTACTATTCTAGTGATCACAATGTTGAAAAAATATTAATTTGAATAAGTGTGAATCAGAAATATTTTCAGAAGCTGATAGGAAGTATTCGTTAACCTACTTCTTCATGTAATTATATTGTTTATTTAGTTACTTTATATTCTAGGAATCAGTGTAATTTGAAAGAATCACATATGTTGGCAGAAAATAGGATTCAACAATATATCAAAGGAACAACTTCATATGGGTTTTTATACAAACAATTATTGAGATAATGTTTCATGGTTACACTGATGTGGATTGGGGTGGTGATTGTTTTGATAGAAGTTCAAGGAGGAACATTTCTCTTGGGTGAATGTTGGGTGATTTGGCATAGAAAGAAACAATGTTCAGTAACTTTGAGCCCAACCGAATCTAAATATGTTTTAGCTACATAGGACTGTACTCAAATGATGTGGATGAATGTTTAGTTGTGTGATTTGAATGTAATAGTTTCAAAACCATTGAAGATACATTATGATTATCAGTGTGAAATTGATCTTTCTATGAATCATGTCCAACGCCCAAGATAAAAACACATTGACCTAAAATATAAGTTCATAAATGAAAAAGTTGTTGCAAAAGATGTTTTTATGGAATAAAGATCAACAATGTATCATATTGTTGATATATTTACAAAATTAATGTATAAGGAATGTTTTTTTGAATTGAGGCTGCAACTCCATGTAAAACCTCCTCCCATGTCTTCCTAAACCTCATAAGAAAAATCCCCCACTGTGCTTTGGATTATGTTGACAAAGGGGGAGAGTAATAAAACCTTTTTCATTTGTAAGAAGATTTTACATAGATTTATTTTATGAATTTGAAGTTGTGGTAATCATATGATGGGGGAGGAAAAAGAAAAGTGATAAAGGGAACAATAAAAGTAAAGAGGTAGTTTGAGTAAGGGGAGTTAATCTTTACATGGTTGCAAAATTTTCGTTCCACTGAGAGATGGAAATTGTTCAAAAACATTACTTTATCCAGTAATGTGGTGTCAGGACACTCTCTTTTGGGATATGAAATATTTTGATAAAACTCCAATGCATGAGTTATTCAAAAATTATGAGAGATGGAAAAGTTTTTAACAAAGGTTTTCAACAAATTAAAAGGGAGATATTGAAGAAAATTTATGGTGATTTTTTTAACAGTGTTTTTTATTTTTTGACTACTAACCTTTTTTTTGAAGAATAATTTTGATATACAGAATGTTTAAGTTAATGGTTATTGGAAGAATTTTTCTTTTCTAATAAAGAATGAAGATGATGGGTTTATGGAAGTTGTAGAGAATAATGAAATTTGATGAGGTTGAAAGAAGCTAGTGAGTTTGAAATAAGTTTTTGAGTTTGAAAGATTTTTATAAAGTCATTTTTGTTGCTGAAGAATCTTGAATGAGGATGATGTTGTTGAGTCAGAAGATAGAAAATTTCTCAATCATTCTAATCAAAATCAGATGATGAATTACTAGTCTTAATGTCCACAAAAATCATGAAAATTTCCATGATAAAATATGATGAATAAATTGTGAAGAGGTTTGATGTTTTCTCCTGAGAAACATTATGAGAAATTTTGGAACCTGATTTTGGAACCTGATTTCTGAACCTGATTCTTGAGAAAAAAAGATCTTAATTTCATAACATGATTCCTAAGAAATAAAGAACCTAATTTATGAAACTAATTCCCGAGAAAACCACAACATGATTTGAAAGCTGATTCTTGAGAAAATCAGAACCTGATATCTGAACCTGATTTCTAAGGAAATTCAATACCTGATTTTTGAACAATTTGGAACATTAATTCTACACACTTTTGAACCTTATTTCTGAGTAATTCGGATCCTTATTTCTGAACAATTCAAAACATGATTTTTTCAAAATTCGGAACCCGTTTCTAAAAAATCCAAAAACTAAATTCTGCACAATTCAGAACCTGATTTCTAAGTAAATCATTACTTGATTTCTGACCAATTTGGAACCTTATTTCTGCATAATTTGGAATCTGATTTCTAAACAATTCGGAACCTGAATTCCATACAATTCGAATCTTGATTTCTCAGTAATTTTCCAGCTGATTTCTGAACAATTCAGAACATGATTTCTACATATTTTGGATCCCTAATTCTGAATAATTCAGAACCTGAATTGGGCACATTTCATAATGTGGATTCTGAGTAATTCAGAACCATATTTCTGAACAATTTGGAACATAATTTTTATATAATTCAGAACCAGAATTCTGAACAATTCTAATCCTTATTTATACAGAATTTGGAACCTCATTTTTGATTAATTTGGAACCTAACTTCTGAGCAATCTGGAACTTGGTTTGGGCATAATTCAGAATCTGATTTCTGCACAATTAGGAACCTAATTTATGAGAATGTGTCTAATAAATTCAAAACCAAGATCCACTATTATCATTTAGAGAAATATATTAAGACTTCATGATGGAAATTTTTTTTTAAACTTTTCATAAATCGTAGAGAACTTTAAGGATTAATGAATAAGTCAAATATTGATGATTAAATGAAAGATATTTGCAGAGTATTTGAGATTTGAGGAAGTAGGAAATATTTTCAAGATTCTCACATTTGTTTTCCGGGTATCCTATAAATATGTGCTCAGTTTATTCAAACATTTGTAACATTCAAACACGTGGAAAAGGAGGAGTGCTAGAGAATTCAATGTGAAATGTTCCAACCAATATTGAAGAATTTTTTCATTGAGTGTTTAAGGAATGAAGTAATCGAAACCATGCTTACCCTTCTAAGAAGATCAAAATCAGCCAAATCAGACTGAGGATTCGGACTAGGCATTTGTTTAAGGGATTCAACAATGTTTTTATTAATTTTTTGGCACATTATTTCATTAAGAAAACATTGTAAATTGATGGGAGTCAGTAAATTTTTATTATTGAGATATAGAAGGTGTCTAACGGTATTTGACATAAGTTGTATACACTATGTCATTATGGTGGACATCCATAGGACCACAAGAGTGGGTATGGAAAGTACAGAGTTATTGACATTGAGGTTGATCCTTGTATATCATGTGTGCCATACTATCTTTTTGAATCTTGAATTATTTATTATTTGTTAATGCCTTATAAAGAGTGAAATTTTAACTAGTCATAGGGGTTAAGTTTATTAAACTTTTGAAACATATAAAAACTGAACAACTGATTCAACTCCCCCTTTCTCAGTTTTTATTTGATATTTTGAAATTAAATACTTATTGAATACCAAAATCAAAGAATACATAGATATTTCAATATTCCATAATACTATAAAAGAGATTCTAAAACACTTTTTTGGAATCTGATTACATTAACACATAATCATTCCACAACATTGTGGTCATACTCAATATCACCAATAGTGATCTCTTTTGATTTGCCTTTTTCATTGGTCTTAAACGGTTTTTGACATCAATAATCATCCATAACCACTAGATTATGGCATTGGTCATCATAATGCCACATTTACTTGCACTTATAGCATTGATGTTTGGGTGGTGCATTCTCTGTAGTCTTTTCTCTAGTCACATCACAAGCAACATTTTTCCAATTAATTCGACACTCAACTTCTCGATGACCTTATTTTCCACAATTAAATTATTTTCCAATCCCATTAATACAATATAAACCATGATTCTTTCCACACATTGAGAATACAGAAACATTCATCTTATTTTCACAATTGTTTTGAGATTTTCCAATGAACTCTATCTTTAATTTCTTGTAAAAATCATTAAATTGATATGTACCACCAACTTCTAGTTATACCATGATAACACGGTGAAAAATCTCTTCATAGGTACAAAAGTATCTTATATCTAATTACCTTCAATGACATGGTTTTGTAACACCGAGGAATTGGTCAACTTTACTTCCTGGTTGGATGATAAATCCAGAATCATACCTTGAATGTCTTGTAAAATTTTCCTCCTATGTACCAAAAAATTCATAATCCTTTATCTTAAGCTCATGGAACACCATTTACATATTTGTTTGAAGAATAAAAGGAATGTGATTATTGAGAAATATGTTCTTGAACTCTTCTATTCCATGTATACAATTTCATCTTTCAGCCATGTATTCTTGATTAGAGTCCACCATTGGTCTGTTTCACCATAAAAATGATAAACATCCAAAATGACTTTTTCATGTTTAGAACAGTGAAAGATGGAAGATATATTTTCAATGGTATAGTTCCATTGTTTAGAAAAAAGTGGATCATATGACCCATTGAAAGAAGGTGGATGTTTCCACATAAAGGACTCAATAGAATGTTGTTCCCATATCTGCTCATTTTGAAGTCCAAAATGATTTATAGATTGTGTAAGTATTGAAATAAGTTTTTTCATTCTATCTCCCATAAAATTTCGTTGTTCATGAGGAAAATAATTTCATTTTCCCTTGCATTGATCATTAACATTGTTCTTTCTAGTTCCATACATTGTCTAAAACCCAAAAATAATAGTGTGATACAAACAAAATCATAATAAGAAAACAACTTAGTCAAGAGGGAGTACATTCTATCTCCAAAATATTAGTTTTATTCATTGGTTATTCATGATCGTTACCATATATATAGGATTCAAACCTATAGTTAAACATAACCATATGGGCGCCCCTATAACTACCTTCGAAATATCTATAGGGATCTCACTACTGTATTATCATCCTAGATTCCAAAGGTTAACTAAACCAACCCTTTGATACCAAATCTATCAAATAAATCTTGACATACATGTACATTCCATTTATTTTTCATAATACTTAATACCTTACACAAATATACGCCCAAATACTATATTAGTTGTGTGTATTTGGAAACATGTAACATAATTATCTAACATGGTGAATGATCATGTCTCCCATAAAGATCTTCCCTATTTTTCTCTACATAAAACATTTATTAATATCCAAGGGAAATGAAAACATTAAAAGGGTGAGCTCAGATTCTCAGTAACCGAAAACATTGAGAACATAAAACAAACCATAAAAATAAGAATGTAAAAACAATAACATAATGGTCAAATATCAAAATATTGACTCATAAAATTAATCTTGGATTTAAGTAAGGAATATATCATAAAGGAAAATTATCCATGATAAAATAGAATTTTCATAAAACATGGAATTATGGAATACAAATAAGAACATAAAATGATCTCCATAGTAGCTAAGGCACTACTTCCAAGACCATCATAGTGGACAAAGTCCATTACTCAACTGGGTTTAAATGTCGTTCTAGCCCTATATTACTGAACCATATATACTTTTCATTCCAGTCATTTTTATCTCATGAGATATTAATCCTTACCCAATTAGTTTGTTGTAGATATAGGTCCCACCCATCTCATTATCAAATCATTCTTACGTGTTTCAAAAAACACATACCATTCACCATATCATAACCCAAAGATAAAAAATGGGTTTCTTAAACATTATTCTATTATAATCCATATAAAATAAATTATTTTCATAAAAATAAATCTATCATAAACACATTATAATCAAATTAATAATAGGTATGGAAACAGTAGCCTATTTCATCTTAGATGGAAAATAATTTTCATAAAATACTTGAAATTAATTCTTGTGGAAAATATAATTTGTCCTTCAAAAACATTTTCTTTTATAAAATGTCATTCAATTTTAAACGAAATGAAATTGTTTTAAAACACACTTGAAATCAAGTATATGAGGCTTTATGGAAATAATTCATCATGAATGTGTACGAATCCATTCACGTTGTATAAGTTAAATAACGTAATTCTAATACTCTTGCTGGAAAAGTAAAAAACTACCTTTTATAGTAAAAAAAGAAACATTCCTTCCAAAATATGTAGTAAGAAATGGGTAAAAATGACTTCAAACATAAATATATTAATACTAAATATTTTATCAAATCTTTTTTCAAAAACATGGACATGAAATCTAAATATAACCCCAGTAAATACTTACATATAAACAATCTCAGGTAAAAATGAGATTGAAAAATTATCTCTTAATATTGTCCAATATGCTTTAAATGTATCCAAAAAACATGCATAATGATTTAAATATTGTAATTTACTTATTTTGGATTCATACACATTTTTATGTATCATATATGATCATATTATCATCCCTCTGTTAGTAACATTTCATTGTCATCTGTTATTCTGATATTAACTACATTATGTTCATGTTATACATATTTGGTTATAGTTATATCATTTAAATAATGATATTATTATAATACATGTCATATTTATTCATTAAATTCATGTATATAATCATAGTTTAATAAAGTTAATGTAGAATGAATCACATCTCATTGTGTGGATGGTAGAACGTACATACACACGAGAGACAATATCATTCAATTAATGGTTAAATGGTATAAAATTGTATGGTATAATAATTATAAAGAATATTTATCATTTATATTCATTATTTAAAACCACTATACGCATCCTTATACCGTTCATTAATTATGTGTTGTTGAATAAAAAATTACACAACATGGAGATGGTAAGTCATATATACGAACACATGGTGATATAGTTATTCATAGGATAGATAAAATGAGGTATAATATTGTCCTATAATTACAATTACATCTCTTAATGTATATTATGTAGGATTTTTTAATTTATTATGGGAATAATAGAATAAGATGAAGTATAAGAAGAAACAAATTTTGAAAGAGGTGATAAAATTATTACCTCTTTTTTGAGTATCTCCTTTTGATTTCCACAAATTGTATCCTTATAATGTATTTATGCCGAAAGTTTGGTCTCTAGGATGAAGGTAGAGAAGATTAAAGATTATTTGAGCATAATTTGGACAATCCATGGGGCTTGAGTGGTGTGAGTGAGTGGGTAGATGTGGTGACCTTTAATAAGAGAGAAGAGGGGCACTATAGGAAGGTCTTGAAATATTATTTTATTATAAATCGATTATAGAATTATAATAGCTAAAAAGTGATATATGTTGAAGCTAAAATATGTATGGGTCGAAATAATCTCAACCAATAGGTCGTAGTCTAGTTTAGAAATTTTTTTAGCCTTTTCCTTTTTTCATAACCCATATTAAAATAACGCAACTCTTACAACATCTTCTTGTATAGTTTACAATATATGGTAAATATAATTCCTATAAAATTATAGAAGTACCTAAAGTGGATAAATAATGATATTTGAAACATTATATAAGTTAGTTGGATGAATATTATAATTTTATAACTATTATATCATTTAATAAAATAATATTTGTTTTAAAAACTCATTTATGTAAATTTTGACACTATTTAGTAATTGATTATTTTTATTTCTATATGAAATTGATTGATTAAAAAAAAAACTACATTAACTCAAATATAACATGCCATCATTGTCCAAAAAAATCAAGAATGAAATCAAAATTTTCAAATTAATTTTGTTTTAATATTTTTAACAAAATTTATTTGAATCTTTCATTAATTTGGTAATCACTAGAACATCATGGTGTCATAAATAGATTTATATACATAGTGTATAAAAATTATAAACAAAATTAGATGACGTAGTAAATATTTTTTTAATTTTAATGAAAACTCATTTTCAATGATATATGTTATATAACCCCACCATAAAATTGTTTTTTTAATGATACATGTTCATGTTTTATTTCCCTTTACTTTAAATTAATTATTATAACATGTCATTTTCACACTCAATTGGCTCCCAAATGCAATAAGTTCAGCCTAACAATTATTCTGGTCACTCATGACTCATGTTATAATATTAAGACATGTTTTAGGGTTGATATATATTATTATAATATTATTTTTATCCTTATTTAACAAATTTACCCTTTAACCATAGTAAATAAAACAATTACAGAACATACTATTCATAATGTCCATAAATAAAATATACCTATTTACATAATTTGGACCTTTTGATTCTAAATATGGAATCTATTTTTTGAAATTCAAAACACATAAGTTTAATTAATTAATTCAATATTAATTCTCATTGTGAAAACTAGAAAGCGGGGTTTTAAGAAGTAAAAACTATCAAATGATTAACATGTGTTTATATCCAATTTAAATGTGAAATTACCTAAAATGATTACAATTAGATTAAATTAAAATACATATTATAATTACACATTAAAAAATTAATATTATAAACTAAATATATCAATAAATTATACAAAAAGGCATTTTAAAAATACTCCTTGCATTAGAAAAATAGAACAATTTCAACTAAGGTAAATTTTTATGCCCCACATCCAAATAAGAAGTTAATTATGTCAAATATAACCTATAAAATTGTCAAAAACTAGATTCAATCATCGTTATCCATCAAAAGGTGGTCAACTATTTTTTAATACTTTTTTTATATGAAAAAATGAATTTTTTCTTATATAATATGTTGACAACATATAAGATGAATTTAAAATGCTACATTGAATATTATATATATATATATATTTAACTAATAATATCCATAAAGAGTAATTTTATTACTTTCTAGATTAGTTTTTTCATTTAAAATGTTTTTTTTTGTTTTTTAGAAGGATGTTAATACTATCCATACCATCCATTATAATGACTAGGTTAATATATATACATATCACATATACTAGATCCTGTGTGAAATTAATTCTATCAAAAGAACATAAAATTGTGTGTTACACAAGACAAGAATAGTGTTGTGTATACTTCAAGCTAATATATTGTTGCGTACAGTGAAAGATAATCTTTGTGTATCATATAACACAAGACATCAATGAAATTTAAAATAATATATCTCAAAAAATCTCAGGTTGTTATAGTACATGATCGTCAAATGATGCTTCTTGTAAGAGAGATCTTTTTCTAACTGTACCACATTTGGATTTAGTACATGTGATGGATTTGTTATGTAACTCTTCAAGAGGGATACATAAAATATAACATGTACTTGATAAATGTTAGAAGGAAGTGCTAGTATATATGCTACAACTACAACACAATCAAGAATCTCAATGGGGAAAATGTAGCTGGGACTGATCTTTCCCTTCTTCCCAAATCTCACATTCCCAATCCATGTTGCTATGCCGAGGAATACCATGTATCTGACCTCAAACTATAGGCCCAATCAATAATTTTTTTCATACTTATACTACCAAATTTGGGCTACCTTAATGTATTGGTGAATGGTTTTCACCTTTTCCAAAATTTCCTCAACCACTTCACGTCGTCATAAAAAAGTTTCACAACGTTAAATATATCTTGGCATTCCTATACATTTTTACCCAAAAAGGACATGATAAGGAGCGACTTGGATGCTTGAGTGGAAACTGGTGTTGTAAGATAATATTTCAAGAAGTAGGTGTTGATACCATCTTCCATTTAAGTCCATAAAACATTATCTCAACACTTCATAAAATGTATAAATAATCAATTCAAATTGGCCATTGGTTTGAGGATGATAATTTGTATGGATTTTCAACATAGTTTATAGAAAATGTTTAAGAATTTTCAAGAACATTGATGGGAATCTCATATCATGATCATTTACAATCGATATTGGTACTCCATTAAGTCAAATAAATTATCAGATATATATCTATACAAGATGATGCAGTGATATGTCCTCTATAATTACGATAATGTTAGTTTTCTTTGTTAGATTATCCACAACAACCCACAAATAATTTTTTCTTATGGATGTCTTCAAAATTTTAGAGACAAAGTCATTGGTGATTAATTCCAATTTACATGTTGGTATAGGTAATGGTTACATCATCCCTTTATACTTTTTTCTTTTTGTCTTTAATTTCAAAAAAAAAACTAGTCAATTTGAAGTATATTTAGTGATCTATTTATTTTTATTGTCCGAACAATAGTGATCATGGAGATCTCTATGCATCTTTGTGCTTCATTGGTGAATAGAGAGGGTTGATCCATGTGTTTCATTCATAATCTCTTTATTTATATCAAGATTGGATTGTACAGATATTCATGACCGAAATCTTACAAATCATTCCTCCTGAATTTTAATCATTGATTACTTCCCAATTCCCATAGCTTTCACCTTCATCTAAATATCCACATCATTTCTTGGATCATCCTTTATTTTCTCAATGATGGATGGTTGAAAAATCATTTGAAAAATGATTGGTGGCGTTCCATCCATAATTATTCAAATTTCTATACTTTCCAAATCTATAAAGACTAGATCCTCATCCATTTTCATCATTCACAATGTTGTAGGATCATTTCTACATAGAACATTTTCCATATTATTAACATTTATAGGATAATAGTGGGTTGAGTAGTCATAGTCCTTGATAAGATCCAACAATTTTCAATGGAGGATAATAATCTCTTTCTTTATGAATATATATTTTAGGCTCTTATAAATATTATATATTTCACATTTCTCCACATAGAGATAATGGTGCCATATGTTTTGTCTGATGATAATAGTTGCCTACTCTATATCAGGAGTGTTATAGTTTTTCTCATTAAATTTCATCTTCCTCAAGACATCGGTTTTCACTTTATAATTTTTTATTAAGACACATCCATATCAATTCTTTGAAGAATATATGTATAACAAAAAGAGTTCCCCATATGTTGGAATTGTGAGTACTAGTGTAGTGACAACCCACCTTCTCAACTCTTTGAAATAGTCTTCACATATAGTGGTACAAAAAAACCCCAGTCCATTCTAAGTCATATTTGTTAATGTGTTTGAAAATCATGAGATGTTATTAAAAAATCCTTGGTAATACCATGATAGGCCAAGAAAACAATGGATCTACATTAAATATGTTGGCATGGACCAATCATCAATTTACATTATCTTAGAAGGGTCTACAGATATTTTATTACTGGTGATAACATACCCCATAAATGATTCTTTCTCTATACATAAATCAAATTTATTTTGTATTTAATAATGTTGTTCCCTTATAAAATCCTATTGATAAGTATTTAAATGGTCATCATTCCCCCTTTCTCATGGAGTATATTATAATATAATTAATATAGAGCTCCAAAAATATTTCAAGGTAATATCTAATGACTATCATCATTAAGTCTATGAATATTTATGGAGAATTAGGAAGTCATAATGGAATCACTATGAACTCATAGTTTCCATACCTCATTCAAAATGCATACATGGGAAAATACTCTTTCCTCTCTATTAATTTTTTATATCACAACCAAAGATCCACCATAGAGAAATTCTTGGTCCCACAATGTTGATAAAAAAATTTATCTACCAGTGGCAAGGAATACTTGTTATTTATCATTGTTTTTTCATCTCATGACAATCAATATTGAGGTTCATTGATCCATACTTTTTATTGAATAATAGGGAATGGTTCACCTAATCGTGTAGCACATGGGCATATAAAACCCTTGTATAGATTCTCTTGTAACTACTCCATTAGTTACTCCAACTCAATGGTGGCCATTCTATGAGGCTTCATTGATATTAGAATATATCTAAGAATAATTTTAATGGAGAACTGAAAATCTTAGTTTGTTGGAAGACTATAAAATTCTTTAGAGAACACATCAGTGTAGTCCCTTACAATGGGAATGTATTTGATGATGATTATCTCCTTTGTCTCAATAATTTGAGATAGATATTCCTACTCATATAGAAATGACATCTACAGTTGAGATGACAATTTTGAAGGATAGTCATAAACTTCCTAACACTTTTGTAGAATTGGAGGATGCCTCAGGATTTAAAGAGTGATCTTAATAACCCGAATGTTAATGATTGATTTTTAAAAAGATAGCCAATACATTCCCAAAATAGCATCAATCTACGCCAAAGTATGAAATGATAATATGGGAGGTTCATTCCTAAAACATTAATTAGAGAGGAGTTATATACATGGGATTCACTAATTTCCCTATTTTATATTCTCATAGATAACTCAAAATCAATATTTTTTGGTGATGTTTCAATAGTTCTACAAAACATGTCCGATATGAATGAATTCATTGATCTAGAATAAAATAGTACATTCTATATTTTTTAATGAATAACCAACATATCTATCCATGCATATTTTTTTGGATACAACTATATAGTAGTGAGGGAATAAGAATTCCCTTGCTCTAATTTCTTTTGTTGATTGTCATGTTAATTACCATCGAGGACTTGGGGTTTAGTGCACTAGATTTCATAGTGATCTTTCCCTGTACAGTTCAAGAATTAAACCATAAATGTTTCTCTTTTATCCTTCACCACATAGTCCCAATTACTCAGGAATATTCTACATTCAGGATCTTAGAGGCCTTCTATCTCACACTGGAAGCATTTCACCATCCATTTGTTGTAATTCCCACAATGATTATTCCATCATTTTTTACTTCGGTGTGGTTGTTTTTTCATTCCTCCTTTGCCATTAGATCACCCATATCGACATATTATTTTTAATTTATTATCTCCATATCCATGGGACCATTCTCTAAATCTATCATCAATTGGAGAGAACATCGACCAACTAATTCATATCTCCCAATGTCCTGAATAGCTAGAGCCTTTTGAATGTTTGGTTTTAAATAGCTAAATAATCTATCAATTGTGCTATCATTGTTTCTTACAAAACCTAAAGTGTACCATGAAATCCTTTTGAAATTTTCATTATATTCCATTAAAGATTAATCATCCCTTTTCATCAGCTCTAAGAATTATATCTCTATATTTTTATAAAGACTTCATGGAAAATACAATGTAGAGAATATTTTAGTAACATCCTCCCACTCCATATCATCAATTTCATCCTTTATCTTGGTGTTTATAATCAATTCCCATCATTTATAAACCTCTGGATCTAAACAATAAATAGTTAGAGTCACATTCTCCATCTCATAATAATAAAGAATAGAAAATATCTTCTCCGTTGACCAGACCAACTATTACATGACTAGTGGATCAAGAGATCCACTAAATGTTAGTGGTCATTTCCAAATAAAGGATTTGATAACTAGTTCCCACCTATTAGGTGATGGAGGAAGTTCCAAATTATTCAGGTTGTTATTCATATCCTGAAACAGCTTGGTAAGCCTCACCATGACATTTTGAACTCCTCTTCCTAATGTATTGGGGATGTCATTCGGGAAATCACTATATCGTCCCTCGGATGGGTTTTTTCCCTGGTATTTCCAAGTTCCTACCATTTTTTAAAATAGAAAATGTTTGAAAAAAAATAAGTCAACAAGTCATCAATATATAATTTATTAATTTGTGAAATTATATCTAATAGAATATATTGTGGGATCCCTATGTTTATCATTTAAAAAAATATTCTTAGGTGATTTCGTATAATTAGTCTCAAACTAATGGTTTCCACTAAGACTCTATAATACTAATTCCAAAATTAACTAAGCCATGCTATAATAACAACTATAGCAACCCAACTTTTTCATACATGACTATTACATTATTCTAAAGAGAAATAACATAATATTTCTAAAGAAAAAGGATCCAAAGGTTTACTGTATTAGAAAAATAAAAACCATACAAAAGTTATATATATTAAAACATAAACATATATTTAATTCTTTTTTATAGATTTTATTTTCCCTCATGTTTTCCATGGTACAAGAATTTACCAGAGGATATACATTCGAACAATGGGTGAGCTAACATCCTAGTAAGATAATGAATAAGAGACACAAAACATTGATGATCCTAATCATCATCATTATATCATAAGAAAAAGAACATATTCATAATAATGAGAGAAATATTTAGATAAATTCATGTAATTTGTCAATTAATAAAAATGAATCATCATTCCATAGTGGTAAAAGAGAGCACATAGTTATGAACAAAGCTATTATCATGTTCACACATAATATATGTGAATAATCATAAAAGTATCATTGTGAACAAATATAACATCATGATCACTCATATTTCACCTTATCCTGTGAGATAAATCACAAAAACCAAAAAATTGGAGAGCAATATAATTCAAGGAACACCCATCATATCATAACATTTATATAATCACACATGGCACATAGAACATAAATCAATCTTAGACATTAAATATCCTCTGGAATGTAAGTGGGTTTCATTTGATATTCAGAAAGTATAAAATTGTGAATAAACCTTGTGGTTACAAAAATAAAAGGGAATAAAAGAATTTTGATAAGAATCATCAATCTTGATTGAAGAAAAAATAATCTAACAATAGTAAAAGATGTATTTCTTAGAAAGAAGATTTATTCTAAAAAAAATATTTTCATTTTTCAGAAAATAAAATTGGAAGAATGTATATCCTAGATAATAAAAAGTATGAACATTGAAATTATATTTATGTAATATCAGAAGAACATGCATATTTAAATTTTTAATTAAAGAGGAATACCCCAATGAAACAAAATTGGGTTTGATAATCCACTTACCTTATGTCTGAATGCTTTATTTACATTAATATTTGAATAATCAAATTAAATTATTTAAAATAAATAAATTAATAACCACTTATTCTTTCATTTTATATTTTCATGTTTTATTAAGTTAATTTATGTCTTTTTTATGAGTTATAGAGTTTGATTTTATTTTTTGGGGATGATCGTTTTCCTGGTTTTCATGATCAGTTCTATTTTTAAAAAGTATAGAAGTTCATGCACTATGAGAATAATTCTCCAAAACTGAGATTATATTCTATTAGTGAACATAAATAAGTGTAGTTGGTATTATATATCATATTGTTATGTGGTATAATTATGATTTATTAGATATAACATCATTGAAAATGATTTAATATATTTAGCAGTTTGTATGACCATTATAAGCTTATCACATCATGTCTATGTTTATAGGTTACAAAACATTACATAACATATAATATGTACAATATAATAATATTTTACAACTTTAATGGTTTTAGAAATAGCCTTGATGGTGGTAGTGAAAGATGAAAACACAACATCCACAGTGGAAAAAAAATCAACACACCACCGATATTATTTACATTTTTAGAATAAAAGGGAAAGGGGTGAGGTTTAAAGATTAATTATTAAATTAATATAATAACATTACATTACATAAAATTTAATGTTGTTATAATTCCACATGGAGATGTTTAGTTGAGTAGATGATAAGAAAATAAAATAAATTCAAATGAGATTAAAAGAAAAAGAAAGATGAATTTACCTCTTGAAGTTATCCTCTATGAGAACCTCCAAAGGGAAAAGGGTTTGGCCTCTCTATCACACCAAATGATCTTGGACAATGGGGTATTTGAAGTTTTTTGATTATTATGAAAAAATTCAATGCATATATGGTTCGATGAGAAGAGGTGGTGAGGGGTCTCATTAATATGGGAGATGAGTGTTTTTTTATTATTTTATTCATTAGTTTATTATATTGGATCAAAAATATCAATAGTTGGAACCATATCACTAAATACATTAAAATAATAAATGATATTTGATATTATTGGATTACATCAGCCATACATCATTAATGACTAAATAATCCATGTATTTAGCTGATATTATACATTATTTATTTCACAATTCAAAATAATAAAACTATTTTAGTATAATCCAAAAAACTCACCATAACTATTTTGTGATGTGAAAATTTATAAAATGAACTCTATTTTATTAAAATTACTTTTTAAATATGAGAAATTTAATTTTTAATTAAAATATTCATGTATTCAAAAAATACCAATTGTAAAATTACAAAGGATTTGATGACACCTTGAAAAATTACTTACGGTCCCATAAAATCATCTTATAATCATAATAAAAAAATATTAATTATTGAATACATTTTAATAAAAAAAATTATTTTAAATTATTATATTTAATATTATATTTAAATAATAAATTTTTATTGAAAAAAACACTTAATTTATCATTTTGAACACATTTATTTTCTTATACCATTAAATAAATATATCCAATATTAATTTATAAGATGGATAAATTTAATTTACACATTCATAGATGATTTTATGATTTTATTTGATGGATTACTTTTCCTAATGGTCACATTACTATTCCAAAGGTCATGTTACTATTCCATTAGTATAATTTTATTAACTTATAGAAATAAAACTTCTTCCCTTCATTTTTTAGTTATGATGTATATTCTACTTTATCCATCAGATTTATGGGATTTATAATATATGAAATAATTATTTGAAGGGAATTTCCATTGATTAAATTTTTCGTTTTTACATTGTTCATTTAATGATCCAAGTAATGAACACCGTCAGTTCATCTAGATTAAATTAAATGAAATCCCATTGCAATTAAACCAATAATATTAAAAACATAATTCATGTGTGTCACTAAATGATGAAGTCATATCAACTTTATTATACATAATTAATAGTAGTAATATCCCATCTTAGTTAATTATGGATTCCTTTGAATGTGGGTTATCTATTCCTAGGAACATGTTCATTACCAAATTCCACAGTCTCCTAGTTTCATTACTAATTGAAAAATAGTAGGAAAAAGAAAATAAAACACTATAACACCACTTTGTAACATCCTGAACCAAGAACCACCTATCCCAAGCCCCAAGCAGGTGGGTCACATGGCCGCAAAGTGCACCTACTCAAACACCAGAGGTCACCAACTAAAAGAGATTGTGAAATGTGGCACAAAGGGGAGACTATATGACCATATCATTGTTGAGAATTAAATATAATAAATATATAAACATAAAAAAAACCTTGCATAATAGAAACTATAACCATTGGACTAGTAACCTACCAATATACAAAGAAGAATAAAACTATATTTAATAAAACATTATTAAAGAATAAAAAAAGATAAACTGAATAATATATTATAAATAAAAAAGGCTAATTTATATATTTTTATTTCATGGAATAATGAAATAAATACTGAGAAACATGGGACATGTATATATAACATGCTTTACAAAAAAATTAAAAAAATTTAAATATTTTCTCCAATAAAATTTCTAGAATTATTTAGGTCAACTCATCACATTGTATATACAATTAATAAATCATATCTTATATATATAACTGGTTTTTTGAAAATATCCATACCTAATATGATATAATCTACTCGGGTACCAAATGCGTCTCGAGTATGTTGTGTGATAAAATCCCAACAAAAAATCACCAAAGGTGTATAGAAACAATTAAATAAGTGTAAATTGTATCATTTTTGTAAAGGTAATAACAAATAATAAAAAATTCTAGAAATGTTAATACAAGCTGGCTCAGGTTCTCAAATGACACATGGGAGCTCAACCTATTTTGGAATAGGCCAGAATAAGTATGATTTATTAACATATATATAGTGATAATATATATATATATTACAATTATATAATTCCTCCACCTATATTCAGAAATTATGTGAATACAAAAATAAGAATATACCTAGATACAAGGAGTTTGATGGACTAAAGAGTAACTATAGATCTATATCCATTCTAAATAAGGGATATTCTCCAACATATAGTACATGCCTTGAATCTCAAAATGAATGTGAGAGTCCATGACCATCACTCGAGTTAGGTGGGGTGAGTTCTCATTACAAACAATGGTAATGGAAGAACGTGTGATTTCATTACCGTATTTTAAATAACAATGTCATGATTATATATATCATGCACAACACCCAATGTATGTGAGAGTGAAATGTCATGGTCCATAAGTTTCTTACCCATCATTCCCCAACCATTCACAATGGAGTAATAAAAATAATAATAAGTTGAGGGATCAATTAATAAACATTTTAATCATCAATGTATGTATATATAAAAAGTATTTCACAATTCATACAATGTATTTATAAACCATGATCCAATTGGTGAAGCTTTTCAACCCATTCGATTTTTTTATAATTAGTCTATTTAACATAATTAAGAAAATAAAACGATATATAATATAATTCGTTAAATATAAAATTCCATTTAATTAACCAATACATGTAAACACCATTTCATTATATGATATGCACTTAGATGGTTTTTTGGAATCTAATAGATTAAGTATAATAAGAGGAAAATTTCATTTAAACCCTAAAAAAATCAGGTTGTGTTTGGACAATTTATCATTTATATTAATGTGTAAATTTATCTTGGAACACCAAACGGGGAGGCCAAAAAAGAGTTCAACATCGTCTAACCACTATAAAAAGTACCCACACGAGTATAAAAACAAGAGAAAAATTATTTCAAATAAAAGATCTCATTTTAAGTAAATATGTGGAAATTTCCTACATGCAAAACAATAATGAGGCTATGAAAAATACTCAAAATTGAGTTAAGATAACTATACCACCTACCTTTGGGACATATATAACCCCTTGAACAATATCAACATTACAATTTAAGTATATCATAAGAACAATGATGAATAATCTAGCACCGAAAAAATATTGCATATGATCTTCCAATTGAATAGCACAATAGACATGAAGAAAATACATGAAAGAATGAAATTGGACTAGTAGTTTCCAATAATGATTATTGTGACTGAAAACATTTTATTTTGAGTAAAAAGTTATGAGTTATAAAAATACTGTTATTAGATGGAGGAATAATATTTGGGATAGGATACGAGAGTTTCGTAACTGGAAATAGTAGAATGAAAAGAGAGATGGTGTAATTAATTTAATTAAGGATAAAAGGTTATTTCCAACATTCTGAAAAGGGTCGCATTGTTTGGATGCATGGTTTTCCAATCCTTGTACCAACTGTTCACCACCCACTATCTAATGAGGGAATATACACAGGGTATGCATAGTGTTTTTCTAATATTTCTCATGCCATATGTAACTTACTATCCCAACACACTATGAAACTCACATGAGTGTGCGTCTGGGATGAAATAGGTGATGAAAACTATGTGGACTTGAACATTACATTGAGTGCCCCACACTATTACTCTGCACATTTACTACTATTAAAGCACAAATGATGATTCCCACTATGTTTTAACCATTCCTATATCTCTAGGTTCTAAAAATCCCCAAAAACTCTCAAAAACCATCATTAGGCATATATAATGCACACCAATATGAAACATATGATCTAAAGATAAAACAACGATCCATACCTTTGATTAATTTCATGTTTTTACACCCCTCCACATAGAAATAACAAACTTCCTTGTATTTTTTTACAAAATAAACTGATCTACATCCTAGTTTAGGTTTTACAAAATATCACACAAGGATTTTGGGGAAACATAGAGCCACTTCCACAGTTCTTAATGGGAGAAAGGATAATTAAAAGATAAATAGAGTGTGTTGAAATATGTAGTTATTTATAAGATATTTTTACAAAAGGTAAAAAAATTACAAAACATAGAACTAAAAATTAATAAAAATAAGTTGAAGAAGGAAAATGTGTTATTTAGAAGAGTTTTTTATTCTATTGTATTTTAATATATTATACACTTTAGATTTCCATAATATTAATTAGAATTTAATTGAGATAATGTAAACTTGATCTAAGATATATATTTTTTGTTCTAGTTATAATAACACATCATATATATTTCATATGGGGTAATTTTTATTATTTTTTGAATAACATATTATGATATCCCAGTTTTTTGCGGGAATTGTTTTCATTATCTCAGATTGTGCATGTTTTCGTATATTTAATCGTCCTTTTAAAAATAATTTCAACCCATAAATATCCATTGATAAATTACCATTGGAGATGTTAAAACTTTTTGTGTAAATATAAAATAAAAATATTCTTCTTAACTATATTTAATTATATATAGAAAAATGGTTCGATTAATATAGTCTATAATATAATAATATAATACAAATCTTTATCTTCATTTGATTTAGTATTTCCACAATATCATCTATGGTCTCTTCCATACATTTGGATTTCATAGATTGAATGTATACCGAATTATGATTTTCATAAATGGATATTACATAATTTTTACGAACATTCATTATATTATACAAACACACGCCTAAGTATCATAATTTTCTTTGTTCATTGGAATCATCAAAACATTAAAAATTGGATTATAGGTGAACTACATCATCTTCAAATTTTTTCTTCATAACTATCAACCTTCTAAAAAAATCATACATTATACATTTCTTCATAAACATGGGAAAAGAAACATAATAAAGGGTGATCTCAAAAGATCAATATTGGTTAAAAGGGTATATATGCAAACAAAACATGAGATAAGGTTATGATAACTTGAGCATAGAATTTTAAAATCATACCCAACATATCAAACATCAAAATGATGGGTATAAAAATGAGTCATGTGGGAATAAAATAACATGATACATGAGATCATAATAATTGAATAAGACATATAATTATTACATACGATTAAGATTAGAAAATCATTTCCTTAGTATTTCAAGGACCATTTCCAAGAATATCATAGTTTAATGGGTTTACTTTAGAAACCATCATAGCAGACATGTTTCACTACCAATGATATCATAGTGTATAGATTGCATTACAAATCCAGGATCACTCCCTATTGAAACCTTTTTTTATCTCTTCAGATATCAATATTTAACAAGTTTATTCGATCTAGATATAGGTCCCACCCATCACATTAGGTAAATTGTAATTATTTGTGTCAAAAGATCATAAAAAACTCATTATATCATAACCCATGAAAAAATTTGTTTTGTAAACATTTAAAAATATCATAACCTATAAGAAAGAAAAAAGGTTACATAATTAGTTCCTCATTTAATCATATAGTAACACAAGGAAATAGAATTGTTGTTCATAATCATTACATCATGGCATAACAAGTGGAAGTGAAAATGGTTTCATAAAAGTCATTTCAACATAAGAAGTAGACATATAGATAAATAATAAATATGGTATCATTGGATCATATACATAGTAATAATTAGTTTACATTAGTATATTTTATCTTATATAGAAAATGATTTTTAAATAGAAACCACATAGAATTTTTATTGAGATAATATCCATTATTTAAAAAAGAATAATTTTTTAAATTAAATTTCCATTAATATTTTTGAAAATAATTTTCATTGAAAATAAAATTTAAAACACAAAGTGATATCCTAAAAAGAATAATGGTCAGGACATAATGAAATTCCATTCCTGTTGTACATATTAATACAATGATCCATTTCTCATATTTGATAAAAGTCATGTAGGCCTTATATTGGAAAATGACATGATTATTTCATTCAGAATAGTTTGTAAATAATATTTAAATGGTAAAATTGAAATTAATATATAATTTTTATAATGTTATAAAACATTTTTAAAACACTTTTAGTTTTAATGGTTATGGGAGAAAATGGGGTTTTGACAGAAGGTAGAAACAGAAATGATTTTTCCGGAAAATATTATTCTAGTATCATGAAAACATAAAGATAAGAAATTGAATTGAAATCTTGTTTTTTGAAAAATAACCATATTAGAATGAAATGAATTATTTTATTTAGAGTTAGATCCCAAATTTCAATCATTGGAATCATAACCATAAAAAATCCCAATAAATGATGAGATTATAACATAAAACCCTTACAATTTTGGTAACATTGAATCCTAAGACCCATTAAATAATAAGATAAAATTAATGTAATAATATCAATAAAATTAATAACTTCAGGACATTTCATTCCAATGGGGATGCATATGCACCTCATAAATGAATATAGGTGTAAAAGAAAACATATGTCTCAGAGAAGGAAAATTGGGACACCAATCTCTTACCTTAATTCTCAATTTCCTTCATAATCATTCATGCCAACTATATAATAAAAATATTTTTATTAAAAATTTATTATATAACCATAATTATATATACAATACCATAAATGATTTTCTTATGTCCTTTTGTAATCAGTTTCTATCAATTCTATGTTAATATCAGGTTTCAGGAAATAAATGATTTTTCTTAAAGAATGTTTTATTTTTTTATTTTTGATCTTCTTAATTTTATCATAGTTTCATGATATAATGAATATTAACCATAAATATATAACATATTTAGTACATATTTATTTAGTTTAATCCATTAATTATTGAGATATGAAATGAAATTCAATGTTCTTGGAGACAGTATGCCGTACATACAAGGGATGAATTAAAAAGAAAGGAAAATAATATATTTACATTAAATAGACATATATATTTAATATATGTTGAATATATTCCGTCATTTATCCGTTGTTAATTGTTATTTAAAATTTAGGTAAAAAATGTATCACATCGCTTTGGCAGGCAGCAATCCATCATACACACACACACACACACACACAGTATTATCGTATTCTCTATAGAATAGAAAGGAAAACGGTATATGTGATATTACACTTAATGTATTGTATTTATGTTTAAAATACCATATACATAAATTATATCAGTCATCATACTCAACCGTGAGAGGGTTGGATAAAAAAAGTC
The DNA here is from genome assembly GCA_963277665.1 of Viscum album. NCBI lineage: Eukaryota > Viridiplantae > Streptophyta > Magnoliopsida > Santalales > Viscaceae > Viscum > Viscum album. The sequence goes on along the minus strand of OY728136.1, from coordinate 895,427,335 downwards.
TCATCTATTCACGAGCAAGTAGTCCACCGTACACACGAGCAATGTAATCGTTTCCCATTCTCTAGAGGTGGATATAGTTATAGGTGATTATATTTTCATAAAGAAACATATTATATGGAATATAAAATTTATTTTATATCATAATTGGTTAATATTCATATCATTATGAGGAGGATTAAATAAAATAAAAATCATTCATCTTCAAATTTCATAACTTTCAATCAATTATGAAAATAAAATTTTTGTTGACATTATACCTCCTTTATGTGTTGTGGAAAGGATTAAATTTTTTCCACATTTTATTTAGTAATCCTTGATGTGAATATTATAATTATATTAAATTAATCATTCACATTTCAAGTCGATAATTATTTCTTTAGAGGGATTTATAAGTATCCATCTGAATACTGGAGTGTAACATATTGTTCTATGAAATCTAAATTAGTCGAAGGTATTGATCCCAAACACCCTTGTAATCCATTGAAAATGATCTGAAAATATCTTCTTGGGTTTGAATTTTTCTCTCTTACTACCCATATTCCTATGGATGATATATAAAAAATAAAATCAACAATGTAACAAGATCTTGCTGAAGACTTATGCTGAACATCACGGTAAACCATGGATACCAATTAGAAACAATTGAGTGTGGTAATACAAGAAACATCACAAAAAAATTAAAGAATATCCCATAATTATGATAAAAAAATTAAATTTTTTTATATTTATGGTGTGTGATGACTTTTTATGGTGATTTACTACAACCCACATAACATTATTATATTTAGGCATTTTTGGGATCCCGATGACAAAATCCAGAGTGATGTTTTAGCATTTAAATTCTTAAATGGGTAATGGATGTAACATCCCATTATACATTTTTCTCTATTCCTTAGCATGATGTAATAATAAGAACCATGATAAAAATATATGATATATATCTTCATGTAACCCCACAAAAAATACTCATTCAAAAGTCTCTATATTTTTTCTGGTTTCTTGGAGGAATATAGAATGAAGTACAATGAACTTACACTAACATATACTTCATCTAATATTATATGGATGGAAGACATAAATGGTTGTTAAATATTATCATTTCATAATTATCATTTTAACACAATATCATTTATAACCTTATTTTTTAGTTATACATCTTTTTTGAATGCCACATTAATCTTTACATAGATTGATGATTGAACAATCAATTGAGAAATAAAATATTTTCCCCCCATATTAAAAATTTATATATCTATTATTTCCCAACATGAAAATATTATATATTATGTGATACTCATCATAGATAATCTATCATGAGACTTTCGAATCAAAGAATCATCCACATTGTTCTTTTTTCCAGGGTGGTAAAGTATTGAGTAGTCATAATCCTGATTCATCTATAAAAACATTCACTAGTGGATAATGAAATTATTCTACGTGAATGTATTTTTAATCTTTTGTGATAAATAATTATATCACACTTTACACCATAATGAAACTGCCTCCATATCATTAATGAAAAATTTATTACTGCTAAATCTAAAGCATGATTTGGGTAGTTTTTCTCAGTAACCTCTAATTATCACGAGGCATAAGCTATAACCATGTAATTCAGCAAAATAATACATCCCAATCCATTTCTGTACTAAATTATATAGCTTATAAACCCTTCTATACTACTGGGTAATGTATACACATGTGATATAACAAGTCATCTACTATATTCCATAATATTTTACTAATACTCATATTTCCAATAGAAATTGGATCCCTATTGAGTTAAAATATTTGGAGGTTTAGATAGTTGTGAGAAAATTTCCATAACCCATGATAATAGCCATACCAACCATGAAAACACTAGATATCAGTCACCCTATTATGAAATGGATAATTTTCAATAGCATCATTCATTAATATACCCATTGATATACCCATCCCGAATATTATATAACCCAAAAAAGAATCCTTTTGATCCAAAATTCATACTTTATAAATTTTTCATACAACTGTTATTTCCCAAGTTCATTGGTAAAATCCCTAAGTAATCTTCATGATATTCCATGATCATTAAATATATATAATAATATCATAAATATGACTAAAAAAATAGATCAAGGTAATATCTAATGAATTTATTCTTTAAATATACGATTATATAATGTCATTATTAAAAATGAATGGAATCACTAAATATTCCTAGTGTCCATACACTTTATGGAATGATGTATTGGGTATATCCTCTTTCATGACCCTCAATTGATGATACCTATAATGATTCAAAATCTTATAAAAATATTTATCTCTACAAATTTGATCAATCATTCTATTGATACATGGTATATTATACTTTTTATTGATTTTTTCTAGTTCAACAACCAATAATCAATAAAAATTTACATTGGCAGATATTTTTTACAGAAGGTAATGGTTTCACCCCATTGTGACACAAGTGGATGAATAAATCACTTTTTATAATGCATATGGAGTTCATTATTAAATTCCTTTCACTCAATAAGGGACATTGTATTGCCTATCATTTAAATATTCATGGATAAAGGTATGAGTATTGTATAGAGAAAAATAGATAATTGTGGTTTAAGTTTAAGGTAATATTCTAGAAATACATCAACAAACTCTTTCTCAATATTCATATAATCAATGTTGCGTTTCTACCCATCCACATTAGATAAATCACCCTTTTGAATAAGAATGTATATCCATAATATTGGATTTTATTTGAATTAGAAATTCATTTTTATTATCACAGAGTGAAAAAAACATAGGTTATTTTATAATATCAAAAGTCACATCACATACCCATATATTAATGTAGGATTTATTTAGTGAAATCCAATAAAGGACTATAATAATATTAAATTAAAATAGTGGATGTATGAATGGATTTTTAAGAAGAACAACTCCACATACATCATCTAGAGTGGAATCAAATACCGAGATGTTATCATCGTACCATTATGATTTTTCTCTCTTAATTCTATATATTATCATTTGGTTGGAATTAGGACACCCTTATAATATTTTCTAGATAGAAAATATTGGGTTGATCAAGAGTCTAATAATATATTAGAAGTTATATATTGGATTCTAATAAAACCTTTCACTACACATTTATCATACCCCTCTTCATAAATTGTGATCACATGAGATTTCCAGTTTTCCCATATTTATAAGGTTACTAACATAGATCATCATCAATAATATTTATATTTGGGAATTGGGATACATATTTTACATACTCCTAGAATTTGAAACACTAGAGTGTGGTTTGAAAATTATATAGATATTTCCCACTATTTTCATCATTACCAATCTTTTTCCCATCACTTTGGTAGTCAATTTCCTAATAACCTTCATTCCCATTCATAACACATTTATAAGTCTCCTAAAGAATATTTTCACCGTTTTTCTTCCCAAACTCGATGTATAAAAGAATTATCATATTAATCTATCTATTTTATTATATTTTCCATTGTATTCAATCCTTTAATTATTATCAAAATGATGACATTGATTTGTTACTCCAACCACCATTTCAACCATGATAGCACATCAAATAATTTCTTCATACATTCAAATGTATCTTATTGAAAAAACAATTTAGAGACTTGGTTTCAAGGAACTAAATAATTGATCAACCTTACGCTTTGGTTGGATGATAATAGTATAAGTTTCAATTTCATGTTTCTTAAAATTTGACTCATATGTACCAACTGTTTCAATATATATTTTATTTATATAAAGACTTTATTTCTCTATCCTCATATGATGAATTCAAGAAAATAAAATTTTGAAAAAATATGTTATTGAACTCATCAAAATACATTGAGTATATTTCTTTATATTTTATCATATTCTTGATAATATTCCCCCAATTATCTGATTAGCCTTCAAAATGGTAGATAAAAAAATGAAATCCTCAATCTCTGAACAATGGAGGGTAAAAAATATCATTTTAGTGGTTATGATCTAATGTTAAAAAACTCATTATTCATAGGTCCTACTAAAAAATTTTATGTTTCCTCACAAATGAATCAATAGAATATTTTTACCATGATAGAATTTTTTGGTAAAACAACTTGATCCATTATTTAGAAAGTTGTTTGTGCATAGTAATGACATTTTTCATTCCATCCCCTTTGAAATTTATTTGTTAATAAAATTATTCCATTTTCAATCAAATTTATCTTTGAAAATATTTCTTTAGGTTCAATCCATTGACTAAAACCAGAAATCATAGTCTGATAAACACAAATCATAGTGGAAAAACTAATAGTCAAGAAAATATTTTAAGATTTCTAAATTGAAAAAATCAATTAAAAATATGATACCTTATGTTTAACCAGGGAAATCCATGATCCTTATCAATTAAAAGCCACCATGATGGTTCATAAGTAGAAACTTATAGAACTGAATCATATCATTTAGGAATGTCAAACGAGGTGAGTAGTAAGGTCTATTATCATGTATTGGGTAATAATAGATTAAATATAGATATTATTATCTCAATGTTATTACTCTTTAATTAATATATTCTAAACCATATCTACATATAGCATACATACATGGACGTACTTATAGGTATCCCACTAAATCTCCTCATTCCAATTTTTTTTGATGTTACACTATAAATATAATTATCCTACGGATTTTTGAAAATGTTTTATTCTACCTGTTCTGAATGGATATCTAAACATATCATATGATACCAACTGTGATGATCTATGTATTTCTCACATATATATTGGAATATTTTTTTTTGACAATTCACTATGTTACACAATCACATGCATGAGTAATATAAAGGAAAATTCCTTTTTCAAAACATGAAACATAAAAAACTTGTTCATCGGTATACTAAATCATCTCCCATGATGTCATTAATAAGTAAAAAGATTCCTAGAAAATTCATAGATAATAAATTTCTTCATTACCTGGGGAAAAGAATCAAAAGAAAGAGTGATATAAAATTCTCAGTTAGTGAAGAAATGGAGAATCATGAACAAAACATGAGTATAATGGTATGAGAATATTGGTACACCCTTTAAAACCACTCCCCTACATAACAAAGATCATAATTAATTGTCATTGAATAATGAGTTACATATAATAATGGATGTATCATAAGGAAATAAAATAAAATGAGTTATAATATCCTAAATACGGTATAAGAAATAGTATTTTAGAAAATAAATATGCATATAAAATAATTTTCTTAATATTTGATGTCGCAATTACAAGACAATCATTGTGGAATGTGTTCACTACAAAACACATTAATGTAGTCAAGGATCACTCCCAAGACAATCTTTGTGGGAAGAGTACCTTACATAACTAGTTCCACCCCAATTCCAATCATGTTATTTTGACGATTTACCAATATTTAACCAATACATTGGAGTGATATATAGGTATCATCCATAACATAATGAACAGAATACATATGTGTTACAAAATATCATAAAACCATAATCATATCTGAACCCATAACAATAAATGTGTTTTATAAAAATTTCATCACATCAAAAACTATAAGGCCCTAGCCTTACACCTTCCTTAATCTTGAGTTATTAAAAGATTACACGTTGAGGATCATTTCGAGTTTAGAGTTTTAGAGAATTAGATCATAAAACATGCATTACATTCCACATATAAACAAAGTGGTTACATAAAGATAGTATTCTTCTTTCCCATCAATTGAAACATATTTAAAAAAAACATGGATTCCTTCTTGGCACTTCCTTGACACTATCACCATAACATGTACCTTTCCCTTGACCTGTGAAAAAATTTCAATAAAACTTGTGATGAGCATAAAAACCTCAGTACGGGATATAAAAATATGGAAAGGAAACATGTGTACATATATACATAAGAATGAAATAATACTTTACCAATAAAACATAAGAACTTTAACATACCTCATCAAATCATGAATAAATCATATAAATCATAAGACATAAAGGTAACTTGAGGCATTCATAACATTCTTACATAGGGAGTAACCCTCTTGGTTACGTTTGGAATACCCATCACAGTATATTCCGTAAATATCTTCGGAGAAACCCTAATGTTTCAGTCCTTTGCGTTACCCAATGCATTAGAAAGCTATATCGGGCTCACCCGCCCTTAGTTTATCACGGAACAACAAATCTTCATAATAATTCCCAAGAACCTCAACATAATCGTATCACATAAAACATGCACAAAGGAAACATAACATTTCCACCTTTCAATCACAAGATATAAATACAACACATTGATATAAAAACATTATGAAAACCATTTTCAATACCAAAATAAAAGAAAAGCAAAACATGGTATTTCAAAAAAAGGTATGGCTTGTAGAGGAAGCCAAAACTCAAATAATTGTCACGGCGGCGGAGAAGTCGTTGTCGCCACATACGTATGACAAAAACATTCCCTTTTGTCATTTAGTAAATGCTTCACATAAAAATATTCCTTTTGAATAAACGTAAAAGTCAAAGGGGTTTATACACCATATAAAAGAAGGTTGTGTATAAAACAAAATATGCCTCAATGAAAGGAGATTGAGACGAAGTCCCATACCTCGGGTCTGACTTGACTTGATCATTCTTTAATCTTTTGAATAATAAACATGAGTTCATTTATACTTGTTTAAGAACCTTTTTAAAGTTCATTATTACTTTTATATCACTTATTTCCATGTCATGAACGCTATGTAATTATTTATGTTAATAAAGGTCGTTTTTACGATCATTGGTACTTGAGTAAAAAATAAACCCTTTATAATTACAAGTTGTTTATGTATCAATTATATCCAGAATTATAATCATGATTTATATATCATATATATCCAGTATATACATTCATTTATAATATTACATAATCATTTAGAGGTAAGAAATGAAATGCACCGTTCATGGAGATGGTAAGTCGTACGTACGCATGAACACTACTTTCATTTCTATTTCATATTTTATAGAATGTAATCATAATTATATAAAGGTATATTATAATTCCAGTATAATATCATATATAATATCATAGTTCCATCCTTTATATGTCCCACATATGGTATTTAACGAATCAAATCACTTTGAGGGGGCGGTAGTCCTCACTTCCTTAAATGAAGATATCGCGTTTACCCATAATGGAAACCATAAAGGTATTCCCAAAATAAAAAATATAGAAGCTTAAGGAAAACAAAAACATATTATATATCACATATAAATATAGTTACATCTTAATGGCCACCTTTGAAGGTGTTAAAATAATGTTGAACAATCATTGTTTCGGGAGGCATAAATTCACCAACCACGGAAACAATATGTCCTTTAACCATTAGATGTAGGTTTGTGTAAGTGTAGCTTGAATTCTTATTATAACAACATCCTAGTATATTGAAGATAGTGTAGTTGTTACAAAAGAAATGAATAAAAAGAGTTTAAGGGGTTGGAGAAGCAAAATAAAACAAAAGGACTCAAGTGAAGACATTACCTTAAAATCGGGTAACTCCCTTTGGTTTGAGCTCAAAGGCTTCCTTGGGAAAACTTCTTCCCAGAGTGAGGCTTCTAGGAGTAAGAGAGGGATGTGTAGAGGAAAAATGGGTAGGTTTTGGTCGAGCCAAAGGCTTTGGAAGTGTGGGTAAAGAGGTAGAGGTGGGGGCCTTTTATAAGAGGAGAGGAGGGGCACTCTTGGAAAGTAAAGAAGTGTTACTTTATATGAAAATGATTTTCGGATTCAAAAGGTCCCACATTGATATAATTCGAGGGTAAGGTGATAAGGGTTCGAAATCCACCCATCCAATAGGTTTTGGACATGTGTAGGTCATAGATTTTACATTATAATTTCATTTTATTTAAATCCTTTATTAATGAGGTAATCGCTGCATCATCATGATGTCATAAATAATTTACATTATTTTAAGTCTTAAAATTATGAAAAAGATATCATGATGTAGGAAATCTTTTTAGATTTCTAATTAATATTTATAGTCCAAAAGATCTTTTATGTAGACAAAATTAAAAATATTTTAGTTAGGAGATACATTCTTTGTCACATTTAACATTCATTAAAAATAAAAAGTTAAAAGTCACTTTCTCACAAAAGTGATTCCATGGGGCCCCCATGTTTGGAACATGGCATCCCATCATCGTCCATGAGACAACCAGTAGCCTTAAGGCACATGTTGTGGTCTTTTTGTATTATTATGGTATCATTTTATTATCTTTAACTACCGAATTACTCATTAATCAAGATAATTAAAGATAATTACCATCGTTACTATTTATAATGTCCAAAAATAAAAGAGTCTTGATTACATAATTTGGACCTTCTGATTCAAATATGTAATCCATTTTACCAAATTCCAAACACATAAATTGCAATAATTGATTTAATAATAATTCCTGTTGTCAAAACAAATAGCGGGTTTTTTTGAAACAATATCTATGAAATGGTTGGCATTAGTTTATGACCAATTCCAAAGTAAAATAAATCTTAATGACCACCATTGGATTAAATGGTAAAAATATATTCATATTACACTTTAAGACCACTTAAAAGGATAATTTAACCATATAATTAAATTAAATGAAAAAGCTATTTTGATGTAAAATGCAGTATTTTTCAGTATTCATTAAAAAATGAACATTGTCAGAAAAATACCAAAAATTCACTCAAAGTAAATTTCAATGTCCCAATCATAATGAATATATTTATTTTGACAAATATAGATTATAAAATTGTCAAAAGTTTGATTTAAAAAGGGTTTTCCATCAAAAGGCAGTAAAACAATCTTTTAAGAATATTAGTGTATTCCATGCATAAGATTGTATTTATTTTCATTTTAAGACTCTAAAATACTATCTTAATCATTAATATATATAGATAAAAATATCTATTATTCATTACTTAATTGGGATGTTACATCCTTCCCCCCTTTAAAATTTTTTTCCCCGTAATTAATTTACTTATCGAAAAAATTGGGCTGCTTATCCCTCATTGCATTTTCAGATTCCCATGTTGCCTCCTCCATCATGTGGTTTTTCAACAAAACCTTTACCTGATTAATCACCCTATTTCGTAACACCTTCTCCCTGTGGTCAAGAATCTGGACCAGTTGTTCCTCATAAGATAGGTTCTCTTCCAGCTGAACTACCTCTGGATTCAAAACATGAGATGGATCTGTCATATACTTTCTCAACATCGAAACGTGAAAAACATTGTTTACCTGATATAAACTCGGAGGTAAAGCCACTCGGTATGCAACTGATCCAACTCTATCCAGAATTTCATATGGTCCAATGAACCTTGGACTCATCTTTCATTTCTTACCAAATCTCATCACACTTTTCCATGGTGAGACTTTGAGAAAAACATGATCACCTACCTCAAAAGATATATCCTTCCTCCTGTTGTCTGCATAACTCTTCTGCCTACTCTGAGTTGTTCTCATGTGTTTCTGAATCTGATGAACTTTTTCTACCATCTATTCTACCAATTCTGGTCCCATCAACTTCCTTTCCCCCACTTCATCCCAGAAATCTAGAGTTCGACACCACTTCCCATATAACGCCTCAAATGGTGCCATCTGTATACTGGAATGAAAACTGTTATTATATGAAAATTCATCCAAAGAAAGATGTTGGTCCCAACTTCCCTGATAATCCATCGTACAAGGTCGTAGCATATCCTCCAAGGTCTGAATTGTTCGTTATGACTGCGCATCTGATTGAGGATGAAATACTGTACTAAAATTTAATTTAGTACCCAACGACTTTTGAAGGAGCTTCCAAAAGTTAGAAGTAAACCTGGGATCACGATCGGATACAATGGAGAGAAGAACTACATGTAACCTGAATATCTCTTTAAGATACAAATGGGAAAGTTGATCTAGAGAGAACGTATCTCGTATAGCAATGAAATGAGCATATTAATCAAGAGATCAACAATAACCCAGATTGCATTATTACCTCGAGGGGTTTTCAGCAATCCCACAACGAAGTCCATGCATATATTCTCTCATTTCCACTCTGGAAATTGTAAAGGCTGAATCATCCCTTTCGGTTACTGCTGATCTGCTTTAACCAATTGAAATGTCAAACACTTCACAGTAAAATCAGCAATATCTCTTTTCATTCCATCCCACCAGTAATACTCCTGCAGATCTCTGTACATCATAGTACTACCAGGATGAACTGAAAATGGAGAACTATGAGCTTCACATAACAACTCTCTCTTCAACTGTGAATCACAATGCACACAAAATCTCTTCCCAAATATCAAAACACAATCATTATCAGTGTTGAATTCAGGAAAATTACCCTTCTGAACCAGCTCTACCTTTTTCTGCAACTCACTATCTTGCTTCTGTGCTTGCTCGATTCTGTCTGATAGAGAATATTTCACTGATACCTGAAACAAAATATAAGAAAACCCTGCACCAACAACTTCTATGCCAATGTTCATCGAATCCATAACCAAAAGATCACGTTCCAACCGCAACATTGCTAATGAAGCATTAATTTTTCAACTCAAAGCATCAGCCACTTTATTTCCTTTTCCCGGATGGTAATGAATTGTACAATCATAATCCTTGATTAATTCTAGCCATATCCTTTGTCTCATGTTTAATTATTTCTGAGTGAATATATACTTTAAACTTTTGTGATCGGTATATATTTCACACTTTACTCCATACAAATGATGTATCCAAATTTTTAAAGTGAAAACAACAGCAACTAATTTAAAATCATGTGTAGGGTAATTTATCTCATGAGTTTTGAATTTTCGTGAAACATAAGAAATTACCTGATCATTATTCATTAGGACGAAACCATGTCCTTTCAATGAAGCATCACTGTATATAACAAACTCACCATTCCTGGAAGGTAGTGCCAAATCTGGAGCATTCACCAATCTTCTTTTCAATCCATGAAAACAATCATCACATTATTTTGTCTAGATAAACTTAACACCCTTCCAAGTTAGCTTAGTCATTGGACTATATAACCATGAAAAATATCTAACAATCCTTTGGTAATAGCCTGCCAAACCAAGAAAACTACGGATCTCAGTTACATTTGTGGGTCTTGGCCATTCTTCAACAACTATTGTTTTAGCCGGATCAACAGTTATTCCATCTTTTAAAACAATGTGACTAAGGAAAAAAATTTGTTGCAACCAAAACATAAACTTTCTGAACTTCCCATACAATTTATTTTCTTTTAAGGTTTTCAAAATAACCCTTAAATGTCTTTCTTGCTCCTCTTTACTTTTAGAAAACACCAAAATTACATCAATAAAAACTACCAACATTTTTCACTTGAGTCAACTGAGCCATCACTACAAAAAAATATTTAGTTCTGATTCTGACCATCTCAGGATACTAATTTGAAAGGTCATTTCCCACTGTATGCATTCCCAAAAAATCTATTCTGTTTCTTCTATGAAAAACCATTCTTAACAAAGAAATATCTTAGGCGAAGCAACATGGTAATATTCAAATGCTATATCATTCGAAAAAAAATATTTTTGGATAATCATTTAATATGATTCTAACTCCTAAATTTATCTAAAACAACCTCTGATACCAATTATAAGGCCCCAGCCTTAAACCTTACTTAATCTTGAGTTATTACAAGATTACACGTTGAGGATCTTTTCAGGTTTAGAGTTTTAGAGAATTTGATCATAAAACTTGCATTACATTCCACATATAAACAAAGTGGTTACATAAAGATACTATTCTAATTTCCCATCAATGGAAACATATTTAAAATAAAACATGGATTCTTTATTGACACTTCCATGACACTATCATCATATCATGTACTTTTCCCTTGAGCTGTGAAAAACATTTAAAAAAACTTGGGATGAGCATAAAAAGCTCAGTATGGGATATAAAAATATGGAAAGGAAACATGGGTACATATATACATAAGAATGAAATCATACTTTACCCATAAAACATAAGTACTTTAACATACCTCATCAAATCATGAATAAATCATATAAATCATAAGACATAAAGGTAACTTGAGGCATTCATAACATTATTACATAGGGAGTAACCCTCTTGGTTACGTTTGGAATACCCATCATAGTATATTCCCTAAATCTCTTCAGAGAAACCTTAACATTTCACTCCTTCGCGTTACCCAATTCATTGGAGTGCTATATTGGGCTCACCCGCCCTTAGTTTATCACAGAACCACCCATCATCATAATAATGCCCAAGAACCTCAATATAATCGTATCACATAAAACATGCATAAAGGAAACATAACATCTCCACCTTTCAATCACAAGATATCAATACAACACATTGATATAAAAACATTATGAAAACCATTTTCAATACCAAAAGAAAATAAAATTAAATCATGGTATTTAAAAAATGGTATGGCTTGTAGAGGAAGCCGAAACTCAAATAATGGTCATGGCGGCGAAGAAGTCGTTGTCGCCGCATACGTACGAAAAAAACATTCCCTTTTGTCATTTAGTAAACGTTTCGCATAAAAATATTTCTTTTGAATAAATGTACAAGTCAAAGGGGTTTATACACCATATAAAAGAAGGTTGTGTATAAAACAAAATATGCCTCAATGAAAGGAGATTGAGACGATGTCTCATACCTCGGGTCCGACATGACACTATCATTCTTTAATCTCCTGAATAATAAACTTGAGTTAATTTATACTTGTTTAAGAACCTTTTTCAAGTTCATTATTCCTTTTATATCACTTATTTCCATGTCATTAATACAATGTAATTATTTAAGTTAATAACGGTCGTTTTAACGATCATTGGTACATGAGTCAAAAAAAAAACCCTTTATAATTACAAGTTGTTCATGTATCCATTTTATCTAGAATTATAGTCATGATTTATATATCATATATATCCAGTATATACATGCATTTATAATATTACATAGTCATTTAGAGGTATGAAATGAAATGCACCGTTCATGGAGACGGTAAGACGTACGTACGCATGAACGCTACATTTATTTATATTTTGTATTTTATAGAATGGAATCATAATGATATAAAGATATATTATAATTCCATTATAATATCATATATAATATCATAGTTCCATCATTTATACGTCCCGCATATGGAATTTAACGAATCAAATCACTTTGAGGGGGCGGTAGTCCGCACTTCCTTAAATGAAGATATCGTGTTTACCCATAAAGGAAACCATAAAGGTATGCACAAAATGAAAAATAGAGAATCTTAAGGAAAACATGAACATATTATATATCACATATTAATATATTGGCATCTTAATGGCCACCATTGAAGGTGTTAAAAAAATGTTGAACAATCATTATTTCGGGAGGCATAAATTCACCATCCACGGAAACAGTATGTCATTTAACCATTAGATGAAGGTGTGTGTAAGTGTATCTAGAATCCTTTTTATAACATAATCCTAGTATATTGAATATACTGGAGTTGTTACAAAAGAAATGAATAAAAAGAGTTTAGGGGGATGGAGAAGCAAAATAAAACAAAAGGACTCAAGTGAAGACATTGCCTTAAAATCTGGTAACTCCCTTTGGTTTGAGCTAAAAGGTTACCTTGGGAAGACTTCTGCCAAAAGTGAGGCTTCAAGGAGTAAGAGAGGGATGTGGAGAGACATAATGGGCAGGGGTTGGCCGATCCAATGGCTTTGGAAGTGTGGGTAAGGAGGTAGAGGTGGGGGCCATTATAAGAGGAGAGGAGGGGCACTCTAGGAAAGTAAAGAAATGTTTCTTTATTTGAAAATGATTTTCTGATTAAAAAGGTCCCACATTGATATAATTAGAGTTTAAGGTGATAAGAGTTCGAAAAACACCCATCCAATAGGTTTTGGACATGTGTAGGTCATAGATTTTACATTATCATTTCATTTTATTTAAATCCTTTATTAATGAGGTAATCGATGCATCATCATGATGTCATAAATAATTTAATTTATTTAAAGTCTAAAAATTATGAAAAAAATATAATGATGTAGGAAATATTTTTATATTTCTAATTAATATTTATAGTCCAAAATATCATTTATTTAGACAAAATAAAAAATATTTTACTTAGGTGATACATTCTTTGTAACATTTGACATTCTTTAAAAAAAAGATAAAAAGTAACTTTCTCACAAAATTGATTCCATGGGGCCCCCAAGTTTGGCACAAGGAATCCCATCATCGTCCATCAGACAAACAGTATCCTTAAGACACATGTTGTGGTTTTTTGTATTATTATTATATCATTTTATTATCTTTAACTACCTGATTACTCATTAATCAAGATAATTAAAGATAATTATCATCGTTACTATTCATAATGTCCAATAAATAAAAGAGTCTTCATTAAATAATTTGGACCTTATGATTACAAATATTTAATCTATTTTACCAAATTCTAAACAAATAAATTGCAATAATTGATTTAAAAATAATTCCCGTTGCCAAAACAAATAACGGGTTTTTTTGAAACAACATCTATGAAACGTTTGGCATTAGTTTATGACCAATTCCGAAGTGAAATTAATCATAATGACCACCATTGGATTAAATGGTAAAAATATATTCAGATTACACTTTAAGACCACTTAAAAGGATAATCTAAACATATAATTAAATTAAATGAAAAAGTAGTTTTGATGTAAAATGCAGTATTTTTCACTATTTATTAAAAAATGAACATTGTCAGAAAAATACCAAAAATTCACACGAATTAAATTTCAATGCCCCAATAATAATGAATATATTTATTTTGACAAATATAGATTATAAAATTGTAAAAAGTTTGATTTAAAAATGGTTTTCCATCAAAAGGCAATAAAACAATCTTTTAAGAATATTAGTGTATTCCATGCATAAGATTGTATTTATTTTCATTTTAAGCCTCTAAAACACTATCTTAATCATTAATAGACATAGATGAAAATGTATATTATTCATTAATTAATTGGTATGTTATAAAAACTGTGTAAAGGATACACGCTTTATTAACCTTTCATTATTTCAAGAAAGCATAACCCAACTTAAAAGTAGTTGGTTTCACAAGAATTTATCATGGTATAAACCGTGAAAGAGTAATAAGTTTCTAAAAATCATGTAATAAAAGACATAATAAATCTATTAAAAGAATAAATATGATATCATTGAATCAGAGATCCAAGAAAATATTATGTAACATTAAAGGATATCGCCCTAGATGGAAAATTATTTTGATGGAAAAATCACATGTAACCTTACTTGAGAAATGTATCCTTTATTTGAATATCATATTTTTTATAAATAAAAATCCATTGAATAATGTGGAAATTATATTATATGAAAAATTCCATAAAAACATGTACATAAAAATTTAATTAATATAATATTCATGAAATGGTGAAATTCTTTTAATATAGCACAATTTAGAAAAATATTACATTAATATTTTTGGTGAAAGAAAAATGGGCCATGTTTTAAAAAAGTACAAGGATATTCCTTTAATTTTGTTTGTAAAAAGTCAAAACTAGGTAAAAAATCATTAATAATTCATTTTTGGAATGTTAATTTTTTTAAAATTATTTATAAAACATGGTTTTTGTTGAAAAATGGGTTTTGGATGAGGAGAGAAATGATGTAATATTTTCAGAGAAATATTATTTTGGTATCTTTATTACATAAAGAGAAAAAAATGAGAGTAAAACATTTATTTTTAAGAAATAAAAATGGAATATGAAAATAAATTGTTATACTATGGAAAATTTCCAGTGATTACTTTATTCAATGTATAATCATGATCAATCACAATAAATTATTAAATTATAACACAAAAATCCATACCACATTGGAATCATTGAATTATAATACCAATGAAATAATATCATTTAAGGAATATTTTAATATCATTAGAGTGTTTAAATTCATAATATTACATGTCAATGGGTCTATATATATGCCACATAAAATAACATTGGATTATAACATACATATATCTAAGAGAAGGAAACCCGAGACAAAAAATATATTATCTAAGGTATCGAATTCCTTTGTAAATGAGAAATACTCCGATATAACAAATATAATTTTAATATAAATTTATTATATAAAAATTAGTATGTATATCATATTATACATGATTTAATTATTACCGTTTTTATCTGTTTGTCAATAATTCTATGTTATAGACATATTTTGGGAAATAATTGCTTAATTTTTCTTGTATATATATATATATTTTAAATTTATCATGGATCCATAATCTTCAGAATGATAACCATGATCTAAAATTCATATATATTCTGTATATATGTATTTATAGTAATCGATATTCATTAGTGATATAAAATCAAATTTATCATTCATTGTGACGAAAGGACGAATGTACGCTTCAATGTTGTTTCCATTTAATCGACGTATGAAATAAAATAAAGGAAAATAATTTATTAAATTTACATAATCATGTAAATTTCATATATATAAAATATATTCATAACTATAGTGAGTGTTATCCAAAATTATACATAAAAACCAATCCATTATGATTTCTAAATGATTATAGTTAAATTGAATGTGTTAAATTGAACATATTACAAATAGTTGAGAAGATGTGGGTACAAATTCATGAGATATATATGATCAATAGTGATTATGATAATATTTACAAAGGAAATAATTATTCTCAAAATAAAAATGATCACTCAACTCACGAATCACTCTATATGGATCATTTTTAGTTGAGAAAAGTAGAGGAGGAAATTCAATTTCATTCAGTGGGGCCTAGGATTTGATCTCATAATCTCTTATAGCCACCCATTTTTTCCTTGTTTAAGAGAAATACATTGGTTATTCCTGAGAATTGAAATTAAGAAAAATATTTTATAAAAGGAGGACTAACCATAAAATTCCGTATATATTCAAAACATTCATGATTGACTAGTATCTCTGAAACGTGACTAGAATGCTTCGAAATATCTAAATATTCATCCCATAATACAACAACACAAAAAGGTCCTTCAAGAATCAGAGGATTATCATCACAATATTTCATTACAACCTTCTCAAACTTATTATTTTTAGCTATATACTTTACAATAACAAAACTAGAGACATATATACACATATCAAAGAAAAGGTTTAACTATGTGATTTCTCCATTGGAATAAGGCGAATTAGTAATAGTATCTCCTCCTATCTCAAAAATTGTGGACTCTAAAAAACAAATAGATCCGAAGACTTATCAATCAATAAATATTAAAGAATGTATCCATGCAACATATACAATGGATCTATCTCCCTCTAATAAGGTGAATCTTCAATTACAAATTCAACCATCAAGGATTTATCTATCTATTTTTTTAGCATATACTAAAAATGAATAGTATTGTTGAACATCATGAGAATAAATTAAATATTTTTTAATTGTATCATATTCAAATAAAATACCATGAAAATTATTCCTTTCTAAGATCTACAAAAAAAATCTTACTTTATCGTTAACTATATCCAAAATTTGAAATTCATCTTCATAAGAGGATTAGTCAAATTCCATAATTTCATTTGGTTCCAAAATAGGGTTATTGAAATCTATTATCCTATAAAATAAGATACTAGATTGAATTTTCAATATAGTCACTCCATATATGAAACCAAAATTTTTTTCCAATGATTTCTACTAATATTCAACCTTCTGTAGGTAGTATGATTCAATTAGTCACCAGTCAGAAAATTGTCCATTCATTTTACATCGGTAATATTAATTTTTATATATATATAACATAGGATATGAGTTTTTTTTTTGAATCAATATTATGATTTTAATAACTCTATTATAAGAATCTTACATTAATTATGAAAACATATCTAAATTCCAAGATACATCAGGTATATAAATATATTTTTTGAAATATAATAGATAATATCACGTACATATGAAGATAGAGTGATGCATGAATTTCCATAGTAGACTATACTCTAAACTTATCTCAATTAAGATTATTCTATTGAATTTTTTTATCCATTTGTTCCTCTTGGGCATTCCAATTCATTAAATGGAGATGATTCATAGGGTAAGAGCTCTAGTAGTCCCTAGATTTGAAACAATATAATACACTTATGTATTCATATCAAAATGATGAAGAGAACTCTCATTCATGACCATCGATAAATATCTTAATGAAATTATCATTCTCATAGGATTAGGACAAAAAATTTAGAAATTTTTTTTATATTTTCTACATATGGATAGAAATGTTTATTTTCATCTAAAATCCAACTTTTCCTTTTTTTGACGAAAATCAATATTTTTTAGAAATGTGTGACTTGTTATACACCACTAAACATCAACTTATCTATTAAATACTACTTTTAAACTCAACAGACATTACATTAAAATATGTCTTGAATTAATTGAAATGGCTTATGATATTGCAGATGATTTGGGAATATCTTCTCTGAAATATCTCTTCATCTCGAAAGAAAAATATGCAATTTTCTATTTGAAAATTTAGGGGTTCGAAAAAGGGATTGACAAAGAAGATTCAAAATAATATGTAGTTTGGGTTAGAGTGTATCATGATGATTCGACTCAAATAGGATTCATCAATAATTTATATATTTACTTGTATAGTAATTTTTGGGAATTAATATTTATAATTTCAAATAATTAGTAACATTTAAGAATATTTTTAAAAATTAAATAACTAATCAGAATACTTTAGAAAATTTAAATATATAAATATATAAAAATATTAAAAATAATAAATAAAATATTAAAATATTTCAAAAACTGTGGTAAATATCATTTATCATAACCAATTCATGTATGATAAAATTAATTCACTAATAATTTACTGGTCTTGTAAAATTGTATGAAATATGATTCTCTATGAAAATAAAATCAAGGGTGATGTACCATTTTTTGAAAATGTTCTCTCAAAATGTGATGTCTTATATCTATTTTTTCCCTCGAATGTAATATCAGTTTTTATAGTGATTTCAATATAACTATTATTGTCACAATTGATATGAACATGTCTATATTGATATCTATTTTCAAGTAATATGCGTTTCATCCACTATAACTATTCCTAACACTTTATTTATTCTATATACATATGATCATTAATTGATAATTTAACAAAATTATATTTCATACTAGACTACACAACTAAAACACATCCCAAATTATTAAATATTCTAAATTTTTTATTTATATATAAATTATAGAAAAAAATAATCCAAAAAACTATGTTTTCTATTTTTTTTCCTTTATTACATAACAAAAAAATTTGTTGAATTCATTTGGAATATAAAAACTATTTTGACAGCATTAATAGATATTCTATATGGTTTTATAAAAATGTACAGTCATTCACACAAAAAAACATAATGTATTATTGGATAGTTATCATTTATAATAATATTAAAATAACAACATTATATATAGCAATATCTAATAGCCTTACTATTTCATAGTGATTTGGAAGTAAACATTTACTCATAATAGTATCACTGCATTTGGTTTTATCAAATACATGTTATTCTAAAATGTTCGTTGTGTATTTTCCTTAATATCAAAATTTCCTTATTTTGAGGAAAAATATTGAAATAACAGAATGTATTTAAAGTCACCCATTAAACTCATTTCAAAATCATATTATATCATTTTGTAAATTTCATTACATATGGTTTTTTATGATCCAAAAATAATATCAACATCATAGATTTGTATTACTAAAAAAAATTTAAAATTCATTTAATAAATAATGTATAGTTTGAAAAACCTTATATAAAAACTTATGAAATTATAAATGTTATATGAATATAAACCAAGCTATAGGGGAATTTTTCAAGCCATACAAATATTTTATTAATTAAAAACAAATTTGAAAAATCTAGTTTTTGAAACCCTGATGGTAGTTCAGCAAACATATCTTCAATTATACAACTATTTAGGTGTGAACTATTCAAATCCATTTAATATATTTTTAAATTCAAATATTATTCATAAGAAATATACATTTTATTTTATTCAAGCATAGAAACTGGTGAAATGGTTTCCTAATATTCAATGTATTATGCATGACTGTATCCTTGAGAAAAAAATCATTCTATATTACAAATTATAGTTCCAAGATCATAACTGTTATTCTTAAATACACATTGAATTCCATTGGTCCTGAATTCCTTCATTATTTATAAAAGATCCAAGAAATTATTTTAATTAAACTGATTGAGTTATTATTTACTTTCCATAACTTAATGATAATCATTTATTACATTACTACTATTATTAGGTTCATGTTGTGACTATGGGTATTGATAGTCAACATGGTCTCTTTGAGAATATATTTGAAATGTTCCCCTATCATGATCTCCCACTATGGAATCTAAGAGATGCTCTCTATGTATCCTAGTAGTTATAGGGAAATATATATTTTACACATCAATTTTTTATATAAGTTTAGGTTCAAATATTTCCTCAAAACTACATGATTTTTCCACTGTAAGTTAAAAAGAATTATATTTATATTTGGAAAAATATCAAAAATCAGAGGTCATCATTATGGTACTCCCAAGGGGTCATTGGTTCTTATGGATAAATTTCATCAAATTTGACATGTATTGATTATCCAAATTTTTGGTTTTTTTATTAAATACCTTGTTTGATATAGTTGATGTACCATATCAAATAAATTTTACATCTTCACTTTTACATGTAAATTTTTCAAATTTTTTCTTTTCATTAAGTTCAAAGTTCTCACAAAAAATTTCACTAAAATATTTTAAATTTATTTTTATTCCATCAAATTAATCCTAAAGAGTTATTATTAATAGAGTTCTAACAAGACATTATTTACAATACAAAAAGTTGTATTCATAGATTCTGTCAAAAAATAAAGAGAAAGGTCATACTCATTAAGCATGGTTTAGAGAATCTCTAGAAGAGTTATATTTCTTATTTTTTCTAAACCATTATATTGTGAGCTCCAGGGTTAATAATCATTTGTATTTTTTCCAAATTGCTAGAATAGATATTTGGACTCATAATTTCCAATTTCATGTTTAGGATTAAATAATTATTTCATAATAGAATATCCAATAAGATTGATTACAGATTTTATATTTAAGGAAAAATTAAAACAAGCTTCATTTATGATAGATAGATAGAATTCACATGAGTATCTAGAAAATTCATCTAATATAACATAATTATAGCGATTAAAATTTATCATAGAAACTCTATGGGGAAAAAAATATCCATGAGAACTAACTTTAGGGGTTGATAAGTTAATACATGATTTATTTTGAAATATAACATATGCTACATCCCTATTTAATATAGTTTATATTAATCGTTTAATGGTAATTATAGTTTGAAATGATCATTTAATACTCTATTTCTGGTTATCTCACATAGTAAGTGATGTTTGTAATGGAATAGAAACCTATTTAAAAGCCAAGACTCATTATCAAAGGAACTTATACAATAAATAGTTCTAGAAAATAATGAATTCCAATAAATAACATAACCATTGACATTTTAGAAGGTAGTAATAACAATTTAACCCAATGAATAAAAAATTCTACAAGAAAGGTTTTCAAATTTAACATGATAACCATCATTAGATAGTTGTAAGATGATAAAATGATTATGATTTAATCTATGTATAACTAAATCCTTATACATCAAAATAGAACTATAATTATCGATTTTGTCACGACCCATCCCTTGGGGCCCGTATCGTGACTATCTCAAGCCCGCCTTCATAGGCCAAGGGCTGGCGACTAGCACCAAAGGTGTAAATCTCTAAAACTGGAAATGCATTTCATTTATAAACTGAAAACACACATAATAGAGTATGATAGGAAGTAAACAATAATTAAGGATGAATAAAAATGAGTGCTGAAAATTAAAGGGGCTAAAATACATGCCTAGCTGTAAAGTTAGAGTACAACAGCAAGAAAAGAAAAACATCTACTAGATCGTCCTCCGAGGTTCCTACCTGAAGGGTAGATACAGATGGCCTCCTCTCCTCTCCACGTCCGTCTGTCCGCTCTGTGTACCGTCACTCCAAGTGGTACACCTCCAGGTACCGTCCAGTCCTCCTTCTCTCAGCCTCAGTCAACATTGTCCATCGTCTTCAACCAACACCACGAAGTACGAGCATATCTCATACATGGGTGAGTATAATGATACCCAGTAGGGTCCCTAATACACTCAAGGTCTCACAAAATCCAGCAAAGATAAACCAAAAAAATAAGAAATCAACAAATAACCCTTACTTGGGTATATGACCACACATATACCTAAGTTATCTAGTAACCCATCTCAATAATGAGGAAAACCCAAAAGTCAATGACTCATCTCAATACAGGATTTTAATCTAAGCGTAGTATCATGTAATGTCCCCAATCACTCTGTCGGATCCTCGGCTGATGATGTAATCCTTATCTATTGAGTACAGTGGGTCTGCTGCTTCACAATGAGGCATTTCCCGCTATCTTTGGACTGTTGAGGTACTCCTCCTGTCGAGTACTATGGGTATGATGCATCACACATAGGTGCTCCCCAGCATTGGTCTACTAGGATCACACAGAAGCACTCCCCCTCGTAGCCTGCGGAGTTACTCCTCCTATCGGGTATCATGAGTCTGCCGCGCTCACTTAGAGGCGCTCCCCACTATGGGTCTACCGCATCACACAGAGGTGCTCCCCACTGGGCTCGTTCATTCACTCATAGTCGAATCAGTCAAGCAGTCGTTAGGTCTCATCCAGATACTAGGTCTCTACACTCTGTCGACTTTCTTCTGGAAGGATCCGCTCTACGAGCTACTGATCGATACTACAATAATCATGAAGTCCCATGTAGAAGTATCTCAAAGATCCTCCTCCTCATAGGGGGATAAACCAATCAAATATGTGCCCAGGATACTGAGGACAAGATGACCAATCCATCTCCCATAAAGTACACAACGTGTAGGTATGAGGTACACGCCGTGTTATCAGACCTCAGGTGCTTCATGGGAACAATGACCCATGTTGTATTGCTGGTCATGTAAAAAAGAATGTACAAGGTATGTGGTGTGGTTACAAGCCGTGTCCAAGCAACTGGGGTTGGATCCGTGTATGCTGGCCATGTGCCAGTACATGGCCTCAAACCATGTTCCCCAAACCATGTAAATGGTACATGGGGTAGCGTGTACCACTGGACATGCCTGGAAGTGTGGTGGAGTACATGCCCGTGTACTCCACCCCGTGTACATGTATCCTCGGGATACAAGCCTAGCCTCTCAAAGATGCTTCTCCCATTTTGCGTAGAGAATACATTCTGTGTCTCTTGGCCATTTAATTTTTCACGTGTCCGTGTATTTCCCAAAATACATTCAGAGTTCGTGTAGCTGCTTCATCCATTCTGTGTTGAGAGTACAAGTCGTGTCTCATAGTCGTGTAATTCTGCCAGTGTTCATGTATTTCCCACAATACAGGCCGAGTCCGCGTAGCCACCACTACCATGTTGTGTGGCGAGTACATGCCCTGTGAAATGGGTCACATGCTGTGTTATAGTCATCAAATGTTTGGAACCCTAGCCGATGAATGCATGCACTACACGACGCGTGCTTCAGAAGAACACACCATGTATTCTAGAATTTTCCAGAAACGACGATCCACGCCAGCGTGCTTCCCATAGAGTCCGTTCTTCATTATGACGGTCTGTTCTTCTCGAGTGTTCAGACACTAGATCACCCCGATGTCCCGAATTCATCTATGGTGTTTTTAGTTCACTAATCTGCTGCAAATTTTTTTTTTGATTCACCCACATGGATAACGGTCGGTGAACGACCCTTCCCGTTCTGGCCCAAACCATATCCCGCTATCATCGTCGCACCTATACTAGGTTATCGTGATGTTGGTTCCTCAATTTGGAATCTTTGCATCGCATAATGATCCCGCAACGAACCATTGTTTGTCACCCAAGAAGAACATGAAGAACACACCAAACATACACAAGATCGACAGAGGAATCGGGTCATGTTAGTTGGCCTGGTTTTTCAGCATTAGTTTGATAGAAGGCAATTTAAGTAAATCCATTCAACATTGTAGCAAAAATCATTTTTTCTCTGATCAAAACACACCCCTACCTCGTTTGTTGATCATTGACTGTGGAAGGAGGGTTTAGAGAAGGCGAAGTTGAAGACGTAGTTGGCATTCTTAATTAATGATGATTCCCTTTCCTGACCCAGTTGAAGAAGGAATAAAATGATATTCATCATTATTTGGTGGTGAGGGGTGTTCTTTGTTGGAATATGAAGTCCTCCATGTTCTTCCATGTGTTCCACCTCTCCCAAAATTCCACGAAAATAATTTCCAACAAAAAATAATGGGTAAAGCCACCCCATTATTTAATTTGTTGTCCAAAATATTCAAAAGAATTCAAGAAGTGTAAATTAATTATGTGAAAGAGTTCAATTAATTAATTGTGAGGGTTGGCAGATTAAGTTTGGTTGTTCAAGGGTTTTATCCCACATAAATGGGGGTTCCAAGGGGTTACAACCCCCGGGTGGTCCCCACTAGAGATATCCTACCATGGGAGGTTATGTGCGGGTAGGCCCCACCACCATAACCTCTCATGGGAGGCTATGGTGTGCTGGCACCCACCTCTAACCTCATCTTGAAGGTTTTAACCACAACAAAAATAAAAAAAAGCTAGCACTTATTTTTATTTAACATTTCCATAAAAACCCAAAGTTCTATCTTCTATTTATGACTATATGCCGTCGAGGCGAAAGACTTATTCAGTGAATACCGGCGTCGTGAGTTCAATTGTGCCCTCAGATCTCAATTCTGAGTAATGGTTCATATGTAATAAAATTACACTCGCACATTTAATGAACATACCCAAAAAAACATTAGAAAATGATTCTAGGAACACGGGGCCTCGGAATCAAGTGCCATAAATTTTCATGGACTTGCCAAATTCTCAGGTATTTAAGAAAAATTTTCCACATAAATTCCAGGTCTTTACAAATTTGACAAAGAAAAATTATTTTTCATTTACCATAGTATCCAAAATTTACATATTCACCATGTACATTAATAATATTCATAATAATTTAGTACTCCATAGTAATGTGTCTAGAACATCTAATGTCCAAATACCATAAGTGTTTACTTATACACATCATGGGGTTTTCCTAAAACTATGTTAAACCAGAAATGATTTCGGTAATGTAATATTCAATGGTCTTAAAATGTAAGTGATAATATATTTATGAAGAAAATTTTATTAACTAGTTACCTAAAAAATGACTTTTGTAATTTTAAATTAAAATCATTATCTTATACAGATGAAAAATATGAATTTATATAAACAGAATAAGATTGACTAGAAATAAAATTTTTCTTATAATTTCTCAATTTCTTATGTATTTAACCATTCAAAATCGTGTAATTGTTTGTTTATTTTTTCCAATAATTATAGGAAGTGTTTCTATTACAATTTTGAATCCTTCCTGATCTATTTCTACTTACACATTTTACATTTAATGATAATCTTTTCATTAATAATCAAATTTTTTTCCATTTCAATTTTAATTTTCTAAATAATGTGAAATGATAGGGAATTCTATTTATTTCGATTTATTTATTTATCTTCAATCTCATTAAAAAAATTCCTCTTATAATATAAAATAATCTATTAAATCCTCACCTATAATTTTTGGGTCATTTTATATTCACTTAAATATTTGATAAATTAATTTGATTTACATAAATAGTAATAAGTACCTTAGATGTTTTTGTTAAGAAACTTATGTTAGATTTGGTATTTGTGAGGTATTTTATCGAACTAAAGTCACATGAGCTATCGCCAGAGTTTCTTCTTGTGGTTTTCATAGATGTTTTTTACAATTTTACTTTTTCCTAAAAAAATTCATATGTTTTTTTAGGAAAATAAACCTTGATGTGTTATTTTCTTTTTTAATCAATCTAGGTCACCTCCCCATTATAATTCTGTCTTTTATAGTTTATTTTTCAATCATTTATTCAACAATAAATTTTCTTTATTTTTATTTTCTAGTGTACTTTATTTAATATCCTTTCTTTATGAACCATTTTTTTAGTATTTTCCAAATATTTTTCATCATTAACTGACCTTTCTTCCCTTATTTTCTCTTTCAATATTTATTCAGAATTCTTGAAGGCAACCGAATTTCCATTTTCTTCTTATTACTCATTATTCACATTGAGTTCCTCCTTGTACATAATATTTTTTCCAATAATATCTTTTACATGATGTGTATTAATTTCACAAGATTCTCTAATGGAAAAAAAGGTCAACTCTACCAATTGGGGAAACATCTTAGAGGCCACATTACATGAATTTTATCTACAACTTTCTTCTCATGTGAAAGCATCATGTTCAAAATCAATTTGAAGTTGCGATACATATAATAAATTATTTCATGATGTCTTATTTTTAAAGGATAAAATAATAAGGTATAATTATTTACAAACATTTTTTTAACATTGTAATTTTCTTTATGAGAAATAGCCATTTTTACCAAGATTTTTAAATAATAGAACACATCGATATTTTAAAAAATATTTTTTTTTTAATTCATGGTATAATTAATTTATATCAATAAAATTACTATCAAATGTGACCTTAGTGACAAAGTTACATTAATCCCACTCTACTAACTAGTCATGTTATCTACTATACATGTCTTAGAGCCTTTATTAATATACATGTTGTATAAAGGGGATGACATGGCATGTATCTACCTATCATGGACATCTCATGTACTCCTTGTTGTTCTCGTGTTAGTTGGGTTGTGACCATGTATTTGGAAATGTACCTATCTATGCCTAGTTTCAAGTCCATTCCATTGTACTTTAAGAGTATATGGTGTTTCATCCTGCAAGGGGTCCTAGACATGTGTAGCTATCACACATCCCAGATACTTGGGGAGGGTCACATGACATGTAGACCCATTCACACAAAGTGTGATCCTTAACTTCTATAAAACCCTTTCAAAAATCTGGATGGATCTATATAGCATGTTTTAATAGATTACATATTTTGTAGTCGAATTTTCAATAGAATGTTGACATTCTTCAAGCATTCACCAGATCTGGCATCAATATAATTAATGACACCAATTGACCACATCAAATTAGAGGAAACTGCATCCAACCATAAATTCATAACCATTTAAGGTTGTAAATAAGATTTTTATGATCCCCTCTACCCCAAAACACCTCACATCATGCCTCTAATCACCTTCCACAAGATCCCATCACCCCTCCAAATCGAAGATCGACATATTATCACCCATATCCTAGTTTTTACTCAATAAATATGAAAATCTCTAATACATGGGTCATTCATTATATCATATTGAATCTAGGGGTTCACCAAACTCATAACTACCCAAATAATGTCAAATCATGACCCCATAGGCCAATAGTGAATAATGTTATGAAGAGAGGGGTAAAATAAAAATAAAAGTGGTTTATAAGTATAGTTTGACAAATGTTACCAGATAATGAACATAAAAATGTAATTTCATCATGTGATTATGAAATAAAATAAATAAATTGAATAAAACAATTTAATTCATCAATGAATCATGTGATGTGTTGGGAAACACATATCAAAAATAGACAAAAAATATCTAATATCTATGATTTAATAGAATGGGTAGAAACCACAATAGAAGATCACAAAAATTATTTTTATCAATAATTAGTAATGAACATATTCTCCAGTGTTGTGGGTATCATGTTCTGTTTACTTCCAGAGGAACCACCTTGATCTGATCTCTCACCATGATCCAATATGAATCGACCAATGAAGAACACTCTCCTAAAATTCTTAGATCTAGAATTGATTATGAGTTTTAAACCTTCAAAATCATAATTGGGAAATATTTTTATAGGGATGGTTGGGTTTGTATAAATAAATAAATAAGTATGTAAATAAATTTAATTAATTAAATCATTTAGTGAACCCACCAACGGGTGCCTGAAGTAATTGTTTAGTTGTGTCATATATAATATAACAACTAATGTAACCTCAACATTCCAGATTCAATAGCTGACATATATTTTTAGTTTTATGGTCTTCTATATAGACATTCTGTTTTTTATGAAGAACTATGTGTGTGTTATATTATTGTATTTACTTTTTTTATAGATCAATTATTAGATCATTGGGCCTCAAAATATCATGTTTTCTTATCACATAGTTACAAAAAAATAATTCCAATAATATATCATAGTATGAAATGGAAAAAATAGGGTCACTACATTATCCTCCCCATCAAGGATTTTATCCAAAAAACAATCAAGGGAAAAAAGTGTTGATAAAGAGCCTGCATCTGGCTCTCCTACCTCCCAGAGTTATCCTGCAATCTAACATGTTTCCAAATATGAAAAACAAAGGGAATGGTCCATCCTTGTAGGATCTAATCCTATTGATCCTTGATCTCCATGAAATACACCATAAATGTACGTCCATAAACAATGTCCAGATAACCCAAGTAAATGATGTGTGTATGATCACACTCGTGTATCCTTAACTGCAACACATGGAAGACATCATGCACCCGCTACAATAGTGAGTGTAAGGCTAGGAAATAAGCTACCTAATCTACCCACTATAGGTTCTAGAATGGAATGATTAACCTCATGTATAACATGCTTCATCAAGATAACCTCCACAACCCACATCATGGTGAGAATCTCATGAAAGCATGGTCTAAATACATGAACTCTAAGTGACTGCAATATTGGTCTATATAATATTTGTATCATAATGGTGATATAGTCATATGATCATTGATCACTTGAACTATCACCAGCCTAACCTGAACTATCTATGGCCCAACAATGATTCCTCACAAATTTCATTTGAGTAAATTAGATACTATTTGGGCTACACATAAAAGTCCCTAAAATGTTCATGTCAATCATAGAGTGATAGATTTTATTATAATAGAAAAATAAAAATGGAAATTGACCCCTAAAGCTGCAACCAAATTCCATAACACAAGCTCTCATCACATCCTCTATCATAATGATAGTGCACAAATTCTTTCCATTCTTCAGGGGTGACAAGATCTACTCATTCGCAACAGGTTTCCAAATTCATCCTAAATCCCTATCCACAGTGGAGATTTAAAACACATATCATAATTAGATATATTCATCGGGGGTCCCACATGGAGTTGAGCTATCTCATGCACGTACAACTTCATTAAAAACCTAAAAAACATTTCTCCCTAATTGAAAAGAATGTGTGATGAAATTACTGTTTTTCAATAAGCACCTAAATGGAATAATAAAATCATACTATTTATAGAAGAAATATATAATAGTACATTAATAGAGCATATGATTTTCAATATACAATCTCAATAGGTATTTCTAATCTTATCAAAGATGATTGCTTATCATTCACCTCCTACCAGGTGAGATAATGATAACATAACTAGTCTATGTTCTACCTCATGTTATCCCACAAAACTGCTGATGATTTTATTTGTACATCTTCACCACTCTAGGATGTACAAAAAAATGGAAGGTGTTGAACTCCATCTAATCTCCATTTCATAATTTTACATGAGCAACGTCCTGTCCCTATTAAACTATGTAACGTTCCACTCTTTTAGAAAATCCATCTAGTGGATATTCTGATGATATCTGGTCATAAATAATTGCACATTTAATGTATCAAGATGAGACCAATATAACACTATAATGAAGTGGATGAGATACCACCATAGACTAAACAAAATATTAATTTCTCTCTTCCACTAGTTTCATATGAAAACAATCCAACTACATGGTATTCTCCAGAAAAAATAATGAATGGTACATCTAACTCTGCGAATCTTCCACAATGTTCCCCCTGTCAGGAGTATAAACTATCCCAAATTCATAGTCCTATGAGAACAAAAACCAGTGTATCTATCTAAGGTAAATATATCTCTACATGAATATATACCTAAGACATGGAAGGATTTAGAAAATATCACGAAATATCCCAAATTATAGTACCTACACATCTCTAGAGTGAAGAATATGACTGCCCAATCCCGGAAATTTTTTGCATAGTTCATTTCATGAGGTCCCACCATTCTCAACTCATATGTGATAACATCCAACCAATGTATCAACGTATATCTGAGCCCACCTCTAAAAGCATTAAAATACAATATATACTCCATAACCTCCTCAGGACATATAAAAATAGGAGTAGTGGTTAGCCTCAGGCACAACTCCTATAAGGACCTCTGACACGACTTGGTCTAGGTAAATATTTTTCCATTTTTTAACATGGTAGTAAAATGGGAATCAATACTAGAGGGATATGCCATAAAAAAAATTTATTACCCTTCAATATAAATTAATCTCCCCACATCCCACATGCACTTGGTTAGTACCGAAGAAATAAATGCATCAATCATCATAAGGGACACAACTAATTTTTTCTTGGAAATGACATTATCCAAAAAATGAGATTCACTGATCCATACCATTAACATAAATAGATCACCAAAATTATGGTTCTCCCCTATTATTTCAAGGATCATAATTATACACTCTTCTTTCCCTCCTATTATGGAAAGTAAATAAGTCTAACATCAAGGAGGACACCAAAAAATTAATATAATCATGGATAAAAGATCTGGTTCATCAAATACATAAAAAAAATTGGGGATTTCATTACACTAAAATAACTCCCTAGGATATCATAATATATGTAGATACATTGGGATTACATCCTTGGAATAACAGCCTCATGAATCCTGAAATGGTGGTTGCTAGACTGGAGATCAACATTCATTAACCAAATCATTCCTTGCAACTACTCCAAGTGGTTATAAATACATAGAATCTGGTACATGTTTTTTATCATTAACTATATAGGGGATGATAATAAACCAAAATCCATAAGCATCAATCTACCTCTTTAATGAAAAAAAACTAGAGCTTCCCTGCGTAACACACAAGGTATAATAAAAACCTTCACTAGAAGTTCATAGAACTATATACTCTGCTCTAGGAGTGTGGTTGGAGAAATAAAATATGTTGTAAAAGATATTTGTGGGGTCGTAGGGTTCATTTTAATGAATAATTACATATAATTTCTCATATTTGGGCCAAAATAGTAACAAGGAAGACTTTCATGAAGTCATCCACTGCAGAAGGAATCCATTTTCTAAAAGATCCCACTACGCCAAGGGATAAACATTCAAACTAATGGGTGATAGTTCGTGGCCTCCTCAAAATACCCACTCACACATCCATGGGATCTATTTTTCTTGAAAACGATAATATCATCCCATATATCTAGTGGAACATAACCCATCAGTGATGATAGTAAATTTGGGCTTGAAACATATATAACTAGTCCATGAACAAGATAAAATCATAAGGTTTTATCATCATGACCAATTTTCCCCACATGAAAATATATCTACCAAGTGATATCTCAGTCTATAGACTGAGAAAAGACACTACGGAATCACACCCATTTGAACCTCATGAAAAATATATTCTTCTATAATCTCAATGAAAAGCTCTATCTCTCGTACAAGGGATACAAAAAGACAGTATTGATGCTAAATTATATATAAATATATTAGATCATGTTTAGTATAAAAATATTTCATACCTAATATCATCTATTGAGGTACTGAGTTAAAAAAATCCACATCATGAAACTATCCGTAATTTTGAACACCAGCTCCCTAATCTTAGGGTAGTCTGCATAGTGGTCTTGGTGGAAGTTGATCATAACTTCTTCATCCACCAATTTATCATTTTCTAAGAGAACCACTCAATAATCTTCCAGCATTGCCTCCTTGGGGGCCACTGTGGCCATGCCTATGAGAACCCTGATCATGTTGCTTCATCTATCATGGATGCCCATCTATATCTTGCTCA
This sequence comes from Viscum album, assembly GCA_963277665.1. Taxonomy (NCBI): domain Eukaryota; kingdom Viridiplantae; phylum Streptophyta; class Magnoliopsida; order Santalales; family Viscaceae; genus Viscum; species Viscum album. The sequence goes on along the minus strand of OY728136.1, from coordinate 895,395,378 downwards.
CCCACCTTGGCATGTTGACTTTGGAAATCACATCCCATGTGACCTTTCTATTAAAAAGCATAACAACACCCATTTTTGGGATGACTATGTCCTCTTCGAAAACCCTACAACATATATCCTCATTATTGAGACTATCCGCTAGGTATTCTATGATGAGATCATGATGACTAGTTCCTTTTAGATAATGTAGAAAACTCTTCACTAAGAATCCCAATTCTAGAACCAGTAACTTAGGTGGGAGTACGAAGGGGACACACACATGAAGGAATACCCCTATGGAGACCATGACCAGACCTCCATAAAAATGTAATAACCCTAAACCATGTTGTTTGTGTACATATTTTGCTCAGGGAACTGTAATATATACTCATAAACCATCATACTACCAAGATATTACTCAATAAGCATGTAAATATGATGTGAGAAAATTATTTTGTGGTAGTTCGCCTCACGAAACAACTAAATGATTTATGACTATGATAGTATCATCTCATCCAGAGTCTACTAGAATAGATTCTACTAGTTCCCAACTCCATGGAAAAATATTATACTAGTGAAAAAATATAATATTCAATGGTATACTCAAGATCAAACACTATAATCACAAAATATATCCAATCTTATGATTCCTGTTGATCTAGATCACCATAGAACCTCATCAGACTCTAGTTTGCGATGTCGTAGAGTGCACAAATCTAGAATGCATAATTAGAATTCCCTTTTTGTTCTAAATATTGCTCAACTGTATGGGGTTTTTCTCCCTTCCCACCTAGGGGAAACAACTCATGGGTTTTCCCCTATACTGACGCCTCATCCCATATCGGATAATCATATTTATTTAATTAGTAACTTAGATGATGTTATTGATGGAGTAATATTGAATGTGATCAAAACATATAGTGGTAATATAAGAATATATATATTGGTTTATGAAAAAAGAGGTATTGTCAAATGGCTCAATCTAATAAGACCGATGTTTTGTCATTCCTTATAACCAATGTCTCGGTATATCGAGTTGACAAGAAGGCAGTAAAAGTTCTATTGTATAGATACATCAGCAGATGCATAAACACCTACTTATTTTTCATTAATGAAATACTAAAAGAAATATGAAACTATTTTCCTAAATTTCTAGTTAATATTTGTAATGGGTCAACTATAAATAAAATCCCATGGATGAACCTCATATGATGCCATTCTGTAATGACCCGAAGTATCGGGGCCCTCCGATTCAAAAGATTTTTTGGACTCCATAAACCAATTCTCCCCTGTAATAGGCCATTTTCTAGAGATAAGTGTTGAGAAGGCATAATTTAAATTGAAGTCCTTTTCCTAGTTAACTTGTATTAACACGAACAACCTTATTTATGAAACAATATAGAGTAATATTAAAAGGATCTATAATAACATGAGTAAAACCATACATAAAATAAACATAATAGAATATATCAAAGTATGATAGATTAAATCCAATGTTTATTGGTGAAAAATACATTCCTACTCATAAATGAGTTCCCAACCAGAACAAAATTAGAAATAAAAAAATTTAAGGAATCCCATCACATGATCTCCAAGCTCAACCACTATACACATCCTAAGAATTAGATTATTACTTCTCTCCATCGATTTCCCCCCAAACAATCCATTATCTTTATAAGACATCACACACATGAGAGAATCCTATACATGGGAAAGTTTATACATCACTAATAGGATATCACAATACCAAAAATGGGATAAATAGAGAGATACAATAAATGTAATCATCACATCCCAAATCAAGAGGGAAAATAGAAACTAATATATATATATATATATATATATAAGTGTCTGTGTGATAGAAAATAAATCCATACGTGAGTGAAAGGGGATCTGCATATCACATCCATTCTTATGATGATGATTCTACCAATCAATCCAATGGTCAATGAAGATGTTCAACATATCATGTGATTGCCGTAGAAATTCATGAGGAGGACTTGTACCTCTCCACAACTCCATAGCCTAGTGGGGGAGAAATATTCAAAGAAAGGGGACCTGGTCCATAGATTGTTTGGTGGATTCCACTTAGTAGATGGATATAGGACCCATGAAATGATGAGTTGAGGGTGGGGGCTTCCAATCAATTAATGGAGGACCCACACATAGAATTATAGGGGTTCCAATCAATATGTATTGATAGGGGGCCCATAACCTAGTGTGTCATGGGCGTCGTAATCAATTTATGGATGACCCAATCCCAATTGCATTTGGGGGTTCCATTATGTAGATGTCGATAGAGGACCAATTCCTATGTGCATCAGAGGGGGTGGAGGATCACATGAAGGTATGGAAGACCAATGACCATGTATGTTAGTGGGGTTCCATTCATCTTATGTATGGAGAATTGGGAACCTCAACCTTGTTAGGATATGAGGTTTCCATTCATGGCCTCTCCCAATTGACTTTTCTTGATCACCACCATCTTCATGTGTCACATAATGAATCACACAGATCATAAAATTCACTATTAATTTTCAAAAGATACTAGAAAGGATACCATTGATTTCTACAGAAAAAAACTACTCATGATTGGAAACTCATGGGCCAAATTATTTGTCAAAATGAAGGAAATATGCTAGGTAGAAGTGTCACATAGGGGTATATGGTGTTTATGAGGCCCACTCTACATATAACCATACACTAATTCCTGGAAATTTTATCCTCTATACATGTATTGGAGTCCGTGTAACCATAAATGACATATAAGGGGGCCCAAAAGATGTGTCTTAGTGACCCAGACTCTGTTGGTGTGCTTCTAACCATTCCATTATTCACCAAGCCTTTCCTATGTATGTAATAGTGTTTGCGATGATTCCCATGTAATAGACTGTGAAAATTTACAGTTGTAGTACACTATGTTTCCTACAATAAGGTGGTACTAGGAATGTGTAGCTATCACATAGTTGGGCTACCCAGGGAGTGTCACATGACAAGTGGGCCCATCCACACAGTGTGTGATCCTTATATTCTCCAAAACCCTAGAATCGATGATTGGTGGGGATAAAAAACTGTGTTTTATACTATAGTCAGTGTAGTAGAATTTTTAACAAAATATCTAGATTGTTCATGTTTTTTAAATATCTAACCTCGCCAAAAAAATTTCCCCAAATCCACAACTCAAAATCAGTGGAAATTTCCCACAACTATCAATTTTAACCTAATATAGCAAAAAATATAATTCTAGTAATCCTCAAATTGAGAAACATGCCATGTTTTGAACCTCCATTCACCTACCGAATGATCCTATTTACCCTACAGATATCATATTTACTGTGTATCAACTACACTTGTGAAATTACTATATCTATCTACAATCTAACGATCCACATGTAATTCAGGCAACCAAAATGATTTCAAGGCTTCGATGTTGCTCGAAACTACCTTGAAAATGTCAAATAGATAACCTAGAGGCAAATGGAAAAGAACATAATGAACAAATATAAGAAAATCACAATTAAAAACGGTGATATGCATCATTTTACCGGATTTATTAGTCAATGATTTCAAAACTTTTTTTTGAGTGAAAACGCGGAATAAAAATAAGAAAAATAATAAAATAATCAAATTCACCAATGCGATCAAAAAAATGGTATGTAAATTTATACTCTAAGAAGATGAAGAAATATCAATGATTATTTTTTTAATCACAAGTGTGGAAACCAATATTAATGATCCCTACAATGATTCAGATAAATCATTGTCGAAGACATCATTTTCCATCAATGTGGGGATCCTTCTACATTGACCACCTTTCGATCTACCTCAATCCAATTTCCCACTAACCACCAAGGTCGATCCGCCAATGAATTAAACATTCCTCTACAACATAGATCTAGAAAGGATTACGCAGATAACCCATTTAATCTCATGAAAAATGATATATTTATATAGGTAGGTTTATGCCCGTTTTATTAAATAAATTTATTTTTTAAATTAACTAATTCATGTAATTCGTTTTATAATGACTACTTCAACCAAACAATTGGCATTTACAAACCATAGGTTTCACAAAAGGTAATTCATGTGTTATAGATATAGTTATGGTCACCTATTTTTTATTCAAATCTATAATATGGTGATATTACATTATTTCTAAAAAAAAGTGTGAATGATACTATTAAATGTTATTTCTTTATAATTTCAATTATGGGATCATTATGCCACATAGTATCATTCCTTTTCATCTCCTAGATTTGAAAATATTTATAAAAATATTTCAATGTATTATATTAGAAAAAAGGGTCAATGTATTTTTGGTTATGCATAAGACTTATATTATTCACTCCATCTTATATCATGATTGATTTCCCACTAATAAAACCATTATAGTGTCCATTGAAAACTATGTTCCTCCCTATTCCATTCACTAACAAAAACTAAAATTCATAATGTGTTCAAAAATATTCATAGTGTGTAATTAAGTAATCATGAAATCCATTTATAAGAGGTATAAATCATGGTTTCATAATTTTAATCTATTACACCTAATCATAAATCATTGTTGGATATATTCATCACCAATTAAAATACACTACTATGGATTATAAGGAAAATTTAATTTAAGCCAATAATATCATCTTGGAGTGTCCAGAATGACGTGCAGTATTTGGATCAGTGATGATTAACTAGTTATGATTAATTTAAAACCATGTTCCCCTGAATTTGAGTTATTACACATAGGTTCATCTATGCCACATTAACACCAACTTGATAGAATCTTGATGGGGATATATTTTTGAGTAAAACCAAACTCATTCATTTACCAAAATAAAAAACGATGTCTTATAAATTAGTTTTTCTTAAGGAATATCAAAAGATATTTCACATACATGATTCTCAAAATAAATAAAACTTACTCTCATAACAACTAAGGAGACCCTAACAGGAAATTCATAATTAATATATCCCAATCTAATAAAGTTAATTACATATCACTATGAAACACCCTATAACCCTATCATTTTAGTATCTCTGGAAACATGTAGATCTATAGGTATATAAATGATCAATATAATGTCCCACTAGATTCTTTATAAATATCACAATTATTATTGAAACCTTAATTAAAAAAGATTTTTATATCCAATGGAATGTAAAAATAATATTTCTTGTTCTCAAATTCATAATAATATTTAAAAATTGGGATATCAATAATTGATAATTTTAAAAATATTATTTCCAAAAATATATGATAATATGGGATTATCATTTTAAATTCATAAACAAGAATTTATAGGTAATATTATTTGTGTATGGATAGATAATTTGATGCTCATAAGACAAGAATAATAATGATATCCATAAAAATGATTGATGAGATCATAAAATTGGAATAATATAATTTAATAAAAGAGTTTCTTAAAGTGTTGTATAATAATCATAATTATAATCAATTTCCATGCCTACCCACTATTACATTCATCACTTTTTATTATTGGGATAAATAGACTGGCACATACTTTGGTCTTGGGATAACCTAACGTGTACATTCTTGGGATTTTGTTGTCCCCCCATTTACCCACTTTTGGGTGTGGGTTAACGTTAAGTGTGGCCATTGATCTCATAAAACATTAATATATACCCAATGCATTTGTGGGATATAATGGACCCACCAATCACATAATAATAATCTATTAATATGTATGCCACAATATCATAAAAAAATTTCATTTCATCATAGAATAACCCCTGGAAATGAAAATGGATTTCTTTAATATTTTATTATCATATTCATAAAACATATGTATGAATAGAAAATATAGTTACAAGGGATCATATCTCTATTAAATAATAATTAACATTACTGTATTTTTTACACAATTAAATTATGACTGGAACATTTATTTAGGAAAATAGCCTTCTTATTTCAATGTAACTATGTTAAAATATAATGGTTTAAAAAAACTGAGTTAGAATTTTTATTTTAAAATAATATTGGAAAAAATTTATTTAAAATTTATGGAATTGTGTTTTCATGATAGAAGGAAATTATATTCATTCTATAACTATAAAAAACAAATATTATGTTCACACCTTCTTTAAAAAATATTTATTCAAAAATTAAAGGAACGCCTATTTTAATCAATTTTTTTGTAAAAAAATGGTTCAAAATGTCTGTAATATATAATTATAGAATATTAGAAAAATATTCAAAACATTTAAATGAAAATATGGACATGGAATAAAATTATTCTCATCCAATGTTTGTAATAACTATGGTTTTCTATAAATAAAGTACTTATTAGTATTGAGTACATAGAGAGATGAATATGAAAGGAATAAATAAATAGTGTAAATGAAAAGGTATATGATTAATGATAGATAGATAATATATCATCATTATAAGAAATATTATCATAATCTATCTAGTTAAAAAAATTACATTGTAACAGAAAACCCATTGTTGTTAAATAACATTTTAGTCATAATTCCCATTAAAGGAATTTCATAAAATAAAAATTCAAATACAATTAACATAAAGGAATCCCTGAAAAAACTATAAGAAGTTTATTGGATACCCCTAAAAAATACCATTGTTTTATATCATAACATATGTCCCAAGGAATAGAATTTGAGATGGTTAAGCCATATAACATTGGTATCACTCAATTAAAATCGTACTTGATAAACAATAATAATTATTACTTTATATATCATGAATAAATATTTACACATTATATAACATGTAAATGAATAATTTATATAATATATAAGGAAAAATAGTAAAATAATATTAAACATGACTTAGTGGGATAAAATTTATATGAAAAACCATTTCCTTATATTTGTCTTGATTCGTATGCACTAAATAACACTAAATAATAATTTAATATTTTTATTATAATTATATAAAAAAAATATTTTCACACATATAATAACAAATATGATCCAATTAAACATTATAATATGCTATTTTTAATAATTTCATATTATATTCCTCATCTTCGGGTGCCAACTGATTCTAATTTCAAATATAATTTGGTTCTTCAATGATGCCCCACGCACAATGATCAATGTTCCATAATTGACTAATTATTAATAATTTAATAATTATAAAATTTAACCATTATAAACAATTTTCTATCAATTTATTCAAATTTATGATGAAAAATGAAGTACACGACTTCATGGAGATAGTAGCACATAAATACACATAATTGATGTTTTCACTATTTTATTAATTTAATTATAGAAATGATAAATTATAACTAAAAATTCCAATATCTTAATTATATAATTATTATCCTATATAATTGTTACATATATCCTTATTATCATCCATGAAAAGAATAAATGTTAAAAGAATCACATCACTTCATGGAGGTTTTTTCCCACAAGTACGCAAGAGGGATGTTATCATTTTACAAAACGTTGGAATGCAAGAAGGGAGATAACATATTATAATTAATGATGCATAATTTATTCATAAAAATAATAAGTAAATATTAAATTCATTATAATTATTATTAATGAAATATTTTTATGTAAAATTATTCAAATCTCTATTTGTAGGAGGTGGTCCACAAGTACACTTGAGCGATACTTTCATTTCCTATTTGACTAAAAGAAGTTGTGAAATTGATGCTTAATAATTATTATAAAATTTCATTACATATGTGATTCTATGTTAATAATTTTATAATTTATGAATTTTTTAATGGAAATATAATAATAAATAAAATTGAAGGATTGTATTTTTGATTTATACCTCATATTTTAATGACCTCATATTGATTAAAAATTAATCCTTGAATCATTGGCCTTAGGGGAAATTTAGTGGATCATGGATAAAGGGTTTGAATGAATTAATGTTGTGTATATTTTCATGTCTAATAAATGGTTCCAAATTATATTGAATATAGAAAATTATTGGGAGACCTTTCATAAATGAGGTGTGGGACACACATGAAATAACATAAATGATTTATATTATATAAGGTAAAATAAATGAGAATGTGGAAAAAATATAGAATAATTTGAATATAAGATATTATAAGGTTTAAATATCATAGAAAATATAATTTACAACGTTTATGTGGAAATGAAATAATCATAATTTTGTTTTTTCCCCAGATATACCAGTTTAAACTGTAACCATACTAACAAAATTCAACTATTTTTACTATTCATTATAAATAGATTTGTTTCCCATTAATTATTATATAAATTATTCTTATTATAAATAAATAATCCATTTTAACATTTTAAATATCTATTAGTTATATTACTTTATTTTAAATAAATTTCCAAATCTCAATGAATTCCCTTTTTAAGGAAAATGAATTTTTAAGCATAAAACTGAGTGTAAATCCATTCATTGAAATGTAAAATCCATAAAATAGATGTGTAAATTTTTTATTGGAGTTATAATAAATATATTTAATTTTAAAATTAGTCAATAGTGATTAATTTATTTTGTTATGTTAAAAATTGATTACATACATAAAATCAATTTTATAAAAAAAGATAAAAAATGAACTTTGGGCAGAATTATGTACAATGACAGTTTTTATGTAAGAAATGATACTATTTCAAAATTTATGCAACATAAATTACTATAATATCAAATTGAAAAAATAATTTTAGTACTAAATTAAACGATTTAATCAAAATAAATCACAATTTTATGACAATATGTATTTTCATTATTCAATGAGAATCTAAATCCTTTTAAAATAATCCAATAATATAATCCCAAGCTAGTATTTACAAAATTAATTCAATAATTATATATAACAAAAAAATTAAATTTATAATACACTTTTAAAAATAATATTGCTTACGAAAAAAATGCAATAGAACACTTTTTTTTATGAGAACCTAATTTTGAATCCTGAAATGAATTTATAAAAAAATGCATATTAGTTTATTTTTAATCATTAAATAATTTTAAAAATTTAAAACATATATAAATATTTTTTTATTATGTGTTTATTATTTTTCATACCTTCTAATTTTATGTCGCGGTTATAACCATCATGTTTAAGTAAAATCATTTTTATAGTATATCCCACTTCACCTAAATGTTTGGATTCCATGTTAAGAATGATATCAAGAATAGTATTAATTTAGTATATATTTTTTAGGGTGTTACATATGAATTTTTAAGGTGTATTTGGATGAACTATTATCCTTATTTTATAACAAATCATCTTTAAATATTATCATTCAAGATTGATGTATTTTAACCTGTGTTGAAAATATATTATTTTTCTACATTATATTATTGGGAAATTATATTTCACACTAAAAGAATGTTCCTTATTCACTCTACATTTTTATTTAAATTCTTTATTTAATATTAATACCCACTTATTTTAATATATTTTTTTCTGTATCAATGTATTTTTCTCACCATCAATGTTACATATTCCCTAGTGGTAAATAAAACTGATTCTCTCCAAGATAATCTATTTATGTCACCCTATTAATTTCAAAAGAATTTTATTGTCCATTTAAATGTTTTGATTTTCCATGAAAGGTAATTTATAATATTTTTAAGGTTTTTATTTATTTTGATCATACAATATTCTATTTAACTTCACATTTTGACCTATGATTTATTTATTATGAAGGTTCTTTTAGTAGAATCTACACTCAAGTAATTTTTTATGAATTTTTATAATCATAGTCCAATTTTTTTGGAAAGTGACATGAAAATATTTCCTTTACTAGATGATAATATGAAAGTTTTATTAATAAAAATCTTTTTTATTATTCGTATAACATTTTGAATGAATTACTTTTCAATAGAAAATTTGTTCTTTTATAACCCTATATGTTCTCTTCATAAATGCAACATTTGGGATATTATAATTTTTGTATCATATGTTCATGTTCATTTATTTGGTAATATTTTGAAAAGTTATGAAATGTATTTTATTTTAGTGGTTCATGTATCATAAGATGAATGATTTGAATTTATGTAGAACTTCTATATATAGACAATGTATGATGGGGACTTATATCTCCATGTAATTTCTTGGTGATGTTTTTAAATCAAATGTGATAAATTATTTTTACAAAATTTTATTGTTCATATATTATATTGTGGACTTATATGGAGTTATTCACAAACTCAATATTGTACATATAAGAATTTTACAACCAAAATTAAATAGCGGACATAGATGGATTTGTTCGTAATGTTTTCATTAAATTCTTTTCATGAAACTTTTCAAAAATGTTCCTCAATCACATGTTATTAAAAAATAGATATTACTTATTATAATGATATTATAATTTTTTATGTTTTGATTTCATGCTTTTTTTAATTTTTTATGTGTCTATAGTCCATGTTTTGATGACATTTCACTGGAATTATGTTTATATTTAGGGTCATTAAATTACAATAATGTTTTTTTATTTTCACTTTTGATAAAATAATATATTTAACTAACATATCTTCTTTCATAAATTATAATATCATATTAATGATCTAACAATTGTTTCAAATTAATATATTTCCCTTACATAGAATTCATGATCACCCCATTCTTCTATTTCTATTTAATAGGTTATGAAGGTTATTATATCATATAAGATATTTATAAGATAATATAGAGTTTTCTAATTATGGTTTGATGATCAAAAGTGGAGTAATATAAGATGGTGACATAACATGTTTCCATAAAACTAAAAATTTATGACCTTAGGTTGTGTTAATATTTATCAGATTTTTTATATCAGTTTACAAGGGCATAATTTTTATACATTAATCTTAGTTCTAAATATAGATGATTTTTTGAAGTTGATAAGGTTGACTCACTAATCACATACATAGAATCTCATATTATATTAATCTTTTCCCTATGTAATGTTAGCCGAAATAATTTCAGGAACACCATTGACTTCATATTATGTAAATGCATATATGTTCCACTTGGTAAAAAATTCACAATATCAAAAAATCATTATTAACATGATAAAGATATGGGGTTCATGATATTTCCATAAACCTTTATTATAAGACATCCAGATAATGAATTCTCATGGTCTAATGATAACATACCATAAGGTTGATTATAGGATTTTAACATATATGAGAACAATTATTATTATATAACTTGAATTATTACACAAATGAAAAAAATGAGATTTGGAGGCATATCATATCACAATATTAATTACTCAAATGGAAGATAGTAAATTATCTATTAGAGGATCAATAATGAAACGTAGATACAATAAGGGTAAGTCCATTTTAATATAAATTAAAAAACAGAGGCCAAAACATATAACAATATTTATAAATCTTTTTTATCAATTTTATAAGAGATAGTTTAATAGCGATCATTCAAAAGTAATTTTTCTAAAATCTGAGGTGAATGTTTTTGGAAAATATTAAATTTTCTAAAAATAAATGTTAGTAAGTGAGTATTCAAATTCATATATATTTCCCCCTTCTGGAAGAGTACAATTGGTTAAAACCCCTTATTTGTGAAAATAAATGAATACCATGTTGATATTAAAGAAAACACCATTGTTGGAAACCAACATTTTATGTTCAAATAAAACTTTTCATTGATATGGGGTATATAGAATAATAAATTAAATAATAAATAATAAATGAATAATATTCAATGTAATAAGGGAAAACAATTTTGGGAAGTTGAAAACATAGTTAGAGATGACAAACTATCTTTTCATAAGATGATAATAAATAATAATAAAAAATTATTTTTAAGAAGAAATAGAATTTATAAATAAGGATTTTTTCAATCATAAATTATTTTATAATATAGAAACAGGTAACTCTATATAAAATAAACTATGTAAATTAGGGGAAAATAATATGACTCAAGAAAGTAGTCTGTGTTATGAAACCCCCTTATATTTCAGGGAATAAATCAGTCGTAGTTCAATTTGTTGAATGGAATTAATAACGATAAAATATACAAAATACAAAATTTAGAATATTGAAACTCATGGATATTTTGTTATAAAATAAATAATAGTATTAGTTCATAATTTCCAAACGCTCCTCAATGAAGGGGGTTTGACATGGAAACCCTCAAAACATAGAGAACAACTGATTCAAAGGCCATGTATACAAAAGAAATAGATTAGGAATATTATACACAATGAATTAAAAATAAATAAATTAGGTACCATTAATTGGATGGTAAATCAATATGATAGTTTTAAAAACTAAATATTGTTTATTGAATTTATCTTTCTTAAATATTCATAATAAATACCGAGAAAAGACATACCTTGTATTCCAAGTTAGTTGTACGTGTTATAACCTCCTATATAACAGGAATATAAATCATAATAGCATATTTAAGGAACACATTCATAACATTATAATCTTATACTAACTGAAATTTATTATCTTCATATAACATAATTATGTTTACTAATTTCAAATATTGGGTGCAAGTGATATTTTTCATTTTAAACTAGTTTCTTAATATAAGAGTTGTTCACAATTTTTGTCTCAACGTTCATCAATTTTTTCCAATAAAATATAATAGAATTGATTTTTTATAATTATTTATATCATAACAACATAATTCTGTGGGATATTTTTAGTGGACCATATTGATAATTTTAAAGATGAACATGTTTGTAAGATCCACTGAGAATAAATATGGTTTTATTAAACAATGTGCTATATTTTTATATCACCAATTTAGAACAAAATACCAATTATTATTTTACAAATTTAAATTCTATTTTACCAAAAATTAAATTCTGATTTTCAAACATTTTATTAAATTTTATAATCATTCATGTAATTTATTATATTATAATATAACAGAACATGCTGAAATTAATGAATATTATAGTGTGGTTTATTTTTAATAATAAAATACTAGAATCGTAATTAAAATATTTTGCTTTTATTTAAGGGATATATTATAATTTTATATAATTAAGACAAGAATATGAACCATATTATTTTTCAATAGTACAAAGAAGTAAATTTTTTTATCATAGAACAATCTTTTGGATGGATGAATATTACACTATGGATTAATACTCCTATTTTTAATAGGTTGTTTAAAATGAATTTTATAAACCGAACTCATTTCATAAAAATATTCTTTAATCATTAATTAAATTATCAAAACCATCCATATAAGGAATTGATTTAATTTAAAATAGAAAGCATTCATTCTATATAGGTCTTAATCCACAGATATACATCAATATTGATGTAATTTTCCATCAAACATGAAGAAGGAGTAATATGGACTATTATTTTAGAATAAAAAATCTATCATCTATATCATACATATATGTTAGATTCCTTATTTGTTCCATTATTATATACATGTCAATGAAAATTAAATACATTTCATTATAGATGTGGTAACTAACACAATGCATGGAATGCCATTTTCGTTTTTTTAATAAAAATTGGTAGTTGGAGAATGATTAAAAAATAATTTTAATAAAATACCAATAAAATAATGTTACTTGTGTTTATTATTTTTGTACTGTGCAGTGTAATTTGATAATTAATTTGGGAACAAAACATATTGAAATGATAACGGAGTATTAATAAATTTAAACCACCCTTCTTAGATTATTTCATGTGAAAATGGGTTAATCCTATTAGAATTAGTAGTTTTAGATGAAACCCCCTCTTAATGGTGGATAGTAAAATGGAATAGAGCATTTGGTAGAGATGTTTTCAATATTAGGGGGATATTATATAGACCCTCTTGTCCCACACTCACAGATCTGTGGTCAAGAACACATAATATAAAATACTATCATTGATACACATAGATGATTACTATATCATTATAACATTTAAAAACTTAAAAAAGTTCAATTATTTTATAGAATTTTGAAAAAATTGTAACTATTAAAACCCATTGAATTTTAATCTAAGGAACCAATGTTTCCCACTATATAATAACTTAAACAATTTTAACATCTCATTACATATTTAGGTATTCAATATCCCTTAATATTCCCTCTATTTCTGGTCCTGATGTAGGGGGAAATTTAGATCTTTATTTTGAAATTTGAGATGCTTTTTTGGTTGGGCAAGGTTGGGGAATTGGTTGAAGAAATAGTGTACTCCCAGTGAAAATAATATTCTACATCTCAATGGGTAATGATAAATTGGAATATAGTTAAGAAAAATTTACTCCCTACTCAGAGAAATGGTTTTCCCCCAAAAAGATGGGGTGCTTGGATGGTGCATGGTTTCCCATAACCATGCACCACCTCCAGTTTCCCATGAACAAAAGATTAAAAACATTAGTGAATTTGTTTTAAAATATAGAACCATCCATTTATGTTTCCTACCTCCCAATTCAATATTACATAATATTAATTTGTATCAATGCCTCTATGGAAATTGTTTTGGGTCCTCTAAATCTATTTAATGGAAGATCAATGCGGCATTGATCCTGATCAATATTTTCCAATTAAGTGGATATCCTCATGTATAGTTTATTCCAATATATCTGTGAATCCTCCTTAGAGTATGATGGATCATCAAATAATGGATTCATCTAAACTTCAAATAGTTGGATCATAATTATTGGTTGTGTTCATAGATCATTTGAACCTTCATTCTTTGTTGGTGAGTATTATTGTGGGTGTTTTTATAGATATTTTATATAATGTTAATTGGTTTCATAATTTTGTTATCTATGATTGAAATATTGAATTTATTGATAAATTGAAATGATTAATTATTCAAAAAAAAAGGAATTGTAATGATTTGATCTTTTATTTTTATTGAGCACTGAAATTGTGAAATTACAATTTCAATTGAATTGAAATTGTTCGGTGGATTTATGAGAAATTATGAATTTATTTTTGAAATAATTTTGATTAAATGATTCTAAATTTCTTTTATAAAATTTATTTAATTGAAATATGAATTGATATTTCATGAAGGGATTAAAACCTATTATTTTTTTTGAAAGGTAAAATGTTTGATGAAAACTAAAATTTGGAAAATAAATTCTAAAATGTGATCAAATAAATACCAATTCATTGATTCAATAATGATGTACATGGTATCCTTGGTAGTTAGTGGTAAATATGACAAAATTATAGTACCTTAACTCAAATGAAATGGATTGAAGATGAAAATTTTTACTAAAAAAATATTGTATAACTACTCATTATATATTATCATATAGAAGTGTAGACTTTCATTAAGGGTTTCACCTTTTTAGGTGAATTTTTATGTGAACACCTAAATAGATATATTATTAATATGATATTGTTGAGGATTCTACTACATGATAAACTAACATACCAACGGTTTGCTTTACATGGTTCTTACGTTTTAATGTGTTATTTGATTTTATTTATATAAAATTGATTGATGAAATATTTTATTCATTACAAAAAATTAATATGATTTTTTATATAAAATTTTCATTTAATCCTACTTGAAAGTTTTTTGGATATATATTACATATTTGAATGAAATAATTTTTTGGTTTAAAATATGAAAAATGTTATATCATAAATAGTTTTATTTAAAATGATTGAAACTCAAGTTTATTGTTTTCAATATTGATTATTGTAGAATTGGTGAGAACATAATAGGAATTATATCTCACTATCTTCCTTTTACATTAGAAAATTATATAATTTCATGTATAATATTTGAGAAATGGGAACATGCCACTTGGTGGATGTTCTTGGTCTATTAGACCATAGAGCGGTGATGGAACTGCTATGTGAAGATGTCATCAACTAGTTGAATAGTTTGTTTGATATTTCATCTTGTTTGATACTGAGTACATTGATGATTTAATGCTATGAGTTTTTTATTATTCTTATTTTTAGTACTATCTCCATTTTGAGTGACTATTTTTGTGAATTGTATCATTTATATTCCTTTGTTGTTTTGTAAAATATGATGCCTCTTTGATCACGTATAACCCTAGGTGATTGAATCCAACCCATTTGGACTAGAAATGACATTTAGTCCATGTAGTTGTTGGATATAGTATTAGGATACATGTGTATCTTGTCTAGATCGTGAAAATGTGGAATTAGAGGCTAAATTTAGGCATATTTTCTTGATGTTTGTATATTTGTTTGGTTATCCTCGTAGACATGAGGTATGATTGTTGGGACATAGGAGTTAGTTGTGAGAATGTGCCTCAAAGGATATAATATTAACAATTATTAAGTCACCATGGATGTTTAGAGAATGATTTTCTAAGGAATGTATTGATATTATTCTAGTCCCTTCTCTAATTATATTTTTGGTAGGTGAAATCCAAATATAAATATATTATCTAATGGGATTGACATTATAGTTTCTATAGTTAATGTTTTAAATATGGGTAATCCTGTAATGTCTTACTTTTTGTTTGTTTATATTTTGCTGCATCACTCTTATAGTAAGGTGTGTGAGTAGGCTCTAGGAGGAATCTACTATGAACCATAGTGATCAGATCTTCCAATGTAGCATAATCTTGATGAGACTATTGTGCATGTTGTCTATGCTATGGGAATGAACCTGCACATATTATTATACAATATTCAACTATAGAACCTTAAAGGAACCAATCTCATAATCATGGTCTATAGTTTAAATTAAAAAATCCACATAATTTATATTAAACTAATGATCCTAAAGAGTATGAGTACTCCATGAACAAGATATAAAACCTCATTGATTTCATAAAAATTATTAATTTTGTTAAGGTAAAATTTACAACCTTTATTCTAGAAGGTCCTAATAAAAGATGGTTGGATTCAACGTTAATGGAAAGAATCACGAGGGTTTGGAATTGAATTAATTTAAATGTAATTTCAAAGATAACTTATATCAAGAATCTATGGTACCACCTAATACTATGAATTTTCTGAATATCTAGAATACTGAAAGGTGAGTGATGCAATATATGAGCAACATTACTCAGCCTCTGTAGTTTTTAACTGAGATTTCATGACATGAAAAAATTTAGGGTTAGTTGTTCGAGATGTGTATTCAACACAATATCAATTCTTATTATTCTTATTGAATCACATAATGTATGTTTACATAATGGATTGTGCAGTGATGGTTGATCTTGACTTGGTTGGAATGTCATAGTTGATGGGTGTATCTTTTTCTCATATACCATGTTCTATGAGATCCTTTAATGGAAATTGGATTGGGTATGAGTCTCTTGGTCATTTTCGGTAGAAGGAATCCTCTAGATCTTCAGAAATGAATGGATTTTTTTCCTTTGAGTTTCATTTGGTGTGGCATGGTTTGGCAGTTAAGATATGTTTCCACAGAGGAACCAAGTATCTACAGTTTTTTAGACACTTAGGACCCGATGAAAAATTATTCCATTTATTTTCGTCTTTTCATAGTGGTAAGGGCCTATTTTCACCATAGGTATCATGGTGTAATAACACACATCATGAATAATGGGGTTTTAGACACATTCATATGGAATAAAGCTTCTTCCTGAAGTGGAAAAGTCACCATAGAATGTTGTTACATGTCCAACAAACATGGGAGGTACTACCACTATTTCTTCCTCTTTAGTGACTTCATTATTTTATACAAGCGCATCTCACTCATCTATATCAACTCATATTGTGAAGATTAAAAAAACCCAATATTTTTTCATATGTTATGGATATTTAAACACACCTAATAATGTAGAGAGATAAGAGAATCTATTTCCATTATTTTCTTTTAATTTTATCAAAGAATGAACATGTAAAGGATTTTTGGTTCTTGACATGTTACCTATAGATGTCATTATTGTTATGGATTTCATCATTGTAAATATGTATAGAAATGACTGTTATCTTCAATGGGTCTGGTTTATTGTTCTTTAAGGTGTGTTTCGTGTCTTTCAAGGAGTCTGGGATTGAAGGTGGAGTGGAGATATATAATTTATCCATATTTGGGAAAAATTAATATCATTGAATTATTTTGAACAAAAGTGGTAATAATTGAGTGAGAATATCCCTCCACTTGTAATAATCATTCCCGACAAGTTCCCTTTTTATTTCACTAGTTTTCAACTATTAAGTGAGGTGAAATTATATATTTATTTGTTCGATGTTACACAACCATTATCTATTCCTTCATAACATATAGAACAAAATGAAATGATACAATAGAAGACTTAGTTGGCTAATCTATTAGAGAAAGGCTTTATATTACTGAGTCTGTCACTTGGGGCGGTTCCTCTTCTCTTTGACAATAATACTGGTGTAAAAATTCACCATTTTATGATTACCAGAAACAAAATAAATTTACGGTAGTGAAAAAGTGTCTATTTTCATGGACATATGATATATTTGATCATCTAAAGTGGGAATGGAATTTGGTTGTCAAATATTTATCTTCCATATGGTTACCACCAGTTGAGAGTAAATAAATTAGACATTTTAAAGGTCACCCTCCATTTCGTGTATAACATTTATGAGTATCTGGTCATTTCATTTTATCTAGATAATTCTATTTAAATTTTTAAGTATTTTATGAATATAATATTCATGAATATCATGAATCATATGTGGTGGTATTTTGGGATGATATCCTGGTTGAATCTCACCCTTAGAAGAAGCATATGCATCATCATAGAAGAGTTCTGAAAGTTTTAATAAATCAATGACTTTATTAAATGATATATAAATGTTATTTATGGACATGGGATGTTATTATCATGGGACACATAATATATAATCATGGTATTTTAGTGGATATTGATAAATTTAATTATATTGTTACATGGTATAAACCGTGAAACATCTTTGAGAGATGATATTCTTATGTTTAGTATTGTATTACTGTTATTTTGAAAAGGATAAATCAATGATGGATTCTATGAGCGTCAAACTCACCCAAACGAGCATAATTTTCTCCTGGAATGATAAATTTTATAAATATTCTATAGAGTTGAAACTACTATTTTCTTATGTTAATATGTTGACTCCTCTAGAGGTAAGAAAGGGCTACGTTGTCTTTTTTGAGGCATCAGGTTTGAGATTAGAATGTATTATAACGAAAGGGGATCACGTGGTAGCCTATGGTTCTCGATATCATAGGCCACATGAGAAGAATAATTCAACACATTACCTTGGACTCAGAGCTATGATGCATTAAATTATGAGTTGGCATAATTATTTTTGGATAAAGTTTTAACCTTTACTCAAAAAACAACAAGCTGATTTATATATTCTATTAAAAATGTTGAATCCTTGAACATAAGTGTTTCATTGAGTACCAAATTATTTTGATATCAACATTACATATAAATGATGGAATTGAAATTTTGATTTATATTCATTGACAAAGAAACATCTGAAAAAGGCTATAAATGAATCATCATAACAGTTGAACATGATGGATCTTATTTCATAGTTTCATGTTAGAGTTTGGGATGATGAGTAAATGGTTATATTATAATGAATTTAGTTGACCTCAACACTTATTTAGGTGATTATTCAATAAAGTTATATATAAAATTAATTATTGTACAATAGGGACTGTTTTTATAGTGGGGAGACATTGATAAGTTTTTTTCTATTATAAGGGTAGCCAATGTTGTGAGAGTTGGTTTTTTGTTCCATTTAATGCGAGATAAGATGTAACTAAGGATTTCTATAAATCCCAGTGGTATGTGCATTGTGGAACCATGATGATTTTTTAAGAAACACAACATCATTTCTGTTATCTAGGTATGATATGGGACATTGTTGAATTTTATTCACATTGTCATACCTATCAGTAGGTGAGGGATAGTACGAAAGACCTTCGGGTTTACTTCAACATGTTCCATTTTCATTATGGAAGTGGGATGAGATATTTATGAATATTGTGGTTTTGTTTCCACATTACCCATGGGGAATGAATTTAATATGGGTTTTTATCAATTGGTTGAAAAAATAATCTCAAATTATATTTATTCAAGATACAAATAATGTTTATTTGTTGGAAAATCACTATATGCAAGATATTTGTTTTTCACATAGCCACAACTATTGTAGAATATGATACAGATCATCTTTTTACCCATCATTTTTGGTGAGGCCTTCAAGAGGTGAAGGGATATCATATTTATTTGAGTATGAAATAAAATTTGTAGAATTATACCAAAACAAAGAATGATATAAATATTCTAAAGGACTAGTTTCATGCCTCTGTCCTATATTTTACTAGAGATTTGGGAAATGATTTTTTATTGGTTGAGTTTTATTATAAATATAGTTATCGGAATGTAATTTTAATGGAACCTTTTGGGGCCTTGTCACAATATGTCCCAGTGGGGCACATGTCGTGACTCCCCTAGCATACCTTCAATAGTCATTAGAATGGTGACTTTCACCGAATTGGCATATCACTAAAATGGGAGGCATTTACTTAGTACATATATGCACGAACACACACCTCAAGGAATACAATTATAAAAAGTAATGACCACTATGAAACAAAACCATCCATACCTCTATAACCCAACTAGAGTAAGATAAGAAAGTAATGTATGGTAAGGTAAATCGGGTCAGAATACAAGCCCACCAAAAAGAATGTATGTAAACAATTTCTTGAAACCCATATACAGAAAACCCTAACTAATTCAACCTAATGGAGGGGTTCTAGGACTACTGTCTGAAGCCATTGGAACACCATGGCTTCCCTGATCACACAAGGCTCTGCCAATTCTTGGCCCTATGTGGACTCTATCAAAAGGATTCTCTTCTACACAAAACACAACACATGTGGGAAAAGCTCATGTAAGGGTGATTATAACAATACTCTGTAGGAAACCCTGAAACCACAATGAAATACAAAAAACATTGGTATACATTCATCTCTACAAAAGTATATTTATAGAGAACATATAATAGTAATATCCAGACATACCCAAACCAAGACCCAAAGTTGATAAATAATTCACAATTATCGCATATCACCACTAGGGATTCAGTCTGAATATTCCATGAAGCATTCATCTAGGAGAGCACACTATTGAGTTTGATATACCTTGTGAGGTTTTTTCTAGAAGTACTATTCATTGTAAAATTCCATGAGAGAGGTATAAATATTGATCTGAAGAGAGAGATACAATACATCTAATGAGTTTCATAGTCAGGGCCATGTGGCGATACAAAAAACACAATCTAGATTAACCCACTATGTAGAGTACCAGCACTCCGTGATTCTCATCACGTCAATAAAGAAGATTCTACCTAGGACACAAAGAAGGAATATAAGATCCACTCTGGGTCTCTCACCGAATTCCAAGAACTCTATCATTGATGACTTGCTGAAGGGATAAAACAACTTTGAGAAGGAAATGACACAAACATACATTCATGGAAATGATAAAGAAAACAAATCCTTGAAAACTCATCCATGAAACAATAGATTAGAGAATAAATCTTTATAGGAAAGGATGTTGTCTGGTTAGTATTAGTCACACCCACCATGACACTTGACCTTGGGAACTGCCCATGAAAATAGAGAGAGTTAGTAAAAAAATGTCTAAACTAAAACCCACCATTGTTCTGATAAATATCATATCAATGTTTGGGTCCCAACAACAAATATGGGTCATCAATTGGATGAAAAGTTTGACTGATATAATGGTTTTAGTGAAAAGGTCCCACCGAGGTCTAGTCCAGATCTGACCCGCCCACCAGACAACCTGACCTCATTTGGTCGATCCGACCTGTCATGATATGGCATTCTAGGCCTAGTCCAGCTTGGCCCGCTAGGCCTGCTGAACCTACTGCTCTCTAGGCCACGTTGTGCATCCCAACTCTCCTGGTTAAGCACACACACACACACACAGCGGCTAGCTTGTCTGCTGCATGTAGTCAGCCATAGCCATGAGTCCCCTGGTTCCCATAGTATCGCACTATGAACCAAGTGGTTATCCCAACATGTCTACAGGATCCTTGCACACTCTACCTACTCACAACCTCACCAACGCACTGGGAACCCATTACACGACTAGGCCACGTTCCATATACACCGGCAGCCTTGCCGATGAATCACTGTCTACCTCACCATCAGCCTAAACAGACCCCTTAGACCAGCACTGCCGCTCAACTGGAATGACCAAAGCCACTGCCCTGACTGCCATAGTGTGCCACCACATGCACTTCCATGTTCCACCATCCTAAAATAATAATGTTACACCTTCAACGTCTCACCTCCATTACATTTTCACGAGGTCAGATCATCAATATCGGATTGTTGCACCAAGAATCGAACGGTAAATGATCATTCATTAATATCCCAAGAAGACAAAATAACATGTGGGAAAAAGTAGGAGAAATCACATGGAACAAAGTCTATGAATGAACCCTCACCATTTTTTTCTAGTCTCAATCCATTCCTGTAATAACCATCAATCAAAAATAAATGGTATAATAATTATCGCCCCCAAATAATTCACGCAATCAAACCTATCCCGTAAGAACGATCAAACCACATGTCAACTAGTTAATGGGTTGATTCAAATTTTTCATTGATTCTATGAATGTTTAAAGAAGGACTAGAATCACAATGTCCTACCTGGGAATGGATCATTCATTGTATAGGATTCATTGATGATGGATATCAATTGAGAAAAATCTCGATAATACTTCATGGATTTGTCTGTCAAGAGCGGGTTCATTTTGCATGCACGAGATAAATTATAGAGTTATGTGGATAAAACAAATTACTCTGATAAAGTATTATTAAAAATGAAACACATATTCATCATCGTTTAGCATAAAAAATAAAATCTAAATTTATTTTATATTTTAAAATGAAGAAAAAAATTATCTTTCACATGCAACACACCCCAGCGAATGATAGGCATTTCCTAGAGTAAACCCGATAATCTGAATGAAATCATTCCCTCAAATTTCTTTTCTAAGAACCTGTTTAGAAGTATTTCCACTATTTTGGTAAAAGAATTCATAGGTTATTTTTTAGTTTAATATTTTGAAATAATTTATTCCGGGAACAATGTGCCTTAGAATTTCACACCGTCTCAGCACCTAGTCCTGAAATAATTCCATACCAAAATTTAAAATAATACATGGATTAATATGGGACATTAATTTCTCCCCACCTTAGGGATTTAAATCCTGAAAATCCAAAACAAAAATCTTCTCAAAAAATGTGGATATTGTGCATTAATATGAGCCTCCCCCTCCCATGTTCTCTCTTAGAGTTTCTCATTCTACCACGGGGAATGCACCAATGAAATCACATTCCCATGAAAGTTTCTCTCCAGCCCATCCTAGATATCCATAGGGTATCCAAAAGAGTCAACCCATCCACAATGACCACCTCGCCAAATCGATAACCTGTGTCGGGTCATGCATGTACCTACTTAGATGAAACATGTGGAATACATCATGTACCCAATGCAATAGTTGTGATAGTGATATATGGTATTCCACCTTACCATCACTACACAAGATCTAGAAAGGGCTTATGAACCTCAAAGATAACTTTCCCCTTCGGCCAAATCTTTGTAACCCGCATCGAGGTGAGACCTAAAGGAACATGTGGGATCCTTAAACGAACTACAAATGCCCCTGTCTCCTATCGTAATGGGAATTTTTCAGTCTATGTGATTACTTTATATGATTATATATTATCTTCACCATTTCAAATGTATCCCGCACCATCTTCGGGCCCATAACTGCTAACTCTATTGGGTCAGTCCAGAAAAGTGGTAACCTATAGGGTCACCCGTACATATAATTTAATGGTTCCATACAAATGGTAGAGTGTTATATATTTTTGTACCCAAACTAACCTTGTGGTTGGTGATCCTCCCAACTACAACTGAAGTGAGATATTAAAGCTTGTATCATGTCGTACAGATCCATAATTATCCTCTCTATTTGGTTATATGTTTTTTGATGTAATTCCCTTCTCAAGCATAAATGATTCACAAATGACTCTTGAAATACCTTCCTAAACATGGATGTGAAATGAGTATCGTGAACAGAAACAATCATCATTGGAAATCGATGAAGTCAGATTATATCTTATACATACAGGCACCCCATGCTCTCCGTTAAATTATGATATTGGATAGGAAGGAAGCAACATTACATGGTGAGCCAGTCAATGATCAACTAGATGGTATTTTGTAACCTACACATGCATGGTAAACCAATCACAAGGTCCATAAATATACCATCCCACATCCACCATAGGACCTCATGGGTTTGAGAAAAACTCATCAAAACCTATTTCTCAACATTCTCCTTCTGAAAATTGAAGAACCATGAAACAAACTCTACAACTCCCTTCTTCATTCTAGCCCACCAAGACTGATGTTTAATGTACTTTTACATCATCACCATAGTTGGATGTACCACCAAAGGGTTTTATAAAAATCCCTCAGAACCACCTCATGGAACACCACTAGTATTACTTCTCATCCTCTGAAAATAACGAAGTGCTCCACACCTTTCGAATATCTATCAAGAGAATGCCTTGTGGATATCTGAGTACATAGAGTTTCAAAATGTTATCCCGAACCATTTCCCCTAGACATGACGTAGGAGTGGAGAGGTAAAAACCATCGAAGGGAGGTAAGATACTCTTTCCCCGTCCACTAAGGATAACTGAAATGATGCTAACTTTATTGATGCATCGTTTAAAAACTGTGAACTATATCTCAATATGATAGAATATTCCACCACTATTCGCATCTCAGGTGTACAGAAAATATCAAAGTTATAGGCCTAGAGTAACTATAATCATCACATATATCTCATGTTAAGATCCATATAAGATAAGTTATACTTGAGAATCTATTGATCAGAATAGATGAAAACCCACTTTGCCGTCAGTTAGTGTTGCCAAATCATCGACATGAAGAAAACCACTACTCACATAGGATCACAAGTCACATAGTTATAATCTGGGGGTCTCAAATTGAAGTAACCGTATGAAATAACTACATTCCTCTGCCTTAGGATGCAACCAAGTCTTGTTCCCAATGAATCAAATTACACTACGTACATGACAACCTCCTCCAGAAATATCAAGATCGGGGTGCTAGTATATCTATTACTTAACAAATAGAAATATCGTTGACATGTTTACATCCACACGAAATGATTCCCCATTCAGGTCAAATTTTTCAAATGAGCTACTATCCTGGAGAAATATTGGGTGAATCAATGATAATATCAACCCAGTCCAACGATGCCCTGTAGATCCATCACACTCCTAGGTGGATCCCATGATATTATAACCTCAACCATGGATGGGTCCACTAACACTCCATCCACTGAGTTAAACGGTCCTAGAAATTGGACCACTAGAATCCTAAGCTATAACATTGAGAGTTTCCCATAAAGATGGTTATCTTAAAGTATGTCTAGAACAATCCTTATGTTTATTTCATGATCCTCCTCTAAAACTAAGTACACATGGGTATCATTGATGAAGACCACCACAAACTGGTCTAAATATGGCTATGAGATCCATTTCATGAGTTTCAAGAACATTATTAGGGCGTTCATCATGCCAAAGTGAATCACAATGTACTCATAATGACTGTAGTGGAATTCCAAAGACATATTCGGTATATCCTCATTTCATGATCGTTGATGGTGATTTCCTTATCAAAATTCATCATTTGAGAGCCATCATTCCCCTCTCAACTAGTGGAGTAAGTAATTGACCCTCAGTAGTGGATACTTATTCTTTAGGTTCACCTAGTTCAAAAGCTTATAATCCACTAAAAACCTGAAGCTCACATCTTCCATTTTGGAAAACAATACTGGGGCCACCCTGGGTAAAATACATGGTCTCATGAAGTCCTTATTATGAAAATCCTATAACCTAACTCTATGCTTGTGAAGCTCTATGAGAGCTATCATATATACTGGTGATGATATCAGCACCATACTGGGGTGTATGTCTATTAATAAGTCAATCTCCTATCAGGGAGATAATCATGGAACATATTCTAGGAAGACGTCCTCATACTCCACCACTATGGCTAGGAACTGGAAGCTCTTGAAATCTAATAATCCAATGGTCAGGCTAGCCAACTGTTGAGTGATTGGTTACACCATCATACACATGAGACTATCATGTGCCTCTTAGGTTTCCTTTTCACTAATAAAATAAAACTGGGTTCCATTGTCATGGACCCACCAAACCCTTCACATAGAACAATCAATATAGGAATGGAAAATATATAACTAATTCATACCAATAATGACATTGTAAGACACTAACACTATCTCTACGAGGTTCCATCCAAAACTCCCACCTATAAGGATCAGTTCACACTATTGAAATATATATGTGATCATTGAGTCTCCTCTCATATGTGTCTCCAATTATAAGTGTTTAGTAAATGGTTCAACCAGATTCTCAAGGTCTCATACAAGATATATAGGAATAAAGGACTGATTATCACCCATGTCTATTAGCATGACATCTATGTTATAAAATACATATACCATAACTCAAATCATTCATAGAGATCCTCAATAATATGCCTCAACCGCACAAATTTTTCCCCACCACTATCTTCTATCTCCCTAAGCCTAGCGCGGACAACATGGGTGTGGTTGTGGTAGAAAATTGAAATTTCAACCACCTCTCATTGATATCATAGCTCTTCTTCCACATCTGATGCCCTACATATCTACTTGGTCATTCGTCTGCCTCTTTATTAGTGGTCTATCCATTGTATCTATTTCTGTAGAATAATGTGTTTGAAAATCTAGAGAGATGTTCCCTACCATCACAGGAGTGACACTGCCTCTCTCTAAGCTGACTGGATCCACATTGTGAACCCCGAAATGAAGATCATTTGTCTTGGGAACTCATCCTGAATCATTTCTCGTGTTCTTATCATAGAGGATCATGTCGTCTCCCTACTGTCGAGGTCTCCGCACTTGAATGTCTAATATTGGCTATTGCCAGATGTCTCTGCTCATCTAAGAAACTCTCGACCACCAAATCCCACTCATGAACCCCAACACACGTAGGGATTGTCATAGGGATAATGCTGGCCCCAATTTCTATGCATAGACCTCTCTCGATGGTAATAAATCAGAACTGCTGATCTCTGAACATATCCATTGAGTACCTAGAAAGTTTAGTGAACCTCAAAGAATAATATGCAATTATCTTACTTCCATATTGAATATGAAGAATCTATTATATGCGCATAGTCCTCAGCATAACTACCAAGAACTCCTATTTGAATAGGCACTCAAACTCTATCCACAAGAGTGTCACGTCGTCATGAATTTGGGTTGTAAAACTCCACCATCATCCTGTTATGACCTATAGAAGGATCACTGTCAGGACCACCATATGAAATGTTAGGGTCTTAACTATATGGAAATTTCAGGTCATATCCTGAATCTAGTCCTCAACTGCATGAGGGTCATGCTTTCCTAGAAACATGAGGGGTATCTATCTCTTAAAATCATAGAGAATTCATAGATTGAGATCCTCATCTGTTGGTATTGTAGGTACCACTGTTATCTGAATAGGTGTTATAATAGTTGGTTCACCACCTAGAGGTTACATCTAGGAAACCGGTACAAATATTGAATCCTCATCACTGTGGGGGTCATCCTCATGATCGAGCTACTGAATCTTAGCTGATATGCATCATTGATCCATCCTATAAGGAATTAATATGTACCATATTTAATGAGCATATATGGATAAGTAACTCAATAAGCACATGGAAACCAAACCCCAATCTGATATGATGGTTGTACCATTATTTTCTCTACAACTAGTTTTCTCATGTACCTAGTTGAAAAATAGGAAATCATAGTCATAATGTAAGGATATGTTATCCAGCACATCAACAATGGAGTCCATAGCTTGAAAGACGAACTTGAAACACTGAACACTATTTCCTGAAATAAGTTTCAAAGACTCTCGATCTAAAATTAGACAAGACCACCTCGGATACCACTCATTCATGACCCATCATGGTTGGTCATGTGCCATGACATCCAAATCCATCCTCCAAATATGTCATGGGTTGGTGACTAGCATCGATTAGGAATATCACTATCATGGGAGGAATTTTTATATTACCTATATTCATACACACATCTCCAAGACCACACTACTAAAATGTAAAAAACACTAAGAATCAAAATAATTCTCACCACTATAACATAACTAGAGTACAATAGAAATGTAATGTATTGTAAGGTAAACCAGTAAAAAATACAAGGCCAAAAAATGAATAACTCTAAAAAAGATCCTAAAACGAAAATATAGAGAACCATACCAAATCAAACTAGAAGGCATGGTGCTCGAAGTGTCGTATGAATCCATTGGAACACCTCGACCTTCCTGATCAAACAAGGCTCCTTCTTGTCCTAGTACACCCAGTAATCTATCAAAAGGCCGATCATCTTCACAAGACATGACACATTTGGGAAAAGACTATGCAGAGGTGATTATAACAATACTCAGTAGGACACCATGAAACAAAAAAGAAATACAAAAATATAGAGATACATTAATCTATAAAAAATTATATGTCTACAGAACATAGAACAATAATATCCAGATATTCACAAAACAATAATGTAGTCAAGAGATGAGTCATAACTATCGTATAACACCACTAGGGATTTAGTTATAATATTTCACTAAGAACTCATATGGGATAACCCACTCTTGTGTTTGTTAGCCTTGATGAAATCTGTTAGTGAAGTACTATTCATCGGTAAATTCCAAGAGAGAGAGATACATGAATAGATCTGAAGAGAGTGATATAATACATTAGATGAGAATCACAGGTAGGTACATAGTGTAATAACAACAACTCCATATGGATTAACCTGTTAAGTATATGATTGATGCCTAGTGAATTTTGTCACACCAATACTGAAGAATCTATTTAGGGAAGAAAGAAGAAATAGAGGATCCTCTCTGGGACTCTCGGTGGATCCCAATAACTCTATTTAGGAAGAAACACTAAAGGGATCATACTCCTATGAGTAGGAAATGATACCAAAAAAACCTCTAAGGAATGATAAGGGGAACTAACCCTAATGAAACTTGTCCAATATATGGTGGAAGATAGATTCAGTACCCATAACATAGGAGGGCGCACTTTGAGTAGTAGTCACACCCTCAATAATCCTTGAGCATGGGTTCAACTGGCTTGAATGGGCTAAGTCACTAGAAACATAACTGAAATAAAACCCACCCTTTTCTTCATAAAGACTATCTCAACATTAGGTAGCCAACACTATAAGAAACTCTTAAATTTGATGGAAAATTTTAATGATATTGTTGTTTTAGTGAAAAGTTATGAACCGAGTCTGGTTTGAATTTGACATGACCAGCCTGTTGACTGGGCCCACTCTGGTCAACCTAGCTCGACATGATTTGACTGGCTGAGCATAGTATGGACCAGTTTATTGGGTTCGGTCCTACCTAACCCACTGGGTTTCTAGACGCGACCAGACTCTCCTGGTCTAGCCCACTCGCACATGGTTTGGCATTTCTTTTTCACATGGACATCCCAGACGCATGCCCCCTGCTCCCCATCGTTCCACATTATGACCCACACAACCTTCCCGCTGTGTCCACATGTTCCCTATACACTCCACCTACGCTCGACATCACCATTGCTGCAGACTCTGTTTCTATAGACGATCCCCGTTCTGCCTACACCGGGAACCTTCTTGGAAGCTCGTCATCCACCTCACCATAATCTTGTACTGTCCCACAAGACCTACGCTACTGCTCGCCTAGATTGACCAGACCCACTTCCCCAACCACTATCGTTTTCCACCTCTTTATCCTCCATGCACCATTATCAAATCCAAATCAATTTGCGCCTTCACCATAACACCTCTACTGCATCATCATGAGGTCAGATCTTCAATATCATATTGTTGGACCAAGAATGGAAGGTGAAATGATCATTTGTTCATATCCCATGAAGAATTAAGAAAATGATGTAAAAAGGGGGAGAAATAACATGGAAAAAACTCTAGGAATGATCATCAACCATTGTTCATTTTGTTCTCAATATGTTCCCATATTAATGATCAATCAAAACTAATTTGTATAATAGTAATCATCCCCAAATAATTTCTACAATAAAACCCACACAGTAAGAATGATAAAAACATGGTTCAACCTATTCATGGTTTGATCCTCATTAATAATTCATTTTAATAATAGGGAAATAATGTACTATAGTTATAATGCCCAACCTGGGAATGGATGGTTCACTATTGATGATTTTTTGCTGATGGAGATCCATCAAGAACAATCTTAATCCACCATCCCATCATTGTCCATTGAGAGAGTGTTATTTATCAGTTATTTAGAATAATTCCAAGGTTATGGTGATAACCCTAAATTCGTTGACAAAGGAATATTAAAATGGAAAGATAAACATGTCTTCGTGTAAAGTCATATAAATGAAAACTTAATTTATTTTATTCTTTAAAATACCAAAAATAATATCATTCATAGCTGACTCAAACCAGCCTAATTTAGGTCTTGCTTAGGGTAATCTCACTACTCTAAACTCAAAGGTTCCCTAAAGTTTCTTATATAGAAGCTCGTTTATAATTTATTCCTTTTTTTTGGAAAACCACTCACACGTGTTATTTAAATTTTAATATTTTTCAAACATTTATCCCGGGAACATCGGGCCTCAGAATCGCCCGAACTCTCAGAGCCTGTTCTTGAAATGATTCCATATGATATTAAAAATAATTAATAGAAAAATCAAGGACATTAAAAGCCAAGTATTCCTGTCCTTTCAAAAATCTATTGTCTTGGTTGGATATTGCTTAAATATCTTTTGTTGTATGGGGATCAATCCAATATATGAGATATATTATTTGGATGATTTTTCGTGGAATTATGAAAAAATATATTTGGTATAAATCTTATGATGACATTCATATGTGAGTATTACAGTTTGTATTTGGAGATGCATTGTAGTTGAATATATTCTACAATTTAGGTCATTGGAAACTTTGGAGACAAAGAAGGATTTACCCTTATTTTTTGGGTCATTTTGAGGCTATTGAGCTGATAGTTAAAGTGGCTTATGATTTATTAGTTCCACCATAGTTAACATCAATACCTAATGTGTTCCTAATTTCATAGCATCAAATACACCTATCTCACCCATCATAGTTATTGAGTTGGTAGGATTCTAAAGCTGCACCTAATTAATGCATGACTATGAATCCAGTTAGGATAGTTGATTACGAGAAAAAGGGAATTCGTTGGAGGTAAGACATTTGGGTCCATTTTCTATTGATGCATTGTTCTAAATCTAATGAGACATGGGAGAATGTTTCTTTGATGATAGAGAAGTTTCCTCATCTCTTCGATATTCAATATTCTTGATAGGATTTATTGGGGTGTAATGGTTTATGTCACAGATATTGTGACATCCCATTACCTTCATATAGGTATTACTTGATCCTTTTCCCTCATTTATGTAGGGGATTGTTTTGGGGTCTTTCTAGGATTTTTTGGAAATATTGGAGACTATATTGATTATATAGGGTTACTGCAAAGCTTGACCAAATCACATTCCATAGTGCAAACCATCCACCCATTGATAGTGGGGAATTAATTGTTGTGGATCATTTTTCGAAGACATTTTCCCACCTAGGGGAAATCATGCACCCTAAATAAGTGGGGCACACAACTGGAGAATGTTTTCGATGTACTATGTTCCCCTATCCAGATAATCATTCAATCATGATTAAAATTTACTAGAAATTTATTTTAAAATCCCAAAACCCCCCTCTTATTATTACTAAAACCCCCATTTCACCCTAACTCAAATTCCAAGGTGGTGATGGCTCTATATATGTAATTTTATCTCATTTAAAAAAATCATTCCAGATCAAAGTGACTTTAATCCTGATCAATCCTCTCTAGGTAAGTGGATCTCCTTTATTATAGTTTATCAAAATATATCTACCTCTCCCTCTTATATTTTTATGGATTATCTTGTAATTGATTGTTATAAACTCTATTTAGTGAGATCTTGATTCTAGGTTGTGTTATAAGATCTTCCACGTCAATATTCATCATTAGTGAGTCCATTTGTATGTGTTGTTATCTAGATCTATGATTTAAATATGGTTGAATTCAAAATTAATTTACCATCAACTGAAACCAAGAATTTCTTTATCAAATTGAATGGGATTTATAATTGTATTAAAAATAAGGAAATATGATAAATTGATATTTTATTTGAATTTATCATAGAAATTATGAAAATAACCACAATCAATGTAATAAAAATTATGGGGTGGATTTATGAGAAATCAATACTTTTTTGGAAGTATATTGGGATTATATTATTTGATGTTGATTTCGATAAAATGGATTAAATTGAATAGATATTTGAAATGGAAAATAATGACAAGAACCTATGTGTAACACCCAAAACATTATATGATATATTCTATTTAAATAATATTTATTCTTCAGTAGCTTACTTTTCACAAAATTTTGATTTTAAACCATCCGCAAGATTCCCTTAATAAAAATTACCATTTTTTGATAACTGTTATGTTAGAGGGAATAATTATTGCTAACTTATGAAAATCCCTTTTGAATTCATTTGCGATTAATTATTTATAAAAATATAAATCAATTAGATATTTGTATTTTTTGAGTAAATTACTTTTTTTATTTAAATTAATGATATATATGTGTGTTATATACTTAATAAAATATTTTTACATTTATACAATAGATATTTTAGTCATAGGGTATGAATAAAACCATATTTTATGTATATGAACCTGTTTTTTAAAAGGTTAATTATTGCACCTTTGAATGGAGACCCATTTTAATTTAATATTTTGACACATTAAAAATTTCTATATGAAAAAAAATTTTTGAAGCGGGATATACAAATTTACTTTGGATACGATTATTATAATTTTCTGATAACTTTCATGTTATGATGAATAGTAAAAGTAGAGAAAATTTTATTTAAAAACAACTTTTTTCCTGGAGAAAATTTATATGGTTAAATTAAAATATTTAATAGTATTAAATTATAATAAAATATATTTTTACAATTTAATATAATGTATTTCATTACCATTAATTTTATATTAAATTCATAGGTAAAAAAATTTGACTCTTTTGTAATGTTTTGACTTTAAAAAACACATTTTCTAATTTCAACAACGATATTAATTTTAAATCAATTACTGAAAATTTTTAATTTTTATTTTGGAAAAATGGATTCTATATTTTGAATCGGAAGGTCGAAATTGTGTGAATATGTATATTTTATTTTTGGACATTATGAATAGTAACTTCAGAAATTATTTTTAGTTACCATGGTTAAAAGATAAATATGGTAAATAAGGGTAAAATAATTATAATGAAATATTATAAAACTACCCTAAAATGTGTCTTAATACTATTGGATGAGATATTTTTGACCATGTAAATCCTTGTGTTTATTTTTGGACCCCATGAATTCACTTAAGTGTGAAAATGACATTTTATAAGAATTAATTTAATCTAAAGATAATTATAACATAAACACAAATAATTTACTAAATAGATATCAGTATAAGGTTATATAACTGATATATTTTTCTATAAATATTCATTGGAAAGATAAAATTATTTACTACATCATGGTATTTTATTTATAATTTTTACAGATTAGATAAATATATTTATTTATGACATAATTATGATGTAGTGATTACTTCATTAATGAAATATTCAAATAAATGAATATATAAATATTAAAATAAATTTAATTTGAAATTTTTTGATGGAATAAATTAATTTTTTTGATGACATTTACATATTAGGGATGAGTTAATTCCTTTCATTTGAAGGAATATGGTTTTTATTGCAATGACCCAAACTTTTATTAACTGAAAATACTCTTCATCTAATTAAGTGTCTTATTATGTAAAATGGTTATATAACATATGATATTCCATGGTTTTATGTTTTTTGATTTTAAAATACCGTTATGAATTGTAACTGTTCCAAATGTGGTCTTTGAATAGTGCTCAGATTTTTAGAATAAATATAGGGCTTTAAAAAATCCCATTTACTCACACAATGTAAGTGATGGACTCATCCAGTTGAATTGCTCCATTCGAAGCCCACTTATCGGAGCTCGAATATGTGGTACCATAATTCATATTCTATATTGACCAAGACCAAGACAAGATTTAATAGGTTAAACATGAACAATACCGCCTATTAGAGGAGTGGAAGTTGATAGAGATTACCACTCGAGCGATGTTATCTAAGCTAACCCAAGAGTCATTGACTATCGCACACCCCACCCTTAGGTCTTATGCGAGTGTTATAAGGGGATATGTAACAAGACTGTAGCACTATGATATGTACATAATTTCTTATAAATAATATACATTCATTTTATCATTGTTAATTTTTTAATAGTTTTTAAATCAAAAATAGTATTATTAGTTAATATTCAATTAAGAAAAATATTTTGATGAATTAATGGATTTTTTAATTAAATAGTATTTTTAGATAATATTATTACTAAATTACAATTTGTTAAATAAAAATGATAGTATTGTTTTATTGAATACAATTGTAAATTGTATAAAGGTTTCAAACATGTTTTTGTCAAAACCCATGAATTTTCAGTAAATGTTGGTTTTTTTAAATGTAAAAATTCACATATTTAGAAAATTATTTAGATATAATGGATATTATTTTTGGAATCAAGATGTTGAAATTATCCAATGGTAAATTTTTAATAAATTTATGAGATAGTCGATTTTTTGGGTAAAAATTAAAAAGCGTATAAATATATAATGTGTTTTATGACATAATAATGACCCAATAGTGATTTAAAAAAATACTATAAAATCTAGTTTCATGAAAAATATGTTTTATGTTTAATATAATGTGATTTTATGTTTTTTTTAATTTTATGATCCCTTAATTGAACCTCTAAGACTTATAAAATATTTTTACCTTTTAAAATGTTTTCTTTGGTAGTGTTACTAACCTCTATCAGATGGTTTCTGGTTTTGATTAATTTAATTTTTAGTGTCCAAAACCTAAATAGTAAATAATTCCTTGTCTTTTCCTATATAATCCAACACAAGATCCCACTTCTCTTCACTCGAAAAATTTTGAGCATGACCAACCCCTCCCCTTTTCTCTCTATAATCATTCCAAGGTGCCCTAAGATCCCAAGAAGCCTCTCTAAAGCCTCTCCCAAGCCCTTGGGATCACACTTCCATGTAAGGGATTTCATCCATTCTATTTTTTTTTGTCGAAATTTGTTTATATTTTTATAACCATTTGTTCAATTCAAAATGATGGGCTATGATTTTGAACCTCCCACATACTTACCTCTTTAATATTAAATTAACGAGAGACATCTTTCTCTCACTTTAATGCCTCTAATGTACTCCTATTACCATTCCAAAATTCTGTATGGAACATCTCTATTCTCATTTACATTCAGGTAATTATTTTGTATTGTTAATATAACTTACACTACATATATGGGGAGATGTATCTATATAACCCCCTTATTGTCCATTTCATGTACATATGATGAGACACCACTTTCTCTCTCATCAACCATTTTTATGAATTCTTATGTCACATCGTTATGATTCCAAAATTTCCCCACGATTTTCCAAGCCAATGTCTTTGTGTAGTTAATACCATTCCCATTTCTCAATCAAGGGTATTCACCATTATGAACATTTACTCATTTATTATAGAGTTTCATGAATTAATTACAAATTTCTTTATCATGTAATAAATGATTATATTTAATGAATCGATGTTATATGATCCATGTGGCGCAGTTATGCATGAAATGAAATAATTAAGAATGGGGCTCCCTGATATCTCTCTAGTGCATTGGGTAAATATTAGAATCATGATACATCAAGTTCATTGAGGATCTACTCATGCAAATTCAAGTGCAATGTGGTTTTACTCGTGCTTCTTGTGTAATGATCCTTGTCTCATGCTAATATCAAGTTAAATGTTGATGTCACAATTCCATGTTATGTTAATCGTGCTATATCATGCTTTTATGTTTAGGTTTCTCATATTCTCCATTGATATGCATATTACCAAACATGTTTTGTATTCTTTATGTTATGTCTTGTTTACACCTTTACTAGGCTTAATATCTCACCTTTTTATTATGCATGATCTCAGGTTATCCCATGTAATGCTAAGTATGAGGGAATGTAGTGGACATGTAAAGGATGTTTTCAATAAAGATGTTGTGTTTTATGTTCTAAGTTGTTATGTAATGTTCCAATGCCCCAAAAAAACTATAACTCTCAATCATCTATGTTATATCAAGATAAGGTTTTATGTAATAAAATATTTTTAAGTGTAAAATAAGGATTAGGGTTATTATAGTTGGTATCAAAGGATAGGTTTAGATATTTTTTTGGATTGGGATTAGATGACCAAAGTGAAAAACATAGAGATAAGAATTAGTATAATAAAAAAATCCCTAAATTTTGGTGAGTATTGAGTAAGTGGTATATTAAGAAAATACATCCCTGTCTAGATATGAGTAGGTAGAGGTGGATCTTGAAAATATTTATCAAGGGGTAAACCCCCAAAACACTGTTTTGAGCTAGAATCAAACGTGAACTACTGCAGGAAAACGGGACTTACATCTATCTTGGTTACGACACTCACATGGTATATTCTTTGGTAAATTCATAAAATTAGAGTGAACCATTATTAAGTAAATAAAAAATCTACTAAGAAAATATGTTGGGAAGTAGATCATGGATAACATAGATTGAAGCATATAAGTTCATACGTTAAGGAAATAAAACTGATTTATAAGTTATCCCATTTATCCTTTGTATTCCCCTTTATGTGTTACCCCTTATATTCCTTTTCTCCACCCAATGGATGGTAATAGGAGGACTCGGGCTAACAACCGATGTGAGGATCAATGTAAGGACTATTCTAATGAGATTCCCAATTCGATGGAAGATGGAATAATGAACTTTGTCACGATAATATTTCATTTAACTAAAGTTTTGAATAGAAACATTGTTCAAGATGAACATTCAACCCCCCATAAGAAATAAAAAGTCACAATCAAGAGCATCATGAAACAAATGAATCATACTTTTAATGGATCATCTGATCCATCAATCACCAAACAATGGGTCAACCTCATTGAGAAGATATTATCTATACGTCAATGTTTTAAACAAGATAAGTTATTATTTTCTGCTTATCATATGGAGGGAGTAGCTGATAAATGGTGGACATTTATCAAAAATATTAACCCTTATGAAGATATCTAGGTGTTGGAATGGAAAGATTTTAGGAAAATGTTTTCTGACAAATATTTTACTCACACCCCTTGACTTAAGATGGAAAGGGACTTATTTTCCATCAAGAAAAACAAATATGAATTCATCAGATCATATGAGTAAAAATTCACAAGGCTAGCATTATACACCTTCGCCTTTTTCGTTACCCCTGAATGCAATTTTGACCACTCATTTTGTGGGCTAAAACCTAGCCTATGTAAAGCAGAAATGATCTGTGACGTTGAGAGCTATGAGGAAATTGTCCAATGTGTTTTCAAAGTCAAAATGGAGATCAAAGAATCTCATGGGTATCATGGGTATAATAAATTTAAGGTGGAATTTAAATATAGGTGTCTTATGGATAAATCCAATGGTGCTAAAAAAATCCAGCACCCCACTTGCTAGAGGTGTAAAAAGAAGCACCCTAAAAATTAACATGGAGGGGATAAAGATATTATTTAGGTTTGGAAGAGATGAGAACCTAGGCATTAACTGTGGACAAGAAAAACCCAGATATGTGACAGAGGAGAGGAACACTTCATTTGACCTTCAATTTGTTGTTCATTGCTTCAACAACGAAGAACCCAGAAACTTTTCAAACAAGTTCCATAAGCCAAGGGTTTTCAGAGGGAACCAAAAACCTTGAAGAAAGCATGGGAGAGATGTTTCCATCACTACTGCCGATGTGAACCCCAAAAATGAATTGGTTATAGGTACGCTAGTTATTCAATCAATAATACAGAACATAATTTTTTATTCATGTACTATTTATTCTTTTATATCCCAAAAGTTTAGTAGAACATTCCCAACACCACCAAAAATCATGGAAGTAATGATTTCAGTGATAAAAGCAAATTGATAAATCATTTAATCCCATGAATATTACTCCACCAATCATAATTTGTGGATTTAACTTCCTATCAAACAACATCATACTCCATCTAGTAGAATTTGATGTAATTCCTATCATGGATTGGATTCCCCTATATAAATCCAATATAAATATCTGTGAGAGGGAAATCACTTTCCATATAGAGAATTGACCCCTGATTCTTTACAAGTGAAAGGAGGAGGAGGAATATTCTTTAGAAACATCATCTCAAGCATGGATATTACTACCCTTCGATCATATGTATCTTACTCAAATGATTGAGTCTAAGTAAGAAAATATCCTTTAAGACATACCTATTGTGAGGGAATTTTCTAAAGTGTTTCCCAAGGAATTGTTCTGTCTTCCTCCTAGAAGAGATGTTGAATTCTTGATTGATCTTGTTACAAGGGTGTTTCCAATATTGAAGAATATGTATAGAATAGTTGTCATGGAGCTTGTGGAGCTGATGAAATAACAACAGATGAATCCGGATAAAGGCTTTATAAACTCAAGTGCTTCACTATAGTGTTCACATGGAATCTTCATCATGAATAAGGATGGGTCAATGCACCTTATCAGCAATTATCATGAGCTCAACAAATTCATGATAAAGAATATGTATTCTCTTCCACGGATTGATGACTTGTTAGATCTGCTACATGAAGCACAATACATATCCAATGTGAAATTGTGGTTGGGATTTTACCAAGTAAGGGTGAAGAACGAGGATATACCCAAGACTACTTTTCATACAGGGTACAAGCACTATGAATTCATATTAATGCCTTTCGGACACACTAATTCTCCAGAAATCTTCATGGAAATGATAAATAGATTATTTATAGATTAACTCAACAAATTTTTTGTAGTCCTTATAGACGATATTCAAATATTCTGAAAAACCAAGGAGGATCATGAGGAGATACTAATAACTATACTAAAGAACTTCTGAAAGGAGAATCTCTATGAAAGGTATAGGAAGTGTGAGTTCTAGTTGAAGGAGGTATCATTCTTAGGTCATATCCTCACATGAAATGGGATACCTGTGGATTCCTCCAAGACAGGTGTAATTGCGGGATAACTGAGGCCAATATCAATGGAAGATATTCATAGTTTCCTATTGTTTTATAGATACTATAGTCAATTTTTGAGAAATTTATCATCATTTTCAAACCCTCTTACCAAGATAACTCATAGGAAATGAATTTTTCGTGGATGGATGAATACTAATATAGCTTCACGGAGTTGAAAAAATGTCTTATCACTATGTCCGTTATCACACTACCCACAAGTGGAGAACTTTTTGTGGTATTAAGTGGTTCTTCAAAGAAGCACTTGAGATGTGGGTTGATGAAAAATGACAATATAATTGCCAATGCTACAAGGAAATTAAATGTTCATGAGAAAAAAATATACAAAACATGATCTGGACATGGATTCTGTAATCTTTGCTTTGAAAATTTGGTGGCATTACCTCTGTGGGGAGAAGTGTGAAATATATACGGATCAAAAATGCCTCAAGTACATATTCCCACAGAATGAGTTGAACATGATCCAAAGAAGATGGTTAGAGCTGATAATAGACTATGATTTCTCAATCCATTACCACCCTAATAAAGTGATAATGGTGGTGGATGCTCTAAGCATAAAGGAAACAAATATTCAATTATTTATGATAACTAAAAAGGATCCAATCATCATAGATTTGATGAAGATGGACATGGGAATCCTAAATAAGGGAACATCGTCAATACTTTAAAAAATTATTGCTCAACCATCTCTTTTGGAATGGTTAAAGGATGATCTATAGGATGATGTCAGAATTCAGAAGAAAGTGGAAACTATTAGAAAATGGAAATCCAAAAAGTTCAATGTTAATGATGACAGAATTATAAGATTTGGGTCTAGACTATGTGTTCTGTAAAATCCATAGTTAAAAAAGGAACTTTTGGATGATGAACATTGTTCTAATTTCTCTATCGGACCATGAAACACAAAGATGTATCAAGATCTCTAAGAGAATTATTGGTGAGATAAAATGAATAAAGAGATCACTAATTATACATAAAAGTTCACAGTATGTCAGCAAGTGAAGGCTGAGAGGCAGAAGTTTAAGGGGATTATGAAAACATTACCCATATTAGAATGGAAATGGGAGAACATCACTATGGACTTAGTCACCAGAATTCTGAAGACATCTAAAGGAAACAATTCTATTTGGGTTGTTTTGGATCATCTTACAAAATCTACACACTTCATTGCAATTCGTGGGGATTGATCATTAGATCAACTGGCACATATATATATCATAAAAGTGGTAAGGCTACATGGAGTACCAGTATCTATTGTATCCGAATGAGATCCAAGATTCACCTTTAAGTTCTAGAAGAGTCTAGAACATAATCTAAATACTGAGCTAAACATCAATATGGATTATCATCCTCAAACTGATGGACAGTCTGAGTGGACTATCCATACACTTCAGTGCATGTTAAGGGAATTCTCAATGGACTTAAAAAGAGGATGAGATCAACATATTCCTCTAGTTGAGTTCTCTTACAACAACATTTCACTCAAGAATTCAATGGATACTTATAAAGCCATGTTTGGGAAGAGGTGTAGAACATTGTCATGTTGGGAGGAATTTGGGGAGTGAAGAATCATAGGTCCATAAATGGTCGAAGAAATGGTGGAGATTTTTAAGACCATCCAGTAGCACATTAATGGTTTTCAGAGTCGACAAAAGAGCTATGTAGATAATCATCAACGAAACCTAGAGTCTGATGTCAGAGACATGGTATTCCTCCTTATATCACCATGTAATACAATTATGAGATTTGGGAATACGGGAAAGCTTAGTCCAAGGTACATCGTCCCATTTGAGATCCTTAATAGCATTGGAGTAGTGGCCTATCGACCAGCACTCCAACCTAATCTATCTCAGGTACATAATGTATTACATGTATCACTCTTGAGGATGTACATACCTAACCCATCACATGTACTCAATCCATAGGTTGTACCATTGCAGAATGAACTCTACTATAAAGAGAATCCTGTGAAGATCTTAGATCATAGGGAAAAAGTTATATGAAATAAGACAACGCCCCTTATCAAGGTGTTATGGTGAGACCACAAGTTTGAATAAGCAACCTGGGAATTAGAGGAAGTGATGAAGAAGAGTTACCATCATCTTTTTAGTGTGGGAAAATGTAATTTTGAGGTTGAAATTTCTTAAGGGGGAAGATTGTAATGACCCAAAAATTTATTAATGAAATTTATCTTGATATATAAAAATGTATTATTATATTAATGTTTATATAACATATGAAATTCCATGGTTCTATGTTTTGGATTTTAAAATACCGTTATGAATTGTTACCATTTCTAATATATATGTTGAACAATGATCAAATGATTAGTATGAATATATGCCTTCAACAAATCCAATTTACTCAGATAAAAGATGTGATGGCCTCATCTAGTAGAATTTCTCCATACGAAGACCACTTGTTAAAACTCAGAAAGGAGTTAAAGTCATTAGACTTCACTATTGACCAAGACCAAGATGATCTTTATCACAATAATCATGAACATAACCACCTACAAGAGAAGTGGAAGCTGATAAAGA
The DNA here is from genome assembly GCA_963277665.1 of Viscum album. Taxonomy (NCBI): domain Eukaryota; kingdom Viridiplantae; phylum Streptophyta; class Magnoliopsida; order Santalales; family Viscaceae; genus Viscum; species Viscum album. Next base: position 895,353,574 of record OY728136.1, on the reverse strand, counting down.
TTACCACTCGAGTGATGTTATCCAAGCCACCTCAAGAGTCTCTCATCCTCTCATAATGTACCCTTAGGTATTATGTGGGTGTTAGAAGGTTTTATGTAACAAGAAACTATCACAATGATTATGTACATTATTTTTTATAAAGAATATACATTCATATTATCATTGTTACATTGTAAATAGTTTGTAATGAACAAATAGTATTTTTAGTTATTATTAAATTATGAAATCTATTTTGATAGGTTAATTGATTTTTGAATTAAAAATTATTTTAATAAATTATCATTACTAAATTATTTTTTATTAAATATAAATGATAATATAATTTTTATAAATAAAATTGAAATTTTTATTATGGGTTGAATGCTGTTTTCTTTAAACCCCATGATTTTCAATAAATATTAGTATTTATTTTAAAAGGTAAAATTCACATATTTATAAAATTATTAATATAAAATGAATATTTTTTTTGGAATATGGACATCAAATTTATCCAATGCTGTATTATTCGTATTATTCTGAGACAGTCGAATTTTTGGGTAAAAATTAAATACCATTTAAATATATAATGTGTTTTATGACATCATAATGACCCAATTTTGATATAATAAAATAATATAAATCACATTTTTGGAAAATATATGTTTTATATTTAATATAATGTGATGTTAGATTTTTTTTGATTAATTTTATGCTGCCTTAGTGGACCCTCCAAGACATATAAAATATTTTAACTTTTACAATGTTTTCCTTGAGAGTGTGACCCACATCCACATATCAAAGACTAGTATTTTAATAAGTTTGGAGATTATCCTTATAAAATAAGGTTTTACACTCCCTTTTTATGAAACGTGGGCAAAAACCACGAGATGATTGGTGGTTATGATTAATTTAATGTGTAGTTTCCACCCCCTAAATAATAATGAATTTCCTCTCTTTTCCTATATAAACCCACCAAATATCCTACTTATCATCACTCAAATCCTTTTTAAATCCCTCAAAACCTTCCCTATTAACTCTATAATCCTCCCATGTTTCCCCAATATTCCATGAATCCTCTCTCAATCCTCTCCCAATCTATTTGGATGACAGTTCCAAGTAAGGGATTTCTACATTTCTATTTTTTGTCCAAATTTGATTATATTGTTGTAACCATTTGTTTTCAACTATAAATTTTGGGTATGATTTTGAATCTCCATCCTAATTCTCGAATTAGGTTTTAATTGATCCGAGACCTATTTAAATATCATTAATGCCTCCAATGTACAACCATTACTTTACATTCATGCAATTATTCTGTATTATGAATCCAAATTCCATTACATATGTTAGGACATTTATCAATGTTACCCCCTTAATATATATTTCATGAAAATATTATGATATAAAATTTTTTATCTAATCAACAATTTTTAGGAATTCTTATGTCACACTGTTATGCTGCAAAAATTGAAGCACAATTTTCCAAGCTAATGTCTTTATGTAGTGAATACTGTGCCCATTTCTCTATCATGGGTATTAACCTTTAGGAAAATTTTCTAATAGATTATATTGTCTCCTTTAGGAATTACACATTATTTTATCATGTAATAAATGAATATGTTTAATGAATCCATGTTATATGAATCTTATGGCACATTTATGCATGAAATGAAATGATTAAGATGGCTGTACCCGGATAGCACTCCAATGCATTGGGTAAAGACTAGTGTGGTGATATGTCAAGTGAAATGAGGGTCCTCTCATGATAATTCATGTCAAATAAGGATTCAATCATGTTCCATGTGTAATTGTCTTTGGATCATGCAAATATCACATTAAATGGTGTTGCCACATTTCAATGTTATGATAATCGTGTTATATCATGCCTTTATGTTATTATTTATCCTATGCTCAATTGATTTGACTATTTCCCAACATGTATTGTATTATTCATGTTTTGACGTGTTTACTCCCTTACTAGTCTTTATATCTCACCCTTTTCTTATGCATGTCCTCAGGTTATCCTATGAAATACTACGTATAAGGGAATATTGTGGTAATGTAAAAGAAGTTTTCAATAAAGATGTTGTGTTTTATGTTCTAAGTCATTATGTAATGTTCCTAAGACACAAATACACTAGACCACTAGGTATTCTATGTGGCATCAATTTATGTATTTGTGTAATAAAATATGTTTATCTGTGAAATAAAAGAAAATGTTGTTATAGTTATGAATTTTTATAAAAAAAGTCACGGACGAATAGTGTCCAAAATTGACATAATTATTAACAAAAAACATAAAATCTTATCTTAAAGTATATTAAATTCCAAAAAATATAATATTCAGAAAATTGGTTAATATATGTCCAATTGTGTCATAAATAAAATTCCTTGGGTTATTTGAATTTTTATGGTTATTACATTTACCCAAAACATGTAAATAATATGATATCATGGTAATATTAAAAAGAGTAAAATAAGGGTTAAACAAAAAATATTAGGATAAAACATTCAAAACATGTCTAAAAATTATTAGATGATGGGTATTCAAACCAAAATCTTATCATCTTCGAATTAAATAATATTTGGACTATTTTAAATCGAAATTGAATTTATAAAAAATTAATATTTTGGGAGTTTCTTAAAGTAAACCTCTTATATCGTATAAAAGGGAACCTCCTCCCTCTCAGATTCACTCCATTTTGAGCCTTCATGCTCGGCCAACCCCTACCCACATATCTTATAAACATCTATAGTTACATTCTAGAGGCGCCATTACTCTCAAAAGACCATCTCTAGTGCCCTAAGAGAATATTTAAAGAAGGAACGTCGAAGAAGAGGAGGGTTAGATACATACGTATTATATCTGACATAGGGTAAGTAATAATATTGCTGTATCATTTTTAAATGAGATATTTTATACGTAATCATATAATGGGGATATATTTTTCATCCTTGTCCATTTTTCCTAAAAAACTTTTCATTAAATTTTTACTATTCTTCTATTTATTTTTGATGTCATTTTTACCAATTTTTTACTTTAACTACATGGTATGGAAGGAATCATTATTTTATTTCCCAGACGAGGTAGTTCATGAATTTTCTAGAAAAATTATGAGGACAATTTTTTTCTTAACATATATAGAGTGAGTGAATTGTTACGAATTGATGACTCGTTATTTCCATGAAGCTTCATCTAAACAATCTCAATTTTATTTTTAACAAAATTCTTTTAATTTAAATTTGTGTGGCATTTTGTGGAAGGAAACGTTTTTTAAGAATAAATGATATTTTCATGAAGAAAAAAGCTTAAGTGATTAATCAAAATTGTTTTCCATGTTATATTACATAGGTTTATGTTATTATAACTCTTGTTACATTTATTTGATTAGGTAAATAATGAATTTTTTTAATGATATCCATTTATGGAATATGTTATGATGGTTTGATGTTTATGAAACCCAATTTCTTTCATGGGTTATGCTATAGTGAATGTTTTTTTTTGTTTTTTGGAACATGTAACAATGGTTTAATTATTAGATGGGTGGGACCTATATCTCCCTCTAGTTAATTGGGTAAAGATTTATATCTCATGAGATATACTTGGTTAGAATGAAAAGTAAATCTGATTCAGTGATACTTGGCTAGAATGAGGAGTGAACTTTGTTCAGTAATAGACTTTGTCTACTATGATGGTCTTGGAAATGATCCTTGACTAATATAAAATTATTTTCTATGAATATGTGTCTATGATACAAAATTTCATGTCATATTTTATAACTATTGTGATTACATTTCACTTTTATGATTTATCCCATGACTTGATATTGTGATCTTTTATATGAAGGATAAGAATTTCAAATGTTAAGTTATTATGAATATGAAATGAATGATATTTTCTTTTTTTACATTTACTGAGCATTTGACCTCACTCTTTTATATGCTTTATTTCCCCAGTTCATGATGAAGGGTATTAAATATGATATTCCAAAAATGAGTCATGTTATGGTGAAATAAATGGGATACAATGTAGATGTTTTATGAACCAGTTGTTTATGTTTCCTAGTTTCTAAAGACACTATACCTTTACGGCCCTTTCATTGCTTTTTTATATGTTGTAATTAATATATTTATATTCTGAAGTAATATCAATGTATGTAACTTATGGGTTTTAATACTATTCGTTTGTATTCAATTGTAAACATATGTTTGAAAACAAAAAATGTGAAATTATATTTTAATGTATTTTTAAATTATTGATTGCCAAATTTTTTAATTGAATATTTTAGCACATGATAGCCTGAGTAGTTAGTGGTAACTAAGACAAGTATTCTAGGACATTGACTTCCTATAAATTAATGGATGATGAAAATTGTTACTAAATCAACTATATAATGAATACCCATTAAGTGATATTCTATTGGGAAATAGAAATACCTTGATCATTTCCCCTTTGGGGGGTATTTTCGTGTGCCCACCTAACTAGATATTTTTTGATAATGATATGTGTGGGGATCCTATTAAATCATAAAATAACATATAATGTGGTTTTTTACGTGGTTCATGATTTTCTATGAGTTATTTTATTTCATAATCATCTTATTTTTCCTATATTTTTGTGGAGGTTGATGTTTTTATGGTACCTGTGGAGTGTGTGGCGACAATAGTGGGCCAATAATTCTATTTCAAGAAAGAAGTCATTTTTCAAAAATGAGAAGATTGTTGGTCATCCTATGGTTGGCCTGGTTATCTGGATTCATTCTATCATTATGGGAATGGATTGTGGTATCCAATGGTGTTGGTTCTAGATAAATGAAATAAAATGAAGGTGGAATTGTTCGGTTTGAATGGGATGGTTCATTCACTAGATATCTACAAAGTGGAATGAACCATAAATCTAGAGCTAATGGTTTTCAGAATCTATGATGGTATTATGTGAGACTTGAGTGAAAAAAATTTCACAAGGTAGTATCATGTTTGTCCAATGTGAATTGAGGGGGATCACGAATGTGTTTTGTCAGACCCCAACATTATAGAACCAAATGCTTCCTCATATGCAGAAGTTGTATTATAGGTATGCTATCCAACAATTAATGAAATTTTCTTAGAAACAAGCATGAGTGGCCTATGAAGCTTCAATAATAATGGGAGTACAATGTATATTGAATAATACAAAGAGGGTTTTGTGAGGAATTATGTGTTAAGGTCACGTATTATAAGGACCATGAACACTATTATTCTAGGTATCCATGTTGAAGGGCACAAAATTAAGGGACATGGATATGAACAAAGAGTTCCATCAAAAGTGTAGTATTTAAATTAGGATAATGTAATATATGGGGAATATACAGATGACGTGAGTGCAGGAAACATCTCAAAAGACAGTGTAGAGGGAAGAAATAGAAGATAAATTCACTTCCACATAAAGAAGAATGGGAAGAAATGATACTAGGATTTATGGAGTTGTATTATAATAAAAGGTATTAATTCTAATGATATGATGGATAAATCCCATTTTCTAAGAAAAATGGAGATAAGGACAGATAAATATATCATACTCAAGTAAGGGGATGGTGATATAGTAAATAATGGAAATTCATCGAATCTAATTTTACCTTCTAATGAAGAAATAGTGAAGAATGATTTACTAATTAAGGTCATCCAAGATGATGTAAACATAATAATTTATTTATTAAATCAATTGGTCAAAAATGATGAGTAGTTTGGGTCATTTGACTTGAAAAATTTATTTTGATGGGAGGATATAGTGAGAGGAAAATAAATTTGTATGAGTTTATTAAAATGTGGGACAAGAAGGAAAATTTCTTCGAAGACATCATTATGGGAGAACTAGAAACAATTGTACATGATATATATTATCAATTATATAGAAATAATGATTCTGGTAGATTTAAAATATATTTTAATAGTTCTTTGATCTCTCAGGGTGTTTGATGCTTTATGGTTATGTGTTTTCTAGAATTTTTATTACTATTTAGGAATAGAATGTTGATGTGGTTTTCAAGGAAATTATAATTTTTTTGGTTCACTCTTAACCCAAAAAATTGATCATTTTTTTGAAATAAAAATATTTAATTTTATATAATCATTCCATTAATTATTGATTTTTTATCCTGAAAGTAAATTTAGATAAACTATTTTGTATAAAATTTTCATTTAATCATGTTTGAATGCTATTTGGATATTTTTTCCATATTGGCAATTAATGATTTGTTTATTTTGAAATAATAAAAATGTAACATCTTGCTTTATTTTATTTAAATTGATATCATATATAGTTTATTTTTTGGGGTATTTTGATGGAACACTTTGTTATACACTATAATGATTTATAAAAACACACTACTGTTTCCTTTGGGTGTTTTTACAATTTCTTTTTTTAGGTCCAAGCTATGGGAATGTTCTATAAGAGGTTTTGGATGTTCTTCATCCTTTGGATCATGGTACGGTTATAGTGGTTAATGGTGTAGATTTTATCCACTTGAAGCATGGTATTTTTGAGGTATTATATTATTACATTCCATGTACTTTGAAGATGAAATTATTTGGGTTTTTTATTCTTGTTATTTTGGGTACTTTCACCCTTTGGAGTGTTGAGAATATTGACATATATTTTTTTATTCCACTATATTTGTGTAAATTTTTTTCCCAATTGATCATGTTTAATTTTAGGTGCTAGTCTCCAAACAATGGGGATCTATAACTTCCTCTGAGCCATGTTATTGCTATCTTCAGTATTTGTTTACCTGGGTATTTGAGGTGGTTGGTGACAAAAATACATAATGAGTGTTCAAAAATACCAATAAAATCTCCACAAAATATACTCTTCTTGTATTAACATACACAATACTATTATTTCATAACCGGAGGAAATGAAAAAATGGGGTCATATCAAATTATAAATAATTTTAAATATATTAATAAATCATAACATCGAAAATGTATGTAAAAACAAGATATTGTAATGAGGATGATCATTAAAATTAAATCATAGAATAATGAGATTATATCGCATGAACATGGATTATATAATGATCATAAGATAACACCTTGTAATCATAGGAAATATATAAATTGCATTGAAAAATACATTTTATGAATTATTAAATTCTCCATTACTCAATAAAAATATATTTGTATTAGTATCCACCCCACTCACCATAGTTTTATATGATCAATGTCAATACACTATGGTTTCTCATGAAATGGAATCCATACCCAATAAATTATATAGATATATAAATTTTACCCTACCATACACATAATAAAAACCATAAATATTTGTGCGACATGGTCATAAAAATCATATCACAAAAACCCAAGGAAATAGAACGGGGTTTATATATTATAAATGAAATCACATAGAGAAAGAATTAATAATTATATCAATATACATATCTGGAGAAGACATGGAAAATATATTGTTATCCATTGGAATTTTTAATTTTTTACAGAGTAATAATAGACAATGATTATGAATAGTATATTTTTATTACACCATATATTAAAAATACATACAGTTTAGATAATAATGTCAATATTCAATAAATGTTATGGGAGTCTAGGTAAACAACATTTATGATGGTAACAGAAAATGTGGAACTCATAATAGAACTTCATTGTAAAAAAATCATTCAAATAAAAGTGGATGAATATGAAATAAATAATTATGAATGGATCAGCCCATAGATGTAAAATAAAATTTCACATGGCATCATGAAATAGAATGTATATGATATCATTTGTAGAATTCCATAGACTGAGCATATGATGGAGATCAATAAAATTCTTAAAAGCATTAGGAAAATTAACATGAAAATAATAATTTCCCTTACCATTTTAAATGTTTTAAAAAATGCTTATTAATTCATGAGAATATTAAAATATTTTTGAAAACGATAATATATTGAGAGTTATTCTATTTTAAAATGGAAAATATAACCATACATTCAAACATAAATGTGAAAATGTGATAAATTCATTTGAAAATGATCCATGAAGAAAATGTTAAAAATACTTTTTGTAAAAATAATTTTTAATTCGAGTTAATGAATTAGAAAATATCCATAGTAAAATTTATAAGGGTGTTAGTTTTATCATTATAATAGAATCGGTCAGAATAAAACATATTCAAACATAATCATTGAGATAAAACTATAACTCCTTTGAAAATATTTAGTGTGATCTATAGTGTAAAAATATTTATAAAACAGTTCCTTCATAAGAGGTTAAGATAAGAATTAATGTTACTTGAAAATTTATATAAATTTTTTTATTGTTCAAACATTGATATGAAATAAAAAGTGTCCTGTGTTTATATTTGGGAATCAATCCATTTAGTGATGAATTTTTATAGAGAATGTGTTCCATTCAAGAGTGACATTTTATTAAAATATATTAATTTAAAAAAATATAATGTAAATAAATCATACATAAAATTATATTATTGAATAAAATAAATTTTTATGATAATTTTATAGAATATAATTCATGATATATGTAAAAATAACATGAGTCAAGACATGAATAATAGTAAAAAAACAATATATTTGTAGGATAATGGGTAGAAAAATTAATTTAAAATAACAGAAATAAAGTATATTTCATTATAAATAATAAATTTTTAATATTATACACTCTATAGATTTAAACTAGGGGATAATGTGAAATACATCTCAGTGATAGTATATTGTAACCAAAATCCGATACACTTCCCCCTACATAGCTTCCCACACTCTAAAATCTTGTAAAATAACTATAACTATATTAATACACTATTTAGATCCTTATTTATATCTATATATATATTATATAATTCATATATAATTATTTACAATGAATGATGTATTTTATTAGCTTATTTTTAACAAAAACTCTTCAATCTTTTTACTATCATGCACATGATTTGATGTGCCCATATTTATACCTTATATTTGTTACCAAATCCCACATTCCCAAATTACCAATGGTTATGAGATATATATCCCATTATTAATTACAATTTGTCAGTTTCAATATATGAGGGATTTAAATATGACTCTTGAATATGAATTCATAGACAAACATATTTCCATTACTTTTAATGAAAATAGATGATGTATTATTGATAGGTTTAGATATTGATATTATATCTCATAAAATTTAAAAACATATTAAATAAATTATTATTCAATTTAATAAATTTTAAATGTATTTTTCAAAAATTCAATATATAAATAGTACAACATCACTCCAGTAGGTGGTAAACTGAAAAAAACCAAAGCATGTTTTATTGATAAAATGAGTATGAAAACAAACATTAAGTAAAATTAATATAATATTTATAAAATATTATACATGTAATATATATCATATAAATATATATATATCAAATGAAATACCATAATCAATAATTATGGGTAGTGATTGAAAATGAAATTCCTCATTCGTAGAGGTGTTATTCCTCATGTACACACAATTAATGAACCCATTTCTAAATGAATGGATGGAGTGATTATATTTGAAAATATATATTCTAATATTTATGATATTTATAAAAGAATATTAATATTTATTAATCAATAATTTAGATCATTATGTTCTATGTGGTTATGAGAAATATAAGGTTTCATTCGTGTAGGTGGTAGTCTACACATATGAATGATTATCGACCTCATTCCTTATAGAAATTACCAAACGATGGAAAATGAATATTTTAATTATTTAATAATTGTATAAGTGGTAAAAAGTAATTATTCATCAACCACACCATTTTTACAATCATTTGGAGGTGGTATTGAAAAACTAACTATATTGCATTATAGAGGTGGTATACCACATGACCAATGGTTGATGATTATGTTGGTCATCATAGTTTCATGAGGATTGATAATTTTAGTTAAATATATATAATGAAACATAAATATATGAATTATACAGAATCGATTATATAAATGGTTCATGGGAATATATTTAGAAGAATATTTTAAAAAAACGGAATGTATAAGAATAAGAAACACTCATGTGAGAGACATATCCTCCATTTTTTTTATTATTTTAAAAGCCACATTGTAGTCATGTGATAACCTAACATTCTATCAATTAATCCGAAAACAACCACATATCCCAAATTTGAAGATTAAAGTTGAAGGGAACCCTAACCAAATATAAAAAATTTGAAATTGAAAAAATCCACACATTATTCCTATCGCACCAAAATACATCAAGTCATGATATCTCAAGCCGCAAGCCACTTTCAGTTGTGACTCATAGAATTCAATATGGTATTCATCATATTCCATAAATATGGTAATCCACTATCCATTTTACCATGGAAGCTTCAAATCACTATAACTGAAGACATATTTAGCCTCGCAATCAAGATATCACATTCAGATCAAACCACAACATTAAACAAAACCATCTTTCAGATCCACACCATAGTTGAAAATCCCCTTACAAAAAATATAGACAATAAAAATCCATCATCGATGGTATATTAAACCAACATATGACCTCAAATAATATTTATTAATCCTAGAAAGAATCTATATATGACATCTTCAATATAAGAGACCAAACCGAACAACATACAATAAAAAAAACCTAACATCATACAACATCAAAATCTATATGAATAAAATATTAAAAATAATAAAAGAAACCAGATGAAAATTGTAATACTTCTCTAAAATGTAACTCCAAACAAACTTATGACGAAATAGAACCAAACTTATAATAAAGAAACCAACACCCATGAAGTAAAAAGAACTGATACCTCTATCACGCCACTTCCAACATTACCCAATGTTGTCCCAAAACCCCATAGTGATCTACCGTAATGGAGTTGAGAATGATGGGTTGGAAAAAAATGGAATATGAGAAGAAGCAAAACATCAAACAACACCACTTTCACCATCCTACACAATCTATATTTCCAATATAAAGAACAAAAATGATGATTAATGCACAGGGTAAGGTAGAAAGAGGGGTTTTGAAAGGCATACACAATCCCAATAATGAACAACACCAGAGAAGATGGGGATGGTGGGTAAGAAATGAAAACAATGTGAATTTTGTGGGGGGAATTACAGTAATATATGTGGGTAGGATATTAAAACCCAAATAAGTGGGTTTAGAAGCTATACAATTCTTGTAAAAATAGAAATATTTTTTCAACATTAGCTTATTCTGTAAACCAATAATTAGCCATAATTAAATATTATTAATTGTAATTAATTTAAAAATAAAAATATAAAAGGACCCTTCCCAAAAAATTTAAAAAATAACTATAAAAAATTAACTTCAATTTATTCAAATTCAATTTATAATTATCTCAAAATTTAATTTTAAATCTAAACTTATAACACATTGATTGTGATATTTTTACTAAAATACAGCTTATGGTCGAAAATGTTTTTCATCGGTTAAAATGAATGATATAAAATATATAATTATATATAATTATAGATAAATGGTTTTAATTAATATTTTATTCATTTTATGTTACTTTACAATGATAATTAACATTAAAGTTATCCAAGACTAGTATTTTCCATTATTCAAATAAAACGGTTTTAGAAGAAAACCATAATGTTTTATTAAATTCCTTTTAGAATTATATAATAATAAATAATGAATAGTTTAACTATATATATTTTAAAAAATTATATATTTAATATTTAATTAATATCACACAATATAAAAATAACCAACTTTAATTAACCAAACATGTTTTTTATAATATTAGGATAAAAACTATTTTTTATAAGCATTGAAATTAAAACAATTTCAATATATAAGATCATATATTGATAAATAATAATATTTAAAATGGGATCAAAGTAATTTTTTAACCTATGATAATTTGTTTTTGTGTGTGAGAAAAAATTAATTGAATTTAACAGAAATATATATGTACCAAAATATTATGTTGTTACATTGTCCCCCTTAAATAAATTAACTTCTTCATATTAAAAAAACATTAACTAAAGATTTCAAAATAAATTAATAAGAAAAAAGAGACATTTAAATGAAAATTTAAAATTAAAAGTAGAAGTAAAAACTTTTCTCTTTCGAGTTGTCTAAATTATTTATTTTTCCTAAGTAGCTATATGTTTTACGTCCTCCTTTTCCACAAATAAATACTTTCTTTTTTCATTTGTGACATTTCCTGTTGTAGTTCTTCCATGATTTGTTGAATAATATAAATTGAAAATATTATAATTCATCATCTTCATAACTTTATATTTCTTGAGAAATCGACCTATTTTCTTTGGTTTTTTCTGGAATTCAACTATTTTACATTTATAGTCATATATAATGATAGATGATTTGGTATAAGAATATAATCTCTAATCGAATTTATTGTCCAAAAAGATTATATACCTGGAAAATCATTTCATTATCAATTTATACCATTGTAAACAAAACTCATTCTTCATCCTTTCAATACATTAAAACATTTTTTTAGGGATGTGAATAGATAAATCAGTAAACATAAAAAATATAAAACTAGGAGTTTTGAATAAATGATTCAAAATTGATTTTCGTGCCATTATTTTTGAGCCTTTATATTCAATCTCATTTATCACTGGTAATTTTACTATAAGATTATTAAATCTTTTAGCATCTACAAAATATTATTTTCAATTCCTTAATAATGGGTTTTAATGATAATGTTAACTAACTCAAGAATGTCATTTGTTACAGTCTATCCATGTTTACAACTATGACCAATTCATTGTGCCCCGGAATGATGATTGTGATATACACGACGAACTCCTTTCATGGTTATTACCCCTTGATTCATAAATAAAAATTTTCTCAACATTATTTCACATATAAATGGATTTAATAAATTTGAAAACCACAAAATTGAATCATTTAGAAAATGTGTCTATCCTATATATACCCTTATGCCACATGTTTTAAATAACGTTCTTATATCATAATTCATAAAAAATATAATATTTTCAACTATTCCAACCTATGTTTTAATATAATATCATATTGTAATCATCTACCATTGATGTTATTTTGAAACTAAATACCCAAATATTTATGTGAAGAACAATTTTTGACATCTTTCTTAATACACAACAACGATCATAGAGTGAGTTGTGATAAATTATAAAAAATAAGAAATGTTTTGAATGAAAAAATTATAAAATAGATAGAAAATTTTTCATATTGAGATGAATAATAAAATTATTAAAAAATATATAATGGTTTTTTATAATTCTTACTAATTTATTTATTCATAATAAATATGTTTAACATTTTCAATAAAATCATTTTATGCTTCTGAAATTGTTTTTCCCAAAAAATGGTTTCTAGTTAATTTTATATGAAAATATAATGATTATCATTTTCTAAAATTTGAAATTGTATTTTGTCAAAATGAAATAATTTTTTAAATATACACATCAATAATAAATTATGGTGATAATTTTGGATTTTTCAATGATAATGGGTTTTTCTGTGAATTATAGAAAATACATATTTTTAAAACTATAATTTGTTTTTAGAAAATAATGAAATATAATATTTCTAATTGGTCTCAAAATAATATAATTTCACACATATGATTAATAATATAATTAATTGCATAGGAATAGTCCTAATAAATGGATTTGGAATACGATCATATCTGGGTTAAAACATGAAATTTTCCAGAAAAAGGTTTCTCATTATGATTTTTTCTATTAAATTGAAATAATTTATTACACATAATGGGAATGGGTTTGGAAAAATGGATTCTATATTTGAAATTAGAAGTATATAGTTTGTTAAATTGTTTCCCTTTATTTTTACACATTATGAATTGTACACATAATAAATATTAATAAAAACAGTGAGTGTAAATCATGTAATTATGGTAATAAATTATATGGTCTTGAAATAAATTACCACAACACTTGAAATTAATTTAATTTATGATTAGTTTCTGAAAATACATATCCAATATTATAATATTTGTAATTTGTTTTTATTTTATTCTTAAATTGACTTAAATAATATTTTTTATGGATGATCCAAAATATCATCCTCTTTCTTTTAAATTTATTTTTTTGATTTCATGAGGATAAAAATAAGTTATGAATGAATATTATGGGTAATTTTTTTAATAATTATTTTTCTGGGATATTTGTTTTAAATTATTATTATGAATAAATTATCTTGAAATAATATGAAACTCTTATATAATTCTTATGCAAGTTGTAGAAAATAGAGATAATATATATAAAAAATATCAAACATAATATTTGTTTCAATGAAAAATTTCCCATGTAAATTTTATAGTTAATAATAATTTTTTTTATTAAATGATTTATATTATACTTATATTAAATTTATGTTGTTTTTAGTGTCACCTTATGTGAAATTTTTTTAAAAGGTCATTATTGATATTTTTTGTTCAATAACATAGAATAAAATGATTTAAAAGTCATAAAAATATAGAAAGTGGACTGGAGGAATGGGATATAGTTTATAATTTCAAACATATAACATTTTTTAACAAACTATTACTTGGGATTTATATTTAAAACCATTAAAGATTATAAAATGGTTTACCTTAGTTATGGTTAAAGGGGATAATGAGTGTTAATCTAAAGAGATAAGAGTTAAAATTAACTAAAAACATCTATAAGTCCTATTAAATGTGGTTAATTAAATAATATATAATTTCTAATTCTAAATTACATAAATTTAGAACCAAATGGTCCTAAATGTTACATTATTATATTATAATGTTTTAAAGAAATATAAGAGTTCCCCTCCCCCCACTTTTTAAAGGAAACCACCTATCATATTTTATATAGACCTTTTAAGAACACTAGATCAAAAAATAAATTCACAAATACCTTCCCAAAATTTCTTCCCATTTCAATAAGAACTTAATTTGGTCTTAATACCAACCATATAGGGATTAAGGTATAATGATGTAGGTTGTCTGAAGAAGAGGAATATGTTTTGACTGATGATTTTAGTTTTATTTGTTGTCATACCTTAAATAAACTATTATATCTAATATGATATAATAAAATAATTATATTACATATAATTATATTTTAATATATTCATAGATTATCCTAAATCCGTATCCTTCTTCCATAAAATGGGAAAGGAAATAATTTTCATTTTATAAGGCGGACTACCAAAACAAAAACCAATATATGTGGGTTTCCATCACCACCAATCAAGGAAGGTAAAAATGATAGATTTAATGTATATATATTATAATAGTAACATAATATTAATTCTATAAATATAATATATAAAATATTTTCTTATATTTATATCAATTGATATATGAAAAAGAAATTCATTTGTATGAGTGGATTACCACCTCTTTAAAGTGATGTGATTCATTTTTCATCACCAAATCATAAAGATTTTATTTATAAAAATATTTAAAGATATTATATAATGATATTATATAATCATAATTCTATAAATATTAAATGGTAGTTAACTTCTTTACATCATGTTTGTTGAAAAATTGAACAGTTAGTCATGCGTATGTATGACCTATCATCTCCTCGATTGTAATTTAATTCATTTTTTAATAACCATCATTCATGGTTGTTTTTAAAAGTAGAATTAATATACAATAATTATTATTATTTCAGGATTTTCATTTTGTATATGATTTGGAAATGAACCATTTGACAATGGTCAACAACTTGAATCCATTTTTAAGTTATGAACCGAATGAGATCATTATACTTAATTGAAAATAAGAATCTATGTAATTAAATATGTCATTGTAAAAAAATAAAACAAATAGTTTATTTGTATTTTAATAAATATTTTACTATTTATTGACAATTTTAATAGTTAATATATGTTTAATATACGTGATTTAAGGAACGTATATGAAATTTCTAGACTAAAGGTAAGGGATTTCATATCAATTTCACTATATTGAGGAATGTGGTACTGTTATGCACGTAGTTTACATTATGTTGTGTATTTATTTCCCATTTTAAATTTTATATAATTAATACTTCATAAATCATTTTATTTTTAGTTACAATTTGAATTTCATCATTAAAATGTATTTGTATTGACTGATTCTAACTTGTAAGTGGTTTCTTTACTCAATTTATATTGATTTGGTTTTACTTCTACGTTATTAACTTCATTTTGTTTTAAATATATGTGAATTTATTAATATATTTTTTTGTTAGGTATTCTAAATTAATTTTGTTTGTATTTAAATATGTTCACATAATTAATACTATGATAAATTGTCACTTCAAAACATATGATATTAGTATTTGCTTCCATATTTCTCAATATCATTTTCATGATGCATGTTTTATGTCATTCACCATGAATTAATTAAATTATGCACTTACTAACCCATGAATAAATTTTTCTATTTTATGTAATTTATATTATGTGATTTATAGGGATATATCATATGATTAATTTCAAATAATTTTTAGTTTGACAGTTATAAAAGTGTAAAATAATTTATTTTACAGTCAAAATTATTTCCAAAACTATTTATATTCAAGGTTACTTTTGGTAAATAACTTGATATAATTTAATTAAAAACGATATCATTATTCTCCTCATGTTATGAATGTTTTTTAATTTTTTAGTTTAAATTTACACTCTTATTGAATTAATAAAAATCAATAATTTTTTTGACGTTATATTAATCTTATATCTTTTTTTAAACAAATATTCTTTTACTTATATATCAATGATATCAATTTTTTTTGAATAATTTACTTTTAAAAATATAATTTATTTCACCAATATAATTTTCATGATAAATCACCTAATATTATACGTTTTTAGAAGGAAATTTTTTAATGTTTTTAGTAATGGTCACTTTTGACAATATTTATAAATGATTGAGACAAATCATTATTTTTAATGTTAATGAATCAAAAAGATTTTCATAGAGTTATTCCAATTTATTTTATTGAATGTTAGATTACAAAAATAAAGGATAACTTCAACGGGAAAATTTATTACAATATTTTTTGTTCATTATATTTTAAATTTATATTCAATGTTGCAGGTCCATTTCCCTCCACAATTAATTTCATGATATTTCTATGGTATTTATATTTATCAACAACAAAAACAACAACTAAATTTACCTATGATATACTAGGGATATGTTTCAATCATACCAACCTTATTCATTCACTATTTGGATTATTTTTTCCTAAGATATTTTCATGGATATTGTATTTATTCAATGTGTAAATGAAGATATTAATGAATAACAGTTATTGTTATGTTCAATAATAGTTGTTGTGGTTCATGAAAATAATTTTTTAGGATTTGTGTTCCTGATGAAATGCATGATAATGTGTGATCTTCATATTACTATCTAATGAATTATATAGTGGGATAGAGTTGACTAGTTATAGGTTTCTCTTAAGAGATTATTTTAATTTATAAGTATGTATATTCTATTCGCAGGAGTGATTATATGAGTAGAATGATATTGAATTTCCATGTTACCATAATGTGTTATTTATTCTTTGATCAAGTTATAATATATAACATTTTCAAGGATTTTTTTAATGGATCATGATTGATAACCTATGTGACTGTTTTCTGATGTCAATGTCATATGACATGTTTCATGATTTATGATTGATGTTTGTTGAGAATGATTTCACTTTGGCTATTCTCATGAACAATTATTTTTTAAATATAATAATATGGTTATTTTATTTTTTATGATGAGGTTGAATTGATAAGGATTGTTTACACATATTGAGTGTTTTATCTCACCTATATTATGTATTATGTTTCCTATTGTTATGAAGAATTATATTTAATTAATTATATAATGAAATGATTCTAGTTTGAATATTTTTATGTGAGATGTTGAATGATTAATTCCAAATAATAAAAAATAGGTATATTTACAAAAATACATATATGATTACAAGGTAATTGACATTTAACAAAAAATTTTGAAATATGTAAAAATATAAGCCCAAAATAGCCTTGGGAATATAACTAAACCATGATTTCTCTATTAACCTATACTATTTGTTATGGTTTAATTTGGACATATTTATCGATATAAAATCTAGAAATAAAAATAATATATCTTAATCATTTGATCTGAGAGTGTGGGTATAACACTATTATTGATGGAATTAGAAGATGTTTTAGACAAAATTGAAAATTGTGATGTTTCATGTGTGTTAAAATTTTTATTTTTGGAAACTATCAATTTTTTTAAAAGTTTATGTTTTATCATGTGATCAAAAAATTAGACACCGATTTTGAGATGTTAAGTGATTATATTTTTGGGTGATTACTGATATTTTTCATGTAATTTTATTATTCTGAGTTTCTTTTAACAATTAGGAATATCAAATCATTTAACATAAAATTATATTTAATAAATAAATCTATTAAATATTTTGGTAAAGTAAGATAAAAGATATGAGGTTTCATTTTAGTTTCATCCAAAAATTAATGTTAATAATACTGAGGGTTTTTAGGATATATAGTTAATTATTTATGGAGTGATTTAATTTGAACTTTTGGAATATTGGTGGAATTTTGGAAATTAATGTATCATTTATTTATATAAAGGTTTGTTCATTTTTTTTATTATCATATGATGTACTAGAAATTTATTTTTTATAAATATTTTTGGAATAATAATTTTCACCCATTTATATACATCATGGTCAATAATTTGTTGATTATAGTGATTCTAGAAATAATCACTTATACTAATAATAAGGAGAAAAATACGAGAAAATGGTTTTATATTTTGGAATCATGCAATAAAAGTATGAAAAAAAATTAATGGATTTGGTGATGATCATGTAAGGATATTTCGTTATGTTCTTAGTCTAGGGAGTAATGAAATACCTTTTCATTTAGAAAAAGGATCTTGAGAAAAAGTCATCGTATTAACTTCATTAATGATAAATTGATTTTATTTTTCAAAAATCATTAATTTATAGTTTTATAGTCATTGACTTCCCTATGCTATATCATTTTCCAATGATCAATGTCCTTTTTCATGGTATATAATTATTTAAACATTATTTTTTTCCTCAATGTCCATTTTTAACATCCCATAAAAGCTCATCTATTATCAATCTAATTTATATTTTATTTCCATAAACATAATATTTCACTTTCCCACTTTTCAAAATGAATTTTTATTATCCGCTTTTATTATGTGGGTTTTAAAAAAGTTAATATTAATTTTAAAACCCATTATTACCATGATGATGTTCATATTATCAGGATGTAATTTATAAAAATGATGATAATTTAACTACCAAATATTTTAATATAAAAATGTTATATATATCATTCATAAAACCAAATACCATATTGTAAACTATAACATCCTAAACATGTTTTCCACTCAATGGTTCCCGAGCATGGTTAACCACATGGACTCATGATAATCTCTCCAAAATCTAGAGGATTATGATTAGTATTGAGGTCCTTGGGAGCGTTAGTGGGGAGAATATGAACTCATTAAAAAATCACATAAAATGGATAAATAAAATAAAATGTAAATATTATTAGAAAATATAATATCCAAATTGAACAAATGAAGTAGACCCAAGTTCGAATCTGGGCAGGGACGAATTTCCCAGGTACTGTAGCAGTACTGTTGCAGTTACTGTTGCAGTTGCGGCACTATAGCAGCGACATCACTGTTGCGGTGGAGGGATAGTAGGAGATACTATAGCGGTGGTGGTACTGTAGCAGGGACTATAGCAGTGCAGATACTGTAGAAGTACTGTTCACCAAGGGGTCCTTTGGGCCATAAAAATGGGCTTTCAAGGCTTAAATTCAGGACACTTGGCCTTGGGCCTTAGGGATATGTAATGGGTATCCCTGAACCCAATCTAGAGAGGTTTTTTTATTCAAATAATAAATTGAGGCTCCGGACCCAACCTTTAAAAAAATTATGAGGATATATTTTGGGTATCTATAAAGATTTAAAACACGAATACAAATAATTTGACAATAAATGTCATAAAAAGTAGATGAACGGAATCTGAAATATTTATGAGAATCTAAATCTATTTCTTGGTCATCTATTACCCATCTCAATCCCAATGAATGAAAGAAAATACGTATCTTATGTGGTATACTTCCCTTAGACAATGCCTGTATACATGTATTCTTCCCATGTTCCAATGGTATCTAAGAAAGGGTGTGAGATAATTCTCATTATTATGCCCCCAAAAATTTATATACCTTACGATCTGTGTAATATTAACTAACATATTGATCAATCATGGATATAAAAAAGTGAACCATCATAGTAATGTAAATACACAAGAACGTCCTTTAACCCTCGGTTGGCTTTTGAACATTTAATCATTTCAGTAACTAATAATCTATTAGTTTATATATTATGTCACATGAGGTATAACAAGTACTGACATCATGATCTGATAATAATTGTGGAGTATCAAAGATGTAACAAGGAATATTTTAATGATATTAATAATGAAAGGTATCCAATTTGATCACCAAGGAATCCAAGACCACATCGGTAGAGCCGACTTAGTAGTAATTTTTTCCTAGATAAAGGGGTAAGAGTGTAATCAATGGAGAATTGTCCATGACATTGAATAATAATAATTTTAACTGAGTCCAAAGATCTCATCCAATGTGATATTTATAATAGATGACCTGGCCAGATGGATGTTATTGTGGAACATCATGTCTATAGATGTCATTCTAGATCTAAGGAGTGTATCCAAGGAATCATGGAATCATAATAGAGGGATCATAAATTTCATACTGGGAAACCACAAGTAGATAATGATCATGTTCAAAGGTGGGTACCACCCCTGGAAACTGACATCCTTGAATAGAAATGGCATCCATAAGTGCTCTAGTAATATTAGCGGGAATCCAATACTGGATTGAGTATGAAAACTCCTATAATAATGAGTAGGACTATATTCTATAGTTATCATTTTAGTAATTAATTAATTAATTAGGTCCATGTAATAATCATGTCATTTAATTAGTAATTCAGTTTAATAAGTTTCCAATCATTAGTATGACAATGATAAATAATTATGCCACAACATATATCATTTCATATTTAATTACTTGGTTATCAATTTTACCTTTCATAAACATTATGGGGAAGGAGAATGACAAGAAATCATGTTTAATTCATTTATAATAAAATATTCCACGTGATATCAATAATATACTTGAAAATTACAATTTAGACATTAATTATTAAATTAGAACAATTACCTTGGAAGGGTCAAGTGATAATAACATTTTCCATGGATAGTAAAAAACAAATTCAATAGTCATTTTATTAATAAAGGGATTACCATTAATAGGTTCAAGACAAATAACACTCGAACAGTGGCGCAAATGCACACAACAAACCTCAAAATGCATAATTAATATAAGTACCCTCCATAGGGTTTTCGATGTTGAGGTAATAACCTCCAAATATGAATAAAATTCTTAGTAGGAGATGTAGGAATTGAATCATGGTACAATAATAAAGCAACATCAATGTAATATATCTTGTCTGATAAAATTGGTGCATGCACAATTATGAAAATTATTAAAATTATGAATGTTTAGGGATGAGTTATAGAACAATTACATCATACTCGTACAACTATTATCTTCCAATACCAGAATATTGATTGTCCTGGATTGGAAGATAGCTTATTAATGGAACAATAACAAAATTATTGGGAATATGATCCTACATCTAATTTTTTTGATAGAAAGAAGAAGAAAAAATGGTTAATAGGAATTACGATGTTACCAAAGCAGATCTAACAAGACAAAAAATTCATTAAATGGACTCCAGACATACAAAAAGTGGACGATCCTAGATTAGTCATGAAGAGGGATCAAAAAGGGAGATGCGAGAGATCCTGGTGATGGAATTAAAAATAAAGATAATTGGTGTGATTAAAACATATCATTAAGGGAATGTTTGTAAAATCTCCGAATAATAGGAATAGCATGGTTTTTCCACATGGTTTGACAAACCGTGTTCCAACTATGATCCTTCTACTGTAGGGAGGGGAATTTATTGTGGTTGTACAACATGGTTTGGGAAACTTGGTTCCATCCTTGAAAAACACCACTACCAAATATCAATAGTTTTTTTCATCGGTTAGTAGCCCATGCCACACTGTAAGGGAAATCTATGCTCCCTAGTTCACCCCACCTGATATCCTCACAAGGTATGAAGTAACTGTTTGGACTCCCCCACATGGTTTATACTAACAGTTCGGCCATCCTATTTTCCCAAAAATTTGTGTTCTAATATTAGATCTATCCTCAAACACCCATGAGATACATGTGATCCATTATGCATTTATTTGAGATCAAAAATAAATAATTAGACCAAATTTAAAAGTATGCATATCTATGATAAAAACAAGGTTCATACAGTTCACCTCTTCTTTAATGGAACTCTTCCCTATTTTCACCATCCAATTGAAACAACATATTATATGAGAACAACTCTGACCACTAGGCATGTACATCGGCCTCACGCTCCCACATCCCATCCTTTACATAGTCATGCTACCATATAACCCATACAAAAGGTACATACCGACCTCAGAGATCCTTTATTATCCAAGAAACAATTCATATAGGATTCTCCTAAATGAAAATATCGACATATAGAAAATATTAACCAGGAGGAAAAATATTAGATGGGTTGGCATGATACTGGTGAAGTTGTGAAACGTGGAATATATCGTGCATGGAAAGGTGCTTCTAAGGTAGTAACAACGGATAGGCTACTGAACCAACTCTTTACCGAATCTCAAACAACTCAACATAATGAGGCGACAACTTCCCTTGACTCTGTATCTATCTATTATCATGCCTGGGGAATAGCAAAAGGAAAAAAGGATCCCTGACCATGAACTCTAGTGTTCATCTATAGAGATATGCATATGATTTATTTCTACACTAAGTAGTAGAAAAAACGTCCTCATCAACTGAACATGCAATAATTTCTCTTATCTGAGATTCAAACCTAGATTTACTACCTCTCATGCTTCTAACCAGCACATGGGTGGACGACATAGCCTAACATAAAAGGAATCAAAAATACCCATTTGAATCAAATGCTAAAATCTGTTATTTTCAGTGAACTCAATGAGAGGGATATTATTCACCCATGAACCCAAAGAAACAATGAAGGATGAATGAACTATGTCCTCTAGAAAAAATATCATTTTTTCTAACTATCCATTGGTATTAGGATGAATTTTTTTGGTCAGAAACACCTTTGTACCCATAAACTTCTACAACCACTTCTAGACCAATGATACGAAGAGGGCATCCATATCAGAAATGATATATAAGGAAACCCATGTAGTCGAATAATCTCCTGAATATACAATCTTTTGAGATCACCATCTGAGAAAAATATCTCCAATAGGATGTATATGCGTAACTTTTTTAGTAATTTAATGACAACCCATATATTGTCGCCACCTCAAGGTGACCTTAGTAAAAAAACCACAAAATCCACAAAAAACATATTTTAGATTCCATTTTGGGACTAAAAGAAGTTATGATAGGCATATAGATATTTATTTCTCTACCTTCACCTGCTGACAGGTGGAACACCGTCTGATAAAGAATACTATCTAACGTTTCATCCAAGAACACCAATACTAGAATGACCTATCTCAATTATTCATAGAGATTCCTAGATTAACTACCCAATTATAATACATTGGAATATCACATAAATTATTATCTCATATCTATAAGAATCCAGACTTATCCATGAATACTTAGAACAATGTCTATGTCCTTAGACCATTCTATTGTTTGGTCATGTCTTGAAATACTCCCATAATGAACAAATCCTTCTTGATCTAAAAATGGAATACTCATCACCTTCTGAATGAGGGAATAAATAACTATCAAGGATGAAAGATAATACATTCCATCACTCTAATGAAACTCTAAACATAGCATAGAAAAGAGGGCCATCAATTTCAATTCATCACAGGCCTCTTATACAGCATGTTCCTCGTTTTTCCACTCAATGATTCTGCTTTCACATTGAACTTACCAAGCATATATTCCAAAATAAAATTAAATGAATGATGATACACTACCCATATTCAATATCTCAGATTCATGTAACCCATTTTAATAATATATTTGAGAATATTATGGTTTGTATACACCATAATTTGCTCACTCAACACATTGTGTATCCAAAAACACAAGTCTTAGTCAACTACTTCTTGATCAAGGTCATGTGTCATATAATTTTTCTCATGAGGACTCAAATTTCAAGATCTATATTCTAATAAATTGTCCTAATAAATCATCACTACTCCATGTCCAATGCTTGATGCATCAAAAAACACTATATAGCCTCTACGAAGCTCTGGAAGAATTAGAATAGGTTCCACGACAAGCCCCCCTTTTAGCTCCTAATGGGATTTCTCACACTCTTCAGACCACAATAACATAACACTCTTATTTTTATGACTATTAAGAGGAGAATAAAGGCATGAAAATTCCCATATGAAATTCCTATAATATCCATCCATCCTCAAGAGACTTCATATGTCAAACATGTTATTGGGATGCTCCTAGGGAACCATCGCAGTCACCTTATTTGGATTAATATATACTCATGATTATGAGATAATATGACACAAGAAGTGAAATTATTAAAGATAGAATTGGAAAATATAAATCTTGACATAAAGATGATGATCTCTCAGATTACTCAGAATGATCTTAAAGAATGTAAGGGGGTCACTACGAGTTTGATAATACACCCAGATTTAATCCAGAGGGACCACATCCAAGAAGTCTAGAGAGGGGTGGAACACCCCATTCATTAAATCCATGAAAATCAAGGGAGAATTCATATGAACAAATGAGATAAATAGATACTTTAAGAAACCATACATACTATGGAAAGCTGTATGAGGTATGTCTAATGGCCAGAATCACACCTAGTAATCTACTGATCTCTGGTCAATCAATGAGAACTTCCTATCTCCACAGAGATGGTGAATGTGACAATATATTCAAGGTAGCGGATACTATTTCTTGACTGCAAGATGCTTTAACATTCTGTAATTCACTCATTGGTGACGGGTCCGACTCTTCTTTTTGGAGAAAAGTATAGGTGAACCCCAAGAGGAATTACTATGACATATAAAAACATTTCCCTCTATATTCTCTAACATTCTCTTTATATCCTTGAGCAAAGTAGGTTCCATATTGTATAAATGGATGGACACTCAAGCATATCCTTTAATGAGATGAATCGTAAACTCTACCTCTCTCTCATAAGGTAAATTGGAAAAATAATGTAGAAAGATGTCCCTAAAATGATCTACTACTAAATTGAATTCAACCGGATGTAAACCTTGATCCTCCAAAATGATATTAGCAGTCTACTTGGTCACCCCACCAAGCCCAATATTCTATTTTCAGAATCTAATATCTTAGAAATCCCAATAGACCTTATGTAAATAACAATTACCATCTAGAAATTTAAACCACACTTTTCGGCATGATACAGAACAACCCAATCCATCCAAAAATTGACATCGAATCCTATAATTTTGAGTGATAATTGAACCCACAATAAAGGGTAAGTGCCTAAATCTAGTTGAAATTCCATAAATGTTCATATCCACTTTGACCATACTCCCAATGGTGTATCTAGGGTCATTACACCATAGTAATACTGTATTTCTACTCTGAGTTTTTCCATGATAGATATTGAGATAAAGAAGTGTGGATAACATATATCAAATAAATAAGATACTACAGTAGAGGCTACTAGAATAGTTACTCACACTGTAGATGGTCCTACAACATGATCCTTATGTATCAGATATCATGCATGACTCCAACCTAATCCATTTCAATTTGAAATAGATGGACTATGATGATCAAGATTTCTCTCTTGGGACTACTCAAAATATAAAATCTAGCTACTACGGCCATGAAAACCTCCTCGTCTAGTCTTACCAATGAAAATACAACTCCCAGCCTGAAGTGGCATAAATGAACCATTTGATGAATGCAGATATGGTGCATATCCACTTCCACTAGAGTCTGATGGGAAGGTTTGATAGAATCTATTATGGTTCCCCATTTGACTGAAAGCCTTTGAATCCAAAGCTTCTCTATCACATTTAGAAATTAGATTCCACTATTGTGAAAAATAATGGAACACCACAGAATTACAATTATGGGTACACTAGCTGGAATTACCCTAAAAAGAAACCTGTAATGATTGTTTCCCACTACTAGAAAAAAAATGGCCTCCCATGGTACTAATCGTTTATTCCATGTACTATCTCCATACAAATGGTTGTGATTAGTGATAATATCGCCATTGAATATTTTATAAATGACAGGTAGTTGAAAAAAAGTCACCTATGTATGGATGGAATAATGGGGAATGTCCTCGAAGCATTTATCATGTGAAAGCTCATAATTATATAGAAGTAATGAAAAGCTATCTAACTTTGTTAAAAACAATAAAAAACATATAAGCAACATATAACCCTTATATAGATACATGAACAATCATTACTACTCAACTACAAGCATATGAAAAAAATGATCATAGAAAGTTGCCTAAAAATTAACCCATTCCATGCCCAGATGGTGATCATCCTGGGTAATCACATCCCAAAATTACTTGTATGAATAATTCAATATATAATAATAATTATTGACCCTCCTTAGTGGTGGTATCCCCAGATTCTCAAATATAGAGAGATTGGTATCATTCCAATACTTAGTAGTATGTGAACCACTGTAGAGACCCGAAGCCTAACGTACATTGACATTACATTACTTTTTCGGAATACTTAGTATATTACAAAAACACACACACAAGGACCGTAATAGTTTAGTGTCTTTGGAAACTCGGACTATAATCTTCTAATCGTGGTGAAAGATCTTCAATATCTCCCATAAAGATCTTCCCTTTTTTTTACCTAAAACCTTTCTTTATATCCTGGGGAAAATAAAACATAAAAGGGTGAGCTCAAATGCTCAGTAAGGGTAAACAAAAGAAAAAAATCAATTACATCATATTCATAAGAACATAACTTTTGGAAATCTTAACCTGCAAAATAGAGCATAATTTCATAACATGGGATAAATCATAGTAGTGAAATGAAATCCCAATAAGCATAACATAAAACTTGAAACTTTGTGGCATACACACATAATCATAGATAATCATTTCTTGTTAGTCAAGACTCATTTCCAAGACTATCGTAGTGGAAAAAGTCCCTTTCTGAATCGAGTAACCCTCGTTTCAGTCCTCTTTCACTGAACCGGTATAACCTACCATTCCAGCCATGTCTATCTCATGAGATATAAAATCTTTACCCAATGCATTGGAGGGAGATATAGGTCCCACCCATCTTATAATGAATCCTTTCTTATGTGTGCCACAAAATCATAAACCATACATCATAGCATAACCCATGTAATAAAAATGGGATTCTTAAACAACATGACATCATAAAACAATTCATATAAGATAAAAGAATTCATAAAAATAATTTCATCACAACATTAATCAAATCAATGTAATAATAGGGAATAAAAACATAACCCTTTATTATCTTAGATGGAAAATAGTTTTGATAAAACACTTGAACTCCATTCTTGAGGAAAATATCCTTTCTACCTTAAAAACATTTTTCCTTTCTTAACATGTCATAAAATATTAAACTAAGAGAATTTGATTAAAAATAAACTTGAAAACTTGTAAAGGAAGCATCTTGGAAATAATGTTTTAAAAATCCATTCATGCTGTATAAGTTAAAAAAAACATTCTTCTCGTACTTTTGTCGGAAAAGTCAAAAAATACCTCGTACGAAAAACGCCAAAAGATTCCATTAATATCTTTTACTAAAATCTCACCGAAGGGTAAAATTTGATATAAACTATTGTAGAAGGATATAAATATTACATATTGGGGAAACATGGATGTGGATGATAAAATACACCCCAGTAAATACTAAAGTATAAACAATCTCAGATAAAAATGAGATTGTGATATTTCCCTTACCATAGGTCCGATTTGCTTCGTATGTGTCCTAACCTCCTGTATAATGATTTAAATAATGTCATTGACTTATTAAAGAATAATATTTGTTTTTATGATATCATATATGGTTCACTTATGACTTTATATTACGCGTTCTTTTGTAAATTCTATGTTAAAGAAGCGTTTTGGGTAAAATCGTTTCATTTATCGTAGGTGTTTTGACTTGTTGTTCTTGACATTATTATTACTTATATCATGATTTACTTACTTCCAGAATATAAAATATGATTTATATATCATATATATTTAGTATATATATATATAATAGATAGATAAATGAAATGAAAAACACCTCTCATGGAGACGGTAGTCCATACGTACGCATGAGCGCTGTTTTACTTTCCTTATTGTCTTGAAATGGAAGTAAGTAGATGACATACATATATATATACATAAATCCAGTAGCTTTATAATGTCATATATTTCATTATTATTTCTTATATATACTTTATAATCATTCTTAAATTGGTTAACATGGAGAATGAATCTCATCGCGTCGTGGAGACGGTATTCCGTACGTACGCACGAGCGATGATATCATTTCCATAAATATTGAACTGAATTGGAGTGGATTATAAAATATATCATAATCAATATGATGTTGTAATAACTATGTATAGTTATTCTTTACACCATTATACCCATCCATGTAAGGTGGTGGAGGAAAATAGATTACACCACGGCGTGGAGACGGTATTCCGTACGTACGCACGCGCGGTGATTTTTTTTCCATAGGATGGATATATGGTGAAATAGGGTTGTTTCATACTTATAATAACATATCAGTATATGAGTGATACTGATGTTATTACTTCATAATGAAACAACCTAAGAAGAAGAAGTGGAAGAAGAAGTAAAGATGAATGAATTGGTAACGGTAATTACCTCTTCTTTGAAGCGCCTCTTTGAGACCTCTTCTTAGGGAACTAAAATTGGTTTTTGAGGAAGACCAGAACCTCTAGGATGTTTCTAGGGAAGTGGAGAAGAGATTTTGGCAGGGGTTGGCCGAGCTTGAGTGCTTAAATTGGTGTGAGGAGGAGGGGGTGGAGGTGTCCTTTTATAAGGGAGGAGAGGGGCACCTTAGGAATATCTCAAAATATTATTTTATATTAAAGTCAAAATCGGTTTATAATGGTTCCAAAGGGTCTTATTTAGAAGATAAAGTGGGGAGGGGTCGAAATCCTATAAACCAATAGGATTTAGACAAGTTTAGGGTATTATGTTAACCTTATCAATTAGATTTAACTCTAAGTTAAATAATTTAACTTTTACCGTGTCTTTTTGTATTCTTTCACTATATGGTTAATACACTTACTATAACATGCCAAACGAACCCCAAATTGTTTATTATTAATATATATATCCTTATCTAAGTCATTTGGCAGAACCATAGATTTTTAGGAAAAAAATAACACTTTATAATATAATATTTGATTTAAAAACTATTTTGTGTCAATTTTGACACTATTTGATATATGATTTTTGTGAAAGTCATAACAGAATTATATGTTCGAATAAAGTTGATTAAATCAACATTAATATATCATAGTAACCTAGAAAATTAGTGGAATTCATAAAAAGTCTCAAATTATTTTTAGTTTGGTGTTTATAACATCAATTATGTCAATATTTCATTAATAAGATAATTACTTCATCATCTTTGTGTCATAAATAAATTAACTTATTTGATGTCTAAAAATTACAAATAAAATACCATCATGTATGAAATCTTTTTATCTTTCTAATGAATATTTACAATCGAATTTATCTTATGTATAACCCTATATTAAAAATGAATTACTTATTAAACTTTGATTTTAACTATTTTAACCCTTCTTTAAATAAATTAATAATAAATGTCTTAATCTAATCCAAGTGGGCCTAAATGGTCATATTTTATTCCTGAGTTTGTTTTTGGTCGAATTACACTTGTCCAATAGAATTTGGACATGTGTTATGGTAATATTAATATCATATTTACCCTTAGTTACCCTATTTACTATTAACCGCAGTAATAATAGTAAAAAGTTACTATTCACCAAAATTTATTTTCATCTCATTGAACCACATTTTACTTACTGACATCAACCGTGTCTCTCGGATTTTTGAAATTCCATTCACAGAAGTGGTAAAATTAAGTTTTATGAAAAATTCAGTTTTTTTAACTACCACTTAGTAGTTTCACTATTCATCAAAAATTGAAGGTTTTCAGAAAAATGCCAAAATTTCATCCTAAGCTATATTTCATATTCCGAATTCAAAAATGAAGTCTATTTTACCAAATTCATAATATAGAAGTTGCATTAATTAATTTTATAATTAAATCCCGCTGTTAAAACAAATAGCGTGTTTTTAAGAAACAATATCTATCAAAAGATTGACATTTGTTTATGTCTGGTTTAAATCTGAAATTACAACCAATGACCAACATTGTATTAAATTGTAAAAATATATTCTAAATATACTTTAAAACCACTCAAATTAGTAATTTATCACTATTAATTATTTCGATTAAAAAAGTTGTTTTTAATTATAATTTAGTAATTTTCACTATTCATCAGAATATGAAAGTTATCCGAAAAGGACCAAAATTTCACCTTAGGCTAAATTCGATACTCCGAATCTAAAAATGAATTCCATTTTGAAAAATAAAATTTAAAAAATTTCAAAAAGTGGTTATTACTATTCATAACGGCTAGTTTTATTAATATTTTAATAGCATATCGTTGTTTCGTGAAACTCAGTATTGCATACTACACACGCTATCGAGGAAGGTTGTGATTGCGTGTAATGCAAGTCAAGTCAAGGATGCGTGTTGTGAAAGCTCCTTTTGGTGTAGCATACAACACAAGACATTAATAAAATTAAAAAGAATATTTTTCATAAAATCTCGGGCTGTTACATTCTACCCCCTTTAAAATGAATTTCGCCCTCGAAATTCGTCGGGGTTATAAATGGTTTACTATTTGAAAGTTTATTTAATAGAAACCCACATCGTAGAAAGGAATATCAAAATCCATCTTTAAAAACAAAATTATGAAACGTAACGGTTACCCAAATAAACTAATCACTGGGTTTCCACATAGGTGAAAATATGGATATGAAAGATAAATATAACCATCATGTTCTGATGGAGAGTGGTAGAGAACATGGCTATGGAAAAGCTAGCAATCACAAAGCCATAAATTTGTGATGATCTAAGGTAACATCTGATTCATCAGATATAAGAGCATTAAGACAACATTTTTGGTTTTCAAGATCATTTCCCTAAAGTTGATGAAATTGGAATTAGAAGAAATACTTTCGTGATTTTGGTATAGTCTCACCGTTTGTTGTTCTTTGGACAATTTCCACTTCATCACTTAAAGAAATGAAGTTGAATTTGTCATTCGTGATGCATTAGCAGATCATGTGATAGATGGACGGGTCATTCCATCTATTTCAAACAAAAGGTTAGCAAAAGTTATAAGTCCATCTTATAGTGAGATTAATCATATATGGTTCCAAAAATGAACTTATACTTCATATATCATACCGCTTAATAAAATAAAACTATTTTCTACTAAACAGGGACTTCCTGTAGGCCAGTGGTAGGCGATAAAGGCCAGTCGCACTTCGGTTGTGGGTTCGATTCCCATATCCTTGTCCGACGTGATGGGTTGTCGCCCGTCCTGCAGGTTGTCCTTTTTCTAAAACTATATTACTATAACATCCCATCAATAATATCGAGAGAACTTCTATTCTTAATCAATAATAACTTATGTACAACATAATCCATTACAATTCTTTAGGCTTATCCATAATACTGCAGTCCACTCTCATAACATAGTGAAAATGATTACCAGAGATTTAACACCATCGTCGATCCCCATATATCATAAGATATGTTTTTTTGGTCACATTCCAAACATTCAAAGTCCTTAATCATGTATTCTATTGAATACCTTAGTGAAAACATGAATGCAGTTAAAATCTAACACTTTCCACATACCAAAATCCTCAAAATTCTATATACTCAAACCATGATATCACTTAGTCCTTATATCAATCATGAGCTCATGAATACTGTTAAACATTTCATTTTCTCGTTTTCCCTTCATTATGCGCATAATATCTCAATTACTTTGAATACCACATTAGTAAAATACATAAATATTCCAAAACTACATGATACAACATTATTTTGGAATCCCATTACATAAACACTTAATCATTCCACCACATCATTGTCATATTCAACATTGCCAATAGAGATCGCATGTGACTTCCCTTTGTCCTTTGCCTTAAGTGGTTGCTCATGTTGATCGTCACTAACCCTTGGATTAGGGCATTTATTGGCATAATGTCCCATCTCCTTGCACTTGAAACATTGAAGTGTTGGTGGTGCGTTCTCTGTAGTGTTTGCTTTGTTCACATCATTAGAAACCCTTTTTCCATTACTTCAACACTCAGCTACTCGATGACCTTCTTTTCCACACATAATACATTTTCTAGTCCCTTTAAGACAATCTCCACCATGCTTCTTTCCACACTTTGTGCATAAGGGAACATTCATCTTCTTTTCACCATTATTTTGAGATTTCTCCTTGAACTCCATCTTTCGTTTCTTTTCAAAACCATGAGATGGATATGCAACACCAACTTCCATTTCTACCTTGATAGCACAACGCACAATTTCTTCATAGCTACTGAAGTCTCTTATAGCTAATGCCCTTCGAAGACTTGGTTTTAAGCCACTGAAAAATCGATCAACTTTACTTTCAGGTTGGATGATAATGCCAGATGCATACCTTGCAAGTCTTGTAAAATTTGCTTCGTATATACCAACAGATTCCTCATCCTTCTGCTTCAGCTCAAGAAACTCCTTTTCCATCTTTGTTCGAAGAATACGAGGGAAGTACTTACTGAAAAACAAGTTCTTGAACTCGTCCCATTCCATGGACTCAATTTCATCTCTTGGCCTCATATTCTTGATAAGATTCCACCATTGATCAGCATCACCTTCCAAACGATACACTACTAAGATGACTTTATCATGTTCAGAACATTGAAGAACTGAAAATATCTTTTCAGTAGTATTGATCCATTGTTCAGCAACAAGTGGATCGGAAGTCCCACTTAAAGAAGGTGGACGTTGCCTCATGAAGGACTCAATAGAATACTGTTCCCTTCTCTGCTCATTTGGAAGTCCAGAATGATTCATAGCTTGTGTAAGTATAGAAATAAGATTTTGCACTCCATCTCCCATAACATTTGTTTGTTCAGGAGGGCAATCATTTCATTGTCCATTGCATTGATCAACACGGTTCCTTCGGGTTCCAGCCATCGTCTAAAGCCCAAAAAGAATAGCGTGAGAGGCAAAAATCATTCTTGGGAAAACAACATAATAAAGGTGGAGTATCCTCAATATCTATCATCTTAGGTTAAATTCTATGATCGTTACCGTAGTTCTAGGACTGTATCCTATACGTATACTTATCCATAAGGACATCCCTAGATATACCTTATAAATATATCTAGGGATCTCACTAAAGTTCTTGCATCCTAGTTTCCAAAGGTTGACTAAACCTTTCTTCTGATACCAACTGTAGAGACCCGAAGCCTGACGTACATTGACATTACATTACTTTTGCGGAATACTTAGTATATAACAAAAACACACACACAAGGATCGTAATAGTTTAGTGTCTTTGGAAACTCGGAACGTAATCTTCTAATCGTGGTGAAAGATCTTCAATATCTCCCATAAAGATCTTCCCTTTTTTTTACCTAAAACATTTCATTATATCCTGGGTAAAATAAAACATAAAAGGGTGAGCTAAAATGCTCAGTAAGGGTAAACAAAAGAAAAAAATCAATTACATCATATTCATAAGAACATAACTTTTGGAAATCTTAACCTGCAAAATAGAGAATAATTTCCTAACATGGGATAAATCATAGTAGTGAAATGAAATCCCAATAAGCATAACATAAAACTTGAAACACTGTGGAATACACACATAATCATAGAGAATCATTTCTTGTTAGTCAAGACTGTAACGCCCCGACCCCAGCTACCCAGAGTCGGTGCATTAATTACATAACATTGGCATGATCACAAGAAAGATCAAATCCCGAAAGACCGATTGGTTTAGTAGCCTTGGAAACACTAGATATAATCATAAAGTTTTACATTATATTTCAAAGTGAAAAACTACTACAACAACAAAGTCTTCATATCCACACTATTAACCCCTCATAATATCCCTGCAAGTCATTCATAATTTACTTCTTCACTACCTGGGAAAAATAAAACATAGAAAAGGGGTGAGCTCAAATGCCCAGTAAGGATAAAAATATAGCGGAACATTCAAAATAATCATAAACATTTAAGGCAATGAATTACTAAAACAAAAGCCTTTTAAAATTGAACTTCAACATAGTATGGAAAAAGTAAAATGAAATAATGCCATTTACTTATTCACATGGATATTCTACTAATCGAATAATCACATGCAATATCAATAACCACTTTCATAATGTTGGAATGCATAATGCCAGACTATCATAACCACATATCCAAGGCCTCGTGCCAAGACTACAAATAAGATTTTGTCAAGGCCTTGTGCCAAGACACTAGTTTGTCTCATGAGACCTACCGATGCATCGAGGAGATATAGCGGGCTCCACCCGTCACTTATTAAGTCCAATGCATTCCTCATATGAATAGGTTTAAGCATAAAATAAACATTCGTATTAAAACTAGCATACGAAATGTCAATACTTTAACCACAAACCATGAATGGTATAAAAATAGAACATCCACAGTCAAATATAACTCATTTGATACAATATGGAAGATTTTATTTTATCACATTAACCTCAATCATGAATAATGAAGGATGTTGACATAGATGAAAATAATCATCAAAACTATTTGAGAGAAATATCCCCCTTTTCTTGAAAACATTTAAAAGTCACACTATTTGTCAAGAAGCCATTTAAAAATAGATTTTTGAATCATAGTGTCCCATACCACTTTGAAACCTTTTAAAAGGATTTTTAATTTCTAAAATTTAATGTCCATATAAATAAATCCTTAAAACCATTTTTAAAACATGGACATTAATGAGAAATATTTAGATGAATAAGTCTTTAAAACATTTAAAAATGGTATTTTAGTTAGAGATTCTAACCAAAAGAGAGACACATGAATACAAATAATTGAGGTAATCAAAACTTTGTAATATCATGAGAATAAAGGGAATTTATGATATACTATGTCAAAGTACATTATATACACCACATAAAAGTGATTTGGTGTATATCAACAAAGAAGTCTCAATGGAAGGTAAGTTGAGATGAAATCTCTCATAAAGTCCATATCCTTAGTTTAAGGATAAATCAACAATATAATTATGTGTGAAAATTTCAATACACTAAATATTATTGAATATTCAGTGTAAAACAATCAAAGGATATTCACACATATTCTTGTAGAAACAACACCAACGAATTGGATGTTTAACTCAACAAATGGTGAAAGAGTTAAAATTACTCTTATCAAATTCATATTAATGAATTGAGAATTATAAATAGAGTGATTATGTGTATCAAAAGTATATCCACAGGAAGGGGAGTGGAATTTATGACATAATCAAATGAATAGTGATTCCACACATAATCTTGGGGTAGTATAATCAATGAAATATGCATAAAGCCAAATGAGTGGAAATTGAAATCTCAAATTCCCTTATCGATTAGGTAACTTACGAAACAAACACCCATGAAAGAAAGATCATACCATGATGATGTAAATACCCATAAAATAAAGTATATTACACAATGAATACAATCATGGGCAGTACACATACACCACATGCAATAATTAAGTGGTGAACAATGGAATTCTCACGAAATTAAGAGTGAGATAAGAAACTCCTTACCACATTAATCAACTGAGTCGTATGGCCAAAAGTTAATAACCACCAAAATGATTTATAGAATAAAATGAATATGAAGTGAATCATGATAATATATATCAAATGGCCATACACAATACACCACTTTCAATAATTTAGTGGCGAACAATGGAAATCTCACGGAATTGAATGTGAGATAAGAAAATCCCTTACCTTGTACTTTTCCTTGGTTGGGGTAGGTTAACCTCCTGTATAATGGTGAAATAATTGTTATTAAATTATACAAGAATCATATATATTAATATGATATCATATATGATCTTTTAACATTGATTTGTTAATAATATCTTAGAATTATCGTCGTTTCGGGTGTTAACTTACTCATTTTCTTTTATGTGTTTTGTTACATAAGTCATGTTTGTTGTATCTTATTCATATCCATAATGATATCAAGTCCTTAAACATAATTTTTAAATCATTAAATGATAATTATACTTGAATGGATACGATGGAGAATGAATCTCATCGCGTTCGTGGAGACGGTAGTCCGTACGTACGCACGAACGCTACTTCCATTTAATTTTTATTTTAAAAGAATAGAATCCAAATGATACATAGGTATATTACTATTCCAGTATAATATAATATTTTATATATGTTACTTAAGTTCATTAACACCATCCTTTATACGTTCCATGTGTGGTATGAACGAGTCATATCATTTTAAGGGGGCGGTAGTCCGCACTTCCTCAAATGAAATTATCATATGTATATACAACATGAAACGAATAAGGATATGAAATAAAATGGAATTACAGAAGCTTATATATAAAATATATATCATTAATATCATATTTAATTACAGTTCCATCATAATGGCCACCATGAGAGGCGGTAAGATGTATTTGAACAATCATCGTTTCGTGAGGCGTTAGTTTGCCATCCACAGAAACATTATGTTCATCATCCATTAGATGGAGTTGTGTGTATGTGTAGTTTGAATCCTTATTATAACAACATCCTATTATATTGAGGATACTGGTGTTGTTACAAAAGAAAGGAAATAAAAAGAGTTTGGGGGTTGAAGAAGCAAAATAAATGAAAATAATTTAAGAGAAATCGTTACCTTTAATTTAGGTAACTCACTTTGGTTGGAACCAAAGGACTTCTTGAAATGCTTTATGCCTAAGGGGAAGCTTCAAGGAGGAGGATAGGGATGTGGGGAGCTTAGTTGGGCAGATTTTGTACGAGCCAAGTGGCTTGAGAGGTGTGAGGAATGAGTAGAAGTGGTATCCTTTTATAAGGGAGAAGAGGGGCTCTTTAGGAAAGTGTGAAAGTATTACTTTATAATATATTTGTATTCGGTTTATAATGGTCCAAAAATCATTGAGGTCGAAGATAAGATGACTCATATTCTAAATAACATCAACCAATAAGAATTGGACAGGTTTTAGATAATATTTTAATCATTATAATCTTATTTATTTAAATGATTTATTAATGAGGTAAACATTGCATCATTATTGTGTCATTAATAGTTTAACTTATTTGATGTCTAAAAATTATAAATAAAATATCATCATGTAGGAAATCTTTTTAGCTTTCTAATGAATATTTATAATCGAAAATTAAACATGTATAACCCTATGTAAAAATTGTTCTTCTAAAAGATGTAAGCTTATGCCATTTTTATTTTTATTTTAACATTATTAATATAATGTGTCCCTACCACATACAAGTGGCTCCAAGGGGTCCCCAAATTGACCCAAGGATGCCCATGGTCGGGTATGTGTCCACCAATAAGGTTAGGACACGTTTTAGTGTAATTTTTTATTATTATAATATTATTTTTTAACCCTTATTTACCGGATTTACCCTTTAACCATGGTAAATAAAATATTTACCACAGTAACTATTCAAAATGTCTCAAAATAAAAGTTACCTATTTACACAATTTGAACATCCTGATTCCAAATATGGAATCCATTTTCCTAAATTCAAAACACAGAAGTGGCAGAAATTAATTTAAAATTAATTCCCGCTGTCAAAACAAAAAACGTGTTTTTAAGAGATAATAACTATCAAAAGATTGACACTTGTTTATGTTCGGTTTAATTGTAAAATTATTTCCAATGACCAAAATTATATTAAATGGTAAAAATATATTCTAAATATACTTTAAAACCACTCAAATTCATAATTTATCACTATTAATTATTTTGATTAAAAAAGTTGTTTTTAATTAAAATTTAGTAATTTTCACTATTCATCAAAATATGAAAGTTGTCCGAAAAGTACCAAAATTTCACCTTAGGCTAAATTCGATATTCCGAGTCCAAAAATTAAGTCCATTTTCAAATATAAAATATATATAATTTCAAAAAGTAGGTATTACTATTCACAACGGCTAGTTTAATTAGTTGTGGTGTGTGTTAGAACTCGAGGTTGCGTACAACACACGCTATCACATTATTCAAAGGGAAACGTACCGTGGAAGCTTGGGGTGTTACATTCTCCCCTCCATCAATAAATTGCGTCCTCACAATTTTTAAAATTTTTCTTGGGAATATAATGGAAAGTCCCATATCGGAAAAAGAGTCAATAAAACTATCACTTTAAAAGAAAGAAAGAGAGGTATAAGGGTCATCCAAAATAACCCATACTAGGATTCCATGTAAGAAAACATGGATATGGATGATAAAATAAGTGTCAAGTTTTGATGGAGAGGGATAGAAATCATGATCAGGAGAAAGTTAACAATGAGAAAACCACACACTTGTGTTGGGACAAACGACCATTAGTCTCCTAGTAGGAATGTGAACGGACAACATTTTTTTTAAGTTACATTACATAAGGAAGAGGAATTCATTTATGATATTGACTAAGAACATTATGATATATACTTACATTTTAAGTAGATTTTCATCCTTTAATAAATTTCCACCACTAACTCAAATTTTTTTTAAACGATGAGTATTCAAGAAGACTTGGTCACACTGGAATAGCTAGAATAAACTTCTATATAATCACATGATCCATGCAGGATAAACCATATATTTACATTGTCTTTGAAGATTAATCAAAACCAAAATGGTTAGTGAATGATCTAATGATCCCTCAAAAGGATATTTATTGAGATAAATATGCACTAATCTTAATTTCTAAAATTAAACCAACAATACCCCAAAGTTAAATAGATACCATTCAATAACCAATTGTCCCTAAAATCCTTTAATATAATCCAAACCAATATTGAAACCCAAAACATAGAAGAATTTGATTATGTAGTCTCCCATGTTACATTGTATCTCCAAATGACATCAAATACTCTTAAAGTCACATACCTAAAAGTAATTAACATTATCACATATTCTCTGTTATAGGTTAATCATTTCCATAAATAACCTAAATCACTATAAATCAAAAATAAAAACGTAGATAAAAATCCACCATTACTCTACAAATGAAACCCCATTGTATTCTATTTTCCTTGGGCATATAGTGTTCCCAACAAAGCGAACATCTTCCAAAATAACATTTATCACTTAATCACCAAATCATTTTCCTATACCAAGGGTATTCATTTGATAAGACATAAGAACCCAAATCATCTTATTATTGATCAATAAAATCATTTAACAAAAAAAAATAGTCACACTAACCAGGGACTTCACGTAGTCCAGTGGTAGGCGATAAATCCCAATCGCACTTTGGTTGTGGGTTCGATTCCCACAACATTGTCCGACGCGACGGGTTGTCACACGGTCTACGTGTTGTCCTTTTTCAAAAACTATATTTTATAATATTACCAAAATGAGAGAAATTCCTCAAAATATCATAATTTAACCATAAATGTTATATCATACTTTTCATTTTCATCCCAATTATAATAACTTATCATTTTCTCAAACCCCAACGATCATATAAAACCAAATGGTTATTTATACCTATATCCACAAGAGATGAGACAATTCTTCCTCAAATATCATTCTCACATGGAAAACTGCGGGGTTACAAATACAAGAGAAAATTATTCCAAAGTAAACCCATCAACAAGTAGTGCTAATTTTTCTCCAACCATTTATTTCCACATAGCTTCTTCTTTGACCAAGAAAATATCCTATAAAATAGGACATTCACTCGGGTAATGGCCAGGTCCCCTACATTTACGGCAAATGACTGTAAATGGACTCTTGGGACCATTTTTATCTTCTTCCATAGTACTCTTCATTTTTCTTCAGCAATTCTTCACTTTATGTCCTTTTTTCCCGCACGTAAAACATTTCGTTGTCCCATTGAGACACTTTCCTGGGTGTCTCTTTCCACATTTCCTGCATGATGAAAATTGAGGGTTCTTTTCTCCATGGTCTCTATTGCTGGAGCTCTTATCGTTTATCACCTTTCTCTTCCTTGTTGAGTCTGGGAGTTTGTTAATATATATGTTGTTGATCATATTTTTTGAAAACTGATTTGGCATAAAGACGATATCTTTTACGCCTATCAACATTCCATTTTGTTGCTCATTGCCACCACCGTTCCCACCTTGTACATCATTCTCAAAGTCACTATGACTTCCTTGGAATCCAGCCATTGACTAAAACCAGAAAGCATTGTGTGAGTAATAGTAGTCGTAAAATCATTTAGAGATTAAAATGTCACCATATTCTCAATTTGAAACATATTAGGATTAACCAAGGTCATTAACTCTCATCTTATGTATATATTACTTAAATTGGTTTGTAAAGAAAATGTAAATTATCCTAAGCATATCCCCCGGGAGTGTCGTAACCAAGAGTGCAGCAAGGTCCGTTGTCGTGCACCAGTTCACGTTCGAGTCTAGCTCAAAGCGGTGTTTTCGGGTTTTACCCCTAGGTACATCTGTGCCAGAGCCGCCTCTACCTTCTCGTATCCAGACAGGGATGTATTGCTCGGAAAACTCACAAAATCTCTACAATATCAAAATTCTAGGAAGTTCTTTTATACTAATCCTCAAAGTTCATCTTAGGTCTATGTGCTCTAATCAGAGTTTATCTAAATCTAGCTTCCAAGGATTGTACTAAACTTCCTATGATACCAACTGTAACGCCCCGACCCCATCTACCCAGAGTCGGTGCATGTATTACATAACATTGGAATGATCACAAGAAAACTCTGATTAGAGCACGCCCCGACCCCAGCTAACATTGGCATGATCCCGAAAGACCGATTGGTTTAGTAGCCTTGGAAACACTAGATATAATCATAAAGTTTTACATTACATTTCAAAGTGAAAAACTACTACAACAACAAAGTCTTCATATCCACACTATTAACCCCTCATAATATCCCTGCAAGTCATTCATAATTTACTTCTTCACTACCTGGGAAAAATAAAACATAGAAAAGGGGTGATCTCAAATGCCCAGTAAGGATAACAATATAGAGGAACATTCAAAATAATCATAAACATTTAAGGCAATGAATTACTAAAACAAAAGCCTTTTAAAACTAAACTTCAACATAGTATGGCAAAAGTAAAATGAAATAATGCCATTTACTTATTCACATGGATATTCTACTAATCGAATAATCACATGCAATATCAATAACCACTTTCATAATGTTGGAATGCATAATGCCAGACTATCATAACCACATAGCCAAGGCCTCGTGCCAAGACTACAAATAAGATTTTGTCAAGGCCTTGTTCCAAGACACTAGTTTGTCTCATGAGACATACCGATGCATCGAGGAGCTATAGCGGGCTCCACCCATCACTTATTAAGTCCAATGCATTCCTCATATGAATAGGTTTAAGCATAAAATAAACATTCGTATTAAAACTAGCATACGAAATGTCAATACTTTAACCACAAACCATGAATGGTATAAAAATAGAACATCCACAGTCAAATATAACTCATTTGATACAATATGGAGGATTGTATTGTATCACATTAACCTCAATCATGAATAATGAAGGATGTTGACATAGATGAAAATAATCATCAAAACTATTTGAGATAAATATCCCCCTTTTCTTGAAAACATTTAAAAGTCACACTATTTGTCAAGAAGCCATTTAAAAATAGATTTTTGAATCAAAGTGTCCCATACCACTTTGAAACATTTTAAAAGGATTTTTAATTTCTAAACTTTAATGTCCATATAAATAAATCCTTAAAACCATTTTTAAAACATGGACATTAATGAGAAATATTTAGATGAATAAGTCTTTAAAACATTTAAAAATGGTATTTTAGTTAGAGATTCTAACCAAAAGAGAGACACTTGAATACAAATAATTGAGGTAATCAAAACTTTGTAATATCATGAGAATAAAGGGAATTTATGATATACTATGTCAAAGTACATTATATACACCACATAAAAGTGATTTGGTGTATATCGACAAAGAAGTCTCAATGGAATGTAAGTTGAGATGAAATCTCTCATAAAGGCCATATCCTTAGTTTAAGGATAAATCAACAACATAATTATGTGTGAAAATTTCAATACACTAAATATTATTGAATATTCAGTGTAAAAAAATCAAAGGATATTCACACATATTCTTGTAGAAACAACACCAACGAATTTGATGTTTAACTCATCAAATGGTGAAAGAGTTAAAATTACTCTTATCAAATTCATATTAATGAATTGAGAATTATCAATAGAGTGATTATGTGTATAAAAAGTATATCCACAGGAAGGGGAGTGGAATTTATGACATAATCAAATGAATAGTGATTCCACACATAATCTTGGGGTAGTATAATCAATGAAATATGTGTAAAGCCAAATGAGTGGAAATTGAAATCTCAAATTCTTTTATCGATTAGGTAACTTACGAAACAAACACCCATGAAAGAAAGATCATACCATGATGATGTAAATACCCATAAAATAAAGTATATTACACAATGAATACAATCATGGGCAGTACACATACACCACATGCAATAATTAAGTGGTGAACAATGGAATTCTCACGAAATTAAGAGTGAGATAAGAAACTCCTTACCACATTAGTCAGCTGAGTCGTATGGCCAAAAGTTAATAACCACCAAAATGATTTGCAGAATAACATGAATATGAAGTGAATCATGATAATATATATCAAATGGCCATACACAATACACCACTTTCAATAATTTAGTGGCGAACAATGGAAATCTCACGGAATTGAATGTGAGATAAGAAAATCCCTTACCTTGTACTTTTCCTTGGTTGGGGTAGGTTAACCTCCTGTATAATGGTGAAATAATTTTTATTAAATTATACAAGAATCATATATATTAATATGATATCATATATGATCTTTTAACATTGATTTGTTAATAATATCTTAGAATTATCGTCGTTTCGGGTGTTAACGTACTCATTTTCTTTTATATGTTTTGTTACATAAGTCATGTTTGTTGTATCTTATTCATATCCAGAATGATATCAAGTCCTTAAACATCATTTTTAAATCA
The DNA here is from genome assembly GCA_963277665.1 of Viscum album. Taxonomy (NCBI): domain Eukaryota; kingdom Viridiplantae; phylum Streptophyta; class Magnoliopsida; order Santalales; family Viscaceae; genus Viscum; species Viscum album. The sequence goes on along the minus strand of OY728136.1, from coordinate 895,310,111 downwards.
TTAAATGATAATTATACTTGAATGGATACGATGGAGAATGAATCTCATCGCGTTCGTGGAGACGGTAGTCCGTACGTACGCACGAACGCTACTTCCATTTAATTTTTATTTTAAAAGAATCGAATCCAAATGATACATAGGTATATTACTATTCCCGTATAATATAATATTTTATATATGTTACTTAAGTTCATTAACACCATCCTTTATACGTTCCATGTGTGGTATGAACGATTCATATCATTTTAAGGGGGCGGTAGTCCGCACTTCCTCAAATGAAATTATTGTATGTATATACAACATGAAACGAATAAGGATATGAAATAAAATGGAATTACAGAAGCTTATATATAAAATATATATCATTAATATCATATTTAATTATAGTTACATCATAATGGCCACCATGAGAGGCGGAAAGATGTATTTGAACAATCATCGTTTCGTGAGGCGTTAGTTTGCCATCCACAGAAACATTATGTTCATCATCCATTAGATGGAGTTGTGTGTATGTGTAGTTTGAATCCTTCTTATAAAAACATCCTAGTATATTGAGGATACTGGTGTTGTTACAAAAGAAAGGAAATAAAAAGATTTTGGGGGTTGAAGAAGCAAAATAAATGAAAATAATTTAAGAGAAATCGTTACCTTTAATTTAGGTAACTCACTTTGGTTGGAACCAAAGGACTTCTTGAAATGATTTCTGCCTAAGGGGAAGCTTCAAGGAGGAGGAGAGGGATGTGGGGAGCTTATTTGGGCAGAGTTTGGACGAGCCAAGTGACTTGAGAGGTGTGAGGAATGAGTAGAAGTGGTATCCTTTTATAAGGGAGAGGAGGGGCTCTTTAGGAAAGTGTGAAAGTATTACTTTATAATATATTTGTATTCGGTTTATAATGGTCCAAAAATCATTGAGGTCGAGGATAAGATGACTCATATTCTAAATAACATCAACCAATAAGAATTGGACAGGTTTTAGATAATATTTTAATCATTATAATCTTATTTATTTAAATGATTTATTAATGAGGTAAACATTGCATCATTATTGTGTCATTAATAGTTTAACTTATTTGATGTCTAAAAATTATAAAGAAAATATCATCATGTAGGAAATCTGTTTATCTTTCTAATGAATATTTATAATCGAAAATCCAACATGTATAACCCTATGTAAAAATTGTTCTTCAAAAAGATGTAAGCTTATGCCATTTTTATTTTTATTTTTACTTTATTAATATAATGTGTCCCTACCACATACAAGTGGCTCCAAGGGGTCCCCAAAGTGTCCCAAGGATTCCCATGGTCGGGTATGTGTCCACCAATAAGGTTAGGACACGTTTTAGGGTAATTTTGTATTATTATAATATTATTGTTTAACCCTTATTTACTGGATTTACCCTTTAACCATGGTAAATAAAATATTTACCACAGTAACTATTCAAAATGTCTAAAAATAAAAGTTACCTATTTACACAATTTGAACATCCTGATTCCAAATATGGAATCCATTTTCCTAAATTCAAAACATAGAAGTGGCAGAAATTAATTTAAAATTAATTCCCGCTGTCAAAACAAAAAGCGTGTTTTTAAGAGATAATAACTATCAAAAGATTGACACTTGTTTATGTTCGGTTTAATTGTAAAATTATGTCCAATGACCAAAATTATATTAAATGGTAAAAATATATTCTAAATATACTTTAAAACCACTCAAATTCATAATTTATCACTATTAATTATTTTGATTAAAAAAGTTGTTTTTAATTAAAATTTAGTAATTTTCACTATTCATCAAAATATGAAAGTTATCCGAAAAGTACCAAAATTTCACCTTAGGCTAAATTAGATATTCCGAGTCCAAAAATGAAGTCCATTTTCAAATATAAAATATATATAATTTCAAAAAGTAGGTATTACTATTCACAACGGCTAGTTTAATTAGTTGTGGTGTGTGTTAGAACTCGAGGTTGCGTACAACACACGCTATCACATTATTCAAAGGGAAACGTACCGTGGAAGCTTGGGGTGTTACAAAGACTCATTGCCAAGACTATATTAGTGGACAAAGTCCCTTTCTGAATCGAGTAACCCTCGTTTCAGTCCTGTTTCACTGAACCGGTATAACCTACCATTCCAGCCATGTCTATCTCATGAGATATAAAATCTTTACCCAATGCATTGGAGGGAGATATAGGTCCCACCCATCTTATAATGAATCCTTTCTTATGTGTGCCACATAATCATAAACCATACATCATAGCATAACCCATGTAATAAAAATGGGATTCTTAAACAACATGACATCATAAAACAATTCATATAAGATAAAGGAATTCATAAAAATAATTTCATCACAACATTAATCAAATCAATGTAATAATAGGGAATAAAAACAGAACCCTTTATTATCTTAGATGGAAAATAGTTTTGATAAAACACTTGAACTCCATTTTTGAGGAAAATATCCTTTCTACCTTAAAAACATTTTTCCTTTCTTAACATGTCATAAAATTTTAAACTAAAAGAATTTGATTAAAAATAAACTTGAAAACTTGTAAAGGAAGCATCTTGGAAATAATGTTTTAAAAATCCATTCATGCTGTATAAGTTAAAAAAAACATTCTTCTCGTACTTTTGTCGGAAAAGTCAAAAAATACCTCATACGAAAAACGCCAAAAGATTTCTTTAATATCTTTTACTAAAATCTCACCGAAGGGTAAAATTTGATATAAACTATTGTAGAAGGATATAAATATTACATATTGGGGAAACATGGATGTGGATGATAAAATACACCCCAGTAAATACTAAAGTATAAAAAATCTCGGATAAAAATGAGATTGTGATATTTCCCTTACCTTAGGTCTAATTTGCTTCGTATGTGTCCGAACCTCATGTATAATGATTTAAATAAGGTCATTGACTTATTACAGAATCATATTCATTTTTATGATATCATATATGGTTCACTTATGACTTTATATTACCCGTTCTTTTGTAAATTCTATGTTAAAGAAGCGTTTTGGATAAAATCGTTTCATTTATCGTAGGTGTTTTGACTTGTTGTTATTGACATTATTATTACTTATATCATGATTTACTTACTTCCAGAATATAAAATATGATTTATATATCATATATATTCAGTATATATATATAATAGATAGATAAATGAAATGAAAAACACCGCTCATGGAGACGGTAGTCCGTACGTACGCATGAGCGCTGTTTTACTTTCCTTATTTTCTTGAAATGGAAGTAAGTAGATGACATACATATATATATACATAAATCCAGTAGCTTTATAATGTCATATATTTCATTATTATTTCTTATATATACTTTATAATCATTCTTAAATTGGTTAACATGGAGAATGAATCTCATCGCGTCGTGGAGACGGTATTCCGTACGTACGCACGAGCGATGATATCATTTCCATAAATATTGAACTGAATTGGAGTGGATTATACAATATATCAGAATCAATATGATGTTGTAATAACTATGTATAGTTATTCTTTACACCATTATACCCATCCATGTAAGGTGGTGGTGGAAAATAGATTACACCACGGCGTGGAGACGGTATTCCGTACGTACGCACGCGCGGTGATTTCTTTTTCCGTAGGATGGATAGATGGTGAAATAGGGTTGTTTCATACTTATAATAAAATATCAGTATATGAGTGATACTGATGTTATTACTTCATAATGAAAAAACCTAAGAAGAATAAGTGGAAGAAGAAATAAAGATGAAAGAATTGGTAACGGTAATTACCATTTCTTTGAAGCGCCTCTTTGAGACCTCCTCTTAGGGCACTAAAATTGGTCTTTGAGGAAGACCAGAACCTCTAGGATGTTTCTAGGGAAGTGGAGAAGTGATTTTGGCAGGGGTTGGCTGAGCTTGAGTGCTTAAATTGGTGTGAGGAGGAGGGGGAGGAGGTGTCCTTTTATAAGGGAGGAGAGGGGCACCTTAGGAATATCTAAAAATATTATTTTATATTAAAGTCAAAATCGGTTTATAATGGTTCCAAAGGGTCTTATTTAGAAGATAAAGTGGGGATGGGTCGAAATCCTATCAACCAATATGATTTAGACAAGTTTAGGGTATTATGTTAACCTTATCAATTAGATTTAACTCTAAGTTAAATAATTTAACTTTTACCGTGTCTTTTTGTATTCTTTCACTATATGGTTAATACACTTACTATAACATGCTAAACGAACCCCAAATTGTTTATTATTAATATATATATCCTTATCTAAGTCATTTGTCCGAACCTTAGATTTTTAGGAATAAAATAACAATTTATAATATAATATTTGATTTAAAAACTATTTTGTATCAATTTTGACACTATTTGATATATGATTTTTGTGAAAGTCATAACAGAATTATATGTTCGAATAAAGTTTATTAAATCAACATTAATATATCATAGTAACCTAGAAAATTAGTGTAATTCATAAAAAGTCTCAAATTATTTTTAGTTTGGTGTTTATAACATCAATTATGTCAATATTTCATTAATAAGATAATTACTTCATCATCTTTGTGTCATAAATAAATGAACTTATTTGATGTCTAAAAATTACAAATAAAATACCATCATGTAGGAAATCGTTTTATATTTCTAATTAATATTTACAATCGAATTTATCTTATGTATAACCCCATATTAAAAATGATTTACTTATTAAACTTTGATTTTAACTATTTTAACCCTTCTTTAAATAAATTAATAATAAATGTCCTAATCTAATCCAAGTGGGCCTAAATGGTCATATATTATTCCTAAGTTTGTTTTTGGTCGAATTACACTTGTCCAATAGAATTAGTACATGTGTTAGGGTAATATTAATATCATATTTACCCTTAGTTACCCTATTTACTATTAACCGCGGTAAAAATAGTAAAAAGTTACTATTCACCAAAAATTATTTTCATCTCATTGAACCACATTTTACTTACTGACATCAACCGTGTCTCTCAGATTTTTGAAATTCCATTCACAGAAGCGGTAAAATTAAGTTTTATGAAAAATTCAGTTTTTTTAACTACCACTCAGTAGTTTCACTATTCATCAAAAATTGAAGGTTTTCAGAAAAATGCCAAAATTTCATCCTAAGCTATATTTCATATTCCGAATTCAAAAATGAAGTCTATTTTACCAAATTCAGAACATAGAAGTTGCATTAATAAATTTTATAATTAAATCCTGCTGTTAAAACAAATAGCGTGTTTTTAAGAAACAATATCTATCAAAAGATTGACATTTGTTTATGTCTGGTTTAAATCTGAAATTACAACCAATGACCAACATTGTATTAAATTGTAAAAATATATTCTAAATATACTTTAAAACCACTCAAATTAATAATTTATCACTATTAATTATTTCGATTAAAAAAGTTGTTTTTAATTATAATTTAGTAATTTTCACTATTCATCAGAATATGAAAGTTATCCGAAAAGTACCAAAATTTCACCTTAGGCAAAATTCGATACTCCGAATCTAAAAATGAATTCCATTTTGAAAAATAAAATTTACAAAATTTCAAAAAGTGGTTATTACTATTCATAACGGCTAGTTTTAATAATATTTTGTTAGCATATCGTTGTTTCGTGGAACTCAGTATTGCGTACTACACACGCTATCGAGGAAGGTTGTGATTGCGTGTAATGCAAGGCAAGTCAAGGATGCGTGTTGTGAAAGCTCATTTTGGTGTAGCGTACAACACAAGGCATTAATAAAATTAAAAAGAATATTTTTCATAAAATCTCGGGCTGTTACAACCACCACTCCCTAAGAAGGTGGGAGGATGATTCTGCTAGAACTCATGGGGTAGATCAACCATTGAAGGTGCAGGTTGTTTATCACCTTTTTTGGAGTGCATGAAGAGTATAATGTTATAATTAATCATAGTCTCAGTTCCCAAATTATGTAATATATGTGGTTCCTTAAGTTGAATACCTAGAAATATGACTGATGGATCAAGGACCACCACATCTAGAGCATGGTAATTTCCACCATCCTAGCACATGACATGAGGATGTTGTGGTGAAAAGGGTCTATAAAGTCCAATTACATTCCTCAAAATAAGATTTATGCAGACATATAGAAATAATAGAAGCTAAATGTAAGGAATTTTCTCACTACCCATGGTATACAACCCCGACTACATGCTTATAAGTCTAGGTAATTCTATGGTATCATGATTAAATTTCAGGGTTTTATGTAGATGAATGGTCAATAGTACATTGCCTATTCATTAACTGATAACCCATCCATTTTGTATATGAGGTTATAATTTTACAGTTTAAAATTTCTTATATTAATATTTAAAAGTTCATTTAAAATGGATCTATATTCCAAGTAAAACATATCACATAAACATTATCCCTGAAATCAACAGGATTTTAGTTTTATTCGATTGCATCAAATTAGTAAATTAGCCATTCAAACTAATGGGGTCCCATAACACCTCAGGAATTAAAACTGGGAATCACTCAATCGTATCCCATGGTCAGCAAAAACATATATATAAATAGGGTTCAATTAGAAATAAATAGAAAAACGGGTAATGGAAGTAGTGAAATTAACCTATTTGGCTTGGTAATATGAATGGAATTTGAATTCTAGATGTATATGATGATTCATATGACGATGATCATTTCCCTCATATCATCGGGCTAACGATGAAATGAAATTCTGAAGAAGAATATTAATAATAACCCATAGATAACATGTACATCACCAAACCAAGAAATCATATCAATAGTTATATGAAAAAGAAGACCAACAATTAAAATTTGGGCAACTCAACATTTACCTAGAACATGGTTTAGATACACCCCGGTAAAACTTATAAACAAGTTCCAAAGTGTTCCTAATCTCTGATCTATTACCACAAAAAAGTAATCCAGGAAATTTAGCCTCTGATACCACTTTGTGACATACTGTTCCCAAATTACACAATGTTCATCCCCGATCCCACTTAGTCACATTGCCTCATGTGCGTCTCCCAGAATGACAGAGGCTGCCGACTAATAGTGAGTAACTAGAGTGTATTTGTGGGGAGAATATGGATCATTAACATAGTGTAGAAAAAATATTTATATGATAAATATTAAATAAACAAAGTAATATAAAATAACTAAATGGAATAAATGAATTAGAATGTAATAATAAAAAATTGATGAAACATGCAATAATACAAAAAATCATATGGTGATATATGTCATGTATCTATAAATATAGAAATCATAGATACAAAGCGGTAGGAAATACATGCTATAACAATGTATAATAAAAGAATCCAAAATTTATCAAAGCATCCCAAGATCATACTCAGTCATCTACTACTAATCCTTATCATAATGAAATAAAGCAATCATGTTCCCAAGGCATCACAATTCCCTTTATCAACACCATCATACATTTAATCTTCTCAGGTGAAAATGGTATCACAAATAGGGTGTGTGATAAATACCAGTAGGAAACTACCAATTCATTCTATAATATCTTGTCCATGTAATATAAATTGAAACAGTGGTTAAGTATGAATAAACAAAACTAAAGCAATGTAGTAACTTAAATACCCACGTACCTACTTCATCCCATGGATGGTGTCCGAACATGTCACCTGGTCATTAATTAGTTATAATTCAGTTTATATATTATTTCATATGATGAATAACCATCATTGTTATCCAAAAATGATAATAATCATGGAGTATCAATGATTTTACACGACATCCGGTAATGTTATCAATAATGAAATGGTTCCAAGGTGATCACCAAGAAATCAAAGACATTAGGGGTCGAGAAAAATCATTATTAATGTATAGCTTGAATAAATGGGTAAGAGCATAATCCATGTAGCTTCATCCAAGTCATTCCATAATAAAAATTCTAATAGGATCGAATAATCTCTACTAATGTAAAATGGGGGAGCGATGACTTAGCCCGATGAATGTAACTAAGGAAACTCATGTCCATCGATATCACGCTAGATTCAAGGAGTGTATCAATTGAATTTTTTTAATGGATAGATCCTTAGGTTTCATTCGAAAAATTCAAAAGTAAAAAATGACCATGTTCGATGGTGGGTCTCACCCATGGAAACCCGAATCCTTGTATCAGAATGGCGTCCATGAGTGCTGAAGTCATTCCCATAGGAATTCGAGACTAGAACCATGTCTGAAAAAATATATAATAATTATTTTTTCCATATTCAATATGATCCTTTTATATGAATAATTAATTAATTATTCCATATAATAGTCATTCCATTTAATTAGTCGACTATTTCAAGATACTTCCTTTCATTAGGGTGACAATCCCTAAGTGGGATGCATCTATTTATATCATTTCATATTTAATTACATGTTTCTCTCCATTATCTTTTTATACATGAAATAGCAGGCTATGTAAAATAAACCATTTGAAATTCATTTATAATAAACAAGGACAAGTGATATCAACAATAAACATGACACATTACATTTAGACATTCATTAATTAAGTAGCACACTTACATTATAAGTGTTAATTGATGTCAGTATATTTTAGGTCTAGTCAACAACCAATCTTATAGTCATTAAATTTTTGAATTGATTATGATTAGTAGAGTCAATCCAAAGCACACCTGATCCCAATTGTAGATGCACACTATGAACATTAAAAGGCAGAATAAAAGGAAAAATCCTACTTAGTGTGGTTTAAATTGATGTTATTTCCTCCAATGATGAATAATATATTGAGCATAAGTTGTAGAATATGATTCTAATGTATATAATCAAGGAACATTAAATTAATTGGCCACAAATGATGAAATCATCATGAACACAATTATAGAAATGTATAAAATAAAGAATCATGAGAGTTTCTTTATAAACACCTACCTTGTACTCATAAAACTCTCCTCATCCAGTATCAACCTGTAGATTTTCATATATTGCATGTGATTTGAAGAGCAGACCAATGACCTAAAAGTGGAGGACATGATTTTGGATCAAAATATCATCATCGATATAAATATGAATGATGAATGGATAAATGAAATTAAGATCCTACTGGTGCGGATCTAACATGGAGAATTATTCTTCGATCGGACTACAGATAGATGAGATGTGGATGATACTTGATTAGTCTTGAAGATGGATCATAAATGAAGAAGGGATAACTCTTGATGATTGAAATAGAAAAAGAGGAGAATGGGTGTGTTTAAAACATATCATTACACTAATTTATTAAAATTATTAAAATATGAATCATATTATTTGGTCACAAGATTGGCCAAACCGTGCACCAATTGTGAAAATTATAGTATATTTGGGGGAATTTCTCACTGTTAGGCCACACAGTTAGAAAAACCATGTGCCAAATTTTCCAAAAAACCTTTGCAACATGGATATATTTTTTATGGGTGTCTATCCCCTGGATCATGGTTAGGAAAAACAATGATCTTTACTTAACCACACTATCTTTCCTTACATGGTAAAAAGTAATTGTGTGGACTGCCACCTGCGGTTTCTAATAACATATCTATCAACCCTATTTATTCCAAACAGATATGTTTGGGGATCCTCAATAACCATCACCACTAGTAATGCCTCTCCTCCTGAGTAACTACGAAATAAAAAAAATCACCCCTCCATAATTAATGAATACAGATTCACATAGATCATTCCACTATAGAAATTTATCACTACAAAAAAACCCATGGTGACTCACTAGCACCGTTGATTTGAAGAAATGAAATCCTCTTTTACCTCAACCTGCTTCATAAAAAGTCAACCATTGAGATCCGAGATGAAGCCGTTGGACACAAAAGATCTGTCACTGCTTGATTTTTCCACCTTCCATAGTAGATCCACTAACCAACACTGAATCCCAGTACAGATCTAATCTAGATCCATCATCACCACTGGAGTTCAAAACATCCTTTGTTGGAAGAGGAGGAGCATTCCACAAGCCATTGTGGCTGGTTATGGATGTCGTTGTAGCTGCAGTTGTGGAAGACCATCACCGAGGAGAAGATCCACGACTTCTTAAGGAAGACAAACCCCTACAGGATGCACCTGTATAAATGGGGGATGAATGTGATAATAATAATAATAATAATAATACTAATACTAATGTAAATTAATAATAATAAAAAACAAAAATAATAGAAGTCAAATAGTAATAAAAATAATAATTTTAAATAATAAAAAATATAATAATTTAACCTTTTAAATTATAATATATTTATATAATATTTAATATTTATAATTAAATTTTGTTAATAAATTAATAACTTTTATAATAATGTTACATAAATAAATAAATTTTAAATAATAAAATTTCACAATATTTAAAATATTTGAACATTAATAATGTTAATAAAAAATTAGTAAAATTTATAAATAAAATAAAATATATGAAATAATGAATTAAAATAATGAATTATAAACAAATAAATATTAGTAAACATAAATTTATTTTTATTTTACTCTAATATGTTGGTAAATTAATAAAAGTTAAATCTATATAATTAATGTTAACTAATTAATTATTTAATGTTTTTTAATATGTCGAACAGAACCCAAATGACATCCAAGTTCACACCAAACAATCCTTGGTGGGTCTATTGAGTTTTTTACAAGGGATATGCTAATGACATGAGTATTTTAGTAAACACATACATGCATGTGTTGATTAGGAGAGGGCCAAACTAACTCGGTACGTTCAATGGGTGACCAAAAGTGAACTCAATAGAGGTTTAAAAATAAAAAGGCAGACAACATTCAAATAGGGGATTCGACACATATCATTCAGTAGAGACTTTATTAGACCACAATTGGACATCAAGGAAGAGAAAAAGTAGAGCAGAATACCCATAAGCAGATCATGATAAACTACGATTATTGTGATTGAGGGGTAACTATTCTCTATATATTTTCATTCAACTATATATAAATCATATTTTTTTCATCCTAAATATTTAAATTATTTGTCGGTAAATTTTGGTCTATGTGGTTTTTAATTATTCTGATTATTTTTGATTCCTTATTATTTTCTTTTTTCAATAATAATAATTAGTCGACAAGACTGATCTTGATTTTCATTCAAATTGTTCAGAACTCATATTTTTTCAAACTAAAAACAATCAAAGATCAGTTTGAGAAATTTATGTAGAATGCATTGTTTCCATACATAAATTTCCTTAAAGATGGACTTTTATTGTGAATTTTAATCTAATTTATTTTCATTAAATTAATAATATTTTGACGATTCTTAGACTATAGAGATCAATGAATTAATATATTTTAGTGATTCATCTCATAGTGAGAGAGATTTTCAATCATTTTATGAGGTGTTTTTTCAGTAAAATTTAAGGAAGAGGAAACCATTATAAACTAGTTCAATAATAATTCCCAATGAATATGACCTGATCAATTTCTCATCAACTATTCAAATTTCAACATTATATTTTTTATTGTTTTTTTTATAACACATCACCTTCTATAGTTCAACAAAGATCTTTTACAAAAACAAAAAACATTGTGTCTTAAATATTCTCATTTAAAGAAATAAAAAAAATAAAAAATAAAAAAATAGGAATTATACCCACTGTTTTCATTGGGTTCTATTTTGAAAATTGGGTCACTCAACCACTTTTTTAGCCTTCCATTGGGTTTGACCCTACTTACCACATCAATGTAGTTTGTAGGAGTTTATAATTTTGAACCATCGTAATGGTTTATCCATGATCTTGTCATGTTTTTAGCACCATTATTAGGGAAGGATTAATGTGACCAAATCACTTTCAAACCATTAAAAAAATTCAAAAAACAAAAAAAAAACAATAAAAATATCAAAAAAGAATTCAAAATTGAAAATTGCTTATATTTTTTTTCATTTTATATATGTTGTTGTTGTTTGTTATTTATTATATCATTATATTTTCATTTTCATTTTTATTCCTTCATTTTTCATGTGTGATGAATTTCATATATTATTATGTACTGCATGAGCATAAGGTCTTCTATTGATAGATTAAATCCCATATAGCCTGAAATTAAAAAAATATAGGAGAATTTAAAAATGAAAAAATATTGAAATGGAAAATTTTAATGAGAGATTTTCCTCACTTAATAATCAACCAAACATTCACCATAAACTCATAAAAGAAAATTAGAGGCCTAGGATAAATGAGTTCCAACACCCTAAAGTTTAACGAATCCCATATTCAATTATAATATCTCGTAGAGATAGGAATTATGAACTCATAGAGTCCAACTTGTCACTGTTACCAATAATTAATGGGCTCTCTAAGGTGGAATATCTAGCATTCATTAGAGACTTTTACAATACAATGAAACAACTTCCACTATTTGGACTCAATGAAAATGAGATTAGAATGAGATTATTTCCCATTTTAAATAAAGGGAAATCCAAAAATTGGATTCAGAGTCTACATTAAAAAGTATTTTAAAATTTTCTATAACTTTATAATTCATTCATAATAAAAAAAATTCCCAAAAGATATGAAATATAATTAAAAACAAAAGCACAAGTTTTTACTAAGAGTATGGTGAATCATTTCATGAGGCTTGGGAAATATTTTGGGATTTGATTAGGAAGTGTATCTATCATAAACTCCCATCCCATGTTCTGATAGAAAACATCAATAAAGGACTATCCTATTCATGTGATGACCCTATTGAACAATCCTGTACGAGAAATTATAATGAAATAACTGAGGAAGAGTTAAGTCAAATTTTCAATAACATTTCTTTGACCACTCAACAAAAAAATATATAAAGGAAAATCATGAATATAAAAGAAAGCAACACAAGTGTCGGAATATAAATGAACTCACAAATTGATAAATAACAAACCAACATCAATCATTACTGAATCGAAATTTTAAATAATCTGTACACCAAATGGGATATCAAAAAAACTAACCAATATCTAAGGGGATAATGTTATCATTTTGGTCTGTTTTGGAACACTAAAAAAACCAATACTAACTTTGTTATCTATGGTCCTAGGATTCCTACCAAATATTATCCCTTTACATATAACTATACCCAAGTCTATAGGAACCATCCAAAAAAGTCATGGAAAGAATAAGGAATGATAAAGCTACCCACTACCCTTGGTTAACAAATCAAACTAATAAAACAATTTCATAATCAACCAATGAGTGAGTAATATAATTCATAAAAATTATATTAGGGGTTATATGTTCTCTAATATTTATCAAATATTAAATAAAGCAGATTCTTAAGATGAAAAATTCAATATAAAACTGAATAAATAAAAACTACAATATAATTCTGATAAAATTCAACTTGATTCTAGAATGAAAATTATTGAAACTCAATTTGTCCAACCTACTAGGTGTATGAATTAAAGGTAAAAGTTAGAATAAATAGAAAAAATAAAATCAACCCTAGGGAGAATGCCATGATTGTTTTCACAAGAAGTGGGAAAGACAAAAACTATAGTGAAAAAGACTATAGAAATAACAAAATTGATAATTATTATATACGGTAATGGAAATTTTGTTGAACAATGAATCTAGAAATGAAATGGAAAATTCTAAAAAAGAATGAAATCAGAAATTTCAACATAAAAATCCGTCTTAAATATATTCTAAAAAATAAAAGATCACAAAAATGAAGAAAAATAATGAAGCATTATTGGAAATTCCATATACTTTAGGAACATATACAAACCTTCCCCATTCATATCAAAATTATAATAAAAAATTAATAACAAGGATAAACTTATTTAGTTCCTAAGGATCATGACAATGATCAAAGTGAAAATACCTTTTATCCAGGACTTGATTCCAATTCCTTCTTATCTAAATATATAAATAAGATTTTTTAAAATATGTAACTTGAATGTTTTTCAACATACAACCTCACTGAAGAGTGTAGTTATGTAATCCAAAAGAAAATCCCTCACATACTTAAAGACCTAGGTATATTTTTCCTACCCTACACTTTATGAAATTTTAGTCAACTCAACTTACACTGTGGCTTATGTTCTAGTATAAACTTTATCCCACATTCAATATTCCAATAGTTGATATTGGGTGACCTTAAATCCACTATGTCCATCCTAATTTTATTTGACTGCTCATTCACACATCTTGTGGGGATGATATATGACCTACTAGTGAGCATTGGGATGTTGTTTTTTACAAAAAAATCATAGTCTTTGATAAGGAGTGTGAGAAATAGGGTCCCATAATTCTGGGTAGGCTCTCGTTAGAAAATGGTGGATCAATAATAAATTTTTCATAGGGTCAACTGATCTCTAAAATTGGAAACCAACAAGAAGAGTTACATGTACTTAAATATTATGAGGGATAAAAAAATTTATGAAAACTATTCCATGATTAAATCGTTAGATGAAAAAAGTCAACATGTAAATTTTATAGAATGTGAAAATGAATCCATTTCTATGGAAATCATTATGGATGTTGAATTTGAACATTCACATGTTGTAGAATATGCTCTTAGTGAGAATCTGGGAAAATTTCAGGAATTGGTTAAAATTCTTATTTTTTATGTAGCTACAGATGATTCCTTTAATTTTGAAATTATGGAATTTTTAAGGGAACATAAGAGTGATTATATTGTTAAAAACTGTTCTGAAAAATTATATTTGATTGAGGGAGAACTGATAAAACCATTGGATGATTGTATATTGATAAATATCATTTATTTTGTTCTTGAGAATCAAGAGAATGAGTTTTCCACCTCAGACATCACAGTGGAAAATCTTAATTATGGATCATAAATTGAGAATATTTCATCATTTAAAACTTATTACAAAACACATGTTGAAGAAATTGGTCATCATAGGACCATGAGTGCTCTTTCATTATAAAATAACCCTCTCTAGCACTTAAACTGATCCCAAGGCAACTAAAATACTCATTTTTTGGTGATAATTCCACTCTTCTAAATTGAATACTAACCAAGATCAAAATTCATATGCGTGTTGAAGAAATTTAAATCTCAAATAGGATTGTCGATATTTGATATCAATGTGACTGTATCTTCTTTCAACATGAATAATATTCCTATGGAACTAGACCACAAACCTAGAGTAGTGCGTTGATGAATATTAAAGTCTAATATAAAATAATTTCCCAGAGAAGAATTACTTAAATTATTGTACACTGATACTATATATCCTTAATCTGACAGTACTTGTGTTAGTTTGGTCCTAGTTAACTCTAAAAATGTTGTTTCACTATTTTAACATATGAAACAAATAAAGAAATTCAAGTGAAAAAGACCCCCAAACGGAGAGTCTGTAAACATTTTTGGATGCTCAATTCACCAACTAAGAAGGACAATTTTATATTACCCTTACGTGATAAAATGATTGAGAGGATTTTTTGGATGATTTTTTTTCTCGATGACTCTTCTAGTTACAAGAATATTCTATTAGCTCTAGGGGATTAAAAAAACTACATTAACTTGGCCCTTTGGGAAATTATTCTATCAGAGAATTCCCTTTGGTTTATGTGATGCACTAACAACCTTCCAAAGATGAATACTAGTAATTTTTTTACTATGATAGAAATAATCAATGATGTTCTCATGGATTACTTTTCCATAGTTGGTAGCACATTTGAGACACATTTAGAAAATTTGGAATTGGTTTTAGAGATATTCTTAGGGACCAACCTATTTTTGAACTGGGGAAAAAACCAGTTCATTGTTAGTGGAGGGATTGTACTAGGACATAAGGTGTTCAAGAGGGGTTTTGAGGTTGAAACTACCAAAGATGAATTTCTTCAAAAATTTCCTCCTCCTCAGAATGTTATCTTTTTAGGAATATTCATTTGGAATTCTAGTTTATATTGGAGGTTTATAAAATACTTTTCTAAAATTAAAAAGCCCTGATGTAAAATAAAGGTTAATGCTGATCCTTTTTTTGATAAAATATGTCTTGAATCATTTAATCTGTTAATGGGAGAACCCACTTCATCAAATATCATTATTACTCGTAATTTAAATCTACCTTTTAAACTAATTTCTGATTCAAGTGATATGGTTATTGTAGCTTTCTTAGGAATGTAGATAGATAAAGATATTCATGTGGTTTACTATGATATAAGGATTCCAGATTAGGCATAAATGAACTATAAAACTATAGAAAAGGAGTTGTTAAATTTTGTGATTGATCAAGAGAAATTATGGTAGTATCTTCTAGGTTCTAAAATCGGAATCCTCACTGATCATTCTAACATATAATATATACTATCTGAGAAGGATTCCAAACCCTAGCTAATTAGGTGGATTCTATTTTTGCGAGATTTTAACTAAAAATTAGAGATAAGCAATGTGATGAAAATGTAGTTTCAGATCACCATGTTTGGCCTCTTTGATTCCCATAGTGAAGATCCCAGGGAGTTAAACTCTTCCATTGTTTTTTAGAATCCTTTTACAATCTCTATTAGACAATATACTTTTTTTCAGACTTCTTCGCATTTATAGGAAAATGATTCACTCCTAAGTACATGACTAGAAAAGAAAGAAATGTATTTCATAACATATGTACAATGTTTGGGATAACCCCATGATTTTTAGGAGATGTGTTAATGGAATTTTTATAAGGTGTGTTCTGTAAAAATAAATACTTCCAGTAATAGATAGAGGTCACTTCCTACCATAGTTATGACACCATGGTGGATAAAGGACAACTCTAAATTTCCATCAAGATGGTTTTTTCATACATTATTCAATTATTCTAGGATATATGTTATAGGATTTGATAGATTGTAGATGTTAGGAAATGTTTAGAGGAAGAAGGAGTTACCATAGAAAGGTATTTTAGAAGTTGAATGAATTGATGTTAGTTTCTTAGAATCTATGGGACTATTCCCATCATTTCATTGTAATGAGTATATTTTAGTGGCTGTCGATTATGTTTTTAATTGGGTAGAGGTAGTACCTAATCCCAATAAAAAATCTAATAGTGTAACCATGGTTGTTAAAAAGAATGTTAATTCATGATTTGGGGTGCCTCTATCCTTCATATATGTTAATGTTACCCACATAAATGATTACAAATTTACATTTTTAATTGAAACATATGGATGTAACCCTTGGATTGGAAATTTCTACCATCCAATATCTATTGGAGATGTATAAATATCCAACAGAGAGTTGAAACTGATTTTGGAGAAGACTGTCTCAAACTCTAGGAAGTATTGGTCTCTTAAATTATATGATTCTTTATGGTAATATATAATGGACTTCAAAACCTGAATTTTTCTATCTCCATACAAGATAATATTTGGGAAATGGTTTTTTTCCTATGTATTTGAAAATAAATTCATTCTATGAATTTAAGGACACAAATATTTATTGTATGAGTGCTAGAGAGAGGAGACTGATTGTTTTGAGTGGGTTAGATGAGACCATGAGAGATTCATAAGATAAATCTATGATATTTAAATAACTGTCCCTAAATATTCAAGATTCTGTCATTCAAAATAATGATTTCGTCCCTAGACATATGGTCTTTCTATTTAATCTAGACAAAATATCTTTCTTATAAAGATAAAATCTCAGTGGACTAGACCATTTAATATAGTTAGAGTATTGAAAAAATAATATACTGAGATTATAGGAGAGGAAAAAATCTAATAATTATGAATGGGTAAAGAGTCAAAATACATTTTGAAAGGAAAGCAAAGGGATTGGATTACTTAAATTTTCTTGATAACTGATTTCATTAAAGTCTTATTGAATACTTTATACTAAATGGTTTATGGGAGTAAAACCATGTTTTTTCATTCTCATTTTTTTTGTTTTTTTCTTTTATTGAATAAGATGTTGTTTTCTATACCATTTTGTTCTTTATTTCTAATGGATACTTGTTCTTGGTATTCTTGTTATATGAGAAGTATATATTTGGTGTTATTGCTACTATAACTAGAGGAGTAGAAACCCATATTTTTATCAAGTCACAAGAAGCATCATGATAGATTCTGATTGGAATAAATTACACAAACTCATTAATTTGGGTTTTAATTGAATTTTACTTTCATTTGATGAATTCATATTCTATTATTTTTCATTTTTAATTTTACTGAAGTTGAAAAAACTAGATGTTTTCACTAAAGGATGAGATAGAGGAATAATTCTTGATTGAATAAATTGAAAAAGTTTTATTAAATAAGAATTTTTTAATTTACGTATTCCTTTTATGATCTTATCTAATATTGTCCAAAAAAATTTCATCTTCCCACTAATGGTTCTAAGTCACCATAATGGAGAGTCATTTATATGGAAGTGGTGGTGAGTCATTGATATCCAACTATTCTTTACTACATATTTTTTTGTGGTAGGAAATATTTATGATTTGATTTTAAATTCACTCTCTTTGTGAAATTAGGTATGGAGGAATTACTCTGAGATTATTTTTCAATACATAGATTGATTAGGATTAATATTTCAATGTTCTTAAAAATCCAATTGAAAGAAATATTTTAAATTTATATACGAATTTAATTTTGTAATCATATTTCACATTTTACTATTTTAAAAATAATTAAAAAATTTCACTGAATTTAATGAAAATGCATGTGATCCTACTATAAAATATCTTTTTGGAAAATATTCCTTTTGATGTTCATTGTGACAGTTAAACATTTCATTTAAACTATTTAATTTAAAATCTATTTTATGCTTTAAAATTGAATTTTTTTTCCACCTTGGACATCAACATTGGCTAAAAAGTTGGGTGTTGAGTGTGGGTGATAGGTTCTTCATTTTTCAGAAAGTTAGTGCGTTAATGAAATCTCCACAAATTAGAATACCATTTATAATATTTTCATGTAATAAAATTTTACAATTTTTCAAATTGTTTAGGATTCATTATATACTGAAATTAAGTCATTCAAAATGAATATATCTTATGTGTTTTTTAGGGATATTTGAAAAAAAATTAGGATGAATGATTTTTGTGTGATTTTTTTATTGAAATTATTTATTTAGAATTTATGAAATGAGAATGAGGGTGATAGATGATAGATCTATTTGGAAGTTATGATCATAAAAATATGAAATTGGATGCTTTCACTTGATTGTAGGGGACACATTTTTTTATTTACGTTAAGAAGTAATCACATCATTGATCAATCATAAATGGTTGTCATTTCAATCTTTTGAATATGGAGAAAAATGGGAAAATGGGAACCCTGGGTGAACCTCTCAGACACTATGAACAATGTTTCTGAGTAATCCCTATATAAAAATTAATTTTTTGTATACCAACAATGCCTTGGACATTTTACATGGTTAGGTAAAATTAAAAAAAGAAATAAAATTCCGAGTTATCAAAACCAAGTCCATTAAGAAAAGGGGAATTGTGAATGCCAAATGAAGAAGGGGAAAATTTAAAAATATGAAAATTATTTACACTGTATCAATAAATTATTTCGGAAAAATATTTATTTTTGTTTTGGAACTTAGGTTAACATCTATATAGATGGTTTCTATTAGTAGGATCTCATTTCCACTGTTATGTAACATGTTATCACTCTTAGTTTTATCACATGAAGTTGAATTGAAGGAATTCATTATGTGACCTCATATATGAGTCATGAAATCCTTAATAGTTAATGATTATTTATTCCATTGATCTTTAATTGGGAATATTTAATTGATCTGGACCTCATTTAAATAATTCATTTGAAAATGATACATCTCAATTTGTGTTCCAGTGTTTTTCAACAAATTTTCATGCTTTATTTTGAGATTTTTGTATATAACATATTTCTACTTCAAAGAAAAAAAAGCATGGTATTGATTAAGGACAATTTGGAACTACATTTTTTGGGATTTTTGTGACCATAAATATAAAAAATATTCCATATTTCGTATTTTAGTTTTTAATTATTTTATTTATTATTTTTGGTTTTTTGTTAAAAAATTATCCTTTTTATTTTGTAACAAAATCTCTTATTTATGTATTTTTTTTATATTTAATGGTGTATTTTTATATGTTTAAAACATTTTTTACTTATTCTAACATTTATTTATTAATCTAATTACTTTTATGTTTTAAATATTATTAAAATATTAACTTTGTTTTGTTTGTAATAATTATGAAATTATCTCTTATTTATTAAATTCACTGAAACATTAAATTACATTGTTCATCTTTCAACATTATATGATTTCTATTATTTTACATTAATAAATTTTATTTATTAATTTAGTTCAAAAAATTAATTAAAACCCATTAATTTTAATGTTTTAATTCAATTTATTAATCTAAAATCGATTTAAAAATTATCTATGTGTTTTTTGTTGAATGTTAGTTATGTTAATAAAATTGATTAATTATTGAATTGTTTTTAATTTTTATCATTTAGTTTTTTATTTTAATTTCATATAATAAGATAACTGTTAAATTTGTTAAATGAAATTGTCATTTTTTTGGTTATTTAATTTTAAATACGTTTTATATTAATATTTTTTTTGGGGAAGGGGTCACTGTCAGATTTTCCAATGCTAATTTCATAAGATAAGGATGACTCTCATTCACTGCAAATGTTCACACCTTCCACCAACATTTTCCATTACCATTTATTCAAATGATTCTCCATTTGGAATCAAACGATAACTCATTTTATACTTTTCCAAGAAGTCACTTATCAAAGGTGAAACCTCCCACATTGAGTCACCACCATAATTAAGTCGCGAGTCACCACCACCATTCACACCATCCACTTGCACTTCCATCTTACACCTGCAAGTTCCTTGAGGAAAAACTCACCAAACTCTTCTCACTACAACATTTTAGATCTGATTGTGAATATCCAATCACCGTAATCTCCGGCAACGCCTGTCATCCAAATTCACCACCATAAACCCAATAAACTACCACCCCAATAAAATATCATGTATTGAAAAAATTATAAACACCACAGAAATTTCTTCATATAGTAAAAAACTCAATGTGACTCACTTCCATAGTTTATTTGATGAAATCAAACCTTCTTGAGCCTCCATCTGCTTCAACCAAAGCTGACCATCAAGATCTAGGGTAAACCCATCGACCACAGAAGATCTATATGTGCTTGATTTCTCCACCCTTCGTCGGAGATCCACCACCCAACATCAACTCCGATTGCAAATCTATGTCAGAGCTATCATCAATGATAAAGATCGAACCATCCACCATGGGAAGATAGGAGCCCACCACAAGCCATTTTCATCGGTCATGGATGTTGATGGATCCATTACTTTGGAGGAGATCCAATGTGGATGAGCGTCACTGAGGATGATATCCATAACCAAAGCAATGACTTGTTGAGAGAGAAAATGCACTACATGTCGTGCCTAGATAAAATGGAGAAAAAATAAGAAGAAAAAAACTAATAATAACATTAATAATAAAATTAAGTCAAAATAATATAATTTTAAAAAATAAAACTATAATAATATTAATTAATAATAAAATTTATAGATAAAATTTAATAGTTTAATATTTTACACAATAATAATAATTATTTAATATTTAATAATTATAATTACTCATTTTTAATAAATAAAAAACATATTTAATAATATTATATTAATAAAATTATTATAAATAATAATCATTAACATTTATTAAAATAAAATAAAATTAATAATTTTAATAAAAAAATTTAAATAAAATTAAATAAAATTAAATAATTAATATATTCAATTAAAATAATAATTAATAACCGAATATTTATAAAAATATATAAATTAATATTTAATTTTATATAATAATTTAATAAATTAATAAAATTTAAATCGTTATATTTTATATCAAATAATATGTTAACTAATGTCTATTTTTGTTGTGTCGAACCAGACCCAAATGATATCTATGTTCACCTCTAATAGACCACCAATGGGCATGTTAATTTTGTTACATGGGAGATTCTAAATAAACGAGTGTTGTAGAAGACATGTACATGTGTATTTAGAAACAGAGAGGACTATACTAAGTTGGTCTATTCATTGGTAGATTAATAGAGAACTCAATGAAGTTTAAAAAATAAAAAGTATGATATCATTAATTCAGGGGATTTGACAAATATATTTAATTCAATACTTTCTTATAGAAAAATTGGATATCCATGTAGAAGAGAAGCTGGGTAGAAGACCCAATGGAAAAACGAGAACAACAATGAGGATTGTGATAGAGGTAGAACTTTTACCCCTATATTTTCTTTTTTTACTTTAGGGAAATCATATTGTTTTCATCCTAAATTTTAATATGATTTTTGGGTAACTATTCTTCTTGGAGGTTTTGAATTCTTCTGGGTATTTTTTCCTTTCATTATCATGTAATAATTCAAGAATCAGAATCAATCATCAATATTGATTTTGATTTTCATTCAAATTGTTCACACCACATCTTTTTTCAAAATCAAAAATTCATGATCAGTTTGAAAGACTGGTCGTGAATTCATTTTTTACACATATAAATTTCATTAATGTTGTAATTTAATGGTGAGTTTTATTATATTTGAACGTTTCATTAAATTAATTATAGTTTGATAATTAATGGAGTGGCGATCTCCAATAATTCATCTGTTTTAAGAGATTCACCTCTAGATGAGGGAGATTTTCAGTCATTTTTCAAGGTGTTTTCTCAAAAAAAATTAATAAAATTCCCCCTTTTTGACCCAGTTGAATTAGAACATCCCAAGCATCTATCTAGATCAATTTTTCATCCTCTGTTCATGTTTCTTCATTATCTTTTTTGATTGTTTATTCTTATTCTAAAACATTACATTCTGAAATTCCATTTAGTTATTAAAAAAACCAAAACCATTGTGATTTCATTAATATCATTCATAAAAAAATAAAAAAAAATTAATTATACCCACTATTTACAGTACATTTTTGAAAATATTTTCACTCAACCAATTTTTTATCCTTCCCTTAGGTTTAACCCTTCTTACTACATTAAAGTAGTTTGTATGAGTTTATAAATCTACAAACCTCAATATTGTTTAATGATAATCATGTCAGATGTTATAACCTAACCATTAAAATGGATGTGTGAATATGAAAAATAAAACATATATATATATATATATAGGTTTCATATATTTACACCTTATTGAATAATTCAAATTAAATAAGTACATAATTTTCGGCATTGTAATTTTATTCTTAAAAACTACATTTCCATTAAAAATGGTTTTAATTATTTTTATGAGAATATATTATAATTATTTTAAAAAAATATATAGATACTATTTGATAAAAATAAATATAAATTTTTAAATAAACATATCAAAATTAGCTAGCGGTGGAATTCTTGGATTTTCCTGAATTATTTATTTATAACTGAATAGTGAAAGGGTTTATTTTTTGTAAATTTGTCATTTATTTTATCCAAATAATACTATTTAATAACCTATGACTTCATAAAATAACATAATAATCATTTAAATGAAAAAT
Organism: Viscum album; assembly: GCA_963277665.1. Taxonomy (NCBI): domain Eukaryota; kingdom Viridiplantae; phylum Streptophyta; class Magnoliopsida; order Santalales; family Viscaceae; genus Viscum; species Viscum album. Next base: position 895,286,614 of record OY728136.1, on the reverse strand, counting down.
ATAAACACTTACATAGGAATAATCATTATAATAGATGTTGGAATAAGTTCATTTTTGGGTTTAAAAAAGATTTTTTATAAAAATGGTTACAATTTGTTTAGAACTATTATGTTTAATTAATTTTTTCAACATTTAAAGATTAAAATTTCAAGTAGGATTATATATATGGAATAATTATGGAAACATTTTGTAAATATGAAAATTTTATTTTTATACATTATGAATATTAATGGTAATAAATATTTTTCACCTCAAATGGGTAAATTTAATATTTAAGGTAAAAAATAATATGACGATGACTATTAATGCCCATAAAACATGAAATTATTATATATTATTAGTATCAATAGAGCATAATCCTATAATATTTAATTTTATGGTAATTATTTTTCATTTATAATTTTAAAATTAAATATATTATTTGAAGCATAGAAAAATACATAATTTTACTCCCTTGATTTTAAATTTCTATTATATGTTTATGTGGTGATAAAAATAATTTAAAATGAATAAAAATGGTTATTTTAAAGATTAATAAAATTATATTTATGATCTTATTTTTAATTTTTTGAGGAATTAATTACCTTAAATTCCCACATAATGTCATCATAGTGTATGTGAAATGAGTGGAAAATAAAATTGAATGATTCAAAAAAACATAAGAATTAAAAAAATCAAGATGAATTAACGTGCTAAAATTATTTTATATTTAATAATAATGTATTATTAATATTTAAATGTTTTTTATATAAATTAAATTGAACTCATGTTTTCGTTAACATAAATTAATATGAACAGTTCCTAAAATGAAATTAATGATATTTTATGATGTATAACATTTTATTAAATGTTTTAAAAATCATAAAAATATAAAAATACAACGATTTGAGTGGAGAAATGGAATAAATGACATAAATGGACTATCTATGCACTAATTATTACCTTATATGTAAATTCAAAAACAATAACAATTTAAAATTGCGTTACCATGACTATGGGTAAAAAAGGATTAATATGGGTTTAAATTAAAGTCATAAGATTTTAATTGAACTAAAAATATGTATGAATCATAATTTATTAGTTTTTCTAAAAAATATATCATATTTAGTTTTATAATAATATTATTTTTAACTACATTTCCATGAAAACGAATTTATATTAGTTGAATGTTTTAAAAAATTATAGGAGTTTTCATCTACTCACATAAAAAGGGGAACATTCTCTCCCCTATTCCTCAAGCCATTTAAGAACCCTAGTTCAAAGAATACATACAAAAATACAGTATAATCATCCATAAAATTTTCACATTTTTAATTTTTTGAATATATTATATCTATTTTTTAAGTATATTGAATATGAGGTGTTCTAGATAAGGTGCATAACATTTATCAAAATGTTTTAGTTTCATTTAATTATATAACACCATAAATATTATTATAACCATTAATATATAATAACATAATTTTATCCATGATAGTGATATTTTATTACTATATTGTATTAACCTCTATACATCTCCCACATTAATCAAATTTTAAATGAAAAATTCATTCATGTGTATGGTATACTATGGATTCTTGAACCGGTGTAATTCGAATTAAAACACGACCTCTCGCAGTGGAATATAATAATGTATTATATATATGTATATATTATATTCATGAAATAATAATAATTCTATAATTATGAGATATCATCTATATTCTTACCATTCCATACACTGAATAATGATAACATCATTCATTCATATTTGTGGATTAATACCTCTAAAAATTGATGTGATTAATATTATATCACCACATTAATTTTAAAGAATATGTTTTTTATATAATGTCTTAATATTATATTTATGATACAATAATTATTTTTTTGAATTTTATAATGAAAAAATCATTCTTTCGCTATTGTTTTCTGAAAAAAAATTACTCATTCATATGTATGACCTACTATCTACATTATTGTATCATTATTCATTCTTCAATACAATAATTCTTGTATGGTTTCAAGTGTATAATATATATATATATATATAAGGAAAAAATCCTGATTATTATTCGTTAAATTAGGTAATAAAAACTTATATTACCACGATCAACAAAATGAATTGATTTTTAAATTATGAACCAAATGTCATAAAAACTACCAATATAGACATAAACGATTAAGTAATTAAATATTACACTATAACAAACTAAAAAAATATCTTAATGATAATTTTATAAACATTAACAAGTTCATGGAACCCAAAAATAATTCATATGATTATATTATAATGGAGTTAAAAGATATACAAGAATGTTTTGGACTTATTTAGGTGTAACATCCGAGAATATTCTAAAACTAATTTTATTAAAAATTTATTCTATTTAGATGATTTACATTAAAATATTAATTTAAATTAAGTATTTTAATTAGATTGATTATAAATTAATTAGATAATAATTTTTATATATAATTATATAGTGTTCAAATTAATTTTATAGCCTTATATTTTAACATTAATATATTTATTATTGAATTTGAGAAATAAAATTTATCAAAATTAGTATTTGATAAAATAATTTAAATAAATAAATTTCTAAAAAATATATATATTCAATTTCAATTATACTATGTATGATAAAAATTAATTAAAATGAAATAATAAATACTACACATTAAATATATTTTCAACTAAGCATTTTTATTTTCAAAATAATATATATATATATATATAATGTTATAATTATTTTTTAGAATTATAAATTATGATTATATTTATAAAATTATTAAAATTTTAATGTTATGAATTATAATAATATTTTAATTATATTATGAACTTACATATATTTTTTACTGTAAATTTTGGTTGGATCTATATTTATATGAAATGATTTCAATTATAAATTTTGAATTTATCATTTATTAGATATATTTGAAAATATATTATTATTAATATAACATGGTTATTTTAATTTAATTAAAAAATTCATATTATAAATATATATATAATGTATTATTTTTTTATATTATAAATTTTGGTTAGATTAATTTTTATAAAATTGTTACTATTATGATTTCTATAATCTTATGAATATTGTAATATTAAAAGATAAACTTATAAAACATATAGTATGATAAACAATAAATAATTTATATTAAATGAATTAATAAAATAATGATAATTATGTAATAATAATAAAAATAAGATAACTAATTTTTAAAAAATAAGATAAACATGTTAAAGGGGAAACATGGGGTCATGCTTAGGGTTTTTAGGGGAAGGGTCTATGTGGTGCTGCCAACCGATTTCCTCCGAGAGGGGAAGGAAAGACGACGTTGAGGGAGAAGAAGGTGAGGTGGGATTCAGAGCTACGTGTCGAGCTATGGGTTCATCCTGGTGGTTAGAAGATAAGTCGTTCGTCTTCGAGTCGAATCCGAATGACATCAATGCAGTTTCGAACTCAGGTTAGGGTTTGGTCATCAATGGGGACAGTGTGTCAATCTTCGTAAGGTAGGTGTCATCTGGTCTATTTTAACCTATTTCTATTATCCTCTGTTGTTAGTTATGGACCAATTTTATGAAAATCAGATATAGGTGTTTGACTATATCTATTATTAGATGTCCAATGCTATTTTAAGTTAACTATGATGTTAGTTGTTCTCATCTATTTTATCTTTCATTTCTTGTCGTGTTGTATTCATCATTGACATGATTTTATTTATGTTCATCCCTGTCTAAAACTATTTTTTTATTTTGGACTGTAAACAAAAGTTCCTCATATTTTGGTCCACTAAATGAGATCTGATTTAATCCAATGTTTTGCTATTATCTTGTTTAAATTTTTATTATTGTGAAATTTTGAAATGGTTTGAATTATTCAGTTTGGCTATGTGTATCGTGTTAATGAACTTTCTATGCAAGCTAGTTTATCACACTTTATGCACATATGTGGTTGTGGTTATAAAATCCATCATTCTCTCTCTACAATAAAAATTCTAAACCGTGGGTTTAGACATAGTCTTTTTTTCACCACCTTTTCCATTTATTTATCTAAATTCAATCACTTGGAAGTAGTGTGCTAGCATATGAAGTTTATTCAGAGGTAAGAGATCTTGTGTTTTCATAGTTATTTGATAAGGGATAATTATTAAATTTCATGATTTTATTAATTAAAAATTTTATTTCTGTAAGTGAAATGGGTTTATCCACTTTTTCTACAGAAAATCAAATAGAGAGATTATATAATTTACTAAATATATTTTATTTATGAATAGTTAATGTCAAATTTTAATTTAAGATATTTATGGTTCATTTTTATACATCCCATAAAATGATTTTAATTTTACAGTTTTGTGTAAGGATATTCTATGAATATTTACAGTTCTTACCTTTTATAAAAAAATATGGTTAGGATATTTTTATTTTATTTATTTGAGTATATAAAGAAATATATATATAAACTTTGTTTTAAACAAAAAAATGAATAAGAAATTGGTTTTGGAACTAAAAAAGTAACAGGGACTATGAAGTTCATTGTATCGATTTTAATCAGATTTTAATCTGTTTATTTATTAAACAAGTTATTCAAATTTTGTTTCATTTATTATAGGGTGTATATACTTATAAATATATATTTATATAAACATATATATTTATATCTATCCAAATATGTATAATTTTTTTAGAATAATTAATGTAAGGGTATATGTTTATCTTTTCAAATTTAGTTTGACTTGGAATGGTGGGATACTAAGAAAAAGTAGGATTCCAAACCCATTATCCCACTTATAAATAAATACCTATATATATATATATTCTCCTAATTAATACTGCTAATAGATATTCTTGATTTATGAATTTTTTCTTAAACATATATTTATTCTGCGAGGAAGAGTGTTGTCAAAATTCAATTCCCATATGCATATGCATACATACAATGTTATATATGTCGAAGAAATGGTAAATGATATGTTGACAATTTTATCACATGTTTCTAAAAAAATGTTCATACCTTGTCATCATAGTATATTAACAATATTGATATTTCAACGACATGTAATCATGTCCATACGATTATGCACATCAAAACACCTTTCATTCATAATCACGATATCAAATTAAATATTAATTTTACATCTAAGATGAATAATAAAATTATTTATATTATTTGATAAATATATTTAATTATATATTTTATATGAATAAGCAATCTATTAATATTACCTTTAATAAAACAACCCTCAAAATGGATGCTTATGGAAGAAGTGTTTAAGTAATTGGTTGAAAATTATTCTTTCATGTGATTATACAATTTTCATGTATTAAGATATTTGGTTGGAAAAGTCTAATAAGTGATTTACCATGAATATTTATATATAAATATATGTCAATGGGTTATTAATGTTAGTTTAAATATAAATATAAATATTTATATATGGGAAACAATAAGTTCTGTTATTTTAAAAATTAAACTCTTGATATATATATATATATATGTATATACTTATACGTAGCGAGGATATAATGTTTATTGTCATCTTATAATACATAATTTCATGATTAAAAAAAATGTGTGTGACATACCGCCATGTTATTTAAATGTTAAGGATGTGGCATCATCATATAGTCATGGTCATGTTTCAAGCATAAAATTGATACATTTTCCATTCATAATAAACACATTATTTCAAATAATTTTTCAGAGATTATCAAGAAAATGGATTTTTTATAAATTGAAATTTTTTATTTATAATTTTATGTGAAAAACATATTTATATATTATATACTATTACTTTGAGAAGAAATATCTATATATGAAATTTTTATTAAATGTGAATTTATTTCATTACTAATTTATATTGACGGCTTACAAATAAAAAAAATATTCAGATTATGAGATTAGTATTTTCATGATTTTATATGGAATATGAATTAAAATTTTCAAAGAGTTATGGGTCATTTTATATTTTTTAAATAATTTTTACCTCAATAATTGTTAAATATATTTATTTTCATCTATGATTAAAATTTAAATAAATCAAAGTGGTAGGGGACATATTGAATATAAGTAATTTTTTTATTAAATATATGAGGAATGTATTTGATATATTATTTGGCAAGTGAGGACCTTTATTATAAGGACCTGGCCTTAAAACATTACATAATCTTGAATTAAATGAATAATTTACATTGAGGACCATTTTAGGTTGAGTGTTTTAGAGAGTTAGGCCATAACTATTACATTACATCTCAAAAATTAGAATCTAGACACGTCTACACAGTTTCAATTTATTCATAAAATAAAATATATTGAAAAAAATAGTCTTGTCCAGTTCTATGTTTTAGACAGCATGACTTTCCTTTGATCCCATCCTTGACCCTATTCATCATTAAGTCATTGATAAACGTTTCAAAACATAGGATGAGCATAAAAAACTCAGTAAGGGTTATAAAACAATGAATGAAAGCATTCGTTCATCAATACATGCATAACATACATCGGGAAATCATAAGATTTACATAGTAAATATAACACATAATGTTAACTTGTGGCATCCCTAATATACATATGTCATAGCTTTCATAGCTACATAGGGAGTTACATTTGGGATACCCATCACAGTATATTCCAAAAATCTTTTTTGAGAAAAATTCACATTTACCTCAGTCACGATACAAAATACATTGGAGAGCTATCTCAGTCTCAGCTGCCCTAGGTTTATCACAGAACCACCCATATACATAACAATTCCAATGAACCATAACATATTCATAACACATAATACAAATATAAATGAAAGATAATATTTCCACTTTTCAATCACAATATATCATTTAAATATATTGACATAACAAATCCATTATCAAAACCATTTTCAAAACCAAAATAAAAAAACGAGTATATGGTATTTATTTTCCTTTTAATAACATTACAACTTGTTAAGGAATCCAATGATCAAATAATACCCGCGGTGGCAGAAAAGCCGTTGTCACCACGTACCTTAAAAACAAAAAAATTGTCATTTAGTAAAACACCTTGTAGAATAATATTACCTTTGGAATAAATGAAAATTCAAAGTTGTTTATACATTATATAAAAGAATGTCGTGTATAAAGAAAAATATGCCTTAATGAATGGAGATTGAGACGAAGTCCCTTACCTCATGTCTGACTTGACCCATTCGTTCTTTAATATCATGAAGAATAAACTAATGTTAATTAGTAATTTATTGAAGACCTTATTAAAGTTTATTATACCATTTATATCACTCTATACCATGTTATAAATTTTATATAATCATTCATGTTAATAATTGTCGTTTGGTCGATATTTAGTACTTGAGTCAAAAATGAACTTATTATAACTAAAAATTGCTCATGTGGTCAAAAGTTCATTATATATAGAATTATATTCATGATTTAGATTCGATATATATAATATATATCATGTATATACATGTATTTATATTAGTACATAACATTTGGTGGTAAGAAAGGAAATGCACTGTTCATGGAGATGGTAAGCCACACGTACGCATAAACGCTACTTTCATTTCTATTTCATATTTTGATGGAATGAAAACATAATGGCACATAATTATATTATAAGTCAAGTATAATATCATATATAATTTCATTAACTACATCCTTTATGCGTTCCATGTATGGTATGAATGAGTCGTATCAATTTGAGGGGGTGGTAGTCCACAATCCTCCAATGAAATTATCGCGTTTACCCATTATGGAAACCATAAATGTATGCTATATATGAAATATATAGAATCATAAAAAATACATTATATATATCATATATATATATATATACAGTTCCATCATAATGGCCACCATGAGAGTTGGTTGGAGGTATTTTAACAATCATCGTTTCGTGAGGCAGAAGTTCATCGTCCAAAGAAATAGTATGATACATACCCATTAGATAGATGTGTGTGTAAGTATAGTTTGAATAAATCTCATAAAAACATGCTATTATATTGAGGATACTATTATTGTTAAAAAATGAAATAATAAAAAGAGGTTAGGGGGTTGGAGAAGTAAAATAAAGGAAAATAATTTAAGAGAAGATGTTACCTTTAAATCAGGTATCTCCATTTTGTTTGAACCAAAAGGTTTACTTGAATTTCCTTCTAACAAGTGTAAGGATTCTAGGAGGAATATAGTGATGTATGGAGATTATTTATTCTGAGTATGGATGATCCAAGGGTCTTGAGAGGTGTGAGTAATGAGTTAGAAGTGACGGATTTTTATAAGGGAGAGGAGGGTCTCTTTAAGAATGTTTGAAAATATTATTTTATTGTAAAATGATATTCAGTTTATAAAGTTCCAAAGATCATTAAAGTATAATATAAGATGAATCATGGCCGAAATAAAATAATCTAATAAGAATTTGATATGTTTTGTGTATTATTTTAGTCATTATAATGTTATTTATTTAAATCATTTATTAATGTGGTAAAAACATTATCATTATTGTTTCATAAATATTATAATTTATTTTATGTATAAAAATATTAAAGAAATATCATGAAGTAGGAAATATTTTTATCTTTATAATTAATATTAATAGTCGAATAGATAACTTATATAACCCTATGTAAAAATTGATTTACTAAAAGATATTTGTTTATGTCATTTTTCCTTTCATTTAAGTTAATTAAAATAAAGTGTCAATATCTCTCCCATGTGGCCCCAGGGGGTCCCAAATATACCCAACGATTACCATGGTCAGATATGTATCAACCAATAGGATTATGACACATGTTAATTTAATATTATTATATTATAATTTATTTGTTTACCTATATTTACCAGATTTACCATTTAACCTTGGTAAATAAAATATTTACTAATGTAAATATTTTAAAAGAATAAAAATAAAATTTACCTATTTACACAATTTATAACTCTTTATTTCAAATATGGAACCATTTTTTCAATTTGAAAGCATAGAAGTAGATGAAAATAATTTAAAATTAAATCCTGTTGTCAAAACAAAAAGCGTTATTTCGGAAATAATAACTATCAAAAGATTGACACTTTTTTATGTCTGATTTCGATGTTAACTGACTTTCAATGACAAAATTCGAATTAAATAGTAAAAATATAATCTAATTACACTTTAAAAAAATAAAAAATATAATATAACCATATACATAAATTATATAAAAAGGCAGTTTTGAATTAAAATGCAGTATATTACACTATTTATTAAAAAGATGACCATTATTAGAAATATACCAAAAAATTAACCAAAGTAAATTTTGATGTCCCAATTAGAAATCATAATTTTAGTTTTTCAAATGGAAAATAAAAAAGTGACAAAAACTAGATTTGAAGATTTTTTTCCATCAAAAGGCAGTAAATCGACCTTATAATGATTACTAGGGTATTTATGATTAAAATCAGATTGTTTCTTATTTTTAGACTCTAAAATTTATTGGATAAATGTAAAAATATTTAACAAACATGTATATTTATATTTTAGTTAGTTCTCTCCATTCCCACCAATACGACGGCTAGGTGTTAACTACTATTTAAATTAATAATATTATATCAATAGTGTGACACGTAAGATTTCAAAGAAACTCATTGTTGAGTATCAGGTACGCCATCGAACATAGCGCCCCTTTTAAAGTAAAATTAATATTTAATTCACAAATATTTATAAATATGAAAATGTCTTATTCTTTATTTACCTAGTATGATACATCCTTCCCCCCTTTTGGGAATTTCTTCCTCACAATTTTATTTACATATCAAATAAATGGGGGTATTTGTCCCTCACATTATTTTCATATTCCCATGATTCCTCTCCAAACCATATTGTTCTTACACAAAACCATTACCTGATGAATTACCTTATTCTTGCAACACTTTCTCTCTACGGTTAAGAACTTGGGTATGTTGTTCCTCATAATAGAGATTCTCTTCCAACTAAACTACCTCTGGGCTCAAAACATGAGATGGATCTAGCATATAATTTCTCAACTTTGAAACATGAAGTACATTGTGTACATGGGATAAACATTGAGGTAAATCCACTCTGTAGCCAACTGATCTATCTATCTCCAGGATTTCATAAGTTCCAATGAACCTCAGAATCATCATTCCCTTCTTACCAAAATGTATCACACTTTTTCATGGAGAATATTTGAAAAGACATGATCGCCTACCTAAAAAAGAAAGGCCCTTCATCCAGTTTTCCGCATAACTTTTCTCCCTACTTTGATCTATTCTCATGTTATTGAGAATAAACTGATATTTTTCTGCCATCTCTGCTACTAATTCTGGTCCCATCAGATTTCTTTCGCATACTTCATCCCAAAAATATAGAGTTTGGCACCTCTTTTCATATAATGACTCAAACGGATCCATCTGTATACTAGAATGAAAGATTTTATTATATGAAAATTCATTCAAAGGAATATGTTGGTCCCAACATCCCTGGTTATCCATTGAACAAGCACGTGGAATATCCTCCATGTTATGAATTTTTTGTTCTGACTACCGATTAGATTCAAGATGAAAAGCTTTACTAAAATTTAATTCAGCACCCAATGACTTCTGAAAGGCATTTACCAAATTTAGAAGTAATCCTGAGATCACGATCACATACAATTAAGAGGGGAACACCATATAACCTTACTAAATAATTAATATACAACCAAGGAAGTTGATCTAGAGAAAAGTTATATATAATAGAAAGGAAATTAGCAGATTTAATCCACCGATCGACAATAACTTGGATTGCATTATTACCTTGAGATGTCATTGGTAATCCCACAACGAAGTCCATGAAAATATCTTTCAATTTCCTCTGTAGCACCGATAAATAATGAAGCATCCCGTTCTGTAAATTCCACTCTTCTTTAACAAATTGACAAGTTAAACACTTCATATTAAAATCATCAAGATCTCTTTTCATTCCATCCCACCAGTAACACTCCCGAAGAGCTCTGTATGTCTTAGTAATTCCATGATAAACTGAAAATGGAGAACTATGAGCTTCACATTATAACTCTTTATTCAACTATGAATCAAAAGGAACACATAATCTCTTCCCAAACCTTAAAATACAATCATTATCGATTTTAAAATTAAGAAACATACCCTTCTAAACCAACTCTACCTTTTTTGTATCTCACTATTTTCCTTATACGCTAGCTTAATTCTCTCTCATAGAGACAATTTCAGTGACACCTGAAACAAAATAGAAAAATTTATTACAACAACATCTTTTATGACAAATTTTTTTAAATAAAATACCCATTGATCTCATCCCAAACATATCATGGTTAATGAAGCATTACTTTTTCGACTCAAATAATCAAGCACTTTATTTGTTTTTCCTATATGGTAATGAATCATGCAATCAAAATCCTTTATTTATTCCATCCATCTCCTCTGTTTCACGTTCAATTATTTCTGAGTGAATATATACTTTAAACATTTGTGTTAAATGTATATTTCACATTTTACTCCATACAAATGATTGCTCTATATTTTTAGAGGAAAAAAACAGCAGCTAATCCCAAATCTTTTGTAGGGTAATTTAACTCATGAGGTATCAACTGACGTGAATCATAGGAAATTACCTGGTCATTATGCATAAGGACACAGCACATTAATTTCAATGAAGCATCACTATAGATAACAATATCACCATTTCATGAAGGAAATTCCAAAACTGGACCATTCATCAATCTTCTTTTCAGCACCTGAAAAAAATCTACACATTTTTTTGTCCAAATGAATGAAAATCATTTTCGAGTTAACTTAGTCATTGGACAAGATATACATGAAACATTCTCAACAAACCTCCCTTAATAACCTACCAAACAAAGAAAACTAAGTGTATCTATTATATTTTTGTATCTCAGAAATTTTATAACAAATTTTGTTTTAGAAGGATCAATAATTACGCCTTTTTTAAACAATTTGACCAAGGAATGAAATTTTAATTAACCAAAACTCACACTTGATGAATTTTCCATATATATTTTTTTTGTTTTAAATTTTTCAATAAAACCATTAAATGACTTTTATAAATTTAGAATAAACCAAAATGTCATCAATGAACCCAACCACCATTTATCACATGAGTCAACATAGCCATCACTTCATTAAACTGTTCAATTCAGATTCTGACCATCCCATGATGCTGATTTGGAAGGTCATTTCCCTCTATATTACTTCATAGAAAATATACTATGTTTCCTCTACAGAAAACTAGTCTGATTAAATAAATATCATAGGCGAAGCAATATGGTAATCTGTAAATTCTATATCATTCCTATCTTAACATAAATTAATTTATGGATATTAATTTAACAATATAATTACTTCAATAGTTGTATAAACCAAACTATGATAACAAATATTAGGTCCCAACCTTAAAAAATTACATAATATTGACTAAAATGAATAATACAAATTGAGTATCTTTTTAGGTTTAGAGTTTTATGGTCTTATGCCATAACCATTATATTACATCTCCAAAATTACATAGTATACAAATCTACTAAGTTTCCATTTTTTTCATAAAATTATATAATCTTGAAAATAAGAGTTCTATCTAGTTCCATGTTTTTGATATAAATACATTCCGTTGATCCCATCCTTGACCATGTTCATCTTTATTTCATTTGAAAAATGTTTCAAAACATGGGATGAAAAATGTTTCACAGCCACGTAGGGAGTTACATTTGGAATACCCATTGTCGTATGTTTCGTAAATATCTTAGGTTAAATATTCACATTTACCTCCGTCACATTACCAAATGCATTGGAGAGATATCTCGGGCTCACCCGCCCTAGGTTTATCATGGAATCACCTGTATACATGACAATGCCCAAGAACCATAACATATTCAAACACATAAAAAATATAAAAGAAAGATAACATCTTCATATTTCAATCACAATATATCATTTAAATATATTGACATAACAAATCCAATATCAAAATCATTTTCAATATAAAATATGTAAAATATTGTAGGGTATTTATTTTCCTTTTATAAACATTACAGCTTGTTAAGGAAGGAAAAGATCAAATAATACTTGGAGCGGTAGAAAAGTCATTTTCACCACGTGTGTTAAAAACAAACATTGTTTTATTCATTTAGTAAAAAGACTCGTAGAAAAATATTCCCTTTGAATTAAAAGAAAAGTCAAGGGAGTTTATACAGTGTTTAAAATAATGTCATTTATAAAACAAAATATGCCTCAATGAAAGGAGATTGATACTAAGTCCCTTACCTCATGTTCAACATGACCCATTCGTTCTTTAATCTCACGAATAATAAACCAATGTTAACTTATACTTTACTAAGAACCTTTTCAATATTTATTATTCATTTTTTATAACTTATTACCATGTTATAAATTTTATGTAATCATTGAAGTTAATAATGGTCTTTTGGTCGATATGTGATACTTCAGTCAAAAATGAACTTCTTATAATTAAAATATGTTCATATGGTCAAAAGTTCATTATATCCAGAATTATATTCATGATTTAGATACTATATATATAATATATATCCAATATATACATGTATTTATATTTGTACATGTTAATTGCAGGTAAGAAATGATATGCACCATTCCTGGAGACGATAAGTCGTACGTAGGCATAATCTCTACGTTCATTTATATTTCATATTAATATGTAATGAAAACATAATGATACATAGTTTTATTAAAATTCTAGTATAATATCATATACAATTTCATTAACTACATCTTTTATTCATTCCACATATGGTACGAATGAGTCATGTCACTTTCAGGGGGCGGTAGTTCGCACTTCTTCAAATGAAATTATTGCATTTACCAATTATGGTAACCAAAAATGTATGATATAAATGTAAACTACAGAATAATAATGAATACATAAATATAATATATATCATATATAAATACATTGTCATAATAATGGCCACCGTGAGAGATGGTTTGAGATTTTTTTAATAATCATTGTTTCGTGAGGTACTAGTTTGTCGTCCAGAGAAACAGTATGTTCCTTACTATTTAAATGGATGTGTGTGTAAGTTTAGTTAGAATAAATATCTTAAAAAAATCCTACTCTACTGAGGATACTAGGTTCATTATAAAATAAAATAATAAAAAGAGTTTAGGGGGTCAGAGAAGTAAAATAAATGAAAATAATTTAATATAAGGCATTACCATTAAATTTTGTATCTCCCTTTGGATTGAACGAAAAGTTTCAATTGAATTGCCTTATGAAAAGGTTAATGCTTCTAGGAGGAAGATATGGATTTAGGGAGATTATTTTGGTATATTTTTGACGATCCAAGGGGCTTGAGAGGTGTGAGTAATGGGTTAGAGGTGAGTAATTTTTTGAAGGGGGATGAGGGGTCTTTTAAGAATGTTTTAATATATTATTTAATTATATAATGATATTCTGTTTCCAAAAGTCCAAAAATCATTAGAGTAGATGATAATATGAATCATGGAAGAAATAAAATAATTCTATAATAATTGGATAGGTATTGGATATTATTTTTAGTCATTATAGTCTTATTTATTTAAATAATTTATGAATGAGGTAAACAATTCATCATTATTGTGTCATAAATAATTTAATTTATTTCATGTCTAAAAATTATAAAAAAATTACCATGATGCATGAAATAATTGTATCTTTATAAGTAATATTTATATTCTTAGATATAACTTATATAACCCTATGTAAAATTTAAATTACTAAAAGATATTAGTTTTTGTCATTTTGCCTTTCCTTTGTGTTAATTAAAATAAAGTGTCACTATCACTCATAATTTGCTCCATGGGGTCCCAAAATCAACCCAAGGATTCCAATGGTCGGATATGTATCACCCAATAGGATTATGACACATGTTAGGGTAATTATATATTATTATAATATTCATTTTTACCCTTATTTAACTGATTTACCATTTAACCATGGTAAATAAAATTTTTACTTAAGTAAATATTTAAAAAGTATAAAAATAAAAGTAACCTATTTACACTATTTCGACCCCTAATTTATAAATATGGAATAAATTTTCCCAAATTCAAAACATAGAAGTGGAAAAAATATTACTTAAATTTTAATCCTACTCTTAAAACAAAAGATGTGTTTTTATGAAATTATAATTATCAAATGATTGACACTTTTTTATGATTAATTTCAAAGTTAAATTACATCCAATGACCAGCATTGTATTAAATGGTAAAAATATATTATAATTACACTTTAAAACTAATTAAAAATCTAATATAACCATATGAATAAATTATATTAAAAGGCATTTCTGAATTAAAATGCTGTATATCCCATTATCCTTTACAAAAATAAATATTATTAGAAAAATATAAAAAATTTACCCAAAGTAAATTTGGATGTCCCAATTATAAATAATAATTTTATTTTTTCACATGGAAAATAAAAAAGTGACCAAAACTTGATTTAAATATGTTTCTTCATCAAATAGTGGTACATCAAACGTTTAATAAATATTAGATTATTTATGATTAAAATCAGATTGTTTCTTATTTAAAGCATCTAAAATTTATTGGATAAATGTAAAAATATTTAGTAAACATTTATATTATTATTTTAGTTAGTTATATCCACTCTCACTAATATAACGGCTTGGCATTATATACCATTTAAAATAATAATATTATATTATTAGTGTGCAACATAAGATTTCAAAGAAACTCAATATTGTCTATCGGGTACACCATCAAACATAACGCCCCTTTAAATTAAAATTAATATTTAATTCACAAATATTAATAAATTTGAAAATGTATTATTCTTTATTTACCTAGGATGTTATATCCATAGCCTCTTGTGGCGTTGACTGGTCTCATGAGAAAAACTAGCATCATGGCATGAGGACTTTACAAAATGATTATGTTGTCTGAAATTGTACATTTACATGTGATTTGGACATATTATGTGATGGGTGAGGCATGTTATAACCTCTCAGTACATCATAATGGATCATGATAAAAACTGGGTCTTGGCACGAGGCCTTGACAAAATGGTTATGTATGGTCTTGGCATGAGGCATTGAAAGAATGTTTATGATGTCACACATTATGAATTCCCTCATTATGAATCATGTAACTGATATTCCATGTGATTATTCTACTTGTAGAATAATTATGGTTAATAATAAATATCTTATGAACAATTATTAATCATTTATACATTTTCAAGTGCACATGGACTACTATTTTATAATTATGTATATCATTAATCACGATGGGTTAATAGTTTTTTTCCAATCCACAAACAAGGTTTGATCACTTATCTATCATTTCATGGGTTTCATATACATGTATTGATGTTTTTTTATATGAAAATACAAACAAGAAACATTTCACGCGAAAAACTATATCCACAGACCTAGCATGTCATGCATAATTAGGTAGGGTCATTATCTAACTTATAAGGGGAATTTCATGCATTTCTGTTCAAGTTCATGAATATTTTATAAGGTATTTTATTTGTAACTCTTAAATATGTTTGGAAACCTTGAGAATGACTTTATACTAAACTTTTTTTTGAATCTCTCAATAAAATAATGATGTCATTTCATGGGAAATGAAAATTTCATGATTTAAAGCATGTATTTTAAAGAAATTTTTTGAATGAAAACTTATTTCTTTATGGTTTTGTTTTGAAAACCATTACTGGGAATATCTAATGCTCACCCCTTGTTTTAAATTTATTTTCCCTAGGTCACTTTGATGTCCAATGTTAGAAGCCATCATTTTTACCTCTGCGTAAGTGATGTTTGGATTTTGATTATTTATTTTTATTGCAACTCTGATAAATGTGAGAATTTTGTATCTAAATCCGCAGAACATAGACTGGTAAAAGGTCATCCTTAATGTAATGATTAAGAATTGTACTTTATAGTTTGTATCAATGGAATGGTCCCGATAACATTGGATATTATATTTTTTCATCTAAATGGTAGAGTGTAGAAGTTTATCTATCCTATTTTCCTATTTCTAAACACAAAAAATTCAGATTTTTTAGCCTGGTGAGATTAAATGTGATGTTGAAATTCTGTTGAGGTGGAGTAATGTAATAACCCAAAATTTTCTAAATGTAATTGTATTAAAAATTTATTTTTTTTAGTTAATTTTCCTTTTATAAATTATCTGTTAAATTACGTATTTCAACTAATCTAATTATAAGTTAACTATATAATAATTTTTATAGATAATTATATATTGTTCAAATTAATTTTATTGCATTATATTTTAAAATGAATAAATTTATTAAGGAATTTGTATAATAAAATTTATCAAAATGGGTGTCTGATAAAATATTTTAAATATATAAATATTTTAAAAAAATAAATATATTGACTCTTAAATTTATACTAACACTGATAAAAATTATTTAACATGAAATAATAAATACTACACATTGAAAATATTTGGATTTACAAATTTTTTTTGCGAAATAATTTATATATATATATATAATGTTATAATTATTTAAAAAAATAATTAATTAAGATTAGATTTATAAAATTATTAATATTTTAAATTTATGAATTACATGTACATTTTAATTAGATGAC
Source organism: Viscum album (assembly GCA_963277665.1). Lineage (NCBI taxonomy): Eukaryota > Viridiplantae > Streptophyta > Magnoliopsida > Santalales > Viscaceae > Viscum > Viscum album. The sequence goes on along the minus strand of OY728136.1, from coordinate 895,269,013 downwards.
AATCTTATAAATATATATTTAATTGAAACCTGATTTATATCTATATGTATATGAAATGATATGAATTATAAAATTTCAATTAATCATTTTTTAAAACTATTTGAAAATATATTATTATTAATATAATATTGTAATGTTAATTTAATAATAAAATATATATTATACATGTACATAAATTAATAATTGTTAGTTTTAGATTATAAATTTTTATTAGAAAAATTTTTATAAATTTTTTGATAATATGATTTTTATAATGGTATAAATATATTAATATAAATTGTTATACTTATAATACATATATTATGTTACACATTATATATACTATATTAACCGAATTAGTTAAATAATAATAATGAAGTAATAATAATAATAATAACAATAAAATAATGAAGAAAATTAATTAAAAATCGAGTTAGAGGGGATATAGGTGGTCATGCTTAGTGTTTTCTGAGGATTGTTCTGTGTGGTGTGGCCTATAGATTTCATCTATGAGAGGAAGGTGAGTCAACACTGGGGGAGAAAAATATGAGGCGAGATAGAGAGTTGTGTTTCAAGCCATGGGTGTTCATCACAAGGGTAGAAGTTGAGTCATTCGCCTCTCAGTCGAATCCGAACATCGTCAATGAAGTTCTAAGCTCATGTTAGGGTTCAGTTGATGGTGAGGATGACATATCAATTTTCATGAGGTAGGTGACATCTAAGATATTCAAATCTCATTATATTATCCTATACAGTTTATTTATGGATGGATTTTTTGTAAATCAGATGTAACTATTCGTCTAATTTAATTTTTAGATTTCCAAGACTATTTTGTGATAACTATGATGTTTGTTTTGTTCTTTTATTTCATCTTTCTATCATTGAAATGTTTTTTTCATCATTGACATGATTTTTATTACTATTCATCCTTGTCAGAAACTGTTGTTTTCTTTTGGACTGTAAACATATGTTCCACGTATTTTGGTCCATTAAATGAAATTTGGACAATTCCATTTATCTTTTATTATATTTTTTAAATTGTTGTTATTATTACATGTTTCACTGGTTTGAATTGTTCAGTTGGGGTTTTTCTATCATGTTAATCATCTTTCCCTAGAAGCATGATTGTGCCACTACATTCACATAGGTGGTTGTGGCTATAAAATCCATCATTCCCTATCTAAAATACAAGCTCTAAACTGTGGGTTTAGAAATAGTCTATGTTACATCATCATTCACATTTTTTCATCTCAAATCATGATCTTGGAAGTAGTATGAAGACTTATGAATTTTTTTTAGAGGTAAGGGATTTTTTTTCATAATTATTTTTTAAGGGAAAACTATATTATTTCGAAATTTATTTATCAGAAATTTTATTTATGTAAGTGAAATTGGGTTTTCCTCTTTTCTTATACTGCAAATCAAATAAAGAGATTATATAATTTAATTAAGAGAATTTATTCATGAAGAGTTAATTCCAATTTTTAATTTAAGATGTGTATGGCTTATTTGGTTTATTCATCCAAAAATCACGATTTTAATTTTATAGTTTTGTGTAAGGACATGTTAAAAATATTTTCAGTTCTTGATTTATATAAATATTATGTTAGGGATAATTTTATTTTAATTATTTAGGTATGTAAACTTATATATATACACACACACTATTTTAATCAAAAACATGAACAAGAAATTGTTTTTGGAACTAACAAAGTAAGAGGTATTACGTAGTTTATTATATCAATTTTAATCAGATTATAATCTGTTTATTTTTTAAAAAAATTCTACAATTTTTTTTTCATTTATTATAGGGTGTACATACTAATACATATAAATATATACACACAAATATATATATTTATATCTATCCAACTAAGTATAATTATTTTTAGAACAATTTATATATGTGTATATGTTTATTTTTATCAAATTTAGTTTGACTAAAAATCGCGGGATATTAATACAATGTCTGCTTCAAAAACCAGTACCCCCATATAAATATATATATTTATATATACGTATTTGATCTCATTATTAACTCTAATAATGAATATACTCAATTTATGATATTTCTCAAAAATATAAATATATTCTGCATGGATGATTATTGTAAAAAATCAAATCCCATATGCATATACATACATACATTTTTATATAAATGGATGGAATGGTTAATGATATGTTTTTAAGTTTATTACTGAGTTTCTTAAAAAATGTGCATACCTTTTCATCTCAAGATATTAACATTATAGACATCACATATGAATATAATCATGGCCAGTCTATTTTGAAGAACTATACACCTTGCATTCACAATCATGATTTTAAATTAAATTTTATAGTTTACATTCAAGATGACTAAGAACATAATTTACATGATTTAATTATGATATATATTTATAAATGTTATATGGATATGCATCATATTATTTTTACATTTATCAAAATAACCCAAAAAATGGATGTTTATGGGAGAAGTGTTTGAATGCATGGTGAACAATTAATCATTCTTGTGATTATACAATGTGCATGTATGATGTGATTTCATTTTGCAAGTCTAATAAGTGAGTTTCCTTGAATGTTTAGAAATAAATATAATTACAAGGGAAATTATTGTTTTTTTATATATATATGTGGGGGGGAAATTAATTTCTATTATTTTTAAAATTAAACTCATGATGTATATATAAATATATATATATATATATATATACAAAGGTTATAACGTATATTGGAATGTTATATTACATTACGTTATATTATAATAAAAAATGTGCATGACATGTCGTCGTGTTGTTTTAAATATATGGATATCACATCTGCATCCAGTCATGGTTGTGCGTCAAGCATAACATTGAAACATCTTCCATTCATAATAAACTCATGATTTCAAAGAAATTTTCTGAGATTATCAAGGACATGGATTTATTTGAGAATATTATGTTGTATTTATAATTTTATTTGAGAAACATATTTTTTTTATTGTAATATTTTTTTTGTGAAGGCAAAACAATGTATTAAATTTTGATAAAAAGTGAATTTATTTCACTACTCATTTTATTGATGGATTACAAATACTGAAAATTATTTTGAGTATGAGATTAATCTTATTATGGCATTATATAGATTAAGAATTAAACTTTTCAAAGTGGAATGGGAAAATTTGGATTTTTTAAAGAATATGTAGCTAAATAATTATTTAATGAGTTTGTTTTCATATATGATTTATATTTAAATAATTTAAAGTGGTATGAGACACTTTGATTTAAAGGAATATTTTTATTTGATATATGATGAATGTATTATACATATTACATGATGGGTGAGTCATACTATAGCCTCTCGTTCCATCAGAAAGTCTCACAAGACAAACTATCGTCTTATAATGAGGGCTTTACAGAATGATTATGTGTATGACATTATGAATTTACACATGAATTTGACTTATTATGTGATGGGTGAGGCCCTCTATTGTATGTCGATGCATCAGTATTTTCCATGAGACAAAATAGTTATTAGAATAAGTCTTTGACAAAATGGTTATGTATGATCTTGGCACGAGGCCTTGGAATAATGTTTATGATGTACCATATTATGAATTCCTATATTATGAATCTAGTAATAGAAATTACATGTGATTATTCGACTGGTAGAATAAACATGGTTAAAAATAAATCCCTTATGAAAAAGTATTAATTAGTTAAAATATTTCAAGTTCATGTGGAATAATTTTTTATACTTATGTATATCATTTATGAAGAAGGGTAAATTGTTCATTTCCAATCCTTAAAAAAAGTTTGAGAACTTATCTATAATTTCATGGTTTGTATATATGTGTTTTGATGTCATTTTTAGTGCGAATCCAAACAAGTAACACTTAACTATCCCAACTTTATCCATGCACCTGGAATGTCATACATAAATAAGTATGGTCATTCTCAACTTATAAGTGGCATTTCAAGCATTTTTGTTCAATCGCATTCATTATGTATAATGTATTTTATTTTTCACTCTTAATGAAGTTTTTAATCTTTGAGCATGAGTTACCCTAAAATTTGTTCAAGAATATATCAAGAAAATGGTGTTGACATGTTATAAGAAATGTTAATTTCATGTTTAAATAATGTATTTTATAAAAATGTTTTAAAAGAAAAGTTATTTCTTTATGGTTCTGTTTTGAAACCCCTTATTGGGAATATCCAATTCCCACCCTTTGTTTTAAAAAAAAATTCGTAGCTAAATTTGAAGTCCAAAGTTGTACTCCATTTTTACATGCACAGAAGCGAGGTTTGGATTTTATTTGATTAATTTTATTGGAACTCTGAAACATTGTTGAAGTTTGTATCTAAATCCCACAAACCTAGGCCGGTAAAATTTCCTCTTCTATGTAATGTTTGAGGCTGGGTCTTTACATTAAGGGAGTTCGTCTATATTTTCCATCAATTGATAGGTGTTTTAATGTAATAAACCAATTTATTTTATATGGTGTTTATATTTCTCCATATAAATTTTATATATTGAATCATTAATAATTCATGGTATATTTATTTAATATTTAAATGAAATTATTCAAATTTATTTTAAATCAATGTCACTAAGTAGTTAGGGTTTTCTTAACTCAATTTCTATTCTTTGTGTTATACATCAACATCATGGAATTTATTATGCCATTATTATGTGTGAATTGATATATAAATATTTTATTAATTATTCAATTCTTAATTATATGTATTGGCATATTTCAATATATTCACATAATGGATTAACTATCACATCAACTTTTTATGATAATTAGAAGCATTTTTGTTTGTCCAAATATCATTTTCTTGTGATGCATTTCATTTTTCATGCTATGATTCCTTTTAATGGTGTATTTACTACCCCATGAATATAATTTTTACTTGTTACATCATGAAATTCACAGGATTTATTGTTCCATTTAATATTATTTCATTTCATTTATATTTATTTAAAAATATACTAATGTGGTAAATGATTTATGTTACAATTTCATTTCCTGTAGGGATAATTTATGTTCAAGGATCATTTGTGAAACCCTCTTCTATTAGACCTCATCTAATTTAATCTAATCTAGAGGTGAATTTATTCGACATGATTATTTTCCATTTACTATATTATTTTATAATAACCATAAATAATGTATTTTTATTTAATATTGATGTTTTATTTATTTATATGGAATCATTATACTCCATATCTATGTTTTCTAAAATGTTTTAAATAATTTTATTTATAATGTTTTTTCCTAAATTGATTTTATAAAATATGTGAAATACTTTTAAATTATACTAAAAAAATTTTGATAATGTTTTCTACATGGGACACTTTTGTATCTCTTTATAAAATAATGGAAAGAATGATTATTTTAATTTTATATAAAATGAATATATTTTCCCATCATTATAAAAATTATTTTATTTTCATAATCACTAATAATTTACTATCCATATTTTCAAAAAATCATTTAACCATTTTTTAAATTTTTTTATTTTAATTGCGATTTTCAATATGGAACATGTATTTAACTCAAAAATATTTTCTTGATAATTTTATGCTATTATTATTCATCAATGACACCAAAAAATAATTTTTTATCAATAATTAGGGATATTTTGTGATATTTTCAATCCTATTATTTCTCTCAAAGGATTAATAGATTTTTCCTAGAATTTAACAATGATGTTGTTTTATTTCCATGTGTAAATAAGTCTATAAAATAACATTGTTAATTATTATTGTGAAAAAAAAATGATTGAATGTGTTATGATTATGTTATGGTTGTTTGAAATTACTTATGAATATATGTGATCATGATATAGTTCAATATTAAGGGTGATCTTGATAGATCTACCTAATTAATTAGTTAATAGAACTAAGTTTAACAATTATAGGTTTCTCCAAAGTGATTATATGAATTTACCCAATAGTTTATTCTAATTTTTGGTGAGATTATATGTGTGATATGAAAATTATATTCCATGTTACAAATATTTTTTTTTATTCTTACAACATATTCTATTGTATCCCTCTTTAAGGATTTTTTTCACATGGGTGATGATTATTTACACATATGAATATTGTCTTATGTAAAATCTTAATGTTCCATTTCAAGATTTATGATCCATGTTATGATGGGTATAAATTATATTATGTTATTATCAGGATGATTTAGTATGTCATCAGTCCCTTATTCTTATATTATGATCACTGATGAAAATTAATATATAATTCTTATGTTTAAATTAATTGATAATTTCATCTCACCCTTTATATGATTTAATTTTACCTATTATATGAATAATAATTTTATATTAAATATTTCTAGAATGGTTTCATGTGTGAATAATTTAATGAGAGATGTTAAGTATTTAATTTGGAATAAGATTATATATGTATTATAGGAAAATAATCATTTGATAACAAGAGAATTGTTATGAAAGGGTATATGATAATTTGATAATACTATAAATATAAAAAGTTATTTCTTATAAAGGTGGTCCAATATTTCATTTTATTGTTCTATATATTTTATTGTTTAATATTAGATTCATTTTTAATATCACAATAGAAAAATGTAGATATTGTGTTTTCTGAACTTTTTTTGGAGTGTAAGATTAAGACTATTGTGGTAAATCATAAATATTTATTTATATAAAAACATCCTAACCGTTAATGTTATTAAGAACACTGATAACATCATTAAACCCCTTTTTCAATTTTATAATTGATGTAGTGTCTAAAAAAATAACACACAATAGCTGATATTTTGAAAATATATGATTACATTATCTTTCACAAATTATCTATCAATGAATTGTTATTTTTTTGATTTATATAATAATGAGAAATATATAAATAATTATACCCATATCTTTCTCATCCATTGGAAACCTTCTTCATAACAAATATAAGAATATAAAATAATTGATATTGATCCTTCAATATAATCTAAAAATTATATACAAAAAATACAATTCTAATCATTGAATACTAAATATATTTCATTAATAAAATGGGGAAATTGAGACATAATAACTTGGTGAGTTTAAACAATACGAATGGGTAAACATAATAAAAAAATAACATGAGATATGTAAGGTATAAGATTATATCATATTTAGGATGATCACAAAAAAGGAATCATAGAATCATGATGTCATATCACATGAACATTAATTAAAAAATAATCATTAAATAAGAACATGGAATCACATGAAATGTGGGAACTACATAAAACATGACATAATAAGTATATTTCAAGGCTCTCATGTTTTTTAACATAATAATGTTATCTATTATTAGTACCCATACACTATAATGGACATGGATCACTTCCCACACACCAAGGTATCTCATGTGATGGAAACATTACTAAATACAACAGAGAGATTTGTAATTTTTGGTCCTAGTCATAACATAATATAAATCAAACATATGTGTGAGAAATAGTTTTAATATAAAAAATGTAATCAAAAAGAATTAAAATTAATGTTATATATATGAAATTAAATCACATAATGAAAAAATTAAATATTTTTTCAATATATTTAAATATCATGATACACCATTGAAAATAAATTTGAATCCATTTTTTAGGATTAATAACAAGAAAATACCACTAAAAAATTAGGATTAAAAATATAATTCTTCCATTATATTAAAAAATTATATATGGTTTATATAATAATTATCCCAATCATTAAATTTAATGGGAATCTCGGTGAAAACCCTTCAATGTTGTAATTGAACATAGGTAATTCATAATGGAATTGAATTTGAATAAATTCATTCCCATACAAGTTGATGATTTAGAATAATAGAAGTAGTTATGAATCATCACATAGAAATTAAAAATAATGTTACTATCTATCCAGATAAGTAAGGAAGATGGTATCGTTTGTAGAATACACTTAAGTGAGAATATGACATTGATAATGAACACTATTAGAAGAATTTTTAAAATTCCATTAATAATTAGTTCATTATTTTTCCATTGAAAATAATTGAAATTTAATATTTTATAAAACAATTATAATATGATTACCTTTTTTGAAAATTTGTATTAATAGAGAGTATATCTCCTAGAAAATGACAATGGGGGAGGAAAGATGTTTTTATATGAAAACATGTAAATGATATTGCTTCCGTTGAAAATAACCCATTAATAAAACTGTAATTATATTTCATTTTACATAATTTTAAATAATTTCAATTTACAAATATATATAACTATTTAATATATAGTAACTCTAGAACATAAAAAAAATACATTTGAGGATTTTTTTTGAAAACTAAATAGGAATAAAAGGTTAAAATTCCTTAAAATTTATTAGTGAATCCCACATAATGGAAATAGTGATAAAAATAATAATTTAATAAGATGTTAATTTAAATATCATATTCCCTTGAAAAATTATACAAAATACTTTGGAATGGTCAAACATAGAAATGGGTAAAAAATAGTTGTTCTCTTAGGTTGTGAATTTTTCCTTTTCATGATGCATTTAAAATTATAATTAGACTACCCAAAGAGAGATAGTTTAATGAATGGGATTAATTTAATAAATTATAATGGAAATAGAAAATATTTAAAATTGAATGGGTGTATAAAGGATATATATGATCCATATCAATAATAGAATTCTACACTCATGATAAACAATATTGAGTTGAGTGAAACATAACTTTTTAATAAAAAACTATTGAAGGAGAAAGAGAATTTAAATGAACATAAAATACCATGAGTAAAAAATATTTATGAAAAAATAACAACTATGTAGAATATAAAACATATATAATAAAATTAGTACATAATATAAAACATTTCTTAATGATGGGTGTCATGGAGAAAAACCCCTTATCATATTTACCCTATTAGTTGAACCCACTCTAACTTCTATTAAAAACCCCATATCTATCGTATTAATTAATTTCATAAATTTATTCATCTCATCAACCCAGTCATATAACTATATTATTAGTAATTACTATAGATATAGTGGTCTTAAAGGATATTAATTCCCGATTGAATCCATAGTGTTCATACATGAACATTTGGACACTCCTGCTAAGAATAGGGTCAGGTTGGCTGCTTATATGCTACAACGTTCAGCAAAGCACTCGTGGGACATTTAGGAAGGATCTGGAAAGGCTGATGAGATATAATGGAAGGAATTTATGGACAAGTTCTTGGAGAACATATTTAGAGACACACTCAGACAAGAGAAGGATTTAGAGTTTATGCATATGACACAAGGAAACATTTCCATAATGGAATATGTTGACCTTTATTTGGATTTACAATGTTTTTCTCCAACATTGGTGGAAGATGAGGATTGTTTGGAAAAAGAGTTTCCTAATGGAATTATGTTTGAAATTATGTCCTCATTGAATATCTTTAGGGAGAAGAATTTATAAGTAGTGATTAATTTGGATCTCGTTTGAGAGGGGAACCTGAAGGAGGCTTCCAATACTGGATATGTAGCTAGACAATCGAAGTTTGTGCCTTCAGAGAGTAGGATGCAGCATGACGAGAATCTTAGTCAGGATAGTGGAAAGAAAGCTGGATAGTCAGGAGGAATAGTTTCACCAGATTATTCACTTTTTCTTTTAAACTTGTGTTGTAGGTAGGGACACTATATTACACATATTAAAAAAACAACAGTGGAGTGCTGGTTTTGTGGAAAGATGGGACACCTACAGAAGTTCTCCAGGAAGTAGTGGCATGATGGTGCATAGGGATAAGCTTCTCATATTGAGTTATTGGGAGGAGGGGATGGCACATCACTCACCTGAGTACTTCCGTTCTCTCGGCCTGGTCTCCCTCTCCTAGGGTTTCGACTTCTTCCAGCGACAGATCTCTCGCTCTGGGTGGAATTCTCGCTCAATAATTTGTTTCTATCATTGCCACCTATCCCCTCTATGATACTGCTCTGGTATTCTCCTCTGCTCTATGATATTGCATTCCTCAGCCTCTCTCCAGGCCAGATTTGGAGCACGGGATATGATGAGGTTTTAGGAAAGCATTTTGGTGGACGACAAAGTTCGAGGCACTACTGTGGTTGGTCATTATTCCTAGGGTTTCAGTCCCTCTCCCTTACTGGATTTTTCCCACTTCTTTTTTCTACCAATGGTGACTTTCATTCTCTCTCTCTCTCCCACTCTACATTGTGTTAGCATCCTGGTTTTTTTCCCATTCACATATCTGTACATTGATCTTGTGTTCAAAAGAATCTCTCTATGTCGGTTTTGGATCTCAGGATTCACCGAGGTTTGGGGATGCGACATGGAGGGAAATATATTTAATAGCACTCTTGAGTTGGTCCTTCCTCCTAGGGTTTCAATCCCTTCAGATTTGTTATGTTGTGTACTACTTTATTCTTTCATGTTCCGGAGACGGTTTACAGAAGTGGTTTTCGGTGTATGCGACGGTGTGGGGTTACATTGGATGATTTTCGACAGTGTGTTGATGGCCGCTGTCATTGGTGTTTGATTCATGTTTTTGGTCCTGGTTTGGTAAATCGATGATGGTTTTTTTTGGTCATGTTTGTAGGTGTTTTGTGTTTGGTATTTGTTCCGGTGATGGGGGCAACGACATATTGCTGTTTGGGGGAATTGACATTCTAGTGTGGTATTGAACAACGATGATGATGTAATGAAAATAGAGGATCTATGAGATGGTGGTGGCTCTGATTAGGCATTGGTTGTCGGTGAAGAGGCTAATCAGGATGATGACTCTGGTGATGTGATGAAAATACGGGGGAGATGGTGATGTGATGATGGACGACAAGGTGATGATGGCGGTTCTCGATGGGGTTTCTCGGGATGCTCGCTACTCTAGTTTATTGGGGTTTCTTGTATGAATACGAATTTGGAAATTAAAATATGGCTTTTTGGATTGGTTTATTATGTTATTCTTTGTATAGTTGAAGTTTGAAATTGTATCAAGTTTTTTTGAGGTTCCCACTTACCCAAAAATTGGCACTTGAAAATGAAAAAAAATGAATTTGTTTAGAGTGTAGGAAGAGGGTCTTCTATACCATATTGGTATGGAAGTTTGAGTTCTACTAGCAGAGGCGGTATAGGCAGTGTAAACTGTGCTTTAGTGTGTGAGCACCTATATCAACAGAGTGGTGCTACTTAGTGGAGTTAGATGAACCATAGTGAAGAGGTGTATGACAGTTACATGTTGTGTAACATACAATTGTGGAAAACGCTGATGGTCCATCAACATTGAGAGGTACTATTCTAGATTCTTCAACATTAGCATGTTATTTTTATGATATGTGTGCCTCTAATTACTTTATATCTGCAAATGTTATTAATGGTTTGATCCTAGATGTTGACTCCATGGGCGGGTTGATGAATATCGATACACTGTTGGGAACAGAATCTAAGGATATTTTTTTATGAAAATGATGTTCTCTAGAGACCGGAGAGTATCAATTTCATTGGGATATCTATTTCCTTGATATAGAGGGCTTCGATCTGATTTTTCGTATGGACTGGCTAGTCACATACCGAGCCCACATAGATTGTTACCACATGGGAGTTACATTTTTTATCTCCTATGGGTGATCTGTATGTTCTTCATGGAGATTTGGATATCTATCAAGGCCGAGATGAGACAATTAATCAGCAACTAGGAGAGCTCACATCCTTAATTGTTGTTCTTTTGATGGATAATGGGAGTTTTCAGAAATAGGTCCTTCCACCAGTAGTAGAACTATTTCAGGATTTCTTTCCTGAAGACTTTTCAAGGTTACCACTAGAGAGATATGTGGAATTCACTATTGATCTCATATCGGGAGTTGAGTCGGTATCTATTCCACCTTACAGAATGGAAGTAACTGAGTTTGAAGATCTCAAAACACAATTTTAAGAGTTTTATATGGGTTTTATCTATCCATGTATGTAGCGTTGGGGATCACCAATGTTTTTTGAAAAGAAGGACGACATGATTTTACGCTTGTGTGTCGATTACCGAAAGTTGAATAAAATTACTATGAAGAACTAATATCCTATTCCACATATTGATGATCTATTTGACCAGCTGAAGGGTGATAGTGTGTTATCAATGATTTATTTGAGATCAGGGTATCATCAGGTGAGTGTTATAAATTCTGTTGTACCATGAACCGATTTCAAGAGCATGTATGACCATTATGAGCGCTTTGTAATGTCGTTTGGATTAACACATGATCTAGAAGTATTTATGGACCTTAAAAATGTGATATTTCCTAAATACATAGATATGTTTTTGGTGGTGTTTTTGGACGACATCATAGTGTACTCTATGACTAATGATGATCATGCCACACATCTTGACATCATCATGGGTACACTGAGATAGCATCACATATATTCCAAGCTATCTAAATGTCAGTTTTCAACTGACATGGTAAACATTTTGGAGAACATTATATCAAAAGATGTTATGGAAGTGGACCAAGAAAAAGTGCAGGTATTGACTTTTTGGGAGCAACACAAGAATGTTTTTGATATCTGATGATTTTTGGGATTAGCTGGTTATTACAGGAGGTTCACCCAAGACATTTCTCGATCAGAAGCACAACTTAATAGTTTGAAAAAATAAAGGGATAATGAATTATTGGACATAATAATGGATGAATGCTTTTGAGGAGTTTATGAAATACTTGACATTAACACCCATTTTGACCTTACATTAGTCGGGTGAGGAGTTCACGATGTGTTGTGATGCTTATGGGGTCGGACTCACTATTGTGTTTATGTAAGGGGATAGAGTCATTGCTTATGGTTCTAGAAATTCGAGCCCACATGGATAGAATTACCCTATGAATGAAATCGAGCTTGTAGTAGTGTTTTATGCTCTTAAGTGTTGGCAACTATATCTTTTAGCAGAATATTTTACAGTTATCATAGATGAAAAAAGCTTAATTTATATCTTTTCATAGCGTGAATTCAATATTCGGTTGCAAAGGTGGGTCGAGTATATGATTTCATTTTATATTTAACAAGAATATAAACCTGGAAAGGGGAATAATGTGGCTGATTCCTTGAGTAGGAAAACTCAGACTCTGATGCTAGATGAGATGAGTACATAGTGAAAGAGGATGGATTTTATGGAAGAAATCCATGTGGCAGTACATGAGAATCTGGAGAGTATGACTCAGGTTTCTGTAGTAGTAGTGTCAGCATTCTTAAGAAGGATCAGGGACAAGTATTATAAGGTTTTGGAGTATTTATCCTTATGAGAAAAATTTGGAGGTGGGTAGACACCTTCCGACTAGATATTACACGAGGAAAAGATCATCTCTATTAAATATTAGGTTTTTGTGCCTATGAGTATGTAAGAGGAACTCATGAAAGAATTTCATGCTTCAATTTTTGTGTTACATCCTAGGATGAAAAAACTATACCATTACTTATGAAGACAATTTTGGTGTCCAGGAATGAAAAAGGAGATAGTAGGGTTTTTAAAAAACTATTTTACCTATCAGTAGGTGAAGGAAGAAAGGCAACAAACTGGAGGATTGTTGCATCCATTACCTATTCTAAAATGGATGTGGGTTGAAGTGATTATGGATTTCATTGTATGACTTCCAAAGACTCTTAGAAAGAGTACATATATTTGAGTTGTTGTGGATCAACTAATGAAGGTAGCACACATCATTCACATCATGGAAACCTTTATAGTAGACTAATTGGGAGAACTATATGTGAGAGAGATAGTTCATTTACATGGGGTTCCACATACTATAGTTTTAGATTTTGATTTACGCTTTACATAAAACTTATGGAATGGATTATATAAGGTTATTGGTAAATAGGTTCTTTTATGTAAGAACTCCCACCTATAGAAATTTGGACAGTAGAAGCATACCATACAAGTGTTAGAGGATATGCAGCGAGTATGTGTGCTTGAATTTGGTTGGGAGAAGCATATGGATTTAGTGGAGTTCTCCTATAAAAATAGTTATCGTCCAAATAAACAAAGGTTACCATATGATTAACATTATGTGTCATGGCCCATCCCAGTGGGGCCCGAGCCACAACTCCCCATGCCCGCCTCCAATAGGCTAGGGGCTGGTGACTAGCACCGGGTAGGCATGCTACTAAGCTGGGAGGCATTGCCTATAACTTGTACACACACACACACATCTCCAAGCCCACAAAGCTGAAATGTAAAAACTACAAAAAGGAAAAGATGCATGCATACACTAAAACCCGACCAACAGAGTACGACAGGGAAGTAAAGTATAGTAAAGTAAAACCCATGGCCAAAAGCACAAGCCCGCCGAAACAATGTCTGCAACAAAGTCCAACCAGCAGAGAAATTCAATGGGACTGAAACCCATCGCTGAAGGAACAAAGCTCGGCCTGTCTGATATCATTGAGCACCGTCCGGTCCTGTTCCTCCTAGAATCTTGTCAAAGGCTCGCTCGTCTGCACAAGAAATGACACATGCGGGCAAAGCTCGTGCAGGGGTGAGTATAACAATACCCAGAAGGAAACCCCGAAAACCACAAAAAAAATACAACAAAAGAAAATACCACGATGAAAAGTATAGTCAGCTACACAGTATATGTATATGGAACATATAACAAGAACATCCAGATATACTCATACACAGGAGACCATCGAGAAACCACCACTAAGATCCAGCTCGAAGATTCTACTAAGCATACCATCGAGAGAACACACTCCTAGGTCTGAAGAGAGAGATATGAAGTACTCATTTTGGGATAACACACTCCACAAGTACGTTGGGAACATGATGCTCAGATGAGGATCACAACCAAGTCATGAGGTGATTCCGAAAACTCTGTCCGAGCTAATCTGCTATGCAGAGGATCGACGCCCAGGTAATGTTGGTTACGTCGATACCAAGAACTCTACCTAGGGTTCCAGGAATGAATAGAGGATCCAGATCTAAGTCTCACAGAGGGGATTCCAACAACTCTATTCAGGGAGTTCTGCGGAAGGGATCATACTTCTGTATAAAGGAATTGAAACCAGAACCTTCCGGGGATTACCTAGGGTATGAACCCTAAGAACTAGTCCAAGTCACAGAAGGAAAGTGGCTTAAGAAATGAAGAAAAAGTTACACTACTTGCAGTATGGTTAGATGCCATGTCCCTTGACCCTAGGTACTACCCGTGTCCTTCGTTCAAGCCGTGCAAAACCAAACTACACTGCGTGTAGAAAAGTACAGGTCGTGTTCCTTGACCCTGGGTACTGCCCATGTAACCGACCCATGTCATTCAGCTTGTCGGATAGAAAACAACTACATGTAGTGTAGAAGATATCACACACCGTTTTTAAGTTCCCGGGCGTGCTCCGTCTATGCTGGCCATGTGCCCGTACACGGTCTATTCTTGTGGATGTGTCGCCTGCCCGTGTACCAGTACACGAGGTATCCTGTGTATCTGGCCGGGTCTAGCCGGGGAGGGGTATACACGGTGTGTCCAGGGCCGTGTACCCTTGCCATGTCCGTGTACTCCTAGAGTACACGCTTGGTCATTCGCCGATGAACACATTCCTTGTAGCCCATACTACACGACGTGTAGTCGGGAATTATCCAGAACCATCGTCTTCCTCCGTGTGCCTTGGCTAGCCCTCCCGATTTTGATCCAGCCGTCCGATCATAACGGAACTTTGGATTTGGGGTTGTCCCGCCCCTATGAAACCGATTCCTCCAGTTTTGGGCTTCCGATCGGTCTTGAAAATGTATCCCGATCCGTCCCCACGAAAACGCCCGAAAAATGGGAACTTCCAAACCGCACTGATTCTTCTGTAGTCACCGCCGCACCTCCATTAGGTCTCCTTGATGTTGGATATCTGATTTCAGATCGTTACGTCATCAAACGAATGCGCGATGATAGATTTACTCCGAGAACACATAGGACGCAACGAAGAACATGAGGGGAAAAACAATAATCAACAAGAGGGGCGAACCTCGATCGTTGTTCGTGATGATCTGGGTTTGATGCTGTTAGGTTGAAAACCAAAACAATCTATAGAATCAAAGCCTCAAATCCCCGTATGAACCCGTCCTGCAAGAACGATCGACCGGCATGCTAATTTTTTCGTGGATTAGTCTGTGTTCGTCATGCAAATCAAAAACGGGGAAAACAGAAATAAGAAACAATCATCCTACCTAGATTTCGCTGAGATTGTGGGTGAAGATCCGGTTGTCGAGTCTTCATCGCTGTCAAAGCTTGTCAAGAACACCATCGCCACGTTAGGAGGCTTCCTCCATGACCTCTAGAGCCGCCAAGGGTTTTCAGGGTTTTGGGGTTTGTAATCTTGGACCCTGGCACAAGTCTCTATTTAAAGTGGATAAATGATATTTGGTGCAGTTGATTTTAAAAAGATCTCACTGCAGAAACAAGATTTAAATGAAATATTTTTATTAAATATTTTATTACTACTGCGTCCAAAAACCAGATTTCACCACCGACCTACGCCGGGCGATGTTAGGCCTCACCTTAGGTAAAATCGCTGTTCTGAACACGACGACATCCTCAGATTTCTAATCTGAGCATCCTTTCAAGAGTTATTCCACTTCTTCAGGAAAAATATACGCGCGCGTAATTTAATCGTTAAATTAAATTCAAACATTTGTTTTGGGGATCACTGGGCCATGGAACTGCACACCGTCTCAGAGCCTGGTCACAAATTAATTGCCATATAATATTAAAATAATACATGGAAAAATCCAGGACATTATATCACACCCACCTTAGGGATTTTACTTCCCCGAAAAGCCAAAATAAGGGATACTAAAAAATATTTGGGTACTGCACAAGAATATGATCCTCCCACTCCCACGTGCCCTCCTGGAGATTCTTGTGTTTCCACCAGACACGTACCAAGGGAATAGATCATCCACGAAGGATATTCTCCTACCGATCCTCGATCTCCACTGGGTACTCAGCAAAGGTCGCTCCATCGTTGATGTCCAGCTCGCCCCAGTAGATGACGTGCGATGGATCATGCACGTACCTCCATAGCTGCGACACAGGGAAGACGTTGTGTACCCAGTCCATATGAGCAGGTAGAGCCAAGAGATACGCCACCTTGCCAACTCTACACAGAATCTGAAAAGGTCCAACAAACCTCATAGATAGCTTGTTTCCTCGGCCAAATCTTTGTAATCCCCATTGAGGTGAGACCTGAAGGAACACATGGTCTCCTTCCTTGAACTCCAAGGGCCTCCAACTCCGGTCGGCATAAGACTTATGCTAACTCTGTGTAGTATTCATCTACTACTGGATGACCTGCACCTTCTCTATAGTAGCTCTCACCATCTTTGGGCCCATGAGTGCTAACTCTCAGGGTAACCGGTGAAAACTTCTCTCTGAAGAGATGCTCAAACTTTGACCATGCAAGAGTCTCCTCGTCGTGAGTCTAGATGACCAAACACCACCATCACCCTACTGAGCCCTACAGAAGGATCGCTGCCATGGTCACCATTTGGTCTGCTGGTGTCCTGACCAAACAGAAGACTCTGGCCACCACCTCAAGCCAGTCCTCTACTGCCTGAGGGTCAGGCTCACCTCGAAACCTGAGGGGTCTCTGTCTCTGGAACTCGTGGAGTGCGCTCATCCTGCGCTCCTCCTCCACTGGTACAACGGGCGCTAAACACTGTCCCACAGGTGGTGGAATAACTGGCATACCACCTGGTGGTAGAACTGGGGGATCTGGTCCCTGTATCGATGCTTCATCACTTAGGGGGTCATCCTCGTGATCGAGCTACTGGATCGTAGTGGGTGCGCATCGCAGAGGAAACCTATTTAAAAACAATATGTATCACAGTCCATGAGTATATCTGGATAGATAACTCAAGAGGGACATGGATTCCATAACCCATTCCTATATGATGCATGTACCATTAATTTTCCCCATGCAACTAGTGTTTTCATGTTCTGAGTTGAAAATTTTTTTATCAGAGTCCTGGTGTATGGATACGTCGGCCACTGCACCAAGACTGGGGTCCCTGGCCTGAGATCCAAACTCGAAACACTTAACACTATTACCCCAAACCAACTCACAAACTCTCGGTCCTATGGTAGAACCAACACCCTCTGATACCACTCTGTCACGACCCGTCCCAGTGGGGCCTTAGCTGCAACTACCAAAGCCCGCCTTCGATAGGCCTGGGGCTGGTGACTAACACCGAGTAGGCATGATACTAACATGGTAGGCATTTCCTATAACTTTTATACATGCACACACATCTCCAAGACCAGAAAGCTGAAAATTGAAAACTACTAAAAGGAAAATATTCATGCGTACACTAAAACCCAACCAACAGATTACGACTGAGAAGTAATGTACAGTAAAGTAAAACCCTGGGACAAAAGTAAATACCACCAAAACAATGTCTGTAACAATGTCCAACCCATAGAGAATGGTAATGGGACTGAAACTCGTCTCCAAAGGGATACACCATGGCTTTTCTCCTCTGACTGAGCACCATCCAGTCCTGGTCTACTAAGAATCCTGTCAAAGGCTCGCTCATCTACACAAGACACGACACGTGCGGGCAAAGCCCGTACTGGGGTGAGTATAACAATACCCAGTAGGACACCCCGAAAACCACAAAGGAAATAAAACAAAGTAAAATACCACAATGAAAGGTACAGTCATCTCTACACAGTATATGTCTATGGAAAATATAACAAGAACATATAGATATACTCACACATAGGCGACCATCGCGAAACCACCACTAAGATATAGCTTGAAGATTCCACTAAGCATACCATCGAAAGAACACACTCCTAGGTTTGAAGAGAGAGACACGAAGTACTCATTCCAGGAAAACACACTCCACAAGTACCTTGAGAATAGGATGCTCAGATGAGGATCACAACCAAGTCATGGGGTGATTCAGACAACTCAGTCGGAGCTAATCCGCTAAGAAGAGGATCGGCCCCCGGGTAAAGTAGGTCACATTGATACCAAGAACTCTACCTAGGGTTCCTGGAATGAATAGAGGATCTAGATCTAAGTCTTACAGATGGGATTCCAACAACTCTATTTAGGGAGTTCTACTGAAGGGATTATACTCCTGTATAAAAGAATTGATACTAGAACCTTCAGGGTATTACCAAGGGTAAGAACTATAAGAACTAGTCCAAGTCACAGAAGGAAAGTGGCTCAAGCCATGAATAAAATGATACATGGTGTGTAGTATGGTTACACATCGTGTCCCTTGACCTGGGGTACTAACCGTGTAAACGGCCAATGTCCTTCGTTCAAGCTGTGAAAAACCAAACTACACCACGTATAGAAAATTACACGCCGTGTTCCTTGACCCCGGGTACTGCTAGTTTAACCGGCCCGTGTCATTCTGCTTGTGAGATGGAAAACAACTACAGGATGTGTAGAAGAAATCACCCGCCATGTTTGAGAGCTTGGGCTAGCTCTGTGTACGCTGGCCATGTGCCCGTACATGGTCTATGCCCGTGTCCATGTCACCTGCCCGTGCACCAGTACACGGGGTATCCCGTGTATCTGGCCAGGTCTGGCCGGGGAGGGGTATACACAGCGTGTCCATGGACATGTACCCTACCTGTGTCCGTGTACTCCAGGAGTACACTCTAGGTCATTCACCGATGAACACACACCGTTTAACCCATTCTACACGGCGTGTAGTCGGGAATTTTCCAGAACCGTCGTCTTCCTCCATGCGCCTTGGCTAACCCCTTGGATTTTGATCTAACCATCTGATCATCACGAAACATCATATATGGGGTCGCCCTACCCCTACCAAACCGATTCCGCCAGTTTCGGGATTTTGATAGGTCTTTAAAATGCATCTTGATCTGTCCGCACAAAAATGCCCAAAAAACGAGAACTTCAGAACCACACCGATTCATCCTCCATCGTCGTCGTCGCACCTCCACTAGGTCTCCTTGACGTTGGATCTTTGATTTAGAATTGTTACATCAACTAATGAATGCACAATGATCGATTTCCTCCAAGAACGCGTTGGACGCAATGAAGAATGTGAGGGGGAAAACAAGAATCAACAAGAGCGGAAAAACTCAATCTTTGTTCGTGATGATCCATGTTTGAGGCCGTTAGGTTGAAAACCAAAACCATATGTAGAATCAAAGCCTCAAATCCCCGCATGAACCCGTCCCGCAAGAACAATCGACCGGCGGGCTAATCTGTTCGTGGATTAATACACGTTCGTCGTGGAAATCAAAAAACTAGGAAAAGATAAATAAAAAACAATCATCCTACCTGGATTTCGCGATGATCATTGGCGAAGATCCGGTTTTCGGGTGGTCGTCGCCGGCGAAGCTCGTCCAGAACACCGTCGCCGCTTTGGGAGGTTTCCTCTAGGACCTCCAGAGCTTCCATGGGTTTTCAGGGTTATGGTGTTTGCAACCATGGACCCTGGCACAATCCTATATTTAAAGAAGATAAATGATATTTGGTGCTTCAGATTTTAAAAATATCTCGCTGCAGAAACATGATTTAAATAAAATATTTTTATTAATTATTTTCTTACTATTGCGCCAAAAACCAGATTTCACCACCGATCTGTGCCGACCGATGATAGGCCTTTCCTTATGTAAAATCATTGTTCTGAATGCAATGGAATCCTCAGATTTCTGATCCGAGCACCCGTTCGAGAGTTATTTCACTTTTCCCAGAAAACTTCACACGTGCATAATTTAATCATTAAATTAAATTCAAACATTTGTTCCGGGCTCACTGGGCCTCGACACTACACTCCGTCTCAGAGCCTGGTCTCTAATTAATTCGAATATAATATTAAAATAATACATGGAAAAATATGGGACATTATATTATGATATACCTTGTAGATCATAGCTTTTTTGGTTAAGGTGGGTGATTTATATTTTTTGTGACCAAGTCTAATTCATGAGAAATTAATGTAGGTACAGTTGATTCGGAAACGTATGGCTACAACTCATAGTAGGAAGAAGTCGTATATTGATAGGTGTATATGACCCATAGAGTTTTCAGATAGTAGTCATGTATTCCTTCAGGTTTCACCTATATTGGTTTATCCTATGATATGGAGGTAGGGCAATTTTGCACCCAGGTTTGTGGGACCATTTGAGGTGGTGGAGAGAATTAGGTTGGTGGCGTACCGATTAGAACATCAACAAAAATTATCTTATATGAACAATTCTTACCATGTTTCATAACTAAAAGGTATCTCCTAGACCCTTATCATGTGAATGATGTGGAAGAGGTTGATCTCCAGATAGATGCGTCCTTTGAGGATCATCTGATACGTGTGGTGAGTCACATTGAGAAACTGTTACAGGGAAAGGTTTCACCATTAGTTCATGTGTTATGGAAACATGGAATTGTTCTAGTGGAATCATTGTAATAAGAGGTAGACATGAGGGATCAATGGACCAATCCTTTTGGCCCAGAATTTTAGAGAAGTGCATGAGTGCAGCTCGAGGATGAGATGTTATAATGTTGGAAGATTGTAATACCTTGAAGTTTTTATAGTAATTTAGGGTGTGTTTTCAGGTACATTTTTGTTTTTATTAAGTAACCTTGGGATGTGGTATAACCTGGGTTCTGTTTGGGTGATGTTTCTAAGGAATTGGGAAGATAGGGGGATGTGCACAATTTTCACATGGTTTGTCCAAAACTGTGTGCAAGATAACTATGTGGATTGTGGAAGTCAGTATGGTTGGCACACAGTTTTCATAACCCAACACTGTCAAGCCATGCATGCAGTGGAAGACCACATAGTTGGTGCATAGTTTGGTCTAACCGTGCGGTTACCCAGGTGAATCTTTGTTTACAACACAATATTTTCCTAAAATTGGATTTAAAACCACTCTAACCCCTAAAACCTCACTTATTCATCCTTGTCTCAGGCTTGTAGAATTCTAGGTGTTTCCAAATCCCCCTGTAGAGATTCCATGGTGATTCTAACAACGTTCTTCAAGATCGAAATCCCAGATCAAAGATCCTCTCTCTTCCCGGTAAGTAGATTACATCCCATTGTATCTCCTATTATTTCTATTATCGTTTCTACATCATATCATGGAAGATATCCTTTATTTTCTTGGATCTAAATATATGGGTTGGAATCTATATCTTGGATTTTGGATGTAGAACTATTTTTTCTTGATCTTGATTGCCTTTGATCATAATATTTGTTTTAGGGTTTTAGATCCGAAGATTGATCGACGACGTTGTGTCACTTTGATTTTGGGGAATTATATTAGGATAACTTTTGTCAATAAATAGAGGTAGGTGGTGTAAATTGAACTCCTATAGTCATGATTTATTATATGTGTATGTGGGTTTATGATTTTCTTGTTTCCCTTGATACATTATTTCCTAAATTGAAATAATTAGGAATGTTTAATTGAATTGTCATTACCTTGGTGATTTACTGAGAAGTAAATCATGGAACAAAATAATGGGGGAAGTACCCAAATAGATATTTTGGAGATTGTTTATGTCTTCAGATATTGTAATTGAGATATTGAATTGTTGTGTTAAGATAATTAACTAGGGGAATTAATTATGAAATAATGATGTTTAGCAAAGATAATTAATTTAGATAATTACTTATGGAATGATAATTATGTTGATTGAATAATTAATCTATGAATTAATTAATGTGTTATGTTCTTAGTTATTTTTTTAATTAAATAATGGAAATTTAATCAATTAATTAATCATTGTCTTACTAATGGAGTAATGTGTAAAATTCACTATAATTAATGAATGATTAAATCGATGAGATTCTAATGGTGTTAGACATGGTTTTCTACACCGATTACAGGTTGGGACATAGACATGGAGTTCCCCCCAATAGATATCAAAGCATGATATATTGGGGTTATAGGCATGAAAACCTACATTGAATGATAAAAAGAGTCATAGGGATAATGACTGACAGTCAACAAGATTGTGGTGCTAAGAATGATGACCTACACGAAATGATTAATAACGATGAATGATGATTAAAATGAGAAACACTAATTGAAACTAGAACTAATGTGATGATTAAATATCAAATGACAATGTGATAAATGTTTAAATTATGAATTCTTTTATTTCATCATAAAACTACATGAAATATCTTTTGACTACACACATTTTAGACACAGTTGGTGGTGGACTACTGAGTTGTGCTCACACCCTATTTGGGCCACCTGATCGGAGCCCAAGCAGTCATTGTTGTTGTAGGACTAGAAAAGGTCAAGGCCCTTGGATAGGTTTTTGTTTGGGATTTGAGAAAGATAGAGGGAACCCAATGCGGTTCAGGACCCGTTTTGTAGTTTGTGTATCTTTACTTTTAGTTGCCATGTAGACACATGACATTTTCATTTTCATAGAATGTTTTCCCTTTCAGTTGGGTATTGTTTTTTCATTGTTTGGTTATCATATGATATGTATTTTTTCTGGATATTTATACACTTCCGTATTTGGTTTTTTTTTCTTATGTTGTGATGGCAGGAATGAATAGAAATAACTAAAAAATTATTATATATGTTTGTCAAATATTTTTTCTTTTTACAATAAATGTTAGAGGATTAAAAATGCGAAAGAATCCAATTTTAAGCGTAAACATTTTATTATTCTTTAAAAGGTCGATTAACCGCCTTTTGATGGCTAACCTCTTTTAAATCAACATCTTGACAATGTTAAGTATTATATTTGACAAAATAAAATTCTTCTTTAGAATCGGGACATCAAAATTTACTTTGTGCAAATTTTTGGTATTTTTCCAAAAAAGTTCAATTTTTAATGAATAGTGAAAAATGTTGTATTTTAATTCAAAACCTCTTTTTAATTTTATTTATTTATATGATTAGATTATCTTGTGAATTGGTTTTAATGTTAAATTATAATATATTTTTACCATCTAATCCATTTTTGGTCTTTGGAATTAATTTCCCTTTGAAATCGGACTTAAACTAGTGTCAATCTTTTGATACATTTTGTTTCATAAAAACAGGCTATTTGTTTTGACAGTGGGAATTAATTATTAAATTAATTAATGAAACTTATGTGTTTTTAATTTTTTAAAATAGACATCATTTTTTAATTCGGAATATCAAATATAGCTTAGGGTGAATTTTTGGTAATTTTCTGAAAAACCTCACTTTTTGATGAATAGTGAAACCACTAAGTGGTACTTATAAAAACTAATTTTTCCGTTTAAATGAAATTTTGCCATCTCTGTGTTTTGAATTTAAAAAATCCGACATACATGGTTTTCATTAAGAAGTAAAATGTGGTTCAATGGGATAAAAATAATTTTTTGGTGAATAGTAACTTATTAAGTTTTTAATCGCGATTAGATGTAATCAGTGTAGTTTAAGGTAAGAATAATGTTTTAAAAAAATGAAATGACCTATAAACATGTCCTACCCTCATTGTATGTGTCATGGCCGACCAAGAAAATCCATGGCTCAACTTTGGGACCCCATGGATCCACTTTGGTTGGAAAAAGACATAAATACCTTTTTATTTAATGTTAAAGTAAAAATGACACAAACATGATATGTTTCACTAAAACAATTTTTACATGGGGATATACAAGTCATATTTTTGACTATAAATAGTAATTGGAAAGATAAAAATATTTACTAAATCATAGTATTTGTTTAATAATTTTTAGACATTAAATAAATTAAATTATTTATGACATCATGATGATGCAGCGATGACCTCATTATTTAACGATTTAAATAAAATGGAAAGATAATGTAATATCTAAGAGCTAAACATGTCCAAAACCTATTGGATGAGTGGATTTTTAACCCTTATCACCTTATCTTCGAAATAAATCAATGTGGGACCTTTAAAATCCGAAACTCTTTTGAAAATAAAGTAACATTTTGTAACTTTACAAGAGTGCCCCTCCTCTCCTCTTATAAAAGGCCCCAACCTCTACCTCCTTTCCCATACTCCAAAATCCTTTGACTCGGCCAAACTCTTCCCATTTTGTCTCTCCACTTCCCTCTTTTACTCCTTGAATCCTCACTTTGTGCATAAGTCTTCCCAAGGAAGCATTTGAGATCAAACCAAAGGGAGTTACCCGATTTTAAGGTAATGTCTTCACTTGAGTCCTTTTGTTTTATTTTGCCTCTCCAACCCCCTAAACTATTTTTATTAATTCCTTTTGTAACAAGTACAGTATCTTAAATATACTAGGATATTTTTATAAAAAGTAATAGAGCTACACTTACACACACCTACATCTAATGGTTAAAGAACATACTGTTTCTGTGGATGGTGAATTTCTGCCTCACGAAACGATGATTGTTCAACACTCATATAACACCTTCAGAGGTGGCCATTAAGTTGTAACTATATTTATATATTATATATAATATGTTTATGTTTTAATTAAGCTTCTGAATTTTTTATTTATGGAATAACTTTATGGATTTCGTTATGGGTAAACGCGATATCTTCATTTAAGGAAGTGCGGACTACCGCCCCCTCAAAGTGATGTGATTTGTTAATTCCATATGTGGGACGTATAAAGGATGGATTTAAATTTATTATATATGATGTTATACTATATTTATAATATACATCTATATAATTATTATTTCTTTCCATTAATGTATGAGATAGAAATGAAAGTAGTGTTCATGTGTACGTACGACTTACCATCTCCATGAACGGTGCATTTCATTTCTTATCCCCAAATGTAATGTACTATTATAAGTACATATTTATAATGAATATATATAATGTATGTTACATATAAATGATGAATATAATTCTGGAATTAAAATATACATACCTCTCATTTAGTTTTAATTCCATTAATATGACAAAGAAATGAAAGTAGCGTTCATGCGTACGTACGGCTTACCGTCTCCATGAACGGTGCATTTCATTTCATACCTCTAAATGATTATGTAATATTATAAATACATGTATATGCTGGATATATATGATATATATTATATCAAAATCATGAATATAATTCTGGATATAATGA
Organism: Viscum album; assembly: GCA_963277665.1. Classification (NCBI taxonomy): domain Eukaryota; kingdom Viridiplantae; phylum Streptophyta; class Magnoliopsida; order Santalales; family Viscaceae; genus Viscum; species Viscum album. The sequence goes on along the minus strand of OY728136.1, from coordinate 895,243,038 downwards.
ACCATTGACCACATGAACAACATGTAATTGTAAGAAGTCCACTTTTGACTTAAGAACCAAATATCAACAATTCAAACATTATTAACATAAATGATTACATAATGTTTATAACATGTCAATAATTGATATAAAGGGAATAATGAACTTTAAAAAGGTTCTTAAGAATGTATAAATTAACTCATGTTTATTATTCAGGATGTTAAAGAACGATCGAGTCAAGTCGGACCCGACGTAAGGGATCCTACTCCTCTCTTTCTTTTTAAGTACACTATTTTATCTCATTACTTTTATGATCATATTTATTAAGATTGGGATGTTAATTTATATTAATCTTACTTTAATTTTTATTTTCATATGATGAGAGACCCTATTCTCTCTCATCAATCCATTTTGGGAGATTTGAGTGGCGCCGTTAGGCTGCCGAATTTTCGAAAGAGATCTAACCTCTCTCTTTCTTTTCAAATACTCTCCTTTATGTCACTTATTTTAAGCTCCTCTTTGTTATGTTGGGGGATGTTCTTTTATATTTCTCTTTCTACAAACATTATGCTAATATGATGAGATACCCTATTTGATCTCATCAATCCATTTTTGTATGTTTTATGTGGCGCCTTTAGGCTGCCAAGTTTTCGTAAGGGATTTTTCATCTCACTTTTATTCCCGTGAGATTAATGCTACATTTTACACAATTTCCTTTGAGTGGTTTATGTAATTACCATTATTATACTCTTTGTGTAATATACATTCGTTTTTGAGTATTTACATCAATGATGTATTGTCCTTCTTTCATGGGGTGTATGTTTTGAAAGATACCCAAGTCGGTAAGGGAACCTTTCACCCTCCTTTTTTTAAAAGACTTATTTTGTTATGTCTTTTAATTCATATACTATTATGTTGGGATATTTTCATCTATATCCTTATTTATGTAAATTTTATGTTCAAGTGATGAGATCCCCTTTATCTCTCTCATCAACGCTTTTTGTAACATTTTATGTGATGCCGATAGGCTGTCGTGTTTTACCAAGGGAACTTCATAACCCAATTTCGATTTCTTTGGTTTCAACATGTATTTATTGAATATATCGTCCTTTTAATATGTGTGAATAACCTTTGATTGTTTTACACTTAATATCAACTTATATTTTGTTTATTTATATTTTTCACACATAATTATGAGATTGATTTATCCTTAATTTAAGGATACCTTCTTTATAATGGATTTCATCCCATTTTATATTTCTTTTGAGACTTCACTGTTGTTATGAACCAATTCACTCTTATATGGTGTGTATATTGTCCTTTGACATATTATATCATGAATCCCTTTATTCTCATGAGATTATAAATTTTGGATTAAATGTTAATCTGCTATTATTTGTATTCAAGAGTCTCTCATTTTCTTAAAAACTATTTAACAAAAATATCGTTTTAATTGTTTTAAAGATTTATTATTCTAAATATTTATGTATAATGTCCTTGTTTTCAAAATGGTTTTCAGTATTTATTTTTATGGACATTAATGATTTAAAATTATAATTCCATTAAAAGCTTCAAAGTGGTATGGGACACTTTGATTCAAAAATCTTTTTTAAATGGTTTTTGAAAATGGATTGATTAATTCAATATCTGGGAATTACTTATTGTGATTGAAAATGAAATGTTATTATTGAAATGTTTATATTTTCAATATTTTATGTCTAATGATGGTACTTGGACATTTTACGGGTGGTTATGTGATAAACCTTATGACGGGTGGTGACGTGAATACCAGGACGGGTGGTTACGTTATAACCTCCAATGCATTGGGTATGGAATTAGGCCGTATGGCTATTCCATTAAGTATGTAGGGAAGTTGGCCGAATGGCTATTCCATTAAGTGATATGTGTGGAAGTCGACCTTATGGTTATTCCACTTAAATATGTTTATGTCCCAAGTTACCTTTATATGTTATGTGATCTTTATATGGGTTTTATGGTAATCATTTGGTTACAGAAGGGTAAGTAATGAACTTTTATTCATCGAAGAGTTTTTACTACTTCGAAAAGGTGAAAAGTGTTACTCTGATAATGTATAAAAGGTTTACTTATTGTTTTGAAAAACTAACAGTTTTGATTCCTTGTGTATCCTTTACTGATCTTTTTAAGCTCATCGCAAGTTTTTGAAATGTTTTTCACAGGACTTAGCGTGGAATAGGGTCAAGGATGGGTTCAAGGGAAAGTCGTGCAACCTAAAACATGGAACTATACATGTTTCTTTTTAAGAGTTTTTATTTTATGGAAATTTTAGAAGAATCAACTACTTTGTAATCTTTTGAGATGTAATAGTTATGTCCTAATTCTCTAAAACTCTAAACCTAAAATGATCCTCAATGTGAATTACTCATTTAATTAAATATTAAGTAAGGTTTAAGGCTGGGGCCTTATAGTTGGTATCAAAGTTCGGTTTAGATAACTTTAGAGGTTAGGGAATTCTTTAAGCATAAGTGACATGACCATAATGGTTAGGATTTCAGAAAGAGTCATAGTTTCTAGATAATGTGAATGAGTAAGTATATCTTAGTGTTTATCTTCCTTCTTAGTACATGATGGTTTTGTTGATAGACTCACACTGACCTTCTTCGTTTTAGTAAATGGCTGGATCTAACAGGCACCAAGGTAACGGTGGATAAGAAGGAAACTGTGACAGTTTTCTGAGCGAGCAACTGAATGATATGGGAGCTGCAATGAGAACTCTTGTGTTTATCCTCAACCAACTATCTGGAGTCATGATTGACCACCTAAACCTTGGTGATTTCTATAAGGAATCATATATGCGAGAAACATATCCCTAGGGAACTACAGGTAATAATAATAAAGGTATGTGTGTACAAAAACCTATGTGTCAATGATGTGGAAAGAAACACCTAGGAAAATGTTTCAAAGGGACATAAATATGCTATAGATGTGCAAATGAAGGTCATAAATCATGAACCTACCATGGAAAAAGTAATCATATAGTTGACTCGAGGAAAGGGAAAGAAGTTATTTCTAAGCGATCAATTTAATGTTTTAAATGTGGTGTGCATGGTCATTATGCAAACACATGTCCTATGAAGATGTTTCGGGAATGGGATCACCAAGATCGTACAAATATTCATTTACCCATACCTAATCCCATTCCAGTTGAGGATGAAGAAACTGACAATGACCATTCAAAGGAAAGAGGTATTTTGGAATAAGTTGGAAAGGAATGGTTAATGGATCATAAAGAATGTTGAATGAGTAAGATGTCAATATATAAGGGCTTCAAGAGTTATGGTGAAATTCTTAAGAGTATTAAGTCTCTTTTGATGATGGGGTTACATTAGAAGACTTTTTATATTATGTGTAACACCGATGTTTAATATATGCAAATTTTATTCAAGGAATAGTTATCTTTTCTTTTGTGGACATAGTTATAAAGAACCATTTGGGTTTATATGATCCTTACTTTTGAGGTAATTATGGGTTTCTATATGTTATGATTCAAGTGAAAGCCATGAGATAAAATTGAGGTTAAATTATGTTATGGTTATTTTTGATGATTTTGTCCTTTTTTTGGGGAATGATTTGAGAATTATATAGTTTTGGAAAAAGGACAACACGCAGACCATGTGACTACCCATCGCATCGGACAAAGTTGCGGGAATCGAACACACAACCAAAGTGCGACTGGTATTTATCACCTACCACTGGACTACGTGAAGTCCCTGGTTAGTTTGACTGATTCTATTTAGTTATATGATTTTCTGAATTAAGAGTAAGTTGATTTTGGGTTATTTATGAAAATGATTAACCTATCATGGAGGATATGTGAATAGGTTAATTACTTTTCAATACGAGACTTTAGGAGAAACTGATGTTGTTTGGAGATAAATGTTATGATTTAACTTGGAAGACTATGTGACTAAATACTTCAAATATTTGGGTTTAAATCATAGATTGGTTTACATTGAAGAATTTTATGGACAAATTGTTTATCAGATGGTCCTTGTTGAACTTTGGGTTTTGTTGGAAAATTTTTGGAGATTAAGCATAGATTTTTTAAGGGTTATCCATTTCTAGATTATCTGATCTTGTACTAACCTTTTTGGTTTTGGTTATGGTTAAATCCTAAAGACACGGGAAGTATATAGTTTTCTTTGGTGGATTAGGTGATTCTCTAGAAGTTGATTATAATACTCTTAATAGGAACAAGTCTTCTTAAATACTCGTCTTTTGGAGAAAATATGAGTTTGTGTAAGGAATCTAATAAATGTTGAAAGTCAACATGATAAGTGATTATGTTTCCTTATGAATAAATTCCTCAATAAAAAGTAACGTAAAACAAAATGTAGTCTATTAACTTTTCCTACTGGGGAATCAAATACCATTTAACCCATCACAAGTTTTTTGATTTTCTTATGGATAACTTTCTCCTAGACATGTTTACTATCACTCTCCCTCAAGAACATGACCCTTTGCTTTTTCTTCCATGTCCATGTTTTCCTACACGGAATCCTATTATGGGTTAACTCGGGTGACCTCTGTACTTATCTTTCTTTATTTTAAAGTGATTGTTCTACCGACTCTTGTTTCGATGTGGGACTTTCAAGGATATTTCCAAGATAAATTTTAAAATTGCGAGGACACAATTCCAAAAGGGGGGGGGGGAAGGGTGTAACACCCCAAGTAAATAAAGAATATGAAAATTTCATATTTATCCATATTTGTGAATAAAATATTAATATTAAAGGGGATGCTATCCTCGATGGCGTACCCAACACGCAACAATGAGTTTCTTGGGAATCTTATGTTACCGTCTAATAATAAAATTATATTATTTTAAATGGTAGTTAACGCCTAGTTGTTGTGATGGCGGGAATGAATAGAACTAACTGCAAAATTATTATATATGTTTGTCAAATATTTTTTCTTTTTTCAATAAATGTTAGAGGATTAAAAATGCGAATGAATCCAATTTTATGTGTAAACATTCTAATATTCTTTAAAAGGTCGATTAACCGCCTTTTGATGGCGAACCTCTTTTAAATACACATTTTGACAATGGTATGTGTTATATTTGACAAAATAAAATTCTTCTTTAGAATCGGGACATCAAAATTTACTTTGTGTAAATTTTTGGTATTTTTCCAAAAAAGTTCAATTTTTAATGAATAGAGAAAAATTTTGTATTTTAATTCAAAACCTCTTTTTAATCTAATTTTTTTATATGATTAGATTATATTTTTAATTGGTTTTAAAGTTTAATTAGAATATATTTTTACCATATAATCCAATTGTGGTCTTTGGAATTAATTTCACTTTGAAATCAGACATAAACTAGTGTCAATATTTTGATACATTTTGTTTCATAAAAACACGCTATTTGTTTTGACAGCGAGAATTAATTATTAAATTAATTAATGAAACTTATGTGTTTTGAATTTTGTAAAATAGACATCATTTTTTAATTCTAAATATCAAATATAGCTTAGGGTGAAGTTTTGGTAATTTTCTGAAAAACCTCAATTTTTGATGAATAGTGAAACCACTAAGTGGTACTTATAAAAACTGATTTTTCCGTTTAAATGAAATTTTGTCATCTTTTTGTTTTGAATTTCAAAAATCAGACATACATGGTTGTCATTAAGAAGTAAAATGTGGTTCAATGGGATAAAAATAATTTTTTGGTGAATAGTAACTTATTAAGTTTTTTTTGCGATTAGATGTAATTAGTGTATTTTAAGGTAAGAATAATTTTTTAATAAAATGAAATGACCTAGACACATGTCCTACCCTCATTGGATGTGTCATGGCCGACCAATACAATCCATGGGTCAACTTGGGGACCCCATGGATCCACATTGGTTGGAACAAGACAAAAATACCTTTTTATTTAATTTTAAAGTAAAAATAACACAAACATGAGATGTTTCACTAAAACAATTTGTGAATGAAGTTATACAAGTCATATTTTTGACTATAAATATTCATTAGAAAGGTAAAAAGATTTCCTACTTCATAGTATTTTTTTTATAATTTTTAGACATTACATAAATTAAATTATTTATGACATCATGATGATGCAGCGATGACCTCATTATTTAACGATATAAATAAAATGGAAAGATAATGTAATATATAAGCCCTAAACATGTCCAAAATCTATTGTATGAGTGTATTTCGAACCCTTATCACCTTAAACTCGAAATACATCAATGTGGGACCTTTAAAATCAGAAACGCTTTTGAAAATAATGTAACATTTTGTAACTTTACAAGAGTGCCCCTCCTCTCCTCTTATAAAAGGCCCCCACCTCTACCTCCTTACCCACACTCCCAAAGCCTTTGGCTCGGCCAAAATCTTCCCATTTTGTCTCTCCACTTCCCTCTATTACTCCTTGAAGCCTCACTTTGGGCAGATGGATTCCCAAGGATGCATTTGAGATCAAACCAAAGGGAGTTACCCGATTTTAAGGTAATGTCTTCACTTGAGTCCTTTTGTTTTATTTTCCCTCTCCAACCCCATAAACACTTTTTATTCATTCATTTTGTAACAACTCAAGTATCTTCAATATACTAGAATTTTGTTATAAGAATTATTATAGCTACACTTACACACACCTACATCTAATTGTTAAAGAACATATTGTTTCTGTGGATGACGAATTTCTGCCTCGCGAAACGATGATTGTTCAACACTCATATAACACCTTCAAAGGTGGACATTAAGATGAAACTATATTTATATATGATATATAATTTTTTTATGTTTTACTTAAGCTTCTGTATTTTTTATTTATGGCATACCATTATTGTTTCCATTATGGGTAAACGCGATATCTTCATTTAAGGAAGCGCGGACTACCGCCCCCTCAAAGTGATGTGATTCGTTAATTCCATATATGGGACATATAAAGGATGGATTTAATGTTATTATATATTATGTTACACTGGAATTATAATATACCTCTATATCATTATTATTTCTTTCCATTAATGTATGAGATAGAAATGAAAGTAGCGTTCATGTGTACGTACGGCTTACCGTCTCCATGAACGATGCATTTCATTTCTTATCCCCAAATTAATGTACTATTATAAGTACATATTTATAATGAATATATATAATTTATGTTACATATAAATGATGAATATAATTCTGGAATTAAAATATACATACCTCTCATTTGGTTTTAATTCTATTAATATGACAATGAAATGAAAGTAGCGTTCATGCGTACGTACGGCTTACCGTCTCCATGAACGGTGCATTTCATTTCATACCTCTAAATGATTATGTAATATTATAAATACATGTATATTCTGTATATATATGATATATATGATATATAAATCATGAATATCATTCTGGATATAATGAACCATTGACCACACGAACAACATGTAATTGTAAGAAGTCCACTTTTGACTTAAGACCCAAATATCGACAAAACAAACATTATTAAATTAAATGATTACATAATGTTTATAACATGTAAATAATTGATATAAAAGGAATAATAAAAGTTAAAAAGTTTCTTTAGCAAGTATAAATTAACTCATGTTTATTATTCAGGACGTTAATGAACAATCGAGTCAAGTCGGACCCGAGGTAAGGGATCCTACTCCTCTATTTATTTTTAAGTAAACTCTTTTGTGTCATTCCATTTAAGATCATCTTTACTATGATTGGGATGTTATTTTATATTACTATTAATGTAATTTTTATGTTCATATGATGAGAGACCCTATTCTCTCTCATCAATCCATTTTGGGAGTTTTGAGTGGCGCCGTTAGGCTGCAGAATTTTCGTAAGAGATCTAACCTCCCTGTTTCTTTTTATGTACTCTCCTTTATGTCACTTATTTTAAGCTCCTATTTTTTATGTTGGGGGATGTTCTATTATATTCATCTTTCTCTAAACTTTATGTTAATATTATTAGGTACCATATTTGATCTCATCAATCCATTTTTGTATGTTTTATGTAGCGCTATTAGGCTGCCGAGTTTTCGTAATGGATTTTTCATCTCACTTTTATTCCCATGAGATTTATGCTACATTTTCCACAATTTCCTTTGAGTGGTGTATGTACTGCCCACTATTCTACTCTTTGTGTAATATACATTCGTTTATATTTATTTACATCAATGATGTATTGTCCTTCTTTCATGGGGTGTATGTTTTTAAAGATACCCAAGTCGGTAAGGGAACCTTTCACCCTCCTTTTTTTTAAATACTTCTTTTGTTAATTCATTTAATTCACATACTATTATGTTGGGATATTTTCTTATATATCCTTATTTATGTAAATTTTATGTCCAAGTGATGAGATCCCCTTTATCTCTCTCGTCAACCCTTTTTTTAAAATTTTATGTGACGCCGATAGGCTGTCGAGTTTTACCAAGGGAACTTCTTAACCCAATTTCGATTTCTTTGGGTTCAACATGTAGTTATTGAATATATCATCGATTGAATATGTGTGAATAACCTTTCATTATTTTACCCTTAATATTAAATTGTATTGTGTGTATTTATATTTTTCACACATAATTATGAGATTGATTTATCCTTAATTTAAGGATACCTTCTTTATAATGGATTTCATCTCATTTTAAATTTATTTTGAGACTTCATTGTTGTTATGCACCAATTCACTCATATATGGTGTGTATACTGTCCTTTGAAATATTATATCATGAATCCCTTTATTCTCATGATATTATATAGTTTTTATTAAATGTTATTCCGCTATTATTTGTATTCAAGAGTCTCTCATTTTGTTAAAAACAATATAACAAAAATATCGTTTTAAATGTTTTAAATATTTATTATTCTGAATCTTTATCTTTAATGTCCATGTTTTCAAAATGGTTTTCTGTATTTATTTATATGGACATTAATGTTTTAAAATTATAATTCCATTAAAAGCTTCAATGTGGTATGGGACACTTTGATTCAAAAATCACTTATAAATGGTTTTTGAAAATGGATTGATTAATTCAATATATGGGAATTACTTATTGTGATTGAAAATGAAATATTATTATTGAAATGTTTATATTTTCAATATTTTATGTGTAATGATGGTACTTGGACATTTTACAGGTGGTTACGTGATAAACCTTATGACGGGTGGTGTCGTGAATACCAGGACGGGTGGTTACATTATAACCTCCAATGCATTGGGTATAGAAGTCGGCCGTATGGCTATTCCATTAAGTATGTAAGGTAGTTGGCCGAATGGCTATTCCATTAAGTGATATGTGTGGAAGTCAACCTTATGGTTATTCCACTTAAGTATGTTTATTTACCAAGTTACATTTATATGTTATGTGATCTTTATATAGGTTTTATTGTAATATTTTGGTTACAGAAGGGTAAGTAATGAACTTTTATTCAGCGAAGAGTTTTTACTACTTAGAAAAGGTGAAAAGTATTACTCTGATAAGGTATACAATGTTTACTTTTTGTTTTGAAAAACTAACAGTTTTCATTCTTTATGTATCCCTTACAGAGCATTTTATGCTCATCCCAAGTTTTTGAAATGTTTTTCACATGACTTAGCATGGAATAGGGTCATGGATGGGTTCAAGGGAAAGTCATGCTACCTAAATCATGGAACTAGACATGTTTCTTTTTAAGAGTTTTTATTTTATGGAAATTTTAGTAGAAGAGACTACTTTGTAATCTTTTGAGATGTAATAGTTATGTCATAATTCTATAAAACTCTAAACCTGAAAAGATCCTCAATGTAAATTACTCATTTAATTCAATATTAAGTAAGGTTTAAGGCTGGGGCCTTATAATCATGATCATCACTTATCCTTGAATACAAATATATATCAATCATTAACACCGCTCTAAAATAATCTAGATAAATTTGAAATATTTTGATCATTAATGGCATAAAAATGATTGATGAATCATTATGACCAAAAGGAATTACAACATATTCATATTGTCGATAACCACTCTTGGATTTTGTCTTTGAAATATCCTCTTTCCAAACCTTAAATTGGAGATATATTGATCGTAGGATTATATTAGAGAACCACTCAGCCCCCCAAAATTGAACGAACATATAAAAATTTGTTGAAGTTGATATAGATTATTTATTATTTATTTTTTAAGTAAAAATAATTTACACAAAACCATAGATTTTAATCCATCTTTTTGACTGACAAGACCAATACATCCCAAAGAGACATGCTCGACCGAATGAACTCATTTCATTCTAGCTCTGAAAACATAACATTGTTTTCCATTCATTCTATATGGGAAATCTTGTAATATAGATGTGAATAGGGAATGTTCCCTTAAAAGAGATCTTTCATAAACTATACATCCCTTTTGGGTGAAACCCTATGAAATTTTAACGAATGAAATCCTATAAGTGATAAAAAACAATAAGAAATCTTCTGTTATTAATCAATATCATCAATGAAAAATACAATACCACCAAATGGTAAGAGACTATTCGAATTAATGGTTCCAACAATCCTATTGCACCAGACATTAAATTATAGTCTCCTCTAAATAGATTCTCTACACCGTCCTTAGTCCTAAAATGAACCCTTCAGTTATAACCATTGATTCGATCCTTGAACATTATCAACCAATCCATTCCAATGATTATTTCATAGAAACAGATTTCATTCATAAAGAAATACCATATCAACTCAAATCAATCAAAAAATATATAAAATGATCTACCCATGAATGCTTGACATACTATTTAACCAATTAGATTTTTATATTTGAATACAGAATGCATCATCTCATCATCTAATGTTATTAAATAAAAAACATGAGAATATATAAATGACTGGGAATAAAAAGTATAAAATCCATCCTGCATAAGGGTAACAATAAAAAGAGTATTTTCTATCATAGATGATGGTCTGGAATGATAATATATAATCACTTTCTGGGATACATATAATTTTATACACAATGTACACTATTATCTATTTCATTAATGATATTTCCCTTTATGAGGAGTCATGGTATTCCTTAAATCACCATGGAATGCTCTGTTATACTGATAATGATTATTTTGATGTCCTCATATCGTTGAAGAATAATATTTATATGAAAACATAGATTTGTCCCAAACACCCTACCATGAAGATATGTGACAATTAAAATGATGATTCTCCATCTGATTTAAATTTTGGAATGTTCTATGTTGTTTTGTACACACCCGCTTCATGTGGTTGAACAAACCACACTGGAAAAATCCATCTTTTCTATTGGGTCTTCGAGAAAGATTCAATGATATAACTGTCTAATTGAGAGTTATCCCTTGGCTTGGAAATATGTTTCCCTCTTTCTCTTTCTCCTAGAATTAGAGTTCCCACCATTTCCTTAGGTATCAATATTCATCCTCCAACCATATCTCATGATTTGTCCCTTCATGATACCATGTCTATAATAAATATATATATAATCCATTATATAGATTATTAAAATCATCGAATTAATTCCCTTTCTCTGTTATGATTCAAATATAAGTTTATCTAAGGATTCACATGTATAACATTCAAGTTAAAATAAGACTAAATTCATAATTTTATATTTATAAATTATCACTAACAAGGTTTCCTATAACAAACTAAATTTTTTTGTCCTTTTTGATATCCTAAATGTATGAAGATAGAATTATTTATTAAACAATCCATCAAAATACTCCCAACCAATTACACGGTCAAATTTAGCATGAACTGCTAAATCTAACCATTAGTGTCGAATATACTCCATCATATACATTTCTAAATTGACTTTCAACTCTGCTGGTATACCAAGGAATTCGAATATTTGATTAATCATGTTCATCTAAACCTCTCCCTTTTTGAGTTTGAATAACCTTGAAATATGGGTTGATTTTTCTTCTAGAACTCAATGGAATGATCCACTTTCCATGGTTCATCCCCTCAGTTCCCTCTATCCACAACATGAATAGATTGGCATATACTCTGATCCATCTGTTGGTTCACCTGTGGATCATGTCCAACCACATTCTCATAAAGTTACTATTGTTATTTCTATGAAACCTATCTGGTTCCATTTTCTATGAACACAACAAATTCCATATGTTTTACTTTCTAGAAACTGAATTCTTACCACATTGAAATTCTACCACATCACATCTATCACCACATTATTGTCCAAAATTCAATATATTTTTCCTTAAAACAATTTTTGAAAATTTATCCATGTTTTATAAAATCAAATCATTTTCTAAATAAAAATATAATACAATTACAAATCCTCACATTTGAAAAAAACATTAACAGGTTTCAAAAATCAGAATCATTATACCGACTAAAAAATCATTACTAAAAATAAAATATTCACTCCTATTGGGAATTCATTTCTAAAATTCATTTCATTATTTTCTCATTTCCTATACCCATGATGACGGGATTCTAGTTCTTATATGTGTCTCTAAAATAATTTTTCACCCATCCTTAAATAACATTATGTTCAATAAAAAATTGTTAGATACATATATTTATTCTATACATTTCATGTTGAGATAATCCTACTACTTTCTACCATTCCAACTACAAGGATTAATCAGATTTATTATAAACTCCAAGAGAGAAATAGTTAAATACAATGTATCGAACAAACTGATACTACTTGTAAATCAAGGACCAAAAAAATAGATACCACTTATTGCACACTGATATTGAGAACAACAAAGTCTCATACCCCTAGTAGTATCCGACCCCTAGTTAATTGATTGAGAAGGTGGAAGGACAATACATGGCCTTAACCTAAATCACCAAGGTTCTAGAGGCTGACACTAAATTACAATGGATTCAATATTATTGGGGGACAATATTTCATTTTTGAAGGAAGACACACAAACAAAAACCACCAAAACCAAACAACCACTAAAATGATTCATGATAACAGTGTATTAAAAATCAATGAAATACCATTTATATTAGACCAAACCACAATATAACACTAATAACCTCAATTTACAAATAATAAGGAAAAACTAAAAAACCCAAATATACCAAAGTCATAACTCTATATCCCCAGACATGTTCTGTGATCCAACTATAATAAATACCAAGAATCATAAATTAAAACTATAGAAATGAGAAACATTTCCTTTACCAATGTATAGAAAAAAATATCTATAAAAGAACAAACATGCCAATTTAGGGGTTAGTAATGACACCCAGTAGGCTTTCCCCCAAATTACTTCTTTACTCACACCACTAGGATATAATAAATTAGATCATTTAAATATTAAATTTTATAAAAAACGAAATTTTAATAGTTAAAGAATCAATTAAAAAATAGCTACATACTAGAAACATTTATTAGGAAATAAAAATAACATTTATTCGAACCATTTCACATTTCATTTTGGCATACCCATTATAGGATTCACACACACACATCGACACAAGCGTACTTCTCTAACAGATCCACACTCATATACAATTTCTTGTTCATACACTAAGTTGTCACTAAGTATCCAATATCCTTGTTCCCAATGACACATTCCTATTAGCCTTTGTCTCATCCCTTTTTTAACCCAATGGTACATTTGAATTATTAAATCTCACATCAAAAACAAGAACACAGAAAACCAGTGTATTCCAAAAAAAATTGAAACCAACCATTCCAAGATATTTTAATTAATTTTTTATCTATTGAAAACCTTTTAAAAAATAAATTTTAATAAATCATACAAAGAAATATTTTCAAATTAACCTGTTAAAATAATAACAACAAAGAACTCTGAAAAACCAATTTCCATAAATCCACAAATCCAGAAACTTGCACGAAATAATGTTTCGAAAATTCTGAAAACATCATGTTCAAGATATATTTCAATCAATTAGAAAAATTAGAAAATAGTCATTCATGTACTACTAAGAAGAGTCAAGAGTGTTTCCACATGCCTCAAGAAATATGGTAAGAATGAAGAGAGACATGAAATCACCAAAAAACATGATAAATCTAAAAAACCCACCATAGATATATTTATATATCATCTAAATAGCCATATCTCATCATTGTTTTCATAAAAATTCATAGATGTATTCCAAATAGACTAAAACATTGATTTCACAAGAGGGAAGGAATGCTGATCTATTAAAACTGCAAAAAAAAATGACATACGAAGGGAATCAGTTTTGAATGCACCAAGATTTTCCTCAACATCGCTTCTGGTTAGAAGGGTAGATTCTTCACAGTCTTTAGAAATATAAAAATATGTGTTAGGGGGATAATTTTTGAAAAATTAGGGGCTTATGTGTTAAAATTAGTGATATAAACATTTTTATTATATCACTATTAAACCAAACATGATTAGTCAAAATATAAGGTAAACCATGTGCTAACTATATGCCATCCTCTGCCTCAAGGAGAACTTCACAGGGTTGGCCCAAATGGTTAGTCAAAATATGCACCGACCATGAAAAATACCTATATCATAAATTGAATGATTTAATATGGGTGACCACATGGTTTATCCAAATATTGCACGAGACCATTAACACTTGTCTCATTGTGAAATATTTCTAATAGTCGTTTCATGGTTTCCACTGACCATGCTCAAACTGTGAACCATTATAAAATAAAAAAAAAACATTCCAAAAGTCCTCCAAACTCTCCCAAACATTACAAAAAGGAAATATATACATAAAAATAATAAATTAATGGTTACTTATGTGAAATTTGTGTTCTACATAAGCTAATTCTTAAAATACAACAATTGATATCAAAGAAAATTTATACTAATATATATTGATGTGTTTTTACTTTATTTAGTTACTAAATGATTATTAATTTTGGATATAAAATTATTTGTTAATAAACATTGTTACACTAATGAATTTTTTTGTAAAATAAATTCTATTTTTTATATGGAAGGTATCAATGTTGGATCTATTTAAAATTTTAATCATATTCCACCACTAATTTTTTTTTTGTTATTTTATATAAATATTGGAGATCTATAATGATGACTTTTCTGATCAACATTTGGGTTGATAACTTTTTGATGATCACTATAAAATATAATATTCATGATAAGAAGGTTTATTATTCTAAATTTTTTGAGATATTATATTATCAATTGAATTAAAATGTTAGAAATTATTTAATATGTTCAACGACATTGATATCTATAAATAGATGTCATCTTGAGAAGTTATAATCAGTATTTAGTGTAAATTAGAAGCTACAAATTTTGGAATATCAAATGTTATCGAAACTAGAAGATCTATTCATAGAGACAACTACCAAGACTTTTATTTTCTACCAAGGGATTCAGTTTCCTTGATTAACCAATGGTCTGTGTCTATTATAAAAAATTTAATGTCTCTTGTAGAAAATCACTGGATGATGAAATTTTATCATAGAAGATAAATTATATAATTTCCTATGAGTGGGAATAAAAAATAATGGTCATTTGTGATTCATAGAATTTAACTAATGATACAATTGAAGATTTAATTGGCACTATTATATAGAATAATTAATGAATTAAATCTTCTGATGAAGAATCGTTCTCATTTTAATGTTATACTTCTTCATGTTATGATAACATTTATTTATTTTGAAAGAATTTATCATATGAGAATTGTAATATTTTATAAGAAACATGATAATGATAAAGCTAAACATTATAAGGATGATTCAAAGATAACTCTTTTAACTATTGAAATATCAGAACATTCCAATATATTGATAAAAATATACTAGAAAATTATACAATTTTAAAATAATATGAAAATTTTTTTTCCTAAGGAATACATTTTACAAGGAAATTATAGGTCTAAAACTAATATTTATGAGAATAAATATTTAGTTTTAAATATAAAATATAAAATATCTAGTTTTTATAAACTTCAATAAATTTTTACAATTATATGTAAAATTTTTGATATAATGTATAAACAAATTTGAACTCATGGTAAAAGTCTCGAAATATGTTTTACAAGTAAAAAACTATTTTTAGTAACAATTATTGTATTCCAAAATCTGTACATTTTTCTTCCAAGTTCTACAATTGTGTAAAATGGAATAAAAATTGCTCCATATGTAAAGTATAATTCCTATGACATCATATTTCATTTTTCCCTAAGGAAATTAAATTTTTCCCAAAAAAATTATTACAAATGGGGTTACCTATGATTTTTCTTTCTAAATGTACTAGAAGCATTATGTTTTTGGTTGAAAAAATATTTGATTTCTTCGGTTAAAAACATATTACAAAAAACAAAAATATTTGGTACATAGATTGTGTATGTTCTAGAACATGAATAGAAATAAATATTTCTTCAAGAATATAATCTACATGAATTGTGAAAATGTAAGATTCATATAAAATTATCAAGGAGAGATTATTAGAATATGTGACATTGTTCTTCATGGAAAATATCTTAATCTAATTTTTTATTTTTTTTAGGTATTACAAAAATACTTATAAGCTTGATGCAATTATCTAGTGAATGTAATACTGTGAACATTAAGAATGATATATGTTCAGCACATAGTTCTAAGGATGAATACATTCTTTATACCAATCAGTATGGGAATGTTTATATGGTAAACATAGAAGAAATTACGATCTAATAACTTCTTTTCCATAGCGAAATCGAAGATCAATCTTGGTTATGGAATAGAAGGTTAGGACATTATAATTTTAGAAACATTTATATGTTTACTAACAAAGGAATTCTTATGGATGTACTGAAACATAGGTTTTATACATCAAAAGCATGAGACCCTTTTTAATATAGTACACAACATAAGTCAGGATTTAAATATATTAGTGATTTATAATTTTTTTTTGTAGTTATAGTTAGTTCACATTGATTAAATTCCCCTGCACATACTTGAATTATTGGATGAAAATAATATATAAATTTCTTAAATGATGATTATGTTAGATATAAATGGTTATTTTTTATATCAATAAAATATTTTACCTGTTTAATTTTAAAACTTTTGGAGCCAATGTAAAAAATGTGAAAAGACTATACATAATAAAAATTCATAGTGATCATGTTGGAGAGTTTTTAATATATTTTTAGGTATATTTTTACTAATAATGTTATTGAATACAACATTCCATCACCTATAACCCCCCATAAAATAGTATATTTAAAAGAGGAAATAAAATCGTTAAATAAATAATTAGAATCATGCTATGTGAATACCTAACATATAAAAATTGTTGGGATAAAAGGTTTAGAAATTCCATATATACTATAAATGGAGTTTTAATTAGATGATTTTCTAATAAAACACCTTATGAGTTGTCGATAGGAAGAAAATGAAATTTTTCATATTGCAATGAATTTGGTTGTAAAGTAGTCATCTGGAAAAATAATGATAATCTACATAAGTTATTATTAAAATCTAATGAAGAGATCTTTAAAGTTATTTCAATACATAAAATACTTATAGATTATTTAATAAAAAAATATTTTACTATAGAGGAAATAGTTCTTGTTATGTTTAATTAAACTTATCCCTTTGTTTTCAAAAAACCCCAACCTACATCCTTGGATACTATTTTTAAATATAATTTTCAAATTTTACTAGAAAGTTATTCTTATAAAGAAATATGTAAAGAATTAGATTATATAGTTCATAATCAAGATTATTTTCATCCAATTTTTGAATAAAAAACTTTTTAAAACCCTTGAAATATGTTCTTTATTAGGAATCATCATAGTGAAAGTGTCATTTTTTATGTAGATCAAACAATTATGAGTAAAAGTTCCGTATGAAATGAAATTGAACATCTAGCTCTATTATCCCAATCTTAACCTAAGAATCACGATGAGTCTTTATTTTATGAGGATTATATTAATGTAATGCAATATAAAATCCATGAATTTGAAAGGATCAGTGTTTTTACATTAGTTGAATAACTTAAAGAAAATATATAATTGGATTTAATGGATTTTTTGAAACACATTTGATGAAAATGGAATATTTTTAGACATAAATCTAGAATTGTTTCTAATGGTTATAATCAACATGAGGAAATTGATTATGAAGAAACTTATAATCTAGAATCATAATGTGACGATATTCAAATACTTTTATACTTTTCATCATTCTTCAATTTCAAACTATTGAAAATGGTTTTGAAGTGTTATATTCTTAATCGATATGTTTAGGAGGAAGTATATGTTAAACCACCACCTAGTATATAAAATTTAAAACATCCACAACATGTCTATAAACAAACCAATTCTTTATATAAATATGAACATGCCTATATAACATGGTATGAGAGATCAACTGAATTCTTGTTATAATTGTTTTTGTAAAGGGAGATGCAGATCCATGTTTTTTAAAGAATAATTTAATAAAATATAATGATTGTAAAAATTTATAGTGATGAAATTATATTAGATTCAACTCAAAAAACATTAAATGATTCTATTGTGGAAGTTATGAAATCTTTTTTTTAAACGAGTATGGTCAATGTGTTAACATATTTTCACTATTTTTAAATTTCACAAAAACCATAAAGAACATTATATATCAATAAAAGTATATATGAAAATCTTATTAATAAATTTTTGAACAAATATTATGAGAGTATTTATACTTTTTTGGTGCCTCTTATACATTATATATTGATGATGTTGAGAATGAAATTGATCAAAAAAAATAAGGGTATGATAAGAATTTTACTTTACGTAATTTTTTGTTTTAGAGATTTAATGTTTTCAATGTTTTTATGTGGATGATATCAAGATAATCCAAATGAATAACATATTAAATATTTGAAATGATTTTTTATCATAATGTAACTACAGATATATGTATTTTCTATTTTTTGGAAATGTTTTTGAGTTTTATTCTTTTTTATATATAGAATTTGGTGGTTGTAGAATGGATAAATAATTTACATATATTAATTTTTATTTCTCAGAAGATTAATTAGTTTCTTGGTCATTTAAGAAACAACCGTCAGTAGAACATTTCCCTACTAAATCCAAATATTAGGATAATGGGAGTGCTCAAGTGTTTTGGATGCGACAAGCATCCACATAATATGGAATAAGTATTACTAAAACTCAAATACTTTTTGATAATTCATGTTCCATTACCATAAATAAAAACCCCAAAAATCACTCATGTGACGATCACATAGATATATAAAACCATTTACTTTTGGATAACACACTTAAAATAGATAGAATTTTACAATAAATTAGAACATAATAATAACATGGAGAATTTTTTACTAAACCAATTAGTTTCAATGGATTTTTTTATATTATACAGAAGATAATAATGATTAATGTAAGGTCTTCATACATATCTAGTTATTTCTTACTAATCTCCCTATATTATGATATTCTTTTTCAGAGTAGAGAATATATTTTTAATGTTTTTCAAAAAATATATTTGTTTAAAACATTTAGTATAATTAAATAGTTAATTTTATAAATTTTTTATCATAATTACTTTCCCATAAAAACACTTATATAAACTTTGTAAGAGTTAGAATTCTACAAAAATTATTCAGACTCAAAAAATGTTTTAAAATTTCTGAACTCAAAATTTTCATCTATTTTGAAATAAAAAAAATTTCAATCAGTTTCACTTTTCATAATGATTGAATTACATTTTTTAAAGAAATTATAATAAGATTATTTTCATAATCAAAAAATCATAATAATATTTTATTTCAACACTATCATAATATGTTTATCCAATAAAAACAAATAAAAATAGGTTAATCGTACAGATGAATCATTCCTCTCAAAAAGGCACTCTTCAATTATTTTATTGTTTTCACTGTTTCATTAAAATAGTTTACAATTGATGTTGTACTTTCTGTTTTTAGATTTGTTTTTTTAAAAAGTTTGAAAACCATTTCTAATCCAAACAATCCTCACTTGGATAGAAATACAAAAAACTGTGAGGGTTAAAAAATTATTTTAAAACATTTTGTAGATCAACCTTGACCAATAGGATAGAAGGCTTTATTATCTCAATTGTTGGATATCTTATGGAATTAAAATTTTCCTACCCAATACCTATATAAGGGCAGGTCACTCTATGTACCAAATCAATTCTCCAGAGACTTTTCACCCAAGTTACTAACCCCTTCAAATCACTTATCCTAATAGTTTTTCTTTTAATTCATTCAGAGATTTCTGAATCCAGATCTGATTGCCAGAAAGGGTGATTATGATTAGTGGTTTGCGTTTAGGGAAAGGTTTTTTGAATGATTATGGTATACAAAATATATGAATACATATTTAGGAAGGTCATTTCAAATGATTTATGGGAATAATTCTTTGTAAAAATATAAGGATTTGAGTATTTATTATCCATATTTCTTTTCAGAGTTCTATTATATATTATAGTTTATTAAGGAGGATTATAAGGCCCCAGCCTTAAACCTTGCTTAATCTTGAGTTATTACAATATTACACATTGAGGATCTTTTCAGGTTTAGAGTTTTAGAGAATTAGATCATGAAACTTGCATTACATTCCACATTTAATCAAATTGGTTACATAAAAGACAATATTCATTCTTCCCATCAACAGAAATCTATTTAAAATAAAACAAAGATTCTTTCTTGACACATCCTTGACACTATCATCACATCATGTACCTTTCCCTTGACCTGTGAAAAACATTTCAAAATACTTGGGATGAGCATAAAAAGCTCAGTAAGGGTTATAAAAATATGGAAAGGAATCATGAGTTCATATATACATAAGAATGAAATCATACTTTACCCATAAAACATAGGCATATCAAATCATGAATAAATCATAGAAAACATAAGACATAAAGGTAACTTGAGGCATTCATAACATTCTTATGTAGGGAGTAACCCTCTTGGTTACGTTTGGAATACCCATCACAGTATATTCCCTAAATCTCTTCAGAGAAACCTTAACGTTTCACTCCTTCGCGTTACCCAATGCATTGGAGAGCTATATTGGGCTCACCCGCCCTTAGTTTATCACGGAACCACCCGTTCTTCATAACAATGCCCAAGAACCATAACATAATCGTATCACATAAACATGGATAAAGGAAACATAACATTTCCACATTTCAATCACAATATAACATTTTAGGATATTGAAATAATGAATCCATTCAAAAAGAAACCATTTCCAAAACCATTTAAAACATTTAATAAAGAGATTTTTGAAGCAAAGTGTCCCATACCACCTTGATGCTTTTAACATTTTAAACCATTAATATCCATATAAATCCTTAAAAACCATTTTGAAAACATGGATATTAATAAGAACAAATAATTAAAACATTTAAAACGATATTTTGGTTAAAGGGGTTTTACTAAAATTAGAGACACTTGAATACAATAATCGAGGAATACTATTTAGTCAGAACTTTATAATATCATGAGAATAAAAGGATTCATGATATAATACTCCAAAGGACATTATATACACCATATAAGAGTGAATTGGTGCATAACAACAATGAACCCTCAATAGAAATGTCAAATGTGATGAAATCCCTTATAAAGAAGGTATCCTTAAATTAAGGACAAATCAATCTCAAAAATATGTGTGAAAAATATAAATACACCCAATATAAGTGGATATTATGTGTAAAACAATAAAAGTTCATTCACACATATTCAATGGATGACATATTCAATGACTACATGTTGAACCCAAAGAAATCGAAATTGGGTTAAAAAGTTCCCTTGACAGCCTAACGGCATCACATCAAAATGAGTTGATGAGAGATAAAAACTGTATCTCATCACTTGGAAATAAAATTTACATCAATAAGGATATATGAGAACATATCCCAACATAACAATATGTAAATTAAAATACCCAACAAAATAAGTCTTTTAAAAAAGAGGAGGGTGAAAGGTTCCCTTACCGACTTGGGTATCTTTCAAAATATACACCCCATGAAAGAAGGAAAATAGATCATTGATGTAAATACTCATAAATGAAAGTATATTAAACAAAGAGTAGAATAATGGGCAGTACATACACCACTCAATGGAATTTGTGGAAAATGTAGCATAAATCTCATGGGAATAAAAGTGAGATGAAAAATCCCTTACGAAAACTCGGCAGCCTAACAGCGCCACATAAAACTTCCGAATATGGATTGATGAGATAAAATAGGGTATCCCATCACATTACATTAAAATTTACAGAAATAGGAATATAAAATAACATCCCCCAACATTACAAAGATGAGCTTAAAAGAAGTGATATAAAGGAGAGTACTTAAAAAGAAAGAGAGAGGTTAGATCTCTTACGAAAGTTCGGCAGCCTAACAACGCCACTAAAAACCTCCAAAATGGATTTATGAGAGAGAATAGGGTCTCTCATCACATGAACATAAAAATTAAAGTAATATTAATATAAAATAACATCCCAATCATAAGAAAGATGAGCTTAAAAGAAATGACATAAAAGAGTGTACTTAAAAAGAAAGAGAGGTGTAGGATCCCTTACCTCGGGTCCGACTTGACTCGATCGTTCTTTAATCTCCTGAATAGTAAACTTGAGTTAATTTCTACATCCTTAAGAACCTTTTTCAAGTTCATTATTACTTTTATACCACTTATTACCATGTCATAAACATTATGTAATCATTTAAGTTAATAATATTGGTTTTGCCGATATTTGGTTCTTAAGTCGAAAGTGGACTTCTTACAATTACATGTTGTTCGTGTGGCCAAATGTTTATTATATCCAGAATTGTATTCATTATGTAGATATCATATATGTCATATATATCCAGTACATGAATTCATTTATAACATTACATAATCATTTAGATGTAAGAAATGAAATGCACCGTTCATGGAGACGGTAAGCCGTACGTACGCATGAACGCTACTTTCATTTCTATTTCATATTTTATAGAATGGAATAATAATGATATAAGGGTATATTATAATTACAGTATAATATAATATATAATATCATATTTCCATCCTTTATACATCCCACCTATGGTATTTAACGAATCAAATCACTTTGAGGGGGCGGTAGTCCGCACTTCCGTAAATGAAGATATCCCATATACCGATAATGGAAGCCATAAAGGTAAGACAAAAATGAAAAATACAGACGCATAAATAAAACATAAACATATTATATATCATATATAAAAATAGTGACATCATAATGGCCACCTTTGAAGGTGTTAAATGAGTATTGAACAATCATCATTTCGGGAGGCAGAATTTCACCATCCACGGAAACCGTATGTTCTTTAACCATTTGATGTAGTTGTGTGAGAGTGTAGCTAGAATAAATCTTATAAAAACATCCTAGTATATTTAAGATACTGGTTTTGTTACAAAATATGTAAATAAAAAGATTTTAGGGGGTTGGAGATGCAAAATAAAACAAAAGAACATGAGAGAATGAATTACCTTTAAAAGTGTAACTCCTTTTGATTTGAGCCTAAAGGCTTCCTTTGAAAGGATTATGCCCAAAGGGAATCCTCTAGGGTGAGGAGAGGTATTTGTAGAGAGTAAATGGGCAGGGGTTGTCCGAGCCAAAGGCTTGAGGAGTGTGTTAAATGAGGTAGAGGTGGGGGCCTTTTATAAGAGGAGAGGAGGGGCACTTTTGGAAAGTAAGAAATATTACGTTATTTGAAAATGTGTTTCGGTTTCAAAAGGTCCCACATTGATATAATTCGTGGATAAGGTGATAAGGCTTCTAAATCCACTCATCCAATAAGTTTTGGGCATGTGTAGTTCATAGATTTTACATTACCTTTCTATTTTATTTAAATCGTCAAATAATGATGTCATCGCTGAATCATTATTATGTCATAAATAATTTAATTTATTTAGTGTCTAAAAATTATAAGAAAATACTATAATGTATGAAAACTTTTTAGATTTCCAATGAATATTTATAATCAAAACGATGACTTGTATAACCCCACATAAAAATTGTTTTAGTAAAACATATCATGTTTTTGTCAATTTTACTTTTACATTAAATAAAATGTTATTTATGTCATTTCCCAACCAAAGTTGATCCATGGGGTCCCCAAGTTGACCCATGGCTTGTCCTGGTCGGCCATGATACAACCAATAGGTGTAGGACAAGTGTCATGGTGTTTTCACATTCTTATAATATCATTTTTACCTTAAACTACACTAATTACCTCTAAATCGCGATTAAAAACTTAATAAGTTACTATTCACCAAAAAAATATTTTAATGTCATTGAACCACATTTTACTTCTTAATGACAACCATGTATGTCGGATTTTTGAAAATAAAAACACAATGATGGCAAAATTTCATTTAAACGGAAAATCAGTTTTTATAAGTACCACTTAGTGGTTTCACTATTCATCAAAAATTGAAGTTTTTCAGAAAAATCCAAAAAATTCACCCTAACCTATATTTGATATTCTGAATTCAAAAATGAAGTCCGTTTTACGAAATTCAAAACATATAAGTCACATTAATTAATTTAATAATTAATTCCCGCTTTCATGACAAATAGCGTGTTTTATGAAACAATAAGTATCAAAAGATTGACACTAGTTTAAGTCTGATTTCAAAGTGAAATTGATTCCAACGACCACTATTGGATTTAATGGTAAAAATATTTTCTAATTTCACATTAAAACCAATTCAAAATATAATCTAATCATATAAATAAATTAGATTAAAAAGTGGGTTTGAATTAAAATACAACATTTTACACTATTCATTTAAAAATGAACTTTATTGGAAAGATACCAAAAAAAATTACACAAAGTAAAATTTGATATACTGATTCTTAATAAGAGTTTTATTTGGTCCAAAAGAATGTATAAGAGTGATCAAAACTATATTTAATGACAGTTCTCCATTAAAAAGCGATAAGTGAACCTTTAGTGAAAACTAGGGCATATACACCTAAAATTTAATTCTTTCTGTATTTTAAGCCTTTAGCTTTTATTGGATAAATGTAAAAACTTTAAAAAACATATATAATCATATTTTAGTTATTTCTATCCATTCCCGCCAATAAAACGGCTACATGTTAACTACCATTTAAAATAATATTATTTTATTATTAGAGTGCAACGTAAGATTCCCAAGAAACTCGTTGTTGCGTGTTGGGTACGCCATCGAGCATAGCGTCCCCATTAAAGTCATATTAATATTTTATTCACAAATATGGATAAATATGAAAATGTAATTTTCTTTATTTACCTGGGGTGTTACATCCTTCCCCCCTTTTGGGAATTGCGTCCTCACAATTTTAAAATTGAGCTTGGAAATATCCTTGAAAGTACCACATCAGAACAAGAGTCGGTAAAACAATCACTTTAAAATAAAGAAACATAAGCACAGAGGTCACCCGAGTTAACCCATACTAGGATTCCAAGTATGAAAATATGGACATGGAGGAAAAAACAAAGGGTCATGTTCTGATAGAGAGTGATAGAAAACATGTTTATGAGAAAGTTAACCACGAGAAAATCACAAACTTGTGATGGGTTAAACGGTATTCGATTCCCCAATAGGAAAAGTTAATAGACAACAATTTTGTTTTAAGTTAAATTTTATTGAGGAATTTATTCATAAGGAAGCATAATCACTTATCATGTTGACTTTCAACTTTTACTAGATTCCTTAGTCAAACTCATATTTTTTCCAAAAGAAGAGTATTTAGGGAGACTTTTTCAGATTAAGTGTACTATAATCAACATTTAGAGAAGCACCTAATCCAGAAAAGAGAACTATATACTTCCCATGTCTTTATACTTTAACCAAAACCAAAACCAAAAAGGCTAGTACAAGATCAGATAATCCAGAAAAGGATAACCCTTTATAAAAAGAAAATCTATTCTTAATCTCCAAAATTTGTCCAACAAAACCCAAAGTTAAATGAGGACCATTAGATAAAAATTTGTCCATAAAATTCTTCAAAGTAAAACAATCTAAGATTGAAACCCAAATATTTGAAGGATTTAGTCACATAGTCTTCCAAGTTAAATCGTAACATTTATCTCCAAACAAAATAAGTTGCTCTTAAAGTCTCGCATTGAAAAGTAATTATCCTAATCACATATCCTCCAAAATCAATTTACTCTTAATTCATAAAATCATATAACTAAAAAGAATAAGTCAAACTAACCAGGGACTTCACGTAGTCCAGTGGTAGGCGATAAATACCAGTCGCACTTTGGTTGTGGGTTCGATTCCCGGAGCTTTGTCCGACGCGACGGGTAGTCACACGGTCTACGTGTTGTCCTTTTTCCAAAACTATATAATTCTCAAATCATTCCCCAAAAAGGGATAAAATCATCAAAAATAACCATAACATAATTTAACCTCAATTTTATCTCATGCCTTTCACTTCAATCATAACATATAGTAACCCATAATTACCTCAAAAGTAAGGATCATATAAACTCTAATGGTTACCTTTATAATTACTACCCAAACATCCACATCGACTGGCCATCTCGTACATGATGCATTAAAGATCATACCAAGGTTCAAGTGGTTGATCATGACTCCTTGATAGTTGGTTTAGAACAACCACGAGCTTGTTGAGCAATGTATTGTTTTCAAACAATTCAAAATAATGTTTTTAAAGGGGGAGATTATTTTAAATAATACTCTATCTCTTTATGATGATTTTGATGCTCACAAATACCCTTAATTATTTAATAATTACTTCGTTGAGTATTTTGCAGGAATTTATTTTATTTATTTATTTCATACAACGAGATTTCATACTTCATTTATTCCAAGATCAATTTTAGCGTGTTCTGGAATCACTGTAGCGCAAGATCAATTTTAGCGTGTTCTGGAATCACTGTAGCGCGAGATCAATTTTAGCGCATACTGGAATCACTGTTCATACCCTACGTTGATGAACGTAACGTATGGATGAAAAGTTTACTTTTTATGTTAAAAGAAACGTATGGTTAAGGAACCTTACGTTATTTTGAAACGTATGGTTAATGAACCTTACGTTGTTGAAAAGTATTGAAGAAGAACATTACGTTTGGAAGGAACCTTACGTTTTCGTTGTTGGACAAGTATGGAAGAGAAACCGTACGTGAGTTTTCAGTGTTGAGTTTGTTTCTCAAGAGTATGGATCATCAACCTTACTTTTATAATCAACCGTACGTTCTTTGAAGAGTTGAAGCGAGACAAAGTATTGATGATCAACCCTATGTTTGAATGCTGAAGAGAAAGTATGTATGTTCAACCTTACGTTGTGAACCCTACGTTTGGAGCCACGTCATCAACCCTACGTTTGGCGTCGTGATATTTTTGACAGACGATATTTCCTTTTGCATTGGTCAAACAAGCGGATTATTAGGCGGATTTCGAGCCGATTCTTAAGTACGACTTTGACTGAATCAAAGACAATTTTCAACGGATTACTGATTAATTTAAACGGAGCTTTTTATGCCGATTCTTCAGGGGAGTTACAACGGCTCTGTTATTTCTTTTTAATATCGCGAATCTAAAGGAGATTTTTGTGGATCTATTTATGCAGAAGATTTTCTCAGATTTGAATATATATGTTCTATCTTGGAAACTTCGGATATATATATATACACAGAAAAGTGTGTGAAAGATATAGATTGATCTTTTAACGAGCAAGAAACAGAGACTGTGTAAAGGCGTTCTTTTCTGGTGATCGAGAAGAAGTGTAAAACCTTTATTATCGAAGGAAGATCTTGATAGCAGATTCACGTGTTCTACATCGACTATCTGTTGTGAATCTATTGCTGCTGAAGTTGTGAAGTTTCTGGTAATATCTATTGCAACTGGATCGACTCAGAACTGTTTTGATTACAGATCTTTATTTTCTGAAGACAACGATCTATCTACTGTCAATTGCTTTCTGTTGCAATTGTGAAGAACAACTGGAGAAGTGTTTTCTTTATCAAAACCCTTTTTATTTTTGAGTGATCAGCTTCTCGTTCTAAGCTGTGTGGGTTCGTGTTTAAACCAGGAATGCTGTGTTTGCCTGAATCTTGTAAAGGTGTCAACTGCCTGTACTCAGTTGTGGACAGGTCTGTGGAAACAAGGACCAGATAGTGAAAATCGCCAAGCTCGTGGATTTGAGCGTTGGTGGAGTGGACTAGGGGCCTTCTGTTCCCCGAACCACTATACATCCGTGTGTTCATGATTTTACTTTTTCCGCTGCATATTTAATCGTGCAAAAGCATAGTGGACAGAATTTGTCTAAATTGAAGAGATTGTAATAATTCTGAAAAGACACAATTCACCCCCCTCTTGTGTGTAATCCGTAGATTCAGATCCAACAATTGGTATCAGAGGAGGAGCTTCTTATTTTTAAAGTCCTATCAAGCTAGAAGTATTTAAAGATTATACATAGTGTATCATGGCTGATATGAGAGAGGGAATGTCAATGGTCAGAGCACCTTACTTTAATGGAGATAATTATGGCTGCTGGAAATCACGTATGATTATTTATCTGAAAAATCTTGGTTACAAAGTCTATTCAATGATTCTGACTCCCTATGAAATTCCTGAAAATCCCGATACATGGAGTGCTGCTACAGAGGCTGAGTATGACATAAATTCAAAAGCTATGAATGCAATCATCTGTGGTCTAGGACCAGATGAATTTAACAGAGTATCTCAATGCCCGACTGCATATGAAATGTGGCAAACAATAGCTGTTTCTTATGAAGGAACAGATAATGTAAGACAGATGAGATATGCAACTGCTAAGTTAAAATTCGATACTTTCAGAATGATTGAAGGAGAGAGCATCACTCAGATGAATGGAAGATTGACGGAAATTTTCAATAATATAACAGCTCTAGGAGAACCAATCAAGTAGGCTGATCAAGCATTGAAGGTACTGAGAGTACTTCCTACTCTATGGAATGGAATCTCTGCAGCAATCAGACAATCAACTTCTGTTAAAGATCTAACTATGAGAGAACTGATTGGTACATTGATGATGTACGAAGCTGAAATGCAAGATGAGGTAAATGAGCATAAAGTCTACATAAAAAGGGAAAATACTGCTTTGAAAGTGACTTCTCAACAAAAGGATAGAAAGATGAAGAACAGAGAAGTAAGTGCTAAATCAGAAAGCTCTGATTCTTCAAATTCGGATGAAGAACTGGCTCAGCTAGCCAGAAAATTCAGAAAGTTCTATAGTAAGAAGAAAGACTTCAATAAATCCTTCAAAAAGGATAGGAAGGAAGTGAGATGTTATGAATGCAAAAAGATGGGACATATCAGACCGGATTGCCCAAAATTGAAAGATGCAAAGAAGAAGAAATTCTTCAAAAGAGATGATTATGAGCAGAAAGACAAGAAAGCTATGAAAGCTACTTGGAGTGTTTCTGAAGACTCAAGTAATTCTTCTGAATCAATCTCAGAGAAGGAGAAAGCCAATTTAAAAGCAAATATGTGTTTCATGGCTGAAACTGATGAGGTACACTCATACTACTCCTCTGACTCAAATAATGAATCAAACTCTGAAACAAGCTTCTCAAATAAAAAACATGCAGCTTACTGCAATATGCTTGAAGAAAGGTATGACTCATTATTTAAAAAATATAAATCTATAAAGAACTTGCACAAAGCTATTTCAGATGAGAGAAATACTTTGCTAAAACAATATAAGGAATTAATTGACAAATACAACTCTGCTGACTCAAATAAAATTAATTTTGAATCAAAAATAAAAACTCTACAGGATGAAGTAGAATCTTATAAAAAGGCTGCATTAGTTTTTACAAAAGGAGAAAACACCTTAAATGAGATACTTGGAAAAACTGTAATTAAAAAGGAAAGGTTTGGAATTGGAAGTAAAGGAGAAAAACCTAAGTTATACAAAAATTATTTTGTTCCTAGCACTAAACAGGTTATTTGTAACTACTGTGGAACAAAAGGTCATATAGCTAAAAACTGTTTTCTAAGACAACCTCAAATATGTGGAATTAAGAAAGCTTATATTTCCAACGATATATATGATTCAATCAATTTTAAGAAAACAAAGCAAATCTGGATACCCAGATCACTACTTGCTAACAATCCTGGACCCAACAAAATATGGGTACCAAAGCAATTTGTTTGAATATCTTTGCAGGTAGCAGGTCACCAAAGAAAGAAAGAAATATGGTATATGGACAGTGGCTGCTCAAGACACTTGAGTGTAACTTCAGCTAATTTCTCTTCTCTTACTCGAAAGGAAGGAGGACTTGTCACCTTTGGTGACAATGCCAAAGGAAAGATTATTGGTATTGGAACAGTTGGAGATCTAGAGACAGTCTCAATCAACAAAGTACTTTATGTACAAGGGTTAAAACATAATCTGATAAGTATCTCTCAACTCTGTGATGATGGATACACTGTTGATTTTACTAACAATAGTTGTACTGTTTCTAAAGATAAACTGTTAATGTTTAGAGCACCCAGAACTGATAATGTTTATACTTTGGATTTGTATTCCTTGTGTAAACAACAAGTAAACTGCTTAACTGCAAATATAAGTGAATCCTGGATCTGGCATAGAAGACTTGGTCATTGCAATATATATGCTTTACATAAATTATCTAAGAAACATCTAGTTTCTGATTTTCCTAGTCTCAAATTTGAAAATGACAGATTCTGTGATGCATGTCAGCTTGGCAAGCAACACAAATCATCATTCAAATCTGTTAATAAAGTTTCTACAACTAAACCTCTAGAACTTATCCATATGGATTTGTTTGGACCTTCAAGAGTAGCAAGTTTAGCTGGTAAATTATATGTTTATTTATTAGTTGTTGATTATTCTAGATTTACTTGGATTTTATTTTTGAAATTTAAAAGTGAAGCTTTTAGTTTATTTGAAGGTTTTTGTAAATCTATTCAAAATGAAAAAGGTTTTAATATAATCTCATTGAGAAGTGATCATGGTGGAGAATTTGAGAACCAGGAATTTAATTCCTTTTGCTCAAACATGGGTATTAAACACACCTTCTCTGCTCCAAGAACACCTCAACAGAATGGGATTGTAGAAAGAAGAAATAGAACTATTCAAGAAATGGCTAGAACTATGTTAAATGAATATAGCCTACCTATATATTTCTGGGCAGAAGCTGTTAATACAGCTTGTTATATAATGAATAGAATTTTAATAAGACCTATTTTGAAAAAGACACCCTATGAACTATGGAATAACAGAAAACCTAAAGTAAATTACTTTAATGTTTTTGGATGCAAGGTTTACATCTTGAATACCAAAGATAATCTTGGTAAATTTGATCCAAAATCTGATAAAGGTATTTTCTTAGGATATTCTGCAACCTCCAAAGCTTATAGAGTCTATAATAAAAAGTCAAGGATTGTTGAAGAATCAGTTCATTTGAAATTTGATGAATCTGATCCTTTTGAGAAAAGGATAGAACAAATAGATGAACCTGATTCTAATGAAAACATGAGACTTGAGAATTTAAAGAATGATTTTGAAAATGATATAAAAGAAATTCAGTCCAGTTCAGAAGAACATGACACTAATGAACCTTTGAATATAATGCCTAGACAGTATAGAACCTTAAAGAATCACCCTTTATAATCTGTGATAGGTGACTTAGAGACTGGTATTCAAACTAGAAGAAACTTTGGAAACATAGTTGAATTCTATGCTTTCCTATCCCAACAAGAACCTAAGACCATAGAAGAAGCCTTAGATGATGAGAGCTGGGTAATAGCAATGCAGGATGAATTGAACCAGTTCAAGAGAAATAAGGTTTGGGAATTAGTTGAAAGACCACATGATTATCCAGTAATAGGAACTAAATGGGTCTTTAGGAATAAACAGGATGATCAAGGGATAATAACTAGAAATAAAGCAAGATTAGTAGCTAAAGGATATAATCAAGAAGAAGGAATAGATTATGATGAGACCTTTGCACCTGTAGCCAGGTTGGAAGCCATTAGAATCCTTTTAGCCTATGCATCTTATATAAATTTTAAATTATTTCAGATGGATGTTAAATCTTCCTTTTTAAATGGTTATTTAATGGAGGAAGTTTATGTTGAGCAACCTCCTGGTTTTGAAAATTCTCAAAAACCAGATTCTGTTTTCAAACATACTAAAGCTCTTTATGGCCTTAAACAAGCACCTAGAGCTTGGTATGAAAGACTAAGTTCTTTTCTTTTGAAAAATGATTTTACTGTTGGACTAGCAGATCCAACACTCTTTAAGAAAACTGTGAAAAATAATGTTTTGTTGGTTCAAATTTATGTTGATGATGTAATTTTTGGATCAACCAATAAAATTCTTTGTCATGAATTTTCAGAATTAATGCAAAAAGAATTTGAAATGAGTATGATGGGAGAATTAAATTTCTTTTTGGGTCTTCAAATATTTCAAAAAGATTTTGGAAATATTTTAAATCAATGAAAATACATTACTGATTTACTTAAGAAATTTGGACTTGAAAACAGCAAGACATTTACAACTCCTATGTGTACTAATATAAAACTTGATTTGGATGAAACTGGAAAATCAGTGGACAACAAGTTATATAGAGGTATGATTGGTAGTTTGTTATATCTTACTGCTAGTAGACCAGATATAATGTATTCAGTATGTCTTTGTGCTCGATTTCAATCAAATCCCAAAGAATCCCACTTAACTGCTATTAAACGAATTTTTAGATATTTAAAAGGTACTATTTATCAATCTCTGCTTTATCCAAAAACCTCTGATTTTAATTTAATTTCATATTCAGATGCTGACTTTGAAACCTTTAGATTTGATAGGAAGAGTACTTCAGGAACATGTCACTTTTTAGGAAAGTCTTTAGTATCATGGTCTAGTAAGAAACAACACTCAGTTGCCCTGTCAACAGCCGAGGTAGAATATGTGTCTGTAGGTAGTTGCTGTGCACAGGTGTTGTGGATGAAAAACACTCTTATGGACTTTGGATTAAATTTCAATAATACGCCTATTTTATGTGATAATACTAGTGCAATTAATATTTCAAAAAATCCTATTAGTCATTCTAGAACTAAGCACATTGATATAAGACATCACTTTTTAAGAGATCATGTGTTTAAAAAGGATATATTTTTAGAATTTGTAAATACAGAAAATCAATTAGCAGATATTTTTACTAAACCACTTCCCACGGCAAGGTTTGAATTTATTAAGGGGGAGTTAGGTTTATTTAATTTTAAATAGATTTTTTTAATCTTATTCCGTTTTCGAATTCTGCTTAATTTTTTTTCCCGCTATAAGTAATTTTATTTTGTTTTAAATAAAATTAATGATTAGTGATTACATGGGAATCAAGGCTGTCAGAACCGTTTCACCTTCTAAACTGTTTCACCTTTTTCGGGAACCCTTTCGAAAACCTAAAACCGCACATCTGCTCCAAAACCCTTTTCTGAATCTTCAAACCCTAAACTTACGAACCTTCAGAAATCGTTGTTGAAATGGCAAAGACTAAGCGTCCAGATGAAGCTGAGAGCAGTGCTGCAAAAAAACCTAAAGTAGTTGGTCGGAAAATACTGCAAGGTAAAGTCATAGATTTAGAATGGCTGTTTGAAACTAATTTACTATTGAAGCAAGCGTTGTCGTTTCAAAGCCTTGAGCAAGCTTTTAATAGTGAAATTTCTGAGTTTCTATATGAGGCAGAAATGAGACATTTCTTTAGAACTGTTCAGTTTAGCCTTGGAGATACGGAGGATAGTTTATTGGCTCAAATAGAGGATAAGGACTTTTCCATATCATCTGTAGAGATAAGTCAAATTCTTAACTGCCCTCATGAAGGAGTTTTTCATTTCGATTTACAGAATATTGGAGATTCTGTACATAAGTATGAAGACATTATGTCTTTTCTGTTTGGAACCAGAGTGATAAAGAAAATGTTTATTAAAAATTTGGAGCCCGATCAGAAAATCTTGGTAAAATTTGTTCAGACTGGTTTAGCACCAAGGATGACTGAGATGGAGAAAATCCTATACCCTGACATGTACATAATGTATCTTCTGATGTGTGATATTAAGTTTAATTTTCCTCGGTTTATGATAAGATATCTGAGATACTGCTGTCAGAGTGAAGCAAGAATGACCTTTTTCCCGTATGGAAGGTTCATTTCTTTGTTTTTGTTTAAAAGATGAATGATCAGATTGGTAGATGCTGGGGTGAAATGTCACCACAGTAATGTTTTTAATGCTGGAACTTTGAGGAAAGTAGGATACTTCTGGAGCACAATTAAAGGAAAACTCTTACCTGTTGGAGCTGAGGAAGACTCAGAGAGTGCTCAGGCTCAACCGGCTAAGTCCAAGGAGGGACAAGCAGAATCAAGGGTTAGTACAGTGGCAAGGAGAATTCATTTTGAGATGGAGGAAGTTGAGGAAGAGAGAAGTCAAGAAGGACTTCAATCTAGAAGGAAGAGGTCAATTGATGATGAAATTATCTCTCCTTCCTTGAAATCCTCTGAACCGGTAATTTCATATTCATTTGTGAGAGAAGCTGGTGTGGAGCAGACTGCACCGATAGAGGAACCAGTAGCTCAACCAGAAATCCAAAAGGAACCTCAATCTGCTGCTGTGGCTGTTGAAAAAGTAATTCCACAAGAACAACTTATGGAGGCAGTGCTTGGTGAAGAAGTGGCCCGACCTCAAGATTTACATGAAAATATTGTTCTTGACCATTCAGTAGAAGTCCGAGAGACTACTGTTCGTGATGAACGTACTTCTGAAGCTAATACAGAGGTACTTCAGGAAGATTTTTCAGTGGAAGAGTTTCAAGCTTCAAAAGCTAGTTCAGTGGATCAACCTTGTCAGAACAAGGACAAAGAACAGTCCGATGCAGATTCTTTACCACTTGCCTTGCCTCATCAACCTATTTCTGGACATGAGAATAGAGCACAGGTGCCCCTGATTCGAGAAAAGAAGAAGTTGTTGAGTTGTACAAGCGTATCTCTCAATTAGAATCTGAAAATGATAGTCTCAGAAATTCTCTGAACTTAGATCAGTTGAAGTTTCAGAAGCTGAAAGAATGTACTGTTTCAAGACAGGAAGTAGATTTGTTTAAGACTGATATGTTGCATGCTGTTAATCAGTTAAAATCAGAGATGGTAAAGAAAGATGATTTGTCTGAGATGAAGATTTACATGGAGAATAAATTTGAGTCTGTTGCCAACAATGCTGTGAGTGGATCAGGTTCTTCACCTGATTTGATTCGAAGATTTCAAGCAATTACTGGAGCAATGAGCAATATGAGTGACAGATTACACGATCTTCAGTGTAATAGTGCCCCTTTGTCAGTTTTGCTAGATAATCAGAAATTTTTAGTGGATCAGTTGACATCTGGAGAGCAACCGATTAGGATTCTTTTGAATCAGTTATCAGAAAAGCTGGCTCTTTTTGTTGAAAAAGAAGAAAGAATGCATGAGTTTTTCAGAGTTAATTTGATTGAAGATATTCATATGACTCAAGAGAACAGAGATCTTATCATCAAGTTAGGAGATGGGATGATGAAGAGGCCCAGAGAACAGTTTACAGAGATCAAGACCGCGATTCAAAGGAGATAGACACCTTTTTCCCTGTCTTATCCATGAACCTTGATTCCTCTGTATATCACAATCGTTTATATATATAAAAGCTTGTGAATGAAAATTCTTTTCTTACTTCTTTTTTGTTTTGTTGTTTATTGATTTATGATTAAGTTAGCCAGTATAACAAATTCACTTATTCATACACAGTTAATTATAGCATTTACTTATAGTTCAGTGCAATATTGAATGTGTTCAAATCCGTAATTTTTCATTCTTTTTGATATCACAAAAAGGGGGAGAATTTGGATAAACACAACATTTAAATTCATTTGTTTCCTATGATGAAATTTGGATATATAGGAGAAGACATTTGTCTTTTATCTATTTTTTAGCTGAAAAATATATTTTTATAGGGAGAAATTTTATTATAGTTAAATATTGTTTTAATCCTTTCAGAATTCTAAAATTTTATAAAACTAATTTTTTCAATATAGATTGCAATTAAATTAGTTCTATTATTTTATGGGTTTTGTGATCATCAAAAAGGGGGAGATTGTTGAGCAATGTATTGTTTTCAAACAATTCAAAATAATATTTTTAAAGGGGGAGATTATTTTAAATAATACTCTGTCTCTTTATGATGATTTTGATGCTCACAAATACCCTTAATTATTTACTAATTATTTCATTGAGTATTTTGCAGGAATTTATTTTATTTATTTATTTCATACAACGAGATTTCATACTTCATTTATTCCAAGATCAATTTTAGCGTGTTCTGGAATCACTGTAGCGCAAGATCAATTTTAGCGTGTTATGGAATCACTGTATCGCGAGATCAATTTTAGCGCGTACTGGAATCACTGTTCATACCCTACGTTGATGAACGTAACGTATGGATGAAAAGTTTACTTTTTATGTTAAAAGAAACGTATGGTTAAGGAACCTTACGTTATTTTGAAACGTATGGTTAATGAACCTTACGATGTTGAAAAGTATTGAAGAAGAACATTACGTTTGGAAGGAACCTTACGTTTTCGTTGTTGGACAAGTATGGAAGAGAAACCGTACGTTAGTTTTCAGTGTTGAGTTTGTTTCTCAAGAGTATGGATCATCAACCTTACTTTTATAATCAACCGTACGTTCTTTGAAGAGTTGAAGCGAGACAAAGTATGGATGATCAACCCTACGTTTGAATGCTGAAGAGAAAGTATGTATGTTCAACCTTACGTTGTGAACCCTATGTTTGGAGCCACGTCATCAACCCTACGTTTGGCGTCGGGATATTTTTGACAGACGATATTTCCTTTTGCATTGGTCAAACAAGCGGATTATTAGGCGGATTTCGAGCCGATTCTTAAGTACGACTTTGACTGAATCAAAGACGATTTTCAACGGATTACTGATTGATTTAAATGGAGCTTTTTATGCAGATTCTTTAGGGGAGTTACAACGGCTCTGTTATTTCTTTTTAATATCGCGAATCTAAAGGAGATTTTCGTGGATCTATTTATGCGGAAGATTTTCTCAGATTTGAATATATATGTTCTATCTTGGAAACTTCAGATATATATATATACACAGAAAAGTGTGTGAAAGATATAGATTGATCTTTTAACGAGCAAGAAACAGAGACTGTCTAAAGGCGTTCTTTTCTGGTGATCGAGAAGAAGTGTAAAACCTTTATTACCGAAGGAAGATCTTGATAGCAGATTCACGTGTTCTACATCGACTATCTGTTGTGAATCTATTGCTGCTGAAGTTGTGAAGTTTCTGGTAATATCTATTGCAACTGGATCGACTCAGAACTGTTTTGATTACAGATCTTTATTTTCTGAAGACAACGATCTATCTACTGTCAATTTCTTTCTGTAGCAATTGTGAAGAACAACTGGAGAAGTGTTTTCTTTATCGAAACTCTTTTTATTTTTGAGTGATCAGTTTCTCGTTCTAAGCTGTGTGGGTTCGTGTTTGAACCAGGAAGGCTGTGTTTGCCTGAATCTTGTAAAGGTGTCAACTGCCTGTACTCAGTTGTGGACATTTCTGTGGAAACAAGGACCAGATAGTGAAAATCGCCAAGCTCGGGGATTTGAGCGTTGGTGGAGTGGACTAGGGGCCTTCTGTTCCCCGAACCACTATACATCCGTGTGTTCATGCTTTTACTTTTTCCGCTGCATATTTAATCGTGCAAAAGCATAGTGGACAGAATTTGTCTAAATTGAAGAGATTGTAATAATTTTGAAAAGACACAATTCACCCCCCTCTTGTGTGTAATCCGTAGATTGAGATCCAACAGAGCTTCCTCATTGAATCCCCCATTTTATCTTGTATTTTAATCATAGAACCACCACAGTTTCCTTCAACCCTCTTGTCTCTTTGGTGCCTACTAGATCCATCCATTCACTAAGAACAGAAATGTCAGTGTGAGTATATCAACAAAACCATCATGTACTAATGAGTAAGGTAAACACTAAGATACACTTACTAATTAACTTTATCTAAAACTAGGACTCTTTCTGAAATCCTAACCATTATGGTAATGCCGCTTGTGCTTAAAGAATACCCTAACCTCTAAAGTTATCTAGACCGACCATTGATACCAACTATAAGGCCCCAGCCTTAAACCTTACTTAATCTTGAGTTATTACAAGATTACACATTGAGGATCTTTTCAGGTTTAGAGTTTTAGAGAATTAGATCATGAAACTTTCATTACATTCCACATTTAATCAAAGTGGTTACATAAAAGACAATATTCATTCTTCCCATCAACGGAAACCTATTTAAAATAAAACAAAGATTCTTTCTTGACACATCCTTGACACTATCATCACATCATGTACCTTTCCCTTGTCATGTGAAAAACATTTCAAAAAACTTTGGATGAGCATAAAAAGCTCAGTAAGGGTTATAAAAATATGGAAAGGAAACATGAGTTCATATATACAAAAGAATGAAATCATACTTTACCCATAAAACATAGGCATATCAAATCATGAATAAATCATAGAAAACATAAGACATAAAGGTAACTTGAGGCATTCATAACATTCTTATGTAGGGAGTAACCCTCTTGGTTACGTTTCGAATACCCATCACAGTATATTCCCTAAATCTCTTCGGAGAAACCTTAACGTTTCACTCCTTCGCGTTACCCAATGCATTGGAGAGCTATATCGGGCTCACCCGCCCTTAGTTTATCACGGAACCACCCGTTCTTCATAAAAATTCCCAAGAACCATAACATAATCGTATCACATAAACATGAATAAAGGAAACATAACATTTTCACATTTCAATCCCAATATAACATTTTAGGATATTGAAATAATGAATCCATTCAAAAAGAAACCATTTCCAAAACCATTTAAAACATTTAATAAAGAGATTTTTGAATCAAAGTGTCCCATACAACCTTGAAGCTTTTAACATTTTAAACCATTAATATCCATATAAATCCTTAAAACCCATTTTGAAAACATGGATATTAATATGAACAAATAATTAAAACATTTAAAACGATATTTTGGTTAAAGGGGTTTTACCAAAATTAGAGACACTTGAATACAATAATCGAGGAATAATATTTAGTCAGAACTTTATAATATCATGAGAATAAAAGGATTCATGATATAATACTCCAAAGGACAGTATATACACCATATAAGAGTGAATTGGTTCATAACAACAATGAACCCTCAATAGAAATGTCAAATGTGATGAAATCCCTTATAAAGAAGGTATCCTTAAATTAAGGACAAATCAATCTCAACAATATGTGTGACAAATATAAATACACCCAATATAAGTGGATATTAAGTGTAAAACAATAAAAGGTCATTCACACATATTCAATGGATGACATATTCAATGACTACATGTTGAACCCAAAGAAATCGAAATTGGGTTAAAAAGTTCCCTTGACAGCCTAACGGCATCACATCAAAATGAGTTGATGAGAGATAAAAAGAGTATCTCATCACTTGGACATAAAATTTACATCAATAAGGATATATGAGAACATATCCCAACATAAAAATATGTAAATTAAAAGACCCAACAAAATAAGTCTTTTAAAAAAGAGGAGGGTGAAAAGTTCCCTTACCGACATGGGTATCTTTCAAAACATACACCCCATGAAAGAAGGACAATAGATCATTGATGTAAATACTCATAAATGAATGTATATTACACAAATAGTAGAATAATGGGCAGTACATACACCACTCAATGGAATTTGTGGAAAATGTAGCATAAATCTCACGGGAATAAAAGTGAGATGAAAAATCCCTTACGAAAACTCGGCAGCCTAACAGCGCCACATAAAACTTCCGAATATGGATTGATGAGATCAAATATGGTATCCCATAACATTACAATAAAATTTACAGAAAGTGTAATATAAAATAACATCCCCCAACATTACAAATAAAAGCTTAAAAGAAGTGACATAAAGGATAGTACTTAAAAAGAAAGAGAGAGGTTAGATCTCTTACGAAAGTTCGGCAGCCTAACAGCGCCACTCAAAACTTCCAAAATGGATTGATGAGAGAGAATAGGGTCTCTCATCACATGAACATAAAAATTACAGTAATATTAATATAAAAGAACATCCCAATCATAAGAAATATTAGCTTAAAAGAAATTACATAAAAGAGTGTACTTAAAAAAGAAAGAGAGGTGTAGGATCCCTTACCTCGGGTCCGACTTGACTCGATCGTTCTTTAATCTCCTGAATAGTAAACTTGAGTACATTTATACTTCCTTAGGAAACTTTTTCAAGTTCATTATTACTTTTATACCACTTATTACCATGTAATAAACATTATGTAATCATTTAAGTTAATAATATTGGTTTTGCCGATATTTGGTTCTTAAGTCGAAAGTGGACTTCTTACAATTACATGTT
The DNA here is from genome assembly GCA_963277665.1 of Viscum album. NCBI lineage: Eukaryota > Viridiplantae > Streptophyta > Magnoliopsida > Santalales > Viscaceae > Viscum > Viscum album. Next base: position 895,202,621 of record OY728136.1, on the reverse strand, counting down.
GTTCATGTGGCCAAATGTTTATTATATCCAGAATTGTATTAATTATGTAGATATCATATATGTCATATATATCCAGTACATTCATTCATTTATAACATAACATAATCATTTAGAGGTAAGAAATGAAATGCACCGTTCATGGAGATGGTAAGCCGTACGTACGCATGAACGCTACTTTCATTTCTATTTCGTATTTTATAGAATGGAATAATAATGATATAAGGGTATATTATAATTCCAGTATAATATCATATATAATATCATATTTCCATCCTTTATACATCCCACATATGGTATTTAACGAATAAAATCACTTTGAGGGGGCGGTAGTCCGCACTTCCTTAAATGAAGATATCGCGTATACCCATAATGGAAGCCATAAAGGTAAGACAAAAATGAAAAATACAGACGCATAAATAAAACATAAACATATTATATATCATATATAAAAATAGTGACATCATAATGGCCACCTTTGAAGGTGTTAAATGAGTATTGAACAATCATCGTTTCGGGAGGCAGAATTTCACCATCCACGGAAACCGTATGTTCATTAACCATTTGATGTATTTGTGTGAGAGTGTAGCTCGAATAAATATTATAACAAAATCCTAGTATATTGAAGATACTGGTGTTGTTACGAAAGAATAAAATAAAAAGAGTTTAGGGGGTTGGAGAAGCAAAATAAAACAAATGAACATGAGAGAATGAATTACCTTTAAAAGTGTAACTCCTATTGATTTGAGCCTAAAGGCTTCCTTTGAAAGGATTATGCCCAAAGGGAATCCTCTAGGGTGAGGAGAGGGATGTGGAGAGAGTAAATGGTCAGGGTTTGGCCGAGACAAAGGCTTGAGGAGTGTGTTAAATGAGGCAGAGGTGGGGGCCTTTTATAAGAGGAGAGGAGGGGCACTTTTGGAAAGTAAGAAATATTACTTTATTTGAAAATGTGTTTCGGTTTAAAAAGGTCCCACATTGATATAATTCGTGGATAAGGTGATAAGTATTCGAAATACACTCATCCAATAAGTTTTGGACATGTTTAGTTCATAGATTTTAAATTATCATTCCATTTTATTTAAATCGTCAAATAATGATGTCATCGCTGCATCATTATTATGTCATAAATAATTTAAATTATTTAATGTCTAAAAATTACAAAAAAATACTATGATGTAGGAAATATTTTTATCTTTCCAATGAGTATTTATAATCAAAAGTTTGACTTGTATAACCCCACTTAAAAATTGTTTTAGTAAAACATATCATGTTTGTGTCAATTTTACTTTTACATTAAATAAAATGTTATTTATGTCATTTCCCAACCAAAGTGGATCCATGGGGTCCCCAAGTTGACCCATGACTTGTCTTGGTCGGCCATGATACAACCAATAGGTTTAGGACAAGTGTCATGGTGTTTTCACATTCTTATAATATCATTTTTACCTTAAACTACACTAATTACCTCTAATCGCGATTAAAAACTTAAAAAGTTACTATTCACCAAAAAATTATTTTAATCTCATTGAACCACATTTTACTTCTTAATGACAACCATGTATGTTGGATTTTTGAAAATCAAAACACAATGATGGTAAAATTTCATTTAAACGGAAAATCAGTTTTTATAAGTACCACTTAGTGGTTTCACTATTCATCAAAAAATTGATGTTTTTCAGAAAAATCCCAAAAATTCACCCTAACCTATATTTGATATTCTGAATTCAAAAATGAAGTCTGTTTTACAAAATTCAAAACATATAAGTCACATTAATTAATTTAATAATTAATTCCCACTGTCATGACAAATAGCGTGTTTTATGAAACAATAAGTATCAAAAGATTGACACCAGTTTAAGTCTGATTTCAAAGTGAAATTGATTCCAACGACCACTGTTGGATTTAATGGTAAAAATATTTTCTTATTTCAATTTAAAACAAATTCAAAATATAATCTAATCATATAAATAAATTAGATTAAAAAGTGGTTTTGAATTAAAATACAACATTTTACACTATTCATTAAAAAATGAACTTTATTGGAAAGATACCAAAAAAATTTACACAAAGTAAAATTTGATATCCTGATTCTTAATAAGAGTTTTATTTGGTCCAAAAGAATGTATAAGAGTGATCAAAACTATATTTAATGACAGTTCTCCATTAAAAAGAGATAAGTGAACCTTTAGTGAAAACTAGGGCATATACACCTAGAATTTAATTCTTTCCGTATTTTAAGCCTTTATCTTTAATTGGATAAATGTAAAAACAATAAAAAACATATATAATCATATTTTAGTTATTTCTATCCATTCCCGCCAATACAACGGCTACATGTTAACTACTATTTGAAATAATATTATTTTATTATTAGAGTGCAACGTAAGATTCCCAAGAAACTCGTTGTTGCGTGTTGGGTATGCCATCGAGCATAGCGTCCCCTTTAAAGTCATATTAATATTTTATTCACAAATATGGATAAATATGAAAATGTCATATTCTTTATTTACCTGGGGTGTTACAAGGATGATAAGGTAAAAATATTCTTTCACAACATATGGTAAGAGGTATAACTTGACTTTTATAAGATTTTATGATTTAGTTAGATTTCCATCAGAATTTTAAGCATACTACACTTTTCAAAACATATTTAAGAGACTCAATACTTTTGATATGAACAAGGCTAAGGAATCTCTATTTTCATAATATGAAATGTTTTGAAAAGTATCTAAATTTTCTATAGTAAACTAACTATTTTTTTCATGGATGCTCAGTTCTCTAATTATGAGAAATAGAGTTATGGATAAATTGAAAGTATCGATGGTTTCATTCTGGATTAGTTGGTGAACATGATGAAGATATATATTTTCAGATTTATCTTCATTATGGTATAAAAATTCAATACTTTTCTATAAGAAAAAAGATCATAATGATTCTAGATTTTATTAATATGTTTTTTAAATGTGTATAGAGATATTAATAGTGAAAAACACATATTAAATTGTTCATGAAAATATTTCCTTTATCAGTTAATATATGATGACCAGGAAAAGTTAGTATTTGATGTTAAATCAACGAAATTACTGGAAAATATTGATGGGGATACCTATCATGCCCAGACCATAAAGAAAGTGGAGGAAGTTGAGAAGAAGAAAATAAATACCGGTTCATCTTCTTCAAATGATAGAATGAATGAAAATAAAATTCATGATGAGGTTTTTGAATAAATAATGAAACATAAAACTCAGAATAATCCACTGGACCTGGAATTTTACATAAACCCTAAAAAAGATAGGGCATTAATGATTTGGGATTCTGAATAGTATGAAGAATATGATAAATGAAAGAATCAGAAGAATATTTTTAATAAATCCATAATTTGTGAAAATTTGATGAAAGGATAAAAAAAGGTTCTAAGAAAATAGTACTCTTAACATCCCACGCTGATGGAATTTTATCAGATGCTAGATTTTTGTTTAAAGAAACTTCTACCATAGCAGCTAAGATCTCATATTATTCAAATAATGAACAAAAAAGTAATTATTGAAGAATCATTCTTAGTTAATTTTAAAAAATAATAAGAATCAGAACTAGCAAGAAAGTGACCTCTCTAAACTACAAGATAGTTTGATGATGTACTTGACAAAGAGTTCGATATGGAATATGAAGAATAGAAAAAAAGAAGAAAAGTAATATTAATAAGTATAATAAGAATAAGAGGATGATGTATATGAATTAGAAGAGGAGGAATATGGAATCAATGAAGGGGACGATAGATAATTACCCATGTCTCATAAGGAATCATTAGATTCAACATCATCGTCATAATGTTTACCCTCCAATACTGATAAGGATGAAAAATTTGTAAGTTCTCAAGAAGAAATAATCTACATCATAAAAAGATTCACAATCTGAATCTATGAAATATGAAAATGATCAGTTGTCTATGACCAAATATTCTGACAAATCCAAGATTGATAATGATGTAGAGATAATGAAAATATTAGTTGATAAAAAACATATTGATGAAATAAAGTAAGAATGAATCGTAAGTTGATGATTGAAAAAGTAGAATAAAACCTCATGTTGTTGACCCCAATCAACAAGACACATTAAAAATGAATGATTAAATGGGTTTTGATTACATTTTCCATGACTTTAAGAGACTATATAGAACAATTTCATATTTTCCTAACCACGAAGAATGATGTCATCATGTTCAAAAATTTTCATGGTGGGAAATTGAAATCAATAATGATTTTAAAAGTAATCATTATTCAAATTGAAACAAATATAAATAATTTTCATGAAAAATACCGCAATCAGAAAAGATCATGAAATTATTTGGTTAATTGGATTAATAAAGTCAATTCCAATATTTTTATGCATTATAAAAATTTTGATAATGTAATTAAACATACATTAGAATCATTTAATTCTTATGAAAATTTATCTTCAGATTTGGCTGATAGAGTAAGGTTTATTGATAAATTTAGAGATTCCATAGATGAAAATACTCATCACATCAATGTTTTGAAACAAAAGATTTGAGATATGGAGTAAGATATGATAATAATATGATCATGTAAAGATGAGAAGATCAAATTGAGGGATCCTATTAAATAATTATCTAATATAGTAAAAAGGGTAAAGAATAATGAGTATAATCAATAAAGATGAATTGAAAATCTGGAGAAATATCACTCTACGTTCAAGAAAAAGAAGGCCATCAAAAAGTCCTTGATGAAGGAAGAATGAATTTTTTCATTGATCTATCGAATTTATTTAGTAAAATGTTTTTATTGTTAACGCGTAATTATTTAAAAAAATTATTTTTTTCATGAATTTTTTTACAATTCTGATTGGCTACATTTTCGTTTCATATATACATGGATGATTAATTAGTTAATTTTTTTTTGTATATAATATTCTCAATCATTTTAGGAAACAACATATTTATTCCCATTAATTATGAAATTCAAAAGTTGGAAGAATGTTTTATTAAGGGTGGGTTTTTCATTCATAGGTAGTAGGTTTTACTAAATGCGGAGAAATATTACTAAGAGAGAAATTTTTTTAATGAATAGATATTCTAATATTTTTCATCAAATTAAACATTTTATTAAACATCATATTCATAAGAGTTAAAAACTCATGTTCAATTTTACTTATTTAAAATAACATCATATTTAATAAATGAACAAAGGATTGTATGTTTTTTAAATTTCTTACATCTTGTGATTTTTCCTTTTCAAAAATGGGGAGATTATAGACTCATAATTATTACTTCATACATTACCGTTCATTTAGTTTTTAACATAACAATTAATTTCATAAAAAATGTTTACTAACATTCTATGTCACATATATATGAGTATGTTTTTTGTAGAAAACATTATCTTTTACCATAAATAAAAATATGTAATTTATTTCCAATATAATAATTACATTCATCATTACAATCATTGGATTGAATTTTCATTCAATTATCCAACATACCTTGAATTAGATCATGAGTTAATTTTTATCTTCTATACCGTACTAAAAAAATCATTACTATCAAACCAATTATAGTAATGATAAATAAAACCATCTCTCATAAGGGGTTTCATATTGAAAATTGATAAGAAAGTCTATTGGACTAACCTATGTTTATATTCTGAATAGATTGAATTTTTTATATCCTAAGTATTACATTTAAGACAATAATGGAGTTAAAATAAACGATTTAATTCCATTAGTTAACGATAAGTTTCCATGTCAAAACAGTAGAGGTTGTTGCAGAAAACTCATAAATATGGATGTTTAATCTTCACCTATAAATAGTGAGTCATTTAAAGAGTTTGGAGTGGATTTCATTTGCAAATCAAGTTGTCTGCAAATTTATTTACATGAAATCCTCATTATTAGTCTTTGAAATTATTCCATGATTTGGTAGTTCTAATGATTCTTTATCAGGATTCTTTTCTTTTGATGTTTTGTTTTTTAATGGAGTATGGTCATTTTAATGATTTAGGGACTCCAGGTATTAGAATATGGTGAATCTAATCCACTAGATCAAGGGATTCTGTTGAAAAGAATATAGATGATGATATTCATAATGAAGTCTTCTGGGGATTGAAATATAGATCTATTCTGATTATCTTACTGGGGGATTTTCTAGTAAGGAATTATAGGCATTAATATATGTATAAAATGGTGGATACGTTTAGTGAATTGTATTTTCTACTTTATTATTATGGTTAAAATAATTAAATTATTTTTAATATATATTTTATATCATTACTACTATAGTAAGCTATTTTGTCTCCTATTATTACAAATTTTTCTTCCACTGTGCATGTATTATAATGTTAGTCATAATACTCAACTTTATATATTTTATTATCAGTATATATAAAATTATGATACGAATAATATGATATTAATCATAACCATTGTGATTCTGTTCTTTACTAGGATAATTTTACTAAGAATGAGTCTAATAATATTAATTTAAGAGGTTTTGTATTATTATTAGTTTAATGGTGTTTTGAACTATAAATCACCCCCACATGTATGTATAGCCATCAATGATAATTCTTATAATCATAGATTCCATCCTCCAACATGAGAAATATGATCTGAAAAGAAGACTTCCCAACTCTAAAAGTGGACATACCACACTTCCTGATGGAGGATCCAATTCCCCTTGAAACACCTGGGTATGCCAATATGGTTCCAGGAACACACTCACCACTAATAAATATCAATATGCACATGGAAGTATACCATAAAATCCTTACAGAGGACCATGTTGAATGCGTCCATTTCCAGAACTAGTAAATCCCATTCTATTTCAACCCCTGACATTGTGAGTACACAAGAAGTTAATATAAAACCCTACTCCCTATTCTTACATAGAGGAATCAACAAATCCATTGCATATGGAATGTGCTCAGTTAGTAGAATCATCAAATACACAAGAAGGGATGAAATAAAAGAAATAGAATCACCTATATAAAAAATAGAAACAACTAAAGATGATTCCATAAGTACCACACCTTAAACTTTTTTAGGTCCATCAAACAATTCTGATGATGCCTCATCTAGAGAATGAAGGTGCATCATCTCTCCCTCAGCCTGATAATTACAATTGAATTGTGATTAATCCTTAATATGAAACCGTCTAGATGAATATGTAGCCCTACTACCCTGACCACTAATCCGAGAACCTGCTCTCCTAGATGGATCTGATAGTGATGACATACCTGTGGAGATTGATAAAGATACACTTATTTGATATAGTTGTTTAGCTCTTCCATATCGCTTCAAGTTCCGCATATATCCACATTGACAGTAACTTCTAGGTGGAAGTGGGCATGTCATCCACATGTTCTCATCCTTCCACACTGATGTCAGAATACTAACTCAACATCTAAATCCACAGACGAATATAGTCAAGAGGAATGTCCTAAACTACCACCCCCAACTTCACTTACTCATATAGCTTTTTATTCTTATTATATGAACTACCACAATCCTTGAACACTACTGATGATGAAGCAGAAAAATTGTACATTCCATTACGATCGATCATCACCACCAAGAATTATTAACCACCTTAGAATATATATTCATCATGAACAATAATAGCTGAGATTAGATATCCGATCCCAACCTTATCTCAAATCGCCGAGCCTTCAACTCTTCATCCAAAACTACCTCCTATGAAAACTAAACCAACTCTATAAAATGGTTACAGGATTTGAACACTATTTGATTCCCCGGATGGAGATCTATATACTCTAGAGTCTTGAAGAAGGCCATTTCTCAGGGAAGTACTACTCATTGACCATGATTTTTTATTCCTTTCAAACTTTCTTCTTGTGCTTCACATCATGAAACACTAAGTCCCACAAACTGTATCTAGGACATTGAAATATAAATGAAGCACATTTGACTTTGATCACCCCAATAGTGTCGTGAATCCCAAACATCATCTCAACATTCATAATATTATAATCATCTTCTTAGAGATATGTTATACCCATAAAGGATGGTATTTTGTTCTTGAGAAACTCTTTAGCTTTTTTCCATTATCAGACCTAGTTCGGCATCCATTACCTATATAGGACCAAGGTCACTATGTGACCCAGGGAATGGATAGCCTGAACCATTTCTACCACTAGTCTCTGATCAACTGGTTAGGGTGAACTATCTCCAATATCTTCCCATGATTGTACATAAAGTTTCATGGCAGGCATTTTTATACACTAATCAAAAAAATTAGGGAAAAAAATAAAATACCTGTAAATTTTTTTTCATTGACGTTAGTTTTTAAACACATTTATTAATAAAACATAATATCAAAAAAATCACAAAAAAATTATAACCACTCCACACCTACTCGGTGTCCATGAAAAGTCTACAGAATATACATCTCACGTAGAAAAGAAGTTAACAAAAATTACAAAATCTTATGGGAACTCAAGGACCGCAATGAGTTGTGATGGCCAAACACCACACTTTATCTAGAACCTCATTACCAAGTAGTCATAGCTCATATCTATCTAGAATCAACAAATTAACATGGCCCAAATAAATGGAGAACATGCTATGATAAAATTTGTTCATGAATCAGACAAGGATTCCAAAAACATCAATACCCACCATGTCATGTGGAATGATATGATGGGAATTATTGACACCTATGAGCATTAATCAAATGAATGTATATAAAACAACACACCTGGTGAATGATTTCATCCAAATAATTAACTATACCACCCAACAAGAAAAAAACCACACAATGTATTCAATAAACAAAACCAGAAGGCGATACAAGTATCACTTGTTAAACATTTTGAAACTTTAAAAAAACCAAAATACCAAGATGTGGAGGGGAACCAACTACACAACCCAACCCCCATGCAACAGCAATGCCTTCGTTGTCAAGAAACATCATCCAAAATCAATAAAAAAATAACCACGAGCAAATTGGTCCACTTTCACCACCACAGAACATCATGTTTATACCTAGGTCAAACAAAGCATTATCTATGTACACCAAAGGGTGTATGAAGGCTGTGAGAAAATTCCTGAAAAAATATAACCTAAATATACGGAATATTGGAAAAACATTATAATACAAATTACTATGATAATTTTAATGAATTATAGAGAAAATATTTTAGATTGAACATGATTTGAAAATAATAAATAAAAGAGAATTCGACTGTGATCCATTACATAGGATTATCTTTAAATGATATCCCTGAGTAATCCCAATTCACTAAAGTAATTGGGACCATAGGAACCTCGTACACGAGTGAATATTTATAGAAACTATAACCCACAACGTTTTCTTGCCTGATCCCCTAGAGTGGAATCCATCCAAATTTCTAGTTGGATCCAATCATCACCATAATTTATGTACTATTGTAGCATCAATATTTTTAGAGGAAATTGAACCTTGTCCCCAGTGATCTGACAAGAATGCTAGTTATAGTCCATCCATATAATCACCAATGATCACTTTTGTGCTTTATTTTATTTAGCATGTTTCATGAACAACCATTTTTTTCAGAAAAACTTCAATAATTGAACACACCCAATCCAATAAACTATTTCTAATAAAAAAAAATCATGTTCAAACCCCTTACAGATAGATGTATAACAATTGAAACATTCACAAAAACCTGCTGATTATATCTTGAGAAATAATGTTTGAACTCATACACCATTTTAATTTTTTTTCACACCACACATAGTATCCATAAAACTCATTCAAGTAACACATAAAGAATAATAAAATCATACAATAATACTAAATCATGGAGTCACCTACCTCAATAAAAAAACATTGATTACAGTCGGAAAAAGATTCACCATTAGAGGACCCTATAAAAGAATGATCATACAATAAAAGTTATGGTTAGACCTAAAGGGACAATGTTCATCTTATAATATGGAAAAAACCCACATGAGAAGGAATATCCTAATAAAAAATATTTGAGAAACCAATAAGAAGGAAGAAATGATAAATTGACGGACTTACATGATTATTGCTTAATGATTCACACAAAAAACACCCATGATTAGAGGTTCCAAGGGAGACTAATAGAGATGTGGAGCTTTACGGAGTAAAATATATTGAGTAGAGATGAAAATGGGTGGATTTGGGTTAAAATAATGGAATTTAAAAATGTTGAAATTATATATTTTTATTGACATGGATAGGCCTAATAGTTTTCCAACCCATGTGACACCTCCTTCCAAAGGAAAAGGATGCCACATAGTATCTTGGAAAAGGCTGTATGCATGTGTGGTAAAATGTTCACCTTTGACAACCCCAGTGGTATAGGCGAACTGTTATCCACAAGACCATGAGATAGGACATGCATATTAGACAGTTCCACTATTTGGGGTTCATGGTCTGACCAAGGCTACAGCAAGGTTTCTTCTAACCATGCACCATCTACAGTCGTGTCAAAAAACTGTATTTTTTATCAAAACACCCTGGAAGTCTATAAAACCATGATAATAAAAAATACCAAAAAATGGGATCACATATATGAAATGTATTAAATAAAAAAAATTATAATTCATATGTTTTTTCTTCTAGGCATGAGATATGAATTAAACCAATTTTTACATATAAATTGATTTTTTTTAAGAAAATATTTCATTGTCTTTTTTAAACATATTTTAGATTTTTTAATTTTTTGGAATATTTATTAAAAAATGTGACATCATTTTTAAATATTATTTTAATGGATATCTGAGGGAAAATTTTTTGATAATTTTTTTGAGATCATTAATTTTTTTAAAAAAAGATAAAAATACTGATATTTATTGGAAACTGCCATTCCATTAATGTTTTTATGAATTAACATTTTGTTCTTATATGAAAAAATTAGATATAAGAAAACATATCCTTAATAAACTCATTTGTTTGATAGGTTTTTTTGGTTTAATTCCAATAAATTTTAAAAACTTAATGTATATTTATTTGAAGAAATTTGTTAAATATTTATAATCATGATAATTAATATTAGGTAATATGGTAATCTAAATTATTGGTGTTAATTAATGGTAAAAATAGTGAAAATAAATTTCATTATCACATGATATACTAGATATATTGGGGTTATTATAAAAATATACATGTTAAAATATGATAGAAACATGTTAAATTTCAATTGAATTAATATAATTAGATCATAAAATATCTACGTACTGAGAATGATCCATTTTTGATTCATTTGGGATTGCTGAAACATTGGTATAATTTACACTTTCCGAAATTTCATTGTGTGTAATCTCCCCCACTATTAAAATGGAACCCCCTACCCACTTCTATACAATATTAAATACCACTTTGGATTAGATAGAAATTACAACAAATAATACCATTAAAACTATACCCAGGACCTATATTCATATTTTTAATTAGAAACAACATGTTACGAAGTCATTACATATTCACCTAAAGAAGTTTTCTCAAGAAGATGAATAGTTCTTGACATTGCATTTTCATTTTATTTCTTATGCAAACTCCTTAAAATGTTCATCAACCATAATAAAATAATTAATGTAGTATATACCATATTATGGGTTGTTATTATATTAATGTAATAAAATATATCTATATAATCATCAATCTAATGAGAAATAAAACCATTTATTCTGTGTATGGAGGAGTAGCACCTCGCAAAACGATGTAATTTGTTTTTACATAATTACATATCATGGGTTGATATAATGATAAATTAAATTTACATATATTTAATTAATTGAAAAACTAATAATTATGCAATTATAATATCACATATTCCTTCTTCCAATTTAACCCCTTGGAATGTAATAACATCACTCGAGCATACATGTTGACTAGTACCTCTATGAAGTAATGTGATACATTTTTTCAAATTATATTAAAATGGATGGCAATGAGGTTATATTTAATTAATATAGATTTTATATATGAAAAAAGAAGTATGTAACGGAACAATATTATTTTTCGTTCCCTCATTCCATTTTTAAAAAAATGGTGACACTGTTCATGCGTGCATATGGAATATCATCTTCATTACGGTGGAAATTCATTTTTCTACCTATATTTTATGGATTTATATAATTAAATATATAATTAATATAAAATAAATTTATACAATCATTAAAATTCTAGATATTATTTAACCATGATCAATGTATATGGACCAGAACTACCACGAAAAAACTTATATAAAAAACAAATCTATTATAACACTAAATAATATTTTAAATTAAGAATTGTTAATAAATTAATGATACACTGTTATTGGTAAATATTATAAGGTATAATTAAAATTATTAATTGTAGTATTTAAAACATATTTATTTTTTTGGGTTTACAATCTACACTATTGATATGTTAAATACATAATATATTTATATTCATGTTATTTGATTTTTAATTTTATGTTATTCCTTGATGGGGAAATGATATCATAGTTAAAAATTAGTGAGTGATGATTTTTTAAACTCATCATTATTTAGGTTTGTTTATGTTTAAGTATCTGTTGGGGGAATTATTTGATCATTCAATATTTATCAGAATATTTTTTTTATACTCGTTATCAAATAACATTACAATTAATAGTAAAATTTTACTTTGTTTGTTACAAAACGTTATCTAGAAAATGTTTTCTTAAAATTCACCTTATTTAACAATTCAATTGATTTTTTTATTCCATATGAATGTAATCTAAAAAATTATCCATGAATAATTTAAATATTATCATATTAATTTTTAAATTAATTTTTACATATTATTTTATTTTGATAAAAAAAATTCAATGGAATAATCCTATCATTTTAAAAATAAGGTGTTTTTTAAGTTTTTACTGAAAATGTAAATAGAATAATTTTCCTAACACAATCAAAATTTATTAAAAAAAAATTCATCATGAAAAACCATTTAATTGTTTCAACCATTAAAATTTTAAAAGGTACTTTTCAAAAAACTATTTTTGAAAATATTCGAAGAATTTTTAATTTTTTAAAAGTATTCTTTATTGTGTGTTTTTTTTCAAAGAATGTTTTTAATAAAATTCTAATGGTATTTCAATTATTCATTGATAAATACCATTATTTTTTATTTGATATAATAGGGTTATATTTTATTGATACTATCTATATTATTATTCTTTGGATGTTTTACGATCAGTTTGACTAGAGATGTATTATTTTGATACCATTTTCAGTATTATTGTACAATTTTATTAATTTTGATTATTATTGGTGGAATGTGTTGACAGTTAATATTATATTTACTCAATAATATTTTATATATTGATTATATTTCTCCCATTTCATATGATGAATGCATTTGATATAGTACATTATACTCATGGATTGGTATATACCATCGTTTAACCATTCAGTCACATGTGACAAAATAGCTCAGGTATTTAGGTGAGGCCTTACCCATTTTTGAAAGATATCCTAGTAAGATTATGTGATGGTAAATTTAAGATATCTTTAATTACAAATTCCCTTATTAATATACCATTTAATTACATCTATGTGATTAGTTGATTATTTATGATATCTATGGATAAGATTCAGGATCATGTGATTATTTATATGGAATTATTTTTCCTCATTTATTAATCTGACATTTTTCAGAGTAAAATTTTATTAATTATATGGAATATGATTTTATTATTTACCTTCATGTATATATTAATACATATTTCTTCATGACATGTTCTGATGTCCTCATAAATTTAGAGGGCAACTAAGCTCACCCTTACATTTTGTTTCATTTCATTATAATTTCTTAAAATAAACTGGCACTGATATGTAAGGATATGTTAAATGGAATAATATTGTATTAAAAAAGTACTATGTTGTATTTTATATTTTTAATTGTATGTGAGATTCAATTTTTTTACTTGTTTTCAAAGGATACTAATCTATTCTATACTTAAGGATATGATTCTGTATATGTAGTTCCTATGTAATTATGTAACCACTGACTCTTTCTTACAGTGTTAGTATATTTAATGATTTAATTAGATCTTTTTTCATAGAATCCATGGAAACAATATTTAGGAAAACATATATTAGGTAATATATCGATTTGAATTAAATTTATGATAAGTCTATGTGTTTGATAAAATCCTAAGATTTTGGTAAGCTAGTTATTTTGTTAATCCTTGAAATACATCAAATTAGGTATAATACAAGTCTGTGTGGATCTAGGATAGTTGATTCTGGGTTCATATATCTAAAAAGGGTGCAATGGTTTTTGACATTATTGTAAACTAGTGCACAATAATAGGCCATTCTATACACCTGGTTTGAAACCCTCGGGGAATATTCTTTGGATAATTCAAATTTTCATTAAGAAAAATATTTATTCAATTAAACCGATTAAAATAATCTATGAAATACATTGATATGAATGATTCATTACTTAGAAATCATATAAATGACTTTTCCTAATTATGATTATTGTTCCTTATACCATATTTTTTGTTTTTATTCAATGGATGAAATAAGTATTAATGATTTTAATACTGAATGTGATGAAAAATGTGGAGTTTCATAGAAACAAATTGATAATGAATAATATAAAATTTATTTTGATTATTTCTAATTAATTATATTGAAATATGATAATAAAACTATAAATTTAATAACACTTTATAACACCAATGAAGAAGAGTATATAGTCCACTAATATCTTGATTGGTGGAGACTAGGGAGGAAGGAAGGCTCAGTATACATCACGTAAAAATATATAGAAAATTTTAACCAAGGATAATGTTTCAATAGATCCATAATATTATTTTTGTCTAAAAATTAAAGATATAAAGAAAATCATTGTTTATGAAAAGAGGATAGATCAAAATATATAAATATATATCTCTAAATAGATCCTTTTACTATTTATTTTAATAAATGTGTGGAACCTAGGAATTATATAATTTAATTACATAATTTAAGTGATAGGTCATATACTATGGAATCTTCTATGTCATAATAATCATTAATGTTAAAGGTTTAACGTATTTATGTATTTTTATTCAGGAATCAAGTTATAAAAGAAATTTTCATTGATGGTATATTGTTAATAATAATCATAAATCATATAATGATTATATTAATATATGTAAGAATATATGCCTTCAACAAAGACTGAAATAATATATAAGGATTGCATCACATGTTTAGGATTTTATGATCCATCATATAATGAAATTAGTAGATACTCATTTTCATGTTTTAAGTGATGACATTTCCATATAATTAATTAAATTTTGTCAATTTTATTTGCACATGTAAATATTAGGTTCAACATAAAGAATTAATTGAGGGAGAATTATTATTTTTCATAATTTTAACAATATTGATAACATTTACGGTTAATATTATGAATGATGCTAATGTTATAATATTCAATTAGGATTATTTTATTTCATGAATGAAAATAAGTTGTTTAGAAAACTATAGTGGTTAAAAATAAATTCCATGATTAATTTTATTTTTAATTATTTTAATTATATTTCAAAGAACATTGTAGGATTCATATTAATATAGTTTTAAATTTTTTTTACAGTATTATAGGTTACAACCTGTCACATTCAACATGTTTTTTGGGCATAAAAATATAACCGACATACGGCAATGGTCAAACGACTTTAACTAAGCTATTTAAGGTATTAGATTATAAGAATTCGTTTCACTCAAAATGATTTTTGGACGAATATTAGGATTATTTTGGGAAAAATAATTTATGTTAAAATCAATTTAAATTGAATTTATTTTGACGTGTTTATTAATAGTTCATGATATATGTTTTTAGTTTAATATATGGATTATTTTGAATGAATATTGTTATGTACAAGTAGGTTTATGATGAAGTGTATGATATAACTATTCATGTAAAAAATAATTTATTTTTGAGGTTATTGATATAAATTGTGGTGAATATTAATTTTTAATTGAGCCTTTGCAGTAAAAGATAAACGTATAATTTATTCATATTATGGTTTATTCATTTTCTCAATTGTCTTTTAAAATGCTTAATATTGGGTGTTTTTTAAAGTGAGGAGAAATATCATGTTATTATATTGTAGAATATATGATTCTTTAAAACTAAATTATTGTGATTTAATAATGAAATATCATACTGAATATTCAATTATTTCAGTATGAAATAATGTGGAAATTGATAGAAGCACAACCAAAAGGTTTAAATTATTATTATAAAATAAATGATATTAACAATGACTATTATATATTTTTCTCTATCATGATAGTATAATAATCTATGATCTATAAGAAAAATATGTTGAAAAAAAATATAATACATTAACCATAATTTACATTGAAACAGTGTTATTTTAACCCTTATCAGATTTATAGGTCTATAAGTGATAAAATTATATTGATTTTTCAATTTTTTATCAGTGATTTCTATAAATATCCATAATGATTAATTATTTTCCTCAATGTCTATCTTTTTAATATGATTTATTTTTTCCATACTTGTAAACAATGTTCTATGTTATTATAGACTACCATCGTACTTTCATTTCTCCATTATCATGAGGATATATTATGAACACATTTTATGATATGGGTTTTCAACAATGATATATTAAAATATCAAATGCATGAATTTTTATAACATGTGAAAATAAGTAGGTATCAATTTAATGAGGGTGGGGAGAATGTAATACCCCATGGTTATAAAATATGATCATCATCTTTGATAGAATATATGACACATAACATAGAGCTTAAACAACCATAAAAGTTTATTATTTAACTATAAAATTTATAAACTATTTGTTAAGGTATTATGTATAAATAGTAACAACTAAATTATGAAAATTATATCATTCACATATTTATCAAATAAATTCATTGGTTTGAAATAGATTATGAATGAAAATAAAAATCAAATGAAATTAAAATAAATTATTTTCAGTAAAAAAATTTATACATGAAATTAATTATTATCTTAATAAATCAATATAATTATTATTGGTGATTTTTTTAGTGAAATTTATATATTATACAATAAGTAAAATATTTTTATAAATCTAATATTTTCTAAAGGAATAGGATATTATTAAATCTAGTTTTATGCTATAAAACAATATTTTTCTAGACAATGGTTAGGTTATGTTTTCTTAGCAAATTTTAAAATTAATTATTGTAAAAATATTAATGTGTAGTATAAATAATTAACTTAATATTTTAAATAATAATTTAATAATTATATTATATTTATTTATTCAGAGTTTCCTTAAAACAATAATTATTTGATGAATATTTAAAAATACTACTTTTTATTATAAACTGTCTTTTAATTTAATGAATTTATATGTCATATATTTTATCAATTTATTTTAAAATTAAAATGATTTTAATATAAATTATTATAAATCAAATTTATGTTATTTTAATAAATTTTATGTTGATTTGTGACCTAAAAACATTTTATACTAAGAAGGATTTTACATTGGTAAACTCTATTTTTGGAATTGCTTATCAGTTTAATTATAAATTAAATTATTCAACAAATGTGTTATGAATTTGAAATAAATATATTCAATATATTTACTCTGAATTATTATAATCATGTATCCTGTTTAATATAATAATTGGGATTAATGAATAATGAAAATAGTAAAAATAATTTTTTGTTTTTAGGTATTAAACTAGATTACTGTGGGCTAAAATAAAAAAAAATCACCATTAAATTAATCAGAAAACATGTATAATTTCCATTTTATGGTAATATTTTGAACTTATTTCATATAATGTTCCATTAGTGTTTATTTTATAATCATTTGAAATATTTGAAATGTATATATACTTTATTCTTTTCAAAAAATCAATGTGTGTCATCTCCCCCACATATCAAATAACATGTAATATCTTCTCATCATCAAAAATACCAATCTCATTGGTTTGGAAAATTACATAAAAAATACCTTCCTTAAATACATATATATAACCTAGAGTCCTTAGTTTTCTCATAAATCCTTTCTAAAAAGCATTTAGGTATACACCAAAATATGTTCCCTGATGAAGAGGTATCGATCATAACATTGTGTTTTATATTTTTTACTTATTATAAATCCATAAAATATTCATAAAAATTGATAAAATAATTACCCAATTATACCCAACATAATTTTATGTTATTATTTTTATGGAATATCCTATATCCATGCCGTCTTCCATAAAATGGGAAACCAAATTGATGATCATGTGTATGGTGGACTGCGACCTCACAAACCTATGTAAATACTTTTCGGTCACTTCCTTTCACATATTGAGATAAGGATATATTTATTGTGTGTATATATATATATATTATCTTTAAGAAATAATCATTAAAGTGATATTTTAATATTCCACCTACCTTCTTTCCTTCTATGTTCCTGAAAATTGATAATGTTACTCATACATATGTGTGGGCTATTGCCATCATGAAGCGATGCGATAGATTTTTTATATAACATTAACATGGATGTTAATAAAGATAAATTTAGTAAATATATATTATATATATGATATAATAATCTATATATAAATGTAAAATAATTTTTTTTTAACTTTATTTAGATCTATTTGTAAAAAAAAATGTACACAACATTGAAGCAAACACAGAACATACCATCTTTATGAATGGTGTAATTAATTTCTCCCGATATTATTTATGGATTACTATAAATATATACAAAAATATTATACATTATAGTTATATAAATAATAAAAATCTATAGATAATTTATCCTTGATCAATGTACAAGGACCATAACATCCAAACAAAAACACATAAAAAGGAAGCAATTATATCCTTGAAGAGTTTTATTAATAATTAATGATTATTAAAAGGGAGAAAAAAAGATATAAGTAAATAATATATTCTCTGATATATATTAGTGTGGTTGTAAGATAAATATAAAATAAGTTTTAATTTTTCTTAATGATCACTTGAAATGCACTAAAAAATTAGACTATAGATAATGGTTATTCATCTCATTTTTTAGTTCAGTTTTCCTGGTTCCCTATTCACAACATAATTCATTTATTTGGTATATATACTGACCAATTGATATTTAATATCACCAATATCATTATATTTATTATATTTTGAGTTTAATTTGAATTTATTTCTTTCATGGGGGGATATGAATTATATGTTTCCAAATTCGAAATTTTTTACTTTACAACCTCATTATTATTGGGGAATTTTAATGTTTTTGTCACCATTGGGGTAATTATATGAATATTTTATATTAAAACCAATATAGATTATACACATCTAGTTATCAATGATATTTTTATCAAATATTAAGATTTACCTATCTTAAGTAATTAAAATTATTTTGTTAATTTAATTTTTAGAAATGTTGACTTTATATCTCATTTCTCTTGAAACAACTTTTTCTTTCATATCCATGTTTTTTGAAAATGGTTCAAGAATGTATTAAATATTATATTATTATTTTTAGAATAATTTTTACCCAATATTTAAATTTTTCAAGATATTTCAACATAAATCATCTATTTTGTTTCCAAACAAGGAACTTTTAGATTTTTTATTTAAATTTTGAATGGAATCATTATTTTAACAAAATAAAATTTATTGAATTTTCGGCCCTCATGAGGACTAATTAATTTGAATATTCTTTTAATATAATAAAAGGTTCTTTTCAATGATAATTATTTCTTAATATTTTGGGAATTTTTAATTTTCAAATTTTATTTTCAATGGGAAAAGGATATTTTCGTCAAGAATGTTTTAATGATATTTTTATGATAATTACATTCATCAACAAAAATATACATAATTTTAATTATGATATAATGGAGATATGATTTAATTATTCCATACTTATTATTAATTTAAATTGTTTTGATTAATTTTAATTTACTATTTTGATACATTTCTAAATATTAATCTAGATGATTTAGGATTATGAATATTTATTGGGGAATGTATTTAAATTTCATATGATATTTTTTAAATATGAATGTTTTATATTGATTATTATTATCCCAATTAATATATGAAATATATCATACTCATGACGTGATGGGAGGGACCCCCTATTCCCCCTCGATGCATCAGTAGGTCCCATGAGACAAACTAGTCCATGTATTTGGCTGATACCATAACCATATATATATAACGTCCTAGTAGAGGGACATTGAAATATATTTATGGTATCCAATGTTATGAATAAATAAATTATAGGATTATTTATAGATATCCATGTGATTATTTTATTATTTTTGATATCTATGTATATATTTCAACAACATGTGATTATTTATATTGAATTATTTGATCATCATTTATTCCAATAATATTTTTCTTAGTACTCAACTTATTGATCGAATGGAATTTTTTTTAGTTATTAACATGGAATAGATTATTCATAATTTATTAATGATATCCTCTACTGTATTCATACCCTTATCGAGTCTTAGAGATCAACCCTTTATTGAGTATCCATTCCATATGATTCTATTAAATGTATTATGATTGATATGAAGTGATATGAAAAAGGGAATAATGAAATACCCCCTTCAAAATATGCTTCTTTAAGTCTTTAGTTATATGTCGGATTCAAGAATCTTACTAGTTTTCATAGACCAAAAAACTATTCAGTCCGTCATTATGTTACTACTTGTATCTAGTTCCAATGTAATATTGTAACCACTTAATATGGGAGGATAGGGTCGGTGTCATTATATAAATTGATGAAAATCCAATTACAATTGAATTTGAATATTGTTATAAAATATGAAATATATTAATTTATTTATTTTTCCTTATAAATTGAAATTCTTATTATACAAAGATGAAACTTTTCACTAAAAAGAATCATTAGAACATGTAATAAAATAGTCAAATTAAATAATAGTCATGATGGAGCTAAAATATATCCATTTCATATAATTTAAAAGTTAAAATTCTTTTTCAACTTTTATAAAAACAAAAATTTTAGTCGTATGTTAACTTTTTGAAAAGATTCATTTTAATCATTTTTAAATAAAATCACATTTCCATATAGATATTTTATCATAGAAGAACACAATATTGATGTTATAATTTTCTAATGGATGAAAATGAGATGGAATATTCATCAAAAATTAATATGAAAAAAGTTAAATATATTATATATATTGACTCTATCATTTTAATTTGGTTATAAAATTATTATATGGTTGCTAATATTAAAAAATATCATAGTAATTCATATATACATAATTTTATTTTTATAGTATCACCCATTAAACAGGGCCTTATGGATTCTTAAATGGTTTTTAGGAGGACCAGAACCATAAGATCATGAATTAGGATGTTGATGGTGTATTTGGGTAGATCATGGAAAATTTTAATTAATCATCATGTGTATATATGATATTATATAAGGTTCTATTTTATAAGTGAGTAGAGTTTCACTATTTTAAATTGCTAAAACAATAAAATATAAAAAATTCAGAATCATGTGTTTTTTTCACCATTTCATAAAACAAATCCAAAGATAATTATTATTTTTTAAATATATCTTTCAAATAATTAATATAGTAGTTTTTAGGTTTCTTATCCCATATAATTTTAGTTCATCCCATCATTATCCATTTTTAACATTATAATTGTGAGGAACATTTACCACAATATCTATTCATAATGAACAAAATTGAAATTGACCACTCTATAATATTCTAAATATTGATTATAAATATCAAAATTATTTAATTATAAAAAATATCTATAACTAAATTAAATTCACTTTAATTTTTTTTCTCAAAACTCAATGAAAAAAATTTATATAAAAATTGTATCTTGATAAATAAAATTGTTTTTCTTATTTCATGTTGTGTAAAAATAATTTGAACAAGGCTAATTTTTTTTGATTAATATATTATTTGAAAATTTAAATAAAATAATTTAGTTATATTTATTAATTTAATTTATTACAATAAAAATTCATTTCATTCCTAAAAACCATTTTTCTGGAAAAAATACCCCTATATTTTAAAATTCATTGTTTGTTATTTCAAAGCAATTAATAAACAATGAAAAATAATTTTATACGTTTAAAAATACATTTAATAATAAGGATTTTCATATAAATTCCATACAAGATTATGTCTACGTGATTAGTTTATCATTTTTTAATAGTATTTCAATAGTATATTGTGTGTCGTTTAAATTCAGTGTTGTATGTAAATCAAGATATCAATGATATGAAAAATATTTATAGAGATATTTTACAAACTAATTATTTGGTGTTATAGATAACATCCTTATATGATTAATAATGTTATGTTTAAGAGGCAATAATGTATATTTTATAAAATATAGTTATTGAATATGTTAAATTAGCCATATAATTAACATGAATTAAATTTTTTTTATTAAATAAAAGTGTTGGGACAAATGATATTGAAATTATCAATCATAAATGTAGGTATAGGAATATTATTATGTCTAGTATTTTCAATTATATGTTTAATAATATTATTATTAAATGATTTTTTGGTGTATATAATTTGGTCATGTAAATATTACCCTTCCAAACAAGTTTAATGATGATAAATATTACAATAATAACAGTTATTAATTATTGGAGTAGGAAACTGATAGATAAGATGTTATTAATGGGTTTAAAGATGATATATTTCATGTTTAATTTTTTTATTTAGGGTACTCTTTTGAAATGGGTCTTAAATTCATGCACTTTCCTGA
Organism: Viscum album; assembly: GCA_963277665.1. NCBI lineage: Eukaryota > Viridiplantae > Streptophyta > Magnoliopsida > Santalales > Viscaceae > Viscum > Viscum album. Next base: position 895,179,862 of record OY728136.1, on the reverse strand, counting down.
GTTTGAGGAGATATAGTAGGTTGATGTCTATTTAGAGTATAAAAATGATTTGGTATCATTTTTATAGTTAATATGCCTTCATAAAAGCATGATTATATGGCAACAAAAATATCAAAAAATATTGATAGGTACCTAATATTTAAGGGGACATTATTTCAGAAGGAAAAATTGATCTGAATGGCTATAGATTGTGATCTTAATTATCTTATCTTAGAATATCCCTAGGATATATTACATTGATGATGGTGACACTCTTGAAAGGGGTTTGTTTCTTCAATTGTAAAATTTAATTAAATCATTTGAATTGCTATAATTTCACAATATTTAGAAACACCATTTTTTTGTATAGTTTAATTTAGAATTTGAGTAAAAATGACTTAATGAAATATTTATATTAGGTATTTTGATTTATATAACTCCTCAAAATCATCCCACACAAAATTATTGTGTGTATGGTAATTGGAAACATGTGATATTCAATATGCGTTCTTACACAGATAGAAAGCCTATATATTACATTCACTCTAATCACTGGTGTCCACTTATGAATGCATCCCATGTTGGGGGATGTTACTCTGTGACTATTGTTGATTATAGCTCATGTAAATTATTTATAGTCATAATAAAGGGAAGTTTTTATACATATAAGATTATTATGAACCATAAAACTAGGTTATAATTCTAATCATGTTGCAAGATGAATAATATAATGAATTATAATATTTAATAGTAATCATCAATAATAATAATAATAATTTAGTAAATATAATGATGTATTTAGATAATGAATTGTTATATAAATTCATCAAAATTATTCTCATGTCAAAACATATGAAGTTGAATATCCTATGGAGATTGGGATACAAGATATCATAGTACAGTTTTACTCTGTTAATGAGAGAATAATATTTTATTATATTAGTGTACCTTATTAAACTCTTCCCTTGTACAACTATATATTCAAAGTAAACTATAAAATTAGTGACTATAATGACACCCATTAATACACACCTTAGAGTCCTTGAATCAATAGTTTATTCTCAGAATAATACTAATAAATTAGAAGATCAATTTTGGAATTTTTTCTTGTGGGTTATCTTAATGGTGTTAATGGTTAAAAAATGTTGATAGATAATAATGGTTATCAAAAGTGATTAATATTTTTTGGGTAAAATTTTATGATTTATTCATTCCTTAGAATAATTCCACTAAAGATGAAATTGTTACAACACATAAAAAATTTTCTCTTGAGGATCCATTGGATTTTCAATAACATCCTGAGAGAATTTAAATCTATAATGATCCTCCCACATTGTATTAAGGAGATTATTTTTAAAATACTAAATCTGAAGATGAGGTATTTGATAATATGAAAGATCATCATTTTATCTTAGATATAGTTTTAGATATTATGATATCCTTTGATTGGTTCAAACATGTTGATGTGGCATTTAATGAATTTCATAATTTTTAAGATATAAACAATTTTGAAGAAAAAACATTATGAATCGTATGATAAAATGTATTATAACTTGTTGTTTTATTCTAACTATGGTTAAATAAATTCCATTATTAAATATAAAAATTGGGAAATTGTTACCAAACATGAAAATTAAAAATTATTTGGTTTCAAATGGATGTTTAAAATTAATGAATTTACTACTCTTGAATTAATAGAAAAATAAAATTCAAGGTTGTTAGAAAAGAAATTACATCACTATGAAGTAATTAATTGCATTGATATATTTTCCCTCTTGTTATGCACTCATGTATTAATTTTTTACATGATTTTATTGATATATATGATTTCCATATTGATCAAATTTATAGTAAAACTTCATATTTTATGGTAAATTGTGTTAAATAATTTATATAAAGCATCCAAAGATATTTTTTGAACACACTAAATATAATAATGTTTTTCATATAGAAAAATTACTGTATGGACATAAATATCATCTCACCATTGTAATAAATAGTTTAATTTCATTATGATTATAAATTTTTTAATATAAATAAATTTTAGGCTTAGATATATTTAAATCATGTAAAGAACTATATTAATCACCATATTTTAATTATTAATGATATGATACTTATTTTTAAACACATGAGTCTGATTATTTATATAAAGCTCCAGATGATTCAATTTATTAAATGACATATTTTGGGGAAAAAAGAGTTTATGTAAAGAAATTATTAGGATTATAGATACTACCATATTTATTGTATCATTCCATGGTTGTGTAAAAAGTGTTCTGTAAATTTATCAACATGAATATAATAAACATTTTAGAGTTCCTTTGGGAAACAATTTCACATTATACTCCAGTTAATCCCCTAATTGTGATACTATTTTACAATTTATGTCTTATATATTATTTAATACTATAGTTTGTAGTACAATATATGATATAGCATATTATAGACTAGATATTACATTTTTGTGTTTACTCTACACGTCTTTATCAAAAAAACTAGGAAACAATACTAGTACTCATTAAAATGACTCATTCGATATATTATATTCATACTGATTTATTCATTTAGTATATATATATTAATAGTTATAATGATGTAATTGTTGGGTTTTTTGATTCTACCTATGCTTCCAATGTTAATACAAATAAATATATTATTTAATTTGTTCTTCATTGATATGTTTCCCTATTTCATTGTTGATTTTTGAACAATAATTTTATATTTAATCAACGATTTTTTTTGATTTCATTTTTAAAAAAAATCATTATGAGGTAGTTTTGTTAAAGGGGTTGATAAATGAATTTCTATTTTCAAATTTAATTATAGTGGTTTATTGTGATAGTGTGTTCTCCCATTATCTAAAGATATTGTTTCCTATAGTAGAACAATGATATAGATTTTAATATTCACTTTACCAATTCCATGTCATTTTATTATTGAAATTAAATTTATTATATTTTTTAATTTATTATTGTTGATGGTTTATCTCATTACATTATTGTATCATTATATGTATCCATACTATTTAGGTATACCGGTATATATATTTCTTAATGTAAATTATCCCTAATGAATGTTTTTCTTGTTAATTTTATTTTTCTCAATACTATATTTGGATTGGATATGTTACATCAATTTCTACAATCAATAGTCATTTTCTATTCCCATAGTGATTTTGTGGTTTTATTTATCTACATTAATTTTTAGGTTTTATCCATATTTTGTATTTATACACCATATGATTTTGTTTCATTCCATCATAAGTTATGACCTATTCTGTTTTTCATTTATTCTCTTTCACCACATATTTTAATAAATCATGCATCATAAAAACTCATGTACTTCACCCATTATTCTATCTAGTGGTAATAATTTTATTTTAGGCATAGGATTTTCTATTCAGTGAAGATGATTGTTTGACATTGTTATAGTTTGGTTGAGAAATAAAATAAAATCTTGTTTTTGTGGGAGAAATATGTTATTTAAAATTGGATCATCGGATTTATCCCTATTATTTTCCAAATTATATCCAGTTTATGATTTCCCATAATTGGAGTAGTGCTCTAGTAGAGGCATATGAATTATTAACTAAAAATGTTGGTGTTGGGGAATCTTTTAAAAATAATTAATTAAAGGAAAATGGGCCATAATCATCAATCATAATCATTTTTTAGTAATGAAACATGGTTGTGTTGGAAATTCCGATACATTTTCTATTCCTATTTTTGGTGTCCTATTTGTTGAATAGAGTATATGTTTTTTGATTCCATCAATGAATTTTTCATACTAACTAAAAGAGATATATTTCATCACCACTAGCAGGATCAACAAGAAAAACATCCTTAGATACCTTAATTGTTCCATCTATGAATTTATATCATTTTATTTTCGAACATTTTTTGTTTATAAATATAGTTTTAGGGTGGTGCTCTCACCATACATGCAAGTCCAATGTGATCTAAAGTGTGATATCTGTAGTATATTTTATGTTCTCCAATCTATATTCATATATCCATTTCATGTCACTATTTTCTAATAAAATAAAATTATATAATGAAATTGTGAACATCACTTACGAGTTAGTGGATATTTTACATAATTTTTGAAATCCACTACAACTCATTCTAAAATAATAACTTTATGTGGAAAATTTTACTAAAAATATATATTTTTTTATATTTTTAGGTCGAGAAATTTTTAATTGATTTATTACATTTGATTATTTTTTGTGATAAAATTTACACTAAATATTATGTATTACATGACATCATATACAACACATTTATTAATAGTGTGTTTTATTTAAAAAATTTATCTAGAATTTTTATTTCGACTTTTATTTTTATTTTAGGTTTGCATAATTTTTATGACATGTTTACAAAAAATTTCATCTAAATTAATTATAAAAAATATAATAGTGTTATTAATAATTTTATAATATATATGTGTTTTATATTGTGTCTCTATATTTTAGTGTATGTGTATTTTTATTTGGAAAATGTATTTTCTTCCATCGAATGAGAGATGTTGTGAAAGGTGGTAAATTTTTTATTTTAAAAAATGACCCCAAAAAGGTTGATGGTTTAGAATAAATCATTATCATTTTTTTCAAATGTAGAAGAACATTCCCTTATAGAGTTTTATAATATAATCATAAAACTAGTAAAATAATTTATTTTATCGAAAATAACATTATTGAAATTTATTATTGGTTTAATGTTTAATATAATCATACTTTTTAAGTATTGGTTAAACTACTACCCAATAATTATTAAAATTATTTCATATTATAATTATTAATCAATTTGTAATATAACATTTAAATTTGTTAAATTTGTATCTCTTTAATGATCATAAAATATTTTATATATATTTACATCTTTATTTTTTTATCAAATATTCTTTACACTTTATTACTATGACATATTAGATTTAATTACATGGAAAATTTAATTAAAAATTACTCATATTAATTTATATCAATAATAAATTGGGTTTCTATATTTTCAAAATTAATGTAAATGAAATATATATTAAAAATTTAATTCCATATGAGTTTCATAGGACGTCTCCATAAAAAATATAGTAGAATAAAAAATTGATCTACATGATAGATTTAAGGAGGGAACAATAAAATGAACTAAAAATTACAAAATATTAACTACCTCGCAACTGATATTCATTCCAAAATTATCAGTGAGGTTAATATAGAATATTTTGTAAGAAAAATTTTTATATTTTATACAATGGTATCAAATGGATAAAAATGAATAAATGAACACTTCTCCAATTCATATTATCTGTTAAATTGAACGTTTCAATGAACTCAAATGTTAATGAAGTGAGGGGAACATGAAAATATTTTGTATTTTTAGATTATTATCTCCTCTATACAATAATCTGATATAATAAATCTAATTGATGTTCAATTAAATCTAAAATTATAAAATGAATAACTCTTCTAATCTATTTATTATATCAATTGTAATGGATTATATTATTTTTATGTGACATTTTAAATTACTTATAAACATAATTAATCACCCACACAACAACATAACGTTTGTAATAATCCAAATGTGTGATAATCAGTGTGGGGAATCATTTTAAATGATATATCATATCATTTTGTAAGAGAACTATGGTGTTGTATAATCACCCATGAAATAACATAACCGAAAATACATCAACTCTGAACAAGTCATTGAAAATTAATTAATATATAAATCCATTAATTTTAAATATTTACTAAATCCACTAAAATATTATTAAAAATATAGAACACATTTTGGATCTTCCTAATGTCCATTGGATATGATTATCATACAAAATATATCAATTTTTGGTTGAAAATATATAAATTGTATTCCTTATTCCTCATTTTATTTCGCCACATTATAGGACATTATTTTGTAGATTTTTTTGATTTCTCAAATCCATTATTAAATAAATGGAGTGTAAAATATAATGACATAACAGATTCTGAAGCTACAGTGGGACCCAGAATGATCTCAATCCAGCACACTCATATACCCTTATGAACATCAACACCAAAAATATATCTCCATATACTATATACATTCACTTATATTCCATTTATATATGAAATGGTGGCATAAAATATATATATAACACAACAATCTAGTTATAGAAAATTATTTCATGATCAATTTTCTAAAAATGAATGATTTAATTTAATGAATTAAACATATGTTAATCATTCATTCCATTGGCCACTTCAAATGTCACTCAACTAAAAATTTTCATGAATATTATAATTTGAATAATAATTTATTTTTTGAAAAAGTACATGCCATATAAATGAAATTAACTAATAAGTATATCATATCTATCATCAAGGAGTCAATGTGTAAATCAATAACATAAATAATGAAATTAGATTTAATTGAGTGTAGTCTATATTAATAGTGTATTATTGAGTAAGATAAACATAAATAATTCCTTATAATTATTGATCTATAGGTATTTTAGTAGAAATTATTATCCACATATGTTATGTGAGTGACTCTTTTTATTCCAATGGGTTTCAATCAAATTCAACTCAAATATCAATAAATAAAATAGAAAAAGCGATATTTTTATTGGATTGATAATGCTTTACTACTCTAGTATAAAGAAACATATACATTATATATAGCCTATTATATATCAATTTACCGATACTTGATAACAACCATAAGTTACACATAACACCTGAATGTTTATTTATTATGATAATTTAATGTCTAAATAATCATAATATAATATTAAATTTATACATTATTCATATCGATTATTCTAGCTATTGATATTCTTTTTAGGAAAATTGTTCCTCTCCCATGCATGAGATATCTTATTTAATAAGATGAACAAAAAATTTCATCTATTTTGATATACAAAATGCATGCCTTGATGATACTTTACATAATAGTTCATTTGATATACATCATATGAATGTGAAAAATTATGAAATGATTTAGATTCATTTAATAAATTTCAATTATTATAATGTATACCCAAAAATCTACTACATGAACTAAAATTTTATGAGCAATTTATAAAAAAAATTAAAAATCATTGTGAATCCATCCATCTAGTTTTGGATAGTGTTTATAAAACTATGTTCATATCCTGAAAATATATTTCTTAAAAAAATCTTCGTTATTATGTGGCCTAAATATGATACCTTACAGTACATTATAGTAATTAAAATAAATATGAATCCCTAAATTCATATATATAATTAAATAAATTCCTTTACAAAAAAATATATTTCTACTGATTTCATAATGGGTTAGGGAATGGAATCTATCATGAATTCTCATATACCCATATAAACATATCAACAATAATATATATCATATACATCCTACGTTTAATTTGATAATAAATCTGTTTATTACATTGTGGTGGTATTATAAATGGAACATGTCAATCTAGTATAAAGAAAGTCATACATGTTTCAAAAATAAATCTAGTAACCTAAATCCCATTTCAAAACTCTTATACTGGAATATGATAAATAGAATCACATCCTAAAGGACTAGATATTTTTGTAGTATTGATAAACTATATATAAAAATGTTTCTCATATTATATTTGAATTATAAATTTTAAACATATTTTTTAAAAATATCAATATTCCTACTAGATGGTTATGGTATATCTTTCATTGTACATTTTTTGGATCTATTGGAAAGGAAAAAATAATAATGATATCAAATTCTCTGTAAGGGTTATGTAAAGAGGAATTTGTGATTAGTAAATGAAGAATAATGGATTTTTAACAATAAATATAGAATTTAAAATATGAGATAATAGTTTTTATTTAATCAATAACTTTACTATCAGGATTATAGAAGGCATAATTTGAATAGAAATGTAAATAAATAAAAAATCATTCCATTTAAGTAATTGTTGAGAATGAAATGCATCATGAGATAATATCATTGCTATAAACTAAGGATAATAATAACTAAATTATTAATGAAGGAAATTATTTATTGTTGAATTCTATGATCTTAACAATGATGAAACCACTACTGTTAATAATATTCATAATATTGTTATGTAAAAAACCCATTTAATGCTGAAAAATTGATTCGCATCATGCGATTACTGATAGAAAATGGGAAAGATAATTATAGTACCTACTCATCCCATCATTTTTTATGAAATTCAAATATATTGAATAATATATTTAATTCATGAATAATTCCTCTTATCATCAAAAATCCTTATTGAGTAAAGAATATTGACTTAACAATATTTCCACAGATAAACAAATAACTATAATTATAGAACACCATATATTTAAATAATATATGGTTAATTAAATAAGTATATCGATGTAAAAATATATTTATATTAAGGTAAATTTAATGTCCATTGATAATATGAAAGTGAATTGATCAATAAAAGTTAATGAATAAAAAACGTAATCAAGAATATAAATTTCAGTACATTCCCTTATAGAAATGATCTTAAAAAATTATTATAAATAGTAAGGATGGTATTAATACAACAAAATGTTAATTTAATTTAAGTAAAATGTGCGGTTGTAATCATTGATGATACAAAATACCATAAAAATATATATAATTTTTTTGGAGGAAAATAATATTTTCATATTAAAAAATCCATTTAAGACTAAATGTTCAAAAAAATTAAATTAATTTAATTTGAAAACAACCTTTTAATATTATAAAATAGTCATTAAAATATCAATTCCTCACGAATTATTGGAATCCATATATACACAGTGTAAACTGATTCCTTCACTTTTTGTAAAACCCAAACAAGATTTATTTTGAATATCACATGAAGATTACTATGAAAAATTATCCTGAAGTCATTTTTTGAAATAATATATTTTTATGAATAATTTTTTAATTGAATCGAAAATAACATTAGATTTCGCTAAAAATATTTTATCATTAATTCTATGCACTAGAAAGTGGGAAAATGGTTTTATTAAATTAAGAAATAATGAATAACCACAGGATAATAAAATTGACTAGTTAAATTATATAAATTATCAAATAATTTCATTAAATGGATATTCATGTATAAATAATCCTCATTAAAATGATATTTAAAAATAATCATTTAGAAATTTCATAACATTGATGTGAGAATTAACCAATGAATCAATCATGTGTATAAAATTTAAATACATGTAATTTTTTTAAAGGAAATTGTAATATAGTGAAATTTAATTAATATCATATTCTTATAATATCAAAACCCACAGAGAAGTAATATAGGGAAGTTAAAATAATGTGATTTAATAAATTCGATACCAAATGGAAAGCATTATGAAAAATTAATCTATAAAAAACAAATTAAAATATAAATATAAAATACAATGAATTTTTAATTTATAAATATATCTCATGTTTGTGTTGAGTATATATACAATATAAATGAAATTATGTGTATAACATTACAATATGACTCAATGAAGGGAAATTATGACGAATTCCATTACCTCACTCTTCTTTATTGATAAACATTCTTTAACCACCTATATAAGCATTTTCATAATGTCATTAATTTATTAAAAAACAAAATATCTATATATATAATATTATATATGATCCTATTATAACATATTACCACCTATTTATTAATAATATATCATTATATTCATTATTTCAGTTATTAATTGAATTGATTCATCATGCATGTTTTGTCATGATAGTTCTAGGTCATGAGCATATTATATAGTTATGTCTTAGTTAGAATGATATTATTGGTAAAAAAATTTATTATATTTATTTTATATAATTATTATTAAAATTTTAATTTGGAGAATGGATCACATCACTCTGTGATGAAGGTTGGCCTTACATATTCATGAGCGAAATTATAATTTCCATAATGTGTAAAAGGGTGAGAAAGTGTGTGATATATTGATTTTCTATAATCAATATATTTTCATATATATAATATATATTGAATAAATGTATCCATATTACATTCCATTTAAAGGGTAAGAGAGAAACAAATCACATTGCTTTGTGAGGTGGAAATCCACCTTAAACATGAGATATGTTATCATAATTTAAACAACAAGGAAAATAATATTATTTATGTGATATAATAATTTTAGAAGTGAAACGACATGAAATTTTGTAAATAAAATTTCATTTGAAATTATGTTTAATGAACGCATGTGTATTATAAATATATAAAGCTCATGGTTTTGTTGGTTTTATTATATTATATCATATTTAAAAGACCATTAAGAATCATTACCATTGATAACATAGCCTTTCAATAGTTATCACATAATTAGAATAAATATAGGATTTTTAAAAAATTCAATCGACATAGCCAAACGATATGATGTACTCAACAAGTAGGATAATACTCTATGAACCCCATTTATTGGAACATCCACGAGATATTATATCACATGGGTTTTACCATGTCCAATCCCACGTTGAGGTCCAATAAATAAATAAGGAATGAAACTATTTATAGGAGAAGATCAAGATCATCAGGATCATAGCCCAAACCATGTACGCCAAACCACCCCATGAAACTCTCATTATCACAAACCTTAGCTTTATTGAATTTTCTAGTTTATTAAAGGTATATGTATCATTACCATAATAATATGAATATTTTATTGCATTTTAAATAGAATAATTTTAATATATTCTTCTTATCATTACATTACAAATGATTTTTATTTTCAATAAATAAAACAAGAATTTTATTTTAAATTAGTATTCAATTTCAATTGAGACGTTTTTTATGATCAATTGATGTATCTCTGAAAAAAATATTTTTTACGTAATATTTTTTATTAAATTTTATTATTTAATATAAATGAGCATATAATATTTATGAAGTCAAATGCAATTTTAATAAGGATTTGAAAACTGTTTTTATAAAAACCACATCATTTTTTAATAAATGCATATGGTTATTTAAAAAGTGAAAATGCACACATTTAAAAGATTGTTTTGATAATATTAAAATTATTATAGGAATCAGAATGAAAAAATAATACAAAAGGAATTTTTCATATATTTCTAAGATAGTTGAATTTTTGGGTAATAATTAAATATAGTTAAAATATACGTTGTGTATTATGACATCATTATGAGTGAAAATCAATGTAATAAATACTATAAATTTAATTAAGGAAAAAATATGTATCTATTAAATATAAAGTTATTCTATGTTTATTAAATTAAGTTTATAAGTCCTTTATGTATCCTCCAAAACCATTAATATATTTTAAGGTTTCAAAATAATTTACTTAATATTATTACTCACCTCCACATCACCAAGGATAATTTTTAATGTTATTGTACCTTTTACTAATAAAATAATTAAAAGTACACATATTTTTTAGAAATAATCGGAAATAACATTTTTACAATCTTCGGTTTTGGATATTTTTTTTATATATAGCCAGAAACATAAATTTGGGAAATAATAAAAATCTCACCTCTCTTTTCCTATATAAACCCACCGAAGAACCATTCTCTCATAACTGAAAATAATTTTATATATTTCTTACTCATCCCTAACTTCTCTAGAGTCCTCCAAAGGTTCCCCACGCTCCCATGAAGCTACTCCCAAGGTTTTGGAATCACCCTCTCAAGGTAAGGGATCATCATCTTCTCCGCTATTTTCAAGTATATTCTTTATCTTATTTATATTATAATCATTTCATAATGTTGGGATATGTTATTACACATACCCATTAATTACCATTTTATATATAAATATTTATATAACCCTTTTAATCTTATAAATAACTTACTTAAAAATTTATATATCCTCATTTTGCTGCTGAAATTTTGCCCTATTTTTCCATTCAAAAAAATTATGTAGTGAATACCAGAACCCATTTCATATAAATGGTGTCTACCATTATGAACTTAAACTTATTTATTTGAAAAATAATTTTATTTAGTCAACAATCATTTATCATGGAATAAAATATGATAATCATTGAATTGATGTTTTATGGTCTATATGGGAGAATGAAGCATGAAAATGAAATGAAAGTGACAGGAGCACCAGAAATTATATAGTAGTACAATGCATTGGGTAATGTCATATTCTTATAAGATGTCATAAAAGGAATTAGGGAGTGAACCCAATCAATCATGGGACCGTATCCATAATTTTTACTTGGTATCTATCCTTGATCTATGATTATGATTCATTGTTTTAAATTGTTTCGACATTTCTCAAGTTTCATTACTGTTATCAGGACTCATTTTTCATGTATATCATTTTAACCCATTTTATTTAACATTAACCTACCTATTCTATAAAATTTATTACATTTATCATTTTATTCCATTTTTGTTGCCTTATCGTGCTTTATAGCACAACCCTTTCTTATGTATGTCCTCATTTTACCCCATGCAATTTTATGTTTGAATGAATAATCGGACCATGTTAAGGTATTTTTCAAAAAATATGATGTATTATATATTTTATGACGTTATGTAATGTACCTAATTCCAAAATAAACTAGAAATATAGATCTTCGTGGTTATATTAATTGTAATATTATGTGATAAATCATGTATTACTGTTGAATAAATAGAATGATTTTTATAGTTGGTATCAAATTAGAAGATTAGTAATATATGGGATTGAGATTAGAAAGCTGTTGAGATACCCACAGGGATGAAACAAAGTATAATAAAATTCCCATAAATTTTGGTAATTATTTAGAATGTGGTTTATAAAGGAAATACCACCATGTTTGGATACTACTTGTGGATGTGGATCTAGAATAGATTTATATGGGGATGAAACATGAAAACATAGCATTGAGCTAGAAAAAACTGAGCACTAGTGCATGCCAATAGACGTTTTTCACACATTATTGTAAAAATCCTAGGGGTTATGCTTTGAATATCTCTAAGGTCATTACAAAATATTATTGGTGAAAAAATTTCACATATGAATATATGTTACGAATAAAAACTTCTATAACAAATATTGAAGTCTAAAAATTCATAAGTTAATTAAATAAATGTAATTTATAAGTTATAATTTTAATACAATATTTTTCAAATTATTTGTTTATTAGATTAAATGTAATAATCCATAACTTTTCAGTTTATTATAGTTAATGGTCGTAAATAGGTGGAATCAGGTAAACAACCGTTGTAAAGGGAAATTTGATGACTTCCCAAAAGTGATTCCAAACCTAATGGGAGCAGGAATATTGATCTTGCGATGGTACTATCTAAGATAACATAGGTTATGAATAGAATCCTAGATCATGAAGAGTGATTAAATCCCACTATGAAGTAACAAGCTATAATTAAGATCTTTATTTGATAAAGTACTCTGAATTTCAATGGACCATATTATCCCGTAACCACAAAATAATGGATTATCTCCAATGAGAAGATATTATCCATACTTTAATGTTTTGAGTAAGGGAAGGTTATACTTTTTATTTATCATATTGAGGGAGAAGATGATATATATTGGAAATTGACAAAGAATACAAAACTTGAGGAAGTTATAGATGCAATGGGTTAGAATGAATTCCGAATAAATATTTTTGATAAATATTTTCCACGAAATATTTTCCTTAAACTGGAATATTATTTTCATGACATCATGAAAAAAGATCATAAACCTATCATGGCATAAGGGGATAACATCAGAAGATATTCATGATATACCTTAAAATTTTTCATTTCCCCATAATGGAAGCTTTACCACTTCTTTGGTGGGATAAAGCTTTCTCAACAAAATTACTAGGGGATTTGAGAATTTTATATCTTTGAGAAAATTATCTGATATTCACTTAAAGTCAAAATGGAGGTAAGGAAATCTCAAGGGTATCACATGAATAAGAAGTTGAATGTGGACTATATTTATACATGTTTGATGGAGATATCTAATAGTTTCAATAAATTTAAAAATCCCACTTGTCAAAGGTGTGGAAAGAAGAAACATAGAAATTACCTAAGATTGAAAATTCTATACCGTAGGTGCATGAAGGAAGGACACCTAGCTATCGATTACTAACATGATAAATAAATAAATGAATTTGAGGAAATGAATGATCCAGTCAACCCTCATTGTATTTTTCATTGCATATAATCTAAGGATCCAATGATGTTTTCAAACCAAAGGACTTTGAAAAGGGGTGTCATAGACCTACAAAAACCTCCAAAGATGAAAGGGTGAGATTTTACCAAGACAACCATTGATGTGGATTTCGATAATTATGTTTTGATTGGTACTCTAGTTATTCATTCAAGAATTGTGAATGAAATTTTCTATTATGGTTCTATTAATTCCATCATATCACAAAATATTAGTACAAATATTCAAACACCACAAAAAATAATTGAAGTAGTTCCTTAGATAAAAATGGTAAATGAGGAAATTATTAAATCTCATCTATATAACTCCCAACAAGTCAAAATTAGTGGGGAAAATTTCACATCTAACCTTGTAACATTCCCTTCGAGGTAATATGATGTAATATTGGGTGTGGATCACTTATCCCTATGTACAACCAATATATATTTATGTGATAATAAAATAACCCTCCATATAATGAATCTTCCTCGGATTATGTATAATTGAAATAACGAGGATGGATCTTCTTTATCACTAAAATCTCATGCATGGATATTATTTCCCTGATAGAAATAATATCTAGAACAAATGATTGAGTATTTGGAATGGACCATCCTTGATGACATTCCCATTGTGAGGGAATATGATAAAGTGTTTCCTAATGAATTACGTAGTCTTACTCCAAGTCTATTTGTGTAATTTTCAATCAGTATTATACCATGATAGTTAAAATTATCAAATACTCCATATTGAATGGATGTTGTGGAACCTAAGGACATAAAGAAACAATTATAGGAGAATCTGGACAAGGGGTGTATATACCCAATTGCTTCACCAAGGGGTCCACCAATACTCTTAATCAAGGATATGGATGAGTCAATTCCCCTTTTCATTTATAATCATGAGCATATCACAGTCATGAAAAAAACAAGTATCCACATACATGTATTGTTGACTCATTTGAATAGCCTTGTGGTGAACAATACTTCTCTAATGTGGATCTACAGTCGGGATAATATCATGTTATGGTAGAGAATGAGTACATCCCCAAGACAGATTTTTATACAATTTATGGACACTATGCGTTTATATTAATTCCATTCAGACACCCTAATTGTACATAAATACCCTTGGAATTTATGAATAAAGTATTTAGTGATCACATCTAAAAAATTTTGGTATTATTTATAGATGATATTAAACTATATTCTGAAAGTAAGGAGGAGTATGAGGAGCATCGAACCACAATTATAAATTCCTTACAAAAAGTTATTCTTTATCCTAAGTATATCAAATGTGAGTTCTATTTGAAGGAAGTTTGAATTTTTTGGAATATTATCACAATCAGTGGGATATATATGGACACTTTGTTGGCACCAAAATATATGTAGAGTAAGAGGATGCGAAGAGGAAACCAATTCCAATGGGGCTGCCTCGTGAAGCCCATTTGCGGATACCCTTAGCACAAACAAAATTGTGGAGCAACACATCACTACGGTCGGTGTGATTCTGAAGTCCCATCTACAGTCACCGCAATGTAAAAGTGGTGGGAGACTCTGTAGTTACAACACAATTGACCTGATGCTTCGCACCGTGGAGGGAACCATATCGGTTTTCGCGATCCTGTTGAACTTGTTCGAAGCCTCCGTGAGTTCCGCACATGAAATTAAGGAGGGATCCAGGCCAAGGAGGGGATGACAGTCTACTCCGGGATTATTAAAAATTTGACGCAATCTATAGCCGATCGTGGAGAGTCATGTGGAATCGTGCTGAGAAATCTGATCATCGTGTCACATCTTTCCTACTAATACCCGATATCCCAAGGACCCAAAGGACTGATACCCAGACAATTAACATTCTCATCTCGGAATTAGTGAAGTAACGTCTTCTTTTAGATTCATTTAGTTAAATTATCCCTTAATATTACTTTATGATTTCAAATTACCTTTCCCATGGATCAAATACAAGCCCTCTTCTAAAAAGGATTCCTTTCGCAGAGCCCACATGCCATCGTGAAGGTAGGAGATCCCCAAGGGGACTCTGGTCTTTAGAAAACACTGATGCTTCAAGAAGTACCTTTTATGCACATGTGAACCACATTCTAAAACAGGGTTACTTTTCTTCATGATGTACAATACCTTGCAGTGCTATGCTTTGCAAAGGACCAGTGCTCCATGAAGTCATACTTCATGAAAGTCATCCTACTTCATGAAGTACCCTTCATAGGAATCTATAATCCATGACTAGGCCAGGCCACTCCACTTTACAAAGCAGACACCTTCGCAGATTCTTTCCACTCCCTGGAGCACAAGATCATAACAAAGTCACTTCATGTGAACCCTTCTACTTCACATATCCTTTTCCCATATGACCCTCCAAGTTTGTGTGATGTTATTTCGTGGTCCATTATGAGGTGATTCATATTACCTTACTTAGCCTCATGATTCTCCGCATAGACACTCTAATAGCTATTTCTTCTTCTCATAACAACACTTACATGATCCCCTCAGTGGATCACTCCACAACACCGCCCCACAATAGTATTGTTGATGCTTTCCCATCCCCATGGGTGGGTGTGTAACAGTTATGTATGTCGTAATGGTGTGGATTAAACCCACATCATCCAAGATGCATGATTTTAAACATCCAAGAACTATCATCCTTAGCACATTGTGCAAAACAGTAGCCTCGAAAAATGAAATAAATACGGGGCTCCCCACCATGGACATTCTCCATGCCCTATTATCTCTACCGAAGTGTGATCTTCCCCACGAAGAATGATATCCTATTCATTGGAATGATGTCTGTCTGTGGGTAAGGGAAATGATCTTGGAGTAAGCCCTAAGATATTCTTACAGGAGGATGCATCTCAACTCCTCATTTCATATTCAGTGCCAAAGACTAAAGAAGAGATGGGCACCAGGATTATCTCTACCCCATCCCTCCCCCTATGGAGTTTGTCTTCATCGAGCCTCTATTCTGGAGTATGTCCAAACCTCCATATTCATGGGCCTCTAACAACTCATAAACCAATTTTTCCTTTTTGGTCTGCTAACCACGTGTAAGTGCCACTCTATTTCACGTGGACACAAATTTCATGACATGATCTTCATGTCTTTGCTACATGTTGTTTATCAAACTGAGAATGACTAACATGAGCTTAGAGTAAGCACTGAACTTAAAATCCTCTCTAGGAAACCATACTGTATATGCCCCAAGCCTTAATCCGAACTATGTGGACTTTGATACTTTCTCCTTTCAAGCAAGGTACGTAGGAAGCCTCCATGAGGAATAAGACTAACACATTTTTGTCCCAACCACTTCACATCAGTTCACCAGCTTCATGCATGATGTTAAACTGTGTTCAACATCCAAACTATATGGACTTTGATCCTTTCTCTTTTCCAAGAAAGGTACGTAGGAAGCCTCATTGAGGTTCAATCCCAAAATCCATCGATCCCAACCACTTCACATCGGTTCACTCTTGTACCACATGACATAAATATTTATACCCCTTTTCATCTTTCATGTCTCTAAAAAATACCCATTCAAACTATATGGACATTGATCCATGTGTTCTTGACAAGGTACGTATGAATACATCATGAGGTCCAACCCCAACTAGTGGTAAGCTATTGGAACCCCAACCAACGGTAAGCCATTGCAACTCAAATCCAACGATAAGTTGTTTTGATCCCCAACCAGCGATAAGCTGTTATAACCCCAACCAATGGTAATCTATTATAACCCCCAATAGTAGTAAGTCAGTGAAACTCCCAACCAGGGATACGCCATTGTTGTCCTTAACCAGCGGTATGTGGTTGTATACCCAACCAGTCGTAATCCGCTATAGTCACCAACCAATAGTAAGATGTTTTTACCCCAACAAGTGTCAATCCATTGCAACTCCCAACCAATGGTATGTCTTTGCAGCCCCCAAACAGTAGTAAACCATGGAAACCCCAACTAGTAGTAAGCCATTGCAACACCCACCCAGCGGTTAGCCATTGTTGTCCCTAAACAACTGTAATCCATTTAAACCACAACCATTAGTAAGAAATTATATCTCCCAACCATAGGTAATCCATTGTAGTCCCCTATGTTGGGACCGTGATATCTGGTATTCCCCTCGGGAGTCAAACCATCCCGGGCATCTAACCACACGTAAGCCCCAGTATACCATCGTGTCAGTGTCCAATGTGTACACCCCGATTCCCTGATCCCATCGTGAACTATGTGGACTATGATTCTACTCCATGGGGATATTTACAAAGCCTCCATAAGTTCTAATACCATCACTCATGTCCCATTGTGGTATCTCTCTCATGCCCCCTGGGTTTTGGGAAGATCATTCCTCAACTCGAAGGATCTATTTTCGCTGTGTCTCATCCATGTGTCCATTATCATGGGCCACCTCCTCAGGTGTCCCATCACCCCACTGAACTATGTGGACATTGATTCTCTTCCACGGGGATACATAGAAAGTACCTTAGAGTCTTATTCCCAACATCATCGGCGTCCTCATTCCATTTCCATCTCATTATCCATCTGCTTCTCTCAACCATACATCATCCATCATGGTTTTACATGGGCCACCAAATCCTAGTGAGATCATTTCACCCACTTTTTCATTGCCCTTTGTGGCACTCTGTCCACTAACCACACATAACCCCCAACACGTCTCTGTGTCATTGTCTTTTGCACACACCCTGATTGATCTCCCTTCGATCTATGAGGGATTTCATCCCATTCTTTTATATAGGGTTTGTAGGAAACCTCCCTGAGGTTTAATCCAAACAAATAGGTAATCCCTGGAATTTCGTTTATAGGGACCCAAGCATCCTAAAATATGTCTTCATTGAGAATCATGATCCACTCATATAGTAAACACCTAATTTTCTACCTCTTGGTAATGCGCCCATCTAATTTACTTCTATCAATGTTTCGATCAGCCATATCAGACTATGCTAGAAGTTAAACTCATGAAATACCATTTGTTAAAGATGGGATGTCGAGGAAAACCATAGAGACATGCCCATGGATAATAATTCCCCTCATTATATGCGGGATGCCTCGAGCTTCCATTCCCTCGAGAAGCCCTATTATAAGGGGAAGAATTCCACATGCAATAGTTTTTCAGCATCCATAAACAACAGTTATGTCTAATGTGACTACTCCCCTAATCAAAGATTTATTCCCTATCATGACCCTTTAGAATGTCACGAAAGAAGTTGTGTATTTAACAAACTTCCATGATGACATGTTACAGTGAAGATTTTCACGAACAATGTCTTAGTATTTTAGGGTGACATAGATTAGGCTATGATTTCTTAGGAGTAATCCCCAGTAGGGGAGACCAAAATACGATAATTCCATTTTTATCAAGGAGAAAACTTCCATGAAGAAGTGACAGATGTCACCCGCATTTGGAAATCAAGAATATGGTAAAATTTATGCGCATCCTCCAACAGACAAATACAACCCCCAGTGAAATCGTCAGAAATAGAAATAGTGAACATGATGCGATGTTCTTCTACTCATTGTGGAGATTAGTAGAATTCAAGACAATAGAGGATAAGCATGTCACTAGATCCAGAAATTCAGTGCTAGGTCCTGCCATGAAAATAGAGGGCCTAGCATGAAACTCACTAGAGAGTGGGGTAGTTGAACATTGGACAGCCCAATCTTCATTGTTGTCAGTGTGGATCCTTCATTCTAGAAATGGGGGATGGGATTATGCTGGCTAAATGGTCATCACATTCCTTTGTTCAATATTTAATTCTTGAATATCCCTGATTTTCATGACCTAGGCTATGACTGGAAACCGATCACCACCCACCGAACGACGTGGGGTCGGGGAAACATCAACGAGAAGATCCATGACCTTATCTCTCCCACGGTAGCCGCCAAATCTATTGTTGATGGGATCCCATGTCCCATCTCCCCACATGATCTCATTCAGATAAGGGTGATTAAAAACCATGTTCGAAGATACGAGGAAGAAGGGATTATCCCAACCCGAGATATGGCCTAACATGACATAGAGGCTTCTTCACCTCATCATCGCCGCCGCCCCAAAAGGCCGCATATGGAGCCACTGCTCCCCACTATGACCTATAATCATTTAGGGAGCCTCTCTCTGGAATGCTTTGGTGACTCCCTCCCCTATACCAATGAGGTGAGTGATGTCTGGTAAAACCCAGGTGTAATCCCGTCCAGGGGGTTTCTAAGGAGTAATCCCACCATGCATCATCATCACCATCACCCGACCCCATATTATAATGAGTATGTGATTTATGAACCTGCATCGTCGGCCCCAGTCTAGTTAACCTGATTCATACATCAGGCTCAAGCTGAGGAGGAATCCCACTAGGGGGCGTCATCATCAATAGTTATAATGGACCCTTCCACTGATGATGGATATCATCAACACCATGTTTATACTGAATAGGGGCACTCATATGCCTAACTCAGATCGAGTCCCAAACCACCCCACAGAAATGTTGGGTCGACTCTCCTTGTCACCAAAAAAGGTGGATTCCATCACGGGCCAACCCGCGACAATGAAATCCAGTACATAGGTCCTCCTTGTGCCACAAACAATGAAAGCACATGTCCTCCTTTCTCCCATGCTCGGCGTAGAGGTCCTCCCTTGTCCATAGTTAGTCGGAGAGAAGGTCCTCCCCGCTATATGGACAGCTAGCATAGAAGCCTCTTCCACACCCGTGACCTCAAGTATGGTGTTGTTCCTCTTTTCACAGGTCACTGAGGTGAATATACTTCTCGTCTAGACAAACATTTCTGTGGGGGTTTCTCCATATTCTTATTGTAGCCGATGACGGTCCTCCTCGTTATGACAATCAAGAAGTGTTGGTCTGCCTCGCATTATTGGAACCCAAAATGGAGGTCTCCCTCGTGTTCAGGTTGACCATTACGAAGGCCCTCCTCATACCATCATGACTATGGGAAACAAGAATGAAGGGACTACTGATGCTCCTACCTGTTCCAGCGGAGGTCATACCTAATCCAGCACTTCTCGCAGAGATTCCCTCCACACGTTAGACAAAAAACATGGAGTCCTCCCTATGATCCCTTCGACATTTTCCCATGTGTTCCTCACACCACATATTAACCAAGCGGAAGACCTCTCCGCCGTAGAGTTACTTCGATAAAAGGTCCTCTACGAGCCTAAAACCTACCATGTCCCAATAAACAATCTCTGGGTAAGAGAGAGGGTTGATAACTCCATAAGAAGAATACCATGATGTTTCATACCAAGATTAAGCCAGTATATTTCTCAGATTCCAACATGGAAAACAATTTTGAAATTGAGCCCTCACCTTGGTATTATATGTTAGAGGAAAAGAAAGAAAAAAAGTGTATAAGCCTCAACCTTCTAGATTGTGAGGTCAATATGATTCCTCCCTCCCTACGCAGATACATCTAAGAAGAGGAATATTTTTCCTCTTTCTATGGCATGGACATTCGATCCCCCCCATCATCACAAGGATTATTTAGTACCTCAATCAGAGATCATGGAGAGTTATTATTGGGACCGATAGTGGATGAGAAATAGCATGGCCCAACACTAGTAGCCATAAAACCTTTGATAGAAAACGTGGTCTACAATCCACCTTGCAAGTATGTGGTGTCTTCATCACTGAATTATTCACATGAACACCCAAGATGTGGTGTCTTATTAGCTCACTCTTCGTATTATCCACCAGCTAGTCTACAATCCCAATGGCCTACTTCAGTGCCATTGTCGGTCCTATTGCCACGCCCCGTTGATTAGTTGGGGAACCAAGGGATGGATAACATGTATTAGTTGACGATTCTGTAGGATATACTTCCAGTGGATCATTTCCCATATATGTTATATCCATTTGCAACTATGAACTTCTGTGTGCTAGAATCACTTACCCAGGAGGAATTCGCATGTTTTTGCCGAACCCTCTGGGTGAAAGACTTTTATATCTGTTATCAGTGAGTGTTTTACCTCAGGATTGAGTCAAAATTTTATGATATTAGTTTTCAATGCTGCATTTTTGACTTGGATGAACTCCATGTGGCCCAACGGCCTTAGTCACATAGTCTCCATAAGACTCTCCAATAGTGGTGCATTTAGATATTTAAATTGCTCCCTAGAATTATCAAAGAGGATTCCCCCCACGTTTAGGTCTGTGGTTGGGGAAATATTATGCACTTTATTTTAGTTATATCTAGCACCATCCTAACTTTCTCGATGATATTGAGGATATTCCTCCAAGGTGGGATATGGTTAACATGGCCAAACTATCATAGGATGTGAACGAGTCCAAACATATTTAGGAGAACTCCCCCCCCTCGGGGGGAGTGCTACACATATAGGATAAACTAGGAAGGGTTACTCTCCAGCAGATAAATCTACTGGATCTCCCCATTCCCACCGACTCATTATCCATCATCAAGAATCCCAATAAGGGTAAAGAGTATCTTGGGGCCGTTAAACACCCTGACCAGTCTATCTAAGTGAAGAAGATAGATGATGATTCAAAAAAGGACACATTTTTTCAAGATCTCATGGATAAAAAGATGATGGTTTATGACATCCTTAATGAACATGCCAATGAGTGAAGACTAGATTTTAGTGATCCATGTCCAGGGTAGTAGGGGCATGTGCAAATTTCCCCCAATGAGCTTCCTTCGGTTGACTCTGACCATCCATCCCACATAGAGATGTTAGTAGCTAAATCATATAGAAAGAGGGTGTGGTATAAATCACAAAATCCACCTGAGTGGTGTGATAATTTGCGAGACCCAGTTTTGGTTCCTCCAACCACTCCACATGTCATTCCACTAGCAGTCCCGCAGGTCATCCAACCAGCTGCTCCACGAGCCGTTGGGCCTTCTTATCATGCTGATGAACATGCCAATGCAATAGTATTCAAGGAACCTCATCATGATAGGAACCCCAGTCTAGATGATCCAATGTTGAGTCTCATTTCCTACATCGAGGATTTAGAAACTCGACATGTGGAAATTTATCCTGATGGATAGCAATACCTAGCATGGGTGGATGATATTCCAGCACCCCTAGTTTTAGAAATCATACCTTCACCCCCGTTAATGGGAATGGAGATCTGCTGCAGAATATGGACCACTTTACTCATATTGTGGACCCATATTGGGAAATCCAGAGCAGCAAGAGGCTGCCAAACTTTGTTGTTTCATACAAACATCAGAAGGGCATGTGATTGTCTGGTACATCCAGCTACCCATAGGGTCAGTTTCTAGTTTGAAAGATATTCATTGGAATTTTCTTTACGAGTTCATCTCAACCACCTACAAGACATGTATTACAGACCTCTTCAAGTGAAATCAGTTGCCTAACATTTTAATCATGAACATTGTCTCCCAGTGGAAAGGACACACCTACTCCCTGGATATTCCATTGAGTTAGGAACAACTGCCGACAATGTGTGTGGGGAATTTCAAGAATGAATTGTTCCCCTCTCTCATAACCTAGAATTACCCCATGGGACACCAATATTTCTATGAAATGGACCTGTGTATAGAGGAATACTTGCAGAAGGCACGTCTATTGCCCCTTGTAGTTCTCTAGAGAAGGACCACTGAGGATGAGACCGCCACAATGTCCTAGATGGAGGACCCCACGTAAATGGAGTTATTATCAGTGGAGCCACCTCCAAAACCTCATAGAGGCCCGTCACCAGAGCCATAGCCTCCAACTGAGCATCGAGCACCCTAGAGAAAAAAACCACTCGTGCATAACAGGTTGCCACCAACCCGACGAGATAACCAGTTTCCACCTCCTTGACATGGCTCCTCCAACACCTCATCAAGGCTTGTCTTATATAGCCCCTTATCAGATAGAAGGAGTCAGACCTACTCTTTCAATGACTTTATGTTCCCAGAATATTTTTGAACCTCCTTAGAATAGGGAATTCTACGGTTGCTGGAATACAAGATTCCTAAAGAAGAAGATCTCACTGATTTCCCAAATTACTGACCCTATCACCGGATCCTGGGGTGAACCATCACTTGGTTCTATGTGTTTAATGAATGGCTCAAAGACCATGTCAATAAAAACATAGTCATATTTCTTCAAGCCTATGAATATGTGGCATGTGTATTAATATCGACCAACAATGACAATGACATCAAATGTAAGTGGTAGCAGGTTCCTAATCGTGTGTCCCAAAAATATGAAGATTGGAAGGATTGTAAGGTAGTATCCCATGCCCATGAAATGATTAGTGCTCATGTGAATCGACTCATGCCTTCAAAAGAGTCTGCATCATCCGCAACCACTAATTCTATGTTGACGTCCTAGCCTTCCTCTTCCCAAAAGGGAAATCATCAGCGGCACAAGAGAAAAATCACCCTACGGATGTCATCATCATCCCGTACACTCAAGAACTTCATACCCCCTGAGCTGGTGATTACCCCTAGAATCTATCCGGTGGTAGAGGATTCTTCAATTGATGATCAAAGGTACCCTTCAGTGAACATTGTAGAGTTGGTAAACTCTTATATGGTTTCCAACGATAAAGAGAGGCAGACAGATCCTCCCAACATTCACATCTATCGCCAACATTGATGAATAAGTGGTTATGAGGATCTACAGATTGCCTCGTAAAATACTTCTAGTCATGATGTGCATGACACTAAATCAATAAAATATGTCCATTATAGATATCAACTTGCACAATCTTCTTATCTTGTTTCACAAGGTTTTCCCTCACTACTGTTTGTGATGCTTGATTAGGAGGAACCACCACAGTCATGCTATGATCAACCAATTTATTCTATGGATTGGCATAAGTCATCTAGTCCTCGTCTGGTGGTTGTTCCAAAAGTTTCAACTAGCGAGCAGCGGGACATTCCCATCACCAGTCAGTCGTCGGTTCTGCCAGAAAAGCCCATCATGCCTCCTAATGCAGAACAAACTCTTTTCAACAGAAGTTCTTGCTTGACATGAAATTATGATGTTCTCAAGAATCTATCTAGAATTCATGTGTGACTATCTATCCACTAAGATCTTTTTCTATCAACGGATATGTCTGAATACCTTACCATGCTTTATGAATCCCCCTCTAATTCAAGACAGAGGTAGTAACTGAATAAGACTTCCATGCTGAGGCTGCCGAGCATGTAGAATGTCAGTCCATCATCTCATAATCTGGAGAAGATGAATTTTCTCCCATTCAAGGGCATATCCTCCCATTGTAAATCACTAGCCACTTCAACGACATGGAGATTCTTCTATGTCTTGTCGACACACGGCCAAGGATCAACCTTATCCTGACCCAAATACTCCGAAATATGGGGCTTTCGGACGATGATCTGAGCCCCTCAGACCAGAAAATTCATGGATAAAATAGGATATAATAGGTGCCAGTCGGAAAGATCCACATGAAGACCCAATTTGGTGGCCTGGTCTCCACTATTGTGTTCATTGTTGTATCCCGAGATACTGCATATGATGTGCTGATGGGTAAGCCATGGATACCCATAGTGCGGTTGTCCCCTATTCATATCACCAATTCCTTAAATACTCCAATAATGGTTGATTAGTAAAACTCTATGGTGATGCGTCTCTCATTACCTCTTATGAAGCCCATTATCTAGATGTATACTATTACAAGGAAAGGAAAAGTAGATTTAGGTATGCGAGGATGAACCTGCCACTGTTGTGACTGACCCGTGGACCGGCCTAGATTGTGCCTATATCTTCCCAATCTTCATATTGGAGGCCACAACTCTCGATATAGGGAAATTATTTGTTGTCTATAGAATGAGCGGGGAGAACATTCCCATGTCTAATAGAAGTTGGAAGATATCCTCATTTTACTATACAATCTAGGATTCGGTTAACATAGAGACCCTACCCCCATAAAGAATTGGGATGTTCACCCCATAGAAATGGTAATACGTCATAATTTCTTGTTTCACTGGGTTGGGATAAACCGGATCAAGCCGATGCACCAATATTTCATTGATATCATCATGTGTGGCCCCTTGGGCCAAAGGCCAAATGGGATCAGGTCAACTTATTTCATCAATAGGGTTTCGATAGTACAGTAGTCCCCAGATGTAGACTCCATCACCACATAGGCTGGCACCAGTTTCCTCTCAGGATATGTTGAATTATAGAACTTCCACTTGTTGAGGATCCCTCTATTGTGAATGAAGATGATTATTTGGAGGATTCTCCCCCAACATTCGAAGAGGGTGTCTCCGCCACGGTTGGTTAATTGTTGCAGGTGAACATTGATAACAAGACGGATTTAAAAACCACATTTATCATCACTACTATTCCCATCGAAGAGCAACAACGATACGTGAGCTTCCGAAAGTAGCATCATGATGTATTTTGCTGGAGTTATGATGAGATGTCAGGACTATATCCTCATGCCACCATCCACTACCTAAGCCTTCTAGAAAATCATCACAGGTTTAAACAGTTTCCCAGCAAGATTCACCCTTCCCATGGTTCCATGGTCGAGGCTGGGTTTGATAAGCTCATCAAAGCTAACTTCATCAAGGAGGTCCATTATCCCAGATGGTTAGTCAACATTGTGCCCATCAGGTAGAATGATGAATAGATCAGAGTCTTCAATGACTACTGGGATCTCAACCATCACTATTTGAAGGATGATTTTCCACATACATCAATAGAACTATTGATTGATTCCACCACAGGGTTCCAGGATCTCTCATTCATGGATGGGTATTCTAGGTATAACCAAATTTTAATGGATCCCAATGATGAAGTCTCTAAAGCCTTCAGAGAACTGCATGGTAGTTTCTTCTACCAGGTGATTCCTTTTGGTCTAAAGAATTCAAGTTTTACCTATCAGCGTTCCATGCATCACATATATAAGCCAATCCTTGGGACATTGGTGGAATGTTATGTGGATGATCTGGTGGCCAATTATCGCCAACACCAGGGCCATCTAAAAGATCTTGAAAAAGTGTTCATCCTACTCCAGTCCCACCTTCTGAAGATGAACCCCTTGAAGTGATCTTCTGGGGTCACCTCTGGAATGTTTCACAGCTTCATTGTTAGATATAGAGGCATTGAGATCGATCTAGAGAATATAAAGGGAATCATCTAGATGTCTCCTCTGAGTAACATCTATGAGCATTGAGGAATTGAAGGAAACCTAGACTATATATGCAGATTCAACAAAAATTTAGGTGACAAGGGTAATCCCTTTTCCCAGCTCATGAAGAAAGGCACCGATTATTAGTGGGATGAGGAATTTAATACCTCCATTGAAGAAATCAAGTGGTACCTATTACGTCCTCCAGTTTTTATGACTCCCGTTTCTTGAAGGCCTCTAATCCTTTATGTGACCACTCTGGAATGATCTATCATTACCCTTCTTGCCCAGAAGAATAATGAGGGAAGAAATAATAGTCTGTAATATCTTAGACACATGCTCCTTGATACGGAGACTAGATATTCCTCTATCAAGAAGAGCCTCCTTGCACATGTATTCGTAGTGCAGAAATTATGACATTACTTACTGAATCATGAGATACATCTAGTCTTCTGAGTGGATCCAATGAAGTACATTCTAAACCTCCCCTTGTATACAGGCCATCTAGCCTTGTGTGTAGTGATCCTCGAGCAGTTCTACATTAGGGTTGTTCCCCAAAAGTCCATTAAGGGACATACATTAGAAAACTTTTATTCCACCCATCCTTATCTCACAGACTAGTCTCTGGATCTTAATTTCCTAGATGAGGCAATAATTTACATAGGCCAAATCATTCCATGTTGTAAAATGCACTTTTATGGTTCTTCACGGAGTCCTACCAGAAGAAGACTCAATGATCCCCAACTCAATAGGGTGTTCCTGGGTAACGTCTTCATCACAATAGCATAAGCATTTCTTCCTTATTCATTCTTATTATCAGAAATCTACAACAATAATGATGCAGAGTATAAGGACCTCATTATTGACCTTAAGATGGCCCTCATGATAGATGTTCCCCACATTGATTTGAAAGGGGAATCTGAACTAGTCATCAAATAGATCAATGGTGACTATGTTGTCAGCTATCTAGAGCTCATACCATTTTTGGAATTTACCCGCCAATTGATGTCCCAATTCCCATTTCGGCCAGAAGGTACTCATTTTCCTCATTCGAATAACAACTAGGATGAAGCCTTAGCCAACATGGTTGCATCTCTTGCAGAACCCGACTGGGATTATTAGATTATTCATGATGTGCACCAGGGTGTCATCTCTCCTGCCACTTCAGATGATGATGATAGCCCACAGGTGAGCCAACTTACCGCTGATGCCTCCATGTCACGACCACCATGTCCCCCTACTGAATTTCTGGTGGTGATTATCGAATGGAGGACCCCCTTTATTAAGTATCTCAAGAATGGTAATCTCTAAGAAGATCAAGATGACTGCAAGAGAATCTAACGATGTACGTTGCATTTTACCCTCCAGAGTGGTCGAGGTCTTGGGAAAATCTTTTACATGTGTAGATTTTATGGGGTTATCTTCCATTGCATCCATGGATTTGATATATCTCATGTCATGAAGGAGGTTTGTGCTGGTTCCTATAAGAATCATCAGACAAGGATGAAACTATCTAATCATATTTGGAGGCTGGGGTATTTTTGGCCTGCCATGATCTGTGACTGAATCGAGTTTTCCAAGAGATTTTATGCATGCCAAATCCATTCCAACATTTTTCATCAGCCACTAGATACTCTCCATAATACTAATTTCTCTTGGACCTTCACAGTCTGGGGACTCAATGTCATTGGAAAAAATCCACCGGCAACAAGTCGCCAATAAAATTTCATCCTGAACGCTGAGGATTTTCATTCCAAGTGAGCGAAGGAAGGTCTTTTTGAGGAGGTCAAGGCCTATGGTATCATTGAATTTGTGAGCTCCAATAACATCTACCGATTCATAATCCCTCACACCGTCATCACAAATAATGAAACCATCATCCGGGATGCCGAACTGAAGAGGTTGTATGCCAAGTACAATGTCCATTCCAACCATACCTCTCGTTATCATGCAAAAACAAAATGGGTTGTTGGAGGTGTTCAAGAAAAACCACTTTAATATTCTTCTGAATATGTCAATCAAAACATGAAGAGTTGGACGAACAAACTTCCCAATGCTCTTTGGGAATATAGGATGATGACCCATAATTCCACTTAGGTGACCCCGTATTACCTAGTGTATAGAACATAGGTATTCCTTCACAACGAGACTCAGTTTCCCTTGTTGTTCACAACTATCTATGATCAGAAGAAACAAGATAAGGTAGCTGAAATCTTCCTGGCTAAACTAGATGTGCTCGATGAAAATATGCTTTTCCCCACTCGATCTCGATAGGCATCAGAACAAGATATGCAGAGCTTTCAACAATGAAATTTTACCTCCACTCTTTCTTACAAGGTGACATGGTGTTGGCCATAAGAACACCAATGATACCTGGTAGGAAACGACCCAAATTAGATCCCAAATATTAATGACCATACACCATTCACAGGGTTTAACCCAAGGGTTCATACTCCCTAGTTACCATGGATGGTTAGCATTTAACTCCTCCCACCAACGCCAAATTCCTTATGCAGTACTTTTCCTGAGTAAGCCTGCCTCTTATGACATTAAATTGTATTTCATCCTACATGATGTTAAACTATATCTAGTTCCACACGACATTAAAATGTTTTTTCTTTATCGTACAACGTTAAACTATGTGATCCATCAAAGCTGAAGGACATAAACCAACTCATCACTTGTCCTTCATGATGTTAAACTGCAAGTGACATATATACTGTTATGGTCCAAACTCTAAAATCATAAACTAATATCACCCTACGTATTTTCCACAAGATGTTAAAATAAACAAAATCTCAATAACTACATATGTCTTGATTCCCACCCTCATGGGATACATATGAATACTCATATGCTTCGTCTTAGAGTACATCCCCTCAATTCCTTCTCTTTGAAATCCCCTGGGTTTACTTACCATGAAGGATTGGACATGATATCATGTATGCCTCATTGGACCCTATTGATTCCAAGTTTACAAGGATCACACCATGTTCCCCTCCCTTTCTTCTATTCTCCCATGTCTTTTCCACATGATGTTAATCTGCATGGCCCCTTTAGAACTACGTATGGATTGATTCCCATCCTTATGGGATACATAAGAATGCCTGAACATGTTGTTTGTCGGACCAACCCTGAACTGCAAGATCTTCCCTTAGGTCTAGCCCCTTGGCCATGATGATCCTCAAAACACTTGGTGTAGGGAAGACATTGTTTCCAATTCATTGCGTTAGGTTTATCTTGACGGAACAATTTATCCCCCTCCTTGGATATCCTAACCACTTTTGCAATTGACATTAGACCACTATCATGTTCACGCATCACACGTTTCCTTTATTTGAGTCTTCATCATCTTTCCAATTTGGAAGGATCCACAAACAATATGTATGCAAGGCCCAAGTGCTCTCATAATACCTTGGGCCAATGTCTTGGGGAATTTTGAATGACAAATTGATACAATTCCCACATTGAGAATATGGCCGGCGGTCAACACTCATTTTTTGTTCACATTTCTGGTCACACGATATGGAATCTGTGTTTCGAATATTTGTCAATGACCATCTCCCATCGTTATCATCAAACCAATATATCCAAAATTCTTGGTTATAGTGATTCATTTTGTCATCCCATCCCTTTGAACATCCTTTTGCCTTGGAAGGGATGTTGGTTTGGTTGGTATCATCCCTGCCTGATCACATTCCTTCATCTTTGTTCCCTTATATGTTGGAGAAAACCTTATCTTATTCCTTGTTTCCCACAGCGAGCATTTCTCACATGGGATTAGGAGCTTCGGTAGGGCAATACCCTCATAAATGGTGATGTAATCATGGTCCAAGCTCTAGTAAATTAAAAAAATATCAGCACTATCTTCATTACATGACGTTAAAATGAATAATCTGTCCATCACAAAGGGATGTTAGACCTCTCAGCGCTCATCCCACGTGAAGAAAAACTACATGCTGGCTAGGACATTCTATCTGTGGACTAGCCTCACGTCCGTCGACTTTTTGTCCCCTGTCCCAACTTAAGATTCGGTGGTGTGGTGTGGACTCTATATCCTTGTTCACGTTGGTCTATTTTTTTCACGCTGTACAAATCCCTTTGATATACACATCATATCTTAATCCTTACCGCATGACGTTAAACTGAATGACATCTCCAGAACCATGTGTGGCTTGATTCCTATCCTCATGAGATGTGTAGGTATTCGTAGACGTTTTGACTTCGATTCTAGACCTATATATTAGAAACCTCCTCATCTCTCTATCCCCATGGCATGAGTACTCCAGGAAGAGGGTATGCAATGTGTTATGGGATTATGTCCTCATCTATGATGGGATTGTAACAGCCACTCCACACAATTCTCCCCCTGGAGATATCAGCATCCCCATTTCCTCCACTCATCTGTTCAATTCAGCATCTCTTGAATTATACCACTTGACTTTCATTGGTATTTCACCAATGTTCCCAGAAGCACTCTGGTTCAGGACCTAGAGTTCTGGATTCTACATACACATGTTATCTCCAATTTTCATGCTTCATGTTCCAATTTCATTTGGGATTTCATCATGTTTAATATTCGAAAGGACCTCAAATTAGCAAGGATTCTAGGCCCCATTTATCTTCTACCATCATGGGACAATGACCCGAATAATTTTGAATGAAAATTTGATACATGTTCCGCAATACTAATGTGGTCAGCGATCGATGCTCATTTGCTATTCCCATTTCAGTTCACATGATTTGGATGTTTTGTTTCAACTAAGTTCAATAGTTATCTTACATCGTTATTCTTGTAACACCCCGAGATTTTATGAGATATATTATTTTCTATTTCATTAATATCTTCTTTTGTATGATACACCAAGATTAGCTTGTGCTATATGCAACACCATATTAGTTTTCAGTATACTAAACACTATTCTTGGATCGTGTTACACACACTTTCAAGTTCGTTTAATAGAAGTTATTCTATGCAACATTTAATATATATATATATATATATATATATATTCAATGTATAAATAAAATATGGTTGGATTCTATTATAAAAAACAACAAAGGAAGCTTCCACTACATGAAACACTGTCATGTCTTGCATTACAGTCAAGAACAACCTTCCTTGATAGATTGCATAGTACGCAATACCATGTTTCATTAAAAAACGATATATTGCTATAATATTATTATGAACTAGCCATTATGAATAGTATTAAATACATTTTTAAATTTATAACATTATTATTCATCTTACACATTTTCTAGAACATGGTATGTGAACAAAATATATTTTTCATGTAAAATAATTATTTTTTAAAAAATGTTGTTTTTCCGCCATTCGATGTCGCACCCAAATTAAATCTATTTTGACAAGTTTATAAGTTCAATTTTACAAAATAAAATTCTTCTTCGGAATCAGGATATAAAAATTTACTTTGGATAATTTTTTCATATTATTCTGATAACTTTCATATTTTAATGAATAGTAAAAACACGCTATATTTTAATTAAAAACAACTTTTATCATCATAATAATTTATATGGTTAAGTTATAATATTGAATGGTTTTAAAGTATAAATATAATATATTTTTTCCATTTAATATAATGCATGTCATTATCATTTATTTTACAATGAATTCATAGGTATATTTATTTCAATCTTTTGCAATGTTTTAACTTATAAAACTTGTTTTTTAACAATGTGATTAATTTTAAATTAATTTATTCCTCTTTGGTGTTTTGAAATTGGAAAAATAGACATAATTTTCGAATTTGGAATATCAAATATATCTTAGGATGAATTTTTGGTATTTTTCTGAAAAACATCAATTTTTGATGAATAGTGAAACCACTAAGTGGTAGTTAAGAAACTGAAATTTTCATTTAAAAGAAATTTTACCACACCTGTGGATTGAATTTATAAAATCTGATATACATGTCTGTTATTAATAAGTAAAATGTGGTTCAATGTGATGAAAATAATTTTTGGTGAATAGTCATTTTTTACTTGTATTTACTGCGGTTAAAAGTAAATAGGGTAATTAAAGGAAAAAATGATATTATTTTTACACTAACACATGTCATAATTCTATTGGATAAGTGTAATTCGAACAAAAACAACCTTAGGAATAAAATATTATCATTTAGGTCCACTTGGATTAGATTAGGACATTTATTATTATTTAATTCAAAGAAGAGTTAAAACAGTTAAAATCAAAGTTTAATAACTAAAACATTTTTAATATAGGGTAATAAATAATATTAATTCGACTATAAATATTAATTATAAAGATAAATAGATTTCATACATAATGGTATTTTATTTAAAAATTTTAGATATTAAAAAATTTAATTTATTAATGACATAATGATGATGTAGTAATTACCGTATTAATGAAATATTAACAAAATTGATGTTATAAATACCCAAATAATTATAATCTGAGACATTTTATGAAACCCACTAATTTCCAAGGTTTATATAACATATTAGGGTTTGTTATAAGTATTTTTTTCGAAGTAATAATGCTGTTATGAATTTAACAAAAACAAAATACCAAATAGTTTCAAAATTGACATAAAATTGTTTTCAAAAAAAGTATTATATTATTAATTGATATAATGGTCCTAAAAACTAAGGATTGGACAAAATACCTATATAATAATATATATGACATTAATGAACCAATTGGGGTTCTATTGGCAGTTTATTGTATGTTTATTAACCATATAGTTTAAGAAAACAAGAAGACACGGTAAAAGTTAAATTATTTAACTTAGTGTTAAATCTAAATGATATGGTTAAAATGTTAACCCAAACTTGTCTAAAACCAATTGGTTGAGAGGCCTTAGACCCATTCCAACTTTATCCTTGAAATAAGTCACTTTGGAGCTATTATAAACCGAATATGACATTATTATAAAATAATATTTTGAGGTTTTCCTAAGGTGCCCCTCTCCCCCCTTCTAAAAGAACACCTCCTCCCTCTCCTCCTCACACAATTTTGAGCCTTCATGCTCCGCCGAAAATTTCCCATTTCTCTTCTACACTTCCCTATAATCATTTTGGAGGTTCTGGTCTTCTCAAAAGACCAACTCTAGTCTCTTAATAGGAAGCTTAAAGGAGGTGCGTCGAAGAAGAGGTAATCTCTTCTACCGATTCTTTCAAGTTCCTTTCTTCTTCCACTACCTCATTCTATATTGTTTCAATTATAAAATAATTACTCAAGTATCTTATATATACTGTTATGTTATTATAAAAATTTTACAACCATGTTAGTTATTTTATCCATCCTATGAATGAAAAAGTCACCACACGTGCTTACGTACGACTTACCGTCTCCACGTCGTGGTGTAGTTTGTTATTCAAACATTTCATCATTTTGAAGGGTATAATAATGAGTATAAATGATATAAATAATAAATATTATATCATTATGATTCTTTATATATGATATAACATCCAATTATATACAATTTTAATATCAAAATAGTGATATCATCACTCCTGCGCACGTACGGACTACCGTCTCCACGAACGCGATGAGATTAATTTTCCATGATTTACAATTCAAGTATGATTATAAATTTTATATAATAAATAATATTGAAAGTATTAAATAATAATGATACTAGAGTTATGTACATATATTTCTTATTTACATAATTTGAATCAATTCAATAAAGGATTGGAAACAGCGTTCATGCGTATGTACGGCCCACCGTCTCCATGAACAATGTATTTCATTCCTTTTATCGATCTATCATATAAATTTATATTATGAATATATATTATATATAAATAATGTTTTAAATTCTGTAATTAAGAAAATAAGGATATAAGTAATAATATTAGGAACAAAAATTTGAAACACGTATGATAAATGAAATGATTTTACCCAAAACATTGCTTTAACATGGAATTTACAAAAGAACGGGTAATATAATGTCATATGTGAACCATATATGATATCATAACAATGAATAGGATTCTGTAATAAGTCAATGGCATTATTTAAATCATTATATAAGAGGTTCATATATGTACGAAGCATATCGGACATAAGGTAAGGGATAGTTTTGTAATCTCATTTTTATCTGAGACTGCTTATATGTAAGTATTTACTAGGGTTATATTTTTAATC
Source organism: Viscum album (assembly GCA_963277665.1). NCBI lineage: Eukaryota > Viridiplantae > Streptophyta > Magnoliopsida > Santalales > Viscaceae > Viscum > Viscum album. Next base: position 895,144,531 of record OY728136.1, on the reverse strand, counting down.
CATGTCCATAAAAATGATTTTAATAAAGTGTTTAATATTCTTCCATGTATTTTTAAGGTCATGTTTAACCCTCCATGACTTTTACTTTGTGTTATGGATGGAATCTTTCTTTTTTAGCATATGTTGTACTTTTTGACATTTTCGTTAAAAGTACGAGGAGAATGTTTTTTAACTTATACGCCACGAATGTATTTTTATACTTTCATAGAACATTATTTTAATGAAGCATATTTCATAATTTTTCATGTTTATTTTCAATTAACATATTTTAGTTTAAAATTGTAGTTCATGTTGAGATAGGAAAGATGTTTTTGAAGAAGAAAGGATATTTTCATCAAGAATTCATTTCAAGTGTTTTATCAAAACTATTTTCCATCTAAGATGACATTATTTAGTATGTTTATGTTTCAAGTATAATGTCTCTATTATTTAAATGGTCTGATTTTTCTTATGATTAAATGATATCAATTTATTTTATATGGAGTATGTTATGATGGGATGATGTTTATGAAACCTATTTTATTATTTGGGTTATGATGAATGATTTATGATTGTTATGTGACACGAGTAAGAATTATTTCAATATGAGATGAGTGGGACCTATATATCCCTCTAATTCATTGGGTAATTATTTATATTTCATGAGATAGACATGGCTGGAATGACAGGTTAATCCGGTTAAGTGATACAGGACTGGAACGAGTAGTGAACTTGATTCAGTAAGGTACTTTTCCCATTATGATGGTCTTAGCAGCAATGCCTTGGCTACTATGGAAATAATAACATGTGCATAATGGTTTCCACAATTCAATGTTTTATTCCCATGCTCTTTTACCATGATAAATGTTCATTTATGATCTATCCCTTATGTAATGCTACGATTTATGGCATGTTCATGTTTTTTTACGTTCAAATGATTATGGATTGTGTTATGTTCTCCATGCTTACCCTTACTGAGAATTAGAGCTCACCATTTTTATGTTTTTTCCCCATGATTTAAAGAATGGTTTTAGTGGATGATCTTTATGGGAGATGTTGAAGATCCTTCAACATGATTAAAAGTCTATGTTTTCGAGTTTCCAAAGACACTAAACTATAACGATCCTTGTGTGTCTATTTTTGTTATGTATTAAGTATTCTGCAAAAGTAATGTAATGTCCATGTACGTCAAGATTTCTGTCTCTACATTTGGTATCAAAGGAAAGGCTTAGTTAACATTTGGAAACAATGATGCGAAAACTTTAGTGATATCTCTAGAGTTATTTATAAGGTATGTCTAGGGATGTCCCTTAGGGTTCGTATAACTATAGTTTACTGTCCTAGAATTATGTTGATGATCATTAATAACTTAAGGTGAACCTATGGTGTCGTGGATTAAAGAATGTGTTATAATTTAGACATCCCATAAGATACTTTTTATGATTATGTGGTTCATCCTTATTTTAACTATTTCTTACACTATGGTTTTTGGTTTTAGTTAATGGAGGGAACGATAATAAATTCAATCAACATTGATTTCAATGGACAAATTGGTGACTATGATCTAAAAATTTGTGTAATTCCTAATGAGAAAGATATTATGATTATCCCGAATTAGTCATCGTGATATATGATTAACAAGGTAAACATTAGTTGTATTCATAAGTAATCAAATAATAGGAAGATGGACTTTTATGCATGTTCGCATGGTGAGGAGCATAGAAAAAGGATGATTGAGATTTCTAAATAACAGAAGAAGAGCTTTGATGAATACATCAAATGGAGGGGAAGATGTTATCTGTGTGGAGAAAAGGGTCATAGAGTGACAGACTATTATGGAGTACAATGTCTTATCTGTGGAGAACATGGGAATTACCCAACTCAATGCCCTGACCTAAGAGGTTACATCTAAATCATGGAAGGACTTATTCTATGATAATAAATGAAGATGATGGATTGAAGTGTTTATATATTTGTATTCAAGGATAATGTCATTGAGTTACTTTTATGGTATATTGGAAAATCTATGTATTGGTCCATTGTGGTTTTCCATAAGAATATGGTAACAGTAACCAAGAAAACTGATTGAAATATTTTGGGAAAGCAGATGAAATGCGCATAATGAAGGGATAATGAGAAAATAATATGTATGATAATATTCATGAGCTCATGACTGATATAAGGAAAATGTGATATCATGGTTTGAGTATAGAGAAATTTTGGGATTTCGGTATGTGGAAAGAGTTAACTTTTGATAGCAATCATGTTTTCACTAAGGTTCTATGGTAATTTATTATAATACATTATTAAGGTATTCACATGTTTGGAAAGAGATTATTAAGATATATCTTATGATATATGAGGTATAAATGATTGTATTCACGTGCCTCTTATGTGACCATTCCAGTAATCATTTTCTTTATACTATAAGATTTGATAGATATATTTTGGATAACCTTAAATATTGGAATAGATTATGTTAGAAATCAGATAGTATTTTTTATGGATAGAAATTTTTTCAATATTATTTTTGTAATGTTATAATAGTGTAGTTATAGAAAAAGGAAAACCTGCAGGACGGGCGGCAACCCATCACGTCAGACAAGGTTGGGGGAATTGAACCAACAACCGAATTACAATAGGCGTTTATCACCTACCACTGGCCTAGAGGAAGTCCATGGTTAGTTGAACCTAGTTTTATTTTATTATTCATGATGATAGATGAAGTATAAGTCCATATACGATTAACATCACTATTGATGGACTTATGTATATTTGATAACTTTTTCTAAACTTATGTTTGAGACAGATAGAATGACCTGTCATTCTATCACAAGATCTGCTAACACTTCATGAATTACAAATTCAACTTCATTTCTTTAAGGGATGAAGTGGAAATTGTTCAAGGCATGGACAACAGTAAGATTGTACCAAAATCATGTGTGTGTTTCTTTTAATTCATCAACATTAAGGAAATGATCCTGAAAACTAATGATTTTGTCCTAGTGCCCTCATGTCCGATGAATCGGATGGTACCTTAGATCATCACAAATTTATGGCTTTGTGATTGTTGGTTTTTTCATAGCCATGTCTTCTTCCACTCCTCATCAGAAGATGATGGTTATATTTCACTTTCATATCCATGTTTTCACCAATGTTATCCTATGTGGAAACATGGTGTTGAGTTACATTGGGTGACCGTTATGATTCTATATTTCCTTTTTTAAAATGAAGTTTTATTATTCCTTTTTATGATGTGGGTTTCATGAAATAAACTTTCAAGTAGTAAACCATTTATAACCCCAACGAATTTCGAGGGATAAATTCATTTTAAGGGGGGTAGAATGTAACACCCTGAGATTTTATGAGATATATTATTTTCTATTTCATTGATATCTTCTGTTTTATTCTACGCCAAGATTAGCTTGCGATATATAAAACACTGTTAGCTTGCAGTATACGCAACACTATTCTTGGATCGTGTTACCCACAATTTCAAGTTCGTTTGATAGAAGTTATTCTACGCAAAATTAAGTATATAAATATTTATATTCTATGTATAAATAAAACATGGTTGGATTCTATTATACACAATAACAAAGGAAGATTCCACTACAAGCAACACTGTCATGGCTTACATTACACGCAAGAGCGACCTTCCTTGATAGATTGCGTAGTACGCAATACCGAGTTTCACTAAACAATGATATATTGTTATAATATTATTATGAACTAGCTGTTATGAATACTATTAAATAAATTTTGAATTTTATAACATTATTATTCATCTTAGAATTTTCCAGAACATGATATGAGAACAATTTAAATTTTTCGGGTAAAATATGTGTTTTTCAAAAAAAAATAGTTTTGCCACCTTTCGATGTAGCACCCACATGAAATATAGTTTTTGACATGTTTATAAGTTAAATTTGACAAAATAATATTCTTATTTGGAATCAGGATATAAAAATTTACTTTTGATATGTTTTTCATATTATTCTGATAACTTTCATATTTTAATGAATAGTAAAAACACGCTATATTTTAATTAAAAACAACTTTTTTCATCGTAATAATTTTCATGTTTAAAATATAATATTGATTGGTATTAAAGTATAAATAGAATATATTTTTACCATTTAATATAATGTATGCAATTATCATTGATTTTAAATTGAATTCATAGGTAAAATCATTTAAATCGTTTGCAATGTTTTCACTTATAAAACTCATTTTTTTACAAAGTGATTAACATTTAATAAATTTTTGACACTTTTGTGTTTTGAAATTCGTAAAATAGACATCATTTTTTAATTCTGAATATCAAATATAGCTTAGGCTGATTTTTTGGTATTTTTCTGAAAAACTTCAATTTTTGATGAATAGTGAAACCACTAAATGGTAGTTAAAAAACTGATTTTTTCATTTAAATGAAAATTTACCACTTCTATGAAATGAATTTTAAAAAAACAACATACATGGTTGTTATTAATAAGTAAAATTTGGTTCAATCAGATGAAAATAATTTTTGGTGAATAGTATCTTTTTATTTTTATTTACCACGGTTAAAATTAAATAGGGTAATTAAAGGTAAAATGATATTATTTTTACCCTAAAACTTGTCGTATTTATATTGGATAAGTATTATTAGACCGAAAACAACCTTAGGAATAAAATATTATCATTTAGGTCCACTTGGACTAGATTAGGTCATTTATTATTATTTAATTCAAAGAAAAGATAATATAGTTAAAATCAAAGTTTAATAACTAAACACTTTTTAATATAGGTTTATAAATAAGATAAATTAGGCTATAAATATTCATTATAAATATAAAAATATTTCAAAAACAATGGAATTTTATTTATAATTTTTAGACATTAAATAATTTATTTTTTTACAGACACAATGATGATGTAGTAATTACCTTATTAATGAAATATTAACATAATTGATGTTATAAATACCAAAAATAAATGTAATCTGAGACTTTTTATGAATTACACTAATTTAAAAGGTCAATATAACATATTAGGGTTGGTTATAATTATTTTGTATGAAGTAATAATGCTGTTATAAATTTAACAAAAACAAAATACCAAATAGTTTCAAAATTTACATAAAAGTGTTTTAAAAAACATATTTTATTATTAATTGATTTAATGGTCCTAAAAATATAAGGTTCGGCAAAAAGACATATATAATAATATTTATGACATTAATTAACCCATTGGGGTTATATTGGTTGTTTATAGTATTTTTATTAAACATATAGTGTAAGAAAACAAGAAGACATTGTAAAAGTTAATTTATTTAACTTAGAGTTAAATCTAAATAATAAGGTAAAATGGTAACCTAAACTTGACTAAAACAGATTATTTGAAAGGATTTAGACCCATCCCCACTTTATCTTTGAAATAAGTCACTTTTGATACATTATAAACCTAATATGACTTTATTATAAAATAATATTTTAAGGTTTTCCTAAGGTGGCCTTCTCCTCCCTTATAAAAGGACACCTCCTCCCTCTCCTCCTCACACAATTTTGAGCCTTAAAGGTCGGCCAACCCCTACCCATTTCTCTTATCCACTTCCCTAGATAAATTTTGGAGGTTCTGGTATTCTCACAATACCAACTCTAGTCCTTTAAGAGGAAGCTTAAAAGAGGTGCATTGAAGAAGAGATAATCTCTTCTACTGATTCTTTCAAGTTATTGTCTTTTTCCACTTCATCCTTATTTGTTGTTTCAATTATTAAATAATAAATCCAGTATCTTCTATATTATTTTATGTTATTATAAAAATTTTACAACCATATTTTTTATTTTATCCATCCTATTAATGAAAAAGTCACCACACGTGCGTACGTACGGCATACCGTCTCCACATCGTTGTGTAGTTTGTTATTCAAACATTTCATCAGTTTTATGGATATAATAATAAGTATAAATGATATAAATAATAAATATAACATCAGTATAATTCTTTATATATGATATACCATCCAATTCTATAGGCTTTTAATATCAAAATAATGATATCATCGCTTGTGCGTACTTATTGACTACCGTCTCCATGAAAACGATGAGATTCATTTTCTCTGATTATCCATTAAAGTATGATTATAATGTTTATATAATAAATAATAATGTATGATATTACATAATAATGATACTGGATTTATGTACATTTATTTTTCATTTACATAATTCTATTCAATTCAATAACGAAACAAAAATAGCGTTCATGCGTACATACGGCCTACCGTCTCCGTGAACGGTGTATTTCATTCTGTTTATTGATCTATCATATATATTTATATTCAGAATATATATTATATATAAACCATGTTTTATATTCTGGAATTAAAAAAATCAGGATATAAGTAATAATATCAAGAACAACAAGTCGAAACACGTACGATAAATGAAATGATTTTACCCAAAACGTTGTTTTAACATGGAATTTACAAAAGAACAGGTAATATAAAGTCATAAGTCAACCATATATGATATTATAACAATGAATAGTATTATTTAATAAGTCAATGACAATATTTAAATCATTATACACGATGTTCAGATACCTACAAAGCATATCGTACCTAATGTAAGGGATAATTTGGAAATCTCATTTTTATCCGAGATTGCCTATATTTAAGTATTCAATGGGGTAATATTTTTCATCCATGTCCATAAAAATATTTTTCATAAAGTTTTTAATATTATTCCATGTATTTTTAAGGTCATGGTTATCCCTCTTCGACTTTTACTTTGTGTTGTGGAATGAATCTTTCTTCTGTTTACCATACATGGTAATTTTTGTCTTTTCTATTAAAAGTACAAGGAGAATGTTTTTTTAGCTAATACAGCATGAATGGATTTTTATGCTTTTATAGAAAATTATTTATATGAAGATTCATTAACAAGTTCTAATTTTTATTTTCAATTAACCCATTTTAGTTTAAAATTGTATTTCATGTGGAGAAAGGAAATATGTTTTTGAATAAGAAAGTATATTTTCCTCAAGAATTCATTTCATGTGTTTTATCAAAAATATTTTCCATCTAAGATGGAATTATTTAGTAAGTTTATGTTTAAATAATAATGTATCTGTTATTTACAAGGTTTTATTTTTCTTATGATGTAATGATATCCATTTATTTAATATGGATTATGTTATGATGGGATGTTGTTTATGAAACCCATTTTATTCTTTGGGTTATGATGAATGATTTATGATTGTTATGTGGAACAAGAAAGAATGATTTCAATATGAGATGGGTGGGACCTATATCTCCCTCCAATGATTTGGGTAAAGATTTATATCTCAGGAGATAGACATGGCTGGAACGACAAGTTAATCTGGTTCAGTGATACAGGACTAGAATGAGGAGTGAAATCGATTCAGTATGGGACGTTGTCTACTATGATGGTATTGGAAGAAATGACTTGGCTACTATGGAAATCAATACATGTGTTTAATGGTTTCCACAATTCCTTGTTTTATTCCCATGTTATTTTATCATGATAAATGTTCATTTATGATCTATACCTTATGTACTGCTAAGATTTATGTCATGTTCATGTTTTTTTTACTTTCAAATGTTTATGGATTGTGTTATGCTCTCCATGCTTACCCTTACTGAGAATTTGGGCTCACCGTTTTTACGTTTTTCCCAAGGATTTAAAGAGAGGATTTAGGGGATGATCATTGGGGGATATGTTCTAGATCTTTCAACATTATTATAAGTCTATGTTTCCGAGTTTCCAAAGACACTAAACTATTTTGATCCTTGTGTGTCTATTTTTTTATATATTAAGTATTCCACAAAAGTAATGTAATGTCCATGTACGTCAAGATTTGGGTCTCTACAATGATAACACTTATTAAGCCCTAAATATTGGGTGTATGATTCACCTCTTCCAATCCATCATTTCCATGTGGAATTTTCAATGTCTTGGTGATATCCCTTAGTGTGCGTTTGCAAGATAAGAGGGCAAGGCCACGATGATGTATCATTCAAGGATCCACATCATTTCCCCCTTTTACTGTATCATATTTGTTACAAACACCTTATCCGCCATTGTATCCCTCATCGAGTGTGAATCATGTGGTATTAAGATTTCTGAAAAGGATTACACCTGTTTTGAAGAGTCCCACTTTTCATGGTCAGAGCATTAAGACCTTAAACTAGGATCTCTCTATGTCATTTCCACAATATGTTAAAACTTCAACACATATTAAAGAACAATGTATTGCGTGTTTCACAAACTTATGGGATACATTGGAATGCCCATACATTTCATCTTCAGGTTCATCTTAGACTCCACTAATTATCTTGTCTAGAATGATAATAAACTACACTCTTAGAAGTATGTATGGATTGATTCCTACCCCTACATGATACGTAGGAATACCTAGACGATTCATCCTCAGTTTTAGGTTCATATTATTCAAACTTTTCTGGCACCTTGGAATGTGGTTTCTCCTCTAGAATTGTGCGTGGTGTGGTGTGGACCTCATCATCATTCACGTCGGTTTTGTTTTATCATGCCATGTGCATTCCCCTCTTAAACCCCGATTCTTCTGTATGCACCCAATCCATATGACTTTAAACTATGATTCTGTGTCCCACATGACTTTAAACTATTATGTATTTACTATAAGATGCTAAAATACCTAGGCTAGTCTTATCATATGACCCTAAACTATGAAATTATCATCCTATCCTCACGATGAAGAATGACACTGCATTGTGATGTACTCACTTGAGGGGAAATTATGTTTTGTAGAGGATATCCACCATACCATTTATCAAGGCCTGTATATGTCTTGATTTCTGTAATGATCCATGGATTCTCATTCCTAGGTTCACCGCTTCACAGGAAAACAGACACGTCTATTCTAGTGAAAAAAAGATCTATCAAATGTTACATATTTTGGTTCTTGGTCTAGAACAGCCCAACAATATTGTTTATGGGGTTGGTATCTTACCATGAAACCTCTAGGAATATGTATGTCTTGAACCCCATATTAATGGGATATGTGGGAACTCTCACACACTTTTCCTTGGGCCAAAACCAACTTTCATTTTCAATCCCCAAACCTAAAAACCCCACAGGTAGCACATGGTGTGATATGGACTCCTCTCCTCATTCATGTTAGAATTTGTAATTACTACACCATGTCTCTCCCTACCTCCTTTACATCTATGGTCCAAGAACCAAGACATTAAAACTAATATTCAGCCATCCTTGTCATAGGACACTAAACTGCACGACATTTTCTAAAACTACATACAACTCGATTCCCATCCTTATGGGATATGTAGGAATGCTCAGAAATTTCGTCTGTGGGTCCAACCTCAAGAAGCTTAAATCCTGCCCCTTTATCATCCCCTTGGTATAGACTATTTTAGGATAATGTGGTTTGGTGAGTACCTCTCTGGTTCTTTTTCAATTCATGGTCTATAACAACCACACCATGTGTCTCCCTTTTCAATTCTAAACCTAGTCTGATTACCATGACCCTAAAATAAGTTCTCTCTATGGGAACTGCACATCAGGTTTGGCTACATCGGCACCCTGAACACATTCCATTAAGCCATATCCCCTCTTAATGGTCCACTATATGTCCTTAATCTATGAGCATGAGACCCAATGACTCTCTTTCATTGGAAATGGATTCGACAACCTTTATCTAACACATCTCATTGGAATTCTAAAATGCATTATGGAAGAGATACCAAAGTGTTCAATTTTCACATAAACATCCCCTTATATCATGTCCACGCTTCATGATACCTTCACTTGGATTCGCATAATCTTCCAAGTTTGAAGGGACCCACATTATAACATTGTTTCATGCCACATTGTCTCACACACTGCCTTGGGCCAACACCACAGAAGACATCAGACATCATTTTGCGACATGTTTCATCTTTTGAACATGGTTAGTGGTCGAACCTGATTTGTCTATACCCATACCAGGATAACATGAAATGAATGATGTGCTTCAAACATGGTCAATAGTTATCCCTTATCACCACCCCACCATCATTTTAATCCAGATTTCAGGAACCATGATTCACATCATTCCACTCCCTTATTTTTAAGTGGAATTCCAGTACATTATGTTTTACACCTCCACACATCTATATGTGTTAAGAAGGTAGGTACATAATTTTGGGATGTAGTTCAAATAGCATTACATTTACCCTAATTTGTATTTCCCTATACTGAAAAAATCCCACTACTTCTTGTTTTCACATCGAGAAAGACTCACATGGGCGTAGTGGTTTTGGTATGATGTGTATCGGTGCAACCAAAACACACCCGAATTTTTGCTACATGATGATAAAATACACTCTCAAAACCACATATTGATCGATTTACATCCTAATAGGGTATGTAGAAACATCGATACACATTGTCTTGGGCCAGACCCAAATTTTTCCCTCTTCAGTCTCTTAAACTATGATTTCTGTTGAGGGTATGTGGTGTGATATGTACTCCTACATTCCTCGTCGACATCGGGTTATGTACCGCACCATGAATTTCATTTCGGTTAACCATTTCCTCAACGTATGACTTTAAACTATGGTTCTACCCTGAACAAGATCACCATGCCCCATGGTAACTATGAGATATTCTAGTTTCCTCGCTATAGAGGATTTCCCCTACCAATTTTTTTATCTGACCACGCTATCCTTAAGAAATATGTTTGTCTTGATTCTCATCATTATAGGATATGTAGTGATGACTAGTCATTTCATCTCAGGCCCAGCCCTAAGGTCGTTAACCCTTCGGGCCCCTCCGCCCCGATCTTGGTCCCAGAAGAATAACCTTAAAACTATGTGCACATTACTCATCGTACAACATTAAACTACGTGTCTATCATCCTCATTAGTATCACGTAAAACTACAAGTCATTCTAGTTACTCACCAAAGAGCTATTGTCTAGATTTAAGTATGATCCCTGATTAGATCAGTGTGCTTCCCTAATGCATTTCCATCAGAGTGGCATAATTTCATGAGTGTTGGAAACTATTAGAAAAACCCATCAGTTAACCCTCCATGCTTTATGTTACCTTTATCTGGGACCCCATCATTTTTCATACCTGAACGAACCCCCTAATAGAATGGATTCTCATCATATGGCTGATCTGCTATCATGAGCTATCATTCCAAAAGATTAATGGATGACATCGCGAGTCATGTACCACATTTCGAACATGGAAAGCAGTTGGTCCTCATTTATTATCCCCATTTTAGGTGAACATAATAGAGATACTATGTTTTAAACATGGTCAATGATCCTCTTTCATTGTCATTCCATCCCTATAGGGTCCAAAATTTTGGTTATTGTCATTCACACTTCTACTCCCCTATGTTCAAATTGATTCTAACACACATGGAGTTACCCCACTCATGCAATAGAGTATGCTGGGAAAATGGAAATTTGACTGTTCTGAGATAATCATTATCCATTCAGGCATGTACCTCCTTTTCCCTATAAATCCGGATCGGTACCTCAAACACTACATGACCGATGTTTGGTTTCAACTCTCATATTCAAATGAAATAGTGATGATATCAAGACTTGTTTCTCGAATCGGGCATGACCCACATGACATTAGGTTTCAATCTCTGAATATTTAACGAATGTGGTGGAAATATAGGAAACCAAAGACAACTAATAGAACTCATGCACACAGTTAAGAAAAATAATCCAACCATGAATGTACGCTTACAAGATTACACACATTACAACACCTGAGGATTGCTACCTTCCATGGGTGGGTGACATCTTCGATAGAGCATCCTAGCACTGCCACTCTCTATCTCATCGCATCCATAATCTACTATTTCTTTTTTAGCTCCCACTCTTCCTCAATATAAATGGGGCACAATTCATCATCCTTGATCCCAGACCAATCCTCATTATCTCAGATAATGTCTATCTTCTCGAAGGCATGCATCATTCATTATTCATCCTCTACTTTCTTGTCCTTCCAGCACCAAATGATCCTCAATTGCGAGTTAAGGAATACATAGTTCTCATTCTCCAGTTCCATCAACCGATGTAATCATTTTTAACCTCCTGATGTTTCTTGATGTTCACGGACTTACTCCACAGCCAGCTCACACCATGGATGCAGTCATGATCATGTATCATCTTAGCCATAAAATCTCGGATGAACATGTGAGGACATGTAGAATCCACTCCTCCAGAGAATATTTCGTGTAACAGATAATTAAGCTTCCTCGTATGGTCTATCCATTGAACTTGAGGGGTCTCCCCAATGAAGCACTTGATCATCTTCCATGACCTGCGACTGACGATCTTTCTATCCCCTTCATCAAAAGCCATCCCAACCCGATCTACGGGGTAGACGAGTTCATATGTAGGGAACACCTCTAGAAATTCACCAGTAGGATCTTAATCTAGTGTTTGGTCAGGTAGGTTATGACCCATATCATCCTATTGATCCCTATTGTCATATTCCAGCTTAATGACTTTAGGTTCGTTCCTGCTGACGGTCCCTTCTATGATCGGGAGTACTGCAATTTGGTCAGTTTAGACATCCCCTTCCATGACCAAATATATTACCCAGGGAAAGGCAACATAAGGAGCTCTATTCATCCTTTCGAAGGCATCCCAAACCAATTGAAGAACTATCACATCAGAATTCATAGTTGTTAGTAAGCCTATATCAATGAAGGACAATTATGAATTATGTAAAAAAGACTTATAATGACCAAACAGTCAGTTTCTCTCCTGAGATGTTGTCATCCCGACCCTTATGTGTGGCCCTCCGTATATGGTATGGATGTCTAGGGATCTCAAAAGAGAAACACTCGGTTTTGTGGCCCAACTAAGCCTGGTGATTTCTATTGTCGCGGGTGAAGATCCGGAAGTTACCACGACTGCATATACTATTTCATCAGTGCAGGTTTTTCATATGAGGCCCTATTTCATAGGTCAAATGTTAGTTGAGAAGCCCTAAATTAACAGTATGAGTACAATGATAATGTGATTTAGGGTTTTAAATCAAGATCCTCCTTAAACTCTTCCAGATCTATGTCTGAATTACCAACGTCACCCTCCTCCAAAGCGCTCCCTCCACCGGCCTCCTCCCCTAGGAGGACACATCATATTTTTTTGATAGAGGGAAGAACTCTATTAATTCCGTGACTAAGAATTGACGAAGGGCTATTTTATCAACAAGTACCTTCACTCAATCTTTCATGTGACACCGATCACCATGAGAGTGCAAAAATTCCTCCATCTCGGCAATGTACTACTCCCCCTCCACCTAAGACATCACAATGATAGACCCGATATAACCAATCCACTAGAAAATTCATCCTGAGATGGTTTAGATGGTGCAAAATCTGAGAATTATTGACGAATTATATTTTAACATCCCAAATTTTCCAATCCTTTGGGAAGAAAACATTCTCATTCTTGTCTATATAGAACATACGCTTCCACGAAGCCGAGGAGGGTATCATACAGACCCACTGGGTGACCTCCCCTCTAGATAACTTTTCTCCTCTGGGACATCCTAGCCTTCTGCTGCCACTTACCTCTCGGTTGGTGCGTGTTTTTTCTCTAATGCAGCCTTTCCACACCCAGATGTTCTGGAAACCATTCTACTTGAACCTCATGGTTGAGGAGCGGCCCCATCACTGGAATAGACAGTCAAATACTTCACCTTCTCCACTAGGAAGGCTACCTCACAACTCGGGGTGTACTCTTTCACCCACTCGTAGATAGTTGCAGGTGGAGGAAACTCATTCTGTATCATCCCATCATATCGTGTGAACATGATCCACATCTACCACATCACACAAGTATGGTCCTCATGGAGCACCTACAAGTAGACCCACAAGGTCAGCCGCTACATGTAGTGAAACTACCTTGTAAAATGGTGCGGGGTGTCTGGCGCATAAAGAGGCTCATGGTCAACCTGCTCCACCAAGAATCCACCCCAAATGGATAGGAGGTAAGACCGATTAACTTTTTTTCCCTGACCATCATCTGCCTACACACCTGTTAGTAATGAGAAAGGGTGTATGTTTAAATCATCCACCTTCCAGACCTGGTTCAGCACTAGCGACATGGTCATCTTGGTCAGAAATCTCCCCACCACGTTTAGAATAGCCAGTAGGATGTTTGAACCTAGGAAATAAAGAAGGTTTTGGTATTCATAGAGGCCCTAAATATGCCCCGCTCTCCACCCATAAAAAAGATGGAATGTAATGCATACCTTGTGTGTCTTATTTCATTTCCTGGAATGCCACAACACCTAATAAAACTAGGCAACCATCGGAAACCCTAGGTTGACCCGCTCCCCAATCTCTAATGCAGACACCATGATCAACATGATTGTCCACACACACATATTCATGTCCCTTAGTATAAGAATATAGATACAAATCAGGGTGGAAATAAATGCATCCAACCTAACCACAAGTAGTTTTTTGGTATAGATACTAAACCCCCAGGTCTCCCACTGGATATCGTCCATGAGTCACCAGTAGGAATTATACCTTCTGCGCCGAACCACCATCAGGCAGGTTGGATACCTCATGTGATACTTCCCATCTGCAGGGGAAATCAAGAACCAACCGAACCACCACTTGAAGTGGACATCCCTCACTAACTACTTATCCTCTTCTGACACCATGTCTATCAATACATTTCCACCAGTAGAAATTTCTCTATGTCCTCCCATGTATTCATGGAGGGGAGGAACTCATCATTCATCACCCCCAATACCAAACCCCCCCGATATTTGGTGCATGTCTCAAAGACTAATACCAAACTCCCCATGGTGAAAGTGGAATTTGAGGGTCCTCGATGGCCAGCATCTCAGAAACTCCGACATCAGCTACTTCAACTGTTAGATGTGGAATTGGGAACCCCATGCCACCTCATACTGGCCCACATTCCTCATATATACCCAAAATCTTCACAAAAGAACATACATTGTAGAACTAGTTCCAATCATCACAGATGTTTCTTCCATGGTGTAAATCCCACTAATTTTTCCACCCCTTCTATGGGTTCCCCAAGGGCGCCTTCAGAATGATACGATATAGTGGGGGGGGGGGGATAACTATGTCTGCAATGCCTTCCCATCAATGTTATTCACATGGTTATACAAGATTTTGACAATGAAGGTTGTGTGATCCACCCATGAATGACTATCTGTTGCCCGGAACCACTAACACTGTCACGACATACTCCTGAACTAGTAGGCCGACTCATCTCTGCTCACATTAGGAATGAAAACATCACCCCTCAGACTAAATCCATATAGAGGTAGCCTTTTGAAGAGTGGGTAGTTCTTCTAAATTTATGACAATACCTCAACTAGTAACTTGTGGTTCGAATGGCTCCGTACATATTCCCCAATACCTAGGATATTCTCCATTTCATCCTTACGAGAAAAATTCGCAAGGACACCCCCTGGAAGCTTCTTGATGAGAAATTAAGTCTTCAAAATTGTTTATTTTTTGTTCTATATCATGGATATCATTCGTATAGTTCCTTTGTAGAGCTCAGTCATAAAGGGAGGTCGTATATCCCAACCTCACATCACATGCACATGCAGCAATGCGCACACTCATAGAGTCAGATGACTCGCTATGCGTCGTAGAGAACAAATGACTCGATTGGAAAGGAATGGATTCTGAGTGTACAGAGCTTCACGAATCGAGAGTAAAATCATGAAAAACATGGAAATTATTAAGGACAGAAGGGAGGTCATCCTATGCTATTTATAGCTGATGAACTTCGGGATTCACGGTGCGCCCAACCGCGGAGAATATTGCAGAATTCCAAACATATACACTGCTTCGATGCACTGCAACACATCATTACGATCTATCTTTGCGATTTACCTAAAATTTTGGCAGCCTACCCTCGGAATTGGACCCTCATTTTCTCCTTGTGTTTCTTTCTGATGAGGAATTTATTGGTGCAAAAATATTTTTCAAAGGAAGAGGATGCGAAGAGGAAACCAATTCCAAATCATCTTCCTTGCAAAGACAATTCATGGTTCCCCTTATCACCATGGCCTTTGTGGATCCCAATAGCACCGTGGCCAACATGAAGCCGAATACCCCTCTGTGATCGCTGGGAAGTTAATGTGGCGGGAGGCTCCGCGATTACGAGGCAATTAACAGGAAGCATCACACTGCATAGGGAACTAGATTGACCTCTATGATCCCATGGAACATGAAGTAAGCCTTTGCAAGCACTATGAAGGTATTTAAAGAGGGATTTGTTCCATGTAGAGGATGAATGCTGAATCTATGTTTACAAAAAACATGACGCATTTTGTGACTGATTGTGGAGAACCACATGGCTTTGTGCCGAGCTATCCGAGCTCTGTGCAACCTCTTTACTATAAATACCCAGCTTCCCGAGGACCAAAAGGATGGATACCCAAACGATTCACCTTCTCAGCTCTCAAATCCTGATGCATCTTTTCCTCTACGAGTCCATGATAAAAAGGATACCTTTATTGTAATTGAGCATTGCGAAGTACCTTTCCCATATCTTGAATACAACCCCTCTTCTATTAGGGATTCCCTTTGTGGAGCCCACTAGCCACCTCTCAGTAGTGAGATCCACAATGGGACTTAGGTCTTCTCAAAACACTCAGTTTTCACAAAGTACCATTTATTCACATGTGAAGCCCATGCTACAACATGATCAATGTGCTTCACTAAGTACATTTCTTCATAGTGCTATGCTTTTTAAAGAACACATTTTATATGAAGTCCTACTCCGTGAAAGCCTTACTAATTCATGAGTCACCCTTAAAAGTAATATATAATTTATTTTTATGCTAGAAAACTCCACATCACTAATCATACCCCTTTATAGAGTCTATAAACTCTCTAGAGAACCACATATTATAAATTTCTCTTAATGTGAGCCCTTCTTCTTCAAAGAACATTTTCTCGTATGACTCTATAGGTGTGTATGATGTGGTTTCACGGTACCTTTGGAAATGCATAATATTTCATTGCATAGCCTCATAAATCTTCTCAAATGCATGCTAAAAACTATTTATTCTTCGCACAACCACACTAACGTGGGCCCCTCAGTGGATCAATCCACAACACTACCCCACCATGTAATTGCTGATGACTTCCCTTCCTCATGGGTGGGTGGGTATCATTTTTTTTAGTCATATGGGAGTAGAGTGAACTCACATCGTCTGAGATACAGGATGTTAAACTACCATGAATCATCATCCATAGCACATGACGTTAAATTGTATACTTGCCCATGAATTACATGCAGGGATCCCCACCTCAGACATTCTCTATGCCAGATTGTCTCCACCAGAGTGAGATCTTCCTCTCATGGAATGAGATCCTCTTTGTTGGAATGACTTCTATTCATGGGGAAGGGAAACCATCTTGGTTTAATACCATATCATTTCTGGCGGGAGGTATTCACTTTAATACACCTATCTTCTTTCATGCCAAAGACTAGAGAGGATATTGGCACCAGGATATTTGTTACCCCTTCACTCTCCCTCTAGACACTGTATCCATTAGGAATTTATCCTGGAGTAAGTCCCAACCTCCATCTCCATGGGCTGTTGACCATGCGTCAGCCCCCTATTTCCACTTTGGGATAATAACCATGCATAAGCCCCGCTGTATTTCTCATGCATGAACCTTTCATTACATGATCATTAGGTCATTGCTACATCTTGTTTCACACACCGAGCAAGACTCACATGGGCTTAGAGTAAGAACTAACTATGACATCCTCTCTTTTCCGACATAGTATATAACACCAAAGCCTCCATCCAAACTACATGTAATTTGATCCTCGATCTTTTCAAATAAAGGTACGTAGGAAGCCTCATTGAGGTTCAGGTCCAATACCTATATTTCCTAACCACTTCATGTCGGCTCACCCTTTTCTCACATGATGTTAAAATTTTATCACCATACAAACTATGTGGAAACTCATCCTTTCTATTTTCCATTAAAGGTACATAGGAATCATCCCTGAGTATCAAGGGCAACACCCATCAGTCCCGAACACTTCACATCGGTTCACCCTTATCCCATATGAAGTTATACTATATACCCCTTTTTCCCCTATAAGACTCTAAACTATTCACATTAAAAATATGTAGACTTTGATACCTATCTCCAAGAAAGTGTATATAAGAAGCCTTAATGAGGTGAAAACCCAACCAACGGTAAGCAGTTGTAACCCCAACTAGCGGTATACTATTGTAACTCTCAACAAGTGGTGATCTGTTGTAGTCCCCAACCAATGGTAAGACATTATAACCCCAAGCAGCAGTAAGCCATTGTAACCCCAACTAGCGGTAAACCGTTTCAACTTCCAACCAGTGGTAAACTGTTGTAGTCCCCATACAGATGTAAGCCACTGTAACCCCAACTAGAAATAAGCCATTATAGTCCCAAAATAGTGGTAATTCATTGAATCCCCAACCAGTGATAAGCTGTTGCAACTCCGAATGAGCGGTAAAACGTTTGAGTTCACAACTAGTGGTAATCTGTTGTAACCCCAACAAGTAGTAAGCCGTTGCAACTCCCAACCAGCAGTAAGACATTTTATTCCACAACTAGTGGTAAGTCGTTGTAACCCCGGCTAGAGGTAATCCATTGTAGCTCCCAACTAGTGGTAAGCCATTTCATTCCCCTTTGTTGGGTTCCATATCTCTGCTTCGCCCCTTAGGGATCAGACTGTCCCGGGATGCTATCCACTATTAAGCCCCAGTATATCATCTGGATGTTGTCCAATATATATATATTCCTCGATTCTATACCCCTCATACTAAACTACATGGATGTTAATTCTCATCCAAATAGATACGTAAGAATCCCCCCAGAGGTTTAAGTCTATCACTCACGTCCCAACGTGGTATCTTCTTCGAGCCCCAATGTGTTCTAGGAAGATCATGCCTCAACACAACGGTTTTATTTCCATCGGGTCCCATCCATGAATCCATTCTCATAGGCCACCACCCCAAGTGTCCTATCTACCCATTGAACTATGTAGACAATGATTCTATTCCTTGGGGATACATAGGAAGTCTCTTCGAGGCAGAATCCCATCATCACCATCGTCCTCATGCTGGTTGCATCTCATTCTCCATCTACTACTCTCTACCAAACATCATCTATCACATTTTTACCATGGCCTCCACATCCCGGTGTGATCTTATCACCCAATATCTCAATTCCATTAGTGGCACTGGGGATGCTAGCCACGCATAAGCCGCAACATGTTTGTGGGTCATTTTCCTTTGTGCACAAACCATTTAATCTCCCTTAGAAGTATGTGGTATTTGATCCATATAACCTAGACAGAGAATATAAGAAAACTCCCTCAGGTTCATCACCATAAAATAGGTAATCCCTGTCATTCCCTTTATAAAGACTCAAGTATCCTTAGATTCTCCTTCATTGGGCATCTTGATTCACTCATCCAGTAAACCCCTCAAGTGATTCGTCTTAGAAATGAACAGATCTAATCCATTTCAATCAGGGTTCCTATCAGTCTGATCCTTCGCTACTAAACATTAATCTCGCTTCATACCATGTCTTAAACATTGAAAGTTGAGGAAAACCTCAGATAAATTCCCATGGAATAAAATTCCATACATTTTATGTGGGTTTCCTTGGGCTTTCGCGCCCTTGAAAATAGATATTATAAGGGGAAGAAATCTAGGAGCATTAGTGTTTCAGCATCCAGAAATGCTAGCTTTGTCCAATGTGACTAATCCCATGTTTTAAGGTTGCCTCCATGTAATGAAAACTTGTAATGTCCAGATAGAAGCAGTTTAATTAACAAGAATCCATGATAACATGGTACTGATAAGAGTTTCACGAACAACATCTTAATCTTTAAGGGAGACGTGGAATAAGAAATGAGTTCTGAGGAAGAATCTGTATAAGGAGAGAACAGGATCCCATCCTCCCATTTTGACTAAGGTGAAAACATCCTTGAATAAGAGAAAGATGCCATCTACCTTTGGAAATCATGAATGTAGGGTAATAGACCACCGTGTCTTCCAACAGACTGATGCGCAAAACGAAACATGTGTCGGAAACATCGTTAAAAGATAAATTTATTTTAAGGATGGAAGAGTCCAATATATGTATCAAATATCTATAGTCTCCTTAGATTATCTACGTAATATCATGATTTTTGACAAATTTATTGTAATTGTAAAACCCTATAACACAAGTAACTCAAAACAGAGTGAAGTTCTATTTAAATTGTGAATGTGAAGGGAGATTCATGTTGTTGAAAATGAGGTTTATCACAACACTTTTACTCACACTACCCCCAAGTGGTTAAAGTTTATTGGTATTCAGTGATACTTCTAAAATAATATTGAGTTGTGTATTAATGCAGAATGACAAAGTGATATCCTTTTTTAGGGAAATTATAATTTCATGAATAGAATTACCCGACACATGAAATGGAGTTCGATGAAGAGATCTTTAAATTAAAAATACAAAAGAATTATCTTTGAGGAGAAGTGTGAAATATACATGTATCAAAATACCCTCAAGTAAATATTCACTTATAAATAGATGAATATAATTTAGGAATGATAGTTAGAGATGATCAAGGACTATAACTACTCAATCCTCTACCATCCCTAAAAATTGAATAAAGTAAGATGTGCTCTATATTGATAAGATCTATAAATTTTATCATTGATGAGAATTGATAAGTATCCAATATTATAATACTTGAATAGTACATACATTAGAATTATAATGAAGGGAAAATCATCAATACTTTCATTAATGATTTCTCAATTGTCTCTTTTGAAAAAGATAAAATATTCATAAAGAGATGATGTGGGAATAAAAAAAGTGGAAGATATAAAAAACGGATATCAATGGAGTTACATTTTTTTGAATAAGGAGTTGTAGGATATGGGTCACAACTATGTGTACCATCAATTCATAACATAAAAAGCATTATATTGGATGATGCACACATGTTTACTTTATATATCCATGTAAGAAGATAATTTTTGATTTAATATATCTGATGGAAATATTAGTGGAAAAATATGAAGAAGGATATCATGGACTATACAACAATATTCCTTGAATATCCGCATGTTAAGGAGAAAATGTGAAGTTCTAAGGGATGATGAAACCATTAACCATACCTACAAGGAAATCAGAAAACATAACCCTATAAATTCTCACTGTTCTTCTAATTAGATAAATAGGAAATAAAGATATTTTGGTTGTGGTGGATCATTATAAAAAGATAGATCACTTAACTGTAATTCAGTAGAAAGTTTGACTCAATAAATTAAATATAATTGAAATACATGATATACCTATATGTTCTTAAAATGACCCCAAAATTTCATAAATACTAAGTTGAACTATCGAATGGATTATCAACCTCAAACTGATGGCAAAATTAAGCGAACTATCTATTCACCCAAAGAAATTTTGAGAGAATGATCAATTAACTTAAAAGTATATTGGGATGAAAATTTTATTCTTTTTGAATTATCATACAACAATAGTTTCATATCACGAATACCCATGTATTCATATGAACCCCATTATTGGAAGTGGTGTATAAAACATTCATGTTAGGATGGTGCTGGGGAACAGAAACTGCTTGGTCGTAAAATGGTAGAGGAAATGGTGAAAATGGTCAATATCATTCAATTTAAAATCAAAACTAATTAGATTCAAAAAATAAGTAATGAGGAAATTTTTTGATCACACCAATAGTATGAAGTTGAAAACATGAAATTCCTCAATATATATATATCCATGGAATAAATCATGATATTTGGAATGATAGAAAATCTTAGTCACATATATATTTACCCCATTATATCCTCAATCACATCAGATTGGTAGCCTATTGAATAACAATACCACCTAACCTATTTAAAGTATATGGTGTAATAAATGTATCCACATTTAAGATGTTTATAACATAACCAAAAAATGTAATCAATCGAGGTATGATACCATTGGAAAATGAAATTTATAATTAGTATCATCTAGTGAATATCTTGGATCATTGAGACAAATTTCAATGAAATAAGTCAATGCACCTGGTAAATTTGTTGTGGAGAAACCTAAAATTTTAATAAGAAACATCAAGACCAGAGGAAGTGATGAAACAGAATTACCATAATCTATTTTAGTGTGTAAAATGAAAATTTCATGTCCAGAATTTCTAAAGGTGGGAAAATTGTAATGAACTAAAATTTTATAAATAAAATTCCCCTAGAAATTAAATTAAATTAAATATTATATATTGTGGATATAGAAAACACATGTGGTTATTTGTATTCTCAATATCATATCATATATAAAGACCATTAAAAATCACTAATATTTATAATATAGTCATTAAACAATGATCACAAGATTAGAATAAATATTGGATTTTAAAAAATCAAATTGACACAAAGGAAAAGATTACCTCAGAAACTAGGATGAGGCCCTGTGAATCCCATTAATCAGAGCTTCAGATGGAGATATCATTACTAGGATTTTCCAATGACCATTCCCAAGTTACTATCCAACAACTAATGAATGAGTTATTCTATTTATGAGATAAGTTAAAGCTCATCATGATCACAACCCAAACCATGTACATCGAACCATCTCATGAATGTCTCGCCATCTTTCAACATAACCTTAATGATTTTTCTAGTGTATTAAAGTAATATGTACCCATAAAATAATAATAATATGAATATTTTATTTGTAAAATAATAATTTACATAATTTTGTTATATCATTACTCTATAATTTTTTTTTATTTTTATACACTAAAACAGAAAATATATTTTTAATTATTAGTATATTTCAGTTATGACATTTATTTTTACGAATTAATGGTTTTATGAAGTAAATAATTTTTTTAAATATTAGTATTAGTTAAATTTTATTAAATATAAATGATTATATAATTTTTATGAAGTTAAATGTCATTTTTATAAGGGTTTGAACACTTTTATTTTCTAAACCCAAAATTCCATAGTAAATGTTGATTCATATTTTAAAAGTGATAATACACATATTTAAAATAATAATTTTGATAAAATTAATATTAATTTTCAAATAATAGGCTCAAAATTATGCAACTATAATTTTTTCTTAATTTTCTGAGACATTCAAATTTTTTGGTATAAAATAAATACCATGTAAATATATAGTGTGTATTATGACTTCATAATTATCAAAAAATTTGTAATAAATACTAATATGGGTATCCATGACTAAATATACTTTTCCATTTAAAATTATGATCTTGAATATTTATTTTGTTAAATTTATAAATTTTTTATTAATCATCCAAAACCATAAATATATTTTTATGTTTTAAAATAATTTCATTAAGAGTTCAATCATCTCCACATCACAAAGGGTAATGCCTTGATAATTTTGGACCTTTTAATAATAAAATAAGTAATTCCACCAATAGTTTTCATAAAACAAGTGAAAAACATTTGGATGGTTTGTGGTTTTGTTATTTTATTATATAATGTTCAAAACAATGTCTGGGAAATAATAAAGAACACCAATTTTTTTCAAATATAAACCCACCAAAACTAAAATTTCACTTCATGAAATAACCTTTTATAAATTCATTACTCTTCCATACCATTTCTGTATTTGTCAAAAGTATCCACAAATCTCTAAAGATTCCCCTATGCGGTTTTTGAAATCACCCTCCCTAGGTAAGGTATCCTCTTTTTATCCACATTATTTAATTATTATCTATATCAAATTCTATTTATGTTCATTTCAAAACGTTTGGATATGTTCATATATACCCCCCTTACTATGAATTTTGTTTCTAAATCATTAGATACCACTTTTACTATCCCAAATTTCTCCCAAGACCATTCATTTTATCCCGTTATGCTGCCAAAATTTCATCATAATTTTCCACAGTAAACAATTATGTATTGAATACCCAAACCCACTTCATATAAATGGTGTTACCTTTATGAACATACACTTATTTATTGGGGAATTATATATAGATTTTCCTCACTCCATGATCGTGGAATAAAATATGATGACGAATAAATCCATGTTGTATGATATATGTGGTATATAGAAGCATTATAATCAAATGAAATTGACTGGTGAAACCAGAATTATAAAGATCACCCAAGAATTATTTAATTTTTTAGCCTCTTAAGACGCCATTGAAAATATTAGTGATTGGAATTAGGTTATAGTAAGACTTTTTATATCATGATTAATTGGAAGTTAGACTTGGACTTTTTTTTATATAGTGTTTTATATATATTCAACATTTATAATGTTCAATAAATGTTAGTATGGTACAACATGAAACATTTTTCATGTTTATGTTTCTAACCACTTTTATGTCTAATTTATATTCATATTATCTAAAATATAATACTCTCTTTATGTTATTTCTTGTTTATTCTTTTACTGGGATATATAACATACCCATTTTGATATATATGTCCATAGGTTATCCCTTGAAGTGTAAAGTATAATTGAAGAATAAGATCATGTTAAGATAGATTTCAATAAAGATAACTTATGACCTATTTTATATTGCAATTTAATGTACCTAAATTCTAAATACAATAGACATATAGATCTTCCATGTTGTATTAACATTATTCTTATGAAATAAATCATGTATTAATGTGAAATAAGGAGTAGGATTATTATAAGAAGTATAATAATATCACAAATATCATATAAATGAGTTAATGATGTCATTATATCCAGTATTGAAAGGTGGTGATTGAAAATCAGTCATATTAGTTTCGAAAGGATCATTCCTTCTTACACATGACCATCAGTTTTATTTCACATTTTATTGAAGAGGAGATGGATATATTTAATTTTTTATTCAATCATGGTTGATAAATTATTTTATGGTGGTTAAATAAGTAAAAAAAATAAAAAATGAACATTATATATTGTTACCTTTTATAGAGACAAATTATATACATTTTCACCAAAATCCATCCAAGTTTCAATTTATGATAAAAAGAATATCTATTGGATATATTTAGGGGTGTAATAAAGATATTTGGTAATTTTATGGATGATACAAAAGGATTTGGATGTTTGAGGGGGTATAAGAAGTGGTTTCCTTTTTTTCGTGGGTGATATGATACAAATGGGGTTTTAAAACATTTAATTAGACCCATATTTAAATAAAAAAAAATAGAAAAAATGAGTCATGAATTCCCATTAGAGGTAATATGGTCTAAATATATCAATCCATTGTGTTTTTAATATGTTTTTACGTTATATTAACCTATTTCATTTTAGAGTCATACCCTGGAAAATTAATTTCGACCTAAACAATAATAATTAGTTTTTATTAATTATATAAATCATAATGATAAAAAATTGAATATAATTTTTTATATAATACAAATAATTCATATTTTAATATGTAATCCATTTTTTTAAAAAATTTAATTCTCCAATTTGTATGAATCCAATTTAAAATTACACCCATATAAGCGATGAAAAATTCGATTTCCAAAGAAAAAATTATCGTTATTATTGTAGGATTAAAAAAGAATATTAAATATATTAAAGTGACCTAAATTAGTTAAATTTTATTATTATTCAACTATTTTTATTTTTGAACAAATAAAGAAAATTCCCTTATAAATTATTTAAATGAAAACAAGTTTTCAATATATAATAGTGTTCTCACTATTCATCAAACAATATATAGTTTTTCAAAACAATCCAAAACAATCACCATATGGTAAATTTTTATGCTGATTTGAAAAAAGATATAAATTTTTGTAAAAATAGTTTTATAAATTGGGTAAAAAAATTAATTAAAAATTATGTTTTCAATTTATGATTGGAACTTTTTTTTAGATAAATAATATTTTTCAGGAAAATTTTATTTTCATTTTGAATTATTCAAATTTTATTTATAAGAAAACATATAACAATAATAATTAAAATTTTCTAAGTAATATTCTTACCATGAAATTTAATGGATAGGTAATATTGATATACAATATTATTTTTGATTTAGTATAGGAGTTTCTTGTTCTTTAATTTATCAATGAAACAAATATATAGAAATATATTTCATGCATATTTAGGCTCAAAATTCCATATTATATATTCTATCTAATAAAATTTTATTCATTTAAAATGTTGTGGTGTTATATTCTCCCAACATTTATTTAATTGAGTCCTCCCAATTTAATCATCAACACTATCATAAGGTGTTTGAAATTTTGAAAAAGACTTTTGAAAACCCAATATCATAAAATGGACAATAAAAAAACCTATTGATATGGGAGAAATGGAAATTTGAAGTTAATATAGAAGAAAACATAATTAGGGGACTATGAATGATTTCATTATTTGAATGTGATGATCTGGAAATTAAAAAACATATATAATAATTATAGATAATGATATATTTTCTTGATCAAATGAAAGGTAATTATCAATTTCAAGTTAGTAACCACAAAACCATAAATATTAGAGGATTTAAATAACTATTTTATTAATCATATATGATGGTAGTAGATAAATTTTCATTTCAAGATCCGATTCCAATTTTTGATAACATAATTTACCATTTTTAATATAAATATATAGAAATATGATTTCATCATATATTTTTATTTCCTATGAGGATGTTCATCCTTTGATTGTTCTTAGATTAATTTCCTATTCATTGTATACTATACGAATTGAATATCCATTATGAATTTTAAATTCCGAATGAACATAAAATCAATTTTAATATATCGTAATATAAATAAAAATTTAAAAATTATTTATATATGTCTCTAAATATTTCTTAAAAAATATGGCTATCCTAATTTATCAATTATAATATATTAATAGGTAATCATAAACAGTAACAGTAATGTTTAATCACTAATATCTATTAATTAAACATTTTATGTAAGAACAATGAAATATTAACTATAACATAACGTCGACTGGTGGTAGGTGCCTAACCCCTATAATCCTTTATATTTTCTATCAAGATCATATGTCCTTTCCAAATGTGATTTATTTCCACCCATCATGCAAATTAACTTTTTTACACAAAAATATTAATATAATTTATATAATTATCCAAAATATTATGTACTCATAATTATCACAACATCAAAGATAATATCAACATTAATGGACACCAATAACCTTATTCGAGTGTCCCAAAAATTTAAAGGAATACTTACTTAAATATCCTTTAATATTCTAAAATAATTGGTTGTATTTCAATAAAATTACTAAAAAAATATATTTAAAACAACATAAACTCCCCTAACATAAAACCTCAATTTGGAATTTTATATATTAAACTATTGATCAAATATACACTTGTGATTATTAGAATCCTTAGGTTCAACTGACATAATTCATAGTTCTCATTAAATTAATTCCTTAAAAATTTATTGTAATGAAAATTTATATACTACAAAGAATATAACATTAGAATTTCAAAAAAGGTACATATTAAAGACCATTTTAATGTAGCAGGAAATTCCTGAGTCAAGCTTGATCTGCCTTTTGTGGAGTTATTACCCCTAGTAAATTCATTTCCTGATTCGCATCCTCTGGTACTATCTAGAAATAAATATTATTCTAGAAAAAATAATATAATTATATCCTTAACAAATATTTTTTTGCCTTTCTATACTTATCCTCAAATACTATCACAGGTTATATTCCATAATCTTTGTTTTCATAATTTTTTCCTAATGTTTTTAAAAATCGTCTTATGAATAAAAATATAGAGACCATGAATCCAACATCGTAGATTTAGTGTCTACATTATTACATTAGAATAAGATAAAAGAATGACATATCAAAGGATCAAATAATTTAATATTATTAGTAATGAAGATATATCCATTATTCCCATATTTTATTTGACTACAAAAATTACAACAATATTTTTTATCTACAATATAATTATTCCCTCATTCATATCACTCCATATCATTAGAAGTACACTTCCAGGATTCATATGAATGGTAAAAAATAAGGGAAAGCTCAAATTATCAGTATGATTTATGGAAAGTGTAATATATCCTAAGTAAATATATAATAATCAATATAGAAAGGTACATTTATAAATAGAAATTACATTTAATCAATAACATAACTATAATTATTATATTAGAAATAATAAATATAAAATTATAAATCAATGAAAACACAGACCATTTTATCAATAAGTATGAATAAAATGAATCTAGATATAATATCCTTTTAAAAATATCATGGGAAAACAGTTGAAATAATAATGATTTAAATAATTAATTATTGGACATCATCATCTTAGGCATCTTAATACCTCACCTATAAAGGCCTTTCACATGATAGGTTAAATCTATGAGTAAAAACACATTTAATTTTAGATTAAGGATTCATCTCAAGAGACTAGTTATGAATTGAGGGTATATATAATGTAGGTCCAACCAATCACTACATGTTCAAATAATTCCATATATATCAAATAATAAATTTAATTACTAAATAATGTATCTTGACGTCAAATATCTATATGGAGTAAAGAAATAAAATTTATCAATACTATCTCCTAGATATAAAATACGTCCAAATGATGAAAAAAATATGTATAAATTTTATATATCTTAATAATAAATCACATAAATGAAAAAATAATATTTATATACAAGGTAAATACATTGTCTAATAATAATATGAAAATGATTAATTAATTGGATCAATAACGAATACATAAAATGAATCATGATGGTGAATGTCAATAATTTCCATGGAAAAAATGATCATAAAACATATTTATAAATAAGAAGTATTTTATAAATAAATCAGAATAATTATATTTTATATGTAAAATAAGGTTTTGATATTGTTGAGTAAAGGAAATTCCATTAAAATATATTTTTAAACATTCACGATGAAAATATATTTTTTATCTTAAAAATAGCATTTTAATACTAATAAATCACAAAACATTTGTAATATAAATTCCATATTTTTTTTAATATTATGATAGATGATTAAAAATATTGAGTGTTCTTGATGTGTTAAATTTCAGATCAAGCTGCATATATTAAAATAATGATTCCATTCACATTTTTGGTGAAATTTAAAATGGATATATTTTTAAAACGAAATGAAGATTCTATTCAAAACATTGATAAAAACGTCATAAAGGGTATACATTTTTTCAGACAATAATTAATAAATGGTTAGAAACATTTCTAATATCATTTTTAGAGAACATGTATTTTGATGAAAAATGGTTTTGGACCGAAGAGATAAATACAATCAGATTTAATTAAATGTATTATAAAATTAATTTTAAGTACTATAGATTGATTAAATGGAACTATATCAGGAATAAATCATGAATAAATAGTTTATAACAAATCTACCATTGTTTACTATATAGAGATCGAATAATTTCCTTTATGGAAATTTCGGTATAAACAATCCCTATTAAAATGAGATTGTCAAATTAACACTGAAGTATATCTCAATAATGATTTGAGAATTAAAAAAATAATCTATTATCTATATCTCATGTAAATAAAAATAAAAAATTTGAAATTACAATATTAAATAGTCAAAATTTATTATACGCATAATCATAGAATACTGAAGACAATTAATAAGTAATATAACATAATTAAAAGAAATGGATTAATAAAATTTCATTACCACATGGAAAAATTTATGTCAAATATCGTAAGAATAAATTATTCAAATTTAAAGTTAAAATAACATGATTTGTTATGTAATCATGATATATAATGTCAAATGGGCAGTATATACACCACTTTAAATAAATTAGCTCTATAACATGACAATATGTCTCAATGAGGGTAAATTGAGACGACATATATTGCCACTTATGTCCTTTTATTCAAAATTGTTTATAATATTGTATAATATTTTTCATAAATTTATTAGTTTATAACTAATCTATAACAGTATTTTTAATATCATAAATTTTCATCTTATTACAATATATATTACAAATCTTAATATCAATTAATTATTTACATTATTTCAAGTTAAATTGGATTTGTTTCTCATGCATGTTTTTTCATGATGTTTTTTGTTATTGAATATTTATTATAGTTTAATCATCAATATAATTATATTAATGTTATAAATACAGATTTTTTAATTATATTATTTTTTTTAAAATTTTATTGTAATTTTAAAATGGAGAATGGATCACATCGCTTCATTGAGATAATAGGTCATATATAAGAAGAAATGACATTATCATTTTCTACTAAAAGAAATTTTAAGTAATCTTGTGATACCTTAATGTTAATAAATTATTATATTTTCAAATATATCATGTATATTCATTACATTTATACTTATTTATTTCCATGTGAATAATACGTGAAAAATGAAAAACATTTATTTAGGAAGAGATAATCCATCGTAGACAAAAGAAACAATATCATAAATTAATAAACAAGAATAATATGAAAATTCACGTGATTTTTTAATTAATAAGTTCAATAATATCATAAATATCATTCTAATATTTTAAATCCATCATATTATTCAATCATGAATATTTTTAATGTTAAATGAATTTACATCAATTCGAAAGGTTGTAGTCTGATGTACACACGATTAATAAATTCGTTTCTCATTTTATAGAAGATATGATAGATATAGGTCATTACAATAACATAATATAATTTAGCTATATGTGCTATAATTAGTATAAAATGTATTGTTTGTTTAATAATATATTTTTTAGAAGAAGACACAAAAAATGAACATTTTAGAACATTACCTCTCCATCGATCAACTTATTTAGGATTGATCCAAAAGTATTCAAGGGATGGAATTATAAAAAAAATGTGTAAAAAATATTTTTAGTGGAGTAAGGATGTAATTTTCATATTTCATGAATCAACCGAAATGCATTGGATGTTTGAATTGGTAATGAGAACGAGTTTCCATTTATAAATGGGGTAAAGGACACATTGAATATTTTAAAATATTATCAAACAAAAAATATATATAAGAGAAAAAGACACCAAAATGGGTAATTATAGACCATTAATGTTTATAAGGGAAAAAATATGTTCGTAATATTAGTTTTTGACATGTTTATATGACATTTTATCCCTTATGTTTTTCGTATAATCCCCCATTAAAACATTTTTTTACCTTAACTATGGTAATTAAATTTAACTTCTTTTATTAATTATAATGGTAATTTTTTTAAAAAAATAATAAAAAATATAAAGAATTTTTTTTTTAAAAAAAGGAATTATTTTTTCCAAATTTAATTCTCATTTGTTGGAGAATATAAATTAATATTATACCATTATGAGTGACAAAAAAGTGGGCTTCCCAAGAGAAAATTCATATAAGTAATGAAGGGTTAAATATAAAATTTCTTTATGAAATGGAATCTCTTGACATAAATGTGTTAGGAAATAAAACTATTTAACATATTTTAATTAAAACAACAATTAAAATATAATATAACATAGTAAATTATTGAAATGAACAAGAAGTTTTCAATAAAATTTATTATTATTCAGTAATCTTAAAAATATTAATCACTGAGGAAGAATAAAAAAAATTCTTCCACTGATAATTTTAATATAATTATTTTAAAAAGAAGTTGTATTGTTTAAAATAAATTATCTAGAAGTGGTAAAAACAATTTTAAATTATAAAAAGAAATCATAGATGAATCTTTTAATAAAAAAATATAAATTTTTTAAGAATCATTTATTTTTTCTTTTAAGTTATTCTTATTTTTTAAAACATTAGAAAACCAAAACTAAAATAATTAATTTAGTAATATTAACAAACTCCAATTTATCTACTAGGTTATAATGGTATACTATATTACCGTTTATTTATGTTTAGGGTATTATTTTCTGTAATCTATTAAGGAAATTAAATTTAATGTAATATATTTTGGGGGTTTTTATGATCAGTGATGAGTGTGATATATGCTATCAAATAAAATGTTATTAAC
The DNA here is from genome assembly GCA_963277665.1 of Viscum album. Lineage (NCBI taxonomy): Eukaryota > Viridiplantae > Streptophyta > Magnoliopsida > Santalales > Viscaceae > Viscum > Viscum album. The sequence goes on along the minus strand of OY728136.1, from coordinate 895,112,494 downwards.
TTGAAATATCACAATGTTACAATTTTATTTCTATTAATTTATAAGTTAAATTCTATAATTTCATCACATTTATGTCATTAAAATATATAATATCATAACATTTCACTTTTCCAATAGTACATGTTATTTTATTGAACAACTAAATTGAAGGATAATTTTTGTCTTCTTTTCATAAAAGTGAAAAAAATACTATTATGGATATATATAATTAACACCAGGATCTTAATCATTCCTAATAATATATAGACCATGTGCATAAATATACTTTATTTAATGATTTATAACAATCATTCATAGTATAACAATCCATAGATATAGATGACTAGTTTCTTTGTGATATTAGAAAAAAATACATAATCATAAAAATGAAGGCATAATTTTTTAGGAAATATAAAGATAACTAATTATTCTCTGTTGTATTATAAAAATATTATAGATATCATAGTAAAAACATTATGTAACATTTTGAGCTAGAAAGCCTCTTAAGAGAGTAAACATGAAAAGAAAACATAGTATGGGAGCAAAAATGCATAACATTGCATTATAAAGAGGATGATAATAGTAATTGAATCATGTAATATGAAACTGATAACCTAATATAATGGAATAATTTTATGTGGTAAAAAGAGATATCACAAACATAAGTATTGGTTCAATCCCTCAATATTTATTATAATGTGGAAAATATCCCTTGGTGGATTTAGTTTCACTCCCTAATCCCATATATAACATCCGAGGAGATAAAATGATTTTCACCATTCATTGATGGGATATTTAAATTGGGACCTCCCATCACATAATGAAAATAATACATATAATTTCCAAAAAAAGGAATGTAAACCATATAAAAATAATAAGCCTGATCATACTTGTGAGAATGATGTGGGTTTCATAATTATTATTCATGTCATAACTTATGGCGAAATCATAAGGATTCCAAGTTATAAAGAAAAAAACAATTGAAGTTTCATAATTTTAAAATGAACATGGTCCATTAACATGGATATAAAAATTTCTATTTTTAGAGTAATCTAGAAGAATAAACAATAATAATGGACTACTAGGATGATACTTTGTGAAATTGTTTAAAGGAATATATAATAAAAAAACTAATTCAATTTTTCTAAAAAATAATAATTGAATAATGAGTCATTTAGATAAAATAATTAGTTTTTTTTGTAAGATATTCATTATTATAAAAAAATTATACGTGTGGTTTTGGACATGAGAAAAGAAATAATAATGTTCAGCTAAATAAGTTTTACATAAATTTGGGAATTTTGATGGGAACTAAAAACATATGTAACTTGAAAAATAGATATATATATTTAGCTATTTAAATATATTAGGGATGTGAAGAATTTGTTTTTGATTTTTACATGATATTAACATTTCATAAAAGGGATAAAAATAAATTGATTGTTTAACTAGTATGTAATAGAGGTGGAGTAATTGACATCATTCACCTCAAGAAACATTCTAATTAAAAAATGTTAAAAGAAATAGAGGTTAAAATTGATGTTTAAATTAAAAAAATATAATACACGATATTATGCATCCAATATGTAGAATACACACTATTTAAATGAAATTTATAACCTAAAAGAATATATCTTTGAATAAACGAAATTATGAGGTGAACCCCATACCATATGTATGATAACACTTGTCACATCCACTTATCATAATGAATAATTAAATTATGTCAATTATATATAACAAAAAATAATAAAATTATTATATATTCCATATCCCATTATCCTTTAAAATTAATTTGATTTTCATATATAATATAGTTTTCTCATATAGGCATGACACGTAATGTTGTTCAGTCATTTTCTTCATTACCCATTACTTATTTTTAAATGGTAAAATTTATTTTAAATTATTTTTGTAATATAATTATTATAAATAGGGTTATTGAGATAATTTTTATATGTTAAATATATTTCAAATGTAAAACCTTGTAGGTTGGTTATGGAAAATGAAATTAGTTTATATTGGAAGTGATAGCTCTCACGTACACACAAGTAGTGTTTCTGTAACCCAAAAAATGAGTTTTAAAGAAGTTAAATTAAAATTTTAATATTTATAATAAATTATATATTATATGTGTTTTATATATACTTCTTTTATATACTTTTAATCATCCATTAACATTGTTTATGAAAGATGTATGTTGCCACTTTTTGGAGGTAGTTATCCACACACAAAATAATGATATTTTATTTCTCTTAGACAATAGGTTATGAATAAATAAATGTTATTAGACTTATATAGTAAAATATAATTACAATAATTATAATTATTACATTATTATTTATGGATATAATATTTTTTTTAAGATAATGATAATGGATAAAAAATTATGAAAAAGGTATTACCTAAGTTAGAGACATGATCTCCTCTTAGACATGTCCTTGGATGTGCAGGTCTTAATATATCATATAGAGACTGTGAGATTATAAACAAGAGTATGTTTCCTATTAATGTTTTCTATGAAACACTTAAATATAAGTTATATTGGGATGTTAAACCATAGAGGGGTTTATTTCATTCCATTTTATAAATGAGAAAAAGGAAACTTTTTGGAATACCCATTAATCATCAACTATATCATTACGCTAATGTATTGTAAAAGGCTCAAATTTTTTCTAATAATATAGTTTTGGATTGGATTCGATTAATAAATAATAAACCACAGATTTCCAAAAAAAATTAAATGTCTCTCTATTTAATGGAAAATTTTGTTTTAAATTTTTACAATTTTACATTTAGGAAGATTAAATTGTTTACCAATTTCTTACAAAATTATATATATTTTAATTCAAAATATAACTTAACCCGAATATCCACATTAGTATGATTCCAAACAAAATTTATTGACTATTTTATTTATTCAATTTCTAAATATGAGAAAAATAAATTTCAAATTAAATTATACAATATCAATAAAAATGTTTTGTAGAAAAATGAAAATTAACCACTAATCAAGTTTAACTGTTATATAGTATTGATTTCCTTTTGAAAGAGTTTTAATATATATATGTATATTTGTAAACACAATATTTTATTTGTAACATAAATTAGAACAATTTTATTGATTTAATATAAATTAAAATATTTTAATGAATGATTTCAATTAAAAAACTGTTTTACTATTATTTATATATTTAAAATTTATTTTAAAATTATTATATTTATGCCAAGAAATTAAATTTAACAATTTACATAATAATTACATGTTGAAATCAAATTGGTAACATTTTTATATTTAATTTTCAAAATAAAAAAGATTAATTTTTATTTTAAGAAAGAAAAAATGATTTTTGTTTTTTTTATATTAATCGAATTTAAAAAATGTAATTTTTTTTTAAATTATGTATTGTATTTTTTTAAATATTTATATTTATTATTAAATATAATGTTTAAATAAAAAGGGAGTAATATTTTAATTCATTCTATAATTATAAAAGATTTATTTTTTAATAAAAGGTGATATTTTTATTATTCATATAAAAGTTTATTATTTTTGAAAATACTCAAAAAATCATTATAAGAATATATTGACATTTTCAATTAAAATTATATGTTGATTTTATAATAGGAAATATTTAAATATTTAAATATTTATCTTTAAAATTTGTATTAAATTAAAAAATTCTATTTTTTGAAAAATGACATTTTAAGAATTAAGTGTTCTTAATATTATTTCAAATCGATATATAATTTATGTGGTGGTATTTTCAATGTTAACATATAATGAAATTTTAATATTTAACATAAATTTAATAATATAAAATATACAACATATAATAATATAGTCCCTCAAAAAAATATTATATTTTTACTAAAAATTCTTTAACAATGATCATTTTGTAATTAAAAATATTCTAAAATTTACTGTTTACTACAACATATTTATATAAATATTTATTTTCATTTTATATAAAGAAAATATTTTTTTAAAAAAATAGAATAGTTATGATTTATATGTAACATGATTCTTTGTGTCTCTGTATATATATACTTAATATTTTTATATCATATTATTAATTTATTGACTATTATATTAATTCAAATTTACCACTTAAAAATTCATTACTTCATTATGAAAAAATGATATATTCTCAATGACTATAATTGAAAGGGCCATGTTTGGAATGAATATAATTTCAATGAACATATTTGAAAAGTTATGATTTTATTTAGTTATATCAAAATAGTAATCCTTTTATTTATTACACTATCACATTATTATGATATTTTATTATTTCATATTATTTCTACAAATTTATACTTTAATTATTCTCTTCCACATTATATGTTATGTTATTCTATTATTGATCCAGATGGATGAAGATGACAAAAGAGATTTTATTGTCCCGAATATTTTATTCTTTTTTATATATTTCCCCAAATGTTTTTTAATTTTTAATGGATATACTTCATCTATTGAGAGTAATAGTCATTTGTGTGAAGATCATAGTTTTATGTGATTTTTTATGTAATATCCCACTTAAAAATGAATAATGTTTTTTTATTTTGGTATATATATTACATGGATAATTTTATAATCATAACTAAATAATTTTGAAACAATGGGTAAATGTTCATTAAAATTGTACACATAAAAAATAATAATAATAATAACACTTTATAAAAAAACAATGGCATTATATTCTCCCCATAAATAAATTATTTCTTTAAAATTTAATTATTCTTTACATTAAATATTAACTAAGGGTATCAACAATTTGACAGAAGATTTAATTTATATAGTGATATGAACCTTACAAACAATGGAAACGAATTTTTTTCCCATTGAACATGATTTTCCCTCATACTGAGTTTTCACTAACAGTTTGAGAAATGATTATATCACCATTACGAATGAAGACTCCCTTTTTTTAATATTCTTATACATAGTGTTTTTAATCATCCTTTTATAGACAATCACAAGTTGATAAAAAATGTTGTTTCCTTATTCAAAATAATTTTGTCCTCTTTGTAGAGATAAATAATCAAGTAACAAATAAAATTATATATATATTGGAAAGATAATAAGTTTATTAAATGACAGATTCCCATAGAGAGAAATTTATGAAATAGTATTCATATGAATATATATTTTTGACTAATAATATATCATCTATTCATCAAGGTTAAAATTTCATTTCATTACATAAATTTTAGTAAAAATGAGAGGTTTGAAAAGATATAAATATAATATTCAATGTTCATTGACTGATTATATGTGATCCCCACTCAACATTATCTTCAAAATATAATTCATAGTTTTGATTAGACAATTTTTCACTTTTACTGTATCAATTTTATGTTGATGATGCATATAGTTCATTTTATAATTTATATTTGTGAATTGACTTGGATAATTCACATGTTTTCCACACATTAGGGATTGAACCATTAATAGTGTGTTTGGATGCATTCTTTCCATACCCATTATTTTAAATGGCCTCTACATATTAATATGGTAGATTGATGATTTTTGCCTCCCTATTACACATGTAAATCATTTTACATTACCACTGCATAAATTTACATTTTCCATCATCACCTAATTTATAACATAAGGTAAATTTTGCCTTCTTCGCTTCATCATAACCATGGACTGAATTTTCATGACCTCAATCCATATCTTCTTTGGTTCACTCAGTTTCGAAACTATGGTTATATTTCTAATTATGTTTTTTGATAGTTGGTTGGGAATAATCAATAAATTTCTCATTTTATCTTCGATTATAATTGGTTTATCAATGACATAATCATTGAATTATATATTATAATCATTTTCACTCAGTTTATTATGGTTTCATCTATAATTGAAATCAATTTTATTAATATTTTTGCTCATAATTTATCATTTTTAGGGGGTTTTAATAATCAATACTATAATATTGATTCAGAACCAACCATTTACCATTTTTCTTGAGAATATATTATATAAATCCTTTAAATCAACCATTATTAATAATGGATTATCTTGGGAAACCTTAAGTTGTATATTCATATACCTATAAACCTAGTACCTCAATAGAACTAAAAATTAAATCATTTATAAAAATATATAAAGATTATATGATCATCAAAAAATATCCCCAACATGATTCTATATAGTTGTGTAATCTTATGACCCCTTAGCATGAATCGTAGTGATGATTACATCCCCAATAAACTCAAACATTTCAGGATGATTACCCCTAGGTTAAAAAAATATAATATAATTTATGTTCCATTATCTATACACATATATTCTTCTTAAAAAATCATTAATAAAATTAAAAGATGTTATACTATCAGTAGTCATGTCCCTTATACTAATCCCTAGGGGTTTAAATAATTTTCATTATTCCAAATTTAAACATTTAAATAGACCATACTATGATACCAATTATTTATACCCAAGTCATTATAACTATTTATTTGGTCATTTATTGAATAATTTACCATTTGTACATGGCAAGGATCTAGAGTTACAGTGTCTTTGTAAGAATAGACATGAAAATACACCATCTTAAACATAATGAAATGATCATTTTTATACTCCACATTTTTCACCTGATTTCAATTAATCTTCTAAAACATGATAGTGAACCCCATGGAAAATTTATAAGGAATAAGTGTGAGAATAAAATCCATGTAATGAAATATGAAGGAAATAAAGAATAACATGAGGGACTAAAGGAGTAACATGGTATCCTAATTTGGATAATCATAATAATTTAATATAGAACCCATAATTTTTAGATAAAAATATTACACCACATGAGAAGATTATTCAATACATAATATTATGAGACATATAGAATCATTTATGAATAGTGTCTCTAAAAACATGGACTCAAAAAAAATTCATAAAATTTATAAATAATTATACACTATGATATTGATAACATACAACCCATATTAGGCATATAATACTATTTTTTCTTCATAACCTTTGTAAAAATCATAATAATGGTTGACCTCTGATGCTCTATAAGGGTAAAAAATGAATATATCAATTATAATATAAGAATGAAATGATAATTATAGAATGATGTCATGATATTTAAAATTTCAAACCTTACACGACAAATAAAAAATATAAATTTTTAGTAATGGAAAAAATCATGTTTTTATATAAGGAATGAATCAAAAATAGAATTAATGAATGTGATATATATGAGAATAAAATTTTTATAGGAAATAATATTTTGACTTGAACATAATAATATAAAATTTATCCTTTAGTCAAGAACCACTTCACAAATTATCATTTTAGGTTCGGTTCTCTATCTATTATTGCATACCCTTAGACATTGTTCACCCACAAGACTATATTAATTGAATATGTACCATATAGAACTGGGTTCAAATTCCATTTAAATACTTATTATCAAATGGGATACCAACATTACCAAAACAATTATAATTATATATAATTTCTATCCCACCGATAATATAATGAATATCTAATACATGTGTTCCACAAGTCCATAAAACAATACTCTCATCATTACCAACATAAATGAAATGGGTTTAATAAAAATTCCATCACTTCATAATAAAAATACATGTGGAATATAATTGGGTTTCATAATCATTTCATCATAACCTAAAAAACCAATAGAAATAAAAGGATTCTTATAATCATCATTAAATCATCATCATCATCAAAATCCATTCATATAATGAAATTATTTGGTATAATTGGAATATATTTACAGCAATTAATATGTCACTAAAATGATGTTATCATTCATGAGAAATTTCATTAAAATATTATTGGAACATTTCTCGAGGAAAAAGCCATTCCACTTTTAAATAAAATATTTAAAAATTATAAATTTCTGAAATATTAAAGAAATTAGTTTCTTTTAAAACAAAATTCATATCATTTAATAGATTATTTAATGTTTTGATCATTCACAATAGTGTGAAATTGTATTATAGTTATAGAATCTAAAAAATAATTTCATTACATTTTAACAATAAAAAATAAAAAACCCCATTTGAAAAACTATAAGAATATTACATGTAAACAGTATTATAAATGAAAATAATGAGAAAAAATGAATTTATTTAATCATATTATTATAATAAAAAAATTACTCAATTTATTTATAAAACATTGAAATGTAAGAAACATGATTTTTGACTGAAGAGAGAAATAATTTTGAATTTATTTAAAAAAATATTTTCTTCCTCAATGGTTCTTAAAGAGAGAAAAAATGAAATAAAATCATGTAATAAATAAAAATAACCAGAGGATGAAAACATTAATGTTTTTATAGATTTTGAAGTCTTAAATTTCATCATTGGAAACTCAATCATAGATAAATAGTAGTAATAATAATGTTTTAATATAAATCATTTACCACAAGTTAGAATTTCATCAAAATTGCATTAACAACATCTTCCTTGCTCAACCTTTTTAAGATCCCACTATAAGTACAAAAAAAGTTTTGAAGAATATTGTAACATATAAATCATGTATAGGGAATTTAGTAAGATGACTGGGTAAGGATCAGTTGATCCTGTTGTACACATATTTTGTAAATAATAGTGAGAGGGGTGTATCTTTAAAATGGATGTAAAGTAGTCACAAAGAATTATTAGAAATATTAAATATAACTAATTTATTTATGAATTATAAATCCTTAAGGATCTATAAACTATAAAAAAAAAGATAATATAGGTAAAATATTATGATCCAATGAAATGTAAACATGTTTTGGTTCAATTTTAGACATTACATTTTTGTTCAAACCCTTTATTTACCTATTAAAATTTTAATTGTGATAATAAATTTTTTAGAATTAATGTGTTATAATTTTAATAATAAGAAACTATTATCACATAAATGGACAAGGTGTGATGTTTTATCCCATTTATCATCCTACTTGTTGTCCTATAATATATTTATGTTTTTTAAATAATATAACAATATATTATATAACAAAAAATAATAGTAATATAATTATTTGAAATATTAATGTAATTTGAAATAAGGATATAAATATAGAGATATAATAATAATAAAAATTATTTAACCTCCAATTCTATATGATTATTAACAATAAAAGTAAAGATATATCTTATTTAATATAAAAAATAATATTTTTTATGTATTTAAAACTATATTGTTTGATTTTTATACATATCACACAAGTATTATGAAAATTTGTTTTAAGAACATAATCTAGATATTTCATTTATAAAATAAAAATTAAATTATGATGTTATAGAAAATTATATAATATTTAAAATAAAATTGTATAATAACTAATTTTCTTTTATTAATCCTTTGTAAATGATTTAGAGATATTAATGTACATGGTGTGAAATTATTTAGTTATCATTTTCGAAAAATAATCTAAAGTCCATAATGAAATAACAATGGAACCAAGTGGCAATATATTAAAGACATAAATAATAATTTCTAGACTTAAATCATCCAATAATATAATGAAAATTTATATGTAAATTTTCATTCCTTAACTCAATGTTTTTTCCATGTTCATCATGCCTTACCCTTAACAAGGTGGAAAATATTTTTCTAGATTACTATTAATAATGAAAAAAATAAAAGGGTTATATACAGAAAATTTTATCCAATTAAATTAAAATATAGAACCCATTTATCTATAATCAAATTATAGAATTGTTATATTTTAATTTAATATTTATTTTGAAATGTATGAAGACTATCTGTTTTATAGGAAAAATCTTTTCTAAAATATAAAACATTTGTTTGCCTAAATCCAATGTAAAATTAATTAAAATTACCATAATTAGATTATTAATAATATAAATTAACTCATTTTATTTTTATACACATTTTAAATAGAATTTTGTTTTTTACTTTTGAATTGATGATATATTTTTCAATAACAATCATCATTTTTTATTATTCGTTGAAAATATCCATTTTTTTCAAAAATATAATAAATTTTATTAGGTATTTTTAATTGATGAATTCAAAATTAAATTTTCCATTTTAAAATAAACTTCAAAAATGTGAAAGATAATAGTTATGATATTTTCTCCAAAAAATCAATAAATATATTTTTCATTGAAAATTTATTTTAAAAGAATTTAATGAATTTTTAAAAAATTGAGCGCTTATATATTTTCATTATACAATAAGTTTAGAAATGAATTTTTAAAATATGGTTATTATGATTAATTAATTAAATATAATGTCTATGCTCAGATGGTATTCTATATTATTGTTCCTTTAGAATTGAGGTTGGTAGTATCAGACACTGTCATTGAAATTTTATTTGAAGAGAAACATATTCTAAAATATGTGTGTGTTACATTTTACCCCCACTAAAATTATTCATTACCTATAAATTCAATTAGTATGATATGAAAAATGAGTATATAACAATTTTATCATTGTAATGGGATTTAATGTAACCTTATTAAAATTATTATTCATCTAGAAATCAAAAATCCAATTACTGGCCTTGTTATGTAGCACATTATTTCAATAATCCATGATTAAAACTAGTTATTAGTCATAAAAAAGGTCATGATATAGTGGTTAAAAAAATATAATTTTAATATATGTCATGGATTTGGAATATTATTCATCATGTTAGATACATGCAACACATTGTGAATCAGATATAGGTTCATTTGATGAGCCAAGCAAAATGGTATCATCGAAAATCAATAAATATAAATTATGAGTCAATATACCTAGGTCTCAGATTTCCCTTCATTCATAATCTCATAACATTAATTAATAGATAAATTTTATGGGATAATTTATCACTAAAATCAAATTCCATATTTCATTGATGATTATATGAATAAAATTTCCCTTGACTCTCAGGTTCCTTAATGTTTATCTTAATGGTTATGAAATTATTCACTATTTCACTATCTAAATAATGTACCAATATATTTATTTCTCCAAATTCATCTCAATATATTGGATTCTTACAATATATTCAATATTTTACATTATACGGATAAATCTTAATACTTTATTGAATTTTATTGTTGGAAGAAAACACAACTAAATGAGTGTTATATCCCAACCTGTAACACCTAGATGTTTTTATGAAATATTTTCTTTATATGATTTTTATTCTTCTATAGCATTATAACAACCTAAAAATTCATTAATGAATATTCCTCTTGATCTATATAATTTTCTTATTATGTAAAATGGTTATTTGAAACATATTAGGCTTCTTGGTTTTATGATTTTGGATTTTCAAATACCATTATGAATTAAGACCATTGATAATATAGTCGTTAAATAGTGATCACATGGTTAGTATAAATATAGGCCTTTACAAAATCCAATTTACTCAGAAAAAGTAATTGATGGCCTCATCCAGTATAATTTCTCTATATGAGAACCATTTTTCAGATCTCGGAAAGGAGGTTGCATCACAGGTATTCACCCTTGACCAAGACCATGTCAAGCTTCAACAAGTGAAGCTTGAACAGAACCGCCTACGAGAGAAGTGGAAGTTCATAGAGCTTACCACCTGAGCGATATTATCCGAGCCACCCCAAGAGTCTATAACCATCGCACACCTTACCATTTGTTGATTTGGAGGTGTTATAATGGGATATATAACAAGACCATATCACTATGATTATGTGAATTTGTTTATATAATAAACAATATACATTCATTTTATTATTGTTCCATTGTAAATTGGATTTAATGAAATATAGTATTTTTTTGTTAATATTCAATTAAGAATTCTAATATGATGAATTAAATTATTTATGAATTAAATAATATATTAGTAAAATATTATTACTAAATATAAATGATTGTGTAATTTTTATAAATACAATTGTTATTTTTATTAAGGTTTGAAAACTATTTTTTTCCAAACCCATGAATTTTCGATAAATGTTGGTTATTATTATAAAATTGAAAATTCTCATATTTATAAAATTATTTAGATATAATGAATATTAATTTTTGAATCAGGATGTTGAGATCATCCAACAACAATTTTTTCATAATTTTCTAAGACCACCAAAATTTTTGGTAAAATTTAAATGCCCTTTAATTATATAATGTGTTTTATGACATGATAATGAACCAATAGTGATGTAATTAAATACAATAAATTTTATTATCATCAAATATATGTTTTATAATTAAAATAATGTGATTTTAGATTTGTTTGATTAATTTTATGATGCCATAGTTTACCCTTCAAGACTTATATATCATTTTATATTTTTAAATTAATTTCCATGAGAGTGTGCCTCACCTCCACCTAAGAAAGCCTAATATTATAAGAAGTTAGACCATTAGAATTAAAAATTATTTTTACCCTCCCCTTTGGAAAATACCATGGGTAAAAACCATGGCATGATTTGTCGTTTTGGTTAGTTTAATGTGTAAGGTCCAAAACCTATATAACAAATAATTACCTCCCTTTTTCTATATAAACCCACCCATACTCCCACTTACTCTTAACTCAAATCCTTTGTAGTTCTACCAAACCCTTCCATACTCATTCTATAATCCCCCCAAGGTGCCCCAATATACCAAGAAGCCTCTCTAAAACCTCTCCCAATCATTTGTGATCACACTTCCATGTAAGTGATTCCTTCCTTTCTCATTTTAACCATGTTTCATAATATTGTTATGCCCATTTATTTTCAATTATAAGTGTTGGGGTATGATTTGGAACCACCCCTATACTCTTCTATTTATCATTTAATGGCGGGATACCCATTTAACTCTCGTTAATTCCTTCTATGTATACCTATTAACATTGCAAAATTCTATAAGGAATTTCTGTCTTCTCATTTATATTCAAGAAATTCATTTGTATGTTGAATTTAAATTCAACTAAATATGTTGGAAAATGTATCAATATTAACCATTTTCTAAGCCTTTCATTTAAATATGATGAGATTCCTCTATCTCTCTCATCAACCATTTTTATGGATTTTTATGTCACACTAATACACTACCGAAATTGCACTGCGATTTTCTAATCCAAATCATTGTGTAGTGAATACAATGCCTATGTCACTATCAAGGGTATTAGCCATTATTAAAATATACCTATGGAATGTTACTTTCATGTATGTATTCCACGTTCCTTAATTGTTGAATAAATTGTGATGTTGAATGATTCCATGTTATATGATCCACGTGGTACACATATGCATGAAATGAAATGTTTAAGAAGGGTGCACCCTGATAGTGCTCCAATGAATTGGGAAAAGTGTATTATCATGATACATAAATTGAAATTATGATTTACTCATGATAAATGAAGTGAAATGAGGTTTTAAATAAGATCCATGAGCAATGTGTCTTGGATCATGCTAAAACCATGTTAAGTGTTTTTTCCACATTTCAATGTTATAATAACCATGATATAGCATGCCTTGGTGTTCATGTTTATCTTATGATCGATTATATTACTATTGTTTAACATGTATTGTATTCTTCATGTTATTCCTTATTTACTCCTTTACTGGGCTTAATAGCTCACTCTGTTCTTATGCATGGCCTTAGGTTATCCCATGCAATTCTAATTACGATGAAAAGTAGTGGTCATGCAAATGATGTTTTCAATAATGATGTTGTGTTTCATGTTTTAAGTCCTTATTTAATGTTTCTAAGACAAAAATACATTAGAACTGCCAATATTCTATGTTGTATCAAGTGAAGATTAAATGTAACAAATAATTATTAAGTTTTTAATAAAAAGAAATGTTATTTTAATATTTCTTTGAATGAAATTGTGAGTTTAAAAAAACCACATGATTCCCTTATTATAAAATTACAATTATATCATATCCATTAGGTTAGCTGGAATAGTTATAACTAACTTATGACAATACATTATGATGTCATTGGATATCAATTTATTATGAAAAATATAAATCAATTAGATATTTTTTAGAGTAAATTACTTTTGGTAATGTAATTAATGAGATATATAAGTGTTATATAATGAATAAAATATTTTTTATATTTATCCATTATATATTTTAGTCTTAGGTTATGAATAAAATCTTATTTGGTTTATTTTTTTCAAAAGGAAAATTTCACACTGTTGAATAGAGAAACCATTTTGAATTAAGATTTTGACACATTAATAATTAACATATGACAACATAAACATGTTATTTTTAATAGGGATATAAAAATTTAATTTGGATAAATTTTTGATATTTTTCTATCAACATTCATATATTGATGAATAGTAAAAATACAATAAATTTTAATTAAAAACGACTATTTTCATCGAAAGAATTTATATGGTTAAATTATAATATTTAAAGGTTTAAATTTATAAATAAAATATTTTTTTACCATTTCATATAATTTATGTCATTATCATTACTTTTACATTGAAATAATAGGTAAAAACATTTCAATCTTTGGAATATTATAACTTTTAAAACCCATTTTATCGAAAACAATAATAATTTTAAATTAATTAGTGAAAATTAAATGTTTTAAATTTGGAAAAATGGATTCCATATTTGGAATCTGTAGTTCAAAATTATGGTAATAGGCTACTTTTATTTGTGGTCATTATGAATAGTAACTATGGTAATTATTTTTATTACCATGGTTTAAGGTAAATTTCATAATTAAGGCTAAAAATAAAATTAGAAAATTACCTTAACACCTGTCAATATCCTATTAGATAACTAAATTCGACACTTATCATATATTTTTGAAATGTAATCAGTTTATGTCCACTTACCTATAAAAATGACAAGAATGTAATGAAAACTAATGAAGTGGACAAAATGTCACAATCTCATTTTATATAGGTATTTTAATTTTAAAATAATGATAAATAAGAGATAAAATATACTATAAATTGTATTTGGAAATATAAATTAAATAAATACATCGTATAAATTTATTTATATTTTTATCTATTAAATATTTACAATTAATGAAGACACAATAGTGATGTAGAGATTATTTTATTAATATAAATATTAAATAAATGGTTTTAAAAATATTAAATGAAATATCATATGAACTAATTAATGTTATCTACTAATTTTATAAGTCACTATGACATGTTAGGATTGTATAAAAATTTTTTGTTTGGATTTATCTTCTGTTTGAATATTATTTAATGTCTAATGAATGAATAGTGTCAAAATCGACACTTGACATTTTAAAAACATAACATTTTATTAAATAATTTAAGAATGATAAATATATTTAAAACTAAAAAGTTATAATTATAAGGTCTAAAATATCATAATGTATCCGTCTATGCTCAATTAACATCACATAAGTAAATATTCATTACCATTAAATATTTAGAATGTTATTACAAATAATAAAATTTATTAGAATAACTTAGTGTCAATTAAACAGATAAGTGTTAAATGGAAAAATAAAAGTTGTAAAAACATTATTGGTTGATTATATTACATTTATATCTCATATAATATTCTAATTTGGAATAATATTTAGGTTTTTTGGTAGGGTATGATTTTATTATAAATTAATATTTTTGAGAGTTTCCTAAAGTTACCATCTCCACTCTTATAAAAGGGAGCCTCCCCCCTCTTCTCTTCACTCAATTTTCACCTTCAATATCATGAAACACCTTCCAATTTCACTTATAAACTTACTTAGTTATATTCTAGAGTGTTTGGTATTCTCATATGACAAAATCTAGTTCCATAAGAGGAAATTAAAAGGTGGCACGGCGAGGAAGACGTAATCTCTCTGACTGATTCATTCACGTCTCTTTCTTCCTCTACATAATCTTATTTAGGTTTTTCGTTATAAAGAAACAAAATCAGTATTAATTATATACTTATATCTTATTATAAATATGAAAAAACCCTATTTCAATTTCTATCCATCCAACAAAAAATGAAAACACTACGTTTGCTTGTGTACGGGTTACGGTCTCCACACCGTGGTGTAATCTATTTTTCACTACCACCATACTTTGTTGAGTATAATGTTGAAAATAATAACTATTTATGATTATTATTATATAATAATAATTATGATATTATATAAACCATCTAATTCAATACCACTGAAAAAATATGGGAACGATGTCATCACTTGTGCGTACGTACAACTTACAATATCCATGGTGCAATGTGATTAGTTCTATATAATATTCATTAAATCATAATTATATAAATGAATTGAATGAATAAATATTATATATATTAGAATAATAACATGTTTTAAATTATATAACTACATCCTAAATATAATAATAACAACTTATCCGACAAAACATGCATAAGAACATAAAAGAGTTAATACCCGAACAACAAGTAACAATAAAATGTTACTATAAATCAGATGAAAATATGATCATAAATGTTATCATAGAAATTATTATGACTATTGAATAAATATTTAACTTTATATAAATAATTATACATTATGTTCAGATACAAACAACGAATATTAGACATAAGGTAAGGGATAAATTTACAAATCTCGTTTTTTTAATATTGTTTATAGGTAAGAATTTTTTGCGGTATATTTTTCATCAAAATGCATTTTTTAAAATTATGTAATATTATTTGTATTCGTGTAAAATTATTAAAAGTTAATTTTAACCGTTCTTATATATTCTTTAAATTGTATGGAAGGAATAATTTTTCTTTATTCGATTTGTGGTACTTTTTGACTTTTCCAGCAAAAGTATGAAGAAATTGTTTTTTTAACATATACGACATGAATGGATTTTTATAGTATAATGAAACATTATTTCCATGGATATTATTCTACATGATTTCAATATTTTTTTCAACTAAATTATTATCTTTTAAAATTGAATGAAATTTTCAGAAAAGAAAATGATTTTGAAGATGAAAGTATATTTTCCCCAAGTATTAATTTCATGTGTTTTATCAAAATTGTTTTACATATAAGATGATGCTATTTAAAAATGGTTATATTTATACCCCTGTTATTAATATTATTTTATTTTATTAATTATGGAATTATATTTTATATGTATTATTTTAGAATGGAATGATGTTTTAGAACCCCATTTTATTTTATGGGTTATTCTATAGTGAATGCTTTTAGGTTTTTGTGGCACACATATGAATGGTTTCTTAATGAGATAGGTGGGACATATATATCCCTCTAATTCAGTGGTTACAGATTTATATCCCATGATATTGACATGGCATGAATTTCAAGTAAATACAGTTTAGTAATATTTGGCTAGAACGAGTAGTGAATTCGGTTCAGTAATGTACTTTGTCCGCTATGATGGTCTTGGAAATGAGAATCGACGAGAATGAAATGATTTTTTATGATTATGTGTGTATGTCAAATAATTTCATGTCTTATGTTATGACTATTAGGAATAAAGTTCACTTCTATTATTTATCCAAAGACATGATATTATAATCTTTTAAATGCAGGATATGATTTTCAAACGTTATCTTCTTTTGAATATGATATGATTGATATTTCAATTATTTACCCTTACTAAGTATTTAAGCTCACCATTTAATATGTTTCATTTCCCCAGGTCAGGAAGAAGGGTATTAAGTAAGATATTCCAAAAAGAAGCATAGTTATGAAGAAACAAATTGGAGAGAATGTAGTTGTTTTATGAACAAGTTGTTTTATGTTTCCTAGTTTATAAAGAAACTATACCTATATGGTCATATCATGGTTTCATTATATGTTGTAAGGAATTTACATAAATTATGAAGTGATATAAATATATATAAAGTATTAATTGTTATAAAACCACCTTTTAAATAAATTTAATAATATCTTAACATACAGTTTAGGGTATGAATGATTCTCTAAGATTTATCACCTATATATTGATGATAATAATTATTGAATCTCAATTATAATTCCAAATCTTGGTTAATACATCACTACAACTTCTAGGTAATACATAAATCCTAATTAGATAAAATATAATGTGTTACTCAATGCACTCTTATCAATTATTTAATATATATATTATATAAATATGGTCAAGAGAGATATATTATCAGATATAAATGAATCTTGACTAATTTTTACGGTGGTAAACTAAATCAAATATTGAAATATGGAATTTTGAAATTTTTAGAGTCTAATGAAAAATTTATTAGTGAGGTTTTATCATTTCCATTCTAATATGGGTAGTGGTTATAACATCCCCTCAAAATTGGGTCCATCAACCATAACATGCTACAGAACGAGCCCCATGAATCACATTCTACAATAACCCTTTTCATGTTTTCCCTCTATAAATAGTATTTTTAATATCTATAAACTATTGTATATCCAAAATGAATATGGAATGAAGAACTTTTGTAATCATGTAATTTTTTCATCATATCTAGTATTGATGGGACACATAATTGGATCCTAAAACATTTAATTACATAACAATTAATGTTGATCACAAGAAAATTTCACATCATATTTCATTTATCTATATTATACATCAATTCCATATTAATACTCAGATAGATGTAAGGTTGATCTTTCATATAATAATGATATTATCTATCACATTTAATTAGATTTTCCATTTTTATCTTTAGAAAACACAAAATTTTGGATCTATTTTAACATTATTTATGGAAAAACTATCATGGTATTTAGGAATAAGATCCTCTTCTATATTTTTATCCATTCTTATGTGATAATATATTAAATAGTCATACACATTAGTCAACATCATCCACATTATTTAATGTATAATAAAATATTAATGGGTGACAACATACAATAAAGGTGCTTGTCCAAGGTGAAGCATGTTACCAAAATAAATATTTAAAAAAATTAACAGCAGTATAACAATGTGGATTATAAATATGAGAATTAGAAAAAACAAACCTATCCAAATGTAAAAAATAAATTTTTTATATTTATCATATGATTATTAAAAATATAATTTCACTATATTATTAATACACAACATACAACAGAAAACCTCAAAATCACGAGTTGGGTAGTTTTTATGAGGAACCTTCAATTTTTTCTGATCAATAAGAAATAAACACATCACTATGAAAGAGGATTTATACCAAATATTTTTTGGTGCATCACTACAGATCAAAAACCATTTTATAATGTATTTTATTGTTGGCATATATGAATTGAATAACCTTATATACAGTCTCTTTAATTTATAATTACATTCATCTATACAAATTAATTTGGATCCCTTTTGAGTTATCATTATGATTGGATTTTATGGCTAGGATAAATTCTCTATAATTCATTTTTAATATCTATAAAAACCCAGAGAATAATAGATATCATAAAAAGTGGTTAGTCCGGGCAAAGGATCATTAACATTTTCTGTTGATGTTTAAACCAATATACCATTTCTGGAGATTTTATCACCCAAAAATTGAAATATATAGATCAAAAATTAAATCATGTTAAATTACTCGTACATGTTATACTTCTAGTGGGACATAAATATAATACAAATGTAACCTCCATGTGATTCCTTACTCTTAAAATATATATCAATATCATCTTTATGACTAAAAAAATATAATCATGTTAATCCCTAAAGACATTATTCTTTAAATTTATAAATATAATAGGGGAATTTGTAAGGGAAAATAGAAATACTATAAATTAATAATGTACATACCTCCTAGAAAACACTTTTATGTTTATGTCTTCATTTTTACTATCAAATGATAGTTTTCATATTAAATACCATCATAGAAAAATATTTTTCTCCTCAAAATTGATTAAAAAAATTATTAATTTATGTAATTAGATAAATTTTAATGAATCTGATCTATTAGCCTCTAAATAATCAATTGAATGTTGCACTAATCCAATATCAATCTTAACATAATGAACGGGTTCACCCAATGGTGATTCACATGGCTGGATGAACCCCTTATTAATATTCTCATACAATTGATACTTCATTACTTGTAACTCAAGTGAGGAAATTACATATTGGTTTATAAAGATGTTTTTTTTCATTAGTTATGAGATATACTGAAGACACGATCTCATGATTTGGATAAAGACTATGAAAATATTTTATAGAAGCCTCAAAAAATGCTTATTGAATATGAATATTTTTATCTTGAGTTTTCCCCAACCATATGAGATAATCAAAACTTTTGAGTAGGACTGAAGAAAAATAAAATGTATGTGATATTCATCAGATAATTATATTTAAATTCATCTATATAGATAATAATATTTTTGTTTGAAATATAAAATTTGGCTTCACTTCCATATAAATTGTGTGGAATTTATGTTAATAATGTTAATCAATTCTTTAGATGACATAAAATTCAGCTAAAAGGGGAATAAATAGATTTTCATGAATCATATTCTCATAAACATGAACCATAGAAGAATCATAGGCTTTATATGTGATCATCATATAATTGAGATTTTTTATTGATAATTCCACATATAATAATTTGGGATTTGTTTTGATACCCTTTACAAATATGTTAGATATAAAATAGTCAGTATATATATAATCAAATATGATATTAGTAATTCTATAAATAATTATATGTGTACCATTCAACACATAATTTTTATATATGACACTATTATTAGTTATATAATGAGAATTCCCACTTTCTTTACACCTAAGTGGTTTTTGATGTCGATCACCATAATTAACATTCATATTTGGTAATTGGTTAGCATAATTCTCATTTTACTTTTATTTGAAAGATTTTAATGTAGGTGGTGTATTCTGTGGAACATTCTCTTTACTATTATAGAACGTAATCGCCTCATCGCATTAGTATTCAATTTCCCAGTGAATGTTCATTCATAACAAGAAAAAATTTTTTGTTCACATTAAACAATTTCATCAACATTTTAAAAAACACATCAAAAATATATGAAATTACATCATATTTTCAGCATAGTTTATATTGATTTGTTAATTATAATATTATTTTCATATTAAATCCATGGGATTAATTGTTTTACAATATATATATATTTTTCCATGATTTCACATCAAATTATTTCTTCATATCCATTGAAGACCCTTATGTCTAAAATTATTCATGTAAATGGTTTTTTTCCAAAGAGGATTCAATCAAACTAAATTTAAAGTTGGATGGTAATACTAGAATTATAGATCCAATGCCTTGATAAATTTCCATAATATATATTAATGGATTCATTTTACTTTATATTTAGATTATGTAAATAATACCCTATATTCATACAAATAATATAAGGCTGGAACTTATTAAAATAAAAAACTGAAAACATAACCCACTCCATTAATCTCATTAATTATTTTTTCCTCATGTTTATTAATATATTCTACAATTGATATACATGAATTTTCAAATTATAAATATCCAAATTAAATTTTTGATGTCGTGAAAAAAATAGAGAAAAAATCTGATTTTTGTTATACTGATCAAATTATGAGAAACTAGTAGATTAGAGAAGCTGATAAAAGTTGGTTGATATTTCCAAAAGTTGGGCACCCCAAAATGATGGTCCCTTCTATTATAATTTTTAATCTCACCACGATTCATGTATTGAAATTTTTTTATATTCATATCAATTAAATATTTTATTTCATCTATAATAATATATATTTTTTGTTTAAGATGAATATAATTTCATTTTCTATCACATTCCGCATTAACATAGTTCCTACATATTCAACCAATTGATAAAAAAACAGTGTTTATTAAATTTTAATTATAGTAAATTACTATAAAATATCTATCCTACTAAAATTTTATGATACTATTTTATATATAATATTACATCTTTAGTACTCAATAATTATTATTTTCCTATTTTCAAATAGTGACTAAACATTTCTCTAATACCAAAAACGGAATCCACTAATTTTCAAACACTAATATTAAATCCAATTAGATAAATTTAATTAAAATATTATTATCCTCCATTATTGATTAGTAAATATTTAGTGTCTTTGGAAACATGGATACAAAAAACTGTTAGAGTTAGTCCCATAGAAAGTATTTTCATAGTACCTGATTACGTGTTTTATTAATTTATTTATTTTATTATCACATCATTTTCATTAATTTTAATTATATATATAAGTAATAATGTTCATATTAAATGTGTAGCATTGAATTTACAAAGATATTCCCCACTATGATGAGAACCTCGAGGTGACACAATAATATTATTGAATATTGTTATGTGTTCAGATGATATTGTCATACGCTACAAAGAAGAAACATGAAGTGAATGGTAAGATGCTAAAAAGAAAATGGGACATCGTTTCATTGTGTTCCCCCATGTTAATTTCTATTATATGAGGTATTGTGAACATAACCATTAATAAGAAATCCATATTTCCATTTTTCATTGGGTGTTCTTATATATAGACATATGTATTGATCCCTAAACATTATAATTTTAATTAAAAGTTATCATGAATCATGTACATTGATTTATTGATGAAAACTATGATGACATACAATCAAGGGGATTTATGATACTGTTGGTATGTTTTTATTCATAGTAAATTAATGGATAACACATGAAAGGATTTATCTCTTCTATCCTATGATGGATGTTGATATATTAGGAATGTTGATGGGAATTGAACTACCAACAAAAATAATTGGCCATGGTATTTGGTGGGTGATTTAATTTCAGGACATTCATTGAAAGTGTCATCGATTATACATATTGATGACCACAACATGAAAATAGATTAATAAGAGATATCGTAATAAAAGGATTATAATTCATTGTAAAAATTCATTGAATGTTGGATGTCATCACTTCATTAAACTATTTATATAGGGGTGAAATAGAATGATGTTAGATGATAACAATGAAATTTCAGTGGTTATACCTAACACTAATGAGAAATATGAATAGATGGTCACAAACTATGTGTATCTAAAATCTCATTTAAATTAATTTATTAAATTAATCATGACTGAATATATAATATTTATTTTGGTTTTTTTTGATTTACCTAATTTAATTATCAGTTATTCAATGCATAAATTAGTTAAATAATAATAATAAATTACTATTTTCATGATTGGAGAATATAATATTTATTATATTTATCATATAATCATGATGTGACATTAATTTATGAAATCATCAATATTCATGGATTGCAAAATGTCGATGACCGAAAATAAAATATACATAAAGGTATGATATGATATTATATAAATGATATTAATATATATATTTATACATTTGATCTATATTTCAAGATATTCTTAATAATAATTTCATTATAATTTATCTTGGGGTCAATAAATAATTATAATAATTGAAAGGGTTTTTTTGTGGAATTTTACAACACTAAACATTCCATAATAAATATATAATTATATCACATTTCAAAACACAATTGTTACATAAAATATAAATTTTATCACACTCTCAATCCCTAGAGTTAGATCAAGAGATATAAATTTTCATTATATCCTTCTCTCTCAATTAAATGACAGAACATCAATATTTAAACCTCTGTAATAATAATTCTTTTTCTATCAATGATGAACAATTAGATTGATTTGGATAAATAAATCTCTCAACCAATGATTATATGAAAATATTTAGATATTTTAGTGTATTTTGGTATTGTAACTAGATGTATTCTATAATTGGACCATGTATCAAAATAATGAAATGAAATAATATATTCAATCAGGTGATCAATGAAGAGGGAATTAAAATTTTAAGTAATCCTATAGCTGCTCATAAATTATTTATAAATTACATGTGAAGATCCACCTATCCTAGTTCACTCATTTTAATTAAGTCATGATATAATTTGTTTTTATTCGACATGAAAATTTAATCAGTATATAAAATGGTATTAAATAAATTTGGGCTAAAGTAATAGATGATCATACCATCAGAGGACACATTTTCTAAGATATGAACCTATATGTGTTATTAGAGAGATGAAATGTATAATTTGTTATTATTTTTTACCCATTTATTGGTTTTAATTAATTATATTTTATTTTATATATGTAAATTTATTTAATATCTAACATCTTTTTATCTTTCCATTCATTAGAATCTCTATCATAACCCATAAATGGTGAGGATTACAATATAAGGATATATTTCAACAACATCATCTGGAGGTGCCAACAGATATTCATTGAAAATACTAGATTAAATGGACTATACATCCTACATTAGCACTAGGTTAATTTTTATTACATTTGTTTCTCTTGATTACATTAGGTAGACATATTTAAATCAGTTCAATGATCTGAAAAAAATAAGATCATTGTGTAGATTCTTTATGATTGGAAAATAGATTAAAAAATACATGTCTTTAAGAACTATACATGATGTGTAGTAATATGTTTCCCATGGAAAAAAATAAGGTATTTATAAATCTAGCATGTATAAGAAAAAAGAAACGAGGATTTGGGAGATGCTCCATTATAAGGGAACAAAATATGTATACTTAGAAAATTTAATTTTACCTGGATCATGTCAACATCATGAAATAGAACTAGAAACTATGAATTAGTTGTGAAAAAAGGATGAATACAATACACACTGATTAAAATACTATATGTCATGTAGTCACGAATATGATGTTCGAACATTTCTTCATAGATGAACATTAAATATATAATATAACTTACAAAAATGCGTCTCATGGATCATTTATTTTACAAAGTATGTTCCATTTCATAGGATGAAAAATTATATATTAAATTTGTTTCATGGTTAAAATTTTATATAGAGCACACAATGTTTCCTCCAAGTACACTTTTGTACTTCATGAGTACAAAATTATAAAAAAATTCTAAAATTATTTATAATTGATAGTTAATTATTCTCTAATGGAATTGATATAAAAATGACTATTTTGATAACTTAATAATAAATTATCATAATTAAAATAATGGATTAAAGAAGTTGATAATAATATTTCCATTGTGTTCTCATTTCTGGATGTGTGGATAATCATTAGATAAGACCAAAATTTTGTATTTGGATTCATTATTTTAATTCATTATTGTTAAATTAAAATTGATGGGTTGCATTTTTTCATGTCATCCTTATTTTGTAAGGGCATGTGTTCCTTTGGTTTGTTTTATATAAACCACTTTTAAAAAATCCATTAGATCCCCTCACATGTGTGTGAGTAAAATATTACGAAAGGATGGATCTCACAAGTTAGTGGAGGGGGACCATGTCTATGTGTCAAGGAAAAACTAATCGATGTGATACACATGAGGTGATGTTATATTGTTACAAAATTAATGAAACTATTGTTCATCCCCCCCCCCCCAAGAGAAGTGGGTAATATTATAATCATATTGATAAAAAACCATTAGTTAATATAATGATAATAAAAAAACTTCTTTATTATGTTTCCTGGTTAAATATTTATGTATGCTAATATTTTTTAATGGTTGAGGCCAAAGCCTCATTTTATCATTAAATCAAAGAAAATTCTTCTTTGAACTGGGTAGAGGGAGTCCCATTACATAGAACAAAGGCCCTGTGGGCATATAGCACAATACAAATCCCATCCGCCCAAATTTTTGGCCCAAGGCCCATTATGTTAATAGTATTTCCATAGTACCTACCTACTACAGTACCCGCCGCAGCTACAGTTCTTGCTGCCACTACAGTACTCTTACATACCCTATGACCAATGGGTTTTGAACCCCCATTTACATGTAGGATTACAGGGAGCTTACCACTAATCCAAACCCAAACTACGATGTATGTTGATATTGTGTGATCACTTAATAAGTAAATTTCCATGTATGCAAGATATGATAAAATATAACCGTATTACTTGTAATTTTCTTATCTAAATCAACATGTCCGATAGGTAAAATCTACATAATATTAACTAGGAATGTGAAATAATAAAATTTTATTTACACATATGGATAAAAATACTTCAGATAAAAATATTATGTTTTTATATCCACACTCTACTTATGTTTGAATTGACATCCTAGTTCAAATTGAATGACCAAAAAAATATGTTGTCCTATTAGCTAACGTGGAAATATTTTCATATTTTTTCCGATTAAAATAACTTAGTTTAAACAATGTTATAACCTCAAAAATAGGACATAGTGTATCTATGATTAATGTGTTAAGGAAATAATTATAACATGATTTCATTATTGTGGAGTCTTCTCAATAGATCAACAAGTTTTTCATTTATTATAGTCGGCTAGTTATGAATACATGAATCTCATGAAATAACATTCCAAGTCTAACTCTATATTATGAAAAGGGAAAAAAGATATTATTCATAGAATAAAAAAGGGATAATATACTCTAAAATTTATTGTGGGTGGTATTCGGTCTCAAAATATTATGGGTGATTAATATAATTTATGTAATTTTTAATTTAATAATCTATTTTTGTAATCCAAATAATTACGAATTATCTTCTATTAATAATTTTAAATGAATAATAAAATTACATTTATAAAATTAAATAAATACATAAAATAGAAGGATAATTCTATCATCGACATGAATTTTGTAGAATGATATACATGCATGTACGTTATACCGAAACATGATGGAAATTTATTTATGATATAAATCCCAATTCCAAAATTCATCTCTAATGAGGATAGTGAAGAATGTGTATCTCTACATTTTAATCATGTGGATCTTTTGATGGATGTATAATATTTCACTTTATTATCTATTTCCAATGATATTCTGATCCAATTCAAAAATATGAATTCCTATAACATAATATCTTATAATCCAAATCACTATCAAGTGATGGAAATATCAGAGAGATATGAAATTCCCATTGAATTTTTCACATTAATTCATATATAGTTATCCTCATATATATAATATATAGTCATTATGAGTGTATACATTGAGTGTCTATACATCATGTGTTTCATGATCCATTATGAAGTACTTACATATCTTATTATGTCCTCACTATAGAAAAATTTCTCCAAATTTTTTTATTTATGATATGAGCTATAGAGAGAAGAAACCTTTTATACTCTTACTCAAATTCCCCATGATGATAAATAAATGGTGAATGAAAAAGGCCGTGTCTTGATAGTGAATAATAAGTGTAACAATAAGGAGAAGAGTTCAAATCCTCACTCCATGTATAGGTCTCTCGATCACTACCCTTCCAAGACAAATAAAATCTACATAAATGTTAATGAATAACATGATGTATGTTATTCATGTAGATATAACGGAAAATATAAGTTTTATTTCAACCAGCCAAAAAATAAGGGGTGTTGATT
This sequence comes from Viscum album, assembly GCA_963277665.1. NCBI lineage: Eukaryota > Viridiplantae > Streptophyta > Magnoliopsida > Santalales > Viscaceae > Viscum > Viscum album. The sequence goes on along the minus strand of OY728136.1, from coordinate 895,085,278 downwards.
TAGGGTAATTATTTAGTTATCTAAAAATACCTATATTTTTCGGGTATATGATATTGTCTGTGGTTCTCAATATCACAACTATGCCAGGATTCTATCCATCAAACACCAGGATTGATTCATGGCATGGACTAAAGGGAGTTACTAAACCCAATGGGCTTGAAACTACTATATGGGTATCAAAAATATTATTTTTTAATGATTTCCCCAATATGTATATGCATAAACAACCAACAGAAATAAGAATCACAATAACTAATAAGAATAATCAAATTAGGTACAATTGTTTTTCTATATTCAATGTTTTTAAACAAAAAAAAAACACAAAAATAGGGTACAATAAAAAATGAACAACACAACTATCCCCAAAACCTCGATGTGGAATCTGAGTCATCAACCTCAATCAACTACAACCAACACCTTCAATAAGTAAAACTCCATCACCCAAGTCCACCAACATTATGATACATCTTCCCTTTATCTAGGTCATGCATAAAAAAGTATACATACACCCAAATGTGTTATAAGGGTGTTAGAAAAATCCATGTATGATTTCACCTAAAATAATATATTTTGAGATATAACTTTAGAAAATTAATAACCATGCACATTTCCATTGACACATTTGAATCATTTCTATTAATTTTTATTTATAAAACATATCATGAATCACATTTTAATGAACACCACCATTTTTCAGAAATATTATTTCTTGAACAAAGATGAACATGGACAACTTTATACTAAAGAATATCACAACATCTCATAATCATCATGTTATAAGTGATAACTATTAGAAAATACCTTTAGGTAACTAGCTCTAGTGGGACCCTAGCAACCACATACCTCAATTATCAAAATACTCAAATTGAATAATCATCAACATTCTTATGCATGATCCATTTGGGAGGATCTCATACAATGTTCTACTGGTCCAATTGATTTATCAGGAAAAATCAACTAGAGAGTATCCAATCCAACACTCTATTGGTCTCCAATCATATCACATATTTTGTTATTGTAGGAATATTAAATCCATCTTTATCAATTCAGGGCATATCTACTTTCGAATCAACTAGCGAACCAGTTCTAGTTCACCCATATAGATACATAGGAATCCCTTTGTGCCAATATTATATACCATATATCACATAAAAAACAAATTCACATATACATGAAAAAAAAATCAGAAGCATATAAAATATTGTCCACTTTCCATTACAAAACAATTTGGAAGTACATTCCACACTACAACCGTTATTTATGAAATCCCATTGGAAGGAAAATAAGAAGAAAACAAGTGAAATACAATCATTTTCCATTGGAAATCACCTTTAAAAATTATATTCACATCCGAAAAATTTTTTATAACAAGCGTATAAATTTTCAGACACAGAAAAGGTTCCTAATAAATAATCCAAAAAGAAAAAATTTATTTCCATTGGAAAATTTATTTTTGAAAAGTTTTCACCGTTAAATTATTATAAAGAACACTTCACACCTACCAGACAAGACATGATGTATATTAATGAATCAAAAAGATGAATCATGTAGGAAATATAAAAAATTTATTTTTAAAAGCCAACTTTTATAACTAATAAATCATGAACCATTTCAAAAAATGATTCACACCATATTATCAGTTCATAGAACACATTTAACAATTTAAGTAATCATGTTAAACTCATATAATGTTTTAAAAGAATAATACCGCATACCACTCACTAGGAAACATTCAAAAATGGGTTCGAAACCAAAACTACAACACCAAAACACCCAAAGAATGGAAAATTTTACAATAAAGATCAATATTTACAAAATAAATTACAAGATCAAGCCATCCCTTGCTCAAAAACCCTTTGGAAAATACGAAACCAATAAAAGAGGGAGGATAATCCCATGAAAAAGGGAGAAAACATGGGATAAGTGAACCAACATGATGATCCTTGAAGAAACCACACAAAATCCACCCAAAAAATTAAGATCCAATAGAGAGAGGAGGAGTGAATGAGGATCCTAGGTTGAAAAACACAAAATGTGGAAGAAATATGGGAGATATGGTTAAAATTAAATAGATAAGCTTGGTTAATACCAAATTTTTAATGACATAGACAATTTGCCTAGTTTTACCATACCGTTTTCCAAATAGTGGGAAATTGTGTTAACCTAATTATCGAAGTAGAAAAATGGAACACAGTTTTCCCAAATAGTTTTACTAACCAAGTTCCAACTGTGTTGTTCGCTATTGTCCAAAAATTTAATTGGAGATACATTTTACTTTGTAAGGGAATATGGATTCCTGAAACAGTGACCCAACCATTCACCATCTATTGTAATACAAAATTATCCATTTTCACTAAAAAAACTATTTTGAAAACCATGGGGTAAATTTAATAAAAACATAAACAGATTAAATGCCTCAAAATTAAATCATGAATTTGACAATTCTCCCCTCTTTTAAGACATTCCTAAAATTGAAATTCAACCAGATGAATGATGAAAAAATTGATATATAGCTTCATCATAAGTATTTTTCTCCCATGTCTCATGGACATCATTTATATGCATCTAAAGAACACATGCCAATAGAATAAAATTACCAAAAATCACATTCTCTTCAAAATCCAAAATCTGTACTGGTCACTAAACCACATATAAATCATGCTCCAATTCAAACTCTTCCTTATTCATCACATGATATAGATCTAGGATGTTATTTTACAATTGAGAAACATGGAACACATCATGGATTGACATCAACTGAGATGTTAAATATAACATTAATAAAACCCTTCCAACATACATTGTAATATAATAGGGTCCTAAATATCATAATGTTATATTCCATTTTTACCCAAATGACGATGACCCAAGAGAGGATGCACTTTCGGAAAAATCCTATCACCCTTTGAAAAATCCAAATCATTGAACTTCTATTCGGAATAATATTTCTGAGGAATTTTAGATGTCTACAACCTCTTCTTCATGAAAAAGAATTTATCATTAGTATCTTTCAAAAGGCTTGGTCCTAATTACAAGGACTTGCCTATATATTCACAACAGAAATGCTATTGACTCAACTGACCATAAATCTCATCAAAAGAATCCATTCAAATTATATATACGTAACTATTTTTAAGTGATAACTCAACCTAACCTGAAGGGCTATCCCATTAACCTTAAAAATCCAAGATGCATTCATAGAGCATGGCTTCCAAAATCATGTTATCCTTCTTTTTCTGACCATCTATTTGATAATGGTATTACATGATCAACATAACATATGACCCCATCACCTTATGAAGGCCTTCCCAAAACAATATGATAAAATAGCGGTCCATGTTAAAAACAATTGTTTATGGAACACCATGAAGAATCAACACATCCTAATTATATAACAAGACCAAATCATCTACATTTGTTGACTCCCAGTTTGAAATAAAATGAGATTTTTTGGTTAGAGGATCAATCACTACCCTACTTACATTCTATCCTTGAAGTGTATGAGGAAGTCGTCCTACTTCTATGTTTAAATTGGTAGTAGATATAGAAAACTAGAGGGATTTTAATGTTATGTTTTAACATGCTGCCATGTATAAAACTATAATTCAAATTCATCTACACCTCACCACATACCTAGACACCATATCTTCTAATGAACATCAGTGTACATCATGGAAGAACCTTGATGAATGGCCCACCGATACTAGTGACTATCCTACATTACCAAATTTATCAATGATTATGACACTACAAAGAGGACCTTGTAGTAAAAAACTACCTCGGGAGACAATGACCAATCATAATGGGTCTACCCAAAAGTATGAAACTTCATAGATTGATGCCAAAACTCAGCACTCCAATGATCATGCTGGGTCAAATCTAGAAGATAAGGTTCTAAAGGCACACTTTATAAGAATTCACCTTAACTATACTCCTTCACCTAAAATTGTATCTATGAAAAAAGACCCATCAATGTCCCCTCATAAATAGAGTTCTTTATTAATAGAACTAAAAATATTCTGCTCAATGCATCTCCTACAACATTACCATAACCCGGGGTATACATGATATCAAAATATGACCCATGAAAATACTAAATCAAATGATGTTACCTCAAATTAAATTTATTCTTGGAGAAAATATAGTCCATGATCTTATGATCTGAAGAAAGAAAAAACTACTCCCCAAAAATATAATGGTTCCACTTCATAAAGGAACACAACAAAAACTCTAACTACAAATCATGGGTTGGGTAATTATTTTAATGTTCTCGGAGCTAGAGAGAACCATAAGCCACCACATGATTATCCTATATCAGCAAACACCCATAAGCAAGACCTGAGGAATTAAAATGGACCATATATCCCATTCTAGATCATAATAAAATTAAAATTTGGGATGCTTTTAATAACCACATATGTTCCTCGAAGGATTCCTACCACACTAGGATCTAATTCAAATTTACCTATTTTTTGGTAAGTGATATCCTTGATAGAAGAATGACAAGATTAATCTTAGAATAATTGCCTCATCCATCCATCTAGAACCAATAATATCATAATCTTAGAAACATTCTTCGACTGTTCCCATGAAATTAATACTATGATTTTCTTAAATTCAACTGAAACCCCTCATTCAATGATCATGTGACCAAGAAACATCACCTCCCTAATCTATATGGTTAACATAGAAATTATTTCATTTAGATAATGATCCCAAAGTGTTCCAAACTCTATCCAAATATGATGCTCATTATCCTCCTTAGATATATAATAGAGAAGGATTTTGTCCAAAAATAACATGAAAAATGAATCATGATATTGATGGACACCCTGGTCATGAGTTACATGAAGAACATTGTAGATTTTTTCAACCTTAATGGAATTACCAGGCACTCAAAATGGTCATACATACTTTGGAAGGATGTTTTTGGAACATCAGGATCTCAAAATATAACATGATGATGTCCAGAACAGAAATCAATCTTGGATAACCATCATCCCCCTTTAAGATGGTAAAAATGGTATTAAATATGGGGAATGGGTATTTATTCATTATTGTAACCTTATTCATCACCTAGTAATCAATAAGAAACTGAAGATATCCAACATCATTTTTTGAAAATAGAACGACTGCGGCCAAAGGTGAGATTATCAGGAAAATGAATCCATAGGATTACGAATCATTAAGATGTACTATTAATTCATTCAACTCGATGGGGGACACATGATGTGATTGAAGTGATATCAGATGTGTCAAAAGGAAAAATAAGTAGTGAACTCCACATCCCGTTCCTGAGGAAAACCCAAGACATCCATTGGGAAAATAGGTGGGTACTTATCCTCCATAGGAGGTAAAACATTCTTAAGAACAAAATCATTGTCCTCGAGCATGAGCAATGAGATTTAAAAAAATATATTTCTTAACTATGGAAGTATATATCAAACATGACCTAATCGATGATCCCATTCAACCTAAAAACTGTCGTACTACAATATGGTTTAATATATATCACTCTCCAACTATAATAATTGACATGTGCATGAAATACAGAATAAAATCCATTATAAGGATCATTCTTGAGAGGTCCATCCCAAAATACATAAAATACCATTAAAAATTGACCCATGGCATAGTGAGTGATGAAGAAACACACTTGGAACCCTACACTTTCTTCTTACCATGAGGTGTTACCAAATCCATCACAGATGACATAATCATTGTTGGAAACATTAACACATCAAAAATGAGGGTAGAAATAAAACAAATTGAAGAATCTATGTCAAACATAACTAAATCAATAGATAATGTAATTAGAAAAGATCCTTTAACTATTTCAATTCATACATCTGATTCTAGTGCAGGTTGATCCATCAGATGAAGGTGCATCCACTTAGCTGGAGACTGAGAACAAACACTAACAAGTGGTTCTTCCCAGAATATACTCAACCAAAAAAATGAATCTTCCCTACTAGCATGACCGCTAAACCGAGAACCAACAATTTATAATAGTTTTGAATGAACTATCATCTCATTAGAAGAAACATACACTGCACCACTCTAATATGGGCACATCATTCCACAAAAATCCATAAAATACCACATAACTCTTAACTAATGACAACGTTTTCAGTGGATATGAACACCTAGGTCATGTGTGCCCCAATTTCCTACACTGATGGTACATGACCAACATAGAATGGGAAGCCACAAATAAAGACAACAGTGAAGGATAGCCCAAACTGCCACCTCCCTTCCTGCCATACATGTCCTACTTCCTCTTCTTCTCAGATGAACTACCATTAAACAGTAATGGTACCACTCCATGGGAACCAATCATGGTTTTATGATCAATTTATACCATCATGGAACAATCAACCACGTCATATTATGTCTCCATCTTGAACAAGAAAACCAAACATATACTTTTTGGTTGAAATCCCATCGCAAACTTCTAGGCCATCATATTATCATTTGAAAGAACATCATTCATGTACTGGACTAACAATACAATGATATTAGAATATTCCATCATAGAAAAATATCTCTATCTATTCTCCATAAACTCCAAAGAGAATGAGAAGTCCAAAATCTTAACAAAATACTTCTCATTTTATACTTCCTTCAAATCATTCAAACTCATCTTATCATGTTTCCCATATCGCACAATTGATTCCCACCACTTTCAACTAGGGCCTTCCAATATTAATGATACACATTTAACCCATACCACCACAAGAGTACGAAGAAACTCAAAAATCCATTATATATTTACAAGCCACACCTCTACTTAATTTGTTTATGTTCAACCCTACAAATAAGGAGGATTGTTTTTAAGAAACACCTTAGATTTATCCTTACCAGGACCTAGTATATATTCTCTAACGAGAGCATGACCAGATCCTGCTCCATGACCCAGATCTTGGAAATCTTGAGTCACGACTTCGACTAAACTATGTTTAATTTGAGATAGATAACTCTCTCTAGCGTCTTCCTATGGATAGACTAAACATCATTGATGAGGTATTTTTCAACAACAAACAACTTGAGAATAAACTATGATTGAATACATCAAAACACATTCTCAAATATTCCATCAATAAAACAATTCTCAATCAATTTTCTTAATTAAAAAATAACTGTATTTATCATAATAATAAATCACCAAAATAACCCCACACACACCCAGTGTCCATATACTATTTGATGCCTATAATTACCACATAGAGGTAAAGTAAAAAAATATCAACATCCCATGGATACTATATTCCAAAAAATATCCGTTCTAGACATGCACCACACTCAAAAAAAATAACCTAAATACCAGAAAATACTAAATTTGGAATTTTTTGTCTCATCCCAAATCACTTGACCCAAATAAGAGTGTGACCTCATATGATACCATTTCCTCATAAAAAAATCTAGGATTCCATCCATCTGGACACCTAACCCGATTCATGGAATTGAAAAAAAAGAATTCCATATCCTGACAAGCTAGAAACAAGTTCTAGTGTATCATCAATAAGTTTTGATAACTATTTAAACAATTTTCATAAGAATTAAAAACCAATAAAAATTAACATCACAAAAACTGATAATCATAACAATGTGAGGTACTAGTTTTTGTAGATTCATTGTTTATAACTTCAAAGAACACCAAATGATGGTACAATAAAAAGGGAATAACAAAACTATCCAAAAAACATCCATGTGGAAAGGGTGTCAGAAATTTAAAGCCATAACCACCGACACTTGGATGAAGTGGAACTCTAGAAGCAAGATCCCCCATTACCATAATACATCTTGACTTTGCCTTTGGTAATACATAACAATTTCTACATACAACCAATGGTGTATAAAGGATGTTATAAGTATCCTAGAATGATTCAACCTAGAATAAAAAATTCTATACTATAAATATAGAAGATAAATCGACATTAACAATTCTCATAATAGATTTAAAACATTTCTAAGAAAACATTTTAATAAAAATTCTCAATTATGAAATTTTAAATAATATCCATTTTTCACAAATAGTATTGATTGAAATAAAAATATTAAAAAGGAATATTGTATACCGATGATTAGAAATACATATAATAAGCAGCATGTCACAACTGCGCACCACGGGAAAATACCTCTAGGCAACTAGCACTAGAGGGACCCTAGAAATATCATACCTCATTGTTCAAATCCTCACATTCAACTATCAACACCATTCTCGTTAATGAACCACTATAGATGATATTATCCAATATTCTAGTTGTCTAATAGATTTATCAAGAATAATCCACTAAATAAGATCCAATAAAATATTCTAGTGGTCTTAAATCAAATCACCTAATAGTTTGTATTGAAATATTCAACACTACTGGATAAATCGAGGCATTATCCACTACCGAATAAACTTCTGTACTAGTTCTAGTTGGCCATCTTAGATATGAAAGATTATTTTTTCATAAATTAAATTACATATATCACACAAACTAAGACTTTCAAATATTCATTCCAAACGTCACAAGAACACAAGGAAATCCCCCATTTCCATTAAAATCAATTTAGAAATACATTCCACACCACTATCACCATTTATGAAACACCTTTTGAAAAGAAAGTAGAACACATGTGCAATACAATCATTTTACATGGTAAAATACCCTTACAAAATCCTATTCACAGCAATATCATTTTTATAACATGGTTAAAAATTTTTAGAAAAATTAATGGTTCCTAAAAAAGATGACAACTAGAAAAAAAATCATTTCACTTTCAAAATCCATGTTCAATATATTTAAACATTTAACTATTTTGAAACCAAATTTCACACCTTCTACACAATTCCTAATGTATATTCACAAAACACCACAATGAAGGAGAAAATATATATCACTAATTTCTTGTAAAAAACCAAATCCCATCATATATTCATCAAAAACCCATTACTAAACATGTCTCAAACCACATAAATAATTCAACAAACACTTTTAACAATTCAAGAAAGAATGAAAAACTCATCGAATAGTATAAAGGAATCAGAAAACCTACATATCACTTGGAAACTTCTAGAAATTAGTTTGAAAACACAACCACATGACCACAAGAACCTAAAAAGGAATTATATAACAAAAAACATCAATATTTTTCCAAAGAACACATGTAAAAACCCTTCCTATGTAATAACCCCTGTTGGAATATATTTACTAGAAAAAGAGAGAGGATAATCCCTAAAAAATGGGGTAAACATTAGAGAAGGACTCTTATGTGAAAATACATGAAGAAACCACACCAAATCTACCCCAATAATAAATATCCAAGGGATAAATGTAGAGTTAAAGAGGATAATAGGGTGGAGAATCCTATGGGGGGGGGGAATGAGGGAAATTGGGTTAAAATAGAAGAGGTAATGATGGTAAATTCCAACTTTTTAATCAACTAGACAAGTAATATGTTGTTCTTACATGGTTCTAAAAACAATTCAGGAATTTAGAGACCCTATTTTACCATGAATAAACATGTTATATGGTGATCCCACACAGTTTGACTAACTATGCGCCAATAATGGGGTTCTACATTGTCCACAAAAATCTATTGGATATATGGTTTCCTATTAAAGGGTTCAATGTTTCTCCGAACTATGTTCCAACCATGAAACACATGATGTAAGCGCAAATTATCCAATTTCATAAAAAAAATAATAGGTAACATGAGGGGTATTTATAAGAAAAAAATAAACAGAAGAAATACCTCAAAATGAAAACATTAATTTGACATGAATTATTATTTGTAGATGTAGAAAAAGATACTTTTGGATGTTTTTAAAATATGAGGTAGATCTATTGGAATCCAATATAGGATGTATGGATAGTTTTTCCATTGTAGACATCCATATATGATTTCCAATAGGATTGATTTTGGTTTTAATGAATTGTTATTATTATCGTTGTAGTACAAAAAAATATTATTTTTTTTCTATAAAGTAGATAGATTTATAATATGGTGTTAAAATAATAGATATTACATTTATAATGATAGTATGTTTTATAGTATGTAATTGTTTAAAAATTCTCACGATGTATTATATTATGGTATTGATATATTGATAATTCATATTAATGCACGGATCATATACAATGTAGTTATAAATAACTATCTTGGTCATGATAAAGTTAGTGTTTGATAGATCTCTATTAATATGGTTACATAGTGTCTTTTTATCGTAATTTACAAGAAATAAGTCATACTTATTTATAGTGTAAGTTAACTACAATGGCATCCGGTGGCTATGGTGGAAGAGACATAAAGTCTCATTATTTTGTATACATTGTTGTGTGCAATCCCAATCAAGTAGAGGCTAGAGGTGGATTCTCATAATTTTATAAATTTATAGAAAAATTAACAGGATATTTTTATATATACTTGATGAGGGATAATAATAATTCCTGTGTGAATTCCATGGTGTTCAAAAATTATGTTTAGAATAAAAATAGTTAGAAGAGGAAAAAATTTCAATTAGATCCTTGTGGGGAATATATTTACAAATACTTATTCTACATTTTATAAGATTTTTAAATTCTATTTAAAAATATTCCACTGTATAATCCACATTGGAATGGTGTTAGTGAAAGGAGGAACCACACACTATATGACATGATAAGGTCAATTATTAGTCATTCAAGCTGTCCATTATCTGTTTGAGGATATGAAAAATAGACACAGTGACACATAATAATTTAAGTACTAGATAATGTAGTAATTGGTATTTCATTTGAGTTATAGAGTAGATGGAAACCTTTTTTCACATTCTTCATGAATGTCACTATAGGTGAATATTAATGTAAGTCAAGAAAAAAAATTACACTATAATGAACAATGTGTATCGTTATAGGATATCCCAAGGAAATTAGGGGATACTATCTAGAAACCCCATTGTAAAGAAGGTAATTTACATATAATATGTTAAATTTTTTGAGATCTAGAATATAAACTATGTGTAGAGTTGGAGAATGAGAAGATTCCATAGGTCTAAATGCATGTTGTTGATCCAGAAATACATTTGTTTCATAATAGTAGTAGAGATTTAATGTGAATAGATATGTTTGGTTTTCTAGTCACAATGTAATGTGACTCATTATTGGATGATAATAATGATTTTCTATCCTATAAGAAGGTCGTCGAGATATGATACACTACAAGAAGATTGAGAACATTATTTTCGATATAGATTCCTTGTATCAAAATGATGTTTGGATTCTAATCAGTCCAACAAATGACATAATTCATCTTGGATGTAAATGGGTTTTCATGAGAAAACAAAAAATTGAATGTTATGTAAATACTAATAAAACATGGCATGTGGGTAAGGGGAATAGACACCATTAATAAATTCACTATAATGAAACATTTTCTATAGTTTCTGTTTTTAAAACCATCAAAATATTATTTTCCATACAAGATGAAAAATACAATGAGATTTGGAAAATGAATTTCAGAATGGAATTCTATATTGGGAACATTAAATATGGTTTATACATGATAAAACTAAACGGTTTTGTGACCGATAGAAAGAAAAATATGTATGTATGTTGGAGAGGAACAACTATGGATTAATTTAAGAATACATGTCATGGAACATTTGATTTAATGAATCAAAAATGGAGTATGGTTTAATTAAGAATAAATGTTATCCATGTGTTTATATATGTTTTTGTGGGAGAATAGATTTTTTCATAGTATTATATTTTTATGAAATATAAAAAAATAGAAATTATATATTGGAAACTCAATAGGTTACAGGATGTTTGAGTGAGATATTCTTCATAAAGGACTTATATGAACCAACCAACATTATGGGGATCAATATCACACATGATAGATCTAGGAGGCTTATTAGATTAATTTTATGTGAATTCATTCACTTGATATTGATGAGATTCTATATTGAACATTCCATGATGTAATTGTGGAAAGGGTCATATGGTATACATCATTCCAGGAAAATGCGTATTTTTGAAGAATAAAATATATTGAAAATGAGTATGATCCCATTAAAGTATAAAATATGACTTATAATGTATTCTAGTTTATATACAATGATTTTTATTTCTTATACATTGGTTGTGGGTAGAAGATGTCAAGTATATCCTATAGAACAACAACATACTACTATCATTAATATCCTTATCTATTTGTGGCCATATAATGATATGTTACTAGTGTATAGAGTAGATAATGAGATATTCATGACAGGTTATAGAGATTATAGATTTTAAATTGATTATAATCATAAAATATTATAGTCTAGATATATAATCTATATCAACAAAGGAGTTGTGATATGGAAGGGTTCTAATCATCCAGTTATAACCAATTATAAAGTGTTGTCAGATTATATTATAGCAAAATATTTATCAATGTAGGTTGTTTTGATATAGAACATTGTCTAATATCTTAATATGCTTCCATGAATTAAAAAAAAAAACTTTTTTTTACTATGATTACACTATAGTAGTGGATCTCTGTAAATATGATTAGTCACACAATGGGAAAAAGCACATACAATGGATGTTTAATCTATTGTTTGATTTTTCTCAATGAGGTGATGATACAGTGATAAGAGTATCTATAGTGGAATGGTTTTTATAATACTTCATTGATGATTTATCTTATAAAAGGAATGATTGTCAGTTGAAAAATTATTGACATAATTTTTTTTAGTATGATCATGTGATGTGGGAGTCTGTTTTAATTTTTCCCTTGAACCAACTGTAATTGTACATAACTATATGTTTTACATATTAATTACATTTCTTATCACATAATTATTTTTCCATGGTGTGAAATTTTTATTTGATAATGTCATAGGAACATGTTCCCCACTGAAATTAGATATTAGTTCCCCACTATGGTGCTAACATTGAGGTTCCATGTCATTTTTCTTGAATATAGAACTATTATCAGATGATTTTGTTGATTGGACACATAGGATACATGATATCTTGGGAAAGAGGCACGCAAAATATTGTGAGACCTTTTCATGGTGTTCAAAATTGGATATATCTTGGATGTGAGGTTATGATAACATACAAATTAATAGGGAAACCACATTTTCATTTTGAAATGGTTGCTCCTATATTTGAATAGATATATGGATCCTTAACCATAATATTTTCATTAATGGATATATTGAATTTAATTATTTGTGGTATTGATGAAAATTTGAAGATATGAGATTATAGAATGATATAATACATTGGGTACATGATGGGTGATATTTAAATAATGGATATTATGATAAAGGATTAATCCTTCCATTCCCATGATGAAAATTGAAATATCAAGAACCTCGATCAGAATATACGTACCAACATAAATTGACTGCAGTTATTTTTTATGGGAGAGGTCATTTCTAAAAGTGAAAGAAAGAGTCATCTAGAATGTAGGTTTATGGAATGGGAATGAAACCAATTTTATTTGAGATATAATGATAAATGGATTATATTATGTGATATTCATTCATAATAACTTGGATTCTATTTTGAAAATAATTTTTTATATAAGGGTTCCACGATGTGGTGTTAGATACTAACTGTGGAATTTAGGTAGTTATTTCTAATTCAATAAATAAATATTCCTAGAGGGTCAGACACTATGTGTATCCATCATTTTATTAAAATTAAATAACTTAACTTAATATGATAGAATAAATAATGTATTTTTGGGTTTTATAAAATTCAATAATTTATTATTTATTTATTAAATGAATAGGTGAGTATAATATAAATATTTATTTCCAATTTTAGTGATAAAAATATTTAATATATTTATCATAGATTATTTCAGTGAGATTTATTTTTAAAAAAGTGATTATTTGATGATCATTAAATTTCAATAAAACAATGTGAACCAAACTAATTGTATGATTATAAATAATATCAATGATATATATTTATATTTTTTATGATGTTTCATATGTAAGGTGATTATTAAGAAAATAACTATTATTAATGAACATGGGGACACATAATAATTTTAATGATGTAATGGGTTTTCTTGTGATTTCCTAACCCTAATACTACCATAAAAAATATCAAAATATATATCATAAAAAAGTAGTTTTTTTTACAATGGATAATGTGTGATTTTCTCAATACATATAGAGAGATTTGAGATGTTAAGTTCCCTTCCCCCTAGTCTCTCAAAAAAAGATAGAACATCAAGATGTCTTCTCTTTAATGAGATGTTTTTTTTGTAATGAATCACCAATGATACAAGAAATAAAGATCCAGTATGTTAGAATCATAAAATTCTATGAAACAGTTCATATATTTTGGTTCATATTTGAATCATCTCAAGAGATATTATACACCTATATCATGTAGTGTAATTATGAAATAATGGGGTATTCCCAATCAGATCATCAATGAACAGATAATAACATGGTGATGTAATTTTATATATTCTCATGATTTAATTTTATATTATAAATTAAGATATTACTTTTACAGTTTTAGGATTTTAGCATAGTCATAAATCTATGGTTTTCTGGGGAAATGATTTTTTCCATGTGTGGTAATTATTACACAAAAATTAAGATAAAATTTGAGCTGGTCATACTGTCTAATGGTGCTTCCATTGTGACTGAAAATAAAAAAACATATTATTCATAATTGATCTGTATAATTTTCAATAGTGATCTTCATAATTAATAGTTATCTTAAATATTTAAATATAAAAAATTTCATCATATATTTTGAAAATGAAAACAAAATATAGGGTGATGGTTGATTTTCACTAGGTTTAAAAAATTGAGATACTAATTATCTAATAATTATAACATAAGAATAAGGGAATGATTACATGTGTTTAATATCTTAAAAAAATAAATTACATATAATAGATCAATATATTCAATCATGATGTAAATAATGGAAGAAGATAAGACACTGTTAATAACTGAATGAATTTAAATTAGTTATGAAATCATAAAATTGGTGTAAGTCATAAGTCTGTGGCCTTAAAATAATCATTGAAAATAATTTATTTAGCCAGTTCTTAGTATCCTAACTTCATAGTCGATTTGGTTTTCTATCCACTTAATCATATTTTTATTCTCAGTTTTCTCATGTGAAGGCCATAAATAAAAATTTACATTAAAGAACTAGATTCCCACCACATTTTATTTATTTTGATCTCATTAAATATTTTTAATTAAACCATAATTTAGAGTGTTATATAAATATTTTCTCAATAGTCAAATAATGAAAATCATACTAAATTATGCCAGAATATCATAAAATTTTCATAATAGAATAAATCATTGAACGTAAATAGGATTCCAAAATATTTACTCATTTCATTATAAAACCCAATTGAAACTAAATGGGCTTCATAATGCTTTCCATAGAACAGAAGTAACCCATGGAAGGACAATGGTTTTATAGAAGCATCCTCAAATTTTCAACATCAAAATCCATCCAAAGATAGAAATTGGATGGAATCATTAGATAATATCCATTTTAAATAATATTTTACATTAAATTATTTTATCATTGATGAAAATTTACTTTAAATTATCAATAGAATTATTTGGGAGGAAAATATCCTTTTAGCATGTAAATCACCTATTAAAATTATTTAAATTCCCCAAATAATAAAGAAATGATTTTATCTTTAATGTAACATGGAATCATATAAAGGAATAATTTATGTTATGAGCGATCATGATAGTAGGAAATTTATTTTTGTTATGTGTGTCAAAATAATGACTACATTCACATTTTTGTTATAATATTAAAAGATCTTCATTTGGAAAAGGAGAAGATTGTTCCTTTAAATCAATTTTTAAAAAATAAAATCACGAGTAAAAATCACTTTAGTCAACCATAGAACAATATTTAAAAGTTACTGTTTTTTTGTAAAACAAATATATGTATGTAAATTTAATTTTGACAACATAGAGAAATAGGATCGATTATCTTTAAAAATGTTTTTGTGGTCCAGAGATTTCATAAAGATAGGAAGATGTAATAAATACATGAAATCAATATAAAATTAAATAGGGGAAGAAAATTTATGAGATTTAAAGGTGTTATATCATAAAATATAATTATATGAAATAGAATCATAAATAAATTATGAAGATTATTGATGATGTAACATAAATGTCATAGCTCAAGTTTGACATTCCTTGTTTTCACTATAACCATGTCTTCTTCAGTCTACCTCCATTAGTTCCCTTCTAAAAGAAATATTGAATGGAATATTACTAATATAGTCTCCACTACATCATGGATATAGAATCTTAGAAGATAAATTGTTTAGGGTTATTCAAGATGGATGTCTCATTTTGTATTAAAAAAGTGAAGTGGTGTCCTTTTATAATGGATGGAATGTTAATAATTAGAATTATTAAAACATTTTAGTATAATTAATTTATTTCTCAAGTATAATTTTTCCATATACTCATGATGTAGAAAACAAAGAGGATATGGTGGAATTTTAATAATATATTCATATTTATATATTTTTTCATATCATTTTATAAATTTCCCTTTTGATTAACCCCTTTGTGAAATGATTTTAACCTAAAATACAGAATTTTATTTTTCAATATTAAAGGGTTATAATATTATAAATATTTTAATAGTTATATATTTAATGTACATGTGATTATATTTATTACCATTTAACATCATACATGTCTTCTTTTATTAATTTTTATATTTTTAACTAATTTGAATTAATATTATTTACCATAAAATATATTTAATATCATTTTCAAGACTATTTATTTAATTATAATTTAATGGTATAATGAATTTTTTTATTTGTAATTAAACTTATTTTACCATAAATTATACATTATTATAATCCATAATATATATGTTAGGGAACATTTAATGTATATTCAAAAATTTATAACCCACTTTTACCAGTTTTAATCTTATATTGTGGAAAAATATTTAGAAAGGATAAAATTTATAATATACATGATTATATTGGACATGTTTTTGAAATATTATTATCTTAATTAAAATGTAGATTCCATTTTTAATGATTCAAATCCAATTAGTGGAATAATAATAATTAAAATTAAACCTATGTAACAGGATGATAAGAAGTTTTGTTGAAAGTTTTTCCTAATATAAGATGATTTTATATCAAAATAAAACCTAAAAGTATTTAAAATAGCATAAATTGAATTATTCATATTACAAATAAAATAATTTTAATTTAAAAACCCTCTTGAAAAAAATTATAACTTTTTTATTATTTAAAAAAATATTTAGTATTCAATATAAAATATTGTTTCCCACTATTCATCGAAGAAAATAAATCATTATATAAAATTTCCAAAATTTAGTAAAATATAATTACGAAAATATTATTTCATGAATTATCCCACATTTAATTATAGTTTATTAATATGGTATAAATTATTTAAATTATTTTCTAACAAAAAGAAATAAAATGTATATTTTTATGGTAAATGTATTTTCAAATCATATAATGTTTTTTATAAAATTTGTGTATTTATAAATTTTTTACTATCTAAATCATATAAAAATATTTTGTATAATTTAATTTATTCCTATTCTATATCAAAATTTAATGTCTATATTATAATGATATACTATATCAAGTTTCATTTAGAATCTGAGTTAGATGTATCACAATATATTAAAGACCTTATTTTTTTAGGGAAGTATATACTAACATAATAGAGGGTTAAATTGAAAAATAATGTAAATAATTGATATAATAATATAAAGGAATCATAATCTTGTGGAAACAATATAAAAAATCATAAATAGAATCCAAATGACACACTAATGACTATCACCATAAAGTGGATAAAGTCTAATTGTGGATTTTGGTTCACTCCATAATAACTTACACAACATTTAATGATATATAAATACTTAATAAATAAATTTTAGTGCTATATTATTTTGGGCCAACCTATCACCTTATTTAAATCAACCATATGTGTGGCGAATAACATGTATCTTGGAGATGAATGAATAAAAATGAATCATTGGGTTGAAGTATTATGAATTATATAAATGAACTTCTTATAGAATGAAAGACTTTATTATTTTCCATACAACTATGATTTAAATAATAGGGTTATTTGGAATATAATTTGGGATTTTATATGATTTTATTTTTTTTAAATCATTTAATGGGGGTGATTCTTGATGTCAGACATGAAATGGAAATATTCCAATAAACCATGTTTACTTAAATGTATGAATTTCAAAGGGAACTAAACAAATCCATAACCACAAATATAAAATGAATATTTTATAAGGTATATATCTAATATATAAATATTATAATACTCAAGAGTAAAATGGTAATAATATTTCATAAGATAGAGGAAAATAAATAGAATTCATAGTCGATATGTAATAATGGAGGAAAAATTGATCACATTTGGGTTAATAAAAATTATACTAAAAAATCAATTACAATAAATAGATGTTGAATTTTAAATTTAAATACTATTAATAATGATAATAAATGATATTTTACACACATTTTTCTTTATACACACAATTTAAAATAAAATGTTACATTAAAAAAGTTATCTAAAATAATGAATATTTAATATGAAAACCTTACCTCCTGTATGTAATGGCTCTAGAAATTAACATAAAATTAAGAATAAATAAATTTACTTCTTTATACATGTTCCTAATAACCATACTAATATTTACTTTTCATACATAATGTTCAATATAATTTAATATGTTTTTTATTTATAATATATTTTTCTTTCCTACAACGGTTACATGAGGTTGTTCAGTCAATATGATCTAAACTCTATAAGTTTGTTGAACATAGTAGAAGTTTTAAAATAGTTTCATAATACCAGAAATATTAATTTTAAAATAGAGATAATATATATATATATATATTTATAACCATTACGATAGGTCATGATAAATTAATCTCATTCAACGGATATGTTATAGTTTACACACACGACTAATGTAACAAAATCTCAATGAATGGGTGTTAAATAAGGTAACTGATAAATTTAAATTTAATAATTTATTGTTATTACATATTTAATTTTTCAAATCTATAAAATTTAAATTATCATCCATGAATGGATCTAATTAAAAATGGAAGGTGTCTCTTTATAGAGGTGGTAGTTCACACAATGCACAAACTGTTATTTTTTTATTACTAGATGTAAAGAAATAAATATTTTTTATTAAATAATATAATAACCTACAAAAATTAAAACCATACTAATATTTTTAACTCATTTAAGATAAATGATATTTTTATATGGGTTGATTACAGAAAAAATATGATAATAAATTTAATATATATATTAATGAAATATTATTCCCATAGACATTTCCATGGATGTAAAGGTAATAAACTGGATTAATGAGAAAAGGGGTTTAATTATGATAAATGTTCATCTAAGAGATAGAGTTTTGGAATATTGTCAATGTAAATTCAATGTGGATGAATAACCAAGTATGGGTTAATTTTATCCCCTTTTCTATGTTAATAAAATGACACAATTGGGAAAACCATTGAAGTGTAAATTATATCATTAAAATATTCTATCGTTGAAGTCAATTTTTTTTTATAATTATGTAGTTTGGGATGAGATCAGGGTTAGAAGGAAACAAAATATACATTCCACTGATCTATCAATCATGTTTCTAGTCTTCTACTATAGTGCATTTTTATATTTTTTCAATATTGATTTTTACCATAGGAACTAGTTTTTAAATAAGTCATTTCTATTTTATTTAAAAATATATCATAACCCTGATTATAAAATTTTATTTTATTGAACCTGAATATTATCTCCATTATGTTTAATTTTATATATAAATATGATAAAATCAATTTTTAAACTAATAATATTTATATATAAAACATAAAAATAATTAATAAAAATAATCATCACCATTTGAATATTACTTATAGAACATAATATATAATATTAACATTAATATTAATATTTAAACATAAAATGTATATATATATATATATATATTTATAATATTTCAATATAACAATTTTATACAATTATAAGTATTATTATTTTAAATTTACCATATAAAAATAATATACTTCAGTATACATATAGGATATATTACCAATGACCATAAATGAAACATCCTTGTTCACAATAGAAATAAATTAAATTAATATATTTGAAATAGCCTTTGTATAATCCAATATATATAATTAATAAATCATTTATTCTTTCAAATATAACTTTTGAGGAATGATTCATTAATCATGTTTGTCATAATGATTTCTAAAGTCATGGTTCCCTTTCAATCTATAATATTTTACTATAAATTTATATTCCTAAAGATTTAACATGATCCAAGATATTTACTAGTCATTAATATTTTATTATATATTATCTATTCTCCTATATTGAAATTTTTTGTACTAATGGATTTACATCAACCATGGTGAGTAATAATCAATGGTCTTGTGTACCTAGTTTTATGTACTTCTATAGTAATTTTTACCTTATGATTGAACGAAGGGTATTTAGTTATGTTTGTGTAATATATGGTATATTTTAAAATAATGTTTCAACCTATTTTAAATAATAGGGAAATATTCATTATAATTATAGACATAATAAATAATAATAGTGATAATAATAAATTCTCCATAAAACTGAGGGATTATATTATCCTACCCTTAAGAAATTCCATCCTTAGTACATAAATTAATACTTACTAATTGATATAGATTTTTGTATCTATATGTTTACGTGATATATAAATTCAATATTTAGGATGAGAAAACAAGCTTAGGGAAAATACTTTTTAATTATAGATGGATTATACTATTTACTATTTTCCCCAACTATTTCATCCAAGAGCCTTTCATTATTTGGTATCTAAAATCACATTGTAAATTTTGGATAGAAACGGTGTTCATAATCAACCTTCCATATATAATAATTTGATGATAGAAAAATTTATCAGCACGTTCGAAAATATTGTTCCCACTATATAGAGAGATAAAATCCATTTTTAAAATATGCTTAATTTTATCAATTAATGAAAATAATATTTTTTTAAGACACATTACAATGAACATAATCATGGGATAAAATAATCATACCACAAGTTTTTTATTAATAATTTAATATTTAGAAATCATTGTGATAAATTTATGTTCGTTTAAAACATTATAGTGTCAATTCAGTAGAGAAAAAATATAGATATATCAAACTTTTATATCTAGAGTTGATGATTGGTGTTACTCACTCAACATTATTTTTAGAACTCACTCCCATATTTGTGATTACATATTATTCCCCATGTTCCTCTGGACATAAAAGTTATTTATTCCCATCATCATTAATATCCTTCAGATAAGTGAGATTGATTGAATAATTCTCTTGTTGTCCATAAATTAGGCATTAGAACCTTTATATTTCATTATGATTCATTATTTGACTACCATAATTCAAATTAACCTATTAATATTATAACTATAGTTTGATTCTTTATGGCCCCATTATTCCACAAGTAAATCATTTTATTTTCCCCTTAAAGAAATTACCATGGAGTTCTCCCCATATTTTTTACAGTAAGTAAATTTAGTATACATTAATTCATCACCTTCACTATAACCTTATTCCTTAACCCTCATCCTTTTATTCTTTATAGAACTCATAATTTAATCATTACTTTTCTTTTTAATCATTTTTGGTTTTCACTGTATCACCATAATCACTGAATTAATTAGTCTATATCTCATTATAATTTGTTGGTCTTTCAGGTAATAATCACTCTATGACTCACACAGATGGATAATATAGTTTTTTTACATTCCAATTATCACTAAAAATAATAGGATTTAAATTTGTGATAATCATTTAACATCATAGGAAGGTTGTCAAAATAAATAACATAAATGAGATTAATAATTAATACATTTTACCGATTTTTAACATCACATTTTCCCATAATCCAAATATTTCAACCTATATCAATATTGAAGTGTCATTTGTTAATTTATGTTAGGTTAACAAAGAATTATTAAAAATGTCTCAACATGTAACAAGAAAATCAAACCTTCATAGTGGTTCTTAATGTGTATATGTGTAATATCCTGAATTTTACCAAGATAATAAAAACTATTTATTGATAAATTAAAAGTGAATTGTGTTGAAAATGTTATTTTTCAATGAAAATAAATTAATAAATGTATTAAATCATTAATTAAGGGTAAAAACCTAGTTAACACAATGAATTATTCAATCAAATCATTTCAGATCCATATGTGTAATTGGAATAAGGGGTTTACCCAACATAGGGTATATCTTTTATAAGTAATTAGAAATTGGTTAGGTATATCATTAATTTACTTTTTTTAATATATATACATAAAATAATAATAATAATTTTTAATAAATAAATAAATTAAAAATCATTTTCACTCTTGGTCATATTTTCTACATGCAAGAGAAGCCATTGAAGGCCAATTGATTTTTAGAAAACATCTGTTTCATGACTATTTTATTTCTTTACATGAAATTCATTATTAAGGAGAAATTAATTTTTAAATAATACTGATTAGGATGAAATACAAAATTAATTTGGTATTTTAATTAGTGTTTTATATGTGCATTGAATTTGGGTTTAAATACCATAATCATTTGGTTCATTCCCTATTGTTTCAATTTTTTGAGATTGAGAGACCCCAAATATTATCTGTACATGATAAAAAAGAACATCATCGATGGGATTCTATTTTTCATCTGGCGGTGTTTCTCCTCTATTGTGAGAGGCTCCCCATAAGTTTTTTTAATTTTTTTAATTATATTGTTTTATTCAATTTACATATACCATATTAATATCAATGAAAAAATATATAAGAAAATTTAGGATTTTAAATTAAAATTATTAATCATGAGATGATCAATGTATTACATACACAATGACCAAGAATGATAATTTTTTGGTGATAATTTATCATGGATAATTTTAATGAATTATTAGATAATTTTTACTTGAAATTGTATAATATATTTTTTAAAAAAATCTATTGAAGGGAAATTATAATAAAATTACCACATGATAGATATTATCAATATTATCATAGTATAATTACATGTTATATCATAGGATAATTATTATAATTATTAAATTATAATTTGGAAATTATCATAGTAGATAAGAAATATCAAAGAAAACATGGATTTATCGATAGATAATTTATATAATTTCTAGATGATAATTACAATGAATTATATAAGAAATAAATATAGAATGATAATTTGTATTAAATTATCGAAAGATAATTATGAAGGATAATTTTGAATAAATTTTGAAAACATAATAATAATGGGAAATTTTATATACAATTATTGAATATAATTATAAAAGGATAATTATGGAGAAATTATCAATAGATAATTACTCATGAATAGAATATAGAGAGCACATGATTTGAACGAATAGATAATTAAAAAATATTCTAGGATAGAAAAAGTATCATCACATGTGATATATTATTTAATTTGGATATAAAATAGATAGTTTTGGTTCTAGGAACCCTTGATGAATCATGATCTTGATGTTCCAACCTTTATGGTGATAATTCTATATAGAGGCAATCCTGACTATCATGGTTTACACTACAGCTACCAACAACATGTTTGGCATTATCCTTGCCTTGATATTGATGAATTTTGAGGTAGGTGGTTCCATTCCATTTTTTGATGTGTATATATTTAATTTTATCATGATGTGATACTAGACTAACCCATTCTTGTGATGAATTGCATGTTTTTCTGTGAGTTTCCATAGGCATACATGTTTTTCTTGTGATTATCCAGACTTTAATCATGGTATTTCTTATCATTTCATTCCATTAAATGTATTGTTTTTTGTTTCGTATCCTATCGAATTACATTACATGTACTAAGATAATCTCATGGAGCCATGAGGTTGAGAGTTATTGTGATCAGTGGCCGGTTACCCAACCTGACATAGTCCGAACATCTTTAATGGTTGGCATAGTTACCATAGAAGAGGGGAATGTAATATGGATAGATTAGATATATTTGTCATGTATTTCTATAAAAATCACCTTGTGTGTTTGGAATGTATAAATGGTTCGGTAAAACGTATTAACTAGATGGAATATGTTGTTCTAGGAATCCTACAGACTTGGGATGTGGGAAATTAAAAAGTCTAGGAAGGTCAGGGATTATCATGATAGAAAATTCAGCTTTCATGTAACAACCACCACTAGGGTGGGGTGATCTTTATAACCTCTCTCAAGGTATGTGACTTCATAAAAATATTATGAGCAATGGATGAAGAATGTGGGGACGAGGTTCATGGTGGTTTAGTAAAAAAAATGATGACTTGTCATATGCATATTTCCCGAGCATTTACATATATCATTATATAAACTATTATATATAATTTGTGAATGTATGGTGAGGAAGGATTGTTGGTTTCGTACCGAGTCATGTACACGCCTCTAACTAAAGAATTTCGATGTGCTTGTAGATTTTGTGATGAAAGATTCATCGATGGTAAATTATCCTATAATTGATTGTTGATTGGAGGAATATAGAGATGGAGTGGGCCATGACCGACACTAGAGTACCCAAACTGATAATTATATATATACATACCTTGTGTTTACCTACTGCTTATACATTGGGGTTTCTTACCACATTGGGAACCTTTTTTTGTATGAGTTGTATACCATATTTACATTTCCTCATGTTTACTCTAATTATTTATTATATTTTTTATCACTGATTATTTCTCATATGACATGATATTGAGGGTATATTCTCCCCATTTTTAGACTCAGGCCCTCGCTGGTAGTCGGTAGCCTCTTGCATATGTGGAGATGCACATGAGTTCACATGTCATTCTTACTTGGACCCAGTGATTCAGTTTCAGATCCTACAAAATGGTATTACAGAGTCATGAATTAAAAAATTGTTTATTATCTTATCTTATATTTGGACATGGTATACTGGAGTTAGGATGGTTAGGACTCGTGCATTATAACTATGTCATTGCCTGAACTGCACTCTATAGTGGACCTACACGTTTATATAATATGGGGAAATTATGTTTTGTTGTAATATTTGATTATTCCCACGTTAGGTCATTCACATGATGTTGATATGAAATTTATGATATTTTTCTTATTTTCATGAATCATGAATAGACATGTAGTATCACATGCCATATATATACCTGTTTTTGTACTTCATAGTAATTAATTAATTAAATTCACTGATTTATGATATATTTTTGGGATAATTTTTGTTCTGTGATATATCTCTATTTTCATGCAATGATATATATCATTATTGGAATTAATTAGATGAACAACTAATACTATTATGTTATTATATTTATTCACACTATGACTAATGTATAGGGATGTATAAAAATGTCTAGTGTTAAGAGGGTTATACATTGGGTTTATGGTAGACTCATAAGAAAAACCTTATGTGAACACATAGATTGGTTATGATATATTTATATTTATAATGTAGCTTCATTTAAAGAGATTCATAATTGGAGTAATTTGGTGGGGCCTCTAGTTGCGATATCCTAGGATGCTCACATTATTCCACTTATGGTACAATGGGATATAACCCAACATGCTCCTATAGTAGAATAAGAAATTCAGGTCGCAGATGCCATTCAACCGGGACTCTTTCGATTGGTTCCTATCGAGGGTTGATATATTTATAATACTATTACTATCCATTCTTCGGATATCTGGATCCATAGTAATCTGAAATTTCCAGGAATTTCATCCAACATGATGTTGAGAAATGGATGGACTATATCGAGGGAATTTCCAAATTAGTCCTGACTTGTATGTAAGGGTGGGTGATTTTAGAATCCTTTTTGTTCCAAGGACCTTCCAGGACATGGAAGAATTACATGAATCAATTTGGAAGATGAAAATCTATTTACATGGATGAACTTAGAAGATTAATATCTAGAACTGTACTTCTATGAAATGATGAAGCTAAGATGTTCAAAAGATTTCAGGACGTTATGAAAAGGTTCTATGACTATCTCTACCAACTATGAATATTTTATGGAGAATCTTTGATTTTATACATTATTATCTATAAATGAGGAATGTAAAGATCAAAATATTAAAATAGAATTATGATCAGATCTTTTTCATATGGTTAGGTTCATTTACTTGATGATGTAATCTCAGGTGCATCACAAGACCCTTAACATTGTGAAGGAGTTGGACGAGGATAAGAATTCAGGATCACATACAACTCTCGGAGGGACAATGACTAAGTTTTAATTAATACTATATAAGACCATTATGGATTTAGGAAGAGAAAGGAAGACTGAGAGCATCATATATATTATTAATGAGGTTTAAAAAGACCATTTTCATGTAGGTTATACAATTGTGGGATATATGGGAATTATAGCATCACTTGAAGGAAGCAAAAAATGTATGGCCACCGGTGTTGAAAGGCTATTCATCATCCATATTTCTTTTTAAGGTCTCCCAAAGGAGCTCTAGGATTATATGATAGACTAGGTGTGGAAAACCCCAATAAGGAATATAGACACCCCTAGAAATGAAGAATTTGGAAGGTTATAGAAACATTCGTGGATATGAGAGAGGTTATGCATAGGAAATAGTTCTAGAACCAACAAATTGTTATATTAATGTTGTTAGAATACGAGGTAAAATCCTAATCGTGTCCTTTTTATTTTTTACCTTATTTAATACTCTTATTTTCGTTTTAATTTTAAGACATTTATGGACATGACTTACTAATAGAGTTATGTTTCCCTAACATAACATTATTGAATATGTAACTGAACAAAGACAAGAAACCCAACTATATGAGATAGCAGTAATTAATGTTTCATTTAGGGAGAGAATGATGGTGGACTCACTCAGGGGTAGTGTAATATCCTATGTATCTCCCTTCTCGCTATCGAAGAATGCAAGATATGTTCAATGTTTCATAATATTTGGAGGTAATTTATTGATCCAATGCTTGTTATATATTTCAAGTACTTGGAGTTAGAAAATGTTGCATCATATGTTGAGTGTCTAATCTGGATTTAAGAATAGAGTGAGAAAGGAATCCTATGGAAAACAATACCACTTGTCCAGATTCAGTGGAAGCATGGGTGAATCCAAGAAGATACAGGGGAGTGTTAGTCTTATGTACAAGATTAGTTTCTTGAGTTGTTTGATCAATACCACTAGAGAAACATATCAAATATTAGAATTCAATAGATGGGGATAATTGTAATATGATGAATTATATAAAGATAATGAAACCCTATTTTTGATAAATTATAAGCCCCTTATTTGAAAAAATATATTTATTAATAAAAATAACTCAATAAATTTATTAAAGGCTTTACATAAGAGAAAAATCTTAGTTACCACATTGTAATATTCAATCAGATATTTTTGGTGTCAGACACTGGTTTCTTGTGAGATTTTAAGGCTTCTAAATGCTCAACACAGATGAAATTAAAATATTAAATATATTATATTACATATGAGTGATTTATTTATATCAATTGAATAAATCCAAAACAGTGTTTCGTTTGAGACATCTAATACATGGTTGGGTCCATAATATGGGTCTTACACTAGGTGGAGAATAAATTTTATACACAATGGGAATTTGGTCTTGTAAAGTGTTAATTTATCTTAATTAATATAAATATATAATATTAATAATTATTTTTATTAAATCTATTATTAAAATAATATTTTTACACTTTGTCATATTCTCCACACATAAGAGAATCTAATGAAGGCCTGTTGTTTTTAAGATAAATTTTGATTCATCACTGTTTAATTTAGTTTCCATTGAAATTCTTTAATGAAGAGAAATTAATGTTTGTATCATCAGAATTCACTTCAAATATATATTATATTTGGGGTTATATTTAGTTTTTTTTATGTGATCTATTTTTCAGTTTAAAAACTGGAATCATTCACTCCCTTCTATGATGTTTTATTTGTTGAGTTTAAGAGACCCCAAATCTCATCTTTGTATGATAAAAAGGGAATTAATCAATGGGATTCTAGGTTTTCATCATGCGGTCTTCCTACTCCCATATGAGATATTACCCCATTGGATTCTGTTATTAATAATTTTTAAATTATATTAATTTTTTAGCATCCTTATACCATATTAAAATTGTTGAAAAAAATATTTTCCAATTTTTCATTTTATATGAAAATTATTAATCATGGGATTATCAAGCGATAATCCATATGATTGACAAATTTATTTGTGATATATATTCATCTACAATTTCAATAAATTATCATATAACAACGAAATGAAATTTTCAGAAACAATTTTTACACAAATCATTAAAAGGTAATTAAAAAACAATTATCACATGATAATGATTATCAAAATTATCATAGTACAATTACATCTTTTGTCAATGTATATTTATTATTATTATTAATTTATAAGTGAGGTATTATCTTATCATAAAAAAATTATCAAACGATAACACATGGATTTATCAATGGATACTGTATAGAATTTCTAGACAATAATTACTTTAAATAATTAAAGATAGAATTATAAAAGGCAAATTTGTATTAAATAAAAAAAATTATGTAGGATAAATTGAATTATATTATCAAAAGTTATGTATAAAGTTTAATTTTTTTAAAAAATATCAAATATAATTATAAAATGAAAATTTTAGTGGATTTATCAAATGATAATTATTATTGAAGGGAATATAGAGAGCACATGATTTGACCTAAATGATAAATAAAAAATTTTCCGAACTACAAAATGCATCATTGAATTTTTTATTATATTTTATAGAAATAAAATTTCTAGTTTGGGTTCTAGTAAACCATGTCATACCACAAGTATTCTATGTCGAAATTTAAGATAACATGGTAGCACATAGGTGTTTTGGACAATTGAGGTTTCCACTATGGTTGTCGAACCACATAGGGTGGTTTATACTTGGCTTGACATTGATGAATGTTTAGGAAGGAGTATACTTTCCAATTTTGGTCATGTATATCTATATATGATGTTATCAAGATGTGACATTGGACTACCCCATTCTTGTAATGAATTGCTTGTTGGTGTGTGAGTAACCATGGGTGTACCTATTTTGTGTGACTATCCAGACATTAATCTTGGGATGGATTATCATTCAAAGCTATGAAACATATTTTTTGTGTTTCATGGCCTATGGAATTGTGTTGCAGGTACAAAGATAGTCAAGTGCAACATTAATGTTGGGTGTTATGTGGGTTTGTTGCAGGTTACCCTACATGACATTGTACTAAGGTCCTTAAAGATAAGTGTATCTACCCCAAAAGTGGGGAAAGAATTGTATCTAGCTGATAGATACAATTAAAGGATTTATACAGACATGGACTATGGGTGTTTAAAAATGTAAAGTGATCTGATTAAGAATAGTAGATAGTTTGTAGATACAGGTCATGGCTTCTGACAATCTTAGGCCATTAATGTTTAAAATGTTTAAGAAGCATAGGGTTTGGAGTAATATAACATGAATCCTTCCTATAATAACAACTATCTGGGTGGGATGTACTTTGGTACCTCAATGGAGGTACGTAACATTATGAAATTCTTACCCTCAATGAGGTAAAGTAGGTGGATCTCAAGTTGTGGCACCTTGCTTAGCTCATAATGACTCATCACATATATGCTTACTAATAATATACTTCTAACAAGATATATAATATTATATATATATATATATATATATATATATTCTGAATATATTGTATGGAAACATTGGTGGTGTCCTATTGAGTCCTGTACACACACCCTACATGAGTATTTTGGTGTGCTTATTGATTTTGTGACCAAATATCTCAAGAAGGGAAATGGCCCTACAATGCAAAATTGAGTGATGGAGTATAGAATTAGAGAAGACTGTGACATACACTAGAGTACCCCCACTGATTATGGATTATTTACATTCCATGTATGAACTGACTACTTATACTATTTTTTTATTATGAAATTGGCATAAGTTTTATTATATATCTTGTATACCATCTTTACACGTCCACATATTTTCTCTGATTATTTATTATATTTTTTTTAATATTGATTTTCGATCCTATAAAATGAAATTGTGGGTATAGTCTCCCACTAAGAGATTTAGACCCTCAGTACAAGCCCGTATCCACTTTCATATGGGTAGAGACACATGAGTTCACATGTATCATACCCAATGATTTAGGTCGGGATGTTACAATATGAACAGGAAAATCATATCCATAGAAACTCATTATCTATGGTATGAATTTAAGGTATCAATATTCTTACATCAAATTAATAATCGATTGAATAATCTAGAATATCTATTTTAGGCTACTACCTAATAAAACATCTATTACATAGCAACATGAACTTTTCAAAATCGATATACATATGATTTTATTGTAAAATAAAAAATATCAAAACTAGAAAAATATTATCAGGTTAGCCTGGGATTAATATAATTTTATATACACATCTCTATGATTTGAAATAATTTTCATGAATCCTAGTATCCAAAAATAAATTTATCATTCTATAATACTAACTATATAATGTCAAACCCTAAATATACATTATTTCTTTATTTACAAAACATTTTTCCAACCATAAATTACAATTATCTAGAGGATTACTATCACTAGAATACTACAAATAAAAATACAATAAATTAAACATAATTTCATATGTTATTTAAAAAACTATAAATTTATATACAGAATTCCAATGTTCTTCCAAAACTATATGGGATATAATGGGGAAATTACACTTTGAAATGTTTGTGCATGAAACCTCAACAAGGGAGTAAACATGGATATAAATTATAATTGGTAAATGAAAAGGAATATCATGGTATCACAAAGAATATGATGATAATGATATAAAAATTAATAATTAATTGAATCATAATATAATTAAATCATAATAAAGCGGACAAAATATAAAACATGATATCCAAAACATAATTCTTGGAACACTCCCAAGACCATCAATATAAGGTTGACACAGTACCCAATTATATATGGGATCAATACCAATCCCATACATAACATATAATGTGGAATAATTATTTAACAATATAATTAGAGGGATAAATAATTTTAAGAACATCCACCACACATTGAAAATAAAACACATGTGTTCTTCTTTAATACAATCCAGTATTTTTTATACATAACTATAACATCATTTTAGATGAATGTTAAATAAATAATATTAAGATAAAATCAATATGTGTATTGGATTAATATCCATGAACTGTAGATATATACTCTTTATAATTATGGAATGATCTTGAATATATTCCAAAATTATATTCCTACATATTACAGTTCTTAGAAATACCCTATATATAACCTTCCTTCAAAATCTATAGAAATGAAACATAAGAATCAGACAGCTCAGAAGATTGGGAAGGCTAAAAAGGGATATACAAAAAAGTACATAAACATAAATAATAATGGTATAAGAACATGTTCATAGGATATTAATATCCATATACATAATATAATACAACATAATTTTTAATCGGTGAATAAGTCATCGATATTTGTAATAGAAAAATCATAATGAAAACAAGAAAAGTTTTCCAATAGAGTATAACATTAGGATAAGACATATATTAATGGAATAAAGATAATTATATTGAATATTTTCAGTAGTCAGGGAACATTACAAATACTATCATAGTGGATATGGTTCTCTCCCTATTCCATTAGATCCAAAATCAGGGTTCACTCTTAAGATTATAATATAGGATTGGGTCTCTTACGTAACTAGGATCACTATAGAATCCATTTCTAATTTTTGTATTGAAATTATCATATTTACCCAATATATAATAGGAATATATAATTATAATACCATCCATAAAATAATAATATTCCATTCTTAAGTGTGCTACAATATCATAAATCATTTTTCATATTTCAGAAATCTTTGAATGGTAAATTTTTTCATAAACATTTCGAAATTCATTCAAGACATAAACTATAGAAAATAAAACGTTGTTACGAATATATCATCATCATAATAATAAAACATCCAGAAAAATAATATATATTGTGTCCTTGGAAAAAATTCCAATTAAATAATTCATAACATCATGGGATGTTATTATAAATAAAAAACCAGTACAATATCCCTTGTAATATTTCATGAGGATAACAAATTTTTCATTTTGAAATCAAAATATTTTTAAATTTAAAATTCCATAAATATCAATGAATTTTTTTTATTTTATAAAAAATATTGATACATTTAAATAATATTTCAATTCATTGATGATTTATGATGGTCTTAATTTTTCCATTCCCTAGAAGATAAAACAATGATTTCAATCACATTTTTTAAATTCAAAAATAAATGTCTTCGAAAAAATAAATGTTTATTACTTTAAAAGCATTAAATATTATTTAAATCATTAAGAAAATTAACATTAAAAATTTATTAGTGAATAGTGAAAAAAATATTGAAAACATTTTAAAAGAAAAAACATATGGTTGAAAATAATTCCCATGTAAATAGAAAAACATTTTCAGTTTTCCATTAAAACATTCTTTTGGACACATGAGTAGATAAAGTGGGTAAAATGAAAGGAGAGAGTATATTATCCCAAATTAAAAATCGTAGAAGAAAACATAATGGTATTTATTATATAATTATCATATAATTTTCACAATGGAAATTATGGAAATAAAATCAAAAAAATTGTATTAAAATATAAATCCATTAGCTCAAGTCACATATTGGTTCATGTGTGTTCAAAAATCCAATAAAATTGAAAAAAAAATTATTATAGATTTATTTTTTTAAATATATATATATAATACAATGTATGATAATATTAATTTTCTTACACCCATCTATTTAGAATTCTTTATTGAAGTATTGATTCAAGGTGAAAACAACATTTTGACAATCCATATTTTAGTTTCGTATATATAATCCATATACATTGATTAGGGTACAATTTTTTAAATAATAATAATAATATAATATATATAATATATATTCATTATATATATATATATATTCATCTAGAAAATATAATGTTAGAAAAAAAAATTACCTTATTCATGGAGATAATAGGTTGTACACTCAGATAATTGTTTTTTCAATGTTTAAAGGATGTAAAAAAAGTAAATAATTATTCACCTATACAAAATAATAGGTCAATGAAATATATTCAATTATTATATCCTTATTATCATCTATGTAATATAAAAATGAATAATGAATCACATCACATCATGGAGGTTGTAGTCCATACATACATATAAGATTCATTATAATTTACAAACATGAGGGATGATAAGATGGCATATATTTTATTATAAATATAGAACCATTAGTATATTATAAACATATTATATAAAGTTAACACCATTATGATCACCATCAATAAAATGTGGCGATGAAAAAAAATGACATTGCTAGTTGGAGATGGTAAGTCTGCATACACACGAGTAATGTTGTGAATTTTCATTGGATAGCCAGAAGGTATATAATGGAGGTCAAATTATAGTTAATAAAAATAGTATACTTTATATACTAAATTCATTTTTCAAAATGGATACTGTAAAAATAGAAGAAGGATAACATGAAATAAAATTGAAAATTCTAGTTTAAATGTTTTAAATATTTCATGAGAAAGCACATTTGTCTTACACATTAAAACCATTATGGATCGTATTTTGGAATTTCTAGAAGATCTAGGATGCATTTAAAGGATCATGTATGTCATTATGTAAGGTATATAATGATCTACATTGATCGCATAGAGCAAGGATGATATGATAAGTGGTTAGATTTTATATGTGAGGGTAGAGTCACTCATTGAATTGGATAAATTATTAATTTAATAGAAACTATTTATTAGAATAAAGTAACTCTAAATAGATATATTTATAATATAAGATGGTGATACATATAAATATTCTCATGAAATAATATATAGTGATCATTATTTTATGTGGTGTGGAGATCACCATTAAGAGTAAGTTCAAATCAATCTATCCTACAGGGAATGGAAATTGTGAACTCTCTGAACCACAAAGGTATATCGTTCACAAAAGCTAATTCATATCATAATTATTCAAGGATTATTTTTGAAATCCGCCAATAATCATAAAATAAGAAGATTTAGCTTTCTATATTTCTTTTGATCAGGAGGAACTCATACAAATATATAATTTATATATTTTTCATTCATTTTCTCAATATCATTATGGAATAGAAACATGCCTTCATTCATTCCAAATCTGAAATCTATAGTCTCTCATTTTTTTGGACATCATGAAATAAAGTTTATACCAATTAGGAAAGGGTACATTAGTGTTATTATGGTGTTCCCAGAGGACCTCGAATGGGTATGAATGATTGTTAATTTAAACATGATACAAGGAGTACAATAGATCTCAAAATGGGATATGAATTTCAGACCATTTAAGAAATAAGAAGTGAATGATCATATTTGGCCTCATCTTCATGGTATTCCTTTTCAATTATGGCATTATAAATTAA
This sequence comes from Viscum album, assembly GCA_963277665.1. NCBI lineage: Eukaryota > Viridiplantae > Streptophyta > Magnoliopsida > Santalales > Viscaceae > Viscum > Viscum album. Next base: position 895,050,681 of record OY728136.1, on the reverse strand, counting down.
TCAATGATCTAGATCACATAATATTTTCCCCATAAAAGTGAACAAATGCACACTAAATGTAGACATGGGGATTTCATACAATCTCATCATTGATGTAATCCTAGAAACAAAGCTCTTATACCTGATCAATATTATTTTACATGATCATAAATTTTAAGGGAAGGTTTAATATGACAACTTTCCTTCAATATATAAAGTTTTTAACATGGTGGGTCATATAATTACATATTTTATAATGATTCACAATCAATCAAAGCTCAGATATAATGAAAAATAACTGAAGGAGGAATCTAAAATTATGAAAAGATACTCTTGGGATATGGAAAAGGAAGATTCCTTAAAAAATGAAATTCTATTGATAATTACATCTTTAAAACTAAATATAGAACATAATAAATTGTACTTATTGACAAATAAAAGGAAGAGAAAATCATAATCTCCATACTAGTAATCTGATCATAGAATTAACCATAGTAAAACATGAAAGGAATCAACTCTATAGTGGAATAAATTCACTAAATGTTGAAAATAGTCAATGGGATTACAAGATATGAGCCCTCTCTAAAATCACAACTAAATTATTCTCAATTCAACTTAATATGATATATATGTTAGAATCTACAATGATTATATGTCTTAGACTATTAAATATAGAACTGTGAAATAAAGGATTGAAGGTATGGAGCATTTAACAATACCATCTATATCTAAAGGACAATCCTATTAATTGATAGAGGATTTAACTTCTACCTCATTAAGGGGAATTATGGTTCATGAATGTCTTGATTGAATACATTCTACCAATATAAGTAAGGATATAAATTTTCCATCTAATAAAATAAAATATATACCAACCTCAAAATCATACACAATTATAACGGTATGAGTAGATGAAAAGGGACAGGGAATTCCCAAATCCTAATCAATAAGTGGACTGTATTTTAGAAATGTCAAGGATTATCCAACCATGATACTATTAGTTCACTAATATTACTCATTAAAAATTACTAACCAAAAATCATAGGGATGTCTACAACAAAAATACTTTTTCATACAAAAATTACCCAATTTTGAAAACATTGGATATTAACTTCTCGGAATGAATCAAACACCTTGTGAAATCATCACAATATTACTTCTAGATCACACCAATAATGAAAACCCACCATTTGCAGACCTATTTCAAATCTTCATATCATGAGTTTTTTTATTTCAAATAATCAATAATTTTGTTTATGTTTTTTAGAATTTAATAACATGCATGGAAGAGGATCCATTTATAAGAAAATTTCCTCCCTTACAAATGTTATTTTTTATATATAGTTTGTTATTGGTGAATTTATCCCAATTAATAGATTTGATGAAGAACATGGACATATTTCTCACTCTATGACATTTTGGGATTTCATATACACAATTAAATACAATAATTTTATAGACCAACTTTTTTTGGTATATAAATTCACTTCATCAAAAAATAATTTAAATAGAATGAGGTCCAATATAATTTATGGATCTTTTTCAAATGAGGCCACCATGAAAACTTGGAGCTTCATCTATTTTGCCTCTATGGAATAGTCTAATTCTAATCACAATCCAGTACACCAAGATATTCTCACTAATGAATGAATCCTCTAGTACCTTTTAGGTTGAATAATTCATGGGTTCTTCATCATGAAAATGTTAATCATTTTCATTTCATATGGACCATAGTGGATTATAAAGAAAATTATTTGGATTGTATTGTGAAGCATAATTTTTTTAATAGATGGTTAAAATAATGGAAAATGAATTGTTTGAGCAAATTAGGCAGTGATATTGACTCTTTTGAAAACTCTATTCATCTCCTTCATCAGTCTATCATAAATATTGACTTCTCCATAAGACATTATCAAGTTGTTAATTTATCATCTTAGTAAACAATTCATCTTAATATCATGGAAAAAACAAATATGAACTACTTAAGAACAATATGGACAAATTATGGGGGAAGAGACAATAAATTTATCCTATAAATTCAAATATCTTGAAGTCTTAATAATCCTCTTTCCCTTATAAGGAATGTTGATCAACTTTTGGAGGAAAGACATTCTCTTCATAATAATGTTATCTATTAATATGATAATCATTTAAATATCCCCATTATTAATGGATGTGATAGATGAAATCATTTATAGATTATAAAGTATTAAATATTATAACACTATAACATCAATTCCTCGTGAATTTGAAATAAAAGTGGTAGATCTTGTAAAAAATGTTGGGAGTTCTCTTAGACCTGATGGATTCACAAATAATTTTTTCCAAATGTGCTGAGATTTAATTCAGTATGATTTTTTAAAGTGTTCATTCATTTAATAAAAGTTGGGTTCCTAATAAATGGTATAAATGATCAATTTCCTGCACCTGATTTCAAATGTGGAAAGTGAAAGAGATATCAGTCAACACAGACAGGTTGGGCTTATCAACAGTATTTATAAAATGTTTGGAATAATTTATTTGAATAGGCTCACCACTATATTTAAAAAAGTATATCATGGAATCAATTTGTCTTTATCAAAGGGGGAAACATTCAATACTATCACATTAATACCATAGAATGTGTTACTCTAATCAAGAAACTAGTAGATGTTGTAATATTTCACTAAATATTTATGTTAAAAAATATTTTTACATAATGGACTAGGGTTTTATTAGTAAGGAATTAATTTTCATTGGATTTGATGTGAGGTTGTTCCATTGAATAAAATATATTATATACAATTACCAAATTTCAATTCTCATCAGTGGATCCCTAAAGGGATACCTAAGTTGTTCAAGAGGGGTTATAAAAGGGGACCCCCTCTCTACAGTTGTCTTTACTATTGTAGAATATTACCTTAGAATACTACTTCATAACATGATTGAGAAGGGTTAATTGAAGGCCACCAAGGAATATATTAGCATATATAATCATTCACATTTAATTAATTCCAATAATATTATTATTTTCACCCAATGTAGTATGATAAATATCATAAATAACAAAATAAATATCTTTATTATGAAAAGTGTTCAAGGGAAGAGATTAGTAAGAATAAATCATTCATCTACTTCTGAAAACAAATTTATAACTCCACTAAATTGAGTATAATAAGTGATCATAGAATTAATGAATGAAATTTTCTTCTCATATACCTATTGATATCCATGTTTTCAGGAAGTATGCATGCCGACTACAATAATGAAACTTTCAGACAAATTGACGAATCATAGTCGCTTGGAATGGTTTGTCTCAATCAATGTTAGGAAAAAATTTCCATTTTAGGAAAACAATTTTTTCTAAATTTGTTTATTAAATTATCGTGTAAAAATGTAGTTACCTGTGACTAAAAATAATCAATACCACTATCAAGAACACATCTTTAAGTGAAATCATTATGCAAGAAAGTGTTATCAAAGTTCCTTCAAATAAATGTTTTAATCCACATGGTCTCAGAGGCTTTGGATTATAAAATACCTACCTCATAATTCACTCAATTAAATAAAATATTATATGGAGCCCAATCAATGATCATTTAAATTCATTTTTCTTCCTTGAATCTTTATTCAATGGAAGATTGAAATCTAGAAATTCAAACTATGATTATTAATCCATTTTTACTTATTTGAATCTTATATTCCAATGAATTTATATCGAATACCATTGGCTTGATAAAAAAATTAATATCACATATTTTTAATCAATAACTTGAAATAAATTCCACTGGTTCATAATCTTGAGTCATTTTCTCCTATGGAATATTTGAGTATTAAAATCAAAGATCAAATGGATTTCCATGAAAACCTTCTAAATTATTTTTGATCCACCATGAATTTTTATGTTTCTTAAATTGGATTATATGATGATTTGGGTTCCGATATTATATTTAATCACAAATAGATGCTATTATATAAGAATGATAACTAGGGTACTCATAGTTGGTTTGGTTCTCTATGTAAAAATGGGATCTTTTATCCATATTTTCACTAATATAAATTATTTCTTTCTGAATGACTGATGTTGATTTTGGCCTCCAATTTGTGGGTTTATCATTCTACATGAGGAGAGATTGTTACCATCATCATAAAGAGAATTTGAATCATATTTTTCTAATTTATTACATACCCTTATTAATTTGTAATATTTGTTTTCACTTTTTAGAACCAACGCATTCATAAAGACTCGATTATTGTCCACCTCAAATATTTTTTCAAACTCGTTCTATTTTAGTATCTGAAAATCCTCTTTATTATTCATGTTATAAACTTATTCACATCATATGGACTTGTAGGAATAAAATGATATATAAGAAAGTATCTTTTAAAATTTAATCTTCTATAATAAAAATCATCACAGCACTGTAGAATGAAAATTCACTTCAATTTGGATAATATGACAATCATGTAAATTGCATTGCATTTTTTAGGATTCTCAACATTACTGGTAATTTATTATCTTATTTAGGTAAGTTTTATGTTAATTTTTATTCATAATTTGTGTTTTTGACTCATTTTTTCTCTGATGGAGCCTCTAGGAGAAAATCCGGGCACAATGGGATTTTTTACTTTTTTAAATAGGTCATAAAAGAGATTTCATAATCTACCATTATGGATCTTGGAGAACATCCAATTACATGGAAGTAAAGATTCATGGATTTAACATGGAATTCATCATGTAAGTAAACTGGGGTTGAAAAATTTTAGGGAAAGTGTTTGTTAGTACAATAATTTTTTGTATTTTAAAACCGGTGGCATTGAACTCACTTAGAGGATGAAATATAGATAAGAAAAATACTTGGATGTTATCTCATGAATAAAAAATTTCATCATGCATTTCTTTAATGAATATAAATCATTTTTAGATGATATATAAATAAAAGGGATGGGGTAATTGATTTCAGTTTTTCTAATTCCCTTACCCCAATTCAGAAGAGATCTATTAGGATTTCTGTGGTTTCGAACCAAAAAGAAGATGATGTGATCACAGATGGAAGTTGTGACATATAGTGGGGAGATGCCCTATGGTAATAGATTCATGATGGTGATGGTGCAGATCACATATACCATCCATGTTTTTGTATGCAGTGGTTGAATGTATGATCTATGCCTGATCTTCCTATGACGTGTGTGGGGTGGCAGCGATCTTGCTGCGGCAGTGGTCTGCAGTCAGAAAGAAAGCGATGATGTTTGTCATTGCAGTGCAATTTAATTTTTGCATGTGATAGAGATCGATTGGATTTCGATGTGATGATAATTATCAATCAATGATAATATTATTGAATATGTTTTTCCTGGTAGGAGGCATTAGTGGTGGGTTTAGGGTGTAAGAGAAGGAGGTGGGTCTAGATTCTCAGATCGGATGACAATGGCCTGTGTGACATGGGATGTGGTTGTGTGGATGATCATCAGTGGGGAGTGCGGTTGCATGAGAAATTAGGACATATGGGTAATCATCTAGGGCATGGGATTCTGGTAATCCATTTTGATTAGGTCTATGGGTCTTTGGGCCTCTGTGCCATGACATTTGTAGTGGGTTTTTCCATTGGACGCTTGGGACACAGTATGTTAAGGCCTATGTGACTTTGGGTCTTCATTTATGGGACGATTTCGTTGTTAACCAATTCAAAAGCGGATTGTTTTTTTATCTTTTTTAATATAGGGGCTTCCCCCCACCTTCATCGATCTAATTCCTTTACTAAAGAGCTGATTCCTCATTTCTAATGAGATAAGTGTAAAATAACTTCATTTAGACTATAGTAATAATTATTTTTCAATAATTTTAGTAGGATTTTCTTGCGGGTACATCCTTATGTAAATTTAAAAAGCTTATATATGGTTCATCAATGTTTATTTAAGAGGACAAGTGACTCGCCAATGGGACATGTTATATATTTAAACAAAATTCCATTCAATTGGATGTCGGTATGACTTTTATTAACAGTAAATCCATTTAAAAATATTTTTTTTAGAAAAAATACATTAATGTATTATTTGAATATTTTCACATAATTAGTCTTTGAAAGAGACATTAGATGAATAGAATTAAAATATAAAACTTTCCAATATCACAATTATTATATATATATATATATATACGAAAATAGCACGAAACACAATAATTCATCCAAATTATATTACTTTTAATATTTATAAAAGTATTTATTTTATTTTTGTTTTAATATATTAAAACATTTTTTGAATTTCATAACAACATTCTATAATTATTAATATAAATATATTAAAAATAATTACCATGATAAAGGAAATTAAATTATCTTTCAAATAATTTTTTAAATTGATCATTACCCCTTTTATCCTTATTAATATTTATTAGACATACTAAATTCGACGTAGTGAGATTAATTTTTAGACTTATACAAAACTAATATAAAGGCCATGATAATAGAAAAAGGGTATCAACTATCCATATTTTAGAAAAATTGATGAGAATGGATGAAATCCAGTCATATAATAGGAAAAGTAAAGTTTTAGTGATATTTCAAAGCATTATCCCAAGGTTTTATCCATGTTTTACCCATTTTACCATTATAAAGGTGAAGAATATTTACCAAACATAGAATTAATATTTATAAAAAAGAAAAATAGTTAAGTAAATTTATCATCTTTATTTACAATATGTAATCTAATTTTCATGATTCAATTTCTATATGTTATAGAAATTCATTTTTAAAATTTTAAGTGCAAAACATGTCGAGAGCCATTTTTTTAAATGTACATTTTACCTAAAAAATTTAATTATTTATTATGAAACGCCTAAAAAACATAAAATGAATTTTATAATATTTTACTAAATATATAATAAATTTTTATAATTAAAATAATTTATTAATTATGATTAATTTAATTTATTAAAATTAAAACACATCATGTGAATTAAAATTATTATTTTATAATATCATATATTTAATATTATAGTTTTTTCATTTGAAATAAATTTATTACAAATAAATTAATTTTATACATGTATAAATTATTTTTTATTATGAAATTATTCTTTATGAAACCCTCTAATTCAATATATAAATGATACCTTTCACAATACATAAAAATATTTCTAATGTGTGGCATGATTTTTTTAAACGATGCGATATATGTAAAGAAATATTTCGATGAAAAAAGTAGAAAAATATCCTAAAATCATGAGGTTTTACATTTTAAACACATTAAAAATGAATTTATGTGTAGAAATTCAATTATTATGATACTAAAGATGATGATTTTTCTATTTTAACACATCATCGAGTTCCCATATAGCTTCTATAAATTTCAGATTCCTATAGAGAAACACAACCAATTGTGTGTGTTTCTTTCTCAGGACATTATCAATGATATTGATAATTTCTACATGTTTTTCTTCATTGAAAAGATCATTCCCTAGTTTTACAACCTCTATGATTGGTACATGTAATGTATCAGGCATGTAAAACCTCAATAGGGATACATGGAACACATCGTGAAATTGAGAGAGGTATGGTGGAAGCACTAGATGATAATAAAACATCCCTTATAAATCATGAATCTCAAATGGGGAAATATACTTTGGGTTCAACATTCTACCCATTCCAAATCCCATACAATTTTACCCTGGGGATATTTATAGAAATATCATCTCCCCAATTTCAAATTCTATATTTTAGCAATCATTGTATGATTAAGATTTTTATTGACTCTAAGATTCCTAGAAGTATTTGTAAATGAATTTACCTTTCTCTTACATTTCCTTAGTTATGTTAGGTAGAGATATATTTATTTCTCTAGTTTAATCCCAACATGTTGGAGTTCTAAACATTCTTCTAAATAGAGCATCATAATAAGTCTTCTGAATTCTTGAGTGAAATCTATTGTTTTATGAAAGAAAGACATGATAATGGAGTGGATCAAAATAATTTTTTTAGTAAAATAACAAGATCTATTCATATACTCTAGGGTTTGAAGGGTTCCCACGGAGTGAATATCTATTTGGCAAGAATAATAAGTAATAAAACTCATCATTAAATGATCATACATCAAAACAATTCACCAAAACAACAAGGTAAATCTTGTATATCTATGATATATAGAAGAATATAGTACATCATGAAACCTCCCACATCATTATTTTATATTTTATGAATCCTATTATGAGACAAATACTCTCTGATGGAAATTGTGTATAATAACATTAAAAGGGGATTGACTACAACTCAAATTGCATTTGTCCCATTAGATGATTTTGGAAGCCCAATGATGAAATCCTTTTTAAAATTCAAATTTTCGAATTAGAAACATTAAATGATTATAACACCTCTTTAAAATTCTTTCTCTTAGAGTTATCTTTTTAATATACTAGTAATCTGGATACATTCTCTACAACCTCTCTCTCTATGTTTTCCCAAATGAAATTATCTTTTATATAATTAGTAATCATATTACTTATGATATGAATAATGAATAATGAAGTGTGAGAATAATAAAATAGCTTATAAATCATGTATAGACCATATGTGAAACATTCATTATTCATGAACCTTTTCATTTCATCATAATAATGGTTGAATTCAATAATATTTCTCACCTTCATTTGCATCACTGTATCTTTTTTTACCACTTAAATCCTCCCATGGATATATAGTTGAAACTAATATAATAAATATAGGATTTATCCCATTCCTTTTAAATTTAGGACTCCAACCATTTGAAATCCATAAATATTATAAATTCTTGGATAATTATCGGGGATGATTATAGATGAACATTTACTTTGAGAGTATCTTCAACATTTTTTCATTCCCATGGGGGTAATGTATTTAATAATAATAATCATTAATCAATAAAAAACATCTTTTGTGGATCATTTTCAAACCTTTCTAAGTGATTATATATTTTCAACTTTTATGATTATTATATATATAATTCACTTACATAGGATAAATTCAATATGTAAAACCCAACATGAGATTCCACTTACACTAAGAGAATTCAAAATCCAAACGGTGTATCAACTTGCACTCGCACATCAAAGAACATTAAGAAGAATATATTACACCCGACCAGAAAAAGTAAATATTGTATATACACATAACACAAATAAATTTTGTAAGAAACTATCAATATATTATACTCCATAATACATGAACGAACAACAGTAATGATATTTCCGAAAATTAAATTGCTAAATCAATCTTCAAGGTACAATTACAGTAATTAAATGTATGTTTCATTTAACCTGATGTTTTTATTCAAATATTTCATCCACATATAGCACATTAATGTTCATGAAAATGTGTATATTCTACACATGTAGATGAATATATAGAAGCTACCTATACATGATCATATGCAATAAGATATGGAACCAATGTCCTCTAACCCAAAACTAGTCCAACATCAGTCAATTATGGGTGCTATATATGAAATTTTATAAAATTGAATGATGTTGGGTATTAGATAGATTTTTATAGTTCATAGAAAGAATTTAATTAGTTTATATTGAAATCATAACACAATATAAAATATTGAATCAAATATATTCTAGTTTGTAGGCCAAGATAACACTACAACATTATTCTATATAAAAAATGAAAATGATACAACATCATCCATAGAATTATAATTAGTCCATGTAACAATAACAAGGGTCAATGTAATTTCATGATGTACAACTATAAAAAACTCAGTTTTTCATTGCATAACCTATTATATCCTCAATGAAATTTTATGGATCCTCATAAATAATAGATGGAATTATATATTTTTATATAATTTCATGACAATTATCTTGTGTCTTCTCAGGGAATAGAGGTGTTGAGATGGAGTTTGGAAGTATTTCAGAGTCATGAAGAGGGCCTTAGACCTCTCTATATATAAGGCCCCAGCCATAAACCTTACTTAATATTTAATTAAATGAGTAATTCACATTGAAAATCTTTTCAGGTTTAGAGTTTTAGAGAATTAGGACATAACTATTACATCTCAAAAGATTACAAAGTAGTCGCTTCTACTAAATTTCCATAAAATAAAAACTCTTTAAAACAAACATGTATAGTTCCATGTTTTAGGTAGCATGACTTTCCCTTGATCCCATCCTTGACCTTATTCTATGCTATGTCCTGTGAAAAACATTTCAAAAACTTGGGATGAGCATAAGAAGCTCAGTAAGGGATACACAAAGAATGAAAACTGTTAGATTTTAAAAACAACAAGTAAACCATGAATACTTTATCAATGTAATACTTTTCACCTTCATGAAGTAGTAAAAACATTTCACTGAAAAAAAAGTATCATTACTTACCTTTTTTGTAACCAAAGGATTACCATAAAACCCATATAAAGAACACATAACATATATAAAGGTAACTTGGGACATAAACATACTTAAGTGGAATAACCATACGGTCGACTTCCACACATATCACTTAATGGAATAGCCATACGGCCAATTTCCATACATACTTAATGGAATAACCATACGGCCGACTTCCGTACCCAATGCATTGGAGGTTATAACGTAACCACCCGTCCTGGTATTCACGGAACCACCCGTCATATGGTTTATAACGTAACCACCCGTTAAAATGTACAAGTACCAATATAAAATCATAAAACATAAAACCAATATAAAGGAATGATAACATTTCCACATCACAATATATCATAATAGAATCCTTTATCAAAACCATTTTCAAAACCATTTAAAACATTTAATAAAGAGATTTTTGAATCAAAGTGTCCCATACCACCTTGAAGCTTAAAATTATAAACCATTAATATCCATATAAATAAATCCTTAAAACCATTTTGAAAACATGGATATTAATAAGAAAAAATAATTAAAACATTTAAAACGATATTTTGGTTAAAGGGGTTTTACCAAAATTAGAGACACTTGAATACAATAATTGAGGAATAACATATAGTCAGAACTTTATAATATCATGAGAATAAATTTATTCATGATATAATAATCCAAATGACAGTATATACACCATATAAGAGTGAATTGGTTCATAACAACAATGAACCATCAATAGAAATGTCAAATGTGATGAAATCCCTTATAAACAAGGTATCCTTAAATTAAGGACAAATGAACCTCAGAAATATGTGTGACAAATATAAATACACCCAATATAAGTGGATATTAAGTGTAAAACAATAAAAGGTCATTCACACATATTCAATGGATGACATATTCAATGACTACATGTTGAACCCAAAGAAATCGAAATTGGGTTAAAAAGTTCCCTTGACAGCCTAACGGCATCACATCAAAACGAGTTGATGAGAGATAAAAAGTGTATCTCATCACTTGGACATAAAATTTACATCAATAAGGATATATGATATCATATCCCAACATAACAATATGTAAATTAAAAGACCCAAAAAAGAAGTCTTTTAAAAAAGAGGAGGGTGAAAGGTTCCCTTACAGACTTGGGTATCTTTCAAAACATACACCCCATGAAATAAGGACAATAGATCATTGATGTAAATACTTATAAATGAAAGTATATTACAAAAAGAGTAGAATAATGAGCAGTACATACACCACTCAATGGAATTTGTGGCAAATGTAGCATTAATCTCACGAGAATAAAAGTGAGATGAAAAATCTCTTACGAAAACTCGGCAGCCTAAAGGCGCCACTTAAAACTTCCAAAATGGATTGATGAGAGAGAATAGGGTCTCTCATCACATGAACATGAAAATTAAAGTATGATTAATATAAAAGAACATCCCAATAACAATAAATATGAGCTTTAAAAGGAATGACATAAAAGAGTGTACTTAAAAAGAAAGAGAGGTGTAGGATCCCTTACCTCGGGTCTGACTTGACTCGATCGTTCTTTAATCTCCTGAATAATAAACGTGAGTTAATTAATACTTCCTTAAGAACCTTTTTAAAGTTCATTATTCCTTTTATATCACTTATTACCATGTTATAAACATTATTTAATCATTTAAGTTAATCATGATTGTTTTGTCGATATTTGGTTCTTAAGTCGAAAGTGGACTTCTTACAATTACATGTTGTTCGTGTGGTCAAAAGTTCTTCATATCCAAAAATGACATTCCTGATTTGGATATCATATATATCATATATATCCAGCATATACATGTATTTATAAAATCACATAATCATTTAGAGTAAAGAAATGAAATTCACCGTTCATGAAGACGGTAAGCCGTACGTACGCATGAACGCTACATTCATTTCTATGTCATATTAATGGAATTAAAACTATATGAGATGTATGTATATTTTAATTCAAGAATTATATTAATCATTTAGATGTATCATACATCATATATATCCATTATATATATGTACTTATAATAGTACATTACATTTGGGGATAAGAAATGAAATGCACCGTTCGTGGAGACGGTAAGCCGTACGTATGCATGAACGCTACTTTCATTTCTATCTCATACATTAATGGAAATAAATAATAATTATATAGAGGTAAATAATAATTCCAGTATAACATCATATATAATAACATTAAATCCACCCTTTATACATCCCACGTATGGCATTAACGAATCACATCACTTTGAGGGGGCGGTAGTCCGCACTTCCTAAAATGAAGATATCACATATACCCATAATGGAAGCCATAGAGGTAATACACAAATGAAAAATAAATAAGCAAAAGTAAAACATAAACATATTATATATCATATATAAAAATAGTGACATCATAATGTCCATCTTTGAATGTGTTAAATGAGTATTGAACAATCATCGTTTCGGGAGGCACAATTTAGCCATCCACGGAAACCGTATGTTCTTTAACCATTTTATGTAGTTGTGTGAGAGTTTAGCTCGAATAAATCTTATCAAAAAATCCTAGTATATTGAATATACTGGTTTTGTTACAAAAGAAATAAATAAAAAGAGTTTAGAGGGTTGGAAAAGTAAAATAAAACAAATGAACATGAGAGAATGAATTACCTTTAAAAGTGTAACTCCTTTTGATTTGAGCCTAAAGGCTTCCTTTGAAAGGATTCTGCCCAAAGGGAATCCTCTAGGTTGAGGAGAGGGATGTGGAGAGAGTAAATGGGCAGGGGTTGGATGAGCTAAAAGCTTGAGGAGTGTATGAAATGAGGTAGAGGTGGGGGCATTTTATAAGAGGAGAGAAAGGCCACTTTTGGAAAGTAAGAAATATTACTTTATTTGAAAATTTGTTTCGGTTTTAAAAGATCCCACATTGATATAATTCGCGGATAAGGTGATAAGGGTTCGAAATCCACCCATACAATAAGTTTTGGACATGTGTAGTTCATAGATTTTACATTATCTTTCCATTTTATTTAAATCATCAAATAATGATGTCATCGCTGCATCATTATTATGTCATAAATAATTTATTTTATTTAATGTCTAAAAATTATAAAAAAATCACTATGATGTAGGAAATCCTTTTAGCTTTCCAATGACTATTTATAATCAAAATTTTGACTTGTGTAACCCCACCTAAAAACTGTTTTAGTAAAACAACTCATGTTTGTGTCAATTTAATTTTGACATTAAATAAAAATATATTATTGTCATTTTCCAACTAAAGTGGCTCCATGGGGTCCCCAAGTTGGCCCTAGGCTTTTTTTGTCGGACATGACTCACCCAATAGGTGTAGTACAAGTGTCATGGTGTTTTCACATTCTTATAATATAATTTTTATCTTAAATGACACTAATTACCTCTAATCGCGATTAATGAAAAAAAGTTACTATTCACCAAAAAATTATTTTCATCCCATTGAACCACATTTTACATACTAATGACAACCATGTATTTCGGATTTTCAAAAAATTCAATACACATTAGTGGTAAACTTTCATTTAACTGAAAAATCAGTTTGCTTGATTACCACTTAGTGGTTTCACTATTCATAAAAAATTGGAGTTTTTCAGAAAAATACCAAAACATCACCCTAAGCTATATTTGATATTCCGAATTCAAAAATGAAGTCCGTTTTACAAAATTCAAAACATATTATTCACATTAATTAATTTAACAATTAATTCCCACTGTCAGAGCAAAGAGCGTGTTTTTATAAAACAATAAGTATCAAAATATTGACAGTAGTTTAAGTCAGATTTCAAAGTGAAATTAATTCCAACGACCACTATTGGATTTAATGGTAAAAATATTTTCTAATTTCACTTTAAAACCAATTCAAAATATAATCAAATCATATAAATAAATTAGATTAAAAAGAGTTTTTGAATTAAAATACAACATTTTACACTATTCATTAAAAAAATGAACATTATCGGAAAGATACCAAAAATTTACACAAAGTAAATTTTGATGTCCCGATTCTTAAGAAGAGTTTTATTTGGTCCAATAGAATGTATAAGAGTGAAAAAAACTATATTTAATGATGGTTCACCATCAAAAGGCGATAAGAGAACCTATAGTGAAAACCAGGGCATATATGCCTAAAATTGAATTATTTCAGTATTTTAAGCATCTATCCTTTATTGGATAAATGTAAAAACATTTAAAAACATATATAATCATATTTTAGTTATTTCTATCCATTCCCGCCATTACAAAGGCTACATGTTAACTACCATTTAAAATAATATTATTTTATTATTAGAGTGCAACGTAAGATTCCCAAGAAACTCGTTGTTGCGTGTTAGGTACACCATCGAGCATAGCGTACCCTTTAAAGTCATTTAAATATTTTATTCACAAATATGGATAAATATGAAATGTCATATTCTTTATTTACCTGGGGTGTTACATCCTTCCCCCCTTTTGGGAATTGCGTCCTCGCAATTTTAAAATTGCGCTTGGAAACATCCATGAAAGTCCCACATCAGAACAAAAGTGGGTAAAACAAACACTTTAAAATAAAGAGAGATAAGTACAAAGGTCACTCGAGTTAACCCATACTAGGATTCCAAGTATGAAAATATGGACCTGGAGGAAAAAAAAAGGGTCATGTTCTTATGGAGAGTGATAGAAAACATGTTTAGGAGAAAGTTAACCACGATAAAATCACAAACTTGTGATGGGTTAAACTGTATTCAATTCCCCAGTAGGAAAAGTTAATAGACAATATTTTTGTTTTAAGTTAAGTTTTACTGAGGAATTTATTCATAAGGAAAAATAATCACTTATCATATTGACTTTCAACTTTTATTAGATTCCTTACACAAACTCATATTTTCTCCAAAAGACGAGTATTTAAGAAGACTTGTTCACATTAAGAATACTATAATCAACTTCTAGAGAATCACCTAATCCACAAAATAGAACTATATACTTCCCATGTCTTTAGACTTTAACCAAAACCAAATCCAAAAAGGCTAGTACAAGATCAGATAATCTAGAAAAGGATAACCCTTTATAAAAGGAAAATCTATTCTTAATCTCCAAAATTTTTCCAACAAAACCCAAAGTTAAATGAGGACCATTCTATAATCAATTTGTCCATAAAATTCTTCAAAGTAAACCAATATAAGATTGAAACCCAAATATTTGAAGGATTTAGTCGCATAGTCTTCCAAGATAAATCGTAACATTTATCTCCAAAAAATATCAGTTGCTCCTAATGTCTCGTTTTGAAAAGTAATTAACCTAATCACATATCCTCCATGATAGGTTAATCATTTTCATAAATAACTCAAAATAAACTTTCTCTTAATTCATAAAATCATATAACTAGAATGAATCAGTCAAACTAACCAGGGACATCACGTAGTCTAGTGGTAGGCGATAAATACCAGTCGCACATTGGTTGTAGGTTCGATTCCCGCAGCTTTGTCCGACGCGACGGGATGTCACACGGTCTACGTGTTGTCCTTTTTCCAAAACTATATAATTCTTAAAACATTCCCCAAAATGAGATAAAATCTACAAGAATAATAATAACATATTTTAACCTCATGTTTATCTCATTCATTTCATTTTCCATCATATCATAGAGTAACCCATAATTACCTAAAAATTAAGTATCATATAAACCCTAATGGTTACCTTAATAATTATTACCTGGATTTCCACATCGGGTTGGCCATCTCGTACATGATGCATTAGAGAAATCACCAAGGTTTTAGTGGTGGATCATGACTCCTTGATATTTGGTTTAGAAAAACCACGAGTTTCCTCATTGAATCCTCCATTTTATCTAGTATCTTAATCAGAGAACCACCAAAGTTTCCTTCAAACTTGTTGTCTCTTTGGTGCCTGCAAGATCCATCCATTCACTAAAAATAGAAATGTCAGTGTGAGTATATCAACAAAACCATCATGTACTAATGAGGAAGGTAAACACTAAGATACACATACTCATTCACATTATCTAAAACTAGGACTCTTTTTGAAATCCTAACCATTATGGTAATGTCACTTATTCTTAAAGAATACCCTAACCTCTAAAGTTATCTAAACCGACCTCTAATACCAACTATAAGGACCCAGCCTTAAACCTTACTTAATATTGAATTAAATGAGTAATTCACATTGAGGATCTTTTCAGGTTTAGAGTTTTAGAGAATTAGGACATAACTATTACATCTCAAAAGATTATAAAGTAGTCGCTTCTACTAAATTTCCATAAAATAAAAACTCTTTAAAACAAACATGTATAGTTCCATGTTTTAGGTAGCATGACTTTCCCTTGATCACATCCTTGACCCTATTCCATGCTATGTCCTGTGAAAAACATTTCAAAAACTTGGGATGAGCATAAGAAGCTCAGTAAGGGATACACAAAGAATGAAAACTGTTAGATTTTCAAAACAACAAGTAAACCATGAATACTTTATCAATGTAATACTTTTCACCTTCATGAAGTAGTAAAAACATTTCACTGAAAAAAAAGTATCATTACTTACCTTTTTTGTAACCAAAGGATTACCATAAAACCCATATAAAGAACACATAACATATATAAAGGTAACTTGGGACATAAACATACTTAAGTGGAATAACCATACGGTCGACTTCCACACATATCACTTAATGGAATAGCCAAACGGCCAATTTCCATACATACTTAATGGAATAGCCATACGGCCGACTTCCGTACCCAATGCATTGGAGGTTATAACGTAACCACCCTCCTGGTATTCACGGCACGACCCGTTATATGGTTTATAACTTAACCACCCATTAAAATGTCCAAGTACCAATATAAAATCATAAAACATAAAACCAATATAAAGGAATGATAACATTTCCACATCATAATATATCATAATAGAATCCTTTATCAAAGCCATTTTCAAAACCATTTAAAACATTTAATAAATAGATTTTTGAATCAAAGTGTCTCATACCACCTTGAAGCTTAAAATTATAAACCATTAATATCCATATAAATAAATCCTTAAAACCATTTTGAAAACATGGATATTAATAAGAACAAATAATTAAAACATTTAAAACGATATTTTGGTTAAAGGGGTTTTACCAAAATTAGAGACACTTGAATACAATATTTGAGGAATAACATTTAGTCAGAACTTTATAATATCATGAGAATAAATTTATTCATGATATAATACTCCAACTTACAGTATATACACTATATATGTGTGAATTGGTTCATAACAACAATGAACCCTCAATAGAAATGTCAAATGTGATGAAATCCCTTATAAAGAAGGTATCCATAAATTAAGGACAAATCAACCTCAAAAATATGTGTGACAAATATAAATACACCCACTATAAGTGTATATTAAGTGTAAAAAAACAAAAGGTCATTCACACATATTCAATGGATGACATATTCAATGACTACATGTTGAACCCAAAGAAATCGAAATTGGGTTATAAATTTCCCTTGACAGCCTAAAGGCATCACATAAAAACGAGTTGATGAGAGATAAAAAGTGTATCTCATCACTTGGACATAAAATTTAAATCAATAAGGATATATGATATCATATCCCAACATAACAATATGTAAATTAAAAGACAAAACAAAGAAATCTTTTAAAAAAGAGGAGGGTGAAAGGTTCCCTTACCGACTTGGGTATCTTTCAAAACATACACCCCATGAAATAAAGACAATAGATCATTGATTTAAATACTCATAAAAGAAAGTATATTACAAAAAGAGTAGAATAATGGGAAGAACATACAACACTCAATGGAATTTGTGGAAAATGTAGTATAAATCTCACGAGAATAAAAGTGAGATGAAAAATATCTTACGAAAACTCGGCAGCCTAACGGCGCCACTTAAAATTTCCAAAATGGATTGATGAGAGAGAATAGGGTCTCTCATCACATGAACATAAAAATTATAGTAAGATTAATATAAAAGAACATCCCAATAACAATAAAGATGAGCTTTTAAATGAATGACATAAAAGAGTGTACTTAAAAAGAAAGAGAGGTGTATGATACCTTACCTCGGGTACGACTTGACTCAATCGTTCTTTAATCTCCTGAATAATAAACTTGAGTTAATTTATACTTCCTTAAGAACCTTTTTAAAGTTCATTATTCCTCTTATATCACTTATTACCATGTTATAAACATTATTTAATCATTTAAGTTAATCATGTTTGTTTTGTCGATATTTGGTTCTTAAGTCGAAAGTGGACTTCTTACAATTACATGTTGTTCGTGTGGTCAAAGGTTCTTCATATCCAAAAATGACATTCCTGATTTGGATATCATATATATCATATATATCCAGCATATACATGTATTTATAAAATCACATAATCATTTAGAGGAATGAAATGTAATGCACCGTTCATGGAGACGGTAAGCCGTACGTATGCATGAACGCTACTTTCATTTCTATGTCATATTAATGGAATTAAAACTATATGAGAGGTATGTATATTTTAATTCCAGAATTATATTAATCATTTATATGTATCATACATCATATATATCCATTATATATATGTACTTATAATAGTACATTACATTTGGGGATAAGAAATGAAATGCACTGTTCATGGAGACGGTAAGCTGTACGTACGCATCAACGCTACTTTCATTTCTATCTCATAAATTAATGGAAAGAAATAATGATGATATAGAGGTAAATAATAATTCCAGTATAACATCATATATAATAACATTAAATCCATCCTTTATACATCCCACTTATGGCATTAACGAATCACATCACTTTGAGGGGGCGGTAGTCCACACTTCCTAAAATGAAGATATCGTGTATACCCATAATGGAAGCCATAAAGGAAATACACAAATGAAAAATAAATAAGCATAAGTAAAACATAAACATATCATATATCATATATAAAAATAGTGACATCATAATGGCCACCTTTGAAGGTGTTAAATGAGTATTGAACAATCATCGTTTCGGGAGGCACAATTTCGCCATCCACGGAAACCGTATGTTCTTTAACCATTTGATGTAGTTGTGTGAGAGTGTATCTCGAATAAATCTTATAACAAAATCCTAGTATATTTAAGATACTGGTGTTTGTACAAAAGAAATAAATAAAAAGATTTTAGGGGGTTGGAGAAGGAAAATAAAACAAATGAACATGAGAGAATGAATTACCTTTAAAAGTGTAACTCTTTTTGATTTGAGCCTAAAGGCTTCCTTTGAAAGGATTCTGCCCAAAGGGAATCCTCTAGGTTGAGGAGAGGGATGTGGAGAGAGTAAATGGTCAGGGGTTGGCTGAGCCAAAAGCTTGAGGAGTGTGTGAAATGAGGTAGAGGTGGGGGCCTTTTATAAGAGGAGAGGAGGGCCACTTTTGGAAAGTAAGAAATATTACTTTATTTGAAAATGTGTTTCGGTTTTAAAAGGTCCCACATTGATATAATTCGTGGATAAGGTGACAGGGGTTATAAATCCACCCATACAATAAGTTTTGGACATGTTTAGTTTATATATTTTACATTATATTTCCATTTTATTTAAATCGTCAAATAATGATGTCATCGCTGTATCATTATTATGTCATAAATAATTTATTTTATATAATGTCTAAAAATTATAAAACAATCAATATGATGTATTAAATCTTATTATATTTCCAATGACTATTTATAATCAAAATTTGGACTTGTGTAACACCACTTAAAAACTGTTTTAGTAAAACAACTCATGTTTTTGTCAATTTAATTTTAACATTAAATAAAAATATATTATTGTCATTTTCCAACTAAAGTGGCTCCATGGGGTCCCCAAGTTGGACCATGGCTTGTCTTGGTCGGCCATGACTCACCCAATATGTGTAGTACAAGTGTCATGGTGTTTTCACATTCTTATAATATCATTTTTACCTTAAATGACACTAATTACCTCTAATCGCGATTAATGAAAAAAAGTTACTATTCACCAAAAAAAAATTTCATCACATTGAACCACATTTTACATAATAATGACAACCATGTATGTCGGATTTTCAAAATTCAATACACATTAGTGGTAAAATTTCATTTAACTGAAAAATCAGTTTGCTTGATTACCACTTAGTGGTTTCACTATTCATAAAAAATTCGAGTTTTTCAGAAAAATACCAAAACATCACCCTAAGCTATATTTGATATTCCGAATCCAAAAATGAAGTCCGTTTTACAAAATTCAAAACATATTAGTCACATTAATTAATTTAATAATTAATTCCCGTTGTCAGAGCAAATAGCGTGTTTTTATAAAACAATAAGTATCAAAAGATTGACACTAGTTTAAGTCTGATTACAAAGTGAAATTAATTCCAACGACCACTATTGGATTTAATGGTAAAAATATTTTCTAATTTAACTTTAAAACCAATTCAAAATATAATCTAATCATATAAATAAATTAGATTAAAAAGAGGTTTTGAATTAAAATACAACATTTTACACTATTCATTAAAAAAATGAACATTATCGGAAAGATACCAAAAATTTACACAAAGTAAATTTTGATGTCCCAATTCTTAAGAAGAGTTTTATTTGGTCCAATAGAATGTATAAGCGTGAAAAAAACTATATTTAATTATGGTTCGCCATCAAAAGGCGATAAGTGAACCTTTAGTGAAAACTCGGGCATATATGCCTAAAATTGAATTCTTTCCGTATTTTAAGCCTCTATCCTTTATTGGATAAATGTAAAAACATTTAAAAACATATAAAATCATATTTTATTTATTTCTATCCATTCCCGCCATTACAACGACTAAATGTTAACTACCATTTAAAATAATATTATTTTATTATTAGAGTGCAACGTAAGATTCCCAAGAAACTCGTTGTTGCGTGTTAGGTACGCCATCGAGCATAGCGTCCCCTTTAAAGTCATTTAAATATTTTATTCACAAATATGGATAAATTTGAAATTTCATATTCTTTATTTACCTGGGGTGTTACACTATAGGTCACTACTTCCTAGTGTTGACTATGGTGGTAGGGGTTTTGGGTTGTTTAGGGGAGTTTAGGTTTTAAAAATCCATAACCACAACATGTATGTGGTTCTATATGTTCTTTTAGTCCTGATGAATTATATATCTTTGAAATGGGATAGTGGATGTTCCCAATGTGGGTGCGGTGTTGGTCATAACACTTTGAGAGATCTCTTATTAAAAACAAGCCATATGAAATTTGATTAGAATGATTTTTTAATCCAAGTTATAGGAAAATATTTTATAATCTGGTAAAATTTAACATGGGAAATCATTTTTAGTCTATCATACTGAAGAAGAAACAAAACTAAAGACATGTTATGATAGAAGTCATTGTGGAATTCTGAGCCAATTTTAAAATACTAAAATAAACTTCAATATCATAGATCATTACCGAATAAAAGAAGATGTGTTATTATAATTAATAGGGGTCTTAAATGTTATATTGAGTTTATTATTACACTAATAATTTATCCATCCACGTTTATTAATCATTCGTTTAATTTTGAGATGCATTCATCAAACATTGGGAAAGTCATATTTCTCTCATTGATTCAGGACCCCTAAGAAGAGTTTCATCAACATGGTGTTCATTAGAACTCTTTGGGTATCTTATTTATTATTTCCATATATTTTCATCCTCTATTTTGAGGATATTGGAATGGATTTTGTATACGGAACCATATTATTTCCTTCTATATCACCCATTTTTGCATCATATATTAGTAATATGTTTCTGATTTCACTCACTATTTTGGTGGTTATTGAGCATAGTTTGATGTTTTTATGAGAATTTTAGATTTCGATAGCTTCTCTTTGGAATATTTGTGTTCCTTCTAGTGGTAATTGTAAATTTATAATCCGTTCATATGTGAAGAATGTTGACTTTCTAAATTTAGGAATGGTATTTATTGTCCCACCTTATTTTCTTTGAAATGAAAATGTTAGCATTCATTATACATTTGCATGACAGTTTTGTTAAATATAATAAATATTTAATTACCTTGAGGAATGATCATTGTATTTGGGTTGTAGAAATATCATGTTCTCATACAGTGACAATAGTTTGAATAATTTTTACTTGTAAATTTTATATATACATTTAAATTATATTATATAGATTTTTATGTGGTGTTCTTTCATGTTTTTCAGATGAAAATGGATAAGTAATATAATTTTGATAATGTTTCATGTATAAATATTTAAATTTTTATTTTATATTAAATTATTCTTATAACTATGTCGAAATCAAATGATACTTAAGGAATGTTTTTTGGAAAATATTCTTCCCTATGATACTAGAATTTGGATAAAATACAAGAATATGATATTATAATTTATAATAAAATAAAATGGTATTTTCAGTAAAAAATTTCTTCAATTATAGTTAGTGGACCATGAAGTTATTCTAGAATGAATATTTAAATAATTAATATCTTATAATAGTCGACGTGTTAAGTTTTATGTGGTTATAACAACTGAAAAATGAAGAAGATAATCTAATAAGATAATGAAACAGTTGTCCAATTAAGATAAATATATAAGTCCAAGGGATCTCATTTTTTGGTGATGACCAGATTCATTGGTTTTAGGGACTGTAATCTGTATTGACTCTATTTTTTTCTTCCATTCTACCTTGTGTGATTATTCTCAATGTTCTAGATTATATGAAATGTGATTTGAGATAGAAGAGATTATTGTTAGTGAGCCATGAAGAATGAGGTATGGGTTTATGGTAGTATATGATACCAATAAAGAATATATTCATGGGGGTATACATGACATTGTAGGGGAATTCACATTGACTATCAGATTCAGATATAGCATTGAATTTCCATCATTTTATTTTGTGTGGGGAAATTTTCTTGTTTAATTTTTTTGTTAATTTATAGATGGATGGTTTTTTTGTTTCTGTACTACTTTCCCCACTACATCTAGAATCTAACCATTATTAGTTATGAATATATTCATTGTTATCAAAGGATGATTCCTAGAGTACATGGACCTATGATATAATAATTATTAATAAATTTTATATCAAATGGTGTTCATGTAATGTCAGAATATAATTTATGATAATCTTGAGAAACCATGGGATTTGTTTTTTAAGCCTGATTTCCATGGGAATTAGTCAATTTTCTTGTTAAATAATTGATTGTGAAAAAAATAATTGTTAATTTGATGAATTAATGTGATGTGAATTTTTATTTGAGATAAATAAATGTTATCATTTTTCAATGATTATGCTTTCATAGGATATCTAGTCCATAACTATGGAATATAGGTTTTTTAGATATGATTGTTATAGTTAAGAGTAATATTTGGATTCTTCTCATCATGTGGTTGTGATATATAGTATATCCTTTATGTTATGTGATTTCAAATTCCAACCGATACATTTCTATAGGGTGACTGAAACTTAGTGTACATTGGGAGGGTTTTTCATCAATATCACAAATGTCAACAAATAGATTTATTACTACACACTCACTTCTTACTATCTTATTTGGATATTATTTTATGATGGTATTCATGGTTGTTATCTTTCCAATAACATTATTTAGAGGGATTTAATGGCTTATGGTTATTATCACACACATGTATTGTTTTATATTGTGTGCAATGGACTACAATTGGCATGTAACTCATATGTTGTTATAGTTTGAGTTATAATTTAAATCATATATGATGTGGTTACACTCATAACATAATCAATTAATATCTACAAATTCGGTAGGATTTGATGAGGTGTGGTGACTCATGTTTCCTTGAGATGATAAATTTTCCTAAGTTTCTTCAATGAAGCATACTTTTGTAGATTGATGGAACTAAACATATGTCATTATAGAAGATAATAAAAATAGAGGGTAACGAGTAGTGTGATACCATATTTGATATTGTATTAAATGAATACTTGTATGTGATACTTTGAGATGGATCCATAGTTAAACTATTGGCTCAACATACATTTTAAGGCAATGAGTCAGTTACACTTATTGTTCACTGGAGTTTCGTGTTATATCATAAAAGATTACGTCCTAGGGGTCGGGATTGATCCTACCGATTATATATATAATTATCTCCATGTGTATATAAATTATTATATAGGTTCTTATAAAATTGTTGGAGACCTAGAAAGATATTAATAACATGTGGGTTGTCCATGAGAACTTTTTAATTTCATGTTTCATGTTGAGTTTAATTTGGTACATATAGATTATTTATTAGTTGTTAGATTTAATAATATTAAATATATGCATCTTGGTAATTTTACAATTACATTGATCTTGATTTCTTGTGGGGGATCTTTCTTCTCACTCATTCCTCATTTTCATAAAATTGGGTAATTATTCCATTGTATTTATATGTTATAACATCGATGCTTGAATCCAACCCATGCCGTATTTGAGGTTCGATCCAAGAATCATTATACCCTCCCTTTATTGTCTTCCCAATAGTCATAACTATTAGGGTGGTGGTTATAAAAGAGTTATATAAAAGGCTGTTGTATGTGGGATCACATCATGTTTTGTGGTATGCTAAGGTGAGGAATGTAAATATTGGATTGGGAATGGTGTCTGGGATGTTTATTTTGTGATATAATCAAGGAGAAAATAAAAAACATAGATATTTAGGTCCCCATATTATTGGTTGAATGTACCATATATTTAGATAGCCTATAAAGAGATCTATTTTTGTTTGTAGTGTAGAGACCTAGGGAAGGATCATGTATCATTATTCCATTTCGTAGATTTTTCAAATTGGTATAAAATTGAATTAGGTTGATCTATAAAAAATAATTATTTTACATACCTAAAGAATTTCATAATATTGGATTATAATTCCCTATTAGTTTTTTGTTTTTCAGGTACGGATCCAAGATGAGGACCTTTTATATTTCTCATTGAATAATTTTTCAGTTGATGCCCGCATATTGTCATAGAGTTGAGGTAAATGACGATGAAACCTAGATGGGGAAACTTCTATGTATTTCAATTAAAATGTATATATAGTTATGAGGGATATATTTAAGACTTTTTTTAAACGACTTGTTGAAGGAGGCTATGATAGCCTTCCGATCGATCCGTTCACAAATGTGCATTAGGTTTCAATAGAGATAGCGATGCTGGGTGTCGCTACTAGGAATTGTTTTAAATAGTTCTTTAGGGATCTGAAGGAGATAGAAGTAATATTTTTTTAATTTACTATACTAGTTGCATTATTTGTTTCTTTATTAGAATATGAATATAAAGAGTCGCCATGATCTTATTACCCTATTATATGGTAATTATAGTGTATGGGGGTTTATGATCTATTTATGGAATATTATATGATATAATTCAGAACTATTTTCAGATGAAGAGGACATGGATATGAATTTGGATAAGTTATTTCTTCCATAGAGCCAATTTCTATTTACCCTATTTATGTTTGTAAAATATACTAAGTTTAGGAAAATAGGAGAGTTCATTAATAGGATGACTTATAAGACTATATCATCACACAAGGGGAGTCATAATTATTTCTCATGTGGATGTTCTATGATATAGTTTTCCTAGTTTCTTGGATTGAATAAATTTTATATAGGATGAAATATATCACATCCAACATCAACATATTTCTCCTGGAGTAGCGGATCTCAAGACACTACTAGGTAAAAAAATCATGTTATTTGGAAAGATTATAAGTTCATCAATGGAAATATCTATTGAAATTTATTAACAGGTATCATGTGGTATGAATTCAATTTTAGGTTCCACTATTGATGTATTCTCATTTACGGTGACAGTAAAACTATTCTCTAAGATTGGATGAGTATATTAGAGATAAGGAAGGAACATGACATCCCCGAGATACTCTTCATCTATTAATAAAATATTTCATATTAGAAGATGGTTTTTAGTAGGCCAATATATTATAGGAAGAAGTTTTTGGACTATTTTATAATCAGGAGTTTCCCGCACCATGAATTCAAAATGTTGTTCATGTACCTTTTTTTTCTTATCCACATGGGTGAATGATTTATTTTATTGAAGAGATACAAACTACATCATATCACCTACCTTAGTCTATTAATTAGGATCTGAAGGGGGGATTTTTGTTATATTGGGATATAGTACTCTAATTATATTTCAATTTTATATGTATTATGTTTATAGATATTATAAGGTAGCTTTCGAGAAGTACCACTCTTTTGGAGACATAATGTGTTTATAAATATAGATATATGAAAGAATTCATGGCATGGAATGGTTGAAATTTTTAGGCTATATATGATCACTTCAAGAGGTGTAAAATGTTATCTTGTGATGATGGATAGGATTCAACATTCAACAGTTATAATGTCCCTTATATAGGTTAGAAGAAATATTCTATCTTTTGTTTCTTTGATGGATGAACTTATTCATAGTTCATTGGAAATTTAGTTGATGATGTTCCCATGTGTTGTTGAAGTGTACCTTGATAAATTTATTTAAGAAGATTGTGGATTTATCCCCTATATTGGAGATAATGTTAGGGATATTTGTTTAGAAAAACGCTTCTCTACTCTTGATATCTCATTATATGAAGGAACCGTGTATGTTATGAAAGTAATGAGTGTAGATTGATGCCATTTTTTATTTTGGGTTTCTTTTCCTGAGTGTTGCATGTTAGGTTAATTTAGGTTTGATTGATATGAAAGACACTCGTATTTTGTGATGATGTATCAATTATTGAAACATAAATATGTTAATTATGATGAAATTCCACATGATTCCAATGATCGAGGCTTTATTAGATTAACTGAAAGGGGGTAGTTTGTTCCCAATGTTCAATATGTGATCAAGGTATCATCAGATGCTGGTTAAGAATTAGGATATAATAAATATTGGTTTTGGATGTTGGTAGATACACTGAAATATTTTTGTGATGCCATTTAGGCTGATGCGTGCTCTAATAGTGCATAAGGGTTTGTTGAATGAAATGTACAGAGGGTTCCATGATCTGTTCATTGTAGTTTTCATTGATGATGTAATTATGTACTAAATATTCGTGGAGGACCATGTGGATTATTTTCAGGATATATTGGAATTCCATAATAAATATATAATGTTCTGGGATCCTTCTATGTGTTAGTTATATTATTGAAAACTTTACTTCACCGGGCATGTTTTGTCTCAATATGAAGTATCAATGGATTATTTTATGGTTGAGGTAATAATTTCTGGGGTCCCCTCTAAGAAAATTCAGGATCTGTGGAGTTTCCTTGGGTATTCAGGCTATTATTGGTGGATTGTAGTCAATTTCCTCAAGCGTTTTACTCTACATAAAACATTTACCATAAAGGAGCAGGTGATCTTATGGACCAACCATCATCATTGAACATTAAAATATTTGTAGGGGGAATCTAGTTAGTGCTCTATTCATTCATTTACTAGAATTAGGAGTTAAATTTGATGTTTTATGTGGAACAAAACTTATTGGATTATGTACTATCATTGGGAATTATATACTAGTTTATTATAATGTGTATATACTATTACGCCCACATGGAAACACATGTTATTGAATTGGAATCATTTATTTTTCCCTCATGTTATGGATACATTTCCCCATTGATGAGTTCTTTGTGGATTTATCAAATCATAAATCCTAATACATTTATTATACAAGTTTGAAATGAACTAATAAAAGATATTGTAGATAGAATTCTTGAAAGACAATGAATTTGAGATTTTATATACACCAAGAAAATTTAATTATATAGCTAACTATATGAGAATAAATCCACACAGTGGTGATATCTGTGAATATTGAGAAACCAACAGGTTGAATGATGATATATTCAATGCATATTGATACGTGAGTGGATTTTTTTGAAGGATTTATTTTTTAGATGATGGTGTAGTCATATATGGTGATGATGTTAATGGAGTGTCATCTACGGGAAACTGAGGTGGATTCCAGGAATGATAGATTTATCAGTAGTGATTCCTCAGATTATTTTCCTAAGGATATATTCACTGGCTGTTATTCTATGGTAGGATACTAATTCAATCAGTGATACAAAAGGTGGTTATTGGATTGTTCTAAGCCTCAGCTAAGGTGGTTTATCTTTGAGTAAAAATGATTTATAGGGAAATAAACATTCATCGTTTATTATATATTTTGATAAATTTAATCGAAAATATTTTTTATCAATATTTTATATTCTAGAAGTGAATGGTCAAACACTGTATTATTAATCAGTTTATCTAACTATTAGATATTCCTTAGTAGAAGTTGGGGTAATATCTATGGACATCTTTACAAATATACATTATGGTCCAGGAGGATATGATGTTATACGGATGATAATATTCCATTTTATATTGTCGTATAAACTTATAGTAAATAAAGGGTTGATATCAGTAAAGGTTAAGTTTTAGGCATTAAATGTAGGAGGTTGTGGGACATTATGGATTCTCGAGTATTATGGTTTCAGATCATGATCTTTGTTTTATCACTAGGGAGTTTAGAGTTCAAAATAATTATTTTGATCTCAGTTATTCCTTAGCTCT
This sequence comes from Viscum album, assembly GCA_963277665.1. Lineage (NCBI taxonomy): Eukaryota > Viridiplantae > Streptophyta > Magnoliopsida > Santalales > Viscaceae > Viscum > Viscum album. The sequence continues at coordinate 895,021,765 of OY728136.1, read as the reverse complement.
TCCATTTATGAACAAGTGTACTTTTAGGCATAAAATTCTATTCAACAACATAATGGAATGTTATGATCTTAATTTCTATATTTTAGAGGTTTTTAGATGAGTCGGGTACCATTTTTTCAGTTTTAATTTAATAAAAATTGTCACTAAAACATTCATAAGAAAAAAATATGATATTATGTATAGTCAACAGTGTCATTGTCCATTGTTCTAAACTAGTAACACCTATAAATTTTTTTAACTCTCTCCCCATAAATAATATTATTTCTTTAATAGTTTTAATTAAACACAAAAATTAGTTTTAAAAACTATTATATACTATTATAATATTAAAATGTTATGATTATCGCCTTGCCATTGAATTGATAAGAATTTATAGTAAATAAAATAATATGTGAAAATATAACTGTTACATTTATAAAATTAAGTCATTTGTTATAAAATTATTATATTTAATAATGTACATTATTTTAAAAACAATTGATGTATTTATGAAAAAAAAATGTCTGTGCAATTTATTTTTATATTAACAAATTATATTGAACCCTATTTCAGAATGATTTTTCTTAAATGTATAAATTATATATTCACTAAAATATTTTAACATTCATTTAATATTTACCTTGGAATTGGATAAGATGAATCAACTTTCCATTATTACAAACACTCTTTTTTTATAAACAATTATATTATTTAAATCAAATAATGTTATAAATTCCATTCTCATAGATTTAAATAAATATTTCTTGTACACATTGGTATGAAAGTAAGTTATAAAAAAAAAATATTTCAATTTTAATATTAATAAAACTATATTCAATATGGAAGTTTATTTTTCATTTTATCTTATTAAATAGTTTCCATAAAAGATAATATAATGAATGAACAATATTTATTCAATTAATTCAATCATAAAATAAATTATATTAAAAATATTAATGTTATATAATTTAGTGAGTATTAATGTAAAAAACATATATTTTAATATGAAATATATATTTAATTTAAATGTATTATACTCAGATTTCATGTTTTCCAATATGAATATTAAGTCAAATTAAATAAATTGTGTCAAATTGTTAATTAATAATACTTTATAAAAATAATACATTATTAAATTGTTTGAAAATTATAATAATGATGAATGAGAAAAATAGGATATGATATAGTCCAAAATTTCATCCCAAATCCTTTTATAAGAAAATTTTCTAATTATATGAAAAAATTAACATTTTTGTGCGAAGAATGTGTTACAATAGTTACCGTTAAAATTGGTTATCCAAGAGTTTAATGAAAAATAAGATTTAAAATTGTACCAAACCATATAAAATTTCCATTAGAAAATTGTATTATCGAGAAATCATGTCTTATATTTGAATACATATCCTTTTATAAGAATTTTTAATAGATAATGATTTTATTATAATTTATTCTTTTTAGAAATTTCAATATTTCCACTCACCTCAATTATAAAATAGAACCTACACCCTATCATCCTTACACCACTATTATCCATGCATCACAACCAACCCATTCTGAAATATCTTATCACCATCAATAGAAAATTATCTGTTTCTTTTCATTGGGAACATACTTTCAATATGATCCAAAATAAGAGCTCTAAATGAATTCTTTCAATGAAGGTGAAATCACCTTAATTTATAAAATTCATTTTTTACTTATTCCTACCAAATATAAATCAATTATATTCATCATAAAATAATAATATAATTAAAAAAAATATATTTAAACGTCATTATGATTATGAATTCACTACTATACTTCCTCTTTCCCATCAAATGGGATATTAATCCATCATTAATTCTTATATAAAACACTCCATCTCCATGTACTGATATAATTTTTTTCCATTTCTATATTATATGTATTGTATTTATGATGGGTTTAATTTTTATTTACTATATTTATGAAATTATTTTACATATGGTATCATAATATCAAATATACCATTTTAGCTTCAATATGGTAGGAAAACTACAATGTCCTTCATGCATGCATGTGGACCACCACTTCAGCGAATCAATGTGATTTTATCTCTTACATTATAAATTTACAGTAATAAGGATATATTAAATTATACCATATTATATATATTATATAATAATTATCCTGTAAAGTGATTATTATATAACATTCTTTCAATCAGTCCATCGAATTATGCAAAACATTGTTCTTCCATATGTATGAAATAATGATTCCATGAATGATGTAATTAATTTTTCTATAAATAATTTTGATGAATTATTATATATAAATTTATAAATAATATATATAATGTTAATACCATGATTAATATGATTCAAATGACGAAACCATGATCAAACAACAAGGGCGATGACTGTTGATCTGAATGATTCTTTGAAAATGATGTAGTTATCACCCTTAATAGTTATTTTAGTAAAACATTATCAATAAAATTGTGATATGTTCATATAAATAAATATAACATGGTATGATATATATGAATTTGTTTTTGTAATTTATGTATAATATGTCCATATTTATTTTACAAGATTATTGAATGTGAAAAATGAATGGAGATACTTGAGGTCATGTATTTATGTTTCAATCCAATTATAAGAGGGATTGTTTATACTTTATCATCAGTTTAATTTTTTTTATCCATATCAATTAAATCCATTAAAATTTATTATAATATATATTTTTTAACAAAATATATTTTCCTTTCATTTTCCATAGTTAAATTATTTAAGATAACAAAATAGTGTTTTAATAAAAAATATACTTTATTTCTAATATTAGTCAAAAATGTTGTTTCTTTAATTGAAGTATTTTTTAATAATATTTCAATAAATATAATAATATTATAAAATTATTATTTAAATATATCTTTACCCTTTTAAATTTTTATAATACATTACTATGAATCATATTGTAGTTTTCTAAATGAAGAAAATTATTTATTTTTAAAAAATTTATATGAAAATAATATGTTCTTTTCATATATACAGTGTGAAAGGAGTTTTCCACCATCATGACCAATAAATAACTTGATGATTCATTTATATTTAACGTATATTATATTCAACTATAATTTTTTACATAATATCATTGATATTTTATGTTTTTATAAATATATTTCTACTGAAAATATTATTTTTGATAATAATTTTTTAATCATATATTAATATTATTTTTATTGATTAATGGACTAATCCTTTGGGGTGGATTACATACAACAGGAGATGTTATCTAGTGATTCTACTACTATTATTTATCTGAATTTTTTATGTTTATGATGATGAGATGTTTATGAAATCCATTTGGATGGGTTTTTATATTTTTTGATCAAAATGGTAAACTTGTTTTCTTTTCACAAGTTCTAATCTGATGATATCATCGATGTTTTATGATGTTGTGGAATTTTTTTGGATTTAACAATGTAATGGGTGGGAAAATAATCTACCTCCAATTAATTATGTAATTTATCATATATCATGTGATATTTTTTGGAATCAAATTAATGTGATTGATCGATTATCAGGACAAGGTCAGTGGGCTGTATCATTTTGGGAAATATGTGTTGATTCTGAATTTAATCATCTCAGTTGTTAAAATTGACTTTTTAATTAATATTTAAACTTATTATTTTCCTTCAAATTTAATAATGGAATTGATTGTTCATTATTGAGTTTTGATGATTTCACATTCTTATGATTCACGTATTCTGAAATTATATTGTTATATTTTATAACACAAGTTCATGATATTTTTCAAATTTGGTAATAACATTTTCAATTATGGTAATAGTATTATAAAATTTTGATTATATTATTTTTTTATATGACCATTTATTTAAATATCCAATTTAGATGCTCTAATAGAATATGAGATCATCAATTATTATGTTTAATTTTCCAATGTAATGAAGAAATTTCTATGTAGGGTATTTGTATGAAGAGTACTATTTTCGAAGATCATTTTGGGAGATTTTAGCGAAAAGTAATGAAATAAAAAAATATATTTCGACTCTTCAAATAATCAAAATAGTTATAGTTTTGGAATGAATCATCATTTTATTAAGTGAATATTAATAAAAAAATAATTAAATAAATGCATGAAAAGTGATGGATGATATAAGACTAGAGTCAGAGAGTAAAAAATTCAAGGGATAAAACTATATGTGAGTGTAACATATATTTCTAAGGAAATTAATGAGAGGATGAAGGTAGAAAATTTTCATCAGAATCCCTATGTCGAGACTATGAGTCAAATGGAATTTAATGGAAGAGATCATGTTCTATTGAATACGACTCTATATGGCAAGAAGAGAAGTTTTGGTCCTTAGAGTAAGATTTCTATATGATTTCTAAGACCTATCAGGTTTTCGATAGTGTTGTAGTCATTAAATATCATAAATATATTCCCATGAAGTGGATACAAATACACGATGTCTTTGATGTATCCCAGCTTCACTATTATATACATATTAACTCTCACATCATTGGTAGTGGCGTGATCAACATTGATTGTGATGAAACAATTGAGGAGAGGCATTTGGAGAGATAATACTACCAAGAGAAATTATAGTTTGGGAATTTTATTCCCATTTACCATGTATTGGGGTGATATTTAGGTCTTTAATTAATGACATAGTAATTTTGGTCACTTATATTTGATCAATATATCAATTTTTAGTGATTATTTTGTATCGAAGTTTTGTGGATGTTATCCTCTTTCTACTTTATAAGATATCATTATCTTTCTTTAGTATTTATTTTTGTAAATGACTATAACTTCTCGCGATTTTCATAAATTAACATTATTCATGTTTTTATGAATACTGAATACATTTTGTAAACAAATTACCAATGATAGTATTAGTCTAGTGCATTTGGAATCATAGAAACATAAAAATTTTTACATAAGTGAACTGCATTATCTCCCACTAGGTTCATTATGACATTAACCCTTATTTGAAACATAATATATAATTAGTATATTAATGGCATGATAAACGAAATATAAAAAGTGGTGATATAAAATGCTTAGTAAGGGTAAAAAAGGGAGAAATGAAAGCATAAACATGCATATAGGGGTATGAGGATGTGATTATAACATTATAAGATCATTTCATTCATATTATCCGATTATAAAACATAATCATGTAATAATTCTTGGAATTTTATAAGAAATTAATCATTAAAAAAAATAAGGAACATAATCCATGATAGAATAATATTGGAGTAAGACCTGAAATTATGGCAGAAATATTAGCATGTAAAAATTATTTTCATAGTAGTAAAGGAATCACTACCAAGGACATCCTAGAAGTAAGGGTTCACTCCATATACCATCTTCGTTGTCATGGATCACTCCAGTGTCCATCCTATATGTATGAGTTGACTCCCCAATACCATCATGGTAGCCATGGTTCACTCCCATGGTCATATTTGCTGTCAAGGTTCAATCCCAAGACCATCTTAGTATATCTCTTGAGATATAAATCTTAACCCAATGAAATGGAGGGAGATATAAGTCACAGCCATCTCATAATTAAATATTACCTTCATATGACACAAAATCATAAATAATAATATCACAACAAATGAAATGAAATGGATATCATAATCATGTAATCATATTATAACTTGTGTAAAAAGATAAATTATTCAGAATGATTTCAAAAGTATAACTCATGAAAAGAAGTTGGGATCAAAAGCATATAACCAGTAAATGAGAAAAAAGTTTCATAAAAAACATGCCATCAAAAAATAATCCATTATGTGAAAAAATATGAATGGTAACATTGAATAATTTTCCTAGAAATTAACGAGTAACACCAAAAAATCTCATCGTAGAAGTTAAATAATTTTGAAATAGCCTTTAAAAACTCATCTTTAGGAAAATAGCATTTCTATATAGAAAAAACATTTAATGAAAAATTAATTATTGAATATTTTTTTCTTGGAAAATATATTTTCAAACATTTAAAAGATTCTTTGAAAACCATAAAACATTTTGAAAAACATCTTCCTTTTAAAACGTTTATATTTTTTAGAAAATATTTATTTTGAAATAAAACAAATTTTTACCAGAAGACACAAATATGGTTAGATTTTTCATAAAAAATTTCATAAACATATTATATACCAAATAGTGAAAAAATGGTAATGAAACAAGTATATGTCTTGAATAAATACAAGATATGAAATCCCATGAGTTTTATTGATATATGGATCATAATATTTCATCAATGGGTGTGTAATCATAAACAACCCCGATAAAAGATGGGATTGATTTAATAAACTATTACCACATGGTAACATGGCATCACATACTCCATTTAAAAAACTAAAATTAAATAAAGATTAAAATATCATGATAAGAAGTATATTCATGATATAACATGTAAAAAGGAAGTATATACTGCTTGAAAAATAATGTAGGTGCATAAAAAACATGTGACTCAAAGAAAGAAAATTGAAAGAAAAATGTATTATCGATTTAGTAACCCAGAAAACATAAGCCACCTGAAATAATATTCATAAAATTGATATTTAAATAAAAATAATTTTCATATTTATATTCATATAATAAAATCATGGTATGTATATTACCCATAAAAACAAAAAGTGTGGTGAACAAGGCTTGTATCTCAAAGACATAAAATGTAAGATGAAAGTCCCTTACCATGTGTCTTGAATCACATAATACTCATAAAAAGTTACTAAATAAGAACTATATGTTTATTATACATCAATAAAATATCCATAATATCATATCTAATACCATATATGGTTTTATTTTTAATTTATATTACCCGCTTTTTAATAATTCTATGTTATGGTTTCACTTAGGGTAATATCTACATTGTTCTTCTCATGTGTCTTAATTTGTTATATATTTAGACATTATAAATATATCATAATTTTGATAATTTAAACCATGATACAATTATCTATTATATTCATTATATGTTTAGTATATTAATCTATTTAATATAGATCTATAAAATGGAACACACCGGTTATGGAGAAGGTATATTATATATATGGATTAACAATGTTTCGATTTTATTTTCATTTTGAGAGAAAAAATTAAAATTAAAGATATATATATAATTATTTTAGAATTTTTATTTCATATATATCATATATGTTAACTAAAAATATCCTTAATGAAATCAATGTAGCGTTCGAATGAATCACATCTCTTTGAGGGGGCAGTTGTCCACATTTCCCCAAACAAAATTATAGAATTTACAAAAAAAATTAAATTGAAAAGGTATGAGTTATAAAATAATTAAATAATAATACAGATGTAATAAAAATAATATACATCATATATTAAAATTTATTCCATCATTATTCCTAACCATAATATGGGGTAAAGGAAAAAATTAATAATCATCATTTCGAGAGGAAGTAGTTCACCATACACGTACAGAGTAAGATTGTTACCCATTAGATGGATATTTGTGTATGTGTAGGAAATTACCTTACATTAATAACATATATGTATATTTAGGATACTGTTGTTATTATATGAGCAATATATATTGATATTTTATGGTATATAAGGACAATATAAGAAAAGATCTTAAGGAAGGATGTTACCTCTTCTTTAGGTAACCCCTTTTGTTTTACTCCAACGGGATTCATTGGAATTATTTTCTTCCAAATATGAGGATTATAGGTTGAGGGTAGGGATGTGAAGGATATATGTGAGAAGATCATGGTCATGATAAGGTACCTTTGAATTTTTGAGGAAGTGGGAGGAGAGGAAACCTTTTTATAGTTGAGGAAGAGTGGCACTCTTTAAAATTCTTTAAAAAAGGATTCCACCGACGTTTTTCCCATTTCAAGTGGATCATATAATGGAGTTAATTATTGAAAATTCATTATAGACTTTAAATATTGATATATAGTTGCTCTTGGACATTCTTTCTAGTTCATTTTGAGTTTTAAATTTATGGTTTTTTACATTTCTAACTTATTTTTTCTCATAATCCATCTAATTAATTTTAATCACATTCGTGAATAATTATGGTAAAAAACTAAGATGAATATAATATACGTTATAAATTAATATGATTAAATATATGGAAACAAATTTTCAAAACACTAATAATATATTTGGCAGAAAATAATTTAAATTAAATACCATATATTGAATGACAATGTGGTTTTTTAGAGTAAAAATAAAACCTTTTGTCATTGGGGAATAAAAATATAATAAAATGTTCTTTACAAGAATAATTAAAGAAAATATACTTTAAAATTTTCAATATGTTTTCAATATAATGTTTCAAGAAATTTCATGATAATGATTTTGTTTAAAAATAACCATGGAAAACTTATAAGCAAATATTTTAAACATTGAATAGTCTCAGGGTTAGTAATTTTCATTCTTGGTGTATATGTTAAAATAATGATTCTATCCATTTTTTGGGAAAAATAAAAACCAAAATTATAATGAAAACGATATGAATATTCAAATATTTTTTAAAAAATAAAATTTTAAAAAATTCCTTTAATAAATCATTCTCATAATGGTAAAAACATTTAAGTTAATTTTTCCAGTTACATATTTTTTGAAGAAAAACTATTCTCTCTTGAAGAGAGAAAAGAATCGCACAATTTTTATAAAAATTTTATCAAAAATGTTTTGTATTAATGAGTGGAAATTTTTTAAAATTAATAGAAAAAATCATAATTTTTTATGTGAGAGGTTAATTAATGATTTGAAAAGAATATTATTTAATAATATCATTAAATGCAAATTCATGTAGAAACAATCCTCAGTAATGTGATATTTTGAAATAAATGCTTACAAGGATCATAAAATTGATGTGAAAATTAACCAATTATTTTATTATGTGTATAAAATTTGAATATAAATAAAAAATTAAATATACCCCATAATATATTCAAAATTCAATACAAAAATAGTCATATAATATCAAAGACAACCGAGGAGTAATATTACGCAATTAAATTAGACTTTCTTATTAGATTTGTTATCACCAGGTAACTATAAAGTAAAATATTTCTTGGATAATAATAAATTACGTATAATTATTTATTAATCGTGATATTAAATTTATATTGGGGATTATATAGACAATTATAATGATTTTTTGTTCACAACATAAAAATATCAATTACTGAAAGGAATTTGAGATAAACTCCCTTATCTTATGCTTCCTTTTGGATGAATGTGATATAACAAAATATATAGTGGTTTTAATCATTTCTTTAATTTATATCAAAACTTTAATAATATAACATCATATAATTTCTTCTTATCGCATATTATCTCTTATTCATTAATAAAATTCCATTATTTTCACTATTTCTTGTGTAAATTTCCTTGTTTATACTTGCTTGTTTTCTATGAAATATCCAGTTCTTGCATGTATTACATAGTATGATCACCTCTAGAATGATAAAAATGTTATTAATTTCATTTTCTAATATCAAAATTTTTACTAATTATTTAAATTTAATAATTTAATGTGGATCACATTACTTCATGGAGAAGATAGTCCATACATACGCATGAGTGACATTGTCAATTCTTTAATGGGTGAATGGGTAAAGAACTATGTGATATATTAAGGTTATAAAATCTTTATAATATCATATAATAATATATATTCAATAAATTTTTCATTATTAGATTTCATGGAAATTTTATATTAACATCGAATCACATTGATTAATAAGGCGGCAGTCTGCTATTCAAATGAGAGATGTTTTTATAGTTAAAATGGAATAAAATGAATGAGGCTATATGTGATATTAAAATTACATAATTATAATATTATAATTATATATTATATATATTTTATAAATCGTACATTGTATCCATTAATGAATGGAAGTTATGGAAAGAGAGTTACACTAGTTCGGCATGCAGTTATCCACCAGATAGAGGATGAATATTTTTTTCCCATTTTGAGGATGTCGAGATTGATATAAGTCAATATAATTGATTAATATGAAAAATTTATATATAAAATACCAAATATATTATATATTTTTTGAATAATCATATTTTAATGAGTTTGATGGAAAAACAAAAACAAAAATGATCATTTAAGAATGTTATAACAACATCTAAAAACATCATTATGATTGTTTCAAAATTAATCCTAGTTTGAAATTATGATAAAAAGTGATGTATGATATTAGAAGTTTATTAGTTATTCTTTTTGAAGGTATTTGAAAAAAAAATCATCGAGTGAAGAGGGGAGGATATTGGGTGGCCTTTTATAAGATGGGAAGATGGAACACATTGATGTTTTCATGATATTAAATTACACCATTGTTATTATAATGTCACAAAACCCAAATATGGGACATTCTAAACCATTAGAAGTTACATGGTCAAAATATATCCAAATAAATGGTGTTGGAAATTTTTTAGGTTATTTGATTCGCTTGAATTTTTATTTTAATCTACTGTTAAACTCATTTATCCCTTAACCATGGTAATTAGTTTTTAAATATATTACTATTAATTAGGGTGAAATTTTTTTTCATCATCTTATATAATATAAATTATTTCTATACCAAATATCTATTATACTTTTATTAATTCAATTCATATAATTGGTATATTCTAATTTATAAAATAGTCTCAGATGCAATGAAACAGTGGGTTTCCAATAAAGAAATTCCAATAAGTACAAAATGTTTTAATATACAATTTCAATAAGAAATGAATTAAAATGAAATGAATTAGTTAAATTTTAATATAATTGAACTAATTTTACATTAAATTCCATTCTGAATATAATTTATCCCTATATATTATTTAAAAAAAGATTAATCCTTTAATATGAATCAATATTTTTCAATATTCATCGATAAATGGTAAATTTAGAGAAATCAATATAAATAAACATTAAGTAAATTTGATATTATAATTTGAAAATAAAATATAAGTTATGAAATAAATATTATAAAATTTGAAAAAAGAAACTTTTAGTTTTTTAGTTCAAAGCTCTACTAAACGGCAACTAAAGCCGTTTTTCGAAAAAAGTTCTTTTTTAATGACTACTATATTATTTATAATAAATTTATATCCAATTACTTGTTTATAAATGTGATATAATAAATAATTAATAATATAGTTTTTAAAATTCACACCCTCCAACTTATCATCTATGTTATAATGGTCACATTATGAATAATAATATTTTATTATTTTATTGTGTCTTTTATAAACCTAATGTTTTAAGGAATGAAATATATCAAAGGGATTGAAATTATTATAGTGGAAATATATTTTAATATTATGTTCTATTACATTTTCATATAATATCTACAGTGAATTTCATATATGATATCAAAACTAACATTCTTCCTTTAACGTCATGATGTGTTACATTCTCTACACCTTCAATAAATTGTATCCACAGAAATTAAATATGATCTCGGTTATAAATAGTTTTAAATATGAAAATTTAATTTTGGAAAACCCATATAAAAAACAGGATGAATAGAAAATCCTCTCAATAAGAGGGAATTGATGTAAAAAATGTTGACTATAATAAATCATACAATATTACCAAATTAAAGAACATTAGTGGAATGAGAGGATATGTTCACAGAATAACGGAAAAAATAATTTTATAAACTTATAGAGATCCATGATAAAATGAATATGAATGATCAATTTAATATTTTGGACCTCAAACCAGAAATCTATGATGATTAATATATCTATTTAATGTACTAGATATGAATTTATTAGGATATAATTTTTGTTTCAAGATCCATTCTATAAATATGAGGAATAATTTGAGTATATAAAAATATATGGAAATATAGTTACTGGATATCATTTTATTTTAGAAAAACAAATTCTACTTTTTCTGTTCCATGATCATTTTCAAATTCATCACGTACTCTATGAAATAAATAACCAAAAATTAATTTTTTATTCCCAAATAACTTTGATTCACTTTTTATAGATGGTAAGACAAATAAAAAAGTGACTTCTGCTTCTGTATGTATCTAACTATTTTTGAAATCCAATACAGTTATAACATTTTATCTAAAATAATAAAATAATATGGTAACCTTATAATTAGTTCCAATGATTCATCATCAATATTTATTCATCATACTGTTAAAAATAGTTATATATTGACCAAAAAATTTTGTTTATTAGTGATTGGTTCTAAACCCTTACCATCCTTCAGTTGTGGGGTAATTCCCCACAACATTTTCTGGTTGTAATGGATTGTCACCTGTACTATATTTTATACTTCATCTAAAACTATATTAATATTATTCATAAAATAATATATTATTATAATAACCCATAATTACAATAACATCACAAATGAGATTATCCTTAATTGATATAGATAACCCTAATACTTTGTCCAATAAATGTAAAAGAATTATTCTTTAAATAAGTATCAATAATATAAATAAATTTTATGTAATTCCTTAAAATGTGTCAAAAAATAACATGAATCTTCGAAAAATCCCATCCCATAAAACCTCAAAATGTGTATCCATGTAATTTAAATTTTGATCAAGCATACACATATCTAACTATGAAGAATTATGTTTAACCAAATTAATTAATAGTTATCATCTATTCAAATACTTTATAATGGGTTTTAATAAAAAAATGTAAACTATGTAATGAATATCCTGTGGGAGTAACATAATAGGTATACAGAAGGGAATGCTATTATATACTAGGTAATAACAATTCCATTCCCGTTTAACATTTTTTGATATCATTCTGCCAAGTAAAATCTATGATATAATAACTTTCACTTTTAGTTTCTATACATGGATTCATTTATAATAAGACCACATAATTTATTCTTTATCAAAAAATTATGATTTTCATTTGTACATATACTCAATTTCTATCATAGGGATATGTTCGTTAATCCATGTCTTCCAAAATCTATTTCGCAAGGATTTTACTAAACCTCGTTTAATACCTACTACAATACCCTTGACCTTGGTAATTTCGAGTTGGTGACATAATTATTACATTTTCATAATATAAATTTAAGTCCATTATGCAGATTATAATATTTTAGTAGTTGTGGTAATCTTGATATATTCTTTAGTTTGCATTGCATTTGAATTAAAAAATAGTAACATATTTTTTTTATAATATAGTTATTCCTTAGTGTATTTTCTTTCATATTATTCATAGTACACATCCTATATTCTGAGTAAATAAAATAAAATATGTGTGAGACCAAATGCTCAGAAAGAGTTCTGTAATGTGGAATCTAGTTGGAGTAAAAGAATAATAATCAATATTAAAATGATAAAATATAAAAAAAATCTATTTCATCCATAACATCACTATCATGATTAGATGAGGAATAATCAATATGGAAATTTATGTAACTGATCTCAAAAATAATTTAAATAAAATGATAATAATTAATAGATAAGGAATAATTAATACATAGTTGTGGTAAAAAACACATATTACACTTAAATAACATCAATAACTTTTATATATAAGCAATAAAGAATACTGAAATGTAAATACCAAAAAATATATTTAATCTCATTGAAAATTTATAGTGAAATGCATCCAAAGATAATATCACTATAAAAATAACATGCATAATATTAACAAAATTATTAATGATGGAAACAATTAATTGATGGAAATCAGGTTCTCAGGCATCATGAAACACCAACCTTTAATAAAATTCACAATATGGATTAGACCTATAGGTATAAACCCATTTTAGTCTAGCATAATAATTTAAACCATGAGAAAACCGATAAATTTATGGGATATATAATTTTACACCCCACCCATGAATGGACATCCAAATATTTCCAAATATATAGAATAATAGATATAAACCACAAAGGGTTTTTCAAATCAACAAATATTCATGTTGGGTAATGAATACCGATTTTTCAATAATTACCTAGTTAAAAAATTAATATTCGAAGTAGAAAAACATATGTCTATTTTATATATAGTTTTAGAAATCAACATATTAATGATAAAAAAAATTGTATATTTTGGGGTAAATTTATATCTAAAGATTATATTATAGTGAATACATCAAGGGATATATAATGTATTAAAAAATAATTTAGAAAGTGAATTTTAAAAAATACATGGTTAAAATTATCATAAACAATTCATAGAAATAATATTGATGGTATCAAAAAAACATTTCTCTAGTGGATTATATGTAAAATAAAGGGTTATTGTTTTTTATGAACTGAAAAAACTGGAAAATCTAAATAAAAATATTCTTGAAGAAAATTTCATTTTCAGATTGAGAATAATTTTAAAATAAAATTTTCAAAGAATATTTTGAAAATAAATTTCTTTTAAAACATCCTATGAAACATATAAAACTTGATTTACCTTATTGGATATGTTTCCATCTAAAAGATCACACATGTTGGTCCATCAACATTGCGATGTCCTTAAACGATTGATGTTGGCATCATACACAATATTGAGTTCGAAGAAGATGTGATTAATGCCACTGATGATAAAAATATCAGTAAATGTGATAATTATTATAAAATTAATGTTTATAGTCATTAAAAATCTTGAAGCTGCAGGTATGGGGAAAGGAAAATTGGCTTCTAACTGCAGATAAAATTCAAAATGAATTTATTTTGGGAATTTCCAAGGGCTTGTGAATCCTCACAAGGTCATGTTGCTTTAAATTTTATATTAAGATAAACACAACCATGTTTATTGGTCTTGCTGAACCATGAATGGTATTTGAAAATTCTAAGGGTTTTAAAAAGGGTCCCCTAAGTTATTCCATGGCCGCCAATAATCAGTTTGAAGGTACTATGGAGGCTTTAGGGATTCTAAATCATGCTAGTTTTATTATTTATTCCTCCAATTATGATCATCAATCCATTAATATTTACATTAACATAAACAGTTCATATTTTTAATGACATTTATCAATGATTTAAACCTGTATACATGAATAAGATCTCTTTGGAGAAGTCTAGAATGCATCTTTAGGAGTTTGTTAGAATTGTATTATAATGGGTGAATTTAATACAGTGTTTGTACATGATTAAAAAACATGGGAAATTTTTTGTATAGTATCATCAAATGAATTTTCCACTTTTATTAAAAAATTTATATTTTTTTATGTCCTCATGGTTGGAGCTGATTTTACATGGAGCAGTTATACTCTCAAGTGGATGTAAGCCTAAAAAATCAATAGATGCTTTATGATAGTGGATGATAGGATTGATGATATTGATTTATCTGATCATACTCTTCTAAACATACACTCTAACCAAAATACTCTTTAGGGGTATTTTTTATAAGTAAATTTATGTAATCCCAATTAAAATTGAATTTTAACAATGCTTTTCTTATTTTTCCTAGTTGTGGGAAAATTATTATGGATGCTTGGAAGGTTCTTTTATTTTGGAGTCCTTTATATATATTCTACATACTAAATTGAATAATTTCAGTCTAATGATCAATAAATAGAGAAAAATTTCCTTCTCAAAAATTGGTCTTGATATCATGCAGGTTGGGAAAATTTTTTCCCATTTCTATGAAATTAATAAAAATCATGATGTTCCCTCTTGAGAAGTGATTCAAGACCTATCAAAACATGATGATATTTTTGTCTTAAAATATTGGATTTTGGGAAAAAATATATCATAATAAGGTGGCCTAAGGGTGATTATATAAAACAAATATTTTTTTACTTAATGCATATGGATAATAAGGAAATAAAAAGTCTTTCTTACATCAAAATTGATGAACGTTTTCTTAGTTCTAAAAATTAAATTTCAAATGAGGTGAGAAGTAATTTTATAGGATATATTTGAGGAAAAAGGAGAGGAAAATACTCATATAATTATTTTTGGCATTTCACCTAGTATTAATATATCCATAAGAAGTTTATTGTTTAGGAACCCTGTGAGATTTAAATTAATAAATCTTTCTTCTCTCTAAATATTTATAGGGTTACATGACTTAATGGCTTCATTAATAAATTTCGCATGTTCATATGGGTAATTTATCACATGTATATTATTATTTAAGAGATAGAATTATTTATTCATCAATCTATTCCTTATGGAGTGAATTATATTTTCATTACTTTTATAAAAAAATTATCTAGATATTAGAGACTAAGGACCTGTTGTAATTGGTAACTCTATTCCAAATCTGATTAGTAAGATAACGACTTTTTGATGTGTGTGATTACCAATGGATTTATTAATAAAAATATGGTTCTATTTTCCCCTAGGATAAATATCAAGAATTTTATTTATACTAAACGAGAATGTGATAATGTTATAATGAAAAAGGCGAAGGACATTAATATCACCTTGAAACTTGTTATTTATAAATATATTGATACAATAAAATAGAATTTAATTTTTTTATACTCAAATAATTCATGGGTTTTCCAATTTATATTTAAATTTTCTTTACATGATCTTGAAGAGTACTAGGACCACTATTTTTGTTAATGGGACCCTGAGGTGATTCTTCCAGTGATCCAGAGGGGTTAGGGTTGGGGATCATTTATCAAGGATTCTCCATGATATACCTAAAAATTATTAAATATATTTCTTATATTATATTATTAATGTGGTGTCCAATAAAAAAATTAGGTTTCTAAAAGTATTTATTGCACCCTCACACCATCTATACAGTACTGAAATCCGTATTTTTTGTGAAGGATAATAGAGTCACCATTTCTTATATTAATGTCATTATTGGGCATTATGAAGATGTTTCTAGTCAATTTATCATAAAAAATAAGTAATCAATTATATTTGTGAATTTAGTGACTATATAAAAACAACAAACAGTGTCATGCCGTATTTTTTCACGATATAGTCCATACAAATTTCCTATATTGGGGTTTCACTTTTTGGGGTAAGGTGAAAAGGTGTTACGTGGAGTGTAATATTTATAGAATTTATAATTAGCTGGGAATATGGAATGGGAAGACTATGTATAAGACTATTTTTATATTTTCATTTAATTTAATTATTAACTCTATGTTTTATATGAATTATTACTATACATGTGGTCTAAAATTCTAATCAATTAGTTGTAGAGATTTATTAAAAATTTAACATGGACTGGATTAATTTTTGAAAGTAAACTGGTTATTGTTTCATTGAATGAATATTTTAGGATACATGATATGCATGTAATGGGGAACAAATATTGTAGAATTTTTAATTAAAAATTTTACAAAAATTCACCTGGACCCATCTTTCCTATAATTATCACTCATTTAATTCCCTGTCACCAGGTTTACCAAAAAATTACATAATTGTAATTCTATGTATTTTACTTCATTTTTTCACATATTTAGCAGGTAAATCATGATCATATGAAATAACCAAAATGGATGGTTTGTAAGTAGTCTCCCTTGAATTGATAGAGAACATTTTCAATTTGAAGGAATTTTTTAAAATATTTTAATATTTCAAACCATCTCTAAAATAATTCCACTGAATAGATATAGTCTAATCCTAAATTTCATGGGATGATTCATTCTCTTCTCATTTTGGATATCCTCGTGTTTGAATATAATGGACTGAAAATATTAATCTAGATAATGAACTTGAATAGATGCTTTATCACCATGGAATTCTATAGGAAGTCTTGAGATAGCTCAGACACTTTTCCGTTGTGGGTATCAGTCTTCAAGAGGCCTCTTATTTCAAAAACTGACTTTCTCATAATCTGGGGTATCTGGAGGTAGAGAATAAATTTTCATAGGATCATTCACCAAGCATGGATTTGTATTACCCTTATTGTCATTAGTGTCTGTGATATAAGGAGTAATATTTTCAATTATTTGTCTGCTTCTACTTCACACATAAGATGTGCATGAATGTGAAAGAGCTGTTTCGATTTACTTTGGAATTTAGGAGTCTAATATCAATGTAGAAATCCATATATAGTACTTTTTTAACCAGATTCAGTCACTTATCTTCGTTATTATAGTGGATATTATCTCATACACATGGAGGGAATGTAATGTTTCACACTTCAATAATCAGGTTCCATAATTTCATGGTGTAACCACTGCAATTCACATTGGAATATTTCGTGTATCTATAATTCAAAATGGCTCAATGATAAATGGATTTTCTAACCACATGATTTGTAGGTCACATGGTGTAAGTGGTACAGTCAATAAACCATTTATGGACAAATCAATTTTATAAATACCCCCTATCTCATGGTGGAAGAATGTAATTGCTAATGTGGAAGCTTCAGGTGCACCATGACCCTTGGTTTGTGGAGGTGTCTTCTGTACTAATCAAGAGTTTGTTATTTGATGTTTTTACCACTTCATTGGGAATGGTAATGCAGTTGAAGAGGAATTGCGTGCTACAATAATTTTTGTAAGGTATTTTATCCATTGTGGTTGGAGAACTTTATGTTTATAATATTACTCAAGTGTGGAAGTAAAAATTCTCAATCATCGATATAGGAATGTCCCATGGAGATTTTTGATGTCCGTGATTAATTTCCTACATTTTTGGACTATATCTTTCCTGATGTTCTAGGTGTTTATAAAGAGTAAAATCAGGTTGTTTATGATCTTTATAAGTGGTAAATTATGGAGGTAAGATCATGTATGTCCGTTGTGATCTTGAATTTTTGTTTATGTTTGGTTAGATCAGATGCATCTGATGATTTATATACCCACCAATATAAAGAATCCCCATAATATCATTGTTTCTATTTTTTTATAATAATTTTTTTGAGTGGAATTCATTCCCTCATAAATAATTTTATTAGATGAAAAATTCTTGAATTCCCATAAAAGATATAATTAACTGTGATTATTATAAAATTATCAAATAATTTATTTCAATATAATTTATTTCATAACTGTTGTCCATAAAAATGAAATTGGTAAATATAGCATTACAAGGATCATATCATTGATAAGGCAATAACAATTTAATATGTTATGTTTATAAAATTTAAATAAATATAGAATTTACGACATAAAGTAAAATACTTTTAAAATTAAATACACAATTAATAATATAATTTCAATTATAATGATGAAGTAAATTAGACAAAATAGATGTTATTTTGTTATGAAATTCATTACTAAATAGTTACTTTTTATTAAAATACAGTGTCATAAAATATTTCAAATTGAAACTTAAAATAAAATTAATTATTATGGATTCATTTTATTATATGTCCAATGGGTCTTATATACACCTTATAAATTAGTCTAGTTGCATAACTTTACAATATGCCTAGGTGAATTGAAATTATGACAATGTCCTATAAAAATTAATTACTTTGGTTGAACACATACTAACCTCATGTATAATGATTTTAATCATTTCATTGATTTATAGTGGAACCATATTTATTTCATATCATATATTCACTATTAAAATATATTTTCACATTTTTGCTAAAAATATTTCAATATTGTCAATGTTTCTGGTGTTATTGCCTTCATTCCCCTTATGGGTTTTTTGGAATGATTAAAAAATTTCATTGAATATATATGTGCTTAAAATCCAAAATGATATTACTTTTATAAATATAATTTTTTAACTATATAAATATTTAGATTCATTATTTATATATTGATCCAGGAGAATGGATCACATCGCTCTATGGAAATAGTTGATTATATGTAAGCACGAGTGATTTCATAATATCCACACTAGATGAAAGAGAAAATAAGTAGGTGATATATTAATTTTTTAGATTAAATTAAAATTAATATATATAAAATATAATCAATAAAATTATCCTGATTCCCTTCCATGTAGACCAGAATTGAGAAACGAATCACATCACTATACGAGGGTATAATTGACATAATTGTATTTTAAATGGAATGGAATGTAATCAGGTATATGTGTTATAAATATAAATTATTATCACAATATATATATATCACATAAATGTGATAAATCCATCATCATATGAATCCTTGTAATATAGTAATTGAAAATGAATTACATTAGTTTATGAGGAGCTATTCCATTGTACATATGTTTGATGGTTTTTTTTCAAATTTTATGGAAGAGAAGATGGATAAAGGAAATTACGTAATCATAATAACATCTTTGTATATTTAATATAAATTTTAAATTATATAATAATTGATTAATAATATTTCAAGGTGGAAGGGAAAAACATAAACCACATGTTTATGAATGTTACATCTTCTTTGGACAACTTCATTAGGTTTGTACCAAAAGCCTTCCACGGTTGGATTTATGATCAATACGGGGGCTGTAGGATATTTTATAATAGTAATGATGTGATTTTTTTAGGTATTGGTGGAACCAAATATCATTTTTTGTGTAATGAGGGTTGGATAGTGGGTGATATTTTATAGTTGGGAGAGAGGACCCACATTAATGTTTTTAAAAGGTTCAAGAAAACTAACATTAGAATCCAGGAAAAAAGACAAAAAACTAGTTTTTATCAACTATGAGTAGTTATAGTGTCTAAATAGAGCCATATAACAGGTGTAATACATGTTTTTGTTCACTTATAAACATCATATTCATACTTATACCCCATGGTATACCTATTTTTACAATAACATCGATGATTAATTTTTAAGTATTTAATATTCATTATAGAAAAATATTATGTTGACGTTATTAGATAATAAAAATTATTCAAATAAAAAAATAGAATCCATTTTTCCAAATTAATTTTACAAATGTGGAAGAAATCATTTTTAAAATTATACCTACAAACACGATAAAATATCGGGTTTCTAAAGAGAACAATTTCATAATTATTGATAATTTTATTTTCAAAATTCAATATAAAACTGATTGAAATTAAAATAATTATTTTAATTTCCATGTAATATAAATATATTTAGTTTAAAAAAGTTATCCATAAATTTTTTATTAATTTATTTAAATGAAATTGTACTATTCAATAATATTAATTATTTTATGTGTTCGTCGAGAAATAAATCATATTCCATAAATTTCATAAAATTCATCCTAAAATAATATTTAAATTTGGATATAAAAATCAAATTTATTTTAATGAATGAAATTTTAAATATTTTTTTAATAAATAATTTTTAATTATCCGTGATTTTTGTGAATCAACCGACTTAAAAAAATGTTTTTCAGAATTTTATATTTTTTAAAATGGTTCACATATTATTTCTAATCAATAGATAAAAATTGATTACATTATAAATTTGTAAACCAAAAATATTTATTTATTTTTACTACTATTCCTATTATATTAATTAGTGTCTATTCTATAACAGTCGCATTTTACGTAATAATAATTTAATGTAGTATTGTATCTTTTTTAAACACGGTGTTTCACGATTCCGAAGCTAATGAAGAGATAAGATTTAATCAAATTTAAATACATCCTAATGTATTTGGTTGTTGTAATCTTTTATATTATCAATTTTGTTTTCATATCTTATATCAAAACCAACATTCCAATTTTAAAATATAATGTTGTTATAGATCTACCCATTATATTATATGTTGATAATTTTCTATGGTTATCACAATACTGACTCAATGATTATATTATGAACTTGTTGTGAAATAAACTAATGGAATGATGATCTCATATAATATTTATGAATATTATTTTATTGATGTTTCTATGAATGTTATTCTTTTAAATCATATTATTCTCCCTATGGTTGAATTTGTTGTTATCTTAGGAAATATTAGCGTTATCTACATTAAGTCCACATCAATTTACAAGGAAGTGAATTTATATTAGATATTATTCACAACTTATGTTTGTCTATAAATTTGAATATACATTTTAATATTAAATAGAAATCACATCCATTATATCGATCTTGATTCCAATTAAAAAGGGGTGAATATCTCCAATGATTCATGTGAAACTCAAAATCGATAATATGCCTATTGTATGGGTGTTTGTGGATGTATATCCTAAATAATTTCTTTTTTATCCCCCAGAATTTTGAACAAATTTTATCAATAGAATTCATACTTCATACCTCACATATTTCAGATACTCCCCATTGAATCTCCCAAATTTAGTAGAAGGAATTAAATAAGAATCTCTTTGATAATAATGAAAAAGGAATCATTCATCCAAGTGGACATTCATGGGTTTCACCTATTAGTTTTGTACAAAAAAAGGAATTTATGTGACTATGAATATATTATCGGTAATTGAACAAGATCAGATTCATGAACATTTACTAGAGATATATACATTTCAATGATTGATATTTTTTCACGATGTTGAAAATTGATGATAAAGAAGGAAGATGTGCTCAAAATATCATTTATAAAATAGAATGTAAAATATTACTTTATATCGATGCATAAAATAAGGTGTGGGTATGTGTCCTCAAGACGAATGGTACAAAGAAATCCTTCTATACATGTTATTTTATTAATTAAGAAAATTAACCAAATTAGAATTCAGAGGTAAATAGGGTATTTCTTTCATTAAATATATGGTGGTAATATCTTTATTGGGAAATTTTTGTCATACATACATATAATAATTTTTTATAGTATATATTCCCATATATTGAATTTAATATTCACTTTATATGAACATTTCATAGGATTGAAGACTGTGATAGCTCAATACATTACCTCCCTTGGATAATAAACAAAGGGGATTATGATTTCAGTTTGAAGGATAATTATATTGTTTCTCTGTTGAGGAATACACAAGTTCTATTATTCATGAATTTGAAAAAGGTTTCTATTTAATCATGAATAAACGAGATAAATATTATCTTTCCCAAATGAGTGTCCAGCCATCTATATATGTGATTGTAAAAAAGGAACAAAAAGAAGATATAGAGCCTCAAAATAATGTGATAAATTTTCTTGGTTCACTAGTTATTTGTATTGAAATCTAAGGTTTAAGAGACTTGTATATGTTTTATATATCTCATATTTAACAAAAGATCTATCAGAGGAGGATAATATTTTTTTCATTTTCTAGACATCTTATATGTATAATGATTTATAAAGATATTATATAGTACTTATGGTGGGATAGAAGGGATGGGTATATTGGTGAGTCTTCGTATCGGTGGCTGGTATGACAAAATTTTATGTATGAGAGGAAATATTAAAAAGGTGGTTACAACTGTTACTTATAATAGCATAGAATTGGTAAAACACCACAATGGTTTTTTTAATAAAATTACCAAAAAATTCAAAGGGAACAATGTTCTATGGATTTTTTTCAATCTCTGTTTATGTAAGAAATATTCAAATATATCAGATATTATATTTCTCTTTATAATAATTCCATAATATATATATACTAAGAGATACGGTTTAATTTAGTATTAGTATCAATTGTATTTGATCGGGATATGTGGGTTACATCGATGTTCTGCTGAGGAATTCATTAGTATTGAGATACCTAGAAAAGATTCTACAAGGATTGTAATCCTCATGCATATGGTAATAATGAGTGAATAATTAAAACTAGAGAGGATTAGATGTTGTCTTTTTTTCTATATTTCAAGGGTGTTGGGATCAACACGTTTTTCTATTTATGTTTTCTTGGAAAAAACATTTCCATGATGATTATGATCGATTCTTACGAAGACCTCAACGAAATTAGAGAAAAAATTGAAAATTTTGGTTGAATTTGGATAAAGAATGAAACTAGGACAAGATCTACCTATTTAAATTACTGTAAATTTAGATTTGATTGGCAACACATAATGGTAGCTCAGGGTTGATGGAGAATTTATTCTAAAAAACATTGTCGTGATATATGTTTTGATATTTATGAAATTTTTTTGTATGAATTTCAATATGAAAGAAGGTTATGTGATTATAAAATAATGTAAATGTGATCCATTGGTGTATAGTCCCTTTCGTTAATCTTAATCAAGTAATCATAATTTCTTATCGCTTGATTCTTAAAATGAACTTCTTAAACGTTCATGATATTTTCCATGTATCTCTGTAGAAGAAGTTTGTTTCCAACCCATTAAATGTAGTAATTTCAAAGCCCATAATGAATGATAATGATCATTACTATGACGTACAAAGTTTGGAGATTCAATATCGTAGAGAGAACATGATCTAGAACAAGTCCCCTCCCATGATTATTGTTTTTTGGTGGAATCACTAATTTGATGATGATACATGGGATACTGAGGATATGTTTAACAAGTATAATACTATTTTTTTGTATTGAAGTGAATAATTTTCGGGGACATTTATTTTATGAGGGTTAGAATGTAACAACATAAGATTTTATGAAATATTTATTCGAATATATTTATTTCAATGATCGATTGCATTACCTACAACTCTGTGTGATAACAAACTAAAAAATATTATAAATAATATAATTATTTACACATGACTTTTATAGAACAATAAATTCAATTTGGAGGCATAAATAGGGTAATTTTTTTATAGTTTATTACTTTGGTATTATATAATGATAATTTATAATTAATAAGAACATAATTTTTGGTGAAGTATTTATATGTCCTTAAAATTCATTTCTCTCAAAAACTTATTTCCATTTATATTTTGGAAAAAATATTAAAATAACATTTTTTTCACTTTTTTAAAATTTTTCTAAATAAACTAACATTAATTTTTAATCCAACTTACCAATAATATCTTCTAGTTAATTAGTGATAAAACATTTAAAAAATTATTTTTTCATTGAATATTGAAAAATACTCATTTTAAATAAAAACAGAATTATTTTTTTTAAAATTTACAAAAAAATATATATTTTAATATGGTTTTAAAATTAATATTATTTCAATTTTATTATTCTTAAAAAAAATACAGGTCTTCATGATCTATATCAGTATAATTTCTTATATAAAAAAATATTACATTATAATATTTTTCTTTGGAAAACAGTTTTTGCATTTGGTTTCTAGGTTTAATTTTAAATTAAAATATTCCCCATCATGGAATTATATTTATATTGATGGATTGAATATTTTTGAATCTAAAAAATTATTATTCTATCTAAATTTCATCTTAATCATTAGTCATAATGAATATTATAAAAGTAAATATTAATTTCCATTGGTAAGGATAAAACTGGTTTACCGGGGACTAAAAAAGAATATAAGGATTAAAATGAGTTAAAAACAAGTCCAATTTATACATTATGATCATATTATAATATAATATAATTTATGGATTTATAATGATTGATTTTGGATCGTTTGGAAATTTTTTAAAATGTGGGTATAACATGTTTTCTTGAAAAACATCAATTCTGTCATGTCCCCACTTATAAAAAGGAATCATATCTACCCTAATAATTACACTATAAATTCCATTTGTTTCACCCAATAACTATCAATATATATTAATTAATTCCATCAATACATCCAAGACTCTTAATATTTATTAGTAAAACCACATATGAAATTATTTTTATGCTAATGTCTGGATGTTTTCTGAAGAAGAGGTATCATTCTTAATAGATCATTTTTAATTTTATTTATTTTTCCAAAAAATTCATATCCAATTTAATTATAATAATATAAAAAAATAATTATCTAATATATATTGATATTTCATTATTTTACCATAACTAAAAAATTACATCTCATATTCTATCTAATGGGAAACAAAAATGTTGATCATGTGTATGACAAACAACTGCCTCCCAAATAGTTGTAATTCATTTTATTTCACAACCTATCATGGATAGATATTATACTGAATTTAATATATTTAAAATATATTAATTATATTCATTTACCTATATTATTATAATATAACATCTACCTTCTTACATTCTCATGTTTTGGAAAGTGATAACATTGTTCATACAAACACATAGACAACCGCCATGATAAAGTGATGATAAAGGTTTTAATTTTAATTTAACACGGATTGTATAAAGGTAATATTAAATGAAAATATATGATATAATTGATATAAAAATTAATTTTTAATGGTGAATTAATATTTACCATTCATTCATTCCATCGTTGGAGAAAATTGAAATAATTTTAATGCGTACGTATGGAATTCATTCCCAATAAACAGTGTAATTCATTTTTCCTCTACCACATTAATGTATTAATCAATATAAATTTAAACTAAGAATATATTATATTTATATAAATTTTAAAAAACTATATATTATGTATCCGTGATCTATGTAAATGGACCAAAATTACCATTCAAAAACATACATGGAAAATGAATAATTTATTACCAAAAATATGTTTTTAACAAATGATTGTTAGTAAACTAGTAATAAAAGGTCATATGTAAATTATATATCGAATAATTTATATGATTTTTTTAATTAAATGATTTATTACTATATTATATTTATAAGGAAATATTCTTTACTTTGAATGATGAATTTTTGTACATGAGGAAATGGATTTACATCCCACTTTTATTTATGTTCTACCATCATATATTTTGTTTGAGGCATATTCATTATGGGAATAAATTTTATGGTTATTAATATAAAAAATTTATTGATTTACATATCAATATATCTTTCATTATTTCATGGTTATACAATTCATGTACTACAATAGAGGTATTGTTGTAAAGATATAATAACATTGTCTATAACAGTTGATTATTATTGTGATTATGATTATTAAATACTATAATCTATATATCTAGAAACTAATTTATTTTCTTATCATATGTTTATTAATAAATAATCTTTTTTTCTGTTTTTATTATATCTCATTATGTACTCAATTGTCTCAAATAATGTTTTTAAGAAAAAATGAATTTATTTATCTCTTCAGTAGAAAATACATTTTTCTTCCATTTCCATGTTTTATAAAAAATATTTTAAATAAAGAGTATAATATTATCCAATACCTATTTGAATACATTTTAACCCATGATTCACTTTATAATAAATTGTTTAAATATTTCGTCATGTAATTTTTTAAACATGTATTTTTTGATTTTTTATCAAAAAAAGTGAAATGAATATGTGTTTTAACATGTATAACATTAAAAGTATTTCCCAAAATTTGAAATTCAAGATTATTTAAAGTATTATTAGAAATATTCAAAGGTTATATTCAGGTAAATTTTTCTCTTTAATATATAGTAAATTATTATATTTAAAATTAGTTATTTAAATGTTGAATGGTTATTTTCACAAATAAATTTCCCTAGTGATATTTCAAAATCAATTTACATATAAGATTTAATATTTTAAGGTTACATTGATTTTATGGCGGTATGATCTAATTATATAATCCTTATTGTTTATCTAGATTATTTTCAATTATGATGATATTTTTTATGAAATCCATTTATTTCACATTGGATATTCTATAACGAATTAATTATGAAACTACTATCATTTTCATGGGCTATGATATGATGAGTGTTTTATGATCTTGTTGAATGAAAAAGGTATTGATTATGTAATTGGTGGGAATCATATCTCTCTATATTTAATTTAATATTTATTAATGAACTATGTTTTAAAATGGTACATGTGAGGTTATCTGAATCCCACAAAAGTATAAATGGGAGGTTATTCTAATCATAAAAGTGGGTACATGGGAAGTAATCCTAGGATCATTGTAATTACATACATGGTTAGATAACACCTAACATGTTTTTATTTACTTAGTGGGGAGTCCTAATTCCATATTTTAATTGATTATGTCTATTCTAAAAATGTATTTCTTGTCTTACTATTATGATCTCTTGGATTATGTTTCATGATTCTAATATGATCATTTATTACAAACAATCCTATTTTATGTCATGACTCTTGTTTATGATATATAATATAAATAGTTTTGTTTTTAAATGATATTATCATCTTCTCAAATCGTTATTCTTATGTTACAATGAAATCTCATTATTTAACCTTACTGACTATATGAACTCATCATTTCTATTTTTCCCTTTCCCCAGGAGATGATAGAACTTATTATAATTGATATATATAAGAAGGTAGATTGTTATAATGATATTAGTGTAAAATTATGTAGTCCACTTTGGATCCAATTGTTTGTGTGTCCATGTTTCCAAATGAAATACAACTATATGATTCTTTAGTGTATGATTATTTAATGTAATGAATAATAATTTCATTAAGATGTGATATCTATGTGAGAAAAATGGGGGTCATTGTATAATATCTCATATTTAATGAGATACCATATAATAATAGAATCCACTAGAGTATTAAAATGGATTAATATAATTCTCTATAAGGAAATCGTTGTAGAATGAAAAATTGTTGGGATGAATTTGATGAACCAAAGATACTACGACCTGACCATGTGTAAAAGATTTGTGAAAATTCTAAATCTATCCAACAATATATATATATATATGTATATATTCTTCTAAATTAAGGATGAAGATATAGGCCGATAACAAATAAAAGGGAATGAGTTTATATGTTAGAGGAGAATTTTTTATTTTAATATCAATATGAAATAGAATCATGTGGTTTTAATATTAATTCAATTATAGCCCTAGGTACAGTGTCCACATTGAGATCCATAGTCTCATTTGAGAAATTTTCAATCTTATTGTACTTATACAAAACATGGCTCAAGATAATATTGTGTTCCCTGTAAATCATTTGAGGATGTACATACAAAAAAACATCATCATGTCCAAACATCACAAAAACAAATTTTTCAACATAAGAGATTCACCATCTTTTTATAATAATTGAAAAATAAAATTCATAACATAATTTCTTTTTAACCTAATTTATTAATAATTTTTCATATATTATTTCACATTTACAGGCAGAAAATATTTGTTATAAAATATTATTAACCCCTAAAAATTTCATACCAAATAACAAAAAGTCAATTAATATTAATTGGACAATATAAAATTATATCAAATCAAAAAATGAAAAAATTAATTGGCTCTTATTATTAAATAATAATATGAAAAATTTAATAATAAAACCGATCATCTATGAAGGCCTTATAGATTCAACAGTATAGTGAATTAATGTGGAATACATTACTAGAAAGAAAACATCAATTATCTATAAATCAATAATAGAAGGTGTTTGTAACCTGAAAATTAGAAATCTATAAAACCTTTAAAAAACATAATGTCATTCAAATATCATACAAAAATAAATATAATGAAAAATATTATTTTCAATTATATTTTTATTTAAACAATAAATCACTCCATGAAGGTTGGTAATGAAATAGAGATATTACAAAGATGTATTTTCAAAAAAATAATAACAGAAAATAGAAAATGTTATTTGATCTATATTTATTAATAGTAAAAATGCCAAAAAAATAGACGTTTACACATTTTACCTAGTTACATATTGATTTCCTAGTGACGAGACACCGAAAAAAAAGTGTTGATCCATGTACCACCTTATATAAATTATAATCTCCCTAAAACCATTTCGCATCAACTTGCTACTTGGTACATGACAACTAGGTCCACATTAGTTTGGTCCACTAAAAAATAAATTAGTCCACTTCCTCCCAAGCATCCCTATAATTCCGAAACATCTATATTGGCTGATGATAAATTTTTTTATTTAATAATCATGTTGATGAAATTCTTAATGTGAATGGCCCTGTGTGGTGATTCTTATTTCATAAATTATGAATATTTCCCAGAAAATTTTGGCTACTCAATCTCCTAAATTTATAAATTGAAAAAAAAACACTAATTTCAAAGAAACCCTCACATCTCATGATTACTTGAGTTGTTCTTTTTATTAATGAAATGTTGTGAGTAGTTGGGGTACTATATGTAATAAATTTCTATTCTATGATGTGAGAAAACATAAGATCTATAATAGTAGTGTAATATATAGATTTAAAATTGAGAATACATCATTAGATAAACTATATTATAGGTTGTTATAAGAGGTGTAAAATAACTATTGGATAATGGTTGAAATAAATGATTATGATGATGATGTTATTAATATAGTGAATGTCTAAAATAGTGTATAATTATAATTTTTTATAATATAAGCAGTTTTTAGATTTACTTGAAGATCATTAGAATCATTATCATAATATATAATGAAATTTATTGACATTAACATTTTATTTGATGTTTTTGAGATGGATCTGAGATGAATAAAATGGTATTGGAAGAAATTTGTAGTTTCTAGATTTGAGGTTTAAATTATCCCAATTTTAAAAGTTAGATTTATAAAAAGATCTTTTTATGAGTACTCTAGCAATTCATATGAATCATTAAGTAGGTAAAGATATGTGCACACAATCCCTTTAGAGTTATATGTTTGGATTATCACTATCTGTGTAAGAATGAGTTAGATTTTAGTATATATCATTTTGATATATGTAAATATCATATTTTCAACTGAACAATAATCATTTATTAATGTATATATCATTTAATTATGGGTAATAATATTTTCTATATACAAATTATTCAATGTATTATTTTTATTAATCAAAATGTTATTTGGATATCTATTAAACTATGTACAAGTCATTAGACTCTATGTACAGGTAATCAGATTTGATGTGAATGAATGTGGAGTTCATTAGAGAGTATAATACTTGTTTAATATGATCATGATCAATTGTGAAAGGAACATGATTTCTTTTGATATATTCTTTTTTTATGATGTGTGAATCTATTAAGATACAGTCCATGTATGATTAGTTATTATCCATTTAATGTACATAGATTTATATGATGAATTCCAGTATGTCCTAAAGTTTGATACGATGGATGATTTTTTTAATATGTAGTTAATGATGAATAGAAAGGAATATAATACAAGGTATTTATAA
This sequence comes from Viscum album, assembly GCA_963277665.1. NCBI lineage: Eukaryota > Viridiplantae > Streptophyta > Magnoliopsida > Santalales > Viscaceae > Viscum > Viscum album. Next base: position 894,991,008 of record OY728136.1, on the reverse strand, counting down.
ATTATATTATTCTTAAGTATTGAATAAAATTTTAAAAACATTATGTCTTTTCCATGCTTATGAAAACATTGATGATATTTCAAAATAAAAAATTCTAGGGATAAAGAAATATCAAATGATTCCCAAGATATTTCATAAGGATTATATAAATTATATACACTAATAGGGTTTATGATTAATTATTTAGATATTAAATAAGTATTTAAAGGAGGGGAGAATATCGTTGTTCTTATTATATTTTATTTTCATAAGAAAAAATTATAAATTCTATTTTTTTGTTCAAAATTAAATTATTTATTTGAAATTTCATTAGTTGATATATGCAACAAAATTCAATGATATAAATATAAAAAAATGGATGGTGATTCTCTATTTTTGAAGGAAAATATGATTCATTTGTGATTAGTGAAGAAGATCATGATGGAATAATTTAGATCACATTTATTGATAATATAAAAATACCATATTAAGTAATTCATGAATCAAAATGTTAATATGTATGTGTTTGACCTAAATTAATTAAAAATAATTATGTTATTTTATTTGGGAATAATATGATATTGATTATGATTATATATAATGAAATTTTATCATATTCAATCTCAAATCTATGAGGATATCCTAGAAGATCTCACTACATATGGGTGATATTATTTGTTACATTCTTTGAGAATAAGTGTAATGGTTATCCTTCATACTAGTTTAGTTATATATATTCCTTATTTTCACAAGATAAAGTAGAAAATGGTATAAAAAATAATGTTCAATAATATAATATTCCTTCATAAAAGTTCTTAAATTAAAATAATTTTTATAGGATTATGGGAAAAATCCCACGTGTTATCCAAAATATAATTTTGTGCGGTATGTTATGGAATTGGAAACATTGAATTTGATGGGTATTTTATATTTTAAATAAATAAATATATAATAAATTTTCTATTGAAAAAATATAAATTAGTTAAATATTAATAAACTGAGAGAGATTATAAATATAGTGAATGTCATGTGAAAATAAAGAAGATCATTAATTAATGAAACAAATACTATACACTATTTTCTGTTTAATCATATATTGTATATCAAAAAAAAGATAATGGGGAGTAGAATGAATCATATAATTAATATGATTTTACATAGAGTCATATATGGATGAATTATAAGGATTAAGACCTATAATATCATCTATTATAAAATTATTAATGAAATATGACCTTTTTGTGTATCTATATATCATGTACTTGAAATCAAAGTACATGAAGTCTTAGTGGGAGAAACATGAAAAAGTAAATTATACATAAGCCCCAAAAATATGGATTAATATGGAGGCGATGATTCTAATATATTTTCTAGAAGATTAAAATGAAATCAAAGAATAAATTCTTGAGGACCGAGTTATAGACTTGGTGATTCTTTGTTATTCTATGGTAGTTTTTGATATACATTAATGGCTATAAGAGGTATCGATAATTCAAAATATATATAATAACTAATATACTAGTAGAATTTTTCATCACCATGTATAATATTGTAAATGATAAACTCTTAGATATAGTGAATTTGTTTTTGGAAAATTCATATCCTACCAACATTTAGTTTATGATAAGATTATTACTGGACAATATATAGATCAATAATCATGATCATATTTAGGATATGGTTTTTCAAATAAAAAATTAACCTCATAAAAATATAGTGGGATGATATTTTTTTACAATATACATTACCAATTTATGGTGGGTTCAGTTGAAAAAAATTGATTAATTAATTTCATAATAGGAAATAAGGGTTTAAATAAAAATAATTTATAAATAATATTAGTTTAATAAATAATTTATTAAAATAAATAGAAACACATAATTCCCCCCTTCTCCTCTATAAAATTTTAATCTAGTAGTATAATGTGGAATCATAGAAAACCATGTTATCTTTTTAAACATATATGACTAGGACTATGTGTTTTTAATATTAATATTTTAATTATGAAATTAAAGAGAAAGATCCCCATATGGAAAAAATTATTTAATCATTATCATGACTAATATATAGGTTTTTTTGAAAAACATGAATTGTAACATCCCTGGTAAATAATGAATCAAACATTTTTTTATTTATTAATATTTACGAATTAAATATTAATTTTACTTTAAAGGGGTTCCTACATTCGATAGCATACTTGATACGCAATGATGAGTTTCTTTGAAAACATACGTTGCACACTAGTAATAAAATAATATTATTTTAAATGTTAGTTAACACGTAGTCGTTGTACTGGTGGGAACGGATATAAATAACTAAAATATGATTATATATGTTTTTAAATGTTTTTACATTTATCCAATAAAAGATAAATGCTTAAAATACAGCAAGAATTCAATTTTAGGCATTTATACCCTAATTTTCAATAAGGGTTCACTTATCACCATTTGACGGTGAACCGTCATTAAATATAGTTTTGATCAATCTTATAAATTATATTGGACCAAATATAACTCTTCTTTAGAATCGAGATATCAAAATTTACATTGTGTAAATTTTTGGCATCTTTCCGATAAAGTTCATTTTTTTAATGAATAGTGTAAAATGTTCTATTTTAATTCAAAACCTCTTTTTATTCTGATTTATTTATATGATTAGATTTTAATTTGAATTTGTTTTAAAGTGAAATTAGAATATATTTTTTCCATTAAATCCAATAGTGGTCTTTGGAATTAATTTCACTTTGAAATCGGACTTAAACTAGTGTCAATCTTTTGGTACATGTTATTTCATAAAAACACGCTATTTTCTCTAACAATAGGAATTAATTTTTAAATTAATTAATGCAACTTATATGTTGTGAATTTTGTAAAATAGACTTCATTTTTGAATTCGGAATATCAAATATGTCTTAGGGTGAATTTTTGGTATTTTTCTGAAAAACTTCAATTTTTGAAGACTAGTGAAACCACTAAGTGGTACTTATAAAAACTGATTATTCGTTTAAATGAAATTTTACCACTTCTGTGTTTTGAATTTCAAAAATCCGACATACATGGTTGTCATTAAGAAGTAAAATGTGGTTCAATGAGATTAAAATAATTTTTTGGTCAATAGTAACTTATTAAGTTTTTAATCGTGATTAGAGGTAATTAGTGTAGTTTAAGGTAAAAATAATGTTTTAATTATATGATATGAGCTTGACACATGTCCTAACCTTATTGGATGTGTCATGGACGACCAGGACAAGCCATGGGTCAACTTTGGGATTCCATGGATCCACTTTTGTTGTGAAATGACATAAATAACTTTTTATTTAATGTTAAAGTAAAAATGACACACACATGAAATGTTTTACTAAAACAATTTTTACATGGGGTTATAAAAGTCATATTTTTGACTATAAATAGTCATTGGAAGGCTAAAACGATTTCCTATATTGTAGTATTTTGTTTATAATTTTTAGACATTAAATAAACTAAATTAGGTATGACATCATGATGATGCAGTGATGACCTCATTATTTAACGATTTTAAAAAAATTGAAAAATAATGTAATATCTAAGAACTACACATGTCCAAAACCTATTGGTTGAGTGGACATAGAACCCTTATCACCTTATCCTCTAAATAAATCAATGTGGGACCTCTTAAATCCGAATACCATTTTAAAATAAAGTGACTTTTCTTTACTTTCCATGAGTGCCCCTCCTCTCCCCTTATAAAAGGCCCCCACCTCTACCTCCTTACCCACACTTCCAAAGCCTTTGGCTCGTCAAAACCCTGCCCATTTTGTTTCTACACATCCATCTCTTACTCCTTGAATCCTCTCTTTTGGCATAAGTCTTCCCAAGGAAGCCTTTGAGCTCAATCCAAGGGGAGTTACCCGATTTTAAGGTTATGTCTTCTTTTGAGTCCTTTTATTTTATTTTTCTTCTCCAACCCCCTAAACTCTTTTTATTATTTTATTTTATAACAACTCCAGTATCCTCAATATACTAGAATGTTTTTATAAGAAGTATTCTAGCTATACTTACACACACCTACATCTAATGGTTAAAGAACATACTGTTTCCGTGGATGGCGAATTTCTGCCTCTCGAAACGATGATTGTTCAACATTATTTTTACACCTTAAAAGGTGGCCATTAAGATGAAAATATATTTATATATGATATATAACATGTTTATGTTTTCCTTAATCTTTTGTATTTTTCATTTTGGGCATACCTTTATGGTTTCCATTATGGGTAAACACGATATCATCATTTAAGGAAGTGCAGACTACCGCCCCCTCAAAGTGATGTGATTCGTTAATGCCATATGTGGGATGTGTAAAGGATGGATTTAAAGTTATTATATATGATGTTATACTGGAATTATAATGTAACTCAATATCATTATTATTTCTTTCCATTAAAGTATGAGATAGAAATGAAAGTAGCGTTCATGCATACGTACGGCTTACCATCTCTATGAACGGTTCATTTCATTTCTTATCCCCAAATGTAATGTACTATTAAAAGTACATGTATATAATAAATATATATAATTAATGATATATCTAAATGATGAATATAATTCTGGAATTAAAATATACATACCTATCATTTAGTTTTAATTCCATTAATATGACAAAGAAATGAAAGTAGCGTTCATGTGTACGTACAGCTTACCGTCTCCATGAATGGTGCATTTCATTTATTACCTAAAAATTATTATATAATATTATAAATACATGTATATGCTGGATATATATGATATATATGATATCCATATCAGGAATGTCATTCTGGATATAAAGAAGCTTAGACCACACGAACAACATGTAATTGTAAGAAGTCCACTTTCGACTTAAGAACCAAATATCAACAAAACAAACATTATTAACATAAATGGTTACATAATGTTTATAACATGTAAATAAGTGATATAAAAGGAATAATTAACTTTAAAAAGGTTCTTAATCAAGTATAAATTAACTAAAGTTTATTATTCAGGACGTTAAAGAACGATCGAGTCAAGTCGGACCCGAGGTAAGGGACTTCGTCTCAATCTCCTTTCATTGAGGCGTATTTCATATTATACACAACATTCATTTATACGATGTATAAAACCCTTTGAATTTTACTTTTATACAAAAGGAATATTTTTCTATGAATCGTTTTACAAAATGACAAAAAAAAATGTTTCTTTAAACGTACGCGGTGACAATGACCTTTTCCGCCGCCACGAGTATTATTTGGTCTTTGGATTCCTGAACAAGCTGTAATGTTTTTTTTAAATGAAATAAATACCATATACTCTTTTATGTATTATTGTATTGAAAATTGATTTTATAATGGATTTTTTATGTCAATATATTTATGTGATATATTGTGATCATTGTGTGGAAATGTTTGCTTTCCATTATATTTGTTTTATGTCTTATGATTTTATAATGGTACTTGGAAATTTGACGGGTGGTTATGTGATGAACCATATGATGGGTGGTGTCGTGAATACCAGGACGGGTGGTTACGTTATAACCTCCAATGCATTGAGTATGCAAGTCGGCCGTATGGCTATTCTATTTATGTATGTTTGGAAATTGGCCATATGGCTATTCCATTAATTAATATGTGTGGAAGTTGACCGTATGGTTATTCCACTTAGGTATGTTTATGTCCCATGTTACCTTTATATATGTTATGTGTTATTTATATGGGTTTCATGGTAATATTTTGGTCACAAAAAGGTAGGTAATGATACTTTATTCAGTGATGATTTTTTACTACATCATGAAGGTGATGGTATTACATTGATAGAGTATACATGGTTTACTTTATGTTTGAAAAAGTAACAGTTTTCATTATTTGTGTATCCCTTACTGAGCTTTTTATGCCCACCCCAAGTTTTTTTGAAATGTTTTTCACAGGACTTAATGTGGAATAAGGTCAAGGATGGGATCAAGGGAATGTCATGCTATATAAAACATGGAAGTAGACATGTTTCTTTTTAAGAGTTTTTTATTATTATGGAAACATAGTATAAGTGTCTACTTTGTAATCTTTTGAGATGTAACTTTTAAGTTCTAATTCTCTAAAACTCTAAACCTGAAAAGACCCTCAATGTGAATTATTCAATTAATTCAATATTAATTAAGGTATAAGGCAGGGGCCTTATAGTTGGTATCAAAGGTCGGTTTAGACAACTTTAGGAGTTAGAAAATTGTTAAATTATAAGTTAATTTATGATATGTTTGAAATGATATAGCATTTACAGATTACCATGTTGCTTCGCCTAAGATATTTCTGTTTTCATAATGGTTTTCCGTAGAGGAAACAAAGCAGCTATGTTGGGATGACATCAGGAGGAAGAAAACCTTCCAAATCAACAACCTGAGATTGTCGGAATCAGAACTGAATAGTTTGTTACAGTGATGTCACAGTTGACTCAGGCTATAAATAGTGGTGGTATCCATGCACGAGATCATCCAGATCAACCGCAGAGGAACATGTCAGTGGTGGATCATTTCATGAGGCAACATCCCCCATTTTTCAGAGGATCATCTGACCCTGTGCAAGCTGAAGGGTGGATTATAGCACTGGAGAAGATTTTTGATGTCATGGGGTGTTCAGAACATCAAAAGGTTAGTCTTGTTGTTTACCGTTTTGAAGGTGAAGCTGATCAGTGGTGGTCGATGGTGAAAAATATCAGGGATAGTGATGAGATTGAGGATCTTCATGGGGACAAATTCAAAGGTATGTTTCCTGAGAAATATTTTCCTAAGGTGGTTCGTCATAGGATGGAAAAATAGTTCCTTGGATTGAGGCAGGAGGATGATTCAGTAGATGCTTATGAAGAAAAGTTCACTTGATTGGAAAGGTATGCTCCAAAATTCATATGAGATCTTGATAGTAAAATAAACAATTTTTACTCAGGGTTAAAGACAAAGTATCGAAGGGATTTAGCTTCTCCTGAGTTCAAAAGTTATGAGAAACTTGTTCGATGTGCGGGGAAGGTGGAAATGGAGTTTTCCGATGATCAGGTGTTCTATGACAAACAACATAATAAGAGGTCTAGTTGGTAGGAAAAGGGGAAGAATTCATCAAAGAAGCAAGGAGGTAAGAAAACTAAATATCCATCCTGTTAGAAGTGTGGTAAAATGCATCCTGGAGAATGTTTATCCAAGTCTGGTAAGTGCGTTCGGTGTGGTAAGTCTGGTCATATTGCTCATAACTGCAAGGAAGATGATAAAGCAGGCAATGAAATTCCAACGATAAGATGTTTTAAGTGTAATGAAATGGGTCATTATGCAAATGAGTGTCCAACAAAGAACTCAACTAGGGGAATGTAGCCAGAGTACAAGCAGAAAGGGGTTGTGAAATCCTTTGCAACAACTTCAGCAGATGTTGGGCCATCGAATGAAGTGGTATCAGGTACACTATTTGTTTGTTCAGATTATTCCAATGTGTTGTTTGATTCAGGGTCTACACACTCTTTCATTTATGAGAATTTTTCTAGTAAATTGGGAGTTCCATCTCAAGATATGAACCCTGAACTTATGTTAAAAACACCCGGAGGGAACTTTGAGGCAAATAGGATTTATAAGAACCTTCCTATCCTTGTGTGTGGAAAAAATCTACAAGTAAACCTTATTGTTTTTTCTCTAGTAGAGTTTTATGTTATTTTGGGCATGGATTGGATTTCTTTTTATCATGATAAGATTGACTGTAGAGCTAAAATGGTTTCTTTTCAGAAAGATTTTCAGTTTGTGTACAAGAATGAACCCTTGATTTTGATAACATATTAGGAAGTTGAGAAACTAGTAAAATATGGAAATGAATGTTACCTTGTACATATTGTTGAAAATAAAGGAAATATTCAGATTTATGATGTGCCAGTAGTAAATGAGTATCTTGATGTTTTTCCTTATGAGTTTCCTGGTATTATTCATGATCGGGAAGTTGAATTTACTATTGACTTAGTTACTGAATCTAAGCCAATTTCAAAACCCCTTTATCGAATGGCTCAAGTTGAACTTTTAGAGTTAAAGAAACAATTGCAGGAGTTATTAGATAAAGGATTTATTCGACCTAGCACATCAGCATGGGGTGCTCCTGTCTTGTTTGTTAAAAAGAATGTTTGATCAATGAGACATTGCATTGATTATAGAGCCTTGAATAATATTACTTTTAAGAAAAAGTATCCTTTGCCTCATATCGATGATTTGTTTGATCAGCTCTAGGGTGTTCAGTATTTTTCAAAGATTGACTTGAGGTCAGGGTACCATCAGTTGAAAGTAAAAGAAGCAGACATTCTGAAGACTGCGTTTCGTACTAGATATGGCCATTAAGAATTTGTAGTTATGCCTTTTGGGTTAACCAATGCACCTACTGTATTCATGGACCTTATGAATAGAATTTTCCATGAGTTCTTGAATAAGTTTGTGATTGTTTTCATCGATGATATTTTGGTGTTTTCTAAAAGTAAAGAGGAGCATGAATTTCATTTAAGGATTATCTTGAAAACCTTAAAAGAAAATAAACTATATGGAAAATTCAGCAAGTGTGATTTTTGGTTACAACAAATTTCTATCCTGGGTCACATTATTTCAAAAGATGGCATAACTGTTGATCCTACTAAAACAAAAGTTGTTGAAGAATGGACAAGACCCACAAATGTAACCGAGATCTGTAGTTTTCTTCGTTTGGCATGTTACTACAGAAGGTTTGTTGAAACATTTTCACGGTTATCTAGTCCAATGACTAAGCTAACTCGTAAGGGTGTTAAGTTCATCTGGACAAAAGAATTTGATGATTGTTTTCAGGAGTTGAAAATAAGATTGGTGAATTCTCCTGTTTTGGGACTTCCTTCCAGGAATGGTGAGTTTGTTATATACAGTGATGCTTCATTGAAGGGACTTGGTTGTGTCCTTATGCAAAATGATCAGGTAATTGCTTATGCTTCACGGTAGTTGAAAACTCATGAGGTAAAATACCATAATCATGATTTGGAATTAGCTGCTGTGGTCTTTGCTTAAAAAATTTGGAGGCATCATTTGTATGGAGTAAAGTGTGAAATATATACTGATCACAAAAGTTTAAATTATATATTCACTTAGAAAGAATTGAACATGAGACAGAGGAGATTGATTGAATTAATCAAGGATTATGATTGTACAATTCACTGCCATCCAGGAAAAGAAAATATAGTGGCTGATGCTTTGAGTCGAAAAAGTAATGCTTCATTAACCATGTTATGTTTGGAACGAGATCCTTTGGTTTTTGATTTGATGAACATTGGCATAGAAGTTGTTGGTGCAGGAATTCCTTCTGTTTGGTTTCAGGTATCAGTGAAATCTTCTCTATCAGACAGAATCAAGCAAGCACAGAAGCAAGGCAGCGAGTGGCAGAAAAAGTTAGAGCTAGTTCAGAAAGGTAAGTTTCCTGAATTCAACATTGATAATGATTGTGTTTTGAGGATTGGGAAGAGATTATGTGTGCCTGGTGATTCACAGTTGAAGAATGAGTTGTTATGTGAGGCTCATAGTTCCCTGTTTTCAGTGCATCCTGGCAGTACTAAGATGTACAGAGATCTGCGGGAGTATTACTGGTGGGATGGAATGAAAAGAGATATTTCTGATTTTACTGTGAAGTGTTTGACTTGTTAGCAGGTTAAAGCAGAGCGGCAGTTACCTAAAGGGATGCTTCAGCCTTTACCAGTGCCAGAGTGGAAGTGGGAAAACATATCCATGGACTTTGTTGTGGGATTACCGGGGACATCTCAAGGTAATAATGCAATCTGGGTTATTGTTGATCGCTTGACTAAATCTGCTCATTTCCTTGCTATTCGATATAATTTTTCCCTAGATCAACTTTCCCGTTTGTATCATAAAGAGATAGTCAGGTTTCTTGGAGTTCCTCTCTCCATTATATCTGACCTTGATCCCAGGTTTAATTCTAACTTTTCGAAAGGCCTTCAGAATTCGTTGGGTACTGAATTAAATTTTAGTACAACTTTTCATCCTCAATCAAATGGGAAGTCAGAATTAACAATTCAGACCTTGGAGGATATGCTACGAGCTTGTTCGATGGATTATCAGGGAAGTTGGGATCCACATCTTTCTTTGGTTGAGTTTTCTTATAATAACAGTTTTCATTCCAGTATACAAATGGCACCATTTGAGGAATTATATGGGAAGCAGTGTCGAACTCCAGAATTTTGGGATGAAGTGGGTGAAAGGAAGCTGATGGGACCAGAATTGGTAGAAGAGATGGAAGAAAAATTTCAGTTGATTTAGAAAGACATGAGAACAGCTCAGAGCAGGCCGAAGAGTTATGCAGATAACCGGAGGAAAGATCTATCTTTCGAGGTAGGTGATCATGTTTTTCTCATGGCTTCTCCATGGAAAAGTGTGATGAGATTTTGTAAGAAAGGAAAGATGAGTCCAAGTTTCATTGGACCATATGAAATTCAGGAGAGAGTTGAATCAGTTGCATACAGAGTGGCATTACCTCCGAGTTTATCTCAGGTATACAATGTTTTTCATGTTTCGATGCTGAGAAAGTATATGCCAGATCCATCTCATGTTTTGAGTCCAGAGGTAGTTCAGCTGGAAGAGAACTTATCTTATGGGGAACAACCGGTCCAAATTCTTGACCATAGGGAGCAAGTGTTACGAAATAAGGTAATCCACCAGGTAATGGTTTGTGGAAAAACCATATGGTTTAAGAGGCAATGTGGGAATCTGAAAATGGTATGAGGGATAAATACCCCCACTAATTTTGATAAGTGAATAAAATTGCAAGGACGCAATTCCCAAAAGATGGGAAGGATGTAACATCCCTGGTAAATAATGAATGAAACATTTTCATATTTATTAATATTTACGAATTAAATATTAATTTTACTTTAAATGGGTTTCTACGTTCGATAGCGTACTCGATACGCAACGATGAGTTTCTTTGAAAACTTACGTTGCACACTAGTAATAAAATAATATTATTTTAAATGTTAGTTAACACGTAGCCGTTGTACTGGAAGGAATGGATAGAAATAACTAAAATATGATTATATATGTTTATAAATGTTTGTAAATTTATCCAATAAATGATAAAGGCTTAAAATATAGAAATAATTTAATTTTAGGCATTTATACCCTAATTTTCACTAAGGGTTCACTTATCACCTTTTGATGGCGAACTGTCATTAAATATAGTTTTGATCAATCATATAAATTCTATTGGACCAAATATAACTCTTATTTAGAATCAGGACATCAAAATTTACTTTGTGTAAATTTTTGGTATCTTTCCGATAAAGTTCACTTTTTTAATGAATGGTGTAAAATGTTGTATTTTAATTCAAAAACTCTTTTTAATATAATTTATTAATATGATTATATTATCATTTTAATTGGTTTTAAAGTGAAATTAGAAAATATTTATCCCATTAAATCCAATAGTGGTCGTTTGAATTAATTTCACTTTGAAATGGGACTTAAACTAGTGTCAATCATTTGATACTTATTGTTCTATAAAAACACGCTATTTTCTCTGACAGCGAGAATTAATTATTAAATTTATTAATGCAACATATATGTTGTGAATTTTTTAAAATTTACTTCATTTTTGAATTTGGAATATCAAATATGGCTTAGAATTAATTTTTGGTATTTTTCTGAAAAACATCAATTTTTGATGAATAGTGAAACCACTAAGTGGTACTTATAAAAACTGATTTTTCATTTAAATGAAATTTTACCACTTCTATGTTTTGAATTTCAACAATCTGACATAAATGGTGTTCAATAAGAATTAAAATGTGGTTCAATGAGATAAAAATAATTTTTTGGTGAATAGTAACTTATTATGTTTTTAATCGCGATTAGAGGTAATTAGTGTTGTTTAAGGTAAAAATAATGTTTTAATAATATGAGATGATCTTGACACCAATCTTACCTTTATTGTATGTGTCATGGCCAACCAAGACAAGCCATGGGTAAACATTGGGACCCCATGGAGCCACCTTGGTTGGGAAATGACATAAATGACTTTTTATTTAATGTTACAGTAAAAATGACACACACATGAGATGTTTTACTAAAACAATTTTTACATGGGGTTATAAAAGTCATATTTGTTTTACTATAAATATTAATTGGAAAGCTAAAACTATTTCCTACATCATATTAGTTTTTTTAGAATTTTTAGAAATTAAATAAACTAAATTAGGTATGACATCATAATGATGTAGTGATAACCTCATTATTTAACGATTTAAATAAAATTGAAAGATAATGTAATATCTAAGACCTAAACATGTCAAAAACCTATTGAATGAGTGGAAATTGAACCCTTATCACCTTAGCCTAGAAATACATCCATTTGGGACCTCTTAAATCCGAATACCATTTTAAAATAAAGTGACTTTTCTTTACTTTCCAAGAGTGCCCCTCCTCTCCTCTTATAAAAGGCCCCCACCTCTACCTCCATACCCACACTCACAAAGCCTTTGCCTCGTCCAAACTCTGCCCATTTTGTCTCTCCAAATCCCTCTCTTACTCCTTGAAGCCTCACGTTGGGCAGAAGTCTTCCCAAGGTAGCCTTTGAGCTCAAACCAAGGGGAGTTACCTGATTTTAAGGTAATGTCTTCTTTTGAGTCATTTTGTTTTATTTTGCTTCTCCAACCCCCTAAACTCTTTTTATTATTTTCTTTTGTAACAACTACAGTATCATCAATATACTAGGATGTTTTTATAAGAAGTATTCGAGGAACACTTACACACACCTACATCTATTGGTGAAAGAATATATTGTATCCGTGGATGGCGAATTTTTACGTCCCAAAATGTTGATTGTTCAACATTCTTTTAACACCTTCAAAGGTGGCAATTAAGATGAAACTATATTTATATATTATATATAATATTTTTATGTTTTCCTTAAGCTTATGTATTTTTCATTTTGGCCATACCTTTATGGTTTCCATTATGTGTAAACATGATATCATCATTTAAGGAATTACAGACTAACGCCCCCTCAAAGTGATGTGATTCGTTAATGCCCTATGTGGGACATGTAATGGATGGATTTAAAGTTATTATATATGATGTTATACTGGAATTATAATATACCTCTATATCATTATTATTTCTTTTCATCAAATTATGAGATAGAAATGAAAGTAGCGTTCATGCATACGTACGGCTTACCGTCTCCATGAACGGTGCATTTCATTTCTTATCCCCAAATGTAATGTACAATTAAAAGTACATCTATATAATGGATATATTTAATGAATGATATATATAAATGTTTAATATAATTCTGGAATTAAAATATAAATACCTCTCATTTAGTTTTAATTCCATTAATATGACAAAGAAATGAAAGTAGCGTTCATGCGTACGTATAGCTTACCGTCTCCATGGACAGTGCATTTCATTTCTTAACTATAAATGATTATGTAATATTATAAATACATGTATATCCTTGATATATATGATATATGTGATATCCAAATCAGGAATGTCATTCTGTATATAATGAACCTTTGACCACACGAACAACATGTAATTGTAAGAAGTCCACTTTCGACTTAAGAACCAAATATCGACAAAACAAACATTGTTAACGTAAATGGTTACATAATGTTTATAACATGGAAATAAGTGATATAAAAGGAATTATTAACTTTAAAAAGGTTCTTAATCAAGTAGAAATTTACTCAAGTTTATTATTCAGGATGTTAAAGAACGATCGAGTCAAGTCGGACCCGAGGAAAGGGACTTCGTCTCAATCTCCTTTCATTGAGGAATATTTCATTTTATACACAACTTATTTCATACAGTGTATAAAACACTTTGACTTTTACTTTTATATATAAGGAATCTTTTTCTACGAAGAGTTTTACAAAACGACAAAAAAGAATGTTTCTTTTAACGTACGTGGTGACAATGACCTTTTCCGCCACCACGAGTATTTTTTGGTCTTTGGCTTCCTGAACAAGCCGTAATGTTTTTTTAAATGAAATAAATACCATATACTCTTTTATGTATTTTGGTATTGAAAATGGGTTTTATAATGGATTTGTTATGTCAATTTATTTATGTGATATATTGTGATCAAAGTGTGGAAATGTTTTCTTTCCATTATATTTGTTTTATGTCTTATGATTTTATAATGGTACTTGGAAATTTGATGGGTGGTTACGTGATGAACCATATGACGGGTGGTGCCGTGAATACCAAGATGGGTGGTTACGTTATTACCTCCAATGCATTGGGTATGGAAGTCGGCCGTATGGCTATTCCATTAAGTATGTTTGGAAATTGGCTGTATGGCTATTCCATTAAGTGATATGTGTGGAAGTCGACCGTATGGTTGTTCCATTTAAGTATGTTTATGTCCCAAGTTACCTTTATATGTGTTATGTGTTCATTATATGGGTTTTATGGTAATCCTTTGGTCACAAAAGGATGGTAATGATACATTATTCAGTGAATATTTTTTACTACTTCATGAAGGTGAAGGTATTACATTGATAGAGTATACGTGGTTTACTTGATGTTTGAAAAAGTAACATTTTTTATTCTTTGCGTATTCCTTACTGAGCTTTTTATGCTCACCCTAAGTTTTCTTGAAATGTTTTTCACATGAATTAATGTGGAATAAGGTCAAGGATGGGATCAAGGGAATGTCATGCTATATAAAACATAGAACTAGACATGTTTCTTTTTAAGAGTTTTTTTATTATGGAATCTTAGTAGAAGTGTCTACTTTGTAATCTTTTGAGATGTAATAGTTATGTTCTAATTCTCTAATACTCTAAACCTGAATAGATCCTCAATGTGAATTATTCATTTAATTCAATATTAAGTAAGGTATAAGGCCGGGCCTTATATGAATAATTTAGAAAATTAAATGAAGATCAATATAAAAAATATATTAGGCAATAAGAATAATGAAGAGAAACTTATATAATGATAGATGAATTTGTAGTTAATCTAGTAAATCAATTAATAGTCATCCTTTGGAACTATATGATATTAATGAGGATCAAAGTTTTAAATAATATTAAAATATATATTATAAGGTAAATGTTTATATTAATAAATCCCCTCCTACAGTTTCCAATAACATATATCAGTTTAATCAATTAATATAAGAAGATAGAAAAAAAATTGATGAATAATCCAACCAAAAAGGTTTTAAAAAGGAGGTTTCAAAAATGAAAAAATTTATCTAACATTATGAAATATATAGATCATCATTTTTTATCCTTTTAGGAATAATATCTTCAATCATAACAAGAATTTGAAAAAGGTTATTGTGACAGATTTGAAATATGTAAATTTTCCAATGAAGAGATCTATGATTTAGAATAATTATAATATTATGTATTGGTTTTTATGAATTCTCAATATGTAATTAAATATAACATATTTAAGTAGTTGGATAATACCAAATAAGAAATAATAATTATTCATGAAGATCATGAAATTGTGAAAAAAAACTGTGGGATGATATATTGATCTTCGTTGAAGCTAATAATAATATACTGACCTTAATGTTCATTGATATAGACATTTAATTGAATAATCTATAAGGGATTAAACAAAGATATTCCAAAAAATTGGGAATATGTGTTCTTTTACATAACATATTAAATTGTTTTTTTGTTTAATAATAAATATTTTTTTTGAATGAGTAATTACAATCATATTGTTATCATCCATCAAATTTCTTATGGATGAATGTATACCACATGCCTAGATAATTTATTTTCACCATTTGTTTCTACAAGTGATGTTTAAATTTTAAAATACTGGAAAATATTAACAAAAAAAAATTAGTAAATCAATAAATGATACATTAGTGTATGTAATCATTTGTGAGAATAGATTTCTCCCTACGTATGTAAAAATGTGTGGAAATTCCACATATATACAAAAAGGATTAAAACATATGAATAACACTAATAAGATGAAATAAAAATATTTAATAGAAATTAATAGTGTCAATAAAATTTCTCGAATATTTCCATGAATTATAAAATATCATTTCAATGTAAAAATATTATATATGGTATGAATCAAGGGTGTAGAGATAAATTCAGATTACACTCGATTTTTAAAAACATTATTTTTGAAAAAGGAAAATGATTGAAAGAATAATATGTATGATTTTTAGAAAACACATTTATAATTATAGAAAATCATGTCAAATTTATATTTTGTAATAAAATGTATTTACTATGAAAAAATATTATTCTAATTTAAAAAATGGAAGATAAAAACTTATGAAGGAATATAAAATTGATTAAAAGTCTTCCTTGAGGATTATTCAATGGAATGAATATGAATTAACATCATTCGTGAAGTAATAAATCATAGTTAAAATGATTATATAACATATAATTAAAGAAATTATTCTAATATAGATATTTATTAATCATCATATACCATTTTATTATGGAAGGAAAATAATTGTTAAAGGGACCAATATAGAATGATAAAATTTCAAATCAATTGAATAAATCCATAGAATTATTGGTGTAGTTGGTGCCACTCATGATGAATAAGGATCGTTATGGGCCAAAAGGGAGATTACATAGTTTTTGATGTAATCTGTATGAGGTGAAATAAGGAAGAATATGTTTCAATAAATTTCAAAAAAATTCTATAAATAACTATGGAGATTTCTAATATTTAAAGCTAAAGAAAATGTATCTTCCAGTAATAAAAGTGTTTCTTATAGAAAATAATATATTCTTAAGAGAATGGATGAACATACTCTAAATGATTATATGAAAATTGTTATAGAATAATTTTACATGATGTATGACACCAAACTCTCTAGAGATGTATCAAGGTTGTACACATGAACTATTTTTCATTGTTTTATTATATATTTTTTCGTTATTATATTGGGTTCCTTTGGGTGAAATGTGAAATTTTTTAGGGGTTTTGTGTAATGCATGAGTGGTGCATTGTTTGACCAAACCATGCACCCTACCCCAAAAAACTATTAATCTCTAGAGAGATATAGAGATATAGAGATAGGGATTTCATGTCTCTCACATGGTTCATCAACCAATGTTCCCTCTTAGTAGTATACATGGACCCCCTAGAAGAGGTACATAGTTTAGGTTCATGGTTTGGTAATCCATGAACCCCTTCCAAGGAAACTGTGTGTACTGATTTATTTATTCATAAAATTAGATTATAAATTACCAAACCCCATAGACATCACACAAATATCACCCAACATGACCCTAACCCATTCCTCTTCTTTTTTGTGGCATTCAAACGAATACCTAGGTCTCTTAAACACAATTCGTGATAAACTGAATTCCAATTTTATTGATATTTACCTCCCAAGGTATAGGGTTTTATCCAAGATAGGTTTCCCACTATACTATCACTCTTTATGGATAATAAGGGTGTGGTTTTACATCATTATTGGTTGGTTTAGATCAAGATTGAATGGATCGTTATTCTTTTGATATTGTATGTAGGGTTAGATTTTAGATATCGTTCATCATCGTGATATTGGTTGTTCCTTTTTAATTTTCCATTTCCTCAAGAAAAGATTCATCAATAAACATGATGTAGGTGGTCTAAATTTAAATTATCATAGTCTTGATTTAATTATGTATATGTTATTGGGAAATTGAAACTCACATGATGTGGAAATTACATGGATGACTAAATTGATTTAATTTAATAATCATGTGATAATGATTTGGGCTAAATAGAGAAATTTGAAATTTGTAGAGTTACATTCATTAATTAGTCAATTAATTAATTGAATATGTTGATTTTGAAATCAATGTATTATTATAATTGTGTAATTGGTCAATTTACATGTTCATGAATTAATTGAAATGAGGATTTTGATATTATTGGATTAAAATTAATTTTTTAATAGTGTATTGGTTATATATTTTTCATGTGATTTAAGTTATTAAGAAGGATTGAATTAAGAATTTTATTATTACCCCATTATGAAAATTTTGGAATGTTGGATAATGATTCATAAACATGACATTATGAAATTGTGATATCTGTGATATTTTGATACATGTGATTTGTGATATAAGTGTATGTGACACGGTCTGATGATTAAAAATCCCATATATGATTGATTTTTATTTGTGTGTGGGACATGGAATGATACCTCAAAATCATATAGTGATAAACAAGTTACAGGGCAGAAAGTGATGACATAAATACTCATGGGGCACTAAACATGGCGTTCTAGGCCATCAATGTTGGCATTGAACTATGTTTCTAAATTTCCATAATATAAAATGAATTGAAATGTTAATTGGAATACATGGAATTATGATATGTTATATCCCTTGGGGATGGTCTACACTATAGCATCAAATGAACTATGTTTTGATGGTTTGGGAATAATTTTGTACCTGGGTAACATGGGTGGTAAATTAAATAATAATCCAATGTGATATATTTTTATATTTTTTCATGGAATTTTTTTATTTATTAAAATGTATAAACAATTATTGATAGTATATTTTTTTAGACACCATTGGTGGTGGCCTACTATGTTTCAGTAATTCTTGAATTGGGCTACTGGATTGGTACATGAATATATTTATGGTTTCCAGATAGGATATCTTTAGTATCCCTATGTTAGATGTATTATTTCGGATCGATAAAGTATTATGGAACTGTAAATAGAATTGGGTCCCACACTGGGAGTGTCAGTGTGCCTTTCTTTTATTTTTTTCATTTGACACTTAGATTATACATGACATGTCATATCCATGGATTTGGTTTTGATATTGTATTCATGTTTTAGTCATCATGTGATATTGTTTTTGTCTATTTAATGGTTTTATGATTTGGTTACTCTCATTTATTTACACAATCATGATACTCTGATAAAGAGGGTATAGTCTCCCTATGGTAACATTATTACACTTTCACTTCTATTCAGTAGCCTCTAGAATATGGGGAGATGCGCCTATGGATAATTGAAAGACTGGATTGGGGCATTGATTTGTGGAACTATGTTTGTGGTTTAATAATGAGGAATAAATGTACTTTTTTCCTTTCTTTTGTTTTACTATTTTAGAATGGCACACAGTAAACAAGGAATCGTTAAAACTTGGTCAAGAGCTCATTCAAGGGAGTATCTAACCAAACTATTAGGTAAACACAATGTAAAAATGTGGAATTATTATTATTATTAATGTGTGTTATTAATGTCGGATGATATTTCACCTTTGGAGATGCTCTTTTTGTATGACATGATTATTGTTTTGGAGAATTTTCTCATATATGACTCACAACCCAGAATGGAACGATTTTTGAGTATGCATGAATAATTCGACACACACTGGGTTTATTATAACATGAATCATTATTATACATGCATCGAAAAGAGGTTTTGAAATTGAAATGTGTTCCCCTTATTGTGTAATTGAACATAAAATGGTTAATAATATATAGTTTAAAATTTTCAGATGATGAAAAATTTAGAAAATGGGTGTCAAATTACCTGTGAATAAGAGAATTTTTTTACCACCTTTCATCCAAAAACAATATGAGGGATGTTTAGGGGTAGTGATAGAACCTCAGTTTTGACCATGTGGTGGGATTTGGGGGAATGTGTTATTGTGTCCCATTGTGAATCCCTCCTATGTTGATGTGTTAATGTTCTATAATGTGTCTTAAGAAATGTTTTTCATTTTTGGAGATATTCCTCCAATAAGAAAATTTTTTAAAGGATGATTGGATGTTATGTATGAAGATGATCCCCTAGTAGGGGATCTAGAGACACCAATAGTATTGGGTCAGGAATCTAGAGAGAAATTCCATGATAACTTTTCTGACATCATGTGGTACAGAGAGGGAAACCCATAGAGGGTTCTGGAAGGAATGTTTGATCTATAAAGGGAGTTTCAATTATATCACCCTCTGAATTTAATTATACAGGGTGGAAATGAGGCAAATGAGTTATATATTAAGTCCATCTAGAATACATTTGACCATATAGTGGGTCATTTAGTGATAAGTGTCAAATTGGATTCTTTCATGTTATGTGTTCATGATATTCACTGTTGGGACATACAGAATCAGGTTGAATAGATGAAAAAATGGAGTGGCTTAGATTTGAGGAGACGTTCTTAGAGAACTTTTACGATGAGATTCTCGGGGATGAGGGTGCAGTAGATATTATGGGTTTCACTCAAGAGATCTTGTCCATAATGGAAAAACCTTGCATCTTTACATATCTATAATTCTTTGTTCCCACATTATGGGTGGATGTGGATACAATGTCAAAGTAGTTTCAAGATGGTCATAAATGTGAAATTATATATTAGGATGACATTTTCAGGACAAAAAAGATATCCAATGTCATATATTAGGCTCCCATTTATGAGGGGAACCTTGTGTAAGATTCCAGTGGAGGATAGTTAGTTTAAGGGGATATTAAGATATATGAATTATGAGAGAAGGACATTTCGTTATGATAATTTTGAACTAATCAGTGGAAAAAAGAGTGGTCAGGCAGAAGGGTCAGTTTCAAAAGGCCATACATGAGTGACATGTCACCAGTGTTGTTGTTGGGGTCACTTTCAGAGAAATTTTCCTAACCCCTAGTAGAATACTGATCCTATGATATAATGGTACATATACAATGTTTATATAAGAACCCATGACATATGGGTACTAATGGAGTATCTTGGAAGAACCAGAATAATTAAAGGGGGTGTTCAACTCTAAATAAATCTAGAAGTTAGAGTTCTACTAGTTATTGAGATATAGGTAGTAGAAATGGTATTTATAGGAAATATTCCCCAAATAAATAGAGTATTGCTTCTTAGATGACTCAGACTCTATGATTTGGAATATGTACATGATAATTGCACGCAGTTCAACCCACACATATGAATATCGAGGTTGGACCTTCAACCGTTAGAGGTACTATTTTTATGTCTTATATAATAATTAATTCTTTATTTGAATCCACTGCCTCTCATTGTTTTATATCTCACAACTTTTGAATGGGATGAGTCTTAGAATAGAGTTTTTGAGTTGTGTTATGATGATCGATAAATATTTAAGAGTAGAGTTGAGAGACATATGTAATTTCAAGGTGTTTTCTCTAGATGATTGGGAGTATCAACTCATATGGGGTCTTTATGTCCATGATATTTTTAGATTTAACATTATTATGGTAATGGAATAGATAGTTCCATACCATACCAATATATATTTTAACTATAGTAAGGTAACTTTTATGTATCATGAGATTTGAAATTATATTCACTGCGGAGAGTGGGATATCAAGGAGGGTCATGTAGTGCCAGTTCATTAGCAACTGGCGATGCTCATTGGCCATGATTCTAGTCTTTTGATGGATGATAGAGGTGAAAAGTTGGATGTATCTCCACTTATAGTGGGATGGTTTTAGGGATTTTTTCCTAAATAATTTTTCGATATTATATATGAGAGAGATTTTAAATTTACAACTAATCTCATACAGAGGGATGGTCCTGTTTTTACCCAACCATAAAAAATGGAACTGATAGAGCTTCAACAACATAAAAATAAAATGGGAGTTTTTGGATGAGGGGTTTATCAAACTAAGTACATCATCGTGGAGTTGTATTGTTTTTTTCTAAGAAGGATGTCAAAGAATTTTATTATGTGTTGATTATTGATCATTGAACAATATGTCTATAAAGAACGAATATCCACTTCCACATATCGATGACCTATTTGACCATTACATGAGTGCTTATTTTTCAATTTTATCGACTTGAATTGGGGTATCATCAGTTTTGAGTTTAACATTCTGTCATAACATGGACAACATTTAGAAGTAGTTATGGACTTTATGACATCATCGTAATGTTGTCTGGGTTAAAATAATTCTCTTGGTGTGGTTATTCCCTTGATGAATAATATAATCCACCCACGTCTGGAATAGTTTGTGATGGTGTTTGTGGATGAACTTTTTGTGTGCTCCAAGACTCATTATTAAAATTCCCAAAAACTAGAAATCATCACGAGTACACTAAGAGAACATTGACTATATACCATGCTCTCTAAGTGTCAATTATGAATTTATTAGGTACACATATTGGGTAACATCATATCATAGGAAGGTATTTCAGTGGACCGAGAGAAGGTTCGTGTACTTCTGTCATTGATGAACCCGAAAATGTTTTGGATATAGATAGTTTTTTATAGTAGTGGCTTATTATTGGTGGTTCATCAATTACGTTTCTCACTTGGAAGCACCAACTTACAATTTGAACATGTTGGGAATAATGACTGAATGTAATGAAGCATGTAATAATGAATTCCAAGAGTTAAATAGTTATTTTACTGCAACAGATACACTGATACTACCAAGGATCTTTGAGGAATATATGGTCATTTGGGATTCATATGGGATCATGAATGGAGCGGTGTTGATGTAGGGTGATCAGGTTGGGAAATATGGTTCACGATAGTTGAGGCCATATGAAAAAAGATAACAAACACATGACATCAAATTATTTAAATTTTTTTATTCTTTGAAGTGTTTGGAGTATTATATTCTATGTGAAAATTTACTATGTATACCAAACACAAGATGTTAGAGTATATTGTTTCACAATATCATTTGAGTCTATGGTAGTAGTGGTGTATTGAGTATATGCATTGATTTTTTTTAGATATAATATATTCCTGGAAAGGTACATAGTGTTTTTGAAGCATTAACCACAAAAAAAATCACAATCAGGATGTTCAGGAGTCTAGTGCTGAGTAAAAAATGATTACTCTACTTGGTGAGATGGATTTAATGGATTATAAATACCTAAATATATGACTCTTGAATAAATTTTGAAAGAGTATACACTTTTTAGAGTGATTAGGGATAGGATGTATCAAAATAAAAATTGGTTTTCCGCAATGGAAATCCAAGAAGCTAGGGAGACACCTTCAAATTGAAAAATACATGAGGAAGAGATAATCTATTTCAATAATCATGTTGTTCAAACTATGAGTATTCAAGAGGTGATGATGTATGAATTTCATTCCTTGAATTGGATGAAAAATATAGGTCTGAATGAATCGTAATATTACCTATGTTATAAATATTGGTGGTAAGACACAAAAAGGATATAATAGGGATCATGACGTGATTCTATATCTATCAATAGGTGGAGACTGAGAATTAACCACCTATAATATTACAACATTTCCCCCATTCTCGAATATAAAATGGATGAAATTATTTTTGGACAATGTGGTGGGTATCCTAAGGATGCCTCAAAAGAAATACATTATTTGGGTGGTTGTGGGATGGGTGAATAAAATAGAGAATTTATTATCTATATAGAAGACTTGTTTAACAAATTCTTTGGGAAACATGTATGTTTTAGGGATAATATATCTTTATAGGTTCCACAAATAATAATATTATATTGTGACTCATGTATTTCAGCATGCTTTTGGATGGGTTTACAGAAGGACCTTGTTACATAGGTTTTTCTGAGTACTTCTTTCCACCCACAAATAGTTGGGTAGTGGTAATGTTATATATTGGTTTTTGAGGAAAGGCATAAAATGTGTTGCCATGAATTTGGTGGGTCTTGGGAGAAGCACCTAGCATTGGTGGAGATCTTTTATTAAAATAGTTATCAATAAATAGTATAAAAAGAACCAATCAATGATTTTTATCATCATCCATATAGATAACATCCCTGTTGGATTTTGGTAGGTGAGTCAGAGTAATTGGGACCGAGTCTCGTGTGGGAGATTCCATTAAAGGTGTAGCTAATTAGAATGTACATGACTATGATTTAGAGTAGATGGAATTATTATATTGATCGACAACAATCACACATAGTGTTTTTGGTGGGGGATCACGTACTCCATCATGTGTCACTGAGATTGAATCACCAATGGATTTAGAGATAGTGTTTATTAGGGATTAGGTTTGTTGGAATTTATGAGTTTTTGGATTGAATTGTTCTTTTAACATACTGATTAGATCATCCATAGAGGTATAGTGATATGCACAATGATTTTCATGTGTCAGAACATTTGTTGTATTAACATAACCCTTGTCATGTGATCAATAAGGATGATTTTGATCTTAAGACTGATGTATCCTTTGAGGATAATATGATATGAGTGTTGGATCATAGTGAGAATGTGTTTCTATGAAATATATTCTTATAGTTCATGTTTTGTGGAATCGTTTCAGTGTTGAAGATAAATCATGGGGAATATAACAGGATATACGATCCCAATGGCCTGACAATTTCACCTAGGAATCATAGAGATGCATTAAATTACCACTAGAGGACAAGAAGTCATAAGTTTAGGAGATTTTAATATCCAAACCTATTAAAGAGACTTCACAAGATTTTTCAAATTTTAAATTTTTCCATGTATGTTATATCTTGATTTGGTGTTATCTTGGGTGATTTTTGGTAAATATTTATATTTTTGGAGGGTTTGTGGGCAGTACATGGTTGGAACACGATTTGAAAAAATTGTGCAACCTACCCCATCAAACCATGGACCAAATACATGGAGTGATTTTAATGATGGGGTATAGTTTTTCAAACTATGCATCCTCTTAAGAGTAACTGTTCTCCCACCCCCTAATGAAGAGGACAATAGTTTAGGCACATGGTTTGGAAAATTATGTTCCCCTTCATAGTAAACCATGTTTGTAGGATTAAAATAAAGAAATTAGATTTAAAATCCCCAATCTCCCAAACATAACCCATAATCAAGCCAAGTCCACCCTAACACATTCATCATAGTTTTGGGGGCTTTATAACGAATCCCGATGTAACTCGAAGACCATTCTTGATGAATCAATTGACGGATTGATGGATATGCACCTTTCAAGTTATGTGGATTCTTCATGATTATATTTATCTCTATCCCATCTTTTTTTCTGTATTATAAGGGGATTTTTTCCTCCATTGGTGGTGGGTTTAGATCTTGGTTTGATAGATCTTGTTTCTTTTGATCTTAGATCTAGGATTTGATTCTAGATCTCATTTTTCATTATGATCTTTGTTGTTTCACTTCAATAGGTTATTTCTATTGGTGAGAGTTCATTAGGAAACCTGAGTTAGGTGGTCCAAATTAAAAATCCTTTAGTCTTGATTAAATAACTTTTTCGTAATTGTGAAATTTTAGATTATGTTTTTAGAAATTCCATTAATGATTGAATTTAATTAATTTAATTTTCTTATCATAATGATCTGGGTTAAATTAAAGCTATTGAAATTATTTTAATTTGATTTATTACCTCATTAATTATGTAATGTAATCTTGTGATTTTGAAATTAATGGGATAGTGGTATTTGTTAGTTTGTCAATTAATGTGTTTTTAATTAATTAAAGATAATTATTATGAGATTTTGGGATTAACCTAAATTTTTTTATGGTGTATTGGTAATATTTTTTTATGAGATTTATGTGATGAACCAATGTTTAATTGGCATTTGAACTGGTACCCCCTAATGAAATGTTGGAATGAATGTTAATGATTCTTATTATTGATTTTATAAAATTGTGATATATGTGATATTATGATACATGTGATTTTTTGATATATGTGTGTGGGGTATGGAATGGTAGTTCAAAATCCCATATCGGATTTGATGATATAAATTTGGGTGACATGGACTAATTATTCAATATCCAAAAGTGGTACATGAATTGTGGTATATTTACTAATGCTTTAAATTCCAACAAGACACTAGATATGGAATTATATGCCTAAAAAATTGGCATTAGTCTATGGTTCCAATTGGATATAATATAAAGTAAATTGAAATATTAATTGATAACCATGGTATTATGATATGTGATATTCTTTAGGGATGGTTCAGACTCCAGCATCAGCTAAAGAAGAAATTTATGGTTCAGGGGTCATCATGACTTGAGTAACATGTGTGATAAATTGATGAATAATGGAATGTGATAACTATTTACATATTACATTTTAAATTATTATTACATAAAGTACATGATTTTTTTTACTATATATTGTTTTAGACATCATTGATGGTGGCCTACTGAGTTGTAATCACATCGTACTCATGCATCCCGATTGGTACTGAAATAGACATCATAGTAGTAGGTCATAATAATGGAAAGGGGAATATGTTTGATGGTAGATATGGGATGGATCAAGGTTGAGGGAGCTAGAAATAGAGTTGGGAACTGATTTGGAGTGTCATTGTGTCTCTATATTTGTTTTTCATTTGATATAATCACGTACATAGCATGGCATATCTATTTCATTGGTTTGGATATTGTATTCTTATTTTATTCATCTTGTGATATTGGGTTTCATTGGTTTTTGGTTATATCATTGGGTTAAAAAAAATTTATGTGATTGTGTTTCTTTGGTAAATATGGTATATTCTCCCTATGGTCTCATCATTATACACATGATGTTATTCGATAGACTATAGCATTTGGGGAGGCACGCTTGAGGTAATGTGACAGAGAAAATCAAGGAACTTTTATATATAACAATGTTGAGGACAATACATAGAATGAAAAAATAGAGGAAGATAGAAATAATGAATTTTCATTGATATATCATGTTAAGAATAATGTTTATACTAATATGAAATTTGAATAAAAATATAAATAAAAGATACTCTACGAGGTTAAAATTTGAAAAAATAAAACTTAAAACACGAATGTAGATATCTAGATATTTTAGAGCATCTAATAAATGATTTTATGGGTTTGGAAGAATATTTTATCCCACTTTATTAAATCATAGATCTAATGAAGTTTCACCTTATTCACATGTCAGTATGATTATTCTCAAATTTAGAGAATTAAAGGTGGTGAATGAATAGATTAGTACTCAATCAAGTAATTACATTATAGAAAACGTGATTGGTTATCCATAATGGAATATTATAATTGGTATACATCTCATAAATGGTATCATAATCTAACTAAAAATGTGCATTCTTTGAAATAATCTATAAATAAAAAAATAATCATGGTAATGTATAAGGAACATTATTTGAATGGGAGTGATTAAAAAATAATGCTAATAAAGATATATTTATATCCATTAAATATATAATATATTAAAACATATAATCAAATTGTATCTCAAGGTATAATGTCCAAATATACATGTTTACCATTGTTTATGACAAATATATTTAGAATGTGGTGCGACTTTTAAGATTAAAATGAGGATAAATGAACTTGTAGTAGAATATTTGGTATATGTTTCGGCTAGATTATAAAATACATAAAAATCACCATGAAACAAAATATATGAAATGAAACTTTAATTAGAAATTTTTTTGTTTCTTTATAGATAACATTTTTATCTAAATTAGTCGCTCTTGTTTTAAACTCTAGGCCAGACCATTTAGACATAATGTTGATTAATTGATGGTATATTGTTGAGAAACATCGTGTTTCATCAAAATCCATTCGAATTGAAAGAATATATTGATAAATAAGGGGGAAAAGAAAGAGGAAGAGAAAAAAGGATTATATGTAATTTAAAATTAAAATATTAAAGGGTATAATTTTTTTCCATTTTCTAACCCTCTATTACCATAAAAATATAAATAATGGAAAAACAAATTTTCTCCTTTATATTTATTATCAATTAAAGGGATAATAATTACATTTCAATTAGATGTGTAGTGATAAAAATTTGAAGATGGAGAAAAATGGGGGGATTGATGTTCCCTTTTGTTTAATGTAATATTCTTCCAATAAGATATTTTTTTTCAATATAATTATCAACTTTATTTTTAAAAGAAAATTCCTTGTGAGGTTATTATTTATCCAAAATAAGTGATGATATCCCATACATTGATTGGTAACTAATTTAAATCCATAATAAATAGAAAAGTAAATTCAATTGATATCCGTTCATCAATTCAGTTGATTGATTATGATGGTCCTTATGTGAATTTTACTTGTTAAATTTATTAATGAATGATCTTGAATAGTGGATTCGGATTTTAGAAATATTGAACATCTATAATAGATGTGGAATTGTTCAAATAGAATTGTGTAACACATCTTTAAATTATCTATATTGAAGGATATTACAATCAGGGTAAAACATATCTTATAAGATTTCAAAAATTAATGATTACGATGTTAAAAATAATAAGGCAATGAATGATCATGTGATTAATCAATACAGTGTTTAAATATTTAACGATACACTGTGATATATCAGAATTTCATTGAAATTATTTTAATAATTTAAAATTACTATTAATGTTATTAGATATTAATTTTTCGTTTTTGAGATGGATCTATGGTTAATTAAAACATTGTATGGTTTTTAAAATTTATAGTTTACACCAAAATTGGCTATATATAGAAAATTATATAAGTCAGAGACTCTCTTTATGAGTCATATTACATATTGTATGAATAATTTAGTATGTAATGACAATTCAATATGTGTCCTTTTTTTCTCTAGATAAGTATCATATATATTAATGTGTGAATCATTCATATTTTCATTTATATAATTTTGATATACATAAGTATAAGCTTGACTACATAATCATCATCACTAATCTGTGTACAAATAATCATTTTTTCATTTTCATCCTTTTTTATCTAGGTATGATTGAATTCTATATGTCTAT
This sequence comes from Viscum album, assembly GCA_963277665.1. Taxonomy (NCBI): domain Eukaryota; kingdom Viridiplantae; phylum Streptophyta; class Magnoliopsida; order Santalales; family Viscaceae; genus Viscum; species Viscum album. Next base: position 894,962,380 of record OY728136.1, on the reverse strand, counting down.
GTGTAATTTGTATCATTGTATGAGTCATGGAATTCATAATTCAAGTCAGTGATAAATATTTCTCAATCTAAAGCTGTGTATGAGTTATAGAACATTGTGTATCAGTAATCAGATTATGTATGGAATAATATAGTGTATTTATAAAATTCTAGATTATCTAGGAATGTTTCATAGGAAACTATGAATTTATTGAAATAATATATGATTATAGAATTATAAATCCCATCATTCATTGGTTTTAATGGTGAAAAACACTATTAATGGTTTAATTATTTTAATAATTATAAATTATCATTTTATAATTTTTTATTTATTTATTTGTAAGTATATTAATATTATTTATATAATTTAATTTATTTATAATATTTTTTATTAAAAATAATGCTTGATTATATAATATTATAGATTTTTATTGTAATTAATCTTTATATTTGTTTTTATATTTTTTGTGGGGGAAAAATAAATTTTCTAGTGTTATATTTTAACATTAAGTATAATGTGTTATTTTTTTCTTTACCCTTAAGAACCCTATTTAACCTCTCTATTACAATAACGTACCTTTTTGTTTTACATTTACGTAACATGTAATATATATTATGTAAACTTACATGATCTTCGTAATATATTTATACATGAGGTTTAATGTTCTACTTACCTTTACACATGCATTAATTTTTGTTTTATGGAACATTTTAATTAATAATATGTCAACTGTCGAAATTCATGTTAACCATTACTCAAGCCATGAATACACTTCTGGAAGTATAAAATACCCTTACAAAGTTTACCTATTGTTTATTTACCCTTATGCATGATTAATATATCTCTTATTACCTAAATGAAATCTATTAAAAATCTTATCACCTATATTCAATCCATGAAACAAACCATTACATCGGTATATAATATTTTTTTCTCCCAATGTATTATTTCATGATATTCATAGTATTTTCATTTTATTATTTATTATAAAATGAAATTAAATTGTTATGGTGATTCTAAAAATTCATTTAATGATATATAACCTATTATAATTGGTCTTTTAATGATTACAACACAATTATATTATAATTAACATTTTTTCTTAACTCATGAATATTTTGATGATATGAACCACAAATACTATCATATTATTTTTTTTATAGATTTGTTTGATTTTATTTATTCTAAAATCAGTTAAAACGATAAAAATCTATTCATTTTTTATTTTTATTCATATAATATCATTAATGATCATATTATTATATTTATAAATATGGAAATATATTTTAAATTTAAATTTGGAATATTATAGAATATCTCTATGAGATAATTGTGTGTTTTATTTGGCCTATTATTATGAAATGTTTTCAAATGAGTGATTTGAATTTATAATTTATTGTTCAAATAATAGTTATTTAAAATTATTTATCATCAATCTATCTATCCCTCCTCAATAATCTATGAATATTATTTTTATTATTTGTAATGTCTGAGACTTTTATTGGTCTTGTTGAAGTTTACAATTTTTAAATAGAATTAATAAGCTTAGAAAAATCATGATCATGATTAAATGAACCTATAATTGTACATCCTAAAGACCTAATGGATTACAGATAAATTTTAAATAATTGAATATTATAAAAATATAATTATAGATGTTTAGAAAAACTAAATCCAATCTAAGTATCTTCCTCATTTTTTATGCAATCAAGCTCAGTTTCCCTTCATGCTCTCAAATATATCTAATTCAAAATCCTCTTAATTATTAATAGAGTGTGTTATAAGATGATAATATGATTCCCAATATATTTGTATTCTCATTCTCCCATTGTGATTGTATAATTCATTATGAGAAATAAAACTATGGTAAAAGAGCATCTTAATCATCATTCTTATATTTAGTGGGACAAACTCATATTTAAATAGGAGACTAATTTTTTCATTCATTTATTCATTTAAAAATACAATGGAGTATTCATTTAAGGTCACCCTTTTTTCCATTTATGAGTTAGTGGTTGTTTTATCAATTCTCTCACGATATCCAAAAAACAAAAGTTATAGTTTTCATATCATGGATGCCAAAAATCTAATTAACTATTATAATAAATCCTTATGAGTTTGAGGTTATATATGTAGGTTTTACATTTGGTAATATTTCCGAACATCCATAATAAATGTTTTGTGATATTTATATTTTACATTTCCATGTATTATAAAATGAAAATTTTCATTTAAAAAATTTCATAATACATCAAACAAGCTTAATAAATTTATTCTCTAATTAATATTTTTTATTTATTATAATTTGAATTTTAGTATTTATCATTGAATATGGTAGTTTATTTATTTTAATAGAATGTTTTTATATTCATCAATATTTTTAAAGTAAATTCATAAAAATGGTTTTTTTCCATTCATTCTTTAAAGATAAATTTAATCCATCCCAATGCATTTTATATCATATCTCAGAACTATATTTGGTATCAATTGGTTTAATGAATTTTTTATACTTTGTTTTAAATTTGTTTTATATTTGATTATTTAAAAAAATAGTTATTTTTCAAATAATGTTATCTTTTAAAATGGCATTTTTAGATACCCATGGAGGTCCTGAAGTGAAATGTACATTATTTCAATATTTTTTATGACATTAATTATTCTTATTAGAAATAAAAAATGTCTATCTTTCTATATACAACGGTTATTATGTGTATTTGTTTATTGTTATTATCCATAATATGACAATGAGAAAAATGGACCCCTGATGATAACCCTTTATTCAAATAGATAGTAAAATTATGAATTCATTAATTTTTTTAGATAATAACGTGTTTAATATTGTTTATTTATGTAAAAGAACTCATTAAATTTAGAATAATTTGATTTTATGAATAATGATACAATTAATTTATGTTACCAAGACTTAACATATATTGGAATGACTTTGAGTGATCTTAAAAGCATCATATATAGTTTATCTATACTATGTTTACTATATTCATAGAAATTTATTGTGGCCAAAAATATCTTTGTTAAACTTTTTATATAGATGATGTGGTCAAGAATATCCATTATAAATTTCCAATATGATAACATCCAAAATTAACTGCAATACAAGGTTATAAAATTTCAAAAACATTCCAATTGACGAACTCAGATGTTCTCTCTTGATATATGAGGTAATTATTAAAAGAAAAAAAGTATTCTAATGAGGGTAATGTAACAAAATTAAAAAATTCATTTATGGATGAAAATTATGACACATCTGGGAGTGACTCAAACATTTACAACTTTACTAAGGCAATAGCCATGTACATGAAAAAGAAGATATCCACATGAAACATCAAATTGTTAAATTAATATTTTCTGTATATTTTTTTGTTTCAAAATATAAGGGTCACATCTATCTTATTTATCCCGAGAATAAAAAAATTATAAATAAAATAACAATGGTAATAAATCAATAAAATTCAAAACATGGTGAGCTAGTGAGGACTTACTTTTTACATACGAATCAAGAGGAAAAAGTCATATGTGACTGAGGATAAATATAATAAATGATATTAAATATATATTATAATTTTTCATTATACTTATCATTACTACTCTTATTCTTCTACATTATCTGAATCTTCTATAACATATAATGATCTTATATATTATAAATATGAACATAATTTTTTTTCAAATTGTTTATATGTTTGCTAATCTTAAAAAAGAAACAAAATTTTATTATTTCCATAAAATATCAATATTTAATTGATGATATTTATTTTATTATAGAATTTAAAAAACAACCATATTCCGAAAATTGCAAATTTCAAAAAATAATAACTAATATAATATTTATCATTTTATATAATGTTATGAGAATTATAATACAAATTTCGATTATCAAAAATGTTTAAAAAATTAGTATTGTTTTGGTTTATAAAATCAATAATGTTTTATTATAACATGAGAAGATAATACTTTTGTAAATGGAATTTCTTAAAATTATTTATTTAGTTATTTATATAAAATTAGTAATGTAGTTTATTAATTAAAAATAAAAAATGATAGATATGGTAGTTATAAAATAATTTTTCATACTTCTCATAACCATTATGGAAAACATTTTCCAATATAGATTGGATTCCAAAATAATTATTATATAACATTAGTAGACCCACAATATAGGTACAAAAGCTGGTTTTTATTTGTCTTTTTAAGAAAAATAGGAATACCCAAAAATATACATTGTAAATGTAATTTAGGTGAACAAAAAAATGGGGGTAAATGATTTTGAATTTAATAAACTAAATGATTTTGATCGTGGTAATGTTATCTTAAAATAAGATTGAAAAAAAAACAAATAAATATACATAAAATTGTTTTTTCAAACTCTAATGTTATTAATGATATATTATCTATAAAAGGATTGACGAAAAAAATTTAAATTTACTAGTAAATAATTTGATATTGGTATTAAAATTACTTTTGAATATAATTTTTTCAATGTTTGAAAGGAATTATTTTTTTGAAGAATCTGTTGTTCAAAATGTGTTCTAGTCCAACTTTCTTGTTTATACTAACTCATGTTGCAAAAGTAATACAAAAATTATTTCTTTCAAATTATAGACTACATAACTAGGCTTACCTTGGTCTTTTCTTATCACTTAAGAATGAAGCTCGTGATACCTTATTTAACTTCTCACATAAAGTCGAAAATTAAAAGATCTAAGAAATGTTTTAAATTATAAATGACCATAGTGGATAGATTTTTAATAAATACATTGATGATTTTAATGTTTATAAATGTTATAATAACACCTTTTCTTCTCATAGAACATCTCACAAATGGGGTTGTTTTAGGATAAAATATTTCCCACCATTAAATTCCATGGACACTACTTAATTTGAATTATTTTCTTTGATATTTTTTAAGGTGATAAATATTGATTTATTTATCCTTAACTATGTACATGTATGGACCACATTTGTATGAAACCCCTTATGATATTACTAATTTAAATAAAAATTCTTCTTTATATTCATCAATTATAAATGTTTTATGATTAATACGAAAATTAATATAGGAAATTTCAAACCAACATAGTATGATGTAATATTCATTGTGTACTGAAACTCATGTGAATCATTACAAGTGTCCAAAAAATTGATGAAAACCCTAGGGGAGTCTATACAAATAAAATATAATAATAAAATTATTAAATTACATATTTATTGTAATGATATTAATGATAACCGGAGATTGAACCATTCTCAACCTTAGTCATCTAAAATAATTGAACATCATCCAATGACTATATTCTCTTCTTTAACCATATCATCGAATCAATCCAAATATCATTCTCTTCCAAATGATATCTATGATTTAGAATTTTATCTCTTAATAGATGGTCGGTATTAAAAAAATGTTGAGCATCATGATTTTACCTCTCACCTTGATCCTCATTACCATTATTATGTTGTTAATAATGAAATTAGATAATATCTATGCATGATTAGTGTAAAAAATTTATACAGAACAACAGTTTTTATCTCATGGATCATCCTGATAATCACTCTATTATTTGAACGTTAAATGCTATTCAAAAAAACATGGAGAAATTGAAATTTTATCCATAACATGTTGCAATGAGTTGTTAATGGATATAATCGAGAAAATGAAATATATTATAGTGCACCCATAAAACCAATTTATCATCCCAAATCTGTTATAATCATGCTATGTTATTTCTCTCAATTTAATTTTATAAATTTTAAAGATGATTTCAAAAGTACTTTTCTAAAGGGAATTATTTTGGAAAATATTTTTTTGGAATAACTAGCAGGTTTTGAAAATCCATAATTTTCAAAATAAATTTAATGTTAACCAATATTGTATATGGTTCAAGAAAATCCCACCAGCCATTATAAACAAGGATTATTAAATTTATTTTGTTAAATTATTTCCAAATAAGAAATTATGATTCAATTATTTTCTCAAATTTTTTTTCTAATTCTTATTATTCATTTAAATTTGTATTCATGATGTTATTTTTCGCTGAAATAAAGAAACTCTTAGTAGTGAATTTTCATATTTAATGAATAATGATTTTGGGGTTTTTCTAATAGGAGATCACATATTAATACTTTGATTTAAAATTTCTCAAAATAACGATGGATTTTTTTAAAATAGTGGAATAATATATTGAACTTCTATATATATTTAGCACATGTCATGCTAAAGAAAACGTTAATAACATAAGTTTAAAATATAATCTATTAATGTTCAGAGATGGTAAATCAGTTGAAAATAAGATTTATCAATGAATGATTGGATTTATATATTACCTAACTCTGATAAATATAGAAATATTGTTCCATATATTCTATGATGATCACTTATATTACAAACCAAAGTAATCACAATTAAATTCCTTAAAAAAAATTTCTATTATATTAATTGAACTAAAAAAGAAGGATTATTTTATCATATAGAAACCAATTTTTAATTTTTTTTATGATACTAATTTTTGAATATTACATCTAAATTGTAAATGAATTAGTGGGAATTAATATAAAATAAGAATATCCATCATCTATTGCAGTATTTATAAAAAACATTTGTTTTTATTTTTATAGGTAAGGTGGAATACATAGAAAAATGGATTTATTTGGCTCATGTTATATAGATGAAAACAATTCATTTTTATTTTAAGGTAATCAAATTTTTCTCTTATCATGTGTTACAATTGTAGTGTGATTAGTATTTATGAATAACATATCCAACACTCTTTCATAAGTCACATTTACTTGATGCACTATTTTTTTGTGATTACATTAAAAAGGTTATACCTTTCTTCACATTGTATCAAAAAATTAATCAAATTTCTTATATCATCACTACACACCTTATTCATTATCACATTGAACTAATAAAAGGTTGGTTTAGTATGATTATTTTGTAATTGTTTTCTACTATTATATTCAATATAGGGTTAGGTTTTTTATTATTTAAAACATCTTTTTTCAAAACAATTTTTGAAAATGTATTTAAAATTCAATTTTATTTTTAATGAATGTTTCCCAATTTTACATAATTCTGGAAACTTCAAGTGAGTCTGATTCTTAATGAAAAAAAATAATTTTTTGAGAAAAATTAATGTTGTTCTAGTGGAGATATTCTTAGGTATTTATTTTAAAAATAGATAATTGGGTTTATTACCACATTCTCTATTCTGGGTATAGTTAGAAGTATATTACTAAATGAATTATTTGGAAACCCTAATGATTTTCATATGGTTTATTAATGAAATCATTAATAATCCTTAATTATGAAAATTACTTTTTTTTAAATCAAATTCATTTTACATCTTTATATTATTTTTCATTAATGGGTTTTCTCAGCTTGAAATTCTCATGTAATAATAACTATAGGGTAGAAAATAAAGATAATACTGAAATGGAAGATATATTTTATGTTTTTTTCAATTTTTTATATATAAAGTTATTTATCATTTAGAAAATTATTTAATTTAACTTTATATTTTATCATTTTAAAAATATTTAAAAAAATACTCTTAAAAAAATTACGCTGTTACAAAAATCAAAACATTGTCCATTTTCTCTCTAAAGATAATTAATGATGATAAATTTAGATTTATTATTTATTAATTTATTTTATATTCCTTTTTATAAATACATTTTTATAATCTATAGGGGGTGTTTTAGCAAACCATTCAATGACTGTGTTCTTATGTATGTGATTTAATTTTTCATTCATTCATTGTGATTTATTTTTGTCATGTATTATTACCATCCAAATGATAGAAATATTTAAAATTCTCACTACTATTTGATTTTAATAATCAAAAAAATTCATAATGTATTTTATATATAATATTATTAAATAAAAATATTATTTAATTTTCATTTATAGTTTATATAATATTTACTTGTTACATTATTTATTTTTTATTTTATTTTTTTACATGTAATTATATATATTTTTCGTTTAATAGTTTTTAATGATTTCATCTTTTATTATTTTTATTTTTAATCATATCTATATATAATTTTAATTATTTAATAGGAATTTTTTTTAATTGAGTTATTTTCTTCCCATATATATCATTTCTTATTTTCTCTGTACAGATACATGAGTTTCCAAATGTTGACAATAACGTTACATTAAATTTTTATTACCCTTAAATCATCTTTTTAGTGTTTTTCTTACCCCAACATAGACTATTAAATAAAAATTCTACCCTGAAATAGAATTTCCATTTTACAGTTACATAACATTTATCATATATGAATTACCCTTACGTGAGCCTAGGATTACCTATACTTGTGGATTTCAATGCACTACATTTGTTTAGGAATGACTTAATGTATGAGTTTTATATCTTTCTTACACATATACAATTTTATCTTACATATACAGAACACATGTATATTGTGTTCACCCATTCACATGATATGTATTTATCTTATTACCTTTATGAATCCTAAGAAAAAATCATTGTAACCCCTATTCATTTATTGAAACAAACGCTAATATAAGAATATAATTCTGATTTTCTATAGAAATATATATTTTATGATATCTATGGATTTTTCAATTGCTGCATATATTAATATATAAAATATTTAAATTGATTGGACGATTATTCAAATTTATATTAATTATGTATAACATAAGCGGAGTAGTATTATAGTTTTTTAAACAAAATTATATAATGGTTAATTTTGTTCATCTTTCGCACATATTATTATAGCATGAATCTCAAATAATTATATTATATATTCTTTAGTTTATGTGTTTGATTTAATAATTATTTAAAACATTTTTATTTATTATAATGATTATCATACGTGTTTTATTATTTTTAATAAAATATTTTAAGGGTTTATATTATAATATATATAAGTATTTCATGATATTTTAAATTTAAGTGTTAAATATTATAATATATATATCTATATATGATATTTTTGGTTTTTTTACCTATTATTATAGAAATTCTTCAATAAAGTTATTTTATTTTATATTGTACTATTTAAATAATTTTTCACTCAAATGATGCACTATAAATATAGTTATCTCTCCTTGATAATCGTTGATTATAATTATTTTTAATGTTATAGTAGTTTAATTATTTTATTGGATGTATTGAAGTTATTTTTTTAAAATTAAATGCATATGTATTACCAAATCATAGAATGGATTCTTGGAACATGCACTTCATTTCCATTAATACCCAAATGGAATTTAGGAATTTTTTAAAGCAGTTTAAGGTTACAAATATAGCCTTTTAGAGTCTTGGAAAACTATAATACATCTATTGAATCTTGATAGTTCTTTCTACCAATATTCTCAAATTACTCTTTAATCTCTAAAATAACCATATTTATAAATCATGTTCATCATTCAATTTTGGAGTTCTTTAACTGAAAAATATTTCACACACACACAAAAAAATAGACACATCCACCCACCCATAGAACCACCCACAAACACACACACACACAAACACCCAAACATTGTATTCTCATTACCCCCATTAATTTTTCATATACTTTGGGATATTTGAAACAAATTAAAAAAGTGAAATTTTTAGTTTGTACTATATATTTTGGTTCTTACTACCATTAATGTAATGGACTAAGTATTCCTTTTCTATTTCCTCTCCAAATATGTTAGAATATATTTTTTAGATGTACAACAATATCGTAAAAGTGTTAGGTCTATTCAATCTAGTTTTTTTCTATAACCTAAAAAAGAATGGATAATTCCGTTGTCTTGTAAATGAATAATTCGACTATAGGAATAAATTAAATCTACATGATATTATCTAGCTCCCATATGGTAACTTTTGGATACTATTTTGGACTTCATTACCAAATATTATTTCGTAGTTACTTTCCACAAATTAATTAATTTATTAATATTAATTATTTATTTATAAAATTCCATTATCCATATGATGTTATAATGATTTTTTTTCTCAAATTTATATTACATTATTTATTCCCATTTTAATTTTATTTTTTGTATTTCTTTAGTATGAATATTTTTTATTGATATTTTATATGTTCTGTTTTTTGAGAAATATTTTAAATAGGGATTATTTTCCTATAATTTTATTTTATTAAAATCACCCCCTCATAGCATTTTATATCATATTTCTGATATATAAATATATATTTTGTATAATTTGTGAATCTCATTACAAAAATCATGGTATGATGAATCATCATATATTTACAATAAATATTTTTAAATTATAATGGACATTAACATAGACATTTTTATAAGATAGATGTGTTTGTATGCTGATGATATGAATGGAGATTAAATGTGTATGATAGGAGGTCATCATATATGATATGATTCATAAGGTTCATCTATCCATAAAAATTATATATGTTTCATCCAACCTTACAAAAAACATCAAGGATATTCTATAATTCTTGATTTGTTACAAGAAATAATTCTATATGATGCTCATGTTCTTCCTCGTTGATAACAATCATCTCAAACACTCATAGGGTGTGTTAGTTTTTTATTGAAAATATGAATGTGAATTTATATGAGATTAAATGATCATTGTTATATTTATATTTAATGTTAATATAATAACATTGAAAATAATTATTTTTATCAAAATTTAAAATCCCAATAAAATTAAATTTGTTAATTCATTCAATAATGTTCATTTTTCTAATGATCAAAAATTTATTATGGTCCATGTTTTTTTATTGAGAAAGATTATCTTGAGTTATGTGAGAGGAACATGAGGCATGCTAATTTTTAGATACATATATTAAGACAAAAATGAATAAATTTTAGATTGAAAAAATTTGTAAATGAAACATGAATATTTAGTAAATTTAGTTTAATAGAATAAGACATTATAAATTGAGATAATATATAATATTGGAATGAGAAGAAAGATACTTCTAGTAGATAAATGTTAGTTTTAAATATTCAAGCCATAATTTTCTGTTATATTCTTTATCATGTAGTATCACGAAGATGGTTCAATTTTAAGTTATATAAGAAAAAAATTTAAAAGAGTTTTTGATCAAACTAGCCATGTTCTTAGGAGGTTTATTTGTTTGAGATTAATGATAAAATTGGATGATAACCTAAAGATTATTATAATAAAAAATTTCTAGATTTTTAAAAAAAAATATATAGATGAGATAATTGGGATAATACCGTATATTTTATTTTTGAATAAAATGTGGAGAATTAGCTTCATATTAGTGGAAAACATATTATATATATTTTCAATAAGATATAAATATAAATATATAAGTTATATATATATATATATATTATCCTATATATATAGTATGAATGGGTGGAGATGGTCAAAAAAGAAATAATGTCAGTAGAATTGATAGAATAACTATAAAAGATGTATATTCTACCTAATACAGAATTTAAATGAAATCTTGTTGTGTATTAGAGATGATAAGGAATGAGAAGAGGATGTTGAAAATAATTTTTGGGTTTATATTGAGATGTAAAAAACTAAAAAAATTATGAATAAGAAAGTAAAATATTCTATAATTTAATATATAACATTTAGGGAAGAATAATAATTGTAGAATTTTTTCATACACTTTGTTTGAAAAATCATATGCATATAGTCATATTACTCAAATATTATGTGATAGAATCCAAAAAATATATTCACTACATCTAGGAATTTTTCTATATTTATTCATTTACCTTTTTGTTGTCATTAATAAATATTAAATCGTTTCAAGATACATTACCTATTAGTATGTAAATTTTCACATAATGATCGGGTGACATTGATTGTCAACTTGTGATCTAAAATAATGGTTAGAAAAATTACTGAGAACTCATAAGAGATAGTGGAAAAACATATAATATTTGGTTTTAATTTACCTATTTAATATACTATATGATCAGATGTATAATATGGTGAAAATATATTAAGGATTAACTATATCAAAACCACTTATAGATCATGTTAAAACTGTTAGTGTAGAATCCATGACTCATGCATGTCATTAAAAAAATATAGCACGTTTCATACATTGGGTCAATTCCCAGTAAAAATATCAGATGGTAATATTTGTTTATATTTTCAATGAAATTTGGAGTTTTTTTTCACATCTGGATAACCAAACAAAGATGGTGGGGAATATTGGGTTCGAGACATTCATCAAATTACAATTTTATCTTTTTCATTATCATTTTTACATATTATTTAAATGGATCTCTTATTTTCATCAACTGTAATTAAAAAATGATCATAAAATAATAATGTATAATTGACATGAGAGTGTCATAATGAGTTTCAACATCAATGATTATGACTACATCCATGGTGTATGGTTGTTATTGTACAAAATGAAAAAAAAACTCATTTTTATAAATATAAAATGAATAGCAATGTGGATGTACTTAGAAACATTATCGATGAAATAACCAGTTATAATGCAATATTTTAATTGAAATCATAATAGTGTAGGAAAAATCATATCCCTTATATATTAATTAAAAATATAATATCTGTATTGTACTATAAACTCAAATTTAACTAATCAAATTCATCAAAATAATTCAGCTAAAGGGGATTCTGTAAACAAAGTATTAAGAATTATGCCTCATACATTAAAAATATATATTATCATTCCTCTTCCTCTCATTCATTCATAAAAACTTCATGAAATTAAAAACTAGAATTCTAAGGATCATATGTCCCAAAAGATAATCAACAAATAATACCAGGTAACTGATTCATCTTCCACTTTTTTCCCTGATAGAAAAATATGATATATAAATATTGTATCATATTCTTAATACATTTTCAATCAAGAATTATTAGGTACACATTTTCATTCATGAAAGCAAACACCTCACCTTCCTCCTTAAAATAGATTATTCGAGATCACTTAATTTTTGTACTTGGTATGCATACATGGTGTATCTCCTTTTTTTGAGAGCTATTTTACATTGTAGAAAATTTTACATCCTTATTCTCCTAAAATAGTAGTTAGGATAGTGGGGTTTTTTAAAAGAATTAAAATGGCAGGGTTCTTCTCCGCCACCACATTCATAAATAATTTTTTTTAGCTTTCTCCATCACATAACCTGGGTTGTTCATGAGTTACTTAATCATCCTCAAATAACCAAGGAGTTTCATGTGTAATACCTCCTTTACATAAATAAACCAAGTGGTACTTCATTAGATTGAAATAAAATAATACAAATATTACCACATCATTCATGTGAATGGCTTACATAGATCCATTTTTTTACTAAAATTAGAAATCTATCTAAATATAAAATAGTATAATCTCTAACCCCAATATATAAATTTTTATATAAATATACGAGGATCCACTACATATTCATTGAATTTTATTTTAAGACTTGTAATATTTGAAACCCACATTATTTCATGATATCTTAAAATTTCAAAACCCTCTCAAGTTTAATCTTTACGTTACACTAGTGTAGATATAGTTATATGTGATCATAATTACTTGATGATTGCATATCTTAGTAGAAAAATGGTAAAAACATATTAAGTAATTCAAAATGTGAAGGATTTATATGATGATATATTTACATAATTGAAGTCATTTTTTATTTAATATAATTTATCTGAGATATTATCTATGGATTCACCTAATCACATTTCTTAATTCAAGGTAATGTGACTATGAAATCCAATGTACTCGATCATTCTGGGGAATATTCTTGTGATGATTCAAATTATCTCGTATTCTCCACAAAAAAATCCTTGGATGAATAATTATTTTTTCATAAATGTATCCTTGACATACTACATGGATGATCAATAATTTTTTTTGTTTTTATTTGATCACATGTACAGTTCGATATATTGGATAATTGTTTTCTCAAGTGCGCATGTATATTTTTTAGGAATATAATGAAGGAAATTGAAATATTGATGTTTTATGGTTAAATATGTGGATGCATGAATGATTTTTTGTTGGATATTAAATTGATTAGTTGTCTTGTATTTTATATATTTCATTTTTAAGGGTTGAAAATCATCACTTGTCATTCTAACCCCAAATTGAACTTTTATTCAGTTCATCACGGCTATATAATCTTCGTCATATCATTCATTACTATAGTCAGCAACAATTATTACACTTGGAACACATTTACACTCACTCACCCTAATAGTCCACCCCATGAGTTTTTTATGGCATGGTGGGAGTCCTTCATCTCAAATTTTGTACATTCCATGTTCACACTTGTGTGTACTCTTTATAGGAAATATGCATGTCCAATACTACCACCAAATGTATGCGGCTGACCATGGTGACCCTCTCCCATGTGTTTGACCCTTTAGGTCCCACATGTGTGGTAGATGGCTTCTATGGTTGGCCTAAGTCTAGCCTGTCTTTTTAATATTCCCCACTCAAATATATTTATTAATTTACCATAATGTTATGTCAAGAGATCTAAAACCCATATTCTATATGATCCATATTGCAAAAAATATAATTTTATATTCTTTTTATAAATAAATTTAAATATTTTTAAGATATTACACCTTCCTAAATATTAAACATAACAAATATTCTTAAAAAAATAATAAATATATTTTACATCAACATATACAAATCTTCCATACTTTATCAAATTTTACAAAATAAATGAATAACATTCCATGAATAAAAAAAATTAAAACGTACTTAATAAAATGTTATAATGTGTCCTTTGAAATTCCCTTGATATATCTTATTTAAAACATCACCTATATGCATACTTTATGAAACATTTATACTCATAAAAAATTTCATAGGAAAATGCACACTATATCATGATAACTTCAATCATAACACTTTACAAGGATTTGGAAGACCATAAAGAACTACTATGAAAGTCACATTATTCATATTGACATCATTTACATCATTAAAAACAAAAAAAATAATAAAAATAAACATAATGGAAATATGTTCTCAGTATTTCTTATCCCCTTACTTTATTTTACTCTCTTTAGCTTCTAATTTCCAAATATATACCATATGAGATAATATGGTGTCATTTATTTCTTATGATATATGAAATCAATTATTTATCCTAATGTGTACTTTGGAAAAATTAATGATGAAAATATGATTATATGATTTTGAAATTAATGTGTTTAATTCTCAATTCAGAATATGATACCGAATCATAGCACAAAACCTATATTTTTTTTATTTAATAATAATCAACTATTTATACGGTGGTACTAATTGATTGAAATCAATAAATGAAATTATCATATAAATTTAAATTATAAATAAATATTCATCCTGGAAATCCAACATGCATGTCAACAAAATGATTAAAATGATTCAATTATACTTGGTAATCGATGTTCATGAATTCAATCATGGATAATCTCATGATTTATATATTCATGTCATTGATTAATTTAGGTTATCTCCCTTAATATAATATATAATATTATGTTTGTGAATACTTAGAAGATATTATAATGAAATTCCTCATCAATGAAAATTGAACAAGTACCTTCTATATATATTAGTTTTAAAAATTTAGTGTTATGTGAAAATCATTAGATACTCCCCCATAATGGATAATCTCCAGTTTCATCACATAAGGATCAATATTTTTATTTGTTTAAATTTTAAAAACTAATTATTTTGAATAAAAATTACGTTGATCTCATTAATGATGGTAATTTCATGTGTTTTCATTAGTTATAACAATATTATATATTTCATAGAGGTTGATCTGTGATTGTTTTCATGAAATAGTATTTGAGATATCAACTGTCAACTAAAAGAAGATGGTATATTCCATAAATAATGGAATATATATTTCATATTAATTATGTAGAAAAATTATTTCCTTAACTTAGTTCTAACCTTATGTATGTGTTTATGATTCAAATCTATTCAAGTAATAAAAAAATTAATGTAGATTTGAACAAGGTCATTCACATTTATTTCTGAATTAATGTGAGAAATATGAGAAATTAGTCACATCCATTGAATCCTTTTCTAACATCCTATATGTGTTGAGAAACTAATTGTGTTAGATTATTTGGATTTATAGGATACTTTGGAAATAATTGAGTCTGTAAATTATTTTAGGATAAATTTTTCATTTTTTTTAATTTTCTTACTATCCATCATGGCATAAACATCATTTGTTTCTCTCTAAATATTATTTAGTGTTTAATTACGTTATATTATTTGAGAAATAAAAATATTTATATCTAGAACTTTTTCACATTCAATATATTAACTATGATGTTTATTAGCTATCAATTATTTATAAGTTGTCATAAAATTAAATTACTTCTTAAGGAATATTCCACATTCCTTTTGAATTTTACTTCATCCATGACTCTTAAACATTATATTTACTTACAAATTATTGAAAAAAATTATATTATTTTCATTTAGAATATTAACTAAATTTGTAGTAGTTACACATGGATTCCAATTTATTATATTTAAAATTTATTTCCTTTTATTTTTCTCTTGGACTTCATTTTCCTTTTTTCTTTTATGATCCTGTATATTTATTATGGTGTGTATTTCTCAATAAAATTAATCTTTGCTATTTCATATTTTTCCAAAAAAAAATCTATTTATTTTCTTTAGTGAGAACTTTTTTTGATAACAATTTTATTTTATTATCCTTCTTATGATTATCACCCTTGGATCAACTATCTATATTATTCATCTTCTGTGGAAATTTTATCGGACTCATTTTATTAGAGTTATTAAATTATTAATAGTTTCAAACCTCCTCTCTAGGACAACTTATATTGAAAATCCCAATGTGATTCTTAAAAAATTCAAGTCTATTTGTATCAGATATATTTCATTCTTTCATTTTTGGTCATTGATTGTTCACTTGTTTTATCCCTTTTACAATGGAATCAATTAACTTCTAGATACTTTGATATTATATCAATAATCATATGCCATGTTTCTGAATCTTTAACAACCCCATTTTTAGCTGATAAATCATGTCCTCTTCTTTGGAAGAATAATATACCAAGATTGAGATCGATTGTATTTCTATTTACTATAATTATTCTATTATTATTATTTACGGAAAATTTCATTGTTTATTTATGTTCCCTTACTAAAAAAATATTTCTATGAAATTCATTTCCTTTCATAATCCACATTTTCATCTGTTTTTATTTTGAATATAGATGGATCATAAATCCAAAATTAGGGAAATATTTATTTACATATACAGATGCTACCATTTTCTTTGAGACTATTGTTGAATCATCATTAGAAGATTTCAATATATTTCCCCACTAGATAGTGTTCTTTTAAGAAGATAATCCCCCGTACAAGTTTGTGTGGATACATATCTATTAGTTAATGAAAATATTTATCTTATTATGAATAGTATGATTATGTATTTATATAATTTTTATATTTCACTTCATTCTCATGTAATTTCATATTTTGGTTGAATATATCTAGATCCCATGGTTTTCCATGAGGTATGGATATTTTAAATTTGATTTTAATTATTTTGGATTGACCTATTGTGACTTCCTAATGAGGCCATTGTAATTTCAAGGGTCCATGGGGTATATGTAGATCATCTATTCTGAGGTTTTGGAAATGTTAAGTGGGCCGCACATTTAATTGAAATTGTGTTCACCAGGATGCATGGATTGAGTAAATAATACAGGGTTGGGAAGAGAGAAGGAAATGGTTCATGGTTTTCAATGTCAAGGATCCAGGGCCATAGGCCCATAAAGAAATATTTTAATCTTTTAATAGTGGTGTGCAACACAATTTTCACACGGTTTCCCAATCAATTAGAATGAATGGTGCAGGTTCCCTATAGAAGTAGTAAGTGGTGCACAATAGGAAAACTGTTAGGATAACTATGCAACCAATCTACACTACCATATGTTTTGCGTGAAAACAAAAATTATTTGTCAATATTTATTAAATGGTTAATATATTTTAATATTTTTATTACAATAGATAGGTGGGAGGATAATCTACCATTATAGTTCTTATTTTCTAGACATGGGTTCTCATTACCTATATGGAATCTGATTGAAACATTGTTCATATTGTTGGATCCATGTATGTGTAAATAATCATTCATATTACTTCATTAATATTTTTTATTCATATAGATGAAGGTTTTTTATTTAAGGTAAGATGACATATTTTTAGGGTAGTCATCCATTGTTATAATTTCGTTAAATCTGGCTTGATTTCAGCGTCGATACTATATAACTATTATACCATGGGTATATGGTATGTGGTCTATAAAATTCCCTTAACGTTTGGTTTTTCAGACATTTTTTATTATTCCCCACACAACATGACATCATGAATTGCTCTGAAAATCAATTAAAAATATTGAATAAATTATTAGAACCAGATTAGGTTTCCCATGAAGTGTATTTTTCTCATTTGAGGTTGTAATCCATAATTTGGAACACCCATGAGCTGTGTTATCATATCTTCCCCTAAATATACCACCCCATTGGGTGTGTCTGAGCAAACCATTTTAGTGGTATCCTTGTTTAATTTAGTGAGAGATGAATAATTTAAATGGAATGGTTTATGAATCCATATATTGGGCTGAAATGTTATTAAATGCATTAATAAATATAATGTTATTTTATTTTATATGTTGAAATGGGTAGGATAATCTGATGGAATGATAATTATGATTAATTGATAATGGTATTGGAATCACTGTACATTTCTACCACTCATACCATTATTACAATGGAATCTATGGTTATTTATACTTCTTGGATCTTAATTATGGTACCATATTCATGAAAAAATTCTATACATAGGACCCTGATTCAATTAAATTCCAATGATATTTCTATAGCTTAGTTCCGGATTTCTTGGACTCGCCAATGTCATACCATATATTCACGATCCTTAGTATCCACCAATTTATTTCACAAGTTACCATCATGATTCTCAATGGACTCAATGAGGAATCCTTTGACATTTATAACATAGATCTGGCTATTTCAGTCCTGACAATTGATTTCATGACATAGTACATTGTGGATTCATATCACGATTTATAGTTTTTTATTATAAATTCCCCTTGTTTATGAGAGATTAATTATTTTTCATTGGGATCAATTTTTGGATAGACTTGATAACATCTAAAGTTCATTAATTATATTCATTATTATTATACTTCTAATATTTCTCACACAGCATCATTAGTTATACAAATATTGAACATGTTATATACACTATTCGTGGTGACCTAATACATGATATCTCACACCCCATTTGACCCGCCTTTTTGTCACATGACAAAGTAAATGGATTCATGTATGAACTTGGGAAAGCACCAAATTTTTGAATCCTGACTATATCCTTTCATTGGAGGAGGGGATCATAAGACCGAGCTATTCCCATTATTCTAGGTGTAGATATTTCCTTTTGGTATTTTTATTTTTCATATATGTATTGAACTAAATGTATGTTTCCATGTATTTCTGTAATTTTTTTGTAGATACAAGACATGATATTCAAATTGTATATGACAATTCTTTTGGTACAAATTATTATGTTATTTTATGGATTTTATCATCTATCTCGATTTATATTATTCTTTTATATATTTATTCACATGTTATACCGTTGTGTTACTCTAATCATGACAGTATATTCCCCTAATTTTACCACCTTATACTATCGGTCCAAGTCCTTATCCTATAGCATATTGTGTGTGGGGGGGTACACATGAGGCTATATAACCCACCATCCTAGGGAACTATTTTTTGGCTTTCATTTTGGGATCTTAAAATTTTGATTTATAGAGAGTTTCTTTTTTCATTTCATTTTACACCTTTCTAATTCAGATAGTAGAATATATAAATAGGAATGAGTTGGAATTTGGCAATGGGATGTGCTTAGGAGTAGCTATCACCCATAAAGGAAAATCCCAACTACATAGGATGATATATGAAGTTAAAATTTTCTCTTATTCAAGTTGTTTTTATTATACTGTTGGGTGATGTATGTTTTGTGGTGTTATTGATATGATTAAGGGATTCATTTTATTCATGGTCTGTTACGTTAAGGATGTTTTGGTCATATGTATCACTTTGAGAACCATACGAGATTCACAAGCCATGAATATTACATTCCTTATAGGATTAATTACTTTACTATATATCATATATAATTTATCCATTACATGATATAATTTATACTTGGTTAACATTTTGTGTAGGAGATTTAGAAATATTATTGGTAGTTATAGTTCCTTCTTTAACATAAAATATATTTTTTGTAATAGGCTATATCAAACACCGTATGTAGTCAATCATGGCTTGGGCGTCATTGGACAATGTTTATGGGGAGTGTAATGTGTAATGGATGAGATATTGTGGAAATCACAATTTTTTTTATATGGATTGTGGGCCTTTATAATTATCAACTGGGAACCCATATTGATCAAACATTTAAACCATATTGTAATTTAATTTGAATGAAAATGAAAATGAAATGATGAAATGGGAATGTCACATAGAAATGTATTTCAATTCATTATTGGACAATCCATGTACTAAGACCTATGATGTGAAATAGATAAATTGACATAGACCATGAATTATAGTGGGAATTAAGTAGATTAATTAGTGTTCATTACTATTGTTTCTATGATCAATTCCTCGTATTAAGTGTCTTTAGAGGAGTGTCACTTTATTAAAAGAAGGATTCAACTAGCCATTTGCTTTCATATCAAGAACATGGTTGGTGGTAGATTTGTTTAGGTGTGTGTTTGGAATTATAGAGACATCCAATGAAGACAAACTCCATTTGTGGGCTAGGATGGTGAAAAATACCATGCTCTTGAGGTGGTGGGTCGTTGGAAACATGTCAAACCTCCCTTAGTGTTTGTCATGGAACATGTGGTTATTCTAGATATGGATGGTAAAATTACTTTTTTAGGGCTTCCTATTCTTTATGAAGTCTTTTTAGGGAACCCAACAACATTTCATGACTATGGAAGTGTTTCTGTGTGTCTTCCAATAGCATCATCCCCAATCATTTTCATGGGATGGTGATCCTCAAGCAGGAGATATATGGATTGGGACAATTCAATCGATATTCAAGTATCTATATTAATCTACATAGACGATAGTTAATCTCATAACATATATGATTTGGGGAGAATCTAAGTGTTGTTGGGATGTTTTGAACTAGGATTATATTCTTCGAAATATGGTCTGGATGTATTTCTAATCCATGTATTATGGATAGTTATATCTCCAAACATTGAAGGGCTGATTTGACTAGTGATTTTATGAATCTCTATAAGGGTGTGATGATTATTATGAATTATTCATCATACTTTATATATCTTCATCACTTTCACCAATTTATACCTCTAATAATTCATTGAGTGAGTGTCACTTCGAGGAATGTCTCAAGAATCCCATTTTATAGAATTAATACATATTTCAATTAACAACTATATTTATGATAGTGTATATGGAACTCATTTTCAGATAGAACATTAGGGAATCTAGGAGAGAAGAGTAGGGAAGTACAACCTCTCAACCTTGTTTTTCAGAGAAAACTAGCATGAAGTGTCATTTTCAGGCTTCTCATGAGGTGAATACCCTCCAATGTGTGATCAATGGTAGATCTGTCCTCTATCATCAATGTAAGAGATGAGATAATACGATGATTCTGGGTGATAGTGACCCATTTCAGGGATGATCATTCAATGGGATGTTCTATGTAAAAACATTTCACCGGACCTTCACTCTAGAAGTCATTAGTATTGGATCGACAGTAGATCTAGGTTTGGGAGAAGTATTCATAACTCCATGTAAATATGAGATCTAGATTAGTTCTTTTCATTCTGGTTATGGTTTTGGTGAGGGATAACATATTGAGGCCCCTACTATAATGATACATCATAGTGGTTTTTCTCTATATAGGGAGGTTGTTTCTGAGGGTCACATATCAGGCTTGATATATTCTATAAATCCAACAGGTAAGGAGAAGATGATCATACCATATATTGTAATAAGTATGTTCCTATTAGACTCATATCTAGTATATTATCTTTCAATATAAGTGAAAAAACATACTTTTATATCTTCAAAAATTGTGGAAAACATTGAGAACATTTTTCATTTTTCTTATAAAATCATGTCTCTTGGTACTCCATTGTGAATTGTAAATGATGGTGTATTTTTGTGTGAGGAGTTCCCCATGAGATCAATGTTTTCAATTCTTATGTATTATTTTTTTCCTATAGATTATTAGTTGTGACGTCATATGGGGGGACCCTCATGTTTCTTATCATTACCATGTGGATTCATATCAGTTTGGGTGAATTTAACATCACCGAAGGAAGGGATTTTTTCTAAAAATGGTGACGTAGATATTCAGGAAGGTAGATCTAGATCCGAGTATCATAGGATAGGGAGGATGAAATCCCATATTTCATTTTTTTGGATGATCAATGATATCATCATACATATTGAAGTATAGTTGTTGATCAGTTTAGAATTGTTTTACCAGAATACATTTCTAGTTTACCTCCTTAGAGGGAGGTGGATTTCACTATCGATCTAGTTCCATGAGATGAATCAGTATCCATTTATTCTTACAGAATGGCTACTAAAATGTTTTCATAGCTCAATAGACAACTATAGGACTTTTATCAAAGTGGTATATATGAATCAATACATCTTCATGGTTTTATCCTATACTTTTGTGAAAAATGTAGATGGACCATCATGATATGTTTGGATTACTAAAAAATGATATTGATAGAGGTTAAGAACTGGTATCCTTACTGCAGCTATATGATCTCTTCATTCACCGCTAATAAGATTCAATTTTCATATAGATTGATTTAGGTCTAGCTTATCCGCATGTGTGTATTAGACAAACTGAAATACAACATTCAAATATTCCTAAGAGGTATTGCCTATTACTGTATCATGTTATGTCATTAGGTCACATATGTGCACTAGAAGTTTTCGTGGTACTGATGAAATTTTTTTCCCATCAATATATCGATTCCCTTATTTTGGTATTTATGGATTCTATCTTGGTTTATTACTATAATCGACATAAATATTCCAAAACTATTGAGATCATTTGGGATTCACTAAGGTAGCATCATATATGTTCTAATATTATGAGGTGTAACTTATGGATGGATTAGATGCACGTGTTGGGCCATATTATATCTGATAAAGGTGCATAACTTATCCTAGAGAAAATAAGATCTATTGTTTCCTAGGGGGATCCCATGAACTTCTTTCACATATGAAAATTCATGGGGATAGATTAATATTAAGTGAGATTCATTGAACAATTCACATGAATATAAGAACCTATTTTAGGAATGAAAAATAAGGGTATGAAGGTTGTATAGTCAGATACCTTTGAGAGATCATTTCATGAGAAAAAGGCCGACTAACATCTATTATGGTCCCCATTCATCCAGATCATACAGTAATGTACTTTATGTATTGTGATGCATTGGGTATTGGGATAAGTGCATTTCTGATGTCAGAGGAGTGACTTATGTTCTCTGGGACATGACATTTGAGGTCACATGTTAGGAAATACATGAATCATGATATAATGTTGTCCTCTATAATTCATGCCTTATACTATTGGATACACTATTTATAGGGAAAGAGTTTTTTGGTGTACCTGAAAAATAATCTCTTCATGTACATCTTTACACAGTGTGATATGTATATGAGAAACAAAGGATTGTTGGGTAGCTACTATTTCAAAAAAAAATTATTTCTTATATGTCTGGAAAGGGAGCCCCAGTTGCTGATGCATAGAGTAGGAGGACTCAAATAAAATAATTTCAGGAGGACAACGGTGAGTTCCAACATATTGAATTATTCTTAGTTATTCACATGGAGGTGAATCAAATTCATGGGAAGGACTTTCTCTCATCCTTAGCTGTGACCTCCACCATTCAAGAGAGAGTGAGGATGAGAATGTTATCGAATGCTGAGGGACTAGTTCGATGAGAGAGTGTAGCATGTGGGGACATGCCTTCTGGTTTGTCCATTGGTGAATATGAAGTTATGCATTTTTTTATGTATATTTGGGTTCAAGAATACATAAGTAAAGAGATCATGCAAGAGATTAATGCCTAATCTTGGGCAGTAGAACCTGGAATTTCCAAGATGTATCTTGAATGTAAATTTTAATACTTTTGGATGGGGATGAAATGACATGTATCTAGTTTTCCCATGATATTCCTCTCTTATGAGTAGGTGAAGGAAAAACACCATCTACTTTATTAGATTTTATATAAGTTATATATTCATCATTTGAAATGGGATGATTTTTTCGATCAATTTTGTGATCAGATTGTCGAGGTCGACCATATATTTTGACTATGTATCTTTTTTTGGGATATGAATAGTAATATATCCCATTTCCTTCTGATCAAGAGCACACTTTGAGTAGATTAATTTTGGAGACATTTTATCCATGAGATTTTTCACCTTAATAGGGTTCTTCATACCGTGGTATCATTTTGCACCTTATTTTTTAATTTTTTTCTATTATTAAATTCAATATATTCATTGGTTTTTTATTATTTAAAACAGGTTTTTTCAATACTATTTTGGAAAATGTATTTAAAATTCAATTTTATTTTTAATGAATGTTTTCCATTTTTTCATAATTATGGAAATTTTAATTCAGTATGATTTTAAAAAAAGAAAATAATGTATCGATAAAAAATAATGTCATTCTAGTGGAGATATTCTTATGTATTTATTCTAAAAACAGATAATTGGGTATATTAACTCATTCTCTATTCTGGGTATACTTAGAAATATTGTACTGGATGGACGATTTGGAATCCCTAGTGAATTTACTATGGTTTATTAATGAAATCTTTGAAAATCCTTAGTTATGAAAATTACATTTCTTAAAAAAATCAAATTCATTTTACATCTTTATATTATTTTTCATTAATGGGTTTTCTCACTTTGATACTCTCATGTAACATTAATTATATGAAAGAATATAAATATAATACTGAAATGGAAGAAATATTATATGTTTTTTTCCAATTGTTTATATAAAGTTATTTATCATTTAGAAAATTATTTTATTCAATGTTATATTTTATCATTTTAAAAATATATTAAAAAAATACTCTCCTAAAAAAATTAACCCCTTAAAAAAATCAAAACATTATCCATTTTCTCTTTAATGATAATTAATGATGATAAATTTAGATTTATTGTTTATTAAATTATTTTATATTTCTATTTACAAATACTTTTTTATAATCTATAGGTGGGTGTTTTAGAAAACCATTCAATGACTGAGTT
The DNA here is from genome assembly GCA_963277665.1 of Viscum album. Lineage (NCBI taxonomy): Eukaryota > Viridiplantae > Streptophyta > Magnoliopsida > Santalales > Viscaceae > Viscum > Viscum album. Next base: position 894,937,031 of record OY728136.1, on the reverse strand, counting down.
CTTATGTATGTGATTGAAATTTTCATTCATTCATCGTGATTTATTTTTATTTATTTATTTTTATCATCAAAATGATGGAAATATTTCAAATTGTCACTATTATTTGATTTTAATAATCACAAACATTCCTAATGTATTTTATATATAATATTAATAAATAAAAATATTATTTATTCATATCTATATAATTTTAATGTAACACCCCAAACTTCTGCGATACACTTCTCTTTGAATAATGCGATAGCGTGTGTTGTACGCAACATCGAGTTCTAACACACCACAACCAATCAAACTAGTCATTATGAATAGTATACCTAATTTTTGAAATTATATATATTTTATATTTCAATATGGACTTCATTTTTTGATTCAGAATATCGAAATTATCCTAAGTTGAATTTTTGGTATTTTTCTGAGAACTTCCAATTTTTATGAATAGTGAAATATACTTAAAAAACATTTTTTAAACAAAATAATTTATAGTGATAAATTATATTATTGAGTGGTTTTAAAGTATAATTAGAATATATTTTTACCATTTTATCCAATTGTGTTCATTATAATTAATTTCACTTTGAAATTGGACATAAACCATTGTCAATCTTTTGATATATATTGTTTCTTAAAAACACGCTATTTGTTTTGACAACAGGAATTAATTATGAAATTAATTAATGCAACTTATATGTTTGGAATTTTATAAAATAGGCAACATTTTTGAATTTGGAATATCAATTATAGCTTAGGGGGAAATTTTGGCATTGTTATGAAAAACTTCAATTTTTAATGAATAGTGAAACTACTAAGTGGTAGTAAAAAAAACTTAATTTTTCGTAAAACTTAATTTTACCTCTTCTGTGATTGTAATTTTGAAAATCCGAGAGACATGGTTAATATAAAGGAGTAAAATGTGGTTCAATGAGATGAAAATAATTTTCGATGAATAGTAACTTTTTACTTTTATTTACCACGGTTAAAAGTAAATAGGGTAATTAAGGGTAAAAATGATATTAATATTAACCTAATAAATGTCCTAATTCTATTGGACAAGTGTATCTAGACCAAAAACAACCTTAGGTATAAAATATTATCATTTAGGTCCACTTGGATTAGATTAGGACATTTATTATTATTTAATTCAAAGAGGAGTTAAAAGAGTTAAAATCAATGTTTATTTATTAAAAAAAATTTAATATAGGGTTATAAATAAGATAAATTCGATTGTAAATATTAATTAGAAATATAATAAGATTTACTACATATTTATATTATATTTATAATTGTTAGACATTAAATAATTTAATGTATTTATGACACAATGATGATGTATTAATTACCATAATAGTGAAAAATTAAAATAATTGATATTATAAATACCCAAATAAATAAAATTTGAGACTTTTAATGAGTTAAACTAATTTTATAGGTTAATATGACATATTAGGATTGATTTACTTGACTTTGTTCGAAGTATTCATTCTGATATGAGTTTCACAAAAATCAATTATGAATAGTGCAAAATTGACATAAAAGAGTTTTTAAAACAAATATTATATTAATAGTTGATATTAAATTCCAAAAAATCTAAGGATCGTCCAAGAGACTTATATCATGATAGGTGTATCATTAATTGACCACTTGGGGGTCTCTTAAATCTATATAGTATTTTTATTAACTATATAATATAAAAATACAAAGAGACATTGTAAAAGTGAAACTAATTAACTAAGAGTTAATACTTAATGATAAGGTTAATATAATGACCCAAACCTGTCTAAATTCTATTGGTTGAGTGGTTTTCGACCTATACCCACCTTAACCTTTAAATAATCCACATTGGAGCCATTAGAAATGGAATATGAATTTATTATTAAATAATATTTCTAACTTTTCAAAGGTGAACCTCACCCCTCTTATAAAAGAGTACTCCCCCTTCTCATTACTTGACACCTTCAAAGCCTTTTGGTTCGGGAAAACACTTCCCAAATAAACTCTCAACTTCCCTCACTAAAACTTAGAGGCCTTAGTTTGATCAAAAATCCAACATATGGATCCCTTTTGATCAAATCAAAAAGAAGAACCCGAAGAAGAGGTAATGTTGTCACCACCCTTTTTCAAATTCATTTCTTGTTCCACTTCTTCTTTCTTTGTTATTACCATTTTAAAATAATAACTCAAGTATCTTATATATAATTTGATATTATTATAAATATGGTACAACCATATTCAGCATTCTATCCACCCTTTGAATAACATGTCACCATACGTGCGTACGTACGGGTTACTGTCTCCACGTCATGGTGTAATTGTTATTCAATATATTATTATTTGGATGGGTATAATAATGATGTGTAACTCATTTAAATAATAAATATAACACAATAATGATTCTGTATATATGGTAAACCATACAATTATATATTATTTTAATATCAAAATAATGATATTGTCGCTCGTGCGTACGTACGGAATACCGTCTCCACGAACAAGATGAGATTCATTCTCCATCGTATCGATTCAAGTATAATTCACATTTGATGATTAATAATAGTATCTAATGACTTGATATCATTCTGGATATGATTAAGATACAACCTATCTATTAAAAACATGGCTTACGTAACAATACATATAAAAGAAATTGAGTAAGTTAACACCTAAAACGACAATAATTCTATGATATTATTAACAAAGCAATGTTAAAAGATCATATATGATATAATATTAATTAATATGATTATTGAATAATTTAATAACAATTATTTCACCATTATACAGGAGTTTAACCTACCCCAACAAAGTAAAAGTACAAGGTAAGGGTTTATTTCGCAATCTCTTCATTATCCGAGGTTGTTTATACGTAATAATCTACTGGGATTTCTTTATCATCCACATCCATGTTTCACAAAAATTTATTTGAAAAAAATTTTACTATCCAATATGATATGGGTTAATGTCATTTATACCCTTGTTTGACTTTTTATTAGATGTTTATAAAATAATCTTTCTGCGTTTTTCAAACAAGGTGGTTTTTTACCTTTTCGACAGAATTAAGGTAAGAATGTTTTTTAAACATATACGGCGGGTGTGGCTATTTTCCGCCGTTATAAAATCGTCGAAGCTTCCCTTAAAATCTTATAAGAATATTTTAAAAGAAAATGTTTTATTTTATAAATATATGACTCTTAAATTATTTCAAAATAGAAAGTGATATTTCTCTAAAAAGAGTTTTGATTTCATCTATGTCAACATCCTTCGATGGATTTTACGCTTATTTGAAGATTCTTTATTATGATACAAAACTTCTATATTTTATTGAAGGTTTTGTGATATGTTTGATTGTGAATGTGTCATTTTTATTCCATTAATGGTTTATGGTGAAAGTATTGACATTTCGTATGCTAGTTTTAATACGAATATTTATGTTATGTTTAAACCTTTTCATATGGGAATGCTTTGGACTTAATATGTGACGGGTGGAGCCCGCTATAGCTCCTCGATGCATCGGTAGGTCTCATGAGAAAAACTAGTTTCTTGGCACTAGGCCTTGACAAAATCTTATTTGTAGTCTTGGCACGAGGCCTTGGCTATGTGGTTATGATAGTCTGGCATTCTACATTCCATCATTATGAAAGTAGTTATTGATATTGCATGTGATTATTCGATTAGTAGAATATCCATTTTAATAAGTAAATGGAATTATTTCATTTTATTTTGGTCATACTATGTTAAAGTTTACGTTTAAAAGGTTTTTGTTTTAGTTATACGTTTCCTTAATTGATTAAGATTATTTATGAAATATTCTGCTATATTGTTATCCTTACTGGGCATTTGAGCTCAAACCTTTTCGATGTTTTATTTTTCCCAGGGTATGAAGAAGTAAATTATGAATAACCAGCAGGGATTTTATTAGGGGATAATAATGTGGACTATTGAAGTCATTATGTTGTTGTAGTAGTTTTTCACTTTATGATGTAATGTAAAACTTTATGAATATATCTAGTGTTTCCAAGGAAACTAAACCAATCGGTCTTTTGAGATTTGATCTTTCTTGTGATCATGCCAATGTTATGTAATAATGCACCGACTCTGGGTAACTGGGGTCGGGACGTTGTAGTTGGTATCAGAGAAAGTATAGTACAAACCATGGAAGCTAGATTTAGATAAACTCTGATTAGAGAACGTAGACCTACGATGGACTTTGAGGATTAGTATAGAAGAACTTCCTATAATTTTAGTATTGTAGAGATTTTGTGAGTTTTCAAAGCAATACATCCTTGTCTGGATATGAGCGGGTAGAGGTGGATCTTGCACAGATGTACTTAGTGGTAAAACCCAAAAACACCGCTTTGAGCTAGACTCGAATGGGAACTGGTGCATGACAACGGACCTTGCTGCACTCTGGGTTATGACACTCCCGGGAGATATTCTTAGGATAACTCTCATTTTCTTTACAAATCATTATGAAGGGTTTATGAGTATATACTTCCTCAAAGAAAACGTTTTAATGATTATGGATTATATCCATAAATAGTTCAATTTATGTTAAGTGTTTTATAAGTATGAGATTATGTATTTTTGATTCATAAACTAATCTACTTTATGTCATTGTTTAGAAATGGAGCCTAGTGGAAGAAATTGAAACTGTATCAATGCATGCACTCCATGTAGGGATTTCCCTCCGGCTCAAGATAATTATAGTGGATCTGGTGATGCAACTGGTGCCGATCAGCTAATCACCATACTGGGACAACTCACTTAGGTTATGAATAATAACCTTACCTATATAGAGCACCCTGATCCGCAGCGTGGAGGATCAATGTTAGATCGATTCATAAGGAAACAACCACCAACGTTCAATGGGTGTAAAAATCCCTTAGTAGCTGAGCAATGGATAAATTCCCTTGAGAAAATATTTCAGGCATTGGGGAGTAGTGAATGGGAAAAACTTATCATAGAAGTTTACAACCTCACTGGAGATGTATATCAATGGTGGTCATTGATTCAAAACACAAATTAAGATGATGAAGTATCAAATATAGAATGGAGGGAGTTCAAAGATCCGTTTTTAGAAAAATACTTTCCTCGTGACCATCGAGCAGATATGGAAAGGCTATTTCTGAGGCTGAGACAAAATGAGGATGAAAATTTTGCAAAGTATGAGGATAACTTTACAAGGGAAGAAAGGTATGTTTTAGATTATATAAGTAACTCAAGAAATAAGATTGATTGTTTCTTTGATGGGTTAAAACCATTTCTCCATCGAGCATTAGTCTCAAAATCATTCTCGTCGTACGAAGACATTGTGTCATGTGATATCAAGAGAGAGAAATAATTCTCAAAGTCTTATGACTTTAAATAAAATCAAGAGACGAAGAGATCTGCTGATCAATTTGGGAATGGAAATAAGGGGAATAAGGTAAAGGTTTAATATCCATCCTATGGTAAATGTGGGAAGAAACACCCCAGTACTTTCTTGAAGGGAATGGGAATCTATAACAAATGTGGTGTAAAAGGCCACCAAGCTCGTGATTGAAAAGGGAAGAAGGAAGCTACCAATGTTCAGTGATACAATTACTAGGAGATGGGACACTATGAAAATGAATGTCCTAAGTGGCAAGAGAACTTACCTCAGAAAAGGCCATGATATCAAGGCCATGTTTATGCTATCACTACTGCTGAGGTAGAAGCTCCGAAAGACATGGTGTCAGGTAATTTAATGGTTTCCTCAAGTTTAGAAATTTCATTATTTAATTATGGATCATCTCATTGTTTCATATCTTCCCAGTTTTCTATGAAAATTAGATATTTCTAATTTGATTTAACAAGGGAGTTTTCAGTTAAAACTCCTAAGGGAAGTATCACTGCAGCAATGTTTTGTGAATCAGTCCCCATTAGAGCACATAAATGTTCTTTATCCGCTGATCTCATCATCATACATATGATTGAGTTAGATATAATCCTCGGTATGGAATGGATTTCAGACTATGATTGGAAGATTTATTTTAAGAAGAAATTGGTTATGATTGTTGATGATGATGATAAGGAACACCTTATCTTTAGAGCAGAATCATCACCTCCCAATTATTATCTAGATCCACCCCAGTAGCTCGACTAAATTCAATTATTGGGGAGGAAGAGAATGAAATGACTATGGGTGAGGAATGGAATGTTCTAATAGAGGATGTGCCTGTTGTGAAAGAATATGTAGATGTGTTTCTGGAAGATTTACCTGGACATCCTCTAGAATTAGAAGTTGAGTTTTCCATTGATTTAATTCCCGGATCAAGGCCTATATCGAATACCCCTTATAGAATGGCCAATGTAGAATTAGATGAACTAAAGAAACAACTAGAGGAATTAATTAATAAGGGATTTATTCTCCCTATTGTATCTCCATGGGGATCCCCTATTCTTTTTGTTAAAAAGAAATATGGATCTATGAGGTTATGTATCGACTATAGGGAGATTAATACCATAACAATAGAGAACAAGTATCCCCTACCTCGCATTGATGATTTATTTGACCAAATACATGGAGATCAATACTTTTCAAAGATTGACCTTCGATCGGGATACCATCAGTTGTGTGTGAAGAAGGAAGACATTCTAAAGACGGTATTTCGGACCAGGTACGGGCATTATGAGTTTACATTAATGCCTTTTGGATTGACTAATCCACCCTCTGTATTCAAGGATCTGATGAATAGTGTTTTCAAGGAATGTCTCGATGAATTTGTGGTGGTATTTATTGATGATGTCTTGGTATACTCCAAAACCTACTATAATCATGAAAATCACTTGCGCATTATCCTAAAGACTCTGAGAAGACATGAATTATATGGGAAGTTTAGAAAGTGTGAATTATGGCATCAGAAGATTTCTTTTCTTGGCCATATTGTCTCTAAATATGGAATCTATGTTGATCCTTCTAAGACCAAGGCAATCCATGAATGGCCAGCACCTACAAATATAACTAATGTACATAGTTTTATTGGTTTAGCAGGTTATTATCGAGGTTTCCTCCACAATTTTTCCCAATTGGCTAACCCATTAACGAAGATCACGCGTAAAGGGGTTAAATTTGTTTGGAAAAAAGAGTGTGAGGAATTTTTTGAAGAACTAAAGAGAAGATTAGTCAATGCACTTATATTGACTCTACCATCGGGGAATGATGGGTTCGTTATTTATAGTGATGCATCGAACAAATGACTTGGTTGTATCCTTATGCAGAATGATAGGGTTATTGCCTATGCATCACGATAGTTGAAAATTCATGAACAAAACAATCCTACTCATGATCTCGAGTTATCAGCTGTGATCTTTTCTTTGAAGATATGGAGGAACTACCTCTATGGTGAAAGATGTGAGATTAATATTGATCAAAAGAGTTTGAATTATATTTTCTCACAAAGAAGAACTCAACATGAGGCAAAGTTGATGGCTTGAATTACTCAGGGATTATGATTGTACGATTCACTACCACCCGGGGAAAGAAAACAAGGTGGTAGATGATTTGTGCCGAAAAGACCATGGATTTTTGAATGTGATGAGAGTTGAAAGGGATCCAATTTTCAGGGATCTAGTGAAGATGGACATGGGAATAACCAGGGAAGGTGAAACATCAATGCTTTTTCAAATGGTTGCCAAACCATCTTTACTAGAAAGGATTAAGAGTTCTCAGACTGATGATGGAGAATTTCAAAAGAAGATTAAAGCTTTGAATGATGGGAGATTGAGAGACTTGGTGTAGGAAGATGGAATTTTGAAATTCGGAAAGAGACGTTGTGTTCCCTATATACCTGATCTAAAAAGGGAATTTCTGGATGATGCTCATAGTTCCAATTTCTCTGTACACCCTGGGAGCACCAAAATGTATAGAGATTTGAAGGAACATTTTTCGTGGGACAATATGAAGAGGGAGATTGCCGATTTTGTGTCAAGATGTATGGTTTGTCAACAAGTGAAAGCTGCAAGGCAACATCCTAGAGGAGTCATGCAACCTCTTCCCATACCAGAGTGGAAATGGGACAATATTACGAAGGAATTTGTCATGGGACTACCAAAGACTCCTAGAAAGAATGATGCAATATGGGTTATTGTTGATCGTCTTACCAAGTCAGCACATTTTCTTGCTATAAGAGAAGATCAAACACTGGAACGTCTAGAAAGAATATATATCAATGAAGTTGTGAGACTTCATGGAGTACCCCTATCGATTATTTCTGATCGTGATCCCCGTATTACTTCAAAATTCTGGAGGAGTCTTCAGAAATCCCTAGATACTGATCTTCAATTGAGCAGTGCCTACCAACCTCAAACGGATGGACAATTAGAACGAACTATTAAAACCATAGAAGACATGTTGAGATCCTGTTCACTTGACTTTCAGGGTATGTGGGATCAATATTTACCTCTGGTAGAATTTTCCTATAACAATAGCTTCCATTAGAGTATTTAGATGGAACCATATTAAGCGTTATATAGAAAGATTTGTCGCACACCAACCTGTTGGGATGACTATGGTGAAAGAAATCGTGTAGGTCCAGAACTGGTGGAGGAAACAATGGAAAAGGTGAAGGTAATCCAAAATCACATCAAAGCAGCTCAAATTAGGCAAAAGATCTCTGCCGATAATCGAAGGAAGGATTTGGAATTTCATGTCGTTGATCATGTTTTCCTGAAGTTATCTCCATGGAAGGGAGTCATACATTTTGGTAAGAAAGGTAAACTGAGTCCCAGGTACATCGGAACTTTCTAAATTCTAGAACGAATTGGGGCTATAACATACCGATTGGCAATGCCGCCAAGTCTCTCCAAAGTTCACGGTGTGTTCCACGTATCTCTATTGAGGAAATACATACCTGACCCAACACATGAACTCACCTATGAGGAGTTAGAATTGGAACCTGATCTGTCTTATTGCGAAGAGCCCGTCAGAATTCTTGATATGAGAGAACAAGTGCTGAGAAACCGGACGACGTGTCTGGTAAAAGTCTTGTGGAGAAACCATAAGATGGAAGAGGGAACGTGGTAACCCGAGGAACTTATGATGAAGAACCATCTGAGTCATTTCATGCTATAGTACTCTTGAAATTTTTAGGACAATATTATTTGAATGAAGGGAGATGTAACACCCCAAGCATCTATGGTACGCTTCTCTTTGAATAACGCGATAGCATGTGTTGTACGCAACATCGAGTTCTAACACACCACAACCAATCAAATTAGCCGTTATGAATAGTATACCTACTTTTTGAAATTATATATATTTTATATTTCAAAATTGACTTCATATTTGGATTCTTAATATCGAAATTATCATAACTTGAATTTTTGGTATTTTTCTGAGAACTTCCAATTTTTATGAATAGTGAAAAATACTTAAAAACGAATTTTTTAATCAAAATAATTTATATTGATAAATTTTATTATTGAGTGGTTTTAAAGTATAATTAGAATATATTTTTACCATTTTATCCAATGGTGTTCATTATAATTAATTTCACTTTGAAATTGGACATAAACAATTGGCAATATTTTGATATATATTGTTTCATAAAAACACGCTATTTGTTATGACAATGGGAATTAATTATAAAATCAATTAAAGAAACTTAAATGTTTGGAATTTTATAAAATAGACATCATTTTTGAATTGGGAATATCAATTATAGATTAGGGGGGAATTTTGGCATTGTTATGAAAAACTTCAATTTATGATGAATAGTGAAACTACTATGTGGTAGTTAAAAAAATGGAATTTTTCATTAAACATAATTTTACCACATATGTGATTGGAATTTCAAAAATCCAAGAGACACGGTTAATATGAAGGAGTAAAATTTTGTTCAATGAGATGAAAATAATTTTTTGTGAATAGTAACTTTTTACTTTTATTTACCACGGTTAAAAGTAAATAGGGTAATTGAGGATAAAATGATATTAATATTACCATAACACATATCCTAATTCTATTGTACAAGTGTATGTGGACCAAAAACAACCTTAGTAATAAAATATTATCTTTTAGGTCCATTTGAATTAGATAAGGACATTTATTATTATTTAATTCAAAGAGGAGTTCAAAGAGTTAATATCAATGTTTATTTACTAAAATATTTTTAATATAGGGTTATACATAAGATAAATTCGATTGTAAATATTAATTAGAAATATAATAAGATTTATTACATAATGATATTTTATTTATAATTTTTAGACATTAAATAATTTAATTTATTTATGACACAATGATGATGCAGTAATTACCATAATAGTGAAAAATTAAAATAATTAATATTATAAATACCCAAATAAATAAAATTTGAATCTTTTAATGAATTAAATAAATTTTATAGGTTAATATGACATATTAGTATTGATTTAATTGACTTTGTTCGAAGTAATCATTCTGATATGAGTTTCAAAAAAATCAATTATTGAATAGTTTCAAAATTGACATAAAGTAGTTTTTAAAAAAAATATTATATTATTAATTGATATTAAATTCCTAGAAATCTAAGGTTCGGCCAAGAGACTTATATCATGACATGTGTATCATTAAATGACCACTTATGGGTCTCTTGGACAGATATAGTATGTTTATTAACTATATAATATAAAAATACAAAGAGAGATTGTAAAAGTGAAACTAATTAACTAAGAGTTAATACGTAAGGAGAAGGATAATATAATGACCCAAACCTGTATAAATTCTATTTGTTTAGTGGTTTTCGACCTATAACAACCTTGACCTTTAAATAATCCACTTTGGAGCCATTAGAAACCTAATATGAATTTACTATAAATTAATATTTCTAGCTTTTCCAAAGGTGCACCTCACCCCACTTATAAAAGGGAACTCCCCATTCTCATTACATCACACCTTCAAAGCCTTTTGGATCGGAACAAATCTTCCCAAATACTCTCTCAGCTTCCCTCACTATAACCTAGAGGCATTATTTGGATCAGAAAGCCAACCTAAGGAGCCCTTTTGATCAAATCAAAAGGAAGAACCCGAAGAAGATGTAATGTTTTCACCACCCTTTTTCAAATTCATTTCTTCTTCCACTTATTATTTATTTGTTATTACCATTATAAAATAATAACTCCACTATACTATATATACTGTGATGTTATTATAAATATGTTACAACCACATTCAGTATTCTATCCACCCTTTGAATAACATTTCACCATATGTGCGTACGTACGGCTTTCCGTCTCCACGTCGTGGTGTAATTGTTATTCAATATATTATTATTTAGATGGGTATAATAATGATGTGAAACTCTTGTAAATAATAAATATAACATGATAATGACTCTTTATATATGATATACCATCCAATTATATGTTATTTTAATATCAAAAGAATGATATTGTCACTCGTGCATACGTACGGACTACCGTCTCCACGAACGCGTTGAGATTCATTCTCCATCGTATCCATTCAAGTATAATTCTCATTTGATGATTAATAATAGTATCTAAGGACTTGATATAATTCTGGATATGATTAATATACAACCTATCGATTACAAACATGTCTTATGTAAAAAAACATATAAAAGAAAATGAGTAAGTTAACACCTGAAACGACAATAATTCTAAGATATTATTAACAAAGCAATGTTAAGATCATATATGATATAATATTAATGAATATGATTGTTGAATTATTTAATAACAATTATTTCACCATTATACAGGATTTTAACCTACCCCAACCATGGAAAATTACAAGTTAAGGGTTTATTTCGCATTCTCTTAATTATCCGAGGTTGTTTATACGTAATAATCTACTGGAATTTCTTTATAATCCACATCAATGGTTCTTAAAAATGTATTTCAAAACATTTTTACTATATACTATGATATGGGTTAAAGTCATTTATACCCTTGTTTGACTTTTTTTAGAGGTTTATAAAATAATCATTCCGTCATTTTTCGGACAAGGTGGTTTTTAACCTTTTCGACAGAATTAAGGGAGGAATGTTTTTTTAAACTTATACGACGAGTGCGGCTATTTTCCACCATTATAAAATCGTCGAAGCTTCCTTTACAAGCTTATAATAATATTTTCAAATAAAATGTTTTATTTTATAAATATATGACTCTTAAATGATTTCAAAATAGAAAGAGATATTTCTCTAAAAAGTGTTTTGATTTCATCTATGTCAACATCCTTTAATGGATTTTATGCTTATTTGAAGATGATTTATTATTATACAAAACTTCGATATTGTATTGAAGGTTTTGTGATATGTTTGATTGTGAATGTGCTATTTTTATTCCATTCATTGTTTATGGTGAAAGTATTGACATTTCGTATGCGAGTTTTAATACGAATATTTATGTTATGTTTAAACCTTTTCATGTGGGAATGCATTGGACTTAATATGTGATGGGTGGAGCCCGCTATAGCTCCTCGATGCATCGGTAGGTCTCATGAGACAAACTAATATCTTGGCAGATGGCCTTGACAAAATATTACTTTTAGTCTTGGCACGAGGCCTTGGCTATGTGGTTATGATAGTCTGGCATTATGCATTCCATCATTATAAAAGTGGTTATTGATATTGCATGTGATTATTCGATTAGTAGAATAACCATGTTAATAAGTAAATGGTATTATTTCATTTTATTTTTTCCATACTATGTTGAAGTTTACGTTTAAAAGGCTTTTGTTTTAGTTATACGTTTCCTTAAATGTTTAAGCTTATTTATGAAAGATTCAGCCATATTGTTATCCTTACTGGGCATTTGAGCTCACCCCTTTTCTATGTTTTATTTTTCCCAGGGTATGAAGAAGTAAATTATAAATAACCCACAGGGATTTTATAAGGGGATAATAGTGTGGACTATGGAAGACATTATGTTGTTGTAGTACTTTTTCACTTTATGATGTAATGTAAAACATTATGAATTTATCTAGTGTTTCCAAGGCTACTAAACCAATCGGTCTTTCGATATTTGATCTTTCTTGTGATCGTGCCAATGTTATGTAATAATTCACTGTCTCTGGGTAACTGGGGTCGGGGCGTCACATTTAAGGATTTCCACTTTTATTATTTATATTTTTATTCATATCTATATATAATTTTAATTATTTAATAGGAATTTTTTTAATGTAGTTATTTTGTTCCCATATATATTATTTCTTATTTTCTCTGTACAGATACATGAGTTTCCAAATGTTGACATTAACGTTACATTACATTTTTATTACCCTTAAATCGGATTTTTAGTTTTGTTCTTACCCCAACATAGACTATTAAATAAAAATTCTACCCTGACATAGAATTTCCATTTTACAATTACATAACATTTATCATATATGAATTACCCTTATGTGAGCCTAGGATTACCTATACTCATGGATTTTAATGCACTACATACGTTAAGGCATAACTTAATGTACCTTTATGAAACATGTTTCATATGCTTACATGAGCTGTGAAAATTGATTTTTACATTTATTCATATGTATCTTACACTTATACAATTTTAACTTACACATACACAACACATGTATATTGTGTTCACCCATTCACATAATATGAATTTATCTTATTACCTTTATAAAACCTATGAAAAAATCCTTGTAACCCTTATTCATGTATTGAATCATACCCTTATATAGGAATATTATTCTGATTTTCTAATAAAATATATATTTTATGATATTTATGGATTTTTCATTTCCTGCATATATTAATATATAAAATATTTAAATTGATTGGATGATTATTTAAATTCATATTAATTATGTATAACTTATTCGAATTATTAATATAGTTTTTTAAATAAAATTATATGATGATTAATTTTGATCATCTTTGACACGTATTTTTACAACATGAAACTAAAATCATTATATTTTATTATTTTTAGTTTATGTGTTTGATTTAATAATTATTTAAAACATTTTAATTTATTATAATGATAATAATACATGTTTTATTATTTTTAATACAATATTTTAATGTTTAATATTATAATATATATAATTATTTAATGATATTTGAAATTGAAGAGTTGAATATTATAGAATATATATATATATATGATATGTTTGGGTTTTTGACCTATTATTATAGAAATTCTTTTATAGAGTTATTTTATTTTACATTGTTCTATTTAAAGAATTTTTCAATAAAATTATGCACTATAAATATATTTATCTCTCCTTGAGAATTTTTTTTTTTTATTTTTATTGTTATAGTAGTTTAATTATTTTATTGGATGTATTGATGGTAATTCTTTAAAATTAAATACATAGGTATTACCAAATCATCGAATGTATTCATGGAACCTGTACTTCATTTCCATTAATACCCTAATTGATTATAATAATTTTTTAAAGTAGTTTAAGGTTACAAATATATCCTTTTAGAGTCATGGAAAACTATAATACATCTAATGAATATTGATAGTTCTTTCTACCAATATTCTCAAATTACTCTTCAATCTCTAAAGGAACCATATTTATAAATCATATTCATCCTTCAATGTTTTTCTTCTTTAATTGAAAAATATTTCACACACACATACACAAATAAACACATCCACCCACCAATATAACCACCCACAAACACACGCACACACAAAAACTTTGTATTCTCATTCCCCCATTCATTTTTTATATAATTTGGGTTATTTGAAACAAATAAAAAAAAATGAAAATTTTAATTTTTATTCTATATATTGGTTCTTACTACCATTAATGTAATGGACTAAGTATTACTTGCCTATTTCCTCTACAAATCTGTTAGAATATATTTTTTAGATCTACAACAATATCGTAAAAGTTTTAGTTCTATTCTATCTAGTTTCCTTCTATAAGCTAAAAAGTAATGGATAATTTTGGTTTCCTGTAAAGGAATAATTCGTCTATAAGAATACTTATAGTCCACATGATATTATGTATCTCCCATATGGATACTTTTGGATACTATTTGGGAACTTCATTAACAAATATTATTTCATAGTTACTTTCCAAAAATTAATTAATTTATTAATATTAATTATTTATCTATAAAATTTCATTATCCATATGATGTGATAACTATTTTTTTTCTCAAGTTTATATTAGATTATTTATTGCATTATTAATTTTATTTTTGGTATTTCCTTATTATGAATATTTTTTACTGATATTTTTTCTATTATGTTTTTTTAAAATATTTTAAATAGGGATTATTTTCCTATAATTTTATAATATTAAAATCAACCCCTCATAGAATTTATATCATATATCTGAGATATAAATATCTGTTTTGTATAATATGTGAATCTCATTAAAAAAATCATGGTATGATGAATGTTAATATATTTACAATAAATAGTTTTAAAAAATGAAGGAGATTAACATAGACATTTTGATAAGATAGATGTGTTTATATATTGATGATATAAATGGAGATTAAATGTGTTTGATATGAGGTCATCATATATGATATTATTCATAAGGTTCATCTAACCAAAAAAAGTATCTATGTTTCATCCAACTTTAATAAAAACATCCACGATATTCTATAATTCATGATTTGTTACAAGAAATCATTCTATATGATGCTAATGTTATTCCTCGTTGATATTAATTATCTCAAACACTCATATGGTGGGTCAGTTTTTTATTGAAAAGTGGAATGTGAATTTATATGAGATTAAATGATCGTTGTTATATTTATATTTAATATTCAAATAAGAACATTGAAAATAATTATTTTTATCAAAATTTAAAAACCCAATAAAATTAAATTTGTTAATGAATACATTAATGTTCATTCATTTAATGATCAAAGATTTATTTTGGTCCATGTTTTTTTGATTGAGAAAGATGGTATTCAGTTGTGTGAGAGGAACATGAGTCATGTTAATTTTTAGATACATATATTAAGAGAAAAATGAAGAAATATTAGATTTAAAAAATCTGTAAATGAAATATAAATATTTAGTAAATTAAGTTTAATAGAATAAGAAATTATAAATTTAGATAATATACAATCATGGAAGGTGAAGAAAAATATTTTTAGGAGATTAAATTTTAGTTTTAAATATTCAAGCCCTGATTTTCTCTTATATTCTTTATCTTGTGGTTTCACGTAGATGGTTCAATTTTAAGTTATATACGATAAATATTTAAAAGAGTTCTTGATCAAACTAGCTACATTTTTTGGAGGTTGATTTGTTTGAGATTAATGATAAAATGGGATGATAACCTAAAGGTAATTATAATTAAATTTGTCTAGATTTTTTTAAAAAAAATATATACATGATATTATGGGGATAATCCCGCATATTTTATTTTTGAATAAAATTTGGAGAATTAGCTACATATCAAGGAAAAACATATTATATATAATTTCAATATGATATATATATAAATATATATGATAAATATATATATGTATATATATATATATTAACCTATATATATGATATGAATGGGTGGATATGGTCAAAAAAGAAATAAAGTCAGTAGAATTGATAGAATAACTATAAAAGATGTAGATTCTACCTAATATAGAATTTAAATGAAAGAATGTTGTTTATTAAATATGATGAATAATAGGAAGAGGATTTTGAACATAATTTTGTGTTTATATTGAGATGTAAAAAACTAAAAAAATATGAATAAGAAACTAAAATATTCTATAATATAATATAAAACAATTAGAGAAGAATAATAATTGTATAATTTTTTCATACACTTGGTTTGAAAAATCATTTGCATATAGTCATATTGCTCAAATATTAAGTGAGTGAATCAAAAACAAATATTCACTACATCTTGGAATTTTTTCAAATTTATTGATTGACTTTTTTATTATTATTAATAAATATTAAATGGTTTTAAGATACGTTATTTATTAGTATGTAAATTTTTACATGATGATGGGGTGACATTGAATGTCAACTTGTGATCTAAAATAATGGTTAGAAAAATTACTGAGAACTCATAAGAGAGAGTGGAAAAAACTTAAAATATTTGGTTTTAATTTACCTGTTTAATATTCTATATCATCATATGTATAATATGGTGAAAATGGTATAAGGATTAACCATATCAAACCCACTTATATATCATGTTAATACTATTAGTGGAAAATCCATGATGAATACATGTCATTAAAAAAATGTAGCACATTTCATACTTTGGGTCAATTCCATGTAAAAATATCATATGGTAATATTTTTTTATATTTTAAATGCAATGGGGTGTTTTTTTGTAACTTATGGATAACCAAAGACAGATGGTGGGGAATCGTTGGATGGAGACATTCATCAAATTACAATTTTATCCTTTTCGTTGTAATTTTTACATATTCTGTAAATGGATCTCTTATTTTCATCAACTATAATTAAAAAATGAACTTAAAATAATAATGTAGAATAGACATGAGAGATTATTAATGAGTTTCAACATCAATGATTATCGCTAAATCCATGGTGTATGGTGGTTATTATACAACATGCAAAAAAAATTCATTTTTATAGATATAAAATGAATATGAAAGTGGATAGACTTAGAAACATTATTGATGAAATAACCAGTTATAATGAAAAATTTTAATTGAAATCATAATTGTTTAGGATAAATCATATCCCTTATATAGTAATCAAAAATTTAATATCATTATTCTACTATAAACTCAAATTTATCTTATCAAATTTATCAAAATAAATCAACTAAATGGGATTCCGTAAACACAGTATTGAGAATGATGCCTCATAAATTAAAAAATATATTATCATTCCTCTCCCTCTCATTCAGTGATAATAATTTCATGACATTACAAACTATAATTATAAGGATCATATATCCCAAATGACAATCAACAGTTAATACCATGTAACTAATTCATCTTCCACTTTTTTCACTGATAGAAAAATGTGGTATGTAAATATTGTATCATATTCTTAATACATTTTCAATCATGAATTATTAGGTTCCCATTTTCATTCATGAAAGCAAACACTTCACCTTCCTCCTTACAATAGATTATGCAAGATCACTTTATTTGTTTACTTGGTATGTATACATGGTTTATCTCCATTTTTTGAAATATATTTTCCATTGTAGAGAATTTCACATCCTTATTCTCCTAAAATAAGAGTTAGGATAGTGGGTTTTTTTAAAATTAGTAAAATGGTGGGGTTCTTCTCTGCCTCCACATTCCGTAATAATTTTTCTTATCATTCTCCATCACAAAACTAGGACTGTTTATGATTTACTTCATCATCATCAAATAGCTAATGAGTTTCATGTGTAATCCCTCCTTTACGTGAACAAACCAAGTGGTAATTCATTAGATTGACATAAAATAATACGAATATTAGCAGATCATTCATGTGAATGGATTACATGGATCCATGCTTTACTAAAATTAGAAATCTATCTAAATATAAAATAGTAGAAACTTTAACACCATTACATAAAATTATATATAAATATACGAGGATCCACTACATATTCATTGAATTTTATTTTAAGTCTAGTAATATTTTTGACCCCCTTTATTTCATGATATCTTTAAATGTCAAAACCCTTTTAATTTTAATCTTCACACGACACTGGTGTAGACACATTTAGAAGTGATCATCATCACTTGATAATTCCATATCTTAGTAGATAAATGGTCAAAACCTATTAAGTAATTCAATAATTGAAGGATTTATATGATGATATATTTACATAATTAAAGTCATTTTTCATTTAATATAATTTATCCGATTTATTATATGTGGATTCTCTTGATCACATTCATAATTCAAGTTAATGTGACTTTGAAATCCAATGTACTCGATCTTACCGAGGCATATTCTTGAGATGAATAAAATAATCTCTTATTCTCCACAAAAAAAAAATTCTTCGATGAATAATGATTTTTTCATGAATGTGTCCATGAAATACTACATGGATAATCAATCATGTTTTTTTGTTTTTATTTGATCACATGTACAGTTCAAAATATTGGATAATAGTTTTCTCAAGTGCGCATGTAAATTTGTGAGGAATAGAAGGAAGGAAATTGAAATCAGGAGGTTTTATGGTTAAATATGAGGATGTTTGAATGAATTTTTGTGGATATTAAATTTATTAGTTGTCTTGTATTTTATATATATCATTTTTAAGGGTTGAACATCATCACTTGTCATGCTCACCCCAAAATGAACTTTTATTCATTTCAGAACTGCTATATAATATTCTTCATATCATATATACCTATAGTCAGCAGCAATGTTTACACATGGAACACCTTTTCACTCACTCACCAAAATGGTCTACCCAATGTGTTTTTATGGCCTGCTGGGAATCTTTCATCACAAATTTTATACGTTCCATGTACACACATGTGTGTACTCTTTATTCGAAATATGCATGTCCACTTCTACCACCCACTCTATGCGGCTGACCATGGTGACCCTCTCCCATGTGTTTGAACCTTTAGTTTCCACATGTGTGGTTGATGGCTTCCTTGGTTGGCCTAAGTCTAGCCCGTATTTTTAATATTCCCCACTCAAATATATTTATTAATTTACCATAAAGTGATGTCAAGTGAACTAAAAACCATATTCTATATGTTCCATATTGCAGGAAATATAATTTTATGTCCTTTTAATAATTAAATTTAAATATTTTTAAGATATTCCACCTTCATTAATATTAAACATAAAAAATATTCATAAAAAATAATAAAAATATTTCACATCATCCTATAAAAATCTTCCATACTTTATCAAATTTTCCAAATTAATTTAATAACGTTCCCTGAATAAAAAAATTTAAAATGTACTTTATAAAATTTTATAATGTGCCCTTTGAAATTCCCTTGATAGATCTTATTGAAAACATCACCGATATGCATACATTATGATACAATTATACGCATAAATAATTTCATAGGAATATGAACACTATATCATGACAACTTCAATCAGAACACTTTACAAGGATCTGGAAGACCATAAAGAACAACTATGAAAGTCCAATTATTCATATTGACATCAATTACATCCTAAAAAACAAAAAAATTGACAAAAGTTAACATAATGGAAATATGTTCTACATATTTATTATCCACTTACATTATTTTCATCTCTCTACCTTCTAATTTCTAAATATATATCATATGAGATAATATGGTGACATTTATTTCTTATGATATATGCAATCAATTATTTAACCTTATGGGTACATTAGAAAAATTAATGACAGAAATATGATTATATGATTCAGAAATCAATGTTTTTCATTCTCAATTCAGAATATGATACCTAATCATATCACAAAACCTATATTTTTTAATTTAATAATAATCAACTATTTCCTGGGTGGTAGTAATTGGTTGAAATCCATCAATGAAATTATTATTTTAATTTTAATTATAAATATATATTCATACTTGAAATCCAACATGAATTTCAACAAAATGCATAGAATTAATCATTTATATGTGGTAATCTATGTTCATAAATTCAATCATGGATCATCTCATGATTCATTTATTCATGTCATTGATTCATTTAGTTTCTCTATCTTAATATAATAGATAATATAATTTTTGTGAATACTTAGAAGATATTGTAATGAAATACCTCATCAATTAAAATTGAACAAGTACCTTCTACAAAGATTAGATTTGAAAATTTAGAGTTATGTGAAAATCATTAGATACTCCCCCATTATGGATAATCTCCAGTTTCATCACATTAGGATCAATATTTTTATTTTTTTTATTTTTACAACTAATTATTTTGAATAAAAATTATGTTGATATCATTAATGATTGTAATTTCATGTGTTTTCATTATCTATAACAATATTATCAATTTCATAGAGGTTGATCTGTGATCGTTTTCATGAAATAGTATTTGAGATATCAACTGTCAAATAAAACAAGATGGTATATTACATAAATCATGGAATAGATATTTCATATTAATTATGTAGAAATATTATTTCATTAACTTTGTTCTCACCCTAAGTATGTGTTTATGATTCAAATCCCTTCAAGTAATAAAAAACTGAATGTAGATTTGAACAAGGTCATTCACATTTATTTCTGAATTAATGTTAGAAATATGAGAAATTTTTATCATCCATAGAATACTTTTCTAATATCCTATATGTTTTGAGAAACTAATCATGTTAGATTATATGGATTTATTTGTTACTTTGGAAATAATTGAGTTTATAAATTATTTTCTGATAACTTTTTCTTCAATTTTCATTTTCTTACTAGCCACCATGTCATAAACATCATTTTTTTCTCTCTAAATATTATTTAGTGTTATTATGATATATTATTTGAGAAATAAAATTATTTTTATCTATCACTTTTTTACATTAAATATATTAACAATGATATTTATTAGTTATCATTTATTTATAACTTGTCATAAAATTCAATTACTTTTTAAGGAATATTCCACATTCCTTTTCAATTTTACTTCAACATTGAATCTTAAACATTATATTTACTTAAAAATTAGTGGGAAAAATTATATTATTTTCATTTAAAATATTAAATAATTTTATAGTTTCTACACATGGATTCATATGTATTCTGTTTAAAATTTAATTCCTTTTATTTTTCTCTTGGATTTCATTTTCTTTTTTTCTTTTATGATTCTATATATTTATTGTGATGTGTATTTCAAGATAAAATTTATCTTTTCTATTTCATATTTTTCCAAAAAAAATAATCTATTTATTTTCTTTAGTGAGATCTTTTTTTGATAATATTTTGGTTATATTAGCCTTCTTATGATTTTCACCCTTGGATCAACTATCTCTATTATTTATCATCTGTGGAAATTTTATCTAACTCATTTTATTGGAGTTATTAAATTATTAATAGTTTCACACCTCTCTATGACCACTTATATTTAAATTCCCAATGTGATTCTTAAAAAATTCAAATCTATTTGTTTTAAATTGATTTTATTCCTTAATTTTTGGTCATTGATTGATCACTTCTTTTATCCCTTTTATGACGGAATCAATTAACTTATAGATACTTTGATATTATATCAAAAATCAGATTCCATGTTACTGAATCCTTCATAACCCCATTTTTAGCTGATAAATCATGTCCTCTTCTTTAAAAATATAATATTCCAAGATGGAGATAGATTTTATTTCTATTTCCTTTCTATATTCTATTTTTATTATTTAAGGAACATTTCATTGATTATTTATCTTCCTTTACTAAAAAAGTATTTCTATGAACTTCATTTCCTTTCATAATCCACATTTTTATCTTTTTTTATTTTGAATCTAGATGGATCATAAATCCAAAATCAGGGAAATATTTATTTACATATATAGATTCTACCATTTTCTTTGATCCTATTGTCGAATCATCATTAGAAGATTTCAATATATTTCCCCACAAGATTGTGTTCTTTTAGGAAGATAATCCCCCTTACAAGTCTGTGTGTATACATATCTATTAGTTAAAGATAATCTTTATCTTATTATGAATAATTTGATTATGTATTTATATAATTTATATATTTCACCTCATTCTCAATTAATTTGATATTTTCGTTGAATATTGCCAGATCCCAGGATTTTCCATGAGGTATAGATATTTTAAATTCCATTTTAATTCTTTGGGATTGACCTACTATGACTTCTTAATGAGGCCATTGTAATTTGAAGGAATCATGGGGTATATATAGATCATCTATTTTGAGTTTTTGGATATGGTAATTCGGCAACACATTTAATTGAAATTGTGTTCACCAAGATGCATGTATTGAGTAAATCATACAGGGTTGGGATGAGAGGAGGAAATGGTGCATGGTTTTCAATAACAATGATCCAGGGCCATATGCCCATATAGAAATGTTTTTATCTTTTAATAGAGGTGTGCAACACGAGTTTCACATGGTTTCCAAAACTATTATCATGAATGGTGTAGGTTCCCTAAAGAAGTAGTAAGTGGTGCACAATTAGAAAATGGTTAGGCCAACTATGCAACCAATCTACACTACCATATGTTTTGGGTGAAATAAAAAATTATTTGTCAATATTTCTGAAATGGTTAATATATTTTAATATTTTTATTATAATATATTGAGGAGAGGATAATCTACCATTACAGTTCTTCTATGCTAGACATGGGTTCTCATTCCATATATGGAATCTAATTGAAACACTCTTTATATTGTTGGATCCATGTAGGTGAGATTATAATTCAAATTACACCATTAATTTTTTTATTCATATCGATGAAGGTATTTTTATTTAAGGTAAGATGACATATTTTTTGTGTAGTCATCCATTGATATAATTTCATTAAATCTGGATTGATTTCAGTGTCAATACTAGTTAACTATTATACCATGTGTATAAGGTAGGTGGTCTATAAAATTCCCTTAACGTTTGTTTTTTTATAACTTTTTTATAATTACCCACACACCAGGACATCTGGAATTACTCTGAAAATCAATTGAAAATATTGAATAAAACATTAGAACTAGATTAGGATTCCCATGAAGTGTATTTTTATTATTTGAGGTTTTAATCCTCAATTTGGAACACCCATGAGGTGTGTTATCATATCTTCCTTACATATACCACCCCATTGGGAGTGTTTGAGCAGACCATTTTAGTGGTATCTTTGTTTAATTAAGTGAGAGGTGAATAATTTAAATGGAATGGTTTATGCATCCTTATATTTGGATGAAATGTTATAAAATGCATTAATAATATTAATTTTATTTTATTTTATATGTTGAAATGGGTAGGATAATCTGATGGAATGATAATTATGATTAATTGATAATGGTATTGGAATCACTGTACATTTCTACCACTCATACCATGATTGCAATGGATTCTATGGTTATTTATACTCCTTGGATATTGATTATAGTACCATATTCATGAAAAAATTCTATACATAGGACCCTGATTCAATTAAATTCCAATGATACTTCTATAGCATAGTTCCGGATTTCTTGGACTCGCCAATGTCATACCCTATATACACGATCCTTAGTATCAACCAATTTATTTCACAAGTTACCATCATGATTCTCAATGGACTCAATGAGGAATCATTTGACATTTATAACATAGATCTGGCCATTTCAGTCCTGACAATTGATTTCATGACATAGTACATTGTGGATTCATATCATGATTTAGAGTTTTTTATTATAAATTCCCCTTGTTTATGGGATATTAATTATTTTTCATTGGGATCCATTTTTGTATAGACTTGATAACATCTGCAGTTGATTAATTATATTCATTATTATTTTACTACTAATATGTCTCACACAGCTTCATTAGTTATACAGAGATTAAACATGTTATAGACACTATTCGTGATGGCCTACTACATGATATCTCACGCCCCATTTGACCTGCCTTTTAGTCCCAAGACAAAGTAAATGGATACATGTATGAACATGGGAAAGAACCAAATTATTGAATATTGACTATTTCATTTCTTTGGAGGAGGGGATCATAAAACCGAGCTATTCCCATTATTTTATCTATAGATATTTCCTTTTTGTATTTCTTTTTCATATATGTATTGTACTAAAAGTATGTTTCCATGTATTTCTGTACATTTTTTTTGATACATGACATGATATTCATATTGTATATGACATTCCTTTTGGTACTAATTATTATGTTATTTTTATGGATATAATCATCTATCTAGATTTATATTATTCTTTTATATATTTATTCATTAGTTATACAATTGTGTTACTCAAATTATGACTGTATATTCTCCCTATTTTTCCACCTTATATTATCGGTCCAAGTCCTTATCCTATAGATTATTATCTCAAGGGGGGGTACACATGAGGCTATGTAACCCACCAACATGGGGAACTGTTTTGTGGATTTCTTTTTGGGATCATACAATGTTAATTTATAGATAGTTTCTTTTTTCATTTCGTTTTACACCATTCGAATTCAGATAGCAGAATATATAAATAGGAATGTGTTAGAATTTGGCAATGGGATGTGCATAGGAGTAGATATCAGCAATAAAGGAAAATCCCAACTATATAGGATGATATATGATGTTAAAATTTTCTCATATTAAAGTTGTTTTTAATCCACTTTTGGGTGATGTATAAGTTTTTTGGTGTTATTGATATGATTAAGGGATTAATTTTATTCATGGTCTATTATGTTAAGGATGTTTCGGTCATATGCATCACTTTGGGAACCATACGGGAATCACAAGCCATGAATATTACATTCCTTATAGGATGAATAACTTTACTATATATCAGATATAATTTATCCATTAGATGATATAATTGATACTTGGTTAACATTTTGTGTAGGATATTGGGAAATAATATTGGTAGTTATAGTTAGTTCTTTAACATAAAATTTGTTTTTTTGTAATTGGCTATTTCGAACACCCAATGTAGTAAATCATGGCTTGGGAATCATTGGACAATGTTTATGGGGAGTGTAATGTGTAATGGTTGAGATATTGGGGAAATCACAATTCTGTTTATAAGGATTGTGGGCCTTTATAATTATCATGCGGGAACCCATATGGATCAAAAATTTAAACCATATTGTAATTGAATTTGAATGAAAATGAAAATGAAATGATGAAATGGGAAGGTCACATAGAAATTTATTTCAATTCAATACTAGACTATCCGTGTACTAAGACCTATGATGTGAAATAGATAAATTGACATAGACCATGAATTATAGTGGGAAATATGTAGAGTACCTGGTTTTCATTATGGTTGTTTCTATAATCAATTCCATGTTTTAAGTGTTTGTAGAAGAGTGTGTCTTATTTAAAATAAGGATTCAGTTAGCCATATACTTTCATATCAAAAACATGGTTGGTGGTAGTTTTTTTTAGGTGTGTGTTTGGAATTATAGAGACATTCAATGAAGACGAAGTCTATTTATGGGCTAGGATGGTGAAAAATAGCATTCTCTTGAGGTGGTGGGTCAATGGAAACATGTATAACCTCCCATAGTGTTTGTAATGGAACTTTTGGTTTTTCTACATATGGATGGTAAAATCACTTTTTGCGAGGGATTACTATTCTTTACGTAGTCTTTTTCGGGAACCCAACAATTGTCCATGACTATGGAAGTGTTTCTACGTGCCTTCCAATAGCATCATCCTCGAATATTTTTAGTGTATGGTGATCCACACGCTTGTGATATATGTATTGGGACTATTATATCGATATTTAGGTATCTAGAGTATCCTACTTTGAAGATAGTTAATGTCATTACATATATGATTTGGGGAGAATCTATGTGTTGTTGGGATGTATTGAACTAGAATAATATTCTTCGAAATATAGTCTGGATTTTTTTTAATCCATTTATTATGGATAGTTATTTCTCCAAACATTGATGGGATGATAGGACTAGTGATTTTATGATTCACTTTAATGGTGTGATGATTATTATGAAGTATTCATCATACTTTACATACCTTCATCACTTTCACCAATTTATTCCTCTAATAATTCATCGAGTGAGAGACACTTCAATAAATGTCTCAAGAATCACATTTTATTGAAGTAAAACATATTTAAATTAACTACTATGTATATGATAGTGTATATGGAACTCATTATTGCATGGAACATTCGGGAATCTAGGAGAAAATAGTAGGGAAGTACAACCTCTCAATATTGTTTTTCATAGAAAACTAGCAGGACGTGTCATTTTCAGGCTTCTAATGAAGTTAATACCGTCCAATGTGTGATCACTGGTAGATCAATCCTCTATCATCAATGTAGGAGATAAGGTAATACGTCAAGTCAGTGTGATAGAGTCTCATTTCAAGGATGAGCAGTCAATATGATGGTCCATGTAAAAACATTCTACTGGACCTTCACTCTAGATGTCATTGGAATGGGATCGACATTGGATCTAAGTTTGTGAGAAGTATTCGTAACTCCATGTAAATATGATATCTAGATTTGTTCTTTTTATTCCGGTTATGGTATTGGTGATGGATAAGATAGTGATGCCCCTATTACAATGATACATCAGTGTGGTTTGTCTCTGTATAGTGAGGCTATTTTAGAGGGTCACATATCAGGCTTGATATATTCTATAAATCCAACAGATGAAGAGAAGAGAATCAAACCATATATTGTCAGAAGTATGTTTCTATTAGACTCAACTCAATTATATTATATTTCATATATAGGTGAAAAACATTCTTTTATTTCTTTAAAAATTGTGTATAATATTGAGAACATTTTTCTTTTTTCTTATAACATCATGTCTCCTAGTACTCCATTGTGAATTGTAAATGATGGTGTATTTCTGTGTGAGGAGTTCCCCATGAGATCAATGGGTTCAATTCATATGTAATATTTTTTCCTAAAGATTATTAGTTGTGACGTCATATGGGGGGACTCTCATGTTTCTTATAATTACCATATGGATTCCTATTAGTTGTGGTGAATTTAACATCACCAGAGGAAGGGATTTTTAATAAAAATGATGACTGGGATATTTAGGAAGGTAGATCTAGACCCGAGTATCATAGGTTTGGAAGGATAAAATCCCATATTTTATGTTTTTATTTGGATGTTCAATGATATCATCATGCATATTTAAGTATAGTTGTTGATCAGTTTAGAGTTGTTATACCAGAAGATTTTTCTGGTTTACCTCCTCAGAGGGAAGTGGATTTCTCTATCAATATAGTTCCATGAGATGAATCAGTATCCATTTATTCTTACAGAATGGATACTAAAATGTTTTTAGATCTCAAGAGACAACCATAGGACTTGTATCAAAGTGGTTTATATGAATCAATACATCTCCATGGTTTTATCCTATCCTTTTGTGAAAAAGTTATATGGACCGTCACGCTTTTGGATTACTAAAAATTGATATAGATAGAGGTTAAGAACTGGTATCCTTACCGCAACTATATGATCTCTTCATTCAGTACTAATAATATTAAATTTTCTTATAGATTTATTTAGGACCAGGTTATCAGCATGTGTGTATTAGACCAACTGAAATACAACATTCAAATGTTCATAAGATGTATAATCTATTACTGTATCTTGTTATGTCATTAGGTCACACAAGTGCACTGGAAGTTTTCATGGTACTGATGAAATTATTTTTCCATCAATATATAGATACCCTTATGTTGGTATTTATGGATTCTATCTTGGTTTATTCTGAAAATCAACATAAATATTCCAAAACTATTGAGATCATTTTGGATTAACTAAGGGAGTATCATATATGTTCTACTATTAATAGGTGTAACTTATGGATGGATTAGATGCACTTGTTGAGCCATATTATCTATAATAAAGGTGTATAACTTAACCTAGAGAATATAAGATCTATTGTTTCCTAGGGGGATCCCAAGAACAACATTCAAATATTAAAATTCATGGGTATAAATGAATATTAAAAGAAAATTCATAGAACCCTTCCCATGCATATAAGAACCTATTTTAGAAATGAAAAATAAGGGTATGAAGGTTGTATAGTTAGATACCTTTTAGAGATCATTTCATGAGCTAAAATGCCGACTAACATTTGTTATGGTACCAATTCATCCAGATCATACAATAATATACACTATGTATTGTGATGCATTAGGTATTTGGATAAGAGCAGTTCTAATGTCGGGGGAGCGACTTATGTTCTCTAAGTCTTGACATTTGTGGTCACATGTTAGGAATTACATGAACCATGATATAAAGTTGGCCACTATAATTCATCCCTTATACTATTAAAGAAACTATTTATAGGGATAAATTTTTTTTGTGTACATGAACCAAAATCTCTTCTTGTACATCTTTACACGTCGTGACATGTATATGAGAAACAATGGTTGGTTGTGTAGCTACTACTTAAAAAAAATTCCTATATGTCTGGAAAGGGATACCCAGTTGTTGAGGCATAGAGTATGAGGACTCAAATAAAATAATTTCAGGAGGCCAACAGTGAGTTAAAACATATTGAATTATTCTTTGTTATTCACATGGAGTTGAATCAAATTCATGGGAAGGACTTTCTCTCATCCTTAGCTGTGACCTCCACCATTCAAGAGAGAGTGAGGATGGGAATGTTATTTGATGATAAGGGACTAGTTAGATGAGAGAGTGTAGCATGTGGGGACATGCCTTATGGTTGGGTCATTGGTGAATATGAAGTTATGAATTTTTGTAGTTGTGTTTGGGTTCTAGAATACATACGTATGGAGATCATGCAAGAGATTAATGCCTCATCTTGGGCAGTAGAACCTGGAATTTCCAAATGTATCTTGAATGGAAATTGTAATACTCATTTTTGGGGATGAAATAACATGTATCTAGTTTTCCCATGATATTATACTCTTATGAGAAGGTGAAGGAAAACATCATCTACTTTATGAGATTTTATATAAGTTATATATTCATCAATTGAAATGGGATGATATTTTCGATCAATTTTGTGATCAGAGTGTCGAGGTCGCCCCTATATTTTGATGATGTATTGGATTTTTTGGGATATGAATAGTAATGTATCCAATTTCCTTCTAATCTAGAGCACACTCTAAGTAGATTAATTTTGGAGACATTTTATCCATGAGATTTTGCGCTTTAATAGGGTTCTTTATACCGTGGTATCATATAGAGACTCTCAGTTTAAAAATTTATATTGGAAAGGATAATAGAGGGTGATGGGTATGCAGGTTCCTCTGAGAATGACATAACAACATTATTATAATGGATTTTTAGAGCACACAATATAGTTTCTATATTACATTCTACGAAAATGTTACATTGATTTTGGGGGGTTTGGGGAGAGGAATATACCCCTGGTTTATTTTACGTAAAACAATATCTATCTGGATACTATACAAAATGCACCTTATGAGGAATTTTATTGTAGGAAATATTGATCAGTATAGTGATGGATATAGGTAGGAGAGGAAGAAATACTCAAGACACATATGATTTTTGATACTCTAGAGGAGAACCTATTAATTTGGCTATAGAGGACCATGGTACAATCTAGATAAAAATTCCAAGATAATCACTTTTTATGACCTATAGAGTTCAATGTTGGGGATCATTTATTTTATGTATATACCCATATTTGGGAAATATATGTATTAGGATATAGGTTACGAGTTCACCATGATTTTTTGGGCCGTTCTAGATTCTGGAGTGAGTCGACTCGGTAGCCTATCGATATACTTTATCTTGAAGGTACCCATACATGTACGACGCCATCCATGTATCTTAGCTGTGTTGTTATCATTCAGTCTCATTTCTCACTTTATTACATGATGTCATTGTTATAAAAGAAGATACATCATTCAAGTAGCATCTTATATGCCTTATTGGTCATGGAAAGAGGTCCATCCAATGTCAGTCTGTTCAACTAGTATGGGAGCTATGGATGTATGAGAATTTTTTGGATTGGACATGGGAGATGGGGGAAGATGTATATGCCCAATAGATGTAGTTAAACTAAAATGATAGTTTAATGACCCCAGAAGGGTAACTCAGGGATTAGTTTCATTATAGGGTGAATGGATGTAAGATAAATTGTTTTTTTGATGAGGTAAATATCTTTTTATATTCATTTTAATTTCTTGTTTTTTTAAAAATTTTAATGAATAATGAGGTCACATGATGTTTTGGTGGTTTATAGGGATTGTTCAGAGTCTGGAGGCCCAGTTTTTTTTGTAAAATGAAGCTAGTAGGCATGGTGATTATCAATCATTATACTCAAGAACACGGTTTGAGAAAACTATGTGGGGTTTGAAAGAGATAAGTAAGTGGAACAAGGTTATCCCTATACATGCATCTATGGTTTTATGCCCTTTGATGAGGCACAAAATCTTTTATAATATGCATGAAAAATATTTCTCAAATGGTTTCTCAAAATGCGAGCTTGTACCATGAATGTTCTTTAACAAGGAAATTACGGGTTCATGGTTGGCATATAGTTTGGACATCCATGTATCTATATAATGAGAAAAAACGTTTTTGGGTGAAATTATAAAATTTCACATTAATTTTTTATAAAACTTAATATTTTATTTCATTATAGTAGAAAGAAGAGTTGTTTTTCTACCATTGATGATCTCTAAATATATGATGATATCCAAATTCTCCTTCCACAATCTGATTCAGACATTGTTGGTCTTGCTGGATCATCACCAACGTGTTATTACTTCCTATTTCACATATCATCATTTGTCTTAATATTAATATAGTTATTTTGTCTTAAGATAATATGCCATCATTCTTGGGTAATCATCCAATAATATAATTTCATCCAATATGTCTCATCTAATGACTTGATACTATATTATTGTTCTTCCACAATAATATGTTTGGTGGTCTATAACATACCATTAATATTTTTTTATATATACCTTATTTCCAATTATCTACACATTTGGCTGTTCATTATTTCTCTAGAAATAAATTGAACATAATAATGAAATTATAAGAATATTATTAGGATTCCCACATAGTTCCATATTATCATTTGATGTTTTTATCCCCATTATGGACCAACCGAGATGTGTATTATCATATTTAAACGTTTTTATAACACCCCTTTGAGTGTGTGGGAGATTTCCATTTCAGTGGGATCCATATTAAATTTAGATATAGATGAATTATTCAATAGGGAAGCTTTATTCCTCATTCCCAATTAATGAAATTTTATCGAATGACATAAAATAATTAATTGGATTTTATGGAATAATTTTAAATTGGTAGGAATGACTCATGGATTGTGAATGATGGATAATTTATAATTGTAGTTGATTTTTGGTCACTTTTCCTCAACAAATCATAATTCTATTGGATTAGATTTTTATTTTAACTCCATGATTTTTTATTATTTTAGTGTATTCCTGGTGAATTTATACTCATTGTTCATAATTCCATAGGATTCTAAGGATGGAACTTTTAAATGAATCAGAGATTCATAGAATCACCTAAGACATGATCTATAGACATACTCTTGTTGATACACTATAGAATTTACTGAGATTCCATATATATTATCCATAGACATTATGAGGATTCATTGGTCATTTATACCTTGTATTTGGGCCCATCATGCCTTAGACATGTTTATACAACCTTGGAAACTATGAATTATTGTCATGATTTACTATTTTTTTATTATAGTTAAGCCTTGTTTAAGGCTACAAGATTATTGATCAAATAAAGACATGTTTGGAAGGATAGAAGGTCATCTACATTTGAATCTATTATTTTATAAGTTTTATACATGTGACATATTTCTCACTACTTCACTGATTATACATAGAATGGATATGTTATATAAAATGTTTGTGGTGGCCTATTGAATGTTATATCACACCATGTTTGGGATTTCATTGGGTACCCTGGAAGAATTCATGGAGTCTGTTATGGATATGGGAAAGTTCCCACTTTGTGACACATGAATTTTTCGTTGCTTATTATAAGGGTAGATCATGATCGAGCTATGAATATGATACTAGCTAGAGATAGATATGTTTTAATTTTTTACTTTTTATACATCTGTTTTACTGGATTCATATTCCCATTTATTACCATCTATTATGTATATACACATGACATGGTCATTATATTTTATATAAAAATCCTTTTGTATACTAATTTTTATTAGCGACCTTTTGATGCTATCTTATTTCTTGATTTTTATTTTATTCATCCACTTCATTATGCACTTATGATACAACATTATTTTATTGATCCTGATGGTATAGTCTCCCCAATGTAGTACCATATACTCCAACAGGTAGTTGGATGTATATGGAGTAGGGGGGTGTGAGACCATGTGACCCATCGGCTCTTAGTACCATTCAGTAGATTCAGAGTTGGGATGTTTCCAATGTCTTTTCCTCCTCTAAAATCAATATATAACCACATTACTTATATATATTTTTGATTTTAATATCATTCATTTTATTTTTCACATGTAGTAATGTTTAAAAATCATAGATCTATTTTTCATTGATCTCAATATAATAATTATTGTCATTAGTGACATCCTTCTGATCTTCCTCTAATGCATGTAAAATTTATTCAGATTCCATAGTTTAAATTTATTTTCCATGAATTAAATTTATTCACAAATCCTAAAAACATTATCATATTTCATTATGTTAAATAATCAATTCTTATTTGTCTCCAATTAACATGGATAGATTAATCTTAGATTCCATTATTACTTCAAAAGCATTATCTATGTTTTCTATATTTTCATTAACATCAATGATCTCCTCCAACATTATGTTGAGTATGAAAAAAAAATAAAAATTATTGTTTATTTATGATACTTATAAAACATATATTTCAATGTAACAACTAATTATTAATTAAACTCTTTATATATATGATCGCTTACACAAAATCTTGAATCATGAATAGGATAATTTGGAGAAGATAATTTTGCTTCATATTATACATGTTGGTATAAATCACTACATGATATATATATTTTTATTCCTCAAATTAGGATGTATAATAAACATCGATATATTTTATTCCCATTTTAGGCAAGACTATATCAGAATTACAACATTTATAAAATGATTCATCATCCACATTGAACAATAAAGATGTATTCATCATCATTTAAAATTATTTATTTCATGTATTATTCAATGTATTAGAAATGATAGAATTTTATATAATGTTGATACAAGTTATAATTGTTTAAACTCTAATTTTATAGTTGATGTGAAATTAAATAGGCACGACACATTTAAAATAGAGAATAAAATCATAGGTATTAACTTCCCCTTTTATTCAATTTTTTTAGATCACATGGAAAAAACCAGACTTAGAGGGGGTGAATTAGTGTGGGGATATTTTTATTACAATAAAATTCAACCCCCAATATTACCACTATTACATATTCTTTTTATGGTTCTCTTGTTTCCTTCACCTATAATTATCATGAATTCACATAAAATAATCATGAACAGTGGAAACCATTGTTTGCTAACATGGATCTTCACCAATGTGGTTGAAAAATTACCTAGTGTATAGTGATTGGTATACTAGTCACAAAACATTTCATTTTTATCATAAGATAAATAACGTAAAGATGATGGCCTAATAATACTTCTCAAAGTTCCAACTAGGAATATAGGAAGCATCATCATTGAATAACAATATAACATGATTATTTCTTTTCCCTTATGATGTGATCAAAAGTGTAATAAAATTTTTCTTTAATACACTCTAAGGACTCTGATCAACTACGTCGAAATATATTTATTAAAAGGATTTCCAAAAATACTGTAATCAGAAGGGAATCTAAAAAATCAATCTTCTAGAATTCAACTTCATCTTTTTCTCTCAACAAAATCAAGATGTATCTAACTCTAATTTTAAATAACCTACAATCTAGGTTATAAAAAATATCAACTTGGTCAATTATTCATCATAATAATTTTATCTTTGACAAATAATATAGGATATAGAAATATAGTTTTGGATTATTATTTTTTCTTTATTCTTGAATTATCATGTTCTCATTTCAATTCATTCAAATTGATTACTCACTTTCCATCATGTATTGGATGACGAAATATAATTATCATCATTCAATATATCAATATGTGGTTTCTACCATAAAATAATAAAACTTATGTGATTTAAATATTAATATAATTTCTCATTCAACATGAAATATGAGTAAAACAGTATCAAATTATCCTGATTATTATTCTATTTTTCATGACCTAGTTATTATTTGAGTTACTTAATCATCTATATTTAACTAAGAAGTTTCACTCGATATCCATCGTTCACCTAATAAAAGATGAAATCCTTATCCATCCTCACATAACATAATATAATGATTCTCAGTACCTTGACATGAAGGTTTCAAATTGATCTTTTTGTTTTTGACATGATATATATCTTCAAATATCCAATATGAAAACCTAAAAAACTCAAATTTTATTATATTTATTTTTATTATATACTAAATCAAATCTGAATTTAATGTAGTATCATCGATGAATTTAATTTTATTTTTTGAACTCTTTCATGGTGAAACCATATATGTAGATTACAATACCTAATAATTTAGTGGGTGCATTATGGTAGAGTGATATTCCTATGTGAACAATTGTTCAATGTGATGCATTCACATAGATAAAGATGTGTTCAATATATATATAGAGTGTGATATATTCAGGTAAATAAACATGCTTTAAATTATTATTTGTGGTTGTGACATATTAAAATCCATTTAGTGTATATTGGAAAAACATAGGCCAATAATAAATATGTTGTTTTATATTAGGGCGATGTAGTGTGTGATACAAAATAAAGAGGCCGAGAAAACTATAATACATTTTAATAGGGCCATGAAGTCCATACCAGTCACTAAATATTCCATGTACCATATAATAGATGATTCCTCAATGGTTTTATGTTATTCATGAAAATTCTTTTATTTGTAACATATGTCTTCAAGAAATGGGTTGGTGTTTGATTTTGTACAAGAGGAAAGAGGTATGAAGAGGGTTTTTAAGGAAATTTTGTTAGTTTTACATATATATAATGATTAATAATGATATTTTAATTGATTGAAATTCTATAACATAATTTTATATGGTAGTTTTATTCAATAATAACTCATCATTCCCTTAGTTATTAGGAATATCCAATGATAAACATATATGGAATAGACCTGTGATAATAGAAATGTTGGAAATAGGTAATGATGAGTTTTTTAATTAATCGATAAATTGCAGTGGCATCATTTATGATATAGTATATCTGAGTAAAATAATGGGTTTTGAAGAGAAATTTATAATCACTGATTAATGTCCTAAAATATGTTGGGTGTTCATGAATAATTATATGATGACTTAAATGACTAATATAGAATATGATACTATTAATTTAGTCCATATGATAGATTCTCTACATACATATCTTATAGAAATCAAAAATAAATGGACATTATTTATAAAAAAAATAACACATATGAAGAGAATTATCATGTTCATAGAAGTATAAAAATAATTTGCAGATTTATAAGGGGGAGATGAATTTTATTTATTAATTTTACATTCACCTTTAAAAAGGATCACTGGGCTCACATACATGAAAAATAATAGTGGAAAAAAATTAATTTCAATTATCATACATCTATCATGAATAATGTTGTATTATTATATGGATAATGTAGATAGGATAATCAATGAACGGTTTGAATTATCTAGAAGACAATGGGACATTAATTATTTAACTGATGTATATTTTTTAATATGAAGTGAATATAATAATGTGAATGAGTAAATAGGTTATATTTGAAATCTCGAATAGAAAACCTCATAATTTACAGAAACTACACATAAAAATAATTATACATTATGTATTGTTTAAAAATGAAATGAATCCCTAATATACTAGTATTTAAAGTGATATAATAGCTATATTTCTGAGTTGTATTCAAATAATGGTTTGAATATATTATTTTTCTATGGTTTATTTTATTTTCTACTTCAAACATGTTGGTCAAGAGTGAATTTGAAACCCAAATACTACATATTTTTGTTCTACAAATTTTAGGGACTAATTTTTAATATAGATTTTCCACTGATATTCATTTCCAATTATTTCATCAATTTCCATAAATTCATAGTAGAATAAATTCCTTGAGAAACAATATTTTATATGTCTAAAAAAAATTTAGTTAAACATGTAATGTATTATAATATCTAAAAAATTATAAATTTATCAATAAAAAATAATAATTTCTCTCATAACCATTATATGTAATTTATATAGTCGGAATTACATATTCATCTATACACATTTGTTTTAGTACATTCTGAATATTTTTAATATCATTAATATTTAATCAGTCATATAATTTTCTCACACCTTCATATTCACAAAAATAGTTTCTATTTTGAATATTCAATTATATAGTTTACAAAAATATTAATACTATATTCATATCCTCTAAATGGGAGCATTTATATAATTTTTAAATTATTCGAGTCTTCCCAAAATATATCTATTTTATTCATTGGAATTATTTTTACATTGATTTGTTTATATATATTACATATTTATATAATTATATATATATATTGTTCTCATTACATTTTTATCTTTACTTAGATATGATCTGATAACAAATTTCACAATACCATGATTATGTCCATTAAAAAGCATAATTGTAAATTATTTGTGATAAACATTTAATTTTATTTGTGTATATGCACTGTATTATTCTAAGGGTTTCAATCTAATAGTTTTTTCAATGAAAAACTATTTCAAAAATAAATATTCTAGATTTGAAATGTGATTCATAATATTTAGTTTATTCACAGTTATGATAATTAGTATTCTCAATATTCCACTTGTTAGATAATTAATTATTTTTTCATTCAGTCATTACAGAATGATGGAAATCCACAGATAAATTACAATGAAAACAAAATTGATTTAAATAAATAAATTTTTCAATCACATTTATTTTGGAATTTATTCAATGAATATAATATATCAAATTTTTATGTATTATAGTTATACAAAAACCACATGTTGATGAACAATTATGATTCGTGAGATTTCACTCAGAGGGTTTTGGATTAGTGAAGATAATTATTGAAGTGTGTACTTCAAAAAAACTTCACCATATGTAATAATGATTGAAATTTGTTTTCCTTACACACCAAAAACATGATAATAACTAATTATAAGGTTCACATATCAATATGATATATTTATACCATAGTGTGATAAAGATTACTCAAAGATTAAACTACCAAATCGTTTTTTAAGGTATAGATTAGTATGGTATATCCTATAATATTTTCTTTCCAAGTATCTCGATTATATTTCAATTCATCTGACAGTAATTTTCACCACCATATTTAAATAATTATAGATGTTGGTATAAATGATATGACCTTAAACTCTAGTCTATTTGTGTATTTTTAGTGTCTTTAGATCTTAGTCTTGTTATGTTCATTCAAAAAAAGTAGGGCACCACTTCTATTCACATGTACAACACGATACATTTCAACTATTTTTATTCATTATTATGGACTGGGTTTTTTAAAATATATATCATCATGATGTTCATTTATATATCTCTCTGTGATAAACATTATAGAAAAGTTTCCTAATCATCTTTAAAATTATTCTCAAAAATTTTCAATTGGAATTGTTCACAAATCCATCAACATTCACTTCCAGAACGTATTTATCAAACTAAATTAAATATATTCCATCAATTTCTCAATTTTATTTCATCAGCATTCCTGTAATATATTTGTTAGATATTTTTTAATTATTAATCCATAATGAAATGGAATTGAAAATATAATATCACCCCTCTTCATAATCACTAAAACTATATGCTGACATAAAAAAAATTTTGTGTAGCTTTTTACTAAATTATAGAAAACATTACTTTTTCATATGATTTTTTATCAATATAATTCACTATGTATTATTTTTGAAAAAAAATGATACTTACACAGAAATGATAATACTTTTTAGAGTTGATAATGATCATTGACTTCATATTATTATTGAGTAGTACATAAAATACACTTACAAAGTAGAAATGATCCTATTAAGTAGAACCTAAATCACAAATAGATTAGAATTTTCCCTTCATAAATCATACATTTTTTCATTTCATTATCCTTCAAAATTAAATTTTGTGGATGCATTTCAGGAAATTATCCTTATGTAAACTTAGATTTTCAAAATTGTTAGATTCACTAAAAATTCATTAAAAACATTAAAATACATACATATTGGTTCCAAACTCTTCAAATTATATTCCAAAAACCATAAAAGAATTGCAAAATTTTTCAATGAACAACAACTAAAATGAATCATTATACATTACTTGATATTGAATTTGACATATTTCTTAAAAAAATATAGCACAAGAATCACATACACTATAAAATTATCCAATATTTATTATCTGGATGAATAATTCGACCTAGAATAACTACATAATAACCTATACCACATTATAGGACTATGAAAACTCATTATGTACTCAACATCATCCACACATGTCTATAACTCAAAAATATCTTATGTAAGTTTTTATTGGAAACCAAGGAAAAATAATAAAATTAAAACTGTAAATATATATAAATTTATCATTGTTATATAATTATTATAAAACATTACTAAAATCGATGAATT
Source organism: Viscum album (assembly GCA_963277665.1). Classification (NCBI taxonomy): domain Eukaryota; kingdom Viridiplantae; phylum Streptophyta; class Magnoliopsida; order Santalales; family Viscaceae; genus Viscum; species Viscum album. The sequence continues at coordinate 894,897,821 of OY728136.1, read as the reverse complement.
AAATAAGGATATTGAATTTTAATATATATTATTTCATAATAGTTGTTATTTAGATTCATAACTTTTTCAAAAATGATCCTCATAAAATCATATCATAGAAAAACATAGTTCAAAATTGATCAGTTATTTTTTAATCAATATATCATCATCACATAATATATTCCCCCAACATGATAAATCTATCCATAGAATATTTAATACAAATATTGATACACAAGCTTCAACCAAACTACTGGAACATTTCATACATGAATATGCTAAAATCTCAAATTTCCTATGATAAAAATTATCTATATATATTCTTCCTATGATATCATACTCCCATAAAAAGGTAACACATATATATGGATACTTCCATTTTATATTTTTCTCCCCCAATAAAAATCATATGATATATATTCATAACCTATGATTTTTATAAATTTAATTTTATCCCCTTTTCATTATAATAACCAAAGATAATATCAGTGATTGGATTCAATAACCATGCATCATCATTGTGAAGGGTGTGGATGAAATATCAACATCAAAATAATATTTTGAGATTCATCAATTTTTAATGGCTTGGTGAACACATCTGAAATGTTCTATTATACAGTAACAAATATCAAAAGAAATATTTTCTATCTCAAATATCCTTGATGAAAAAAGAGTTAATATCAATGTGATTTGATCACGAGTAATTAATCAAATTCAGATTTTGATTGATATTTTCATGATCCTCCCCCATAACCACCACCACTCCATTGTTACCCCTCCCAAACTGATACTGAAGAGTGGTAGTTACCCCTTGAATCCCACAACTCCTTGGGCACAAAATTGATACAAGCACCGAGGATAAAAACTACATACAAATGGGAAGTATTATCCTCCTTATATATGTTTAAGGAAAAGAGATAAAATGAGATCCAAAAATCTAAATGATAAATTATATAAGATATATCAAATTTCAATACAATTTACATAATCATATATTACATATATTGAAGTAAAATGTATTAAAATAAATAACTGGAATCTAAAATTAAAATCCAATAGATCTTGAGAAGCCCAAGAAGTTATCAACACCTAGATAGAACATAAATAATCACATAATACCAAAGATAAAATTTATATAAATAGGGGTTGAGTATATTTGTATACAAGGAAAGATCATCCCTCAATCCCAAAATTTCGTTTTATACCAATTAAACTATGAGAACTATATGAAAAAATGGTTAGTATATACTCCCTATACTAACTATTTTAACAAATACTTTGTATTTTTTGGTTTTTTATTATCTATACCAGGGGGTTGAGATAACTGTTGGTATATGTTTATTGTCTATTGGATATACCAATGGTTTCTAAAAACAATTTTTATTTCATGGAATATATACAAGTTCATGTGACCGCCATACCCTCAACCAAATCAGTTCCATATAGGGTGATATTTGTTTGGGCTCTAGTTCATTCGGTTACCTCGATACTTTTTTCTTTTTTCTTTGATTAATCATTATTATAATATTTTTGAACATAAAAAATTAAGGATTGATGATTTTATTCACCATTGATCATATTTTATCCTCGTGTTTCTATATAATCAATACCATGATTTCAAATTATCTATAATAGAATGTAACTACCTAAAGATTTGTTATGAAGTGACATAAATATTTGAAATATAATATTCTATATGAATATTTTTGAATGTGGTTGATCTTATTTGAATGGTATGGGTTATAGTTATTCTATATTTAAAAATTGTAATGTATTTAATTCTAAAATAATGGGTTAATGTGGTTTTTTGGGAATCATTTCATTAAAAACATCTATTTATGTACTTTAGGAAATTATGATGATATTTATATTTTTTGATGGGTTTTTTAAAAATTGGATTAAAAATTGGTCTCAATTTCATGTCATGTTAAATAATTTAGCATTTGTTAGGTTTATAATAATTTTTATCACACATTTTAATTCAAATATTTTAATATTTAGTTTATTAATGAATTTATAATGTTAAAAATTTGTTTAAAAATATTATATAAAATTTCTTTTTTGATGTATTTATTTTATGTAAAATATTAATAAATTTAATATCTATATAAGAATTAATGACCTTTTTAAAAAATAACTAATTTTTTAGATTTCATGATTTAAACTAAATTATATAATGGTTTCTGTTAAATATTATATTATGTGATATTAAATGTTCATTATTATATAATAAATATGGGGTTTTATGTTTATTGGTTTTCTTTTGTGTAGAATTATTTGTTGTTATTACAAATTAATCAAAAGGGTATTAAAATAATTATAAATATATATATATAGTATTTATTATATCATTTTATCATCTCATGATATTTTGGATATAGAAATTGAAGATAATTTTTGATTTATTTATGAAATACATTTTACCATATCAGTTTATTTTTTTCATTGTAATTAAATTTTCATATATGTTTACTTTTTTTATAAAATAAAAAATCTTGATTTAAAATGGATTTTATATCAAAATTATTTCATGAATTTTCATTGTAATATAACAAAGTGAACATTTATTATTTCTTTAAGTATATTTAAGATTGAGTAATGATATTTGGTTTGAAAACAAAAATGATATAATTTTTTATACCAAGGATTCATATTTTCATTGAATTGGTAAATTTTTGTATACTATGTATATATTACTAAAAATATTATGTAAGAAGATGGATGATAGTTGAATGTCCAAAACACTTATGATATCTATTGGGTTTTTTTGAGTAGATGGATTGTTGATATAATTTTTAGTTAAAAATGAATCAGATAAAGGTGTTATGAATTTCTATTCTAATGAATTATTTGTAAGAACATGTTTATATAGGGAACATATTTTATAACATATTACAAAATTTCTTTTAAAATAATCTAATGTGTCATAGAAAAATAGATAAAAAGTGTATCTAATACTGATCATGGGTGAGATGAAAGGAGTTAGATATAAAAACATATATTTTATTAGTATTATGTTAGGAAAAATCATGGTAAATATAGTATGATAATTCCATATGAAGATAAAACATGTAAATAAGAGAAAAATAATGAAATTAATGATGTTAGAGGATATAAAAATTTATTGATGCTTCCAGGATTCCATTATATTGGGAATGTGTTAAAATAAAAAATATGTAATTTTCAATCGGGATGTGTCATTATAAAAACTTATAAAGAATTTATAATTCTACCAAAAATTATATTAATGTATTTTTGGAATATATTATTCTCGATTATGTGGATAGTCTCTTATGTTAATACATTTCATGATTTTTATTTAACAATATATGATATTCTACTATTAAATACCAATCTGTACACTAATCATTTATATTATTCTAGGAGTAAATTTCTAGAATAAATTATAGTAAATAATATCAAATTATCTAAATTAATGCCAAATATATATGGAATACCAGGTCATGTACTAAACAAAGTAATGTGGTAATTTCAAATATTCAATTGGGTCCAAAAAATTTCATGTCTTCTGAAAGAAAAAAAATATGGTATGGAATGCTTCCTTGATATTTAAATATAACTTTTAGTTTGTTAATCAGTTAGATGTATTTTAATGTTATTTATTTTATGCATGTTTTCTTAATATATCTATTGAGATATGGTTCTTAGGGTGGATCTATAATTTGATGGCATCAGTTTTTTATCCGAATATTAAATAAAATTACATTAGAATGTTTTTTACATATTTTACATTATTCCATGAATTTTTATGATAAAATATTCACTTTATTATGTATAATCATAGGTAGACCATTTTATCCTTGAAATAATATGATTTTTGACATCAACTTTTTAATAAAATACTTGAAGAATCTTTAGCATATGGGTTTGTGTTCACTCAAAATAGATTCTTATTCAAGAAATATATTCCATATGTGTGCATAAATAATGTGGATAATGAATTATTTCCATAATAATGAAATGATTTTTGATGGAATCATGAAAGTTATACTATAATGAAAAACATTTAGGAAGAATATTTGATCAAGAATACCTAAATAGCAATGTATTTACAAATAAATGGTATGATGATAACTCCATCCAATGGATCATTCAAATAAGAATAATTATTGATGGGTTATCAACACTGTTGAGGCAATGAATCGACCTAAACATATATCTAATACTGATGTGATTAATTAATATATATATATATATATGTTATATTTTTATTAGGACTTTTGGAATTTAGATAGAGGAATGTTCTTCCAACTAGGGAAAATAATACCTATTGAAATAAAATTCTCCTCATTTATATTACATATCGATTATCCAATTTTTTATATGGTCAATATGGTTTAGTCCATCATATTATTTCACTGTAATAGTTGCCAATATGTATTAAAAAATTTAAATATAATGTTCCATATTTACATGAGCTAATAATGGATATTTGAAACATAATTACCTAAAACTCTTAACTATCACATTTTTCATCATCAAGAGATTCTCATTGAGTTATAGAATTTATACTTCCAATAATGTATGGTTGATAATGAATTAATTGTCCAATTTTTATAGAGATAATTGTGCTAATAGTTTTTTATTGTCCGTATTAATAAAAATATATGAAGGGGTATATTCATTTTTTTTGAGTTTGATAAAATTATTATCCATATTATTAAAATTATATGTTAAATTCGATTTATAATTTAAATATTTATTAGGTACCCCATTTTCACTAGTTATAACTATCCCAATGAAGGAAATATGTACACAATTAAATTTTCAAGAATGTATTGATTTTTTGTCAAATTATTTTAATAATGTGATTTTCTATCTTAATAGGTTAATGAGAAATGAATGCTATTTTTATGTAAAAATTAATCCAAATTATCCATATCATCCCAAAATAGGTTGAATACCAGTATCATATAGAATATCAATATTTATCATAGAATATTTCGAGATATCACATTATATACTCATGTATTATAATGATCTATTTGATGAATGTGTCATATATATTGAAATTTATATATTATCCCATAATTCAAAGATTCAAAAATATCATAAAAATTTATTATATTATAAATGTAACATAATTAAACTATATGATGAATTCATTGTTTATTACCTTTGAGAAGGAGGATATTATGTATAGAAAGAATAATATATCATGGATAAAACCAATGCTATGAACATTAATTACACAAAAAAATTATACTGATTCATTTAATATTAATATTCATATATATTTTAGAAATTGAGTTTACCAACTACCTCTATCTATAAATAATTACGAGAATTCTTTTTTTGTCACAATAAATTGGTTTTAAAATTTAAATCATTGATTATTGTTTTGTAAACAATAGTTATAACATATCAGGAAGTGAGCATGAGAACAAAACATGATAGCATTATATTAATGAAAAAACTTATTACCTTGAGAGTACATCAAATGGTGGGAATCAATTTGGAAATGATTTATATTTTGAATGTATTGATATAATACTAATATTTTTATTACTCTAATGGTTTAGTCTCTATGATGAAATTATAGTTTTATAATTATAAGACGTGACTAGAAACCTTTTTTAATGACATTATATTTAATTTTATTGATATGAATATGTTATTAGAAATTTATTATCCACATAATTTTGAAATGATTGAAAAAAGTTTTTTATTTGGAAGATAATTTGATACATAAATTCATTATCATTAATGATGTAATACCAAACACAAATCATTAATGATAGTGGGGATAAAATTGAAACAATTTCTACCCTTATTATACTTGATCAAAGTATTATATATTATAACTGAAAGATTATGACATCCATATTCAATTTTTAGCCGAAATTAGTGATGGGTAATATATATAAAAAACCATATATGTTCTGAGTTCATTTGGTTTTTCATGACATGAGATATTTAGGGTGGAAATAGTTTAATTTCATTAAATTTGAATCATTTTTTAACGGAATGGTTGGCCTATTTTTCAATGTTATTGTTGTATTTTATAATATTTATTTTTTATAAAAAATGATTCATACAAATATCAATATAGATTTGATAAATATATTTTAACCATCTATCAATAACCTGAATATATTAGTGTTGTAAAAAATAATTCAAGTTTCTTTAAACATATATATAATTTCAGTCAATAACACCCAAACTCAATCCATTGATATCCAATTGTAAAATAGAATTAATTTAAAACTATTTTCTTTATATAGAGTTAATTTTTTTAAAAAACTCTTTTAATCTAGAATTAAAAATATTTTATAATAAAATAGTTTTGAAATAGTTATCAAAAATAGATTAAATTCAATCTTAAAATGTGGTGAAAAAGAGATATAGAAAAACTATTTAATTTTTTTATAAATTAACTTTATGTATTGTCAATCCTATAAGATTTTTAAAAGGTATAAATTTAATTTCTATTATTTGATAATGTTATGAAATATTTTATTCAATTATTTAATTAAAATTTTTATGCATTGATTACAATATGTCACCTATTTTTCTTCTAAATTTTAATTTTGTATCCCATTATTATTTCAGGACATATAATATTCATAATTTCTCTTTCACTTTTTATTTCACAATTATATTAAATTAAAATTTTATTAATATTTATAATAAGAAAGATATTGAGGAAAAATTCTATAAGTTATCTTTTTACAATGATTAATGAATTAGAGATCTAAGCCTACATTTTCTTGTTCCTTTATTAAATATTGTAAATCTAATACTTACCCACAATAATACTATAATGTGAATTTATTTAATATATATTAATATTTATATCACGTATGTTCATGTGGGATATAACTATTATCTATTCAAGCAACTATTAGTGGTTATGAGAACAAAAAATCGTGTTAATATATTATTGCAAGAGTGACTACCCATCATAGTTGTTCACACGCAGACCTATGAGTGAACATCCCATCTACCCTGCATTTCCCTCTCATACCTCCCTTTAACGATTTAGGGATGTTATAACCATTTTAAACAAAAACATTTTTCTAGGCTCTATTTCTCATATATCATTTCCATATCCTATGATGGTTCTTAATCCACATTATCCTTTTCATTCACCTTATATATTGCCTCCATTTTACACTCTGTCGACTACTATAACAAAACATTCAAATGACCAATAATACGAATTGGATAATTCAAATTCGTGAGAGTCTACATATCCAAAACAAACAACAGATCTATCAGATTCTAATGATTTATCTAAATTGTTTATAAGATTACACGTTTATTAAAATCAATAACAGAAATTTTAATTCATATTTAATAAGTATAAAGGATATTTTTTCTTCAATATTTTTCACCATGATCTTCATTTGAGAATGTGGTTGAATCCATATGGATGATTTGTTGAACTTCTAAACAACAATTATTGTATACAATAATGTATATATCAAATTTATTGAAAAAATCTATAAAATGAATAGTTTTCATGGATACATTATCCAAATATAGTGAAATGACTCTATCTCAACCAAACTGAAGGAGGCATGATGATAACATAAACAAAAATAATTCTTTGGATAAAATATTGGAATAAAATTTTTTAAATTCAAATAAATGATTGAATTTAATTTAGATGAATTGATATGTTGGTAACAACATCAGTTTAAAATTCTCAACGGTGAAGCCTTGAAAAAAACATTGTTGGTAGAACGTGTGGTATTGTGGTGATCATATAAGATTAAGATATGTGTTATATAGAGATAAGGCATAAAATATTTGGTGGTTATAAATTCATAAATGAATATATAATTAAATAATACCAAAATATCTCTTATTTAATGATTAATGAGTTTAAAGTGTTTTCCCACATTAATTTTTTTTTGTTTTGATGTTAAATTATTATTCTATTTTATTAAATTTTTTTTTCAATCATTGTAATGAAATAATAAAACCACGGAATTTTGAAGTATATGCAAGATTTATTGTGAATTATTATGACGGATAATGAATGAAACTATGTATTTTTTGACAAACAGAATTTTATAATGTAAAAAACAATTAAACCAAAACAAATCATACTTATCCGCTTTGCTTGGATTTTTTAAATTTTTATATGATTAGTTATTTTAAAATTTATTTTTGTAATACCCTATGATTTTCTAAAAATAAATAGAAATGCATGGAACTTTTTTTAATGTAGATATTTATAACTAGTCTTTAAAAAATAACATTTCCACTTCTATGTTTTGAATTTCAAGAAACTATCAACTACAATTGTGTTCAGTATGTTATTTGCAGTCTTTTAGAACCAACTTCATTTTTGTGAATAGTACCATACCCTTATATATAGTAATATGAATAGTAATATGAACCTAATTAATAGTAAATTGTATTATTATTATATTTTCTTATGGAATTAAGATAATAAAATCTAGATTAATTATTCAATGTGATATAAAAACAGTTACAGTTTGTAAATAATTAATTTTTCAATTAAGTATGATTTTATTTAAAAATTAAATTAAAAATATTAAAAAAATAATTTTCAAAAAGAGGACTTTAATTTTGAAATCTACATGTTGATAAATGGTTAGGGTGAATTTTTGTAATTTTTCTAAAATTGTTGATTTTTTTTGTGAATAGTAAAAAATGCAGTTTTTAGTTTCGGTTTGTTAATGACATCATTAATGATAAAATAATGATGTCATAAATCTGGTCTAATTGTGTATAGTTATGTAATGTCTGAGTTTTTCCAAGTGTATTATACCATGGGCATGCCCATGGTTTTCCAAATACCACCCATGAGGTGTCCCTTGGAAATTATTAAAATATTCCTGTACTTTTACTATAAATACCAACCAATTCATTCATTAAATTCACTCTCAATTCATCCTAAACAAGGATCTGGCCTCATTAACTTCATAGTAGCCATCCCAAGGTTTCCTCAAGCCCCAAAGGTCCCAACATTCAAGTTCTGAGGGTTACTCTATAAGGTAAAAAAATTCTCAATTTTCTTCTTTTTCCATTCAAGTACCATTTTTTGTGGTATAACATTCAAGTTTCTGTACCATGTTTTTATTTCCATATAATTATTTATATACTATATATTAGGATAAATTTATTTATTGGTGACCCTTGTCCCCTCTCTTTTTAATAATTTCTAAAACCATGTTGCGTACCCGTTAGGCTGCCGAATTTTGGTAAGAGATTTCTCAGTTTTTATTTTATTTTTAGTTCATTATTTATTATTTGTTCATATATAATTACCCAAGAGGAGTGATATATATATAAATAATGTATATTATAGATTTTATCAGGCTTATTTAAGATTCCTCATTAATATTATTATCCTCTCTCACTTACTTAAGGAATACAAACATAGTCCGTGATTTGTCGAATTACCGACATCGTGGACGATGTGATTTCAATTCCATTAATTATTTCAATTCTGGTCATTAATCCATTTATATGGTTGAAACAGTTTATAATATATGTATTATATCTCATCCATTTTTATGGAATTCTTTTTACCAAATGGTTTTATTTTATAAAATGAAAAGTGGTTGTTTTTGTCAAAGAACCACTAAAATGTTCTAAATGAACATCCTTAATGTTATAACTTATGAATCATCCTCATGTAAGAATTATAAATGATAAATGGTTTAATTTATGTTACTGGATATAAGTAAATACTACTCCATTCCAATTTTTTAGTTTCACTTCCAATCGACAAGAATTTGCACCATGAACCAGTTGTAGATATCATGTAAGGAAATCAGCCAAAAACAGTGTATGGAGTAAAATAGTAACAATTAAAGGGTGAAATTATGTTATGAAATGATAATATATTATTATATAAACATGAAAATGTATCGTTAAAATAATAATAACACTCTTTTAGCCATTATACAGGAGTATTAAACAAGTTTTTGGTAAGAAAAACCCGAGGTAAGGGAATTTTTAACCCGATTTCCATTCATTAGGTAAATCTAATTCATCATTATTTCATTGGTATTTAAATTGTTTTTGTGATTAAATATTTTTATATAATGTCTATATAAGTTTAGTTACAATGTATATACATATTTCAAAAACCACTTTTAGAATTTGGTTTTACGAAATTCCAAAGCAATTTTTTTTATCCTATTATTCATATTGTATGATAATGTTCCAGTTCTTGAGAATTGATTATGATGAAGGTTGGGACCTATATTTCCCTCCAATGTATTGGGTATGTGTATTATAGAGTTCATCCATATGGTCACTCCAAGTGTAACTTCGATGGTTATACAAATTGAAAGGTAGCCGTGAGGGTTAAAATTATAAGGTAGCCATGAGGGTTACAATATTATGTATGTAATTCCCCATGATATATGTATGGTTCTACTTATGTTATTATATATTGTGGAGATACCATGTTTCAAAAAGTAAGTATATATATATAGGTGATAAGTATGCTTTTTGAAAATGTTTTCATACATTATAAGTATTCATGGACTAATGTGATATTTCCATCTTTTTATATCCCATACTGTGTTTTTATGATCATACCTATTTTTTAAATGATTTTCGCAGGTTAATGTATATGTAAGAATAATAAGGAAGCCATTATAAATGTTGATTAATTGTCATGGAATCATGTTTTAAGTTTTAATGTTTTCGATTTTAGAAAAAATGGAAACTGTTTTTATGGTATTCACTATGTAAGAATGTGTAGTGTTTTGAATGTATTATTTCCCAATTATCTAAATATCTAAACTTGAAAGGATTCTCAATGTAAAAGAAACTGTTTTCAACTGAATTCAATATTATGTATGTAATATGTTCGGGTCCTTATAGTTGGTATCCAATGATGGTTTAGATAACTTTAGGGGTTAGGGTGATGGTGATAGAATACCATAAATTATTTCCACTTAATGTTTAGTTTGAAATATTATAGAATTTAAACATTAATTTGTTTCTTCATCTAAGACATGTTTGTTCAGAATGGTTTTCCTTAGAAGAAATAGGGATGCTGAAGAGGAGAGGCACCGAGAAAATGACATCCTTCTGGAACTACAGCCCGGAATGGTAGGGATTGGAACCGAGTAGTTTATGAAAGTAATGGATCATCTAAAGAAGGGAATAAATGGTGGTTTAATCCATGTAAGAGAACTAATAGAGGTACCACAATGGAACATGAATGTAGAGGATCATTATATCAGACAACATCCTCATGCATTAAATGCATCTTCTTAACCTCTATCAACTGAAAGATGGATCAAAGCCCTTTGAAAAGATATTCGATGATATGGGATGTTCAGACAATAATAAGACAAGTATTTCCTTTTATCGTCTCTAAGGTGAAGCTGATCAGTGGTGTTCAATGGTAAGGAATATCAGGGGTAGATTGGATTTTGATAACTTAGAGTGGGATGAATTTAAGATTTCATTCCTTGAAAAATATTTTCCCATGGTGGTGCGACTTAGAATGGAGAAGTAATCCATTGAATTGAAAAAAAGAGGATGATTCAGAGGCTGTGTATTAAGTAAACTTCACCTGACTAGCAAGGTATGCTCCAAATATTATTCTGGATCATGATAGAAAAATCAACCACTTTAACTCAGGACTGAAGCCAAGGTATCGAAGGGCGTTGGCCTCCCGTGAATTAAAAAGTTATTAAAAACAAGTCAGATGTGCTGAGAGGGTAGAGATGGATTTTTTTGATGATCACATGCATTTTGGAAAAAAAAGATAAGAAGTGGAACAAATGGAAAATAATGGGTATGAATCAACCAAAGAGGTCTGATTGTATGAAAATCATGTTTCCAGTTTGTGAAACGTATGGAATTAAGTACCCTGGGGAATGTCTTATCAAAACTGGGAAGTGTTTTAATTGTGGTATGTTTGAACATATGGCCCTAGATTGTAAGGAAAATGATCCTAAGACTAATTTTTATAATCAAACTGTAATGTGTTTTAAATGTGGTGAAATGGTACATTATGTAAATGACTGCCCAAAGAGAGATATGAATGATGCGAATAAGCTAGACTATAAAAAGAATGGTGTAATGAAAACCATTGTGACTATGTTAGTAGATGTCGGGCCATCCAATGAAGTGATATCAGGTAATTTTTTCACTTAGATTTTTCTAATGTTATGTTTGATACGGGGTCTACACATTCAATCATCATTGAGAAATTTTTTGGTAAATTAGAAATATCGCCTCAACAAATGAGACCCAAACTTGTTGTTAAAACACAGTGGAGAAATGTTATAGCAAAAATGAATTATAAAAATATTTCTATTGTGGTATGTGGAAAGACATTACCTACAAACCTTTTTGTTTTAAAATTAGTCATGTTTGATATTATTCTAGAGATGGATTGGCTCTTTGATAATAATGCTAAGATTGACTATAGAGCTAATGAAGTTGTTTTTCAAAAAGTGTTTCAATTTGTATAAAATAATGAACTCATAAAATTGATAACATATCAGGAAGCTAAGAAACTATTGAAAGATGAAAATTTAAGTCATCTTTCTTATATTGTGGAAAAAAGGGATCTATTCAAATTAATTATGTTCCAGTCGTAAATTAATACCTTGATGTTTTTTTGATGAGTTATCTGGTGTCATACTTGATTGAGAAGTTTAATTTAATATTGAATTAGTTTCTGATGCTAGGACAATTTCAAAAACCCATTATCGTATGGCTCCAACAGAACTTCTTGAATTGAAAAATCAGTTGTAGGATTTTCTTGACAAAGTATCCATTTGTCCTAGCACTTCACCATGTGGAGATACTGTTTTTTTTGTTAAAAAGAAAGATAGCTCCATGAGACTTTTCATTGATTATAGATCTTTGAGTAACATCACTATTAAAAACATGTATACATTACCTCATATCTATGACTTGTTTGATCTTCTCTAGGGAGCTCAGTACTTTTCCAAGATTGACTTGAGATCCAGATACCATTAGTTGAAGGTGAAAGAGAATGACATCCCGAAAACAGCCTTTCGTACTAGATATAGTCATTATGAATTTTTTGTTATGCCGTTTGGATTAAATAATGCACCTACTGTATTCATGAATATTATGAATAGAGTATTTCATGATTTCATGGATAAGATTGTGATTATATTTATTTATTACATTTTGGTACTATATAAAAATAAATAGGAGCATGAAAACATCTATGGGTTGTTTGACAAACCTTAAAAGAAAATAAATTGTATGGAATGTTCATCAAGTGTGATTTTTGGTTCCAACAGATTTCATTTCTTAGGCACATAGTAAATAAGGATAGAATAAAAATTGAACCATCCATAAAAAAGTAGTTGATGAATGGCCAAGACCCACAAATGTTATAGATATTCGTAGTTTTTTGGGATTAGCATGTCCTTACAGACAGTTTGATAAGAAAATTTCACAGTTATCTAGCCTAATAAATAAGTTAACATGGAAATGGGTTAAAACTTTTTGGATAGAGGAATGTGACGTCTATTTTTAGAAACTAAGCAAGAGATTGGTTAACGCTCTAGTATTGGCCTTACCTTCCTGAAATGGTGAGTTTTTCATCTACAGTGACGCTTCTTTGAATGGACTTGGTTGTTTTTTGATGATGAATTATTAGGTAATTGACTACGATTTGAGAGAACATAAACTTCATGAGCTAAATTATCCCACAACTTATTTGGAATTAGTTTCTATAGTTTTTGTTTTGAAAATATGGTTGAATCATTTATACGGAACGAAATGTCAAATATATACTGACCATAACATGCTGAAGTATATATATTCACTCAGAAGGAATTAAACATGTGGAAGAGATGATGGATAGAACTGAAAAAATATTATGATTTCACGATCAATTACCATCCTAGGAAAGCAAACAAATTGGTGTATTCCATATCTTGGAAACATCATGAATCATTAACCATTCTACGTTTGTAACATGATCCTTTGATTAATGGTTTGATGAATTTTTTCATAGAAGTGATTAGTGTAGGGAATAACTCTGTTTTGTTTCAGGTTTCAATGCAGTCTTCATTGTCAGACAAAATTAAGGAAGCGCAGAAAAAAGACCACGAGCTACAGAAAAAGGTAGACTTTGTTAAAATGGTTATGTTTCCATAATTTAATCCTGATAAAGATTTTGTTTTAAGATTTGGAAAAAGGTTGTGTGTGGCTAGTGATTCTCAATTGAAGAAATATTTGTTGTGTGAAGCTCATATTTATCTATTTTATGTTCATATTATTATTACTAAGATGTAAGAGGAACTTTTAGATTATTATTGGTGGGATGGAATGAAAATAGATATTTTTGACTTTACCATGAAATTTTTGACGTGTCGACAGGTGAATGAAGAGCGGAAGCCACCAAAGGGGATGCTTCAGCCTTTTCCAGTGCCAGAGTGGAAATGGGAGAATCTATAAATGGTCTTTGTGGAGGGACTACCAAATACTTTTCGAGGTAACAATTCGATTTGGGTTATTGTTACTCAGCTAAAAATGACTGCACATTTTCTCTCTATCTGAGAAATAATGAATTTGGATCATCTTTCTCGATTGTACCTCAAAGAGAATGTCAGGTTACATGAAGTTCCTCTTTCCACTGTATCTGACTAAGATCCCAGTTTTAATTCTATGTTTTGGAAGGGACTTCAAAAGTTTTTGGGCAGAGAGTTAAATTTCATTAAAGCTTTTCATCCTCAATCAGATGTGCAGTCGGAATAAATGATTCAAGCTTTGGAGGATATTCTTTTAGCTTGTTCAATGGTTTATCAGGGAAGTTAGGATCAACATCTTTCTTTAGTTGAGTTTTCTTAAAATAATAGTTTTCATTCTTGTATTTTGATGGAAACATTTGAGGTTTTTAATGGGAAGTATTGTCGGACTCCAGCGTTTTGGGATGAATTCAGTGAACGAATGTTTTTGGGGCCATAATTAGTGGATGAAGTGGCTTTGAAATTGAAGATGATCTAACAGAACCTGAGGAAAACTTAGAGGAGGAAGAAAATTTATGCATATAACAGAAGGAAAGACTTCTCATTCGAGGTAGGTGACCATGTTTTCATTAAAATCTCTCCTTAGAAGAGTGTTATGCGTTTTGGTAAGAAAGGAAAGCTCAATCAATGACTCATCGGTCCATTTGAAATCCTGGAGATGGTTGGAACAGTTTCATACCGATTATCTTTGCCTCTGAGTTTGTCTCACGTACACATTGTTTTTTATGTTTTGATGTTGAGAAAGTATGTGCCAGATTCATCACATTCCTTGAGTCTAGAAGTAGTTCAGCTGGAAGAGAACCTTTCATTTGAAGAGAAACCAATTTAAGTTCTTGATAAAAGGGAACAAGTATTGGGGAATAAGGTAATCCACCAGGTAAACGTTTTCTGGAGAAACCACATGGTTGAAGGAGCAACATGGGAGTCTCATAATGATTTGAGGGAAAGGTACCATCACTTGTTTAATAAGTAACTAAAATTGCGTAGACACAATTTTCCGAAGGTGGGGATAATGTAACACCTCAAGTAATTCTAAAAATAAATATAATTGCATGGATCTTTGTTTTAAATAGATATTTATAACTAGACTTTAAAACATAACTTTTCCACTTCTATGTTTTGAATTTCTAGAAACTGTCATCTACAATAGTGTTCAGTATGTTATTTGGAGTCTTTTGGAACCAACATGTTTTTTGTGAATTGTATCATACCTATATGAATAGTAATACGAATAGTAATATGACCATAATGAATAGTAAATTGTATTATTATTTTATTTTCTTATTTATTTAATATAATGACATCTTGAATAATATTTCACTGTGATATAAAAGCAGTTATAGTATTTAAATAATTAATTTTTGAATTAAGAATGATTTTGTTTAAAAATTAAAAAAAAATCATTAAAAAAATTATTTTCAAAAAATGGACTTCATTTTTGAAATCTACAAATCGATAAATTGTTAGGGTGAATTTTGAGAATTTTTCTGAAACAATTGATTTTTCAGTGAATAGTAAAAAATGCAGTTCTTAGTTTCGGTGTGTTAATGACATCACTAATGATATAATAATGATTTCATAAATCTATTAGACTTTTGTATAGTAAAATAATGTTTCAGGTGTCCCATGTGGATTACACCATGGGAAAAAACCACAGGCAAGCCCATGGTTTTGAAAATACCACCCATGAGGTGTCCCTTGGAAATTATTAAAATATTCTCGTACTTTTCCAATAAATACCAACCCATTCCTTCATTAACATCATTCCTAATTCCTACTCAAAGAATCTCTATCCTCATTACCTTCATAGTATTCATCCCATGTCTTACTCAGTCCCCCATGGTCCCAACCATCATGTTATAAGGGTTACTATACAAGGTAAGAAAATTCTCAATTTTCTTCTTTTTCCATTTAAATTTTCATTTATGTGGTATAACATTCAAGTTTCCATACCATGTTATTATTTCCATGTTATTCCAGATCTAGTCCATAGTATTATTAATTTCTGGATGGGTGACCCTTATCCCCTATCGTTTAAATATTTTCTAAAAGCATGTTGTGTAGTCGTTAGGCTGCCGAATTTTTGTAAGAGATTTATCACTTTTTCATTTATTTTGAATTCCTTATTTATTGTTTCTTTATATCTACTTACCCAAGAGGCGTGAAATATCCAGAAATCATTTATATTAATAATTATATCATTTGAATAGAAAATTCCTCATCAATATTATTCCCCTCTCCTAGTTATTTAAGGAATAAAAACTTTGTTCGTGATTTGTCGAATTACCGACATCATGGACGATGTGATTTTAATTTCCATTAATTCATTAATGTCTGGTCATGAAAACATTTATATGGTTTAAATAGGTTATAATATATGTATTATAGCTCATCCATGGTTATGCAACTCTTTTTAGCACATGGTTTTATGTTATAAAATGAAATGAGGTCGTTTTTATCAAAGAACAACTAAAATGATCTAAACAAACATCATAAATGTTCTTACATATGAATCATCCTCACTTAAGAATTAAATATGATAAATTGTATAATTTATGTTACTGGATATAAGTAAATAATAATCCATTCCAATTCTGGAGTTTCACTTCCATTCGACAAGAATGTCCACTATGAATCAATAATAGAAATCATGTAAGGAACTCACCCAAAAACAGTGCAGGGAGCAAAATACTAACAATTAAAGGGAGAAATGATGTTATGAAATGATAATATAAGATGTTATAAACATTAACATGTTTCTTTAAAACACTAATAACTCTCTTTTAACCCTTATAACATAAGTTTAAAGATGTTTGATGTATGACAAACCTGAGGTAAGGGAATTTATAACCCGATATCAATTCTTTGGGTTAACCTTATTATTCATTATTTATGTGGTATTAAAATTGTTTGTGTGATGAATTATGATTATATTATGTTTAAATATGTGTATTTTCAGAGTATATACACATTCAATACACTCAATTATTTCTCAAATCAATTATATGATGTTTATAAGGGACTTTTCTTCTTAAAACCCTCTATTAGAATTCGGTTTTACGAAATTCCAATGCAATATTTTTATATTATTATTCATGTTTTATGATTATGTTCTGGTTCTTGGGAATTTTTTATGATGAAGGGTGGTAAATATATTTCCCTCTATTTAATTGTGTATTTTTACGTTGGAGGTCAGCCGTATGGTTACACCAAGGGTAACTACGATGGTTATACAAATTGTAAGGTAGCCGTGAGGGTTAAAAATTATAAGGTAACCATGAGGGTTACAATATTATGTAAGTAATTTACCAATATACATATATGGTTATACTTATGTTCTTAATTTTTTTGTAGATCTCATGTTTCAAAATGTATGTATATATATATATATATGGTAAGTATGTCTTTTGAAAATGTTTTCATACTTTACAAGTATTCATGGAATAATGTGTTCTTTCCTTATTTTTATATCCTTTACCGAGTTTTTATGCTCATCTCATGATTTTAAATGATTTTTCATAGGTTAATTTAAGTCTATGAAAAATAAGGAAACCATGTTAAATGTTGAAGAATTGTCATGAAATCATGTATTAGGTTTTAATGTTTTCAATTTTGGAAAAAAACTGAAACTGTTTTTTTGGGTATCCACTCTGTAAAAATGTGTAGTGTCTTGAATGTATTCTATCCCAATTATCTAAATCTCGAAACATGAAAGGATTCTCAATGTAAAAGAACGTTTTTTCTTGACAAAATTCAAGATTATGTATGTAATAAGGTCTGGTTCTTATAATTTATTATACAATTAATATAATTTTCAATTATTATTTTTTTAAATGATGATGGGTTTAGTTATGATATTTTGTTTTCATTCAATGGTGTATATTTTGTATTAGTTAGGGTTGATTTACTTATATTTAGTTTGAGTTATTTTATTTAATTTGAATGAAATACAAATTTGACTAAATAAAACATATATAAAGTCAATTTGGTTAATCATGGTAAATAAAATCAAAACTGAAATGAATTGAACCTAGGAAAACAAAATATACCAAAAAATTATAGAACAAAACTAAATTAAACAAATTTGAATTAAAAATAATAAATCAAGATCATATATAAATAATTAAACCATCATTCTTCTAATATAAAAATCAACCTAAAACAAATTGAAAATAATTCCATGACCCAAAATTACACTAAAATATGTTGAAATGATCCATCTTAAGATAATCCACCATAAAGTGATTCATATTTAGTAAATTTAAATTAATGTGATATAAACTGATGTGAAATACATATATATCTATTTAATGTAGGGTTCAAATTAATTATAGATTAATTGAATTAAATCAACCTCAAATAAATCAAACGAAACTAAATTTATTCATATTGATATAATGACATGAAAAATTAAATGAATTGATCATAAAAATACCAAAATAGATAAAACTAGATGTAAAATAATTAACAAAAACCACATCTCTCTATACAATGAAAGCTCAATTAAAATCAATCAAAATGAAATTGATTCATATAAAAATATATTTAACTTAATAGATGCTAACAAAACTAATTTAAATATTAATAGAAAAAATATACAAAATAAGAAATAATTTAATATAAATTAAAAAAACATGACATGAACAATTTTGAACTATATGAAATTAATCAAAACCAAAATATTTTTTATGCAGTGACACGTGTGAGAGATTAAATAACTAAAATTTTATTCAAAAAATTGAAAATTATTATTAAATGTTATTAATTTGTTGATCGAAAATACATTAAAAACAACCAATTTTTTTTTTAAAAAACATTACAATATTAAAAATTTTAACAGTGACACATTTATTTTAAAAAAATTACGGAATAAAAAAATTTAGACACATTATACTTGTCAGATTATTTCATACTTTCACAATGAAATTATATGGGTATTCAGTAAAACCACCAAATTTGAAATATTGAAGGATTACCTTAATAAAAAAACTCATAATGTCATTCCACTATATTTAAATTTACCAAACTCATTAATATAAATTTCAATTAAATTGGTATACATGTCCAAAATAATTACATCTAATGTGGTCAATTATAAATCACTGAAACTCTTAGGATTCTGAAAAAATTATTATTAATTGCTTTTAAATTCATTAATATTAATTTTTAAAAAATTAATCACAAAGAAACCCTTTCATATAAAGCTCATTTTTTTACAAATATGTAAAACTCTATCAAATGTACACCAAAAAATCCAAATGAAAAAAAACTGTGAATAAATCAATGGAATCAATTTCAATACAATAAAACCATAGCTAGACAGAATTATGAAAATATTTAAGAATGCAATCGACATAATATTATAATGAAATTTGATATTAAACTCATAACTAAATACTAAAAAACTATAATTTATAAAATCTAATTGGACCAAAGCAGATGGAATTTAATAGATATTTCTGAATAGTAATTTATCTAATCAATATAAAAACCATAAACTGAACCAGAAAAAATAAATCAATTCCCATTTATTTTTACTCAATTAACATAATATAAAGTAAACTACATTTAACCTAACTAAACTAAATTAATATCAATTATTCAATTACATTCTAAAAAATATGAATTGGATATAAATGGAAAAATTATAAAAAACCATACTTACTCAAACATAACTCACCCGAACCTAGTTTAGAAAATACAATATGAAAAATATGATTTGAAAAAAATTTAATAATAAAAATACATCCTAACAGACCACATAAAATATTAAACAAATTTATATATACCTTAAAAATATTAATCCATTATTATTATTTTAGTACTGAATTACTATTTTTCTCCACTAAATGGGATAATATTATTCATGTCAGTGAATTTTATTTTTATTTTCTATTATTTTGATCAGTAAAATTTTACTTATAGTGAGTGACTTTTTTAGGGTAAAATATTATTATAAAATGTTTTCTTACATTCAATTTCAATTAAAGTTGGAGGTGTTCAATGTTAAAGGTCTTGTGCATAATGATTTTTTTTCTCGAGTCCGAAGAAGAAATATGGTAGGAAAATAAATGAAGAGACTCAAGATTATATTTTAAGTGTTTTTTATTTTTTTATTTATTCTTCAATACTTATTTCATATTTGACAATGTTACATAAAATCTAAAAATTATGTTTTTATGACCATGATGATAATTAATATGATTATTTAAGGCTAAATGATCATTTGAGATATATCTTTAGTGATGAGAACCAACAGAGAGTATGATGTTGACATATAAATGGACTATCCCTTAGTAGGTATTGGCCTACTTTGGTTTCCTCTAATAGACCTCATATCACCATGGTTCAAGAGGATCATTAAGAATCATGTTAGGCTTATAAAATACACACGAAGAAGAGAGAAAAATGAAAAACAATTATATCATAGTTTCTAAATTCTATGAAAACATTATATCCATCATACCCAGTGGATACATTTTAAATTATTCAAACATGGTTCTCAAAAATGTTCTATTTAAATGATGCACTATGTGGTGATGATGGTAATAGTATTGGTTAGGGAGATGTAATTCCTAGTGATGTTGATTATAATAAAGATGATGATAATGTGGAGGATATCTATGACAAGAACCATGATCATAATGGTAGTGGTGTTAACAAGGGATATATGTATCTCCTCCATTTTTGATATGATATTTATGAAAAAATTATGTTGAATGTGTTTGACAACTAAAACATATATTATATGTGTTAAGATTTTTTTTCTAACTTGGAAACTAATGGAATTAAAAATATTAAGAATATGTCTTCAATTTAATGTGTATTGTGATTGATTTTTCATTAATAATATATTATATTGTAAATAAATATGTTATTTCTTGGTTATATGTGTTGTACTATGGGAATATCTTATTTAAATAGTTTTTTAAATCGTTAGTATAGTGAAAGTATATCATAGTTATAATAATACTTTCAATGAGTTCTTTATTATATCCATATACCCCCAAAAAAAATAACCACATTTTATATAATTGTTCATATATGCTTTAACAATGGTTTTAATGGTAATAATATCCATTTTAAACAACTGGTATAGGGTAGTTTTCTAAAAGTGCATGAAAACTTTCACAAAAAGGTCAAAGAAGCATATTTAATCCATGTGAAAAATTAAATGAAACCAAGTAACATGAAAAAATGATAAATTCTGAACAATTTAATTTTTGAAATATATTTTATATATACATTCATGAAATGATTTCATGTATTTAATATTAAAATTATATTAACTATTAGTCCTGAAAAAATTGTATAAATATATGTCTGTGAATCTATCCTCTACAATTTCTTTTTATGAACATCTTATGACATAAAAAATTTTATTTTATTCCCTCTGTGGTTCATTAATATTTTTAAATTTTTCTGAAATAATAATTTAATTTAAACCTAATCACAACTTTAAATTCTTTCTAAATTATTCCACCAAATGAACTTATTTTCCATATATATATTTTGTATTCTAGTCATTTTTATGTAGTAATAATCTTATTATTCAAACATAAATGGGCTTTATGAAAGTTGAATAAATTTAAAATATCATGACAGTACTTTAGAAAATAAGGTCATTGTTTAGACAAACATTCATAAACTGAAAATATTTATTCATTTATTATTTTTTTAATTCAATTATATTTAATTCCTTTTAATGTCTCTGATTCTTTTTAGTATTACATGTTTTTATGTCTTCAAAATAAAATGTTTGGAAAATAAGGAATTTTTTATTTAATTTCATATTAAATTAGGTTATTAGTGGAATGATTATTTACTTTGTTTTATTATTTCTATACATCATTATTATTTAATGAAATTGTTCTACGTTAAAATTTTATTATAAATAATTATTATATTGAAGGGTTACAGAAATTAAATTCTCATATCTTTGTCCCGTAAATAGTTTTTATTTGATAGGATTTTATTTGAGGGTATAGTTAAAACATTTTATTCTCTATCACTACCATTAAATTTCATTAAATTTTACTAATCATGTATTTATCATTTTTTTTGTTCAAGAAAAATTGAAAAAAAAATTGTATCCTCTGAGCGAATAAATTTTGATCAATAATGGTTTTTTACAACAAAAAATAGTATTTCCCAATATAAAATAATTAATTTCAATGTTTTATAAAACCCCCCACTAAGGGATAATCATAGTAATATTTAATATTCGTAAATTGAAATATTACTCTCATATTTTAAACAACTAAAAAATAATATTTTTAATTATTTAGAGTAAAATATGGTCCATATCAAATTACAATTATATATTCTCTAGTTTTAATTAATATACAAAACTCTAATAATCATTCAAATGATAGTAGAATTTCTCCTATAACATCCTTATAATGAAATTCAGATCCCAAAATATTAATAGAATCTTATATTCAAATATATTTTTTGGTAAATCACATATGAATAATATATTTTTTTGGTGTTCTAATATTTTATTTGAAGTTTTTTTCTCATTTAAATTTTGTACAATTTTGCTGATATTATTTTTGATTGAGTTATAGGTGCATCGATAAATTTAATAAATAATGAATAGTATATGTAATGATTATGAATGGTGAAAAATTCTTGAACAATCAGTTTTTTCCTCAATTAAATTGTGTTTTATGATGTTTTTCATGTAATAATATCCCTGTATACTTTTTTATTGATAATGATTTCAAATAACTTTTCTGATTTTATTATATAGTATTTGTTTCTAGAAATGAAAAAGAAAAATTATTAATCCATAGAAATAGAATATAATTTCCACCAATATATATCATTTTAATATACCTATTATTAAAAATTATATTATATTTGATATACTCAAAACTATCTAATTTCATAAGATGTACTATTCTATAACTGGCACCATAGGAATTACTTTCATATCTTTATCCCTAATATCCCACACTACATTAAATAATTTCATATTAGGATTTTATATGACATATTATCTCTGTTATTACTTTAATTAGTTAATATATTTTTAATGTCTAATAATATACCCAAATTTATACCTATATTAATGTTCAGAATGGTGTTTTTTAATTTTTATAATTTACTATTTTACCACTAATTCATGATATCAAAATTAATTTTTCTTTAACTATGGATTGTTACCTTTGAATCATATTATAATCCCTCAAACCATTTTATCATTGAACCCCGTCCCAGGAAACCCATTATTTTTTTATAATTTTTCGATCTTGAGCTAATTACATATATTTTAAATAAAGATTTTATATCCATATAAGTAATAGGATCATTTTTTATAGAAGAATTATTCCTTGTTCTGGAATATATTAAAAGTTGTGATGAGTTATATAATTTATGGATGATATATCCATAATAATCTATGTTATTTATTATTTTTGGTATCCTTTTAAGGGGATTATATTCTGAGATGTTTTTTGGGGAAACCATATATTTTTCCCCAGGTAACTGCAAATCCTGTTAGAGAGAAGTAATCAATAGTGCATAGTTATAATAATGTTAGAGTTAAATATGGAATATTTCACAGGTGACCACATATCTAATATTAAAGTTGATATAAAATTTGGTACACAATTTACCAAAATATGTACCCATACCATGTGGGTACCCTAAATAGGTTGTTTTCCTTAAACAAATTGTGTACAGTTTTCAAGACAATGTGAACAAACAATGCATATGGTATTAATAACATGAAAATTGTATATTTTTTTACATGTAACTTCCATTAATGCAACCCTTCATTTTCATAATAATAATTATCAATAACTAAGGACTCTTTTGTTATTTATTTGTGAATTCAATACCATTAGTGACTATTGGACATATGTGTTTCCCCTAGGGATTCTAAGGTATGTGAACATTTTTCCACATTTCCTCTTTTAAATATGAGATATTCTCACTTATCCTTGGAAATAAATTTATATTTATAACATAATGGTAAAATTGAGAAATTAATAAATGATATAGTTTGATTAAATAGTAATTATTAGTAAAATTAGTGTATAAAACTAGGTTTTTCTTGACCATTCAAAAACTAGTTAAGATCTATTTGTTCTGTTGAATATTGTTATATAACATTGGTTTTTGAGAATCAATCTTGTAAGAATTATTTTTGGAAAACAATATTTTTAAGGTAGTAATAAACATTCAATATTATGTTAAATATATAATAATTTATGGTATGATGTGTTTGTGTGTGCACGGAATTTGAAATCTCTCTTTATATGACATGCTTCTCTCTACGTGTGTGTGTAAGACTGATGAGACATATCTTTACATAGAAGGCTTGTTTTTTGTATGTGTGGACCATGATAAATCTATTTATATGACATTTTTTGTGTATTTCTGTGTGTTTCTCATTAGTCCACTATATATATGAGAATCTTGGGTGTGTGTGGATCAATATTTTCCTTTGTAAGTAATATTTATGTGTATATGTGTATGGACCATTGAGTTCTGATTTTTGGTATCAATTTCTTTCTTAGACCCTTATATGATTAAATAGTTCTTTAATGAGCGGTATGTGATATGTGAAAATACAGCAATGTTTGTCTATTTAATGATTAATATAAGGGCTTCATAACCTGTTTGTTTGACCAATGACTTGTAATACAAAAAGTCTTCCTATTTACTTGACTATAGATAGTTATTGGGGTATGATATCATTTTTGGAGGACCTTATACATGATAACCTTAAGTCATATTCCAAATTGTTTGTTGTACTTTTGGTATATTTGGATAACCTTGGCCACCAAACACAACTTTTCATCATATATGGTGACAAAGTGGGAGGTTTTAGGGTTTTTGGAAACCTGATTAACTCATGATGTCCCATCATGTGATTGCTAATTTGTGTATTTACATTCTGATTAACATGTAAACATATACACAACTAGGTAAAATATGTTTAGGATACATTGGTGGTGTCCTATAGTGTTTTTTACTCACACCACACACAAGAATCTTGGTACACATACTAACTCCTTTGACCAAGATTTCAGATGAGGGTGGTGTCCCTAAATAAAGATGTTACACTAAAGGAGATGGTTGGTCAAGGTGATTATGTGATAGATTATTAGATCCATTATTGACATTCTTATTTATTTACTTACATTCCTTGTTTATTTTTCATATATCTACTATATATGAAACTATTTTTAAATAATGCCCTAGATATTCTGTGTCATGTTGTTATATTAAGGGTTTACGTTATTATTTTATGTTCTTTTATTTTTCTATCATTTATAATATTTAATATAATTTTTTTTATTCTATTATTATTATTTATTATGAAGTACATTGTCTCCCTATGTTCAACGTAAGAACTCATAAATAATAGGTACCATGTTGCCTACATGGAGGCATGCATGAATTCATATGAAACTCCGACTCAGATTCACTGATACAATTATGTGTGTGAAAACATGGTAACATAGTTATTAATATTTTTATACCCTTTCTCAACCACAATAGAAGATATGATATTTTTCATACATATTATTAAACTTATTTTATGGTTTTCCTGACCTATTATGACAAAACGACCATGTTTCTTTTGGTGGGATTGCAATTTTTATTTTATCTTTTACAATTATCATATTTCACATTGAGTGATGGATATGATTTTGGTGTTTTGGTTTATGTTAGTTAATTTTGGATTCATTGAAAATGTTGGTGAGTTTGTAAAGCACTGTATTTTCTATGTAATGTTTTTTAAATTATATTTAATTATTAGGAGTCTGCGTAAATTAACAACACATGATTCCAAGGTCCGGTGTGATCGGAATGAATTATTGATCATTTTTTAAGGTACATTCAGCAAACGTGTGAGAAATGATTTCTATCATTTGATCTGGTTCTCTAATTAAAATCTGTGGGAAGCATTGAATCCACAGTGCCAGGATTCACTTAAGGGATCCATCACATCCACTGCAGTAGGTGTGGAAGAAAAATTAGAATTTGGGACATTTAAAACAATAATAAAATAATTTTTTATTTTATTTTCTTTATTTATTATCTTTTTCTCCAACGGACAAGAGGAGCGTGGGACCAACGATGTGTCAAGCCTATAAATGGATTGACCCTTTAATCCTAATAATAGCTTCATTGGGTAATTATGAAGGTTCCTAATTAATGAGTCTCATTAAGTCCCATGAGCGTTAGACACCCTCCCCCTATCCTATTTATATAGATCTTGGGGAGGGGTATCAACACTGCTTCTCTATGAAACGAAGTGCTGGTAACATGCCGCGACACTAACCTTGGATGAGGAGCTAGTTTCGATGAGCGGTGATGATCGACAACAAAACCCCAAATAGAATATTGACGATCGAGCGATGCCATTGGAGGATTGTGGTGGGAGAAGGTGAACACCGAACCACTACCTCAACCTCGGGCGTTTCTCCATCATTCTTGAGGTAGGGTTTAATCTTGATTTGTTTTTCAAGAGTTATTTTTATCCTTCATAACCACTTGTTATCAACCTAACGTGGAGGTCACGGGCCAAAGGAACAAGGCCTGGTCCCTCCAAACTTTTTTGGCGAAGGATAATGTGTTCTTCGCTAGATTTACCTTTGAGTTATATGAGTCCCAGGGAAACAAATATTTTTGACGGCCAGCACCAGCTGACCATGGATGAGGTGCCGCGCGTCGTCTCACGCCGCTGGTGAGAAAGGTGTCACGACCAAAGCATTAGAGGGTAAGGGAGGATGTGACACACCTGCGCCACCTGAGGAACCAGCTGCAATGGTCGGAAGAGGCGGCCGAAAAATCAATCATCCATGGAAGGGAATGGTGGCATGACCAGCGCGCTTCCTCCGAGAAAAGCGACACAACCGAAGCTGTGATGGGGGAGGAACACATTCTTCTGACAGGTTTCGTGGTGATTGGGTGGTGCCCATGTGGCGTCACTTCTTCACAAGAAGAACGACCTTTGGGCCATTCGTTAGACCAAGAGTCTCACGCCCCTCTCATGTTGGCAAGGGTGGACGCCACCGTAGGCCGAACCGGCAGGCCACCACCATTGTGGGCAGAACCGATTCCCGCCCCCCTTGTAGGGCCTAAAAGGCGGGCCGTTCTCCTTACTGCCCGAACTGGCATGCCACCCCCTTGTGGGCCCAACTTGTGGAATTACCCACGGTAGGCTGAACTGGTGGGACACACAACCTTTTGGGGTGGGCTAGGTCGGGTCTGCTTGGGCTGACCTGGTAGGGCCGAACTCGGCCCCAACGAGACCCACCAACACTTAAAGGGATATATCATAAGAACTGTACATCTAATTGATGAACTGTCAGTGGTGCTAAAATCGATGGATCGATATGTCATTTTGGTATACTCTATTTCAGTTTTGGAGAAATATGGTGTATGGATGGGTTGGATCGAACCTGAATCCAAATGGGCCTTCCGGACTAAAACACATATAACTCACAAACTGGGCGTCCTATTGAAACACTGTCTGTCGTGTTAGAACCCATACGACATGGGAGTCCTTTGGGATATAATTTTATGAAGATTAATGGAGGTTGAGTTATAAAAAATATCTTCAGGGTTAGATTATATAGAGCTTGAGTGCAATGGGTGTGAGGAATTCTATGGATGGTCGTAACATGAAGAATGATCATTGATCCTGTGTGGGTCAAAATCTATCAGATACAGTGTGGGTCAGCGCACAACATTTTTTTGTGGGTTAGATCCTATGTGTGTCTGTATGGGATATTATCTATCGATCATGTGTGGGTTAGAAGCAGTGCCTATTAATAGAATAAGATGATCTAGCTTATGACTAATCATCTGTACTTATGTATTTCTGTTATAACTGATTGTGAGTTGAGTCTTCTACCATTGTGATGTTACCTATTATTAATTCTACCATCATGGTGTTACCAATGCGGTACTTCTACCTTTGTGGTGTTACCTATGTGGTACTTCTATATTTGTGGTGTATCATGTGTGGTACTTCTATATTTATTGTGTTACATGTATGGTACTTATACCTTTGTGGTGATGTCTTCGTGGTGTTACCTATGTGGTACTTGTATCTTCCTGCTTTTACCTTGGTGTTACATCAACCTTAGTGGTGTTACCTTTGTGGTATTCTTCTCTCATGAATGAGATGAGTATATCTTGATAACCTAGGTATATGTATGGTCATATACCTAAGTAGATTTGATGTCTATCACTTCAAGATTTTATTTTGGGGTCTTTCATTATGGTTTTTCCATTGTGGAACTCTGGGAGACCAATAGGGGTCTCAGGGTCCCTACTAGGTATTGTCATACTCAACTCTTCACGGGCTATGCCCTCACCTTGTTGTCTCTTGTGCAGAAGATGAACAATATTCATCAAGGATGAGGAACCTGGGATTGGACGGTGCCAGGAGGTTGACGATTTGGTGTGAAGTGAAATAGATACTACTATTCATGAGTTGTACCTACCATTCATGTAGGATCCGTGGTGGATAATTCAAGAGATGTTTTGTACGTTTCAGTTGAATTTGTACTTTTTCAGTTGGGATTGTCTTTTGCTCCCTATTACCTTCAACACTCTTCTACTATAGCAGTTTACTTCGTGGTTCCATCTTGTTGATTTCTAGTCTATGTGTTTTTATAGGTTTAATGGAAATGCCTTCCCATTATAGAGATTCGCCTTTCGGGTTCTCGTCACCAGCCATTGGCATATAGAAGGCAGGCATGGGGTAGTCACGACATATGACT
Source organism: Viscum album (assembly GCA_963277665.1). Classification (NCBI taxonomy): domain Eukaryota; kingdom Viridiplantae; phylum Streptophyta; class Magnoliopsida; order Santalales; family Viscaceae; genus Viscum; species Viscum album. The sequence continues at coordinate 894,868,597 of OY728136.1, read as the reverse complement.
TGGGGGGATGGATGGTGACAAAGTGGTATCAGAGGAGTCGGTTCTACAGGAGAATGAGGACTATGGACTTTTCTAAGTGGCAATAATGTTAAATATTATGAGTGTGGTTTTCAGTTTGGGGAATCCATTATTGGTGCGGCGGCCGACATATCCATACACCAGGACCCTGAATTCTGATTTCCGACTCAGGGCACAAAAACATTGATTGCGTCTATTTTGAAATGTTTTTCTTTTTATCTCATTGAGTCAGCTCACCATGTATAACTTATTGACACTGGAACACCTTTTTTCTTTCAAGATGCCACCACGTAGATAACCTTCCAGGATTCCTAAGAGAGTACACGATGAAGGCCCACCGAGCGATTAGTCCTCTGTGTAGGGACCTCTTACAAAGTTATCACCTTAATGTGGTGTAATAGAAGCACCACTACACATTAGGAATACTTTTACACCATCCCCACCATCATAGGATGCAAGCCGACTGAGCACGTTGCACGAGATTCGGTTGCAGAGGCCTTCGATGTTCTGAGGTGAGACGAATCTACATGCAGCTCATGACTGGTTGGATGCTGTGGCCAAGGTTTTTCTCTTAGTTGGAACACCGACTGACCTTATAGTGATCATAACAACAGATATTTTTAATTAATCAGTAGAGAGATGGTGGATCATGGTTTTCCAGATACACAATGTGGTGACCCTCATCTGTGCAGACTTCGAGATCCTTTTCAAGGAAGACTTCATCCCAGTGACCTTACACATTGTACATATACAAAAGCTGCATCACTTACAGTAGGGAAACATGACTGAGGCCTAGTACTCAGAGAGGTTCATTGATCTCTCACACTACTCCACTAACATGGTACATGATGCATTCATTAGGGCCCAAACTATTAATATGGGTCTCCAACGGGAGATCAGAGCATCGATGAAATCACTCATCATTCCGATGCAGGATGACGTTCTAGAGTGACCACTCTTGGTAGAGAGATTCCTAACAGAGCAGACACTGACATCGAGAGACACCACTAGACGTGAGATAAAGGAGTCATCTGCAGAAGGTAGTCGATGGATGACATAGGGACCCCATCGGGCTTGGAATTTTGGTGGACAACCACATGATACATGGTCAGGGGTGTGGGGCTAACGATACAGGGGAGTATTACTGAGGAGTAGGCATGGCTACTCGTGCAGTGGGCAGTGTCACATGGTATGCGACTGTCTAACCCGTTTTACAGACAACCAGTAGACGGTCAAGGGACCATTGAGTCAAAGTCAGAGGTTTTAGAGAATAGTTCTATAGGGAGGCATTGGTGGAAGAGTATATGGTCATGCAGTAGGTGGTTGGTGGTTATTAGATGTTATACCGCCACCACCTCCATGTGGTCAACCCTGACCATAGTGAGTTGGTGGACATGGATGACCTCAGGTATGGGAAACTGAGGACTACAACCAAGGTTCTCTATAGATTTTTTTAGGTACAATCTTTGATTATAACACCCTAGCTATAGTATATATAGACATATCTTGAAGTTACTCTTTTATTTCCACACCCCTCGTTCAGAGCTCGATGATTTCGACAGAGCTGTTGGCTTGACCTTTATTTATAGAGACTCATACTAGATAGGATTTGATGGTTAGTAATTGGTTTTGTCAGTTTGATCTTACACTGGGAGGCGAGAGCTACGGCTGGGATCTTCTAGTAGCGGTGTCAAGGCCTTATGACATCATCTTGGGTATGGAATGTTTATCCACATTCCATGTTCAGATTGACTGTATTAGGCATAATGTGCGGTGTGTCTGTGAGGATATTGTCGTGTTTTCCATCACGAGAGAGAAGGTAACCTTTGCAGCACAAGATGGATATACTCGGAGGAGGACGCAGCCGATCACACTTCAGTTGGATAGCCTAACCCTAGGATTAATAAATGTTGAGAGTCCAAGCTATCTGGTAGTGGTTGACTAGTATGCCAATGTATTTTCTGATGATGTTCAAGAAATACATCTCTACTAATATGTATACGTTTAAATCGACCTATTCCCCAGGACGACACCGATATCTACTCCAGTATATCAGATGGCTCCCATATATCTTCATGTTTTATGGGTGCAGATGGATGACTTGAAGAGAAATGGGTTCAAAAAGACCATTTTTTCTAAACAGGAAACCCCAATTTTTTAGACTAAGAAGGAAGATTGTATTTTGAGACTTGTTGTGGTCTATCGGTTCCTGAACCATGTGACCCTGAATTATAAGTATCCACTTCCAAGGATTTATGTTCTTTTTGATCAGCTGAAGGGTGCTCGTTGGTTTTTGAAGATCAATCTTAGATCAGGCTATCATCAGCTTAGGGAACGACATGAGGATGTGAAGAAGACAACCTTCATATTTCGGTATGGACACTATATGTTCCTGGATATACAATTCAGTGTGACCAATGCCCCAGAAGTGTTCATTGTATACATGAAAATGATCTTTCATCAATACCTCGATCAATTTATTATGGTATTCATTGATGACATCTTCATATACTCAGCGTTGGAGGAGGATCATGTCTATCGTTTGAAGATAGTTCTTGATACAATCTGAGAGAAATAGCTTTATTGTAAGCTATCGAAGTTCTATTTCTGGATACGAGAGATCCACTTACTGAGACATGTTATCTTGGATGTTGGAGTTGCAGGGGATCCAGAAAAGATAAAGGTTGTTCTTTTTTAAGAGCCACAAGGTGTGTGACCGAGGTGCGAAGTTTCCTAGGGTTGTCTAGATACTAACGAAAAATTGTGCCTGACTTTTATAGAGTCGTGGTAACCTTTTTATCATTGAAAAAATGGACATTCCTTCGTATGGAAGCAGAGATGAAAGTATAGTTTTCAGGAGCATAGGTAGAGACTGATGAGTTCCCCCCATATTGAGTCTACTAGAAGAGGGTGTTTGGTATGTAGTCTACTGCGACCCATCAGGGACCAGACTCAGATGTGTCCTGATGCAGGAGCGAGAATTGATCACTTATAGTTCTTGACAACAGATAAAACATGAGTAGAACTACACTACACATGACATTGAGTTACCAGAAGTGTTCTTAGCCTTGAAGATGTGGAAACATTACTTGATGGGAAAACATTTTACAGTCTACTCCAGTCACAAGAGTTTCAGGTATATCTTCTCACAGAAGGACCTGAACCCGAGACAACAGTGATGGATATAGTTCATCCAATATTATGACATTGAGGTAATATATACTCTTGGGAATGGGAACATAGTAGCAGATGCACTCAGCAAGAGGTGTTGTTTATTTTTGATTAGTGAGGAAGCAAAACCTCTTGCCATGTTTCAGATATCCTTCATGGATAGAGATAAAGTTGCTTACATAAAGTTTATGACTATCAGTCCCCCACTTCTTTAGTGAGTATTGGAGTAACATCTTGTGGACATTTACTATGAGGCTCGAGATTCTCAAATATCATCAAGACATCCTCCTGATAGATTTTCGGAAGGTGGGGAGCACATCATCCACTTTCGAGAACATACCATGGTAACAGTGGTGCTAGAAGAGGATGTGTTGAGGGAGTTCCATAATTCTCTTCTACCGTTACATCCTTGGGTGGCTAATATGTACCAGGACCTTTGGTGTCTGCACTAGTGTCCAGGGATGAAGAAAGAAGTGGTATAGTTTGTTTCATGATGCCTAGATTTTCAGCATGTGAAGACCGAGCATCAGGTTCCAATATACATAGCACAACCACTGGAAGTTCCAGAGTGGAAGTGGGGTGGAATCTCCATGGACATTGTGATATAGATTCCATGTACATCCAGGTGACATTATTCTATCGGGGTGATCATTGATCGACTCACAAAGTCTTCCCACTTCTTACCCATCTGAGTGTAGTGACCAGTAGAGGGATTAGGACACCTCTACCTACAAGAGATTGTGTGACTTCATAGGGTGACATACACAATCATATCTATCAATGACACATGTTTTACATCCTGGTTATGGAAGGGATTATAGGAGGCATTTAAGACTAAACTATAATTGAGCATCTCCTTTTATCTGCAGATAGATGATCAGGTTGAGCATACCATTCAGACAGTGAAGGAAAAGCTTTGTGATTGCGTCCTAGGTTTTGGTCGTAGTTGGGAGGATCACATGACCTAGGTGGAGTTTGCGTACAAATACAGTTATAACTCCACCATCGATATGACACCATTGAAGGACCAATATTGTTGACCTTGTAGATCACCACTATGCTAGATAGACCCAGGGGAGTCAGTACTTATGGGTACAGAGTTGGTATGGGCTACCACTAAGAAGGTCCAGATCATCTAGGAGTGGATGGATACTGTACAGAGCAGGAAAAAGTCATATCTTAACAGGATACAGAGACCTTGGGAGATCTCGGAGGGAGACCATGTGTTTTTGCAAGTCTCCCCTTGACAGGGAATATAGAGATTTGGCTGAGGTGTCAAAATCTCATCGAGGTTTATTAGATCATTTCTGATACTTCAGATGATAGGGTAGGTGACATATTGCTTGAAACGCCTACCACCATTGTATAATGTTCACAATGTCTTCCACATATCGTATATAAGGAGATACATGCATGACTCATATCACGTCATCAACCACTACGAGTTGAACATTGATGATGGGGCGACATTTATAGAGGTTCCAGTAGAGATTAAGGATTGATATGAGTGAGTCTTTCGAGGGAGATCCATACCTCTGGTGTGCATTCTCTGGCAACAGGGGAACACCTAAGAGAGAACGTGGGAGAGGGATGATCATATTCACTCCCAGTACCCCCATTTGTTTCCTTAGATAATATTGTGGATTTCAGGGTTGAAAATCCCTAAAGTTGGGAGAATGTAATAACCCCAATTTTCCTTGTATTTTTTAAATTAAAAGAAATTAATACAAGTCTACAAAAATTTAAAGTGCATGATTCCTGAGGCCGGGTGTGAAAAAAATGAATTTCTGAGATTTATTAAGGTGCTTTCAGTAAATACACGAGCGATATTTTCTAACTTTTGATCTGGTGCTCGGATTACAAATCCAAGTGCGCCATCGAATCTATAACTCCATGATTCACTTAAGGGAGACTTCAATTCAATAGCAGTAGGTCTGGAGAAAAATTTAGGTTTTGGGACTTTTAAAAACTAATAAAATAACTTGTTATATTATTTTCATTCATTCTTTCATTTTTATCCAACAGGGAAGAAGAGTGTGGGACCAGCGATGTGTCAAGCCATTAAATGGCTTGACCCTTAAATCCTAGTATTAGCTTCGTTGTGGAATTAGGAAGGTTCCTAATTAATGATCCCCATTACGTTCCACAAGCATTAGACACCATCACGTCATTTATTTATATAGATCCTGGGGAGGGGTATCGACACTGCTTCTTCAAGCAATGATGTGGTGGTAATGTGCCATGACACTTACCTTGGAGGATGGAGTCGGTTCCGGTGAGCAATGATGAATGACACTGAATCCCCGAACCGAATATTGATGATCGAGCGACATCGCTGGAGACTAGTTTCGTAGAATGGTGAACACTGACCCACTTCCTCAACCGCAGACATATTTACATCATTATTGAGTTAGGGTTTAATCTTTATTTTTTTCAAGAGTTATTTGAATTTCTCCTGCCCTGCTGTTATCAACCTAATGCTGGGGGCGTGAGCCAAACAAACAAGGCACGGTCCCTCAGTGTTTTTTGTTTAAAGTTGATGTGTTCTTCACTATCTTTAACTTTGGGTTGGATGAGCCTCGGGGGTATAAATTATGGTTAAAGACAGCACTGGCTATCCACAGAGGATGTGCGAAGCGCTATCACGCACCGGCGGTGACCATGGTGCTATAGTTGAAGCTACAATGGGAGAGGAACGAGGCGGCACACCTATGATGCCATAGGAACTGGCCATGTGTCGTTATCCACGATAGTAGAAAGAGGCGGCCGACACATTGTCCAACCATCGAAGGGAATGGCGATGCCACCAGCATGCCTCCAGTGATGAAAGGGCCACATCCGAAGCTGCAATGAAGGAGGAACCCGCACCTTCGGTGGGTTCCGTGAAGACCGAGCAATGCGCACGTAGCGTCGCTACTTTACAGGCCAAGTGGACTCGATGCCATTTGGGAGAACATGGGTCTCAGTCCCTCGCACCAGATAGGGAGGACCCCACTGTGGGCTGAACCGGAAGGCTACCCCTCCTTGCTGGCCAAACCGGAGGGCCTTCCCCCTTGTAGGCCAAACCGATGGGCCACTCCCTTGGGGGCCGAGCCTATGGGCCACCCCCTTGATGGCCGAACTAGCGGGCTTCCCCCTTGTAGGATAAACTGGTGGGCCTCACCCCTTGAGGTATGGGCTAGACCTCGGCCTAGTGGGCCAAGCCCACCGCGGCCATGTTCATCGAGGTCAGACCCGGATGGGGTCGGGTCGACCCGAACCAGACCTAGAAACACTTAAAGGTTCATATCTAGAGAACTGAACGTCTGATTGACCAACCATCTATGACAATGGGATAATTGTATTGAGATGATACTTTTGATATACTCCACTTTAGTTTTTGATAATGTTGGAGTACATATGGGATAGATGGAACCACAATCCAACTAGGACCTCGGATCTAAAACGCTTAAAACTCACAAATCAGGCATCCGATGGATGCACTATCTATCACATGAGAACCCATACGACATGGTGGTATATTAGGTTACTCCTTTGTGAAGGATAGTATTGGTAGTGGTATTCCCGATATCTCGACAGGTAGATTCTATGGAGCTCAAATGCACCATGTGTGAGAAATCTTGTGGTTTATTATAACATGAAGAATGAATATCGATCATGTGTGGGTCATCATCTATCAGATTCAGTGTGGGTCAGCACTCAGTGATCCTATGTGGGTTAGTTTATATCGATTATGTGTGTTTCAGATCATATTTGGGTCAGTGGGGGTTATTACCTATTGATCATGTGTGGGTCAGAAGTAGTGCCTCTTAACAGAATTAGATGATATAGCTTACAACTAATAATTTTTACTTCTATATTTAAGTTATCCGAGATTGTGAGTTGAGACTTCTACCTCCATGGTGTTAACTATAGGGTAAATCTATCTTCATGGTGTTACTTATGTGGTACTTATACCTTCGTGGTGTTACCTGTGTTGTACTACTATCTTTATGATGATTCCTTTGTGGTACTTCTATCATTATGGTGTTACATGTTTGGTACAACTACCTTCATGGTGGTTTCATCATGGTGTTACATGTGTGGTACTTCTATCTTCGTCGTGTTACCTTTGTGGTACTTCTACCTTCATGGTGTTATATTTGTGGTATTCTTCCCTCATGTGTGAGATGAGTATATATTGATAACTTTGGTATATGTATGGGAAAATATCTAAGTAGATTTGATGTCTATTTCGTTGTTCATTGAGTTTGGGAGTATTGCTATGTGGTTTTTCATTTGTGGAATTCAAGGAGACCTATGGGGGTCTCATGGTCTCTATTGAGTATCTTCATACTCACCCATCCATGGGCTATGCCAGCACCTTGTTTTGTCTTCTGTAGACGACGTACATCATTGATTGAGGATGTGGTAGCCAGGACTGCATGGTTCTTCAGGGTGGACCATTTGGCATGATGTGATGCAGGGACTATTTTTCCTAAGATGTATCGATGCTTCAGGTAGGATCCTCGGTTGAAAATTACAGAGTTGTTTTCTATATTTAAATTATATTTTTACTTTTTCAATTGTTCTTGTATTTCTGCCCTATTTATTTTCTGCACAATTCTACTACAGCAGTTTACTTCATGGTTTAATCTTTTTGCATTCTAGTCTTTGTGTTTGTGAAGGTTTAAAAGAAATTCCTTCCCATTAAAGGAATACACCTTCCTAGTGGTAGTCTCCAGCCCCTTTCCTATGGATGGTGGGCTTAGGGTAGTCACGACATGGCCCCGGGGGATGGGTCGTGACAGAGTTCGTGTATCATATATTGGCACATATGTTAATTTTACTTATAATTATTATTTTTATATAACCTGGGCATGATATAAAATGATACATATATATATATGTGTGTGTTTCTGTGATTTTATCTAATTTAGAGGTTAATAATATATGAAAATGGTAATTGTGTAGGAAGTTGGTTTAATTTTTCGTTTCTATTCATGGAATTTCATTTGTGTTTGAGAATTTTAACTATTTTAAAAATGTAATTTCACTTAAAACTAAATGCTTCAAAAAATATAAATGGAATTTAATTTCTAATGAATTTTGAAATATAGCTTTTTTGAAATTGGTTTTTTGGATAAAAATTATTTTTCAAATCATTTACATGGGATTCTTCAATTAAATATGTATTTTAAAAAAATGATTCACCCTGGTTGGGTCATGATCTTGGGGGAGTATTGGATTTTAAAAAAATGGTTCAAAGGATAAAACATGTTTCTTTTTATCATTTTTTAGGAAAGGGATCTTTTTGGATTTTATTTAAATGGTTTTAAATGTGGTTTCCCAAATAATTTGGTTTAAAATTTGGAAATAAATGTTATTTTCAAATAGATGTTAGTGAATTATTGAACATGACTATGAATTTTATAGACCAATTTCACACATTTAATTTATGTTTTATAAAATATCTTCATGAGTCCTAATGGGAGAATTTTTCACGACATGTTGATGTAAATAATATTTAATGATATGTTTTCATATGATTTTCCTTGATGTGAATTTATATCAAAAGATATGTTTCACTTGTTATATTTCATCCTCACTGATAATGATTCGTATATATGCTTGGGAAAATATATACCATTATGTGATGAATTTATAAGTGCTTTATTATTTTATAATAATTATTTCACTAGAAGTTGGGACTTTAATTGAGTTGATGGATTATGATGTTTTTTTGAATGTTGTTTTGATATCTCTAATGTGAACAGAATGTGTTTATGTTTCACAACCTAAATCACCAAGGCCCTTATATTTGGAGGTAACAAGATTGTGACCCCCCAAGAATGCCTCTAATAGGTTAGGTTCCAGTGTAATTTTTTGTTTAGTAAAAAACTAAAATGGGAGGCCTTTGAATATGGTACATATACGCACAAAAAAAAATCCACAAAAAAATGCAGAGATATAAGAAATTCTAAGCCATCAGGACTGTGAACATTTACTTGAAAACCCTATATGAAATAAATCATATTACAGTATTGTTATTTAAATTATATTAATTTGAAAAATACATGTCTAACCATACATAAAATCCTAAACAAAAAATGGAAATAAGGGAAAAATAAAGAGTCCCTATGTTATCATTTCTATCGTTCAAAAGAAAACATTTTCAGTTATTGGAACTGATATACTCCACCAAAACGAGGTCCTCAAATATAACCATCGATCATCCAATTTTCCACAAAAGACAAAAATATTTTGTGGGACTCTCACTATTTTTTATTAGGGGGTAATTGATCTTAGCATCTCCCGGGAGATCGAAAATAATCACTACCACGTGTCATGTGTCACTGAAGGGTGTCTCCCACTCCTAACACATCATGTCCTATCTCTGATGCCAAAAAATATACCATCATGTTATACATGGAAAACTACTCTTGATAGTATACTTGTAGGCCAAAATCTGAGTCCCATAGAAGGATATAAACATGGTATATGTATCTTGGAAATTTTAAATGAAGTTGGTGTAAGGTCATATATTATTTGACCCTTATTTGAAACCTAGGAGTAACCTTTCGTGGATATAGATCAGTTAGTAATGTGCCCCTAAAAAACATGTAAATTTAATATAATGCCTGTATTTTCTATTTGGGTTGTGCGACTGTTGTTAAAAATGTTCATATGTACTCTGTACCATGCAAGTGTACTATAGAAATTCCCTCTTATCTGTCTATGCCTGTGTACTCAAGTTAGAATATTTGTGTGGTCATGTCAATGTTCATTTTTCAGGATCATAAACATTTTTGTGCTAGTTCATGTGTTCCCCATGTGTATAAGAAGAGATACTAATATCAGGTGAAACAATGTTTGGGAGTCCCACACTTATTGTTATATATAAATCCACATAGTACCCTAGTTATAGTAGAAAGGGAACTAAACAACATGTATTCTCTAAAATAAATTTCTCTTTTTTTGGTATTTTTCAGAATCTCGTAGTACTAGTGTGGTAACTAAGATCCATAATTGCATCACATTACTCTCTATTCGACCTCCCAAATTATAAAGGGGAAGAATCCAATCATCCTTTCCCTAACATCAGTGGTCAGAAAACATGAATATGGTTACCTGGTCGGTAAATCATCATGCTATATATCATTGATCTTGGTACAAAAACACAACTCCATCACCTTAATCCTACAACATTCCCTATTCCATCTATAAAACACAAATATTTATTTCCTTCATGCATCTCCCATGAATCTTGGAGTTCTCTTGTTCTTGAATCTAGACGTGAAATATTTAATAATGTCCTCCTGGGACAAAGTTAGATAATGCAATGAATAGTGTTGGGAATAAAGCATAAAAAAGATGAGAACATCATTTTACAGAACAATCCCCTCCAAAAATTCCATAAACATAAAAGAATTGTTATACAATGGCATATATGATAGAGAAATATAGGTTCCATAATATTATTTGAAATCAGTCTTATGGAATGAATAAAAATCATAAAAAATTATGTTGATATATAATCCATGATCATAAATTGAATCAAATAGGTCAAATATCCACTAAAAAAAATATATACCTCAAAAAATTATCAATAAATGTTACAGAATAAGTCAACTATTGAATATGTTAATGATCACATAAAATTCATCATTCATCTCATAATTCCCTGTGCACTCATGTTTTAGATACCCGTTCTTAAAAAAACACCCACATTATCCTCCTACTCTCTAATCACTCATGGTTTTCTAGATATCTCATCTTATTTTCAATAAGATAAAATGTATAGATGATGATTATGATATTATTTTATTAAAAATATAAAAAAATAAATTATTTAATTAACATAACATACTTGACACTGTCTACCCTCAACTAAATGTCAAATGTCAACTAATTTTATGTCACACATAGCGTAACCAATGCACTGTAGAAACAATAGTAGAATCATAATTCCCATACGAATTCATAATATATTTGACATATAGTTTTCCCAAAATGTTATCATTAGTTATATAACATATTAATTTATTATAAATTCAATGTTTTGGTCATGAGACACCCATACACTGTTCTAACATCAAAGAAAAAATTGACATATATATAGAAATATTAAACGGATCGAACTAAAAAACTAGAGTAATTGTATCCCAACAACTTTTTGTATTTTAACCTTGAAAATCCCAAGATACACATAAATGGGTTATTGAAACCACATCTAGCTATCACATTCCATAGAGATCTCTTATACACTATCAAGATGCCCATGATCTCAAACTAGAATACCAGATTGTCCACACATGATTCTATTTGTCATTTCCTCAATAACAACTTGGTACACTAAAAATGTGGAAATTTTCTTATCATATAACAATCCCCTTCAAATAACATTGATAGGATTATTCATGTATCTCCTCGGAAAGGACACGTGAAAGAGATCATGAAATCAGTCTTACTATTGGGGAATGGAAAAGTAGTAAGCATTCTTAACAAATATCCAAACTATATAGAATATCCTAATAAACCTCATGGATAAATTGATTCCTTGAAAAATTATTATAATCCCTATCATGGGGATAATGTTAGGATAAAATGATTCTCCCTATTCAAACTCTAAAGTCAATGATTATTTTTTATAATGATATTTTTGTCCACTATGAGATGCCCTCATAAACTGGCAGATCACCAGAACATTCTCTGTAATTTCCTACACCATCAATAACAATGTGAGATATCTATCACAGATATTATTCTACTATATTGTGGAACATTATTGTCTTTCATATAGGTCCTCAAAATGTTTTTAATAGGGTAGTGATAACTGTTATTAATAGTTATTTCTAAAAATAGTATGTGATCCTCCCACCTCTAAAGGCATTCTAACACATACGATCTCAGTATATCCCCCAACATTTAAATAGTATGATGGGTTTATCAATTAATAAAGAGAATAAAAAAAATCACATATGTAATTATGTCTCGAAAGCCTCATGAAAACCTATCTAGAACCGCATTTATAGTTAATAATCATGGTTAACCCATGAATCATGATGATATCATTCATATAAAACTACCAAAAACTATCTAAAAATAATTTCTACCTAGAACTAAAGAAGTACGCCAACATGGTATGTCTATCAATAAACAACCATATAAAATTAGATATTAATTTGTTCCATGAACTCCCTATCATAAAAACCTATTGTCATGTCATCCCACTACTTTTCTAGTATCTCAATTGGTTTGTTTAATCACACTAGAACATAATGTTCATTCTTTACTTTCTATCATGTGATACACCAAGAAAAGAACCTGGCTATTCTCTATATTACGCAATTACCAAAAAACCACTACTCAGGATCCTTGTACATCTTTTTCACTCTATGATGTTCTCCTAATGGGGAATTATAGAACTAAATCAACATATCATCATGAAATTTAACTAAGAAAACCATCCATACCGAGAAAATGATGGTGTGATCCTATATATTAGAAAATCAGTTTGATGTATCTCATAATTATATTTGATTAGGTAGAAACACACATTCGATATCTTCTGACTATGAGTCTCTACCACTATAAATGACTGGGTAAGTCCCCACTGTCATAAATAAGTATGATTTACCCTCTATTATTATACGAACACCAAAAATGAGGATAACTACTCTAATTACTCTTCCACCAAATGGGAGAAATATTTTATATAAAGGGAATATTCCACCACTCTTAAAATCCCCAAGGTGTAGACTATCTCGAAGTAAGAGTCCTGAATGATCAATACCCATCAATTATGTCTTAGGATGAGATCAATCTGAGTGATGGTGTAACTGAGAATCTGGTGTTCTAAGAAAAGAACCACTTTCTCACCCAGAAGATAATGTGTCGACAACATCATGGAGCTAAAAACACTTCCAAATATATTTTATAGTTTATTTAATTATTATCATGGGTCAAATACTACATTTAACCCTAAGAGATCGCTACTTTCCTCTACATTGATATGAATCCCATATGAAATTAATTAGTATAAAAACACCATATACATGGCATGCAATACTATGAGTATCTATATAGGGTAAATTTTCATCCTCTTCCAAAACACCATTAAGGACCACTAACTCTACTAAATCTATGAAAATGGTCCCCCTTTCCATGTAAAATATGTTAATAGTAATTCTATTCAAGAAATGTTTATAATTGTCCCCTGATTTTAGACATTCAAACTAAGGAATGCCTCTACCTTTGAAACAGTCATGGGGGTTACCAAGAAAAATTGCATTAATATCCACTATATATGCATCTATATTCACAATAAATTGAACATCATGGATCCAAGAATAACAATTCATGACCTCAATATAATGCCGGTGATCTAGGAGTATGTCTATGAAATGCCTAAAAAGGACTACATACTCATCCTCTAAGGTATAATGTTTATAATTTCATCCATGACGACTACCCATAATCATCCCAAATATAGAAAAATGATCAAATTATTATGACCCATAAACATATTAGGTAAATTATACACACAATGATGTATCGCTATGAAATCATAATGTCTTTAGCGAAATCAGAATTCCATTTTAAAAATATCACAGCCTTTAACCCTCAACCGATGGTATCTAGATCAGATATCAATAATTGAGAACTAACTCACACCTTTCAACTGCAAAAATGAGCATGAATCCTTGGTATGATGTAATTTTACATTATCATTAATAAATTCAGTTGATGATAGTCAACACAAATCCTCAAACTCATTTCCACATTTTTCTTGAACAAAACTAGATCCACCTATGGGGACGTACAAATTAGGGAAAAATAATTTATCATAAATGTCTTCTAAATGAACCCTTAGCTCTAGAATCTCGTTTGGGTCCATATGATATTATATATAAGTTATTGTTGTTGTTCCTGGGTTAATGTAAATGTATAATTCAATCTTCCTTCATGGAGGTAGTCTATAAATTAATTTGGGGAAGTCATCCATATAATCATCTACTACCATTTTAATCTTGAAGCCTGAAGAGCCCAATTCACCATGAGATAAATCCCTAAAATAATCGGTGAAGGTTTAAAGCATCATTCTCATGAGACCCACTCACTCAGTCGTAAGAAAACTTTATTCCATGAAGGATAATCTATTACCATCTGTATGAATTATTTAAATATCATTTGTTGATAATTTCTCTATGTGTTTACAATGAAGAACATGTCCTTGACTAGGTTGCTATCGTATGTTTTTTTCAATTATTAAGAGGATCCAAGAGAAATCCTCTAAAAAAATAAATAATTCACACTATAAAAATATTTACAAAATAGAAGAATAAATCCCTATAAGAAATTATTTCTATAGATTAAATGATTAACTGTCAACTGCAGGCTGATGATTATTCACAAGGGATAGGTATATAACAAAAATAATTTGACCCATTTCTAAAATAAATAGTTATACATTAGAATATAAAATTATATTACCTCGAACCATGTCCTGAGAAACCTTATCATATCCCTCTATATCTAGAAACATACCATTCCTTCGATTGATATACCCATAATCCTGGAATGGACCACTTATTGGTGGTGGATGAATTATATCATAGATTCATCCACCGCCATAAAATCATCCCTCTAAATCTATAGTTTATTATCTATAATCAACGACTCCTTTGGGGTTTCCAGGATAATTAATGTGTGATCCATTATCACAACTGTACCACTGTCATTGAAGTACATCTACTGCCCATCTATTTTCATCATTACATTGGGTTATGAGATCATGATCCATGTAACCTTCTACATTACAAACATAGAATCTAACATATCCTAGATGATTGTATCCTTTGAATGAAACGTTGTCTCCAAATACCCAATGTTTCGGAATGAGTTTGAATTCTATGACAATAAAAAGATTGATGATGTCTACTAGCCACTACAAATGACTCATCCCATTGATGTCTACTTCCAGTTTCATCATCATGGTATATATATTCTAAGAATGACCATATAACCAATTCTACCTCTATCACACTAGTTAAATTTGAAATGAATAAGGAAACCATGCAAGAAATTATGTCTCTATGAGTACCCTAGTCAATCATTTGGGACTGAAAGTATCAATATCTCACTATATCATTAGAGTAAAATGAGTAGTTTTTAAACTCCAAGGAATACACTAATACTCAATAATCACCATGATATAGCCTGATAGACAACTAAATATTTATAGAGAATAAAATAAAAGTTAAAAATAAACATGGAACAACATATATAATTCTAATTGATAGATATTTTATTCATCATTATTCGATGTGAATATAATCCACCAGTGTCCAAAATAACCCTATAGAATACTGATCACATGCAAACCATCTAATTTGTAGGGGTCTATACAAGCCTCAGTAATCAGACCATCGACTTGATAAAATCATATTCTTCATAATGATCTAGAATGTTGTGAATACATGAATATATCTATCACTGGAAGTCCTGCAATTATCAAATCCTATATTAATTATTATAAAACAAATAGAAACTATCAAATATTTAAAAATTTGTTCCAATAATCAATTCCCTAAAAGAGGAAACACCTTATTAGTGGGTCCCTGAACTATGGCCTCATCGCTCAACTAATCCTAATCATGATAAGGGATGAGTATTATATATAGCTTTCATCGATCATGGATCCTAAATTATAGAAGATATATTTCAGTTAGATAATAATACATATGTGAAGACAAATCATGAATGAAATATAACTCAAATGACCCAATCTTGTATTATTCACGTTAGATCATTTCCCAATAACTAATTAATTTTGTATTTCGAGTGGACAAGATGGTAGTTAGTGTCTAGATTAATGGATTTATCAGCCCCCACACCAACAATGTGTTCCCAAGATAGATTCTTGAACTTGATACAATTTGACTTTTTTTATATGTTTCAAAACCAAACATCACTATAGGTAATACTCAAATCACTAACTCGAGTATAAACCACTATTGATACCACTCTATCATGACCCGCATAAAGTCCCTCAATTTCCAAACATTAATGTTACATAATATTTTTGGAATACATAAAAATTATAAAAACATGTGAATGAATATCATAGTAGTCTAGTGACTTTGGAAACATTGAATAAAAAACACTAATACATAAATGAGATAAATTTTCTCCCACTAGGTTCTTCTTCACCAACATGATATTTAGAAACATAAAAAATAATACATATCTTCCCAACATGGGGAAGGAAACATAAAAAGGGGTGAAATCAAATGTTCAATAAGGCTGAACAAGGGATGCATGAAAGCATAATCATGAGAATAAGGGTATAAGAACATGAATGTAAAGATATAAGATCACACCCTACATATCAAAGATCATAACAAAGATCATGGAATAAAGATTGGTAGTTCATAAGACACTATTAATAATGAAATAAAGACCATAATACATGAATGAAAAATATAGGAAGAAGACATGTATTTTTTGAAAACACAAATTCATGTAATCATTACCATAGTAGCTAGGGAATTGAATCCAAGACCATCTCAATAGTCAATATTAATTTCCATAGATATTATTATAGCATGATTTCACTCCTCATACCATCATAGTAGTCATGATGCACTACCATAGAAATCATAGTAGTCAACATTCAATACTTATACGATATTAGAAGCTTGAGTTCACTCCTCATACCATCGTATTCTATCTCATGAGATATGAATTGTTTCAAAATTCATTAGAGGGATATATAGGTCCCTTTAGTCACATAATGAAATCATACATAAATGATCCAAAAGATCATAAATGAACATATAATATCCCACAAAATGAGATGTGTATCATAAACATGTAATAATATAATAACTTATGGAGAGATACATGTTTCATAATAATTTCATCATAAACATAACCACTAAAAAGAAGGGAGTCTCAAAATCATATAAACCATGAAAGAGAAACGAGTTTCATAACATCATTCCATCAAAACATAATTCATTCAGAGAATAAGTATGAATAGGTAAAATGAATAATTCCCCATATGTTCATGATTAACACCAATGGATTTTATCTTATGTGGGAAATACATTTTATTGATATTTTCAAAACCCTTTTGGAGGAAAATATCATTTCTTCGCTGAAAAATTATTTTTATTAAATAAAACCATTTGAAAAAAAATTTCATTAAAAATAGAACTGAAAACATAAAAAGACATATTTCAAAAAATAAAAAAATATTAAAATTAATTTTCCTTGATAATTATATTCAATAATATTTTGAAGCTTTATTGAAAACATAGTTTTGAATATAATATATTTTCGACCAAAGAAAGAGGCGGTAATATTTTACATAAAAACATTATATTATGTAATAAGAAGTGTGAAAATGGTACTAAAAAATTAGTATATCTTGAATTAATATAGGAGAAGTAAAATCAGGATTCTTATTAAACTATTGATCATAATATCTTATCAATGTAGGTATAAACATAAACAATCTCGAAGAAAAACGGGGAGATTGTCTAAAAAAACTAATGTAACTTTGTGACATGGGATCATAATCCCCATGTAAGAAAGGTGAATTAAATGATTATTAAGTTATTATGAAAAAATGTGTATTCATTATATAAAATTTAAAATGTATTTATATATACCTTGAATAATTATTTAGGTGCATAACAAAACATGAGTCTCAAAGATGTCAAATTGAGACAAAACTTTTTTACTGATTTGGAAACTTTTGAATGTTAATCCCCATGAAAGAAGGATAATAAAATGGACATGTGAATACTCATAAATTGATTTATATGATATATTGAATACAATCATGTGATGATAATACAATACACAAAAGGAAATAAAGGTTAATATAGCTTTTATCTCATAGAAAGTAAAAGTAAGATGAAAATCCTATTACCATGAGTCTTGAATCTCTCAATAACCATACAATATTCATGAAAAATAGATATAAGTTTATTATACATATTTTATAGAATAATATACTTATATGTATTTACATATGTTCTTTGATTATGACCTTGTATTACACACTTGTTAACAAGCATATGTTATGGTTTCACTACGGGTAATATTCGCATTATTTGCCACATGTGCCTTAATCTTCTACATCGTGAATAATAATACTTATATTGAAATTAAATAACATATAAAATGATATAAATATCATTTATATATAGTATATTTATATTAAAATAATTTATATCATAACTAATTATGTAATGGAATACACCATTCATGGAGATTGTAATCTGAACGTAAGAGTGAACGTTGTTTTCCATTTTTATTTCATTAATGATATAATGTATGTAAATGAAAAATGTATATATATCTTAATGTATATCATTATTAAATTATAATTAAAATATTACTAATATCATAAAACTTCTTCAAATCCATCCTTAATATATTATATGTGGTGTGTGGGTGAATCAAATCACTTTGAGGGGGTTATAGTTCACACTTCCTCAAATGATATTACCATATTTAAACAAAATGGAATGTAAAAATATGTGTCATGTAAAAGTAATAAATAATATTAAATACATAGTAAATATAATAAATGAAATATATAAATATAGTTTCCATCATAATGGCCATCATGATTTTGGGTAACAGAGAAATGAACAATCATCATTTTGAAAACCATCATAGTATATAGAGGATACTTCTATTGTCACATAAAATGGGAATAAAGATTGTGTAGTAGGTGGAGGAGTAAAATAACAGAAATGGGCTTGGTAAAAAATGTTACCTCTTAATCGGGTAACTCCTTTTGGTTAATGCTAAAAGGCTTCATTGAGAAGATTTATGTCCAAAGGGAGGATTCCATGTTTATGGGATTATTTTTGGTAGTATGTGTTTTTGGATATTATACATACATTACATGTTTGATATTTTTTAGGAATGGATGAAGATGGTGGCCTTTTATATGGATAGAAAAGGACTCAATTGGAATTTCTAGAAATAACTTATGTATGAAAATGTTCTTACCTAAAAAAATTAATATAAAAAAACAAAAAATATCGTGGATGGTTAATTGATTATATATTAACTGAAAATGGGGTTTGGATAAATGTATTGGTCATTTGGACCCTTCATTTTATGGTTTAGTTGCTAAATAAGCTTAATTTGGCCTTAATTATTGTGATTAATTATAATTACTTTTACTATTAATTTTATAAAAAAATTAACATGGACTTATTTGAATATAAATATCATATAAAATAAAATGGTTTATGCTGGATTTCTTAAATTGAAATCACAAATACAGACAAATTCTGATTAGGGGTAATCCAACAGATTGAACGAAATAATGGGGTTTTAATGTAGGAAAACATTCAAAATCTTGTTAAAATTGTATATCCAGCATCAATGTAAAATTGATTCTAATTAATTTAATTATATTAATAAATGTAATATTTATCTAATTTGACCTTAAATATAATTTAAAATATCATTTATTAATAATAATTAATTGGATAAAATGTAGTTTTTATATAAAAAGCTTTATTTTTAACTATTTTTCAAAAAATTATGTTTCTCAAAAAAATCCCAAAAATTTACCCTAGGGTAATTTTGACATTATAAATTAAAAAAATAAATTTATTTTATCAAATAAAATTTCTATATTTAAATATAAATAAGTTCACTATTAAAACATATTCATTGGATAAAATAGGGTATTTAAACATAAAATTGACTTTACCAAAAATCATATATTTTCTTATAAATATGTTGTATTTATATAAAAAATTATAAAAAAAATATTTGAAACAAATATAATTCTATTTATATAACTTTTTTAATGTATAGGTTATAATTATATTATTTAAAAAAGTAAAATGATTGAATGATATGTTCCCTAGAAACTCACTATTGCATATATTGTATGCCAACTCAGTGTTGTGTGCATCGTAAGCCAAGTCAATGATTCATGTAATGTACACCATGTCAGTTCTACTTTTAATATACAAAAAATTGGTTTTAAGTATTAAAGTGATCTTTGATTCACTGAATTTCAAGATATAAACGAAAATTTAATTTTATTTGAAAATGAGGGTCCATAAAAACATGGGGTGTTACATTCTACCCCCAATAAAATGAATTTCTACCGCAAAATTCATCACTCAGGGACAAAAATATGGATTAATCTACTTAATCCTATCCCCCTATTCCCACATATATTTCTATATATTTTCATTTATCCACCAAACATTCACTAGGTGAGTGGTCTGGTTTCGTAGAACTTTCTATGATCAGTCAAGAATTTCAATAGGTTATTCCTCAATAGAATGATCATGCTCTCGTTGTATGACCTCTGAGCTATGAACATGTTATTTTTTAGGTATGTACTTCCACAATTAGAGATACATGGGAAAAATCATCTAACATATAAATATTTTGAGGAATTTCCATGTGAGAGGTTACTGTCACGATACTCTCAAGAATTTCCTTGTGGCTAAGGTGAGATTATTAGAAACCCCTTTTCACCGACTTCAAACTCTAGATCACATCACTGATTATCAGTATAAATTTTAGACTAAAATTGAGATGACTTGATATTATGATGAATGGTTCTACCCTTATTGACCATTTCTTCAGTGATGTCAGGTCCCAATATCGTTATCACTCCAACCACATCCCAACATGTTGGAGCTCTACATTTCAACCCATATAGGGAATCATATAGTTCCATATAAACAGTTTAGTAATATATATTGTTTTATTAAAACTCAACTATAGGATGTTGTTTATCAAACCACCTTTAAAATCCAGATAACATGATCACAACATATCATCTATGGTTTGAATTTTTCATTCAGACTCAATGTCTGTTTGAGGATGATAATCCATCTTGAAACATAATTCTGTATAAATTTCATTCTGAAGAATTATCTAGATAATTGAGGTAAACCTAAAATCATTATATGATACATTGGATTGTGGTACTCCATGCATCCTTACCACTTACTTAATGTATATTTTGGAAATTTTATCCACATAAAACTCTTCTCTGATAGAAATTTAGTGTGGTGACTTAGTAAGGATATCAACTACCACCCATGTAGCATAAAACCCTTTAGAGGTTTTGGGTAGTACAAAGATAAAATCTATATTGATGTCATCCCATTTCCATTCATGTATTGTTAATGGAAGAAACATCCCTTTATACTTTTTTTTCCTTAAGCATTAACTTTCATGCATACCAAAAACTGAGATACACACTCTATGATATTTCTCCTCAAGCCATCCCACCATAAGTTTTATTTCTAGTCCCAATACAACTTCATAATTTCAAGATGAACTGAGAATGAAGAAGTATGAGATTCCCCTAATAAATCAATATTTAAATCATGAATAGAAGGACCACATACATGGTTCCTAAACCATATCGGTCCATTTTGATCAAGGTTAATCTAAAGAACATTCTTGACCTTCTATTACAGTTCTTCATCTTCCTTATGTTCCATCATAATCTTTACTTGGATAGAGGGCTCAACATTAATTTTATAAAGATAAGATTTTACCCTTTCGTCGGGTTTTCTAGATACATCCTTTGAAAATACATAAATATTAGATAACTTTTTATCCTCATCTTAGATAAATAACATGATCTTTTCATCTCAAAGAATCAGCCATCATGATAGCTTTCCTAGGGTGGTAATGTATTGAGCAATCATAATCCTTTATCAACTCTAACCATATTATATAGTTCTTGTGAAACACCTTAAGTGTGAATATATATTTGATACTTTTATGATCTCTATATAAAACACAGTTTTACACATAAAGATATTGCCTCGTTATTTTTAATACAAAAAAAACCGTTGTTAACTCAAAATCATGATTTGGGTAATTTTTCTCATTAATCTTTAACTATCCTGAGGCATAAACTATAACAATGTTTTTTTATAAGAAACCATTCCAATACATTCTTTGATTGATCTATATAAATTACAAAGCCTTCTCCAATAGAGGGTAACATAAGAAGAGGTGCACTGACCAACCATTTTTTCAGTTCCATGAAATTTTCATCAAATTCATCTGTCTAGAAGAACCTAACACCCATCCAAGTTAACATGATTATAAGATTAGATAGTAATGAGAAAATTTTCACAAACCATTTATAATATATATATAATTAAAAAAACTATGGATCTCAGTCACCGTGGTTGGTCTAGGAAAACATTTAATAGAATCCATCTTTGATAGATCTACTCCTAAACCATCTCTTGTGATAATATGACCAAAAAATGAAGCCTTTGTAGCCGAAACTCACACTTTGTTAATTTTTCATAATAAGTATCCTTCATTAGGGACATTAGTAAAATTCTAAAGTGATCTTAATTTTATTCTTTTCACTTTTAATAAATAATAATATCATCTATAAATACTATGAGAAACTATTCAGGAAAATCGATAAAGACTATAATAATGAAATCCATGAATATTGTATAGGAATTATAATGACTAAAAGGAATCATTATAAATTCACAGTGACCATACATTTTACGGAATTCCGCCTTGTGTATATCCTCCCTTTTGAACCTCAATTTATGATATCTTGAATGAACTTCAACATTCAAAAAGTATTCAGCTCCATACAATTGAACAATCAATTCATCAATACATGTAAGATTATACTAGTTCTTGATTGTGATCTTGTTCAAATTTTGATAATCAATGCATATTATTGTTGATCAATAGTTATTTTTCAGAAAAATAACTGTTGCACCGCATGGTGTCACACTTTTCAAAATTAATCCCCTACCAAGGTTTTCATAGAGTTTCTTCTTCAAATCCAATAACTCGATCGAGGACATTCCATATAGAGTCTTTGAAATTGTTTTGGAACCAGGTAGATGTTCTATATAGAACTCAAGATCATGTTTTGTTGGAATTTTATGAAACACTTCCATAAATATATCCTTATAATCTTGAAAAAAAATTCATATTATCATTTTCGATCTTCTCCCAAACATTTGAGATAAACAGCCCTTCTGAATGGGAACTAGGAAACATACATTGGATGAAATCTCCATAGAATGTTCATACGTTTAATCACATTGATGGATAAATATATGGGGGTTTGAAATATAAAATTAAAATTCCATTACATTAAAATTGATGTGGGATTTTTTAGAGAAAGCCAATCCCTACCTAAGATGACATCAAATCCATTTAAAGGAAGAATGAAAATATTTTCAGAAAGTACATTCCCAAAAAATGAAACTGGAGATGAATCATAAACATGAGATGCAATCATTATACCAATATGGGTTTCCACTCACAATTCTATATATTATTGTTTTTGAGGACTATTAAAACACTTATAAAATTCATTAGATATTAAATGGTAGGGAGATCTAGACTCAGATATGACTTTAGTAGTTCTAGAGTGGATGATAAGTGTATCTTTCTTCGTGTCCTTATCTCACCCCTTATAAAAACGAAAATTCATGAGATTTACCATTTTTCCTTGTCTTAAGAGTTTTTTTTGGCATTGATCATCATCATCATCCATTGGGGTTGGGAAGAAGTTATCGTAATACCTATTCTCTATTATCCTTATGCACTGAATCGTGAGAGGTTCATTTTGTGCGTATCATTCTCCATTGGCATTTTGAGAAATCTTCCTTCCATCACATTAGAAATTAATTTCCTCATGTAATTCAATTATACACTTAAAAAATTTATTAGAACCCGTATGGATGTTTATTCCATGCTTCTTCCCACACATAGATAATAAACGACTGTTCATAATAATTTCTCTATGGTTATTAGAGTTTCTTTTAAACTCCATCATCCTATTATTTTCAAAGACATGAGAATGATACGTTACTCCTACCACCATTTCAAAATTGAGTGAAAAACACAAAATCGTTTCATATCTACTAATGTATCCAATGGCTAATGCCCTTCTAGGACATGGCTTTAATCCACCAATGATCCTACTAACATTAATTTTGGGTTGGATGATAATTCATGAAGTGTACTATGCATGTCTCATGAAACTATCCTC
This sequence comes from Viscum album, assembly GCA_963277665.1. NCBI lineage: Eukaryota > Viridiplantae > Streptophyta > Magnoliopsida > Santalales > Viscaceae > Viscum > Viscum album. Next base: position 894,844,359 of record OY728136.1, on the reverse strand, counting down.
ATAGGTACTGAAATATTCATCATCTGTTTACATTAACTCATGTAACTATTTTCCATCTTGTTAAAAAGAATTAAAGGAATGTACTTATTGAAAAATAAGTTCATGAACTCTTTCGAAACAATGTGTTCAATTTCATCATGATGCGTTGTATTCATGATTAGAGTCCACCGCTAATTTTTTTCTCCATCTAAATGATAAAAACCCATGATGACTTTCTCAAGATCCGTACACTAATGTAAGCAAAATATCATTTCAGTTGTTCTAATCCATTAATAAAAAAAATTAGATCATAAGACTCTATAATAGACGGTGGGAATTTAATCACTAAATACTCAATAAAATGCTTGTCTCTCCTCTTCTCATTTTGAGGTACACCATTACTCATATAATGCCAAATATTGGAGGGAATAGAAACATGATTCTATATTCCAGCTCCAATAGCATTCAGTTTCTCATGAGGATAATCATTGCATTGTCCGTCACAATCTCCATTAACACAATCATTCCAATTCCATACATTGAATACAACCAAAATCATAGAGTAATAAATATTAATCATAATGATGAACCATATAATCATGAAAAATCACTTATAATATGTCTAACTTATGACATGTTCCATAATCTATGACACCTTAGGTTTTTCCAAGATTATTTATAGCCAACCTATATTTAAATCCTTCATAATGGTTCATGAAGTGTTTTTGAATTCCCAAATCTTCTTCCCCTATAGTTTCAATCCAAATGTGATACAAGGACCATTGTCTTGTGACATATTACCCCGAGACAAACACAGAATATCTTGTAATAGTTGTCACCCCTAGGTATATCAGTTATATATCTACATCCACTTGTATTATCCTGATAGGTATGTATTTCTTGGAAGCCACTCACATTATGCTTCAACAAAATTCTAGGAAATTTCATATTCTTTGAATCAACCATATGATTATAAGTAGACACGCCCTTAGAGTCCTCAACAAGGTTTGTTATCATAGTTTCCAAAGGATAACTAACATTTTCCACTGATTCCAACTATCGAGACCCTATATTTTCAAACATTACCGTTATATAACATTGGAATAGTACTTAAAAATTATTCACATAGAGGAATGAAGATTATGCTACTCTAGTTACTTTGGATGACATGGAATACATTATCAATAATACATATGTAAGGTACATTTCACCAACTAGGTTCTTCTTGACATGATCCATTCATAGACACCTAAAACATAAAACAAATCTTCATAACCTGGAGAAGGAAATATAAAAATGGGGTGACCTCAAATGCTCAGTAAGGGTAATTTTGGGATACATATACGAATAATCATGATGATATGTGTATGAGAACGTGATCCTGAATATAGAAGATAATACCCCGTATATCAAATATAATAACATTGATCATGGAAGAAAGATTGGAAGTTCATAATACATAAATCATAATGAAATAACGATCATAATCCGTTAAATCATAACCTAGGAATAGGACATAAAACTATGGAAAACACATAGGCATATAATGATTTACATGGTATCCCAATTATTTCTACGAAGATCATCTTAGTTGTCAGGTTTCATTTCCATTTCCAAAATAGTAGCATGATTTCACTTCTAATACCATCATAGTAGTCATGGTTGACTCCCATGGACATCATAGTAGAAAAGGTTCCCTATAAAGATCATCTTAGTAGAATGAGTTTACTCCTCAAACCATCAGAGTCTATCTCATTAGATATAAAACATTACCAAATAAATTAGAGGGGGATATAGGTCCTGCCCATCACATAATGTAATCATACATTCACGAGTCAAAAAATCATAAATAAACATATCAAAACCCACAAAATGAAATGGGTATCATAAACATGTAAACATATCATAACCAATGGAAAGATACATGTTTTATTACCATTTTATCATAAATAATAATTGTTAAATGAGGTGGGTTTCAAAATTATATGATCCTTTAAATAGAAATGGGTTTCATAACATCATTTTTTAAGAAAATAATTCATTAATAGAAGTAATATGAATGGATACATTGAAAAATTCCACATAAATTAATGATTAACACCAAAGTATGTTATCACATATAAGAAATAATTTTGAGAGATCTTTTAAATTCACTTCTTGAAGAAAATATCATTTCTTCTTGGATAAATGTTTTTTATTACATAAAAGTATTTTCAAACCATTTTAATTGAAAATAGCATTGAAAACATATAAATAAATATATTAACATTTTTAAACATTTTAAAAATCCATTTTTCCGTGATAATTATCTTTTGGGATAGTTTGAAAGCATTTTTTATAACACGTTTTTTGAAAATAATATATTTTTGACTGAATAAAGAAGTTGTAAGATTTTATATAAAACATTATCTACAAAAGAGTAGAGTATTGGTACTAACAGTTGAGGATATATGGAATAAAGAGAAGATAATTAAACTAATTAATATTAGTTAACTATGTATCATAATACTTCATCAAATTAAGCACAAACATAAACAATCTAAAAAACCAAGGAGACTGTCATAAGAAACTCATATAACTTAGTGACATGGGATCATACTTTCCATGTCAAAATCTAAATTAAATTAATCATAAGATATCATGAAAATTATTATATTCATTATATAAAATTTTTAAGAGAGGTATATACACCTCAAATATTATTTGGGTGTATAACAAAACATGAGTCTCAATGAAGGATAATTGAGTCAAAACTCTTTTACAAATTTGGTATAATTTGATTTTTAAACAACATGGAATAAAAATCATAAAATGGAAATATGAATAACCATAAATTGAAGTATTAAATATCTAGAATACAAGAGTTTTCAATAAATATGCAACACAAAAAGAAATAGTTGTGAACACATGTTGTTTCTCACTGAACTTAAAAGTGTGATGAAAATCCATTTACTTTGTGTGATGACTCTCTCTGTACTCGTACAACCTTCGTGTATAATAAATATATGATTATTATAAATATTTTTTTCAGAATATTAATATTATATATATATTACCATATAATCTTTTATTATGAACTTATATTACCCACTTTTTAACGATCCTATGTTATTGATTCACTTCGGGTAATATTAGCTTCGTTATACACATGTATCTTAATTTGGTATATCATTGATCCTTATACGTATATATTTATTGTCTAATGTAGAAAATGATATAAATATCAGGTATATATGTTATATTTATATTATAATTATTTATATCATAATGAAGTATGTAATTTAATACACTATTCATGGAGTTTGTAAGCCGTACATATGAATGATTGTTTTTTCCATTTTTATTTATGTATTGATAAAAAGTATGTAAATAACATATATATTTATATATGAATGAATATATATATATATATAATTATTCCAGTAAAATTAATATTTATATATATCATATAATTTTAGTAAACACAGCCTTAATACATTCTACGTGGTGTGTGAACGAATCACATCACTTTGAGGGCGCGATAGTCCATACTTCGTCAAACGAGATTATCGTATTATGAATAAATGTAAGGTAAAAAGATGTGTGTTTTAAAAGTAATAAATAAGCATAAATAAATAATAAATACAACATACAACATATATAAATATATAGTCCATCATAAAGGCCACCATGATTGGTGGTAAAGGAGAAATGAACAATCATCATTTCGTGAGGAGGTAGTTATCCATACAAAAAAAATTGTATGTTCAATATCACCTAGATGGTGGTGTGTGTAATTTTATGTTATAGAACTTTATAAAACCATTCTATTACATATAAGATACTAGTATTTTCAGACAATAAGGGAATATATATTGTGTAGGGGTTGTAGAACAAAAATAAAGGAACTGAGCTTTAGAGAAGATGTTATATCTTAATCAGGTAACACCTTTTGGTTTAAGCCAAAAGGTTTTCATTGGATGCTTAAAATAATAATAGAGGATTTTTGGGAGACTAATTGGGAATATAATAGAATAACATAAATGGTTTGTGATATTTAATTAATGGTTAGAGGTGGTGTCCTTTTATTGGGAATGAAAATGATTCTTCTGATATTTCTAGAAAAAAGTTAGTTGTGAAAATGTTATTAGAAAAAAAGTCATAAACAACCTAAAAAATAAATAATGGAAGGTTTATGGATAAATATTGATATAAAATTGGTTTTAGACAAGTTTCTAGGTCATTTGGGACCTTAATAGTTAAGTTAACTCCCTAATTAATCTTAATTTGGCCATAACTCGTATGATTAATTGTAATCACATTTACTAATCATTTTGTTCAAAACATATCATTATCTTTTTAGAATATGAATATTATACTCAATAAAATAACGTTTTCCAGATTTTTTAAATTCAAATCACAAATTCATAAAAATTAATATTAGCACTTATCTCACAGACGAAACGAAATAATATCTATTTAAAGTAGGGAAATGTTTAGAAGATTGTTAAGATTTTATATTACATTTCAAATAGAAATTGATTCTAAGGATTTTTTTATTAATAGACTTATTATTTATCTAATATGGCCTTAAAAATAATTTATAATATCCTTTCTCATGTATAATTAATAGGATAAAAAAGTTGTTTTTAACTAAATAATCGTATTTTTCGCTACTAATCAAAAAATGATGTTTCTCAGAAACATTCCAAAAGTTCACTGTAGGATAATTTTGACTTTATAAATTTAAAAAATATTTTTATAATAGCAAATTAAATTTATAAATGTCTCCAAAATTAATTTTATTATTAATAGTGTTTAATTCGAGAAAACAATGTTTTTAAACATCAAAAGGACTTTTCTAAAAATCATATCTTTTATTATCAATATGTATTCTTTATAAAAAATAATTATAAATAATATTTTAAAATTAGTTAATAATATTCATATAACTAATTATAATATATAAGTTTTAGTTATATTATTTAAGTAATTTAGATAATAAATAATATATGTTTTATAGAAACTCAGTGTTGCATGTATCATACGCCAACTTAGTGTTGCATGAATTGTACACCAAGTTGGTGTTTCGTGTATCGTACTCCATGTCGATGTTTGATGTAAAGTACAACAAGTTAGTGTTGTGTGTGAATGGAGTCTTTTACATAGTTCATTATAATATATAAATTAATATTTAAATTTATTCAAAACAAAACAGGCCCATAAGAACTTGGGGTGTTACAACCTAACCCATCAAAACTTACCTAGAAGGTTGTAAGTTGACTATGACACCTCATGCTAACATTCAATATTGTAACACTGTGACCCCATATTCCTAGAGCTGGTGAAATATATTGTTACATTTTAATGATTTCAATAAATTTGTATCCTGATGGACCATATAGTTAAATAGATTTGGAAAATGACATATATTAATAACTTCAACATTACATCTTGAAAGGAAATAAAATGAAAATTCCCCTGTAAACATCCATAACCTCTAGATTGTCCCCTAAGTCAATCATAATATAGTTCTATGATTCCTGGGGAAATATAAAACAGATGAAATTGGTGAGATCATATTCTCGTTAAGGGTATATAGTACACTGAAAGTAATCATAATCATAAAAATTAGGCCTGGTGAGAAACAAAAAACAGATGCCATTTAAATATACTTGAGGATAATACGGTAGAAATGAATGGTGAATAATTTATTCCATAAAACATTACCATTGATATTATAAAAGTCAAATAATCACATGGAATATCAATTAATATTTTCATTATAAGTTAATTCATAATTTTGGACATCGTAATAATACCGTCATAGCCTCGGCCAAGACACCCTACATAATGGGTAAAAACCCAGGGTAGTCTGTCTCATGAGACCTACAGATGCATCGAGGGGAAATAGTGGGCCCCATTCATAACATTATGTTTCCAATTCATTCCTCATATGGAAAATTTGAATCATTAAAATTATACTTTCATTTTTAAACTAACATATAAAATTTAAATAACATTACCTAATATGTAAATACAAATAGAAGCCATTCAGAGTAATATGGTTAATGGTATAATGATAGCCCACCCACGGTCAAAATAATGATAAAACATTCAATGAAATATTCTATATGATATAATAAATGGTAATCCGAATAAATAATAAGAATCCACCGGACTGATAAAATATATGAAAAACTCTCTTATAAAATCATCATGAAATTCTTAATTGAAATACACTTTTAATTTGAAATGAATATTACTTTTGAAAAAATCATTGTATAAATCAAGAAGTTAATTTGAGTAGTTTTTTCATAATAAAAATATTGATTTTAGAAAAATAATTTCTCTTTTAAAATTAATATAGACATCCCTTGAAAAAATGTGAGAATTAGAGAACTTTTCCCTAATAATGCATGTTTATCGGGAAGAATTTGAGAATTATCCATTAAAAACATGTAAATCCCCATAAAATAAAGAAGGATTATGATTGTTAAAATTATATATAAAAATAACATATAATTTAATTTGGATTACATATGAATAATTGTGTAATTTCAATGGTGTAATAAGATAAAAAGAGTAACACGAAAGAAAAGTGAGGTTCGGGTAGAAAAGCCTTACTTTACGTCTGAATGCGTTATTCACCTTACCTTAACATGATGGATAATAATATTAAATATTTTAATTAATTAATTAATAACATTATATATATGTTTTTTGTTTTTATAATTTTATTAAGTTCATTTTAGGATAATTTAATGAGTTAAAAGATACCATATTATCAGTGGGAGTATTTTTTTCGTTAGTTTTCACGATCAGTATACCTGTATATAAGTATATATGTTCTTGTGGAGTGGATATAATTATCCAAAATTGAATTTATATAATTATAACTAACATAGATATGATTTAGTGGTTATATAATTAATTAATTTATATTGTATGAGCATAATTTATTAGATGAAACAATTTTGATAATCATTTAGAATATTATGGAATTATTTTAGTCATCATGAACTTGTTTTGTCATATAAATCATTATTATATATATATAATGGTTCCAGCATCATTAAATAATATATAATACATATTTTATATTTTTTTTCAACAATAAAAATTATTTCATGACCATACTTGAAGAATAAATTGAATAATGATGGTATGTTATCCACTATTGTTGTAAGTCAGCACCACTTAGATGAGGATTTCAGTTTTTTTGAAAATTGAGAGAGATAGTTGTTTGAGGATATATATTCCATTAACATGCTATAAATCGAGTATTGAGATGATAATGGAGTTATATTGAAAATTTGTATTGTGTTGATGAGGAGAATATAATAATTGAAAATAAATTGAAGGTTAAATTAAAAAAGGAGGAGGGTTTACCTCTTGAAATATCCCCTTTGAGAACCACCTTAAGTGAAGGGGTTTTGGAATTTTGGAATGAAAATTATCTCTTGGACATGGGGAGAGACTGGGGAAGAGTATTTGGTCATAACTCTGGAAAACATCATGAATTAGAGGAGTGATGATAAGAGAGAGAGGGTGATGGTTTTTTATAGTAGAGGATAAGAGTGATTTTTGAATATCTTATTCATTATTTTATTATTTTCATATGACAATAAATTGTGTTTATTATTATTACCAAAAATACTTATAGGTGCATGTGAGTTCGAAAAATGTGTTCATAAATCAAATATTCATCACCTATTACTCAAAAAATCATTCATTTAGCTTTTATATTTAATTATAATATTTTACTATTCATTAAAAATTCATGTATCCCAGAAAAATAATAAAAAATCACCATATATTTTTTTAACATGTTGAATTAAAAAATCTACACAATCTTATGAAAATAATTTTTTAAGTATGTGAAATGTAATTTTTAAATATAATCATTAATTACATAAAAAAATATGGATTTTAAATTTAAAAATGGTTTTATAATTCTATCAAGAATTAAACAAAGGCCTCATAAAATGATCCTAAAATCATAGGATAGATAAATAGTTATTTAGGAATAAATTTTAATTAAATTAATATTACATTAAATTATATAAATAATTTTAAATATTAATATAATATTTATTACTCACAAAAATACAATCAATTAAATATTAATTTTTAAAATATTCACTCTAAATATAAGGTGCATAAATTTTATTTTTTCTTACATGGGTGAGGTTACTATTCAATAGGGTCACATTACTACTAATATGGATTCATTACTAATCATAAAGGTTAAGTTAATATACACCAAAAATGTATGTTGATTCTATTAGAATCAAATTATCTTACTGATCTCAACTGTGTATGTCCATTATTCGAAATTTAAAACATAGAAGCTGAAAAAAAAATCTGGCAGCTAAGTCATAACTGCCTTCTATAAATAATTTTTTTTTTCAGAGACATAGTGTTTCATTCATTATATATTATTATTTTTAATCATTGGGGTGTTACATTCTAATCCAAATAAAAAAAATTCATCCTCAATATTACCAGAATATTACCTTATAAAAAGATTTTGGTAGTTCTTCCTCATAAGATCCTCATCCTCCCACATCACCTCTTCAATATTTTGATTTTCCAAAACTTCCTTTACTATCTAAGTCATTTGATTCCTCAAACGCTTTCCTTTATCATTTATAATCATGATAGTCTCTACCTAGTAAGATAAGTAATGTTCCGATTCTATACCTTCTAATGTGACTTCATTTGATGGTTATGGATTCTAATTTCTTAATAATATTACATGGAACACATTTTATACCATAGAAAGGATATTCTTCATTGTAAAATTATATGACAAAACTCTAATTATGTCTAGAATTTCAAAAGGTCCAATGTACCTGGGGATTAGTTTCCCTTTCTTCCAAAACCCCCTAATATTGTTCCATGTAAATACATTCATGAAAACATGATCTCCCACTTGAAATTTTAAATCCTTTAATCAATTATCAGCATATATCTTTTTACAATTTTTTGATTCTTTGATATGGTATTGAATATTTTTTACCTTCATTATTGTTTCCTCCAAAACCTCTATCCCCACATGATTTCTTTCATTAACTTCATCAAAACATATAGGTGTAAGTCATCTCGTTCTATTCAATGCTTTTTATGGTTCAATTTGAAAACATTAATGGAAAATATTGTGGAATAAAAAAATCCACAAAAGGTAAATTCTGATCCCATATACCTTGAAAGTGGATAATGAATGATCTAAACATGTCTTATAATGTTTGGATCATTATTTATTACCACCCATCAGTTTGAGTGTGATAATCAGTACTCAATTGAAGTGCAGTATCCAAAGAATTCTACATAATTTTATATATTTTGATATAAAATGTGGATCATGATCACAAAAAAATATTGATATGTGATCTGTGATGTCTAACAACTTCACTAAAATTGAGTTGTGTAAGGCACTCCAGCGGAAAAGCTTCTCTTATAGGGAATAAATGTGATGATTTAGTAAATCAATCCACAATTACACATATTGCATAATGTTTTCTTGGTGTTTTGGGAAATTCAGTGACAAAGTCCATTGTAATGTCATACCATTTCCATGTACTCCCAGGAATAGGTTTTAGGAATCATATAAGGTGTAGTCTTTTGACCTCTACTTGTTGTCAAAGTAAACATTTTAACACATAATCCATAATTTCCTACATCATGTTGTCCCACCAGAAATAGTACTTCAAATCAATATACATTGTAGTGATACCATTGTGTATAAAGAAATTCAAATTGTGTTCATCATCCAATAACTCCCAATTTAGCTAGGGGATAGAGGAAACCCAAAACCTCCTCCCAAATTTCATAATTCCATCCTCACACATGATGTATTATGACTTCCCATCATTGATAGCATTAATTTTATTTTGAGTATTCTCATCATTAGATAGAGAAATTTAAATTACTTCTAATAATAATTGTTGGGAAAACGATTGAAAAGTATTGAATTTTTACCTTCTTTAGTAATTCCCATATCTAGCCATCCTAGACCCATATTAAGAGGATATTTACCAATTTTCATTTTGTTTATAATTCCAAAAACCTTCATTCTCAATGAATCTGCTAGAAAATTTTCCATTATTGGGTGGTATTGTATGAAACAATTGTAATCCTTGATTTTATTAATCCATCACCTTTTCCTCATATTGAGTTCCTTCTATGTGAAGATATATTTCAGTCTCTTGTGATCCATATATATATCACATCATTCTACATAGAGATAGTGTCTCTATATCTTTTGAGTAATGTTTACAGATTCAAATTCATTATCATGAGATAGATATTTTTTTTCATGAATTTTTAATTTCTTTGATATATATAAAATAAATCTATCATTCCATATGAGAACATAACTATGTCCTTTATTTGATGCATGAATATAGATTAAAAATAAAAAATTTAGTGATAGTTGTGTCAGGATCTGGTCATTCACTAATATCCTATTCTATTCTTTAAAACATTCATCACATTAGTTTTTCAATATGATCTTAACCCAGTTACAAGAAATATTGGATTATAGGATAGCTAAACAGGAACAGTTTTGGAAAAATGCCTAAAATAACCAGCTAAGCCACTAAAATTATATACCTCAGTAATGTTTGTTGGAGTTAGTTTATCCTAAAAATATTTTGACTTCATGGGATCAATATATATTCTATCCTAGGAGACAATATGGAAAATAAAATAAAATTATTCACTCCAAAATTCACAATTTCTAAAATTCCCCGATAATTCATTTATTTTACAAGTCTCTAGAACAAACCACAATTTATTTTCATGGTATTCATATCATTTAGACTGTAAAAATATATCATTAATAAATACCACAAAAAAGTCATCAATATATTCCTTTAAAACTGTATTCATTAGATCCATGAAAATATAGGGTGAATTAGTTAGTCCAAAGGGAATTACTATAAACTCGTATTTCCCATACCCGGTTTAAAATTATGCCTTTGGAACATATTCCATTCTCAAAAACAACTGATGATACACAGATTAATGGTCAATCATCAAAACATATTAGGCTCTGTGAAGTTTATCAAATATTTCATCAATTAATGGTAAATGATACTTGTTCTTTATCCTAAATGTGCCGATTTTTCTAATTTCAATGCACTACCTCATGAAAACAACTTACGTCATAACAAAGAGAACATGAGATCCCCATAGAAAAATACAAGGGAGGATAAATACTTTAATACTCAATTTCTCTATACGATTATTCAATTATAATAATGCTACTATGTCCATGTTATAAGGATTCTTTGATATACACCTTTCACCAGGAATAAAGTAAATAAGAAATTGAATTTTCCACTCATGAGGATGTCTATGTAAATCCCATGGAAACACATCAACATATTCTTTCACAATATGTAAAAAATCAATTTGGGTATTTCTTTCCCCACCCATAGATTTTGTTTTCTTTTTTCCTAATTAATTTAATTCAGAATGTCTACTTGGGGTGGATCTAGATAAGAATATGATGATATGGTTTGTTCTCTAAAGATAAGGGATGATTCAAAATTCCCAAAAAAATATATCATCATTGTTATTGTAATATATTTTTGAATCCTAACATGAAATCCAATTCATGAAATAGATTATATCAAATTCAATAATTGGAATAAAGATATGATTAACAAATAAAACAAGTTTTTGTTTAATAAGGGTGTGGAGTGGCACATATTTATTGTAATTATACTTCCCTTAAAAGTTTTTACTGACAACGAATTTATTAAATAAAAATTGAAATGTAAAATTTCCTTGAAATATAGTAAGATATACAAGAATGAGATGATATAGAATCTGATTATTCATTGTATAAGTTTGAGGAATCGATTAATGTGCCTTCCACCATATCATTAGTAACTTCAACATTAGTATTTGTGACCGTAGAATCTTTCCCTTACTCCCTTGGCCTTCCATGGGGTAATGTTTCTTCAATGATTAGGAAAATAATTTTCATAATGTCCCATATTTGTTTAATTGTATTATTGAAAATTTGTTGATTCTTTCTTTCCCTTACAATCATGGGCTTGCTGGTCTTTTCCTCCACACTTGTAACGAATACCCAACACCTTCATGCAAGTATCAGGTTGTTTCTACACATTATTATCATAGGAAAAAAATAAATTAATCTCTTCTGCCCATTTTCATTATTCATTTTCCAATGTGTTAAAAAACACTATTCTTCTGTTACATTCCATTAAATTCATAAGACTTAGAAAATTCTTTTTCTGTCTTGATAGCACATGAGACTATATGTTCATATGATGAGAAACTTTTTTAAACAAATTACAATTGAAATAATTATTTTAAACCTTAAATTAATAAATAAATATTTTCTCTATGTATTATATATTTAGTTTGATGATATCGTTATAACCTTGCGATGTTATCTTCATACATTACAACCTTATCATCCTATGTTTTCCTCAGATTCAGAAACTATATTTCCATATCAAGTTGTTATTCACAAGGAAATTATTTTTCTATGAATATTTTCTTTAAAAAATTATATTTATATTATAAATCACTTCCAACTCCTTTGTGTTTTAAATTAATGACCATAATTGATTAGCATCAATGAATAGATGATAAACCGATATACCAACTTTCCCCCTTCTGTTACTTCCCAAATAAGTAAATATATTCTCTAAATAACATATCCACTACTATGCTACCCATTGGTTTGTAGTCCTATTAAATGATAGAGATTTATGTATCATAATGCAGTATAACATTTCTCCTCTACATTGATTTTCTGGGCGCTTTATATGGGTAAGGTTATTATTCATAACTTGAGTTTGTAGTCCTATTAGTGTTATAAGTTACTGAACACTAGTTGTAGCTCTAGAAAAAACCTCATTATCATGTATAATAGGTAAATACCTAAATTTTATATATGCATTAATCATATTTACATTCCTTATAATAACTTCTATTTCTATAAAATCCCATACACTTGGTTAGCTTATCAATCATAATGTGTAATCTCAACTAGAAATATACATACCATGAATTGAAATCATTTGCCAAGCTAATCTCATAATCATAAGCATTTTATCCTTGATTATATATTTACATTTAAATAAATGATATTTATTTGTAATGAAAATGTGAATCATCTTAAGAATATCCCCCGAGAGTGTGAAACAATGTGTGTAGTAAGGCCCATTGTCAGTAGGTTATCCCAAGTAAGGCCCGAAACATCTTGTTGGAGTTTTTACTAATAGGTACATATGTTCCAGAACCTCATCAACTTGTATTATCCATGTAAGAATTTATATATAATAATATCCACCTAATATCTTCCATACCAAAATTTTAGGGTGTTACTGTGTACTTATCCTCGAAGTCCACCTTAGGGTTTTGTTCCCTAATCTATATTTTTAAAATATACATTCAAATTATTATACTAAACATCCTCTGATACAAACTATAATTCCCCAAACCCAGTTCCCTAGAGTCGTTGAATTATTTTTTTACATTTACATAACTATAATAATTTCATATACCGAAAGAATGAATAGTTTTGTAGCTTTGGAAAACAATACATTTTTATAAGTTCAATACCTCAAGATGATAGGAAAAACATTATATAAATTTGATTGTAAACATCCATAAATTATAGATTATCCCTACAAGTCATTCAAACATTAATTCTTCTAATCCATGAATAAATAAAATATAATAAAGAGGTCATCTTAGATTTTTAGTAAGGGTAAATAATACAAGAGAAGTATTCATATACAAAAACACTAGTCGTAGTGGACAAGTAAAATTACATACCTCTAAAATATACTTTTTCATAATATGGTAGAAATGAATGCGGAATAAATAATTCCATAAAAAATAACCTGGTATATTATTCAAATTGAATAATCACATAGACTATAAATTACGAGTTTCATAATGAGGTAATGTGTAATATCAGAAAACATAATCATAATATCAATGAATCAGCCAAGAAACCATACATACTTGGTAAAAACCAAGTATCATTTGTCTCCTGAGAACAAACGATGTATTGGGGGAATATAGTGGGCCCCACCATAACTCAATAATTACCATAAATTTATAATATGAAAGGGGTGAAACATAGTCTTCATATACATTCATATAGAAAAACTTATGTAATGTAATTAACATTCCCCAATCAATAAATATAAATACAAACCATTCGGAGTAATATGATGAATGGTATCAAGATAGTAAATCCATAGTAAATATAATAATAATAAATAAATTAAAATATGGTATATAATATAATAAAAAATTAATACTAATTATACAAAATAATCAATATGAGTGTTGAAATATATAAAAACACTCTTAAAAAATCATCATGTAATTCTTGATATAAATATTATTTTATATTGAAAAGAGGAGCGCATTTTTAAGAATATTTATATAAAACCAATGTAAAATAAGATAGTTATTTTATAAATACATTATTTATTTTATAAAAATTATGGTTTCTTAAAACAGATTATATGGTTCCCTTAAAATATATCTACAAATTCATGATGATCTATTGATTCGGGCTTGTTTATCAAGAAGAATTTGAGAAATAACTCTTCAAAAATAAAACTACCCACTAAATAAAGAAATGTTCTTATTTTTACTCATATATTGAACATTAAAAGATAATTTAATAGGATTTCTTAAGAATAATTTATGAATTTCATTTCTATAATGATAGAAAACATTGACCCGAATGAAAATAGAGGTTCAGGTAGAAAACTGTTACCTTTTGTCTAAATATGTTCAGCACCTGGCCTTAACATCATGGATAAAAAACTAAATCCATTAATTATTTAATTCATGACCTCATATATGTTCATTTTCTTATTATAATTTTATTATGTTTATTTATAGCCTTTTTTATGAGTTGTATGATACAAGATTATTGCTTGGTAGTATTCATTTATTTAGTTTACATGATCGATATATTTAAATATAAGTATGAATGTTCATGTGGATTTAATATAATTATACAGAACTGAATTTATATGATACTAATGATCATATATAATATTATATGGTGGTATAATTAAATTTTTTATGTGGTATTATAATGAGTTATTAGATAAAGCATTAGTGATGTTCTTTTAGATTATTACGACGGTATTTTGGTAATCAGAAACTAGTTTTATCATATGAATTAGTATTATGTATATATACTGGTTCAAAAATAATTACATAAGATATAATAAATTATATATAATTTTTTTAAACCATAAAAATGGTTTCATGACTGGGCTTATAGATGAAATTGAAGATTGATGTTTCTCATCCACAATGGATGTAAATTGGAACCTCCCACGTGATGCTTTCATTTTTAAAATAAGAGAGAGATGTATATATTATTTTTTGGATGGATATTCCAATAACATAAAATAATTATAGTATATTTATGATACTAGAGTTATCACTATCATTTGGACATAATAAGTGAGGAGAAGATAAAATATTTAAAAAGATTATAAATGAAATTAAAAGAAACAGGAAGAGGGTTTATCTCCTGAAATATCCTCCTTGAGAACCTCATTAAGGGAATGTGTTTTGGTCTTTTTATAAATAAAATTAGTATTGGGCATCAGTATATACATTTGAAATGTATTTGGGTAGAAATATGAAAATATTGAAGGCTAAGAAAAGCGAGGAGAAGAGGGAGTGAGGGGTGGTTTTTGTAGTGGATGAGAGGGGTGATTTCGGACTATCTTATTAATTATTTTTTATTTTTTATTAGACAAGAAATAGAGTTTATTAGTGTTTAAAAATAGTAATAAGAGGTTTTATTTTTCAACCAAGTGTTCTTTCATCATCCATACAACATCTATGACTCAATAAATCTTGTATATAACATTTATCCTAAATTATTTTATTTTACTATTCACTAAAAATCCATGTATTTCATAAAAATACTAAATATTCAACATAACCATTTTCTAACATTTAAAAATCATTAATGGATTCCATTTTATAAAACAATTAATATTTCAAATTTATTTTTTTAAAAAAATAAATATTTACGTGAAAAAAACATATTTTAAATTTAAAACTAATTTTATAAGACATTCAAAAACATAACTGATGTCTAATAATTTATCCTAGAATCATTGTAATAAATATTTATATAGGAATACCTTCTAAAAAATTTAATTTTATTTTAAATCAATTATAAATTATAAAATTATTTTTAAATATTTATTACCCACAAAAATAGAAACACTTAATTATTAATTATTAAAATATTCACTCTAATTTATAATCCCCAAAATATTATTTATAATTACACGGGTGAGGTTATTATAAATATTTGTCATATTAATTTTCATAATGGTACACTAATATTTATAATGTTATATGTACTACTCACTAAAAAAGTAATTTGATCCCAAAAAACTCTTAATAACTTACTAATCGCATCCGGGTTTGTCTATTTTTCGAAATTCAAAAAATGAAGAGGAAAAATTATGTTACATCTATTTCATAACTAACTCCTCTAAATATAAAAGTGTTTGTTTCATAGTGACTCAATGTTTCATACATTATATATTGAATTTATTTATAAACCCTTGGGGTGTTAAAAATATGTTAGGGTACAACCAAAAGGGTAGATTAGTTTTAATACTATAATGGGAGGTGATAAAATAAATAACCCAGGTCTATGCACATAAAAATATCCATGAAAATTTTCAATGTCATAATAATGGTCTAAAACATATAGATAGTTAAAAATTCCTGAAAAACCTCTATGAAATATATCATTGTGCAACAACATAACATAAAATAAATAACGGTTAAAAACACTCTCCAAACAAGGAATGTAGTCCCAAACTGATAGTAATAAGAAAATGGGAATATTAATGTTATTTCATAAAATAATAAACATATAAAACCACTAAACATAGTTATGAAAAAGAACAATTATTCTCTATAAAAACATGGTCCACCGATATCAAAAGTATTCTGTATTGTGACCACTGAGTAAAAACAGATTTTTTAAATTAGAATCAACAAATGATGAAATAAATAACTATTATGTATCCTTAAACCAAAAGGAGGGAGAGATTTTTTTTATTAGTCAACATAATCCATAGAGGAAGAGATGAATAAAATTTAACATCAGATATCTCAAATATAACCCAATTGAAGAGAGAATGGATGTATACCTATCTATAGCTTGTTTAGAATGTTGAGTTGTAATAGTGCTCACAATGGACCATATCAAATTCCCAAAAAATTTAAAATATAGAAATAATATTGGTGGAGGCCCCACACATCTCCGATGTTCTCCAAAATTGAGGAGTCAATAACACTAGTAGAGGACACAAGACCTATTAGAGATCGATGAAATGGGATTACCACACCATCGATGATAGAAATATTAGATCTATAAGAATGTGGATATAAAACATTATACCTATCTAAAGAGTATGGGGGACCCATTCACTAGTTCAACATGTGAGAAATGACACCTTTATATTTCTGGTGAAAAAACCCAATCACTGCCACTTTCCATTCATTATTAAAGGAAATGTTCTTATTGTAACACCTTGTTTAATATATCAAATTCAAAATTAATACCAAATTCACATTTTAAATGGAATATTTTTTATAATAGTCTCATCATATCTCTATATTTATTTCCAATATAATTACATACACATCATTGAAGTTTCTAGGAAAAGTAATGTGACATGTACATGGGGTAACATGGCATGAAACCTCACCTGGACACAAGGTTGTTTCCTTGACAGGGTATGGATTAGCCTATCATGTGTCTCTATATGTTTTTAATATGAAGTACATAAATTTTTGTGTCTATCTTGAGTGTTTTTTTTCCTATAACAGATGGCCTTGTAATATGGTACATTCTCGTATACTCTAGCCATGTCTTTGTATAGGTCCTTCCCATGTACTTTGATCGTTCATATTAAGATGGAAATTCACCTACCCATATACCCCATGGATAAGTGATGAATATAAAAGATTGAGTCAGATTGTGTGAGTCAATCCCATATATAATTTTATATTTATGTCCTCAAGGAACCATATATATAGATGTCAAGGGATTACACAACATGCATTATTCTAAGAACACCCCATGTATGTGTGGATTTTTTTGATTCTCATAGACATCATGTGGGAAATTCGATCAATAATTTCACCACATTACACATTATTTAACCTCCCTAAATTGATATGGTAATCATCTGATCATTATTTTTTTGGCTTTAGTGGCCATAAAATTGTAACAGTGTTACCAAATCAGGAATCTATTACACTATCCAACATTGCTTGGGTCCCAAACCCATGATTCCATAACCTTCATCCCACACATTTCCTCAATAAATTCTCAAAAAATATATTCACATATTTTAAATTGATTAACCATGAATCCATTGATATGATCGCAACAAAATATATCCCGACAATGTCAATGCAAGGACCTCATGGGCCAATAATGAAGAACATGATGAATAGTGGTTATACAAGACCATGAAAAATTTCAAACTATATATAGCGAGCATGATCCACTATAATGATTTAATAAATCATAAACAAGGAAAAATTGATGGTGTATTTGATATAGGGCAACAGGTTCATGAATGATTTATGAGATCATGCTTATTCAATGATCATAAATCAAAGTAAATTAATTATATATAAAAAATGAAATCCCATTAAATGAATCAAATAGGTAAGAAATACCTAAAACAATTCCCAAACTTAATAATGATTTGATTTTGGATATAGAAATCAAACTCTAGTTAATAATGTGATGATTTTACTATATATTTTCTTCATCTAACAATTCCCCATGATCACATATTTTTTAACCATGATCCCCAGTGACCAATTACAATGCTATCATCCACCGTTGTATTATCCTAGGGATATGAAGTTGAAATTGTTTATTGTATGGAATTTTATAGTAATAGATTATGTTTAGTTTTTTTAATTGTAAAAATTTCGTAATGAAATTGTTTAATTTTACTAATGGACTAACCACGATCTTTCTTCAACCAAATGCGAGATGCCAACTAGAAGTATTAAATGCCTAGGGTAGACACCACACTTTGTAAATAATTAAGTCCTAGGATTTACGAACCAAGATATTGTTCAATGTGAAGGAAATTTATTCAATGAATATTCACATACATCTTTTAGTATATATTAACAATGTTAATATATTAATTGAGGTGACCGATGACTCTGAAACACAATTCCAAATCAGTGGAATATATATAAATATATATAGATATTTATATGATCAAAAAATAAAACTATATTTTTTACATTAAGATAAGTAGGTTTTTTTAACCTTATATGATATGTCACCCCCTTAGTTGATGTGATATTGATTTATTTTTTGGGTAGAAATCATGAATTGTATGGGTTGATGTGAAATGTAAAAATAATATACTAGGATGTGGCTCTTTGGGTTATAGTTGGTAAGGAATGTGGTATAGATAATGGTTTCACATGATTTTATAACGTTCAATTTTGGATAGGGGATGATTATCCCTTGCAAGAATTCAATAATATGAAAGTGAGTTACTAAATTTCCTAGAGTTTAATGCGATTGTGTAACTATGAGGGTAGGAATGTAGTGTTTTCTTGACCAGGTCATTTAAACCTCAAATGATGATTTGTGGTTAGTAAGGTATAGAGAAACTATAATTTCCAGGTAGTTTATTGGTTGTAGAGAATATTTATGTTGAAAGACTCTATTTATTATTATTTTTTCGGTGACAATTTAAAAAATAATTGGACTATCTAGTTGAAAATGTATTGTTGTTAATGTGGTTCATGTTGTAAAAAACTATTCAGACCATACTGAGGATTTATTGTAGTTTCTTAAGAATGATTGTATTAGATATAGTGATTTTCTTCCTATTTCCATTTCATGGAAACCAATTATATATCTCATAGTAAGATTAAAAAAATTATTCCATGATGTATATGAAACCCTACATGAGATGGTTGTCCAAAATACTGATAAGAGGTGGCAAGCTAAAAAGTCATGATAATAAACAATATTTCCCAATATTAAGAACTTTTAATGAACCACAGACTTTCAATGGTTCTTCGGATAACGACACATGTGTAAGTTGGTCTAAATTGGATTCAAACACCATAGATCAATTTCATTGAGAAAATAATTTGTGGTTATGAGTGACTTTAATTGGAAATGCCTTTAAAAAATAATATAGTGTTGAAAATGTTGTGAATCTATAGAGTTTATCATGATGTGTTTGTGTTAATAAATTTAATGGTGTATATTCTAGTTTTCAATGACATATTTTTATTTATAAATAACATTAGGATAAATATGATGTTTTTTTATAAATCCAAGGACATTAAGTTATTTTCAATAAAAATGGATTAGACATGGTGGATCTTCATAAGTGAAATTTTGGACCTTATTGTGGATGAATGATTTTGAATAATAGTGGGATAAATATATGGTCTTAGTTGTGTTAGTTTTGGATGATTACAATTCATGTTGGAACCTCTATTTTTGAAATTAGTTTTACCATTATGAATCATTGGGATGTGTAGGTTTGACATTAGGGACTATTGTCTCTCATAATATTTCCTCATTAAGTGGAGTTCATTGTCTCTTATTTGAGAGTTGAAAAGAATTTATCATCATGAGAATCATTATTTAATACCTAATGATGTGGTTGATGTGTTTTTAGATTAGTTTATTTGTGGTTAACCCTAGGGAAATGATAATCTCATGAGATAGCATTTCAGAAAATTAATGATTTATCTTAAATAGTGAATGATATATTTATGGGTGGTGGAATAATATGGAAAATGCATTTTTTCTCATCATAGAGTTGTTCCATGAATATGCAATCCCGAAAACTAAAAATTTATGTTGATTCAAATATAAATGGGTGAGATCTATGTTATTGAGAAATATCATCTTTGATGATCTCATGATGGTGGTCTAGGAAATAAGTGAGTCTAGTTATAGACGTGATATTGATAAGAAATAAATACTTCTTAAACTATAGTGTGATTTATATTGGTGAGGCATCATTGATAATACCAGGGAATCAGGGGTGTTACTAATACACGTGGAAGTGATTTTTTGAAGTAGTAAATATTGACCCCTATTTTATAGTGTAATATGTGTGTGAGACGTACAGAACATCTGAGCAATATTTTTTTAACATTTCATGGTCTGGGTAGTGTGGTGATGAAGTAATGGATTGTGAAACCATTATGGGTTATGATATAAATTTGATTATTTTTAAATTTAAGGAATTTATAGTACTAGTTCATAACAATACACACAAGTTGGTCACTGAAAAGACCATGTGTGGTTATTATAGGTTGGATTGGTAGAGTCTTTTCAAGGTGAGTTGATGGATTCATTGATTTATTTCATTAAGTTTAATGATGTGATAATTCCCAAGAGTTGTCGAAATTATCATGATTGTTTGTTTTTGTCTATTGGTGGGATATTTTTGTAGTTGTGTTTTAGTAGTGATAAAATTTATATGATTATATTAATAGTGGTTCATAGATGACCCTTACATATGATATTAAGGAGTCAAACTTTGTTGTCTCCATAATAGATTGATTCGAATTAGTATGTTATAGATACATGTGTAGTGTATCTATATTTGTGATTAATAACAAACAAATGATACTGACCAATATCATGCTTATTTGGTCATTGGGGGAGCTCAATAATGGGATCTAGTATGGTTGAAGACAGATTAGTTGGATGAATTGAATGAAATATCATAAAAATTGTTCATTGTAAATATACACTTGTAAATGTATGTAAATTTTGTATCCTTTATTGTGGGCATGAATATGACCTTTTTTATTGTTCATTAGTTGAAAGTTTAGTGACTCAAAATTTATCATTCAGATTTTAGTGTTGGAAACATATAATAAGGTGTCATTAATATGGTATTTTTTGGTAATCTTGTAGAATATGTATCATTATTATTCTTATAATGAAGGAAAACATTAGAGTCTATCATGGGTGATAAAATTTTTCATGTGGGAATCACCTCAATTGGGATATTAGTGGATGAATTAGAATGAGAATTTGACGTTCTAGTTTGTGGGAACATTCCAGATAGTGGAATGGATTATGATGATGGATTACTGATTGGATATTTATCCAAAAGATCAATTTATACATGATGTGTTCCATATATCTAAAAAATAGAATGTAAGAGCCATATCATTTTAATTTATTGACAATGATGATAATGATTTGGAGGTGTACACATCAATCATGGAACATCCAGTGTGGATTATTTATCTTAGTGAAATGGTATTATATTGGATGATGGGGATCTCAATCATGTTTTATGTTACAAAAGAAATATTAAGGAATAATATTATGGGTATAAGTCCTATTTTTTTCTCAATGATCCAAATTGTTCTAGGAGGACCTCTAGTGACAATTATCCAAGATAAGATGTTCTTTGAGTAAAAATTTTAATGACCTAATATTTTTTAGATTCATTATTACTTATATAGTAAAATATTATATGATTCATTGAGTTGAATTTTGTTTACGTGAAGTCTTGGGTATCCTCTGGGGGTTTTTTGGCTTTAGAATCTTTTAGGGGGTCACATTTTGAGCATGGTTTGGGGAAATTATGTCGTTTCCCTTGGTAACTTTGTCAGATGGAAAAGATATGTACTGTTTAGTGAATCGTTAGAGATAATGATGTTACAATTCTATGGTATCTTTGTAAAATATAATATAATTGATAATATTATTATTTAATGGTTTAAAAAACCCTATGGGTTTGCTGAGGAGGATGTGACCCTCATATATTTAGTTCATAGTTTGATAAACCATGTGACCAAAACACGAAAAAAAATTTAATTAATCACAAAATTTTATTTTCAAATGGATAACTCCTTGAACCCCCTCAACAATCATCACAAATATAGGTCTCTCAATCATATGAAAACCTATGGCCATTAATAAAAAAATCCATCCATATGGAGATCAATTCAATTTGATCTGGGGATTCAAGTCTAAGAGATTTAAGGATATTTGATTGTTTTCATCAAATTCATCTTCTTATATCTTGTTAAACATCCTTATTCATAGTAGATACAATAAATATTTACTACTATGGATATAATAGAAATTCATTAATATTAAATATTAATCCCATTATATTTTTATGGGGAATCATGGTGCAAAGATGGGTTAGTCATGAACATTCTCAAACTCATAAAAATTCCATTTTTTATAATTTATCTAATTTAGACATATTGGTTTGTGAGTATGATTCTAGTGGTGAACATTGATTTCATACACTAGTATAAATATTCTAGGAATTCCCTTACCAATTCATAGAAATTAGGAACAGTATATGATATTGAATGCTCTTGTGTTTCCAGGGCTCTCAAGTCCACTCTTGACATTACATGCATGTATGTGTGTGTCTGGTTGGAATGTGACACCTCCCTTGTCATGGGTTTCTTTTTATTATAATTTTTTCCCATGATACCTCTCTTTAGATGCCATTATTTTTGAGTTTTGTGTTTTTTACGTGATATTTCTCATGATATGACATGTTTATGTATGTGTATCTCAATAATTTCATTATTGTGGATTTTTCTAGTTATATGTGCATGGTTCAAATACATATATAATATTTTATCAAAGAGAAAGGTGAACCATTTGGTTCTTATATAACCTATTTATGGTTAGGCATGTTCTATGTTAATTATTATTATTAAGGGGTGTTGTTGAATGATATATTTTAGGGAATGGTGGTCTTTACACCAGTCCTGAGACCAATAGTAGGGAATGATAGCCTTGTGCCCTGACTATAGATTAGTTGTGTTATATTATAGTCTTGTAGCATGATTTTAGGAAATATAGACATGATAATTATTCCAAAAACATATATTTTGCTTGGTCAATGTTTTTATATCTTTTCTACCAGTCAAAACTTAACGTCAATCTTGGAGCTGAAGTAGGTGAGGTCGAGTTTCCTAGTATTATTAATAGTGAACAATAACAAAATATGCGATTCATAAATTTTTATTTAAATTATTTTCATTTCATACACATATATAACCACTAAACTAATCAAAAAGAAGAATTGGTGGTCTCTTACATGTTTTTATACTCACATATTTTATGTGTGTATTTTTTTATATGACAACTCCACTAAAATAGATTATTTATGAGGGTAAGAGACCTGCATGCATATGTTGTACTAGAGGTTCATGACGGTTATGGAGATGTAAAGAAAAACATTGTGATACTTTTAGAGATTACTATTATATTACATTCCATATTTATTTTTTATAGATCTAAAACATTTGGGTAACTATTTATATAATGCACTAGAAATTTGTTGTCATATTTTTGTACCATGGGATGAGTTAATGGTTTTTTTATTTTCTATTTCCTTTTAAATTATTCTATTTCCTATTGATATTGGTTATCATATTGTTTATAATTACTATTATTACATTTATTATTATTATTTATAAGGTATATAGACTCCCTATAGTGACATTTATTCCCTATAGTCTATTTGGTTTCCTCTTGTATATGGGGAGGTTCACATAAGATCATGTGACACTCCATCTGGGAGACGATGATTCCGATCAAGGTGGGATAATATATTAAAACATACATTGATTACACACATAAAGATGTAGACTGAAAATTATATTTCTATTGACTTATTGTTAGGTTATTTAAATAAATTAAAAAAAATTGCCAATTCCCCACTACATTCCCAATTTGAAAATAATACAACGTTCACTCCCATATATGATAGCATACAATACCCATTATCTACAAATCATGTAACTTTGCACATTTCCTATGAACATGGGAAATATATTTTTATTCTTAATTATAATCATGGTAGACTGTATAGATTCCCTTAGGACCACATTAATTTTTTAACCAAAATTCTAACATGGGAACCACCCTTTTCAATATCCGTACTCCATTTAATATTTATCTATTCTCTTCAGTGTACAGAGGTTTATTCAATTATTATTTTGATGAAAAATTAGTTCATTTACATTTCACTAATCATATTAAACTATTCTATGTTATGAGTAATGGTAATTTTACACGTTCATTTTCTCAGAAAAATGGATAATTCACAAAAAACAAGGTTTATATGAAACATTTTACATTTCAAAAAATAAAATAATGTTTTTTTATTATTACTATGAATTTAAAAATTTATATTTTTATAGTATTTTTGATAATGTCTTGTATTTATAATAGGATGCAAAATTATGTTTTTTGAAAATCAAAAGGATTCTCCTCATTATAGGAAACAAATAGAATAATCCATTTATTCTTTGGATTAAATCCAAAAAGTGTGTATAAGAAATTTTCTTACGGATGTTAAAGATTACCATCTTGAAGATTTGTCTGATAAATATGTTGTGTTGGTAAATATATGGGACTTTTATTAATTATAATAATACATCCATTTACTATTTTCATTGTATCAATTTTTAGTGAGTATAAAAATGAATAATGGTGTATTTTATCAGGATGTCCATTTTATACCTTCAGTGAATCAATAATTCATTGGATCTAGATTTTATGGATTGACATAGATTTTGGTTATCTCCATGTGTTTAATTTCATCAATCATCCTATGAACCCATATAATCATAATGATATGGTTATGCATTGTAAATTATATTATCTTTTAAAAAATACATTTAATTAGTCCTGGAGTGTCAGAAATTTTCTATTTAAACTCAACTAGATATTGATATATAATTACTTGAATGGTTGTATTATATTATTTTAGAGATTTTAAAATGATATTTCACAAGGAAGTGGACTATTCAAGGCATGGATCTATTATTTAATAAAAATATTTGGAGTATTTTTTAACTATTTTATTCAAAAAATTTAATTACAAATAATCATTTCAACTCCTTTATTAGAGTGTATATTGATTATGTATTAAATTTATAATGAACAAGGAATCTATTTAGGGAGGCAATTAATAGTGGTATTATATTCAACTATATTTTAATTAAATTTTTCATTTTTTAATTAAAATGTCAATTGGAAAACCATTTTATCATTTTTTAGTATATGCCATTTTCATCTCAGAAAACATTTTGATTCTAACTCTAAAAGATATCACTTTCATTTAAACTTTCATAAGATTTTAGAAATGTTATAACTCTTTTTTATAATTATTCATTCTTTCAAACAAAAAATATAAAAGGAAAATTTTACATTTTCATTAAGAATGTAGTAAATATTTTGGATTATGGTAAATTTATTTTAGGAATGAAATATATTCATGAAGTCAATTATATAAATGGTATTATGGAATAATTCATTTTGATAATCATCCTTTAATAACAAAAAATTCATCCATGGTCTATTTTTATTAATTTTTAATTTGATATTCTATTAATAATTAACATCATGGGACTCATATAATATCTATTGAATTTTAATAAAATTAATATGTAAAATGTAATGTTGATAATGTAAATGATGATAGGAAAAATAGATGATTATTATTGAAAATGGAAATTAGATATTATATACTACCACATAAATAGATAATGATTTGTTGAAAAAGTATTTTATGTTATCATTTATAGAGTTAACATCATTTTTTGAATTATGGAATATATCCAAAATTTAGTTTTTATTTAATGAATAAGGAATTGTTTTTTTAAAAGAAATTTTATATGAAAATTCGTCTCATTTATCAAGTTTAAATATGTTACATGATGATGGTATTAACTTTTTTGGTATGTCATGATTAATAAAACAATATGAGACAAATTAGATGGATCGAGATACTCTTGGATTTTATTTCTCAATAAACTATAACTCAGGAAACGATAATAAGGTACTGCATGCATTGAGTATGCAAGTTCATTGAATTATGACCCAAATGATCATTAAGGGAGATCCTATGTTCATAGACCTCAAAAATATGGATATGGAAAATATTAATTAAGGGAATACATCACTCATTTTTCAAATGATTATAAACCTATATTTATTAGAATAGGAAGAAATTTCTCAACCTAATGAGAGTAACATTCAAATGAAAACTAATGCTATGAATAATGGGAAATTGGAAAACTTTATTAGAGAATATGGTGTTGTAGGATCTGTAATTATATTTTATGCTCCATATATAGATTATCTAATAAGGTAATTTTCTGATTAATATCATAGATTAAATTTATCTATATACTGTGGTATTACATTGATGCATTTTGATAAAATATATAATTTTTTTACAATTACAACAAGAAGAATATTATTGATTATCTAACTATAATATTTGGTATTCAACCATTTAATGATGTGAAGAATAATCATAGAGTAGAACCAAAACTTATTATTATTCATTTGTGTAAATGGGATGAAATTATAATGTAAATTGTTATAGGATAAAAAATATTCATAGATAGAATGATGCAATATGGGTTATTAGTGATCACCTAAACAAATATGCACATATCCTCACTATAATATTTGATTTACATCATGATAACATATGATGTATATATATTATTTATTTTAAGACACCGTGGAAACAATTATTAAAATTCTATCAGACCGAGATCCTCATTTTACATCGAAATATCTAAATTTCATCAAAAAGGATCCTATAACTAGGTTTCATTTGAGCACTTCCTACCATCCTCTAATGATGTAATGTCCGAAAGGACTATTAAAACCATCGACGATAATTTTAGGACATTCAAACATGATTTTCAAGGTATGTAGAATCATCATTTACCTTTGGTAGATTTTTTAAACAATAATACATTCCATTCACGTATTCAAATGGAACAGTATAAAGAATTATATTGTAGAATATATTTATACTCGAATTTGTTAGGATGATGTTGGTTCGAGGAAACTCATAGGACTAGAATGTGTTGAAGTGAATAAAACAAAGGTAAAGGATATTCTAGAACACATTAAATAATCTCAAAGTATGAAAAAGATTTATATCAATACGAAAAGGACTTATTATGAATTCCAATTAGAATATTACATTTTATGTAACACATCCCCATTGAAGGATGTTACAAGGTTTGGTAAGAAAGGGAAATGTATCCCCATGTATATTATAACAACTAAAATTTTTGAAACAATTTTAGGTATTTCATATCATTTGGTAATGACATGAAATATATCAAAAGTACACGATGTGATCCATATTTTAATGATCTATGATTTTACTAAAATCCATAAGAAACTATAAATTTTTCATTTTTTGGAAGGAATAATTTTAAACCATGTTTCAGAATGAAGTTCCTAGAGTTGGATCATTTCAAAGTAATATTTTTGGACATGTGTGAAGGCCTGAAATTTTTTTTGGACTACCTTGTAATTACGGGACCACCATACCCATAATTTTTATGGTTATTGAAGGCTCTATAGGGCACATGGGTTTTTTAAAACCATGTGTCCCAAAATAGAAAACCATGTAGCTATTTTTAGTTCATTTGTGGCTATCGCGCGGGTTGCACATAGTTTACCAACCTATGTTCCTATCCCACATGATTAGTGGTAGAGGAAGAACCTCGACACTATTCACCACATGGTTTGGGGATAGATAGGAAACAATGTAGTGTGACCTAGGTTCCTAGTAAAGGCCGCATAGTTGGCGCATCATTTTATAAATTGCGCATCCCAAACCATGCATTATACTCTATATTAAAAAATTGAATTTTATTTAATAAAAAATAAAAATTATACATAAAACCAAATACCCCATTTCTCATAATCCCTATATGGGATGCACACAGCGCCCATAGACCCATCTCAACTTGCGTGACCCACCTCTCTGGATATCCCTCATTCATCAATTTTCAATTTATTTCATCATATTTCTGTATTGATCCATCAAAGTTTTGTTAACTCTTCCTTATAATGTCCATTTCATGGACTATTTTTGGTCCATCCTCTGCTCAATGTGGTTCAGATAAATTCTAGGTCAAATGGGTGATCCATTTTTGTTGTTTCCATTGTTATTATTGTATGAAACATAATCCTTATGTCATGTTTGTGCATATTCTGATATACTGCACTAAAGGAGAAGCAGTTTGTGTTGTTTCAGTTCACCACCACCATTTGAGGTGTGGTTATTTATCCATTTTTTGTCTTATCACCTTCTATATTATGGTCATTAATTTTTATTGGGTTCCTAGTAATTAATTTTTAGTGCATTGGACACTATTTTGTGGTTTTGAGACACTTGTTTTAAGGAGAATTTCCTGCATAAGAATAGATAAGTATATATATATATAGTCTATTCCCATATGTGTAAACTCATCCATGGCAATGAATATATATGTATGGGACTTGGTTTTTCTATGTATATATATGAAATGAATTCACATGTGATTTTAGATGAGTATATGTGTATAATAATATTTGTATGGATCCCGTATGACATGTGCATGGACATTTGTATGTGTGCATAGGTGATATGTGTCCTTATATGTATATGACCATGCATTTTTTTGGGGATGTGGAAACTTCTAGTAAGAAAGCATCATGATATGAAATATTCCACTTGGTTCTAACCTGAGGTATGATTCCTTTCAATTCCATTTAATTTTACTAATGCATTATTTAATTTTTTATTGAACCTTCTTTAGTTCGTAATTAATACAGTGTGTTTAGAATACATGATTTCATTGACAAAGTTAATGAAATTTTAAATATGATATATGATTGTGTGATAATAATGTCATGATTTTATAACAAAACCCATAAAATAGTGGTGTAATACCTTCAAGATAAAAATAGAGGATAGGCATTTAATATTTCTTAGCTCATTGCATTGAATCTTTCTTATTGGGATTACTTTTTTTGCAATGGATTGTTTATGGCCATCAAATTTGTTTTAAATTGAATGACCTTCCTTATAATTGGAAGTTATCATGTAGGTCAACCTTATTTTTATGACATCATTACATGTAATTTGATCTATATACATGGTATTTCAAGGAATAAAATATTTAAATTAGTTAAATGGAAGAGCCTATTTATTTTAGCTTTCTTTATAAAGGTAATTGTCCTTGTAGGTAACTTCACATCCAAATTTTGGCTTTCCGTAGGATCTTCTATGGGACATCCCACTTCAACGTCCATTTTTTCTAATTAAACATATCCAAATGTATCGAATGTTCTGGATAAATAGGATGGTTACCTCCTACCATTATTATGTTTAATTGAAAATAATTATAGAATTATGATATATTTATTACATTATTAATATATATATGGTTATGGAAATGAAAATGTGGTATTTTCTTATGTATTATATTATAAATGTCACAATGGTTGTAATGGGATGACATAAATGTGAATAAAGGGAAGTGTTATCCCATTTATTGCATCATAAATGAGATTATTTCTGCTTTCTAATTGATCTATGTATATTTATTAATGGGGGGAATTCATACCCCATCCCAGTAATATATATGTGTATGGGTGGGAATCCATTTTATGCCATGTTTATTATATAAATGTTTATGGTTGGTAGGCATTAATAACCCATTATAGCTATATAATAATTTCTGGATAAGAGGAATTCCTACCACATGACAAATATATGACTGTTTATGGATTGGTGGAATCATTACCCCTTGTCTTCTATATAATATTTTATGTATGGGAGGAATTTTTACCGCATTTTAGCTATTTATATATTGGTATGGATGGGATGAATTCTTACACAATTCTAGTTATGTTATATATATAAATATGTTGAAATGATTCGACTCATATTCTGGATTTGAGACGTAGCAGGTATATCCATCAGGTGTCCCATAGGAACAAGTATGTTTAGTTATTTAATCATTATTTCAATTCAGTCATTATTTCTCTATGACGACACACTATTAGATATATATATTGGATGGTCGAGAAAGGGAATGACATTGTGGGTTCTTGCATAATTTGATTTTATCTCACATACTTTCCATGTACCATTGTTACCCGAGTAGACCATATATTTGTAGGATCGAGGATGGGTTCTATATTATTGTACCGTAGAGATTGGAGCAATGGACTGAGCTAGAGGTCGGTATTCTCATGGGGAAAACATTTCAGACTAAAATCATTTATTTATATTTTTACTATTGTCAAAAAATGATCTTTTTTAAAAATTTAATTAAGGTATCAAAGACATGACATTATTTCATATCTTGTATAAACTAGAAATGTACACTTTTATGAAATTGAATATATTATTATTCTCCTACACTCTTATCTATTTATTTAAAAAATCAATTTTCATTTTCTATTTATATAATGTTATACAATATTGAAATATCTAATTTGAGGGTATAGTATCCCAACTATCACTTATTTAGACCCTCACTGTTAGTCATAAGACTCCGGTGTATGGGGAGACACCATTGAGGCCTTGCCACCCTTCACATCAACTACTAGTCTAATGGTATGTTGTGTAAGGACATTGAAAAGTGGTATCATAGGCTAAATGATTTCTTTTTTTTAACTATTTTGGGTCTGTATACAATAAAGTATGAATGTGACAGCTCTAGGTTAATAGTCTTTCCTGGGACTGAACACCCTTGGTATGGGAAATGACCAAGTGGATAGGGATGTGAATTGACTTTCATGTTGGTCCATCCTATAGTTGGTTGATATTTCACCTAGAGTGACTAGAGTAATTTCCACTATATATTGATTTAGGAGTTTATGGTATTTTTACCGTTATCCTAGTTCATCATGGACGAATCATAATAGGCACATATTAATTCTCAGGTCAAGCATAGTTCTATTCCATGTAGATTCATGTATGGGTTTTCTACTGATTTGACTGTGTGCCTGGAAAGTTCTGTCATGCATAACATGCCTTTCCTTATTATATTCTATGATTTCTCCTTATATAACATGTTCTTCCAATATAAATATGATTTTTTCTTAATAGAATGTGCTTCTATGTTCCTTTCTTGGGATATCATACTTGTACTTTGTCGATATATGTAAATGGTTGTGACTACGATGAGTGACAATTATCTTTTGTAAGGTGTTTGTGATCTTAATAACTATGAAAAAGAAACATGTGTATTCGAACCCTTGTAAACGACAATTAAAATTAAGAAGTGTTATGGTAAATTTCTTTTGACTAAAGGGAGACAAATTCCAAAATGTGAAGTGTGTGGACGCTTTATTGGTTCGTAGGTGTCCGCCCTTATAATTGGAAGTTTGTTTATGATGATGTTAGATTTTTAATTATATTTTTTTCAATTATTGGGAGACAATTTTGAATCCATGAAGTGTATGGGTTCTTCATGAGTTTTATAATGGAAACCTATTTTGTAAAAATTTCTATCTAGGGATATGTTATATTGTAAAATTCCTATAAATTTGAAAGTTGTGTTGTTTTTTAATCTGCAATTAAATTTGTAAACTATTAAATTGTAAAAATAAACCCAAGAGGGATAGTTGTGTAATGTTTTTATGAGATGAAATGATATGGCTATTTGAAACATTTATATTTCAGAAGCTACTATTGGGATGCATTCTAGTGAACCAAGGTCGGCTCGGTGGGAAATTTGTTGGTTTTCTTTCATATTAAAATGAATTTTATGAAAATTTTATTAGTAAAGGGAGAATTTTAGAAAATGATTAAATTTTTTTGAATGTATTTTTTCAAAAACATGCCTATTTTTTCCATGGTGTCTTTGTTAATAATCATGTACCTTTTGTTTTTGTTTTGAAAAAATATGCCTAATTTTTGGATTGAATAATTAAATGAATAAATATAAAATGTGTTAAAATGAAAAAGGACTGTAAATCAAACATATATTGGTGTCCACTTTTTGAAACCATGATATAAGGGAAGTTTTATTTTCTCCCTCGTTTTTCTATGTAATGGAATTGTGAGATGTATCCATATGTGTTTTTCCATTAGTAATGAATTTGTGATTGTCTTTGATCCTAGTTACTTCTATTGGAGTGACCTCATTATGGGTCAAATATCTCTGCTTTTTATGTTTCTAGTCTATGGTAGGTAGCACCCATAGTTTTTCAATGACATTCTAAATGTAATGGTCTTTACAAAGATTGATTTCATTCAGGTTTCTTTTTCCATAGTATGGATTTTACCTTTCTAGATGACATTGTTATTTAGATGGGTCTACATGATTTTTCATGCATTTTTTGGGAATGAGCATTGAGGAATTCTATGTATTAGTTACATAGAAACGACTCTAGAATGGTAATATGTTTAATAGGTCGCATGATGATTTCTTATTCTTAGTAATGGATGAAATGGTATTGCATCATCCAGGGTAATGAATATATGGTGAAATATTAATATAAAATAAATTTCTAATACTATTGAATTTAATCTTAGTCCATCTCCATGTAGAGTGGCATGAGAATTAAGGAATTATGTTTATCACATTTATTGGTATATTGTTCTATATGAACCATGTGTTTTGACATTCCAGACACATTTTTTTTGAATTTTCTAATGATTCGACATAAGTGAGTGTGTATCGGAGGAGGGAAACCTATAATATTATAGTGGTTTTGTCTTAGTGGTCATCTGAGTGCTTAATTTATCTTTTATATTGATTATTAGTACACTCTTAATGTGTGGACATTCATTTTTGTTCTAGTTAAATTGTCCTTCTGAGTAGATGGAGAAAAACATCAGAGGTCCATTGGGAAATGTTATGTTTTACATAATTCCAAGGAGGCTTTCATTTCAAAATCATGTTGGTTATTTATTGGTAGCATGAAATTGATATGGTTGGTTGTGTTAAATCCTTGTGAAGGACTGTTGATCTTGGATGGGATTTGGTTATTATATATTGAATGATTAGAGGATGCCTCAGGTGGTAAGGCCTTGTGATCGGCTAATGATGGGGTGTTAGCAGGTGAAACCAATTTTCCACTATAAAGTCAACATGTTGTGGATCAACTATTCTTCCTTACCTTAAGTGGGAATGTTTGATTGGAAACTATTAAAATCTTCTTTTTGTACTATTCGATGTGATGAGAATGTACCCTATCATGACAATGTACTAGATACAATAAGATATTGTATGTCTTACACTACACTAATTCCTTAAAATATGATGATCTTATTAGGTAGATCTATTTCAGTGTGGCATAAATGATGTTTGGTAACTTTCATGTTTTGTCAACAATGTCACCAGATGTTGAGGATTTCCATTTATGGATGTGATCATAATGAGTGTTATATGCCTTTAGAGGAATTCACTGTGGTTCTAGTTGGAATATATTTTCCTTATAAGTCGAGAGTTCTTATAAATTGTAGGGTCTTTATCAACTTTGGGTTTTTTGCATAATGTTTACGGTTGCAGAAGGATAGTTTTCAAGAAATTTGTTAGGTGGAGAGGAGTGTGGGTTGTGTTGGCTGGTACATTTCATGAAATGATGGACCAATTTGGTTTTTGAGGTTGATGGAGATAAATCACTTTAACTATTTTTAGGAATCACATTAGAGGCATAATTATAACTCTTAGAGGTTTTCTTACAAGGTAATTACAATGGTGGGTTTAACCGTCGTATGGCTTTGGCTGCATAAAGTTAATGCTAAGGTTGGTAGTACATTTGGATATACACCTGATGCGACAAAAATTTGAACATGTCTCTAACTAAATGAGATCTAATAGGATTCGTTTGGGTGTTTATGTTGGGAAATGAGTGTTAGAATAGGTGGTAGTAACTTATGTGTTGTTTGTTTAAATGAATTCATTGAGGTGAGATGGGAATTTGGAAATTAAACATAAATGTCTAAGTAATGATTTACTACCCTAGTTATTAAGGTTGTTTTTCTATTATTCCTAAAGGATTCTTGTGGGAAGATAACCTCTAAGGTGTGGTGGTTATAATGATTCATGTTTTTAACCAGACTAAAATCCAAATGAATGTCGATCTATTTCATTTGTTAGATATATTGTTTTTTAAAAATATATTTGAAATTATGTTTTATGATTTGGTACCTTTTAAAGTGAGGTTTTTGTCATGTGTTAAGACCTAAAATGTTTCTAGGGTGTCCCAAAGAGTTTCAAGATTGTTGGATCCAAAAAAATATGGTTTTAAAATGAAGTAGAGGGTGCACAGTTTGTTAGAAACTGTTCAGTCCACTGTAGAAAACACTGTGATATGTTTTTGGTGGTTAGTGGCGATTATATGAGCAACCCATGGTTTACCAGACGGTCCAACTAGTCTACATGGTTAGTGGTAGTGTAATTACATCAACAGATATGACCACATAGTTTGTGCATGGTAGGGAAACCATGTGGCATGCCGCAAGTTCCAAATTATGGGCGCACAGTTGGCACATGATTTTCTAAACTGTGTAGCCCAAATAGAGTGTGATAACCTATTTAAAAAAATTAACATTATTTTATTAAAATTGAAAATGAATACAAAAATCCTAATACCACATTTCTAATCTTCTTTATATGTGATGCACACCCATCCAAACTCCCCCTCTCGATGTGCATGACCCCACTCTCGGAATCTACCTCGTTATTAAGATTTTACAATGATTTCATTGCATCGATCAATTTCTAAATCAAGGAGTTGTTCTCTCTTCCTTACCCACTCCATTTCATGTTCACTTTTTTGGGTCATTCATTACTCAATGAGGTTCTGTTGAACCCTATCTCATATGGGTGATATTTTTTTTCTTATTTCTATAGTTTTTAGGTTAATTAACGATTGCTCATGTCATGTTCATGTGTATTCTATCAACCATCACTGAAGAAGATGTGGTACAGGTCATTTCAGTTCACCACTTACATAAGAGGTATTGTTTTATATTTATTTCTTGGATTCACAAATAATCTTTTGTTAAAGTTGGAATCTCACAATGACTTAATTCTAGATACAAATAACAAAAAATACAAACATCACCAAATATAAGAAGTGCCAAAACATAGTTATCAAAAAACATGAATCTTGAAGATATAAATTCCAAAACAATTCACACATCAAATCCCGTGAATTGTGTCACCTCACCATACACATCTTACCACTATTTATTTTTCCAAAACGTCACTAAATTCACATCATTCGTCCCCATAGTCATCAACACCTTGGATCATCACTATAGACTACAAAGAAGAAAACACTGCAGTTGAGAAATATATCAATGTCAACACCATCATAGTCTTCCACATCGATGTCGTAGTCTCTAATCACTAACGAAGAAAACATAAACAACAACATGAAGATTCCATGGGTAAAATACCTAGACGTCGAAACCTTCGTCATAACCAAACATGAAAACCCATTGGCGATGTCTAAGAAGACCATTAGAACCCACCAAAACTAGTGTGATAGAACCCAAATGTCCAGGAAAAACTATCAAGGTACCCATAGAGCTAGGTATCATAGCCACAGAGAACCAATAATCAAAATACCTGCCACATAACACACCAATCTAGTGAGATGAACCAAATATACATAACTATCATCCTTATAGGGCCTACATTGATGAGGTAACCATGAGACACCATACTAATCGAAATCATACCACATATCACTGGGGAGGACACCCTGCAGTTTTCTTCGAAGACAAAGGTGGATACTAGGTGCCAGAGTATAGAAACTGGCGGTCAAACTTCACGAAGGATCCCAACATTGAGACTCAAATACAAACAGTTAAACAAACTGAAAAAACACTAAAATGGATAACTAGTGAGATTTAAACCCTAAATGAAATCTTGGATTGAAACCCTAAGTAGAACCCAAATAGACTATGAGACAATAGTGGATTACATCAACATAAAAATAGTTGAAAATCTATTACATCCTCAAAAATCCCAAACAAATCAAGGAAACATGCACTTACAACAACGATAGGGTTGGGAATGATAGTCCTGAGCAGCATGGTAGGAGTGTGATGGAAGAAAAAAACTCAATAGTTCTATATAGAACAAACCTAGAGAGAGGAATAACAGAAGAGTGGAGAAACT
The DNA here is from genome assembly GCA_963277665.1 of Viscum album. Taxonomy (NCBI): domain Eukaryota; kingdom Viridiplantae; phylum Streptophyta; class Magnoliopsida; order Santalales; family Viscaceae; genus Viscum; species Viscum album. The sequence goes on along the minus strand of OY728136.1, from coordinate 894,807,357 downwards.
AATATAAGAAACCCATAAGGGAGAGAAACCATAAGGGGTATGCGGAGAAGATAACCTAAAGAGAGGTGTGACTAGAAATTAGAAGGAGGAAAATGGTTGGCCACCACTGAGGAGGGAACGAAACCCTTAGAGGTTGATGTTATGTCGAGTTCCCAAAGGTGGTCATAAGGCGAGTATGGTACCAACATTTAAATATAATAAAAACCTTGGTCATTTAAATGTTTTCAAGTGATTTTTAATTATTTTTTCTCCTACACCCTACCTTGTGGTTTTGAGTCTCTAGTTATATGGTGACTTTCTAGTGTATTCATATGTATGTATATATTTATTTATATATAGTTTCCTCCATTAGGTGTATATTCATTCAGGGCAGTTAATATATATATTTCTGGATAGATGAGCCTATGAATTTATATGAAAATTGATACCGAATAGAGTGGATAAGAGTATATATATATAATAACATATTTAAGGATCCCCTTGCACATTTTCATGGCCATGAAGATGTTTTCATTGGTGATAAGTGTCCTTATATGTATGTGAAGGTTCATCTGCTGAATGGAGGAAATAGAAGAATCAATTTAGAATGTGTCAAGATCCAAAAATGTTTGGCATGGTTCCACTATGAGTTAATATCCATTTCCATTCCCTTTAATTTGATTAATTCATTAGCTAATTGATTATTACCACATACATGGTTCTTAATTAAAGAAGTATGTTTAAGATAACTGCTTCATTTGATAAATATAATGATATTTTTAAAATGATATATGATTACTTGATAATAATGTCATGATTTTACATTAAAAAACCTGCAACTGAGATTCTCCTCCTGTATGAAAAATTTTAGATGATACAATTTTATACTGTCTTAGTTCATTGCATTGATGAATCCTTATGATTTTTCATGGGTTTGTAATAGACTATTTAGGGCTTTGTCTTTCCTTTTTAATTGAGTTGTATTCCTTATGAATTGAAGTTACCATATAGGAATATTCCTTCTTTTTATGACACAAATCTTTTTTTGGATTCATAAACATGGTATTGACTTGAGTAAATGAATTAAAATAGCTAAATAGAAGATTAAATGCATGTTAACGTTCTCTAGAAATATAATTGGCCATGTAGGTAATTCTCCCACAAAATGATGGAATCCCTTATGTTTTCCTATGAGACATACCACTTGATCATCCAGTTTTTGTAATTGAATGCATCCAAATAGATTGAACGGTCTATACATATAGGATGGTTACCCCATTCCATTATAATGTTCAATTGAATAACATAAGTGAATAATGCAATATGTTTTATATGTTGAGTATATACATGGATATTGAATTGAATAAGATGTGACTCCTTAAGTATTATATTATAAATCTCTCAATTAATATAATATGATGATATAAATGTGAATCATGAGAATAACTTTACCAAGGATTCTATCAAAAATGTTATGATGTCTGTTTTCTAGTTGAGCTCTGCATGTGTTTGGATGTGAGGAATTCCGACCCCAAGCTAGTTAAAAATATATTTATGAGAGGGAGGAAATTTTACCCCATGGTAGTTATATAAATGTTTTTTGGTGGGAAGACTTATTGACCATTTCTAAATATATAATTTTTTATAAATGGGAGGCATTCAAATCCCATTATATTTATATAATCATTTACAGAAGAGAGGCATTCATACACTATTCCAGCTTAATAATCATTTAGGGATGGGAGGAATTCTTAGCCCTTTCTATATATATATATGGATAATTATGGGAGAAATTTTTACCCCATCGCATTATTGATATATAAATACATATTTTTACATGATCAGACTCTTATTCATGATAAAACTTAATGTATATATATCCTCCAAGGGTCCCATAAGAAAAAAAACAAGTACTTTTAATCATTATTTCAGTTATGCCATTATTTTTCTATTCATGAACATTGTTAAATAAAAATTTCACTATTGGGTTGGAGCTTGACGACATTGGTTCCGCCCTTTAATGATTTTATCTCACAACCTTCTCGGGTACCGTTGGTACCTGAGAAGACCTTATATTTGCATGATCTAGGTTTCATATTGTATTTCTTGAACCTGGGAGTTATGATTAAAGGACTGAGCTATGGCATGAGATTCTCATGTATATCCCCATTGGAATTAGTATTCATTTATTTATCGTTGTACTATTGCGATTTTTATATTATTTTATTACTACATCAAATTATTTATCAGTAACATTTCATGGATTAATCTATTGTATAAATTGGCATTGGAAACATTTATTGAATTGATTATATTATTCCGCCTATTCCCTATTATCTATTTATTTACAGATTTAATTATTTTTTCTATTTATATTATGTTATACCATTGTTAAATCTCTGATATAATGGTATAGTCTCTACACTATCAGCTCTTGATATCCTCGGTGCTAGTCGACAACCTCTAGAATATGACGATACACGCTTGAGGCCTTGTGACCCACCGGTCGAGATTTTAGTTTAATAGTAAGATAGGTCAAGATGTTAAACATATATCCTTGTTATGGATGTACATGCTAGGAATAAGGCATGTTCTCACATATGATGAATTAGAATTTGAACATTGTCTATAATACAGTGAATAAACAATATTGAATCATGATACTAGATAGAATGTTTTGAGGAATAAAAAACCTTTCTGGAGAAGGTACATTAACGAAATCATAAAATTAATGATAAAAATGGGAACAAGATGATGGTATGAAGATAAAACAACATCATCATTTTATAATTTAATATGCATGAAATTTTTATGGAAAATATTTTTATGAGGAAATTCCATTACCCTATAGAATAATAAAATGTATTTCTTTTAGAATAAATTTAATTTCATCAATATTATGCATTTTACGAAATAGTAGGTTTAAACTAATCATGATAAAATGTTAATTTTATTTATACATTACAATGATAACATGTCCATTAAATTAATGTATCTTAATAAATATAAAAAAACATGAAAATTTTATTTAAAAATCATTTATTTTATAACATTGTATTATACATAAATTGAATAATCATAAAAAATAAAAATGAACTTCATTTTGAAGAAAAATTTATTTTTTTAGATGACGGTATATTCCATAATTTAAATATTATTATCACCACTTATTGAAAATTTATATGATGAAATGATCAAGGTTTTTGAAATCAACATATGAAATTTATTTTAGGATGATATTTTAGGATATCTCTAAAACAATTATTATTTTATGAATAGTGAAAAATACAAAATTATAATTTAAGAATCTATTTTCTATTAAATTACTTATAAAATTTAATTATATATTAAAATAATTTTAATTAAGAATTATTTATATTGTAAATATCCATTAATCCATTTTAGGTAATTTGAATCATTATGTACTAAATATTTATATAAAAACAACTTAATCTTTTCATCATTCAATCATTACAAATATGTGTTCTCGTTGTTCCTTCATGATTAATTTAAATTTAAATTTTTTATTAATGGGAATGGAATTTGGAATAATTTATTTCATATTTTTTATCTAGAAAAGATATATTATATAATAAGGTCAACTTAATTTTTGACAATTTTAATAGTAAAAAATAAATATTATTTATCACGGTGAAGATACAAATGGATTTCTCTGAGGATTAAACTAGACATATATGGGTTAAAGTTACCTTAAATGTTTTCTAAAATATATTTTCTATAATTATTTACACTCTATATTCATTATGACTATATAAAATTACATTTTTCACTTTAATAAAGTGAAAATATTTGTTATACATTTTTCATTCTAAAAAATTAATAGTGACCCACTCACCTAAATCGTAAAATGAATCCGAATATTGTCTAGTATTAAAACCATAATACACTTTTGGTTAAAAATATTACATCCCATATAACATACAATCATAAATCCATTCATCATTGAATATTTATTTTTCACATAAAGGCATCATAGGAGGGATTTTCATGAAAACATACAGTGGTTAACCAAAGAAAATGAAACAAATTTCAATGAGTAATTCTATTTTATATCATCCTACACCACATTAATTAATTATTAATTAATTATTAATTAATTATGATATGATAAAAGTAGAATTTTATTAAAATGATATTTTTTTTATTTTATGAACATCACCTATATCCGTCCCCACATCCATTAAATAGGTTATGAAATCATCAATATTGTGTAGAGGACTACAACCTCGTTAATCGATGTCATTATTTTCTCAATTAGCACCTATCATAGATGGGTATGAATATTAATATATAGTTTATATATGATATTTTAAGAATAATTATACATATAGATTCATTATACCATCTATAAAAACTATAGTTATCATTTTTAGAGTATAGGAAAATGATGCTCTTGTGTACGACAGACTACCACCTCGAGAAGTGATAATAATAATCCTTCATTGACTCTCTACATGGAAGGTGATATAAAAACATTCAATATATCCATGAACAAAAATGATATATATTGAATTTTTATCATTATTAGAAGATAATGAATAATGTTTTCCCTTCCACTCTCTAAAATATGATAACATTGTTTGTGTACATCCGGATTAGAACCATTAAGAAGTTATATGACTCTCTTTTCATCACCCTGTATCATGAATGATATATATAAGAAAATATTAAGAAATAATATGGTATTTATGATATTATTATAATTATATAATGAAAAAATATTATATACCCCCTTTTATAAAGTTCATATAAAAATTAAAATTTTATGCATGTGTACGAATGACCTACCATCATCCTTATTATAACGTAGTAAATTTTTCATAAAAATAATTAATTATTAGCTTCAGAAAGTATAATTGTTTTAAAAATTTTACATTTTTTTCATTTTTTTCTTATTTATAAGAAATATTTATATAATACACAAAAAACTCACAACTTTTATGAAAACGAATGAATGATAAAACAAGGCAATTTACACCTGAAATAATGAAAATAATGAAATATTATTAATGAAAAGAATTCAAGATATTATAAAAGGATAAAATATGAAATTATTTATATTAACATGGTTATTTTATAATTTTAAAATATGTTTAAAACAATAATAAATGATGATAAATAACATTAAACCAAAAGGATGGGTGTGAAAGGGGATTTGATCTCATTTTACATTACATTGTGTATTATTTGTTATTGTGCACAAATTTAAAATTATGAGGTGTATACAAATACACGTTGACTTGTAATATCATGACTTATTCAAAATCTATAGTATATTATGTTTCACTTGGAATCATTTCATCCAATGGGGATTTCGTATAAAAATTACAATGTGGGTAAAGTTATTGTACAATCTTACCTTATTTTTTGACTGTTAAATTTCCCTTGAAAAATTATCATTCATTATTAATTTTTAATTAGAAATTAAATTTCTATTAAATACCCATATTTTTTAAGATTTATTTTATTATTTCCAAAAATATATACCATTATTAAATTTGGTGTTTACTTTGAATGTTATTTGATTAATGGAGGAAATGTTGATAAATCTATATCCTATACTCAATACAGTTATTTGATGAAATAGAACATTGATTAATATAATATAATGATTATTAAAACTATAAGGAATGTTATAAAATTTCTGATATGGGTGGTTCATGGTTATAGATATACCCTCGAATCATCAGTAGGTCACATGAGACAAAAAACATTTACAAATTAAATTGGTTTCTACATGTATTTTTAAAACAATTTGTGAATGGTATTAATTATATATGTATCATGATCCTATGACATGATGTATAATAATTTATTAGATCCATCCTTGAAAATTCATATATTTTTATTTTCAATTATATTTTCACAATTTTATTTTCTGTGTATTCATTTTATTCATAGATATTGAATAAATGTGGATTGTTTTATGTTATCTATCATTCCAAATTAATTATTATTTTTCATATCATGATTGTAATGATAATTAAATAAAATTTGTTTTATGTTGATTCAAAAACCATGTAGATTATTATTACGGAATCATGATAACATATGTTGGAAAAAACCAATACTATGATTTTTAGATTTCCCATTTTTTCCCTTTACATAGGATATGAAGAAAAATTTTATGAAATAGTTTTCAACGATGTAGTTCATTTTATTTTATTTATTATCAATTTTTATTTTCTATTAATAATTTATTAAGGGTATCATGTATGTATATTATTCTACAAAATATATAAACTAATATGTCCTTGAATATTTTTCCATTTCAATCTATTCAGATTTAATAATGTAGGACACCTGATTCGTGCTTCTAGGGTTGGGGTAATTATAGGATATAAAACATGTATATCATTAGAGTCACAACCTAATAGTATGATTTGGTCAATTATACATATTTGACTACACTATTACTGAAATATTCACCAATATATATTGTACAATACATATCCTTGCACAAACTAGTTTTTTTTTCCTTCTAAAAAAACTGTGTTTTAGTATAGCAAAGTCAACACGTAGTGTGTATAAAATGAACTACATGTTATTTACTATATGGTGCGTCATGTATTTCATGACATGTCTATCTTAATTTTACATAGATACACAACATATCCTTTCTGTAACACTCCAAGATTCAGTGTATACCATACATAAGCCTCAACACCTCAAGATGAAATCCTTCTTCATCTGCCATATATTGTTAATATTTTTGAAAACATATATAACTTTAATGAAGAATATTTATATGATGAAAAAAAATTAAAAACTCTACATTATATAATGAATATATTATAATAAAAAACTAATATAAATTATGAATAAACCATAATTGAATAATATATATATATATTTTATCATGCCACCACGCTAATACCTTTTGATGATTTTCGGCATAGCGAAAGAACTGATTTGGAATAAAAAACCGTTATTTTTTCAAAGTTTATTTAAAAAATTTATGAATATTAATAATAATTTCCATGAACAATGAAATAAATTACATGTTTAATTGAATATAAAATGTAACAATAATGTGTGTATATTCTCATATACAATTTATAATTTATTTATAATATTAAATATTTATGATTCAGTGATTTTTCTTCATTATAAATTATTGGGTGAAGTTATCTTCTTATAACATAAATTTGTTATATAAATAAAGGGTATATTTACACTAGATATAATCTACACATATATCATGACCCTCTAACCATAGTTTTATAATCCAATAGATGACTGTTATGATATATCTAATGAGTATGAAAGTTGTTGTTGATAACAACTTAAAACTTCAAGGTTATAAGAATTTTATCGGGAGGATATTGAGAATTTTATTGCATTGTTTTTATATTTTTTTCATTTCTCCCAATCCATTAAGAGAATTCCATAATGAATATATTATTAAAAATGATATAATGTGGGTAGGGTTCTGAAAATATCATAAAAAGGCTTCAAAAATGCATGTATATGAAAATAATAATTGAAAATGGACTTTATTGTGTTATTAACCCCCAAAAACCCCATGTATAAAAAATTACAATATTTTATTATTGAATAATCATTCACTAAACTAAAATATAAAATATATAATATTTTTTTTGAGAAAATAATTTTTAATTTTTTAAGAAAATGATTACTATATAATAAATCTCAGTCTAATATTCTACAACAATTTTTATCTGACCTTTAATTATTACTGCATAACTATTTAAATATATATCAGAGAATTATTCTCTAAAAATTAATAAATTTTATATACATAAATTAATGAATAAATATATATTATTTAATCACATTAATAAATAAATAAATAATTATTACCTGTTTAATGAACTAGAATTAATTAATTTTAAATATTCATAATTTTTTTTAAATAATTACATGGAGAATAAATATTTATTAACTATTCAACAAACATATATATAATCTAAAATAATTGGGGATTGAATATTTTCTTATAAATTATCATGATTAATTTTTAAACCAACTATGATATTTTTATTTATCAACTATATTAAATTCACAAGTAATTCACCAAGGTTATTAATACACTTAATGTGTGACTCTCTATGACCCATTATCTCTAGAATTAGGCTACAACACCCAATCACAAGGGATATAATATTGAATCATGCTAAGTATCTAAGAGATTAATATGTTAGTGTCAAAATGAAAAACATCCTCTTTTGAATGTTAAATGTGTAATATATTAAATTTATCTAAATATCGTTAATCAAGTAGGTTTAATAGTTGTGTCGTTAACTGATATTCTTTTTTCACATTCATTGAATTTTGTAAAATTAATTCACATATAGAATGGTATTATCATGGACATAGTTAGATAGTTCAATTCCCATTAAAGGGACTTATATATCATATTATATTATAGAACATTAGAGGAAAATTAATTCTAGAATTATTCTTTAATACAATATCACTATTGATACACCCAAAATATCCAACTTCCTAAAAATATATAATATCAAGGTTTTGGTGAGTATATACATTAAAAAACCCATGAAATTATATAATAAAAATCATAAAAACTAATGATCTTGTGTATTTTTGTAGAAAAGTGGACCTAATGAAACTTTTTAAAGAGGATTTCCTCATTGGTGTGTCATGTTCTCATAATCATTTCCACAGATGATTACAAAGGGAATACAAAATGAGAATGTTTCTTAACGTTTTATGGGTATCCATTATTGATACCCTATATCACATTTTTCCATTGAAATGCTATAATTTCCCATAGAACACATATTAAAAAATACTACGGTCACACATTTTTGTTCTCATCATTGTGTGGAACTATTGAGACCTTTCCGTGCGACATGAAGCAATTAGATAATATCCCTTAATATAACACACAGATGAACAATCATGATGGTTAAGTCATTAATAATATTTAAAAAATAAGAAAAAAGTAATCATAAATTATATATAAGATGGTTATTGGGGACCAACTCCAATAATATAATGGGATTATATATATATATATATAAAATTTGATTTATTGAAAAAAATCATATATTTAAATAGAAAAAATATATTCAAATATATATTTATATATATGGATTCAAATTAAAAAATAAATAATAAGTGAGGTGTGGGAAGTTTCACTCCATTATTTTATTTTAAAAAGTTTGATGATGCGAAACACATAAATTTTAATGGAAATTTAAAAGTGTTATATGTTATAATATCATGTAATAGAAGTAATTTTTTTAAAATAATTATAATGATATGTCATATAGAATATGGGGTGTCATGCATGGAGTAAACATGATCACCATGGAATGATAAAAATATTAAAATAATAAAAATTTGGCAATCATGAATTATTTAATGAAATATAGCATTCAAATTATTTAGCAGATTAATAAAGGAATAAAATCATATGTTATGATTCTAAATAGGTAAATGATATTTGTGGTGTGGGAATTTAAACACAATAGTCCTGTAATTCACCTTAAAATTTAATTTTGAATGATTTATATCTAAATTTTTTTTCATTTAATATATATCATTGAATTATTATCAATGTGAAGTAATGGTTATTTATAGTTAAGAATAATATGTTCATTAATTCTCAATTTAAAAATAGAATATTGAAATTAAAATTTTATTGATGTATAAAAATACTAACACCAATTTTAAATATAAATTCGAGGAAAATTCCTTTTAGAAATGATCTTCCAGGTTTTGTGCTTTTGTCTATGTGAATGCATCAGCTCCTCAGGTCTCTATTTGAACTTGGTGAACCATGTTTTCATTCAATTAAATTCCTTCTATAGATAATGTATTATTATTGAGTAATATCTTGAGTATTTTTAGGGTCATAAATCTATTATGGACTTCATAGAGCATATGAGTTAACCAATTAGGTCATTGCATGAATATGTGGGGATATTTAGAAGAAATGAAACAAATTGGTGTAAAGATACTAAAAGTCTCAATAGTTCACACTTTAATGTGGAATGGAATATCATCATAAGGTAGGTTATTCCTATCATTTTGTCTCACATATATGAATATAATGTTGGTTGATGTGTCATAAAACCTGTTAAGTAAACCATTTTCAATACATACAGTCCGTAAATTTTATGCCTATTAAAACTAATGGATAATATTACCTTTATTGAACTCCAATTGTTAACTACGCCAAAAAAATGATCATTATCATCATCTTTATTGACTAATATCATCCTATATATCCAAAGATCTATAATTCTTATATCCATTCCAAATGTTATAAAACTAAATATTCTTGATTAGCAATTAGGCATGAAAAGTCATTATACTATATCTATAGGATATGTTGTTATGGTATAGTACATGGAGAGGGGTTTCGTATGAATTTATGAATATAAATTACCATTATTTTTTGTCAATAAATTTTTATTGTTTGGGTCTTAGGAAATGAATTATTTCATGTTCCCTTATTTATTTTATTTTTATATTGTTTTTTAAAATTAATGTTTTTTAGTTCTATTATTTTTTCTTTAATTTCAAATTTTGAGTGATATTATTATGACTAGGAAACTCTTGAATGACAATTATGTTGTATTTTCAGACCTATACCATAATTTGATAATTTAACATAAGTGTGATGTGTTACTGGAATTAATTTAAAATGGTAAATTTGGGATAGGGAATAAATATATTGAAAATTGATGCAACTCTTTATTATAATTTAATTAATTAATATAAAAATGAGGAAGATTTTATTTTTGATAATATAAAAAATCATAATTTTATACATGATGTCATATTTAAAACATGATATTATAATAAATGAATTTTAGAAAAAGAATTTAATTATATTTTTAAACATTTTAATTGAATATAATTTGATAATATTTGTTTAGAGAAAGAATATTAATAAGAATGGTATAAAAATATATTAATTGTATCATAAGTTATGATTTATGATAAGTAATATAGTTATTCAGAAATAATAAAATATTTACTTTTATTATTTGGATTATTAATAAGGATATATTAGTACAATACAGTTATAATATTTAGTAAAAGTATATGTATGATTACTTTAACCAGATTTATGTAAAGTGCATAATGTGTTTATGATTAGGTGGTAGTTTCATCCTGTATAATCCTACTTAATTTCTGTAATTATATCAATAATAAATCAACTATGATAGTGTTACTAAATAAACAATGAATAGTTTAGTAGTGGAATGGTGTATTAGTAACATTTATTTGTTATATAAAAATTATTTAATGATGAATATTAACATGAAATATTGTCATTGATATGACTAGTATCACATTTTCTTCTTATTATACATGTTTTTAATTATATACATTTATTTTTTGATTTAATGATTGTTTTATATTATTGCTATTCATTTGTCTACTTGATTGTCTATCTTTATTTGATATTGTAATTATGGGTTGTAATAACTCACGGTTAAAACATGTGAAACTAACATAGTGTTTAATGTATTAATCTAAAACATGAACACATATATTTATTTGATGTTGGATTGATTATTATGTTGTGTTTTTCCTATAATATCACTTTTTTATAAAACAATTCATGGATTTAGTGATGTGAATATATGGTGGATGATATAGTGGACGACGTAGGTAAATATTTTGGATTACCTATTATTATGATGTTAAAATTATGGTATAATTAGAATAGGTTTTGGAATAGGCTTGACGGTTTTCCTAAAAAAATATGGTTGCGATATTATAGTAGTGTATGGATATGGAATTATTATAAGATTGGGAAATTATTATTCTAGGTTTCATTTTAAATATGTTATGTCATTGTAAATTGAAATTCCCATTTTATTTTTCTGATAATGAAAATGATTAATGTTATAATAAAACTTTAGGTGATATAATTAATGTTTAATAATATATAAAGTATTGATTTTTTATTAGATTAACCCATTTTCTTTTATTTCTTAGTTAGTTCAGGAATGTGTATATAGACACATATATATCACATGGATATCAAATATATTAGAAATATGATCCTATTGACTACTCCCATGTTCCCACTTTTTAATAGTGTTATTGTATTTTTTTGAATGATAGAACAATGGAGATTACATATACTGTTGTTCGAGTAGCTATTATAGATCCTAGGATGTTTTATTTATTATGGTGTCCTGGAGGGGGTCGACTATGAAAATGTTTTATAGAATATATTAGATGAGAGATGTGATCGATTTTGTATTAAGGCAAAGGTGGGGCTTACAATAATTATTCTAGAGAACAGTTACATTTAACAAATTATATTGATGGAGTAGTGTATTTTCTAGAACAAAAATATTTATGGATCCTTATGATCTATACGAGAACATTAATTTCATTTAGAATATCTATGATATAGGTATAATTTCCCCTTATGATCCTTTATATGGGTCATGGTATCCAACTATCATTGTTTAAGAATAATAATTCCCTAATTGTATGGAATAAAAAATAATATGGGTTCATGAATCATTGTCATGGGTTTCATTTAAATTTATTTTTCGTTATTACTTATAATTAGTTTATCCATGCCATTATATATATTCATATATTGTATTATTTATAATTAAACATCCCTTTTAATACATACTAATGAAGATATTTCTTTTATATAAATACTAAAAAGTTATAATGTTTAATCATACATTCATAATATAATGTGTTAGATTGAAAAACCTAAAGTATATATGAATGTTAATTAAAAATATTATAAAAATTTAATAATATTTATGAAAAATTTGATCCAAATTATTACATGTAGTATGTTAATATATATTATTTATAATGAAATATTTTTATATTATTTTTTATCCCCAGATTGATTTTTATAGAAGATTGATGAATAATAATGCCTATGAGGATCAATAATTGATTAATATTGATAAAATTTAAAGGAAACATTTTATTCATCTTGTTTAAGTATAAATTAATTCATGTAATGCATATTACATTTTATGTTATATGAAAATAGTAATTTTAGAATTGATTGTGAAAAAATGGATGTGTAATGTATGTGTAAATTTAATTTCAAGGAATGATAGGTTTTTGAAATTATAAATTATGATTCATGTATCACTAAATTAAATGCCATTACGGATTCCCAAAATGTAAAATTCTTATAAATAATTATTGATCGTTGATTTAAATTTTTAATTAATGTGATATATATGAATTAATTACTATAAAAACCATGTACAAATTTTAAAAATTCCATAAAAAGTTATATTCACATATGATAAATCTTGTGATATGTTATTTTATTTACACTTTATTGAGAATGATGAATCATAATTCTAAACAATATTTATTTTGTTCCCATGATTTATATACCCTTGTGTTTATTAAATATAAATCATAAAAAACATAAGTTAATAAATTTATATACTTCTTGTATTATTATATAATAATTTATAATTATTATAAAATGAATGTTAGTATGTCATATACAAATTCCATAAATTATTATATATATCGATTGTTAAATATCAATTTTTGTGATTTTATCTCGATGATTAACAAGTAGAATCACCTATTGATAATGTGATTTCATTAATTGTCGATATGGATTCATAGGTAACTATTACACATTCTTCATTCAGGAGACATTTATATTCAATAATGAAAAAATAAACATGAATAAAAATATTTATGATATCATAAATTACTATTAAAACTCAAGTGGTTAGTTCATTATTTTTTCTATCAGAATTGTTATTATTTTATGAAAATTGTTATGAAGGCTTGGCAATATAATTTTATCAAATCATGTAATTTCTAGGAATATCCTTCAAATAGACTATATAGGTGTTCCAATATAGAAAAGCAGAGTCTTATCACATTACATTCAAATTATTATAAGAATTATTCTGTATGGAGTCAGTATTGGTTAAGTCATCCCCGTTCCTTTTGGTATAGAAACCCCATAATTAATAATTAATTTATTTCAATTCCAATTTATATTATCTCTATCATACAATATCATATATTGGTCATTAAAAGAATTTATAATACTGTTAACATTATTAGTTGTGATTCCTTTCATGATGTAAGATTCCCCATGGTCATGTGGTTGTAATTGTAAAGAACCATTGATGAAGGTGGAAATAATGATATATACTTTGATGAGTACATAATATCCATTCTAACTAGATTAATATGGAAATAATCCTCTAGGAAGTCTCATATTTAAATGTTTATTATTGAAAAATTTGATAAATTTTCATCAATTTTTTTTAAGATGACTGTAATGGTTTCCCAGTTATTGTATGGCCAATATGATCTAGTCCATAATATCTTGAATTTTTATTGGAAAAATTCTAGTTGAGTAAAGATTGAATTTGAGAGAGTTAAATGGTATAAAACCACTCTTATACACTCATGGTATATCATCCTAGATATATTTTATGTAAAATCCAATGATAACCCAAATTTCATTGATTCATTATTGAATTAATAATTGAACTCCTTGTATTAATACATTCAATTAGTGGATAAAACGAAAATCATTTTCTACCCCTTCACCATCATGAGTATTCACTTATTCAGAATACCTTAGTATCATTTATTGCTAGCATAGATTTAATAATATATCTAATAGAATTTTGTACAAATTTCATCCTATCATGTTTGACATCATTGTGAGTCATGTCTAGCACTAGTAAATTCACAATGATACATCTATGGAGAAAATAATTATTCATATAGGATCTGTATAACATTGTTTTATGAATGATACTATTCTATCTACACTCCACATGTTCAATATATGAGATTTTTTTGATTTTTATTTTATAACCATCGGTTATTCTTAAGATCTAATCCTAAATTTGATTATAGACCACTTCTTTAAAAATCATTTTCCAATTGATTCAATTGTGTCTTCATAATCCCAAATGCATTTTGTTTCATTTATATAATTCTATTGGGTGAAATGTGAGGTTCATAATGACAGTTTCACAATATAAAAATTTATATTTTATTTCAAACCATACCTAAATTGTATTATTTGGTCACTTAATTATACTCATTGTGCAAGAATCTTATGATGCCTAAGAAAATTTACAATGATATATGTAACTTGATAAAATGTAATATTCATGTTTATAGAGAAGAATTTATTACTGGTGAGATTCAAACAATAGTTAGATGTTCATAAAATAAATTTAATTGAACCTTATGATCAAGTATTCAAGCATGGTGGATGGTTTGTTCTATTAAAATCTCTGAGTTGTTTTTCATGGAATTTCCCATATGAATAATAAATTGTGCCATATTTAGTAATATAATATTACATAATAAACACACACACACAACATCATGAAAAAAATAATATTTCACAATTTTAATTATGACATTATATTTAGACAATAAAAATTTGCATGATAATTGAAAATTTAACAATTTGATAATAAATAAGAAAATAAGATAACTAAAATATGAAAATTTAGATCTTTTTTATATACTAAAATAACAATACTAAAAAACACTATAGATATAAATTAATATATTTGTAATGAAATATTATTTATAAAAAATATGTAACCATGATAGAAAAAATATGTTAATGAAGAATGAAATAAATTTTTGGTATTTTCAAAATTATAAAACTTATATGGCCATTAGAAATCTGATCATTAGAATAGTTATCGGACCATGAAATATAATTCAGACCTTTAGAATAGGAATATAAATGTTATGAATATTATAATGACCATCAAAACTATATCCTCACCAATGAATGCGTAAAATAATTTTTTTATCTTATAAAATGATAATATGGAATACTTATGACATGATATAATTAAATTGTGGTTTTCAAATTTGTAAAATAGGTGTTCATATTTTTGTAAATAATATAAAATGAGTTTTAATATTTATAACAACTATATTTATTTATAAAATTATGTCTTTAAAAAGTGCGTTCACAAATAAATATTATATATTATTATGTTGATAAAATACTGTTATTATAATTTATGTAATTTTTAAATGGGTCAAAAAAATGTTACTAATATGGAAAATGATATTTTTCAATAATTAGAATATTATTTTAAAATTATTTTCTTATAGATGATTTAATTTTTAAACGAATAAAATTTAATATTTATTTGGTAATGTTTTTAGTATTTTTTGAATAAATATTTTATTATTTATTGAATAATGAAATATTAAAAAAGTAGGATATTTAATGTTTTAAGTCAAATACATGAATTTTTCACTCATTTATAGTTAATGAACCCAATAATTAAAACTCATATTCACCATTAAATACATATATGCACAAGAATCAACACTATTTGTAGTCTTGATTCAAAATAACAAACTAATGATTGTAATATTCATAAAACACACATCTCCTCCTATTATAAATACAACCCCATATCCTTAAATCTTATAGTACAATGATATTTTAATATAATCACCCAATTACCTTCCTATTAATCTCCCCAAAATCCTAGTGCTGGTACTCACATCGAAGGACCAATAATAGAGTCTAAAAGAAAGATCCTTAGAGGAGACAACCAAACTAAGAGGTAGGATTCTCAACAAAACATTTCAATTATTTTATTCTTAAATCACCCATTTTGTATTCCATCACCCTATAATTAACGACATCAATATGAAAAATATAAAAATAATTTATTATCCTAGTTTAATTTCAATCATATAACCTTCATAAAAGTGATTCTAAAATGAAAATGTTTTTTACAATATAGTTGGTACATCACATCACTAAACAAAATAATTTTTAATCATCCACCTCCTTAAAGTCTGCTTATAGAAAGAATATTATGGTAAAATATGGTTATAATAAGTATAATATATGACATTTCATATTTTTTTTATATTTTATAATGATTCAATTAAACAAAATGAATCCATTTTGGAATGGTTAGTAAAACGGCCTAAATGAACATTCCACATAATGAAACCATTTTATCTTATTGATTTTTTCCCATGTACGAAAAATATTGATATTTGGGAACAATTCCATATCTAGAAAGAAATGAATTACACTTAATTTCTGTTCTTTAAATTTATTCTTCATAGATAATAACATTAATAATTATCCACTAGTGAGGTGACATTAAAACCATGAAACAAACACTCTCATAAAATAGAAATTAAAATTTATATATCATTGACATTTTTCTAAATGAACAGAATAAAATTCAATGAAATATATTGATGTAAAAGACTCTAAATTAGTTAGTAATTTAATTTAATTATACAATCTAATATTTTATTTTAAGGTGCACAACGGTTGTTTAAAATAAGCTAAGGGTTCTCTTTGAACCACCCAATTTTTATGCGATATGGCCATTCTCTCTCGAAATCACATTCATACTATATTTGATGAATGATAAAGATAATAAATTATTTATATTTTCCTCTCAAATATATTTCTATATTATTATCCCTTCCATTAATAGGTTAACACACAACATAAGATCATTTCTCAAAATAAATCTTTTAAAAAAAACCCAATTAAAGAGAACATTATATCCCTTAATCGATTTATATACTCTTCATTTAAAACAGTATTTTCAAAATATGAACAAAAAAATTGATTCCTATGAATATGTGTTGAGGTATTCAAATAATATTTATCCCATTCTTCTCATTTAAATTTTAATTCAAATTTATTTGATTATGATATGAGGAATGATTACAAAATCCATTTCTTTTTATGGGTAATTCATACATTTATACCTTATTGTTGATTTCATTATTGGAACCCATAAGCCTTTACATGTTTTTATTGGTGAACCTTATTATAACTCCATTTAATTGGGTATTGTTTTTGTATCATGATAATATATGTATGGTAATTGGGAGTAAGCATAATACATGATAGAATATGTCCAAAATGTGATTTTTTACTAGTAATTAGCCTTAAATTATGATTCTTTCACGTTTTATGTTTCTTACATAATGATATGTTTCATAAAAATATGATAACGTGATTTTTATTTCATCCCTCATGGGAGTATTCAAAATTACTCAATTATATGTTATCTTCATAATCTATTTAAATCACAGGTTATGCATCTTTACCATGTTTAATCCTTTACATGTTTTTTACATAATCCCCTCTTTAAATTTATTTCATATCATATCCAATCATGTTTTGAATATCAATAGGATATGAAATATCATTATGGATAATAATTTCTTTTTTGTTTTGGAATTATATTTTCTATACCTTCTCTTCTAAGGATATTAGGATTTTTAATCCAGGATTTTATTAATTTGATATTTAGATAAAAAATCATGTAATAATATCTGAATAAATTATTGGGTAAATAAAGTTGGAATTAGAGTATTTTGATGTAATTTATCTGTATTTGGATTATATTTAATTTTTTACAACCCTAGGGAAATGTCACTGTATATGATAATATACTAAAATATTGTTGACATATAGAGTGACTGGTTTCCATGAAATAACATCAATGTTTGGATAATAAAAGTGGATATGGCTCTTTATTATTTTTACCAAGGTGTAATATCCCCAATAACATGAATATCACCTGTGTGTGACAAATATGATATCATGCACACAAATTTTTTCACCCATGTGGCTTATGATTTAGAATATTCACAAATTTTATAATAAATTGTAAAGTAACTGAATAGAATTTTATATTAGAAAAAATAATAGGGAAGTTATCATGGACCACCTAGATTGAAAAATATAGACTGATAGGTTAGGATATACATTTTACTTATCATCTTTTCTTTTTATGTTCACTATTTCCATTTAAATTTTTATTAGTTAATGTATTCCTATTATATTTTTATTTTATTTAATGGTTGAATATAGGTGGAACCATTCCAATAACCAATGTGATAGGAAATGTAATGATTTCACTAATGATATTCTTACCCTTATAGGAGCCGGTGATATGGAATTCATGATTTTACATTCTCATCTTACTCATGTTAATATTGATGACATGAATCTTGTGGAATACCATCAATATCATATGAAATATTTGTTTATAGCTGAGTCTTCTATGAGACAATGTACACCTACCCTTATTTTATATTTTGATACCCTTTACATGGAACAATTTATTACTTCAATTGAGACAATATTATAGATCCTCCAACACTTAAAAAACAAAAGAATGTAGTTGTAGTCCTTTGCGATATGGAGGGGGAAGGTGGTCAGTGTTCGACGCTGATCAAGAACATGATGTCTATAGAGGAAATTAATTCCTTGGCAAGGTAATGAATCACGATATTCTTTCAATAATTTTTTTTGACCTCCATATCATAAAATGAATAAAGGGTTCCTCATATTAATGAAAAGGAAAGAGTATTCTTTTTGGTTGTATGAGGAAAATGTCACAAGGCTTTCACATGATGCCTCATGCATTTTCTTTAACATTGATAGTATGATATTAATTTTCCTTAGAGGGTTAAAACAGGCCTATGAAATTCAATATATATTCAAGACAATGATAACTATAATAAAATTGGTCGGTGACTTTTTGAGGTTTTTAGGGTGATTTGACACTATCATAGGCCTATTGGGCCTAGAGATAATAGAATAAAATTATAGTTTCTTGAGAATTTCCATCGTAACAATATCTTATATGAATGAAAGACAAAAATTATATAGGTAAAAAATGCAGGATGATGAATCTTGGTAAAATTATCATGGGAATGAAGAGATGTTTCAAAATTGGAAGAGAGTGGAATTACAAAAACAAATACCAAAATGATATGTCGAACCCCACTAATGTGATAGATGAAAAAAGAAGTTTCAGATCAACACCCAACTTACGTTATACTGTTTCAAATGTAAGGGACATAATAATTAAGTGAAAACATACCTTATTCTATTATTTGTCTCATTCATCCAATGAAAATAATTCTCATATCCTCTATAGAAAGTAAGGTCATATGTTATCACTATGGGTGAGGTGGATCTAGATAATTATGTATTGATATGTAACATAGAAATTAATTTAACTATATCGAACATAAATTTTTATTCTGGGCATATATATTCATCCCTATCTTGTAAGATAAGTAAAACATTTATAATAGTACCGTAAAAAAGTTGTTGAGCAATCAATGAGAATAGAAAATGTTGTAATTATTGCATCCAAACTATATAACTCCTCCTTATTTAATATTTTTGGATTGAACCTCCCAGTAAATATTTTACTACTTATTTTAGTTGAGATATTTACCATTTTGGTAATGAATTGGATATCTCGTTATATGGCCAACATTAATTGTGGGGAGAGGAAGAGAACTCTTCAAAACTTGAGTCATCCATCGATTCATTGAATGGGTAAGGAATATGTTGAATCTACATTAAAATATTCATTTCAACTATGTATATTATTTAATTATGATCAAGCATATAGTTCCCAAATTATTGATACAAATGATATAATCGTGTTCAAAGACATCACCATTAATAGGGATTATAGAATAAATATTACCTGAAGACTTTCCTAGTCTTCCTCCTATTTATGAGATACAGTAATCAATAAATGTTATACAAGAATATATTTATGTATATAAGAATCCTTAAAAAATGTACACTGATTATTTGGATTAACTAGTGAAGAAAATATAAGATAATCTATGGAAGGGTTTCATACTCATAGGTGCTTCACCGTGGGATGTTATTATCCTCTTCATCCAGAAGGATGGGTCAATTGACCTATTAATTGATTTTAAACTACTCAAAAAAAGTATCATCTTATGTGAATATATTTCTTATTCGATCAATTAAATGAGGCCATGTATTTCTCTATAGTGTACAATAAGTTGGGATCTATCAAATTAAAGTATAATAAGGAAGATATTTACAAGCCATCCTTTTGAATAATGTATGAACATAATTAATTCGTATTGATTCCCTTAATTCTCACTAACACTTAATATATTATTACAGACATAATTTTTATAGTATTTAATTATCACCTTGACCAATTTGTAAAAGTAATTATAAATGATGGTATGATATACACTAAATGAAGGGAGGAACATGAGAATTATTTTAATGTTGTGCTAAAGACATTATGAAATGAAAATATAAAATAGTGGTAAATTAAATATGATTTTTATATGTGAGTAATTTCAGTATTGGGGAATGTTATCATCTAAATTATAATATATTTTGACAATTTATCAAATAAGCTAATTTTGTAGTGGCCAAGATTAATATATCTTAAAGTGGTCCATAATTTCCTTGAAATATATTGTTAATAAGAATAATATTTTTAAAATATCATGACTATAGAGCTCACTAAAATTGATAAATCAAATGAGAGTAATGTTTTTCTAAACTGATAGATGTAAATATTGCTTTATGAAATTGAAAATGATATATTTCACTTCATCAGTCTTCATGTTACCCACATGTGTGGAAATTGTTTTTTATATATATAGGTTATTCAAATATGTCTGTGGGTTGTATAGTACTATATAATTCTAATGTCATATATTGATCTAAAATTAAATGAATTTTCATAAGAAGAACCACCCAAAAAATGGTCTAGAATTGGCTACAATGCACTGAAAATATAAAGGCATTATCTATATTAAAATTTGTGAGAATCATACCTAGATCTGAAGACACAAAAATATATATTCACAAAGAATTTGATTAATATTATCTATCAAATTTTGTCATAGTTTATCTAGGACTAATGATGTTCAATCCACTACCATTCATTTAACATCCCGAACCAGATGTTGCTATCTTATACCCCGAGCAGATGGGTCACATGGCCTAAAGCGCATCTCACCAAGTACTAGAGGATATAAAATAGTAGGGATGGAATAAAGTGTATCATTAGGGATAATAATACCTCACTAAAAGAGTGTATATCAATTGTCATATAAGAAGATGTAAGTATAGGAATCCTATGTAAAAAGATGGAAAAACAGAAGAAGACACTATAAACTCTATAATATTAACCCCTCTATCAAAAGCATTATATCAATAGATAAAAAATCAATATTTTAATATCAATACTCAAAACTTTTAATGAGAATAATAATAAAAAATAATGATTATAAATTTTATATCTCTATAATTCATCAAAAATTGGTACACAGGTATCAGTATAACACATTACACAATATAATAAATTGAAAAAATAAATATACCATCATTCCTTAGGCCTTCATCTCGGTCTTATTGTCCCATAAATCTAGGAATAACACATCTCAAGAATTATTTTCTGAGTTCTTTCCTCAGTCCCTACCCATATTCATATATGTATTCAAGGCTCCCATCAATGTCCTGTGACATGGTGTGAGATAAAATCCTAGTAGGCCACCACAAACGGTTTCTACAAAAAGTCCATGATGTCATATAAAAGTTAATAATTGTTCCATTTATATCATAGTTATAAAAAATATGAATCAATTTCCCATGGAAAATATAGAACCTTGAAGGTGAATCATTCTATCCAAATAAGGATCCATGAAAAATAATGGGAAAACACTTAGTATAAGACAGCTTCAATAAAACTGATGTAACTACCATGTCTATGATGTACATCTAGAATAATATGAACCATGTCCATTCTATATATCATTTACATCATATCAATTATGTCAACAATATATAATCATGAATTTCACATTTATAATGGTCCATCCATATAATATGGTGTGTCATACCCCAGAAGGCATGATCCATGGAATAGTAGACCACGACATCACTGTATAATCCATGAGAATATGGATAGATACATGGTTAGAATTGAGTTTATCCCAATTATATATTCGATGATTCACATTCTATTTTGAAAATAAGAAATCCAAATTTAAGGGGTACATAGAATGTCCCATGGTATCCCATAGAATCATGACTGAAGGTTGAATATTATCTTAGGCATCTACTACTGCTATAAATATGAATGGGATAAACCACTATGGAATCTAATTGAATTACGATGAAAGGAATACCAACCATGAAAACTACTACAATTTCATATCATCTCATTCATTTATAAATTCAAATTCCATAACATTAAATGTGTTCATTAATCTCATATATCAATTCACATTTATATAGTTAAATTATGCACATCATAAATAACATAAAAAATGAGGAAAAACATATATGAAAATATCATTTCAATTCAATTAAATTTATAATGGGATTACCCTAATTAGGAAATAACAAACACAGCATATGGTTTGTATAAAAATAGGTAGATGTAGAGGCACACACCATAGGTGGATTAGGATATCGAAACAACCTCCAATAAACCACTAATAACTAGTTTAAATCTATAATAGGTTTGATTTTATTGAATTTTATTTTTAAAATTGTTATAGGGGAACCACCATAAAATTTTTCATGTAAAAAATGGAAACTAAGTATATATTGAAGAAAACCCCACTAGAATGGTATATAATACCTATCATAGTATCATAAAAGAGTTCACATATAATATCTGCTTAAAATTTTGTTCAAATTGGAAGAAAAGTGATGAACATGGTGACTAATATTAAAATCAGGCTTATTATCATGGAAAAAAACAACTACGTCAATAAAAAATTAATGAATGGAACAAGATGAATTGTTCAAATGGTAGAGATAATCTAATGAGATGATTGACATTTGATTCTATGTTTAGAGAAATGAATGGAGGAAAATGATACAAATTATCCTTAAAGGGGTCTCTTTACATATCAAGACTATCCAAATGAGGAATAATGATTTTTTTGGATTTATATTATTTTATGTTAAAAAATAGATGTTTCATCAAATTAATGGGCCTTATAGTTTGTCAAGAGTGTTGGCCAAACTGTTCCCCAATTGTGTACCCTTTACTACTTCATGTGGAACCCCATATGGTAAGTACATGATGTTTTGAAAATCATGATCAAAATGTGAATAACACCTCTATTAAAGTTCCTATTGTACGTGCATGGGAATGAACTGCCATCCACATGTTTTGAAATATATGGTGGACTCCTTCAATCTACTACCCAGGCCTCGCATGGTTATTGTAACCATGTGGACTGTCTTGTATGGTTTATACATATCGTGAGACCACCCTATTTTGTCCAAATTATAGGCTCTGGGACACGATGATTCCTCGAGCACCCTCAAATCTCATGTGATCTCTATAGGAATACACATTACGCTATAAAAAGTTTTTTAAACTACGAATAGATATATACATCATGAATAACCCTGGATCATATAATCTTACCCACTTAATGAAATTCATCATTGAATTTCCGTTCAAGGGTGATCAAGAATCACCTGGGAAAAATTCTGTACACAGAACATATATGTTATCCTCCCCCTTTCAAGTCTCATCATGCAATAAAACATCATTCCAAAGTAACCATACTATAGAAAATTCCTAGACATAGAGAATTTTTAAGCTCATTTTAATAAAACAATTTGGTTTCTCCTCAAAGGACGCTTCAACCTTTTTATAAACATTATATAGTTGTATATTTCGAGAAGAGTCTGAGTAATAACATTGAAACTCAAATACATAGAAAATGCTTTTTAGGTCTTGATACCTCTGAGTTAATGGTAACTGATAAGCTATCTTCTGAACATACTACAACATTTTGAATTCCCAACATTTCTTGGAGAATTCTTACCCGGACGCCTAATTTTTCATTTTCTTGGACTCGGTGAGATACAAAAAAGACCAATTATCATACCTTAGACTATAAATGCCATTAATGGATATTAATGTATGGTTTCGTTCAAATCTATATAGTAGCCATCAAATTTCTAATCAAATGGACCTTCTTAGATATCTCATGCTTAAGATGCCAACCAAGTAAAGCTGCCCCACCTTCCTCTGACCAGAATAGAGGTGATCAACATGTCCTACCATAAAAACCCTCATACGTTACCATAATTATTGTTTCATAATTTTTATCATTGAAGGAGAAATCAACATAGGAAATATATAAATACAATGATCTCCCAAAATCTATAGTGAATGATTGAAACATTTCCTCAAGAATTTATATCTTACGCTCTAATATCACGCCTGTTTCAGTAAAATATTTCATGCTCGTATTCTCCTATATACACAATTTCCTCTATAAAATCATTCAAATGGAGACATAAACTAGGCATCCCAATCTGAAATGGTAGTCCGAGGGACCCCATGAAGTCATTTTATGTCAATAATATACAACTTCCAATGTTATTATGTTGATAACATCTCCGCAAATGATAGAAAATGAGAAACCTTTTAGATCCACACCAGAACTACACAAATGGTATTTATTCCTTTAGGTGATGTATGGACCAGGACTTTTATCAATGAAATTTCCCTTTTAAAAAATATGTCATATAGAAATGTTAAAATAAAAATCACATTGATAAGATAATGAAATCTTTATAACCAAGTAATGAATTAAATAAGATGTATTTATAGAAACTAAGGAACCTAAACCAATTGAATAGTATCATGACCTTTGGAAGAGTAATGAGACCATAAATAATAGTAACATGGTTAATATAATAGAAATATATCATGTGAAATTATAAAAATAATTTGGTAATATTATCAATAAAAATATGATATATTTATGTCTAGGTGTAATTTTAAAAATATTTTAGAAATTATAAATTAAGTGTGGGTATTTCTATCAAGAGTAAATGTTTATTTATATTACAATAAATAATGTTATGTTTGAAAAGAAAATTTATTTTCATAAAATAGATTAATAAGTTATTTTTCATTTTTCTTATTATTATAATATAATTTTATGAGAAACTAATTAAATTTTAAAAGTGTCATAAAATATGACATATTTTTAAAATTGTTATTTTTCGAATAAATATTGTATAATAAAAATGTATATTTCACATACATAGAACAAATTATTTAATAATACAGGATCTATTTTAGATTTCTAAATGATGAAGCAATGTTAGGATGAATATTTTATATTTTTTCTAAAAAATAGCTGAATATTTCATGAATAGTGAAATATATCAATTTGTGAAATAAAATATATAAATAAAATATTTATTAAGGTAATATGTATGGATGATATAAGAACCATTATTTATATTTCACATACATGAGTTATAGTACATATTCAGTATAATCAACACTATTCATATACTTGAGGCAATATAAAAAAATGTGAATAAAATTCACAAAAAACACTCCTCTACACCATTATATATACCACCCCTCCACCCCTTGTCCTCAAACATCCAAATAATTGATGCTTGCCATATTTTTCTCATACCTCATCAAATATTCTCCCTCACCTCTATGAGCATTTGTTAAAAACAAAATACCTCAGTAGATTTTCTTAAGGAGGTTGTCAAGGAGAAGATTCCCAAGAGGTAAAATCCAAGTTTGTTTCCTTTTAAGTATTTTTAAATTTCACTGCTTTATTTATTATTTTCCACATTTGTTCTAAAAATTTAAAAAATCATAACTGACATGTTGATTTGTTTCCTTAAAGGACGATGATTTTTCATTATACATTACCAACTTCAAGTATAGTCATAAAACCATTTTAATAATTGAAAGATTTTTTGAAATGCATTATATTACTTAGTTTACGTTCTTGAAATAAAATATATCAACAATATTATCTAATATAACAAAACTAGTTTTTTATGATTGAAACCACGCTATAATTATCTAATGAGTTATCATTAATGTTTAATATTATGAATAATCTGAAAATGTTATAAAAAAATAAAATATAAGACCATTAATTAAAGTTTTTTTAATTAATATCATATAATATCAATTCTATATAACTATTGTCAATTTTCATGATCTTCCATTCATGTATACAAGTAAACTAATCTTGAAAAATAAGGAAACAAACACTCCCAAAGATGAAATTATACATTTTCACTCATCAAAAGACCATAAATTTTCATAATAGAACTATAATAAATAAAATACATGTAGAAATGGTTCTGAATTAATTAGTTTACATATTCAATTTAATTATAGATGAAAATAAGTAAAAGTGTCTAATACTTTCATATATAAGGTTTGGGATACTATCTAAACATCATTTTTTTCATTGAAGTAATGCTTACTCTCAATTTACAAAAATTTACTTATGAATTTTTATTATGTACTCTTCATATGATATGACTGTTCATTTCACACCTATATTAAAATCCAAATTCTTCTCCCTTTTAGGAGTAAATAAAGGTTTTAAACGATTACTTTATCATTTCATATCGAAAAGCAAACCTGATTACTGGGATCTTCTCTATTTCTTACTCATTTTAAAATGAAACCATAATATATTTTAGTCCACAATTATTTTTATAAAGTATTTTATTTTATCATGAAAAAACTACATTTTTTCATTCCATGTTTTATATAAAAAACTATACCTTTTTAATGAATATTGAATATTTTCCCTTAAAACTCCCTAAATTGGATCATTTCTAATGTTTCTTAAACACACTTTTTACATGTATTAAATTCTATTCAATGTCATCTATCAGGATTTATGTATATTTACCCTTATGAATTTTTTTTAAATCCATTATTCCATGGACACCATTATGACACAACCATCCTTCTAACATAATTAAGACACACGTTTCCGTCCATGGATAATGATTATGCTTATTCCATATGTATTATTATTCATGTGGATAACATATTCATGATATGTTTATGATGGGTCCAGCTTGAATGAACTCCAATGAATTAGTTGTTTTTTGGTATCATGACACATCATGTTGGGATATGGAGTAAAACTAATTCCTTTATGGGACTTGGTCCTATTTGTCAGTTGGTCTTTGTTGTTAGCCTTGAATAATTTTCCACCATATAAAATGGGAATACTAGTTATCCTAGAATCATGTATATTCAATGTTATATGTTGTTTGAACCATCGCATGATTCCATGATTTCATTATCCAATGTTTTACATGTTATTCATCATTTTGTTTATTAATGGTTCATTGCCTTTTTATGTCATCATGTTATATCATCCATACCATTTTGTATAAGTTATTTATATGGTTACACCCTTATTGGGGTTTTTATCTCATCTCATTATTAATGAATTCACCATGTTACCCTATAAAGTTCTAAGAGATGAATGGAAGTTATGTTATCATTATTGAGAATAAATAAAATATTTTTTTATTCGCAGTTCCATTTTTTCAATTTTATTTACCTAATCATCCAATAACACTATAAATTATGGACTATGACTTGAATTTGAAGGCTAGTGATGATTAAAATCAAGTAATATTATGTGTAAAAGGATGGGGCCCTTGTAGTTTTTATGACATGATGTTCTATTTATTTTTATTGATTTGGACAAGATAACATTAGTAAAAACCCTATGTATAATTATATATCAATGGAAAACCTATATTAAAACACATGGAATAAAAATATTGGATATAATTTTCATTTACAGGTTTATCCTTCCATGTTTAATGTTTACTTCTCATATTCATATTATCTATGTTTTCAAGAAACCATAATTATAATTCCAACTTCTTAGTTAAAGGAGGGTAATTAGAGAACATGTGATAATAGTCATAATGATAGGAAACGTGATTAATTCCATTAATGGAATGCAAAATATGATGGGAGAAGGATATAAAAACATCATGATAGTTATTTATCAATTGGGAATTTATATAAATAAAACATGAATAATGTGTAATGTCATCCTTCTCCAAAGAATGAACATGGTGTGGTCAAATTCCATATGTCAAATAGGCCTCCAATGTTTCATGGATATTTCAATCCCCTAATTATGTAAAAATAGATTAACTTCCTTGAGAAGATATTATCTATCCTCCATTACTCAGAGGAAGATAAAATTTTAAAGGTTTTCTATCATTTTTTTGGGGAAGCAGATCAGTGGTGGACACCTATCATGAATATAAATTCCATGTGGAAATTGATTAAATGGAATGGGAATATTTTAAGAAGTTATTATCCAATATATATTTTCCCCAAACTCTCCATCTATATATGGAGAGATAGTTCATATAACTAAGGAAAAAAGGAAGATAAATCTATGAAGGGAATATGGAATAAATTATAAAACACATTAAAGATACGCCTCCGACATTTTCTTGAACACTAAAAACAACATCGATTTCTTTATTAACATAACAAATATGAGTATGTGAAAAAGTTGGCGATTCAAGACATTGAAATCTATGAAGAGATTATTATTTTTTCCCTTAATGTTTAAATTGAAATAAAATACTATACTAGATCTCTTGTACATGAGATAATAAAATATGTATTTTTTTATATGAGGATTAATGGATAAATCCCATGATAGAATGAAACCCCATCAAGTCACCTGTCAGAATTATTGGAAGATATTTCATGGAAATTGTGTAAATGGAACTAAATGATGCTTAAAATTTGGAAGAGTGGGGTATCCAGATATTAATTATAGAAGGGTTATAGAGAGACTCATTTATATGGAAGAATAAAGGAATGTTTAGATCTTCAATAAGCTTGTAGTGTCATGTTTTAGCTATAATCCTATTGGGAATTATGGATCCATTTACCTAATAGAAGGTATTTTGTATGCAATAAAAAAGAACCTTTATAGATGAAATTAAAGGAATATTATGTCACCACTATTGAGGTGTGGCCTAAATTAGATGTGGTGATAAGTGGGAGTGTTATTCATTCAATAATAGAAAATGTAATATTTGAATCTGGTTATGTAAATTCATTTATATCATGTAGGTTTTCTAGAACAATTTTCACCCCACATCAAAATATCATGGTTGTGTTATCCATGATAATTTAATACGGGGAAATTATTTAATCCAAGTCGTATAAATACCCCCAGTTAGTGTTTGTAGATGTAAAATTGTAAAAAATATAAATTAATTTATTTAGTGGAGTGTGATGTAGTATTGGAAATGGATTGTATATCATTATACAAATCCAACATCAAATTTCCAGAAAGGAATATAACTCTTCACATCATAAAGCATCCTTCAATTATGTACATGTGTAATTAAGAAGATAAATTTCATTTAAAAAAATTATTTGAATTATGTATATTGTTTCTTTATGTTCAATCATTTTTATCTCGAATTATTAAGAAAAATTAGAGAATCATTCTTGAAGTCATTACAATTATGAGGGACTACACTTATTTTCTCTTTGAAAAAAAATCATGGTTATCCTTGTTATAAAGAGATTATATTTTCAATTCAACAAATATCCATATTTCTTTCTAATTTAATGAAACTGTATTGAATAACCATGATTGAGTTAGAGGAACTAAAGAGGTAGTTATACCTGAATATGGAAAATGGTTTTATACACCCGTGTGCTTCACCATGGGGTGAGGCAGTCCTCTTTTTCATGAATATGTATTTATCAATGTGTCTCATTAGTGATTATCATGAGATCAGAAAAATCACTATAAAGAAAAGTATCCCCTTATATTGATATATAACTTCATTTATAAACTTCTTGGGGCAATGTATTTCACTAAGGTTGACCTTTAGTTGGGATATCACCAATTAATAATGATTAAGGAATATATTTCCATCACATCCATTCAAATTAAGTATATACATTATGATTTCAAGGTGATTCCCATAGAACTCACTATTACACTAGATATTTTCTTGGACATAATGAATAGACTATTTAGAGACTACATTGACAAATTTTTGGTTTTATTTATCAATTAAATATTTATATACGCTAAATTCAAGGAAGATAATGAGGATCATTTGAATACATTTCCAATGAAATTTAAAATTAATAAATTATATGAAAATTATAGTAAATAAGAGTTATCGTTGGAGGATGTATCACTGTTATGGTATGTTATCAAAATAATTATTTGTCAAAACATGAACAAAAAATGAAATCTATGAGTAGACCCATCCATCATCTAAAATAATGATCAATATTTTCCTTGGAATAGTTAAATATTACAAATTTATTTAAGAACATGTCATGATTGTTAATCCCTATAACCATGTGAATAATTCATTAATGTGTTGAAAATATCCTATTCACTACACAGGTACTTACACATATGAATCGTGAGAAACTTAATATGGTGTATTATGATGTTCTAATGAAGGTATTGTAGTTTTTATTTATGACAAATGATAAATTGGTAGCCTATTCTTCATGGAAGTTGAAAATTCATGAACAAAACTATCCCATTCAAAATCTGGAGTTGATGACTGTGATATTTTCATTGAGATTCTGGAAATATTTTCTCTATAGGGAGAAGTGTGAGATATATACTTATTATATGAAACTAAAATATATATTAACATAGTAAAATATTAATATTATCCATCAAATATGGTTTTACATCACTAATGATTCTGACTTCTCAATCCACTAGCATCTTATTCATCCAAATAAGGTGACAATTTCTCTATATAGAAATTATAATGCATCATTATCAGTGATGGGAATTGAGAATTATCCAATCCTCTTAGACATGAAAATTATAGACATGGTACTTATTAAAGAAAGAACATCATCAATCCTTAATTGAATTATTTATCAACCATTCATTATGAATAAATTAAATGGATCTCAAAGCAATGATGATTAAATTCCTAAAAATGTGGAATCTATTTGAAATGAGATATAATAAGAGTACAAAATTTATGGGGAAGGAGTAGTAAGGCTTGTGACACAATTATGTGTTCCATCAAATCCATATATAAATAATGAGATTCTAAATGAGACACATTGCTCAAATTTATCTATTCACCCATGAAGCATGAAATTGTATCAAAATCTCCAAGAGAACTATTTGTGGTACAATATGAAGAACAAGATTGATGATTATACATCAATGTGACTAGTATTTCAAAATGTGAATGATGAATGAAAAAATACCTAGGGGATGATGCAACCATTACCCACAAAAATGTGGAATTTGGAAAAAATAACCATATACATTGTCACTAGACATATAAATAGATCTAAAGTAAATAATATTTTCTGGGTCAATGTCGATTGTCCTAAAAATATAGATATTTTTTTCAAATTTGGAATGGATTTTTCCCTCGATCAACATACACAGATATACATCAAAGAAGATGTTAAGATTAAAGGAGTACCACTATCGAGTGACTTCGATTGGTATTTGAGATTTACATAAATTTCATTGAGAAGTTTACAATATGGTCTAAACACTGAGATGGAAATTAGTGCAGAGTATCATCCTCAAAGTGGAGGCCAATCTGAGCATAAAATTAAAAAACTAGATGACTTTTTTGGATAATGTTATATGAATTCAAGGGAGGTGGGAGCTACATATACATAATAAACCATCCTGGGATGTCATCACACTCTATAGCTGGACCATTTCACTACAATGAAATAAGGGCATTCTTAATCCCCATAGTTTTGTGACTAGTGAATGGGAAAATTTATAATTCATTTAGGAAATTATTTCACCCAAATTATGGTTAAACAATCAACAAAAGATATAAATGAAATACCAAAAATAAATAAATATGGGTGAAATCATTCTATAAAATAAAAATACTAAAAGAAACATCCACAAGAGAGAATGAAGGAAAACTAACTAACTCATGATAGGACCAAAACATCTCCTCCCAGCTCTCCCCCACGTTGTCCACAAAGAATAATATGAATCCACTAAAAATCTAGAAAGACATGGGTATGATATAAAAGCCTAATAGGTCACCACAACCTTATGAAATTATGAAATATGTTTCCCAATGCTAAAAATCAATGATATATTGAAAATAAACCTTTAAATTAGTCTTTAGATACAAAATAATATATAGGTAAAAAATCAAATCCATATACAACCTCAAACACATTTTCCATTGCTTTCCAAAAATAAAACACATGTGTTTGAAAAAAAAGACATAAGCCTAAGTCATATCATAAAATGAATACACCATTATCATATTTATAAAAACCTGATTTCTTTTTTTAAATAAAATAATGACTTTCAAAAATTTTGAATCTTGGTTTAAATAAACACCCAAGGAGAAATGTGCACTTATTTCTCAAATATCCAACAATCCATGTAAAAGGTGGAAATATTCATACATATATACTCAATAAACCCAATGGTAATAACACACCTCAATACCCAATTTCTAACATTGAACTGAAAAATACATCAACAAACATAACATTGGAAAAAATAAGTAGTACAATAAAAGGATGCAAGCCCAAGAAAAAAAACTCATGCTTTACTCACTAGCCCAAGGTATCCATGCTGATACTCTGAAAAAACAACATGTAATAACAAAACCCATTTATCTAAGGTTTAATGCAGGAAGTCTGTTATGAAAATTACATGGGTATTTACTTTGTGTTCACCTAATGGGTTCTTAGATCTATTCCCCTATGGTTTATCGAGTATACATGAAACATCAATAACTAGAATTCAATCTAGAATCTAAATGAAATACCTACATCAAAACATAATGTAGCTGAAATGTTAATATGACACCTAACCATATACTAAACTATATGTACCGATGTCAATCACCAGTCTAACGAACTTATCAGAAAACATAATATTAGTGTTTAGAGACTTAGTCCAACGTCTATTTTTATATAACATTAGTGGTCCCAAGAGAATTAGTCTAATAAAAACCAATGAGAAGGAGCATTTGCCCACCACCTTTTTCCACATGTCAAGCAAAAATTTCCTTGAGGCTCACTCTGGATCACTATATAGGATGTTTACTATATGTTTCTAGAGCCTCAGTCCTACAGACTCAAAATTGTATACATCATGTGATTGAGGCCTTAGTATAACACCAAGTCGTATATGAAACTATATTTATTGGAGAATCAATCTATATTTTATACCACATATCAATTACATAATTCAAAAAAATAAAATAGGGATTTGAAATGTATTTTACGAGAATACCCAATAATTTATCACATCAAAAACATTAATCACAAGAAAAAATGACCATCTATATACATAATTTTTCAAAAAGGGACAATTACAACGCATCACATGTTCCAATGAGGAATATAATTATGCAATATACAATTAGAAATAACATTCTAATGCAATCAAAATTTTCAAAAAATATTTTAATGGAAAGAATAAACACTTATAAGAACAAAAAATCTATTAATAGAAACTCAATTTTCATTTTATAAAACCAAAACACTTAGTTAGACAAGGAAACACATTGAACACACAAATGGGGCACACTTAAAAACCCATTTTTCCTAAATCCCATGGTTGAAGAAATTTTCCCAATGAAACCATCAATGTGATTTATACCAAGCATGAATAATTGCTCAAACCCCATTTCAATACCATGTTACAATACATAATTAAATTTACCTAGTCATTCCATATTCAAAACCCAAATATTTAAAGAATATAATGTTCACTCAAAAAAATAGATATTTAGAAAAATTGAAAACAAAGGAAAAAGACCTTCTTCCACAACACATTCAATAAAACATCACCTTCAACATTTTATGTGGTTAGAAAAAAATCATCCATTTCGTAAACATCTCAGGCTACCACATGAAAAAAAACAAAACAAGACTCACGACCATTCCATTTACATGAAACCATCTTTAATGAACCCAACCTTAAATTTCAAAAAATATGTAAACCTACCAAACATTTCAAATACCCTTTTCAAATAAAACTAATAATCAATTTTAATGGAATTTGAGGACAACACATTAATTTAAGACCGAATTCTTCTTATAACCATATTTTCACATAATGAAAAAACAGGTTTAAAGAAATTTTAAAACCCCTCACCAAATTCTGAAAACCATTTCAAAAATCCCTAGATTCATTTGTTAAACCATTAACAACTAAACATGTTATTAAAAAACATGAATACAGATTTTACATAGAAAACCAACTATGCCCAATATAAAAAACAACCAAATTATTACAACACATCACAACAATATCCATATATCAACACATTCATAACAGGGAATCTAAAAAATCACATGAAAATTTGAAATCCAAAAAGAACTTAATTTTGTAGTAACACCTACCTCAAAGAGAAGAGGATTATTCCTGAACACTTTGACACTTGACACTTTCAACAGTGACAACTCGAAGGTTCTCTTTCTTAACATGATGTTTATGAACCTTCACACATACATAAGGAAACATATACCCTATCTACATATTTTCATGGCCACGAATATATAAAGGGGTCCTTAAATAAATTTAGATATATGAATATACCCATTTACACTTACAGTAATATGCATTTTTCATATATGTATATAAGAATACATGTCCCCAATATATATTCATTCCTCAACAGGGAAATATATATATATATATATATATATATATATAGGGAGAGAGGGGAAACATACATACATAGATATGCCTACCTATGCATACACAGGCAAGTCGCATTCTACATTGGTGGCTAGAACCTGGGTCAAGGATGACCAAATCAAACTAAAAATAACACTACGTAATCAAAATGACCAAATAAACAAAAATAAAATTTGGCCAGATAAATTAGTCAATGAAATATTTCCTAATGTTTTGAAGAAAAACTAAAACAAAAAAAAATCACCTTCCTTCAACACGAAATTGTAGAATATGAAAAAATCTGACTCAAGAGAGATAATGCATACCATAAATGTTAATGAAAATTCCAAAAATAAAATCAACCCTAACCATAAGGTTTATCCAAATTGAACCAAGAGATATGGGAGGGAAAATCACCTAGAAGAGAGATAATGGAGGTTGACGAGAGCTTACCTAATGGTTCGAACACAAAACATGAACAAATATAGTGATATCGTCAGATAAAAAGGGATCTGAGAGGGTGGGTTGTGCGTAAATGGATAAAAATGGGGAGGTGTTCATGTGATTCTAGATAGTGGAAAGGGGGAAACAATAAAAAATGACTGAATAAAAACAAAATAAAAATCTAACAAATATTTTTAATATACAAGGAAACCTCATGGTTTGTGCATGGTTTACAAATCCGGGACCCAACCATCCACTGGACACTCCCACTGTTGGTCACCCCATCACATGGTTATCATTAGTAAGATACATGTGTAAGAAACCCGTGATCAAACCACACAACTCTACACTTCCAACCTCTATATCACAACCACATGCTTTATGTATTGTTTAATATACCATGAACAAGTCCTTAACCACAACAAATACTCTCATAGGAACCATCAAAGGAACCAAAAAATTATTATTATCTATGTGGCCTAACTATGAAATAAATATAAAGCCTCCAAAATTAAAATATTGGACCGACCAACATCTAGATCTAAAACATGATCTATAATGAGAAAAAACAATCCAAAATAAAAACATTATCACACCTGGGGTGTTACAATATCCCCACAATTCCACTTTATGTAACCAAACTGTCCCGGTCAAAGGAATATAAAATGAAAATGAAAGGTCTAAATAGGATCTAACCAAATGAAAAAAAAATATATGGATTAATCTCAAAGTAAATGACCGAAATCCTAAAAAACAAGTTCTCTAATCAAATAATAAGAATCCTAGTCTCCATGTACTACTGAACCAGGGACCTCAAACAAGAAATATTACTTTTCACAAGAACACATAACATAGTCCCCCCATCATTTATAGTTCCTCTAAAATGGAGGTTCAAATGAAAACTACCAGAATACATAACCATGAACAACTGAACATCCATCATAGAAACCATCACAAACAAAAAATTTCCTATCATAATAAATATAGAATGAGCACAAGGATCCTCAATATATGAATATAAACCTCACCAGGGGCCTGAAAACACACTGATAACCTAGTGTTCAAATCCGATATCACACCCACACAGTTAATCTAGATGACCAAAGTTAAATTCCAAAGAGTATACCAAACTCAACCGGTAGATATAACACCTTAGTATCCATATTTTACACACAATTCCTTTATCATGTCCAAAAAAATAGAACCTCAATAACTAAATGTGAAAATGGGAACAACATCTACAGTATATATACAACCAAAAAAAATTTTAAAAACTAATATCATAGCAACAAAATGAAAGGATTCCTAATGAAAATCACATCCTCAAAATCTACTAGTACTTAAAATTGAGAGCCCAAATAGTATCATAAAGACGGTTTCACATCCACTACTCCACTCTAAGTTGGGTTAGGCACCGAATTATAAGAAACTATTTCAAACATTCTAGGGGAAAAAACAATGACACTAAACATTGATCTTCGTAATCTATGCCTCTTTACACCAACCGAAGGATTCATTCTAAGTCAAGGAATAAAAATAGATATCAAGTGACAACAAGGCATAAAAACCTACAAAATGGAAAAAAACAATTACACTAATAGAAAATTTCCTATAAAACAATCATTTTCAACAACACATTTTACAAATCACCCTCCACCAAGGTACTTTCCAAAAACAAATCCATCCCACTATGAAACCAAAATACCTTTATGGAACCCACAAATTTACAAAACAAGGACACCCACATGAAATACCATTTTGAATTACATTTCCTTTTTAAACTAAGTACCCAAAGATGCACATTCAAAAATCAATTTACATTAAAATCCAATTTCACTAGGAGGAAAAAAATTATAAATCATTCCATAAAACAATGGATATCCCCATTCATTATTTTCAAAAAACTCAATTTTGATAACAATTTTTTCCCTTAAAATAATTTTTATTTTTAAATAAATTCATTAAAAACAATGAACACACAAGTCCTACAAATGAACCCTCATATGGATTAGATAACCAAATCCCAAAACATTCTTCAATCCTCCTAAAACTAGTGGAAACCACCTATGGGGAAATTTAAAATCAAGAGGATTCCAAAATAGGACCATGAGTGACAGAATAATGTCATACATGAATTGGGACCACTGTTGTGGGACTATGAGGCAATATTTAAACACACTCTATATAAGTGGAATACCTGACTGCATGGGAAACATATGGTTTTCTAGGAGAAGCATGTGAACCATACTTCTCATGTTATCCATCTGTTCCACCACGTCCCATGGAGAGACACAAAATATCAAGTATATTCATAATGAGGATCAAAACATCAAACACATCAAAACAATCAAAATATCCCAAAAAATAAAATCGATGATTTGAAACCCAACTTCCCCTATTAGCATGAGTCTTAGGATGTGAAATATCTAGAGAGACTCTGAATTTCATTACCTCTCAAGATTTGATAAAATTATTCTCCCATATACCTGAAATCCCCAAATAACATGGGCTACAACAAACCTAGGTCCCATTGGGAACTTATGGTCTAATTCAACATTGTAACAAAATGTCCTATGATTCTATCCAACCTAACACTTGACCTGATTCACTATATGGCCCGAAGGGTATTCCCGATCCCAATGGGAGGAGACTTGTTCCTTGGCATAACCGAAATTCCTTTGGGAATGATTTCACCCAAATTAGAGTTAAATAATAATAAAATAATATAAATGAAATAAAAAAATGAAAAAATAATAAGGAAATAAGGCTATATTAGAAATAAATAAGTAAATGAAATTTCCATAATCATGTAAGAGGGAATACTAAAAAACTCTTAATGAGACAAGAAACATCTTAACCCAACACTCTCACATGCAATCCATAATGAAAAAATGAATCCAACTAAGAAAATGGAATGATATAAGCATGTGAAAAAATCATAGTAGGTCACCACAACCCATAGAAACTATGAAATAGTTTTCATAGGTCTAAAATCAATGATTGTTTTAAATTAAGGCTAAATATACTATTTAAAAACATAATAATGTATAGGAAAAAAATATTTTCCACAGTCGACTTCCATCACCTTTTACATTTCCTACCAAAAACCAAACACATGCATTTGAAAATAAATCCACCAGCCTATGACCTATCATTAACCGATCACACCATTATTATATTTCATGATAACCATATTTCATTATTTAAAGAAAACAATCACTTTAAAATTTTTAAAAAAAATTCAAATACATAACCAAGTAAATTTATGCACAAACCTATCAAATATCCAACATGTCAAGGAAAAAGATGACATTATCATGCAAAAATACTCAATCAAGGAAATGAGAAAAACACATCATAATACATCCTGTCTAATATGAAACTAATAAAATACATCACAAAAATAAACAATGCAATAAAATAAATTGTATAACAAAAGGATACAATCCAAGGAAAAATAGATCATCTAATACCCTCAATCCCATGGTATCCAAGTTGACATTGTGTCTAGAAGACACGTAACAATATAAAACAGTCATCTTAAGGGAAATTCAAATGGTATTGAGTGTAAATTTCAATGGTATTCACTAATTGTTCAACTCAATGGTTCATAATCATAAAACCATAAGGCCTATCCAAAGTAACCAAACCATCTGTGCATAGATGTTAGTGCAGTATCGAAATCCAATATCAACATCAGAACATAATGTAGCTATAACTTCTATCCTACACCATATTATATACCAAACTAACAATACTAATATAAAAAAAGTTTTAAAAAACATATCACCAAATATAATATTAATTATCAGAGCCTCAGTTCGACCTCCATTTATACACAGTAATGATGGCAACCAGAGCATCATTGCGGGCCAACCCAAGGAGAAGGATCACCAGTTCAATATCTATTATCTATATGGAATGTTTTCATTTCATAGAGCCTCATTTTGAAACACTATCAATGATGAATAGTAACAGTTTATAGATCCTTAGTATGACACCCTCGCAGTAGTTTACATCATGTTCCTAGATCCTCAGACTTGCAGCAATCCAAATTTCAATCCATATATCCTACAGTAATAGTTCTACATCCAATCAACATATCAATTCCAACATTCTAGAAATCTAGAATGGATTTGAAATGACTCATCTGACCATCCCCACAATTTTATCTCTTCATAAACATCAATCACATTGTTAAAAAATCATTATCTAAAGACATGAGGGCTCAAAAAGGGATATCAAAGAAGATCACAATTTTCAATTAGTCCTTCTATTATAGAAAATACATTTATAACTTCCTTTCTAAAACAATTTTAAATTTAAAACATAATTTAAAATGGAAGCATAAACACATCAATGAACAAACACAAAAGTAAATGATAACTCTATTTTAACATTATTAAAAATACACTCCTTTAATCAAGGAAACCCATTAAAATGAATAAAGGGATCCCTCCTAAACACCCATTTGGGATAATACCCATGTATCAGGAATAGTTTATAATAGAACCCATCATTGGATTTTTTATCAAACAAGAAGGACATGTAAAGGTATCACAGCTCGTCCCTTGGGGACCATGTTGTGACTCCCCCAAGCCCACCTCATGATGATTAGGGGTTTGCGACTAGCATTTAAGGAATCAACCTGCATATTGGGGGTATTTTCATGAGTTCTTGTACATATACACATTACAACAACATCCCATGAAAACAGGAAAAGAGAACATGTCAGATACTAAACTAACACTGAGTGTAAAGGTACAACTGAACAAAAATAGGGAAAAATATAAACCCAAAAAAAGAAAACTATAAAAAGAGTAAGTAAAATATTGAAGGAAATTATTCCACTAAAAACCCCACATGGTGGATATTTATAGAGTAGCTATTGGAAGTCATAGAAGCATGTCTACCTGCCTGATCTCACTGGGCACCGCCTAGTCATGGGACTCCAAGTCCTTTTCCATATCACCAGTCATATGCTCTAGACACAACATGTGCGGGCGAAGCCCATGGGGGTGAGTATAAAATACATAGTAGGGAACCCAAACTAACAATGAAAGAGAACAACTAAATCCAAAAGAAAACAGAAAATCATGATCACAAAGCATGATCACGAAGCAAGATCACGAAGAAAGATACTTTGCACCAAGTATAATCTATATGAAGGAAAGTAAAACTATCAATTATATCATAAAACCCCCTGGGCTTCCAGTGTACTCCTCGCCAATGAGTACCTTGGGTATACTAGGTAACACATTGATGCTCTACAATGTAAGCCAACTCGGTCATAGAGAGTCGCTTCCCCTTTACCTTGGACTGATGTGGTACTCATCCCTGATTTGTACCGTGGGTATACTGGGTCACATAGAGATGCTCCCCATAGTGGGCATGCCAGGTCATATAGATCCACTTCCAAACATGGTCTTCATTCTGAGGTACTCCTCCTCATTGGGTACTGTGGGCATGCCAGGTCACATATAGCCACTCTCCACAATGGGCCTACCGGGTCACACAAAGGTTCTTCACACTAGGATATCATAGAATATGAACACATGGTATTTTGTTAGAAGTCTTTAGGTATCAGTTATTTGTAGGATCTCCGCACATAGTGCACATGATTCTTGGATAACCACTCCTCATGAAACTCATCATATTTAATATTCCCTTAAATCCTCCTTATATCATACCAAATGCACCACCTCATCATGAGGGTTCTAAGGCCACAAATGGATCCTCAATCAGACGTCTGGTATGAATGATATAGCTATTTACAGAAAAGGGGATACTTGGGTCAGAGTCCGACCCAATCATGTCGGACCGACCTGACTCGGGGTCCACCTACCCGAACCGGATCTGGCCCGACCTGAGTGCATCCATTTCTTGAATGACGGGTCATGGGACAGTTGGGATGCGGGTCCAACCCACCCTCTGCACTGCCCACTATGATAGTCGGTTCTCTCTCAGCAAACATATCGATGGAATTTAGCGTGCGCACCACATAGAGAACCATTGTCGGCCATACCTTCCACTTGTACGCGGTCGATGTACCAAATTCTAGCCCCCAGCCTCAAGCCTCTAACCACGACACACTCCACTGAATTGGTCGAGGGCCACATCCCTTATCCGCTAGCCACTACTGACTCTAGCCACATCGCCACAGCCTGAGTCTACTTCCCCATCGCTTCCTGACCCAGCCATGTCTCTCCCATTTGTGGATACTTCTGAAATCAATCAGGCCCACTTTGGTGGTCTGTTCTTCATGCCGCTTGCACCTGTCCTTGTTTGTGTCGGCCCACACCCTCCATATTAGACATTTTGAAAAATGGGAGGGGGGTAGGGAATAATGTTCCCTCAAAAAAATTATATTCCTTGAAAAAACCACACAAAATGTATCCTCCCACAAGAATAAGCGACCTATAGATCAACCTATTCATGGGTTTATTTTTGTTTATTATGTTATAATAAAGAATAGGGATACATAAAACAATAAAAACCCCTATCTCATTGGAGTTCGTTGTTGAAGTGATTTGTCTATGGGGATTCAAGTGTTATTGGTGTTCGATGCTCTCCGGCCCCATTCTTAGAGGTTCATTGATGCTGCTCGCGATTCACCACAGTCATTGTTTTTCGTTGGAGAGAATTCTAGAAATAGGTTCATCATAAAAATTACACCCTTTGATTCTAATTTCTCCAACACATTAAACCATTAAAAAAACATGTCACATCATTAATGTTTGGTTTCATTATCGCATCATTAAACTATTTCATTTATGAAAAAATGTATCTATTATGCTTAATTTAATGCATTGTTACCATCCACATTTACTTTCCATTAATGAGTTTTATTAAGTGTGACTCATCGTCACTTTGTCACCACACCACAGCGATGCCATTGCACCACACACATGTTGGGAGAAACAAATAAAATAACTTTTTAAAATAATTTAATTGTTTCCAAAAAATGTAGAAAATTAACATTTCTAGTCGACCATTTCCATTAGAATTTAGTTCTGTTGTTATAAATTCCCTAATTCTAACTTCAGCAGTTCTTTGAAATTTTTGATCTGATCACCGATTTAAAAGTTAAGAAAACCCGCTCGCATGATTATTTAAATGATCTAAACGATTTCAAAATTCTATTCTGGGTTCACCAGGACTAGAAATCAGAAACCATCAGAGCATCTGGTCTTAGTATAATTTCTATATACTTTAAAAAAAAATTACAAAAAATTTCCAACACATTAAAAAAACCCAATTTAAAATCCATGTTCCACTACATAATACAATTCACCCATCCTTTCTGAAGGGTCAAAACCAATCCATTAAATAATTTCAAGGTCACTATCACACAATAGATTTATTCATTGAAAATTTAAAAAAATTTCCAAAGTCCATTATAATATCACAGATTGCATAAAACACTACTTTAAACAATTTAAGAGGTTCCAATTAAACCTCCATTTGATAAACATTACAAGCTAACCTATGAAAAAACCCAAACAAGGAAAAATCCCATTTCATTTAGATAATGCTCCTTTAAATAATCCATCCAGGAATTTCAAAAAAGAGGTAAAAAACCCAAAAACTTTAAGTCACTATTTTATATAAAATGTAAAATATAGTTTTATGTAATTTGAGGTAAACACATAAATTTAAGATCAAATTAAATTAAAATATTACTATCACTTAATAAATCCAAAAAATGGTTTAAACCCCATTTTAAACCCATCATCTATTTTACAAAACCATATCAAAAAGGCCCAATGTCATTTAATATATGCTTATATCGAAAAATATTTTATTTCACTACATGAATATATAAATCACATGGATAACAATCTATGAAAAGTAAAAAAAATACTGAAATGTTTTAGAAATATATTATGTATAAAAATATATATCTTTTCATAAATAAAAGGAAATTTAAAAAGAAACACTAAATTATATTTTCAAATAAAAATTAATATTATAGTAACACCTAACTCAAGGAGAATATGATATATCTGAACCATGTTGGCACTTGACGCTTTAATCAGCAACCACTCAAAGATGCTCTTTCCCACCCATAGATTAATTAACATTAACATATATATAAGGACACCTATCCACTATGCACATAATTTAA
Organism: Viscum album; assembly: GCA_963277665.1. Taxonomy (NCBI): domain Eukaryota; kingdom Viridiplantae; phylum Streptophyta; class Magnoliopsida; order Santalales; family Viscaceae; genus Viscum; species Viscum album. Next base: position 894,763,496 of record OY728136.1, on the reverse strand, counting down.
TGTCCATGATAAATACTAGGGGATACTTACATATATTCTCAAATATGCATATTCCCCTTTATAGTTACACATATATTCATTTTTCATATATCTTCAAAATAAAAATTCCCCTAAATTTATATATTTATGAATCCATGGGTGAATATATATATATATATATATGGAGAAAAAACAAGCATACCTATATATATGACTACTTATGCATATGCAAGTAAGTCCCCATCAACTCTGGTGAGTGAAAATTGCATCAAGGATGTCCAAAACACAGTAAAAATATAACTGGGCATAAAAAATAACTAAATTACCCCAAAAAATAGTTATGGAGAATGAAATGGAACAAATACATCCTCAAATAGTTATGGAAAACTAAAAGAAACCAAACCACATCAGCTTTGGGGGAGGATTCCAGAATACAAACAATGTGAAACCAAGAGATCTGATGCATAACCTAAAAATGGATGAAAATACAAAAAATAATATCAAACCAAACACTAGGGTTTGGTTGAACCAAAATAGTTGATGAAAAGAAGGACAATAAGGTAAAAATGGATAGAAGAAGAAAACAGAACTTAATAGTTGGACTATAGAACTCAAAAAAAACTATTAAGACTTATAGATGAAGAGGGATATAAGAGGGAGTGTAGAACATGGATAGAGGGGAAGGGGTAGGGATCATGAGATTGTATAGAAGAAAAGGGGAGAAAAAATATATAAAAAAGAAAATAAAAAAATAAAAAATAAGGAAAATAATTTTTAAATACAGGAAAATCGTACGATTTGCACACGGTTTCACAAAAATTTCTCTACTGTGTATTGTCCACTTCCAAGGCCACGAACCCCCTTTAATGGTTACCTATAGGAATATTAATGGGTGAGAAAACTGTTCTCAAACTATTCCACTCAGAAATTCCAAATTATAGAGCCCAACACCACATTTGAGACATGGATTAATTGATTGTGTGAAACCCATGCAGCACATCTCATACTCCCCTAAGAATCCACAATGTAATTACACTATTACTAATAACCATTTAAGATAAATATGGTGAACCAAGAAGGATCCAAAATTTATATTTTTAGCACACCAATACCAATATCTCAAACGTGCTCTATGACATGATAAGATAATCAAAAATAGAAACATTGTGACACAAAATGTATAAAAATAATCATTTAGGATAGTTATATTTCAATAATAGTTTCCAATCGACCATCCAAATGGCTACATATGAATCCAATTATGGGACATGATGAAGAATATTGAGATGCTCTGATGAAGTTAGTGAAAGTAAGATGATTGAACATAAAATTATTGTACGAATAGTGAAAATGGTGAAATCGATTCAGATGAATTTCATTGAAGTCCAATGTCAGTAAAGGAGGTATTTATACAATCATATACCAGAATTGGTGTCTATGATTGGAGGATTTATTTTAATATCTATTTATCCATGGAATAGGATCATGAGATTTTGGAAGATTAGAATGTCAAGTCTTTGGTACAACATCCCCAATATTATTATTTATCTTTTCAGAGTCGTTTCTTATCGAGTAAAAATACCCCCAAAGTTCTGAAGTACATGATGTATTCCACATATCACTCTTGAGGTAGTAAATAATAGATCCTTAACATTTACTTAATTTAGAGGTGTTATAGTTGGAAAATGGTGTTTTTATGAGAAACAACTAATGAAGATCATAGACCGTAGAGATAATGTTTTATTAAAAAGTGTCACTCATCTACTCAAAGTAGTATTACATAAATATCATTATCAAGAAGAAACATTGGAACCATAAGATTTAACAACAGAGATGTACCTTAACATGTTTTCCCCATTGTTTGTAGAATGATAATTCAAGGGAGAGATATCATAAGGGGGGGGAGAATTAACAACCTATAATTCTATCAGTGAATTTTATATTGTTGTTATAATGTTATATAGTATAACTCATATGAAAATAAAATATTTAAAACAATAAAAACTATATAAATGAATAATTAATAAAATAATAAGAATTTAGAAAAATTAAGGATCCTATACCAAAGGAATAATCACATGAACTCTATAATAGTAATGTAAACATTAATAATATTAGAATAACTAATAGAATAGTAACCTTACCTATTAAAGTATAAATAAAATTTAAGAACATTTTAAATGAAAATATTTTATATTTATATTTTGGTATGTGTAAATACATTTTTTAAAAATGGATAATTATTGGTTGGTATTTCTGTAAATTGTAAATTTTTATTTGCAATTTTATCATTAATTTATTTTTTTAAAAGTGAATTTATTTTAATAAAATAGATTCATACATGAATATTTATTTCCATATGATTTTAATAATATATATGATACTTTAATTAATTTTTCCATGTGTCCTAACATGACGTAAAATTTTAAAAATATTGTTTCTCGAATAAATTATTATTTTAATTAAAAATTAAATTTCTATTATTTATAAAAAAAATATTTAAATAAAATGGACTTCATTTTTTAATTCTAAAATTTTAAATATTATGAGGGTGAATATTTGGGATTATTATGGAAAATAGTTTCTTTTTGGTGAATAGTAAACTATGGTAATTTAGAAAATAAGAAAAATACCTGAATTACAGAATCATGGAGGAGGTATAGATGATCTAATAACCAATATTTAAAACTCACATGAAATAATCGTGATACTTAGTTAAAATAACACACATTATTCTTAATATTGAGACTAAATAATAATAAAAAGTGTAAAATAATTAGAAAACTCTCATATCCTCCACTAAATATACCACCCACACCAAAATTACCCTCTCACCTCCAAAACCATTTTGAATAACAAAATTATATCGACTACCCTCCCATGACACTCCCACCATGTATAGGAGTCTTTTTTCTCAACAAATTACCTATCCCTACACCCATTCGGAGGTTCTTATGGAGAATAAGTTCATGAGAAAAAATCCCCTTTTGTTCTCATTTAATTCCATTCCAATTCCTATTATTTCCCTATTATATCTTCAACTCCCTATATAAATGTTTCATGATAACTCCAGTATATTTTATATTTTTTAATTTTATTATGTTACTGGTATATCAACCATATATTATATTCTATTCAGTTTTTTGTAAAAATGAAATCATCATCCATGATGTGTATATTTATTGCCTTTAAGGATGATGATTATTCCTTTTCGGTTACCACCTGCAAGGAATTTCGTAAATCAATTTTCTTGTTTTACACATATTTTAAAATTAATTTATCTTGCTATTTTATGTACTGTAACTATCATATATACATAATTGTATACAATATAACAAAACTTGTTTTTTATGATTAAAACCCACAAAAAATAATCCTTATAGTTGACATTAACATTTAATTTAATGAGTCATCCTAAAGAAGGAATGATAATATATGAGAAGATTTAATATTTTGAAATATCATTAATATAATAAAATTTCATTCCACATTACTATTATGATTTACATGATCTTAACTATATGTATACAAGTGAAACCAATATGAAAACCAAGGAAACAAACACTCTCAAACGATTCAATTGTATCTTATAAATCATCAAAAAATTTAATTAAAAAAATAATAAAGTTATACAAAATAAAATATATTTATAAAAGGTAATGAATTAATTAACTATTGGATTTTATTTTTCAATCCATTACATTATGTAAAATTGTGGAATAAATTTTGTTATATGGTAAGGGATTCTCTATGAACCTCTATTTTTTCCATTGGGTTATGATTACTAAATATTTATATCTAAGTAAGTATTAATTATAAATATTTACTCATCTTATACCATGTATATAGCATCCCGCCATTTTATAACAAAAACTTTCATTACATTACACAAATCTGAGGATCGTTAAGGTTTAGTGTCTTGGAAACAAGGATCATAATACATAAAAAAAACATAAAACATTCTTCTTAAACACTTGCAAGGCGTCTCCTTATGTTCATTCTAGGTTCATTACTGCATCTCATAACCTGGGGACATACATCAAAAGAAAGGGTGAGCAGAAGGCCCAGTAAGGGAAACAAGAGGAACATTTTACATGTGAACATGAGATACTTCAATAAGGACATGAAAAGAAATTTAAGGCATGAGAAAGAAATCATGAGGCATTTCATAATAAAAATAACATTTTTCATAACTTGAAGATGTGGCTACATCATTTAACATAGACAATCATGAACATATCACCAAGGTCCATCCCCAAGGTGTCATTTGAAAATTACCAAGGTTATTCACCAAGGTATCGTGAAAATTGTAATCTCTAGTGGTTACATCATTACCCAATGCATTGGAGCGCTATCAGGGCGCACCCTTAAATTTGCCTTTATTATCATGTGAGCCACATATATCATCATCAAACATTTCATAAATAACCCACATATCATAAAATAAATGGGTTTCATTTCATAATCATAACGTTTTAAAAACTGCTTTAAAGACATGATCTTTACGTCACTTTAAACCCACGGAAAGGGAAAGCGGGTCTCATGTATGTAAATCCCAGAATTTAAAATGGAACATTTTGATATATATGTGAATACCTTTGTAGAAATAAGAGCTTTGAGTATTCACTTTATAACATAAAATAATTTTTGAGAAAAGAGAGAGGCACTTTGAGGGGAAAATTCTGCAGCATAACGGCTAAGTTTCGGGGTTTTAGAAAACGTTGAAATGAGAGGGGACATGGGTCACCCACTCATAAATGATCCATAAAACAGTAGGGTGAAAGAATAAGAAGGACATATGGACATGGTAACGAAATTTTAGGGACATACCATTTGAAATGAAAAACATGGAAGGAAAAAGATTAGATTTCTCTTACGAAAATTCGGCAGCCTTACGGCGTCACTTAACTTCAAAAGAAAATGATTTGACAAGATCAAAAAGGGTCCCTCATCATATGATCATAAGAGATCAGTATGATTGATATAGAGATCATACCCCAACATAATAAAAAGGAAATTGAAAGACTTGACATGAAAATTGAACTTGAAAAATGAGAAGGGTGAAAGAATCCCTTAAAAATTCGGCAGCCTAACGGCGTCACTTAAACTTTCATAAAACGAAATGATGAGAGTAAGAGGGGATCTCTCATCATATAAACATGAAAGGGCAGTAAGAGGAATATAAAAGAACATCCTCTCACATAAAAACATGGAGCATAATAGGAATGACATAAAAGAGATTTCATGAAAAGAAAGAGAGGGGTCGGATCCCTTACCTTAAAACGTGACTCTTGAAACTCAAAGGATTGGACCTTGAGGGCTTGGGGGCACCTTGGGAGGACTCTTTGGAAGGTAAGAAGACCAGAACTTCGTTGGGGAAGAGTTGGGAGTGAAAACCAAGGGAGGAAAGGGTGGGTATTTATAGGGAAAGTGAGGGGACAAAGCATTAATGGCCAAAGGACACCTCACATGTGCTTTTCTCAAACCCATGGGCTCTCCCTTGGAATTTATCATGGAGTTAGGCCACATGGGGCCCCAAAAACAATAATTCATCACCCTTGGCCGGCCAACCCTCAAAAGATCTCATGACATCATCATGACATCATTATGATGTCATTAAACATACCGAAACCCTAAAACGGTATTTTTACTATTCACTGAAAATTCAACTTTCTCAGAATAATCCCAAAATTTCACCTTAATCAAATATCAATGCTCTGACTTCAAAAATGAAATCCATTTTATAAAAATAATTTTCTAAATAGTTTTAATTTAATTTTTAAATAAATACACTATTCATCGAAAATTCATTTTTTCAGAAAAATCCCCAAAAATTACCATAACATAATATCGATGCTCTGAGTTCAAAAATAAAGTCATTTTTATAAAAAATAATTTTCTAATTATTTTTAATTAAATTTTTAATTAAAAAACACAATTCATCCGAAAAAACTAATACTTGATTAATAATTTATGAAACCGTTATTTACCCATTTTATTGAATCATATTACTTAACCAAGGTGTCTAAATTATATTAAAACTTTCTTTAAGTGAAATTTACTAATCCATTTGGTCACATTACTAATCCTAAGCGTAAAATCACTATTCATAATTTACTATTCATCAAAAATTAAGTTGATCTTATTAGACTCCAAATTCCTTAATGAACACTTTTGTAGAAGACCATTTTTTGAAAATCATTACACATCATTAGTTATTTAGGGTTTACATAAATATTTCAAAATATCCCTTTTTCAAAATTCATCAATAAAATACATTCTAAAATTATCTAGACATTTGAAATTTCACAAACATCACTAAAGGAAGAAATCTCAATTTATTCACCCGAAAGGATTACACAAGGAAGCTAGGGTCTCATCACATAGCCCCTTATAACACTGGCATAAGACCTAAGTGTAAGGTGTGCTATGGTGAGAGAATCTGAGGGAGTCTCAGATAACATTGCCCTAGTAGCAACCTCCACTAACTTGAACTTCTCCTGCAAGCGTTTTCGTTCAAGCTTGACACGCTGGAGCTCGGCTTGGGCTTGGTCCAAAGCGAAGCCCACAGATGCTACCTCCTTCCCAAGCTCTGATAAGTGGGCTTCGTAAGGGTTGAGTCTACTGGATGAAGCCATCGACTCCTCTTTCTGCATTAACCATTAACATCTTATTAAATAAATAAGAGTAAGTTAATATACTACTCAAAAAGATTGGGTCGTTACATTCTTCCCCCCTTAAGAAATTTCGTCCCCGAAATTTATACTTGAGGCCTAGTTGAAAAGGTGAGGGTACTTTTTCTTCATCGTTTCCTCAGGCTCCCAAGTCGCTTCTTCATATTTATGATTCCTCCACAACACTTTCACAAGGTGGGTAGTCTTGTTTCGTAGAACCTTGTCTCTACGGTCCAAGATCTCCACTGGCTGCTCCTCATAAGAGAGGTCATGTTCAAGTTGTACCACCTCTGGGTTCAGTACATGCGAAGGGTCGGGTATGTACTTCCTCAAGAGAGATACATGGAAGACATCATGAACTTGAGCTAGGTTCGGTGGAAGTGCTAGACGATAGGCCACTGCTCCTATGCGATCAAGGATTTCATAGGGGCCAATGTACCTAGGGCTGAGCTTCCCTTTCTTCCCAAACCGCATGACTCTCTTCCATGGAGAAATTCGAAGGAAGACTTTGTCACCAACACCAAACTCCAAGTCCCTTCGACGATTGTCAGCATAGCTCTTCTGCCGACTCTGAGCAGCCTTTATGTGTTGTTGGATGGAATGAACCTGTTCTGTCATCTCTTGCACGAGATCAGGCCCAAGAAGCTTCCTCTCACCAGTTTCATCCCAACAAGTAGGAGTTCTACACCGCTTTCCATATAGAGCTTCATAGGGTGCCATCTGAATACTCGCATGGAAGCTGTTGTTATAGGAGAACTCCACTAATGGGAGGTGTTGATCCCATCCACCCTTAAATTCCATTGAGCATAATCTCAACATGTCTTCGAGTGTCTGAATAGTCCTTTCAGATTGGCCATCAGTTTGAGGATGATAGGCCGTACTAAAATTCAATTCAGTATTCAGAGCATGCTGAAGACTTCTCCAAAATTTTGATGTGAATCTTGGGTCACGATCATATACGATGGATAGTGGTACCCCATGCAGCCTTACCACTTCCTTCACGTATATCCTTGCAAGCTGATCCAGAGAGAAATCTTCCCGAATAGAGATAAAATGGGCTGTCTTGGTGAGACGGTCCACAATAACCCATATCGCATTGTTTCCTTTGGATGTTTTTGGGAGACCAGTTACAAAGTCCATGGTGATATTATCCCACTTCCATACTGGTATGGGTAGCGGTTGTAATACCCCCTTAGGAAGTTGTCTTTCTGCCTTTACTTGCTGACACACCAGGCACCTTGTAGTGTAATCGGCAATCTCCCTCTTCATGTTATCCCACCAATAATGATCATGAAGGTCTCTATACATCTTAGTGCTTCCCAGATGTATAGAGAAAGTAGAGCTATGAGCTTCATCCATCAGTTCTTTCTTTATCTCCGGAATAGATGGAACACATAGTCTTGTACGAAATTTCAATACACCTTCTTGATCAATATTGAAATCAGGGAACTTCCCATCCTTTACAGCCTCGAACTTCTCCTGCAGCAAAGGATCTTCTTTTTGAGCCTTCTTGATCTTCTCTAGTAATGAAGGTTGAGAAATCATTTGGGATAGGGTTGATGATGTCCCTTTCCTTATAATTCCCATGTCCAGTTTTACTAGATCTTTAATCAAGGGATCTCCCAGGATCCTCATTGTTGCCAGAACAACAGGATCTTTCCTGCTTAACGCATCCGCGACTTTGTTTGCTCTTCCAGGGTGATAATGAATTGAACAATCATAGTCTTTAATAAGCTCCAACCATCTCCTTTGTCTCATGTTCAATTCTTTCTGAGTGAAAATATACTTTAGACTTTGGTGGTCAGTGTATATATCACATTTCTCCCCATAAAGATAGTGCCTCCATATCTTTAGAGCAAAAACAACTGCAGCCAGCTCTAGATCATTCGTAGGATAATTCTGCTCATGAATCTTCAACTGTCGAGATGCATAAGCAATTACTTTGTCATTTTGCATGAGGACGCACCCAAGCCCTTTCAGAGATGCATCGCTAAAAATAACGAATCCTTCTCCGATAGAGGGTAGTGTTAACACCGGTGCAGTAACCAATCTCTTCTTCAGCTCTTGGAAACTTTCCTCGCATTCCTTTGTCCAGATGAACTTAACCCCTTTTCGAGTCAACTTAGTTAGTGGATTAGAAAGCCGTGAAAAGTTTTTCACAAACCTCCTATAATATCCCGCTAAACCAAGGAAACTACGAATCTCAGTTACTGTTGTGGGTTGAGGCCACTCCTCCACAACCATTGTCTTTGAAGGGTCAACCGAGATACCTTCATTGGTTACGATGTGCCCCAAGAAAGCCACTTGTTGTAACCAAAACTCACACTTGCTGAACTTCCCAAAGAGCCTCTCCTTCCGTAGAGTTTTCAAAATAACCCTCAGATGATTTTCATGCTCCTCACAACTTTTTGAATATATCAAAATATCATCAATAAAAACTACCACAAAGTTATCAAGGTAGTCCTTAAAGACTCTATTCATCAAATCCAAGAAAATAGCAGGAGCATTAGTCAAGCCGAAGGGCATAAGAGTAAACTCATAATGCCCATATCTTGATCGGAAGGCAGTCTTTGGAATATCTTCCTTCTTCACCCTCAGTTGATGATAACCAGATCGAAGGTCAATCTTAGAGAAGAATTGAGCCCCACGAAGTTGGTCAAATAAATAATCAATTCTTGGAAGAGGGTATCTGTTCTTCACTGTGATCCCGTTCAGTTCTCTATAATCAATGCATAGCCGCATTGATCCATCCTTCTTCTTCACAAAGAGAACTGGTGCTCCCCAAGGAGACACACTCGGTCGGATAAACCCCTTCTCCAACAAGTCTTGGAGTTGTTTCTTTAGCTCCTCTAGCTCCACATTTGCCATTCTATATGGAGTCTTTGATATCGGTTGAGACCCAGGTACGAGTTCAATGGAGAACTCTACCTCTCTTTCTGGGGGAGGTCCAGGTAACTCCTCAGGAAATACATCCATGTATTCCTGAACAATCGGAACATCTTCAATTTGTATGCTCCCCTTCCCTTCTTCCTCATCACCGATTAACTCCATAAAGAAAGCTATAGGAGGTGCTTCTAGATAGGGATCAGTTCGGGATATCTCTCCTCGGAAGATAACTGTAGGTCGTTCATTCAAGACTACTGAGATTTCCTTACTTCTGCATTTGATCTTAGCATTATACTTTGAGAGCCAGTCCATCCCTAGTATAACGTCGAATTCCATCATGGGGATGACTACTAGATTTGCGATAAGATTGTGCTCACCAAAGTAAACACTAGAGTCTCTAAACACTGTTGATGCATGGATAATCCCACTTGGAGTCTTGACTGACAACTCTACCTCAAGCAATTCAGGGATTGATTCTATATTCTTTGAAAACTTGGAAGAAATAAAGGAATGCGTAGAACCAGAATCAAATAAAGCACTTGCTAGTTTTGAGAGGACAACAAGAGTACCTGCTACCACATCGTTCGGAACTTCAACTTCAGTTGTTGTGATAGCAAAAGCACGACCTTGCTCCCTTGGCCTCTGCTGAGGTTGATGGTGATTCCCCTCCACCGCCCTCGGATTTGGACATTGATTAGCAAAGTGCCCAAGCTGTCCACACTTGAAGCATGTGACTTCGGGTAGGGCCAGAACCATCTTTCCTCTGTCGTTAGTGTTGGGAAGTTGAGGCTTCACATCACCACGACAATTCCGAGAAATATGGCCTTCTTTTCCACACCTATAGCACTTTCCACTTCCGATCAAGAAGTTCCCCGGATGCTTCTTCCCACATTTATTGCATGTGGCATGTTGCATATGCTTTCCACCTCTTTCCTGATCAAAACTTCTTCCCAGGCTTGGTTCTAGAGTTCTCTTCTTCTCATTAGATTTGTGAGACCACTGTGTCTCTCCAAACTCTAGTTCAACTTTCATAGCACTTCGAACTATTTCTTCATAGCTATCGTAGTCCCTGTTGGCTAGATTCTTCCGCAGATGTGGTCGTAGTCCGCCAAAGAATCTATCAACCTTCCCATTAGGGTCCATGACAAAGCTTGAGGTATAACGGGAAAGCCTTGTGAAGGTCATCTCATAGCTTCCGACAGATTCGTTCTCCTTCTGCTTCAGCTCGAGAAACTCTTTCTCCATTTTCGTTCTCATGGAACGAGGGAAATACCTGTTAAAGAAAATTCCCCGAAATTCTTCCCACTCCATAGCTTCCATATCTCCTCGTGGCTTCGTGTTTTTGATCAGTGACCACCACTGATCAGCTTCTCCCTCTAGGCGGTAAACAGCAAGGGTGACTTTTTCTTGTTCCGAACAATGAAGTACAGAAAAGATCTTTTCAATGGAGCTTATCCATTGTTCCGCAACCAATGGGTCAGTAGATCCACTGAATGTTGGCGGTTGTTGACGCATGAAGGACTCAACAGAAAGTTGTTCCCTTCGTGGTGAGGTCGGCCTCTCAGCTTGATTCAAGTTATTACTCATAACTTGAGTCAGTTGGTTCATCATCCGCATGAATGTTTCCATTCCGGCTTCCATCGGAGGGCCGTCAGCACATGGTGCATTGCGGTCACCATCGACACGGTTTCTCCTATTGCCCGCCATTTTCTAAAAGAATAAAACCTTAGTGAGAAACTTATTTCATTTATGAATCTTTTAACTAAGACTTCATTCTTAGACAATTATACTTCTCTATAATTCCTTCATAATGATTCATAAAAAGCATGTGATTAACCAAACATATCCCCCGGGAGTGTCGTAACCAAGAGTGCAGCAAGGCCCGTTATCGTGCACCAGTTCCCGTTCGAGTCTAGCTCAAAGCGGTGTTTTCGGGTTTTACCCCTATGTACATCTGTACCAGAGCCGCCTCTACCTGCTCGTATCCAGACAGGGATGTATTTGTTTGATAGACCACTTACTTAATACTTACCAAAATACCAGGAAGTTTTCCTATATTTAAACTTTTCTATAGGGTTCTTCCTAAAGTTTTTATATCCTAATTTCCACAAATAACTAAACCATCCTTTGATACCAACTATAGCATCCCGCCATTTTATAACAAAAACTTTCATTACATTACACAAATCTGAGGATCGTTAAGGTTTAGTGTCTTGGAAACAAGGATCATAATACATAAAAAAAACATAAAACATTCTTCTTAAACACTTGCAAGGCGTCTCCTTATGTTCATTCTAGGTTCATTACTGCATCTCATAACCTGGGGACATACATCAAAAGAAAGGGTGAGCAGGAGGCCCAGTAAGGGAAACAAGAGGAACATTTTACATGTGAACATGAGATACTTCAATAAGGACATGAAAAGAACTTTAAGGCATGAGAAAGAAATCATGAGGCATTTCATAATAAAAATAACATTTTTCATAACTTGAAGATGTGGCTACATCATTTAACATAGACAATCATGAACATATCACCAAGGTCCATCCCCAAGGTGTCATTTGAAAATTACCAAGGTTATTCACCAAGGTATCGTGAAAATTGTAATCTCTAGTGGTTACATCATTACCCAATGCATTGGAGCGCTATCAGGGCGCACCCTTAAATTTGCCTTTATTATCATGTGAGCCACATATATCATCATCAAACATTTCATAAATAACCCACATATCATAAAATAAATGGGTTTCATTTCATAATCATAACGTTTTAAAAACTGCTTTAAAGACATGATCTTTACGTCACTTTAAACCCACGGAAAGGGAAAGCGGGTCTCATGTATGTAAATCCCAGAATTTAAAATGGAACATTTTGATATATATGTGAATACCTTTGTAGAAATAAGAGCTTTGAGTATTCACTTTATAACATAAAATAATTTTTGAGAAAAGAGAGAGGCACTTTGAGGGGAAAATTCTGCAGCATAACGGCTAAGTTTCGGGGTTTTAGAAAACGTTGAAATGAGAGGGGACATGGGTCACCCACTCATAAATGATCCATAAAACAGTAGGGTGAAAGAATAAGAAGGACATATGGACATGGTAACGAAATTTTAGGGACATACCATTTGAAATGAAAAACATGGAAGGAAAAAGATTAGATTTCTCTTACGAAAATTCGGCAGCCTTACGGCGTCACTTAACTTCAAAAGAAAATGATTTGACAAGATCAAAAAGGGTCCCTCATCATATGATCATAAGAGATCAGTATTATTGATATAGAGATCATACCCCAACATAATAAAAAGGAACTTGAAAGACTTGACATGAAAATTGAACTTGAAAAATGAGAAGGGTGAAAGAATCCCTTAAAAATTCGGCAGCCTAACGGCGTCACTTAAACTTTCATAAAACGAAATGATGAGAGTAAGAGGGGATCTCTCATCATATAAACATGAAAGGGCAGTAAGAGGAATATAAAAGAACATCCTCTCACATAAAAACATGGAGCATAATAGGAATGACATAAAAGAGATTTCATGAAAAGAAAGAGAGGGGTCGGATCCCTTACCTTAAAACGTGACTCTTGAAACTCAAAGGATTGGACCTTGAGGGCTTGGGGGCACCTTGGGAGGACTCTTTGGAAGGTAAGAAGACCAGAACTTCGTTGGAGAAGAGTTGGGAGTGAAAACCAAGGGAGGAAAGGGTGGGTATTTATAGGGAAAGTGAGGGGACAAAGCATTAATGGCCAAAGGACACCTCACATGTGCTTTTCTCAAACCCATGGGCTCTCCCTTGGACTTTATCATGGAGTTAGGCCACATGGGGCCCCCAAAACAATAATTCATCACCCTTGGCCGGCCAACCCTCAAAAGATCTCATGAAATCATCATGACATCATTATGATGTCATTAAACATACCGAAACCCTAAAACGGTATTTTTACTATTCACTGAAAATTCAACTTTCTCAGAATAATCCCAAAATTTCACCTTAATCAAATATCAATGCTCTGACTTCAAAAATGAAATCCATTTTATAAAAATAATTTTCTAAATATTTTTAATTTAATTTTTAAATAAATACACTATTCATCGAAAATTCATTTTTTCAGAAAAATCCCCAAAAATTACCATAACATAATATCGATGCTCTGAGTTCAAAAATAAAGTCATTTTTATAAAAATAATTTTCTAATTATTTTTAATTAAATTTTTAATTAAAAAACACTATTCATCCGAAAAAACTAATACTTGATTAATAATTTATGAAACCGTTATTTACCCATTTTATTGAATCATATTACTTAACCAAGGTGTCTAAATTATATTAAAACTTTCTTTAAGTGAAATTTACTAATCCATTTGGTCACATTACTAATCCTAAGCGTAAAATCACTATTCATAATTTACTATTCATCAAAAATTATGTTGATCTTATTAGACTCCAAATTCCTTAATGAACACTTTTGTAGAAGACCATTTTTTGAAAATCATTACACATCATTAGTTATTTAGGGTTTACATAAATATTTCAAAATATCCCTTTTTCAAAATTCATCAATAAAATACATTCTAAAATTATCTAGACATTTGAAATTTCACAAACATCACTAAAGGAAGAAATCTCAATTTATTCACCCGAAAGGATTACACAAGGAAGCTAGGGTCTCATCACATAGCCCCTTATAACACTGGCATAAGACCTAAGTGTAAGGTGTGCTATGGTGAGAGAATCTGAGGGAGTCTCAGATAACATTGCCCAAGTAGCAACCTCCACTAACTTGAACTTCTCCTGCAAGCGTTTTCATTCAAGCTTGACACGCTGGAGCTCGGCTTGGGCTTGGTCCAAAGCGAAGCCCACAGATGCTACCTCCTTCCCAAGCTCTGATAAGTGGGCTTCGTAAGGGTTGAGTCTACTGGATGAAGCCATCGACTCCTCTTTCTGCATTAACCATTAACATCTTATTAAATAAATAAGAGTAAGTTAATATACTACTCAAAAAGATTGGGTCGTTACAATGTATTTATGTTTCAAAAATATGTTCCAAGACAAATTCAAATTTCATTTATTGGGAAATACTCATTCTGTAAGGTTCCCTTCGTATTCAACCTTATAAACAAGCCTAATTATTTTAAAATTCCTGATTTCATATGTATTTTTTCATTCTTTCAAAAAATCATTTTTATGTGGAAATTAATTTTCAAAAATAAATCCTTTCATCATGAAAAAAAATTCTTGGTTTATTTCTATTTTTATATAATACAATTTCCCTTTTCCATTTTAAATAATATTTAAAAATTTCCCTTAAACCGCATTCAAGTGGCCCATTTATTAGGTTTCAAAAACACTCTTTATACATGTTTTTCATTCTATTAGAAATAAACTATCATTATCTATGCCTATTATACCTTTTAACTGTCCATTTATTATTAAAATCCACTCTTTCGTGGACTCATTTTGGATACACCCATTTTTTAGTCCTTATGACATGATTATGATACACATTTCATCTAATGGGTAACCCTTATTTTTACTCAATATGTATAATTATTCATGTGTAACACATTTTAATGAACATTTTATTATGGTTGAAAAAATATAGCACACCCATGAATTTGTGATTTTTATTCTCCTGAGATGTCCTATTGTGATATAGAGTAAACCTAATTCCATTATGTTGTATGGTAAACTATGTGTAGGGGTCTTGGTAGTTAGCCTATAGTCATCATCCACTATGTGAAATGGTATTGGAAGTTATCCTTGACCAATGGTTATATCATGCTATATTTTGTTACCACATTATCACGATTCCTGGATTATATGATCCATTATTATACCCATTTAGATTACCGACGTCTATTCATGTTCCATTCCTTTTTATGAATACATGGTTTGCCTTAAAACCCATATACTATGATTTATTTGAATGTTTATACAATAAATAGGATTTTTATCATCTTTTTTATCTTGTATTCACTAGTTTGGAAAATACATTTCTAAGTTCTCAATGGAAATTAGGATCTCTTTTAGAAGTTTAAATAAAATGAGTTTTTGTTTTGATTCCATGTTTTCAGTTTTTTATAACTAATATTCAATGTACTCTACTTATTATTATCCATGTTATGTATTTGATGGATATTTTTTTCTTTATATCACATAATATTATATGTAGGAGGCTAGGGCCAATATATGAGACCTCAGAAAACAAGATATCAAATCCATTAGGACATCATTCCATTTCCAATTAGGAATGGGTAACTATTGAAAATATCTGGATTATCACTTATGTTTCATGTTCACATTCTGATAGGTGGAAACCCTCGTAATGAAACCAACTACATCTAGTTTCATACTAGGCCAATAGTATTAACAACGTAAGTCATGATACATCATTGTGATGCTGAGGTTCACATCTCTAACTAATTCATTAAACTATTGAATTTTCTCCTCCTATATGTCCATTGGAAACCGCATGAATTCATGTGTATGTAGGATCGCACCATCACGCATAGTGAAACTATAATATAGGTCCTTAACTTCAACACTCTCCTGTAGGAATATGACCTAAAATGATAAAAGAACAATTCTAACTTTATCTAAAAGGGAAGAGTTTAGAGATAATGATGAAATAAATGTCTACCCCAAACCATCCTATACCTCCATGTGTATCTATGAAAAAATCCTTGAAGCTGCCACACGCTACTGTCCTTGTTACTGCATATATCTGAGTTCTACTACCTTGTACATTGGCTACTACATTTAATTTCCCATTATAATAAGGATGTGCGATGTCAAAAAAGAGTATGTACTCATCCCACACTCTCTAACACATGTTTACATAGAAAATTTTTAATATATACATCATGATTTTGATGGATGTGTACTCCAAAAATGTTGTACATGTAAATAGTTTCTCCAAAATTGAAATTCATAAAGAACTATAGCCAACTAGAGATCGTGTGTGGTGTAGTTACACTTGGGAGTCCTTACAAGATGAGACCCACATTCAAAATATTTATCCCATATATTAAAATTTCTATTAGACCAATACCTATGGTTTCACATTACATAATGTAACTCCAACCAATATATGGAAGAATCAATACCAACATTGATGTTAGTCTCCCATTCAACACTACATAGCATGTTTCATAGTTATCTTATTATTCAAACATCACACTATTATTAGTCAATCTTATCAGTTTCACTTATATGATTGGTAATTATAGTATAAAATTCCTTTAGTTTCTACCAATCCCAAAGAAACTAAATATTTTTAATACATTCTTGGTTTACTCTTAGTAAACTATATTACTCACCTTTTCTTTTTCAACTGATACTCTTTTATCATTGATAATATATCCCAAAAAATGCATCTTATCCACCTATAAGTGGATCAATATTAATAAATAATATAATTAATTGTCTCTAAGTGTATCCAAAACAATATCAATATTTTTTTATGGTCCTTTATGTTGTGAGAATACCACAGGATTTATTCCATGAATTCCACCAAAAATGAATCTAGATATGGTTGGAAAATGAGGTTCATCAATGACCTAAATATTGATGTTCTTCCTTCAACTATTGATAGGTGGAACAACTTGTAATGTAACCAACTACCTAAATATTGCATAAAAGAAACATGTAGTGACAACATATGTCACAATAAATCATGGTGATGATTTTTTTCACCTCTATAAATAATTCATTAAATTCGTCCATTCTCTCCTCATTTATGTCCAATGGAAATGAAAAATGACCATGTCTATGAAGGATCTCATAATCACCCACAATCCAACAAAGAGAAGGGTCCATACCTTCCACACAATCTTGATGGAATATTCCCTCAAAGGCGGATAGGTGACTCATCATCACATTATTTGAAAGGGTAGAGGTCACAGATGAGGATGTAATAAAAATATACACATGGAAATCCTGCACCTCCTTTTGTATCTCTAAAATAATCCTAGAATCTTCCAATGTGCTAATTGACTCTTTTCTGCTTATATGTTAGCCCTACCTCCTATTACATTGTATATTTTATTGGATTTCCTAGGAGTAAATGAGTGATCAATATCAAGAAACTCTAGTTACTCAACCCAAATTCTATATCAGATTTAAATTAATATTTTTAAATATATGCATGATGCTAATGCTGGCTGTGAAGAACAAAAAATGATCTCCCAGTAAATGGTTTATCCAACTACGTAAGGCATACATAACTACAACCAACTGATGATTGTGTGTTTTGTAGTTCCTTTTTTGAATCCTCGTATTATGAGACCCGCATACTAAATATATAAGAACCCATCCTTAAAACATTACATAATTCTTAATTAAATGAATAATTCACATTGGGATAATTTCAGGTTTACAGTTTTCGAGAATTAGCTCATAAATATTAAACTACATCTCAAAAATTAAAAAGTAAACAGGTTTACTCAGTTACCATTATTTCATAAAATAAAACCTCTTGAAAAAATATTCATGTCTAGTTCCACGTTTTACAAAATATGACATTTCATTGATCCCATCCATGACCGTATTAATCTTTCTATCCCGTAAAAAACATTTCAAAAACATGAGATGAGAATAATAAGATCAGGAAGGATTATAAAATAATGAAAGAAAAAATTAGTTCATCAAAACATAATCTTTTTAACTTACCTCATGAAATCATAATATCTATGAATTACACATAGAAAGCATAAATCATAAAGGTAACTTGTGGCAATCAAAACATACATACTTTATAACATTCACAAGTCTTATGGAGTTACGTTGGAAATACCCATCACAATATATTCCATTAATCTTTTAGGAGATACATTATTATTTTCCTCCATTACGTCACCCAATTCATTGGAGAGATATCTCGGGCTCACCCCCTTAGTTTATCATGGAACCACCCGTATAGGTAAATAATGCCCAAGAACCATAACATAGTCATATCACATGACACAAACATAAAGGAAAGATAACATTTCCACATTGTAATCACAATATTTCATTTCATTATATTTACATAATCAATCCATTAACAAATAAATTTTAAATACAATAATATGTTAAAAGAGTATATGGTATTTATTTTTTGAAAAAAACATTATAGATTGTAAAGAAAACGAAAGATAAAAATAATACTCGATGTTGCAGAAAAGGTCATTATCATCGCGTATGTTAAAAAACATTCTTTTTTGTCATTCTTTAAAATGCTTGATCTAAAAATATTCCCATTGAATGAAATGAAAAGTTAAAGGGTTTTATAAATAGTATAAAATAAAGTCATGTATAAATTAAAATATTCCTCAATGAATGGATATTGAGATGAAGTCCCTGACAATGATCATTTTTTTAATAAAATAGACTGATTATGTGTATTCACTATTTGTACAAATAATGAAAGTATAAATACAAGATAGGATATCAAAATGCATTTTTAAAAATTCAAAGAATGAAATAATTAAGAAGTATATGATCATCCCAAAGAATGAAAATTGGGTTAAGAAGTTACCTTACCTTATCTCCGACATGACACGCTCATTCTTTAATATCCTAAATAACAATCTAAAGATAATTTCCACTTGTTTAATTTACATTTTCAGGTTTATTATTCCTTTTATATCATTTATTTCCATGCTATAAACATTATATAATCTGTTAAGTTAATAACGGTTGTTTTTTTGATATATGGTACTTGAGTCAAAAATGAACTTCTTATAATTACTAATAGTCCATGTGGAAAAAATTACATTACCTAGAGAATTATATTAATGATTTAGATATCATATATATCATATATATTCAGTATATATATGAATTTATAATTGTATATAACATTTGGATATATGAAATGAAATGCACCATCCATGGAGAGGGTAAGCCGTACGTGCACATGAATGTTACATTCATTTTTATTTCATATTTTAATGGAATTAAAACACAATTATAAATAGGTATATTATAATTATAGTATAATAACTTATATATAATTTAATTAAATACATCCTTTATATGTCCCTTGTATGACATGAATGAGTCATATCACTTTGAGGGGTGGTAGTTCGCAATTCCTCAAATGAAATTATCGTATTTACCCATTATGGAAGCATAAAGTTATGCTATAAATGAAAAATAATAAAGCATAGTGAACACATAAAATTAATATATATCATCTATAAATAAAGTTCAATCCTAATGGCCACCATGATAGGCGGTTGGAGATATTTTAACAATCATCATTTCGTGAGGCTATAGTTTGACATCCACAAAAATAGTATGTTCATTATCCATTAGATGGTGGTGTTTGTAAGTGTATTTTGATTCCATATCATAAAAAAACCATGTATATGGGGGATACAGGTGTAGTTATAAAATAAAGTAATAAAATAGTTAAGGGGGTTGGATAAGATAAATA
This sequence comes from Viscum album, assembly GCA_963277665.1. NCBI lineage: Eukaryota > Viridiplantae > Streptophyta > Magnoliopsida > Santalales > Viscaceae > Viscum > Viscum album. The sequence continues at coordinate 894,743,535 of OY728136.1, read as the reverse complement.
AAAGAAAATAACTAAAGAGAAGACATTACCTTTAAATCAGTTAACTCCCTTTGGTTTGAACCAAAAGGTTTACTTGAAGATCATTATTCCTAGGGTAAGGATTCTAGGAGGAATAAAGGGATGTAGGGAACTTAATTGGTCCAAGGTTGGAAATGTCAAGGGGCATGAGAATTTTGAGTAATGGTTTAGTAGTGGTATCCTTTTATAAGGGGGGGAGGGGCTCTTTTGGAAATATTGATAATTATATTATATTATTAACTTATCGTCAGCTTATAAAGGTCAAAAACTCATTAAAGTAGAAGATAAGATTAATTATGTTCTATATAAAGTCATCCACAAATAACTGGATGAGTTTTGGATATTTTTTTAAAATTTATAATCTTATTTATTTAAATCATCAATTAATGAAGTAAACACTTCATCATTATTGTGTCATAAATAATTTTACTTATATGATGTCTAAAAATTAGAAAACAAATACCATTATGTTGGAAATTTTTTTATATTTATAATGAATATTTATAGTCTAAAGGATAACTTATATAACACCATGTAAAAAATTAATTTACTAAAAGATATGTGTTTATGTATATTTTCCCTTTACTTTAGGTTAATTAAAATAAAGTTTCATTATCACTTCCAAGTGGATCCATGGTGTCCCAAAATCGACCCAAGGATGACCATGGTCAGATATATATCAACTAATAGGATTAGGACCAATGTTAATGTAATTTAATATTATTATAATTATATTGGATTACCCTTTATTTACTATATTTTCCCTTTAACAATGGTTAATAAAATACTTACTGATGTAAATATTTAAAATGTCTAAAAATAAAATTTACAAATTTACACAATTTATACCTCCTGATTCAAAATATAAAATCCATTTTTCCATATTCAAAACAAATACATGGTATAAGTTAATTTAAAATTAATTCGCGTTGTCAAAAAAAAAAGCGTGTTTTTTATGAAATAATAACTATCAAAATATTGACACTTGTTTGTGTCAAATTTTAATGTGAAATTACTTAAGATAACAAACATTGGATTAAATGGTAAAAAATAATCTAATTAATCTTTTATTCTAATTAATAATATAATATAACCATATAAATAAATTAAATTAAAAGGAAGTATTTAATTAAAATATAGTATTTTTCAATATTCATAAAAAATGAACATTGTCATAAAAATACAAAAAATTCATCCAATGTAAATTTTGATGTCCACATTCAAAAGAATAATATTATTTTATCAAATGGGACATATAAGAGTAACAAAAAATATATTTAAAAAGTGTTATCTATAAAAAGTAAGAAAACAACTTTTTAAATAATATTAGAGTATTTATGCATAAAGATGGATTCATTCGCATTTTAATCCTATAAATTTTGTTGGATAAATGTGAAAACATTTAAAAAACATGTGTAATCAATTTTTTTAGTTTTTTTCATTCTCAACAATACAATGCTATGCATTAGCATCCATTTAAAATAATAATATTATATTATTATTATGCAATATAAGATTTCAAAGAAACCCATTGTTGTGTATCATGTACGCCATCCAACATAGCATCCAATTTAATGTAAAATTAATATTTAATTCACAAATATTTATAAAAATGAAAATTTATTATTCATTATTTACATGGGATGTTACATCCTTCCTCCCGTTTGAAAATTGTGTCCTTGCAATTTTATTCACTAATCAAATAAGTGGGGGTATTTATCCCACATAGAATTTTCATATTCCCAAATTGCCTCTTCAACCATATGGTTTTTTCACAAAACCATTACCTAATGGAATACCATATTCGGCATAACTTTTTCTCTATGGTTAATAATCTGGACTGGTTGTTCCTCATAAGAGAGATTCTCTTGCAACTGAACTACTTTTGGGATAAAATCATGAGATTTATCCGACATATACTACCATAACATTGATATATGAAAAACAATTTGTACCTAGTATAGACTTGGGGGTAAAGCAACTTTGTATGCAACTGATCCAACTTTCACCTGGATTTCATATGGTCCAATGAATCTCATACTCATCTTTTCCTTCTTACCAAAATGCATCACTATTTTCCATGGAGAAAAATTGAGAAATATATGATTACCAACCTCGAATGAAATTTCATTCCACCGGTTATCCATATATTTTTTAGGTATACTCTTGGTTTTTCCCATGATTTTTTGAATCAATTTAAATTTTTCTGAAATATCTTCTACCAATTCAAGTCCCATCAACTTCCTTTCACCTACTTCATCCCAAAAATTTGGAGATTGAAAAAGATTTCCATATAAATCCTCAAATGGATTCATCTGTATACTAGAATGTAAACCGTTATTATAAGAAAATTCAACCAAAGTAAGATGTTTTTCCCACATTCCCTAGTAATCCAGTTACCAAGAACATAACATATCCTCCAAAGTTTGAATTGTTTGTTCTAATTTCTATTCTGATTGAGGATTAATATCTATACTAAAATTTAATTCAGTACCCAACGACTTCTGAAGGCTATTCCAAATGTTAGAAGTAAACCTCATATCATGATCAGATATAATGAAGATGGGAACTCTATTCAACCTATCTATTGCTTTAACATACAACCGAGAATGTTGATCTAGATATAGAGTTTCTAGAATAGGAATGAAAAGAGAAGATTTAGTCAATTGATCAATTATAACCCATATTGCATTTTTTACTCAAAGATGTATTTGGTAATCCCAAAAAAATTTCTATGGATATGTTTTCCCATTTCTACTCTGGCACCAGTAAAGACCGAAGCATCTATTCTGTAACTACCACTCTACATTAACCTGCTGACAAGTCAAACACTTCATAGTAAAATTAGCAATATCTCTTCCCATTCCATCACACCATTAATACTCCTAAAGATATTGGTACATCTTAGTACTGCCAAGATTAATTGAAAATGAAGAAATATGAGCTTCACATAACAACTCATTCATTAATTGTGAATCAAAAGGAAAACATAATATCTCACCAAGTCTCAGAATAAAATCCTTATCAACGTAAATAATCAGGCAACCTACCCTTCTAAACCAACTCTATATTTTTCGTTAACTCACTCTCTTCCTTATGTTCTTGATTAATTCTGAACAATAGAGATTATTTCACTGAAACCTAAAACCAAATAAGGGAATTTCTTGAACCAACATCTTCTATGCAAAAGTTCAACAAATAGTTAATCAAAGGATACTGTTCCAACCTTATCATTGTTAATGTAACATTACATTTCTAAATCCAATCACCAGCCACCTTATTTACCTTTTTGGGATGGTATTGAATTGTGAAATCCTAATCCTTGATTAATTTCATCTATATCCTCTGTCTCATGTTCAATTCTTTCTGAGTGAATATACACATAATGCTTTTGTGGTCAGTATATATTTCTCAGTTTACTCCATATAAATGATTCCTCCAATTTTTTAAAGAGAAAACAACAAAAGTAAATTCCAAATCATTTGTAAGGAAAATTAACTCAAGAGGTTTGAACAGATGTGAAGAATAATAAATTACATGGTCATTATTTATAAGGACACAACCAAGTCCTTTCTACGAAACATCACCGTAGATAAAAATATTGCCATCATTGGAAGGCATTGCGAAAACTGGATCATTCACCAATCATGTTTTAAATTCCTGAAAACAATGATCACATTATTTTGTCCAAATTAAGTTAATACCTTTTCGAGTAAACTTTGTAATTATACAAGATAACCATGCCAAATATTCATCAAACCACTTATAATAACCTTCCAAAACAATAAAAATACGGATATCAGTTATATTGTTGGTCTTGGCCATTATTCACCAACTTTTATTTTATTAGGATCAATATTTATTCCATATTTTGAAACAGTGTTACCAAGGAATGAAATTTGTGGTAACCAAAAATCACAATAGATAAATTTCCCAAAAAATTTATTTTATTTTAAGGTTTTAGAAAAAACCCATAAAATTACTTTCAGGTTCCTTTTTAACTTTTAGAATGAACCAAAATATCATCAATGAACACAACCACAAACTTATCCAAGAACTCACATAAAAATCAATTCATAATATCCATGAATACATTAGGTGCACTGGATAAACCAAAAGGAAAAACTACTAATTCATAATGGCCATATCTATTTCTAAATGTGGTCTTCATAATGCTTTCTTCCTTTACTTTCAACTGTTGGTACCATGATCTCAAATCAATCTTCAAAAAATACGGATCTCCCTGGAGCAGATCAACCAAATCATCGATATGATGCAATGGGTAATTATTCTTAATAGTGATGTTATTCAATGCTCTATAATCAATGAAAAGTCTCATTAAACCATCTTTCTTTTTAACAAACAAGACAATAGAACCCCAAGGTGATGTTATAGATCAAGTGAAACCTTTATCTAATAACTCATGTAATTACTTCTTTAACTCTAAACGTTTAATTTCAGCAATTCGATAAGGGTGTTTTGAAACTGGATTAGCATTAGGAACTATGTCAACAGAAAATTCAACTTCAAAATCAATTATAATAGTAGGAAACTCATCAGAAAAAACATCAAGGTACTCACTTACTATTAGGGCATCATTAACCTGAATAGTTCTTTTGTTTTCAACAACTTGTTCGAGGTAACATTCATTTCCATCTTTTACTGGTTTCTCAACATCCTGATATGTTATCAAAATTAAGGGTTCATTCTTGTACTAAAATAGAAAATCATTCTAAAAAGAATCATTGTTAGCTCTATAGTCAATCTTATCATGATAAACAGAAAGCCAATCCATACACAAAATAACATCAAACTCTACTAGAGGAAAAACAATAAGGTTTTCAGATTTATTTTTTCCATAAACAAGGACATGAAGGTTCTTGTAATTACTTTTTTATCACAACATTTACTCCAGGTGTTTTTACCATAAGTTCTGGATTTATATCTTGAGGTGGAATTCCCAATTTAATAAAAATTATTAGAAATGAAATAATGTATAGACTCTGAATCAAACAACTTTTTGGAATCATCTGAAGAAATAAATAGTGTACCTGATACTACTTCATTTGATGGACCATCATCTGATGAAGTAGTTAAAAAGTATTTAACCACCACTTTATAAATTTAGTATGTATTCTTTCCCTCAGTTTAATTCTTCATTGGACACTCATTTTCAAAATAGTCCATTTCATTTAACTGAAAACATTTTTCTAACTATAAATTCAAAATTTACTTTCCATTACCCTGATATGTTTTATTGTAATTATGAGCCTTATGCCCCATTTTTCCACATCAGTAGCACTTACCAAAATACAAAAGATATTCCCCATAATTCTATTTGCCACAATTTTCACAAACCGTATACTTAATTTTCTTACCATCGGTCTTTTATGAAGAGTTCTTCCGTTTAATCTTCCTCACTGACCACTTGTTTCGGTTTTTTGTCAAAGAACCCCTCATCGTTGGATAATTAAATTTTCCCAATCTTCACACATCAAACAAGTTTTTCATAACTTTTGAACTCATGAGAAGCTAAAAACCTTCGATACTTTGGCTTTATTCCTTAGTATAAACGATTGATTTTACAATCAATATCGCATTTGAAATTTGTAGCATACTATTGCAGTCGAGTGATTTTTTCTTCATAAGAATCCACTGAGTGATACTCTTACCTCAACTCTAGGAATTGTTTTTCCATCCTAAGAACAACCACCTTAGGAAAATATTTCACAAGAAACATCACTTTGAATTGATCCCAATCAAGAGCATCAATATCCACACTATCCATGATATTTCTCACCATTGACCACCACTGACTGGCTTCACCTTAAAAATGTTAAACACTTAGACTAACCTTTTGATGCTCAAAACACCCCATGTAATCAATAATTTTATATGGTTCTTTAATCCACCCTTCATTAAGCATGTGGTATGATGATCCATTTAATGGTGGGGGATATTGCCTCATCAAATTCTACATTGTAGACATGTTCTTTTATGGTTGATCTGACTGATCTTTTGCATAGATTCCACCGCTATTTATAGGTTGAGTCAAATTTTCCATCACTACAACAAATTGTTTAGTTCTAATTCTGACCATATCGGGTTGCTGATTAGGATGGTTGTATAACTCCCGATGTCGTCCCATCATAGTTTCCCTGTTTCATTTGAAAAACAACTAGCATGAACAGATAAATATCATTAGAAAAGAAACATGGTAATATTTAAATTCTATATCATTTTAATATTACCATATATTAATTTATGGACATTAATTTAATGATATTATAACTCTAAATGTTTTCTAAACTGGCCTATGATACCAACTATAAGGCCCCCGACCTTAAAACATTTCATAATATTGAATTAAATGAACAATTCACATTGAGGGTCTTTTCAGGTTTGGAGTTTTAGAGAATTACGCCATTACTATTACATTACATCTAAAAAATTAAAAAGTAGTCAATTCTACTAAGGTTTCTTTTTTGGATAAAAAAAACTCTTAAAAAATACGGTCTTGTCTAGTTCCACATTTTAGACAGCATGACTTTTCCTTGATCACATACACGACCCAATTCATCTTTATGTCTTGTGAATAACATTTCAAAAAAATGGGATGAGCATAAAAAGGGAAGTATGGATTATAAAATAAATAAATAACAACATTAGTCCATTAGAAGATATGCATTTTAACATACCTCATGAAATCATAATATTTATGAAGAACAAATAGAAAACATAAATCATAAAGTTAACTTGTGGAATACATAACATACATACATTTTAGCTTTCACAACTATGTAGGGTGTTATATTTGGAATACCCATCACAACATATTACCTAAATCTCTTAGGATAAATATTAAAGTTCACCTCCATCATCTTACCAAATGAATTTGAGATCTATCTCAGGCTCACCCTCCCAAGGATTATCAGGGAACCACCTCTATACGTTAACAATTACCAAGAACCATAACATAGACATAACACATAAAACAATCATAATGAAAAGATAACATTTCCACACTGTAATCAAAATATATCATTTAAATATATTAAAGTAATAAATCCCTTAGAAAACCCATTTTAAAAACCAAAATACGTGAATAGAGTATATGGTATTTATTTTTCTTTCGAAAACATTACGACTTGATAAGGATACCACATATCAAATAATGCTCACGGAGGCAAAAAAAGACATTGCCACCATGTATATTAAAAACATGCCTTTCTAACATTTAGAAAAATGCTTCATATAAAAATATTTCATTTGAATTAAATAAAAATTTAAAGGGTTTTATACAACATATAAAATGAAGTCGTGTATGAATCAAAATATTCCTCAATGAAAGGAGATATTGATGAAGTCCCATACAAAAATCATTTTGTAAATAAAATAAATCGATTATTTGTATTCAATATATGTACTCATAATGAATGTTTAAATAAAATATAGGATATAAAAATTCATTTCTTACAATTAATAGCACAACATAAATAATAAGTAGAAGATCAACCCAAAGAATTGAAATTGGGTTTAGAATTTCCCTTACCTTGTATCTGACATAACACGTTCCTTCTTTAATATTATGAATAATAAAATGAAGTTAATTTAAATATTCTTTAGAACCGTTTTCATTTTTATTATTCATTTTATATAATTTATTATCACGTTATAATCATTATATAATCATTTAAGTTAATAAAATTCGTTTTGTTGATATTTGGTTCATGAGTCCAAAATGAACTTCTTATAGTTACAAATTGTTCATGTTTCCAAAATTCCAATATCTGCAGAATGATATTCATGATTTAGATATAATATATATCATATATTTCCAGCATATATATATACCTATAAATGTATGTAAAATGTTGTGATAAGAAATGAAATGCATCGTTAATGGAGGCAGTAAGCCATACGTACACAAGAACATTACTGTCATTAATATTTAGTATTTTAATGGAATGAAAAAATAACGATTCATAGGTATATTATAATTCTAGTATAATTTCATATATAATATCATTAATTACATCATTTATACATCCCACGTATGTTATGAATGAGTCTTATCACTTTGAAGCGGTGGTAGTCTGCACTTCCTCAAATTAAATTAACATATTTACCCATTATGGAAACCATAAAGGTATTCTATAAATGAAAAATACAGAATAATAAAGAAAACCTAAAGATAATATATATCATATATAAATATAGTTCCATCATAATTTCCACCATGATAGGCGATTGAATATATTTTATCAAGTATTGTATCATGAGGTAGTAGTTCGTCGTATAGAGAAACATTATGTTCATTACCCATTATATGGAGGTGTATGTTTGTGTAGTTTGAGTCCTTCTAATAACAACACCCTATAATATTATGTATACTGTATTTGTTTTAAAAGAAATGAATAAAATGATTGTAGGGGGTTGGAGAAGTAATTTAAAAGAAAATAACTTAAGAGAACACATTACCTTTAAACCGGGTAACACTCTTTGGTTTGAACCAAATGGTCTACTTGAAGTTCTTTATTAATAAGGTAATGCTTCTAGGAGGAAGATAATGATATAAGGTGATTAATTTGGAAGAGGATGGAAGATCCAAGGGGTTAGAGGAGTGTGTTGAATGTCATTGAAGTTGTGTTCTTTTATAAGGGGGAGGAGGGTCTCTTTAATAACGTTTGAAAATATTATTTAATTATAAATATCTCATTAGTATCAAAATGTAAAAAACTAATTAAAGTCAAATATATGATTTATAATGTTCTAAATAAAGTCTTCCAAAATGAATTGTACATGTTTTGGATTTTTTTTAATATTCATTATCATATTTATTTAAATCATCCATTAATGAGGTAAACACTACATAATTTGTGTGTCATAAATAATTTTATTTATTTGATGTCTAAAAATAAATAATTAAATACCATGATGTACGAATATTTTTTTATTTATAGTTAATATTTATAGTAGAATATATTACATTTATAACCCCAAATAAAAATTGATTTACTAAATGATATTTGTTTATGAAATGTTTTTCTTTACATTAAGTTGATTAAAATAAAGTGTCATTATCAATACCATGTGGCTCTATGGGGTCCCAAAATAGAACCAAGGATACCCATGGTTGTTCATGTATCAACCAATAGAATTATAAAAAGTTAGGGTAATTTAATATTATTAAAATAATATGTGTTTACCCTTATTTACCATATTTAGATTTTAACCATTGTAAATATAATATTTACTGAAGTAAATATATAAATATTTTAAAAATAAAACGTACATATTTAGAAAATTTAGACCACTTCATTCAAAATATGAAATCAATTTTTCCAAATTCAAAACATAGAAGTGGAAGAAAATAATTTAAAAATAATTTACCATTGTCAAAACAAAATTGATGTTTCTGAGAAATAATAACTATAAAATGATTGACAATTATTTATGTCCAATTTCAATTTGAAATTACATACAATAACCAACATTCGGTTAAATGGTAAAAACATAATCTAATTACACATTAAAAACAATTAAAAATATAGTCTATCTATATAAATAATTTAGATTAAAATTTATTTTTGAATTAAAATATACTATTTTCCACTAATCATATAAAATATAACATTAGTAGAAAAATACCAAAATTTATTCCAAAGAATATTTTGATGTCCCTATTCTAAAAAATTTATTATTTTGTCAAATAGAATATAAAAAGTGAAAGAAATTATATTAAAAAAAATTTCTCCCTCAAAAGGCGGAAAAACTAACTTTTAAAGAATATTAGAGTATTAATGGATAATATTAGATTCATTCTCATTTTAAGAATCTAACATTTATTGGATTAATGTAAAAAAATTAAATAAAATGTGTGATAGTATTTGAGTTAGTTCAATTCATTCCCGCCAATACACGTCTAGGGATAAACAACAATTTAAAATAATAATATTATATTATTACTGTACAACGTAAGATTTCAAAGAAACGCATTCTTCTGTATGAGGTACGCCATCAAACATAGCATCCCCATTGAATAAAAATTAATATTTAAATCAAAAATATTAATAAATATAAAAAAAATATATTATTCATTATTTACCTAGGAAGTTACAAAATCGTTATCCGGAATACATTAGCACTTCTCGTAGACCAATACCTTATGTGTCAAATTACACAATGTAAATCCATCCTAGATCTAGAATAATTAGAACAGATATTGAAGTCAGTCTCCCTATAAACAAATGAAATCATATCTCACAGGAATCATACCTTTCAATCTTGTTAATATTCTTATTCAATCCCATCAATGACACTGCTATGTGTTTCCATTACAATATAATATGTATTTAATGTCCATTTATCCCAAAGAAAATCAAAATTTCAAATACATTCTTTGGTTGCTCCATGTAAACTATATATCTCACCATTTCATTCAGAGAGCTAATATAACTCGAAAATTGTATCTTATCAACATAGATGTGGAACATTGTGATCATATAATATATTTAATGCTCTCTAAGTGTATCCAAAACAACATAAGGATTTTAGTACGGTCGTTTCATTTATGAGAATTCCATGTTATTTATTCCACGAATACCACAAACAAATGAATCTAGATAAGGTTGGAAAACATGGTTCATCAACGACAAGAATTCTAATGCTACAATATTGTTACATAACTGCATATCCGAATACTCGTTTAGAAAATACCTACCATGAAAATATGTATGAGATGTGTCTTCATGTCAAAAAACAACACCTGATGGTATCTACTTGTCAAATAATTTTTTTTTCAATACCCAACCTACTAGGAAATGATAAAAACATCCATCTATCCATAAAAAGTAAAACTAGTTTCTAATCCTAAACTAGTTCAATTTTTAATAATCCACACACCGACTAAGGGTACCATCTTCCATTTCCTCAAAAGTTTATTCTAACCTCATGGATAAGAAATGGGTCATATAATCAAATTTTTCCTATACATCCTCTAACTACCTCACCAAATATTTAAACTCTATTATAGTCATCCTATAAGGATGAATATAAACTAGTAAATCTCATTGAATATGATCAATATAGAAATCCACCACTATCATAAGAGGTAAACTCAATTATTTGTTCAGGGAAATACCTCTATAACAATCAACAATAAGAGGGAAATATTCTGGTTTTATTCCCAAGTCATGCATATTTAAAATATATATCTAATATTTCTTCCTGCCTAACCTCTGATTCTCTAGTACATTTCGATTTTCCAGGATATAAAATAATCCTTCTTTTAAAAAATACATTTTTTATGGAAGGTCACACTCTAATTATATAATTCAACATATGATTGATAAGAAAATATTCATTCCATCATAAATATGATGTTAACCCCAGTCATCATGAAGAAGAAATATTAGATATTAGATGAGACTCACCAATATCAATGGCGAAGTCCCTAAAATGGTGAATACTCTTTTAAATAATTACCAATATAGTTTCAAGTGATGTGATTCCCATAGAAATCTAAACAAACACCTCGATGATTTCAAATATAGGTACACATATAAAACAATGTGATGCACGTATATGGAAAAGAGAAAATATAAGAGTAGATGTTATTAAAATCACACCTCTCTCCATATATGGATTAATGTAATTATCATTAGGTGAAGGACATAGAATATATATATTCCTTTAAATATGTCCTTGTGACACAACCTCACTACAGTGAGTATGCCAACCATATTATCATGGTACAACCCGTTCATAACTGCCTCTATAATCACAACTACCTCGACATGAATGACCAGTACTAGTCTAGATCTGATTCTAATGTAGATTTTTGAATCCAAATCCAAAAAATAGACTCAGAGATGATCCTCTTCCACTAACAACTAGAGGCATGGTCTTAGAAAAATTATTTATATGGCCCATATAGCTATAATCTCGATAGTATACTATGTCTTGGTCACATGGATTCCTTACATGTCCTCACATTCCACACTAATGAAAGAAAACTAGACTACTAGAAATAATAGTTTGGATAGTTTTAATGTCACAAAAAACGTAAAATATATATCTTCTTACTAGTGGAAGTTAAACCACTTGGACATGAGACTACACTACTATTCTCTGTGCTGCTAGATTCCCTCAAGGTAATCTATATATATATATCACTTGATTTACTATCGTAGTAATCATCATCCAAAACACATTATCTAATGTAAAAAATTGTCAAAAACCTTCCTTGAATGGTTTCTACCTTATTGCCTCATCAAAAAGTAATGTAGTCACAAATATTTTATCTCTATAAAGTGTTCTAAATATTTTTTCAATGTCATGGTTACCTTATCCATACACATGAAATCATTGGCCATCTATACTCTTAGAGTCTCAAGGAAAACATATTTATATCATATAGTTGGGAAGTAACAAAAAAACATGTCTCATAGAATTTAATTATAGATCAAAACATCCCACCAATTATTGGATGCTCCTCTAGGAATATAAGTCGCGAGATTTACTATCCTCTCAGGAGGTGTCTCGAGATGATCGAAGATCATTGTGATAGTCTCAATCCATATCTCAAAAACCTATGTATTTCCATTAATAAAAAAATTGTAGTATTCTACTATTGGAACATAAAAAAACTCATCCATTTATATGGAATGATGTGATGCTCCCTAAAACATCTATATATAGGGTTGAAACCCCTCATGGGACATTTCCTCACCAATTGTGTCCAGTAAAATAGATGATGCCATTACAATAAGAATAAGAGGATCCACTGGTATCCCATGGACCACTTCCTCTAAATCATGGTTGTCTCAACCATCCTGGTGCACTACTAGAGGCTTTCATGGTTTCAATTTACAAAAACGGAAAAAATAGTTCTAAAAAAAGTTCAATTTTAATGTTCACAAAAAAATGGATGTATAGGTCAAAATATTCTTACAAATTGTTTATAATCATATTACATCTTCTAATGATAGGACAGGGTGAAAACAAATAGTTGTAACATCACTAGAGACACTGCCCAATGGCCATTGAAAATATGGGTCAATATCATGTAATCTATTTCAAAGATTAAATGTCAATTTGAATTCATAATCAATTCCAAATTTGGGATAAATAGTTGAACCAAATGGTGATTCACTTCACATTCATAAGGTAACATACACCTTATGAACCAAAATATAGAATCCAATTAAATTATACCATAACATTTTCTACTCCATCCAACCAACGGTCCATAACTCAACATGCCTTTGTTGGATTCTTAGTTTGTCAGTTGTATCCGAATCAAGAAACCAATATATGTGTTAAGATATAATGTATATGTACCTACCATTATTCTTATTTTCTTGCAGATATAATTTATCAATTAGTATGTTCATCACAAAAATTACATATCATAAAGTCAAGCAGTCTTGGAAGTCATCCTATAAGTCATTGAACAATACATGTCATGTGAATCATGTAAAGTGCCTAAAATGATGAATGAGATGCATATAGTCATCTCATCAGAAAATGATAAAAATAATCATCAATCACATCATAGATAACATCAAAAGAAAACTGTGTCACCCAATTTTGAAATCCAAATCAACTGCAATAGGGAAAATATAAAAAAACAATTCTAATTCCCTGAAATTTTTATTTTATCATGTCAATGGGTTTCCTACTACATAACATGGATCATTACCAAATTCTACTTCCTTTATAATACCATTTTTATAATATCCAAATACTAATTCATGAAATGAATTATCCTTTATACCATTTTGTGTTTTCTGTACTCGAATTCCACTATCTAGTTACTAGAGATGGTGGGTCACATGGCCTGATGTGCCGGGCCCTAAATTCAAAAGGCTGCAGACTAGAAGTGATGACCTAGTATGTCACTGTGGGGAGAAAATTATATTATTACCAGAGTGTATAATGTAGGTTATATAGTAATATATATTAATTAGAAGAAGATATAAATAGATATTATAATGGAAATAGTCACTATAAACACTTGAACATTAACCCTCCAATGATAAAACAATATAAAAATAGATAAAACTCAATAAACAGATATCAATACTCAAAATGTAGAAATAAAATCTTATACAAAAGGATTATGATTCATTTATTGTATGTTACAATACAACCATACATCTATACATGCATTAGTACAATTAATGTACGTGAATACCAAAAATACCAAAATTATCTATCATTTCATTCGTTATGAGAGTTAACTCGGTGTTATACATACCTTATTCAAATCATAGAAAAAATATAGCATTGTTCTATGGGTTGTTTCCATAGTCCCTAGTTTTATCCATATATTCTATCATTGAAACCATTGGTGGCCAAAGACATGTCGCGATATAAAATTTTAATATGGAACCACTAGTAGTATCTATAACTTGTCCATGATGTCTAACACAAGATAAGCAGTGTGAAATGATTATAAAAAGTTTAATAAGAATTTATAATTTTCTCATAGATTTTTTATAATAATTAATGTCAATATGTAATTCTAAACAAGGTTCCCTATAAAACAAATCATGACATCAAATTACAGGGTAGTTATAATGAAAAAAAAGTATCTACCAAAAAAATTGGTATATCCAAAAACATATCAACCACTACCATTCCGTATATCCTATACATCATATTGACCACGAAAATGAAATTTAATAAGTCATGTCACATTAACCAAAGAATAATCTTATAATTATGGTAGTTTGACCCCATATGACTGGATCCAAAGAATAAAAAACTAATGTATCCTCATCGGTAGACAAGGGAATCTCGATGGAAACTCAGTTACATTTGGGTGGAGTCATAGGAGCATGTCAACTGATCATGTCACACAAGAGTCCTGGGAAGTTAACTCCAAGTGGTATCAAGGCCCATGAAATCCCAGGAAATCAAGACCCAAAAAGAAATCTCATCCAAGGTGTCTACTGATGCTATTAAGATTCTTTGTAGAAAACATCATGTCATATATTTGAATTAGCATCCCAGGTATACCGACCATGTTATCCACATCCATTTGATTTCATTATAATACTTCATCAATTCAAATTATATGAATATCCAAGAGTTCACCCTACTTGTATATTAATTTACATCTAAATAGTTAATCAATTCATATCATGTATAACCTGGAAAAAGACTAATATCATCTCCTAATATCTCATTTAAATTCAACCAAGTTTATCATGAGATTCCCCTAAATAGGAAAGTACACACACACAATCCCACACACCCTTCGGGTGTCATGACAATAGGAATTAGTAGAGGCACACCCCATGGGTGGACTGGATTGGGGTAACAATGTCCATCATACCCAAAAGAACAAGTGGTCATCCCAAAAACTTTATAATTCATTTAATTCAATTATTCAATTAGTTATTTTGGTTCCACCATATAGTATGATGTCTGTAAGATTTAATGATATGTATATAAATAGTGAAACCCAAAGAGAATGGTATATACAACCTACAACACATCTGTAATATAGTGCTCGTCTAGTATCATCTTCTATTTTGGTTCAAATCAGACAAAAAATGAATATGGGATAAGTAACCAAAAAATAGGGAATATTAGATTTCCCATAATTATATCCATATATTCTAAGTAAGATGAATAATTGTAAAATTCCAATAGAGTACTCAACAATATAAATCTAATGATACGGTCAATTTTCAATACAATGCTTAGATGATATAATGGTTGCAAAGGCTACCAATTTTTCCTCAAAGGAGATCTAAAATACTAATGACTATCCAATGAAGGAAGATTGAATTATTTTTTAAGTTTTAAAATATTTTAATTAAAAATTATCATTTTTTTCTATAAAAACTATGAGATACATGGTTTGGATTCACGGTTGGATAAACTGTACTCCAACCATTCAACCTTCACTACTTCAAGGGGTACCCTGCATGATAGAGTGGACAGTATTTATAACCATTCTCAAATTTAAAAAAGTACCTAGGAAAAATCTTATGTATTTTTTTATGGGTGTGTACATACATATTTATGTTTTTATTATATATGATGGATCCTTTAGTCCACTACCCTATCCTATTAATGTTATTGTACATGTGTTCCATATCAATCATAGTTTTTTATAACCATTCAACTATCACTGTTTTTACCAATGTTCAGGTTTATTTCTCTGAACAATCCATAGACAACCTCAAAAGTCAGGTGATCTCAATAGGAATCCACATTTGGATTTAAATAATCATTTAAACCAAAAAACCTCAACACCTCAAAAAAAGAATCTATTTTAAAATAATGGGAATGAAAATAGTGTCGATTATGATCTAGGTTGAAAGGCACTAGAAACCTTATCAATAATGAGAACTAAAAAGGCTCTAGTAAATAGATAGTTGAAAATTATGGACATAGGCATTTGAAAGGAGGGAACACCATCACTACATTATCAAATTATTACTCAACCGTCTATTTTTAGTAGATAATGTATTCTCAAACAAATGATCTTGAAATAAATAAGTATATTGAAGCTATAATATTAGTGAAATCAATGATTATCATAATCGACAAAAAAAAGGTTTATTATTTGAGTAATTATTTTGTGTACCATCACATAATTATATAATGAAACGGTTTTAAAGTTAAAAACACATATCAACCATATCAATTTAATAAGGGATCATGAAGATGTTTCAAGATCCACAAGAACACTATTTGTGAGACAATATTAATATAGATATCATAGAATATAAATAGATGTTCATAGTTTGTTAAGATGTGAATGAGAAATGGAAAAATTTTAGGGGGATGATGAAAAAATTACCCATATACACATGGGAATGGGAGAACATCACAATGTATTTTAACATTGGTCTTTATAATATATCAAATGGGAATAATTCTATATGGGATTTGTTGTATCATTTATAAATACTACTCCCTTCATTACATTCCAATAGGAATTATCATTTACTCAACATAGATGGATATAAATATATTACGTGATTGGAATACATGGAACACCATTATCAATTGTATCCTTTTGAGATATGAGATTAAATTTATGTTCTGTAATATTCTCTAATATGAAGCATAACCTATGTTGAAATTAATTAAAATTAATCACCCCACAACTGATGGAAAATCTAAGTGGACTATCCTTAGACATGAGGACATATTGAGATATTTCAAGATGGACATCAAAGGACAATGTTATATATATCTAATAAAATTTGAGTTATCATATAATAATAGATTCTAATCATAAATCCAAACAGATCCTTATAAATCGATTTAGGGGAATATATGTAGAACACCTTCATTCTAGGATGTAGTTTTTGAATTCATGGTGTTGGGATCTAAAATGATTGAGGATATGGTAGAAAATGTTGAGACCATTTGGTAGACCTTAAGGGATACTTAATGTATATAGAAGAGATATGCTAAAAATATTTTATGGGGATCGAAATTTATGGATGAATATAATTTATTCCTCTATATATCTATATGTATGTGATTCTAGAGACTTTTAAAGAAGGTAAAGCTATGTCTCAGATATAAAAGTCCAATTGAGATTCTTGATCACATTATTTGTGTGTCCAATCAAATAGTACTCTCCTCAAGTCTCTGTTAAGTCCATTATTGTTTTTACACATCCATTTAGATTATGTACATACCAAATCCCTAATCTGAACTAAATTAATAATTTTTAGAACTAGTAACTAAAATCTCTAACTAGGAGAAACTTTCGGAGATCATAGATGGTAGAGATAATGTTCTATAAAATAATAAAACTCATTATGTAAATGTAATTTGGTGGAAAAATATGTATGTTCAACCGACATGTGAACCATTGAATTACATGAAACTAGTTTTCCCTCATCTATTATAACCATATTATATGAAATTAAACTTCAGAAGATTAATATCCTAAGGGGGAAGACAGGAATTAACAATAATTTTATAAATTGAATTTCCCCTTTCAATGTATATTTATATCGTATTTAGTAACATAATTTTATAAAAGGAACACACACTACATGATAAAGCCAAAAATATTTCATAATAGAATTTTGGAAATTACATCTAGAGAATAAAAATTGAAATAATAATTTAAAATATTCTAATTGGAAATTTTTTTAAAAAAAATATATCAAACATAATATATTTTTGAAAACCTGATCCTCCAGAATAATTGCACTCATGAACAACACTATAGAAATGAAGTAGAATATTACTAATAAATTAATCATTTTCAAAATATATGTATATAAATATACAGATAACCTTCATAGAAATGTTTTTCAGTGAATAATAAATGAAATATAGGGTTTTTATATAGATGTGGATACCCATATTATTGATAAATATATGACTATTGGAATAGTGAAATGACTATTGGAAGGGTATTGTGATCATTAGTAAGAATAAAATGATAATTAAAATAATATCCTCACTAATAGAAGTGTATAATAATATGTACTTATCTTCTAAAATGGTAATTCTTGTTATTTATATCAAAATAGATGTATGTAATTATTTTTAAAATTAAATAATATATATGTCTATTTTTTAAAACACATAGGTTTAATATCCAATTTTATATAAATATAATAAATTAAATGAATGTTAAATTTAATAAATTTAATTTATAAAATCAATATTATATTTTATTATAATTATAATATAATTTTGTGAGAGTTGACCAGTTTTTTAAAAGGGTTTAAAAATTAATCAAATAATTAATATTGGAATTTTCGAATAATAGGGTATTTTGAATAAAATTAAAATGAAACATATTTATTATATTATTTTCAAAACATATATCATTTTTTAATCCACATAAAAAAGGGTTGGGTGAATATTTAAATCTTTTATAGATTTATTGAATTTTTTTTGAATAGTGAAACATGGTAAAACAATATTCAATATTATATGTTAAATGCATGAATTTTTTAGTCATAGATGTTATATGTACCCATTATTTAAATATCACATTTATAATTTACTATATATATTTACATGAATCAACACAATTTGTAATATTGTTCCAAAATAATAAACAAATTATTATAATGTTCAAAAATACCCCTCTCCAACAATTTTGAATATCACCCCTCACTAACCCTTCCCCTCACAATATATATTCCATGGATCGGGAAAACATTATTCCCAAATCCCAACATCATACCCTACCCAATGGCTTAGTTCTATTATTCTCATCCTAATACAATTACAAGGATCTTGAAGGGGTAACCTAAGAGGAGACCACCAAAGAAAGAGGTAATATTCAGAAGATAAATTTTTTATTAGTATTCATCTTTCACCCAATTATTTTTCCATCCGTCATGAAATTGTGACTTCATTATATTAAATATTTCTATTTTATATTATAATGTTTTAATATCAATCTTCTATAATCCATTTTTTATATTCTAAAATGATAACATCCTTTACCATGGGGTTGGTTCACCACCGCTATGAATGATATTATTATTTTTCTCCAAAACATTCAAGAATATTTATAGATACAATATTATTATATAAAATTATTTCATGTTTTTTTATTTTTTTATAATAATTTAATTAAATAAAAATAATCTTGTTCACAATAGCGGGAAAAATATTCTCAATGAACTAAAAACATTACAATAAATTTTTTACTAAGTTAATAATATATATTTAAGAACCCAAAATGGTATTTAGTTAAATTTTAAATTACCAATGGACATTAATAACATTAAACAAATTTTTTTTTATTTTTAGTCCTATTTGATGACAACATCAGTATTTATCCACAACTGATCTGACCAAGGAAAATTGAAACAAAGACCCCCGTAAAGGAGAAAAAAATATTATATCTTATAAAAATGGATATAAAAAACATAATAAATTTATAATAAATAAAATATTGATGAATAAAGCTCATAATATATAATTTAATGAGTTTAATTTTATGATATGGGGTGTCTATATTATGTTAATAATGATAACATAACATATGTTTAAGTATCCCTATTAGCCACACTTTTTTTAGAGTTAAGACCATTCAATATATAAAATAATTTCCATATTTATCATTAATGAAATATAATAATTCTATGCTGTGTATAAATTTATATTACATATATAGAAATATATTAATTTCATGAATCGATATGGTAAAATATGCCAATTCTTTATTCTAAAATACCTTCTTTTCAATCAAATTTGATTAAGTATTACTTATCAATCCCTTAATCATTTTATGTAACACATATTTATAGTAATTATTTCAAAATGAACATATTTCTTTAGGAATATGATTATTTAATCATATATATGAACATAAGGATTAATTACTTCTTCAGATTTTAATCATTAATATATTCCCTTTGATTACGATATGAGTCCATATTATGAAACAAATTTTGTTCCACCAGTAATTATTACATTTATAGATTGTGATTTTTTTGGAACACATATCCATAAACATTTTATAATGGGTGTTTCATTATATCACTCCAATACATTGCCTAATATATTTTTTCTAATGAGATGGTCTATATTAGATTATGGATTAAACGTAATATCTAATAGTCCCTATCCACTATGTGATGTTGTCTTTGCAGTTAGCATCAACTTATTCATATATCATGTTTTATATTGCTGATACATTCATATGTTTCCATGATCAAATGATACCATGTTATTTATTTAATTATCCCAAAAATTTATTCATAGGCCTTCTCTTTAATGAAATAATTTTATGTCATTTGACAGACATGTTATTCTTAATTATTTTTTTTTACTTAATATGATGTTTTCTTCACCACTTATGTATATGTATTCCCATATTTATCCTATGAAATTTAGGGATCTCAAATAAATTTAGGATCTTTTTTTGGTTATTAAAATAATGAAAACATTTTTAGTATAATGTTGATTTTTTATATACCTAGTATTCAAAATACACTAGAGATTTGAATCATTGTTTAGTATTTATATAATATTTATATTATATATCATGTACTATTAAGTGATAATGAAATGGTTCTCTATTTTTCTTGATCATATAGGGTCTATTATATTCGTATAATCTATATTTTATCGTGAGGAATGTTTCCTTATTTATATATTTAGGGAATTATTTACTGGATTATGGATCTGTAATCTATATAATATATCCATTTCAAAGATTAAGTTGGATTTATTATTGGTAGATCATATAATGAGATTATCCTTATATGTTCATCAAATCATATCATACATTATCAGAGCCTATAAAAGAATTATTTACTTAGGCATGATGATCATGCATACTTAGAGAGAGGGAAATTATACTATGGAATATTTAACATAAACAATAAAATAGTTAGAGAATATAATCATTTACCTGATAATTGTTTCCTCACGTACGTATTGTAAAAATAACAGTTGGGGATACACAATAAGAATTCAGCACTATAGAATTTAATCTATATTATAATATTTTTACTCTCCCTACCCCACCAATCATAATAAAAGTCTATATTTTCAATTAGTAGATTAATAAATATTACTTATGATATCATAAGAAGTTTTTGATATGATATTATGTGATTGACATTGAAGGTAATGGTTGATCTCTAAAATAATTTAGGCTATGGAGATGTCAAATTTCATGTGTCTAATTTTCATGCTAATATTTATTTAATTTCAACTATTTTTGATATTTTATTTTAATTTTCTTTTTTATAACAAATATAACCTAATTACTATCTTAAATTTACATATTTATATACTATTAACTAACTGATTATCGTTTTTTACTACTGTTTATTATCACCCTCCTCCCCCTAATTTCTAGTATATCTAAACTAATTTTATTTATATAATAGAAAATCAAATTTTATATTCATGTTTTATGCTTCATATTGAGGATATTAAATTTAAAGAAATATTATCATATTTATTCTCTAATTTTTTAATAGATGGTATTTATAGGAAAATATAATGGGATTAAATTATTTATAAATTTGTTTTTATTTTAATAGAATCTATCTTCTACTTCATAAATGGTATTACATTGTGGGTATGATTATATATGCGTTGTATTATTTTTATTTAACTATTTTTAATTGATTTATATTCTAGAGTGTGAAATCATTTGAGAGGTATATAATGTTAAAGAAAAATTTTCAAAATCCTTCTACGTTGATTTTTCTCTCATTTTTATAGATTTAAGTTAGAATCATAATGAAAATATAAATATAGGAGGTATCTAATGTATTGGTTTGGAATATTAAATACAAATAGTTTTTTTCTTTCATACAGAGACCTTTAATTCTATATTGCACAGTTTATCAAATGTTATGAATATTTTTCTTTTTAATTATTTATATAATTTAATTATTAATGAATTTAAATTTTATTTAAAAATGTGGCTCCCTAATATATGTTATGAATAGAATTTCTATTAATAGAAAAATATTATGAATTCGAAAAATGTTATATAATGTAGTGGTTTGAAAAAATTATCAATTGTATTTATAAGTATTTCCTATGAATCTATAAAAATATTTCATTAGTATAATTTATAATTAAAGTAAAAATGTTACACATTATTTAAAAAATAATTTATAAATAAAATAAATTGGTTATATTCTATTCCTAATATATATCAATTATATTTTGTAAAATTATAATGGTTTTTCAAAATAATCAATCTTCCACCTATAAACTGTGTCGAATATTGAATAAATTTTTTGTGTGTGTTATATTTTAATAATTTTTTTTAAAGGATTAAAATAAAGATCATTTGAAGAAATAGTTGTTGATTTTTTAAAAAGATAAGGGAATATATTCAAAAAGAGAAACAATTTTAAATGAAAATAGTGGATATTATATTTAGGAGGAAAAGGTTTATTTTGATTTTGATGAATTATTTTTGAAATATTTGAAAATTTATTGCATTTTAACGACAAATTTTACATTAAAAACAGAAAATAGAATTTTTTTGAATATAATAATGTTTATATATATATATATTTGTATATAAATTTACAAAATTAAATATTTTGAGTGATGTTTGTGTTTTAATTATATATAAATTTATGTAATATCTTTAAGTGGAATAAATAAATGGGAAGATATATATATATTAAACTAATTAATTATTATGTATGGTGTGGGATGATTCAATCCCTGATTTTCGGGTATTAATTGAAGATTAATTTAAAATACACAGTACTAAATGGGATTGTGAAATCATTATATGTAATACTATTATATAATAGTATTTTATTTTAATAATAGTGGTTTAATATTTGCGGTGTCTTGGGGACGAATCTTGTTCGATCCCTTGCAAGTAATTTTTAGGCATGATAGATTTTCATTATTTAATTTCAATTTCTCCCAACCATTGGTAAATAATATTTTAAATTATATAAAATACGTATGATGATATTCTTATTTCTAATAGGTGGTTTGATGCATGATGTAAAATAAAACACCAATATAAGATTAACATTATATTAAAGGAACTATAATATAGTGAGACATGTTTTACATCACAAATTTTAATTTAAATATAAAATAAATAAATAAATAAAATATTATGTTAGGATTTTAAATGGAAAAAAGGATTATTGTTCTTTGGGAATACATTATGGGCTCACATTACTATAAATAAAGTATACACCAATTGTTTTGGAAAACACCTAGGGGTATAGTGTCTGATTTACAAACTATAGTCATTCTCTTCATAAACAATGGCTATAAGTTGGAATTTCCAAAATATAACCAATGTTCACCATAAAATGTTAATATATGTCACCGTAATTCCCATGGTTTTGCAACAACCATGGTATATGGTTTGGTTCAAGGCCTTTACCCATTGTAATCCAAAAAAACTATCGGTATAGAACAAGGAATTGCCCAATGTTTTGACAAAACCCTGGAGAGAGGGTTTTTCTCAAAACCTATAGACACGATACTGAAAAAAAAATTAGGTATAGCTCTCCCTTATAGTCATAGTTTTGGTAAACCATTGGTATATATTTATTGCACATGTTAGGGGAGGGAAATTTCCACCGGGAAAAAATTTTCTTAGGAAAACCTATTTCCTTGATCTTCCACCTATTGCAATGTTTTAGAAGAAAAATACTTGTAAGTAAATATATATTAATATACTGATAACCTTATGTGGTGTATTGGTTAGGTGAATGAAATTTGATGAGGTGGAATAGGGTTTTGATCAAGTGGATGAATTTTTTTAAATCATATAGCCAAGGTTATAGAACCATCATTATAAAGTTATTAACATGGAAGAGTATTTCCCATTAAATTATTCTCACAGTTCAAAATCATGGGTATAGCATTTTCAAACTGTGGTTATAGCATAGAGTTTTACCGATGACTTATGCTCTGATGGGTCTTTGAACTGTGGGTATTTCCAAGACCGAGGGTTCCAAACAGTGACTATATGGTATTTTCCAATAGTTTAATATGGTGATCCAATACATTTGTTAATGTGAATTGAATATTTAAACATATTTTCAGTTATTATAAATAATTCAATTAAATTATTTTGGAATATTGGGTTCTTAATAACTGGTAATCCTATGTGGATCCAATCTAAATTCAATAAAAAAATCATTAAAATGATTTTAATTTTTAATAATCCCCACACATATATTAAATAAAAATTCATGGTGATTTTATTTTAGAACAAACATTTCCATAATTCATACACACTTCTATTAAAACATAATAGATCCTCATATATTCATTTTAAATTTATAAACCATATTAGATTTCAATTTAATTTAATTTTTTCAAATACAAACTCCATCAAGGAATCTCTTCAATATTGTGGAATCCTTCAATCCATTCCAACTTTCTCAAAACCAATTTTTAATCAGATAAGGTTGTAGTAGTGATATGAAAGGTGATTTATATTTCATGAAATAAATTTCCATGATTACCCTAATAGGTTAAATTTTGAGGATATCAACCAGGAACGATTTGACATCGCTGATATGGTAATTTTATGCTATTTTCAAATCTTATGAAATAACATGTCTCTTGATGTGTCATGAAACATAATGAGATTCACTTTTCAATACCTAGAGTCATTCAATTGATATCATTTTTGAGCTGATGATAAGTATAGTCTCCATATACCATTGAATGTTATTCCATAAAAAAAATGATTAGTATCATCATTCTTCTTGATTTATACGCTCTAATGTATCCCTTGATATATAATTCTTGTACCACTTAAACTATTAATGAAATTTTATATTCCTAATAATTCATTAGATGTATTATGTTCTTATTATCTCCTAAGAACATGGCTGATGATATGGTCCATAGGTTGGGGTTTCGAATTAATCCATGAATTTAAATTACAACGATCTACTCTTATTAAGTTGTTATTATTATGGTCTTCGGGAAGGGGCTATAACATTTTTATTCCTTTCTTTTTTTCCCGCGACATTTATTTTTATATTGTCATGTTTTTTCATATACTCTTATGTTTATCTAATTATTTATCTAGAGATATAATAATAACATTATTTCATACTTTTATGATAATTACGAGTTATTTTTTTATAATACTAGAAAAAATGTGATATTACAAGAGAAGTGGGAGATCTTTTGGAACCGAATAAGAAAAGGTGTAATTTTGTTTTCCTTGAAAATACAAAAAATGAAAATAACTCATTATTATAGTACTATTTATTATTATTCAAAACATCATATTATTAAAATTGATAGTATAATTAATGATAATTGAGTACAAGATAATATTTTCAAATGATGAAAGTTTTATTTGATAATTTTATGATTTCTTGTATTGATTATGAAATTATATAAATAAAAAAATAATGATAATCTTATAAAAGGTTTTTAATGAATAGACATAAATATGAAGGTAATAAAAATTATTTTTAACGCATGTGGTTTATGATTTTAGATATGTAATTTTAATATTTATAAACATGACAATATTTCTTTATATAGGGTTTTTCTTATTATGGTTAGTTAAGTTAATGTTTTCCTATAATCTGTAATGTAATAAAAATTATTTGAATTATTATATTTTCATTAATTCACATTATAAGATAAGGTTATGTCCGATTATTATCATAGATATTCATATTTTTGGGGTTAATATAATTATTTATGTAATTAACTAGTATTCTATATTCATATAAATAATGATAAATTTTGGGTTTACATGGTTTTATCGTAATATATAATATAAATTTACTCATGATCTAATGGTTTTTAAAATCATGATATTTTTTAATTCATTTATCATCTATTTTTTTTCTTCTTATAATATATGTGGTTTGAAATTAATTTTTTTGAATTTATTTTATTATTATTTTTTATAGGATATTTTTTTTATATTCATAATTTTTTGTGATTTTTTAGCATTATGATCACGTGTTGTAGGTTTTAGTTATTAAAAAATGTATATCAATAATGGTGTGTAATGGATTATGTTATAATATATACACATTTACTTATTCTATTTTGGATTATATGATATTTCATTTTATATTTTTTGATCATTCGAGGTTATAGAATGTTTCATTTTTGTGATGATTTGGAAAAACATTTATTGTATCCTTGAACCCAATGAGTAATTTTTTATTTTGAATACTAAAAATATTATTTTCATTATTTATAATAATAATATTTTTTTGAAATTTAATTTTTTATAAATTATTTCATCATTTTTTTATATTTTTTTATTATACTTCATTTTTTTGTTAAATCTTATGAAAAATTATTATTATTTGTTTATTTACATACCTTTTCCATGTTAAGGTAATTATTCGTTTCCTTTATATTTTTTTGAATGTTTTCTTACCCTTACCAATGTCTTATTTACCCCTACACAAATTCCATTTCACCCTCACATTGAAAGTTTTAATTTTTAATTACGTTTTTGGAACTACGAGTTACCTTTACACAATCTATATAAATATAAATTTTACAATTACATTAAATATTTAAAAACATTAAGTATTTAGATTCAACTCTTAAGTGAGATATACAAATTTTTTCCTTTATATTTATATATATATAGGTTTACACAGTTCATAATGAAACATATGAAAGGTTTGAAATGTAATTTTTACATTTACACAACTATCATTTTACACATACTCATGATTCATGTTACCCTTATAAATTCATTGATTACCCATACACGTGTTAGATTCTACCATTTTAATGTGGTAAAAAGTATTTTTACCATAACATAATTGATTGCAACCATTTTGAATGATATACATCATAGTTCATAACATTATATATGTTATTTAAATTCTTCTAACCATTACATAGGATGAATTTTATGTGAATATTTTCATTATTAAATCCATGTTTTTTTTCTGATTATTATATCTATAATTTTTATTGATATGTCTAATTTTTTCATATCTATAATCAATATCTAAATAATATTACTAGTTATGTAAATTAATATTTATTGCATAGGACCTATATAAGGACCCAACCTTATTACATTACACAATCTTGAATAGTTAAGAACTCACTTCCTTTTATAGTGAGGATTTGTTCATGTTTAGAGAGTTAGAGATTTGGGACATAATAGTATCATAACATTACCCATTAATATATTATGGATACAATAAAACAATATTCATTTCTTCTAAAATACAAAACAATTGAAATAAAACATGATTTCTTTGAAAATTCATCAGAATATTTAATTTTCTTTTTTTTTATTTTCCATAAATAAACTTATAACCCATGAAAATCAATTTAAAACCTGGGATGATCATAAATAATCTCATTAAGGGATATAAAAATATGGAAAAAACCATATTCCATGAATACTTGTAATGTATGAAATCAATTTCAAATGAGACATACTCGTTACCCATTTAAACATACTTTTTAATACATGATATTTCAATGAGATTTTAGAAAAAACATATAGAACATAAATAGAAACATATATATATCATGGGGAATTAATTTTATAATCTTTTAACCCACTCAGATTCCTTATAATTTATAATTATAATAGATACCTTACATTGTAACCCTCCTGACTAGCTTATTGTGTAACCATCGCAGTTACACTTGGAGTAACCATAGAGCCGAACTCTAATAAACACATACCAAATACCTTTGAGGGATATTTATGTCCCATAGTTAGGTATAATAAATTCCGATGCACCATAAGACAATCACGTGACCTGAATAATTGCATAAAAACATATCTTTTTATTTTGTTAAAACAAAATTATAGAAGAGGGTTTTAAAATAAAACCCTTATAAATACCATATAATTGAATTGATACTTAATAGAGTGGTTGGAAAATTTATAGACACTGTAAATAAATATAATACTATATAATATAAAAAATATATTTATAGAAAAAATTTTATTACTACATAAATAATGAAGTATAATGTTAATGCAAAGAATGGAAATCGGGTAAAGAATTCCATAACATTGGATTTGTATTATGTAAAACATGTTTAAACATATTGTATAATAATTAAAAGAGTGTTATTAATATCATGAAGAAAAAATATATTTTTATAATACTATATAGTATCATCTCATTGCATCATTTCACCATTTAATTTCTAGTATTTTGATCTTTCCATTATTTTGGGTGCGTTCTATTCAGGATTTCCATGTCCAGTTTGTATTTGATTTTCATGTCAAATAGATATGAAATTCTAAAAATGGATTGAAATGGTATTCATATGTTTCCAGAATATATATTTATTCCATAAATTATTTTTTAATCATAATGATGATAGATCATTAGATAAAACAATAATGATGTTTGTTTAGATATTTTTGGCAGTTCCTTGATAATCATGAACATATTTTATTATATAATTTAATTTCATGTATATAAGTTTATTTCAGAAAATTAAATAGGATAAAACATAAAAATTATATTCTGATTCATCCCTTAAAAGGGTTTTATGATCATATTTTATGTTTGTAATAGAAATCGGAAACACATTGTCCACGATTTTGGTAAATCACCACATCACAGATGGTTTTTTTATTTTAGAATTTGTGGGTGAGGAGAAGAAGAAAGATAATAAATATTTTACATGAACACTGTATCATAATGAATATATCATATTCGGGAGATTTCATACCTCATGGATAAGTGGATGGGAACCGAGTATAATAAAATAAAGGGATTGGAAAGAAAACACATGAAAAAGGAAGATGATTCTTACCTATTTATCTATTCTCCATGAGATCCTTCTTAATGAATCTGGTTTTAAACATTTGGTGAGAGTATAAGATATAGGATGTGAGGAAGTTCTTTGGGTAGTAGATTTGGAAAAACATAGGCAATTCTCAAGTCTTGAGAGGTTTGATAGGAAGAGGAGAATGAGGGTGGGATTTATAGTGGAGGAGAGGAGATATTTTACATTATTTTAATCCTTATTTTAATATTTTCTCTCAAGAATATGAATAGTCATAATTCATGTTACCCAAAATAGTAAATATTTCTTCTGATTTTGAAATAATTTCTCTTACATCATCCTTGCATAACCTATGATTTAGTAAAATATGTATTTATCATTTATCATATTTTATCTTATTTTACTATTCATAAAATATCCCCAATTTCAGAAATATCCCAAAAACTCAACCTAACCATTTTTCGATTTGTAGATTTCAAAAATAAAATCAAATTTTGACAATAATTTACTAACTACTATTAATTTAATTTTTAAATTAAATCACAATTTATTAAAAAACAAAAATTTTCACACTACATCTCATTTTTAACCCCACAAAAAATAAATCCTGTTGTCATTATCTTTAATCCTTAAGAAAATAAAATAATAAAAAAATTAATATTCATTAGGGTCATATTACTATTTATATTACTATTCATATGGGTATGTTACTATTCACCTATAGCCATGTTGGATTCATTAAACACCAAATAAATTACCGATAACTATTGTAGATGACTGTTTTTTCAAATTCAAAACATAAATGAAGAAAAAGTCTAATTAATGGATATTTATAAATATCTACTAAAAAATCATGAATGTCAATTTATTTTTAAATCATTGGGGTGTTACATTATACCAACCTTCAGGAATATTGTTCCCTCAAAATTTTTTCTGCTAATTAAATAAGTGAGGGTACCTTTCTCTCATATCAATTTCATATACCCATGTTACTTCTTCAACCATGTGGTTTCTCCCCAAAACAATTATCTAGTGGATTAACTTATTTCAAAATAATTTTTCCCTTAGATCAAAAATCATAACTGGTTTCTATTCATAATAAATTTTCTCTTCCAGCTTAACTACTTCTAGGCTCCAAAAATTGATATGAATCTGGCATATGATTTCTTGACATGGAAACATGAAAAACATTATGAGATATAATCAGAGGAAAAGCTACTCGAAATGCGACTAGTACAAATTTCTATAATGTTTCATAAGGTATAATGATTTTTGGAATTATCATTCATTTATTATCAAAATGTGTAACACATTAACATGGTGTGATTCTAATGAAAACATAATCACCTTCCTCAAAAGAAAAGTCCTTCCTCTTATTGTCTGCATAACTTTTCTACCTACTCTGAGTCGTCTTCATCTGTTTCTGGATAATTTTCACTATCTTATCCACATCCTCTACTATTTATTTTCCCATAAAATTATTTTCCATTGATTTGTCCAAAAAATATGGTTTTCTACATCGCTTCCAATACAATGCCTCCAACGGATCAATCTGTATACTGGAATGAAAATAGTTTTTATAAGAAAACTACACTAAAGAAAGATGTTGATCACAACATCCATGGTAGTCTAGAAAACAAGCATGAAAAATATCCTCTAATTTCTACATCAATTTTTTAACCAGCCATATGATTGAGAATGAAATTATGTACAAAAAGTTAACTATATTCCCAAATAATTCTGAAGGACCTTCCAAAAGATAAGATTTAACCTGTGATCCCAGTTATATACAATGGAAAAAAGTACTCCATGTAACCTAAAAATATCATTGATGTACATTCATGAAATATGATCAAAATACATTTTATCTCAAATAGGCATATAATGTGTTGATTTAATCAGTCGGTCAACAATAACCCATATTGCATTATTACCTCGATTAGTCTTTGGTAGTCCGACAACGAAGTCCATGGATACATTCTCCCATATCCACTCTAGCACTGGCCAAGGCTGAAGCATCCCCTTTATTAATTGTATATCTGATTTAACCTATTGACATGTTAAACCTTTAATTTTAAAATCAACAATATATCATTTCATTCCATACCACTAGTAATAATCCCAATAGTCTCTATACATATTTGTACTACCAGGATAAACCAAAAATACAGAATTGTGAGCTTCACCCACAAAATATTTTTTAAACTTGGAATCACAAGGAACACAAAATATTCTTAAAAATATCAAAACATAGTCTTAATCCATGTGAAATTATGGAAACATACCCATTTTAACCAATTATACATTTTAGGAGCTCACGGTCATCCTTTTTTTCTTTCGTAATTGTGTCCGATAATGACGATTGCACTAAAATATGAAACAAAATAGAAATATTTCATGAACCATCAACATCTAAGATTATATTCATCAAATCATTAATAAAATTATCATGTTATAAACATATCATGGTTAATGATGCATGGTTTTTAAACACAAGGAATTTTCGGCTATGTTTTCCTTTCATGGATGGTAATTGATCATGAAATCAAAATATTTTTTCAATTAATGACATCTTCTCTTTTTCATGGTTATTTATTTCTAACTAAATATATGCTATATACTTTTATTTTTAGTATATATTTTCCAATTAGCTACGTATAAATGTTTCCATTAAATTTTCAATGTAAAAACCACAGCTGTAAACTCAAAATCTTGTGTGGGATAATTTATATCATTATGTTAGAGTTTTCTTGAAGCTAAATCAATTACCTGATCATTATGAATCAGAAAAAACCCAAGTACATTCAATAATCCATCATTATAGATGAAAAACACTCCATTTTGGGAAGGCAGTGCAAAAACTGAATTATTCACCAATATTTTATTTAGTTACAGAAAACAAACATCACATTCTTCTATCAAAGTAAAATATACCCTTTTCATGTTATCATATATAGTGGTCTAGAGAACAATGCAATTTTTTTAACAAACCATCGGTAATAACTTGCATATACAATAAAAATATGAATCTATGTAATATTTGTAGGTCGTGTACATTCATCAATCACTTTTTTTGGTATTATCAACTATTATTCCATCCTTATTTATAATGTTTCCAAGAAAATAAATCATATGAAACCAAAAATCACACATTTTGAATTTTCTATGTAGTTTCTTTTCCTTTATGGTTTGAAAAACAACCCTTAGATGTTTTTCATGCTCCTCATTGCTCATAGAATATCCTAGAATGTCATCAATAAATAAAACTACAAACATATCAAAGAACTCATGAAATATTCTATTCATAAGATCCATGAATACATCAGGTTCATTAGTTAACCAAAAATGGAAAAACAAAAAACACATAATTCCCATATTTAGTACAAAATTATGTTTTCTGGGATGTCATCCTCTGTCACCTTCAACTGATGGTATGCGAATCTCATGTCAATGTTTAAAATATGATGAGATCCTTTGAGCTGATCAAACAAGTCATTGATATGAGGCAAATGATACATATTTTTAATAGTTATGTTATTCAAATCACTATAATCAATACAAAGACTCAGGGATCCATCTTTTTTTAACACACAAAATATGATCACCCAATGGTGATGTTCTTGGAGAAATTAATCCTTCATTAATAAAATCCTAAAAATTATTTTTTGAATTCAGGAAGTTCCATTTCACCGATTAGATATGAGTATTTTCAAATTGGATTAGAATCAAGAACTATGACAATTGTGAATTCGACATCCTGATAAGGTATGACATCAGGTAACTAATCAGGAAAAATATCATGGTATTTATTTACCACTAGCACATCATTAATATGAGAATGTCCCTTGTATTAAACTATATGAGAAAGATAACATTAATTTATAACTTTCAATATTTTCTCAATATCATGATATGTAATATGTTTTATGGGTTCGTTCTGGTATAATAACTAAAAATCTTTCTAAAGAACAAATTCATTTATCATACAGTCAATCTTAATGTGAAAAACAAAAAACCAATCCATTCCCATAATGAAAACAAACTATATTAAAGTAAAAACAACATCGTTTTCATGTAATGTTCTTCCAAATACCATAATATAAATATTCTTATAATTCTTATTTACTATAATATTTCCCCCAGTTGTTTTAAAATAAGTTTCAGTATCATTTTTAGAGTTGATATTTCTAAATTAATAGAAAATTCCTTAAAAATAATGTAATGTGTAGACACTATGTCAAACAAAACTTTAGAAAAAATTTGAGTAAACACACAAGGTACCTAAAACAAATTCATTCGATTTCCCAATGTCTATTGACATAGTCAGAAAAAATCTCACTGTAACTATCTTCTTATAGTCTGGCTTTTTTGCCTCATTCAGATCTCTCTTGGGGTATGAATTTTCATAATGACCCATCTCTACACATTTAAAACACATAAATGTTTTCTTATAAGGATTAGTATAAGGATAATTTTCATTAATATATTGGGCCATATTCCCAATCATACCACATCAAAAACACTTCCCAAATTTAGTAAGGCATTCCCCATGGTGATTTTCTCCCCATGTTTCACAAACTAGAAGATGGAATTTCTTACCTTCAAATTTATTTGGATGATTCTTAACAATCACATTCCATATGGGCCTCTTATTCTCTTTGATTCCAAAAGGAATGTGATCATAAAAAATTCATCATTAACCTCTCACCATGACAGATAAGTTTAACATAACTTTTAATTCATTGGAGGCCAATTCCATTTGTTATATAGGCTTTAATCATGAGTTAAATCTGTTGACATTACTATCAAGATCCTGAACAAGATTTATAGAAAACCATTCCATTTGGGCGAAGTTAGATTCATACAAGGCCGCTAAATCTTCATCTTTTAACTTCAATTCAAGGAATTTATTCCTCATCCTATGTCACACCACATTATGAAAGTATTTTTCAATGAAAATACTTTTAAATTCATCCCAATCTAAGGCATCAATATCCTCTATATCCCAGATATGATTGACCATTTACCACCATTGATCAGCTTCAACTTCAAAATGATAAATTGAAATAATTACCTTTTGACTATATGACCATCCAATAATATCAAATATCTTTTCAAGGGATTTAATCCATCCTTCACCATCTACTAGGTTCAATGATCCACAAAATACAAGAGGGTGTTTCTCATAAAATGTTCCACTATTGTCATGTTCAATTGTGGTACCTCTGGTTTCTTTCTTCATTGGATTCCCCCAACATTTATTTCCTATGTTAGATGATCCATTTCTGTTACAAACTTCTTGGTTTCAATCCATACCATTCCATATTATAGATTCAGATAGATATCGTTCTGTCATTGCCTCTCCTCTTTAGCTTCTCGGTTTCTTCTGCAAAAAACCATTCTGAACATACATATCATTCATTAAGAAACATATGAATCTTTAAATTCTATATCATTTCAAATTAACCATAGAGTATTAAATGTTTATAGTATTCTATTATAATCTTCCTAACCACTAATGTTAACTAAATCAACCCATAATGCCAGCTATTAATATCGTACATTATTACACTACAAAATCATGAATTTAGTCAAAAAATCACTTCCCTTAACATTGAGTATCTTTTCATGTTTAGATATTTTTATAATTGGGAAATAAGAAATTCATAAAAATCCACATTAATACAATGTGGATACCATAATAACTATATTCATTTCTTCCAAAATATAAATATTTTCAAATAAAACTTGATTTCATTGACATATCTTCATAATATTTGACTTGGATTCCTTTTTTGTATTACACAACCATATAACCTATAAAAATAAATTAAAAACCTTGGATGAGACTAAAAATATAATTACTGAATATAAAAAGAAATAATTAAAACATTATTTCATTAATACTTGTAATGTATGAAATCATTTTTAGAAAAGACAAACTTTTTACCAATATAAACATAATTTGTAAAACATGATATTTCCATGAGATTTCCAAAAAAATATATAAAACATAAATATAACCATAAAGGTATCTTGTGGCATTACATAAATAATATTGTAACCCTTTTGTCTACCTTATAATTTATAACCCTCATGGATACCATAAAATGTAACATTAACAACAACCACAAGGTGAAACAATCACCGTTACACATGGAGTAACCATACGGATGACCTCTAACATACACATACCCAATAAATTGGAGTGATATATATGTCTCACCCTTCATCATAAAAATTTTAAATGAACCATTCAAAAATCATAAAACATGAATAATTTCATAAAAATATTTCTTTTGAATTTTTCAAAATAGAATTTTAAAAGTGGATTTTAAAAGAAAATTCTCTTAAAACTATCATATTATTGAAGTGATACATAATAGAGTGGATAGAACATTTATTAACATTGTAAATACAAAAGATTCAACATAATATAATAAAATTCATCACACAATAAATTTTAATACCACATAAATAATGAAGTAGAATGTTATGCTAAAGAATGGAAATTGGGAAAAGAATTCCCTTACCTCGAGGTTATCAAACTAAAAAATTGATTAAACATCATGTATAATGGTTAAAATTTTGTTATTAATATATTATAAATACTTATTAATCTTTATAATACCTTATATGATCATTTAATTACATCATTTCACCCTTTAATTTTAAGTTTTTTGTTCCTTCCATTGTTTTTTGGGCGTTCTTTACATGTTTTCAATGGTCGGTTTGTATTTGATTTTCATTTGGTTTGGAAATTAAATTCCATACATGGAATGAAATTTTATTCATATATTTCCATAATATATAATCATACCATATGTAATTTTTTATCACATATTATTATGGTTCATTAGATAAAACATTATTGATGTTTCTTGGATCATTTGTGGTCGTTCCTCTATAATCATGAACTTGTTTGATTATATAATTTAATGTCATGGATAGATGTTCAATACAGTATATGAAATAGGTTAAAAAAGAAAAATTATATTCTGATTTAACAATTAAAAGGTTATTATGATCATATTTGAAGGATGTAATTAATATTAGAATCATATTATCCTCGATTTTGGTAAAGCGACATATCAAAGTCATTGTTTTTATTTTTAGAATAAAAGGGAGAGGAGAAGAAGGAAGATAGTAAATATTTTACATGAACATGGTAAAATATAAAATATAAAATATTCTTGAGATTTCATACCTCCTAGATTAGTGGAGGGTAAGAGAGTATATGAAAAGACAGTAATTGGAAAGGAAACACATGAAAAAGGAAGAGGATTCTTACATCTTTCTCTATTCTCCATGAGATCGTCTTTAAGGCCTTTGATTTTGGTCTTTTGGTTAGACCACAGTCTATAGGATTTTGGGAAGATCCTTAGGGTGGTAATTTTGAAGAACTTTCAGAATTCTTAAGGCTTGAGAGGTGTAATAGGAAGGGGGAATTAGTGTGGTATTTATACTAGAGGAGATGAGGGATTTTACATTATTTTATTATGTTTTATAAAGCCTATGAATAGACTTTATCCAGGTGACCTGAAATAGTGAAAATTTCATGTGAGTTCGAAAAAAGTGGGCTTATGGAATCCTTTCGTCACCTATGATGCAATAATTTTTTTTTCATTTATCATATTTTTCTAATCATCAAACTTTCAAGATGATCAAAAAAATCCCAAAAAAATTACCCAAACCATTTTTCAATGTATATAATTCAAAAATAAACTCAATTTTTTGAAAATAATTTTCTAAATGTTATTAAAATATTTTTAAAATAAAATAATAATTTATTAAAAAAATAATTTTAAATATGTAACTAATATTTTAACACCTTTAATAATTAATCATGTTTTTATTATCTTAAATCCGTAATAAAATAAAATTAAAACTTTATTTACTATTCTCTAGGGTCATATTACTAATCATTAGGGTATGTTACTATTCACCAAAAATCACATTAGTTCCACGAGACTCTAAATAATGTACTGATCAAAATTATACATGACCATTCTTAGATATTCTGATTATACAAGCAATAATAAATATGTTTAAAGGATAATTATAAATATCTTTTTAAAACTAAGATTTATAAATTTCAATTTATTTTTAAAACCTTGTGGTGTTACAACCTATGTGGAGTTTAATTACATTTTTTAAACAAAAAATCTTTATTTTTAAAGTATGTTATTCATTTTATCATGATCATTCCACAAGGAACATAAAAAAATTGATTTTATTATTTGGAGTTGTTTGTTTTGTTATTATTGTTTCCAAATTAAAATTAGATGGTAACAAACTTATTCAAACGTGTTTTAATTATTATTTCATATATTTAATTTGTTATATTATGAAATTATAAATATGGGATGTTTTATAAAATTAAAATTTTGCATTATAATTTTTGAAACTTTGAGTGAATATTATATTGTCCATTACCTATTATTTTAGATGTGTTTTAAGCACATTAAAATGAGTGAATTCTTATTTTATATAATTAATAAAATGGTTTAACGACAACCCTACTTTTATTACAATCTTAAACATGATTTATTACATAAACTACTCACTTGATACAACATGGAAGATCTATTGGTCTAGTTTAATTGGGGCTTAGGATCATTACATAACAACTTAAAACATGAAGTACAACATCTTTATTGAAAACAACCTTTACATTACCACTACATTCCCTTATACTTAGCATTGCATGAGATAACATGAGGACATGCATAAGAAAAGGGGTGAGCTAGAAAGCCCATTACAGGAATAAACATGGAATACATGAGGACTAAAATACATGTTAGACAATAGGAATATCAATAGAGTACAAGAGAAGCATGAACATAAATGCATGATAAAGCATGATAATCATAACATGGAAATGTGGCAACAACACTTAACATGGAATTAGCATGAGCCAAGGCTCATTGCACATGGTGCATGAGTAAATCCTCAATGCACATGAAGCACGAGTAAATCATATTTTCACATAAATTAGCATGAGTCAACACTCATTTCACATGACGTATCACGACACTATACATTACCCAATGAATTGTAGCACTATCAGGGCACACCATTTTTAAACATTTCATTTCATTAATAAGTGCGCCACATGGATCATAAAACATTGAATCATTCAACATAATCATTTATTCCATGATAAAAGAATGTGGAATACATACATGATATCTTTAAAAAATATGTAAATGTGAATAAATGTGAATACTCTTGATAGATAAATTGTCATGGTATTCACTACACAATAACTTTGGCTTGAAAAAATGCGGTGCAATTTCAGCATCATAACTGCGTGACATAAGAACTCATTAAAATGGTTGATGAGAGAGAAAGGGTGTCTCATCATATTTACATGACATGGACAGTACTTTGGTCATATAGAAACATGTCTCAACCAATGTGGTGGAATTTAGATTCAGGATACAAGATAATTTCTTAAATATAACGAGGACAGAGAAATTTCTTTCGGAATTTCGACATAGTAACGAGTGTACATTTGAGGATTATAATGAGAGGGAAATGTGTCTCCCGTAATTGAAACATAGTGAGGTAAGTATGGGGGATTTTATAAATCATACCCTGACATATATTATAGAAAATTAAAGGGAATATCAACTTAATGAAAATTGGACAAAATTGAGAAAGGAAGAAAAAACCCTTACTTGGAAGTATGTTTCCAATGGCTTGAGAGAGGCTTGATAGAGGCTTCATGGAGCTTGAGGCACCTTGGATGGATTATAGAGAGAGTAGGGAAGAGGTTGGACGAACTCCAAAGGCTTTTAGTGAGGAGGAAGTTGGAGCTTGGGTGGGTTTATATAGGAAAAGTGAGTGGATTCTTTATTATTTAGGGTTGGGACCACTTACATTAAACTAATCCAAACCAGAAATAAGCTCATGGTTTTTGCCAATGTTTTTTGGAAAAGGGGAGAGGAAAACAATATTTTATAACTCCAATGTCCGAACATCATAAAATAATGGGGTTGCTTATGTTGAGTTGAGTCACACTCCCATTGAAAATAATTTAAAAAGACAACATGTTTATTAAGTCTTGAGGGGCCCATTAATGCTTTGTAAAATAAGTCAAACAAACCCAAAATCACATTATTTTAATGGTAAAGCATAAATTGGCCGAACACAAAGCTTATAGTATTTTATTACATCACTATTGGGTTATTATGATGTCATAAAACACATTATATATTTAAACGGTATTTAATTATTACCCAAAAATTTGACTGTCTCAGAAAATTATGAAAAATTCACCGCTGGATAATTTCGATGTCCTGATTCCAGAATTAACATTTATTTTATCTAAAAAATTTTATAAATATTTTAATTTTCACTTTTAAAAAAACCGACATTTATCGAAAATTCACGGGTTTTGACAAAAAATGGCTTTCAAACCTTAATAAAAATCACAATTGCATTCCTAAAATTATATGATCTGTTAAATTTAATATAAATAATTTAATAATAATATTATTATTTTATAAAATATTATTTAAATCAATATAATCCCATATTTTAATAAAATATAATTATTAATTAAATATTAACTAAAAACAATATTTGTACTTTAAAATCATTTTAAAATGTATCAATAATGAAAAGAAAGTATATTCGTTATTATATAAAAAATTAATATACATGAACATAGTACGAGTGATATTTTAAATAACCCCTTAAAACAGCCGCATAAGACCTAAGGGTAAGCTGTGCGATGGTGACAGACTCTTGGGGTGGCTCATATTACATCACTCGAGTGATAATCTCTATCAAATTCCACTTTTCATGTAGATGGTCCCGTTCTAGCTTGACATGATGAAGCTCAGCTTGGGCTTGGTTAAGAGCATAGCCCAAAGACGCCACCTCTTTTCCAAGCTCCGAAAAATGGGCTTCATATGAAGCAATTCTACTGGATGATTCCATCGCTTCCTTTGTCTGGGTAAATTGGGTTTGTTAAAGCCTTATATTTATACTAATAATGAGATCATTTTCAACTGCTATAAAACTAATGATCACAATTCTTAAAATAAAACCAACGTAGTTGACATTTTATACATAAAGAGAAATTTAATTAGATCAAGAGGGATTTCCATTAATGAAACTTTGGCTCGTTGCAATATTCCCCCCATAAGAAATATCACCCTCGAAATTTCCTTTTCCCACACTAAAACAGATATGGGTATCTCAGCTTTATAATTTCCTCTGATTCCCAAGTCTCTTCTTCAAACATTCAGTTTCTCCACAACACCTTGACGAGGGGCATTGTCTTATTTTTTAGAACTTTTTATCTATGATCTATGATTTTCACTGGTTTCTCCTCATAAGAAATATCATCCTCCAACTATACCACCTCATAAGAGAGTACATGTGAAGGGTCCGGTATGTACTTCCTTAAGAAGGATACATGAAAGAAATCATGTACTATGGAAATTATAGGTTGAAGTGCTAGTCGATAGTCCATAGCCACAACTCGATCACGAATCTTGATGGGGCCGGTGTACGTTGGATTTAACTTCCCTTTATTTCCAATCCTCATGACCTTATTCCACCGAGATATGCGTAAAAAACCATGTCTCAAACTTTAAACTCAAGGTCTCGTCGATGATTATCTGCATAACTCTTTTGTCGACTCTGAGCTACCTTGATATGCTGTTGAGTGGTTTTCCCCTTCTCCACCATTTCCTCAACCATTTCTGGTCCAAGAAGCTTACGTTCACCAACCTCATCCACATATTCCGGTGTTCTGCACCTTTTCCCAGATAGGGCCTTATATGGTGACATTTGGATGCTCGAGTGGAACTCTTATTATAAGAGAACTCAACCAGAGGAAGATGTTGATCCCATCCTCATTTAAAGTCCATTGATAATTCTCTCAACATGTCCTAATGTGTTCGGATAGTCTGCTTGGATTGGACATCAGTTTGAGGTTGATAGGTCGTACTGAAGTTCAGTTCGCTATTCAGAGCATCTAGAAGACTCTTCTAAAACATAGAGGTGACTCTTGGATATCAGTCATACACAATATATAGTGTTACTCCATGAAGACTTACCACATCCCTGATATATATCTATGCCAGTTGATCCAATAAGAAATCCTCCCGAATAGCAATGAAGTGTCCAGTCCTTGTAAGACGATCCACAACAACCCAGATTGCATTGTTGCCTTTGGATGTCCTTGGAAGTCCTGTGACAAAGTCAATGGTGATGTTCTCCCATTTCCATTCTGGTATGGGAAATATTTGCATCATTCCCCTATACATCTCCCTCTCTGCCTTCACTTGCTAGCACACCAGGCACATTGATATATATTCAGCGATCTCCTTCTTCATATTATCCTACCAAATGTTTTCTTGGAGATCTTGATACATCTTTGTGCTCCCTGGGTGAATAGAGAAATTTGAATATTGTGCATCATCCAAAAGTTCCTTCTTCAGCTCCAGAATTGATGGAACACATAGTCTTTTCCCAAATCGCACAATTCCTTTTCATTAACATTAAACTCCATGAAATTCCCTTTTTCGATAGCTTCTACTTTTTCTTGAATTCCCACATCATGCTTTTGAGCATCCATAAACCTTTCCAAAAGATACTGTTGAGCAATAATTTGTGAATGGATTGATGATGTTCCATTCTTTATGATTCCCATGTCTATATTCATCATGTCTATAAATATTGGATCCTTCTCAATTATCATCATTGATAGAATCACTGGGTCCTTTCTTCTTAGGGCATCTGCCACCTTGTTCGCTTTCCCAGGGTGGTAATATATTGAAAAATCATAATCCTTGATGAGCTATGTCCATCTTCTCTGGCTCATATTAATCTCATTCTGTGTGAATATATATTTAAGACTCATGTGGTCAGTATATATCTCACATTTCTCCCCATAGATATAATGTCTTCATATTTTCAAGGCAAGGATCACAGCCGGCAACTCCAGATCATGTGTTGGATAGTTTCGCTCATCGATTTTTAATTCCCTTGAGGCATAGGATATCACTTTATCATTCTGCATCAGCACATAGCCTATGTCCTACATTGAAGCATCACTGAATACAACAAAAAGTTACCCACTTGTGGGTAATGTGAGCACGGGCACAGTGATAAGCCTCCTTTTCAACTCCTTAAATATTTCTTCGCATTCATCACTCCAAGCAAATTTTACTCCCTTCTGAGTTATCTTGGTAAAAGGGTTATACAATTGTGAGTAATTTCTCACAAATCAACGATAATATCCAACTAACCCTAAGAAGCTATGGATATCTGTTACCGATGATGGCCTTGGACAACCCTCAATTGCATCTGTTTTGTAGGGATTCATAGATATCCCATTGCATGTGATGATATGGCCCAAGAATGATAGTTCATTCAACCAGAACTCACACTTTCTATACATTGCATAGGGCTCCTCCATGCACAAAGTTTCTAGTGTAGTTCTTAATGGATCCCCATGATTCACTTTGGTTTTGGAGTATATTAGAATATCATCTATAAAGTCTACCAAAATTTTGTCTAGGAAATCTCTAATGACTCTATTCATCAATTCCATGAAGATTTCTGGATCATTGGTGAGTCCGAAAGGCATTACTATGAATTCATAGTGCCCATATCTTATATGAAAAGCAGTCTTGGGGACATCTTCCTTCTTCACCCCTACTTGATAATATCTCGACCGCAAATCTACCGTGGAGAAGTATTGTCCTCCACGCAGTTGATCAAACAAGTCATAAATTTGTGGTAGAGGATACTTGTTCTTTATCATGATTTTGTGATGTTCACAATAATATATGCAAAGTCGCATTGACCCATCCTTCTTCTTGACGAAAAGGACAGGTGTACCCCATGGTGAAGCACTAGGTCAT
Organism: Viscum album; assembly: GCA_963277665.1. Classification (NCBI taxonomy): domain Eukaryota; kingdom Viridiplantae; phylum Streptophyta; class Magnoliopsida; order Santalales; family Viscaceae; genus Viscum; species Viscum album. Next base: position 894,700,432 of record OY728136.1, on the reverse strand, counting down.
ATAAACCCTTTATCCAGATTCTATGATAGTTGTTTATTCAGCCTTTCAAGAACAATGACAGCCATTATATATGGAGTCTTGGATATTGGTAGTGCCCCAGGTATAAGTTCAATTGATAATTCAACGACTCTTCTAGGAGGAAGACCAGGCAGTTCCTGGGGAAACTCTTCAGCAAATTCCCTCACAATAAGAATTTCTTTAAGGATAGTTTCTTACCTGGATTCAATCAAATGATCGAGATAGGTTTTCTCATAGGGAAGTAATATCCATGCCTGAGATGATGGAGCTAAAGTATATTAATCTTCCTCCTTACACTTGTAAAGAATCGAGGGACGATTCACCATATGGAGAGTGATTTCCCTCTTACAACAATTTATGTTGGCTCTATATAAGGAAAGCCAATCCATGCCATGAATTTCATCAAATTCTACCAGAGGGAGTATGATGAGGTTCTCCAGGAAATTAAATCCTTCTATTATGATAGGGGAGGAGTTAAAGTCATGGTTTGCAATGATTTCCAAATTTTTCGTAATGACCGACATCTTCACTTCCATGATTTGTGGTGGTGCTGGTATTGTTCTACTAAACATTCGAGATATAAAAGAATGCGTAGAAGCTGAATCAAAATGTATGTTTTCTATTCATTAATGATTGACTAGTTTACCTGTCACCACTTCATTCCCGGGGTTTACTTCGGTAGAAGTGAAGGAAAAAGATCTTCGATGCTGCCTTATAGATTATTGGTTGCCTCCGAAAACCTTTGGATTAGGGAACTGATTTGCAAGATGCCTTGGTTCTTTGCATTTGTAGCAATGAACAACGCGTTGCGGTCTGAATGGAGTGTTCTTATCCTCTGTCGCAGCCGTGTGTCTTTCTTTCTGATAGTTAACAGCAAGGTTCTCTTCTCTTCTACACATAAAGCATTTCCTCGTCCCCTTTAGGTGATTTCCAGGGTGCTTCTTTCCGCACTTTTGGAAAGTGGGCTGATGGATCTTCATAGCACCATTGGATTTATCCATCGTACTTCCAGAATTGAAGTCTACCTTACACTTCTTGTCCCCATGATTCCTAGGTGATTCCCCGATCTCCATTTTGACCTTGAGGGCACATCAGAAAATTTCCTTACAACTTTCGAAGTCACAGATCGCTAATGCTTTCCGCAGGCTAGGCTTCAGCCCACCTGTAACACCCGATATTCTATAAGAAATATTTTGTTTTTATGTATAATTTTATATAAAGGAATCTTTCATTAAACACAAAACTATGTTGGCGTACTTTACAAACAATCACGACCTTCCACGATAGCGTGTGTTGTACGCAATACCGAGTTTCACTAAACAACAATATACTATTAAAATATTATTAAAACTAGCCGATATGAATAGTAATACCCACTTTTTGAAATTTTATAAATATTATATTTAAAAATGGACTTCATTTTTCGATTTAGAATATCAAAATTAGCCTAGGGTGAAATTTTGGTCTTTTTCTGAAAACAGTCAATTTCTGATGAATAGTGAAAACACTGGGTTACTATTTAAAAACTGATTTTTTATTTAAATAATTATTTATTTTATTTAAATGTATTTTTGGTCAAAATAGATACATAATACCTATATAAGTTCAATGTAATTCATGAGAGCCATTTTATAATAATTTTAGACTTATAAAAATTTTATTGAACTTTTCACCGTCTTTTACCCACCTCCTAGGAGAATTTGCAAATTTACATAAAACATAATTTTACCGCATCTGTGAGTGGAATTTCTAAAATTCGAGAGACACGGTTAATATAAAGGTCTAAAATTTGGTTCAATGTGATGAAAATAATTTTTGGGGAATAGTAACTTTTTGCTTTTATTTACCACGGTTAAAAGTAAATAGGGTAATTAAGGGTAAAAATGATATTGTTATTACGCTAAAACATTTCTAAATTCTACTGGATAAGTTTAATTCGACCAAACACAATCCTAGGAATAAAATATGACCATTTAGGTCCACTTGTATTAGATTAGGGCATTTATTATTAATTTATTTAATGAAGTCTTAAAATAGTTAAAATCAAAAGTTTAATAACTAAATCATTTTTAATACAGGGTTATAAATAAGATAAAATCGACTATAAATATTGAATATAAATATAAAAATATTTTCTACCTAATGGTATTTTATTTATAATTTTTAGACATTACATAATTTAATTTATTTATGACACAATGATGAAGCAATTATTATATTATTAATGGAATATTAACATAATTGATGTTATAAATACCCAAATAAATGTAATTTGAGACTTTTTATGATTTAAAATAATTTTGAAGGTTAATATGACATGTTAGTATTGATTTAATTATATTTCTTAGAACTAATCATTTTGTTATAATTTTCACAAAAATCAATTACCAAATAGTGTCAAAATTGACATAAAATAGTATTTATAAAAAATATTATATTATTAATTGTTATTTTATTCCTAAAAACCTAAGGATCATCCGAATAACTTAGATAAAGTTATATATATTAATAATAAACATCATGGGGTTCATTTGGCTTGTTATAGTAAGTTTATTAACCATATATTGTAAGAAAACAATAAGACATGGTAAAAGTTAAATGATTTAACTTAGAGTTAAATCTAAATGATAAGGTTAAAATAGTAATCAAAACTTCTATAAACTATATTGGATGAATGAAATTAGACCTATCACCATCGTAGATGGGAAATAAATCAATTTGGAGCTATTAAGAACCGAATATTAATTTATAATAAAATAATATTTTATGTTTTTCCTAAGGTGCCCCTCTCCTACCTTATAAAAAGGAACCTCCTCCCTCTCCTCCTCACACAACATTGAGCCTTCAAGATCGGCCAAAACCTGACAATTTACCTTATCGACTTCCCTAGAAACATCCTAGAGGTCCTGGTATTCTTCAATGACCATCTTTAGTGCCCTACGAGGAGGTTAAGAAGAGGTGCTTCAAAGAAGAGGAAATGTCTGTTACCGATTCTTTCAACATTATTTATTCTTCTAATTTTTATTATTTAGTTGTATAGTTATGAAGTAATAACATCATTATCAATAATATAATTATATGTTATTATAATTATGAAACCACCCTATTTCACCATCTATCCATCCTATGGAAACTGAAATCACCGCGCGTGCGTACGTACGGAATACCGTCTCCACGCCGTGGTGTAATCTGTTTTCCACCACCACCATACTTGGATGTGTATAATGGTGTAAAGAATAACTATATATTATTATTTTAAAGTGATATTAATTCTCAAATAGTATACATACACTTCAATACAATTCCACAATAATGGGAACGATATCATCGCTCGTGCGTACGAACGGCCTACCGTCTCAATGATGTGATGCAACTCATTTTACATGATCTTCAATCCATAATTATTATATAAATGAATTTAATGAATAAATATGACATATATTACACTAATACTATTATATAAATGAGGTATTTAAATCCTAAATGAAGAATAAGAATTTATTCGACAAAACACACATAAGAACAAAAAAGCAATAAACACCTGAATAACAAGTAACAATGAAATATTACTAATAAGAAGCTATGAATATGACCACATATTATATCATAAAAATGTGTAAGATTCTAGAATAAGTCAATAACATTATTTAAATCGTTATACAGGAGATTCAGACATGTACGAAGAATATCAGACCTATGGTAAGAGAAAATCTCACAATGTCATTTTTATCTAAGATTGTTTATACTTAACAATTTACTGGGGAATATTGGTGATTTTTTAGTAAAATATATGAAAGGAATATTTTTTCATTTTTAGTATGAGGTACCTTTTGAATATTCCAGAAAAAGTACGAAAAGAATGTTTTTTTAACTTATACGGCCTGAATGGAATTTTAGAACATTATTTCCATGAGGCTTACTTTACACGTTTTGAAGTTTATTTTTAATCAACATCTTTTAGATTAAAATTTTATGACATTCTATGAATGGAACGATTTTCTTGAAGTTGAAAGGATATTTTCCTCAAGAATGGAGTTCAAGCGTTTTATCAAAATTATTTTCCATCTAAGATAATATATTGTTCTATTTCTATCCCTATTTTTTCATTGATTTGATTATGTTATGATGAAATTATTTTTATGATGTCCTTTTATCTTATGATTACATTATGTTTAAGAATCCCATTTTTATTACATGGGTTATGCTATGATGTATGATTTATGATCTTGTGGAACACATAAGATTTGTATCATTATGAGATGGGTGGGACCTATATCTCCCTCCAATGCATTGGGTAAAGATTTATATCTCATGAGATAAACATGGATGGAATGGTAGGTTAATCTGGTCTAGTGAAACGAGACTTAAACGAGGAGTGAACTCGGTTCAGAAATTGAATTTTTCCGCTATGATAGTCTTGGCAATGAGTCTTGACTACTAAGAAATGATTATCTATGTTTATGGGTGTATGCCACAAAGTTTCATGTTTTATGTTATGATTATTGTGATTACATTTCACTATTATGATTTATCCCATGTTATGATATTATGATCTCTTTTTTAGGTTAATATTTTCAAAATGTTATGTTATTATTGCTATGATATGAATGATATTTCTTTTGTTTACCCTTACTGAGCATTTGAGCTCACCCTTTTGTATGATTTATTTTCCCCAGGTCAGGAAGAAGGATATTATGTAAGATACTCAAAAAGGGACTCTAGATATGAAAAAATAAAAGGGAGACAGGGTAGATGATTTATGAACCAGTTGTTTATGTTTCCCAATTTCTAAAGACATTATACCTATAGGGTCCTTTCATGGTTTTTTTTATATTTCTTAATAAGTGTGCATCAATTCTGAAGTAATAACAATGTATGTAATGCATGGGTCGTTATAGTTGGTATCAGAGAAAAGGTATAGTCAACCATTGGAAACTAAGATGTGATAGCCTTAGTAAGAACCCAAATAATATGTATAAGCATAGAACAAAATCTTAGTGTTTTTAAAATGGAAATGAAAAACCAATGATATGAAATTAAGTGTGAAATTTTATTTTTGATTATGTGGTTTTCCTATTAGTATTAGTGTTTCTCACACTATTCTTCTTGGTTTTAGTCAATGGCTGGAACCCAATGGAACCGTGTTAATGCGGAATGCGATGGGAAATGTAATGATTGTCCCCTTGAGAAACCAAAAGTTATGGGAGCTGGAAGGAAAAATCTTGTAGCCATGCTCACACAACTTTCTCAAGCTATGAATCATACAGGAATTCCAACAGAGAAAAGGAGTGACATTCTATTGAATCTTTCATGAGGAAACGTCCATCCTCATTCAGCGGGTTTACTGATCCATTAGTTGCTGAATAATGGATTAGTACCACTAAAAAGATATTTTCAGTTCTTCAATGTTCTGAACATGATAAATTCATCTTAGTAGTATATCGTTTGTAAGGTGAAGCTGATAAACGGTGGAACCATATCAAGAATAAGAGTAGAACAGATGAAATTGAGTCCATGGAATGGGACGAGTTCAATAACTTATTTTTCAATAACTACTTCCCTCATATTTTTCGAACAAAGATGGTGATGCATTTTCTAGAACTAATCCAAAAGGATGATGAATCTGTTGGTACCTATGAAGCAAATTTTACAAGTCTTTAATGTTATGCTTATAGGATTACTATCCAACCTGAGAGTAAGATCGATAGATTATTTAGTGGCTTAAAACAAACTCTTCGATGGTCTTTATCCATAAGTTACATTAATAGCTACAAGGGAATCGTTCTATGTGCTCTCAATGCTGAGATGGAGATTTGAGTAACCCATCAGTCATATGCGTATGATAAGAATAGGAAAATGGAATTAAAAGGAAAATCTAAAGAGCACACTGAAAAGAAGATGAGTTTTACCTTATTCTCAAAGTGTGGAAATAAACATGGAGGGAGTTGTCATAAAGGGACAAGTAAATGTTTCAAATGTGGAAAGGAAGGTCATCGGGCATTTGAATGCTGCAATGATGGGAATAAGATGTCTAGTGATGCAAATAAAGAAAAGGCTACACATAGTTCACCACTTACACTTAAATGTTAAATGTTCAATGAAATGGGGTATTATAATAATCAATGCCCTAATATAAGGGTTTTTGATGATGATCGATGCCAAAAAACTCATAAGTCTAAAGAAAAAGGAAAGTCACGTGAAATTTCTATCAGCGATGTGGAGTACGATAACGAAGTGGTGAAAGGAACACTTACTATCCACTCTAAAGTATCAAATTATTTATTTGATTCTAGATCCACCCACTCATTTATTTCTGAAGAATTTTCTATGGGTATCATCACATTACCTTGACAATTATATGTTGAGTTAGCTGTGACAACCAATAATGGAACAACAATCGCATCAAACGTTTATAATTCTTCTCCGATTGAAGTTTGTGGGAAAGTGCTTCCTGAAAATCTTGTGATCCTCCCTATAGTTTAATTTGATGTGATTCTTGACATGGATTGGATTTCTTTATATGGAGCTCATATCAATTGACAATTAAGGTAAGTCACATTTCATATTACAGATCAATCTATGATTGTCTATCGATGCAAGGATGAACATAACCTTCCAGTGGAAATTTCATCCATCCTATGGGACTTGATTCCACTAAATGAAGGTTATTTATCTCAAATGGTTGGAGAGAAACTCATGATTAAGAATATGCTCATTGTACAAGATTTGATGATGTCTTTCTGGAGGAATTTCTGGGTCTTCCACAAAATCGTGAAGTTGTGTTTTCAATAGAACTCGTACCAGGTGCGTTGCCTATTTTTAATACACCTTATAGAATGGCCACAATAAAGTTACAAGAATTGAAGAAGAAACACCAAGATAATCTTGATAAGGGATTCATATGACCTAGTGCATCACCTTGGGGAGAACCTATTCTGTTTTTAATGAAGAAAGATAGATCAATGAGACACTGCATTTATTATCTAAAACATAACAAGATCACTATCAAGAACAAATATCATCTCCCATGCATTGTTGACTTATTTGACAAACGACGTGGAGCTCAATAATCTTTCATGATTGATATTTATTCAGGTTACCATCAATTATGGGTCCAAAGGGAGGATATACCATATACAGCTTTCCGTACAATGTAGGGACACTATGAATTTATAGTGATGCCATTTGGTCTTACTAATTCCCCTGCTATCTTCATGGATCTAATGAATAGTGTCTTTAGTGACTATCTTGACCTGTTTGCGGTAGTGTTTATAGAAGATATTCTTGTCTATTCAAAGAGAAAGTAAGAACATGAAGATCACATGAGAATTGTATTAAAGACCCACAGAAAGGAAAAGCTTTATGCCATATTTAACCAGTGTGAATTTTGGCTTCAAAAAGTTTCATTTTTGGGTCACATAATCTCCAAATATGGGATATCTGTAGATCCAGCAAAAATAATGATTATCGAAAGAATGTCGAGACCAACAATAGTAACTGAGATCCGATGTTTTATTGGTTTGGGTGGATATTATCAACATTTTGTGAATGATTTTTCCTAATTATCTAATCCACTAAACAGGTTGACTCGAAACGGAGTTATGTTCTCTTGGACAGAGGAGTGTGAAGAAAATTTCAAGGAGTTAAAAAGAAGGTTATCTCGTGCACCTGTGCTCACACTACCTTGTAGTGGGGAAAAGTTTGTGATCTATAGTGATGTATACAAGAAGGGATTGGTGTGTACTCTCATGAAAAATGATATGGTGATAGCTTATGCCTCACAACAGTTGAAAATCCATGAGAAAAATTACCCAACTCATGATTTGGAGTTAGCTGCGGTAATCGTTACCTTAACGATTTGGAGGCATTATCATTATGGTGAATGGTGTGATATTTATACTGATCATAAAACATTAATGTATATTTTCACCCAAAAGGAGCTGAATATGCACCAATGAAGATGGTTGGAGATGATTAAGGATTACGACTACTCAATTCATTATCACCCTGGGAAAGCAAACAAGGTGGAAGATGCATTATGTAGACAAGACCATGCTAGCTTATCCATGATGAGGATCAAAAAAGATCCAATATTTATGGATTTACAGAGGATGGATCATGGAATTATAATGGAAGGGGAAAAATCTTATCTTTCTCAAATGAATGTTCAACCATCTATACATGTGATGATTAAAGAGGCACAGAAAGAAGATGTATAGTTTCAAAAGAATGTGAGAAATGTTGTGATTGGATAATAATGTTCAGGAATCGGGTTTGTGTTCCTCCCATCCCAGAATTAAAGAAGGAGCTGTGGGATGAGGCTCATAGTTCTTCATTCTCGATTCATCCTGGAAGCATGAAGATGTATAGTGACCTGAAAGTGTAATTCTGGTGGGATGGCATGAAAAGAGATGTTGTTGAATTTGTCTCTCGATGCTTGGTTTGTTAGAATGTTAAAGCTGAGAGACAGATGTCTAAGGGGTTGTTACAAACATTACCCATACCCGAATGGAAATGGGAAAACATCACTATGTAATTTTCACCGGACTTCCTAAAACATCCAAAGGAAATAATGATATATGGTTCATAGTTGATCGTCTTACGAAGACAACACACTTCATTTCTATTAGAGATGATTTCTCTCTGGATCAGCATTCCAAGATATATATAAAGTGGTAAGATTGCATAGAGTACCGCTTTATATTATATCTGGTCGGGATCCGAGTTTTACCTCAATGTTTTAGCGAAGTCTTCAGTATACTCTGGATACAGAGTTGAGTTTCAGCACTGCTTATCATCCTTAGACAGACGGTTAGTCTGAGAGAACAATTCAAACCCTAGAAGATATGTTGAGAGAATTCTCTACGGATTTCAAAGGTGGTTGGGATCAACAACTACCTTTGGTGGAGTTTTCTTATAATAATAGATTTCACTCTAGTATTCAGATGGCTCCTAATGAAGCTCTCTATGGAAAGAAATGCAGGACTCCACCTTGATGGGATGAAGTTGGGGAATGAAATCTATTAGGACCTGATATTGTTGATGAGATGGTAGAAAGGGTCAGATATATTTAACAACACATAAGAGTAGCTCAAAGTAAACAAAAAATTTATTTCGACAACCGAAGAAAAGACATAGAGTTTTAAGTGTGCGATAATGTTTTCTTACGAATATCTCCTTGGAAGGGAGTAATGAGATTTGGAAAGAAGGGAAAGTTGAGCCATAGGTATATCGGTCCTTTCGAAATACTGGATCTTGTTGGGAAGGTTTCATACCGATCGGTGCTTCCACCAAATTCTCTCTAGTTCACGATGTGTTCCATGTATATCTATGAGAAAGTACATACCCTATCCTTCACATTTACTCAGCTCAGAAGTTGTACCACTGAAGAGAGATATTTATTATGATGAACAGCCGATAAAGATTCTAGATTGTAGTGAAAAAGTCCTACGGAACAATACCACTCGCTTGGAGAAAGTTTTATGGAGGAACCACCAATCATAAGAAGCTACATGGGAGCTTGAGGATTTCTTGAGGGAGAGGTATCCTCATATGTATGTTAAAAAGTGACGAATTTCAAGAGAGAAATTCATTTTAAAGGGTGGTAGAATGTAAAACCTGAGATTTTATGAGAAATCTTTAGTTTTTATGTATAATGTTATATAAAGGAATATTTCATTACACACAATACTAGATTTTCTTTCTTTACACACAATCGCGACCTTCCATGATAGCGTGTGTTGTATGCAATACCGACTTTCACTAAACAATGATATGCTATTAAAATATTATAAAACTAGCCATTATGAATAGTAATACCAACTTTTTGAAATTTTATAAATTTTATCTTTCAAAACTGACTTCAATTTTGGATTCAGAATATCGAAATTAGCCTAGGGTGAAATTTTGGTATTTTTATGAAAACATTCAATTTTTTGATGAATAGTGAAAACACTGGGTTAATATTTAAAAACCGACTTTTTATTAAAATAATTATTTATTTTATATAAATTTATTTTAGGTCAAAATAGATACAGAATACCTATATATGTTCAATTTAATTCATTGGAGTCATTTTATAATAATTTTAGACTTATAAAAATTATATTGAACTTTTCACCGTCTTGTACCCACCTCCTAGGAGAATTTTAAAATTTACATAAAACATAATTTTACCGCTTCTATGAGTGGAATTTCTAAAATCCGAGAGACAGGGTTAATATCAATGACTAATATGTGGTTTAATGAGATGAAAATAATTTTTGGTGAATAGTAACTGTTCACTTCTATTTAACATGATTAAAAGTAAATAGCGTAATTAATGGTAAAAAAGATATTATTATTACCATAACACATATCCTAATACTATTGGATAATTTTAATTCTACCAAAAACAACCATAGGAATAAAATATGACCATTTTGGTCCACTTGGATTAGATTAGGACATTTATTATTAATTTATTTAAAGAAGGGTTAAAATAGTAAAAATAAAAAGTTTAATAACAAAATAATTTTTAATAAATGGTTATAAATAAGATAAATTCATCTATAAATATTCATTAGAAATCTAAAAATATTTCCTACATAATGATATATGATTTATAATTTTTTGACATTAAATAATTTAATTTATTTATGATACAATGATGATGTAGTAATTATCATATTAATGAAATATTAACATTATTGAAGTTATAAATACCCAAATAAATGTAATTTGAGTCTTTTTATAAATTAAAATAATTTTATATGTTAATATGACATGTTATTATTGATTTAATTAACTTTTATTTAACTAATCATGCTGTCATGATTTTCAAAAAAAAATCAATTACCAAATAGTGTCAAAATTGACATAAAATAGTTTTCAAAACAAATATTATATTATTAATTGTTAATTAATTCCTCAAAAACTAAGGTTCTGACACATGACTATGATAAGGTTATATATATTAATTATAAACAACATGGGGTTCTTTTGGCTTGTTATAGTATGTTTATTAACCATATATTTTAAGAAAACAAGAAGACACGGTAAAAGTTAAATTATTTGACTTAGAGTTAAATCTAAATGATAATGTTAAAATAGTAACCTAAACTTGTATAAAATCTATTGGATGATATTATATAGACCCATACCCACATTAGATTCGAAATAAATCAATTTGGAGCTATTAAAAACCGAATATGTCTTTATAATAAAATAATATTTTATGTTTTTTTAAGGTTCCCCTCTCCTCCTTTATAAAAGGCCACCTCCTCCCTCTCCTTCTCACACCACATTGAGCCTTCAAGAACGGCCATGCCCTGCCTATTTATCTTCTCCACTTCCCTAGAAACATCCTACAGGTACTTTTCTTCTTCAAAGACCATCTTTAGTGCCCTAAGAGGAGGTTAAGAAGAGGCGCTTCAAAGAATAGGTAATGTATGTTACCGATTCTTTTAACATTATTTCTTCTTCTATTTATTCTTATTTTGATTTTTCATTATAAAGTAATAACATCAGTATCATTAATATACTAATATTTTATTATAAGTATGAAACAAACCTATGTCACAGTCTATCCGTCCTACGGAAAACGAAATCACCGCACGTGCGTACATACGGAATTCCGCCTCCAAGTCGTGGTGTAATCTATTTTCCACCACCACTATACATGGATGGGTATAATGATGTAAAGAATAACTATATATGATTATTTTAGAGTGATATTAATTCTTAAATAGTATACATAGACTTTAATACAATTACACGATCATGGGAATGATATCATCGCTCGTGCGTACGTACGGCCTACCTTCTACACGATGGGATGCGACTCGTTTTACATGATTTTAAATATTTAGTGATTTTATAAATAAATTTAATGTATAAATATGATATATATTACAATAATACCATTATGTAAATGTGGTATATATAACCCGAAAAGAAGAATAAGAATTTATTCTACAAAACACGCATAAGAACAAAAATGCAATAAACACCCGAATAACAAGTAACAATGAAATATTACTAATAAGAAGCTAAGACAATGACCATATATGATATCTTAATAATGAGTAAGATTCTGGAATAAGTCAATAACATTATTTAAATCATTATATAGGAGGTTCAGACACGTATGAAGCAAATCAGACATATGGTAAGGGAAAATCTCACAATCTCATTTTTATCGGAGATTGTTTATATTTAAGAATTTACTGGGGAATATTTATCATCCACATCCATGTTTCCTCAATATTTAATATTATTTCCATCCACCTACAATTTTTTAAATCTGATTTTAACCATTGATGATTTTTTAGTAAAAGATATGAAAGTAATCTTTTGCTGTTTTTAGTACGAGGTACTTTTTGACTTTTCCGACAAAAGTACGAGAAGAATGTTTTTTATCTTATACGACCTGAATGTAATTTTAGAACATTATTTCCATGAAGATTCCTTTACAAGTTTCCATGATTATTTCTAATCATATTAATTTAGTTTAAAATTGTATGACATTATAAGAAAGGAATGACGTTTTTGAAGTAGAAATGATATTTTCCTCAAGAATGGAGTTTAAGCGTTTTATCAAAATTATTTTCCATCAAAGATAATATAGGGTTCTTTTTCTATCCCTATTTTTTAATTGATTTTATTATGTTATGATGGAATTATTTTTATGATGTCCTTTTATCTTATGATGTCATGATGTTTAAGAATCCCATTTTTATTACATGGGTTATGCTATGATGTATGATTAATGATCTTGTGTAACACATAAGAATGGTATCATTATGAGATGGGTGGGACCTATATCTTCCTCCGATTCATTGGGTAAAGATTTATATCTCATGAGATAGACATGGCTGGGATGGTAGGTTAATCCAATTCAGTGAAAAAGGACTGAAATGAGGAGTGAACTCGGTTTATAAATGGACTTTGTCTACTTAGATAGTCTTGGCAATGAGTCTTGACTACAAAGAAATGATTATCTATGATTATGTGTGTATGCCAAAAAGTTTCATGTTTTATGTTATGATTATTGGGATTATATTTCACTGATATGATTTATCCCATGTTATGATTTTATGATCTCTTTTGTAGGTTAATATTTTCAAAATTTTATTTTATTATGGATATGATATGAATGATATTTCTTTTGTTTACCATTACAGAGCATTTGAGCTCACCCTTTTGTATGTTTTCTTTTCCCCATGTTAGGAAGAAGTATATTAAGTAAGATATTCCATAAGGGAATCGAGATATGATAAAATAAAAGGGAGACAGTGTAGATGGTTTATGAACCAGTTGTTTATGTTTCCCAGATTCTAAAGAAACTATACCTATACGGCCCCGTCATGGTTTTGTTATATGTTGTAATAATTGTGCTTCAATTTTGATGTAATAACAATGTATGTAAAGTATTGGTCGTTATACCACCAAAGAAGCGGTCAACCTTTCATTCGGGGGTAACGACAAAGCCAAAAGCGTATCGTGAATGTCATGTAATGTTTTCCTCGTACGCTTCAACAGATTTATCTTCTTTTTACTTGAGGGTAAGGAAGTCCCTTTCCATATTAAGTCGGAGGGTGCATAAAAAATATTTATCGAAAAACATCTTCCGGAAATCCTTCAATTCCAATGCCTTGATCTCCTCCTCAGGCTTCGTATTTTTTTATCAACTTCCACCATTGATCACCTTCACCCTCCATACGATAAGCCACCAGGAACACCTTATCTTGTTCAAAACATTTAAGGATGGGGAAGATCGTTTCAATGGAGTTGATCCATTGTTCAGCGATTGTGGTATCAGATGATCCATTAAAAGTAGGAGGCCTTTGCCTCATGAATCTCTCGATAGTGACTTGTTCCTTCTTAGTGGGGTTTGGACGTTCCTCTTGACCCGTGTTTCTATTCAAATATTGAGTTAGCTGATATAGAATCATGAAAATGTTCAGGATTCTCGCTCCCATTGGATTGGGCATCTCATTAGTACAATGATCACACTAATCTTCACATGGGTTGGGAGCCTGAGTCCTCCTATTACCAGCCATTGGCTGGAATAAAAGGAATGTTATGGGGTAACACAAAATGGGTAATCCAAAGACAAAAGTTGATGAATTATTAATAAACATTTATTTCCTTAACACATGAGTCTATAGTCTTCAATCTAGGCTTTTCATGGTCTAATTTCTAACATATATTCTTAGGGGGATTTTATTTGATTTTCTTAATAAGGGTTAATTCTAAGCTTGTGAATTTATCAAAGAATATCATCTGGGAGTTTCGTATCCAAGAGTGTAGTAATGCTCGTTGTCGTGTACCAGGGTACCCTGGGTCAAGCACGAAACTCCTTGTCGGGGTTTTCACCCCTATGTACATTTGTGCCAGAGCCACCTCTACCTGCTCGTATCCAGATATTAATATATTTTCATGATAAAACACTTACTCAGTACTCACCAAAACTTAGGGACATTTTTTTGTACTTAGTCTTGTATCTAAGGATTTACTAGGGTTTTGTAATCCTAATCCCAAAAATAACTAAATTTATCCTCTGATACCAACTATGACAACCCTACTTTTATTACAAACATAAACATGATTTATTACATAAACTATTCACTTGATACAACATAGAAGATCGAGAGGTCTAGTTTCCGTGGGGATTAGGATCATTACATAACAACTTAAAACATGAATTACGCCATCTTTATTGAAAACATCATTTACATGACAAATACATTCCCTCGTACATAGCATTTCATGGGATAACCTGAGGACATGCATAAAAAGGGGTTATCTATAAAGCCTAGTAAGGGAATAAACATGGAATACATGTGGAGTAAAATACATGTTATAAAATAGTCCTATCAATAGATTAGAATATAAGAATGAACATAAAGGCATGATAAAGCATGATAATCATATCATGGAAATGTGGCAACAATACTCAACATGGAATTAGCATGAGCCAAGGATCATTGCACAAGGAGAATGAGTAAATCCTCATTGCACATGAAGCATGAGTAAAACCTCATTTCACTTAAATTATCATGAGTCAGCACTCATTGCCCATCACATATCATTATACTATACTTCACCCAATGCATTGGAGCACTATCAGGGCACACCCTTTTTAAACATTTCATTTCATGCATAAGTTTGCCACATGGATCATAAAACATTGAATCATTCAACATAATGATTTATTACATCATAAAATAATGTGGAATACATACATGAAATATTTAAACAATATGTAAATTTTAATAATGTTGAATAACCTTTATAGAGAAATGGGCATGGTATTCACTACAGAATAACATTGGCTTGGAAAAATGCAGTGCAATTTCGGCAGCATAACGGCGTGACATAAGAACTCATAAAAATGGTTGAGGAGATAGAAAGGTGTGTCTCACCATATTTACATGACATGGAATGTAATGGGGTCATATTGAAACATTTACAAACAAATTTAGTGGAATTTAGATTCATGATACAAAATAATTGCTTGAATATAATGAGGAGAGAGAAATTCCTTTCCGAATTTCAGCATAGTAACGGGTGTACATGAGAGGAATTAAATGAGAGGGAAATTGGTCTCCAATTATTCAAACATAAAGAGGGCAGTATTGGGGTGGTATGAAAACATACCCCAACATTTATTATTGAAATTAATATGGAATAGAAACTTAAAGAAAATTTGACAAAAATGAGAAACGAAGGAAAAACCCTTACTTGGAAGAGTGCTTCCATAAGATTGAGAGAGGCTTCATAGAGGCTTCTTAATGGCTTGAGGAACCTTGGGAGGATTCTATATATATTAAGGAAGAATTTGGAAGAACTCCAAAGGCTTTGAGTGAAGAGGAAGTGGGAGATTGGGTGGGTTTATATTGGAAACGTGAGTGTATTGTTTATTATTTAGTTTTGGGACCCCTTACATTAAACTAATCCAAACCACATAACAGCTCATGGTTTTTTCCCATGGTTTTGAGAAATAAGGAGAGGAAAACAATATTTTATATGTCCAAAGTCCGAAATTCATAAAATAATGGGGTTTCTTATGTGAAGATGAGTCACACTCCCATGGAAAATAATTTCAAAAGAAAATATGTTTAATAAGTCTTGAGCGGTCCATTAATGCATTGTAAAATAAGTCAAAAAAAACAAAAAATCACATTATTTTAATGGTAAATCATATATTGGCAGATCATAAATCTTATAGTAATTTGTTACATCACTATTGGGTCATTATGATGTCATAAAACACATTATATATTTAAACAGTATTTAATGTTTACCCAAAAATTTTACTGTCTCTGAAAATTATGAAAAAGTCACCATTAGATAATTTTGACGTCCTAATTCTAGAAATAACATTTATTTTATCTAATTAATTTTATCAATATGTTAATATTCACTTTTTAAATAAAAGATGACATTTATCGAAAATTCACGGGGTTTGAAAAAAATGGCTTTCAAACCTTAATAAATATCACAATTGCATTCATAAAATTATAATATCATTAATATTTAATAATAAATAATTTAATATTAACAATATTATTTTATCAAAATATTATTTAATTAAAAAAATCCCTTAATTAAATAAAATATAAATTTCAATTAAATAATAACTTAAAACACTATTTGTACATTAAAAACTATTTAAAATGTATCAATAACGAGAAGAAAGTATATTCATTATTATATAAAAAAATAATATACATGAACATAGCACTAGAAATTTGTTAAATAACCCCTTAAAACAACCACATAAGACCTAAGGGTAAGATTTGCGATGGTGACAGACTGTTGGGGTGGCTCAGATAACATCGCTAGAGTGGTAATCTCTATCAACATCAACTTTTCCCGTAGACGGTCTAGTTCGAACTTGACATGATGAACCTCAGCTTGGGATTGGTCAAGAGAGATTCCCAAAGACACCACCTCTTTTCCGAGCTCCGACAAATGGGCTTCGTAAGGAGCAATTCTACTGGATGAGTCCATCACTTCCTTTGTCTGAGTAAATTGGGTTTGTTAAAGCCTTATATTTATACTAATCATGTGATCACTGTTCAACGACTATAAAAGTAATAGTCACAATTCCTAACCTAAAACCAAATAAGTTGAAATTTTATACATAAAGAGTCATTTAATTAAATCAAGAGGGACTTTCATTAATAAAACATTGTGTCATTATAGGTTTTAAATTCCAAATGTATATTTTTCTCACTCTCTCTACTTGATGAATCTAGATTATCAGTAGTATTTTTAAATTTCATAATGACCAATTTTCATATGATGAGCTCTTATTCATTAAATAATTTGAGGAATAAGTTGAAAAATGAAGATGATGGTTTTGATTGTGTAGATGATAATAATTTTAAAAAGATCAATTGAAAGAAAATTATCTTTTGATGATGAAATTTCAATGTTTCTAATATAATTTATTACTTCCTTGAACTTGAAGAGATGTTATTGTCTTTAATTGACAACCATAGGACGATCTTAATCATTCTTCATTGATATTAACCTAGAATAGTAAGAATCACTTTTTATTCAATTTAAACATTCATATATGTTTCAATTTTTTTAATCATTATATCTTATAAAATAATTCTTTATTTTTATGTTGTGGTTCTATGAATTTATGGTTATGATATGAGGGATTTGAATCCTATTTTCTAAAGATTTTGTTTCGTCGGGTTGTCATTCCTATATTATAATTTTTGTACCATAAAGGTTGTGACTCAATCATAATAAAATCAATGTTTAAATTATGTTGTTAATCCCTATAAAAATGTTTGTTATCATTCTGGTAACACCTCCAATAGAAAAGGTATGAGATTTTCGGATATTAATCACCCCAAAAAATCCAGTTGTGAGAATCTATCTATCACCGATTATAGAGAAAAATGTGTATATTAGGTCTATATTTTTATAATATATGATAGATATCTATGTATTCATTTTACTATTTTCTGAAAATAAAAATCATTGACAATAAATTTATCCAGTTAGAATATATTATAAGATCTATTCAACCACCACATGTTGGCCTTGTTCAATGCTTACCAATATAAAAATTTATATCAAATGGTGGAAGTTCTTCAAGAATGTTTATATAATAATAAGATTATTATTTTTTATAAATCAATATTTTTCTTCGGTTAATAATTTTATGAATTTTCCAATTTTCTCTATTACTATTCCATAATTACAACTACTTCAATGGACTAAGAGCCTATGAAAAATATCTATATGATGAAATAAATTAATGAAAACAATTAATGTATTCCTCAGAAACCACCTCACATTGATGGAAATGATGATAGTCACTAGAAATATATAATGGATCAATATTACATGTAGTTAAGAATAGAACAATGATTGAGCATGCAAAAATCCTAAAAACTACAAGAAGTCGACCCATATACACTTATTTTGAAACAATTATACTATATATGTTTTGAATAACATTGTAGAATGTATTATGTATGGTGTTATTAATAGAAATTTGTTTTTCCATGTGTATATATGTGAGATATATTATGAGATCTATAAGATCTTACATGTTACTTACCTTATCTCAGATACGCTGATCAGGAAAATACAAGGAATGTATCAGGTGGATTATATTGTTTTAAAGATTTTTTATTTTTAATGATTCACTTTAATGTTACAATAATTCATAAGCATTGTGATTATAATTTATTTCCTGGAAGAAAAATTGGTTACCCCTACAGTTAATAAATGATTACTAAGAGATATACCTTTTCAACGGAATAAATTTAATATGCATATTGATTAATATATGAATTTAAAATAACACATATTAGTTGAACTCATTAGATCACATATTCGATATGAACTTGAGATGAAAAAACATTTCAGAAGAATAAACATTAAATAAAAATTCAATCTATTAATCTTATCATATAAATGTTAGAATAAATCTTCTAAATAAAAATCATCTATAAAATGATAATTTAAACAAGTGAGTATATAAAATTGAATTTATATTATATTAGAGAGACAAATAAATTACTAGAACCAATTATGTAATGATTAAAATAATGGGTTAAATTAAAACAATTGTAATGCATATGATCAAGATGTTACCTAGTATTAATACATAATCATCGGATATATCAATGTGAATTTTCTAATGTTAATGTAAGAAGGTACATATTAAAAAAACAGAATAAATTAAAAAGTATGTATCACGTTGTATAGAGATTTAGTGAAGTATTTGATTGAAATAAAGATTATAGAAGAGATAAATATACTGAAATCCTATCCTTAATAATTGAAATTATTATTTTTTATATAATGAATCTGATTGTAGCTATTATTCTTGAATGTTATGGTTATATATTTGATGATTTATATTATGAAAATATGAATCATAGAATGTGTGATTTAAATGTTTTTTTCTATGATATTTTTTGGAATATGAGAATATTTGATTGATTAAGGAACGAAATATCGTTAATATAGATGTTGGTATAACAAATTAAGAATCTATTCATTGGAATTTAAATTTTGGAAAATTCTAAGTCTTATTTAAAAAAATTTATTTTTATAATTATTTTTTATAAAATTGATAAGAAGAATATTTATTTGAAAATTATACTTTCATTTTCAATGAAAAATTATTTTATTAGTTTAAAATAATAAAATAGTGTCATTTGAAACTGAGATATGGGATATTAACATTTAAAGATATTTTATCTAAATTTAGTATTGGAAGTCAATATATGTATAAATTTATGAGAGTGAAAAAATAAAAAAAAACCAAGAAATTTTAATGGTCTTGATCACCAATTTCCTCAGATATATAAAAATATATTTTTTAATTAAAAAATTTATTTTATCTCATCTATTGATTACTTTATATAGAGATTATTTGAACATCATTATTCAAAAAATTAATTAAAAAGTATTCAATCACTTGTACATATAAATTCTTATATTTCAAAATATTTTTTAATTTGAATTAGACTAATCATTTTGTGGTTTGGGTTCTTAAATTTTCTTTTTAAAATTTTGTTACACCAAAACAAGTCTGGATGCCCAAGTATGTTTATAATACTTTGTGGAAAGCATGAATATTCAGATTATTTTATCATACGGTATAATCGGATATTCGTTTAAAATTATTCATTTTTTCCATTAATAAAATATTTAATGTTGTTTATATTTTTTGGTTTAATTTATTCGGAAAACTATTTTTAAATTTTTCTTATTTAATTAAAAAAATTCTCTAATATCATATTATTATTTTCCTAGAATCAAATATTTTAATTCATTTATTTTGGGGGAACTATATATATTTATTCTATAATTGTTTTATTTAGATGGAGTTATCAATACTATTTAATTATTTTATTTTTTGGAGAAAATGTATTTGGAAAAATGATAATCCATCCATACGTTTTTCAAAAGTGTGATGAAAGTGATGTTTTCAAATTTATTGATATTTTTTATCAATTCCAAACTGGTAAAGAAATGTTAAATTTTATTATATATTTTTGTAATTATAATAAAATGGTAAATGGTTAATGTAGCTCAATGAACTACATAAAAAGATTAATATTTTGAATATTACAAATCTTGTTTTTATATATAATATTTTTTTCATTTTTTTTATTTTTTTCATTATTATTATTATATATTATTTTTTGTTAAATCATATGAAAAATTAAAATTATAACTTTATTTTTTCATTTATTCTTATTGTGTTAATTATAAATTACTTTTAAATTACTTTTGAAATTAATTATTTACCTATACATTCAATCACATTAACCTTATGAAAGATCCCCCGTACCCTTATATAAGATGATTCAATTTTCCTTAGAAATTATCTATGTATATGTTACCTTTACAGAAGTCACAAAAACATTACTTTTTCCATTTTGTAAATAGTTTTTTAACTTTAGATAACTGGATACTATCATTATTTGAGATATAAATTTATTGTTTTAACTTTAGGTGGCCTTAAGTATAACTTTACACAGTTTATATTTAAGCTTATATGAGGTTTTTATACTAAATTAGTCATTTATAGAACTCTCATGTAACCATTACAGATGTTTCATGTTACCCGTACACCTGTTTCATTTACCCTTAAATGAGTTCTCATCTACCTTTACTCTAATGCTACAAGTTTTTTTCCATTATGAAAAATATAAATTTTAATTATAACCATTAATTTTTTTAAAATTAATTTTAATACATTTATATAGAATTCAATTAATATGAAAATAAACTTTACAGAAATCTAGTTTTTTTAAATTATTGTGATTCATGATTCTCCAAATATATTGAATTTATGAATGTCTATAATAAGTGTTCAAGTGATTTTAATGTTTCAATAAATTCCTATTACTTACATAGAACATATGAGAAGTGTTTTTACATTATTTAGATTATATAATTGATTATATAAGGATTTTCATTATGTATGCATGAACATTCATTTTGGAACTCAAAAAATATATTTTTTCATTATGTGGCGTTTTGATTGTACACGATGTTTTGAAATTAATATTAATGAAGAAAACATACAGAAACATGTATTATTTTTTAGTTAAATGTATTTTGTGTTTTATATAACCACATAACAATAATGTAGAATGATATTTGAAAAACAATTTTTGTATTTTATTGTTTAAAACTGTGTTAGATTCTTGAGTTATATTTTTCCAGTTATTATAGATGTATTTTTAAATATTTAAAATGAATAACTTCAAATTATTTTGAATTATTAAAATGGTTCTAAATCCAAATGATTTTTTCATCCCTCTCTCTCTCACTCCTTAATAATTCTATGTTATTATTATCCTTGTTTTTTTTTAATTTACTAATGTTCGATGTTGGAATATAGTGTATTTATTTAAGTGATTGAGTAATGTACATAAAAAAATGATGACGAATTTGTTGGTGTGGATTATAGAATTATGAATGTGATCCTATTTTATAACTATTTCATATATTAATGAACTATCTGGGTGGAGAAATAAATCATATCATATTAACATTGAAGATACATTTTAGTATATACTCGACAACTAGTGGTCGATCTCCATCGTTATTCATCAATGTCTTCCTTATTTAGAATATTTGTTTTCTAAATCATTTTATATTTTCACATGTTTTATTAAATTGGAATATTCCATTCCCTTACCAAATAATTACTTCATCTCATGTTGTGACTCATGGTTTCTAATGTCAGTATTTGATCGTTGTGAATACTTATATCTCATTTCTTAATTCTATAAGGTTGGAACTTCTATATCATAAATTTAAGACTTCTTAGATAATAAATTTCACAATTTAATGTAATATTTTAAATTTTTGGATTTTTTGTATAAAATTAAGGTTTTATTGTAGTTATACCACTACTAGAAAAGGTACATACTCAATCGGGTTATGATTCTCGGATAATACATAGTTTAAAAAATATTTTTCCAAGAGTTATTATATGAATATAATGTTAATTCATTCCAAAATGGACATGAGGTCGTGATTTATTTGATAATTTGGTAAATACAATAATAATAAGGAAATTAAATATATATTAATTATTTAAAAACTATGTAAAATGAAATTAAGTTCTTTGGGTCTCCTAAAACTACATCATATAACCTATGTAAATTCATAATAATGGGGAGAGATATAAAAAAAATTAAGGAAAAATGAATGAATAAAATGATTAATGTAATACAAGTTAGTAAATATCCATATCAATCATACATATAAGGGGTATGATTTATAATCAAGATCATTGGGGAATGATATAACATGATAACATTAAGTAAACATAGGAATGTGGAAACAGTATAAAACAAGACAAAAATAATAAGTCAATGATAACCACAAGGGAATCCTAACATTTTGATCATACGATAACCATACATTCATCATAAAAAGAATTTATTGAGATAAAAAATTATACAATTCATTGGAGGGTTGTATAATCTCCACCCCACCCATTATATTCTTATCATGTACATATATAAATGTGGAACATATGACATTAAACATTGGATCTCATTTCATCACATTTAGTCTCAAGATTATGCAGTGTGGTTCAATACAAATAAGCATGTAGTAAATGATTTATAGGTACATCTTGGTGAACACCCTTGACTAGAAATTAGGAAGGGTATAAAATACATAATTTTTTAAAATGAAATATCATAGGGTAATTTTTCCAACATAGTGAATGTCTATAATGATTAATAGAAGGGATTAATTAGAGTGAAATGGATCTCTCAAGATAGTTATATTTTATGGAAATTTTGAGGGATGTGGAATAACATATCCTAACAGTAACAATTGGAAATAAGGTGGCTTAGTACAAGGAAAATACATTAAATAAAAATGGATACGATATAATCCATTACATTGAGAGTGTGATTCATAAATCCTTACATGATCTTTTTAAGAACATTGTGAAACATGGAAGTACACGTGAGAGGATAAATTTGTGTCAAATTTTCTCAATGTTCTTTAGTGAAGAGGAATGGGAAGTTGTTTGTGATTTTATAGAACAAGTGAGGATATTTTTTTCTAATTAATAAACATGGGTTTTTTATACTATATGAAATACTAATCCAAATAAGATAACATCACATGATTGATGACCATTTTTTACGGAATTGGTTTTTTTTAAACTAGTTTATAAGTATAAGGAAAAAAATATTTATAATAATACACCTCATGAAGTTTAAGCGATTCATGTTTACAATGAATTGGTTTTAAATCCTTAAAATATATTAATTGTTTTGGAGGATTCATTATGTTATTTAAAATTAATAAGACAATGTAAAAAAATATATTTAGGAGGAATATATATTTTTTCATGTGTAGAATTTATTTCTTATGTTACAACACTTTTAGGTCTCTAAGGGGCTATAATAAATCCAATAAATTTATAACAAATTGAATTTTTATCTAAAAAATTGACATGCTCATTTTTGTTTTGAAAAAAATCACGATTGGATAACAATTTCATGATGATTTAAAAATTAACATTTATATTTTAATAATTGTTATATAAATATTATATTATAATATTTTAAATTAAATATACCCTTTTAATAAAATAAATTGGGTTTTTTAATAATATTTATTTTATGTGGTATAATAATTAAACATTACATCATGAAATGATATTATAAATTATATTTACTAATTATATTTAACAAAAAATATTTTGTTAAAATAAATATTTTTTAATTAATATTTAATTGATTACCATTAATTCATGATTAAAACATTGTATATGACAAAAAATATAAAATTATTAGCATCATATTATATTCTAATTATTATCAATAGAAATATTTAAAAATTATAATGTACTAAAAGATTAAAATTATCATTATTTAACTAAAAAATATAAAAAATCACATTGTTATGGTCTAGAAACAAAATAATTTATTTAAAAATCAAATTCCCTATGAATAAGGTGTTTTATGGTGATATTATCTTGTGTTTGTTTAGTCAACATGGTTTAGGTGATGTACATGATGATGGAGAACCTGTCCCATATACAATTATTATCATTCATTAGTTGTTGAATACTGAATTTGGATATTTCATGGTCAAATACCTTTTATGTAAATTACTAAGAATACTATGATAATTGTGCAATATATTTATGATCATTCTAGTGAAGTTCAAATCACTTTCCATCCATATCAATTGGACCTTGTCATAACCCTTAATATCTAGTAATCATGTTGTCACTATTTAATGGATATACTATAAAAAATTATGATTCATAAAATTGTTTTAAATATAATGTGATATAACATATAACGGTCTAAAATAACCAATGTAATACATGTGTTTCCAGTACCCATATTACATAAAATTCATTAATTAATTAAAAATTGGAATATTAATTATAATATTTTGGGTCGTTACATTCATTCCCCCTTCAGAAATATCAACATTAAAAATTTCATTTCATAAATTGAATCAAATTAAGGTATATATATTTCATTTATTCTTCCATTACACATGTTACTTCTTCAAATATGTGGTTCCACAACTGAACATTGACAAGGTGATTTACCGTATTTTGTAGACCATTGTCTCTATGATTACTGTTCCTCATCACTTTGTCCCTATATGAGACATATTTCACAATTGGTACCACAAAAGGATTTAGTACATGTGAGGGGTCATGTATGTATGTCCATAATAAGGATAAATTAAATACAAAATTTAATTGAGTTGGGTTATTTAGGAGTTCTTGTCAGAAGTCTATAGATCCAATGTGACAATCGATAAAAAGGGGACAATGATTCTATGAATAACAATTCCTTTTTTCCCAAGCCTCATTAATGATTTTGATAATAATATATCAAGGATAAATTTATCTCTGACCTCAAACTCTATGAATTATCTATTATTTTATTCATAGAAATTATATCAAAATTTTGTTTATTTCATATATTGATGAAAGGTTTGAATCTTATCTGAAATCTTTTGGACAAGTTTTGGTCCAATTGGCTCCCCTTCTCAATCTTCATCTCAATATGTTGGGGTCCAACAACTCTTCCAAGAAAATTCTCATAAGATTCCATTTTAATACTATATTGGTAAATTTTATAGATGATAATTATACTAGTTGACTGTTTAGATCCCAAAATCCTTGAAAATTCAGGGATTCATTACTACGAATAACATACATATATTGAATGGGTAAAGATAAAATACCATCTTCTTGAGCATGATAAAACATTATGAGTCTTATTTTAGTATCAAATCCTTACTAAAGGACTCTCACAACATTAATGTAAACATTGGATCTTCATCGAAAATAATAAAGAGTGTAACTCCATTTAGTATAACCACTAGACTTATATTGTAAAGACCCGTAAATTTCAGGGAAATTTTTTTTTCTTAATTTTCTTTGGAATTTTACAAGAACGCAGTTTCTAACGGCGCCTGATTCCGAGGC
The DNA here is from genome assembly GCA_963277665.1 of Viscum album. Lineage (NCBI taxonomy): Eukaryota > Viridiplantae > Streptophyta > Magnoliopsida > Santalales > Viscaceae > Viscum > Viscum album. The sequence continues at coordinate 894,674,439 of OY728136.1, read as the reverse complement.
CCGGTGTGCCTGGAATCATTTTCCGAAGTTTGGCTCGGGTACGTTCAGTGAACGGACGAGCGGGTTTTTCTAACTTTTGAACCGGAGCCCGGAATCGAATTCTGAGGGCACCTATGAAATCGCAGCGCCGGTAATCGCTTAGAAACGCCTCTTCCGGAGTTGCGTTTTCTTGGGTGTGGTTTTTAATTTTCGGGCTTAAAGTTAAGAAATAAAATAATTTTGCGACAACTTTATTTTATTTCACTTAAGCCACTTGAAGCCACTTAAAGGCGTCTTGAACTGAGTTGAACCGGATAGGGTGCTAACCAGGAATAACCTACCCCCTTGGTAGTATATTTGTGACGTGGGGCCCGCACGAGCCCCACCGTTTCTTTTCTTCTTAAGTAACGCACCCGCACCCCCTATTAAAAGAAGTCAACCGTGCGTTTTTCTGGTTAAGATACGCCCCATTTAATTGGGCTGTTAATTTGTTACAATTAATTCTTTGAGATTAATTGATCGTTTCTTTTCTTTTGAAATTCAATTTCTTATCTTGTGTTAATAAAATAAGACTTGGGCTTATTTTATTTTTTTGAGTCTTGTCACGTTGGGAGGATTTGGGAGGCTTGAAGAACATCTTCTTCAACGACGAAGAACGTGAAGAAGGAATCGGTCTCCGACAAAGAACGTCGTCACGTCCTTCTTCTGAAGAACGACGACGGGTCATCCCTCGTTCTTCTTTCCACATCAAAGGAAGGGAGACGTCGTTCCACCTCGGACAACCTCCGTCTTCATCTACGAATCCTCTTCCGCGACACTGAACCGCGACGTGACATCGACGATTCCCTTCCCGCGACGCTTTCTTCCGCGACGAGAAAATCTGCGACGAACCCTCGCTCGACGACGCTTGAGGTAGGGATTTTATATTTTAGAAATACCCCTTCTTATATTCCCGTGAACATTCTTTAAAAATTAATGAACCGGAATCAAAGAAACAATTTTATTTTATTAAAATTGTTGGTTCATGTGTTGAACATTCTATTTTCTCCCGTTGTTTTTATCTAACGCGGAGGGTGCGGGTCAAGCGAACACAGTCTGACAACCCTCCTCCGTTCTTCGTGTTTTGCGGGTTTGGCGGGCGACGACGGAACATGCCGCAACGGGTGTTTGATGATCCCACAGTAATGAACGGAACCCGGGAGGAACAACGGCGCAGACGGGAAGGAAAACGGGCCACCGGCGGCCGGAGGCGGCGGCACCCCGCGGGTGTCCAGCGCGACACCCCGCGGGTACCACGGGTGTCCGGCACGACACCCCGCGGGTGCCGCGGGTGTCCGGTGCGACACCCCGCGGGTGCCGCGGGTGTCCAGCCCGACACCCAGCGGGTGCCGCGGGGTTGTCACACGGCACCCCGCGGGTGTCCAGCGCGACACCCCGCGGGTGCCGCGGGGGTGTCACGCGGGGCGGCGGCTTTCCCCCGCGTCGGCCGCTCGGCCGAGCCGAGCCGGACCGGCCCTACCGGGCCGGGACGGGCCAATCGGGTCGGACCCGACCCGGTTCGGGCCAACCAGGGGGGGTCGGGCCGGGTCGGCCTAGGCCCGGGCCCCCCGTCTTCGGACGGACTTCGTTCAAATGGTCGTATCTTGAGCTACGGGCCTCCAAACGACTCGCCGTCAGCGGCAACACAATCCTTGGAGCGAGTCGGTCGTTTCGGTTTATCGCACTCAATGTTTCGGAATACTTTGGGTTCGGCCGGGTTGGTTCGTACACGAAACCAACCGGGCCCTCGGAGCGGAAACGCTCATATCTTGAGCTACGGACATCCGATTGACGTGCCGTCAGCTTTGTTAGTTTGCTCTTAGTGAGACGGATCTTTCGGCTCACTCCGCCCGAGGTTTGGACGCATGTGGAGTACGGTCGGGTTGGTTTTGTCTTAAAAACCAACCGGCCCCCTAGGACGAAAAAGCCAATAACTCTCAGACCGGGCGTCCGATTGACGCGCCGTCTGTTGCGTTGAGTTCCTCTTGATGAGACAGAACTTTTGGCATCCTCCGCCCGAGTTTTGGATGCAGATGGATAGTGGCCGGGTTGGATCGCACTGAAATCCAACCGGGCCCCTGGAACGAAAAGGCTGATATCTTTCAGACCAGACATCCGTTTGACGAACCGTCAGCGACATTGGTGATCACGTTGAAAAACGGTCCCTATGAGTATACCCTGTTAGTGTTCGGGGGTATAGTTGAGTTACGGCCGGATTGGTTCGCTCACGAAACCAACCGGGCCCTTGCGACGGAAAGGCTAATAACTCACAGATCGGGCGTCCGATTGACGCACCGTCTGTTGCGTTGAGACCACAATGACGAGGTGGTCCTTCAAGATACTTCCTTGCGGGACTTTGTGATACTTGGAGTATCGACCAGTAGCTCGTGGAGCGGACCCTCCCGGAGATGAGCGGGCGGAGCACGGAGATCGTGTAGCTGACTGAGACCCGACGACTGCTGATCGAATGACTCGGTGTGTGACAGAGGTGCGCTTGGTTGTAGCGGCACATGGGAGCGCTTGGTTGTAGCGGCAGACCCACGATAGTGGTGCGCTTGGTTGTAGCGGCACATGGGAGCGCTTGGTTGTAGCGGCATACCCACGACAGAGGTGCGCTTGGTTGTAGCGGCACATGGGACCGCTTGGTTGTAGCGGCAGACCCACGACAGAGGTGTGCTTGGTTGTAGCGGCACATGGGAGCGCTTGGTTGTAGCGGCAGACCCACCACAGAGGTGCACTTGGTTGTAGCGGCACATGGGAGCGCTTGGTTGTAGCGGCAGACCCACGATAGTGGTGTGCTTGGTTGTAGCGGCACATGGGAGCGCTTGGTTGTAGCGGCAGACCCACAACAGAGGTGCGCTTGGTTGTAGAGGCACATGGGAGCGCTTGGTGGTAGCGGCTGACCCGCATTACTCGATAGGTGGAGTGTTACAGCAGTCTTAAGTTAGTGAGCAGTACCTCGGAGTTGTGACAGGACCACTGTACACTCCAGAGACGGAGCTCTTCATCAGTTACGGTTTCAATGATGAAAATCCTTGTTTGAGCTGAGACTTTTGACCTTGTGTTTGCCTCATGATTGATATGGGTTACTTGATAACATAGGTATATGTATGGGAATATATCTAAGTAGAGGTTATCTATTGAGATCTTCTTGTGGTTATCCTTGTTGGTTTTAGTGAGACCTTGAGGGTCTCGGGGTCCTTACTGAGTATCATTATACTCACCCCTGCACGGGCTATGCCCGCACTACGTTGTGTTGGTTGCAGACGACGGACAGCGTTGATCGTGACTGAGGCTTGCAGAGCAGGACGGTACCTGGAGGTGGACCACTGGGCGGGACGTGCTCGGAGCGGACGGCGGGACCCGAGGAGCCTTGGAGCTATCTGTACCCACCCTTCAGGTGAGATTTCCAGTGGACAGCTCGGTGTAGCGGCTTTTACTTTACAGTTGCTATTTTCCCTTTCGAGTTGTACTTTACTTTCAGTTGGGTTTGTATACCGGCCCATTTACTTTTCCGCACTTCAGTTGTACTCTGTTTTTACTTAGTGTTTACTTTTCTGCTTGCTTACTCTGTGGTGTTTTTACAAAGGCAATGCCTTCCCTTTTACCTGGATTTACGCCTTGGTGCTAGTCGCCAGCCCCTGGCCTATGGAAGGCGGGCTTGGGGTAGTCACGGCACGGGCCCCGAGGACGGGTCGTGACATATATTCATCTTAGTGAGCTGTTCGTGAGGTAAATTTTCCATGATAGACATGAAATTTTATAGAATTGGTAATGAGATTGACTATAACCAAGATGGAATTACTTCCATTAGGGGTCTTAGGTAGTCCAATGATTAAATTATTGTGTTTTTTCCTTTAAATACTAATTTGGTTAGTTGTTGAATCATACCCTTATAATTATATCAATCCACCATGACTTGTTAGAATACCATGCTTCAAGATATGATCTATGTTATATCCCTTTATATATTTTACCACACTATATTTTAATTCATATATCTATATATATTAGCACATCTTATTTAATTTGAGAACAATTACTCATGGGTATAATCATATTTCTCACTCTTTAGGTATGTTTTATACGGGACATATATATGGATTCTAAAACATAGTACATCACAATTATAATACATGAACTCTATATTCTTCTGTACCTTTATAATATAACCTCATAATCCACAGCAGCATACATTATCACTATATAAATTATGGGTAAAATTAAAATTTATAAAGGAAGAATTAAGACCCTTTATTTATTCTCTTTTCTACTCTGTATATGTCAAATAATATTGGATCCATTCAAATTCTCATCAGGGATAGGGTTGTATGATCTGTTATTCTAAGAGTATTTTCTTCTTTGTCCACATTTCTATGAAATAAATAGATTAGAAAATAATAATCATGGATCCCCTATAATTATCTGTATTATATAATTTTGATCTACATTTTTTTGAATATATACTTAAAGATTTTATTATTTGTATACATGTCACACTCCACCCCATAGAGATAATGTCATTGAATATTCAATTTAGATATCACATCTACCAAATCTAGATCATGTTTAGGGTAGTTATCAACATCGACCTTTATTGTTGGGAGGCATATGGTATTAACCTATAATAATGATTGAGTTCACAAACCATGCCATTATTGGATGTATCACTATATATCATTAAATGTTCTCCACTAGTAGGTAATCTGAGCATAGGTGAGGTTATTAGACACTTATTCAAAATTTTAATTCTTTATTTTCATTCATAATTACATAAAATGGTCACCCAATTTAGTTATCTTTGATATAGTAATTGAAAATAATGTGATGTTCCTCACAAATAGAATATAATACATAACTAATATAAGAAAACTATGGATTTTCATCACATTGGTTGGTTAGGGACATCATTTAATTTTTTATAGGATCCATATATATCCCTTTTCTAGTTATGACATATACAAGGATGATTAAATTCTCCATTAATAAATAATATTTATTGTTCATCAGAAATAAATTTTACTTTCACAAGGTCTTCTGTATGGAATTTGAATTCTCCTCATATTCTTCCTTAATTCTGTAGTATATAAGAACATCGCCATTAAATACTACAAAATAATTTTTGAGGTAATCCCTAAAGGATATAATCATCATTTTCATGAATATTTTTGGAACATTAGAGTGTCTAAATGGAGTTAATCTGATGTCATAATTCCCACACCATGAACAAATGTATATCTTGGTGATATCCTCCATCATCACCTTTACATGAAAATATCTAAACTAAATATCCCCATTAACAGATGTATTTGGATCTATGATGTTGATTAAACAAGTAAAGTATCCATGGAATATTCTACATATTATTTATCATGATCATTTTTAGATCATGATATTCAATACAAACATGAATTGAACCATAGACATTCTTAATGAAACAGATAGGTGAACCCAATGGTGATGAATTGCTGTGTATAAATTATTTATTCAGATTATACTATAATGTCTTCATCAGATACTCATTTTTAGAAACATCCATTCAATATTGATTCATGGATATTATAAATACTATTAGTAAAAGTCTGAGCAAGAACTCAATTTCATGCCTTGGAGGAATACATAGAAATGTTTTATAAACCACAATATTTAATTACCTTATAATAGGAATGGAATGAAATTTGATCTTTCCCCTAGTCTCAAAAATTTGATCTATAAACACTTTCTCACAATGAATGAATATATGTTATTGAGACGCAAATATAAATGGAAATTCATCCTCATCTTAGAACATTTATAGGATCAGATAACAATTTGTGATATAGAGGGTGATTGAATCCCTCCACAATTTATGTTGTCTTTATATAGGGAAACGAAATCCTTCTATATAATAGCATCAAATTCTACTAATAAAGGTTTATAAGGTTCACTAAAAGTTTTAGTGCACAATTATAGTCTAGTAAAAAGTAATATACATAGAATTTTATAATTCCCCCATTTTAACTTTTCACGCAGAAATCGAATTTTGTGTTTTTATGTTGTCTGAGAATAGTTACACTAACATTATGTGATACAATAGAATTAATAGAACTATAGTGACATTGGATATTTATTGTTATTGGTTTTAGTATAATACTTCATTTTAGTATTTGATACTAGTTATAATCATTTACATCATCCACACTAGACATGGTGGTGGTAATTATTAAATTATCAAACAACTAAATGGGAATCCATTACCATTAAATGGATATCTCATAAATCATATAAATTCTGTATCCTATGAATTTATACATTCCAATCTATGTTATCCTTTACAAATTTCATTTCATAGAATCTTATTAGAATTTTAATTCCCTTAATGAACATTCATAATGGGATTATGGATGTAACAAATCATATCAACATGGAGTGATAAACACCTTATAATGAAATATCTATTGACATTCCCTAGTTGATGAGAAAGTCACAATCTATGTTCCATTTTGAGTGTTATGATACCTACATAAAATTTTTTTCAATCCAAATCCCCCAGAATTATGATGAAATGGATTTATTTACATTGTAACCATGATGTGGCCTTATTTTCACATAGTTTTCCACATGTTTTTATTTATTTTTAATGATTTAATTATTTATTTCTGATAATTTTAATAAATATATGAATTTTTTTATAATGAAATGTATTAAATAATCAACTTTTATAACATCTTATTTTTTTAGTGTTTAAAATAATAAATTTAATCAAATTAACATAACTAATATAATTTTTTTAAATAGTTTTATGAATTATAAATCTTATCACTTATAGTAAATTTACATTAATAATAATTAATAATTATATCATCATATATGTGTATTAATTAACATAGTTTTTAATTTAATATTATATATTGTAGATTAGATTGATTAAAATAACATTATTTTATTAATTTATTTATACTATTACTCTATATAAGTTACGTGAATAAGTTCTAATTTGATAAAAAAATTTGTATTTAATTTTAAGTGTATATTTTGTTGTTTACATAATTAATTTAGTTTTTTTATGTACTGAAAAAGCAGGAGTCGCTGACGCTTATTTGGCACTATCAGTGAGAAAAAATGTGTAGTTTAATTCATATACAATCTATGATACCAATACCATTGCGTATCAGCATCAGTCTCATGATCCATCAACTTTGGTCTCACCATAGATTGTTATTATATTCACCCTCCCCTCTATTTTCCACTACTACAGACATCGATCATTATTTTCTTCTAATTAGTGGCATTGTTCCCTATAGTTGCAATAATTATTCCCCTTACTATTGATCCACCTGCCATACCATCGGTGTCACCGATAGACCACTCTCCCATCGGTATATCATATCACCGACCTGATTTCATTGTCTCATCGATAAAAATCGCTGAGATGTCCCACCATTCACATATCACTAATCTTCCTCTATTTCATAGGTGACTTGAGTAACTGAGCCACTATCACCAGTGTTTCCTCCTCTACATCACACCTTCATAGATACATTGACACCTCCATCATCAACATTCTAGCATTTAAATCTCCCTTCTCCGCTTTTACCATTAATCCTTCACCAAAAACACATCATTACTTTCCGAATTAACCAATAAATCTCCCATTCTTGTAAAAATCAAATAATTAATTATTGAAATAAGTTGTAATCTCATCATAATATGATATCAACAGACTCTTACAATAAATTTGTTTAAATTTGATCATGATGATCTCATATTTGGAATTTGAACCCCCAGTTGATTTGAACCGCGTTGGAGATTTAAAGCAGCCGTAGGGGAGACCCAGTAACTGAATCTACCAAAATTTTTGAGTTTGACCCATAGGACCACTACATATGTAGAAGTACCCACCATCGCTGATGCTCACCATTTACAGAGGTGTTGCGCCACTACCTACTACCACTGGGAATCCTTCCTAGGATGTAGCTCACTGTTGAACTGTGTCATTTTGATGTGTCTTGTTGTGCCACATGGAGTCGCGGTTGAATCCATCGTTATGAAGAAAGCCATGTTGAGGGTGAAGTGGGATCTACACCACATAACTGAAATGAATGATGCCTCATTTGGAGTGGGCCTCCGTAGACCTGCATCCCATGAAGCATCTTCTTTTTGAAGAAGGATATTGAATACCCACCACTATGTGTCAAGATATGGGGGGAGGAAAATGAAAAATTAATTAAAATAAATAAGATAAAATAATAATAAAATATTTTAATAACTATAAAATTAATTAAATAAATAAATTATAATAAAATATTCTACTAATTTAATAAAATATATATAACTAAAATACATAATAATAATTAAAATAAACTAATGTAATTAATTAGAATAGTAAATAATCTATATTTTAAAATAATAACAAACATATTAATTATAATAAATTTTAATGGTAATATTTAATAATATAAACAAATAACTTAATAAAATAACCAATTTGATGTTTACAATAATCAAATAAAATATATAACTAAATAAACTTTTTAAACATAAATATTGGTAAAGATTAATTAAATTGATCAACTAAATAATACTTTAAACCTATAAATAATTTGTATCACATAGATTTTATAAAATAATAATAATAATAAATTAATAAATTTGAACCTAGATCAAAAATATAATTAAGTTATAATAACATTCATTTAATAACACTAATTGAATAACATAATTAATATTATTAAATTAACAACTTCTTAATTTTATTAAAAAAATTATAATTAATTAATAACATTAATAATTAATCAATTTATTTATCTTTCCTTTTTTTAACTTTTCAGCTTTTTTCTATGTTTTTCAGGTTCACATTGGATTCACAAACATGTCAAAGTGAATTTAATTAACTCAGAACAAGTTAGTTACAAGGAAAAATCTAATACGATGTGTTGTTCATGAAAAATTGAATGTGTGAGGTGAATAGGTAAAGAACACTTAATGTTGGTGGAGAATATATTTTGAAGATAATCTTATGAAAGAATCATTAAAAAATATAACAACAAGTATTATTGATGGGTATTTCATCATTAGAGATTTGAAAAATTCATAGACATCGGAGATGAATAGATATATCAAGGTGTTGATTCTAGAGATTTATTTTCCTGGAGATCCAAGGGGAAGAGCATGTAACACGATAGTTTGGTGGGGATTTCTCACTTTCCTATCTATTTTCTTAATTTATATTATAGTAAATAAATTATTTCTTTTTCAAATATGATAATGAAATTGAACTAAATAATTTGATTCGGGGAAATTTCTCGTTCTACTAGTTATTTTTTCTTCTTTATTACTTTTCATACTAATGAATCTAGAATTGATCAATGAGGTCAATTATGAATTTATTCATTCTCTTCATACCTATTGATTTTAATTTCCATTTCAAACATAATTCAGTGAGATGTATCATGGATTAATTTTATAAAAATATTGATTCAAAAAACATCAGAACTCACAGCATGTTTGTCATGATGTCATTATAAAATTTAAATTTGGAAGTTGAACTTTCTTGTAGTGTAGAACTCCATAGATGATCAATTTATATGGCTTATCTCTTGGAGAGGGTTGTAAGTAATTCTTTTTAAAGTGGTACATTGCAACAAAAATTTAGTGATAATTAATCTTTCAAACCATTAGGATAGACTTGTCCATAGACATTTTTCTTGCTCGTTCATCTTAGCATCTGTTGTTGTTTTGTTTTTTCTAATGTGTTTAGTTTACTGTTCTCTTACTTCATCATATTTTAGTTAAAATTTATTTTTCATAGAACAAAATAATTCCAAAAAAATATAATGGTTTAAAAATTCATCCCACTACCAACAATAATGGGGTTTTTTCAATGGTTTCTACAAAAAGAAGTGGTCACAAGACTTATCTATGGGTTACATCTTACTTTCCACTAGATAGTAGTAATGTGAAAATATTTTTTTAACATTAACAAAATTTAAATGAAATTCATTTCAAATAAATTAAATTATACTTTACTAAAACATATGAACTTTTCCTATGTTCTTTTAAATCAATAGTCCTATCTCTAGGGTTTCCTAATCGTAATCCCAAATATAACTAGATTTTTCATAGATACCAACTATGACAACCAATGTTTTAATAAATATAATTCAACATTATTTGATGGTGATGCCCAGTTTCATTGGGTAAATAGATAGATAAAAAACATCATGAAAATATAATATTTCAAAATTATTAAAAAAACTTGTATAATGCACTTATATTCCATGGTTATTTTAAAACTACATTGGATAACCTAGGTATGTTCATAAAAAAGAGGTTAAATAGAAATCCCATAATGAAAATAATAAATTAATATCGTGATAAATTTATAACATGGGAGTAAATGTGTATATCAACAAGACATTAATGGGGTGACAATATTGATTTTAATTGATGAATCATGATATAACATGTTAACATCATGTAACCATAAGAATTTGGTAGTAATGTAAAACCTGACATAATAATTAGTCGAGGATAAATACAGATACATCATAACATAGTGTGTTTAGGACAACTACACTTTTACTAAAAATGAAATATCAGTAGATTAAACATTACCCAATACATTCGATGGTAATAAAACAATGGGTCCACGCATCACATTCATATCATGTACATGAATATGACTACCACATAGATCATTCAACATTGTACTATATTTCACAAAATATAATCACATGATTAAGAATTATTTTTTATATAAATGAAATAACACTATAAATTAATGGTATGTATATCTTGTTGAATTCCATTGAGTGGAAATGTGGATTCGTATTTACTACAAAAAAATTGGAATGGAAAATCACTAGATAATTTTAGAAGCATAATAATGGTACATAAATATTCATAGATGGAATTAATGAGATCTAAATGGGTATATAATATCATGGAAAACATACTTATACAAGTTTTTATATATAATAACAAATCCCAATAAGAAAAACTTAAATAAAATTGTTTATAGTATATGGAATTTACTTGAAATAAAATGGAAGATGAGAGAGTATCCAAATATGATAAGGAAAATATAAAAACTTTTTATGTGATTATAATGTGATTGAGGGTATGTTAAGAATTCTCTAGAGAGGGAAGGGTAGATTAAATTCATGATAAAATAGTTTTGAGAAAATTTTAATTGGAGGTTTGGTGGGATTTTTAATGGAAAATTGAGGACCATTCATTATTAGTTTCTAAACATAGGGTTTGGACTCTATATAATAGATTAAAAGAAATATCATGTATTTCCAATGATTCTATCTAAATATGTGTGTATTTAATTAATTTATATGGCTTACCCTATGTGATGTCGAAGTGCGTCATGTTTCTAAATGATTGTTTTTAAAACATTATAATCGATTATTGGATTTTAAAAATTCATTATGTACTTATAAAATAACTAAAATTTAGTTTAAAAAACATTATTTTAAATGAGATATGTACATTTGGCTTTGGAAACCATTTATGAAAATTATTGTAACTCTTTGGGACATTATGTGTTCAAAATATGTTCTGTATATTTATATTTCATTTAATTTTTGACAAAAAATTTACTCTCATAGAAAATATTAAAAAATTCACCATTATATAATTTCGAGGTATTGTTTTCAAAAAAATATTAAATAATAATGAAAATATGATAATTTTCACTTTTAATTCCTATGGTCATAAATTTCAAAATATATTGGTTTTTTTTAAAATAACAGGTTTTTAGCTCTTACAAAATTTATATTTGATATAATAAATTATAATATCATTAATAACTATTAAATAATTATTATTGATAAAATTTTATTAAGATATTATTTATTTAAAAATTAATTGAGTTCAGAAATATAGTGACTTTCATGAAACTACATATTTCAAAAAATAACATTATTTTTTCATTGAATCACAATATTATTTTTTATAAAACATAAAATTTAATCATTATAAATTAATAAAAGATATATATCGTCATTAATTTTTTAAAAATATATAAAAATACTATTGATACTAGATTGATACATAACCCCTTAAGACAAGATCATTTTACCTAATAGTATTGTTTGCAATGGTGAGATTTTTAGAGGGTTGTACGACAATAATTGTATTGGACATTGATCTACTTGATGATGAAATTATCCTGTAAATGGGGGTTTTCATGAATAAATTTTTGGATAATTTATTATTATTTTTCAACTATAGATATTAATGATTTTAACTCCCATAGAATCGTCCATAAATCAATTTCATATGATATGATCATACTTGTCACAATGTTTTCTGTTTCTATAAATTCAAATTTTTCATTATCAAAACCAATAATATATATTAATCACAATATCATTGTATAAAGACTATAAATTCAATTTATATGTCCCTTCATAGTATTTATAATATTTTAGCATATTACATATAATGGCCTAAAATAACCACTATAGTGATGTTTTTTATTCAACAATGATACATACTAATGTATTAATTCATTCAAAATGGAATCAAATTCATAAAAGTTCATATTGTTATAGATTTCCCCTAAAACAATTTTTTAGTAAAAACGTATACCTAACTTAGCGTAGTGGTATATTATTAGATAAGGTACACTTTGGAATAAACTACTACAAAAATAAAAATGTTTATTATTTTCCTTTTCCATGCTAATTAATGTTAATAATAATTTTTCCTTTTTAATTTTTTCACAAGGTATCTTCACCTCCTCAAGAAATATACCTTCCTTTTCGATCTATCACTAATCTGGTGCATGTTAGGATGATTGAACCATGTTGGGTGTTTGGAATTTTTCTATTATTATGTGATGATAATGGGATAATTGGAAATGTTTGAGAGATAGGTCTTTATAATTCTTTTATATTTTGATGTCTATTGTATTATTGTACTAATTATTTAGTGGCATGATTATTCACTGATTATGATATAATTTTGGGCATCTTATGTATTATTATATGTCATAAAAAATATGAATCCCCATTTCATTCTTTTGATAATCCATTAGAATATCATTATAATAAAATTATATGTGACATATTAACTATGAACAATATTTGGAGTAGTACATTTATTATTATCCAAACCCATGTTATTTTCTTTATTAGTTATTTCAAATAAGTTTATCTTTAGAAATTATTTTAAATGGATATTGTATTTCGTATAATTATTAAACAACTTTGTAATCCTAATTCATCACCCCTACAAAGATATATTTAGTTATTTTGTTTAATATTTCTATGGATATTGGAAATATTGTTTTGAAGGTAAAATTAGTGAATCTATAGAGGTAATCATATATTTTCAGTATATTATTGTATTACATTATCATGTAGACATTGTGTTTTTAGGAAATTTTTTGTTATTCTAAAAATAAATCAGGATTTTATTTTATATTTTTTTAAATATTTATTATCAAATTTTGAGGGTAATTTATCCCATTAATGTGATAAATACTCTTGGTGTTAGGTGCCAATATATGGTCAATTATTGGTTGGATATTGGGTAACACATATCATTACAGCCCACATTGTTTGGGTTTTAGTGGTAGAGGATAATGACACAAACTCACGCAAAAGTATACAAAAACATTTCATAATAGAGAATTTAATTATAGAAAACCATAAATCAGTGAATTTATAAAAGATATATACACCATTGGTGAATTATGGTATTAATATATATTATATAAAATTTAAAATGTGAACAAAATATATCCCAAATGAAAAACTAAAAAACCACTTCATTTTTGTGATCAATCTAAATTACACCTTTAGGACGATAAGGTTGTGGGGTAGTGGAGATAAAATTAATTCATGGGGATAATGTGTTAATAAACCCAAAAGAATGGTATAAATTCTTCAATTTAAATTTTTATTGATCAAAAATTGGGTTCGAAGATAAATTGTATAACAAAAAGAGGATGAGACCAAAGAAAACATGATCAATCACTGGTCGAGAAAGTATAGGCTTTATAATGAATGTTTCTATATCGGTGTATATTTTCAACGGTGATTAAAATGTGGGGTAGAACATCATATGTAATTATATCTGACTAGAGAATTAACAAACCGACTATATGTTCTTCTCATTTTTTCGTCATTTCTATATTTGACTCTGTGTGTATCATGTTGTTCATTAATATATATGAAAATATTTGTTTTTAATATATTTTATTCATTCAATATACCATTATTGTTTCTTAAAAATATCTTTATAAAATCATAATTACGATTTAGATAGAGAGTGCCATGAAAGCCTATGAACTTGTGATAAGTAGTGAATTTGGTTTCTCATACACCCACATGAGTATGTTGACAACTATTTCTACCTATAATACTATGAGAGTAAGATATAACAAATGTTCTACCCACATAATCACATTATGTATAATTAATTAACATGGTTAGGTTAGTATAATGGAGTCATACCTTTCACAAGGGTGGTTTATTTCATCATAAGTAAGTACCTAGAACACCCAAGTTCACCACCAAATAATTGAGAAGTAGTGGCGTCATAGCTATAGTGACCCAATCTTAACGAAGTCAAAACATAGCACTTTTTTGAGGTAATGGGTCCTTAAAATGGTGTTAATTGTATATTTACCCAAGTGGATGGAGACATGGTTATTTTATGATTATTTCATTGATACATGACTATAATGTTTTACCCTTATGGTGAATTTAGGTAAATCTACATGATAGTTATATTTTCATGAATATTTAATGTTTATTAAATAAATAAATATTTATCCCCTGAGTGTAAATGTAATAATATTCTTAAAGGATTAATAGATGTAATTTTTATAATTTTGGATCATTCATGAATGATATTTTCCACAATCAGGGTATAATTTATGTATTGTAGTATTGGGAGTTGGACAATACCCTTTTGGGTTTTTTGTCATTTTGAATAGTTGACCCAAAAATAAATTATAAATATATATTTATATTCTCTAATAATTGGTTGAGACCCCACTAAATATAGATACTATGTTAGTGATATTTGAGGATTTTATTGTATTATTAATGGATTATTATGGATCAAATATTCAATAATATTCCCCTCATTTTAAAATACCATAATATTTTTAGGTTATATCAAGATAAAAACCATTTAATATGTACATTTGATGTTTTTATCAAAAAATACATTACATTTTAATATTGGATTATTCTCGAGGTGTAATCATAATTGTAATCTATAGAAAATAATGGTGTAAAAAAATATTTTCATTATTTTACTCTTTAATTATATCAATTTGAGAACTACATGAATTTTAAATTATTTTTGAAAAAAAATATAATGAAAATTTATTCTTAATAATCATTGAATAAATTCTTGAAATATTAGTCATATTGGTTTTCATTATTAATTTTCATTATTTTTAGAATAATTATTATAATAATTGATTAATAATGATTCTTTTTTATTATATACTATATTAAAATAATGATGTTTTTATTTATGAACCGTTCTTGAAATTAATATTTTTAACCATAAATGATATTCTTAAAATTTAATAACTTCACATTAAATGTTTGATTAATGAAAAATTACATCTAACAATCAACCATGACCGCCTATTTGATTTTAATAATCCAACATCAAATATTTTAAATTTACATTGCCATCATCCATAAAATGGATAGTGGATTAACATATGGTGACCTATTTTTAATGGAGGTCATTATGAATTGGTTTTGGGGTGATCTGGACTTTGAATAGTATAATTTTGTCTAGATGGGGCTAGGGGTGCGGCAATAATGACATACATTGATGTGATAGTGACAACAAAGGTAGATTAATGAAATTTTCATTGGTGTGGAGGCACACCATCCGAATGGTGGTGATATTTGATATAGGACACCATGCTTGACATTAGAGTTATGTAAAAAGGAAGAGGATATAGTGATGGATTAAAAATCAAAACGAAATGACTAAGGTTCTAGATAAATAATTATTAACCAAATGATGTATAGTCCTAAAATAAAGAGGTTGTTTACCTCATGACCTAGGTGACACTAGAGTTTTTATTACATTATAAATAATTCATAGGTTATCTATATGGTTTACACACAGTGTATGTAAGGTTAATCATATACTCTTTATACCATGGTACATTCCTAGATAAATAGAATTCCACACATTCTATATGGGCCAATGTACACTTTTCGTATAATGAAGGATTTTCATGGTTAGTTTTGGTAATACATAGCATAGATAACCACATGTTTCACATGTTGTGTACCATATAAGACACATCATGTAGGTTAAACCCCACATTAAATATTAAATGGATGAATACACATCATTTATACATGAATAAATTTTTTAATGTCATATAACTTATCTTAGCATATATAATTCATACATAATCAGTTGAAAAAGTGATTCCAATATTTTTTTTACATGTTGGATAATCTATGTAAGGTGATTACTCAGGGACTAGACTATAGTTTTACATGCTCTAGCTATCATTAATGACTGTATGGATCATAAATTCTTAATTTCTTTTTATATTAACTCACCCATGTGTCAAAATCAGACACATGAATAGTCTATTATAAGTGTTCTTCTACATATAATGAAGAATATTACTTTTATTTATCATTTCTGATTTATTTATAGTTAATTTTTACGAAATTATATTCATTCATTCATAAAAATTATAATTGGGTGAATGTGTGAGATAGTTTTTGCATCAATGTAATGGATAACTCCCCTTGATGCATATTAAAATCTTGGATTGCATACTTTGTAAAATTAGTGGATTCAAACCCCTGGTGATATATTTCAGATATTATATATATTGATTCAATAACCATCATAGTCGGTGCATACTTTACCTGAAGAGACGTGGTCCCATATATGGATCATTACCACCTTCATTAATATTCAAGAAAGTTTCTCATCCAATCTCACTCAAAAATAATTAAAAAGGAGTTCTACATGACCTTATGAACTCCTTCGAGTGATCCACATCTTACTGAACATTATAAATGGTCTATAATAAATCTATGGTGATGCTACATCATCATATCATATTGTGTAATAATAGAATAAATAATTAAAATAATAATATTTTGAGAAAATTTATAAGAGACATAACATATACTTCCACTATGATAACATATAAATCCCCTTAAATGTAAATGTTAATTTAAAAAAAAAAAAATAATAGACCCAGTTATGATTCTTTTTGTGTGGATTGTACACATCTGAACAAATATAACCAAATAAATATAATCTTATAAATGTTATATAGAATTCTCTAACCCATATCCCGATTCCATATCCCATGATCTATCATAGAAATATATATCATTCATTTATCATATGTACAATTATCTTATCCATACATAAATCTATAAATTATTCTTAGGCCCCTATAATGTTCTAAGCAGTGAGTTAGTACAACTCAGTAGCCATGAACAAATGGTATCTCGAAATATTTCCTCTCCAAATAGTGTGTATGTTAATTTACCATAAGTGATGAATTTATAAATAATAATAAACAAATAATTGATGATCATTACATTCAATGATGACTTTTATAATACAATTCCACAAAATTATTATATAATGAAATTTTATTTAATAGTGTGTTTGACATACAACACAAATCATAGAAGAAACACAACTCCGAAAGAAATTATGATATATATGTTACAAAAAAAATCATCCAATTCAATATCTCACATTAAATGAGAAAATAATTTTAGCATTCATTTCCTGAAAGACTACTTATACCATGTGTTACATGAAACACTGTGTATATGTTACATTTCAGGAAACATTGATTTTAAATGAAATGAGATGTACTATTAGAATGATATCAACTAATATGATACTGATAACACAGATAATAAATTTTTAGGTATGAATACTATTAATAAATTATAAAAATTATATTTCTTACACATATATAAAGTAAACTAAATTTATGTGTTATTATTATTGAAAAAGGATAATCGATTTAAATAAAAAAGAAATGTGTTGGGAAAAAATGTAATTTTTTAAAAGGCAGATTAGTCATTATCTAAATTCATTATTTAAAAAAAATTAACTCAAATGAAAATTTTATTTGAAAAATAAATAATAATCTTTGAAATCCGGATATCAAAATTATTCTATGGAAAATTTTTGGGTTTTTTCTGAATATATTAACTTGTTTATTATTAATGAAAAACAATGATTTTTAATTGATTTCTATATTTTTATCGAAATAATTAGAAATATTGAAATATGTTATAAAAAGGTATTAATTGAAAATTGGATAAATTATATATAAATTAATCTAATTTCTTTCAATAGAAATATTTTCATATTGAATATTGATATAAAAACATTGTAATGCTTTTAACCCAATCTCTTTAAAAATACATTCTCGGTATGCCATCAAAATTATTTTTATATTACAATTTTCCAATTATATAAATGGATGTTATAAAAATGGATTCAACATTTAGAATCCTTATAATTTATATTATCTAATATGGTTTTATTATATTGTTACCAAATTTAATAGTGAAAATATTAAAAATTAAATATCAAGGTTAATGTAAAAATGGATTTATTAGTGGTTGAACTATAAATATACTAATTAAATTGAAACAAATATTTGTAAAAAATATATTTTTTTCATAATTAGAAATTATCATTTAAAATTATTCCTAATACATTATTTTGGGCCTTTTTTTGTTAGAAAAATGGTAAATAACTTTTCTCTTCAAAAATAACATGTGTTCCAAATCTCCTTATATACAAAAGGAGACAACTGTCCTATACTCATAACACCTTCATGGACATTTTTTTTTCTCCAATAAAAATCAAAATAGATTAAAAAATTCCGTCCCCTCAACCTAGATTCATTATTTTGGAAGTAAATCTATCGTACGAAATATTTTGTGTGAAACCTAAGAAGATTACACGAAGAAGATGTAATGTTCTTCAATAAGTATTTTTATGCATTTCTCAACCACATTAAATTATTATTAAATCATGATAATAAAATAACCTCGATATATTACATATACTGATTGGTTATTATTTAAATGTAATTATCTAAAAATTATTAACTTTCATCCAATGAGTCATGAAATCATTATTTGTGTGTATAGTGGACTACCGCCTTGCGAAGCGTTGTCACTTTTTTTCTATTAACAACTATAATGGTAAAAATAGTTAATTGAAATATATTATTTATGTGATATTTTTTATAAAATTTAATACCTCTCGATTTATTATTACAAATATACCATTTCACATTCAATTCTATTAGAGACATCACAATGTCAGTATACATCACAACAAACAAACGCCTCACAATACGATGTCATGTTCCTTCAATAACGATTTATATTAAATGTAATAAGGATATATTTAATGAATATATGTTATATAAATGATATATTAATAATATTAATTTTATATTTGAAATTTTATGAAAATTAACATATTAGTTTACTCTTTAAATTTTCACTATCTTAATGATTATATGATTATTTGTGTATGTGGGGAATATTGAATTCCTGAAACAATTTGTCTCTTTTTTTAACACCAAAAAATAGGGATGATATTTAAATAATAATATTAAATGAATACGTATAGTAATTATTAAACAATTTTTATTTTTAAATTATTCAATAGTATTTAACATCATTCTACAATTATTATTACAAAATTTCATCATTACTCATGTGTATTTATGGATTACTGTATCCTTGATTGTAAAAATCATTATTTCTCAAAACCATATTTCAAAAATTATATTATAGGCTTATATGATGTTTAAATATGTTAATTATGTCATGATTGTTTTTCTGGTGAAAATAGGACTTTATAATGTACACTAGAATGAAATCATTCTTAACAGTGCAAAAATTATCAAACAAAGAAATTGACACATGGAGAATGAAAATGATGAAAGATTATTAATTTAATGGTGATAATATGTTATAAAAGGATTATATATGAAATAAAAAATGGTGATATGGTTCTATTATAAATTTGTAACAAGCTTAAAACCGTTGAACTTTAGGATAGTTCACTTTCAAATATTGGAAATCATGATGTAAGAGATTTTATATAAATTTTGAATTTAACTACGACTTATTTGATATTATGAACAAATTAAATTTTATGTTGTGTATATAATTAACCTTTTACATGAAACATCATGATTCATTCTTAATTCGTGTTCTATTACATTTCACATTGAATCATTTTCTCTGCGATTATTTTTCTAGAAAATTACAATATGTTAAATGTTATTTTACAATCTAAATATCGTTATAATTGTTAAAATTGTTTTGAATCCAACACTTTACTATATAAATATTTCATTGTATATGAAATTTTTATTAAATATCCATATTTCTTCATGATGGATATAGTTATTTTTTAAACCATATACCATTTTTAATATATTGTGCATCCTTTGAATTATAATTGATTAAATAGGGAAATATTGATAAATCAATATGCTTTACTCAATATAGATATATAATGATAATGGCTATTGATTCATTAATTCATTATATTATTCAATATATGAGGACAAATTTGGACATATAGTGATATATGGGGCTCGATATAATACATCCCCTCAGTGCATTAGTCTATCTTGTTAGATAAAATAGGTGGCCAAAATAAATAGTTTTTTTTCCTAAAATGTTATCTTCCTTGAGAATGTTCATAATAGAATATGTATAATGATGCATGAGATCATGGATTTAAATAAATAATCATTTTAGGCATTAATAATTCTTTTTTTTATCCATACTAATATTTTTATAATATTATCTAAAGATGCAATTAATTTTAATTTTATTGATAAAATATAATTTATTTTTAGTTATTTACATTTCCATATTAATTCTTCCTTATCATATCATGGTAGTAATGTTTTAATAATTTCATGTGTTTAATGCTATTTGTATTTCCATGTTGAATATTATTGTTGATTAGTGATATATTTTGTTGTACATAACCCATACAATTCATTTGATATCGCCCTTATTTTGTTTCTTTTTCCCTAGATAAGAATAATAATTCTTGAGATGATTTTTCATGGATGTTGTTAATTTTCATTCATTACGTATTTTTTTACTATTCCAAATATATAATTTATGCCATGTATGTATCCAGTTCCCCAATACATCAAAACTAATTGTTACTTTAGGATTTAATTCTTTTTATCTATGAGAATGTAATAATGTAGTCAACATCTTTAGGTTTTTGGGGTCGGAGTTGATACCGTTTATATCAGTGGATGTGTAGTATAAACCATATAATCTAGATTATAATAACATTAATTTGGGAACATTAATTTTTTTAATAAATATTGGATACTTATTCAAGAACATACTTCCATATTTTTTAAGGTAGTGAGTGTGTTTTAATTCAGGAAATTCATTCATATATGGATACTATAAGTGTGTGGGATTCTATATATTAGTATCTTATGTGTAATAACACTAAAAATTGAACATTGGGATATACTCGATCATCCCATGGTGCATGAAAGGTATCCTTAATATAAATATGTATTGACACTTTCATGTGATATTATTAGGATAATACAAATTTTCATTACAAATAATTATGACAAAATTAAAATTAGTGATATAAAAAAAGGCCATGTTTTCAATTCTGATATTAAAATATCATATATTTTAATTTATATTTAGTGTTATAGTACATATGTAATTATAGATTTTTATTTAAAATTGATAATTTTATGACCTAATCTAGTATATTCCACTATTTAGAAATGGATCCTAGAGGGAATGAGGGTATCAATACTCATGGCCCATGTAGAGATTTTCTTTATGAGGATGTTAATACTACATGTATTAGATATGTAAAAATGATAGCTATATTAGGGAATTTAATTCCTATTATGAAAAAAACCTTTTCCTAAATGGAGAAACAAGTTCCATAACATGATTATCCTATGGTTGATCAATTTACGTGATGGAACCCCCAATAATTTGGTGGGTCTAAGAATCTATTGGAAGCCAAGAATTGAATTATGACCCTTGAAAATGTGTTTATTAACATGGTATATGGTGATTGTAAAATGATAAAATTCATGTGTATTTTATCAAATGTGATATTGATCGATAGTGTTATTTAGTCACAATTCTGAGGAGAAAGATGAAAGAGAACTCATCGAATATTTGTCTTTTAATGAGATATTCGTTAAAAAAATCCATCTTGAAAAACAGTTGAGACGAATAGAAATTCTACTAGCTTAATGAAAAAGGAAACGAATTTTATTTGTATAAAGATACCTATAATTTGTTATGTAGGTATGTTTTGGATTAAATATGTGACATGATGTAATGTATTATCCATTCATTTAAGGGATTAAGGAAAGTCTCCAAAGGCCAATGGTCTATCAAAAGTTTTCTTCACATAAAAAATAGTTTAATAATATATAAAGATTTAAAAATGGTTCTCTTTAAATTGTTTAGTATAATTGAAGTAATGAAAGAAGAGTATTGTAAATAAAAAATTCGATTATGGGATGAATGTAATGAAGGATTTTCACATATGTGACAATTGGGGAAAGATCACCCATGGTACTTTCATGAGTGTAATGGGAGTATATATAGGTTTAGAGAGATACGAAACCATGGTCATGATTTCAAGGTAGATAAATTAATTTAAAATGTGAAATGAATGCTCTGTATGCTTATGGGTCACTAAATAAATAAATTCCCCAATAATCGAGGAAATACACCTCATGTGACTTTAAGGGATTATGGTCTTTATAATAATATTGATACAAAGAATGTGGAATTAATGAATGTTCATGTGTATTTGGATCGAATAAATATATTGTAATAATATTTTGTTGACTACATCATCTATATAAGAATAATTAAACATATATGTATTGTACTACAATACTATTTCATAATGGATTTAAGAACACACATTGAATGGTACCAAGAGAAGTGACTTAGTGGATAGTTGACCATCATTGAAAACAAATGATATTGGGAAATATAACCATTAATATGTAGAATATTTTGAGACAATGATGTTGGTATTAAGGGATGAATGATATGGACAATGTAAATTGGATACCACATACTACCTTGGAACCAATTTAGGATTTATGGAAATTTAGTCTATGTTTTCATTGATGGTGTTAAAAAATTATTTGTATTTGTGGAATATATAGAATAATCATTTTCTAATTAATGAATAATGAATCGTTCATATTGTCTACATGTTTTTATGGTAATTTATATTATAACAATGTTTCAAGATAATTCATGATGAAGGTATTAACATGTTTTGTATGCGATGATTAATAGATACATAAAATTGTTTAGGGGATTAAGGATATGTGTTTTTTATTTAGTGACATTTTTATATTGTTTTGAATCATAATCATTTAGATGATCCAAAAGGCTATCTATTTATGAAGTGGTTTATGATTATATTTTGATGAGTTTTTAGAGATTAGACTATTATCTATAAACAGAATTATTTATTCACATTCGATAACTTAATGAATTTTTTTTAATAAAAATAAATTCAGATAGATTGATTGAATTATCCTTTTATTATAGATCTGAGAATCCATTTAAACATATTTTTAGTGAATTATATATTAAAAAATCATATTAGATATTTATTTTAAGGAGTTAATGATGAATTGGAAATTGATAAAACCACCACAAGATATTGAAATTGTTCCTATGAAATAAAAATATATCATGTATATGTCTTTATATTCCAAGATAGTTAAATAATTCAGATACTATAAGGATATGTAATCATCATGGTTTTCTTATAATCATCATTTTTATGATATCAATGACATTTCCACAAATCTGGTTTACGATGTTTTTCTATGAAATTCCTCTTAACCATGTTCTATTTCACCATCTATTAGTATTTGGGTGATATTTTTCTCTTATATGTCTATGATTTCAATTTTCACATATGTTATATTATTGTGAAATAATGACTGTTTTAGTCTATATCACCTTTGTACATTTCTGTATCTATTATGAATAGAATGATTTTTCATCCCTTTTTACGATGTGGGTTTCTCGGAAATGGTATTCAAAAATTCCAATACCATGATTACTGAGAGTAGTTATAAATTTTGGGGATAATTATGATTTAATTTGGGGAGAATTTAACACCCAAAAATTCTAAAATATCTATATTTTATTCGATATAATTTATGACAAAAAATTTTATACTTAGAAGAAAATATAAAACCCCAAGAAATTATAATATATTTATTATTAAATAAATTTGATCTCCTAAATAACATGATTTATCGATAACATTAATTTGAGCATGAATTTCATGAATAACTGATTTTAGAAGACCTTAAATGTAACACTAAGGTTATCTGACATTGAACACAACCTGAAGTTTAAATGAAACATGAAATAATTTTAAAATAATAATATTTAATATGATAGTAATCACCTAGTGCATGAATTTTTTGAAATAAATATTATTTTATAAATTATTATGATTATATGGTTTATAGATTTATAAAATAATAAAAATTGATATTGTTTTTTTTTTGATAAAAAGATAGAACCATTTGAATGAAATTAAACTATTTTATGGAAAATAAATTTTTTCTAAATATTTAATTAGTCGTTATAATCAAATAGAATTTATAATTAATTTGAAAAAAAATTGTAAATTTATTTAAAAATCCAAAAGTAATTTTTGAAATAATCATATAAAAACTTTCATCAGGTGATTTATTTATTTATTTTTGAAAATAATAATGTTTGGAAGAATAGTGGAAAATACGCTATTTTATTTTAAAATGTTTTTCGTTTAAAAATTATAATGGTAATTTATAATTTTAATTTTTTAAATCAATTGCCTTAATTATGTCAATGGAATAATAATCATATTTATTAATTAAATAATAAAATTTTCATTTTTTAACATTTTCTTTATAAAAACTACTTTCTCATCGCATCCGGGGGATTAAAATTAAATTATAATTTTCCAAATATCATAACGAAATTTAGAAAAAATTATTTTTTATTTGCAATCATTATAATTTTTAATATATAATGGGGGAAAATATTTTTTTACCAAAATCAATAGTGATAATAATTAACATTTATTATAACTTTTAATGTAAAAATGGATTAACATGGGGTTAAACTAGATTGACAAGGGATTAAATTGAAAAAAACAGGTCTAAAATATATTTAAATTACATATATAGAAATTAAAATTTAAAATTCTCAATAATCCACCATTTTGAACAATTTGTTCTTCTGAAAAACATGGTCACATATTTTTCATTTTAAAAATTAAAAGTGTTCCACTAAACTCAATTATAAAAGGAGGCCACATATCCACTCTTTTTCACACATTAAAACCATTTTATTTATTCACATCCCATAAAAATTCACTTTCCAAATTCTTGACCCTAATCCTAGATGCCATATTTTAGTCATAAAGACAATCCAGAAAAGATTTTGGTGCAATCAAAAGGTTTTTAACCTAATAAGAGGGAATGTACTTCAATGAGCATATTTATTTAATTTCAATGTCCAAATTTATAAATTATTATTAAACATTTACAATATAAATACATATGCATATTACATATATTTATATTTTTTATGTTAATGTATTTACCTAAATAAAACTCCACATCTATCAAATGGGTTATGAAATTGTTATTAATGTGTATAGAAGAATACTACCACACAAACTAAATCCCTTGATTTTCCATTCCCATGTGAATATTTTGGTATGATGATGGTTATAAAGTATATACGTGAAATTTAAAACATAATTATACATTTGGAGAATTTATATATTATATACCTTTTCTATATTCCATTTCATATAAGATAATATTACATCAATCATGTTAATGGTGGACTACCTCCTTGCAAACAAATGTGATTCATTTTATCATATTAGTTTACATGAAAGGAAAAAAAGTATAGTTTTAATGAATATATAAGATACAATTATTATATTTATGATATTTGTTTCATATTTTTCATTCTATAATTATAATATATTATTTTCATTATTACCATAACACTCACAAAATGATGATATCATCATTCCAGTACGTGTGGAATATCGCCTTCATTAAGAGATTTGATTATCTTTTAATCACCACACCACATGTATGATATATATATATATATATATATACTAAAAGAAATAATATTTCATTTATTATATCATGGCCATTATCTATAGGTGAAATATTACTTTCCAAATTTCCATAACATTCGTTACAAAATTGAAATGTTACTCATTCATATGTACAACCTACCAACCCCATCGTCATCACATTATTCATTTCTCAAAAAATTCATTCATCATTCATCTTAAAGGTATAAT